>HG993142.1:7922500-10755000 GCA_905231865.2 Boloria selene
AATATTTTTTTAATTAACGTAAATATTAAAATTTTGGGACACAGGAGAACAATGGTTCTCTCTTTATTTAAAAGAGATATTAATTGAAATTAATTGATATAATTGGCAGAAATAGAAGTAGGAAGTGTCGCAGACAAAGTAGCGGGTGCAGGTAGTGAAGAAGAAGCATATGAAGAGATGACACCATTGCATGGAGATAAACTATTCCATGCATTCCTCACACGCTTGCATAATAATCCTGGTCAGATATTAAGGTATATATAATATTTATTATTTAATTGAAGCTATATTATATACAAGTTAAGACTATACTATATTAAATAAAATTACTATATTATGATATTAATGTACTTTGACAACACGTTTGGCTCAGTTGGCAGTGACCCTACTTTCTGCGCCAGCGGTCGCGGGTTCGAGTCTCGCTGGGGGCATTCATTTGTTGAGTATGAATGTTTGTTCTTCAGTCATGGGTGTTAATATATATATTATGTACTAGCGACGCGCCCTCGCTTCGCTCGGGCTCTTCCCTAGATTTAGCACAGGTAAAGCCGCGGGATCTGCTAGTTATGCATATAAACCTTCCTCTTGAATCACTCTATCTATTAAAAAAAACCGCATCAAAATCCGTTGCGTAGTTTTAAAGATTTAAGAGCACATAGGGATATAGGGATATAGGGACAGAAAAGGCGACTTTGTTTTATACTATGTAGTGATGTATTTAAAATTTATATGTGTATGATATCAACTATCTGGTATCCGTAATACAAGCCTCGTAGCTTACCACGGAACTAGATGGCGCTGTTGTAAAAAATGTCCCAACATATACATATATTATATATATAATATTATGTAATACGAAGTAAAGATAAAATTCTTTTATGCAAACTTTTAACTCGTGTGTGCGGGGTGAGTGCAGGGTTGGCGCGAAACTGGCACTAGGCGGGCGGGAGGTATGTACGGTTGAACTTCGATAAATGCAATTTCAGATTTATTTATGTGTCATAAGACTCAAATTATATGCATCAAATTTCAAAGCGAGTTTGACGCAGGCGCTACCGCACATGGCGTGCGCGTAGCGGGCGCGTGTCGTCTGAACGCGGCCTAAGAAGCATTTTTATAACTTTCAAAATAAAATGTCTTTTTTTTTTTCAGATATACCAGGGATGAACCACCACTCTTGGGGGCTCCATTACCAACCAATGAAAATGCATCTAATTCTCCATATAAGCCAACTATTTGTGTCCGCTGTGGTTCTAACCTCATATGTGAATTACAACTTGTACCGGCATTCACTGAAACATTACGCTTATACCCGAATAACACACAGTTATCTCATTTACACTTTCTATCAGTTCTCATATTCACATGCTCTCAAAGTTGTTGGCAACCCACCGACAAATTGGTTGAGGAAATGGTCATTTTTCAACCTGAAGTCATTTAAAAAATGTTATTACTCCCTGAAAGCCAAATTTTAATATTTTCTCAAATCTAATTGCTTTTCCATTCCAATGTAGTTGTGGCAGACTATAATTTGGTTACCACAAGAAGAGTTTAAATTCTTTCTCTTAATTTTATGTTCCCTCAAATTATTTATTACTTGCATTATAATGTAACTATATAGAATTAGTTATAGCTTGTTAGAAAGGCTAAGATAAAATTTCATTTTAACAGATTTTAAATAGAGCAATATTTTTTATAAAACATTATTAAATTATATTTAAACATACTCATCATTAAAACAAACATTTATTGTGTATTCATATTGTTACCAAATGCTCCTAATTTAAAAATTATTATTATGTATTATATTTTTACACACACTATATTGTACGCAAATATTATATTACATATTAGCATTTTTTAGTTATAAATATGAGAACAAATGCTAATAAAATGAACACCAGCTAAAAATAGTTCTCTTTTCAACTCTTCCTGTGATTACCACTTAATAAAATTACATTTACACTAGTCAATATTTAAAAATGCTTAAAGATATATACTCTTATAAAATACTTTACTCTTACATAGATACTTTACTCTTATGAAAATTATAAATAATGTAGTAATTATTTAACGTCCTTCATATTAAGCCTTATTTTGAATGTAGTTTGTGTAGTTGGTAGAACTAGAATACTATGTTTTTGTTGATTAATGCTGTTGCATGCGTATTTTCTAACAAATTTCGACTGTGATTTCAATATTGTCGTAGTAGTACATAGTTAGTACTCTGGTAGACATGATTAAAGTAAATGATGATAAACATTTACATATAAGATAATGAAAGGATAAAAATCATAAAAGATTTGATCCATTGAAATAGCAAGGTAATGTAAAAGGACTGTTGGAACGCATTTAATATTTATAGTACTTAGTTTAAGTAATGTCCATCGATTTTAGAATAAGGAAAAGGGTGTATAACTTCAAGCATGGTTTTTAAATCCTCCGAAATAAAGATATTCATTATTTATTTCACGCATCGTAATAGCGTTTACATAAGTACAAAATAATTTAAATCTTACAAGAAATTAGATTTAAATCTCACTCGCTGGAAATAGAAAAAAATTAGGATTTTAACCTACAATGCATATTGTAGTGATTGTTTCAAGTTTTGACTGTTTTTGTGCAATAAACTTAAATGAAATAAAATATTTTAGTTTTATTTTAATATATTTTTATTTATTGGTAGCCCAGTAGTAACACGCTCGCCTAGATATTCGAGGGATGTAATAGGTTCTTATCCGAACCTCTGATATTTTCATGTATGAATCATCCCTAGTATTATTACCACTAACCACGTATCTTACGGTAAGAGAAACCTAGCAAGACATATTTCGAAAGACGTATTGCCAATAAATAATTTATTTAATAAATAATTTAAGAGGTGGGGCGCAACGGCTTTTTATAGGCTATTTTCAGGGGTGCTCGTTATTCTAGATAGCTGAAAAAAATAACCTGCTATTTATAATAACCAAATCGCCTGTTATTTATTTCCAGAGGCAAGCGCTATAGCTATTTTTTAATTTATTTTTATTATTCTATTTATTTATTTTATATCTATATATTTTATATGAATATTTTGTCTTTTATGAATATCTTTTTTTTTTGTATGATCTTGCACTTTTGTATGATCTTGTCTGCTAATTAACAATCTCTCTGACCCCATAGGTTGACTGGAAGAGATCTCTGTTAGAGATAAGTCCACCTTTGCCCTCAACTTCTCTATTATATGTATGTTTGTTTTTTTTTCATGTGCAATAAAGAATATATATATATATATATATATATATATTATATGACCACAACAAAGAGAATGTAATCACTATGGACGCTTGACACTTCGTGCTAGCCGTATAATATTTTTGTCACGAGTCGTGTGCGCTAAATTATGCGAAATTATATACGTATAAATATATTATAGCGTAAAAATAATAGGCGTTTTAAAAATAGCGTATTCTTATTACTCTTTATCAATATATAGCCGTTTCGCCGACCGCTACAGTTATAACACGTTATCAACAGATACCCACCTCTTTGCCATACATATTACATACGCACTTGGCAGCGTCGTGGATTATGGCCTGATCTCCCTGTGTTAAAAGTACTGAGCCTCTAGTACGAGTTTTTGACAGTTCTCGAACTCGATATGTAGTTTCGTTTTCTTCCATACATTTACGTGCAGCGCCCCTAGCGAAAACGAGGTGGAACTAAAACGGCAGTATGAGTTCAATCGAATCATAGTTAACGAACTCGATGAAAGTTTTCGAGCGTATAATTGCATTTTGGCAGTACGAGTTGCCACTTTGACAAGATACCGATAGTAAACTTTGTCGAATTCGAAAACTTTTTTCGTTTTAGCACTCACCAAGTAAATCTCGGTGAGAGGCGAGAGTATAGAGTATATTGCTATATATATAAGGCGAGAGCTTGCGACCATCTTTGTTTTTGCGAATATATTTGGACTTTGAATATTAATTATGTTAGCGAAAATTATGTTATCTTGCGTCCTGTGGAGGCTGACCATGATGAGGAGCGATAGGAGCTCGTAAAAAGGCGAAGATTAAATGTGAATTAAAAGATAAATGAAGATAAAAAGCGGTATCGGCTAACCAAGGAGGGATTTGTGTTTCTCTTGGAGACCAAGGGAAAATACAAATCTTAGGAGTTCACAAAGAATCTCATTGGAGACTAAGTAAGTACCTACTACTTAGATATTTTATTTCACATCCGTTTTCGCGCATTGGGTAAGGTTTATCGTATTATGAAGGTACCTATTATAACCGCTATTTATCCACCAACCTAGGTGCTTATCTAAGTAGATACTTCTTTAATAAAATTATTTTATATTTTTAGGTACTTTGTTATTTTACGCAAATGGGGACTACAGAGAGTGGTTGAGAGGCAATTACATTCATCAAGTTACAATGGCGATTCGCCAACAGTCAACACACCAGCATCTAGAGAACTTGTAAAGCAAAAGTTAGTACTTTAATCCTTATAATCATCATATAATATGTATATATTATAAACAAAGATATTAAGGTTACATAATCTTCATTAATTAAATTATAACTTGTATGTGCATGAGAATGGTAAAACATTTGTTTCCACTCCTATGTAATGTTCTAATGAATTATATATTTTTTATCTTCTAGTTTCTACAACAAATGTGGCATTCCTGGAGTTGTTCCTGGAAGGTGTATAGATGGCTGCCACTTTAGGATTTTAAAGCCAAATAAAAATCAGGAACATCTGTATTACTGTAGAAAACATTACCATTCTTTGAATGTTCAAATGGTGTGTGTGGATGTGTGTGCAAGGATAGGGTGCTCCACTACAAGCCGGAAAATTGTGCACAAATTATCTTAGCATGTAGTGTGTTGCACAACATAGCACTGGATTTTGGATTTTTGGAGCAAACAATAGGTAATCTATGATAAAATAAAATAAAAATTACAGTAGGTACATAAGATTTTATTTATTCAAAATGGGACATACACATATTTTGTTTTCTTTCCATTAATTTTAGGATTGACTGTAATTTACATAACATAAATTATAAATAAGGTAAAAGAACCCTACAGTTAATCATTATAAAAATGAATAAATAATGTAAAAATGATGATTCAAAAGTGCTTGTAAAAGTATTTGAATAAAGAATATTTTGATTTCATTTGTAATTATTATTTATACCTGTTTTTTTATTGTTAATTTTAAACATTCATTTGGAAAAATGTATTAAAATAATTAAATTAATAAATAAAACAATTTATATTTTGAATTTCTATATTATTACACAATATACTGTAACAGGCAGTTTTACAATGTGTGATGATGATTGTTTTTATGTAAAATTGACAGCTATTCGAATCTAACACATTAATTATACATTTGTACAAGCATTTCAGAGAGAAATAAATGAAATTGTTAAATACTATGTACTTAATGCTGTTTTCTTGAAATTCTTGAATATTTTAATACATATTAAAATAATAGCAACACCACAATATTATTAAATAACAAATATTATAAAAAACTGTAATAATTATAATAATATTGCCATATTTATAATATATTTTTAAATTTAAATTAAAATGTTTAGAATTAAAATATATGTTTATTGTACTTTGAAGTTTTTGTAAATTGTGGGTAGGCACTGTGTGTAACAAGTATATAAGCCTCTGAGACGAATGTCAAATATTCGCGTAAACCTAAGAAAGTATTAACTTTTAGTTATAAATAGTAAGTAATTACTGTAATAAATGTTTGTGACCTATAAATGCTGTTTTAATTCTATAATTCTATTTTCTATTAATTTAGTCTCTTTAATTTTATTTTGTGTTTAGCTTTAATTTGTATTCTAAAAGGTTACAGCCAAATATATAATCCCTTAAATATGCACTTGTACATACCTATATAGCAAACAAAATAAATAGTAAATAAAACAGGGTATCCTATTTACTATTTATTTTATTTGCTATAGTTTCAAGTACATTAATTAATTTGGCAAACAGAGTTTGCCACTGAGACTGCTGCTGGAGCTCCACATTTTCTCGGTGACAAAATCTGTTGCCAAATTCCGCCAGTGCTCGTCCCTGTTCAAAAATTGCTTGGTGGCATTAAAATGTCTCCGAGGAGCACGACGAGCACTATGCGGAGGCGCTGGTGCCGGCGAATGAATCAAGCGGCGGCGCCCACGGATCGCGCGGCGCGGTTCCGTGTGCCGTTGAGGACTTTTAGCATGGTGTGGTGTGGGAGAAGTGGCACTAACATCCACCATTTCTGCCTCGAAAGTGCTTCCAAATTGGACACCATCACCAGGCTTGTTCCAGTCTTCAATAACTGAAAAGAAAACACATGGTTACTAGGGAATAAATTACTAAAACAGATTAATGAATTATTATTAAAACCTAGACTCATTATGTTTATGTTGCTATCATCATTCATTGGCTTTTACTATGTAATAGCACAGTTTTGTATTTGATATAAAATAGCAAAAGAAACTAACTGCAATTAACTTTAACAACCTCCTGGATTTGTGTGGGTGATATGGCTACTGGCAGAAGGCCCAAAGTTGATGCTGCGGGTGGCTCAGCTGATCCAACCTGAAAGATTAAACAGATATAATTAAAAACATAATATTTAAAATATAATAGGTACAAAGACAACACAAATGTAAGTGGTCCTACTAAGTATTTACACAAGGAATCCTAGCCACGGTAATCTTATGTATGTGATTATGTACATGTGTATATTTTGTATATTAATTATATAAAACAAATATATATGACAAGATAAGTTTGTATAGTCAAGAAAAAAACAAGAAAAAACAAATATACATATATGATAAGATAAGTAGTATGTTATCTAAGCAAGCAGTGTCTTGTAGCATGTGGAATTTAATTTCTTTCCTACATTATGTCTCAATGGGAAAAATGGTATTCATATAAAATAATTACTTCTAAGCCAACTTCTTGTATTATTTTTGAGATCACTCCACACCTTTATATGCAAAATAAGCTAAATTAATACATATCAAACAAATACTATTAGGTAATGTAACCCAATGTTTTTGGATCGTAGTTAAGCACATCACAACTTTCAAACAAAGGTATGCTTGGGAATGAATGCAGCATGCTGCATGCATCATGCATGTAAGTTGGGTGAAAATTAATTTGAAGCTGGCCCACCACCACCACCTGTGCCACCTGCAGCTTGGTGGGTTTTAGAAGCCCTCCGCTTTGTATTATTTTTAGGTCACTCCACACAAAGGTGTGGAGTGACCTAAAAAACAATACAAAGCGCATACATGCATAATAAACTAAATTAGTGCATATCAAACAAACACTATTAGGTAATGTAACCCAATATTTTTGGATCTAATAGATAAGACAGTGCGTGTAAGTTGGGTGAAAGTTACCTTTTTCCATTTTTCAATCGGCTTGGAAGTCCCAGTCGTATCTAAGTTGAGGGCATTGCTCAACTCTAGCCATTTATCTATGGCCATTTATATATCGGTCGTTTGTTTAAGTCGCCGTTTCTAAAACATATTTGTATATAATTAAAACAAACTCTCTAACTCATCTTGGTAGACTATATTTAGAAAAGATTGTTACGTACCTCTCCATAAAGTCTACCATCACTTCAAACTGCGATGCGCTGGTTCTCATCATCGTGGACAATAATCAATATTCAAATACGAACACTTTTACTGCAAACTCCAAAGTACAAAAACAAATTATAATTATAAGTTTGGAACTTCGAAACTTACTTAATCCAAAACGTCAATTTATACATTTCGAAGAAGTACTTTTGTCTCTTTTAGTTTGCCGGTATGTAAAAGAGATGAAGCGAATAAAGTGAACTTCGTTCAATCGAGCTACTCGTTGGTCGAATTCGAGTAAACTATATTCGAAAACATTAACTCGTACTACCGATTACATCGAAAACCATATAGTTCATCGAGCTCACGAAAACTATCATCGTTTGTGTAATTTGTAAACTCGTACTAGAGGCTCTGAATCCGTACTATTTACGTTATTATAGCATTAATTTAATACTGAAAATCAGACTAACTGTATATTATGATTTATGTATAGATAATACATATAATAAAACAGTAACTCAGAATGATTACTGAATGAATTTATACACTTAAAATAAGAGAATGGACTGACTACTGAGTACTGGGCATTACCTTATACCTATCCAACTGTAAATACGGGCAAGAAAGTGTAAGAGAGATAAAACGAGCGTGCGGCAATTAGTCGTCTTCGTCTAGAATTTTGATTGGTCTACGTCAGTCTTCACACAGGAGCGGTTGAATTGTATACTTCATGCAAAGAGATATTGGCCGCACGATTGCTGTTTCTCTTTCTAGAGAGTTTCGGTAGTGGGTACTCTGTCCATTCTCTAAATCTATGACATGGATGAATAAAAAGTTTATGATAATAAAATGTTTCTTTGTACAATAGGTAGTTGATAATTCTTTTTTACGCAGTCGGATTTTATATTTTTATATTATTTTTGTCGTATGTTTCGGAACAACTTACTTGTTCTGACTTCTGTATATATACCTCATAAAAGATAGCTTGATCTCAGCTACACAATTTTAGCACCCCATCGAAGGATTTTTGAAATCACAATGACCTTAATCGATAGGTCTACGTTCGGTCTGTATAGGTCCACTATCACTTTTGTTAGGTCTCCTGTAGTTTTCTAATAAATAATTTTTTAAATTTAACTATTATTTTAAAATAAATCTTAGCGCCTCATTTAAAGGAAAACTGATAAATCAATAATATTTATATTTCTACATTCTTTATCGTAAGGTCAGTATTGGTCTCTATAGTTTTTGCTTTTATATTATCCATTTAATTTAATCACACCTAGAAGGCCCGTCGAGCGCATGCGCCAGTGATGAATAAATAATAATAACTTATGACATTGTCAATGTCAATTATTTATAATTGTTAATAAAAAAAATTAAATGGATAATATAAAAGCAAAAACTATATTTATTATATGTCTGTGATTATAACAGACAGTACCTGTCAATCAGATTGACAGTGAAAAGTCGACTTTTAGCAATGATTAATCGACTTTGAGAATCAAAAAATTCCAAGTCGATTCTAAAGTCAAAAGTCGACTTTTTTCGCGCTATTTCCATCCCTAGTCAATCTCATACTTTATGGGCATACCGACCTAATTAGCGATGGGCGATGATTCATCGCGACCACAGACTTTAAACTATCGATATTTTAAATAAAACTTAATTTAAAATAAATCTTTCTTTCTTTTAATTTTAATGTATATTTTAATATCATGACATTATTTACATTTGTATGATTTGATAATATTTGCGAACAAGAGCTTATAATAAATCTACAAGATTGTTTTAGCGATTCAGAAACTGATTCGGATATTCATTTGGGGTGTACTCCTTTAGGAGAATAAATGCATTTTATATTAAAACTAGCAATACCCGTGGCTTCACCCGCGTTAATCATTTTAATCGCTACTAATCTTTATTCGATCATTCGTAATAAAAAATAAATTTATCTAAAATTAAAAAAAATTAGGGGTGGACTACCCTTAACATTTAGGGGAATGAAAAAATAGATGTGGTTCGATTCTCAAACCTACCCAATATGCACACAAAATTTCATAAGAATCGGTCAAGCCGTTTCGGAGGAGTTTAACTACAAACACCGCGACACGAGAATTTTATATATTAGAAGATATTCCTTTAATTTAGTAATTATATTAAACCCAATTACTATATTGAGTCGACTAGTATCAAAGGCGGCAATCTGAGCATTTTGGCAAAAAGTAGTTAATCATATGGCGACTCAGATTGATTTGATTAAAAACGTTTCCCTTGGAGTATACGGTTCTGAACTAGCAATAAACCATAGTAAAAACAGGTCAAAAACTGACATCAGCATCAAAGCCGGCAATCTGTAAAATTTTGAAATCAAACCCGGCAATCTTACGCTGTCAACCAATCAGAAGCGAGAGTTCATTTGCGTTTCGTAACGGCCCAGGAACATTTCGTTCTGTGAATTTTAATGTTTTCTACGTGTTTTTGTGACTTAAACTAATATAAAGGAGTGGAAGTAGTATTATGGAAAGCCACCCCCCTTTAGTAATAAATAGTTTTACACGGAAACTCAAGAGGAATCCAGAAAATTGGACAAGAAACCGTGATAAGGAATTGAAGTAAGTTTACCCGTAGGGTTGTCAATTCTTGTCATGTAAAAGGGTATAATATTGTAGTGTTATTATTTTTTTGTTTTAGAAACTCGGCGAAATCATTACTCGATAGAGTGTACAGCCATAATTCGAAAGCACTAAAATGTGCTACTTTAACAATGGCTCATGACATGACATGCGCATATAATTTTAAATTTAGTTTAAAAAAACTCAAAAAAATTTTTAGAGTTACTTAATTTTTTAGTTCATAAGTTAATTATAAAGATTTTTTATAACTGCCAAATGCATTATTTTTTAAATACAATATACTATTCCAAAAAATAAAGAGTCGTTCCATGCTTGTATGACAACCCTAATTCTGGAATAACATCTATAGTATCAAAAACGGTTATCTGTGCCTTACTCAATTTCAAATACGGCATTCTTAAAAAAATAGCATCAAAGCCGGAAATCATCAAAATTGAAATAGTATTTAAAATTGATATACAATGATTATCAGGGTAATATAGCATTAATTCATCCTGCTATTTACCTAAGATCTTATTTAAATGAGTTTTGTAACTACAAACGAGATACAAAACTAACAATCCGTTTTTTTGAATTTACCAACATTTGTCTTAAAGTCACATTGCCACCTTTGATACTAGTCGACTCACATGTTACATTTAAACTTTTGAGAAACTTGATCGTTTAAGATTTTTTGAATTTCGTCCAAATCAAAATCGGAGTGTCTTCACTTTTCAGTCTTGTGATCAATATTTAAATTTTAAAACAAAATGAGTTCGTACTTCGTGCTCTATAACTGATGTTGCTATAAAAATAAATACTTACATTTAGTAGAAGTTGTAACCACATATTATATACTATTAAGTTACTTTACATGTTTAAAAATTAAGATATTTAGTAATGTTTGTTTTTGTATATTTCAATATTTGTGTAACAAAATGAAAATGAGCGTCTAAATAAAATATTAATGTATGGCAAAAATGTCATAGTAATTTTTCCTCTTTTTCTTATGGTAACCCAGTTCCATAAATGAATCGGCGAGTCGGCGAATGCCGAATGGTGCTTCGAATTTTAACTATTGCAAATTGAATTGTGACTAGGTCTGTTTGCGTTTGATCAATTTTCTCACGTGGTTAAACATTTTGTGTAGTTTTAATTAACTCGATATAAAAGATGTCTGGTGAAGTACCTGTTCCGCCTCCCGTTCTATGGGCACAGCGCAAGGAGGACGTTTTTCTCACATTTAGCGTGGAATCCAAAGATCCGTCTATTAAAATAGAAAAGGACTCTGTATATTTTAAAGGTATCAGTTCACCGGATAACAAAGCCCACGAGGTAACTATACAATTATATGACGCTGTAGTTCCGGAAACTAGCGGCTTCGTTAATAAGGGCCGTTGCATAGAAATGATACTGCGGAAAGAAAAGAAAGACGCGTCGTATTGGCCGTCATTAACGAAAGACAAAAAGAAACCCCATTACCTTAAAATAGATTTTAATAAATGGAAAGATGAAGATGATGAAGAGGAAGATGGTGGTGGTAATAACTATGACATTGAAGAAATGCTTCGGTCGATGGGTGGAGGTGCCGGCGATAAGGGTGATAAACCTTCATTCGATGACCTCGAAAGTGATTCAGATGACGAAAATTTACCTGATCTCGAATGAGAGCTAATGTAGTTCTATGGTTTATGTTAAAAATGCAGTACCTACATTATGTATATTAAGGTTTTTACAGTTATAATAAAATCATTAAAAAAAATATTCTTTTATTTCATATCAAGTATGTATTTGGTATTAAAACTATGTTTATATTATATTTAACATTAACACAATCTTTTACCTCTATTTTTTTAGGTTAGGAGATTCCAACAAAATAAGTAAAAAATGATCAATGCTTAAAATTTTTTAGATAACAAATTTGCATGTACCTAATATTTATGTTGTATGAAACAAAACATAAATGTTTTATAGGTTCACTTGCATATTTACATTTTTGTTCGACTTGACTTTTGCAGATAATTATTATAAATAAATATAGCTTGTATATAAATAAATAATACATGAAATTGTGTACAAGAATTTACAGTTTTAATGAATATACACGAAACAGTTTTTTTTAAAAATTCAACCTATTAAGGAGTAAGCTTCCAATATTATTCATTTCACTAACTGCTGTTTCAAAAAAAAATTTTCTTGTTTAAATAAATTATATCTAAGCTTGACATAACTTTTCCAGAAAAAAAATATTCTGTAAGGCCGTAGAAAATCTTAATAATATTAAAAATTTAAATTTATATTTGAGGTTATTGGATATCCTTTATATTAATATTATATATTATTATTACATTGATAAACAAACAAAAAGGAGATATATTTTTCCACTATTTTTATTTTAATGTTTAAAAGTTTCATAACATTACATTTTAGCTAATTTGTATGGTGCTTATGTGTTTATACTTAAACAAAAATTACATCTTACTAGTTTAACATTAAATTGTAATTTGTAGGTAGGCACTCAAAAAAATTATTACTGACCTAGTTAATCTTACTTAGATAACTACATTTTTAACTCCTGCATAGACATTTTTGCCCCACAGTAAATTCTAAATATTTTTTTACTATCTACTCTATACTTTTGGCTTTGGTAATATTTATTTATATCTAGATGTCGTAGGATTATTTGATAAACCGAGTTTTTGCAAAAAATCTAGGGATATCCTCAGATCAAGTAAAAAAGGTAGATAACGCACCGCCTACATTATTACTGAAGCCAAAAAACCATGCTCCTTCATGTAAACACACCACACATATGCACCAAACCATGCTCATTTTTGTTAGTATCTTACGGGTCGTCGTGCAGTAACGTTGCCTAAAAAATGCCGTCCTGTGTAATTAAATGGTGTAAAAATAATTCAAAAGTGAAGAAAAAGTCGTGTTGGAATATCATTTCTCATATAAGTACACACAAGACTATATTATTTTATGTTAATCTAACACAATTTTTAGGTTGTTTGACATAAATAATTGATAATGACAATGTCCCAAAATGACGTACGGGATAGTGTTGACAGGAGTTTATATTTCTACTGTTCAAAAAATGTGGGGTAAATTGTAGATAAATTGATAGCAAAATACCTTTGTGTCTTCTCCATTCTACGTGACATTGGCGAAATAATCTGTGCTCAACTGGCACGCTTTGAAGCCATCAACAACAGAATTGAATTGAATTGAATTAAGTAGACATTTAAATTATTTTTTAATAAAACTCTTTATATTATTACCTTTGTTGTATTTTTCAGCCAAGACTATTTATTCAAACTATTTATAAAGTGACCCTACACGCCTCCTACTTATTTAAAATCTTATTGTAAATAAAAACATTTTTATTTTATTTTTATTCACATCTATTTTTTATTTTATTTTATCGCATATTACCTATATTACAGAATTTTTAAAAAGTGTCAACACATTAGTCACGCATACATACTTAGAAAAGTGGTTACACTTTCTGTCCTAAATGCGTTATCTAAGTTTTTTACTTGTCTGAGGGGATATCGCGAAAATACGGATAATTAGACAATGTCCATGATATTTCTCTATGTTACTGAAAAAGGGATAGGGTTTTTGCGAAAACAATAGTTGCTTTAGTAAGATTGCGAATAGAATCATTGCTATTATAAACAAAGCGCGCACTTATTGGTCAATCGGATCGCCCAAAACAACGTGTTATCTGCCCCTCTAGACAAGTGGCATAAACGCTAGTAGTTCTATTCTACTAGCGTAGACGTATTGCACATATAGGGGCTAACAGTACAGAATGAGGTCTTCAAATGAGGTGGTACAATGTCGTAACTCATTTTGTAAAATGAGGTGGGACATACAAACACTTCAATTTCGTTTGTCCTAACTATCTCACTATTGTGTTTGTGTGTAGCCTAGCATGTAGCCAGAGCGCAAGCCACTAGGCCCTAGGCGCTAAGCAAGCTGCCTGTCTGTTCATAGCCTTACTGATTACTACTATAGGTACTAAAACCTCAAAAAATCAAGAAGAAAAACTAGTACCTAACTCACCCTCGCTCCGCTCAGGTTCTTCCCCTAGATAAAATTTTATTGTTTAGTACAGATTCTCAGAAATGACTAATCAGTTATTTTCCCAAAGTAAAATCAGCTATCATCATACCAAATTTCATCAAAATCTTTTTAGTGATGTTCTCGGCCTCTATATCGATAATGTCTATTTCAATAAGTTAGAATTTTATTAAAGGTGCTAGCAAACCCGTTAAAATAAACTGTTTTTATAATTTTCTAATAAAATAATAGTAACTTAATTACTAGTAGGTATATATGTAATATAAATATAAACTTTAATATTAAGTATGTATTTATTGAACAGCTTTTAATTTGAAATTAAAAACAGAATGAATGCAACGTTAGAAATGAGAATATATGTGTGCATAAGTATCACCGATCACGTAATTACAATTTACAACCGAAGGCATGCACGCATACAGCCAAGTTGTAACAAGACTTTATGAAGACGGGTAACGTATTCATTCTTCGTCTTCAATTCGCTTGGGCCTACTCATTTTTTATGAGTATATATTGCTCTTCTAAACCTATCAGCATGTTCCTATCTTATAAGTAAGTACGCCTTACGCGGGTTTTTTTTAATAAGTTCCAATAATCGAAGAAGTATCGAATTGTTTATGAAAACGCTGTATTAAATCTATGATCATATTATATTGTTACGTACCTACGTTATAGCATAATACTTATAGAATACTACGCATCACAATCGCTTCGCTCAGGTTCATCCTAACCTATGTGCTATTCTAGTATATGTATAATCCATGTACCTAATTTCATCCAGATCCTTTTAACCGTTATTATTCCGTTCAACCGTCATTAAGTTTACCCTTGTCCACGTCACTTTCTATGTATTCTTTTTCTTAAAGTAATTTTAGTGCAATAAAGAATATAAATGTTAAGTTTATTTATATAATAATAAATAATGAATAAAAAATACTGTGACAAAATTGTTTCGTTTTATTTTGTTTTTTCAGTAAGAGTTACATTAACACTAAACAAATGAAATTGCTGCCCGTGTTGTCTTATATTTAAAGTAACTGCCATACAGTATATCAGTCTATTTAGACTTTCGCATTTCAGTATGTATGAAGCGCCCTGACCGGGACTAAAAATTGGGGTTCCATAAGTCTGGCAATCAAACATAAAGTATGAACTTCCTATTTTCCCAAAAGCCAAATTCTTCGCTGGACACATTAGTATTCCCAAAGAATTTTTCTCAAAAAAGTACACCAAGGCCTTGCTTAAATTAAATCTATCGGGATAAATGTTATAAACAAATCCAAATATAACTTTATCAAAATGGACTGTAAACGAGAAGGGATATAAATCAAATGTAGTATCCATATCATCTAGGGTTATCTCGTGGTTTTTGCAACCACCAATTTTTTCCTGGCATTTCTGGTGGTAAGTATTACCACTTTCTACGATGCCATCCAAAAAGCTGCCGGTCCAGGCATTGAGATTACAAGCTTTTGTCATAACGAGAGCTATGACACAAGTCGCCAAATACTGTTTACCGCGGTATGTTTCATCGAATTTTGAATCTAAAGGATGTAGAGAACCCCATAGAGAATAAAGATCTCCTGGAAATTCAATATCCCAGTCTCGCCACATAGTTTTTGGCAGTTTTCGTTCCAATCCTAAATCGTTGACTACATTTAGTCTCGACCACGGTACGCTCTCGATTTTTAACCAATACATTTTTTCATCCACTATAGGACGTATTCTCTTTTGTTTCATATACGGCAAGTTAGGATTGTCATCAGGCTTGAAGAGCGGACTTAATCTATAGTTTAGTGCTGAGTGGCGCGGCGCTGTCTTTATAGATGTTAATTCAAAGGTATAGAATTCCG
The DNA here is from genome assembly GCA_905231865.2 of Boloria selene. Taxonomy (NCBI): domain Eukaryota; kingdom Metazoa; phylum Arthropoda; class Insecta; order Lepidoptera; family Nymphalidae; genus Boloria; species Boloria selene. Next base: position 7,938,664 of record HG993142.1, read on the forward strand.
GTGAATTAGGTTCTTTTACGACTTTTTTTATTCTATTTGCTAAAGAATCTAAAGATTTATACAGTGTCCATCCGGCAACTGCTCCTGTTTTCTGTTGCGATGGAACTAAAGATTCGGAATTCTTTTTCTTCTTTGTGGGTTCCGCATCTAGTGGAGGTGGATATGGATCAAACAAATGATAATAGCCATCAGTCTGGCAAATCACCATACTACAACAGCTAAACTTGATAATAACGTAGCGGAGTTTCTGTAGCACTGCCTTTAAGTACTGTTCTAAGCATTTAACTTTATTTTCATTAACCACAATAAGTTTCTTAATATTGACATTAACAAATTTGCCATCTAGTATAATATTCTTGATGACTCTTTTCTCGCAAACGCTTAGATTGGTAGCTTTCTGATGAATTTCTAGTCCTTTCTCAATGCAAACATCTACCATTTCGTGATCCCATGTTCGTATTGGATGCATTGTCGCCATTAACATTGCTATTAGACTAACAAAATGACACGACTTTACGCTACCGCCTTCTTTACCGTCTTTGGCAAGTTTATTGCTTTTAACATCTTTACCGTCTATAGTGGTTTTGCTATCTTTAGCTTTAGCCTCTTTCAACCTATCCTTCAATGCAATGGTCCCTTCTATTCTATAAACACCACCTATTTCTTTATACCCAACTACAGTTTCACTTTTTACTTCAGATGTTTCGACTAAAGATTTCTTTTCTTCAGATTTTGGTGGTGAATCGACGAGAGAAAACTTGGATTTATTTGATTTTGGCATTTGAGTTTCGAAGTCGTAGTCTTCTGGTAACTTCATACGTGGCTCTATCAATAACCTGCGTACAACTATTCTGCTTAATATAAACTGTTGATCCTCTTTTCCATCTTTATTATATTGCACTCTGAAAATAGAAAGTATAGGACTTATATGAATAAATTCCATTTATTCAACAAAAACTATAATATTGGTGTTACATATAAAAATAAAAAGTCACCTAACAACAAGATCATGTAACGTATGAAATCGCACAAAGCAAGCTTTTCCTTTGCCATTGGTTTCTCTTAAGCCCATAGCATTGCAAGAACTTGCGTCATATAAATAGTATAGACCGTTTCTTTTAAAGAAAGCACAACTGTACGTAGCTGTTGTAATCATTCCTCTGTCGTGCTTTACTAGAAATTTGCTACTGAGAACATCTTCTAACTGCCAAGTAGCACCTTCCCCTACAACGTCTATTTTAGCGTGGTACGCCTGAAAAATAACATTCAGATTACCAACAATTAACACATTTCACTCGTTACTCGTTTATTGTTTCATATTATAAATTCTAAGATATATCAATATCCACGGTTTTGTCTTTGGCTACACTTGCATTTACAAGTTTATTGATTCGATATAAATTATTTTCATTGCCTTGATTTAAATAGCATCAATAAATAAATAAACAAACTTGAACAATCTCGCAATATATCTATATAGCATAGACATACTGGGTACATCTTTGTAGTAATCTATGCATAAACAACTTACTTGATGTCCAATAGCAATTTTGGGTATAACATGAACAGGTGCAAATTGAAACTTCTCTAATTTATTTTCATATAACTTTTTCGCAGTTTCAACTACAAAGTTGACGATTCCCTCTGTCCATGTGTTCACAGTGTACTTGTAAGAGGTCACAACCGCCATTATCGCTGCAAAAGGTAATACATCTATAGTTTTTTCTGTAATGGCGGATGCACCACGGATTATCTGCGTATTATCCGGTAAATTCTTGAAATTGTTGGGTTTTGCTAGTTCTTCTTCAGGGGTTAGTTCTAAATCTGTTTCTATTAATGGTGGAGTCATTTTCTTGCGAAGTTGACGCAATTTGAAGCGGTACTGAGCGTCTTCTGCTAATAATATTTCGCGATTAACATTCACTGGTGGCAATGTTTGAATTTCATCTTCGATTACTTGTATAGGTTGTGCCAACTGTAATGTTATAAAATATTAGTTAATAAAATATGTATTTTTGTAATATTGCTATGTTGAGTATACTAGCGTGAGTTTCTTATACATATAAGAATAGAGGATTTCTCGATATAAAGTAACCTTTGTTTACCAACATAATATATTAAATATTTTGAGTGAGGAAACAAAATAATTTTACAATAAATTCATGAAAATATATTACCATTAAGTGGCAGTGAACAGATCGCGTTACAGCAAGTTAAAGTTAAAGTCATCATTTCCTCTGAGTAAGTATGTTTAATTATTGTATCTACAGACGATAAAATAATTATTTAAAACCACTACTTTACATTGCTTTTATTAGTTCCAAACACAAACACTAATCTAATAACGACCTAAAGTATTTCATTTATTATTGTAACCAACCCTGCTAAAAGTGCTCTTTCGACCTCACTTAAAATAGAACAGTATTATATTCTCACCGGTACTTCTGGTTCTGGTTGTGGAGATGGTGGTGGTGGAGGGAGCGGAGGCGGTAGCTCTTTGGCTTTCCTACGAGTTTCTTCTTCTGCCTTTTTTCTTTCCAGTTCTTCTTTTCTTCTTTTTGCACTTTCTTCATCTTCCTCCTCTTCACTTTCTTCCTCCTACAACATGTACTTATTTCATAAGTGTTTTTTTTAAATTGATAACAAATTTTTAAGTAATTACCTTAATAATAAATAATACTCACCTCTTCCGCACCATCCTCTGGTGGCTGCAAAATAAACATACATATTTAGCATTTTACAAAAATAAACTATGCATACATAATATGTACACAATATATATGCTTATGTTTATATTAAATACTAGCTGACCCGTGCCCACTTCGTTGGGCATAATTTAAATAATCCTTTTTAGTACCTAGTGTTTTTAAGTTAGACATATGCTGTCGTTGACTTTTTTGTAGGCATTTTCAAGCTCCACATCTTTTCTTTAGAACTCAAAAATATATCTTTCATAGTTAAGGCAGCGTTCGTAGAAACGCTTTCATTCGACCGTTTTTTCTCCGATTCACTTTGCAAAACGGACGAAAAAGCCTTTTTATTTTTCGGTGTTTTATATAGCCTATGACACTCAGCAATAATGTGGCTTTCTATTGGTGAAAGAATTTTTAAAATCGGTTCAGTAGATCCCGAGATTACCCCTTACAATTTAACAAATAAACAAACTTTACTTCTTTATAATATTAGTATAGATAAGTATTTTGTAACTGCGTTTATAACGTTGTGTACAAGGCAATGGCTACCACACATAACAGATACACTCACATACAAAACAAACACACGACTAAAATCAGTACACCAAAAAAGGGAAGGTTGTGCTGATGATTATGCATGATTACTAATGCTTCATTAGCTAGGTACCTCAGTATTGAGGAAAGTCTAGTGTTCCGCCAATCCGCGTATTGAAGGGAAGCCCGTACCCAGCAGTGAGACATTAAAAAGGGATGAATACAAGTGAGTAAAACTCATTAGGGGCCATTCATTTATTACGTAAGACAATTTAGGGGGGAGGGAGGTCGACCATGTCTTATGTTTTCTTACAAGGGGTTGGGTGAGAGTCTTGATAGTTCTTACGTAAAGTCGAAAAAATGCGCAATAATATAATTATACTTTGAAAAAGCGCGGGCAACCGAGCGAAAGGTACTACTGAACCTTTAAAATTACAATTAAACATTTCAAAAAATTGTTACTTTGAAAAATAAGTATTAAAATAAACTAAACGTGTATTCATTTTTTCTTTTACTCTTACAGTAATAAATATTAAACAGGGGGGAGGGGGTCGGCCTATTCTTTTTTTTCTTATAATAGGTGAGGAGGGGGTCACAAGCTACCCTTACTCACCGGCGCGGGCGGCGGGGTAGGGGGCGGCGTGGGCTCCGGGTCGGGGTCGGGCTCGGGCAGCTCGCAAGCCTTGTCGCGCGCGCGCGGCCACGGCGGCACCACCTGCGTCACCGACACGGTCGGCGAGTCCAGGTCCACTGCCAACACGACTCTCTCATCATTCTCATGGTGCATATCACTGCTTATAAACGCGTATACGACGTGCACATCACGAACGGAAAAAGACTGCGGAGATATCATTTATAGTCTGTAGTCTGTACAATAAATATTTTTTGGTAAATCTTATTGGCTTAAACATTTTGAACGATACAAAGGTCAAATCTGTTGTTTTTAGAATTTTTGTCAGTCTATCTGTGGCCGCATCACCAGGGCCGGATTTAAACTCAATGCCGCCCCTGGGCACCGGAAAAGAATCCGCCCCAATATTAGAACTTTACTTAAACTTATAGTTTATATATTTTATTTCTCAAAATTCAAATCTCTAATTTATTGCAGAAACTTTAATATATGTTACATATTCCAAAAACATAAATAAATACTTGTTGTTTTTTCTAACAATTATAAATTTTGCATCAATTTTAAAATCAATTTTTTCACAGGCAAACACGCCTAACTTTTGGTATTGCGAATTGGTCGATTAAATCTTCGCAATCTAAACGTTGAAGTACGTCGGATTCGATGCATAGAATAGCTAAGTTAGTATGTTAGCAGGGGCGTAGCTTGCCCTTGATGGGCCCTATATCAAAATTTTGTGGGGGCCCTTCTTCCTATCTGAAAATAGAAAAACATTTAGTGTGTGGCCAGTATAGTCAACCAGTGCTTTTTTGGTATATATATATATTTTGTAGTGTCAGAAAAATATTGACATAATATTATTGAAGAAAAATTTGCAAAAGTAATAAATAATTAAGAAATAAGAGGTTTAGTTTTTTGCAAATATCTAAAAAACTAATCGAGGCTTTTGAAATCTAAAAAAAGATTCAAAAAGAGAAGGAAATTTCCTAAAAAGGAGTCCTTACTCCCGGAACAATTTTGAAAAAAAAACAAGTTTTACATGCAAAACTTGAAAAAGTTATAAACAATTAACTAAAGAAAATAGGGGCTTAGTTTTTTGCTAATATCTAAAAAAACCAATTGAGATTTTTAAATCTAGAAAAAGATACAAAAAGAGGAGGAAATTTTCAAAAAAACAGTTCTTACTTCCGGAACTGTAAGACCAATATTTATAATTTTCCTACGGCCGAAAACGAATGCTCTGGCTTTCGCAAGCCACATCTACTTTATCATTAAAAATATTTAAACATATATCTTTACCAACATATTATGTTGGGACATTATTAACACAAAAATTACTAGACCAATTTTAACCACTATAAAATTTAACTTTGCAATTTTTATAGCGGGACTTGATGTTTTTCAAAGATCTTCATACCATTCCGAATCAAATGACACCTCATTCTTATTTCTCCGAGACTGCTCAAAAAAGTTGACAAAACGCACTATAAATACTAAACAAAAATTTTCAATTTTGTATAATATTTTCATTTTTCCCGGGAAATTAAGCGTATGGCCTTAGAGTTCAAGTGAGATTTTGAATAGCACTTTATGAATTTTTGCTTACATGGGTTGGGGGCCCCTTTACCCCCGGGGCCCCGTATAATTGATACGGCTGATACAGCGGTAGCTACGCCCCTGTATATTAGCAGTAATTGTAGAACGTAAGAAGTTTTTAACTCTCTTCAAACAGAAACTATCTTTTCAGATTTTGTCGCGGATTAGCATTCGAAACGTCGCGACGTCCGCTCAATTCTTTACGTCCGTCGGACATGTTTTTCAATTAATTGTATATTTATACTCAAAATTAAAAAAAATACTAAGCACTCGAGTTTACTAATTAGGGGTCATTCATTTATTACGTAAGACAATTTAGGGGGGATTTTGATCTTACGGAAGAACTATCGAGACTCCCTCCCACCCCTTGTAAGAAAACATAAAACATGGTCGACCCCCCTCCCCCTCTAAATTTTCTTACGTAATAAATGAATGGCCGCTAAGACTAAAAAAATTTTTTGTCATTCAAAGTTTTGCCGCCCTAAAAAAATTGCCGCCCTGGGCACTCGCCCCGACTGCCCCTAGTGTAAATCCAGGCCTGCGCATCACGAGAAAAATCACCAGAGATTTTGGCGAAATTTCTTACCACAGGAAAATGTCACATTTCTAGGAAACAAAAAGGAAAAAAAAGAGAAGGTAAGTCACTATTATTGTATTAAAATTTAAAAATGAAGATTTGGTGACAAAAGTGACCGCGTTCAAAAGTCACAGTGTCCATTGACATTTATAGCGCATTGACAATTGATATATTGGTAACACGACACAGTATGCGGTGAGACGGTTAGGAAATATATCACACCGCGAATGTCAGCTGAGGCAGCTATTACCGTATCACATGTTTCGAAGCCCTTGAGCTGAAAAGGCCTCAACTACGGTAAGCAAAATTTAATAACAAAATTAAGACTGTCTTGAATTTATTAATCAGTAAATTTATTAAAATTCGAAGATATAAAATATGAATTTCCTCTAAATGCTACAGTTATAAATAGTAGGTATATAAAATTTTACCTGTTCTTTCCTCGAAAGTTTCTAGAGGCACATTTTTATATCTTAATGGTATTGGTGGAAGATAATCCTCTTGTATACTATCCACTAAGGATATAATATCTCCCATTTGTTCTTCATCCATTTGTGGCTGAATCTAATATAATTAAATCAATATTTATTTATTGTAAATTACTAATATAATGTTTGTAAATAGTAAATATCCCCCTAACTAGAATAATAATTTAATGTAAAAATCAAAAGCAAGAAAATATATTTAATCTAGTGATAGATACCTACATAATGATGTATGATTCACATGTGCAAAAATAAATATAAATTAGTGCAGTATAAAAGTAGTTTCAACCTCAAAGGTCATTGGAAAGGTAATACGACATTACCCAAAAGAAGTCATTGCACTGGTATCTTTGACACACACGACCAAGTTAAGACTGCTAATAGAAATTTCTGATAGAAAACTTTGGGTCACAGCCATTCTTATATTGCCAATACATACCCCAGATACAGGATATTCAAAATCTTCCATTGGAAAAATATCGTGGTATGGTTCTTCCACATCTCCTTTAGCCCGACTCGCAGATAAAATCTTTCTCTTTACTTTTTTACTACTAGACAACTGTTCATCGCTGAGGGTACATACTATCTGGGCCTAAATTAATAAATAATGGTTTGTTCATTGTATCTTCTTTAAAAATACTAAGTGAACAAGTTATATGAATAACTAATACACTTAACATTACCTTAGGTTCTTTCTTCTTCAACTTAAGAACTTTAAATGCATGAATATAAAACTGCGTAGTAGATGGTAAATAATCCCAATTTTTAGTAAAAACTGCCGCTACAGTATCTGGATTTAAGAGCATCAAGCAACACGCTTTGCCAGCTTTAAATGATCTCAAGCCATCGTAAGTCCTTGGATATGGATCAAATAAATAAAACATGTCTCTTTGTCTCCATATAGCTACCACGTAGTTGTTAAACTCGAGAATACCGCTGTTGTACTCGTGGCTAAAGAATTCTTCGAGTCCTGTACGTATGTTCAGCAAACACTCTTTCGTTGTAAATAACTGCCCTTTAACTCTTTCCCTATATATTATTATTTCACACGCATAAGGACCAACCATAATTTCATTTGGTATATTATCGATAGTGATATCAATCATAACTTTTGGGTGCAGACAGTCAATATAAAGTTTGTTGCCCAAACGTAAAATTTTATCTAAAGTTTTAGAAAACCAAGTATTAGGGGGTGAGATTTTCGCATAAGTCATAGCTACAATAGCTATTGGTAAAGCCTGGCGATATTGCGTGTCTTCGAAACATCTATCACCTAAATGCATATTAGCATTTACAATCGCACAATTTTCACTAAGAATCCTGTAACCCATCATAGCTTTTTCAGCTTGTGTTAGCTCTTTGTCAGAATCAAAATCTTCGTCACACGTTTCATCTACCATTTTTAAAACTTTAAGAGATGCTAAAACGAACTTTTGATCATCTACAATGCTTCGGGCCAAAAGAACTTCAGCGACTGAGTTTAAGTCTTTAACGTTTATAAGAGCAGCACAACCATTCGTGAAATTGGAATACCCTCTTGAATCTCTACCAGCTGGATCGAATATATAGTAGCATATTTTATCTTTCCATATTACTACTTTGAACACCCTAAGAATTTAAAGTTAATTATTTTTAAATATAAAAAAAATATTCTTAACGTATTTCGAATTGAGATATTTACCGGGTCAATAAAACACCGGCTCGGTTATCCTTGAAAAAAGCTTTTAAGCCGCGACAGAGATTATAAACCGTTGGGTCCAACGACATCGTGTACCCAACAATGTCTGGTTCTCCTAACAAAACCTGCATTCGCTTCCCGTTTAACAACAACGTTTGCTTTTTACCAAACGGTAGAACTTCACACATTCCTTGTACCGCAGAATGATCGTGGACCTTTTCCAAGCACTGAATGTACCTGATATGGGAAAGATTGTTTAAAATTCAAAAGAATTACAGCACACTTCGAAAATAGTTTACTAGAAGAATATACCTAAATTAAATAAAAAATAATCTTGCAAATTTTAAGCGTCATACTATATAGATTCTATACGGTTTCTTTAAAAGAACCATTTTTTTCTTATACATCACTAACCATTGATCTCCAGCATCTACCAGATTATCGACCAATTTCATAGTCCATTGCTTAGGATGGTAATGAAAAGCCAAGCAGTATGCCATTACACTCATTGTCAAAGCTTGCCTGCCTTTAGATCTAGCGCCTGAAAATTGGTTAGGTAGGTATTTTAAGTATGCCTGACTGAGATATTAAGGAAACATTAATTTATTTTAAAAAATACTATGTAAAAACACTGAATTTAATGAAATTTATACCAAAATATAACACAATAAGAGACATTTAATTTTGGTTATTTCGTATAGTACTTTAAACATATATTATGTCATTACTTACTGAATTTTGCATCATACATATTAAAAGACCCAGTTAGTATGCCATAGTGTATTTCCGGTCGGTGTTCTTTAGTACATGGCAACACTGTTAACGAGTGTGTTTGTAAAGTACCACGCTTAAGGTTTGCTGGTATTTGTACCTAGAAGAATAAAAAGAATCTTTAAAATTATTACTTACAAAAGGAAGAAAGTGAAAGTTTTTGGACCAAAATTACATTAAATTTTTTTTCTTGTATATTATATACATATACGACGACGATTTTAACTGCCTCGGTGGTGTAGTGGCTAGCATGTACGGTCATACATCGAGAGGTCCTGGGTTCGAGTCCCGGGTCGGGCCAAGTTTAATTATTGAGTCTTTCTGTTAAGTAAGCCTCAGTAACAGCCCGGAGTTGGGAAGTTGGCGGTGAGTCAACCCCGCGCCTCGGAGAGCACGTAAAGCCGTCGGTCCTGCGCCTTAGGCATCACTGGTCGTGTCGAGTAGTCGTCCCACCGGAGTATGAGAGTGATAGGAACAGAGAGTGCACTTGTGTCTGCGCGTACACTTGTGCATTATAATATCTCCTGCGCAGTTGGCCAGTCTCAATGAGATTGGCCGCCATGGCTGGAATCGGTCGGAGAACATTATTATTATTATTATATGACGACTTTCCCTCATTAACTAGGATTTGTCTCTACTCTGGTAAAAAACAAGTCCATCCAAGGGAGTCCATACAAGGGAACCGTATATTTTTCCGGGATAAAAAAATCTATGTGCTATTCCAGACTATATCTATATCTGTGCCATCGAGTAACAGTATGGGATATAAAAGTTAATCAAGCAATCAATAGGAACATGAATACTTAAAAATAAAGTACTCACATGTTCCGGTCTCGGTATTTCATCTACACCACACACCGAATCATCGTCTTTTATATGTTTCTTCCTCCCTCTTGCTCTTGGCTTACCATCCGTTACTCCTAAACTCGTGTAAGGCACTTCTGAAGGATATCTAGCAATATTTTTGTTAATTATATAATAACTTTTGCTTGACAAGATTGATATTTAAATATTAGTTAAAATTATACTACAAAAGTGTGAATATTTCTATGGATCTATGTACAATTTATCTACGCCACTAGTAATTACCTACTTGATAAAGCGCAGGCATTACTATGAAAATAGCAATATCATGTAGAACTAGCCAGGTAACCAAAAATACACATGCACCTTATTTGTGTTTGTTATAAAAACAGTATTTATAATAAATGCAAATAAGTTGTATTTTAGGACAGTTTAATATGGAGAATGATTTGGTGCAAATTAAAAATACAAAATACCTTTTGTTTCTCCTTTTCATTCGATGTTTTTTCAATGCAGCATATTTCCTGTTGAAAAAAAATAAAGTGTAAAAATGATAAAATTTGTTATATTGGATGAATAACATTAATTTGCTTATCTTTTACACAAAAACAATAATATTGGGGTTTTTCCTATTGTTTAGTATTAAAACCGCAAAAATGTTATGAATGAATGTCATTCTTTTACCTATTTGTTGGGAGGAAAATAAATAGGTATTAATTCAAATATAGTAGGTGGTTTATGTTGGACTTTTTTGTTTCTTTTTTTTCGGTTGTTTATTATATATGTTACAATAAATACGAATTGCAAATTATATTAAGTTTTAAATAGTTTACTTAAATAAATATCGACACCTATAAGTTTTTTCCTTGGCTGACCAATAAACATTTCAAATTGTGAAATTCGAGTTAAAGCATTTCAGCCATTACAACTATAATAAATAATTATAGAAAATTTTGACGAAACATTTTTTAATAATAAATAAAAAGTATGTACCTATTTTTTAACAATTTTACTACAATAGGGTGGACTACTAATAAAAATTGACAAAATTAACAGCATAATCAATAATATTAATAGTTCAATTACAATAAAATTATAATATTTACCGACTTTTCCTCCTGTGACATGTTTTTCTGTTACATATTCTGAAAACCAAATTTTATCAAAAGTAGAAACAATAAATTAATTATAACTAAGTAATAGCGGCCAATATACTAGTGCTTCCCTAATGCCTGTTTTCAAAACTAAAAGTACAAGTACAATAGGCTATTATACATTATTATGTATAATAGCCTAAATTACAATATCGTAACGTTTTATATACCATTTTTTTTATTTGTCCGAAAAATAGTTTTTTGTTAGTTTTAGTTTCTTCATAATATAAGAAATATTATATAGGTATGTTAATAATTTGATATATCAATAAAAGTACAAAAATAATATGGCTACTTTCTGAGTAGAACTGATGATGGTTTTTGATACGATTTTCTTTTATAGTAGAGGAGGCCAAGAAGGTATTTTTGTATTTACTCAAGGGCGGCAGTTTAACATAAAACAAATATTTTGATACTTCATCAAGGTAGGAGGTACTTGAAACCATCAGATGGTTTCTTATTTGATTTACTAAAAAGACTTGCCCTCCCCCCTTGCTAAACGATTCTAAACCGCACCTAGTAAATATCCTAACCTAATCTAACTAATCTGTAGCTGCAGTGGCGTTAATACGTATTAAAGTACTGATATATCTTTTCAGCATGTCATTAGTCCACAACAGCTGAATCTGACGCGCGCGACTATGTTTAATTTGTAAAAATATTTTTTAAATGTTTTGATCAGTTGCCCTAGACGCGCGACCCTATGAATATGGTGGAGATTATGGTAATCTACTGCGCTTAAGTAAATATAAAATATCCCCTCTTGGCCTCCCCTATAATTGATTTTTCTCGGGCTTACATTAGGTATCTTCTTTGTTCCCAACGTTTCTAATGCTTAATGACCAAAAAAATAAATCCACAAAAAATCCGAAAATAAAAATGGATTGATATTATACAAAACATACTCATATGTGCTGATTACATTTATTTGTTTACTTTTTACGTTTAATACTAATTATATAATATTGTAGATACTAACCCGCCATTGCGACACGGCTTATCATTATCACTAAAAAAATAATGATTTCTGATTATTTACTAGTATGTTCAATATTTTTTTAACATTATATAAATTCGCTCATTTTATAAAAAATTAAATAAAATAGCTTAAAAAGGCTTGGTAAATTTCTCTTTTAAATGAGTAAGTTAGTAGACATATGTATTTTTTACATAAGGGTTACTTGACGCAATGATAAATTAATCGTGACAAGAATTATTGTTGTGTTAAAAATTATAGTTGAAGTTAGAGTTCAAATTTTTACCTTAAAATTTTTCTCAGTCCCGGCATAAACACATCATCAAGAGCAAAATATTTGTCTTTGTTGATGATGATACCACTGTGTGGTTTAAATAGCCTGTAAAATGTAATAATTAAAAATTAGTATATAATTAGTAGATTCAAAATAAAAATCTAAAACATATTATTATAGAGTTTATTCAATTATTTAATTTAAAACTCATTCTCAACTCATTTCTAATTATCACATGTCAGGTAGATTTTTAAAAAAATCAATAATTAATATTATGCGTTTCGTATCTTACTCATATCCAGATTTTGGTGGCAATGGTGGTTTATATTCGCCTGGCTTGACTGCTGCTTTCTGAGCTTGTATCACTTCTCCGCTTGTTTTTGGACTTGGCACCTATAATGTTAGTTGTAAATTATAATTTATTATTAAAAAATACAATAATAATCAAATTGAAACTGATTTATACTTACCTACTTTACCATTAATTTCCGGCTTTGATTATATAGTACACGTATTACGTATACAATCAAAATGTACTTATATAATCAAAGATTTCCGGTGACCAAATTTTATCCGAATTTAAAAAAATATTACATAAGTAGGTACATCTATTTAGAGAACACGCAAGTTTTTAGTGAAACGTGTATTAGAAACGTTATTCACTTGTCAAACATTTGAAGAAGCTGAAGTTAAATCCGTGTAAATAAAAAGTAAAAATAAATAAAAATATAATAAATAGTAGGTATAGACCGTAAATAATTAAATCTATAGACTATAGTATAAAGAAATTAAAAACTATTACCTTGATTTTATTGCAAAGTTACAATATATTTATCGAATTAAATACTAACATTAAAAATAGATTTATCAGATGCCGTATGTTTTATCACAGGCGGAGGCACCGTGAAAGTAATATCGCTGGGTAATAAGTCGAAATATCGCACTTTCTTTTTTCTTTTATCCTTCTTACAGTCTTTCCTAAGAATTCCACCCGTTTCTTCTTCAGATGACGATTCAATATTAAGTCCAAAATACGTTTGCCTGGATTAGAATTAGGTATGACTTACGAATACAAATTATTTATTTTAAAAAGCTAAATTTATTTTATTATATCTTCACCTCGATTTTAAATCGGCCTTCCTTGGTGGTTCCCGGGAACAGTGTCCGATATACCTTAACCTAAAATAAATAATATTTCTATAGAATGAAATAAGTAAACTACCTTACATACTGATTAATTACTTCTATTGCTAGGTAGAGCAATAAGTAGGTACTTTTTGCTCTAATATTCTTTTTCAACACACAATATAAAAAAAACCTAGGATTTTTCAATCATTTTCATAGTACTTTTAAAAATCGCACGTGCAGTTTTTTACCTTGTATGCATTGAAGGAGCCATCGGAATACAAGTATCCTTATAATGACGTGGTTTAAACGGTTTTGTTTTGAAATGTGGCTGCCTTATTTTTCGGGTCTTTTGTGAACCTGGGGCAATAATATTTTGTATAAATGTAATAAGGACTCAGTTTTCGAAATATTTACATAATAAGTGAAGTTTTTGGTTTATCTTCGCCGAATAAGTTTTCATTTCCCGTCTTAGACAGCCTACACTGACCGATACGTTGCCCGCTAAGATTATTTTGCTTTGGCTGGCACCGACTCCAACAATAACTAAGTAATTAAAATTATTTTTTTTTCTTTTTAGTTATTCCTTTAGTCGTTTTTTTTGATAGTTTACAGGAATTATCTATTTAGTAAAAGCTGACATGAATTTGAGTGTTGAGATTTTGGGTCACTTTATAACATTTTGTAGGCAGTGTGCTGATTTCAAATAATTGTTGATATTTCTTTTTGATTTTAAATAATACTACCTACATTTTCTTTTTTTATTTTTCATTCTGATTTTCGGTTTCTACGTTTTGAATACTTTACAGCAATCATGATTAAATCAGAGAAAGAAAACATTATAGCTTGGAGGATTGGATTGGAAAAAAGTATAACATCAACCAGTACAGATTTTTCAGAAAAAAAGAAAAGTATAAATGTCCCACATAATGCATTTATTATCTACTTATTACTGCATAGCTAATATAATACCCTATTAGTCTTAAAGGATCTACTTGAGTAAAACTAGGCTAGGTCACTAGCGTTTAAAGGAAATGGAAACTCACTTTCATCCTGGTCTGTTAAGGCTTCAATAATTTCGGCTACGTTCTTACACTCCGGAATCTTCACATGCTTGCAAATGTGTTGTAGTTGTGAGGGGCATTTACAAATCCTAAAATTAGCCTCACGGTAATCAATTGTAAAATAATTAAAGAGTCATGTCTGAGAAGATTTCGCTAATGTGACAAAAAATATAGTGTCTAAAGCAGACTGGGTGTCAATTGACAAAGTAAGTAATAAGTATAATGCTTACCAGTTACCACCATGCAGATTAGAAAATTATCACCCAATTATCTTAATTACCTATTATCTTCAGCCCATTTTAACGTCCCACTGCTGGGCACGGGCCTCCCTCAGTACAAGGGGATCAGGCCTGAGACCACCGCGCACGCACAATGCGTGTTGGCGGACTTCACATATCTTTCGAAAACTTGCTAGGTTTTCTCAGACATGCAGGTTTCCTCACGATGTTTTCCTTCACCGTAAGACAAGTGGTAATCATGATAGAAATGATTCGCACATGAAAATATCAGAAGTGCGAGACCCGGATTTGAACCCGCATCACTCGGTTATCCAAGCGAGCGCGTTACCGTTGGGCTACCACTGTATTAATTCAACATAAATATTAAGGCGTTATTGATAATCATGTTATTATATGTAGGAATGTGTTATTTTAAAACGCTGTTTGATAAAAAATAGTTTGAAATTTTTTTTGACTTTCACTCACCTTTCTTTAATCTTCATTTTATGTTATCGTATTTTTCGTTACACACAAATACTTATCACTTTAAATTTTACAATCTTTTTTACTTTAAATTCTTAAAAAAACAAAATTGTCAAATTTTGATTCAATATGTAATCAAATTGGTCATGGTTGTAACAGATTAAATAAGTAAAAGAATAAATATCAAAATTAAAAAGAAATTGAATTTTTCACTTTTTATTGAAAAAAAAGTTTTACAGTAACTTAATGTACATCAACAATAATAATAATAATAAAAAAATCATAGTATAGGATTTGGTTTACCTCAATAAAAGTAATACAAAAAATAAAGAAACAATTTATAACAGCTGGTCCCTTAATGATAGCTAAAGCAGGTTGGCCTTATGTACATATTACTGAAAAAATAATCATTCATAATATTCATATCATGAATGATTCATAATCTATACTAATATTATAAAGCTGAAGAGTTTGTTTGTTTGGTTGAACACACTTATCTCAGAAACTAACTGGCTCTAATTGGAAAATTCTTTTTGTGTTGGATAGTCCGTTTACCGAGGAAGGCGATAGGCTATATTACATCACGCTACGACCAATAGGAGCAGAGCATCAATGAAAAATGTTGCGAAACGGGAAGGGCGGGCGTTAGTTCTGCATAACGCCAACGCAACGCAAACGCTAGTAATTTATATGACAAGACCTTTAGTGCTGCTTTATTTTATTAATCATTATTTTAGAATTATTTATATGACAAGACAAAAATTAACTAAACATAGAGTTGTGTAAAGTATCTATGTCTTCCTTTCTTTGCTCAGCCCTCTTCTTTTCTTTCTTGAAAGCTTCATATCGCTCATCATCTGTGACTAACTCATAACGGCAAAATGGGCATGAATTTGTCTGAAAAGAAAAATTTTAACTAGTTTATAAAAATAAAATTTAATTTTTGTAAGTTTCACCAGATTCCACAAGACAGGAATTAATAAATTTAAAATACTTGTAATTTGTCTATAGTGTAACTTATGTATTGTATTATATTTTTTAAAACCTTACCTGATTAAGCCATGTAAGAATACATTTTTCATGAAAGAGATGCTGACATGGCATTTCTTTAGCCTTTTCATTTATCTGGAAATTCTTTAAACATATAGGACAATTTATATCATCAGTCTTCACTATGATCTCCTTAAGATTCTTTACAGCATCCTTTGCAGCAGGTGGTGGTAGCCTGAAAATATCAATTTATAAATGTAAAATCACTTGTTAATATGCTTTCATGCAGTAACAGATATACTATAATGTTTATTTTCACTTACATTTTACTACTACTATTATCATTTTTGTAAAAAGATTTGTCTGTCTGCAAAAACTTTAATATGGATGTTAGTTCATAATAAATACAAACGAATTTGTACATAAATCAGTGTAGCAAGAACAAAATCATTTACCGAGTTTATATACCATACAATAACACATCAAAAATTACTTGCCTTGGCCACTGTCCTGATAAGCTTTCGTCATAGATACCACTATCCATTAAGAATCTTGCCATATGCAGAAGATGATTTGGTTGTTCACCATTTTCTAATTCTCTCCATCCCATTTCATGAAAATAATCAGCCATTACAAAGAAGTGATACTCTAACAGTACGCCACTTAGGAGTTTTACAATTACACAACAATTTCACTCCTTGATGTACGTAATTTAGATGATTTATTTATAAATCAAAACTTTAAAAAATCAATTATTTTTTCTTGTTAATTACTTGTTTTTCTTTCTTTGTCTATCAATTTTTATTTTCTTGAGGTAAAACTTTATATATGTAACAACTCACAGTATATACTTTATGAGTAAAAGTTATTCAATCCTCTATCTAGTAAATCTACGTTAAACGTTCATGCATGAATTGTGAAACATTCAAACATTACATGATTTTGATTACAATTTTATTAGTCATCTATGATATGATTACAATAATTACAAGTTACAACTATTTACAACGTCAATGTCAATTGTCAAAATGTCAAATATCATTTGCCAAACTCAAAATTGCCCGTCACTGCTGCGTTCCACTAGGCATTCACAACGATCACGCTCACGACCGTAGTTTTTGCCGTTCCACTTGCTTGTGAGCGTTACTGTCGTAAACTCGAGTGGAATGGATTATAGAGCGTTTTGAGCGTGGAGGTAAATAATACAAACGGCGAGTTAAAAAAAGAATGCAAAAGATTTAAGAGGACTAAGGAGCATTTTGGTCGTTGTGGGCGCTTAGTGGAACGCAGCCAACGTCAACCTTGTTATTTTATATTGGGCGTGTTCCGATATACACTGTGAGCACTGCCGCAGTGGTCTAAGGCTTGGAAGAATAAAAGCATGGAAGCCAGGCTAAAATAAAAACCGAGTTATCTATAGTTTACTCATTTAGTTCAATTAGCATGTCATAAGGTGTGAGTGAAACAAAACATGGCTGTTTGTTTTTATTATTTTGGAACGTGTCACAAGGCAAAAATAAATGGTCCCCTTTGAGGCTCCGTCATCTTATAATGCTAACAAATACAAAAGTTCTATCCAAGACGTTAAAAACTTTAATTCGGCTATCAACTTAATTTTTCAGTATTATGTTTTGTTGATACATGTCTAGTGCTGTAAAAATTATTGTCGATAATAATTTCAATACTGTTGCAGATTTCCTAACGATGATGAAATGAAAATTAAATGGATTCAGTGTATCAATAGGTTCTGTTAACTGTTACATATAGATTATTATAGATGTCATAGGAAGATTTCACAAATAAATATTTCGCAAAAAATACTTGGAGTTCTATGATTAAAAAACCTAATCTAAGCTAACTTTTTTCAATATAATTAATTAAATAATATCATAGCCGCTACCTAACTCCGTGTCTTTCAGAAATCCTTCGTTTTTATGCAAAAAAATGTTTTGTCAATTTTCCTACTATATAATACAACTCATATGATGTACAGCCAGGTATTTTAATTTTAAATAAAATTAAATATATGTTTCTCATCGACATGGACACGACAATGTCGATAATAAACTCATCACTATCAAAAAATTAACTTGTGACAACCTGCATGACAACGAAACAGAACGGCATATATGTCTCTTTCCTGCGCACTATTACCATCGTAAGAAAAAAAAGATAAACATATGCATTTCATTTCTTCTTCTGAGGTCTCAGTGGTGAAAAATTCGTTCCGATATGACTGACAGTATAGTAACCAGTATAACCCTCAGCAATACATCTATAATAATCTATATGTAACAGAGGTGTAAAAGTAACGAAACAGCGTACCCGTATGTATTCGTTACTTTCGTATCGTTACGTTACTCGTTACTTTTGATACGATACTTTGAACATCGCATCGTATTTCGTATGATCCGTATGATGATGACGTCGCGTCGTTCGTACTTTGTAGTAAAAAATACTATTACGTATAATATTTTTATTTTTTATAGAACCGACTACCGACTCGTGTCAACATTTAGGATACTTTTTATTGCAGAAAAATATTTCATTTCTACATGAAATCAAAATAATTGGTTTTCTTGAGTCGTTCTTAGAAAGCTAGCGGTGAGAAAATCTGAAGAGACACAACAAAACAGTGTAGTAGGATGATGTAGGTCCTAAAAAGTCGTACAGAAAAATCTATAATATCGAATATAAAGTTACACTCGCAATACCTATTTTTATCCGTACGTCTACGTATAAAAAACAGTAGGTACCTAACTAAGCGCATCGATTTGCGCGTTTCACGCAAAAAGTACTGAACCGATTTAAGCTAAATTTTGTGTAGTGATAAGTTATTATATGAAGCAAAGTTTAAAATCTTGAATTTTGCTTCCTTTTATTGAAGGAAAACCTTTCGCCCGAGCAGCAAGAGTTAGCTTTATACATTAACTACTCTTGCTGCTTAAACTTAAGAGATACATCAAGACTATGTACTAGAAAATTATAGGTAGATTTATTATAGGAAGATTAAAATTTATTGACAATGAAACAAAAAAATCTTAGAATAAAACAACATAAAATATTATCTTTCTTTTTACAAGCTTTTAGTTAACTTGCAATGTATGTAATATGTAGTTTGTTTGGGTGGCATCTTGCAACTCAATTTTTAAGCAGATATCTACAGACTACAACCGAGTAAGATTTTAGTGTGGATAAAAAAGTTAATTAGGTACCTAAATAATTTGATCTGATTGATTTTAATTAACAAATTCTCAAACTACCTCTATGTTCTTCAATTAGATTTCCGAAAAAAATCGAAGTGCAGATTCGACTCACTTAGAATTTTATTATATGTATAGATTTCATTTTGAGAAGAGCTTTAATTCTTCTTTTAAACCCATTTAGGGCTTAAAACTAAAAAGAATAGTTCTTTTTAGAGCTTCCTTGTCTGTGATTCACAAGACGTCGTATGCGGCTAGAAATATGTAGGTATATGTAGTTTTTACAAACTTTGAAAAATTATTTTTTATTAATATTTTCTTGAATTAAATATAATAATATATTAAAATTAGATAATTTAAAAATGAATAAGTAATGAGGTCTATCATAAGTGACGTCATAATGCATATTTTATTTAAAATCAAGTGCATGAACGATATTTCAAATAATTAAACCTGTATTGTATTACACGTATAAATCTATACATATCATAAAACAGTAACCCAGAAAAAAACCTATACATGAAATATTTTTTAAAACAATGACTGGAACGTATTGTATATTTAATGTAAACCCCAAAACAATAATTATTAAAAATTTTGTCTGTTTAAAAAGTACTGGACTGACACTGGAATAATACTAAGTAGTCGTTCGCAAAATTTCTACAAAATTTCTAGAAATAATACAACTCTTCAATTCTCTTGTAAACGTGTATCATGTGAGTGAACTGAACAGTCGTATTTCTTTGTACGTAGAACTAGAATCATTCAAACTATAATAACATCAATACGAAAATACGGAACATGCGAGTAACGAAATGTGAGAAACGTTTCGGTACTCGGTACTACTTCTTGAAAAATATTTATTTATTATTAAATAAAATAAAAATATATTAATTCAATGGTGCGAACGATATTTCAAATAATTACTCATATTAATCATTCAATAAAAATATAACAAGTATTAGTTTGATAAAATACTAAAAGATGTATTCTAAACTTCAAAGAAGCAATCATACGAATATTGACATCAGTACGAAAATACGGAACATGCGAGTAACGAAATGTATTCGTAAGTAACGTTTCGTTACTCGGTACTAGATGGCGTACCCGTTACTCAGTACCGAATACATACGGTTTGCTACAGTACTAATATGTAACAGTTAAGGCGCCTACCTCGCCCGATGACCTTGAGGATTTGATATCTGTACTAGTATTTGTTATTTTAACGCCATCTACCGACCGACGACCATACTACAACGAAACGAAGTGAAGATTAAGCAAGAACACAGATGTGTCGCGTTGTCATCATTTTTTGCCTATTTGATTCGATCTCTGAGAAATCTCATTTTGTTCCTTTCCTCTAGTTTTTGTAGTCTTCTACGAGTATAGTGCCTACATCATAATCTATATTATTTATATTAAACTACACAATGCACTATGCCTGCTGACATAGCTTTCATTTTACTAAATGTTATATGGTGAAGGTCTGCTGATGACCAGGTAGGTAAGTAGGTAAACGGTTCTCAGTAACGGAAATAGTTAGGTTGACCTAGCTTTCAACATTTACAAATGGCTTACCTTCTTTAAACGCACCTATTCTTTATTTGTAATATCATTAGGATGTAGGTATGGGTATATTTTTATGTGAGCAATAAACAATAACTGTCTATAAAGTGTGAACAAAATATTGAAAAAATGCCTTAGTTATTCTTATATTTAGGCATTAGGCATATTTAGGCATATTATATTCTGGCTTACTCTATGATAGGTTCAAAAAACAAAACGAAATTACAAACCATTTTACATATACTTACAAACTTAAATTCTGTTTTTGTTTTACGAAATATTTATATTTGTATTATTTAATATATGGTTTAATTCAAAAATCATTCAAAACGAGAAGTTTTAGGTATTAATTGGAAAAAGTAACGCGCGTGTAGTCCACTCGTCACAAGAGTCATCGAGACACTGCTGTTTCGCATCCCGAGTACGCGCCACAGGCCGTAGCGGGGGTGCGTCAGTGGGGTACTGGTTAAGTTTCGGGTTTTTATTTATTATTTAAGAATATCAGAATGAAAAAATAAAAAAAAACAATAGAAATTGTGAAATACGTCATTACATATTTTTTGGTACAAAATTCACGCCAAACTAATTAGCCGTTACAGAGAAAAAGTACAGTTTACGTTGAAAAAGGCCCTATTTAATATATTTTTTTTCCAAATTTGGGAGAGTTTATTTAAATTTAAAACAATATCATGTATTTGTGATAACCTTAAGTAAATTATATATTTTTTATATGGTAATCGTACGAGAGGATTCATCTACAATCTTCTTTAAACTTATAGTGTTTTTGGAATTTGAGCGAGGTAATCCCCTTAACAGAACCTATTGATACACTGAATCCATTTAATTTTCATTTCATCATCGTTAAAATGCAAATCTGCAACAGTATTGAAATTATTATCGACAATGATTTTTACATCACTAGACATGTATCAACAAAACATAATACTGAAAAATTAAGTTAATAGCCGACTTAAAGTTTTTAACGTCTTAGATAGAACTTTTATATTTGTTAGCATGATAAGATAAACAAAGGTGACCATTTATTTTTTGCCTTGTGACACGTTCCAAAATAATAAAAACAAACAGCCATGTTTTGTTTCACTCACACCTCATTACATGCTTAAACTGAACTAAATGAGTAAACTATAGATAACTCGGTTTTTATTTTAGCCTGGCTTCCATGCTTATTTTTCTTCCAAGAGTATAACTGGCTAGACTTTTACACGCCTCTGGTTTTAGTGGGTATTCTGGCGAGAGCCAGCGAGTCCCACATAACCACCCTTAAGGTGGTATGCGTAATAGCTATAAAGAAACGACTTATACTAAATTACCGTTATACCATAGTATAAAGAATGACAAAGTAGGGCAACTTCGGCCCAATCCGCGATATAATTACCTGTCATAGTTACCATATAATTTATTTATTTTATAGTTGCCTGACGCCTGTCACAGGGTTGTCACTGTAGCTAAATTTTAATTCAGTGCTCAGTAATTGGCATTGGGCCGGGAAATTATTGTTATATGTTATTAAAAATTATTTATTATTTATATATATTTAAGAATGTAAAACATTTTGTTTCTACATGTTTATGATTATTTTTATTAGGCCTGTAGTTACTTGTTTAACTGATATATCAGTAGAAAATAGTATTAAAAATGTTTGGTTGTTAGAAAATAAATCCTTTAATTTCTTGCGTTTACAAAAACATAAATATGCTATTAGTAACAATTAAAAAAATGAAAAGTACAATATGTATATTAATAAAATCATATCACATCCTATTAAAATAATAAACTAATACAACAAAAGTTGTATTAGTTTATTATTTTAAAGTTGCTCCACAGTCAACTCTGCTATCCAGCGACACACCGACCACTGAAGTGCCCACCCAACACCCCGTAACCACGATACGATAAATGTGCATAAATATTCACCAAAACAATTGGCAGATTCAGTTTTTGTAACTATTTACAGCTCTTCAAAAAGTTACCAACTTTTGTTTCATTTTGTTGTCATGGAGAAGTTATGTGAGTCGTCATCATCATAAATCATAATTGAGTAGCATTATAGTTGATAATAGGTTCCTTGGAAAGTAGGCTCCTTGTTCGTAGCGGAATATTATATAGCATAATATACTCTATACTCCAAAGTATTCCTCGATAAATATAAAAAATGTTATCCAACATTAAAAAAAAATAAAAAAAAATCTATTCAAACCAGTAGTTCCTCAGGTTAGTGCGTTCAACCAAACAAACAATAAATTGAATATTTTTTGGATAATATTACTAATTGTAGTAGTAGTCATTAACGAAACAAAGGCTGAATCTATAGTTCTTAGAATTCTTGTCTGCGGTCTGCCTGTCTGTGACTGTTTTTGTTTGTGAGAAAACTACTGGACAGATTTTAATGAAATTTGGTATGATAGCTTGTTATCTGGGTTATCACTTATCAGTTAACATACTCTTTTTTGAGATAGTCATTATTAACAATACAGAGGCCGTGGACAAGCCCGAGCGGAGCGGGATTGAGTCACTAGTATTAGTGTAGACTATACGATTTAGAAGCTCTATAGTCTTAAGTCTAGATGGTTGTTTTGTTATTCATTGAATGTTAATTTCTGGATTTGTAAGAATTATTATTTGAGCGCTTGAATATTAAATCTATTCGGATTTCTAGAATTTTAATCAATTCAATTTGTGCTTACTTTTAAACAACAATACGTGTTGACAACGCAGAAGTTTTACTAAAATACTCGTTTATCGCTACTGCTTTAGTACTATTTTGTCCGTGAGTCACTTCCAGTTGTTTGTTTTGCATGAAATAGTTTCACATTCGAAGTCAAGCCGGCAGCCGCCAACCGCAGTTGTATCGCAGTCAGTTTCTGAAGCAGACGCAAACCAGCTAGTCAAACGTGTTATTTGTGTTGTGAATCGGACATACAGAAACCGGTAAGAGACGACCTACCTTTACGCGCCTACATTTAAATCGAAAGGATTGTAAACATGTCTTGTTTTTGAATCATTAAATTTAGAAAAACACTTTATAAAAATAATAAATAACACTGAATGATGTCATCAAAAGTGATATTTTTAATCAGGCCAGCGTGTTTAGCTGCAAGGTTCGTAGTTGTATTTTTGCCTTAGTAGAGGTAAAGATAACGGATAGCATCATTAAAATACGTTCATAGGGTTAGATAGGAAGGTACCTAGTTATTTGACCGAAATAGTGACTTATTAAAGTCCATGGAGGGAAACGACATTAAAAATTTGTCTAATAATTCATTACTTGTCTACCATAGTATAGTGTAAGCAAATAAAAAAGTAATATCCGAGAATAAATAATATTATGTAGGTACTTGTTATAATATTATGTAGTTAGCTCAGACCAATAAAAATTTTATTGGTCTGAGGTAGTAAGCTTATCTATATGAGATGTTTAAGCCACTTTTTTAACAAAATATGTCAAATCAGAAAGATTTCAATAGTTTTTTTATTATTGTTAGGTTTTTTAGAAAGTAGTTTAATTAGTTAGGTATATCTAATAGATTTACATTGACTTAACATATTTCATTTTAAATATGCGCCTCTGTAGCCATGATATAGGTAGGTGCCTATATCCATTTTTATGGCGCTTTTGCGCAGCTTAGTAGTTACCTAAATACTAATTGATTTGTGTAGGTCATGTTGATTGCGTAGGTCATGTTTTTGACTTATAAGCCTAGTAAGTACAATTAAAAGTTTATACTTTTATACCTATATGCAAATAATACATTATTATACCTTATAATAAATACAAATAATACATTAAACATAATAACGCCATGTAACTAATAACTCTTCGTACATAGTATGTGAGGTCATAGATATACGTACTTGTTGTAAATCGACGTACAGTGTTTCATAAGAATTAAGATTAGGTTACACCTACACTCGACGACCAGGCACGCATCAATTCATACATATTATACACGTAGGTCGTACCTCGCTTGTAAACACGAAACAGGTAGACGCGATACCGGTTTATTAATTTAAATTTCGAAAAGCGTTACAGCTATATAAGAAGTACAAGCATTCTTGAGCCTTAAATAGCTGATGTTAATAGAAAACTTTCACAACTGATGTGCATCGAATGATTAAGTACACGCCAGCGTGGCAAGTTCAACCGTTTTTATGATAAAGTATAGAATTTCTCAGGGCTTTGCTAAGTGTTGGTCGTAGGTACTTATTGATACCGGTTGATATTCTCATATTGTAAATGTTACATATTTAGAAAATTCTTAAATAGCAGCGGTGTACGCTATGAAAATGTTAAGGTTATTTGATATGATTACAAACGACTGATTATTATGATCCAATAGAAAGAATGAAGGCAATGTAATTAAAAATGAGCAAGCTGGCCGTCCAAGTAGGTAGGTATCTATTTTTTTACTTTAGTAGTTTTTAACGAGTAGCCTAGTAATCTTTAATGTGATAAAAAAATATACAAAATTATCTTTAATGACTACCCAAACATTAGTTTAATCTAGTGTTGTAGTTTTTTAAAATACCGCCCGCGCTAGTACAGAAATTAATTTAAAATAGTAAAAAAATACCTAGTAGTTATATAATTATGCAACTTATAGCGATATCTACTTAGTAGGTACATTTTGTTTATTTAAGCATTAACTGTACGAAATATTATTAAATTCAATTGATAACACGCTTACCTACCAGATAAACCTCGAAATTTTTTATATTGCGGTCACAATTTGTAAATATTATAGTGCTATAGTTAATTTAAAGTTTTTAGATAGTAATGTATTTACAGATTAACCTTGATTAACCTTTGTTATAGTAATGAATAACAACTTGTAGTACCTATATTGTTTTTCAAAAATAAAAAATGATTTTCAATTTTTACATTACCTAATTAAAGACATGACGTGAAGACACCTACGTAGTATTATACTTTATATATGTATACGGTATACCTAAATATCATAATTAGTAGAATTTAAAAAGTCATGTGTAATAGTGGTTTTCCAAATAAATATTATGACGTCCTTCTGCTGTAATAACGAGATTTTCCTTTAAAATTGACACTAACAATCCAAACGTGAAATCTATTTAAATGAACTAAATATTTGCGCATACGCTAGTGCACTTTTGTTCGTTTTGACTCTCATATTGCATTGAGACGACTGTTTGACAAGAATAGTAAGGCTAAGGCTACGTCCGCACAGACAGGCGGCTTGCTTAGCGCCTAGAGCCTAACGAGTCACCTAGCTAGTAGCTTACTAAAACGAACGTTGTAAAATGTTCGCGACCGGCCGCACTGCGCGCTTAGCGCCTAGCTAGTTGCTAAGCGTGTTTCTAAGTAAACAAACATGTTGGTTTTATGACACTAGGCGCGAGGCATTTTATTCAAGAAATAATTTTGAAAGCTATTTTTGAAAGTGACATCTTGTCAACGTGCCGACAAGCAACCACGCAAACCTCCTGCAGTGCGGCCACTATGTATCCCACCATGTTGCCAGAGCGCAATCCACTAGTCTCTAGGCGCTAAGCAAGCCGCCTGTCTGTGCGGACGTAGCCTTAGGGATAAGAGCTAAGGCAGAACCGACAGCTTAACATTTTCGTATATAAGAGAATCATTCCGCTGTCCTTTGACAATGGGAAGTGATTTCAATTTTCATTATATCAGCAACAAAAAAACAACTGTACACTTACTTACCTTTCATTCACAAATAGTTATTTATATACTTATCCAATTCATTCGTATACAGGTTGCAGTAATAGATAAAGCCTTTATATTTTATTCTAGCTATTCCATCTTGTAGGTATTATTCCTTTAATTACATAGGTACTATAAATAATTACAAACTTAACTTTGTTTTTTTTGTTTCAGAAAATGGGAAACGTCATTTTTTCACTCTTATGGCTGCTAATTCTAATTTTTGTGGGGTTCTGGGTCGCATTCTTCGCAGCAGGATTCTATATTTTCATTGTCCCGTTTACAGTTTGCATAGAACCTTTATCAGTAAGTATGAATTATGTGATAAAAGTTTACAATCTAGACAATATAATATAGATATAGTATTAAAAAATAAACTCAAATATATAATCCAATTTCTTCTAATTAGTTGGCTCCACTGGATTAGGACGGTTAATCCAATAACAGTGTAAAAGTGATATAGGTATATATACTAAATACTCTCGTATAATATTACTTGTACAACTATGTACCTACCTATGTTTTTATTCTTCTTTACGAATTGATTATTTAATTTTTTTATTATTTATTAGCAAATTATAGGATCATGGTAAGAAAGCTAAGATAAAGTGAACTGCGAAGTTAGGCATCTTTTCCATTACACGGTTGTTCAAACGTACGGTGTGTAAGCCGTACGGTTGAAAAAACGTGCTAGCTTGTACATGATACGGCAAAATCACCGCGCGAGACATTGGTAAGTACTGGCTAGTAGCGCTTTTTACTCGGGCTGTGTAGGACGTGCTGCGTCATGAATTTTCTTACGAAAAAAAAGATTATAGTTGCTTATTACATATATAGGAAAAAGAAAATAGAAAAAAAAAGGGAAGTAAGGTTTTGGATACATCCGATTTTAGAAAAAAGGGAGGAATATGGCGCGTTTCATACACTTGTCAAGAATCAATTGAGAGAAGATGAAGACAAGTTTTACAATTATTTTAGAATGCAGAAAACTACATTCGACGACAACTTGCTCCAAAAATTATCCCAGGAACTAAAACATCAAGATACTTTTATGCGAGAGAGTATATCGCCCGCAGAAAGATTGGCTGTAACTCTGAGGTAAGTAGGTACAAAATTAAATGACATATTTTAGTTTAAAATTGTTTATTGCACACAAACAAAATTATTACATGTAATTGAATTTTAATAATTATTAATTTAAGAACAAGTAAATCAAAAAATACACTACGCTGAAAATGCTACTCAAGTGCGGTACTAAAATCGAATTCGTCTTCAATAGAAACTTGAGAATCTGCCGAGATACTTTCCGCATTTACACTATGTACAGATAATTGTGATTCGGGTCGGTAGTGGATTGGCTCTAAACCAGAACCGTGTCCAAAATCATGAGAAGACGTCTGTGGACGACTTATTCCATAGCTCGATCTAGCAGCTGTAGAATATCCATATGTTGACGATTGCGCATTTGAGGATGCTGTACCACTTAAATATCCTTGATGGCCTTGATCCCATTGGTTTCTTGATGTAGGTATATACTGAGTACACTGTCTTTGTTGAATATTTTTAATTATTGAAATTACTTGAAACTGAAAGTCTATCATATTTTCATCACTGAACTTGTCAACTGTATCAGCGATTCCCATAAAAAAGTTCATACTACGGCTTTTCTTTTTCTCATCTCGTTCTGCTGAATCCATAAACTTCATAAACCTAATGTCAACTTCACTTAGTTCATTTTTTCTTTTTTTTTTAGCCCTTTGCGTCTCACTCCGTTCAGTGTATCCCGAGCTTGATTGATTCGGGACTGCACTATCAAAATTTTCATTACTGAGGCTAGAATCATGAACATGTTCAGTCATGTTAGAATCGGTCTTGCGATGCTCAACATTTTTTTTTAGGAACATCATTTCATCATAGAACATATATTTTCTTATTTTTTTTGCTGAAGAACCAGACTTACATTCATTAATTTTTTTGTCATATTTTATCCAGCTATCTTTCATATTGGTCCACTTCTTCATCACCATTTGCCCTGAAAATAAATAAATAATAATTATTAAATTCAAAATTTATGAAAACCCCCGACCTAAACTGAATCGACCCCGACCTAAAATGGGGTTTTAGTATTTGAACCTGAACCGTTTTGTTTTATATTTCAGGTATCTAGCAACAGGAGATACCTTTACTGACCTATACTACAGCTATAGAATTGGAATAAAAACCATAAGTTGCATCGTACGTGAAGTATGCCACTACATTTGGTTAGAACTGTATAAAGAATATATGAAAATGCCATCTAAAGAAGACTGGCTACACATTGCAAGCAAATTTCAAGAATCTTCCAACTTCCCGCTGTGCTTAGGAGCGGTCGATGGAAAACACATCAGACTTATTAAGCCAATTGATAGTGGCTCGATGTTTTTAAATTACAAACATTTTTTTTCTATAGTTTTGATGGCAGTAGTAGATAGCGATTACAACTTTATATTTGTTGACGTTGGCGCCTACGGAAAGGAGTGTGATTCCAGTGTGTTTAAAGAGACCCCATTTTGGAAAAATTTAACAAACAACGGATTAAATCTACCCGATGCAACACGTTTGCCTGGAATTGACTACGATTTGCCATATGTGTTCGTTGCGGACGAAGCCTTTGCTTTGCATTATCACTTGCTTCGTCCATTTGGTGGTCATCAGCTTGATCAATTAAAACGTACATTTAACTACAGACTCACAAGAGCGCGAAGATTTGTTGAATGTGCGTTTGGCATTTTATCCAATAAATGGCGAATTTTTCACCGGCCAATGAATGTGTCCATCGATTTGGCAGTTGATATTGTGAAAACATGTTGTGTTTTGCAAAATTTTATACATAAGCAGGAAAACTTTCAGTTTCACAATGCGAGTGAAAATGAGTCCACCTTTGATTCAGAATCGGAACTAATCCAGTTACCTATCACGAATGCAGTTCGCGGAAGTTTGGCGGCTAATGAAGTTCGCAACAGATTTGCACAATATTTTGTATCTAACGAAGGTCGCCTCTCCTATCAAAACAACTATGCATAAGTAAAAAGTTAATAATTAAATATCTGTAACTTACCAAACTTGTTTTTCTCATCACCACTTAAATCTTCAAATGTGGGCTGGAAATGAATAAATATTTCTTTCCAGGAATCATATTTAAGCCGCTTATTTTTATAATCGTCGATGGTCTTATCCCATATTACAGGCCTTTCTTGAATCAACGTAATTAATAATTCTTGATTTATGTTCATTTTATAATAAAATCGCGAAACAGCGTATATAAGCGGTCACGAATCCGTGCGTACGTCCGGCACCGTCGACACACCCCGATAGACTGCCATACAACACTGGTGAAAATCACGCCGTGCGTAGACGCGGCGCGCCGAGGGGCAGTCACGGCGCACGCGGCCGCGGCGCCGTGCCTTGGCGCCACCGTGCATGTCGACAAGCTCATATAGTGATCCATACCACACTGACGACCGTGCCTACACGCGGCGAATTAACCGTAGATTTTCACGGCGAGAAACCGTGTAATGGAAAAGAGGCCTTAAGCTCTTTTATAAGTTTTAGGTAATAAAACAAGTTAAAGTTATCCTAGCATAAAGTTGACTAAAAGCACGTTAACGTTTTAAAAGATATTATATTAATTTCTATATAAGTAATAGATGAAAGTAAGATATTTACAATTATAAAAATGTGATATTAAAACTATTTTAATTTATTTTTTTATTCACTCAAAGACGAGTGATGTCATACATTCAATAATATTCCACATATATTTGAAAAAATAATTTTAATTTTCATTTACAGGGCCTCACCGACTTCCTAATGTCATGTATAACGTTCCCGAAGTATTGTGCTCAAGGAATCATGGATGGTAGAGGATTCGGATAGATAATATTACTGTATCTAGTTTTTATGTTATATATATTTTTATTGTTAATAATATTATTAATATTGTATTTTATTGGAAGAAATTCTTTCAAGAATTGCCTTCAAGTCACGCAAAATAAAATTTGTCACACATAGAATAAAATCTGTTATTTTTGTTTTATTTCTTTGTAAAAAAATAAATAGTTTAGTAGTTAACAGTGAAAATTCTACTTATCACGATTATATTATATTAAACTAGTCGTAATAGCTTGAAACATTAGATAATGCAGGTCAATACATTAAGACTAATGCATTATTCTTAAACGATATATAAATGAAATGAATTCGGTACAAGTAATAAAAAAGAGCTTAACGATTACAACTTCATTTAAATAAGAATAAGAAAATACAATACTCCATCCTTTTAGGATTATAAGGTTGCAAAATGTAATATTTTTATATTTTGTCACTAACTTAATAATAATTTATTTTTATGGGGTATCATTTTAAAAACTGAGTATTAAAAGAAATCAAGAATTTGGCGTGTATGGTTATGGTTATGGTTATGGTTAAGATGGGCTGTTGTCCGCAACTCGACGACTAGCGCCTATTTTGCGTGTGTGGGAATTGTCTACGTTATTCTTGCCATCCCAGGTCCTCCAGGAATCCTAGCAGGCTCTTCGCCTTACTGAAGACTTCCGGGAGTGTCCTAGGGGTGCCAAGATGTTGTGCCCGGTATTCCGCTACACCTGTACAGTGAAGAATGACATGTGCAGCCGTTTCCTCTGTCTCCATGCAGGCTCTGCAAAGGGGACTGTCAGTAAAGCCTAAGTTGAATAGGTGTTTATTAAAAGGTCCGTGACCGGTGAGGGCCGCGGTTATTTTCCTAAGTTGTGGTCTGTCAAGGTTTAACAGGCGATTTGATAGTTTGTCGTCAATAATGGGTAACGATTCCTTCGCCTGTTTACAGTCCTTGAGTTCAGACCATATGTTTTGATGTTGCTTTTTCGAGCGTTCACGGATTTGACCTTTGAGCCAGCAAGACGGTATCGGTATGATGGGTTCGGGCCCAGTTGGTATCATATTCGACCCCCTTCTTGCTAGCTCATCGGCTTCATCATTACCGTATGTGTTGTTGTGACTTCTGGTCCATTGCAGGGTGACTTCATTTATATCACTTACCAGCGTCAGGGAGTTGTGGCACTCGTAGATCATACCTGATGAGGTGTGGTTGCTACTCAATGCCTGTAGTACTAGTTTACTGTCTGTTATGATGCGGATTCTTGATTGTCTTATGTTCTTTTCCGCGATTGTTCTTGCTGCTTCCATGATGCCTAGGCATTCTGCTTGAAAGACTGTGTTATAGATTCCTAGAGGTAGTGAGGTCCTAATGTGTAAGTCGTCAGAGAAGATTCCACATCCTGTTCCTGTTTTGGTTTTGGAACCATCCGTGAAGATTTTTAGTTCCTCATTGTGGATGTCCATATGTTCGTCTTCTTCGAGCTGTATTTTGTATTTTTTGTCGAAGATATATCTTATTCCTATACCATCATTTGGTGCTGACATGAAAGGAATGTCTTTGGTTAAGTCCGATAATATTTTTGTATGTGGCGCGCTTGATTTGCGCAGTAGATTTAGGTTGTCTAACCTGACTGCAGTAGAGGCAGCTTCCTGTTGGATGAACAGGTGCAGTGGTAGTATGTTCAACATTGCTTCGAGGGCCGCAGTAGGTGTTGTTCTCATGCAACCTGTTATCGCCATGCTGACTAGTCTTTGCCAGGCTTGGAGTTTGTATTGAACTGTGACAAGGAGTGTTCGTCGCCACCATGCCAGTGCTCCATAGCTAATCATGGGTCTTATTACCGAGTTGTACAGCCATAGGGTTATTTTGGGCTTAAGGCCCCATTTCTTCCCTATCATTCTGCGGCATTGCCAGAAGGTAATGCTGGCTTTGTCCAGTGTTTTGTCCAGGTGTTTAGACCAGTTTAATTTATTATCTAGTGTTATACCTAAGTATTTGACCTCCGTAGTCAGGTTAAGGGTTGAGTTGAAGAGTTTGGGTAAGGTGTAGTTGCCTAGAACTCGTTTGTTCGTGAATATAATTAGTTCGGTTTTGTGCGGGTTTACAGTAAGATCGTACCTGATGCACCAATTTTCGACTACACGTAAGGCTGTCTGCATCAGTTCGCAGATAATTTGGCGTGTAATTTGTAGGTAATCTTAGGGTTACTGTGTACTGTTACTGTTATAATGATTATAATATTGCATTGCTTTTGGGAACTTAATTTAAACATTGTAATAACTAAAATTACTCACAAGTAGCTAGATCGAGGATCTAATAAAAACATGCACGTAGTGGTGCCATAATTATTCATCAATCTTGTTGTTAAATTTTGTATTGGTAATAATTTAAATCAATAAAAAATAATTTAAAACAAATGGCTTTTTATTGTTCAGCTTAAAACTAATGTTAAAAATATACAAAAAAATGTATACAGTTTTAAAATCATTAAAATAATATTGTATCAATTAATTATTCTTTACTTGCATCTATCACTAATTTTACAAAATCCTTTAAAATCGTTCCTTGTTCCAAACAATTCCTGATGAAATTCCTGAAAATAAAAAAATATTTTTTTAATATGCATTATTACGTCGCAAACAAAAATTAACATATGTAACCTTTAAGAAACAATATGTACATAATTTAGGAGGTTAATTTATAAAGGATAACATTAGCGGATCTAGGGGAAAGAGCACTATGGGGCTCAAGAGACCCTACTTTCTGCGCCAGCGGTCGCGGGTTTCAGTCCCGCTGGGGGCATTCATTTGTTGAGCACGAATGTTTGTTCTCCAGTCATGGGTGTTAATATTTATATTATGTATGTATTTAATCTACTATCTGGTATCCGTAATACAAGCCTAGTAGCTTATCGTGGAAATAGATGGCGCTGTTGTAAAAATGTCCCAACATATTTATTTATTTATTATTATTATTATCCATGAGAAAATGTCAAATTGACAATAATTTTGACAATAATGTGAAACTTATCCAGCAGTAGGAGATTTTTTGGTGGAGTTCTTACTTTATTTCCAGGCGAAATACATAATATTTTAAACAATGATGATCTTAATGACAAAATAATTTGGTTACAAAAACTAACTAACTATTATTTTATTAAAAGACTTGTATTAAAAGAAAAGCAAGATCTTAGCAACATCGTTAATTAGCAATTCAATTAAAAAGAAAGTTATAATAAGGAAAACAAATATTATTTTTAGTCATTTTACAAATTGTTATATTTACTTCTCCACATAACTGTCATAAAGTGTGAAATATTTTGAGACGCACATAAAAATATACGACGTAGAGCTTCAAATTACCTTACCCAAATGATTCTGTTTAATTAATAGGCAATTTGTTTGCTAGTCATGTTTCATCAGTATTTAATAGTTTTTCACTACAATCAATTAATACTAAATCTAAATATTAATAAGACAAGATTTACTTCCTAATGTACAAGTCAAAATAATGACTAAAACGCTTACTACTTCTATAACAGCCTAGAATATTCCGCATACACGACATATTATAAAAAATGTCCTCCGCCGCGTCTGTCTGTCTGTTCGGGGTAAACTCAAAAACTACTGCATCAATTTTGAAGATATTTTTACCAATGAATAGAGTGTTTCTTCAGGAAGGTTTTAGTGTATAATTAGTCAAGTGAACTTAAAAAAATGGGCAATTATAAAGTGGTAACTGGAAAATTACACAAATACGGTATAAATTCGTATCATTTTAAATAAGTTAGGGGCCTTGAGCATTTCATGCACATTATTTTACTCCTGCACGCCATACAGTTTAAATGAGAGAATATCTTAGGAGTGATCGCAAAAATTACGGTCGCGAGAATTAAATTCAAGCGCCTTCCCGCGCATCGTCTTGCCTACTGTTTATCTAATAAGATCAACGATAGCGTGCGCGTGATCTTTTATTAAACTAACTTGGTACAAATGGAGGTGACGACAGTGTTCTCTTACTAGGTTACTAGGTTTGCTCGCGCTAAATCTAAGGACGAGCCCAAGCGAAGCGAGGGTGAGTCGCTACTGAATAGGTAAGTTTAGAACCTTACAAGCTACTCTGTTGACCATTATATTTATTACTAGCGACTCGCCCTCGCTTCACTCGGGCTCTTTCCTAGATTTAGCACAAGCAAAGCCGCGGGTTCCGCTAGTTATGCATATAAACCTTCGTCTTGAATCACTCTATCTATTAAAAAAAACCGCATCAAAATCCGTTGCGTAGTTTTAGAGATTTAAGCATACA
This sequence comes from Boloria selene, assembly GCA_905231865.2. Classification (NCBI taxonomy): domain Eukaryota; kingdom Metazoa; phylum Arthropoda; class Insecta; order Lepidoptera; family Nymphalidae; genus Boloria; species Boloria selene. The sequence continues at coordinate 7,973,417 of HG993142.1, forward strand.
AAGGGATATAGGGACAGAGAAAGCGACTTTGTTTTATATTATGTAGCGAATTATTTAATGCCTTAATATCTGTAACTTACCAAACTTGTTTTTCTCATCACCACTTAAATCTTCAAATGTGGGCTGGAAATGAATAAATATTTCTTTCCAGGAATCATATTTAAGCCGCTTATTTTTATAATCGTCGATGGTCTTATCCCATATTACAGGCCTTTCTTGAATCAACGTAATTAATAATTCTTGATTTATGTTCATTTTATAATAAAATCGCGAAACAGCGTATATAAGCGGTCACGAATCCGTGCGTACGTCCGGCACCGTCGACACACCCCGATAGACTGCCATACAACACTGGTGAAAATCACGCCGTGCGTAGACGCGGCGCGCCGAGGGGCAGTCACGGCGCACGCGGCCGCGGCGCCGTGCCTTGGCGCCACCGTGCATGTCGACAAGCTCATATAGTGATCCATACCACACTGACGACCGTGCCTACACGCGGCGAATTAACCGTAGATTTTCACGGCGAGAAACCGTGTAATGGAAAAGAGGCCTTAAGCTCTTTTATAAGTTTTAGGTAATAAAACAAGTTAAAGTTATCCTAGCATAAAGTTGACTAAAAGCACGTTAACGTTTTAAAAGATATTATATTAATTTCTATATAAGTAATAGATGAAAGTAAGATATTTACAATTATAAAAATGTGATATTAAAACTATTTTAATTTATTTTTTTATTCACTCAAAGACGAGTGATGTCATACATTCAATAATATTCCACATATATTTGAAAAAATAATTTTAATTTTCATTTACAGGGCCTCACCGACTTCCTAATGTCATGTATAACGTTCCCGAAGTATTGTGCTCAAGGAATCATGGATGGTAGAGGATTCGGATAGATAATATTACTGTATCTAGTTTTTATGTTATATATATTTTTATTGTTAATAATATTATTAATATTGTATTTTATTGGAAGAAATTCTTTCAAGAATTGCCTTCAAGTCACGCAAAATAAAATTTGTCACACATAGAATAAAATCTGTTATTTTTGTTTTATTTCTTTGTAAAAAAATAAATAGTTTAGTAGTTAACAGTGAAAATTCTACTTATCACGATTATATTATATTAAACTAGTCGTAATAGCTTGAAACATTAGATAATGCAGGTCAATACATTAAGACTAATGCATTATTCTTAAACGATATATAAATGAAATGAATTCGGTACAAGTAATAAAAAAGAGCTTAACGATTACAACTTCATTTAAATAAGAATAAGAAAATACAATACTCCATCCTTTTAGGATTATAAGGTTGCAAAATGTAATATTTTTATATTTTGTCACTAACTTAATAATAATTTATTTTTATGGGGTATCATTTTAAAAACTGAGTATTAAAAGAAATCAAGAATTTGGCGTGTAATTTGTAGGTAATCTTAGGGTTACTGTGTACTGTTACTGTTATAATGATTATAATATTGCATTGCTTTTGGGAACTTAATTTAAACATTGTAATAACTAAAATTACTCACAAGTAGCTAGATCGAGGATCTAATAAAAACATGCACGTAGTGGTGCCATAATTATTCATCAATCTTGTTGTTAAATTTTGTATTGGTAATAATTTAAATCAATAAAAAATAATTTAAAACAAATGGCTTTTTATTGTTCAGCTTAAAACTAATGTTAAAAATATACAAAAAAATGTATACAGTTTTAAAATCATTAAAATAATATTGTATCAATTAATTATTCTTTACTTGCATCTATCACTAATTTTACAAAATCCTTTAAAATCGTTCCTTGTTCCAAACAATTCCTGATGAAATTCCTGAAAATAAAAAAATATTTTTTTAATATGCATTATTACGTCGCAAACAAAAATTAACATATGTAACCTTTAAGAAACAATATGTACATAATTTAGGAGGTTAATTTATAAAGGATAACATTAGCGGATCTAGGGGAAAGAGCACTATGGGGCTCAAGAGACCCTACTTTCTGCGCCAGCGGTCGCGGGTTTCAGTCCCGCTGGGGGCATTCATTTGTTGAGCACGAATGTTTGTTCTCCAGTCATGGGTGTTAATATTTATATTATGTATGTATTTAATCTACTATCTGGTATCCGTAATACAAGCCTAGTAGCTTATCGTGGAAATAGATGGCGCTGTTGTAAAAATGTCCCAACATATTTATTTATTTATTATTATTATTATCCATGAGAAAATGTCAAATTGACAATAATTTTGACAATAATGTGAAACTTATCCAGCAGTAGGAGATTTTTTGGTGGAGTTCTTACTTTATTTCCAGGCGAAATACATAATATTTTAAACAATGATGATCTTAATGACAAAATAATTTGGTTACAAAAACTAACTAACTATTATTTTATTAAAAGACTTGTATTAAAAGAAAAGCAAGATCTTAGCAACATCGTTAATTAGCAATTCAATTAAAAAGAAAGTTATAATAAGGAAAACAAATATTATTTTTAGTCATTTTACAAATTGTTATATTTACTTCTCCACATAACTGTCATAAAGTGTGAAATATTTTGAGACGCACATAAAAATATACGACGTAGAGCTTCAAATTACCTTACCCAAATGATTCTGTTTAATTAATAGGCAATTTGTTTGCTAGTCATGTTTCATCAGTATTTAATAGTTTTTCACTACAATCAATTAATACTAAATCTAAATATTAATAAGACAAGATTTACTTCCTAATGTACAAGTCAAAATAATGACTAAAACGCTTACTACTTCTATAACAGCCTAGAATATTCCGCATACACGACATATTATAAAAAATGTCCTCCGCCGCGTCTGTCTGTCTGTTCGGGGTAAACTCAAAAACTACTGCATCAATTTTGAAGATATTTTTACCAATGAATAGAGTGTTTCTTCAGGAAGGTTTTAGTGTATAATTAGTCAAGTGAACTTAAAAAAATGGGCAATTATAAAGTGGTAACTGGAAAATTACACAAATACGGTATAAATTCGTATCATTTTAAATAAGTTAGGGGCCTTGAGCATTTCATGCACATTATTTTACTCCTGCACGCCATACAGTTTAAATGAGAGAATATCTTAGGAGTGATCGCAAAAATTACGGTCGCGAGAATTAAATTCAAGCGCCTTCCCGCGCATCGTCTTGCCTACTGTTTATCTAATAAGATCAACGATAGCGTGCGCGTGATCTTTTATTAAACTAACTTGGTACAAATGGAGGTGACGACAGTGTTCTCTTACTAGGTTACTAGGTTTGCTCGCGCTAAATCTAAGGACGAGCCCAAGCGAAGCGAGGGTGAGTCGCTACTGAATAGGTAAGTTTAGAACCTTACAAGCTACTCTGTTGACCATTATATTTATTACTAGCGACTCGCCCTCGCTTCACTCGGGCTCTTTCCTAGATTTAGCACAAGCAAAGCCGCGGGTTCCGCTAGTTATGCATATAAACCTTCGTCTTGAATCACTCTATCTATTAAAAAAAACCGCATCAAAATCCGTTGCGTAGTTTTAGAGATTTAAGCATACAAAGGGATATAGGGACAGAGAAAGCGACTTTGTTTTATATTATGTAGCGAATTATTTAATGCCTTCATAGGTTCATATCCTGAAAAGTGGTATTGAGCGCGGATCGTACCTATATAGAAAAGTGAAACTACCAATTCCACGACTATTCCAAATTATAGAACTATCTCCATTTCATCAACATATCAAATATATTTAAGAGCTTAGTCTACGAATTAGTCTTCGAAGACTTGGCATATATTCTTTACTGGTAGACCTACTGTTACTATTTTATTCCCATTTTTTTGTAATCTAATCGATAATGTTGGTAATAGACTACAAGTGGTGATATATAGACTTCTCTTGAACTAAATGCCTTGGACAGAATAAATTACACAGTAATTATAAAGAAAACTTGGGACTAATTTTTGGCTGGTGGTATGTACCTTCATTGTAGCCTCATAAAGTAGTTCTAAAATATTGCAGCCTAATTTGGAATCCTCTCTATAATTTAAAGTGTTGGTATTTAAATAATACAAAAGAGACTGCTTGCGTACACGAAAAGCTCGAATCGCAATCAAACCCACAGTTCCTATTGAAGAACACTGGAACAATCGACAAAATATAATGTCACATCACCGAAGTTGCGTAGCAATATTAATTGTCCTGCAATATATTACCATTTAAATTGAATGTACAAACAAGGTTACCTAGGAAACTATGGCCCTATTTCATGTAGCGTTATACCGATCTAACTTAGGAAAGTTTTCCCCGTTAGCACGCATAAACGATTTGTCCTCGAAAATATCTGGCCTTGATTTTATATGCGTTTGTTTACCTGTTTTTAAATCTAAATTAGTAATTTTTTTTAAATACGAGTACCTAAACTAACAAATTCTACGGCGGTAGCTATGCGAGGTATCACACCAAGCGACTCGGAAATAATTTGGCTTTAAAACGCGAGCGAATCCGCGAGAAAGGCTGGTACTTTATAATTTAATTTTTAAATATAAATTTAATGTTTTTCTAAACAATTTAACTAGCTAATATGCACATAATCGTGTATCAACTTTTAAGTAGTTATTTAAGGATAGAATGTTTGTTTTCTCTTCAATATTATTAAATTTTTATTAAATTTAGATACAGTAAACGAAAGTTGTAAACTATTTAAAACCATACATCCGAAAGAGGAATGAATAAGCAAAAAATCATGAGCATTGATTGAGGAACGTAAGATTTTGAAAAGCACCTGGTCTCACAACTGACTACCAAAGGAAGCTTTATACTGAGATACAAAAATCCACTCGTAATGACAAGGGAAAAACACAACAATAAACTTTTAATAGAAGGAAGGAAGAAGATGGTCCTACAACTATAAAAAGATTGAATAACTATTCTGAAGAACCTAAAATACTGCTTTCAGAGGTGAAAAATAATTAAGAAACTGAAAAACAAGGCGGTCGGCCTAAATAGTATCACAGCGAATGCCAAATGACCGATTCATTGTATACAATCGGCTATCATTCCATTACACAAGAAGGGATCCACGAGAAAATGCGACAATTACCGTATCATATCACTTAAGTCTCACGCTAGCAAAATCCTATTCCTATTGCATATAATTAAGCTCATTGAATATCTTTCGTAGAACATCAAATACCGAGGGAACAGGCTGGTTTTATTAACCAGTAAAGGAAATCGCGAACAGATTCTGAATATACGTGTATTTATTGAAAAGTGCAACGAATTTAACAAGCCCATGGCCATGTGTTTCATTGACTACACTAAAACTTTTGACTGAGTTAAATAGACAGCTGATGTGCTTAGGAGTATCCCCGCATTTGTTACATCTCATACAGAATCTATACCGAGAGAGCAGTAGCTTCGTTAAACTGGAGGATCACAAATCTGAACCATTCCATTCGGGACGAGGCGTTCGCTAAGGGTGTATTTTGTCACCGAAGTGAATGAGCAAAGTACTGGAAAATTGGAACGGTGGTATTATAATTGGAAGCGAGAAAATCTCGAACTTGAGATATGCAGATGATATGACCATCTTTGCAACGAGTGAATCTGAAATGACAACTCTATTGAATAAAATAGAAATAGAGTGCCAAGCTAGGTTTTAAGATTAAAAAAAGAAGAAAAAATTTATAGTTATACATCGCGCACAACTCCTTCGACCTACTGACTGACTCAAAGAATACGAAAAAGTGAATAAGTTTATTTACCTAGATTCATTAATATCCAACGATGGCGGATGTTCAGATGAAATCCGCCGACGAGCTGAAATGGCCAAAAAGGCGATGTCAACCCTCGACAAAGTATGAAAGAATCGTGGTATGAAGCGCAGGACTAAAGTGCAATTAGTCTGAGAGAGAGAGAGAGAGAACTAAAAAATCCATTCTTGACGAACTTAAGATCACGGAGCGGCTCACTTACATCTGACAAAAAAGACGCTCAGATTCTTTTGACAAATTATGCGATCTCCCAAACATAGTCTAGAGAAACTGATTGTCTTAGGACAAATCAAAGACAAACGCGCACGTGGAAGGGCACCTATGAAATGGTCGGTCGCCATAAAGAAGTCTGTGGGTGTTATTCTTCAACTCGTAGTCCATCATCATCATGGCATGATCGCTGAACCGTGCAGACTGGAAAAAAATCATTAGTGTTCGCGATCCTCATCAGTGAGGGAACGAGGAAGAAGAAGTATTTTTGACTCCAATTACGTTTAAACATATATATTTTTGTAAGCCATTATAAAACCATTTTTGATACCTGAATTGGTAGTTTTTTTTAAGAAAAACTGTGCAGTAGCCTGGTTAATAACAAACTAGAATACTGTAGCCTAATTTGGGATTTAAAAAATCACTATACAATCTTTAGTCCTGGAATTAAAAGATTTCAGAGACTGCTGCGACATCTTGAATACCGCTCGAATCGCAATCAAATCCACAATTTCTGTGAGAGACGACTGGAACAATATAATTTCACATCACTAGAGGCACGTACAAAGATATCAGATATGATTGTTACCGTCTTTAGAAATTGTTAATATTTAATTAAGAAACTTGCAATGTTTTAATAAGTCAAAGAACTATATCGCGTAAATATTTTAATTGTATCTTCACGTTAAAAACTACATAATTGTTTTATAAAGAAATGTGGATTTTAGTTTGACCATAGACTTAAGAAGTCAAACTAAGAAAAAAGACAAAAGGCGGGAAAAATGGAGGGCTTGAAGGGGTTGACAGATTGATACATAAGAGCGAATTGAGAGTGGATGTAAAAATTATATTGTACGAACACGAAGTAATCTGCCTTTGGGACATCAGATGGAATATAATAGAACGCCATTTGGGTTGGTTAATGCGCTCTCAGTATCGTACCATGAATAGAATTATACAAAAATCCCCCGTTCGTTCATAATATGTTCTTTATGTTCTTATTTACATGGACGATATATTAATTCCTGCCAATTCTTTCGCTCAAGGCTTAGTTAGACTAAGGGAGGTTCTTGATCTAATAAAGAAAAAAGGACGACCTTAAAATTAAAATAGAAGAAGACCTTAAAATTAATAAATGTGACTTTTTCTACGATAAAATTGATAACCTTGGGTATGAGGTTAGCTCTTCTGGTATTCGACCAGGTACTCTTAAGACCGAAGCCGTAGAAAAGTTCCGTATTCCGCATAATATTCACGAAGTTCGACGATTTTTGAGACTCGCGAGTTTCTTTAGATGTTTTGTCAAAAACTTCGCTCTAATAGCTCTTTCACTTAAAAAGAAAGATGTTCATTGGAAATGGAGTGAAAATGGAAGGAAATCATTTGAAACATTAAAATAACGTCTTATAGAACGACCAATTTTAACCATTTACGAAACTCTTGCAGTCGTTGCTTCTTTAGCTAAATTCAGAGTATATTTGCTAGGTATCAAATTTAAAATAATTACAGATTGTAATGGCTTCGCACACTGGTCAAACGAACCTAATTCCTAGGATTGCTTGCTGGTGGGTACAATTTTTAGAATTCGATTGTGAGATCCAGTATAGGATGAAACACGTAGATGCCTTGAGTAGAAGCCCTGTAGACGCGAAAACGTTGTTAATACGGATGTTTGGTTCACTACTGTGCAATATTCTGATGACGAAGTAAGAAATATTGCAACCGTTTTAAACGACCCAGAAACTAGAGAAATAGAAATTTTTAATTATTTCAAATTGAAAAATGGCCGAGTTTTTCGTATTATCAACGAAAACACCGAGCGATGGATGGTCCCAAAGGGTGCACGGTGGCAGATATTAAGAAGTAACATCATCGACATCGGACATTTCGGATTTAAAAAGACGCTTGCTCACATTCAAGCATCGTACTGGTTTCCTAAAATGAGACGATTAGATAAAAAGCATGTCGCAGCATGCCTAGAGTGTGCCCACCATAAAATACATAGATCCATCACATTCCCAAAATTGATAAGCTTTTCATACGATCCATGCAGACCATCTCGGTCCATTACATACGGACTCGACGTGGTAATACTTATATCTTAGTGATTATTGACGCTTTCACAAAATTTATAAACCTTACAGCTGTTCGAAATACGAAATCTTCAACAAGCATTAGTCTTTAGAGAACATTTTAGTTATTTTGGCACACCAGTCCGTGTAATTACTGATCAGGGAACAAGTTTTACTAGTCATGCGTTTAAGGCATTCATAAAATCTACGGGCATCAAGCATATATATAATGCAGTAGCTACACAACGTGCAAATGGTCAGGTTGAGCGGTATAATCGCACAATTTTGGCAGCACTCGGGGCCATAAATCATGATAAGCCAAACGGTAAATGGGATGAGCATTTACCAGATATACAGTTGGGTATTAGTACTACTTTAAATGCTTAGAACTTTTGTTTGGATATACTAACGTTAGAAATTCTTCCCAGGGAATACTAAATGAAGTAATATCCGATACTACTAAAGACCTGGCTGAAAATGATTTGATGCAAGTAAGATCCGAAGCTAGCCAAAATATACAGATACAGGCAGAAAAGGCTAAGTACAACTTTGATTAACACCGTAAAAAGAACGAAAATTATAGTATTTAAAGAGGGAGATTTGGTCAAGATCTTAAGAACATCTACTGGTATAGAAATGCAAACAAAAAGGTTGGAGCCAAAATGTCAGGATCCCTATCAATTAAGAAGCTAATTACTAGAAAGGGTAGGCGCTATGAAACGATATTGGCAATTGATAAAATATTCCCATGGTTGAATTTTGCCCAACAAAATATGTCCTCTGATAAAGAAAACTCTTCTGATAGTAAATCCATGAACGATGACGTAGATGTGGAAATACGTCAATGTTACTAGCAATGTAAGTAATAAAATAACTTTTTAATTTAACTTATAACTATAATTACATATTAAAGTTATGTAGTTATGATATACTGAATGCGAGTACATTGTTTTGTAAATTGATAACAAGGAAATCCTCAAAGCTGTTAAGTCATTAATTCGATCAATGTCATACAAAAACCATAGTCTTTTTTATAGTAAGCTACGTTAGATTAATGTCATGGATGTTTCGAATGAGATATAGTTGGAAAAATAAATATGTACAGGTCAATGTCATGGATTTATACATCTCTTAGACGGCCAATGTCACGGGTCAAAGCGGAGGCACATTAGTCGATTAATGTCATAGATCGATTAATGTGTTATCATTCAGTTTTCGTTAGAAATGCTATGAAATGGATCAGCAAAAGGTATAATTGTTTTATAGTTAGGCACGGAAGATCAACGTCATAGATCTTTCGAATGCGATGTTCTGAAAAATATTGATTAATGTGATGATGGTCAATTAGATATAATATGTATTTTAAAAGAGATCTACTAAAATATATTAATGCATTATAATGTGAGGATTTAAAATTTAATTTGAAGTTTAGCCTTGTATAGTTAAGAGTGATGATCGATTTTGTTTATTTTATAGTCATCTTGTTATTTATACCTAATACGAGGCACTCGTAAAACTTATGGATGGCCGATTTGTTACCGACTTTAGAAATTGTTAATATTTAATAAGGAAACTTGCAATATATTTTAATAAGTCATAGAACTATATCGCGTAAATATTTTAATTGTATCTTCACGTTAAAAACTATATAATTGTTTATAAACAAATGCGGATTTTAGTTTGACCATAGACTTGAGAAGTCTATGGTCAAAATAAGAAAAGAGACAAAAGGCGGTAAAAAAAGGAGGGATTTGAGGGCTGACAGATTGAACATAAGAGCGAATTAAGAGCGGATGTAAAAATTATATTGTACGAACACAAAGTAATTAACAAAATGATTAACACTTAATTGTTTAGCTAGTTTCTGCTAATATATGTATGTAGCTTGAATTATAACGCTGGGTTTTATTTGAAGTAGACAATATGATATACCTATATAAAATGACTAATAATAACATTAAATATCCTGCAATATAATAGTACAATTATTTAAATGTGCTAAAAGATTGGCACATTAAAGTTAATACAGTACTAAAAGTTAGATTAGTTATACTAATCTAACTTAGGAAAATTTTCCCCGTTATACCGACACGCACCTACTTCGACCTGTCGCGGTCGTCGAAAATATTTGGCCTTGATATTATTTACGATGGTTTACCTGTTTTTAAATCTAAATTTAAAAAAAAAATTGTTCGTTCGTTCGTTTCTTTAGACGCAACACTTGAACAAATTTTTAAATGTAATATTTTAGTACTTAGTCAAACATTCCAGGCAGGTAATTTGGCTCGTTTTATGAAGCGTTTCAAATTGTTCAATATGGTGTTTATTAACTTTATTAAAAAGCAAAACTTAAGATAGGACGCCGGGATCATAGTCGAGTATAACAAGCTCAATTTCAGTAGCAAGAGATTTGTACGATTTGCGTGACAAGTTCCAAGCGTCGCGTCAACGCCGCTGTACGGCGTTGGTAGAAAATAGACGCGCTACGCACACCGTTTAAGTGACAGTTAAATGGTATTTATGAAATACGAAATAAATTATTGTAATGTGATGAGGGTTTAGTACGCTCGCATTAGGTGAGGTAAAAAAAGAGACAAAAATATTCCATCTTAGTTGCACAGCACCCCAGTTTATCATCACCCCACGGCACTAAATGGAAACTATTATCACGATAACCCGACGCACCCCCAATATTACTCTCCTACCTTCTTTCTAGACCATCGCCGGGTCAGTTACGTCACAGGGAAGTTGCATAAACAAGCAAACGTCATACACAAGTTCTTTGTCATTATTATTATACTATTGTCTAATAAAGATAATATACAAATCGTGATTAATGTTATAAGGCACAGATACTATAGAGTAGGAACGGCAATGACCGTATATCAATACTCATTGACAAGCACATTGTTTGATAGCGTATTGGTCTGTGACTCACTTGACTTGACGTTAATCCAAATAATTTTCGGTCACGTGGTTACAAAGAAAAATAAATTTGATTGTATAATTTGATGTTAAGGACTTACATATTTCATAAATTATTTTTTCGACTAATTAATATTCGCTTTTAAAACCCCTAACGTACGATGTCAACAAATAAAACAATATTTTTCACATAAGGCAACTTCATACAAACGCACCGCGCGCGGCTTGTATGTGAGCGTCATAGTATAGCTCGCGCCAAACTTTGTGGCCGTCCCGAACTAGGCTCATTGCATTGCGCAGAACACAAAATCAGGTATTAGCGGGACGCACAAGAGCTTGGGGGCAGGGCCACACCCCGCGCGCCCGCACCGCTCACCCGCGACGCGCGCTGGCACCCACGCCTTAGTGTGAGTGCTACGTCCGTACACGAATCACGCACTTGTGAGCTCTGAGAGTACTGTAGCGTTCAAAATTCGTTCGATCGTTTCGTTAATTTGTTATTATAGTTTTTAGTTATTGTTACTTGTTGTTATTGTTACTCGTTGTTATTTGTTTATAAACATGCCTACCGGACGTTGTAATGTTTTACGACGCCAGGCTCGTAAAATGGTCTACGATGTTTATAAATTTATGAAGAAAGAAGCTGAAGAAGGCCTTAAATAAGTAAGGGAGATGTTTTTATGGAAGGTGTGGCCCCATTGTGAATATAGTTTTTATTTATATTAATGTTTTTTATTTACATTTATCCTATTATTACCTAACCTATATGTTTTACAAATAACACATACATTGTATATTAAATTAAATAAAATAACCTATGAAATAAACACGAACTTTATAATCAACAAATAAAAATAAATTGACATAATATAATAAGTATTAAAAATGTTAGAAAACGAAAATTGTTTGGTTGATTACGTATTGCCCACTCGACTGTACCATGCGCAAGTTCGGACTCGCGACTATACTCAAGGCGGTCACAAAGTTTGGCGCGGGCTGTATCTTTACGTTGCCGCACGCACACTCAAATAATATCTCGAACCGTATATCAGTGCGCCAGTCAAGGCTGACGCCGCACATGTTTCGCGCGTCACGGTTTTTCACTATATGAAAAATGTGTGATATTCGTAGAAGAACTTATTGCTGTGTGTTTGGGTGTCTAAATTCTTCATCGATTCCAGAGTTGTCTTTGTTCAGATTACCTACTGAACAGAAAAGGTAAACAAATCACTTATAGCTATAGTTTGTTTTTTGACAGCTCGACGACTGACAAGCTATAGTGACAATATATAGTCAAAAGGACGTAATAATCGATATCTCTTATTTTTTTAAATATAAAATAATATTTATTTTTATATTTATTAATATGAAAATAAATATTACTATCGTAAAAATCAAGTGTGGTGGAGAGAACTAAGAGAATCATAATGTCTGATTTGGACCGTGACATTGCATTTGATAATTTATGCACACAAGAGTTAATAATTAATATAACTGAAGACTCCTCATCGGACAAATCTAAATCTAATATAAATGATGATTGTGACGAATCATGTTAATAAAAGTAAATTTGTATGATTATAATAAGAAGAAAGTAAAACTTTACATAATGTTAATTTTGTTGTCTAATGTGTTCCTGATTAAATAACATATTACACCTTATTTAAATATTAACATTGATTTTTTCCGATTATTTGTAATCTGTGGCACAATCGTAGTAATCGTTATGTGTGGCACAGCAGTAAGGGGGCGGTGCCCGTGGATGGGCAGGATGTGATATGATTTTATTAATATACTTTTAATTTTTTTTTAATTGTTACTAATAGCATATTTTTGTTTTTGTAAACGCAAGAAATTAAAGGATTTATTTTATTTATTTACACAAATACATTTCGAGATAAATCTAACAAACAAACATTTTTAATACTATTTTCTACTGATATATCAGTTAAGCAAGTAACTACGGGCCTAATAAAAATAATCATAAACATGTAGAAACAAAATGTTTTACATTCTTAAATGTATATAAATAATATATATTTTTAATAACACACTTCCCGGCCCTTGCCAATTTCTGAGCACTGAATTAAAATTTAGCTACAGTGACAACCCTGTGACAGGCAACTATGGTAACTATGACAGGTAATTATATCGCGGATTGGGCCGAAGTTGCCTTACTTTGTTCTCTTTATACTATGCTATTGTCGCATAATAATTTAATTATCAAGTCGAAACTAGTCAACACTTCATTAAAGTAAGATATTAGTCACTGATATAATATAATAGATAACGACGATGAAAATTAACTTTAATTGTAAGATTGTGTGTGAAATTCGATTTATGTTTTCTCTTCAGTTTTTTCTTTTAAATGTAGTGTTATTTTTGTTATTAATTATAACTATAATTTATTAGGTAGTGTGTAGAGGTTCGTGATACAGTGCATAAAAGTTTTACTATATCATTAAATTAACTTTTTAAGTAAGATGTTATAATATTTTAATAATAAATATATCTAATTAATAAGGATGTTTCCTTAATAATTATATCTTTATATCCATAATTGAAAATAACTTAATTTAAAAAAATTGTAATTCCTAGTATTGACATATAAATTATTTTACGTATGATAATGTGCCACAAAAGGCTAAAATAAAATTTATGTAATTAACATTTTATACATCTTATAAAAAATAGTACATAAATGAGCTTACCTGTATCCCTCAAACTCCAGATCACGTATAACATTTTCATTTATGTTGTCCATTCTCAAAAGTTCTTGTATTTTGTGCAAACTGTCACTTGCTTCTCTGCTTAAAATACTTAAAGAAATATTTCATATTTAATTTAGTACAAACAATTAAAACCACTATTATATCTATAACATGTAAATAAAATTGAAGTGTCAGTTTTTAATTTGAAATTAACAGCTTTTCATTAAATGCATACAAAAGTATATGTATACGATACGATACTAACATCAGAAAAAGTTTTTTTTATCTGTCTGTCTGTTTGTTCCGGCTAATCTCAGAAACGGTTGGACAGATTTTTACGGGGACTCGCAGCTAATGTTATAAGGAGTAACTTCGGCTTCTTTTATTTCAGAAATTTTATTTATTTTAACTAGCGAAACCCGCGGCTTCGTTAGCGCTAAACCTAGGAACGAACCCGAGCGAAGAGAGGGTGAGTCGCTAATAATAAATAAAATTAATAAGGTTTTGAAGTCGGCGAGTTCCACATATAACCACTATAGCTATAATACTATTCGACTCAGATCGCCAAACTTTACTTATTTCTCATGAACCAAATGTATGGCATTAAATAGTTTAAGTATGTATTTAGAATGCCATTTAAGAGGTACACGGTCCTGAAGTTAAGCAAAAATAGTATTCACTTTTCATAAAGTTCAAATAAAATAAAAGTAAATTTTCGTATGTTTTAGAGAATATAGTTAAAAATCAGGGATCTTGATCGATATTTGTACATATTGTATGCAAGTGGTATGTGTAAATGCATTTACCAAGTTTAAAGAAAAAGCTATATTAATTCAGGTGTTTCCTAAGCTAGCTATATATAATTAAGAAACACATATTCATAAATGTTCCCTTTCATATCTTTAGTTTATTTATTTAATTAGGTTTGCTAGTGGTTATTACATTTAATACATAATTTAAATTAAATACTACAAAAATACAATAATGCATAACCGTTTGAAAGCAAACACAACATACTCAATATTTTGTCCGTTTTAAAATATTAATATGATAAAACTCCTAAATAAATTCCCAACTATAATATATACGTTGTTTTACTTGTGTATGTCAGTGATCCATTGCCATGCATATTTGATTAGATGAATGAAAGTTTACATACCAATACAAACATACCTACTTAGTGCATCACATAAGCTATTTAGGTGTGAAAGTGTTTCTTCCGCCAATTCTTGTATGTTTGTCTTTTTCATGTTGTTGTCTGAAGAACTTAATGTTTCATAGGAATTTATACTGTAATTAATGAAATGTGTAATTAATTGTTAGGTCTAAAATAGAAAAAAAAACATTTATATAATATTGATATAACAATTAAAAATACGTTACCAAAAACCTCGAATCGCTAAAAACGTTTCTTTAATGTTATCTTCTATCTTGCCCATAACATATTTGTATTTTACATCCTTGTTCTCTTCTGTTTTTAAGTTCTCGTTATTTCCACATTGCATGTCATTATTGGCCCCCGATTCATTAACATCATCATTATACATTTCGTCATTATATTCGTAATCATCATAATCATTTTCATAGAAATACTCATAATCAGCTTCATTTTCTAGTTCTTCATTAACTGTGTAATCCGATTCACTGTAACTGTACCATTTATCTTGTTCTGCATTCCCTTTTTGAATATTGTTCTTTATTTTCTCTTCAAATTCATAACACTCTGTAAAATTCCTAATAATTTTCGGTCCACTATTCACTTTATTGTCTCCTAATAAAATTCCATTATGATTTTCATTGTTTTGTGTTAATCCACCTACAACCGGATTTTGCACTTCATTATTTACGTTAGTAGTAGAATTTTTCGTTAGGTGTAGACTCGTAAAGAAAGACGATTCGAGATCAATATTACGAATAAATGTGACTTCATTAGTCATCCCTTCCCTTTCCTAAAAATATAATTAGTATTATAATTTTGTCAGAATATATTATATATTTTTTGTATTAATAAAGTTATTTAAATCTCTCTAGAAAAAATAATAATAATATTAGTATTTTTCAATATTTCCATAGGAGGTAATATACAAAAAAATCTGTTCATATACTTATATGTTCATTTAATAAAAGCTATGTAGTAAAAACAAAGTTGCAGTAAAAACTGAGTACCTGCAATAATTCCTTCTTTCTACGTGATCTGAGGTCATATATTTTACTCGATGGACTAGTTGTACAGTTAGAACTTTTCTTTTCTGGACTACTATTTTCAGATTGCACGTTTGTATTATTAACAACAGCTTCGATGGATGCTTAAAATGTAATATAATTAATAATACTATTAAAGTTTTCCTAAATATAAATGCTATGGAAGTGTCTTAAAATATAGGTAAAACCCAAAAACAGCTGAAAAATAAAAAAAAATCAGGACTTTTTTTTTTTGTATGGGAATCACTAAAGGTGATATGAAATGGGTCGATTTATGTTCATTTTCGTCTTTAAATTTGTATATTTCACTCAAAGTGAAAAAACATGTATAATACATATATGAACCTTAAAATAATTACACCTAGAAACCGAGTCTGCCTCCGTAAAGTGAGGCAACTTAAACCTAGCCATATTGGCTAAGTTCATTACTCAGCCCGTTAGTGCTCAAAGTCGTGACGTGTCAAAAACGACTCCCGATTTTTTTATTAAAAATGAAGGTTTGTGCAGTGAACGGATTTCACAGTATATCGGAAAAACACAAGAAAGATAGTTACATTACATTTCACGGGTAAGTAATGCGTTTGAACGTATATTTTTATGTAAAACATTCATCAAAATGAAAAATAAATTTCAATAATTTGTCATATCACAGTTTCTGAAAATGTTACCAACACGGGGCATAATTCTCCCACATTTTGTTGTTTATTTAAAAGTGTAACACGTCTCAATTTTGCGCATATATTTTTTTTCTTTTTTATTTAATTAAATTTATTAATAAGGAAACTTTAAGACAAAAACATCAAGTTCGAATACTTCAAATAATATGCAATTTTATGTTTTGGTTTGGTTTTAGGTTTCCTTCTGATCCGATCATTACGGCTCGTTGGACCAAAAAAAATAGACGTAATCGAAATGTAGACAGTTGGGTGCCTACTAAAAATACTAAAATTTGTTCCTTATATTTCGGGATAAAGAAAAGTATATTACTAAAGGTGGTCTTTGTAGATTACACAGGGGTGCAGTTCCAACTAAAGTATTACAATGTTTGTCCTAACAAAACTAAAATACCTTTGTCTTAATAAAAAAATGCTTCTTATATTTTTTCTTATTTATTATTCTAAAACACAAAAATAATAAATAAGAAAAAATCTGCCCGTTTTTAATATTGAAGGGAAGTTTAATAACAGTAGCATAGGATGTGGTGATTTACAGCAAAACCAAGACCGAAATCTACCTCAGCCGGTTAGTTTTAAATTAATAAACACAAAACCAAGTCACATAATGTTAATAAAACAAATGTTGAAGAATGCCAATAGGCGTTATAAGTCCGCCTCTTTTGTAATAAAGAATAAAATAAACAATATACCTATTAACTAACTAATTTAAATAGTAAATCCCCTCCCCTTCCCCCCGGACTCTCAAAGTTAATAGACGTGTTTTTTGTTGCTCATTTCAAAAGTGATAAATTCATAAAAATTACTTTAATATATTAGGACAGCATGGAGTAGTAGGAAGTGTAATGTCTGTGACAACGTGCATGTGTTTACAAAGTTACTACACCCTCACACTAGTGTAAAATATACGCAGCTTGATCAATTACAACAGAGAGTTCTAACTACACTGGACGGAAAGCAAAAATATATGAAGTCATCGATCGGTCAACCAGTTACCTGACCCCTACCGATGCGATCGCTGTTTTTATAAATAGTATTATTTGTACTCCTTAGGGCCAGTTTCACCAGTTTCTGATAAAGTTCCTGATAGCGTATCCGGAACTTATCTGACGGATGAACTACAAATTTCGGTTTCACAAGTCTTGAATAGTGGTATCTAGCAGTTAAAGTGGCCGGTAATTTATCAGCCGAATCAAGTGGCCGTTAAAGGTGGTATCTGGTAGATAACTAAAATGATTCGAATGGAGGGCGCGAATAAAAATATCTGTCATTTATTTTTGGTAATAAATAATATCATACTCGTTATAGTAGTCTGCAGCCACAAGATGGATTTGTTTGAATATACGTTAATAGAAAGTGATATAAAGACTACAACCGACTGGTAAGTAGATAGTAGGTAATATTTTTCAATGATCTTCATGATTTACTTATTTAATAGACTTTTGATAATTTCAATAATGCAACGATTGCTTATAACTTTACGCTATTTTGCAACGGGAACGTTTTTAATTGTATGTGGTCATTTCGGTGGAGTAAGCAAAGCGTCAGCTTGCAGAAAGCAATCGCCAAATTGAGACCTTTGTATGTGAAATTCCCCACAAATGCAGAGGACATATCACTAGGTTTTTATGAAATTGCAAGATTTCCTAGGGTCGTTGGAGTCATCGATTGATCGATTTTATTTTCAATAATATTTTTTTTATTTTCTACAAGTGAAATTAATAGCTCAGTTTCAACTTTTTGTTCTAATCAAGCGTCTATTAAATATAACATACAACAAAAAAGCGCGAAAGTCGAAATAATTATGACATCCGTGGGTTCATTTTACACTAATTACATTTGGAACGCAGACTTGTAATCATAATAACATTTACCATCGATTTAATTACTTTTCATCACATTATAACAAAATTATATTCAAGAACATTAAAAAGTAAAATGTCTTATTTTAAATTCATATTTTAAATCTTATTTTAAGTAAAAAAATAATTAAAATATTTTAGTTTTCAAACTAGATTTTAAATAGCGATCATATGCATCTGTGTAATGAAACGCAAAAAAGCGACGTTGCCGTTCTGTAAAATAGCAAGTGGCTTGTAATGTATCTTTTTTTTTTTTTTTTTAATTCTTATTCTATTTAGGGACTTTTAAAGCATAATGCTAAAATGTCAGCCCCATCGTTCCCTAAAAATATAAATCCTACATCAACTTATATAACTACAATTACAATCCTATTTATTAAACCTAAAATTGTAAATCATTTTAGCTGCCATTGAGGTAGGCTCCGTCAATATGCTCTGAAAAATACCCATATTCATTAAATTTAAGTCAAATTGGGATATCAACTCACGACGTTTCTCTGCGTTCCGGACACATTCCACTAGGAAGTGTTGTACATCCTCTTCTACTCCGCACATGTCACAATTTGGCGAGCTTACCTTTTTCATAATATATGCAAACTTGTTAAGTGGAATATGTCCAGAACGCAATCTGAGGGCCGTAACTGTTTGTTGACGCGTCAATTTTACATCCGAGAACCACGGGATATGAGGAGGCTCGTTTTTAATAATTTTGTACCAAATTCCTTTATCTTTCGATCTTTCATCAAAGTACTCTTTCCATATATTAAAAATGTCTTTTTTATATTTTACTAACACATCAGAAGAATTTGGCTTTATTTCCAGTAATGTACCTTCAATTATGGCTCTTTTCGTTGTAATGTATCTGCTGGTTAGTTTATCAGGTAGTTTAATGGTGAAACAGAAAAAATATATCAGCAACCCTTATCTGTTAGTGTTAAGTGGCAGATTACTAACTGAAACTTTATCAGGAACTGGTGAAACTAGCCCTTAGTGTCCATTATCTCCTGGTACTTTCGTCTTACATACACGGTGCACTATGCCGCTAGACCGCACGCCCCCCGCCTCACCGTCGCCCGATGCAGTTTGTGTCGATACAGACAAGATAACTGAGAACTTGTCTACGTTGCGGCAGCATTCTTCTGAACCTGACATTCCTTCACTTGCTACTGCATTAAATATCACAGAACGCAAGAAGAGAAAGCGAGATGGAGACCCGAATATATCCTCTCTTCTTAAGGATATGTTTTTAACCTTCTTCAAAGATCAAGAACAAACTTCCTTCAATTAAAAGCTGTTATTTATAACTTAAACGAACAGAATTCTGAGCTGAAGAAAACTGTAGAAGTAATATCTAGTAAGTATGACGACTTCATGACCCAAATTAAATCCCTAGAACAACAAAAGCAAGAAGATAAAAAAACTATAATTCAGCTGGAGGAAAGAATTGAGCTTTTGGAGCGTAGATCTAGATCAGCGGGTCTTGAAATTAAAAAGATACCTAAACTGGAAAATGAATCCAAAGAAAATCTATGTAATGTAGTTACAAAACTGGGCAGAGCTTTAAATTTAGACATGAATACTAATAATATTAGGGATATATACCGAATCCCTACAAAAAAAATGATATATCTAAGCTTATTATAGTGGAATTTAATACGGTCATAATGAAGGATAAAATTCTAAAAAAGGTCAAGGACTTCAATAAATCTAAGAAAAAGGATGAAAAACTGAACACATCCCACTTGCAATTTAAGCAACCGGTTAACCCTATATTTGTATCTGAAGCATTCGCTTTTAAGTCTCAAAAACTATTTTACTTGGCAAGAGCATTCCAAGAAACTTACGGCTCTCCTTCTGCTGGGCAACTCATGGTGTAATATAACTACGAAGAGATGAAAAATCTCCACATATACTCGTACGTATAAATACGCAAGCTAGGTTTAGTATTTAAAATTTTTACTTACGTTATTTTTATTAAGGTTAAATCAACTATTTTCATTTGTTATTACCAATTTTGTAGATGTAATTTTATATATATGTTATAGTCAAACCTGGAAGCTCCGGCGCTCCTAGGTTTTTTTTTATGGTAAAAAGGGGGCAAACGGGCAGGAGGCTCACCTGATGGGAAGTGATCACCTCCGCCCATGGACATCTGCAAGCCAGGCTTCCAGATGCGTTGCCGGCCTTTCAGGAAAGGGAGGAATGGAGGAGGGAGGGAAGTGGGAGGGAGGGGGGAACGAAGGCGGAGGATGAAGGGAAGAGGGAGGGGGGAAGGAGAGTGGGCCTCCCGGACTCTCACTCACCGGACGAAACGCGACAGCATAGCTGACACTTCACGCCGGTCTTCTGTGAGAGAGTGGTACTAATGAACTATACGGGGCGTGCCGGCCCATTCGGCTGCTACCCGAAGGTAATAAGCATGGCACTACCACTTCTAAAAAGTCTTTGTTAAATGTTTGCCTAGTCAATCCTCAGATTTGAATGGAAGTGAACCCAAACCATTCGGTCTCTCACTAAAGAATGTACGTCAAACCTAGGAGAAACTAATTTGGTTAGGCAAACATCGAA
The DNA here is from genome assembly GCA_905231865.2 of Boloria selene. Taxonomy (NCBI): domain Eukaryota; kingdom Metazoa; phylum Arthropoda; class Insecta; order Lepidoptera; family Nymphalidae; genus Boloria; species Boloria selene. The sequence continues at coordinate 7,994,402 of HG993142.1, forward strand.
ACTCAATTTAATGAAATCGGGGTTTGTCTAGTTAAACTTCAATTAAGCATTAGAATGTCTTAGTTTGTTAGATTAGGTGTATTAAAATGATTTTTATTTAACGATTAGTCTTTATTCATACATGGTAAGGCATTATGACATTTAGAATTTCACAATACGTTAGATCTCTTACATTTACATAATTTTGAAGAGCATTTTTTGCTGCAATGACATTTTATAAAGCCTTGGCCCCCAAATTTAGAATCTTTTGCACTTATTTTTCTTAGAAATAGTAAATAATCTTTTATTTGATTCCTCGAAAAAAGTAAGCTAAAAATTGATTTGGAAATTATAGTACTTACGTAATGTTGGATCGGAAATTCTCCATATGTACCCCAACTTAAAGGCTATAATTCATTCCATACTAAATCTTACAGTAAACAAAACGATGGAGTTGCACTATATATCAAAGATAATATGTCTTTTTCTGTAGAAAAACCTTCGTTCGTGGAAGGTAACTGTTTAATAGCAACACAAGAAAACAACAAAGCCATCATTTGCATCTATAGATCTCTATCTTACTATAACATCGACTTATTCCTCACATCACTAGATTTAGTTCTTCAAAAGTTGGATCCCTTTAGGAATATTATTCTGATCGGAGATATTAATAAAGATATTAAAAAAAAGGACTTAAATAGTGATCGCTATCTAACAGTAGCAGCTTTTATGGACTTTTTCCTAGTCACACACTTACAACTCGTGAAGATAGCGATACGTGTTTAGATCATATTTTAATTAAAACTAATTATGCTTTTATGACTATGGTTCCACAAGTAAAAATAACAGATCTTAATCCTGTTCTTATATCAGTTATTATGAAATTGGATCGATTCTATGTTAATACTAGTTATAAAAAGATAAACATTCAAAATATCAAATTTAACTTGAAAAAAATTGATCTTACCCCGGTCTTTGAAAGGAAGGATCCTAATTATGCTATTGAATATTTGACAAATGCACGCATGAATTGAATATTTGACAAATGCAATAACACGACCATTACAACACTATCATCTAGAAAGAAAATACTAAAACCGTGGATCACACCAGGCTTACTACGTTGTATTAAAAATAGAGATAAATTACATAAAAATTCGAAACGTTTTCCAAATAATATAACTCTGAAAGTAATATATACCCGGTATAGACATTTTTGCAACACACTTTTAAGGAAGATAAAAAATAACTATGAAATAAACGAAATAAATAATGCTAAGCACGATAATAAAAAATTATGGAAAATCTTAAAATCCAAAATAAATACATCAAATAAAAATAGTATTACTACGAATGTGTTGCTTAAGGCAGCGATATATGTAAATTGGACTTCATTAAAACAATTTTTCTCTGTAATCTTAATAGGAAAAAAAAAGTATGTTATTCTACAGCATATACAGCATTATGGCCTCGGCTTAAAAAGTTTAAAAAACAACATAAATATCATAAATAAATATGCAAAGTACCCTCTGTTACAATTTTTCAAACAATTTTTCTCGTAAACTATCAAAAACAAGATTTTGTTATTGCGTTCAGCATATTAACCCATTTACGCCCGCCGTGCTCATATGGGCACACCTTCAAATCAGGGTAGATTTGAAGGTGTGCCCATATTTCATCAACATCTACTTTTTTTATTAACATGACAAGTTTAGTTAATGTACGTTATTGTTGAAGTTATTAGTGCATCTTACATTTTATATCAAACACTTTTAATAATTTCATTGATAAAAGGTATTTTTGCGTCAAGGAAAAAGTGAATTAGTGAGTTGCAGTAACTACCTAATGTAAGTAGCTATTTTTTATATGTTTACGTAAATAAATCCCAACTTTTTTACATAACCTTTATGAAGATATTGTTAACTTTGTAATAAAAAAAATATAGTATAAAATATGAGGTTTTCTGAGTCTTGAACTACTTTTTTATATTGATGTCCCCAGTTGGGGACAACGGGCACATAAAAGGTAAAAATATTCCATTTTTTTATAGAATACAATTGGGCACGAAACCATGTCAAGCCGGACTTTAACAGTAAGTGACAATTACCATGGACTCCAGGAAGCCCTTGATGTTATTTTAGGAGACGAGAACTCAGATGCTGAATTTGACCATGTAGCCCTTCCTGCAGAACCAAGTATCCTCACTGATGAAGAAGAAGGCGATGACGATAATATTGTTACCAATGTTATGCCAAGGGATATCCCAGGAAAAGTCGAGATTTTTGTACACAGAGACGAAGAGCAATGGGAGAGTTCCGATGAAGAGCCTTTAGCTAATACATCCAAGAAGCGACGAACCGATCTTGAGCCGCGTTGGCGTAAATGCGAACCTACCTATAATAATACTACTTTTGATGAGAATAATGTACAACAGCGACGCGAAAATCTAGTTAGTGATCTCAAAAATCAAAGAGCTGTTACAATTTTTGAAAGAATATTCGATCAAGAAGTTATGGATATGATCGTCCAATATTCTAAATTGTATGCGACGCAAAAAAATAAGCATGATTTTGATTTATCTGTTGAAGAACTGAAGACGTTTCTGGGTATTCTCGCTCTATCTGGTTATCACACTTTGCCTCGAGAACGTCTTTATTGGTCTTTAGACGAGGACTGCAACGTGTCAATTATAACTAGAGCAATGACGAGAAATAGATTTTTAGATATCAAGAAGTTCCTACATTTCTGTGACAATGCTGTTTCTGTCGACACATCAGATAAAATGTTCAAGGTACGGCCTCTATCTGACATTCTCATGAAGAAATTTATGCAATGGGGGGTGTTTCACACTATTCTATCGATAGACGAATCCATGGTGAAGTACTTTGGCCGTCATCCATCCAAACAATTAATTCGAGGCAAGCCAGTACGCTTTGGATAAAAAAACTGGGTGCTTGCTAGTTCTGACGGCTATTGTTACGCTTTTTATGTTTACTGTGGTAAGTCAATGAGCCGTTAGGTACAAGAGTGGTGAAAAACCTGTTGAATCAGCTCAATACTAATCCTAAAGACCATATTGTGTTCTTCGATAACTTTTTTACTAGCTTTGCATTGTTACGGGATTTATGGAATTCTGGCTACCGCGCCACTGGCACGGTACGCGAGGGGAGAACCAGCAAGTGTCCTCTCATACCCGTGAAGGTGATGAAAAAGAACAACCGTGCTGACTTTGATTACCGGTTTGACACGGTCAATCAAATATTGTTTGTTCGCTGGCTGGACAACAGCGTTTGCACAATGGGATCTAATTATGATAGTGTCTTTCCGTTGGGCAAAGTGAAGCGTTGGAGCTCAGCTGAGAAGAAGAAAACTGACGTAAATATCCCGCAAGTATTTGTCAACTATAATAAAGGTATGGGCGGAGTTGATCAAGCCGACCAGTCGATCTCGTTATATCGTACTTCTGTACAAGGCAAAAAGTGGTGGTGGGTGTTATTTACGTACATGTTTGATTTATCGATTAGCAATGCCTGGCGGCTACATATGCTTTGTAACGATATGAAATTCGACCAGCTAATGTTTCGACGTAGCATTACTCGCCATTACTTGCGCCAGGATACTGATCGACATTCTCGCCCAACAGCCTCACTACTGCCAAGTTTGCAATATGATAGCTTTGGTCACTTTCCACAGAAGTTGACAAAACAACTGCGATGCACTGTTTGCCATAGTAAGGCTCGGTGGCAGTGCAAAAAATGCATAAAAACACTATGCATCGAGAAACCATGTTTCGAAAAATTTCATACGAATGTGCCCAGTGTCCCCATTTGAGCACGGCAATTTTTTTTAACTAAATAATAACAAAACTGCTTTTTCTCTTGTTTTATTTTCGAACTCCCTATTTCTCCACCAAATAATACAAGTTATTTCATTTTCCTGGGGATACTTTAGCCCTGGGCGTAAATGGGTTAAATAATACAACACCTAATATGACTTCGGCTTATTTTTCAAATAACTGTTTTATTTATTTTTTGATTTTTTTACGTAATTTATACACGTAAGCCGCGAGAGAAAACCCTCTGTCGCCCAGTAAATCAGTGCGGGACGAGGCGTTGTGCCGAACGGACCTGTGACTGTTTGCTCCGCAACCGCAGAACCAATTTAGAAATTTATTTATTTAATTCGTAAACAGAATGGTCACGAGTCGTGTGCGCTAAATTATGCTCTAAAGCAATTGTATTTAAAACTATATTGAAATAAATTAATGGCGTATTTTGGACCTTATTGACTTGTAAATTTTTTACTTAAAAATTTTAGTATACATATAGTATCGACTAAGAGAAGTTTCAATTTAGACTTTATTTGTATAGCTATAGGGACTAAGTCTGGAAATCGAACCTGTAACCAAGTTACGTCTACTGAGCTATAGGTAACATAAAATTTAATCTGTTTATCTTTCATATTGAAGTTATACTTCTTTAGGCGCGTTATGAAAAATTGATGAGAGTGAAATTTTACGATGCGCGCGCACAGCGAGACACTAAATTCTCACGGGAGAAGTTAGCTAACAGTCAACAGTTTAGAGGACTTGCAACTATATTCACGATATTTATTTTCAACAATGACATGGGTGGGTCCATTTTCAAATTCAAGATGGCGGACATCCGGTTTTTTTTTCAATAATTACATGGGTCACACGCGTGTCCATAAGTACACGCACAATTTTTTTTTCTATATAATATAATAAATTGTGTTTGCCGGAGTGTATACCCCTCCCTACCCCTTCTTCAGCGACCTTAACCAAAATTTCCCAAATTTGACGAGTGCACCCCCCATCTCCTTTATAACACCCCTCCAAAATTTCTATACGCCAAACACCTTCCCACGAAAACAACATTGTATATATACTCAACGAGTTAGAATATTTCGATAGCGCGATTCTGGACTTAACAGCATCATATAATATTTTTCAGTTTAACATCATATATAAAAACAAATAAGTATAAAACAACATATTTAATATGACAATATTGTTTGAGGACTGAATAAAATGAATTTTTACAAAATTAAAAACAAAAAGCCAATGTCACGCGGTTTTCCCAGGCGGTCACCCATCCTAGTACTGACCGCGCCCGACGTTGTTTAACTTCGGTGACCGGACGAGAATCGATGTGTTCAATTATATATATTTACTGTGATTATAAGTGATAAAAATTGTATCTACATATTGTACAAATAAATTAATAAATTAATAATAGTTACAAATAATAATTATTTTAATTATGTAAAAAAATATTTTTTTAGGATATTTTAATAAACTTTATTTAACTAGATAATGCTTTATAATAAAACTTTCATTGTATTAAATACTCTTTTTTCTATTATTATTAGTGTCGTTTTTCATAATTGTATAAGTTGATAAAAACTGCTTTGCAATAGCTTTACCGCGGCAGTCCCCGAGTACCACACATTTATTTCAGGAGGTAATTTTCAAAAGTGGTTAAATCCAAATCCATAGACTATGAAGTAAGTCCACAACATTTTTCCAAGAATAATTCTTCATTGACTCATGACAATCATAAATGGCCAAATGCAGCCTAAAGCTCACAAAAAATAAACAATTACCAACCTTATTTTCAAAATTAGCCTATTCCAAACCACCTTACTTTCAAACATGGTCAAATCCATTTTAGCCAATCACGTCGCTGCAAATCCCGTCCGCCATCAGGCGCCATTTTGCATTCTTTATACATTGAGTCGAAGCGTAAGCGCTTGACGTGTATTGGTTTGTGTCGTGAAAATTAATGGATTTCTAACAGAAAACCTATTAAAAATATCAAAAAAATGGAGAAAAGTGTAGAGAAAGTGCCTAGCCATCAAGCCAGGAAAAGAAAATCTGCCGCAGGACCAGATACTCGACAAGAAAGTATTTTCTCGAACATTTTGGTCGTTTACCGAGGTTAAGGTTGTGCGAAATTCGCGTAGGTAGATACCGTAGATACCAAAATAGATAATAATATATCATTACTCTTACTCAATAACTATATCTAAGACGATATTTGGATACTTACTTTAATTTTTTGAAAATAAACTGTAAAAAAACTAGGTATCAGGAGTTATTTGTTTATGAAATAAAAACATATGTCCACATTATAGTCAGGTACTCACTCAGCTTTTTTGATATAAATGTTATGATCTTTTTTGTCTTTTTCAGGTATTCGTTTACAAATTTGCCGTCGACATACCCATGTAGACATAATAGTGACGCTTATAAATGTATTAACGTATCAATGCAAGACATGAAACAATTTCATGATCAATTTTACGCTAATCCTGATAAACAGTATCAAGATGATTTTACTATAAAATACTGTAAAACTGTTAACCCTGCCCGTAAAAGATTAGTAAATGGAAGAGGCAAAGCCAAACATATGAGCATTGTTTACAGAATGAGAAGTTCTAATGGGGAGATGATACCAGTGTGTCGCAATTTTTTTTTGAATGCTCTTCAAATTAAAAAGGGCCGAGTAAGAGGAGTGTTAAAGAGACACAAAGATACAGGTTTGATGGCTGTCAAAAATGTTGGATTGAAAGAAGCAATAATTTCATTTATAAAGAAATTCAAGGGTGTTGAATCGCACTACTGTCGGTCCAAAAGTCGGCGTACTTATCTTCCGTCAGAGTTAAGCATTGCATCGATGTTTAAAATGTTCATTGAGGAAAATTCACAGTTCTCTTATTGCAAAGAATCATATTTTAGAAGAATATTTAATACAAAATTTAACATAAGTTTTAGTCATCCAAGAAGTGATATGATATGAGTTCCACATGCATAGAATTGAAGGAAAAAATCAAAATTGAGAAAGACGATTCAACAAAGGCTCAAATAAAAATTGATCTGAAAGATCACGAAAAAAGAAGTAAGTCATTTTTCAACTTCCTGGCAGACACCGAACCCAAAGTCAAAATACTATCTTTTGACTGTGGTAAAAATCAACCGTTACCAAAAGTCTCCGACCAAAGTACATATTATTCCCGTCAGTTGTACATTTATAACTTTACAATCGTTCCCATGCAGATTTGACAATAGAAAATGTATTTTCTTAGGCCATTCCCATGCAGATTTGACAATAGAAAATGTATTTTCTTATGTATGGACTGAAGATGTTCATGCATAGGGATCAAATGAACTAGCTAGTGCACTTTATCGCTGCTTACAAAACAATATAGATTTTACTGGAGTAGAGATACTCCGACTAATGGCTGACGGATGCTCTGGCCAAAATATGAACTCCATAATGCTAGGAATGATTTCCAAATGGTTTAGCAGTAGTGCACCGAGGTCACTTAAAAAGGTAGAACTCATTTTCCCTGTGACGGGACACTCATTTATACAGAAATCAAAAAGAGAAATACCATTGTACTACCGAATAAGTATGTTGATATAGTAAAAAAACATGCAACTGTATTTCATCTGGAGGACATTGAAGTATGTGATTGGAAGACAGCAAGCCAGCAAATCCACAAGAGAACCCAGGCTTTACATTTCAAAATAATGACTTGCAAGAGGTTTGTGTTCGCAAGAATGAAAAGAGAACCGCGAGGAATTATAGTGAGAGGTGAACCATCATACCACAATGATATCAGCGCTCGACGTTCCATCACTAAACCAGGCAAATATGCTTCAGACATATTACCAGAGCTTATCACTGTCTCTCCTAAGATAAAAAAAGCAAAACTTGATGACGTAGACAAGCTACTGACAAAACATTTTGGCAAAGAGTGGAAAGAGATGACCTTAACTATTACAAAACTGTTATAGACCGCAACAAAAATAATGATGAAACTAATGATGTGAATGATAGTGACTTAGATGAGACTATGTGTGAACAATATGTTGAAGAATGAAAAAAGGATAATTTTTATTAGACACTAAGACTGAATGATTGCTCAGATTTCTTTATTTTGATAAATAAAGAATCATCTTTAAATTTCATGTTTCAACTGTTTTATTTATAAAAAAACTTAAAAATTTTAAAGCTAGTTACAACCCTATTTGAATCAATAGTTTTATTGTTCAAAAGTAGTTTAATCCTGACAGCTTCCTAACAAAATTAGTCAAATCCGGTATGTTTTCCTTCAAAACTAGTCAAATACATTATTAAATCACATTTTTCTCCATAAATTAACTTTATTTCTGTAACTTTTTAATTATTCTGAACTACACAATAATCTATAGTTGCCATTCTAAGCCTCACAACGGATTAAATCATGGCGGAACACAAAAGTAGTATTTTCTCAATTTGGCCTAAAGTGGACTTGACCACTATTGAAAATTACCTCCTGATTTATTTCTTAATATTTTTGTTCGCCAAATTATGCTCTAATGCAATGGTATTTGAAACTATATTGAAATGAAATAAATAAATAGCGTATAAAATAATACCTTATTTTTCATAATAATATATTTGTGCGCCAAGTTTTACTCCAAGACAATTGTATTTAAAACTATATTGAATTGAAATAAATCAAATAGCGTATAAAATAATATATTTTGTTCCTAATATATTCGTTATATTTGTTACGCTATATTTTTATTTGAATATCTCTTAGGCGTATAACATTTTAGTCACGAGTCACTTGCGCCAAATTATGCTCTAAGAGAACTATATTGAAATAGTAATGAAATGAATATAACTTTAACAAATATTAATTAATTATTATAGGTTATGTGATCTGTGTTTTAACTTATAGCAACGTATGGTAATCAAAACGCATCTTTCTCCGTAATGAAAATATAAATAAATAAATATGTTGGGAAAATATATAACGTTTAAGAGCGGATCAACTTTTTTTGGTTAAACCGTGTCCCTGAACATATTTATTTATTTATTATTATACTTGAAAAGTAACACAATTTATTCTAATTTATATAAAACATCAGATAACAGATAATTAACATGGAATATGAGTTCGTATTTTTTAAAACTTTCGTGAAAGAAAAATATAGTGTGACCCAGGAGACAAAAAAGAGTTCTCATACAAAAAATTTGATGTCTCCAAGGCGTGTTACACTAGTAATCGCTAATGTCGTGAACAATTTTTCCTTACGACGTAATATACTTTTGCAATGATTATATTTTTTAAACAATACCCCTTTGCTATCTCATTTCATTAATCTATAATATGTTGTATTGTTTTACAAATACAAAAATTACAAGTTTTGTCCCAAAAATAACACAAAATCACATGTCTTTTGAGTCACACTCGGAAATCGTCCGTAAGTGTGAGTGAGATAGCATGTTAATGCTTGAACCAATGGGCAACCGATCTGAGTATTGTATAATCGCGACGGCCGTTATTACATCATTCATTTCATCATCACGGACGAAATGGCTCGGAACTTTCGTCCGTGACTCCAAGTCAGACAAGGTGTGTTTATTGTGCTTCTGCTAGATCACGTCGAAATTTAGTAAAGGTAAGTGTTTTCAATTGAATAATTAACCTTGTATATATTTCATTTAGTTCTGCAATCCCTCTGAACTGTCTATTTGCCTATTTTTTCGTGATTTTGTTTAGAAAATATTGAAAAGATTTTGCTGGAGTCACGATTCCGCTGAGTCACACAAAGCGTTACTCAAGGGACTATTTTAGTAACCCAAGAGAAAATATCTTTTCTTGTTTCAAATTACATAATTTCTGACTTCTTAACGAGTGTTGCAGTTTGTACGGGTTGTTATTTTTTCGTGTCTTTAGGCGAGGGTGTTGTTCTTAAGGTACAAACTTAATTTTCCGATTGTAAAAATGATACATGAATGATCCCATAAAAGTTCGATTCTTTGCCGCAAATATATTTTTTTTATAGCTAAAATATATTTTTAGGATAGAATAGAATAGAAAATGTTTTATTTGGCTCGAAACACATACAAAATAAAAAAAACAGTCACACTTTTAGAATTTATTTCTTGTTCTTACCAAATTTCAAGTTACTAGGTCAACGGAAAGTACCATTTAGGTTTCGATTCCCGTATTGACGGACAGACAGACAATAAAGCGATCCTTTAAGGATTCCGTTTACGTACGAACCCTAAAAATGGGTGGGTAAATAAGTTCTAGACTAAACAATAATTATCACGTATTAAGAATCTTACATTACTTACTATACACTTCTTTCTGTTGTTTCAGCAAACATGCCATTAACAAACGCTGAGAGTCAAAAGCGTTATAAAAGAGTAGCTAAAACTAGACCCTGAAAAATACGCAGAATATAAGAGAAAAAAAGGAGTGAACTATCATACTAAAAAAAGGCTGGTAGGTGATCTCATTCCAAAAGAAAAATATAATGCAAGGGTAATTTGGAGACTTAGGAAGAAAAAGTTAAGACAAGCCAAGCAAAATTTAAATCGCCGTCTTAACGAAACACCGCCTAGTTCCCCTTGCATTCCAGAGGAAGATTATGAATTCCAGAGGAACCAGGACCTTGTTAACCAGAGGGACATCAATGTGCCAAGATTAGATGAAGAGGAACCTAAAAAAATAGGGGCAGACAGAAAATCAGAAGAGACCGAACTAAACTTTATAAAGAAAACGTGAAGTTGCAAGAAGAAAATGAAAAACTAAAGAAAAAATGCAAAAGATACAAAAAACGTTACCAAAGACATAAAAATGACACTAAAGAAAAGGATAAATATGACGAAAGTGATCAAAAAACTAAATACAAAGAGCTATCTAACGCTATAAAACAAAAATACCAAGAAACTAAGAACATAAAGATAAAAAAATCCCAGCATATAAAGCAAGTGCTCTGAAAAAACATGGCGTTATAGATACTGAAAACATGAGTGAATTGATTGCTGCTATTGTCTGTAATCCAAAAGATGAAGTATGGGACCTGCAAAAAATGTCGCGATCTGGAACTTCAAGGTGATAATGAAAAATATAAAGATAAAATACAATAAAAAGAGTGGGGAAGAGTTCAAGAAACATATGAGAAGGACGGAAAAATAGTAAAAACTTTTAAAAATGTTAAACAGGATAAGGAAGGCACAGTTAGAAAGTTGTTGACTGCATTTAATGCCGAACTTAATGTATTGAAAAAACACGTTTACAATATTAAAGTCTAATATTTAAACTTTCGCCATGCTATCGATAATTTAAAAGAGACAAAAGTGGTAGTAGTTGCAGACTTCAGCGAAAATTATAATTGCAAATATCACGAGGAGGTACAAGCACACCATTTTGGTGGCTCCAGACAACAAGTTTCAATGCACACAGTTATAGTTTACATACGCTGAGAATAGCAAAAAGTAAATTCGTATTGCACTGAGTCGTCTAACACAAACCATCAACCTTCAGCAATCTGGGCGCATCTTGATGCAGTTTGAATAGATATCAGAAACTATAATCCACATATATTTTTACAATACATTTTTTCACAGATGGGCCTTTCAGTAAGTACCGTTAAAAGCAAAATTTTTATCTTATGTCGACTTCGCTGTTTGACTACGGAATTATCGCGATGACTTGGTCCTTTTTCGAGGCTGGCCATGGGAAGGGGCCTGCAGACAGGATTGGAGGTAATCTTAAAAGATCAGCAGATGATCTCGTGGCCAGAGGTGAAGATATTTCATGTGCAAACACATTTTATCATGTAATGAAGGATGTAAGTAAAATTAAACTTTACCTAATATGTACTAGTAAAATAGAAGACATTGCAAGAAAAAATCTACCAAATAATCTGCCCCTTCCAGGCACTAAAAACGTTCACCAAATGTTTACGGACGTTCGAGGAGAACTTAAATATAGACACCTCAGCTGTTTCTGTAATCGAGGATTTTGTCAATGTCGGTCACCAAAATTATACAGTCCTATGCCATCTGTAACTGTTGAGACATCTGAGAGTGACGATGAACTAAACCTGGAAGTATCAGAGATAATAACACCAATGTTGTTAATGTACCTGATTTGATAGTCCAATCTGATGAGGACATTCCTTTGAGCTGCTACAGGTCTCAACAAAAATCTCCTCTGCAAGAAATCGGATTATTACAGTTAAGCCAAGCATCATCGAGCAGAAATTGGTACAAACATGTGTATAAAACACCTGTTACATCGGATGATGATGAGATCACCAGGCAAAGACTTCAAAAGAGCACGGCAAAGAAAACCGTGGAGTCCGACAAGGTGATTTTTTGCTAGTTAATGTACATGCCACAAAAGGTAAGATTTTAAAATATGTTTGTGTAGTCAACGATTAGCACGATAATGGCGAGATTAGAGTTACATTTTTGCGCTCTGTGAAAAGTAAAAAAACATTCCGTCTTGATGAAAATGATGTAGCTGATATAGATCCAATAATAAGTACTAAGCGAGGGCAGCGTTATTACAATTTTGAGTGCAATATTCACGTTATTGAAAAGTGATTTTTAAATACTTTTTCAAATTTCTTTTGATTTTTCTTTTTGATTTTGATTATTGTTAGACCAAAAATTATTTTGGAGTTTCTGAAAAATTACTTTATATTTAAGATTAATCAACCACATAGTTTGTAATCATTGTACCTGTGATTATGCATGACTGTTTTTATTAATTATGATTGTTGTTACATTAAATTAGTAGGGAGTTTTTATAGATGTTTTTATATTAAATTACTAGGAATAGTTGTACAATATTGTCTCTGGAGACTGTAACGTCCTTTCTTACGCTAACAGAGTTAAAAAGGCGACTCTGAATCTATTACAGAAGCTATAAATAAGTCTTTGCTTACATATGGTTTTGATATCAAAAAACTTTGTGGTATTGGAGTTGACAATGCAAATGTTATGACGGTAGTCTACAATGGAGTATACCAGAAATTGAAATTGGTTGTACCTCATGTTATTATGATTAAGTGCTCTTTTCATTCTATCCAACTCGCAGTTTCTCATGCTTCTGCTGAATACTTACCAAGACATTTAGAATATTTAGTTCAGGAGACTTATAATTGGTTTTCAAAATCCTCAAATAGACAAAATGAGTACAGGAATCTATATTTAACAACCAATGACGAAGAACCATTAAAAATTACTCAAGCCTGTGCCACAAGATGGCTTTCAATAGAATCAGCAGTTAAAAAAGTGTTGGATCAATGGACAGAATTAAAACTACATTTTAACCTCACGAGGACGTCTGAAAAATGTTACGCTGCAGAAACTCTTTACAATTTGTATCAAAACCCTACAAATGAAGCGTATTTGTTATATATCCATTCCATTTTAGATCAGTTGCAAAATCTCGTGAAAATTTTCCAATCCAATAATATTGACCCTAGTAAATTATTAAACGACCTCATAATTGTAATAACAATAGATATTCAATAGAATCTATTGGGAGAAGAGTTCTTAACCCCAACATACAATTTGATATTTTTGGAGTTAATAATTTAGAAGATTTTTTTGGTTCCACATCCTTATTTAGGATTCAGAGTAGAAAACAAGCTTAGAGAGATCACAAATACAAATAGATTTTCAATGGAAGATGAAAAACAATTCAGAGATAAGTGCGTACATTTTACGATTGGCATTATTAAGCAACTTAGACAAAGACTACCAGACAACTACCGCATTCTATTAAAAGTGAATCAATTATCAGTTTCAAATACTTAACGACAGGTTAAAGAAAACATTACACCACTGGTGCAGGAAATGGGCCATGGGGAACAGTTCATCAGTAAAGTAGAAACGCAATGGAATAACATCACCCTAGTGCCGTGGGTAAAGAAGAATAACAGTATAAATACAGCATTTTGGTCTGAAGTTTTATTATACAAAGATGCGGCTGACGTCAATCCTTTCAAAGAATTTCTTTCGCTGTTTCAGTGATTTCCTTGCCCTGGTCTAACGCTGAAGTTGAAAGGGCATTTAGTCAACTTAATATTGTCAAGAACAAATCCCGAAACAGACTTAAAAATGACAGCACCAATGCGATTCTGACTATTAGGTCAGGATTACGACGAGTAAAAAAATGTTGTCACAACTACGAATTGCCGAAAGACATATTAAAATAAAATAGGTACAATGGCAACTTACGAAAACTCAAGGGCGAATGAAGAAGAACCAAGCACAAGTGGAAACGCATTGATTAATTTAATAAACGATTGTTCTGACGATGATGATTAATCATTTTTTTTGGTGTTTACATACTTATTTTCATCTTCTAAGGTTGTTAGACATTAACATATGTATAACTAGCGACTCGCCCTCGCTTCGCTCGGGCTCTTCCCTAGATTTAGCACAGGTAAAGCCGCGGGATCTGCTAGTTATGCATATAAACCTTCCTCTTGAATCACTCTATCTATTAAAAAAAACCGCATCAAAATCCGTTGCGTAGTTTTAAAGATTTAAGCGCACATAGGGATATAGGGACAGAAAAGGCGACTGTTTTATACTATGTAGTGATATGTTACGCTATAATATAACTATAGTATCACTAATATAAACTATTGAATAAAATATTAATTTTATATACTTATTTTATTTAGCTCTTTTAAACTAAAATTATTAGCTCTTTATTAGCTTTTTTTATATCCTTCTAGCTCTCTTTTCAAATACAGTGTTGGCAACACTGATGATATGGAAACGTGCAGATCACTACTTGTAATGATCAAAGCACTTTTGATGTGACAGTCGAGGAGGTTTTGTGTGTACCGAGTCTCACCACAAACCTATTGTCAGTGAGTCGACTTATAACTAAAGGAAACAAAGTGACTTTCAGAGAGAAAGGTTGTGACATTTATAACGAAGAAGAAGTTTTAGTAGCGACAGCTAGTTTAGTTAATGGGGTGTATAAGCTAAATACACTGAACACTTACACACAGTACACTTTCAGCTGCAGCGATAGAATCTAATACAATATGGCACCGAAGACTAGGCGTTATCAGAACCATTTAAAAGGCAATATATCTAAAGAATTTATTAAGTGAATTGATTGTATCGAATGAGAATATGTCTCTTTGTTTGTATAGTGATAATCAAAGCTCTATTAAGTTAGCAACTAATCCGTTATTTCATACTAAGCGCACCAAACACATTGACATAAGGCATCATTTTGATAGGGAATGTGTTTCAGAAGGGAAAGTAGAAATTACATATGTGTCAACTTCGAAAATGCCAGCAGATATATTAACTAAAAGTTTAAGTGCAAATAAATATTATAAGTTTTTAAAACTACTAGGCATGTCTGAAGTTTAGTTGTATGGTTATATATGGTTATATGGTTTTATATGTATAAATGTCAGTTAGAAAATAAATATTTCTTTGTTCTTTGAGTCTATATTATGTTATCATAGATAACATCCCTGTAAGTTTCCTATATCTTTGGAATAAATGACTTTCTCTTCCTCGTTTCATTGTGCCGCAGCCGAACACGTTGTTTCTTATTAAAGTCCCCAAGTAATTAATAATTACAAGTGCCAATAAAAAGGAAATATTCAATTTTTTAGACGAAACCAAAAAATACATACTTGATTTACAGATTAAAACTACTAGAGAGCGCAAATATAACGAAAAAGAGAGTTCTCTAAGCCTCAAAATCAAAAGCTTCCAATCGGAACTGTAAAATGCTCTCCTAATTTTAAAGAATTGTTGGTTTGTATAGAGAGCCTGAAGTATTTATATAATACTTTAGTCGAAGGTACAGAAGAACTTCAGTACATTATTACCTACACGTTGTTCAGGACCGTATTGAGCTACTTTTCGGATCGATAAGAATATATAGCGGACATAATGACAACCCAAACGCTCTACAATTTACAGGCAGCTACAGAAAACTGCTTTGCCATATGGAGCTTCAAGTTGGTGAAACTAGCAACTGCGTGTCACTCGAATATACTTGTTTTGACATGTTCATCTGCTTTAACTTGCATCAATAATACTACGTTTTCTGAAAGATTTGATGATGAAGATTTATTTATTTATTATATTTATTTACATTTATTGAAAAAATCCATTTCTAATGGTGTCGGATTCGAAATTATGTCAGATAGCGATGATCCTAATTGCCAAAAACCATATTGTTAACTATATAGCTGGAAATGTAGCAAGACAGTTGGTGAAACTAGCAACTGCGTGTCACTCGAAAATATACTTGTTTTGACATGTTCATCTGCTTTAACTTGCATCAATAATACTACGTTTTCTGAAAGATTTGATGATGAAGATTTATTTATTTATTTTATTTATTTACATTTATTGAAAAAATCCATTTCTTATGGTGTCGGATTCGAAATTATGTCAGATAGCGATGATCCTAATTGCCAAAAACCATTTTGTTAACTATATAGCTGGAAATGTAGCAAGACATTTAATAAACCGAGTAAAATGTAAATATTGCGTTGATAACAAGCTTTCGAAACAGAAACTTTGGCTTCATAAATTAGTATGTATGAGGGATAAAGGTGGATTGGTTTACGCCTCTAAAGAAGTTTATTCCATTTGTAGTGTTGCTGAAACTGTCCTGAGACGTCATCATCTCAAAGAAAATTCCGACAAAATTTGGGAAAAAGAAATCACATTTGAAATAATGACAAGATTCCTAGGAATTTAGCTTTTATGCAACACTAAAAATATTGAAGAACTAAAATTTCTAAATAACATACTTAAAAGTCACCATGAAACTAAAATTTTTTTCTATGTTGTCATGACAACATAGAAAAAAAATTGCTGCAAACATCAGAACTTTATAATGAACTACAAAAGTCTATGGAGCTTCTTCAAGATGATCACACCAGACATTAGGAAAATTACTACTTTAGAAGAACAATTAGAAGAAATAAATCGCAATCAACGTATTTCCTTTATCGAAATAAATACCCCTGTTTAAAAAATGAAATTATTATAAATATGGTAACCACACTTCACAATGTAATTGGAATACAGCCAGCAGAAGCCATTAAACAATGATTTAGACTAAAAAAAAGAAATAAAAAACCAATTTTAGTTAAATACCAAAGCAAAGATACAACTAAGAAAAAAGTACTAGGCCAGGGTAAAAATACAACAAGCATAGTACATCCAGAATAAATACTGGAATTATTGGTGATCCGGATAGTGGAGATCGTGTCTACATTAATAGGGGATCGAACAGTAATCAGATGAAAATCTAAAATGTACTTAGATAAAATAAATATGCGGTCTTACGATTATTTATCGTATAATAATTCAATATAAATCATTTAAATATTTTTAAATGAAAAAATAAAAGTTTGTTATTTGTAATATATTATTTCCAAAATTTCGTAGAGATTCTAAAAGTTGTTAAAATATTACTGCTAATTAGGATACGGTAATCGATTTCGAAAACTGTCACAAGGTGCTTTTCTAGTTTTTCATAATGGAAAAAGGATTTACGAAAGCCGACAGTCAACATCTTCTAATATTAAACAATATACATTTACTACAAATTAATTAAGAACATTTCTTTCTATTTATTTGTAGTAACTAGTAAGTAACTACTGTATTACACTTAAGTCAAAATTGTCTTCACAAATTAAGTAAATTGGTGAAGTTTCATCGCACTTTTTTCTTGCTAAGTCCAACCATTTTTTTCGTTCTGCTTTCTGCTTTTCTATGCACATCAATGAATATTTTATTTGGAGTAGTTTTTGATGTATTTGTACGTACATTGAGGTACTACACACCAAGGATAATTTTTTCGTTCCATAACAACAAATAGAGAATCTTTTCCACGAAACAAAACTTCTCGCGAACTATACCAGTCACGCACCGTTATATCACAGTCTATGAAAATTTCATACAGTCGGCCAACGGACATGTCTAGCCAGAGCAATCGTGCGGGGTTTGCAGGAATCCTAATCGAGAGAGGGGCGGTAGCGAGCCCAAGCTACCATACACTCGCTTGGGACGCGTCAGCTGGGGTTGACGCTTTTTAGTTTAATTGTTTCAAGTGTTTAGTTTGAGTAGTACTTATTTATAATGGTTTATACAACATGTGCTGTGAGATACTTCATGTGCTGTGAGATACTGCATGTCATCATCTCGTATAAATAAGAATTTAAAATTTCAATTCCTTGAGACAATAATTCGAAATATCAGTAAAAAGAAACCTCTTTTCCTAGAATCTCATAGGTTTTTATCAAGTAATCGAATCTTAATATAATGTGTTTGAAAAACCAACTTCTCTATTTAGTATCCGTCTTTCGTAGTATTCATGATCTTCCTGTCAGGGAAGTCCCCGTCACATCTATATAAGCCGTGCCGAACAAATTCAAACAGTCGAACGACAAGTGACAAACACAGACAATGTTTGTTTATGTGGTTGATTACGTTTGCGAGTAATCAGCGTTAAAATAATAAGTACTGTACTGCCTGCACTTCTAGATCAGCCTTGTGTAAAGATGGTGTCAAACATTGGAAAAAAACTTCAGAAAAATTAAATGAGCATGAAGTATCACAAACGCATAGAGGGATGTTTCATTAAATGGAAAACCCTTGTGCAACAAATGAAATAATGTCAGGGCATCGATCGCGGCATAGACCGATTAATTCACTTCGAGAAGGAAAAATGGAGACATATTGTACATGTGGTAATGGACGCTGTCACGTAACTTGCCACCAATGACAAATTGACTTTCTTTTTAGAGGTTGTAAAGAAACACCAAGTGATCTCGCTAAAATTGATCCTCTCTAATCAAGGAAATTTTCTTAATTTAATAATTCTGCTAGCTAAATATGATGCAACTCTCAATTGAACCACTCAAAAAAAAAGGATGCGTCATATTTGTCATTAATGTAAATGAATTATCTTTCCGGATATTTGATTTTTTTGCTTTCTTTGATAATTGCTGTAAAGCATTCGAAACGTCGGGAACAAAAAATCAAAATAAATCCACGACAAAATCCGAAAAGATTATTTCATTTATAATGTCAAATATTCGCGTAAACCTAAGAAAGTATTAACAGAAACTGGTTGTGACATAAAGAAACATTTTTATTGATTTTATTGAAGTTAACGGAAAGACTGGAGAATATATAACACATTCTAGAAAAACTAGAAGCTAACGGTTTGGATGTGCAAAAATGTCGTAGTCAAACTTACGACAACAGATCCGATATGGCCGGCATATACAAAGGAGTCCAATTCAGAGTTATGCAAATGAACGCGCTGGCAGATTCTGTACCGTGTCTAGCGCACTCTTTAAATCTTGTTGGCGTGCATGCAGCTTTAACATGCGTACAAGCAGTTAGCCTATTTGGGCTTGTACAAAAACTTTATTATTTCTTTGTCGGATCCACAAACTTAAATGGAAGTTGTCAAACCAGATGAATATAATAATAATGATAAAAAATTTACCGGAAGCTGTCAAAGCTCTGGATGAAATTGAAGAATTCTCTCTAGTCGCAGAATCTAAGTATGATGCTGGGCATTTGCTAAATGCGATTATGAATTTTAGATTTATTCTCAACTTGGAAATTCGGAAGATTATTAAAGAGATTAATAGAGTGAACGTTGAAATACAAAACGAGGAGATTATCATTTCACGTTCTGTGGCGATAATTCAATGCCTTGGTAAGATCTTGCAAGAAATGAGAGAGACAGGTAGAATATTAGCTCATCAAAGAAGCTACCTGTTATAAGAAAAGTTGGAAATTGAGCCGATTCTTAAAAACAAACGAATTTTCATAAAGAAAAATCACAAGAATGTTAATTCCGCCTAGGCTATTTTCCAAAGATATAAAAGTAGTGTTTGGCAAAATTTTAACAGAAATTGAGACAAGAGTAGAGTGCAAAGAGTCTACGTGAAAAATTCGCCTTCCTCAGTGGCCACCCCTTTTTAAATATATGGAAAGAACATCTGCCGAAAAATTGAGCCGGTCAAGCTTTAAGATATTCAAAATACTTGAACGCAGTTGATTTTTGCCAGGAACTTGCTGTATTTTAAAGAGGTAGTACATGTAATGAATGAAAAATATAGTGTCTTCGACCTGTTACAATATCTGTAAATACATTTGCCAATGTTATTTAAAACTTATCTACGTTCTACAATGAGTCAGGAGCGTTTATCTGGCCTCGCGATCGTAGCCATTGATAACAAAATTGACTATACGACGGACTTTGAGGAGCTAATAGATTCTTTCGCAGAAAAGAAAGCACGCCGTGTAAAGTTGTAGTTTTTCCTGGTTATATATTTTTTCTGTGTCTGTTTTATGTCACAAATGATAGTTACTACGAGTAGTTATCTAATAATAAAAAGTGTAAATTTATTAGAGATTATTATTTTCACAAATGGTCACAAAAATGCTACTTATATAGGGGGCGCCACTGTCAAGGTTTTGCCCTGGTTCGAAAAAGTAGTAGATCCGGGGCTGCGACCTGATTGAATTTTAAACAAACTATTTCTAGTATTTTAATTATATTAATATATTTCAGATTTAAGATTTGGATTGAAGCATGTGGAAGACTCGATTTAGTATTTTTAGTATTTTTTAAATTTGTTTATAATAAAACTCGTCATAGTATATACTTCAATATATTTTCATTTTTTTCCTGGTACTTTACATACTATACGAATACACAAATGTAGAACGGTTGATATAATCTGTATATATATAAATATATTGTGACAACCCTGCAGCAATGACAAATGTCTACACAAAAGCGGCATTTCGCGTTTCAAGTAAAGCGTCATCACTCAAAAAAATTTACACAAATATATTTTTTGTTTTAATTATTTGCAGGCTGATATTGACAATCTCTTTCAACATATTATTATTGTTAATGTTCAATTTAATTTGAAAAAAGAAACAGATTAAGATATAAAACAATATTAGTATCGCTGAGTTTCTTCTTTATGAACTGGTAGTAGACTCATGAGGTTTAGTAAGAAGTTGCAATCATTTTTACGCTGAATAAAATATTTTGATTTCACAGCAAGTTACGCAAAGTTCCATATAATGTTATTCTCAAAATCAGTTATATTAGGTATTGCAACGGATGTTGTAAAATATTAAGCAAGTATACTTCTAAATTAATTAAAAATAAATCTAAGCTGAAAATAATTTTAAACAATCAATTTTTAAAATAAAAAACGCTTAGTGTTGTGTCAGAACTCAGATATCAAATATATACGTGCACGCGCGCACGCACGCGAAACGCACGCACACACATAAATCGCGAAGAATACTGTTCTATACATATTAACTAGTAGTACCATAGAATATGTAATGTAACAAAAGTTGCACTGCTTTAATCTCGAAGAAATTCCGCGCCGTTTAAGTACCTACAAAATTTCTAACAAGCCTGATGCATTAGAAATCACACCTTACTACCTCGCTCACAAGAGCGCAGTTCAGAATTTACCTACACGACTGCTCATGCGTCAGGGTTGCTATCGCGATAGGTATAAGCGTGTGACGGACGCCTGCATGTACGGAGGGCGGCGTTTTATCCAATTTTGCTAGCATACCCGTAGTATTAGAGCTCATTTTTCACTTTATCTTCTAATATATATAAATCACGTGTCACGTTGTTTGTTCGCGATGGACTCCTAAACTACTTAACCGATTTAAATCAAATTTGCACACCATGTGCAGATTGATCCAACTTGAAAGATAGGATAGCTTACATCTTAATTTATACCTAATATATTTATATAAATCACGTGTCACGTTGTTTGTTCGCGATGGACTCCTAAACTACTTTACCGATTTTAATTAAATTTGCACACCTTATGCAGTTTGATCGAACTTGCAAGATAGGAGAGCTTACATCTTAATAATTTATAGTCGCAATATTATTTTATTTCAAATTAAATGTTTATTATACTTTAGTGTGTATTTATCGGTTAGTTCTATAAAATCTTAATAGATGGCGGTTTGGCATCTAAGTTGCACAGATATCCGGTAGATGGCCAAAATGTAGTAAGGAGTAGTATTTTTATTTTATTAACTAGCAACATCTCTTCATATGATGGAGAAATATGGATTTGGGCTTAGTAGAAAAGAAGTCTTGGAAATGGTTGGCGATTACGTTAATTAAAACAAACTTATAACTCCGTTCAAAAACGGTATTCCCGGTAAGGATTGGTTCCTAGCATTCAAAGAGCGCCATGCTCTATCCGTGAAAAACCCCCAATCCGTAGAATATGCTAGAAAAAAGGCAGTAGACCCTTTTATTATCTACCCTTACTTTGATCTCCTCGAAAAAACAATATGCGATTTAAATTTACAAAATAAACCATCGGCGATTTGGAACCTTGACGAGACTATCTTTTCCAACGATCCAACCAAAACTAAAGGCATAACTAACGCATCAACTAGAGTGATCTCGTCACCAGGTAGAGAAAACACGACAGTTCTTCTTGGTGCTAGTGCTTCTGGTAAAAAAGCACCACCTCTTATAATTTTTAAAGGAAAAAATGTTTGGGATACATGGACCTCACCTGACGCATATCCGGGCACAGCTTATGCCGCATGTAATAATGGCTGGATGGAGACCCAAATATTTGAAACATATTTTAAAAAACCTTTTTACCTTTAGTAAAAGATCAACGCCCGCTGCTTCTTATATACGATGGCCACTCTACTCACGTAGGACTAAGTATTATTGAAGAGGCACGTAAAGAAAATATTACAATTTTAAAACTGCCACCCCATTCCAGTCATATTTTACAGCCGCTGGATATATCAGTAATGAAATCCAATGGCAACGACTGAACGTAGGAAAATGTTTGCCAAAATCTGAATTCGCACGATTGATTGGGCAGGTTTAATCTGAAATATATCCCCAAGTTTTGCGCAATGGATTTAGAAAATAGTAGTAGTAGTAGTAGTTAGTATTTATCCAGTGAACCGTGAAGAAATTAAAGAGGACAAATTTGACATGCTAAAGTTAAGACACTGGAAAGAAATTGAGAATGGGCGACACACTTTAACACAAAACCAAAAGGACACAGAGAGAAATCCGGAAACCTTACTCAAGATAGTACTTAACTTTTTAAATAAAACTTTGAAACCAGTATTCCTTGCCAGTGCAAATGAATCTAAAAGACGCAACAAATCTTTGGAAACATCAGTACAGGATCAGAATGCCTTTGAAACTCTAAACAATGTAAACTTTGTGATTCCAGTAGAAACCAAAATTATCAACAAACTGGACAATTTAGTACAGGATCAGAAAACTTCATTTGAAGAACTACTCCTACAAAAATTGAAACCTGGTGATAATTTACCTAAACCACGGCGCCATAAGGTAGCACTAGGCGCTGAAATCATAACCCACGACGACGTACTAGAAAGGAAAACAAAAGAACAAAAGAAGAAACTAATACCAAAACAGAAAATAAAAAAAGAAAAGAAAAACGAACAAAAAAAGATGACTAGTAAATCAGAAGAAAATAAGAATCAAACCAAAGAACAAGATGAAGTTGTGTATTTAAGAAACATTTCAAAAAAGAATATACAGTTGCAACGGTTTGTAGCCAAAGAATATACTGATCTACCTTATTGTTTACAGAAACAAGAATCTGATAATAAAAAAGTTAAAATTATTTCCAATATATTAATTAAAAAAGCAGATAAAATGAAAAATAATAAAGAAGAAAAGAAAAATGAAAATAGAAAGGAAAAAAATGTTTTCAAGAACCCTAAGCCTGGACCATCAGGACTTTGCAAGACCAGATTAAAACGACGTCGCAGCCATTCTTCAACGAGTGTTTCGGGCTCAATCAGTAGCCATAGCGATTCGGATATTATTAATATAAAATCAGATACATCATCAATAGATGACGTTGAACACAATACCAAAGCAAAAATTTTGAACAAAGAAAATGTGGACAGAAACATTTTAATCCCCGATTTAAGCAATGAAGAATATTAAAAACACATTTATAATGTAGGAGACAATGTCTTGTTGAGATATTATACGCGACAAAAGTGGACATACTACATAGGGATAATAGAAAATATCAAATTAATTGACGAAGAATTCTGTTATTCAAAATATAAAACAATAAAAAAGCCAAAACTTGTATTCAAGATGACTAAAACATGTGATCATGACGTTTCTGAAATGCAGGTTGAAAAAAGAATTGATTTGACACAAGACCCTAAAGCACCTAATAACTTTTTTATGTGTTCTGATGAAAATTTGATTTACGTCCTACCTTAGGGCATTTTTTTATAAAAGTATTGAAGTATTATTTCTTACTGTAGTTTTTGAATGATTTTTGTTTATCAACGTCAAAATCGACTAGCTCGAAAGCTTAATACCCAACTCTCCGGTTCTTATTAACTTGAGTTTTATTGTCATAGAATAAATAAATTGTAGTTTAAACGAAATTACTTTTTTTGTTTATAAATTAATTAAAACAGAGCCGAACAGTTAGGGTCAATTATTTTTAATGTTACAACTTTAAAGATTTTTATCTCAATTTTTATATAAGGTCGTTGTCATTAATAAAAAGAAGAATATTATGCTCAAAGAAAAGTAGAGAGTTTTCGTTACTAATTTTAGGTTCTGCTTATGAATAGATTTTAAAGTTACTTTCCTGATATAGTTGGCACATTCCGTTTATGGAAGCACCCAACGACGGAATACAAATCAAATACATTTTTGACAAAAAATACAAAATACAGCTGGAAGAGGATTTGCATGTAGTCTCCAAAAAGGAAGAACTGAGAATCTTCACAGACGGATCAAAAACAAAAACAGGGACAGGCAGTGGAATCTTCTCTGAGGACCTAAATATTAAACTAGCACTACCCATAGGTACCTACAGCACGGTATTCCAAGCGGAATGCTTAGGTATACTCGAGGCAGCTAGAACAATAGCGACAAAGAACGTAAAGGGTTCCCAAATTCGTATACTATCAGACAGCATGTCAGTACTACAGGCACTCAATAGTAACTCAACTACTTCAGGTATTGTGTATGAATGCCATAACGCCTTGATGCATGCAAACAATGACATAACACTGCAATGGATCAAAGGCCACAATAACACACGCGGAAACGACATTGCTGATGAGCTAGCAAGAAGGGGTTCAAACTTGACGGCTATAGGTACCGAACCAATTATACCACTACCTTCCTGCTGGCTCAAAGGCCAAATTCGGCAACGCATGGAAAGTAAACACATCACTTTATGGTCTGAACTACAGGACTGTAGACAGGCCAAAGTGGCGCTGCCAACAATCGACAAAAGAACGGCCACTTGCTTAATCAAATTGGACAGACGCCAACTTAGACAAGTGACCGCGGCCCTGACTGGTCACGGCCCGTATAATAAACATCTATTTAATATAGGTATAACCGACAGTCCCCTGTGCAGAGCCTGCATGGGAGCTGAAGAAACGGCTACACATGTACTTCTAAAATGTCCAGGTGTAGCGGTGTACCGGGCACAACATCTTGGCACCCCGAGGGCGATTCCGGAGATCTTCAAGAAGCCCAAAAGTCTTCTTAGGTTTCTGGAGGAGCTTGGGTGGCAAGAGTGAATTTTGAACAAAATTCCCACACACGCAAAATAGGCGCTTAGTCGTCGAGTTGCGGAAAATAGCCCTTCAATACCATACCATACCATACCATGGTACTTTCCTACGATTTTGGATCTCATCGTTCTAATACTATAAGGACATTTTGTTTTTAATTTAGCCTTTAACTTTATATAATCATTTAATAAAACTTTTCTTACTCATTAAAAAGCAGTGGGTTATTATTTAAGGTTGCGTACCCCTGGAATTACATTGTATGCCGGTCTTATCGTATCTATAGCTACATTAACTATCGCAAAGTAGAGAAATTTGCCACTAGACGGTCTAGCCCGACATGGAAGCCAAATCCGTCTATTTTCGCGTGTTTAAAAAATGCTGTTTATTTTCTGAACCGACAGTTTCTTTGTCATTTTGACATATTTATTGTATGATCAACTAAATATACTAACATCTAGTGTAACCAAATTTGGATTTAAAATTATAAAATAGCCAAACCAAGACAATTTGTATCGTTTTAAATTTAGTATGCCGGTCTTCGCCGAGTTGACCGTACCGTGATTTCGGTATTACAAACATAAGATGTAATTTTATTCTCATCTGACCTGTTTTCGCCAGTGCAAGCGTCACTATTATCTGTAGCTTTCCCTCCCGCCGCCGCACCCCGTCTGAGACAATGCCCGAGCTGATATGGTCTGATATCGCACAATTCAGTACCGCTACGAAGAGTTTGTGTGCACAGTGGAACATCTTGTTGTTACACAATGGATTATTGTGTCGCAAATGGGAAACAACGCGTGGAAATAATAGCCAATTAGTTGTACCTAAAATAAAAGTATCTGAGGTACTTCGAGCCTACCATGATGGTTCTTCTGGTGGACATTTAGGGGTAAAAAGAAACTTAACGAAGATCAAGGAGTGATTTTACTGGTTGCATTGTCGAGATGATGTCGGGGACTGGTGTCGGAAATGTGAACAATGTGCCTCTGTCGAAGGCCCGCAAACCAGAAGCCGAAGAGCAGCGAAATTATACAACGTTGGGGCACCTTGTGAGAGAATCGCATTAGACTTAGCAGGACCATTTCGCATTACTAACTCCGGGAACCGTTACATTTTTGTTGTAATGGACTATTTCACGAAATGGCCTGAAGCATTCGCCATACCAAATCAAGAAACTGTTACTGTTGCAAATAAATTGGTTAAAGATGTATTTTGCAGATTTGGTATCCCATTAGAAATGCACAGTGATCAAGGGAGATACTTCGAATCACAGGTGTTTCAAGAACTTTGTAAGATCATGGGGGTGCACAAAACTAGAACTACGCCTGGTCACCCACAGTCCGATGTCAAACTTTAGAACGTCATCTAGCCAAGGTTGTAGATAGTTATCAAAAGGATTGAGAGGAGTATTTATCATTGTTTCTTCTATCTTATTGGACAGCTTTACATGAAAGCATTGAAATGACACCTGCCTTTGCCAATTTTGGAAGAGAACCGTAAGGTTACCAGCGGATCTATTAAGTGGTTGCCCGCCGGATACTCCCAGTTGCATCACCGAATATGCCAGCGAACTAAGAGCGAAAATGATTGGTGTTCATGAGCAGATACGAGATGCAGGGCTACAAGCAAGTGAACGCATGAAAACTCGTTATGACCGGAAGGCGACAGGAATGAACTTCGAGGAAGGCTCATTGGTATGGCTGCATAACCCGGTGAGACGAAAGGGTAAATCGCCAAAATTACAACCCAGTTGGGAGGGGCCTTATAAGGTAATAACGAAAATTAACGACGTCACTTTCCGAATTCAACGAACATCTAGAAGCCCAACTAAAATCGTGCATGTGGACCGACTGGCCAAGTATCACGGCAACAACGATGCTCGAGACGAGCATGTCTTAGGAGGGGGTAGTGTCGCGGAATAGAGTGCGAACCCGTCATAATAGCACGCTTGTACCATGCCTTACAACAGCGAATGTCAATTTCTAACTTTTGACAATTAGATAACAAGAACAGTTTATTGCAAATTTTAATGTGTCAAACAGAGACAAAGCATTTTCAGGAAAGATTTAGAAGTAACTAGAAACACTTTAAATTTTCGATACTAGAATGTTCTAAATCTACACATATCAAAAGGCCGGCAGTGTGTCGAGAGATCAGTTGATGTTCGAAGTTGAGTGAAGATTACGAGGAGATACAAATTAGTGAAAAAGTGAAGATGAGTAAAGTGAATTATAAAAAGTGGTGGATTATAGTGCTCAGGAGACTCAATTGAACTAGAGCTGTGTACAGACTGCGCGTGTGTATACGAAAGAATTAAAACATCTTTAATGCGAGAACGCTTTTAATTTTCGATCCCGAACCCGTAGTACAGTTCGCGTCACGTAAAAAGAACGCTGGAAGAAGGTTTTGGGGGGTTTGGGGGGGTGTGTTTGCGCATGGATACATTCGCATATGAAATTACTAAGCCTATTCTTTTTTTGAACTAGTCTTTCGCTCGCGACGTTTATTGATTATTAAGGTACAGGTACATCTAAAAATATATTAGATATTATGTTGTTAAATTGAATTTTATTGACCAAAATAATATGTTTGATTCCATAGATAATATATACACTATATTAGCAATTACCGCGTTACGGCATTGACACTGGAATCTTGAAAATATTCAAGATCGTAGCTAATGTTAGTTCAGTCTTCTATGTGACGCTTACCGAAGTGAACCGAGTGACACGCGACAAAAAAATAGGTAAATGCAAAAGAGCGCGGTTCTAGATCACAAATACATAATAAATTAAACGGAATTACTTTCCACACGTAAGTTATTGTTTCTGTTTTTATATTGACGTAAAACGCAATTTAATAAATAAAATGTTAAATTTTATAAAGTAGGTTCAGTGTTACCAGTAAAAACTTTTTTTTAGTTTTAGTTTCCACTTTTTTAGGAGTTTTTAACCTTTAAGGTCGCACGACATTTCATCGAAACAAAACATCAAAATAATCTAAAATCCTGATTATGATTATTAGACCTAAAATAAGGGTAGGAAAAATGGAATAAAAAAACTAATTAGCTGATACTCTGAGATAATTAGTGTATATTATACTATACATTGCTCCCGACGTTAGTAAATCTTATGTGTAAGGGGTGTATAGTATAATAAACAAAATGCACTTTTGACATAGCTTGATTTAAAATTCAAAATAATACAGCGACAAATTATGTTTTAAAAGTATAATGAAAATCAGTGCTTATGATACGCTACAAAACAATTCCTTTTCGCTACGTAACACAGATGGACATTGCACTTGGTACAACGGGTACATGCTTGACTCTTTTTGCAATATTTGCACCTCTGATATTCGGTGTGTTCCGGCCAGTGGTCTACGGTGTCATATCTGATGGCATCTATGGGCCTTTCAGTGGCAGGTTTCTTTATTTTTTTCTCTTCAGCCACCGAATCCTGGACTGAAGTTTTCGCCATTTGTCGGTTGCTTTTTATAAGACCAGCATAGACCTCATATCTGGACTGCTTGAGATGGTCATCTTTTTTCTTTATGTTGCTTGATCGCTAACGGCGGCGGCGAAGAAGCCAACCGTTATTGATACATATGTCCAACAATTGAGAAAATATGTTTAGATACCAACGATGTGATTTCATACTAGTCCGATACAAAGCAATAAGCATGTCAGCTAGATCAACTCCACCCATATGCCTATTATAGCGTCTTACTATTTGTGGGCAAGATACGTCTATGCGTCCTTTTGATTCCTTATGGAATCTCTTTACTTTTTCGACGGGGTAAGCATCGACATATGAGCTAACCAAGGTAACGGGCTTATTGTCAAACCACTTTACGATGGCAATTTTATTTTCATTGCAAGTTGCTTGACAATAAGTCCTTTTTTCTGCAGAGCTTTGTCTGACAACAATAAGACATTGGCATCTTGAAGCTTATTTTTTCTGACAGTGCCTAAACTGAATATGCCATAATTATGCCTCAACAAATATATGAGCTCTAGAGATGTAAACCAATTGTCAAAGTAAACGATACAAGCTCGATTTTTAATGGTTTTACATAAAGCCAACACCGTTTTAGCTCCAATGCCGAGATTTTCCTCATCAGGTTCAAACTGGATGCCCCTAAAGGTATCATAGCCTGAATACAACATAAAATCGTATATGATTCCAGAGACACGAAGTAGAGTACGAAATTTCAAAAACCCCATTTGCATGGTTTGTTTGGGTTATACTGCCGTCGAGAACCTGCTTTTTTGCCTTTGTAAGGAATGATCATTTCGTCTACACTGAAGGCATTCTCCTCTTCAATAGACAGACATTGGGCTCTTACTCGCTCAAGGAGAGGACGTAGTTTGTAGTAACGATCAGATTCGTCAGCTTGCGTGTTGTCTGCAAAATGTAAGTACCGCCTTATTTGCTGAAACCTTTTGATAGGCATGACGTCTGCAATTTTGCCGTAACGATAACTGGCCTTCCAATAGTCCTTGTACGATGGCATAACAACAACTCCCATCAATATATGAATGGCTAAAAAGTCAATTATATCTTCTTTAGTTGCTTTTATTGACTTTCCAGTCTCTTGTACGCTATATAAATTAGTGTTGTTTGCTAGATCAACAATAAGGTCTTTAGGGAAAAATCGATAGAAATAGTCTAACGACCAATTAGATGGGACAGTTTCTTTAAAGCCTTGATCAGATAGTTCTGCTGCATGTAGATTCTGTTTCTTCTGTTGGTCCATTTAAAAGAAAGTTTGAATTTTTGTATGTTTCGTTTTTTTACCCTGTTGGCAGCAACTACAGGACCTCTGCGTTTTCGTTGGACACGTGTTGATGTAGGTAGTGGAGTCGATGGCGACGGTTGAACTGAAGGCAAGGAGGGTAGCGATGAGATAGAAGCATTATAATCGCATTGCGTATCGAAAGGAAATACTGTTGAAAGAACTGGTGTGAGTGGTGGTGGATCTTCGCAGACTTCGGCTACAGTTTCGTGGCTTTGAAAATGTATGGCATCCAATTTTGGATGGTGAATCGATACAGAATTTTCATCTGAGTTTTCTATATAGGAATCACTGCTGGACGGATCTGGGCTATTGAAATCTAGTCTTTCTAAAGATGAATTTATAGATGGAGCAGGGGATGAGTCGCGACTATTCACTTCTTCTTCATTGCTTGTGGCATCACTGACGTCGGAAGAAGCATTAAATTTCGGAACGAGTGCTAGTATGCGTCTATACCGATCGCGCTATCCAGGCTAGAACAAATTTGTTAAAAGCAAACATGAAAGCAAGACCCACACCACGCAAGAAAAATGAAATAAAAAAATGCCGAAAAGTAAAAAATACTTTAACGTTATATACAATCAAAGTCAAATTATAGTCTTAACATCACCATCAACCATTAGGTGGCAGTGTATAGAATAATATACATTACAAATAAGGTGTTTTTTGAGCTAACAGTCGCAATGTATGGTATGCTATACACTCAAGATTACGTTCGTAAAAAGCGATGAAAAGAAGAGTATTACGTAGATAATCTAGCATTAGCATGAGCTCAATACATTTGTGATTTGAATTCACAACACACATAATAGATTTTTATGGTGAATAAGAATTATAATAAATTTTACCTTGACGGGAACAAGATTGCTCCACATGTTTTCGCATTTACGTCACAACTGTCAAATTTACCACAGATGATACTATTGTTTATTTATTATTTTAAAAACTAAGAGAGTATTATTTATTACCAATACAAGTTGATCATTCCCTTTTATTAATAAATGCCATCTTATTTTATAAATACTTAATAATAAGATAGTAGGTATCCGGAAAGCAAATTATCCACTCAAATTTACAAAAAAGAGTACAAAACACAATTTTATACAAAACTAATATTACATAGCGGAGTATGATTAATAATAAATTAAAAATATTCAAAAGGAAATTGTCTTAATAATTTATTAGTTATAAACTTCTAACAAAAAATACATATTTAAATCAATGACGTATTATAAATAGACGCGTCATGCATGAACATCACGGCTGTCGAAAACAGCGTAAATACTCGGAATTTTTGTTGTTAGAGAGAGATAAATATATTTCTTTAATTCCGTTGTCATTAGAAAAAAATAAAATAAAGTACATTTTTCTTGATACTTGCGCATGAAATGATACTTTTCAATCTTTTACAGTTAAAGTATAGTTTTTACATGTCCTAAAAACACAGGACGGCGTTTTTTTTTCGTTGATTGAGGAAGTTATACACAAAAGTTATTTTAATGTCACGTACTGCCGCGGCACTGGTTGGTACGCGACTAAATGAAAGTCCGGCAATTGCCTTGCAAACATGTTGCCACTACAGAGCGCGGGCAACGTATCTATAGTTTTATATATCATTGATTTAAATATACTAAACTTAATTTATTTGTATTAAGTGTTATTAATGACTTAAAAAAGTTGGTTAAAATTTCGTATGGGTAGGCAGCCCCCATTCCGCCATTGCATGTTTATACTGCGATCTCTCTCTAATCGAAGCGACGGTATTGTTGTTGTGACTAGTGTAAGTGAGATAGATATATGTTTACATTACATATTGAGTTGTTTCAAAGCTACTTCAACAGCAGCGTGTACAAAGTGGTTACACATTTTTGACAGATTTTATTGAGGTTTACTTCTCTATATATTATAAGTCAATGTTTGATTCAGTGTAGAATGTTTAATCTACTTACGAAAAATTTAAGTAATTCGTTTAATAAATTTTATCTAAATATTACCTGCATTATTATGAGACTCTCCCTTTATAAAACTCAATA
Source organism: Boloria selene (assembly GCA_905231865.2). NCBI lineage: Eukaryota > Metazoa > Arthropoda > Insecta > Lepidoptera > Nymphalidae > Boloria > Boloria selene. Next base: position 8,026,695 of record HG993142.1, read on the forward strand.
TATAAATATTTTTTCTCTATTTTTTATATAAAACCATTTCGTAATTAATAACTTTTGTGTGCGCGATGGTATTTTAAACTGACGAACCAATAGCGAGCCGGAAAGCATGCAGCGCGGGCCTCGCCGTCCCGCGCCCCGCGTCTTAACACTAAATTGGCCGATAAATTGCCTCTGCGCAACTTGACAGCCAGCGTTCTTTTTACATGACGCGAATTATACGTAACAATATGATAACATTTAAATAATAATAAATAAAATAAGTTTACCTTCCTGCAATAGGCAAGTTATGTTTAAGTTTTGATTACGTTCCTAATTCCTAGTCCTATATGGTAAATAATACAAATAATCAATCAATACTAAATTTTTATATTAAGGTGCTATCTATAATAGATATTTATAGTATTATTTGCAATAAATAAGAACAATAAAGACTGATTTGAAATCAAAACCACATTTTATTAGTATTTAATATCCCAACTAAACTTTCGTTCAATACCGGTATTGATACCGTGATCACAGTATTGACTTTTCAATAACGGTATTAATACCGGTATTGAAAAAATCCGGTATTTGAAAGCCTTAGTAATGGCTAGCAGGAACAGCTGTATATCCGACGGTCAAGGTTCAAGTCCCAAGTTTGGACAACTTTAGTTAATAAATCTTTCTGGTAATAGAAAATAAAGATTAAAGATAATAGAGGAATAGAGAGTGAACTTTTTTTTATTCTTTATTTTTAAAGAGAGTTTCTCAATGACAGTGGACGCCATGGCCACAATCGGTCAGGGTGACATTACTATATTATTATTGCCTCCGCTAAGGACATTCGCAACATTTGTTAAGCATGAATCTTTTAACTACAGTCACGGGTGCATATATTTTATAATAATATTATTTAAACTAATATACATGCAGTTTAAGTTTAAGTATCTGGCAACCGTAACACAAGCCTAGTAGTTTAACACGAAACAAGATGGCGATGTGCCAATATATTTATTATTATTAATTTATTTCTAACACAATTCAAATGTACAGAAACATTATTTACATATTCATAATGCAGTTTTGACTTACCATTGCCAACACTTTCTTCAATTTGAGATTTCTCACATTCTGTACTAATATTGCCAAACAAATCTTGATTACTCGGATCTAAGTGCGGGTTTTGAATATCATGTAATAGCTTTGATAGAGATTGCTCCGCTATATGTAGGTCTTCAACATTGCTTAAAGAACCCTGTGATCAAGAGACATATTTTTGTTTAATGCCATATGATACGTTTCGAATATTATATAATACTTTGTAGTTATTATTGATTGACTGGCGAATTAAAACACTTTAACAGATATCTATACTAATATTATAAAGCTGAAGAGTTTGTTTGTTTGTTTGGTTGAATGAACGCGCTAAACTCAGGAAGGCTATAGGCTATATTACATCAAGCTACGACCATTAGGAGCAGAGCATTAATCAAAAAGGTTACAAAAACGAGAGACAAATTTCTTTTGAGAGCTTCCGTCGTGTACGCTGCGTAAGCGGTTAAAGTTATTCAAAATGTATCACAGAAATGTTCCCGTTTAAAAGTTCTAAAAAAAGTCATCGATAGCGTATGTCTATCTTTTAAGGTTGACTCGCTATAACTTTTTTTATGGTAATTAAATTTAAGATAATGCATTATTTGCGAAGGTGTTTTATAAACTCGGTATAAATCCTTACATAATAAATAAGTTACTCATCACAAATATTTAATTTTGAACAAAATTGCTCTTGGCATCATTTGATTTCAATGACTATCTTACGAGATATCATAGTTTTAACATAACTCCACAACAAAATAATGATCACCGCGTACAAGACGGTCGTGAGAGGGGTGGGACACCGATAGCACTGCGGGGTATTTGGTTTCCAGCCTTTAGAACGCGAGCGAAGCCGCGGGAAAGGCTAGTTTATGTAATAAAACAAATTTAAATTAATATGCCATTGATTTATACCAATATATCTCAAATATATATTGGTATGTAGAGACGTCTTATCCACAGTTTGTTTACGATACGCAAATAAATAAAGGGCCCTAAAGCTTAAGCCAGCACTAGCTAACAGTCTTTAAATAAATTTAAAACATAGATATTATACCTGCAATGTATCAATTAAGTACACCCCATAACTGTACATTTCCATATATTTATTCGGACTCATATCAGCTTTAATTTTACCTGAAACATAAGAATTAATTTAACCATTATCCTAATTCAGGATCAATTTCTACTAAAATTCATAGATACGTGAATTATGTAACCTCTTAACCCGCCGATTTCAAATAGAACGGCAGATAATTTGGTAGCAGCATCGATTATATCGTTAATGTTATAAAATTTTCGTTTTACACATTCTACTGCTTCATATAAATTCCATGGCGGAGGCATAGTGTCTAGAAGATATGGCGGGTCTATATGCAAAACTTGAGTTAAAACTTCCTCCATTATTTGCACGAATCTAGATATCCATTCGTCACATTTCATTTTTAGATAATTTTCCATAGCTTGACTTGTAACAAAAAACATGACATGACCATCTTCATTAACATCTTCATATTCTTTTCTTTCTCGGACTGTCTCTTTAGAGTGTTCATTGTTAGAAATTGCTGTTTGTATTTTTTGTATAGGAGAATTCACAGGAACATTCCTATTAAGGCTGCGTGTTTCAATATCACTTTCGATGTTACCATCACAAATGGACACCAAAGATTCAGTACAACAAAAGTTAGGCGATAATTTATTTGAACCAGATTCTGTTTCTATCTTTCGTTCATTGCTTTTATCATCAGTAATTTGACCTTCATTAATCATAGAACTTTCAGAAACCATTGACCAACTAGACTTTGCTCGTCTTTTATGCCATGCTTTGAATGGTTTCTTTGCATCATTGTTGAATTTCGAAGTAATATCAAATGATGAGTGACGTTTTAACGTGATTGCCTTTGTTTTTTTAAATGTAGTATTACAATCATTTTCATTTCGAAAAGATTGACATGTATCTGTGTCAGAATTTTCCTCTCTCATATATAATTCTGTTGAATCCGTTTGTACGCCAACATCATCAATTTTCTTTTTGATTGATAGATTTAGTTCATTTGAACAATTATTTAAATATGCATTTGTTATTTCACTACATTCACTAGGTAATGACTTTGTTTGAAAGAACAAGTTATTATCTTCTGCAATAGAGTCAACATCTGGTGCAGATAATTCAGTTTGTTTCAAGTTTATTGTAGTATCGTATGGATTGGTGTGATTTTGAATTGTAATTTCTATATTTTGATTCAGTTTCGGCGATAAATTTTCCGGGCTCTCAGGTTTTATTATATTTGGCGCAGAGTTAGTTAACATTCTTTTAATTTCAAATACTGTATATACTGGGATACTGTTCTCACAACTGTGTAGTTCTATATCATCAGTTAAAAGCACCTAAAATAAGACAGGTAATTAAATATTTATTTTATAAATAAATGTTTAGATTTAAAGCAATATATATCTAATATATACTGCTTTAAATCAATTGCATAATATATGTCTAAAAACTATTTAAGGCGTGGGGTCATACACATCTAATTACGAGATACTACTATGTTACTATTTCCCACTAGAGTTGAACGATGGTAATGCAAATGATCCGCGTAGCCACCGGCTCTCTGGGTTCTCGGGGAGGGTGAATTTACTAACTGGTGTAGACAACCAGACATCTCCCGGAAAACAAGCAACTAGAAGACCACAATTCCATTTGCTCAAGAAAACCCATATAGGCACATGGAATGTTCGAGGACTCCTCGACGAAGGTAAAGACACATCTTGGACCATGAGTTCCAGCAGCGCATCACTATAATAACCGGTCGAAGCTAGACTCACTGGAGAAATAATGCTCATCGAATTATTACTCGAATTATAACAAGAAGGCTTAGTGCATTTCCCACCAGGTCGAATATTATACAGGTATCAACATCGTTTTAATAGTCAGTTGAGCACGATCCCCCGATTGCAGGTGCAACACGAAAGCTACAACGTTACTAAGGTTTGTATTGTATACTGTATTTTTTATTCTGGAGGAATAACGACCTAAAATAAAGTTGTGACTTTTTTCTCCGATATTTTAATCTTTTTAAAAGTTTACTTTAGTAACTACAACGACCCTAATTGAAAAATAATTGGACGTAGTTATGCAGAAAACAGCCATCTCACAATTTTTCCAAAAATGAGTTATAAAAACAGCCCTGCTAATTTAGACACGGCGCATTTTTTAAAGAAACACCCATGTCGATATCTTTAATAATTTCGGAGATAATAAGCTGTCAAATCCAGCCATTCAAACAAATCCATTTCGTAAAAAACAGTCAGGTTGGTGTCAAATGCAGCCAATTTTGACACTAACTAAAAAACTTATATTGCAGAAGTCAGCCTACCGATATGGTTGTTTTTTACAAATTTCAAAATGTTAGAAGATATCAGTGTTCCAGTTACGTAAGAAGCAGCCAGTCTATGATGGCTGTTTTCTGTCAAATAGATATTTGTTATTAGTGGTAGTTGGCTTTTTTTTATTATTATCCTGGCTGTTTTGTGAATTCAAATATTTTTGATTTTATAACACGATCTCATTACTATTTAGTAAAAAAATCTGTTTAAGTAATTTAATTAGGTAAATAATTAGTTTCATTCACATGGGCAAGTAAAAAGGAACTTATCTGTTACAATATATTATATCGTTTCCCGCCTACTTATAACTACTTACTTGTTTACCGAATAAGATTTTGCGTGCGCAGCAAATAGATAATTATATTTTTCTTTACCCATTAAAAAAAAAGTTTTTGCGCAAATATAAAATTCAACCACAGTATGATGTTTTCCGTGATATATTCTGTAAAACTCTCAATGTGTTAAACTAAAATCTCATGGACAAAATTGCCATGGACAAAATTAGTTCCCAAAAACCTTTATTAGACCAAAGAGGCTCTATAAAAAGAGGAGAAAATAGGATGCCTAGTGTGCGTAAACAATAAATAAAAAAAAATCATTGATAGAGAGAGATAGATTCTATAACATCAAAGTTAAAACACTAAAACACTAAGCAAAAGATACGTGCAATGTCTGCGATACCTTTCGCATCGAATTATAAAATGCAGGAAAAAGCGGTGGGGATGTTAACTCTGTAAGAGAAAAACACAATTTACATCTACATCAGGCTGAAAGATCAAGATCTCAATTACAAATAGATATAAACCTAGCTAAAAATCAAGAAAACATCGAATGTCCTACATTTGATATGCAAAAGACACTAGCATTACCCCATATTCAAACAAATGTAATATTTTACAAAATACAAATCTGGCTTTATTACTTGGGAGCGCACAGTGCAAAATATATCCAAAGCTGTTATACATGGATAAAGGATCAGGCTAGACATGGTGCACAAGAGGTGGGATCGTCTCTTCTGAAAAACGTAGATAAGAATGTCCCTGATCAAAATAAAAATATTAAATTACTCTTATGATGAAAGTAATGCCTGAAATAAACAAAACCGGGTGTAACATTCAAATTGGTCAGTATGGGGAAGTCTAAAACTATAAGACATACGAAGATCCGTTCGGAGACACCATGTGATCGATCCCAGCAACAAGAAAAACTGCACTAATACTGCTTGTACGCAGCTCGAAAATCGAAGCCAGAAGTATGGAAGTACAAAAGCAAAACCATTTCTATTTAGATATCGATTGTGTAGGTCTCAAGCTGCAAATGTAACCATGAAACATGTGCAGGTCTCATCACATCGATTGTGTTACTAGTAACATTTACTGCTCAAGAACTACACATCTATGTTTACATAGAAATAATGTTAGTTTTATTCCTCAAAGCGTCCGGGTTCGATTCCCGAGCCGAGCACAAGTTTTTTAAATGTATGAATGCAGTTCTTCTTGACACTAAAATCAATGACACGGTATTTAAAAACAGTTATTCGTATGTCAGACTTCGTATGACAGATTTAAATGTTACACCCGGTATATGCGTGATGACTACATTCAAATTATGGCATTATGTACTCGTAAGAAGAAAAAAAACCTCTCAAAATCTATCATGATTTTATAAAATTTAATAACAATTCAAAAACAATATGAAAATATAAAAATAATTATTTTATTACATATGTTGTATTATGATTTTTGTTACTTACTACAGGTTTTTTGGCTGTTTTTATATTTGTTTTGCTTTTTAAAAATAACTCAAAACACAGCCAACTGGATGTGGCTGGATTAAGCTTATTGTGATTACTGTAAAATATGCTATTTTGTATAAAACAGCCACGTCTAAAACGTAATTATTTGCTTTAATAGCAACAGTTCAAAATACTGGATAGGATAAAAAAATAAACAATACTTATGCATATATTTTTCAATTTCGAAATAACCAGAAAAACGAAACGTAACAAAAGTGCAACTATCAACAGTAAAATGCTTATAACTCTGTTGGTACTTTTTCGCACATGGCTGCTTTCTGCATAACTAGGTCCAATTATTGACGGTACGTGATGAAATCAGAAGTGCCCTTAATATAAACTTCCTTCACAATAAACAATTATACTTTGTCCATTTTGTTAATGGTTTTTTGACAGCTCACGCCCACGAAGTTTCGTATTTAATGGTTAGCCATTAAAGTTAAATTGTCATACCCATTAATATTGTACTTCATGGACGGGCACCTCCCCCTTATTGCTGTGCCACACATAACGATTACTACGATTGTGCCACAGATTACAAATAATCGATAGAAATCAATGCTAATATGTAAATAAGGTGTAATATGTTATTTAATAAGGAAGACAAAAAAATTTTAAGATTTAAACCAATAAATTAAAATATTAAAGTTAATAGTAAAGTTTTACTTTCTTCTTAGTATAAGGCATACAAAAAACAACTAAAATATTATAATTCCTTTTATTAACATGATTCGTCAGAATCATCATTTATATTAGATTTGTCCGATGAGGAGTCTTCAGTTATATTAATTATTAACTCTTGTGTGTATAAATTATCAAAATATGCAATGTCACGGCCCGAATCACATTATGATTCTCTTAGTTCTCTCCACCATACTTGATTTTTATGATAATAATATTTATTTTCATATTAATAAATTTAAAAATAAATATTATTTTATACTTAAAAAAATAAGAGAAATCGATTATTACGTCCTTTTGTCATCACTATAGCTTGTCAGTCGACGAGCTGTCAAAAAACCATTAACAAAATGGACAAACTATAGGTAAACAAATGGTAAATGACAAAAACGTTATTTCTTTGCAATTTAGAGAAAAGTTCTTAGGAGTGGAGTCCATTATGTTTAACTACTACTTAGTTGTTACTGATAATAATTCAAATATCAAAATATATACAATTAAATATAAATATAATTTGTCGTAACAAATTGAGGTCCTGACCTCTCACTAGATGAGCATCTGAAATACAGATACGAGATACAAAACGTGTGTAAAAAAAACACAACCACAACACTCCCTTATTTTGTAACAGAAGAAAGGTCACTCAGATCTGTTGCAAGGTTATAGAAAGTTAAAAATACAAGTTTTAAAGAAAAACATATTGTGAATTGTAGCAGAAGTTCTTAATCAGCGGTAAATATGTAAGAAGAAGAAGCACTCTTAAAGACATTGCAAGTGGTTCAAGAATTCATTTGGACTAGTTAATATAAAATAAGTTATTTGGGAGTTACAGACCATTGAATTAAAAGACTTTTGAGAGGAAATATAAAGGTAATGAAGATGACGATTCACTGCTAGTTCAACAAGCTTATCCAGATCCTTCATTAGGCTTAGAACGCAATTTTCTACAGCCAGGACCTACAGCAAAAAACTACGCACACTTTGCATTTCATAACCAGTACAGATTTAGACAAATTCTATTTGTGTTGGATAGTCCATTTATCGAGGAAGGCTATAGGCTATATTGCATCACGCTTCGACCACTAGGAGCAGAGCATCAATGAAAAATGTTGCAAAAACGGGAGAAAAATATTTCTTTTGATTTTCAACCTTTAGAACGCGAGCGGAGCCGCGGGATAGGCTAGTACTTCATAAAAACTACAGATTTAACTATAAACTACAGCGACGAAACAAAAGGACAACCGCTAGTTGTTGTATCTTGATGGAAATTGCATACAGTACAGATAAATTGAAGTCAAGACAAAATCATCATCTTAACCTAAATCCACATTGTAAAAGATAAAATAGTCCAGGAAACTATATAACGTTTTGATAAGTTACAATCAAGTGTGTTGTAATGTGCTGTACTACGATTACCTTAACCTTTCAAAACAACAAGAAACAAGCATCGTACTGGAGCTACAATGTCTACTTCAAATTCTGACATAAAAAAATAATTACAATTTGAAATAGCTACAATGGAGCCACATCAAAAGATGCAAACAATTTCTCAACATTCTGTGGGGTGTTATGCCTCCTGCCTGAGTGAATGACAAATGTACATTTTTGGAATCATGATGCTTATGTAAAAAGAAAATGATAATAATCACTTACAATATGTTTTTCTTGTTCTATCCATTTTAAACAACAATGAAGGATAGCATCTTTATAATCAAAATTTTCATTATTGTCACCTTCATCTGTAATTAAGTATTTTCATTATATCAAACACAACTACAAAAAAATTGAAACATTATATTTTATATATTCCTTAAACTATTATATTAAATACATACCTATAAAGGCATTATTGTTGTCAACTTTATTAGAAATAAAATAAGCAGCTCTATGCGCTTGAGTACGAAGACGAGAATTTGTAGCATTTTGTAATTTGTTCATTACTATTTGTGGAATCAATAACCGACATTGAGTATCTAAAACATAAATTGCAATAAAATAATATATGGGTGAACTACTAATTAATTAATTTACTGCAAAAATATGGGAACTAGATCCTTTTTTTTAGATAGTTAATAATTAATTAATACTTTCTTTAGATAGTTTCAACTTAGAGATGCACCATGCAAAGATTCACATGCTCTTTTCATAAATGGATAGACTGGTTCTCGATGAAGGTTTAAGTATATGATTTGTCAAGTTTTTGTTTACATTTACTAGCAAATCCCATGGCTTGCTTGCACTAAAACTAGACAAACTTGAGCGAAGCGAGGGTGTGTGGCTAGTAAATGATAATATATTCCATAAAATAAATGACTATAGCTCACCCGATTTCATTAAACAGTTGATAAAATTAATATGGTTTAAGAATACATTGGAATCTGTTACAATATACCAAGGTTCAAAATTATTCACTTTTAAAATATTTTTCTTCAAAGTAGTATTTATTGCCTCTATAGATATTTGATAATACATGTTTTCCTGTAAAAATAAATAATAAAAACAAAGATGTAGATATAATTCGCGTCATGTAAAAAGAACGCTGGCTGTCAAGTTGCGCAGAGGCGATTTATCGGCCAATTTGGTGGTAAGATGCGGGGCGCGGGACGTCAAGGCACGGCTCGCATGCTTTCCGGCTCGCTATTGGTTTGTCAATTCAAAATACCATCGCGCACACAAAAGTTTTTAATTACGAAATGATTTTATATAAAAAATTGTGAAAAAATATTTTTGACGTATATTGTTTTATAAAAAGAAAGACTGATAATAATGCTGTTAATAATTTAAAAAATATATTAAACGAATTAATTTACTTTTTTGTAAGTAGATTAAATATTCTACGATGAATCAAACATATTTTATTAATTAATAGAATTCTATTTAATGACATTCTATCTAATATATTTTTCAATGTACCTACCAATACTGAATATACATCGTGAGCAAAAGGCTAGTTCAAAAATAAAAGAATAGGCTTAGGAATTTCGTATGCGAATGTACCGATGCGCAAACACACCACCCCCACCACTTTCTTCCAGCGTTCTTTTTACGTGACGCGAACTGTAAGTGTGTATGTAAACTTGTCTATGAATTTTTTGTTTATCTGACAGATTGAAAAAAAAGTACAAAGTAACTATTGTTTATCATTATCCTATTGTTAGTAAAGGGCCTTTACTAAAGGCATAATTAATTGTGTTTATAAATATTTGATTTATAATTGATTATTGATTGATATTATAATTGATTATTAACTTACTTCTAACCAATAACAATCATCATTTGCATCTCTTACATTACTTCTTAATTTATATGGTACATGTAAACTGCTGCCTGCTTTTTCTTCATATTGTTCATCTTCACTTTCTAAAATAATTTTATTTTAGACAGAAAATTATAATACATTATTAATCTATATACATATAAAATTTGAGTGTCTGTTTTTAATTTCAAATTGACAGTTTTTCACTATATGCATATGAAAGTATACATGTTCCAGTAATCTCTACAATGGCGGGACCGATTTTGACAGGACTTTCACTCGTAGATAGCTAATGTAATAAGGTGTAACTTAGGCTTCTTTTTTGCGGACTTTAAAAAAGGAGGAGGTAGAAATTTTATTCATTTTAAATGTGTAGCTTCTGACGCTAAACCCAGGGAGGAACCCAATCAAAGCGAGGTTGAGGTCCTAGTGACTATATAATATTGACTATTGACTTTACCACCCTGGTATAAACAACACTTTTTAGGAAAATAAATAAATTACATGACAGTTTAAGAAATAAATACAGACATTCTCAACCTCTCTGTTAGAGAAATCTACATATTATACTATACTTTGCATTAACCATCCTATAATACTGTAATTTAATAATAATACATACCTTTATTAATGAAACTCCTTTTGGATTTCAAAAACAATCTTAAGTCATTAGTACAAGCAAGATTATTTTTACTATGAAAATATTCTTTTGAGAATCCATATATGTTTCTTTTTCCATTAAAATGATTTGCATTACTGTTACTATATAATTTCTTATTTTGCAATATATTTGAACTAGTGTTTCCTTCATTGAGAGTTTTAAAACGATCAGACAAGGGTATGGATGTTTTTGATGGAACATAATCAAAACAATTAGGGTCAGATTGACTGACATTAGCAGGAATAAAGAAAATAGGGCGAGTGGTATTATTTCCTATTCCAGAATAAAAAGAGCTATCAGGTAAATTAAATTGTGCAGGTCGTAATTGATTATATGGAGTATACTGGTCAGGATTAAGTTTGGGATATTTATTATTAATTACTTGTTTATTATAAACATTTGAAGGGATAATTTTGCAGCTTGGTTGTTCTTCTGTACTTGTAGATTGTACAGATTGATTATCTTGTGGCGATTCTGCAGGTTCTGGACAGTTATAATTGAAGAAATGTGGCTGATTTTTTAAAACTTCTGACATCTTTTTTGCCTTCTCCATCTAAAAATATCTTTTTTTACTACTTAAAGAACAATTTATTATTTTTAATAGAAATAAATTTATTCACAAAACTTGCAAAACGAATTTAATATAACCAAAATGGCATTAAAAACAATTCTTGCTATTATTTTTATTTTCAGTCATTTTTAAAAATTTTAAAGGTTTTATATTTGTATATTGAATTATTATATTATATATTATTTTAATTATTACGTACATTTTAGTAAACACAAAAATATTTGTTAAAATTACCTCAGGCTCACTTAAATTCCATACTGCTTTACCATTAAAAGTATTAAAATAATAGATACGACCTGAATATGTTTTAGAGCGACATACGATCCATGAATCACCCACTGATTTAACTGTTTCACTAACCGACATGATGCATATTTCAATAAACAATATTAATCAGTAATCACACGTGAAACTAATTTTTCTGACATACACATCAAAGAGAATGTAACCACAGACTACTAAGAGAATGTAACTATAATTTATAAATACATATCATAAATATTTCTCTATGGACATAGCATAGGTAAGTTTAAAGTAACTTAAATATATGAGCGTTGCTTTTGACTGGAGCCAGGGGTATTCATCTTATACTCATAAAAGATAGCTTGATCTCTGCGACAGCTGTCAGTAAAATCACGCCTATGAAGTCCAAACTTTCGTATACTTTATAGTACTAATAATTTGGAAACTAATATTGACGAAGATGCCAACTGAAATAATAGCCAAAACCTATACAGTAGGTTTTAATTAGCAAAACGTGACATAGGTATTTGTTATAACAATGACAAACATTCATATGACAATTTAAATAAATAATAAAAAGTGTCTAAAGAGGTTCACTATATAAGTAGAGAAAGAGGTTCACCACATTCACCCCGGCCAGATGTAATCACGTAGATACTTTGGCGGATTCCGTGATCTAGCCGATCTCTGGGGTAGCTCCGCGATTGCGGCCTCGTTTGCGTCCAAGCTCATTCGCTCTGGTACTCCTTGCAAGACCTCAGATAGTGGCGGTGACGAAGGAGTCTCAGGCGGCGAGACTGGTGGCGAATAGTATGCTGTTGGTGATGAAGGCGAAGTCGTCGGTGGCGAACATGGTGGTGATGGAGAGTGCGATCTTTCGGGCTCGGCATCTACAAACTCGTCAATTGTGGGGATATCTTCTCCGTTGCACCCCAAAGGCGCTAAATGGCGGTTGGACACAGTAGTCTCGCGACCATCCATCGTTCGAACGTACGAATAGGTGGGATTAGTCTCCAGTACCTCCACCTCCTCAGCTAGCGGTTGATATTTCGTTTTCCGATCAAAACGTCGCATAAGCACTCTGCTTGAGTCCGTTAGCCATGTAGGAATTGAATCTCCATTTGTCGATCTACGTGAGTGTCGAAACATTCTTTCATGTGGTGTACAATTTGTGCTAGTACACAAGAGCGAACGTATGGAGTGTAATGCTTGCGGTAGGACATCCTCCCAGCTCTCTATCGGTAGGTTCTTAGTTTTCAATGCCAACTGTATAGTTTTCCAGAGCGTAGAATTGAGCCTTTCAACTTGACCGTTGCCTTGAGGATTGTATGGCGTTGTACGACTCGTCGCTATTTGTCTGGAGTGTAGGAATTCTTTAACATCAGCCGATAAAAATGATGTCCCTCGGTCTGAGTGTACATAAGCTGGCGTGCCGAATATGACAAAAATGCTATCTAAATGCCTGATTACAGTTTTAGCGCTTATGTCAGAGCACGGAAAAGCGAATGGAAAGCGGGAGTACTCATCGATTACCGTTAAAATGAATCTATTCTGCGATTTAGATGGTACAGGTCCCTTAAAATCCATGCTAAGTCGTTCGAAAGGCGCTATAGCCTTAATCAGTTTATTTTGCGGGTCAGCTTTAATGAATCTAGGTTTAACTTCTGAACAGATTCGACAGTCTTTCGTCATGCTCTTTATCTCTTCAATCGAGTAGGCCAAGTTTTTGGAACGAACCCAATGTGCCATTCTGGTTACACCTGGGTGGCAAAGAGCTTCGTGGAGCGATCGTAGCTTCCCTGGTGTTTCAACGATGGCGCAGACACGAGAGAGGGCGTCTGCTACATGATTCTGCGAGCCAGGCCTGTATACGATGTCATATTTGTATGGAGATAGTTCCAATCGCCAGCGCTGTATTTTCTCATATTTTATTTTACTGGTGTGCTTAGCGTTGAACATGAAAGCAACAGAACGCTGATCGGTGATGAGCAAAAATGATTTCCCTATAAGGAAATGCCGCCACTTCTTTAACGATTCAACAATAGCGTAAGCCTCCTTTTCGATTGCTGAATGATTTTGTTCAGAGGGGTTAAGTGTCCTTGAAAAGAAGGCTACTGGCCTGCCAGCCTGTGAAAGAGTTGCTGCAATGGAGTGTTCCGAGGCGTCAGTTTCTACAGTGAATGGTACATTATTGTCAATGGCGTGAACACAAGACTTGACTATGGCCTTTTTAAGTTCTTGGAAATCTTTAATCATAGTGGTACTCAGCGGAAATGTCTTGGTCTTTGCTAGTTCATGTACCTTTTCAGAAAAGTTTAATATCCACTTTGAGTAATGGGCGAACATACCTAGGGCTCTTCGCAAGCTGGGCAAGTCCTGAGGAGGAGGTAAGTTTAGAAGAGGTTCTAATCTATCATTGTCAGGTTTGATGATATTGTGGGCGATCGTATAGCCAAGTATGTTGATAGAAGTTTGTTTAAATTTGGATTTTGCTTCATTGAGTGTTAGGCCGTACTTCCTAGCTGCAGCAAGAAAATTTTGTAGATTATAGTCATGCTCTTCTAGTGTTTTGCCGCAAATTGTTATATCGTCGAGATATGCAAATGTTCCTTTCAAATCTTCCGTTCTAATAAGCCAATCGATGGTTCTTTGGAAGCTGGAAACTCCATTTGTAACTCCAAATGGTATACGTCGAAACTGGTATAGATTTCCAGCTGCTTCAAACGCAGTGTATTGTCTTTCTTCTGGTAAGATAGGAACTTGATGATAGGCGCTTTTTAAGTCTATGGTACTAAACACAGAATATTTGGCCACTTTTGATATCAGTTCCTCTATACAGGGAAGTGGATAGGCGTCTAGTTCTGTAAATCGATTTATAGTTCTGGAGTAGTCAATTACTAGGCGTTTCCGGTGATTTGCATTCTTAGTGATCAGTACCTGTGCTCGCCATGGTGACCGACTCTCTTCTATGACGCCTTCATTCAAGAGGTTCTTCACCTCCTCCTCAATAAAACGTCGGTCATCATCGCTGTATCTTCGAGACTTTATAGCAATTGGTTTGCATTCTGGAGATAGATTGGCGAATAAAGGCACTGCAGGGACAGATGCTTCGGCTACGTTGCAGACGACGAGAGGTTCTTTCGGGCCACCAAATGCGAATTCGAGAGATGAATGCTTTTCTAATACGTCATGTCCTAAAATCATGTCTGAGCATAAATTTTCTACAACAAGCAGTTGAACGTTTTCGTATGTGTGTTTTCCCAAGGTAAGCGTCAGGCAGGTTTCTCCTTTCACTGAGGAAGTGTGGTTAAGAGAGGCCATAGATATCATCTGCTGACTAGGTTTCATCTTCAGAGAGCAAAGTTTAGAAAATTCGAAGTTAATAAAGCTCTTAGAACTGCCTGTATCTAGTAGTGCTTCAGCTCTAATGCCTTTGATATATGCAGGAACAATAGCTTTATGCAGGGACGACGGCGATGCGGCGATGATGCAGGCGGTGACATTGTCCTGGTCAGACGTGGCAGCGTTAATTGTATTCTTACTGCGACAGACTTTAGCAAGGTGCCCTTTCTTGTTACATAGTTGACACGTCACATCGAAGGCGGGGCATGACTTGCGCGGGTGCACACGCCCTCCACAGAAGAAACATTTTCGATTTGAGCGGTTCTGAAAGGTCGGCGTTGACGTGGCAGCAGAGGTATTTCCACTGGAGATAGAAGTTTGACCAGGGATGTTTTCGGTAACAGCATTCAATGAGGTGTTATTGTAGTGTAACGTATTGACTTCAGCCATCTCTAAAGAGCGCGCCTGGTTATGCGCTTCGTCCAACGTTAGGCTTAGGTTTTCAAGTAGCCTCTCTCTTATTTTTGTTGAGGAGATGCCAGCTATGAAAGCGTCGCGAATATTGTCATCCCGATTCGTCTTACTATCGACAGCAGAAAAATTACAATCTTTGGACAGTTGCTTCAAAGCTTGGATGTAGGTGTCTATAGTCTCGTGACTACCTTGTCTCCGAGTGGCGAGAGCGTGGCGAGCATATAGGATGTTATTTGGTTTAACGTAGAGTTTGTTCAAGAGAGTCAACGCTTGTTCGTATGTTTCGCATTCGCTTATGTGGGTATACACGTTAGGTGACACGTGGTTAATGAGTACGGTAAGCTTGACCTTATCAGTAGTAGTCGTTGATTCCTGCGCCGCAAGAAAGTTGACAAACGTTTTCTTCCAGTGAGCCCACTCCGTGGCCGACGTGCTTAGGGACGGGTCGCCATCGAACCGCTCCGGTCGTAGATATTTATCCATGGGATATAGTCGTTCCGTTTGCTAATTAAATTGAAATAATAGCCAAAACCTATACAGTAGGTTTTAATTAGCAAAACGTGACATAGGTATTTGTTATAACAATGACAAACATTCATATGACAATTTAAATAAATAATAAAAAGTGTCTAAAGAGGTTCACTATATAAGTAGAGAAAGAGGTTCACCACACCAACTTTATATAACCATTGCACCAACTAGATGTCGCTACTGAGTACTAAGTTGAGAAACCGTTGGGCTTCACCAAATGTGATGAATTTTTAAATGCCGCCAAGCAATATACTCTATGACTGGAGGTGTACAGTCCGCAATGCCCACGCCGTTTAAGTGACAATTAATGGTATTAAATACGAAATAAATTTGAGTAATGTTATGAGGGATTAGTACGCTTGCTTTATGAGGGATAAAAAAGAGACAAAATTATATTCTCATTTCTATCCATGAACGAATTAGCCACTGGACCTGACATATAAGCGGACGTACCTTTGCCGGTCTTGTCAGTAACCAGAAAATTCTAGCCTTGTTCGTTTGTTTCTGTGTCAGTCTCAAACACTTACTTGTCAGTAAAACAACTCCCAAATATGACTAAAAGTTCAGTTAAATGGTGTAAAAATTAAAGCGGCGGATGCAGCACTATTTCTTTTTACTAGTAAATATATTATTTCATTTCATTTCATGGCATCGACTAGTGCTTGACAATGGCGAAAAATATATCAATATTTGAAGAAATAACTGAACGAATGATGATGTTATTTGTACAGTACAATAACATAAATTATAATAAGGATAAACTCATTATTTTTATATTTGATAATCTATGACCGAGTTGACAAGTTGACTTTACTTTTTATCGTAATGGCGCGAACGCGATATACGATTCGTTTAAAGGCCCCTACTCAAAGCACTGCCTGCAGGTCCCTGTTTGCAGTGCCACTGCCAATCGTATTGTGTGTATGCATGCAAGGCCGATATTTTAATTGTTCTCCCTGCCGCAGGGCCGCAGTGTCATTCTGCCATCCCGACGTACGATCTCCCCACTCCAAATACTGCAAGCAGCGCAATGTGTAGCACGGTCGGGATGATTTAAGTCGCCATTTTGTACAATCTATGCTTGCGACGGTTGTCAATGTCAATTTGACATTTTTGGTTTTGTCGAGAAGCGGTTGTTTCAAATTTTGGTTACACTAAAATAGTTTAAATAACATTGGTTTTGTCTCCAAAGCTTTATTTTCATCAGAAAAATGGGTCCACGCGAAATCTTCTTTTTCAATGAATGGTATCACCATTGTCAATAAATGTTCAAATTGTGATTCATCCATTCTAAGAAAGTTTTTAAAATCGTCAGGTTGTAATTCTCTCAGTACATTGGCGTGACTCAAAGTCTTTCGTAGTAGTAACCATTTTTTACACCAAGAATTTCTTTTTTTCTTTTTAACGCCACCACCTAGTACTCAGTACAGTCAAAGCCAATGCTATTTTTTGGTGTTTCGATAATATAGGAGCCATCTTTTTTTCACTGATGAATCTAGGAAAGGATTTGAGAACACCACTAAACGTAACAACGGCAGCCGCACTAATGACTTGCAGGGCTTTGTGGAGCAACACCCTCTGCGGCAGTAACTACAAGCAGGCACTGCAGGCAGTGCTTTGAGTAGTCCCCTTAATTAATGGATAACTAAATCTAATATTAGTTTAAAAATTATTTATTAATTGTTAGATTTATGTGCCACATTTTTTAATATTGTTCTTTTATACTAACAATATTTTATAAATAAATATTTTATAAATTAATATATGTATTTTATCGACTATGTTTAAGCACTAGAAGTAGAATGAATGTTTATCTATTTTGTATCTGTGTGTATAAAAATGAATTAAAATCTTTGTGATTGAACAATTTTTCATGCATTTGTATTTTATATCGGGACCAGTGTTTAATTCGTTCATGATTCTATCTATTCAAGTAGCACAGCTCACCATACTATCGTCACGCCAAGGCCGTAAATAGAAACTATTGTCATGATAATAAGCCGACGTACCTCACTACTTTTGATGATTACTGATTAGTATTACTGATTAGTATTACGGGTCACTGAAGTTGGCCCTCGGGATTATTCTTTTTCATTACATCGTTAGTTCGTCGTTTGTTCTTTTTTCACTATAAACATTTGTTTGTTCTCCATTTATTTATTTAAAAAAATGCCCTTAAGCCCCCTATCCCAGTTTTTAGTATTTTGTAAGCAAATACGGGTCAATAAACCTCTGTTTATGATTGTTCATGTATAAAAACGAAAAAAACGTTTGATCTTACTTCACATTGTTTAGTTTTTGTTTAATTAACATTTTTAATTATTGTTCTAATTCTAAATATTCGCACTGCGCATGCTTCAACTTCATGTTTAAACTTTTAACACTGTCTTTTTGAAAATGTTAGTGATAAACACAGTGAACGTGTGTGTATTATTCTAACAATTTTAAGTCACAGGAAATTTTTATTTATAGGTAAGCTGAAAAGCTAAAAAAACGTGAAAAATTTAAAAACAAAAATGGGAAGCTAACTTCACTGACCCCCGTGTGACATAAGTGGTGCCATGCTTGTTACCTTAGGGTAGCAGCCGAATGGGCCAGCACGACCCGTATAGTACCACTCTCTCACAGAAGACCGGCGTGAAGTGGCAGCTATGCTGTCGCGTTTCATCCGGTAAGTGAGAGTCCGGGCGGCCCACTCTCCATCCTTCCCTATTCCCTCCCTCCCTCCTCCTCCCTCCTATTCCTAAAAGGCCGGCAACGCATCTGCAAGCCCTGCAGTGTTGCAGATGTCCATGGGCGGAGGTGATCACTTCCCATCAGGTGAGCCTCCTACCCGTTTGCCCCCTTTGTACCATAAAAAAAAAAGTTATAACGAAGCGGGAAAACTTATAATCACGCTCACGGTCTTATACACAAGTCTTGCAGTAGTGGAACGTTGGCTTAATGCTTGCGATGGGTTTCAGTTTACGGGTGCCAAATGCATGACGATAGATGGGTGTTGTAGGAGATTGAAAGACTGCCTGCGAATAAATTAGGCTTTATTTATCTTCAAAATAGTAGTTATATTTAGACATTATTATAAAATACATATAATGACAACCAAATTCTAATAACTACCTCTAATATTAATAAGTTGCCAGTTCAGAGTATAGTTATACACTGGGCCAGTCACTATATTAATTTAATAACAGTAATTTTAAATTTATAATATTCAAAGTAATCGCTAACACAAACTCCTAAAAATTAGTGCATCGTTTTGAGCACTCCGCATCGCCGCTATTTGCGGGTGAGATTTGCGCTGCTATTTGTGCAGAGTGCTTTTTAAAAGTTCTTACGATTTGGCGGCAATCAGATATATTATGCATGTCGTAAGATTATTTGATAAACCGAGTTTTTGCATAAACTCTAGGGATATCGCGAAAATACGGATAATTAGACAATGTCCTTGATATTTCTCTATGTTACTGAAAAAGGGATAGGGTTTTTGCGAAAACAATAGTTGCTTTAGTAAGATTGTCAATCGGATCACCCAAAACAACGTGTTATCCGATTGGTTAACTACTACTTGACGTTTCTCTTGTCAATCCTTTTTGGCGCGTTTTTTTATTTATCTTAATACGCTTTCTGATTGAAATGCAGCTCTTAAACGGGCCAACTCCAAAGTTTGTATTTTAACTAAAATATTAAAAAAAAATCCTATACCACATTTTCTTTTCTCACGCTTTATAACTCTTTGATAAAATATTTCAAATATTATTTAATTTATTAACAAACAAAATAATTTATTTTCTCTAAAAATAAAATATCAGAAGTCATATCATAATATTGTTTATTCTCTGTTTATATTATCTTTTATTTAAATGCAAACTACTTGAATTGGAAGCCATTTGTGCTTAAATATTATTTATGTATATTTTTGATATTAAATTACAATAGTAAATAATATGATATTAGAGTAGTAGATAAACACTAGAGAAATCTATGTAATTTACTCAATACATACTTAATACTATATACCTAATATAGGAATAATTTGAATCAATTAAGTCAAATTATTCTAATACTTTACATTTAAATAAATCACCTAAATTGTACCTACTTAATTCATGTCCATATAATTAATGTGTATGTATAGGTTAGTTATTTTTATATTTATAGGTACTTAATTTTATATAAGTTTATTTTATTCACAATAGACCTATAATATAGTTTTGTAATTAAATATATTTATTCAACACATTTTGTGCATGTTCCAGAAGGTCACCATAAATCATAACTATATAAATATCATTTCTTTATCATCTTTAATAGTAATATGTCTGAGCTTCTGTAATTTGTATGTTGTTGTTCTTCTGGGATTTTTTCAATGTAAAAAAACTCTGCAAGTTTCTCATAGAATATTTTCCATAATTTTTTTTGAATTTCTGTATCTCTTAATTCTTGTGTTAGGTATATTGTTGGTTTTTTCTTCACTGTATTATTTAAGCACTGTAGAGTTTCTATAAGAGGGTTTATAGCCTGAAAAAATAAAATCATAAAAATATTTTTATGTTATAAAACAAACATAGAAGATTACCAAAAGCTAAAAAATGCTACTTAATTATTATTACATTTTAGCAAATTGATAAATCTTACAATTAGTAAAACATTAGTTACTAAACTACAATTAGTTAAACTCATACTAAATGATACATTAAATCTAATAATGTGCAAGCTATAAATAAAGTATGTGTTAGTTATTACATCTTCATAGTAAACACAGTCAGCTAAAACAATCATATCAAATTCCTGTTTATGAATTTCAGAATTTTTATCACCCCAAACTAGTGATTCTGCAATGGCATATCCTCCCATACTAGCAATTTTTTGTTTATTTTCTGTTATATTTAAACGAAGTAATGGTAATGCTTCTGGTAAATCAGTCAATGTAACTTGAGCTCTAAAACAAATTATAAATACAAATAGTGTGTTTGTTAAGTCAAAGCAAATAAAAATACAATGATGCTAACCCTAATGTAGCAGCAGTAAGCCCTACTACTCCTAATCCAGACCCTAATTCTAGGACCCTTATGCCACTCAAGAAATCCGGTTTTGACTGGCACATTGTTTCAAGGTATTTTGCTAAAACTAATGAAGCATCCCATACTACACAATTAACATCACCTTCCAATTTTTGATATATTTTCAGAGTTTTTAAACATACTTCTATATCTATTTCTCTAGGAAATAAGTCACTTAATTGAAACGGAGAGCTTCTATGAGACATGTGTAAAAACTTTTAAGGTACTTTGTAATAATACAAATTGGATTTTCTACAAAGTTGTTCTTTAGATGTGCAAGTTTTCTAGAAATATTGATTATTACACCGTAATGGATACACTGCGTTTTACGATTTAATAATTAAAAAATGATGTTTTTAACTCATTTATTGTTGTCGTTGATGTAATATAATAAAGTAGAACCATCGTATGTTTGTATTATATTATTTAATTTCATTTAAAACAAACGAAAAACTAATCTTTTTTTTTTTAAGTGCGCGTACTGAGAACAGAAATTAATAACTAGAACTACAGATCACAGAGTACATTGCTACAGATATACAATTAATATCAATTATCATTTACATATATTTAATAATTCGTCTATAATTTAAAATAATATATCAATTATCACGTCGCGAAAAAAATAGAGTACATTCACATCAGTGTCGCCAACACTTGACATTTTATCCCCCTAAGAGTCAATTCAAAAACCCCTAAAACCCTCTAAATGATAATTTGAAAAATGTAGGTTCTTATCTAATACTAAAACATTTAATTTTTAATTATTTTTTTTAATTTTAAATAATTACAAGTAGCGTAAAAAAACTTATTTATGGTTATTATTATAAGAATTACAGTTATTTATAACCATTTAATAATAATAACAATAATAAACCTTTTAATAAAGCATCACTTTCCCATATTTTTGTATATTTATGAGAATATTTTATATCTTTTGTTTTCGACATCACTTCAATAATAATTATCAATCGTTATTAAAAATAAAATATCGATGTAAGGAAGTCTTGAATTTTCGAATAAACAAATAAATTTGCCGAATCGTAAATGTAAGTGATCAGCTATAAGCTTTGAGCCGTTATTGGCCGTTGTGTTGTGCAGCATGATGCGATTCACCACTAGATGTCATCATAATTATCATAAAATGATATTTAAAGATATTAAAGGATTATTTAAAAGAGTCTTTAAAATTTAAATTTTTTAAGCCCCTAAAAAAACCCCTAAACATTTTTTCCCCCTAAAAACCCCTAAACATTTTCCCCCCCTAAAAAACGCCAGTGCAAGTTTTTTACCCCTAAATTTGGGGGGAAAACCCCTAAGCTGGCTACCCTGATTCACATTGATAATTGATTGTTGTTGTTTTTAAAATTTATCCCCAATAGGCAAAGGCAAAGGACTTTAGTCCATACAGCCTTAGAGTATAAACATTGATTTTTTACTGATTCTATTCTACAATTGACAATCAACAAATCTTAATCTATTATCTATGGCAATTCACAATTTCAAATTTCAATCGTTAATCGAATATAAGTATTCGCGAATCGTGCTTTAACCGGTGAAATGTTAAGCTCAGACCTCAGTATATATATTAAGTTATTTTATGATGTTATGTCTCTGGCTTTAACTTATGAGCCGCAGACAGAGTTCTCTCAGTCTACGTTATAAGCGTACACCTGAGCAGGACCAGAAAATATGTTTATAGTATTTACTACCTATAATAAACTATCCCATACATACATCTGGGGTTGACAGACTGGTCCAAACTATTTTCCCTATTTTTTTTATTTTATAAATAAAAAAAGTTAGTCAAATTCTTAGTCTCCACAAAAAATACAACTATTAGCTATTTTAAATATTTAAGAAAATAATAACTCTTATCATTTTTGAAATTATTAACACAAAATTTATGAAAATATTTAAAAGCTTTTATATAATGTAAATTTGAAAATGCCTGAAATAAAAAATAAAATATATTCTTATTATGTAAAATAAATGTCTACATATTGTGCAGTTCATATTATATATATGCACCATACCAAAAATTTGGACCAGAAAAACATCCATCACTATTCCTTTTCTCTACCCTCGCTTCTCATCCCTATTCTCTGTTCCATACCAGCAATACTTGTTAAACTTTTTCTGATTAATCTACAAGAATAACTTCAATTAGACTTTGCAGAGACATCCTGGAAAGCTATTTCTTTGTCACTTGTCCTTTAAAATATTTTCAATTGTTGATAAATAATTTCCCATTTTTATACATTCAGTACCTATCTGTTAACACACTGTTATTAAA
This sequence comes from Boloria selene, assembly GCA_905231865.2. Lineage (NCBI taxonomy): Eukaryota > Metazoa > Arthropoda > Insecta > Lepidoptera > Nymphalidae > Boloria > Boloria selene. The sequence continues at coordinate 8,050,066 of HG993142.1, forward strand.
CATTGTATTCAAATTTTCAGCCACTACATTTAAAAAATAAAAAATCAATCTAAGAACTAATTTACGTTACGAATAACCTTATAATAATGTACCAAAAAATATGGAATTTCTTTTTCTCATAAGGGGCCATTCATTTATTACGTAAGACTATTTTAGCTAGTTTTTGACTCCCTCCCCCCCTATTATAAGAAAAAATAAGAATAGGCCGACCCCCTCCCCCCCTGTTTAATATTAATTACGTAAGAGTCTAAAAGAAAAAATTAATACATGTTTGGTTTATTTTAATGTTTATTTATCAAAATAACTTGAAATGTTTATTTCTAATTTTAAAGGCACAGTACCTTTCGCTCGGTTGCCCGCGCTTTTTTAAAGTATAATTTTAACTTTTTTTTGATCTTACGTAAGAACTATCGAGACTCCCGCCCACCCCCTTGTAAGAAAACAAAAGACACGGTCGACCCCCCTAAATTGTCTTACGTAATAAATGAATGGCCCCTAACTGGCAACATTAAGACTTTGACAAATGTATAGCTCGCGCCAAACTTTGTGGCCGTCCCGAACTAGGCTCATTGCATTGCGCAGAACACAAAATCAGGTATTAGCGGGACGCACAAGAGCTTGGGGGCAGGGCCACACCCCGCGCGCCCGCACCGCTCACCCGCGACGCGCGCTGCACCCACGCCTTAGTGTGAGTGCTACGTCCGTACACGAATCACGCACTTGTGAGCTCTGAGAGTACTGTAGCGTTCAAAATTCGTTCGATCGTTTCGTTAATTTGTTATTATAGTTTTTAGTTATTGTTACTTGTTGTTATTGTTACTCGTTGTTATTTGTTTATAAACATGCCTACCGGACGTTGTAATGTTTTACGACGCCAGGCTCGTAAAATGGTCTACGATGTTTATAAATTTATGAAGAAAGAAGCTGAAGAAGGCCTTAAATACGATTTGAAGGCAGTACATAAACGATCTGCAGCCGCTACAGGAGTATCAGAAAGAACTGTACGACGTATTATATCGGTAGCTAATGAACCAAGTTCCAATTTATTAGCAGTTTTTCGTACACCCGGAAAGAAGAGGCAAGGGGTAAAAAAGGTAACCGGAATCGACAATTTTGACCAAGGTGTCATCAAAAGATGTATCCACAATTTTCATTTAACACAGAAAGAGTTGCCGACAATTTCTCAACTTTTAAAAAAATTAAAAGAAGATATAAATTTTGAAGGATCCGCAACGAGTTTGAGGAGAATTTTGAACGAAATGGGATTTAAATGGAAAAAAACTGAAGACAATCGCAAATTATTAATTGAAAAAACAGATATTCGCTGTAAGCGAATTGAATATTTGCGTGAAATAACGAAATATCGCGCAGAAGGAAGACCGATAGTTTACACTAACGAATCGTATGTCGATTCATCGCATACCACTTCGAAGGCATGGAGTGATGGTAGCACTAAAGGTTTAAAAAAAAAGATATCAAAAGGTCAACGTGTCGTCATTGTACATGCTGGATCCAAATCAGGATTTGTACCCAACGGCCTTTTGATGTTTAAAGCAGGTACGAAAACCGGAGATTACCATGATAATATGAACTATAATAATTATGAAAAATGGATACGCACACAACTTTTGCCGAATCTCACACCAAGATCGGTGATGGTGATAGATAATGCACCCTATCATAACAAATTAGAGGATGCAGTGCCGACGTCAAATAGCAAAAAGGTAGAAATGGTGGCATGGCTTACGGCAAAAAATATCCCTTGCAGTTCTGACATGCTGAAACCAGAACTGTATAAATTAATTTCAATACATAAAGAAAAATTCAAAAAATTTAATATTGATAAAATTTTAGAAGAACACAATCACACAATATTACGGCTTCCACCTTACCATCCCGACTTGAACCCCATAGAAATGGCTTGGGCATCCATAAAAGGTTACGTGGCGAAAAAAAATGTCACAAATAATATAACTAATATTATGAAATTAGTGGAGGAAAAAGTAAATAGCATGGGTGAACAGGAGTGGACTGCACTATGCGATAAAGTTATTAATATTGAGGAAGAATATAAGAAAAGTGATGTCATCATAGATGACCTAACTGAAGAAATAATAATTCACGTGAGCGATAATGAATCAGATGAAGAAGATTTGGATATTTTTTGGGAAGAGAGTGATTCGGATGCGGAACCATCCACTAGTAAGGGAGATGTTTTTATGGAAGGTGTGGCCCCATTGTGAATATAGTTTTTATTTATATTAATGTTTTTTATTTACATTTATCCTATTATTACCTAACCTATATGTTTTACAAATAACACATACATTGTATATTAAATTAAATAAAATAACCTATGAAATAAACACGAACTTTATAATCAATAAATAAAAATAAATTGACATAATATAATAAGTATTAAAAATGTTAGAAAACGAAAATTGTTTGGTTGATTACGTATTGCCCACTCGACTGTACCATGCGCAAGTTCGGACTCGCGACTATACTCAAGGCGGTCACAAAGTTTGGCGCGGGCTGTAATGCACATCGTTTGAATGCGACTCCAATATTATCATAAGCGGTCTTTTAAATTTATCCTGCTTATAGTTGTTTTACATCAGCCAGGTGACAAGCAAAACAATTTTGTGTACACAGAAAGGGATGGAACATGTTAATGTTGTCCTACTTCTTCCTTAGTTCACTTACATATGCCTTTCTTTTTCCTTTACTATGCTTTAGTCACGGTCCAGTATCAAGAGTAGTGGGGGTACGTCAGCTTATCATGACAATAGTTTCTATTTACGGCCGTGGCGTGACGATAGACTGGGGTGCTGTGCAACTAAGAATATTATTCTGTTTCATTTTTATCTCACATAATGCAAACGTACTGAACCATCAACATAATGACTCGAATTTGTTCCGTATTTCTTTAATACCCTTTAATTATTGTACTTAAACGGCGTGCAGTGCAGCTCTAATCGATAGCAACGCTGTAGTTCGGAGCTGACGCGGACGCAAAGCTTGGAAACTTGTCACACAAATCGTACAAATCTCTTATTACTGAAATCGAGCTTGTTATTCGACCGTGGCTTATTCATAGGTTACAGAATAAATTTCTCATTTATTTTCCATTAATAGCATTAAAAATAATAGCTTGAAAATAGTGTATTTTGTAGTATTGCTTTTAAAATTATTACTATATATAATGTACTAAGGAAACGCTCTTATTAAATCTGCAGCAAATTGAAATGAATTATGAATCCGTTGCAGTATAGATTTCGCAGAGCACGCTACAGGACTACAGTTAACATAATTTGCAAAAAAATACTGAAAACTTAAAATACTGTAATGGATGTGCGCGCTAGGTAAAAACGTAAAGTCAGTGCTCTACATTATCTATGTCATAATATTATTTTCATTGGGCAAGACCTTAATCATATGACAGTCAGCCACTAGTTTTCATGCAAAATGGGTGTAACAATGGCTCTTTTGTGGTTTACCCTTGTAATATCAATAGTTGGTAAGTAATCAGAATATTTATAATCTAAAATTGAAGTTACAAATATTATAAAATATTTTTTTATTCAGGATCAAATGCTGCTGGCCAATTCAGCGTTTTGCACAGCCCTCCATCCTTGAAGTTTACAGGACACAGCAGAACTTTGGAAAGTCTCTTGAAAGAAATATTTTCTGCTTCTCTTGGACTGTCCGTTGAAGAGGTACGAAGTTACTTTATCGAATAAGAACAAATGTGTATTATATGCATGTGGTATTCTTATTGATTTCCATGTCATAGTCGACAATTTTGATGTCATTTTCATTTTCAGAATTCCGAATGGGACGGCTTATCTATCATCGATCCTTTTAATACTCCTGAAGCTGTTGTTGAAGTGTATATTGATGGTGTATCATCATTAGGAGATAATGTAAGATTTGTAACATTTTACTGCAAATCTTAGTATGTTTGCCTATAGAAATATCAATGTATGTGATATACATTTTCAGGTTGGACTCAAATCTATAAATTTCCCTTTAACTGTCGATGAATATGAACCAGACACCTATGATGCTGTTAGACATAGAATTAAACAACGTTTTACAAATGGTGGTAACAAACTTGTTAACATAAGGTTGTCTAATCCAGAAGATGTAAGACCTTTTATTCAAAATATTATATTAAGTTCATATTTAATTTTTTATTAAAATATAATCCTATTTTAGTTGTTATCATCAAGTGTATTTGGAGAAATTGTTCCCCCAAAAGTATCTAAGCAAACTTTACAGCATTTGAAATATGACAGTGTTGAAGAAGATTATCAATTTATATATGAACTAGAAGTGCTAAAAGCTATCACTGCAAAGGTAACAACACCTCTTCTTGTATTTAGCTTAATGATTACAAAAACTTCTATTAAATGAGGCTGTACTCTGTGTTGTTCAGATCTAAATTTTTAACAAATTTATAATTATTGAACATTTGTGATTTCAGATCAGATCTGGTGTTGTATCCGCTGACAATATTGTTGATTTCTACAACTTAAGGTTCCGATCATTGCATGCTCTTTCAGATTATCATGGCCCTAACTCTCTTCAAGCTAAAGAAGCAAAAAAACTGTTGAGTAAGTCTCACTTTATATTAATTGAATGTAACCAAATACTTAAAAACTGGCAATTCACAAGATTCTTTATGTAAAAGGCTTTAAGAAAATTATTTTACATGTTTAAAATATTATATATTTGATATCATATGAAATTTATTTCATTTGAGATTATTTGTTTTTTAACAAAAGAAAAAAAATCAATTGTAATACATTCTCATATAAAAATGTATTTTATCTTCCATAATATATAAAAAGAATGATGTATTACAGGTGATGCCCTCCAAGACCTAAGCAATGCTTTAGTAAAAGCCTATGATGGATCAGTGCTGGTTACAGCTGTGACCACTGATGTGGCCCACACTCGCCGTGCAGTTCGATCTGTGACTCCTGAAGTGAGGATGTCAGAGGTAACTCACTTTATTTTAATTATATCTAACTATTTCTGTCTGTGAATGATTAAATTAAAAAGAAAACAGAAAAAATAGTAAAGAAAATATTTGAATTCAGCCTTTATCAACGTTCCACAGCCTAATGCACAGCATAGGCTTCCCTACAATACAAAGGGGATCAGGCCATAGTCCACCAAACTGGCAAAGTGCAGGATTGGCAGACTACACATATCTTTTGTAAACATGCTAGATTCCCTCAAAATGTTTTCCTTTACCTTAAATGTGTAAGATAAAATATTTCAGTGACAAGTTATACTCCATAAATACATGTATTAGAAGTTCTTAAATACAAATTTAGTAACTTTTCTTTATGTATATAGGAAGGAATTCCAAATATCAATCAGAATGAAACCAAAACAGTTAGTTCATTACAATATATGCTTCTAGTAATAATATGAATATTTGATTATTATTTACTTATGTACCATACAAAAATGTTCATATAAAAATAGAAAGTAGATGTTGTTAGTTTATACGTATTTATACTGATAGCATCATATCGTAAATGGTTAATAGAACTAGAAATTATAATTATCCAATAGTATAATAATTTATTAACCATAATGTTTATGATGTTTTTCTTAATACTATTAGTGATTGTTATAAATTAGATTCATGTTTGACATATTTATCCTTTAGAAGTTTAGACAGTTATTTTTTTTTATTAATTACATATTGTGACACTTCATTATATATTTTTTCAGGATGAGGATAACTACACCGCAGATTATGCCGCCATTTTCAACATCATACTGTGGTTTAGTGTAGTATTTGTTTTCACACTAGTGGCCATTGTATATGCTATCATGGACATGGACCCAGGCAGGGATTCTATCATCTACCGCATGACAAGTACTAGAATGAAGAAAGACAACTAAAGTATTACAATTTGTTAATTAAATTTCACGTTCTAGTTCTTAATTTCTTCAAGTAAAACATTTGAATCCGCGATGCGGAATTTCCCTGTATATTAAACTTTACATCCAATATTGTAAAAACGAGGTAACATTAGGTGATAACTCGTTAACTTATTGTATTAGTAAGTGTAAAATAGTGTTATGAGAGTTGTAATTTTATGTTCATGAAAATAAATGTTTCGTTAAATAATTATTGTTTTTATTTATTGTTTTATTTATATTATTAGCGACTAGCGACTCCCCTTCGCTTCGTTCGGGTCAGTCCCTATATTTTAGTGTCTATGGACACAATCTTAATTTTTATTCTAAAATAAAATTAGTTACTCCTTATAATATCTGCTATAGGAGATTAGCCGGAAGTCGGAACAAACATATTAGCCATATTTATAAAATCATGTTATTCTTATACTTTATATATTTTTAAGCTACTATTGCACATATCGATTTTATTTATTTTCTCTATAAATTTTATCACTTTTAAACAGTTCTGAAATACAACTATTCTTCAGTTCCATTATGTTGAACTTCTTTTATTACGATATTCAGCGGGTACGTCAAAATTATTCATTGCTATATACTCACTCACTGGTCACTGCCCACTGAACAAAATATTTGAATCAATAACATATTTAGGTAGGAAAAACATATGTTTAATGAAAACTAACAACATTTTGTTATATGTTACTATTTATTTAAGCACCACAAAATATAATAAAATGATTAGTTTTTTTATAAATATTAGATCTTATATATAATTTAATAAACAAACCGTTATCTTATAGTACTAAGGTATAGGGCAAATGCAGAAGCACAATTATATAAGGCACTTAATATTTCAATCATTTAAAATCTGAGTAAATACGAGGTAGAAATGTAGTAACAATTATTGTCATTCTCAAACTTCGTTTTGTTTACATTTTAAGGTGTAATTAATAGGTATTACATATACCAAACATGTACGATTTCCTGTTTTTATGCTTTCAGTACAACAATAATTAATGTAAATATTATTTCCATCATTGTTTAACATCAACATGCGTAATTATTTTTTCATAATATCTATGCCATTTCAACTAGACAAGTCACGTGAGAATAAAGAACATTCAGGAGTCGATATAATAAGTAACTTTTCAAACTAATCTTAGTACTTTTGTTCAAGCTATGTGCAGAAGTAATTGAATTAAAACAATTAACATAATATTTCGTTAGACATTATCGTATTTACTTTAATATATATAAAGAAAAAACTTAAACATGTTACATGTGTAAACCTCGCTTTATCATTCCGATATTATCTACTATTTAAACATTACTAACAGATTCATTTAAGTTCTACATCATTATTACATAATATGGCAGACAGTTAAAGACTTTAAAATATTAAATAATATAATCATTACCACTAATATTAATAGTAAATTATGAGATTAACTTTAACTTAACAGTAATATTAATATTGTTTAAAATTTCATTAACAATTTCAGTTCTTACTAGAATACTTACAACTAATTTTAAGGGCAGAAAAAATAAATATTAAATTATATGATAATTTTGTCAATGATTGTAGAATATTATGATTTATATCAGAAATAGAAGAATACATTTTTATTTTTTAACATAATATGAATTTCTTATGCATAAAGATTATACACAAAACAAAATTTTAATGAAATATAATTAATTAAATACATAACATGAAAGAAAAGTGATAATTTACTTCATATATTTTTGTTATCTTTAATGAAGAAATGCAGACACCTTTATTAGTATCGTCGCTGTAGAATGAAAACCTTGTATGTCCAGAAATCCAAACTTTACAGGAAACGTTAAAAATGGTTCATTTTGTCAATGTTTTTCAAACAAGAGGTTTTCGTTTTACTCCAAATATGGAACTAGTAGTCATGTATTAGGTTTACGGTTTCACCGTAATATAAAATCCGTAATTTTCATTTGATTTTTACAAAAAAAAATATATGCATTTTTGACATACGAGCCTACGAGGTATTCATTCTACAGCGACGTTATACAGTATGTAATAGTAATTTAGTAAATTATATTGTATTGTAAAGTACTATAAAAATATTTGTTTTATTGTTAATTCTATTAGATTTTTTTTTGGGTTATGCAAATGATGGGAATGCTAACTACATATAAATTATATGTATACATTCCACAAAAAATGTCAGCCGAATACGAATACGAGTTAGGGCGCACCCATCTGCATCCGCATCCGCATAGTTATAGTTGGAAAAATGCCTTATGGTTGATAAGTGCAGCTTTAACTTGTCACATTTAACGTTGAAAACGTTTTCTATTAAAATTTATGTTTTTTTGCACTACATTTGACATTATTTTCGTTAAATATAATTAACTGTATGAATTTATATGGCTGTATGACGCTGTCTCTATAGAACTGGGATTGCCAATCAGCAAACGATCGAGACCGTTATGTAGCAATTAGTTCTAAGTAAGTATATCTGAAACATTTAGAGATTTATTATTTTTACGTATTTTCCTTCAATTTTTCATTAAGTCACAATAATTTACCGGACATCTACGGAATCCTAAAACATGTATTTTCAAAAAAGAGCACATAGATATACTTAAGACGATCGCGCACTAGACGTAACTGCACTGCAGCATCGGCCGCACTGCACTGCAAAATATTCTTTGTATGACATCATCGACTACTAAGCCCGATAGACGCCTAATGTATGTACTTCTGCGTCCAAACCTGTCAGTCAAAACTCGGAGGTATGCGATACGGGGGAGGCGGGTTGAAATGCACGCTGATTGGTTAATTCAAGGCGACACTTGCGTATAGACAAATAGTGATGGGTAATAAATTTGGGTAGTAAATTTTTTGTACCAAGTCTACTTAATGAGTACCAGAATTATATTCTACTATAAATCAGTACAAGAGAAAAAAAATTACAAAATAAGTTTACTATCTTATCGTAGGTAAGAATATTTTTATTAAAACAAGCTTTATTTACTACAAGGAATAAATAATATAATACTTATCTTTATTTACATGTTTACACATGTTTAAAGTTTCAATTTTGTTTTATTGTACAGATTTTATTGTACAGGGAGCCATGTTGCGCGTCTGTTGTATTTTATTTTGTCGGAAATTCACGAGTCGCAAGCAATATGTTCTCGGGTCACGGATGTGGTCTCCCTCCCACCCCCTTGTAAGAAAACATAAGACATGGTCGACCGTCATACCCCCCTAAATTGTCTTACGTAATAAATGAATGATCCCTTTCATAGAAAGAATACTTTGCAGTGCTGTAACGTCTAGTGTGCGCGGACCACTATCCACTTTTCAGTTATCTAGTATAACGAACGAAGTAATTTTATGATTTACATTCATACATTTGACAGATGTCAAAACCGAATTTTTATTTATTTATGGTCAAAAGGGGGCAAACGGGCAGGAGACTCACCTGATGGAAAGTGATCACCTCCGCTCATGGACATCTACAAGCCAGGCTTGCAGATGCGTTGCCAGCCTGTCAGGAAAGGGAAGCAGGAGGGAGGGAAGACGAAGGAGTGAGGGAAGACGGAGAAGTGAGGGAAGAGGGATGGGGAGTGGGCCTCCCGGACTATTTATAAATAACAGGCGATTATAACGAAGTAGTATAACGAACACCCCTAATTTATATGTATATATAGCCGTCGCGCCCCACCTCTCCAACAGTCGCGTGTGCGTGTGTGTATGTGTATGTGTACCGGCTAGCGGCGCAGCGTGTAGTTGTGCGCGCGGCGCAGGCGGCGGCGCAGCTCGGCGGGCAGGCGCTCGTAGCAGCGGCGGCAGGCGGGGCGCTCGTCGTACTCGTAGAACTTGCTACGCGTGCTCAGTGCCGTGTCGCACAGCGCGCACGCGAAGTGGTGCACGCACCACGCCTTGTTCAGCGCCGTGAACACTGCACACAGTGACATATTTTAGTATTATTATTCATCATATACATAGTATATAAGTCAACTACGTTTAAAAAAACCGACTTCCAAAACTAAAAAGTTTAAAATAACTTAATAAAGATTTAATTTAATACACCTCTTATGCAAACCTAATGCCTTTAATATTAATATATTACTATTATTCGTATGTGCTACCTATTGATATGCTTACATGCTAACATCTTTAGAACTACGCAACGGATTTTTATGCGGTTTTTTTTAATAGATAGTGATTGAAGGGGGATAATATAAACTTTATATATGTACAAGCTTTTTATTCATTAGTCATTCCATTTAAGCGTTAGTGAATTAACTAGACAATCGAAAAAAACATTTTAAGCTGTTGTGTAAGTATTTCCTTATTATTTTCTTGTTATTTTCTAACAATTTTTTGACATGCACTGATTTAAAAAATAATAATAAATAAGTTTCAAAAGACAGTAAAATTGTAATAGAAACCAACACTTCTACATCTTCTTTAAACATACACCTTCTTTAATAATTTTGATTAATGTAATTGAACTCTAAAATTTTAGTTATGTTTATATTGTTAATGAGAAATTCTTTAAGAATGATTACTTATAAAATAATACTATTTGTCAACTCATACCATCGCCAGCGATAACTTGGTTGCACACATAGCAGAGGTTGCCGAATAACTGGTGGTAGTGTTGCTCGCAGTACGCCAGGCCTTTCTTCTCATAATGGCGGTGCCCGTGGAATGGCTTCTCACACTTGGCGCATACAAAATGCTATGAAACGGAATAATTTTCATTAGTTTTGCGAATAACTCCGGTTTTACTTTTTATTTATTCCTGACCCCATGCTTTAAGATTTCTGGTAATAATTAATAAGGATAATATAATTACCTCAACATGCCAATGCTTGCCCAAGGCAGTGACGATTCTTTCTTCTATGGGGCGACGACACGCGCCGCATATGGGAATACCCATTTTATCATGGCAACGAAGACAGAAGAGATTATTCTGGAAAAAAGTATTTTTAAACTTTTGTTTACTTCATTAATACAAAGAATATCTAATTATTTATCTCCATGTTTTCAAAGTAAAAACAAAAACAAACAATATCTACTAACAAAAAACAAAAAACATCCAACACATAAATCAATTAAAACCTTAATAAAGTTAATCAAAAACAATAATTCCATTTTCAAAATTTAAAAAAAAACAAAACCCATCACTAACAACATCATTGGCCGCGTATCCCGGGCGGTTCTTGACCTCGCGCGCGGTGTGGTCGAGCTCGACGCCGCAGGTGGCGCACGCGAAGTGGTACCCGTGGTACACCTCGCCGCGGTACCGGAGCGGCTCGCCGTCGATCACACCACTGGGTTATTATTAAACATTTATTATTTTAGGTAATAATAATTTGGAGACACATTTTTGTCTATAAAACAAAAAAGGCACTAAAACTCTATCTGGAATATGTCTAACACCCATAAACAAATATGTTTTATTTATCCTTTTTTCCAACTGCAATCAGCCTCGTGGCTATAATAAATAATTTGAAGACACATTTTTCTCTATAAAACAGAAAAGGCACTAAAGCTCTATCTGGACTAAAGTCTGTACAAAGTTCTCTTCTATATACTTATGTAGACTAAATAAAAAATCATCCTTAATATGTATGGCAAATAAAAGAAAATATAAAGGGTTCCATCCATCCGGTATAGCAAATTTGCTACAGAAACCTAATAAAATTTTATTTTAGATCTGAAATTCCAATTTGAAATTTATATGGTAATCACACTTTGGGCTCATTTAAATTATGTCGATTAGTTAGTGGTGTGAAGTACACATTATTAAAAAGCTTAAGTTTACTAAAATTTACTTATACTTTTATAGTAACAATAATCATAAAATGATATAAAAAAAAATAAGTTCAGTGGTTGAAGGTAATTCAATTCAATTCTTTGGTTTTCTGGCTTCAATGTGTGCTAGTTGAGCAACTTATACAAATTATTTCGCCAATGTCAAGTCGATTAGAAGTAGGAGTGAGCGTTCCAAAGACGAACCGTTTTTGACAACCGTTTTCCGTTCGACGACGGAAGAACCGTTTTCATATTCTGACTAAAACAGTCTTCGTTGCGAAACCAGTCTTCGAATGTGTGATATGATTTTATACTTAATGTCCCTAAAAATAAAGTCGAAAATGTAATGTCCTGCAAAACCGTTGCGCAACCAGTCTTCGAATGTGTGATATGATTTTATACTTAATGTCCCTAAAAATAAAGTCGAAAATGTAATGTCCTGCAAAACCGTTGCGCGACCAGTCTTCGAATGTGTAATATGATTTTATACTTAATGTCCCTAAAAATACCGTCGAAAATGTAATTTCCTGCAAAACCTTCGTTTGCGACATTCAAATTTCAAAGCTAAGAATGATTTTTTTACTGTTATCACAGATTACACTGTAATGAACTAGGAGTGAGCGTTCCAAAGACGAACCGTTTTTGACAACCGTTTTCTGTTCGACGACGGAAGAACCGTTTTCATATTCTGACTAAAACAGTCTTCGTTGCGAAACCAGTCTTCGAATGTGTGATATGATTTTATACTTAATGTCCCTAAAAATAAAGTCGAAAATGTAATGTCCTGCAAAACCGTTGCGCAACCAGTCTTCGAATGTGTGATATGATTTTATACTTAATGTCCCTAAAAATAAAGTCGAAAATGTAATGTCCTGCAAAACCGTTGCGCAACCAGTCTTCGAATGTGTGATATGATTTTATACTTAATGTCCCTAAAAATAAAGTCGAAAATGTAATGTCCTGCAAAACCGTTGCGCAACCAGTCTTCGAATGTGTGATATGATTTTATACTTAATGTCCCTAAAAATAAAGTCGAAAATGTAATGTCCTGCAAAACCGTTGCGCAACCAGTCTTCGAATGTGTGATATGATTTTATACTTAATGTCCCTAAAAATAAAGTCGAAAATGTAATGTCCTGCAAAACCGTTGCGCAACCAGTCTTCGAATGTGTGATATGATTTTATACTTAATGTCCCTAAAAATACCGTCGAAAATGTAATTTCCTGCAAAACCTTCGTTTGCGACATTCAAATTTCAAAGCTAAGAATGATTTTTTTACTGTTATCACAGATTACACTGTAATGAATTTAGAAGAGTCACGTTCGAGATTGGGCGGTGATAATTTTATTAATTCCACAAAGTTGAAGGTATAAGTTTTATAATTATGCAGCATTTATACCAATGCAGTTATTATCAGTGTTTTATGTTATACATGTCTTAAGCATTATAAATAAACAAAATAAATAGTTGTGTATGTATGTGTTCAAATTTTCGTATTACTTCGTATACATAGAGTATAAAGGTGTGAGTTTCACTTTTATTAATTTAATGATTAATATACTAACTGGCACTTATGACACATGTAATTTTGCAGTCCGTCCACCTTAATGCGTGTATTGCAGGCGTGGCACAGGGCACGCCCCGCGTGCTTTATGAACCCGGCGTCGGCTAACTCGACGTTACACTCCTCACAACGGAAGCAAGATGGGTGCCAGTTAGAATTCATAGCCTTTATGACACGTCCAATTACGAATTCACCTGAGACATTAATGACGTAATAAAAATCATCCTATACATATATTTATTAAAAATTATATCCATGTCTTAGATGTAAACTGTAATTAATGGTAGAAAATTTCTTAAAAGAGACATGTTTATATTATACAAATTAAAAATAAATCACGATTAATTTTATACTTACGACATTTCCCGCAGCATGGAGCAAATAATACTTGAAAATCTCGCTCACAATATTTTCGGCCCTCAAACTCGTAAAAGACACCATCAGGAAAAACGCGGAAACATTGAGCGCATCTATTGCATAATAATATAATTAATATTACATATAATAAAATATTACAATGACATCTTTACAAAAACCAGCAATTAAAGAAAGGTTTTCATTATTTCTAAACCTTAGCATAATAAATGTTGTCTAGTACTATTTGTTATTAGTAATAGTAGACTTCTTATTTTTGTTATGACACATTTTATATGGGAATTTCAATAGACTCAATTTAAAATAAAAGCCTAAAATATGAGTGGCTCAGATATTTATTATAATTAAATGTATTTTTTAAAACAACACAATAAACTTTAGTGATAATAAACAAGATTGCTTGAAAAATTTTTTATTAATTTTAAATATTAACATATTTAATACAATATTTAAAAATAACATGCTTAAAAGCTACTTATTAAATAGATCAGTACTTACACAAAACAGCCAGTATGCCAAAGTTCACCATTTGAGTTTACAATTTTCTCATTTGGCTCAAAACCATCTCCACAACGGGTACAAAACATATTGTCTAATGACATATTTGCTAGACTGTAATCACAAAAAAATAAAGTATTTCTTTAAATTGCTGTTTAGGAAATAAATATAATATGTGAGTATTTAATATTTTACAGATTATTTTTAATATAATAATGAGTATGAGTAATAGCTTTAAAATAGTTATTAATTTATGATTGTATGTGTTATACAGGAAAATACAATGATATTTTATGGAACGCTATTAATTTTAATATTATTATAAGGATCAGCTTTGAGTCACCTTGAAATCTAAGGAAAAAAAGTTATATTATTAGTTAACTGTATTGTAAATTTCCTGATACTCTAGTTCAAAGAAACTTTACATTCAATTTTAAATTCATAATCCTATTTTATTAACTTATCATTTCATTATTATACATAAGTTATAATATTTTTTATGTATTTTAATTTTTAGTTTTCTGAGAATTTAAATCATTCATTCAATTTTTGAAATCTATTTCGATAAGTATTTATAAAAACAGACTGTATATTGATTATTATTGTAATTTATAAGAATTTACAAACTAATATTTATTTTATTTATTAGACTTTATAAGAAACTATTAACTGACATTCAGAATAGTGTCTTTTACATTATTTTAGTATTCAAAATCAAAAAAAAATTTCATAAACAAATATTATTATTAGATGCATTATAGTATGGTGAATCACTGGTGACCAAAATGATTAAGAAATTTTGCAGCATGTGAAAATCTTTTAAAAGTATGAAAAGTAGGTTGTGTTGTGAACTAATTGTTAGACATACAGCTAAAGTTAACTTAAACATTCTATTACAAATTATCAAGTGAAAATATGATATTTCAAATGTATACAAATATGTGTAGGAAGCAGAAGGTTTAATTTATATGGGCCACTCCTAGTTAATGCTTACCCTGGCATTTTCACCACTAATTCAAACTAACTATATATGCCTATTGTCTGTGTTTTTTCTGTTGACACAAAAATAATTATTATATATTTTATTGTAACATATACTAACAAAATAAACAATTTGTATCTGAGATCACTTCTAATGATGTAATGGCAACAAAAATAGACTTGTATATTATACTCACATGAAATATTAAAACAGTTTTACAACGAACGTCGATATCACAATACCTTCAAAATTGTCCAATAAAAAGAATATTAAAAAATATATAAATTTACGCGAAAAGTAACAGTTTAATAAATAAAAACTCTTATTACAATAATTATTGCCTTTAGTAAATTATCTTCAGACTTCAGTACCTAATTTAGAAAATATCTGTCGACTGTCATAGATGAAATATGAATAATAAAATTATGTGCTGTGAAACTGCTGTCAATGCCAAAGGCAAAGCATAGACTTGAAATTTAGACTAGGCTGTATGGGCTATAGTCCTTTGCCTTTTCCTATTGGGGATAAATTTAAAAAACAACAATTGTTATTTCACATGTCACATGTGTCAACTCAACTGTGAAGTGCATAGATTATACACTTATATGGTGAAGTGCGAACACTGAACTGTCATTATTGTCATTGTCTTTGAGAAAAAGTGCGCCTTTATCGCAACTCAAATTAAAATAATGAATGAAATAATGGACTCAGATGATAGTTTCAAAAATAATTTCAATACAGCGAAAGAAATGGTATTAGATGAAGAAAAAATAGTGACATATATTTCCTTGAGCAAAGATCTTTGCATACATGTAAATACAGGGAAGAAAATATTACATTGCTTAATTGATAATATACGTCAAGAAAATCCAAAAATTAAGCTTAATGTGTCTTATATCATATCAGGAATCATTGACGATAACCAGGCTCGGACTACTGTTTGTTCAGAAGATGATTTGAAAAAGCTCAGACTGACCTATAAGACCATATTTTTCGAGCATATTTATAGCGTAAATAAGGGCTCTATTTGTGTTGAACCAACTGCTTATTTGTCATTATTGAATACATTTGATGATTTAAACATATGCAAAGGCTTGATCAAAAGTTATGAATGTAATAAACGGACATCTGTTGAATTAGGTAGCTTAAAAACTAATAGTCAAGAATCAGTAAATTTAGCTAGTGAAAACAAGCCATTGGCAAGTGCCTATAGCTCTTCTTTAGAAAAAACTAAAATTAAATCTGAACCAAGCCATGGATCAAAATCACAACTAAAAAGCAAAGAAATACATATACCTTCAAAAGAAGTAGAAAAAACAGTAATTAAAGTTAAAAATGAAGTTATATCTC
Organism: Boloria selene; assembly: GCA_905231865.2. NCBI lineage: Eukaryota > Metazoa > Arthropoda > Insecta > Lepidoptera > Nymphalidae > Boloria > Boloria selene. The sequence goes on from HG993142.1 coordinate 8,066,597, forward strand.
CTAAAAAAGAACCTAATAATGATAAACCAAGTAACAATCATTCCAATGGACACAAAACTCAAAAAGGAATTGCAGGTTTCTTTAATAAAACAAATGGTATAACTGCTAAAAAAATAAAAAAAGATTTAAGTAATGGTCATGAGAATAAAGTAGAAAATCAAAAAATGGATGTAGATGATATAGAGCCCAAAACTGAGCCCCTTTTACCAGCAAAAGAGGAAATTAATAAAAAAAGTTCAGTCCTTAGTGAAATTAAGAAAAAATCAAAAGTTGATAAAAAAAGAAAAAGGGTTTTACATGTCTCTGATAGTGATAGTGATGCTGAGAATGATCCATTTGCAGATAAACAGGAATTAAATCATGAATCAGATGATGAGATACCACCTACACCATCTAATAATAATATAAAAATAACTTCAGGAATAGTGAATCCAAAAAAGCGAAGAAAAGTTGTTGACAAAACATATACTGATGAAGATGGTTACATTTTAACTAAAAAGGAAGAAGTATATGAAAGTTGTTCTGAAAATGAAGAAGTTGTGCAAGTGAAAGAAGTTATTAAACCAACAAAAGAAGAAAATCATGATACATCACCAAAAGAAAAGAAAAATGGTCCAAAACTTTCAAAGAAAAAAATATCTCCACCACAAAAAGGAAAACAATCAACACTAACTAATTTTTTTAAAAAAATGTAACAATTAAAATTTTATTTAATATTTTGTATGTCTTATAGGGCATCCACACAATGCAATTTTACACCCAATTTGACCAGATTGGCAATGGAATTGTGTAGTGTAGGCAGGAATATGAAATTAAAGGTTGTTGGTTGGTCAAGATCACCCAACTCAATTGTATCCAATCAAATTGGGTGGTGTGGACTGGTGGTGATCATCAACATACATGTGGAGGGACAAACAAATTGTACTGTGTAAAAGCCCTATTATTAATAAACTTTTATGTGAAGATGACGACGATATACAAAATAATATGAAAAACTAGTGTTCAAATTATGTATTTTTAAAATTTTCATTGTTAAATACTATCATGTCATAATATATATAAATAAATTTTAAAGTTTTCACCTTGACATGTTGTTTATTTATTTATTTAATGGATTGTAACACTTCAATTTTGTGAAAATCTATGGGCTCTACATGTGAAATTATAATTGATTTAACTAGTAATAATATGTACTTCTTACTAGAAATATGTTCTATACTACAAGTATGCAATGTCTAAATAGTTTGTAAGACATTAGTTGCTTTACAAACTATTTAGTGAATAACTAGCAAATGTTGCACTATTCATTAATAGTGCATAAATATGAATGCTCTCTCTCTTTTAAGAGTTTTGTTTAAGAAAATGTACAATGCCTACATTATAGTTAAAGCCCAATACATTTTACAAAAAAAACGAGTACAATGCCTACAGTATAGTTAGAGCCCAATACATTTTAATATGGTAACATTGAATTTAGAGATCTTGTTGTGGCCTTAAAAATATTTCCCAACTCAATGGCTAAAGTAGTAAATTCGGGGTTATTGTTAGAATACACAGAATGATTATAAATTAAACAGCTAAAATATGGTTGTCATTTATTGGTCTTTTTTAATCTATCTTTTGGTTCCAATGGCCACCATCCAGTCAGGGTGCACTTGGACATCAACTAAGTATGAGCATTTGGTGTTGTAAGTTGACATTGATAGGTCTTGACTCGACACTTGCCTGCAAAAATATAATTTGCGGTTCTAAAATTGTAACTATATATTATGTTCCATAAAATGTATAACAATATTGTATAAATATTAAATTAACAATTATTTTTGTTTGCTTTTGAAGTTTATTTAGATAATGTTTTTTTTTCTAAAAAACACAATTTTTCTGAAAGAAAAACCAAAATAAAGCATAATATTTAAAAAAAACTTACTTATTTTTCATGTAACTGTCCCACACTACTTTTACAATGCCATCCATGCCAGCGGAACACAATATAGAGTTATCTGTAGGGTCACTAGGGTCCGATATTCTGTTAGATAGACTGGGTTTCCCCACAGCCGACCAGTCCAAAGATGTCACTTTCCCATGGTGGCCTCTGTATTCATGCACACAGGTGCAAGCAGCCAAATCCCATACTTTAATTTTTTTATCATCACCTGTGAATAATAATATACATAAATTCTCATGTCTGTATGATTTGTTATGTATTTTAACTAGAGTAATTGAATTAAGTCTTAAATTATATATGTTGTTGAAAGTTTTAATAATGTATATAATTTTTGTGGGTATTTAGTTTGCCATTGCAGTTAGTTTTTTATATGTGATTTAATAACTACAATATGTGTAATATTGTTAAGGTTGTCTCATAAAAGATAGCTAGCCCCAAAGCGTGTTATAATTAGGTAAATACAGTTGGTTGATTTTGAGATATAGAATAAGAACTAACATTTTAACTTTAAACTTGTACTAATCGGTTCTTTTTTTAATTAACATGCCAAGATTTTAAAATTCGTCACGCTTATTATCTATTATTATTGTTATAGAAGCAATACAATACATTCTGTAATAATTCCAACTCGACTACTGTTCTGATACCATTCATGAGATACAACCCGCTGTCAGACAGACACGTAGGTCAGCGAAGGCTTAGCAATAGAATTCCGCTAGAACCCTTCGTGCACGGAACCCTTCATGCACTGACCGGCGGATGGAACCCTTCGTGCACGCAACCCTTCGTGCACGGAACCCCTCTTGCATAGAGGTGGACGAAACTGCTATCGGTTGATAACCTGTTATAACTGTAGCGGTGGACGAAACGGCTATATATTAATAAAGAGTTATAAAAATACGCTATTTTTAAAATGCCTATTATTTTTTACGCTATAATATATTTATACGCTATATATTTTCGGATAATTTAGCGCACACGACTCGTGACAAAAATATTATTCGGCTAGCACGAAGTGTCAAGCGCGGCAGTTGTCGTTCATAGTGATTACATTCTCTTTGTTGTGGTCATATTATATGAAATAAAAATATATTAAAAAATAGCTATAGCGCTTGCCTCTGGAAATAAATAACAGGCGATTTGGTTATTATAAATAGCATGCTATTTATAAATAGCAGGTTATTTTTTTCAGCTATCTACAATAACGAGCACCCCTAAAAATAGCCTACAAAAAGCCGTTGCGCCCACCTCTCTTGCACGGAACCCTTCAAGTACTGACCAGCGCTAGCGAGGTGCGCGCCGCTGGGGCTGAAGGCGAGCGCGCGCGGCGCGGCGCGGTGGCCGCACAGCACGCGCACGAGCCGCGCGTCGCACACGCTCCACAGCCGCACCGACCGGTCCGCGCCGCCAGACGCCACGTACGCCTCGTTCGGGTGGAACTTCACACACTGCACAGTGCACACAATACAAGTTATGGGGATCTGTTCTTGCGTTGTTTTTTTTTTTTTTTTTTGATTTTTGTTTCTCGTTATGAATGTTAGAATAGTTAAAAATACTAAAATAGATAGAAATTGATTAAAAAATATCAACATTTTATAAAAATATTTAAAAAAGTAGGATACTAAAGAGCTGTGTAAATACTATGCAATTTTAGCTCACGTTATATCTGATTCAATAGTTGTTATGAGTTCAAGGAGATCACAAGCTTAACGGAAAGTCCACTATAAAAAAAGTTGTGAAAATATTAAACATTTCTACACCAAGAAATTCGTGGCAATTGTGCCCAGTTCATCGAGCAAGGATAAGTGCATTTCAGAAATAAAGTATAATACTTACAGTTACATCAGACATGTGTCCAACAAAAATCCTAATGGGGAATGTTCTGTCCAGAGACCATAACTTGGCAGTGCGGTCATGTGACCCAGTCACTATGAACAATCCATTTTTAGACACATCCATACACCAAATAGGATAGTTATGTCCCCTGTAAAAAATAACAATTCCTTTGAATGTTTCATTGACAATACGCTTAACATTGCGGTTAGTTAACAAAATATTAAATACAAAAAAAAATGCTTTGAAGGCTTACTTCATATTTTATATTTATATTGTACTAGCTGACCCGTGCCCACTTCGTTGGGCATAATGTGAATAATCCTTTTTTAGTACAGAGTGTTTTAATAATTTAAATTATTTTATTAATATTAAAAATTAAAAATTAAATTATCTATACTAATATTAAAAAACTACTTTTTGTCACTTAAATATAAAAGTTAGACATATGCTGTCGTTGACTTTTTTGTAGGCATTTTTAAGCTCCACATCTTTTCTCTAGAACTCAAAAATATATCTTTCATAGTTAAGGCAGCGTTCGTAAGAAACGCTTTCATTCGACCGTTTTTTCTCCGATTCACTTTGCAAAACGGACTACCACGTAAAAGCCTTTTTATTTTTCAGTTTTTTATATAACCTATGACACTCAGCAATCATGTGGCTTTCTATTGGTGAAAGAATTTTGAAAATCGGTTCAGTAGATCCCGAGATTACCCCTTACAATTTAACAAATAAACAAACTTTACTTCTTTATAATATTAGTATAGAAGTATAGATATAGATTAGTATAGAAGTATAGACTAGGCACTCACTCTCGTTACGCTTTGCTTACTCCCTAGGTACACCAGAATCATTTCAAAATCTGTCCAGTTCTCTTCCTGTGATGTAATCACTCAGACAGACAAAAAATCTAAAAACTAGTTCAACTTCTGTTTAGACTAAGTTTAAATTTTTATATGTATTCCTCACCTGTATATGGAAGCGCAGGAGTAATCTGATAGTCTCCAAGCTCTCATAGTTTTGTCATGTGATGCAGAAAGCACTATTTCCTCCCTGGATAATATATTCACAGCTTGTACTGGCCCAGAATGTCCTCTCAATGGTAACCCCGTTCCAATTTGACTAATATAGAAATAAATATTAATGGCATGGCAACTATAGGTTAGGGAAGGCATTGAAATGTTGATACTATTTTTATTAGCTAATTATAACATACAAACATTTTATTAGAAAATTTATTGTTTCTGATATTTAAAATGTTATGATTTATTTTTAATACTAACAAGTTGGTAGATAAGGGATTGCAATAATTTTTCATAATATTGAATATGTAATACAACATTATTTTAGATAGGTATGACAGAATTTTAAACATTTATTAATTCATTTTAATTTTATTATATTGAAGTTTTTTTATTCATTTTTATGATAATTATTTATTAACTAGCGACTCTTTGTAGCACAAAAAATGAAAGACTTTCATGCAAACTTGCGAGAGCCCTTAAACCAGCTGTTATAAAATAATAATAATAAATAAATATGTTGGGACATTATTACAACACAGCGCCAAATAATTCCGTGTTAAACTACGAAACTTGTGTTACGGATATCAGATAGTTGATATACTACATATATAATATGATATATATGTAGTAACTACTACTATATCAACTATCTGATCTCTACTAACTATGAATTACCTCCCTGCCAGAAATATGTCAAGTAGTTTTCGATATTTCGTGATGAGTTCGTGAGTTACCCTTCTCTTTTAAATATTAAGATTAATACTTACAAAGTGGTGTCTAAATCAGATTCAGTTTCAGGTGGTATGCCACAAGCAAGTTCCATTTCTGATATATTCCTATTAACCTTTCTCTTGACATTGTTTTGTCCGAGGTCCCACAGTCTTATTTCTGAATTATCAAATCCTCCACACAGTACATTACAGTACTGATCTGTCTTGGCACACACTAAGCTGAAAGTAATGTTCTTATTATTTTATAATAAAAATAATAAAAAAATCAATTTATATACTGGTAATTTTTAAAATATTTTAAATAGTATAAGATTACATATTATTATACATTTATATTATTTACGTTTAGTTAAACAAAAAAAAAGTGTTGATATGAACACTTACTGAGTGTCAGGTGCAGCTATTTTATATAACTTTAATGGTGCCATAGATTCCCTAACTCCTTTGATGGCATCTTGCAATTCCTTTAGTTCTTTGTCAATAGATTGATATTCTGCATGACCATTACATTTGGAAAAAATATCTGTGGATATTGATATAATGTTTACTTAAAATTTCTCTTTTTTCACTATTCTATAGACTATACTAACTAAAATTATTTCAAAACAATTTAAGACAAATCAAATCAAATCAAAATCAAAATATTCTTTATTCAAATAGACTTTTACAAGCACTTTTGAATCGTCATTTTTACATTATCAAAATTAAAAGTCAGTCTGTAAGTCTGTGAGTAAACTACCACCGGCTCGGAAAGCTGTTCTGCTGAGAAGAACCAGCGAGAAACTCAACAGTTGCTCTTTTCAAAAAAATATTTGGTAATAATATTGTATTACAATTTATCTATTTATCCTACGTGAGACAATATTTTGTTACCATTTTTCTCATTTACTTTTTCTTCACTATTTGCAGAATTCACATGAACTTCTTCTGTATGTTCCTCATCATCTTCCTGAAAAGAAAAACAATTCCTTAGGATAAAATTTAAGAATGTTCTATTCATTTTTAAACTATATTTATTGCTTAAATAATAAATAATTTCATGCATAGTAAATAATACATTCAGGTTTGTCCCTAGATTTGTTTTAACAGTCAGTATGGAGATAGAATATATAGTAGAATAGATACATAGGCTATAATATATTAGTATATCCCTTACTTGAAAATGATAATTGCCTCTACAAACTTTTTTTTTCTCCTCTTTACCCCTTAAGGGATGAGTCCTTTTGACTGTCTCAAACTATTATTATATCTTTCAATTAAATCGGCATTGCAGATTTTTTGTTAATCCATTACAAATAAACATACAAAAATACATTTTTTTCTATATTAGTATAGATAAAATGTTAAAAAAGACTTACTGCTTTTTTCTTATTGTCATTATTAATATCAATATGAAACCAAGTCTGTAGAACTTGTATTAACAAAACATGTCCATGTTTAGCTAGATACGTCTTCAGTATATTTAAAGCATCTTGAGATAAATATATGTCATATTTGCAAGACCTGGATATTAAAAGAATATATTTTATTTATAAATATTTATACACCAGTAAAAACATCATTAGGATGTTGAAAACAAACCTGAAAGCTGCAATAGATGGCCGAGCTTCCACTTCTTGTAAAGTATATACAGTTCCAATATCATCTAATAGTTGATTCATATAGTCTTTTTCTGGAGTTTCATTATCTATTGTGCCATTTTGAAGAGAATTGAATAATTGTTCAAGGCTGTTAGGCCTATAAAGTGCTGAGGGTAAATTGCCATCAATGGGTTGATGATAAGATAAATCTTTTTGTGGTAAAGATGCAGAATGTCTTTTGAGAAACATTTGTGCAGCACCCCCGTGGCCTCCACGTAACATTTCCAGATACATATGACAAAGTAATGGAGTAAGTAGACCAAGAAGTTCATTTTTTACATTTTCATTTTTAATATCCTTTATAAAGTTTACAAGCCTGAAACAAATTGAATAAGTTGTTCAACGCTTAAATATGATGCATAATAATTTGGGTTGGCATTAGTTAACGGCCGCACGATTTTGGTGTTTTGCGGTGGTGGGGGCGAAAGGGAGGGCCCTACCCTATGGTACCACTCCCGAGGTGCGGAAATCAGTAGTTTTTTTTTAATGATTTTTTTAATTTCATGTTTTTGTATGCGCATAACGGAACGTTTTTCCAAGTAAAAATGGTTTGGTAAGTAAAATGGAACGTAACTAAGAGGGTAAAACCATTGTAAGTTTGAAAATAAATAACACACAAAATAAATTTCAAATCAATACAAATAAAATTCAAATGACAATTAAAAATATTAAAGTCGCCTATGTTTGTGGTCATGTTCTAACCTAACCTAACCAATCTGGCCTAGTAATGCTTAAATGGTACTCAGCTAGCTAACCTAGTGTTTAGCTTAAAGTCGCTTATGTTTGTAATCATGTTCTAACCTAACCTAACCAATCTGGCCTAGTAATGCTTATGGTACTCGACTAGCTAACCTAGTGTTTAGCTTAAAGTCGCTTATGTTTGTAATCATGTTCTAACCTAACCTAACCAATCTGGCCTAGTAATGCTTAAATGGTACTCGGCTAGCCAACATAGTGTTTAGCTTAAAGCAAAACACCAAAATCGTGCGGCCGTTAACTAAAGCATTCCCAATAATTTTATGTATAATATATAATAGCTTTAAAATACCTGGAGTATTGTACATCATAATGCCCAGGATCATTGTTAATGCAAGAAAATAAAATAGAATTTGCACGACTTGCTTCACATTGTACAATAGTAGCAACAGCCATTTCTTCAGCACTACGACTTGTGGAATTATTATTAAAGAAATCAATATCCTAAAAAAGAAAATATAAGTCTGTCTTATTATTATCACAATAACGTGGTAAATAAAAGTAATATCGTGAACGTACAGGGTAATTTCGCCGCTCTAAGTAGGAAGTAACAGCAGCTTTAACGGCATCGTTTCGGGTCCTTTTCATTGAGTAAAATTAAAATACCTTAAAGTTAACTAATCAAAATAATATTTACAATCTCAATATAATAGTAAACACTAAACAATAAACATGCAGTCATTATCAAAATAAATGTCATTTATGATTAATTATGTCAATGTGGCCACAGACTATAAAGTATAACTATATGTACATAATACAGAATTGTCGACTCGTATAAAAGTCGATGTCTAGTGTTTATTGATTTTTGATTTAATTGAAAATAAATTGTATCTCTACAAAAAATAAAACAACGTGGCTTCCTACTGCTTGCAGATCTTTTAAGTTTTTAATGCGATTTCGGTAGCAGTTTACAATCGCTTGGCAGGACGATGACAATGGGAGGGAGTGAATAGGCATGATGACTGATTTTGAAAAACTGGCCCATAATGATTTAAAGTATTTACTATTTCCAAAAAATACATTATTTCTGCAGGAAACAAAGTTTTATTACGAAAAAAATGCTATTAAAAACACCTAACAAATTGTTTGTTTACGTTCCACGCAATCAAAAATTGCGAAATAGGTAAGTGGCTTAATCTTGCACGGCGAGATCCGACAGTTATATCTATAAATTCTTCACTTTATTTCTGTGAAGATCATTTTGACGTAAGTTTTTACTTTATTTCATATATTGTGACATGATTTGCGACTTTGTTTAACAAAATTTAATTATAAAGTTCATTCTTTTTGAGATAACATTTCGTCTTTTAAACATGTTTACTATTTTTATCTTATTGAATATTTTATTCATTTTGCAGTTGCCAAATGATATGGAAAATTTTATGGGGTATCATGTAATGAGGTCAGTGTCGCAGGTCCGCATGAAACCAGGGTGTATACCAACAAAATTTGAATGCCAATCAAATAGAAGAAAACGAACGTCAAATACTACAGAACGACCATATATTAACTCCCCCAACATCAACAAATCAACTCTAGGCAAATTAGAGCTATTTGCCTTGGTAAATCCTTGTTCCATGTTATGAAAACACAAACTAAGCAACTGATTGATAGAAATAATGAAATACTTCACAAAATACAAACGCAGAATGCAGATTTAAACGTCCTAGTTAGTACTTTATACAAAAGAAAGTGACGTTATTCACTCTGATTGGTGTTCAACTTATCATGGCGGACTGCTGTATTTTGTCGTTTTATTTTTATAAATAAAATATCAATCTCGCCCTAAATATGAAAATAAATACGCTTTTCAAAACCTATTAATCTTATCTCATTAGATGAACACATTATTTTAGTGGTTTTTAGTTACTGTCATCATGCCTATTTGTAGGGGAGATGCTCCCTATTATCCCTATACTACTCCCATTACAAGGTAATTCATACTTCATGAGAAAATAAATTTTGTATGTAGCACTCACCGGCCGCCGCCGCGACACGCTCGCTTCGCTCGTGTGTGTTGTGGTCATATATCTAACCTAACCTAACCTACCTAGAAAAAACGAAAAAAAATTTAATTAAGCCTTCTGAACCTATGTTATCCAAGTCGAAAAAAAAATGTTATTTACGATGAAAGCACTTTCACACATGTCCATAGAAACACAGAACTAAATATGGCGGCGTTAGGATAGTTGACAATGAAATTTAAGTAATTCGACATATTTTTGACATAATGATCTTACGTCTTTGTCTCACATATACAAAATCCTATTGTTATCCTTCTCTCTAACATTAAGTTTTTATTAATTTTCTCTAAAAATATGATTTACCTTGTGTCGTGAGTGTTATTAATGTGATCAGTGAATAAATAACTACCATATATATAAGTTTCACCCAATAACTCCTGCCAAGCAATTGTAAACCCAACCCGCGATTTCATTAACAGACAGTGTTATTTAAGAGAAGGTTTATATGTATTCTAAATGGGCAATAATTTTCTGCAATATGTGGCTGCAATACAATGACTGGCAACATAGCAAGCAAAACCGGCATGACTATACAATATTGCAGTACTGTTCAGGCCATATCGGCAAACATGCTTGGTATGGCCGATATTGCCGGACGATCGCTGAGCGATCGATTTTCTGCAATATTGCCTGGCCACTCCTATTGTTGTTTCGGTCACTCTCTATTGTTATGACTTATGGCATAGTGTATCCTTTTCTACGCGGCTGAAGTTTGCTGTGAGTGACGCCGTGATTTGTTGCTATATTCTGTGCTATTGTTGTAATGTGATCATTACCATCTAAGCCAAGTCGAATTTGGTATATATATAACTTTATATACCTACTAGCGATTCACCCTCACTTTGCACGGGTTGGGCCCTAGTGCTCCGTGTTCTAAAATAATTTAAAATTTCTAAAATAATAGTAGCCTAAGTTACTCCTTTTAATTATAGCTATCTGCCAGTGAAAGTTAGTCAAAATTGATCCAGCCGTTTCAGAGATTGGTCGAAACAAACAGACAGACACACATTTTAAAAATAGGGTATTTAATGTAAGACCGTATAAAATATGATATTCATTTAATGAAAAGCTGTTAATTTCAAATTACAAAGATATACATCCATTTTATTTATTTGTGTACATAATATCTAGACGCCTTGAAGTTAGCTATTATAGATATGCAATTAGTAGAAGATAGTAATAGATTTACAGTCGGAGACATATACACAGTACTATATAATATGTATTGTACTACTCAGTATACATATTATACATTCTGAAACATACCTATATACCTACCTATAACGATTTTGGCGTCTATATTCTGAACACGATACATTGAAATTCGCCAAGTTAGTGTTTATTATACCTATCTATATTTTACGTATGTAAATGTCAATCATTTTAATCAACGGAAGCGACGTGTGTGGTGTGTAGTAGAGACAATTGCCTCATGATTGGTACTTATTAAGTTTTCTACATAGTGTTTTGTTTTGAATCTGCTTCTGGCCTTATGCAGGATGGAGGTTTTTTCTGTTGTATTTCTGTTCTTAGCATTTTTTGAAGTAACTCCTCTAATTGCGCACTCACCTACATTGAATGATGTTTTATTTAATGGGAATTATGAATTCATTGACTTGACCTATCCTTTTGATGATTCTACAATATATTGGCCTAATACTAAATATTTCGAATTTACTGAAAGGAATCAACAATTTCTAAGTGATGGATCTTGGTTACCTACTTATATTTTTATTTAAAAAAGTATATATTTATCTTGTAAATTTATTATAAATAATAACATAAACATCAGGTATGCAGCAAATAATTTTGCTGCTGCTGAGCACGGCGGTACCCACATTGATGCCCCATATCATTTTCAAGCTAATGAAAAACAAGTCGGAGATATACCATTAGAAAATCTAATACTTCCACGTATGTATTTGATTTTTCACCGATATAGTTGCAATTATTGTTTTATTTTTAGTCTTTAGTTTTATTGGAGGATGTGATGACAAAGTATCATTATGCAAAATATTAATTCAATAGCATGATTTTATAAAGTAATTGAGTTTGATACAAGCCGAATCTATACTTTTAGAATTTTTGACTGTCTGTCTCTGACCCCTTCACGAGATTAAACTACTGCGATGAAATTATAGTATCCAAATTCCAATTATCCGGGTCAACATATCTAAGGATACTTTTTACTGTAGTGTATTAGAAAATTTTCTGTTTCTGAGAAATCTATACTATTACTAATAGTTAAAACTCTTGTAATATATTAATCTAACAATGTGGTTTCCGGTCTTTAGAACGTGGGCAGAACCGCAGGAAATGCAAGTAGTAAATAAATAAACTTTGGTCAGTCGGGAATGGACGATAATAATAAATGTATATGTTACTGTAAAAGCCCGAATATTGTTAAATCTTAGGTTTTACCAGTAAATCTTAGGGTTTACCAACACGAGTCGGTAAATGTAAGAATATGTAAAAATGAAAAGATTTTAACGGGCTTTTACCATTAGAATTTAGTAAATGCTAGGTTTTACCAGTGACGGTTGTTAAATGTTGGTTTTTTCATTCATAAATTACTTCCAGACACTAAAATCGCAAACATAAAACAAATCAAACTCGCTTTCTGTTTATAAATTACTTTAAACATCGAAAACACAAACAGGAATTGAATCAAACGATTGACTAAGACGACTAAGACGAGCGTAGACGGTAGAGTCTGCAGACTGCCACGAGTACAAGGCCATACGCCGAACACATTTACTGTCTCTTTGAGGTTCTAAGATTTACCAAGTGAATGGTGGTAAAAGACCGAAATATACGACGGTTTAAGAACGGTTCGGACTTTCACCATTAAGAGTTGGTAAATCTTAGGATTTACTGAATAATCTTAGGATTTACCGTAGTTCGGGCTTTTACAATAACATATTAGGTATATGCTATTTACTAATGACTATCTCCCATTAATTCATTTGGAGAGCTTAACACTTCGTGAAACACTTATTGCGTATATTTTAGTGTGTAAATTATATGACTTTTGCAAGGCGCATATATTAGTCCAGTCATTATAGTATAGGAGTTGCCCGAGATAGAGGACGTAGAGCGCACGGTCAGAGTATTGGGGTCAACTGGTAGTCTCGCTCAATATATTGAAAACAGTTTAAGGTATAAAAAATGTTAAATACAAAAGTTGTATAAAATATTGATAATAAATACAAATAGCGCAAAACTCATAGAAAAAGAGATATTTGCAAAAAAAGTAAAAAAAAATCGATTTTTGTGACCTTTAAGCCCTGACTTTAAAGTTGCGACCATCCAATTATATGTGAATTTTGAGAATAGTTTTAAGATGCCAAAATACAAGTTTTTACGTGGTAATATTTTGGTATGTCGATTTTCCGAGATATTCACCTAATTTGGCAAGATGACTGGACTATTTATTATATCGCTCATTAATAATATCTTTTCAGCTATCGTCGGACGCCGATTCATCGTTTTTTATGTTAACGGCATGACGTATGTACATAAAGATAAACTGTAACATAATAATGATTACTTCAGTGGCTTAACTCTTAAGGTGTTACAACATTGTGTAAACTGTAAAATTAATGAGATAATTATTGATATCCTAAATATGTATAATCGGGATTACTGTAGACATGAGCGTTGAATCAACGGACTAGTTAAATTAAGCGTCTACGTATAATCAACGTATAGACGGTCGACCGTCTATGCATCAACTAGTTAATTTATAAACGGCTCAACTGAGAGTCTACTCGTTTCTATAAACGCGCAACGCGACGAAACACTGTTAAAAGTAGTCGGTTTATACTATTCCTTCAAATAGTATTATGTGATCTGTGGTACAACATACCGTTTTGTTAGCGAACATTGAACTTTAGTTTGTTAAGTACTAGGTTGATATTTGAATTTTGAATACGGTCATTAGAGTATGATAGCATCAATATTACGAGCTGCGTAGAGGTATGCGCAACGGCTATATGTTGATAACGTTTTATAATGATACGCCTATTATTATTTTTTTTACGCTATAATATTATTAAACATTATTAAATTATAAATTTATACGTTATATATTTTTGCTACGTAGAAACATGCGTTTTGATTAGGTACCACATACATTCTCTTTGAGGTACCATAAGTTGTTAAACGTTACATTACCTATAAGTTAAAAAACAATAAAAAACAAAAAGCAGGTAAAAAATAAAATAAAATCATGTACATAAAATCAGTCGATCTTTTAAATACGCCTGAATAAAATGTCATGTAATCATATTCAGTCGGTCCTAATCCTGAAAAAGTATGAAGGGAAGTTCACTGATTTAATAAAAAAAAATATTTGACTGATATCACAACTATTAGGTCAGTTAAAATTTTCAACTCATCCATAGTTTATAGCTAAACGCAACTAGTCGAGTCTTATAATCCGTCGCTACGTTTAAATAGACTGTGTACTTAAATAAGTTGACAAATTATTAATTAACTATAGTTGAATTTAACTAGTTAATGGACTAGTCAACGATCAACGATGGACGGTCTCGTTTCGTTTAAGTTAAATACGTCGACGACCCGTCCATAGATTACTGGAGTATAGGGATGAATCGATACTACTGAGTACTCATACGGTATCGATACTTTCATTCGATACCAGTACTCGGTATCGAACGTTAGCAACATTCGATACTGAGTACTGGTATCGAATGAAAGTATCGTATCGATTGGTGTTGCAATGCCGCCAGCCGCCACCTCTCCGTACCCTCAGCAGCCAGTCAGCAAGCCCGCAGCCCGCGACCAGCGGCCGCTATTAATATTTACTCTAGGCCGCAATTCGTCAAAATGTTGCTAACGTTCGATACTGAGTACTGGTATCGAATGAAAGTATCGTATCGATTGGTGTTGCAATGCCGCCAGCCGCCACCACTCCGTACCCTCAGCAACCAGTCAGCAAGCCCGCAGCCCGCGACCAGCGGCCGCTATTAATATTTATTCTAGGCCGCAATTCGTCAAAACGAATATCGGCGCTTGTAACTGGGCACCGAGTGACACGAAAAAGTATCGATACTTTGTGGTATCGAGTACATTTCCTTTGCTCTGCTTTCTTACTCGATACTTTGCATTCGATACTTTTACTCAATGAGTACTTTTTGGCAGGTATAGTATCGAATAAGAAATTATGTTTTTTAAATATGTCATCTTTTTTTACCTATTCAAAACTTGCGACCTACACGACCTTACGGCTTATGTTTATAGTTATGGCAACGCCATCTAGTTGTTGATGTCATGTTTTAGAAGATCCAGAACGAGTGCGTTCTGGATCTTCTAAAACACAACAACATCGATCTTTACTCGAAATCATTTCTTCCCGTCACAATTAAATTCCTAACCTTTCCTTCATTCATTTACGCTTAAAATGCTAAATAATTTAATTTTGTTTCTATTTTTTTTGAAGATACAGTTATCTTTTTCTATCACTGTATTAAATTTGTGTACCAATACCATGTGTTTTTCGTGTCCTACCCTACTAAAGTTAAACACACGTTATTTACTGACTGATATTGCTATGCTCAATAACTGAGCAAGAAACTTCAAAATTAACTAAGTTCTTAAAAGTATTATTTTCTACTTTTTAGTTTAGATTTATTTAATTTGGAAGTCGGTTTTTGTTTATTTTTAAATTTTTAACGGAAAGTAAGTAGATGCGTATTGTGTTATTTAATGATTATAAAAATTTACCTTCAATTACGAGGTAAACCTAATAGCCTGAAAGTACACAACTATCGGTCCATAAGTGCGTATTATATTGAAAAAAAATTCTTTAAACTGCTAACCGTTGAGGAGTTGTACCTTCCATCATCAGTTACGGTACGTGATTTTAATATCCGAATAGCCTATAAAAGATTCGGCCGAGCATCGCTAATTTGCTCCTAAGAATTGAAGGGTTCCGTTACTTTGTCATGGATCCCATAATCAGAACCTTACCTAACTCTCATCAAACTACCCTTGAAGTACATCCTTTACATTAAAAAAAGAATCATTGAAATCAGTTGGCATGATATTGAGTTATTCGTCCTTTTGTCGCGCACACACTTAATGCAAATTTAAGACTTTTATGGTTTTCTCATGGATGCCATTGACTGAACTGGAAAATATTAAAATGGGACCACACAGAAAGCACTACCTTTCAAATAAAAAAAGAATCATCAAAATCGGTTCACCCAATTCAAAGTTATGAGCTAACAATCATAAAAAAGAAACATACAGACGAATTGATAACCTCCTCCTTTTGGAAGTCGGTTGAAAATTAAATGAGTACTCACATGTATCGATACTTTAATATAGTATCGAATGTGGTATCGATACTTTGATTCGATACTAGTATCGAGTACTAGTATCGATCAAAGAGTGGTATCGTTTCATCCCTAGTGGAGTATGAACTTGGGTCTTGAATGGGATCATCAAAATCTCAATAATTTGAGAGTAATGATCCGCCAAAAATACTCCTCTTACTGAGAAAAATACATTCGTTATATATTTAATGTTGCTGATTAAAAATACTGTAACAAAATCGCGTGATGTAAAATCATTTATCGATATGAACATAACCAAACCATAGCGCGTTTTAGAATACAAGTAGTGCCATCTCTTGCAGTATGGGTAACTTTGAGTATTTGTTTATATACCCGCGGACCCGCGGCTTTGCACGCGCTAAAAGTACCTTCAAAAATATATTTCTATATGCTATTATTTATAATGTATGTACATACTCGTACCAACAAATGATTCCCTTGTTAAAAGGTTCATCCTCTTTCATGAGGACTACTCTATAGAACCAGCTATGACAATAAATATTTTACTGTAGTACCTACCTGTATAATTCAGTCTAAATCATAAATGACTAATAGTTTAAATATTGATCCTAGTAATAAAATCTGTTCAGTACTTTTTGTTTGAACGTGCACATCGATTAGCTAAGACATATTATTAATATGCTTAGATAAAAATACCTTAAGAGACAGACATAATATACTATTGCGAAGTTTTTTGTAGGCCTTGTTAAGACCTATAAGTTTCTTATACATAGTTTTGATATATCTTAACTTTTAGCAAGAATGATCACCCTACCCCTATATACCCCTTAGGCCTTATCCTTATCGTTTCATAGAGCCAGGTATTGTGTATTCCCGTAGGAATTAAAACTCTTACTTGAATAAAAGGTATTTTAACGTATTACTTTACAAAATTTAGCTTTCGCTAAGTTACTGTGTTTTATACCTACGTACTGATAAAAATAAGTATTGGGAGTGTAACTGATGTGATACACCCTTTGATTATATACATGTCAAAGTACCAAGTAATCGTTACAATGTACCTGGCGACGACCCATAGCGCAGCAAGGGTGCGTTAATAATAGTTAATAATAAATATATATAAAATATATTTTGTAGGTCTTATTATTTTTAGTGATAATAAAAGACATCAGTAGCAAAGTGAATGATGACCCTGACTTTGTATTATACAAAAATCACTTGGATTTCATGTTAAATGATAATTTTGGAAAGCCTTGTATCATCATTTTTAAATTTGGATGGAGCAAGTTTAGTAATGACAGAGCAAAATATTTGGGAATCGACATAAACAACAAGCTTAACTTTCCAGGTCAGTCAATTTTTTTATTTAAAAATAATTTCCATTGATTTTCATGAGTATTTTAAAACTTAAAAGATAATATGCCGTGTGTGTATTAAAAGTGAATTATCGCTTCACATATCTTTAAATCTGTTTAGGACAGAACAAAATACTGAGCGAACTCATGTTTTTAAATAAATTTTTAGTAGTATGATAAAGATAAACTCATCAAACCTGCCATATTTTATCACTAACAGATTCTTATTTTTTTGTTATATGATACATTTCATAGCATATAATATAGATTTTATTATATACCTACGTAACAAGACATACCTCAAGGGTTACTAAGGTCATATTCCATTTTTACGTTGTAGGATAATAGACTCTGAATTTTAAATTATAACTTCCGATTAAATTATTCATTTACAGGGTTAAGTGAGGAAGTAGCGGAATGGATCACGTCATCGTACAAAAATGTTGTAGGTGTAGGTGTGGATACGTCTTCGGTAGACCCAGGCTCTAGTACAAATTTCCCGGCCCATAAAATATTATCTAAAGCGGGCTTGTATAATTTAGAAAACGTAAAATTGGACAGACATGTGCCTGGTCAGTCATTATTAACAATACAAAAACCGAATATTTTTTTTTTTGAATTTTTGTTGTCTGTGGCCGTATCAGGAGAAAACCACTGGACAGATTTTATATGTAACTAGCGACTCATCCTTGTTTCGCTGGGGTTCATCCCTAGATTTAGCGCGGGCGAAACCACGCGTACTGTTAGTTAAAATAAATAAAATTTCTGAAATAAAAGTAGCCTAAGTTACTCTTTACAACATTTAGCTATCTACGAGTGAAAGTCCTGTCAATATTGGTCCAGCCGTTTCAGAGATTAGCCAGAACGAACAAACATATAAACAGACAAAATTTTAAAAATGCAGTTTTTGATGTTAGTACCTTATATACAATTAGTTAAAAACTGATAATTTGAAATATATAAAAGCAGACATTTCAATTTTATTCAAATGTATATATTTCTGAGAAATCTTTGCTAACAACAATGTGGGCACGAACGCAAGCGGAGACAATTTGTTTCTTATATATTTAGATGATATAAGTATAGAATAAACAAATCGTAACTTATTAATATATTAATGGATAAAATAACAGTTCAACAAATACAACTATATTTTCAGAGTATGGTTGCACTGCGCTGGTGATGCCGATGAAAATAGACAAGGGCACTGGAGCACCTCTTCGTTTAGTTGCTATTTGTCCAAATAATCCAGTAATTGTTTAACATACAGCATATTATGATATAATCATCATTCTATTAATTTAATTATATTTTAACTTTACAATCTAATACAATGCTTGCAAAAACTATTAAATGCATAAATAACTAAAATAAATGTTAAGACGTTAATATTTGTCTGTAAGTATAATAAAACAATACACATTTATGTATTAAGTATGAAAAGTAACAAAAAAAGAAAACTAATGTTTGTCATTAACTTTAATTATGTGAAATGATCAACTCTAAATATATCAAAATAAATTCAACGTCTTTTATTCTGATACCGTCGCGTGGCCGCTAAGCAGAGTTCAGATGCAGGAGGCAATGTCGCATATCTCTCACTTATCTCTGTCACATTAGTCACTGTTTTGTATTTAAGTTTGTATGTTATTTACAGTATATCATGTCACTACTTTTTTCCTTTACTTGGCACTGTTTTCCACAATGGACTTATGATATACAGTCCAAGGACTGTCTATCATATATATTAAGTTACTTTATGCTGTCTATCCCAATTAGTGGTGTTAATCTGTTTCTGGCCTTATACAGGAAGAACGATTACATTTGGTTGTATTCCTGTTCTTACCTTGCTTTAATGTTTCGAATATCATTATGCATTCTTTAAATGATGTTTTATGTAATGGGAATCATGAATTTATTGACTTGACTAAGGGGATGTTTGAAAATGGCGCCTGTTATAGAAAAGATGAGAGATAATAGGATGGCATGGTATGGACATGTGATGCGGAGGGAAGAAGTAATATTACGAGGAACCCATTCATGTGTATGGTACTACAGAAAAATGTTAAACAATAGAATTTTAGGTACCATATTAGAGTTACACGGCACTACGCCCATACTATTGTATCTACCTCGCTTCGCTTCTCACATACGGTTCACATATAGATAAGTCTTTCTCCAGGCTATAATATCCAAGGATTTTTAACACAGAAAATATTAATCATTATATTGTATTAATTTTTTTCTTTACAACTAAATAAATAATAAGTCAAATGTGTAATTATAATTAAACAATAAACGTTAAATGTTATTTATTAAGTAAGAAATATAACAAAAAAAGAAACTTGATGTAATCAATGAAACTTAACTAACAAAAGTATTAATCACTTAATAGTATATTTTGTTGAATAAGATTTTCGTAAATTAACTGTCCCTCATCGTTCAAGAGTCTAACGGAAGGAATAATATCAGCATCATCAATGACTTGTACATGGAAAGGGCCCTTTTCCAGAAATGTGCCCACAAAATGTTCAATTAGAGTATTTCTGTCAATATCAGGGTTTTTTCTGACGCCATGTAATGTGACTGTGACGGCCGCAGGAGGCAATCTCGCATATTTCTCACTTATCTCTCTCACATTAGCCAGAGATAGAAGCTCGACGTTTCCATAATCAACATATTTCACTTTCACCCGGCCTTTTGCTTCGCTATATTGCAAAATGGTCGCTCTGTACCACTGTTCGTCATCTGGAAACAACGCGAGACATGCTTTATTTTCGTATACACCATTTAGTTCTGGCATGTCAGAGCTCACATTTTGCAGTTCCTTGAACATACTCTCATAAGCCTTATCTGTTTCATCGTCGTGTACAACCGCTAGTTCTAATTTATCTACTTCATTTAATACTGTAATATTACACATGAATTCCGTTTTGGTGAATGGAGAATACGTCATAAAGTTGCCATTGATGGTATCTTTTTCCATTTCCTCCTCATCCACCATTTTCACCCAATCTTGCATTTCGTATTTCTTCATATTTAGCGACGATTCTGAATCTAGTGTACGATTGGCGGTGTCGTCGTCTTCTACAATATAATCTGGACTAGAATCAGTCTCGAGAGTTTCTTCTGATTTTTGAGGTTCCTTAATACTTGGAGCGAATTTTCGTATAACAGCTTTAGACCCGTCCGTGTATACCGCCATTTCAAAGTCAACAAGATGGTCATTGATCCATAGTTTATCGTATTTAAGTTCTATTGGAATTATATTATCGTCTATGGGATCACCACTGACTTTTACGTAGCAATTTTTTTCTACAACAGATTTATGTATATAGTCCAACGACAGTCTATCCCAATGAGTATTGACGGGGCGGATTCGGTTTAGTATACATTTATGCGCTTGTACTGGTATTTGATATAACACTATGCCCTTTCTAAGATTTTCGAAGGCGCATATCTCTTCATTGCCATAGTCGACATAACGAATTAGACAGGTTGAGGCATCGTTGTTAACTTCTAGAACCTTGCCTCTGTAGAAGCGGTTGTCCAAATAATACAAAGCAATGCAAGGCTCTCCGACTGTCCACTTAACATATTTCGCCTTTGGATCGGGATTATTGAAGCGAACGTCCAGCGCTTTTCGTATCAAATCCAATGTATCTTGTTGAGAGATTTCATGTAAATAGATAATACCGTCATTGTCGATGTATCTGAAAAAGATTTAATAATAATTTACACTATATAAACTCTATAAACAAGATACCATTTTGATGAGATGATTATTATAAAATGAATACCACATATAATAAAATCCATAGTTTCTTGGAGTGGGGAAAAAAATAAACTTACGTTGGCATCCCTGAAAATTCATTACTTGAAAAAGGTTCAGGTGGCAACCAATCCGTTATAAACACAGTATTTGAGTTGTTTGTATTTTCCATTGTCGGTGTCTCGATATCATTTATAGTGGTGTTACTCTCTGAGTCAGAAACTAGTTTCAGAGGTTTCATTGGGATTGGTTCAATTTGCAGCCAATCCTTAAGAGATCCGGTAATATTTAAGAACGAGAACATTTCGTCTACTGTACTCTCTGTGTTTTTCTCCTTATCATAGTTCTGCAAGGAAGACGTTTATTATTAATACTATAAAAGATTTTAAAAATCAATAATTTTCGTTGATATTTGTGTTTTCATGACAGCGTAAATAGGTAAATTGTATAAAAGTTTATCTAAGTTTGATTTAAATCGATTGAAAACCTTACACCACCTGTAGTTTTTAAAGTAGGAATATTTTAAAAATTAGTAAGAAAGCTAGTATTGTCATATATGGACTATATTATATGTAAAATATTTACCGAATCCGATTTATCAGGTATTCCCAAGCCCTGGTCTATAATCTTTTTATTCAAACAACGCCATTCCGATTTGTTGGGTTCGAGGGCACCGCCTTGTATAGTATGATACACCCATAGCTCTACGGGCATGCTTTTCCCTTTAAATTTTCCCAGTTTAGTTATAAAGACACGTTTGTATGCATCTAGAAGTTCTTTTAAATACTCTTTGGTTAAAGACGGCCACTCTTCCCCAACAGCTGGAATAACTCCACTCAAGTGACACATTATAGCAGCATCGCCAAGTGATGCTAGTTCTTTTGGAATATCCCTTAAATTCGATATAGAAACTGTTTCTACGCACGCAAAATCCGAATAAAACACTTTAGCATTTTCATTTTCAATTTCCAAGATGGCCGCCCGACGCCATGTTTGCGATTGTTGGCAAATCGTACAGCAACGATCACCAACTTTCCAATCTGTTCTGCCTTGTGTTTTCGTTTTTGAATAGTACTTTTGTATGTTTTCATATAGCTCTGTGAATGTTTTTTCTTGATGTACAATCGAGACGTAAAGCAAAGATGGTGTTTGATAGTTGAGTACTTTGACCTCTAACCTCAGAGGTCCTTTGTCTTTTGCTTCTAATTCTAAATCTTCGTCGTTATTTTGTTGAACTTTCTGTGATTGTTTTTTTAATACCGTAATTTTGTGCGTTTCATTAGGTTTGGGTTTCGGTGTCTTCTCATTAGAATTAGGAGGAACAGCATTAGAATATACCAAATTATCCATTTCTGTATCTTTATTGAACTTAAATAGCCTGTAAAAATAAGATTTTTTAAGTCATATTATGGGGAAAAAGTAATTAATAATTGACTTTATTGTAAGTATTTACTTATGTGGAACTAAATCTAGAAAAATAAACTAATGCATAGTTACCCGAAAGAGACAGCAAATTTATTTTTAATCATTTGAGTGTTGACACATATAACATTTTCTTCATCTGATTTGTCATATAATGTAACTCCTAAAGAATTGCGATTACGATTATCTTCTACATGCATTTCTAAAACTCGTCCTTGGAAACTTTTCAATAACGCCACAGAATTAGAGCTCCATTTCTTGTTAAGAGGCGTTACACCCGCTAAGTGACATTCTTTTGCCTGGAAAAGTTGTACATGGTATCATATCTCTCGTTCGAATACTACAGTTATAAAATACTATATTATGTACATTATTTGTTAACATTACCAATATTTGCTACGTAGCTTACATGTGACTTTAATAACTACTAGCACTACACACAGACTAAGTTTACGCAACATATCGGTAAGTTATTATTATTATATATTATTGCAATTTTTCCGAAAATGATATGATACTTGCTGATAACGTAACTTTGCCAATTTGTTTCTTAGTTTATCCATTGCAAATATATCCTTCACCTAGATTGGGTGTCTAAAAGTATACACACCATACATACTACTGCACTATATTCTAATTTTTAATTAGACGAAGTCAACTGACGTTTACTGTGTTGTCAGGTTTTGACAAAATAAAAATAGTGTTGTAACAAAATGAATGATTGAAAAAACTCCTGAATGAATGAAATTGTCTCGATTGTCTAGTGAATAGTTAGTGTGCCGAACTGCCGATATCGGGTACGGGGTTCGAATTTTAGTCGTGCTTTGTACATACCAACGAGTTTTCGACGACTATGTGCCTATAGAATCCAATTATAGCCTAGGTAATGGAAATAAAAAACATCGCTTATTACATCATTTGTTTTTATTCATCATCAGATAAAAAATCATCACTATCGCTTTCGGTGACATTAATTATCAATATGTCTGAAACATTGTCCATCAGGTTGAGACCATACATTTTGTCTTCTTCTTTAATTATATGAGTCATAAAAAAATTATGTACTTTTCACCTTATAGCGGTAAAAGTAAAATCGTCTAATTTATCTTTGAAACGAAAAACTTAACAAAAACAATAACTTAACAGCGTGGGCGCAGAAAAAACATTCGTGCTATCAGACCAGAGGTTAGAACTTAGAAGCCGAATAACAAACAAAATGGCGACCGCAAGCGCGGCGTTGATCGGTGTTGGCACTAGTCGCCGCGCTGAGCTTTGTAATAAGCCATCAAAAAACTGATTGTAGTTACATACTACTACTATTACTAGTGTAAAATAGAAATAATATTCTTTTATAGTTTGAAATGATTAACTATTCACACTCATTGTTCATTAATCTGATTGAACGAGAACTGCACGCATCACTAATAATTTAAATATGGCAACATTATTTTACAAAGTGACATTAGCTACTGTCAGTTGGCTTCGTCTAGTTAAAAATACGACTATAGATATCGCATTTAAAGTCCAATTTAGCCCTATATACTATTACAGACTGAGAAAATATGCATATGTATATAATATGGTGAAGATTACAATATAAAGAGTATCTACTAAAATAGTTGTCATAGTTTCAAAATCACAGAATGTAAGCAAAAAATAAAGTTTTAATGTTATAGTAGGGTAGACAATCATTATATTATCTAACTAGCGACTCGCCCTCGCTTCGCTTGGGCTCTTCCCTAGATTTAGCATAAGCAAAGCCGCGGGATCCGCTTGTTATGCATATAAACCTTCCTCTTGAATCACTCTATCTATTAAAAAAAACCGCATCAAAATCCGTTGCGTAGTTTTAAAGATTTAAGCATACATAGGGACATAGGGACATAGGGACAGAGAAAGCGACTTTGTTTTATACTATGTAGTGATGAGGATGCGGGACAGGTAGGCAGATAAAGATAGCATCGTTACAAGGCAGCGTTACAACGTTATGGTTGCGGCTTTGCCATGCAGTGCCGCGTCGTAGTGCGCTATGTGCCAGGGTTACCATTAAAAAACAACAGTTGCCGTGTTTCCGATGTCGGATTGCTGTGTTTTAAGGTAAAAGATAAAAAAAATACCGTGTCTCATACAAATGCAATGAAAATGTACACTTCGTAAGGTGCTGATTGCCGTGTTTTAGGATCGGTAACGATTGTTTTGCCGTGTACCGTGTTATTTTTACTATTTAATGGCACCTGATTACCGTATAACACGGCAAATGCCGCAAATGCCGTGTAAATGGCAACTATGGCTATGTCTCATACTATTTCAAACAAAGAATATTTTGCATTGCATTGCAGCGTCGCTCCGCTGCAGTGCAGTTACGCCTAGTGCGCGCGGACCTTTAGAGGCGAGGCAGTAATAGTTATATCTAAATAGTCAGCAAGACAGCAACGTTAGAGCGAGACAGTAATAGAGTGGGAGTGACTCACGAGCGCGCGCTGCACGGTGAACTTGGGCAGTATGCGGCGGAGCGCCGTCCAGTGCACCAGCACGCACGCGCCCACGTCGGGCAGCAGCAGGCGCACGCGCGCGCGCCCCGGCAGCTCCAGCACGACTGCCCGCGCCCAGTTCACGCCCAGACCGAACTTCTCGATGTTTGCCACACATGCCATGTCTGGGTGTGTCATAGACTAGGATTAGTATTTTGTATTTATAGCATAATACACATGTACAGGAAATGTCAACTTCTGTCAAATACATGACCCTACTTTCTGCGCAAGCGGTCGCGGGTTCGAGTCCCGCTGGGGGCATACATTTGTTGAGCACAAATGTTTGTACTCCAGTCATGGATGTTTATATTTATAATATGTATGTATTTAAACTTATATATGTGTAGTATATCAACCATCAAGTATCCTTAACACAAGGCTCGTCTTACCGTGGAACTAGATAGTGCTGTGTGTGAAATGTCCCAACATATTTATTTATTTATTTATTATACACTTACACAAAAACATTAACAATTATTTGTACACTAGGAGTATATATCACTTTAATTGACAAATTTTATAGTGCTTCTTTAAACATGCTTTAAAAACAACAAATATCTATGCAAAAATAGTCACGGCAATTCATTGGATAAGTGTATGAAAGACCAGGATTTAATCTTTGTGAGATATTAGAAAACTACTTCTTAACAATTAAACAAAAAAATTGAAAACATTAATATTTCACAAATAGGTTTAATTAAATTTTTTATATGCGATTATTTTCAGGATATTAAGAAACTATATTAATTTATTTTGTCCTTAGCCAATAATTGATACAAAACTTACCTTTTTCCGGTAAATAAATACTTCCCAATTTGACACTTGGATTATATTCTTGCTCCAAATCTTCACATAATTTTTCATAAGCAATTTGCAGATGTTGCTATTTAATAAAAAATAAACGTAAAATTTACAAGCACATTAGAATTTATATTAGAAATGTTCAACTTAGCTACGTGAAAATATGTATTTAGAATTTACTCAAAATAAGCATGTTTGTTACTTAATCATCGTTGGGTGTAAGTTCAGAGTATAAAATTTATTTAGCGCGTACGCAATGAACGGTATATTACTTGACTTCGTAAATAAACCGTGACAATTTGTTTAAAATAAACAATTCACATGTAAAAGTAATGTTAATAAGGAAAGTGACATAATAGTTACCTCTCTTACAAAGAAATTATCAGGACTGATAATGTGTGTAATGTACACTTCTTCAACAGAATTTTTCTTACTATCATTATTGCCGATAAATATTTTTGGTTTTTCAACAACTCCCATCATCTTTGGATACTGAAAAGGAATATTCTTTATTCAGACACAATGGCGAGTGAAAGGTACGACATAGTGAGTTAAGTTTAACTCTCAACGTTTACTTTATTAGCACAGTATAGGAAAAAAAAATCAGTCACGCACTTGACTGGTTTTTTATTTATTAAGTAGGACGAGCATACAAAAAGGTTTGCACCATCGTACAAGATATAACATTATGACGTATGAATCATTTCTTTTTAATTAGCATAGCGGCCATTTTAAATAAGCCTCTTGGCATCTTGTTTTTTTTTTGTTAAAGGGGCAATAATGTGAACGGATCTGTATTAAATATTTGGCACAAAGGTAGATTATAGGCAGTACAATTCAAACTTAATGGTGGCTCCGGGTACATTCCGATGCGCAGATTGCAGTTTTACAACACCTTAAGTGGAGTACTAGCATCTGTGCTTAACAAATGAATGCACCCAACGGGACTCGAACCCGCGACCGCTGACGACGTGAGCATACCGGCAAGGGGCGCGTGAGCTTGGCGCGGCCGTGGAAGGCGAGCGCGTGCGCCACGCTCACGCCGTGCTCGAACGTGGTGACGTCACACAGCAGCTGCGCGCCCGCCACGCCGCGCACGTGCAGCACCGCCTGCTTGCTGCAGTAAAATTATATTAAATAAAATAAAAATTTTAAATAAATAAAATGTAAATTATATTAAATAAATAAAGTGAAAAATTAAATAGTTCAAATAAAAATATTAAATAAATAAAATAAAAGTAACTCTTTTTATAGATTATTATGATTTACCTTATCTTGCGTGGTTAATATCATCATCCCATCTTTATATCCTTTTAATATTTTAACCACCTCCCAAAAAAAAAAAGGTTCTCAAAACATGTGTACGTTTTTGTGTGCAATGTGCATGCTATGCTATATTTTCGTGCAGTGATTCGTAAATCGTAATATATTTTTTTTATAAATATTGAAAAATAATACTTTGAGTACATAAAACCACAAAAGACAATTAATATAAAAATACATACTTATCAATAATTTTCTGTATGAGGAATGCGTCGTCGCTGCTCCAGTCGCCGTTGATGGGCTCGCAGTTGTTGAGCGCGCAGCTGATCGCGAAGGGCGGCGGCGCTTGCGCGAGGGCTGGAGGGATTAGCCTCAACCTGGAAAAATTATTTTATTATCATTTTATAATTATATACAATCCATTTCAACGTTATATATACATAATAATATATGGCTGATTCACCAAAATACTTTATTGTTATAGCTAGATACACTACAGTTGATTCAGATAACAAGCTATTATGAATACCAAATGACCAAAATCTGTCCAGTTGTTTACTAGTTATGCAGTCACAGAAAAACAGACAAAAATTCTAAAAACTAAAAAAAAGATTGTATATCGTAAATATAATATGTATAGTTAATATATTGTACTCACTTCTCAATAGTGACGGATACTGTACTACCAAAGTCGAAACAAAAGACATGGAATACTTGACGTTTTTTCTCTTCGTTGCTATCAATACCGACAATCCGACATCTTTGCCAAAAATTATCTGCTTTGTTGAAAACTATATAAGTTTTCCCTGCAAATAAAAAAAAGTGGTATGACATTAAAAAAGAACTAGATAAAACCGTTCAATATCTCACCAATAACAATTTTTATGCAACAACAAAAATGTCAGAGT
Organism: Boloria selene; assembly: GCA_905231865.2. Classification (NCBI taxonomy): domain Eukaryota; kingdom Metazoa; phylum Arthropoda; class Insecta; order Lepidoptera; family Nymphalidae; genus Boloria; species Boloria selene. The sequence goes on from HG993142.1 coordinate 8,094,929, forward strand.
ATACCATTGTATAAACAAAAATGCTATTACATTGTTTATAATATAATGTCTCAACTGCAATAAAATGCCGTGTAAGTGGCTCTGTTACAAGAACGCTTATAGAGCAAAACCCGAAATTGAATATGATATTGTACTATCAGGTAACTTAATCTGACATACAAGAACAATGAGTCAGATGAAAGCAACAGGTTTAATTATATCATCGATTTGTTACTCGGACGTATATGACTTTAATTAATGCGATTTATTTTCATTTTCCATTATTTATCCCAACGCGACGGTTTTTTTAGAATTATTAATACATACTTAGGGACTTTAGGATTGAGTTTTTTTTATTATTTTTTACTTTTTAAAAGGAACTTAGGTTTTTGTATTAGGGGTTTTTTAAATAATAAAAAATTAATTTTATAGGTACATACTTATTATAATGTAGATTTTGTTAAGTTGTAAATACATAAGTTCCTAATTAATAATATTATCTTATTTAAAATTTTGTTTATGCTGCCTTTGTCTGGGAAGAAAAACTAACAACTGGATTTCCATGTTCCAATTTTCCCACCACCAATATTCTCATCAAACGAAGCTAATAACACTCTCGATTAAGTCATCAATATTCTCTTTTAGTGCGCTTTCATTTGAGACCCCACTCGAGTATATTTGCAGACATTCGGTTATTCTTCCACACTTTCACCCCCCACAACTTTTAATCGGCTCAACCGATTTTCATCAAACATGTCAACGAACACTCGCCCGTAACTCACTTTTCATACAAAAAAATCTAATTTGAAATCGCTTCATCCGTTCGCGAGCTACGGAGCCAAAGACAGGCAGACAGACATGTCAAATTTATAACAACCCTCTTTGCGTCGGGGGTTAATAAGCTATGAAATTAACGACACAATTGGCTTAGTTCGTGGTACTACCCTATTTGCTGTGCGCGTAGAGAGAAAAATGTAGTGTTGTAATTGCTGTGCCGGTGGTGGCGGGTAGAGAAAGACAGGTAGTGTTGTAACTGCTGTGCCGGTGGTGGCGGGTAGAGAGAGACAGGTAGTGTTGTAACTGCTGTGCCGGTGGTGGCGGGTAGAGAGAGTTAAGTAGTGGTAGTGCCATGCTTGTTACCTTCGGGTAGCAGCCGAATGGGCCGGCACGCCCCGTATAGTACCACTCTCTCACAGAAGACCGGCGTGAAGTGGCAGCTATGCTGTCGCGTTTCGACCGGTAAGTGAGAGTCCGGGAGGCCCACCCCCCTTCCCTCCCTCTTCCCTCCCTACCTTTCCTGAAAGGCCGGCAACGCATCTGCAAGCCTGGCTTGGAGATGTCCATGGGCGGAGGTGATCACTTCCCATTAGGTGAGACTCCTGCCCGTTTTTACCATAAAAAAAAGAGAGTCAGGTAGTGTTGTCACCTTCAGCGACGTGGTGCGGCGAGGGCACGGGCAGCGTGGCGGCGTGGCCCAGGTCGCGCATGAGGCGCTGCACGGCGGGCTGCAGGCGCGCGCGCTGCGCGTACAGCTGGCGCGGCGACACGATGTGCGAGATGTAGATCAACTCCTGCGAACCTGCACACAGACCGCTTTGCTACATTCTCTTAGATTAAAACAGTTATTGAAACTATCTTCTCGGATTTTGTCGCGGATTTATTATGGTATTTGGTTCCCGACGTTTTGAATGCTTTACAGCAATCATGGTCACGGGAGACTGATTTCATGTTCATTTATATGTCAAATATTCGCGTAAACCTATTAAAGTATTATAGTTAAAATATTTGTCTTTTTAAAATAATAAATTGTTAAAAATTTAAATTAATATTATACTAATGTAGTATAAGTGCCTTTTAGTAGTTCTGAATTCAATGTTTGTTGCTGCAAATTATATTTTGTTAAAATTAAATAAAAACCAATTTTGATAACAATGGCCAGGGTAAGAGTAAAATCGTAGGACGAACATCTTTAGATGCTCTCTGAGGCAATATGAAACGCAACCAACGCCAAAACTCAAATGGTAATAATAGATTTACTTACTGTAAAATTCAACAGCTTGACAAAACATACTTATACAAATGAAGTCATCTCAGTTTTGATAATATTATTATGGACATAGTTAGTGGCTTAAAACCAACATTATTACTTTATTTAGAATACATACGAATTTAAGGTCCAATAGCTTTCTAGTAAATTAAACTACAGCCTACAGCATTTTGTAAAATTAATATTTTATTAAAATTATCCTTGTCAAAATCAAACATAAAAACGTTTTCAATTATTGTGCAAAAGTTTAAACTTTTAGTAAACCATTGAAATATGAATGTGACTACAACAATTATAGAAAACAATATTATGTTACACAGAGAAAAAGAATCATTACCTTCAACTAGTGGTTGCTCAAGTTCATCATCACTTGAAGCGACTGGCTTCGATATTGGTTTGTTGTTATCTAAAAAAATTAAAATCTGTATTATATCAAATAAACTAGTGATATAACGCGAGCGAAGCCACCTAGAAAGAAAAACACAGTTGTCAGTCATCCCCTCTATTCGCACCTCTTAAATTAACAGTTTTTCTCTACTATATTATGCATATATGTATTATGAACCTTCCTCTTAAATCACTATTAAAAAACCGCATCAAAATCCGTTGCGTAGTTTTTAAGATCTAGGCATACATAGGAACAGACCGACAGTGGGAAGCAACTTTGTTTTATACTATGTAGTACCATACTGAATCACGTTTGCACAGCTCGGGTTCATTCTATACTATGGTTTGATAAGGGAGGCCCGTGCCCAGCAGTGGGTCGTTCAAAAGGGCTAAATGCAAGTTAGTATTGTTATGGTTATTTCTACTCAATTATACTTTTAATTAGTAACCTATAGTTTATATAAAACAATATAGATATTAAATAAATTTAAAATGATTGTTACCTATTATATTATTAACTTACATGATTTATAAGTTTTGTGTGAGGAGGAGTCACTGTTGTTAGAATTTAAAGATGAGCAGGAACCACTCTTGCTGCGATATTTGGGCATTTTGTTCAAGATATTTACTGGTTTCACAATTTCTTTGCTTTGTTTCTCTTTTGGCTTATTAAGCTGTCTTACATCTGTGAAATATTTTGCTAAGGTTATGCTACTTACATTCTAAAAAGGGTGATTGAAGAATGTGCTGATTTCCACAAGTTGAAACGACGATTTTTGTTACTTTTTGTTATTTCGGTTTGTGGAAATCAGCAGATAAATAAGCAGCACCCCAAAAATATACCAATTTATTATGTACCTTTGATTAGTTCAGGCGGGAACACAGTAGACGCGGGCGCCGCCGGTATGTCGGTATTATTTTCAACCAGTTCCTCAGTAGTGCAAAGATTGTAAACAGGGTTTGCCTTGAATTCTATCTTCATGTAATCCTTTATTAGAGGAAAGATGTCTTCATTTACGGTCACACTGTAAGAGACGTAATAAAATTTTAATATGAATACTGCTACTGCTTATAATCAAAAAGACTGATCTTAAGATCTCATCAAAAAAAAAAATACAATAAGAATATAATAATATTTTATAATAATATTTGTTGTAAATACTCGCTTCACGCATGTTCGTCCCTAGATGCTCCCTACCAAATTTAAAGTTTAAAGCAAAAAAGATGAAAGACTTTCTAAAAACTTGTAAGATCAAATCAAATCAAAATATTTTATTCAGCATAAAAATTGTTACAATTTCTTACTGATCGTCATGAGTCTACCACCAGTTCCGAAAGAAGAAACCTCTGACTTGAGAAGAACTGGCGAAAGAAACTCAGCGGGACTAATATTTTTTTTTTATCTTAATCTCACTATTTTTTTAAATTAAATTGTAAATTAACAATAAGTCTATATGTTGAAATAGCCTGGCGGCGATTACATCGTTCCCAAGGTACCAACGTACTGTCTTCTCAAAAATCGTTAATCGAATAATAGTCTTTAGACCTCCTTAATGCGGCACTGTCGCAATATCTGTTCTTAGCGGATGTGTACTAACTATACACATCTATATCTATTCTGTATCTAAGTGATACCAAATTTCATCTTTATACATCAAGTGGATTTCAATATTTCGTGATGAGTGAATTTCCCTTTTATATATTTAGATGTACAGAGTAATACATTTATTTGGACTTACTCCATAGTATTCTCTGTTTGATCTCGAGCTAGATACCAAGGTACTTTAACAATTGCCTTTGCTTCATCCACTATAGCAGGTAAATTAATCTGAAAACAATTCAGATTGATATTATAAACATGAAAGTGACTCCATCTGCTTGTTAAATTTTGACACAAAGACCACTGAATCAATTTTCATTAAGTTTCCTTTATAGATAGATGTGACCTTGATAAAGATATAATATATGATATTTTATAATAAAAATCTAGGGAAAAGTGTGTAAATCATTTTATAACAATATTTCTAATAATTATAAAAAGATAAAAAGCATTTGTTTTTTTCATTTTACATTTGATATAGGCCTAATCTGTTAAAAAATTAAAAACAAAAATTCAAGCAATCTTTACTTTATATGTGCAAATAAGCAACTGCCAAAATATTGGGGGTTAAGACTTTAAATGATAAATTTAAGTTCTGTTTGGAAATTGTAATGAAAGTTGATAGCCTGAGAAATAATAAGAAGCTATCCCTTACATATTTTTATCAATATAATCAAAATCTAAGTAAAACAAGTTGTACATATGTATAGTACAGCTATCAGAGAAAAAAATATATATTCACCTCTTTCAACTTGCTTGGCTCTAATGAGTTTATTTTATTTAAAACATTTTTTGTTTTCTTAATATTATCAGCAATATCCGCTTTAGCTTTCTTTAATGACTCTAGTTCAGAAAATTTTAGGTTTAACACTTTTTGGGTTATTTCTTCTTGTTGCATTTGTATGGCTGAGTGGAGTTTAGAGAAATGTTGATCAATTTTGTTAATTAAATTGGTGTAATCTGTGGTTTTAGTGTCATCCGCCATTTTTGTCAGTAAATAGCCAACATCCTGGAAAATATTTATTTCAATAGAAATCTTTAACTTTTTTATAGCAGAAGAATCATAAATTAATTTTTTTTAATTTAAATATTTAGTAAGTATCATTAAATTGAATTAAAAATTTAGGTACTTTAATTATAATATATGTAGTTTATAATTTCAAACTTACAACAGCTGTTTTTGTTAGTCGACGAAACATTTCATCCACTTTAGGGTTCATATTAGCTAGATCGGCCAAAAACTCTTCATTCTACAAAACAAATTATACATCTAGTTTATAATAACTTAAAAATATATTCATATAAAATTATTTTTGAGGATCATTACTTAAAATTACTTAAAAAAAAACAATTTATAAACTGTCAATGGTCAAGATCAGCTATGAAAACTCAAGTTTTAATATTAACAATTACTTTAATGGAAATTATAAAAAACAGATAAAAATGAGTCTTATCCTGCAATTTATTAAAACTCTTTAAGCATTAAAGTATTTATTACCCTACTGCGCCAGAAGAATGGTTATGTTTTTGAGTGTATGTATGTATATTTGTTTGGCACACTCTGTAGCCTAAATGGCTTGATAGATTTTAGCTTGAGAAGTGTGATTATATTTGTCTTTACTGTGAGTGACACTGGGTATAATATGAATATCATAATAATAAATAAAATGGCTGATGTTTGTGACATTTCTTAGATTTTTTATACTACATATTAGTGTATTAATATTTAATAGTTTTTTTTGCATTTTTTTTTTAATTTTTTTAATGTATGTCAAATATTCTATACTTACAACTTCTTTTATGGAAGTAATGTCATGATTTTTGCAAGACTTCTCTCCTCCAACCACTAAACAGTCCATACAAATAGACTTTAAACAATCTTTGCAATAGTAATCCAAGTTCTTCTCTTGATGGATTCCACAAGTGTTGTTATGGATATACCCATCTAAAATTATATCAATTATTTTGTGTAACTTAATATGTTTAACAATACTATAATACACATAATAAATTGTTATGATACCTATGTTTTTTAGTACATGATTTTTAAATATAATGAATTTTTTGTGGCTTTTATTGAAACAATTATTGCATACAATAATGCCACATTGTTCACACATTTTTGAAGTGGATTCACCACACTCCACACATATACCTGGAAAAATTTAATAAATTAATTTACAGAAATTCATAAGAAATATGAATACAAATTATTATTATCATACCTATTTGCTAAAAGACTGAATGGATGAAGATGATATTATGTATCGTTTTTGAATTTTTACTGTTTTAAATGTCAATGTTATGCGAGTTTATAGACTTTAAATCTTAAAATAGACATATTTCTAACTATATGTCATTGACAGAAATGGTATACATGCACTGAGTACATTAAACTTTAAACTCAATTTTCTCAAAATTATAATTGCAGCCTATACCTTCATAAATTCTTTATTTGATAAAACACTTTTATTAAGAACTTTGAATGGATTTTATTATGCTTTGATTAATACAAAAACTGTAACACTTTTGCCTTTTATTACAAAAATATAAGTATAATACCGCTATGTGTTAAACTATAATATAATATAAATTTTACCTGACATAACTTATATATTTATAAACTAATTATATAACAGTATTTTATTGTTTTAACATACCTTGAGTAGATTCAGTACTTTTAATGATTCCTTTGATATCTATGAAGCATTCATCATCACAACTAGGTTTGTTATGATTTTTTGACTGCAAGTTATACAATGAGCATTTTAATTATAAAACAATTAACAACTGTTTGATGAATGACATGATAAAAAAGGTAACTGTATAATATTATCTTACCTCCATACATTGTAAGGTAAGCTCTCCAACCATATAAATGTTGACTGGAAACAAGGAATTCAGTGAAATTTTCTTTTGCTTGTATAAATCCAAGTCATTGGATTTGATTTGCATATCTTGATTGCAAACCTTACACATAAGCGGCTCGTCAAATTTCAATAAATTTATAATACAGTTTTCACACATTGAGTGTCCACATGGGAGGAATAATGGTATGTTTTTAATTATTATGGATTCCGCAGCTGAAAAAAATTCTGTTAGTCTTTAGGCGTATACAATAAGCGTTTTTGGCGAAGGTATACACTTCTATATAAATAAAAAGATGATTTCAATTTTAATATAGTAATTTAACTTTCCTTTATATTTTACAGATATAACATGCTTTAAATTTATTCGGATCAATATTGGTAAAAATGAAATTTGAAATGCTTATATTCGATACTCACATTTTAGTTGGTAAAACTGACTGCAACCCGGGCATGTTTTCTTTATTTTTGCATCCATTTTATCTAACATTTTTGTTGTTGTGTACCTATTAGTTTAATCTTACTCCAAAATCGGTAGTTCTGATTTTGAAGATCAAGTTAACACGTAGTATCATCGGTTTTAAATGATACAAAGAAATAGAATCAATCGTAAAAATATGCGTTTCAGCACAATGTTTCAAATTCTTTGAGAAATGTAAAACTAAAAAGTAAAAACAACATACAGTTCGCGTCACGTAAAAAGAACGCTGGAAGAAAGTGGTGGGGGGTGTGTTTGCGCATGGGTACATTCGCACACGTAATTACTAAGTCTATTCTTTTATTTTTAAACTAGCCTTTCGCTCGCGACGTATATTGGTTATTGTCAGGTACATTGAAAAATATATTAGATAGAATGTATTAAATAGAATTCTATTAATTAATAAAATATGTTTGATTCAGTGTAGAATGTTTACTATACTTAGAAAAAACTTAATTAATTAATTTAATATATTTTAAAAAATTATAAACTGCATTATTATCGAACTCTCTCTTTATAAATAGTTCAAAAATATTTTTCTCTATTTTTTATATATGTATAAAACCATTTCGTAATTAATAACTTTTGTGTGCGCGATGGTATTTTGAACTGACGGACCAATACCGAGCCGGAAAGCATGCGGAGCGTGCCTCTACGTCCCACACCCCGCGTCTTACCACCAAATTGGCCTATAAATCGTCTCTGCGCAACTTGACAGCCAGCGTTCTTTTTACATGACGCGAATTATAAGTAACTAAGTGTTGCTATGTATAAAATTATTTGAATAAAACCAAAGTAATGATAAAACTGATTTGAAAACAAGGTAATAAAACGTGGATATACTAGTTAAGTACAGTTCGCGTCACGTAAAAAGAACGCTGGAGGAAAGTGGTGGGGGGTGTGTTTGCGCATGGCTACATTCGCATACAAAATTACTAAGCCTATTCTTTTATTTTTGAACCAACCTTTCGCTCGTGACGTATATTGGTTATTGGTAGGTATGTTGAAAAATATATTAGATTGTCATTAAATAGATTTTTATTAATTAATAAAATATGTTTGATTCATTGTAGAATTTTTAATCTACTTACAAAAAATTAAATTAATTCGTTTAATATATATTATTTTATTGATTATTATCATTATTATCAGACTCTATCTTTATAAAGCAATATGCATCCAAAATATTATTTCTCTATTTTTGATATAAAATCATTTCGTAATTAATAACTTTTGTGTGCGCGATTGTATTTTGAACTGACGAACCAATAGCGAGCCGGATAGCATGCGGCGCGTGCCTCGACGTCCCGCGCCCCGCGTCTTACCACTATAATATTACTTTTCTCTATGCTTACCACCAAACTGGCCCATAAATCGCCTCTGCGCAACTTGACAGCCATGAGCCAGCGTTCTTTTTACATGACGCGAATTATAGATAGGTATAAGCGTACACCTGAGCAAGCCAAAAATATGTACATATAATTTTTTTTTAAATTTATTAAGAGCTGGATTCGAGTCCTTCGCTCTAAATTGTACATATAATAATATTACAGTGTCGCCAACATTTAACATTTTATCCCCCTAAGAGTAAATTCAAAAACCCCTAAAACCCCCTAAATGATAATTTGAAAAATGTAGGTTCTTATCTAATACTAAAACGTTTAATTTTAATTTTTTTTTATTTCGTAAAAAACTTATTTATGGTTATTATCATAAGAATTACAATTATTTATAACCATTTAATAATAATAACAATAATAAACCTTTAAATAACGCGTCACTTTCTCATATTTTTGTATATTTTTGAGAATATTTTTTATCTTTTGTTTTCGACATCACTCCAATAATGATCAATCGTTATTAAAAATAAAATATCGATGTAAGGAAGTCTTGAATTTTCGAATAATAATAAATAATGTAATCTACTTGGTTGGTAGTAGACTAATAAAACCACTCGTGAACCCGTAAAAGTAGTATATTTCTAGACAAAGCAATACAAAACTAAGAAATGCGTCTATACAAAACAATAAGTATTCCTATAGTGCGACCGCCCAATATCGGATCCAGAATGGATGCCGACCGTGCTAGTCGGAGTGCGCTCAGCTGCCCGTAACCGTTCCAAAGAGAGGAAGCGTGTTCGTGCGAGCCGAACGTCGAATGAGGCCGTGCGAGGCCTTATATAGTAGATGGCCGCGGAGCGGTGGCAGCTTGCGCTAGAGTGGGGCTCGGTGGGAGGAGCGTGCTCATGTCCACGCGTATAGGCCGTGTTACAGTCTCCCCCTCTGTCTCCGAAAACGCCCCGGTGAGGTAGACAGGACTCAGGTAGGCTGCTGCTTCTTTGGTGGCCTTCCACGAGGACGAGGCTTGGCTGTGGTTGTGTGGTCCACTTGCGGAGTTGATTTCATCTTCCGTGGCCGACCTCGTCGGCGTAGGGGCTGGACCGGCTCTGGCAGGGCGGCTAACGCCATCCCTTTATATGGTCGTAGGGCCGACGAATGGTACAATCCTGCAGACAAGTTTGGATTCATGGGATCAGCAATCTGGAAAGAAGACGGTCCATGAATGTCTTTAATAATGTAAGGGCCGTCTCGTCGGGGTGCTAGCTTAGCACTGAAACCTTGTGTGGATTTGCTTAAGGCATGAACATCGACCATAACTTGATCGCCAGGCTGGTAATTAGGACACGGTTGACGTTTCTTATCGGCGTGTTCTTTTCTCTTCTCCTCTTTTATTTCCTGGATTTCATGGGCTTTTTTTAGTGTAGAAGCCATCATTAACAACTTCGGCGTTATCTCAGGAATGAAATTCTCATTTTGCACAATTTGTCGCAGATCGTGAATGGTGTCATCAGTAGTGCGGAGATCTCGACCAAAAGTTAAATAGGCTGGCGTGTGCCCAGTAGACGAACACACAGCTGTATTCATTGCAAAGCGTATGCTTGGTAAATATTCTGACCAATTGGTGTGGTCATTCCCAACTAGTATGGCTAACTGTGTTTTCAAATCTCTATTGCGTCTTTCAACAGGGTTTGTTTCTGGGTGATACACAGGGGTAAAACCATGATCAATGTTCAAGCAGAACGTAAGTTGTTGCATCACATTACTTACAAATTGAGAGCCGTTATCGCTAATGAACCGCCGTGGTGTACCATACCGTAGAATAATCTCATCTAGTAGCACTTTTGTGCACTCTTCGGCAGTGGCTTGCTTTAATGCAAACAATTCGACCCACCTACTAGCCAGGTCTTCTATGATAAAGATCCATGTCTCTTCTTTGGGTGTTTTAGGTAGAGGTCCGAACAAATCGAAGGATACGACTTCAAACCTTTGGTTGAGAGCTGTCGTTTGAAGCAGACCAGCTGGTTTCAGATTACTCGGTTTGTACCGTTGACATTCAATGCAGTTCCGGATGTAACTTTCTATATGTTTTCTCATCCCTTTCCAAAAGTATCGTTTAGCAATACGTTCAATAGTTTTATCCACTCCATAATGACCAGCGGAAGCTTCATCATGATACACAGCAATAACTTTCTCTTGCTCATGCTTAGGAACGACTAATTGAGCATTTTCACTTTCTGATTTGTATCTGTAGAGCAGTCCTCGATTCATAAGGTATCCTTTCGAACTCCAATATTTCCCGTTTTCATGTTGTTTTCCTTCTAAATCAGTAACTATTTTTACTAAGTCTTGATCTTTCAATTGTTCCTCTCTTATTTCTTTTGAATTCTTCACTGGCAACTACTATGCTACATACTCCACAGTCTGCTTTTATTGTAGGGTTGCAATTAGGACGTGATAAAGCGTCGGCGACAACATTCGTCCTTCCTTTGATGTATTTAATGGTCAGATTATAAGGTTGCAATTGCAAGGCCCACCGTGCTAGTCGACCACTAGGAGACTTTATCGACATTAGCCACTTCAGGGCTTGATGGTCAGTTAGAACAGTGACATCCGTACCCTCAATGAAACCACGGAATTTGTTTACAGCCCAGACTAACGCTAGTGCTTCTCGCTCTGTAGTCGAATAGTTTCTTTCGGCTGGAGTAAGGAGACGGCTAGCATACTCAACTGGATGTTCGTGTTCCCCCTCCCCCTGCACCAAAACTGCACCAATGGCATAATTGCTAGCGTCAGATTTAATTGTGAAAGGTTTGGTGTGATCCGCTTGCATTAACACTGGAGCTGTAACTAACAACTTTCGAAGCTCTTGAAACGCTTTCTTTTGTTCATCTTTCCAGGTCCAAACAACATTCTTCTTCGTCAAACGGGACAGTGGCTCCGTAATCTTTGCAAAATTAGGGATAAAACGCCGGTACCACGAAAACATATGGAGAAATGACGTCAAATGCTTTAGGTTTGAAGGTTCGGCCATATTCACTATGGAGGCAACCTTGTCGGGATCCAATTGAAGTCCATCAGGCGTTATGTAATGTCCTAGATATTTGACCTTAAAACAGAAAAAGACACATTTATCCTTGTTGGCTGTGAGGTTGTAGTCTTTTAAGCGTCCAAAAACATCTTTCAGGTCTCTAAAATGTTCGTCTAGATTTTCAGACATTACTATCAAGTCATCCAAATAGACAAGGAGTTTAATGTGACTTAAGGAAATGCCGAATCTGTCCATGAGACGCTGAAAAGTTGCTGGTGCATTTCGTAGACCGAATGGCATTCTCAAAAATTTGTATATACCGAAAGGTGTGACGAATCTAAATCTTTGCCTGATCTTCATCCCTGACTTTAATTTGCTAATAACCAGCGCGAAGATCTATAGTGCTCATGTAACGGGTAGGTTTAGCACTGTGAAGGAGATCATCAATACGTGGCAGCGGGTATACATCGGCAGTTGTGATCGCATTCAACTGGCGGTAATCTACGCAAACTCGTGTACTGCCGTCTTTCTTTGGAACAAGTACGACTGGCGCTGACCAAGAAGAGGAGCATGGCACAATAATTGCTTGCTCAATCATCTTCTCTATTTCTACCTTTAGGGCCTGTATCTTTACTGGTGACAATCTATATGGTGGAACAGAGATCGGCCTGTGAGATCCCGTATCGATAACGTGTTCAGTTTCCGTTGTCGGCCTGCCATTGGATACGAATACAGCTTCATTTTCTTCAAGGAATTGACGTAACCGAACCTTCTCTTCTTGTGTCAGTAAGCACTCGTGGTTGCTCATGTCAACCGAAGAAATCCCGGTCCCTGGGAATAAACTAGCAGAGGCAGGCGATAATTCGACTTCATCCTCATGGATATGCCTGCGTGCGTCTTCGTATAGGGCATCAATAATTGGCGAGTATCCATCGAATAAAAGTGTTCGAGACCTTTTTGGTGGAGTCGAGAACTCTATGGGTATCAGAGGTCCATAAGGTCGCTCCAATTCCTGCTCCGTTGCACCAGGTACAACAACATCACTCCGGTCTGGGGAATGTGGAGGCGTCATCGGCTGAGGGAGTGGATCTGTAGTTTTAACAGACGTTGGACTGGGTGTGCTCATCAATGGAGATTCCATCACTGGCAAGCACATGCTGGATAAGACACCCGCAATGTCCATTGAGTTATCCACGCTTTCTGGATTTAGCTCGTAGTACACTTTTGGTTGATCAATAAAATTACAGGTTCGTTGGGGTAGGTTTAGTGTCAACTTAGCGTCTTCGATAAATCCTACTCCAAGAAGCGTTCTATTCTCCCTGGCATTTGGGAATATCACAAACGAAGTGATGATGTCCCGTCCATAGAGAGTGACTGTCGTTTTCACTGTCAGAACGTCCTGTCTTTTGGGTACTCCATCGGCGAGGGTTACATACATGGTCTCCCTCTCAAACCTTTTCCCGATTCTTTCGAGACTTTTGTAAAGCTGGTAGGAGGCAACACTCGATTTAGCGCACGTATCTAGGTACGCTACTCCCTTCAGTCCTTCGATGGTAATTGGCACCGTGGGGCGTGGTCGAACATCGGCAGTCATATTCGCTGAGCAGAAACAAAAATCAACTGACGTAGTAGGTTGTCTGTTCTTACACGTTTGGCAGCGACTGCGTACTACTCCTGGCTCACCACACCCATAGCAAGCAAACTTTGGTTTCTCGTTAAAATGCTCACTTGCGACTGCTTCAATCTTGATGGTATCCTGTCGTCTCTCGTGAGTGTCCTCTTTTGCCTTCTTTCTGCAGATTCTCAGCCGTGTGGCCGAAAAGACGACAATACCTACATCGTACCTTGTTTTGTTTTTTATTATTTTTATATTGTTTTGTTTTGTCTTCGTTTGTATGTTCATTGTCCCATTTATTACTTATTTCCATTTTTTCCCTCAAGTTTCTTTCAATGTCTCTCGCTTTAGTTAATAGTTCCTCAAACGTTTCTATGGAGTCTCTATTAATTCTTTCTCTTACCGCAAGTCTAATTTGACCAAAAACGAGGCTGATTTCTTGCTGAACCGTGTGTGGTTGTGACAACTCGGCAAGCAGCGCCCTCTTCTTGGCGATAAACATTTCAGTAGGTGTCTGATCATCCTGTTTTATACAAACTAATTCTTGGTAAAGTTCGTAATCAGGCTTCTTTGGGGAAAAAGTATGTCGTAAGCGTTCCTTGAAGGTCTCCCATGACTTCACATGACCTTTTACGCCTTGCCACCAAATTGCGGCATCACCGACCATAACCAGCGGCAAGCCCTCCAGAGCGTTGTAGTCGGATATTTTCTCCACTTCCTTGAACACGGTCACTGCTGCGAGGAACGATTCTACTTCTGCCTTAGAACCTCCAAATTTAGCTGGACACTGAGCAAAGGTACTTCTTTCCCTTGTGCTGGCGGTGATCGTGAGGATGAGCTCCTTTAATTGGCTTTCCGACATATTAACTGACATTTTGTCTGGAATGCTACTTTGATAACGATCGGGTTGGCGAGTGGGTCTGGGCCTCAATAATTTTTTATCGGGCTCCACGTTGCGCGCCACTGTAATCTACTTGGTTGGTAGTAGACTAATAAAACCACTCGTGAACCCGTAAAAGTAGTATATTTCTAGACAAAGCAATACAAAACTAAGAAATGCGTCTATACAAAACAATAAGTATTCCTATAGTGCGACCGCCCAATATCGGATCCAGAATGGATGCCGACCGTGCTAGTCGGAGTGCGCTCAGCTGCCCGTAACCGTTCCAAAGAGAGGAAGCGTGTTCGTGCGAGCCGAACGTCGAATGAGGCCGTGCGAGGCCTTATATAGTAGATGGCCGCGGAGCGGTGGCAGCTTGCGCTAGAGTGGGGCTCGGTGGGAGGAGCGTGCTCATGTCCACGCGTATAGGCCGTGTTACAATAATAATATATATAAAATAATAAAAAAATCCTAAATGTAAGTGATCAGCTGTAAGCTTTGAGCCGTTATTGGCCGTTGTGTTACAGTTTATGCGATTCACCACTAGATGTCATCATAATTATCATAAAATGATGTTTAAAGATATTAAAAGATTATTTTTTTTCAGAGTCTTTAAACGAAACTTTATAAGCTCCTAAAAAAACCCCTAAACATTTTCCCCCCTAAAGAAACCCCCTAAAAATTTTCCCCTCTAAAAAAAGTGCAATTTTTTTACCCCTAAATTTGGAGGGAAAACCCCTAAGTTGGCTACACTGCCTGACCCGTTTAATATACCCGTATTATGATATTTTTATTTAATGAAGATCCTGTTTGTATTTAAGAAATTATACATATTTTTATTATAATAAATTTGGCACCATACCAAACATTTAAGCCAGAAGATCATCAACCACTATTCCGTTCCTCTACCCTCACTTTTCATACCTATTCTCTTTTCCTAACTCTCTTTTAACTCACGAGTTCTGTTTCCATAGCGAACAATCAATTATTAGAATTTGCAGAGACATCCTGCAAAGAAATAGTAATACAACTTGATCACTTGCCGTTTAATGTATTTTCAATCGTAAATAAATTATTTTCTCTTATTTATAGACAATTTTTATACCTACATCCAGTAACTATCTGTTGACACACTGTTAAGACGTGGTAACATTATAATGACAGTATTCAATAATATGATAAGAACATCATCAATTTTGTAATGTAACTAGCCAATATAAAAAGCTTTAGATAAGCACGATTATAAAGAAAATTAATATTTGTAGCTTTCCGTAAATACTAATTCTCAAAATGTATTAAAAAGCTAACCAAGACTTGTAGCTTAGATCCAGACATTTTTATTAGTTGGCTTTTAGGAAATCTTTAAATAAAATACATTTAAAAAACAAAAAATGCCTCAAGGATTACTTCACGTTACGAATAACTAAAATACCATGAAATATGAGAAAAAATATCCCCTCACTGGCAACATTAAAATTCATTACAACTCTGACAAATATTGTTGACACATTGTTTGAATGCAACTCCAACATCATAAGCGGCCTTCTAAATTAATCCGGCTTATAGTTGTTTAGCATCAACCCGATTCCTTTTTTATCCAAAGTCCTTGAGCGTCTTGTAAAAACTCAATTATCTCAATTTCTTTGTTATCACAATCTTCACTGTCCTCTGCAATCTGGCTTCCGTCCTGGTCATAGTACGACTACTGCATTAGCTAAGATTACTGAAGATATTCGCGAGGGTATGGATGCGCAGAAAGTCACCATATTAGCATTGTTAGACTTTAGCAATGCGTTGGTACGGTAGATTTCGATATTCTGCTTGCTTCCTTAGGTTCTTTTAACATATCTCCTGATGTAGTTGACTGGTTTCGTAGTTACTTGTGTGAACGCCGTTAGCGTATACGTGTCCGAGATACGTATTCGGACTGGTTACCAGTCAAGGCTGGTGTTCCGCAGGGTGGCGTGTTACCGGTGTTACCTCCTCTTTTATTTTCAATCTTTATCAGCAATATCTGTCAACATATCTTCTCTCTACCAGCTCTATGCAGATGATTTGCAAATTTATCGTCAGTCTAAAATTACAGAATTGCATACGGCTATTGATGATATCAATGAAAATCTGTCAAAAATTACCATCTGGAGTGAGTCGTTTGAACTGCAATTAAATTCGTCTAAAACCCAAATAATAATTATCGGCAGTACTAAACTCATTTCCAAAATTAACTTTATCGCTTTGCCTCCGATAGTTTTGAACGGCGTTATTAGGTATACCTTTCAGCAAAACAGTTAAATATCTAGGCATTATTATGGATGAAAATATGTCATGGGTTCTGCAGCTGCAGTTGAGTGAGGTAAGTAGGAAGATGTTTTCATCGGTTGCATTCCTTCGGCGTTTACGTAACTTTTTACCTATATCCACCAAAATTTTGCTGGCACAATCACTCCTTTTACCAATTCTAAAAAAACTATGCTGATATCTGCTACCGTGATATTACTGAGGAGCAATTAAATAAACTTGAGCGACTTCAAAACCTTTGTATTCGGTTTATATTTGGGTTACGCAAACATGATGATGTTTCTGATTTTCGTAAAAAGCTCAATTGGCTCCCTATCCGACTTCGCAGAAATACTCATATTCTTCACCTTCTTTACTGTATTCTGTTCGATCCATGTACCCCACTGTACCTCAAAGAGCGTTTTTCATTCTTCGGGCACTCACATTCTCGCTTACTTCGCTCCAATTATAACCTAATCCTAAAAATCCCGCCTCACTCTTCTTCTTTCTATGGTAACTCCTTTTCTATCACAGCTCCTCGCCTTTGGAACTCTCTTCCCCAAAATATTAGGAATGCGAAATCGCTATTGATTTTTAAAAAACGTACTTTTTTACTCTATAATTATTTTCTTGGCTAGTTTTACCTTTTATCTTTTTAACTTTTGATTATGATTAGTATTCTTAAGTCTTGCCTTTTATGTCGTTATACATAATATATTATGGTTATTTGTATAGATTTAGTTTATAAACTTATTATTAATATATATTTTGTATACGTTCATTACTTAGGTATTAGAGTATTGTTAGCCCATTTAAAACTTAATAAGTATTTACGGTGAAATTAAAAAAAAGACGCATTTGGGAATCCGTTGAAAGTTCCTTGTATTTTAACATACTAAGCTAAGCTTAAAGCTTGTTCAACAAGTAGGTAGGTATATTAAATTTTAGATAAGATCATCAATAAAGTTTAGAGGTCGATTTAATTGTGCTTTTGCCTATGTTTCGATGTACGAGTAAGTGCATGTAGAGCCAACATTCAACATTGCGCGGTTGGCTGTCTCCGAAAGAGCACGCGAGTGTCGGATTCTTGCGTAATTTGACCGAGCAAGTCGTCGCGCATTTAACTGCATCCTTTATGAATACCGTCAATTACTTATTTGAACCTGTCGTGACCATCCTTAATGCAGTGACATAGTGTTTCATTTACGATGATATTGTGATTTTATTAGACTTATTTAGAAAAAGACAATCAAGATGATTAAAAGGAGAGTTCATATTATGCCTATAGTGTTTATTTCTTTACTTTCAGTAATAGGTAAGAATTAAAATATATATTTTATATACTAAAAATATTACAGATAAATTTACAAAGGCATAATAAGGGATTTTTATTTTTGTAGAGTCACGAACATTTACCAAATGATCAACAACGACTAAAATATTTGATATTGTTAAAAAGTTTCATTGAAATCCGTAATACATGTGTTATCCGTAATACTGTATGTAAATTAATTATTTTTTCAAAATATTTTTGGCCAATAGGTGTGTTTAAACAGCAAAAAATGGTTCCATATATTTTGATTAGCGTTATTATGACAAAATTGTTTTATAATGCCTTGTATACCTAATGCCTATATTAATTTTAAAACTTGATAAATAAATATAAAATTAGCAGATACTATATAAATAGTACATTAAACAACAACACATAATAAAAAAAACAGACTGGAAATATCTACAAGGCTTTAGGCACTAAATGCTCTTGCGAATTGTGTTTTAGTTATCATTGCATATCAATTTGTGGCAAGATTCTCATATTTTGTAAAATGGTAATGTAATTATTGTATTGGTAAATATCTATTAATTTTTAATAACTGTTCGTACCTACATTCATTTTGGAACTCTTATTAACATAAGAAGAGACTGAAATACTAATCTAGGCATACTTCAGTTATGTGAGTAATGGCTAATGAGTGGAGTAATTAGGTACATTTGTACATAATCTATAACAGTACTGTGGCAGTTTCCATCCCCTCATTCAACATATTTTTAACAGAACGAAATATATGAGTTTAACTTCTTAATTTTATTTTAAGTTCATTTATATATTTTCACCATAGGTGGTACGCGAGATGGAAGCCGGGTTAAGCGACTACGGGCGGACAGCACGGCAGTTCGCGAGCCGGCCCAAGCATTAGACGCACCCGAACCTGAACCAAGCTCTGTTCCAGCACCTATATCATTTATTAACCCCTCAGTCAAAGAATACCTCGAGCTTGGAATGGCAATACCTGGTGAGATAAATGTTTAAATAAGTTAAATTTAGTTACAATTAGCTTCACAGTGCGTCATTATATTTACCTTAGTTAAGCCTCAATTTTAAAGTAAAAGTCATCCTACAGTAGATACATTTTATATATTATATAATAAAACAAATGAAAACCAATATAGACATTGAGCATAAAGGTATACCTACTTATTGTAATTTTGTAGTTTGTTGATGAGCATGTAAAGATTATAATAGGTATCCTGTAGGTACATATAGGTATATAGGATTTTAATAAATGATGAGAATAAGATGTGGGTGATGGACAATTAAATAAATCGCTTATACAAAATGACGCACTAAGTAATAGTTCAACATATTATAAATTTATTGTGAGAATATTTTTTTGTATTTTTAATTTTTAATTACAAAGTGTCAGTTGACAATATTAAAAACATGTTTTTAAAGTGCCTTTGAACTTGAAAAGACTCGGTGATATCTGTCAATAATAATTATTATTATCATGATTCAATTATAACAAGGTCGACTGGAATATAATTCGTTATTTTTTCTTAACTGTTTTGTTTAGCGAAGATAAATCGACCTTATCGACCAAGATCCAAGACCCTGGGATACTACATTTTTACTTATTTTCTCAAGAATCAAACGTAGGTATAGGATTAAGTATGCAGGTTCTTAAAAGTGCATGTAGCGTCTGGGGGCCCTGGGAACTTGGTCGATAAATACTTTCCTAGATTTATTCGTTCGTTTATACTGACGTTTCAATTTTATTGCGGATTCTTTCTTTAATTTTTGGTCTTCGACGTTCGGCTAGTTTGACGCCAATCATTAAAAAATGTTTAAGATAAAAGTCTTCCTTTTTTATATACGAGTATCAACGTAGGTAAATATTTATTAATTAAATTAATAATAAAAAACAATTTTAACCACTTCAAAACATTTTTTTGATAGTTAAAATATAAATACAACAAACTCAAATTACACTTACATTAGTAACCAAACTAAGCTCAAGCAATATCATTTTAATTCTAAAAATTCAACATAATATTAATATTTATAAATGTTTGTTCCGATGAGTATATTATGTCGAAGGTTAATTTAATAAATCTTTGATAGTTCGCCTTTTGATGTGTCGCGTTTTTTTAATTTTACGCAAAAATACCAGATATATATTTATATTGAGGCTATTAAATAATCAATAAGCTCGATTCGATGAATTGTATTTTCGATAAGCTTTTAGTTCGCTTCCTGGTTGTTGTAATTATCATCTCATTTGAACGAGTTTTATAATATTCGTTTAATGTGTCATCAAATAAATATTATACATACATGGCCCTCAAATGAATTTTAACATTATCCATAAGAACACAATAGTATTAGCTACCTCAGTCTCGTCTGGTATAGTGATTATATGCCGATATCGATTTTCGAGGAATAGAGTTTCATGAATACTCAAATAATAATGATGGAAGCTATATCATAATATAGTTTAAAATAAGTTTACCCCTAACAACTTGTTGTTATCTTCTATACTCTTCCTCGTTTGCCTCGTGTATGAACCCGATCTTTTTATGGGATAGAAAGTGTTATTCAGACTATATTTATATCTGTACCTTATGTTGTCAAGATGTTTTCAGCTATTCTCGTTATGTAAAAAACTGTTATCCATCCTCAGTCCTCACTAATTCAAATATTTTACTACTATATAAGTACGGATTAATTATAAATAAGTACAGTTGTTGATGTTAATTTATTTACCTAAGTAGCTATTCTAAGATACCACTCTAAAGAAATACAACAATTTATAATGATTATGATGTAAATCTATTATTGCTTAATATTACCACACCATAGCTTAGAGTTAAAGTAAATTCTAATATTCTCAAACATCACAGGTGATATCAACTATCTGAACTTTAGCTTTACAACCTACCAAGAAATAGTTAGTGCTCGCTGTTACGGTTCGAAATTCTATTTTCGCAATTCAAACCGTCCTCTCGCTGTCTCTTTAATGTACGTAACTACACTGTTAGCTTTGTCGAAACACTTTTTTGTTTAATTTTTTTGTCGATTAAATTATAACATTTTATATACTTTAGTATATACATAAACACGTATCTCAACAGGATTGTAAATTTATGTAAATTACTATTAAATCAATATCTTTTTAAAGTATGAAATATAATATGACGTTATTTTAAATTAAGTAATAGAGTAAATTCCACATAAATTGTTTGCATCTAACTGAATGTCACAAGATGTCATTTTAGTTTTGTTTTTCTTACTTTTTATTAATCTTATCTTTCTTAAATCTAAATATATTCTTAAATCTAAATATATAAAAGCGAAAGGTCACTCACTCATATCATCCCGAAATACATTATATATCGAAAACCGCTTGACGTATAAAAATGAAAGAAAGAGAAAGGATTTAGCGACAGGGCTGGATTAACAAGGTGTAAGCACTCTAGCAAGCTCGTATAAAAGTTATTATTTTTTATACTACCGACCTGAAATTTAGCAAGTGAACACGCAGTAGGGACGAATCCGAGCGAAGCAACGGTGAGTCCCTTGTTACCTATATATATTTGAAAATAAATCCATAAAATATACATGTATGTATATATATATATATATATTATGAGCATATTTTAGGAAACGGACTTTTTGTAGATCTTTTCACGAGGAATAATTCAGCCATCTATTGTTTTCGCACCCGCCGCGGATGTATAAGAGGCACGATTTTTCCAACTTTCTGGTCAAATAACGACATAAACACATTATATACTTAGCTCACGTCTGTCTGGATTCTGGAATAAAAACCTTTACAACAGTGAAAGAATATAATAGCATATTATTCTTTCACTGTTGTAACACAGGCTCTCACAGACTCTCACTCTTTTCTTCTTCTTTACTATACTTCATATACTTAAATATTTTTAATTTATTAGTATTAGTTTTGTTGTTATTCAATAAACTTAATCTGAACCAATATTAAACAAACTAAATTCTTAATTACATATTTAGTTGTTAAGAGCGATGCTTAGCCTTCCTAAATCATAACATCATTATTGATGATACAACCGACAACGATTCAAGTATGAGAAGACCATCATATCCGTCTAGTGACTAGTCAATACTTTATTACATCATCGATGTCGAGATCGAGAAGCTCAGATAATAGGAAGCATGAAATAAATGTAATCTCACTCATTTATGAAGCTTAATTGATAACTTGAACTTACTACGTTTTTAAAGTAATATAATCATTAATACTTTACGTTAGATATACTTACAAAATATTATAGTATACAATAAATTAGAGAGAATTTAGACACTTTGCAGTTTTGTTTTTCCATTGTTTTGTCTAAGTTATAGGTAAGTTTTTTTTGAGATAAATTAGTTCTTCTGTACGAAGTAAAAACTTACGATTATTGTTGATATACATGTATTGTGG
Source organism: Boloria selene (assembly GCA_905231865.2). Taxonomy (NCBI): domain Eukaryota; kingdom Metazoa; phylum Arthropoda; class Insecta; order Lepidoptera; family Nymphalidae; genus Boloria; species Boloria selene. The sequence continues at coordinate 8,117,171 of HG993142.1, forward strand.
ATTAATAAATGTTTCTGTTATAAGGAAACACGATCATTTTTGGTGATTATTTGTACAAACTTTTTAATATACTAAATATAAAATTAAAACACTTTGTTACATTTTTTTTTAGAAATATTTTTATTACATAATAAATTAAATAACGGTGACCTTAACATAAAAGGAACACTTCTGAGCTTAACTAAGTTCTCATGACTGACTCATCTTGCACATTATCGTTATACATGAGTAATAAGTAAGCACGTTTTCGTGTTCATTTATTTTAAAGGCATATTTATGTAAGGACAATAGATAAGTTGTAATACGTAAGTATTATAATTTATACTATCAAACAAAACGTTTTGAATTATACTTAAATAATTGGCTTGACTTTGTAAGATACAGTGATAGATATTAAGTACCTACATGAAATAACGTGCTTTGGATTTATGCATAATCAAGAACTTCGTAAAATCTACAATAAAAATGAAAAATAAATATAAATAGTCTATTTATGTTACTTAAATATATGTACATTTAAGTAAATGATACCATTTTAATTGCTGTGTTATATAAGGTTACACACATAATGACAATTCCGAGGTTTAAGCTCTAAGGTTATAATATTAATGGTTACAAATTTAAGTGTAGTAGAAGTATGCTGTTGTCAAAATGTAATGTTAATAGAATATTATATAGAATATGCATTAGACATTTGTAAGGATGTTAATAATAGTTATTTGAAATTAATAATAAATAAAAAAGTTATTAAATTTTATAACAGATATTTTGCCTGATGCCACATTGTTATCTATATTGTCATATTTCTAAAATATACAGAAGCCAGGTTACAAACAGCAAAAATACTGGTCTCGCTGTATTACACCTTTACTGTTCACCAGATTTAAAGAGAAAGGTTCAAAGCAAAAATTGCATGTTATATCGTAACCTTCGGAGTGAAGTTTATTATAAACATGCTATGTGTGTATAAGTTACATTGTATTTAGAAGTAACATTCGGGTGGAAGATAATGGCTCTATTTGTAGTTACGTGTAGTGAGTGAGCAGCCTTGCTCTGTCGAGGCTTCTAAGCTCTTAATTGTGCTAACAATCGTCCATTATGAACGTAATCACTGTGCTCTTTTGGGAACACCATTGTATTTATTTGCGCAATCAATTTTAATATAGATCAAGGAATGCTTATGATATTATAATTTATCATGTATGTAAAAATTAATGAAATGCCTTGTATACTCTAGGTCAACATCTGATAAGAAACGATGAGCTTAAATTTTATTACATATTATATATGTAAAACATATTAATCTGCTTATAATAATCTGTACTAAAATAAAAAGCTGTGAAGATTTGCAACTAGAGTGTAGGTACTAGGTATATAAAATTACAGCACTGCTTCTGAAAACAACTTCCGATGCTAAGGCTTTTTTATGCCGATGAGGAATATGCATCCTGTTAAAAATAATAACAAGCGGTTTAAAATAAAACAATGAAATGTATTGGAAAAAGACATCCAGAGACGTATTTAAGCTAAGCGAGAGCAAATTCTTAGTATTAAATATGATAAAAAATAATAGAATAGTACCAATTTCTTTTAATGAATTGCAAATGAGAATAAGAACATTAATCGCAAAACGTGACACACAAATAACCGTAATGAGTGGGTTTCAAAAGCATTTCAAGTTCATAACAACATTAACACTATTTATAAATGAGTGTTAAAATGCATCGTGCGTTCTGTTACTAAGTACATATAGGCATTTGCGTGCCCAAGTAACGCGATTAGGAAACCGCTTAAAGTAGTTTATTGGCAATGTACAATATGTTCGCGACCATTATCTAGGTTATTCATATAGAAGATATATACGATTGCTTCTAACTAAAAAAAGTTCAACCCAGTAGTTTCTATATAAAATGTTAAGAAGTACTGATGTTAACAAAATATACGATTTTATTATAAAATTCATTTTTTTAAATTTTATTAGACCTTACGCTCTACATACCACAAACCTATTATTCGGTTGTGGTTCTAATTGTAACGTGCTCTAGTAAAGCTGTTTCACTATAATGCGGGTAATTTTTGTACCTATCGCTCTTTTAAGCAAGTCGCCCTGACATTCTCGATGAGCTTAAGGTCGGTACGAAGGTGTTCATGTGTGTCCTATAATAATTAAATTCTATCTGCGCCAGGTATAAAAGAATGGTACATCAGCAAGAAAAGTAGTAACTTTTGCTTTTATTATTAAATTTCTACATATTGATACTTATGCAAAATCTGTACATTTACATGAAATATTTTTTAAAGACAATAACTGTAATGTATTGTGTAGAGAATTTAGACACCACAATTATTGTTATTAAAAAATGTCTAGCGGTTTTTGTGCTGCAATAGCATATAGGTAAGTCTTTCTCCTAAAATACACTCGCAATCCAAAAACTATCTATAATATATAATATATTTATAACGTACACGCCTAGCGAAACAAATGTAAGTCGTTAGTCTTGTATTAATGCTTTTTTTTTGTTTTTTTTTCTTTCATATATTGTCATTACAAGTGTTTGCCAATTATTCTGTTAATTTAACATAAACTAGCTCGGCTTGTTTATAAGTCTATCGACACTTCGTGACACAGCAATATATAATTATTTCCCCCGCTTAGGTAACTTTTGAGAGGAAACAATGGTCTTGGCGAATTATAAATCTCGGATAATTGTTACGAGGTTCTGTAAAGCGCGTACAATGCTATCACCGCAAATTATACAGCGTGCCAGCAAAAAGACAGTATTGTGACATTAGTGAAAAATATATTCTCATACAGAAAACATATTACTAGTTAATTTAGGTACTATATGCTCAGCCTCGCCATTTGCATTATAATGAGATTTAAATTAATAGTTAAGTATACAACGTGAAGTAATGATTTTAGTAGTATTTATATTTATTAATGATAACTATATAGGTACATATATAACGAAACAGATCTGCATTTATTATTATAACAAATATGTTTTTAAATCCATATTGTTATATTTTTAAATGTAAAAGTTACTTGTGTAGAGCTATTTGCTGCAATTTTCTGTTACACAACAGCATGCAATACGATAAAATTTGGCAGGGATTTGAAGGATTGTATTCGATGGACAGATAGAGAAAAGCTTAAAAACTTGGAATTAGAAGAATGAAAAAAATAATTACGTGATCTGGGTTTTGATAAAGAAATTAGTTTAATATGCAATTAAATCTGAACATTTAGTTATTATGTTTTATTTCATATTATGCTCTTTTTTTTAATTGCTTAGTTTGAAGCGTCAATCGAAACTTTTTTAAAGCTGTGAATTGTGTTTTTTTATTTCCTTACTTAGCTTTAACTACATACCAGTATTGTTTTACCAAGTCAGTTATTAAGTAGGTTATCAATGTTAGGATGAATTTTATTGAGTTATTCGCAGGTGAGTTCAGTGTGAGCTGAAAACGTGGCATCTTGTGCATGTAATTTAAACAGAACTTTATTTTACCAGATTTTTATAACTTATGTTCCCATAGGTCAAGGAAACTTCAATTCTATAAACCAATTTCATAGTTTTTATAGTATCCTAAGATTACGAGGCACCGTTTTATTAATTGATGTTTTTAGATAAGTGCCTGGATTTTATAAGTACACTCAGTAGTAGTATCACTAATTTAATCATATACCTATTTAAATAAAACTATTTGGCGCGAAATAGGTACCTGTTTAAACTTGTTATTGATGATTATTTCTAAATGACTGTGGTATTTAATTTAAATAAAACCAGTTTAAGCAACTTGCAAAGTTTTGTAAAAACTAACTCATCATTAATACTAGTACCTACCTACAATCTAGTGATGTGACTATAAAGTATCTCATTAATTACATAGTTGAATATTCATAGTATTACTTACATATAATATTGAATTTTTAATTATAATTTTAATCGATAGATAAAGTATCTCTAGAACAATTATCATCGTATGACGAAAATTGAAATAAAAATATTGTGTGGTTTTATTCCTAAATGAACTTCTAGTTTCTAATACGAAGTGTGCATTATTAAATACGTCCTAAATACATATGTCCCACTTTAATAAGAGAGGTTTGCTGTAAATATATGTGAAGAATGAGAATAGTTATTTTATGTAGGTATACAGATGCTATTGTAAACATACCTAGCGACCGTATGAGCTTGCGCCATAACATTTATAAACCCAGTTGCAACATCAACGTAACAAGTATTAATAATGATAAAGACAATTTCATTCTTATCTACAAGATCTAACGCAAATCTGACTTACTACAAGACATGTGTAGGAGTTTGGAATACCCCGATATATTTTAAATGCTAACGTTTCTTACATACGATTTATACACTCTAAATCTTTACACATGAGTATATATATATACATAGTGTTTACGTTGCAGTGTTGCTCATTTGAAATCCAGTCAAACAAGCCTTTAACATTGAAGATGTTTCATACCTGCTATCGCTATTATTAGTTTCGAAGTAGTCGTTTTTATTTTTAAAGTGTCTGTCAAGTTGTTGTACACCTACATATAGAAAAAGAATCATTTTGCTATTAAGACGATCTTTACTCTTAATGAAAGTTCGCTGCTCATCATTACTAGGTATAATGTTAAGTAAGATGTGCATACTTTCATTATATAAATATTATCATATCATTAACTTCATTTATATGCATTTATATTAAATATTGAATATTGGTGTACAAACTCCATTTACTTCCCATGTATATATAAGCCACAGTGTACCACAGTGTGTAAACACAAGTAGTCTAGTAAAAAACTGTAGGTGTACGTACCTACTCTATCGTGTCACTGAAGTTCGTTAAGTGAAGTTAAAGGCATAATATAATAAATTAAATAATTACATTAACAAACTGAAATCGGAAATTTAAGAAAATATGCTATGCAGCTTGTCTACCAAACGAATTATTTCGCAATTTTCTATGGATGAACGACAAGGTCAAACGCGTACTGGTAGAGACGTATGATTGCAATATTCTTTTGATGAAAATATAATTTGATTTTATTACAAGAGTTTTATTTTACTACAAATATGTGACTTTTTAAATTGAGTAACAGTTTAATCATTATTATCATAGGAAAATGGAAGCAGAGCAGAGGCGCGTAACCATACAGACTACGAGTAACAAAAATAACTATTGGTAAACCATCAATAGCAAACATTTCAATGTCAATGTTAATAAAAGGTTTAAGTTGTAAAGCATACAACAATTTGGTGACTCGTCTTATCGTAAATTATTACATAAACGTGGTGTACACGACCTTGCTTGTGTCAGGTCTCGCTCACCTTACGCTTTGTCGGCTTTTTTGTTTAATTTTCATCCCATCTGTGCATCGGTCAAGTTACTATAATTCCGAAAATCGTTTTTTGTTTGATATTTTAAAAGATCTTTTTATGCTCTATTTCTGTCCTTATCTCATCATCTGCTGAGAGTATTGGTTATCCTAAAATAAACCATAAGACAGCATAATAAACAACACCTACGGTCCTTACTTTGGCAGTGTTAGGCAAAACTTGAAATTTCTAACATTATTGAACACGTGAGAAATAAAAAACTATTTTACTCTTATGTATATGTATTATTAAATTGTTTAGTATGAAGCATGTTGTTATGTGAAGTAGTATCGAAAACTGATGGGGTAGTAGGTACATTATGATCTCTCTACCTTCCCATTAAAATATAGACGTGAATATATTATTATAAATATAGAACAACAGAGCACAAATCAAATGATTGATCATCAATTTATGAAATATTAATACTTGTTGTTTCGATCATTAGTCACATATTACCAAAGTCGAGAAAGATTGCAATCCATATCGTTACGAAAACAATACCGTCTTGCGGTGAATCGATTTCGTATATTTTCGTTATGTAGTCGAAGAGAAATTCTTCACTACCGTGAGAGCAAGTAGAAGATCGTTAAATTAATTAATACTTTAATAATTATACCATGTTTTCAAAGTTCACGTTGGATTTTGTATAACAAGGTCAACGTTATAAATTATTTCACATACTTATAATAAGGAATCAGTAGGATTTTATGGTTTATTTACAAAATAATAACTAAGAAACGACATATTTATGTAATAAATTGATTCAGAAATTTTAATTATCTAATGTTCTTAATAAAGTAATATTATAAGGAAGCCATTAAAATAAATAAATCATAAATAGTTCATTTAATTTTATTAAACATAAACTAAGTAGTTTGTGTGCACAATATTACATGTATGTTAGTACGTTAGGTACATACTTGAATAAAAAACCTTATACAAATATAAAAAAATACGCTTTCAAAGTCTTGAACGTTTGAAATCCACGTTTATGATTACCTCTAAGCCTTTAAACTTTCAATTAAATAGTATTTAATAGCGTATAAACTTTAGAATTGCTTCTACACATTAACGAAAGGTTAAAGTATTGCCTTAGAATTCCCACAAGTTCACCAATAGATCAGGCTATTGAATGATCTAGCGATGAACAACTATTGTGTAATATAGGATATATTATTGTAGGTTTCGACTATTATATAATTCCGATATTGTTTACACTGACATAATATATATGAAAAAAATCGAGTAGCCCTAAATAAACAAACGTTTTTATATAAATAAAAATATTTTGTTTACTTAAAGTATTTATATAATTTATTTTAGATATTTTTTACATAACTGTGACAACTGAATAATCTATATAACGGTAGGTTAAAAAATAAAATTTTCCGCTATATTCAGAATGAAATCAATGGTAGTTAGGGAGGGTCAAAGGCGAAAGAATAGCTCCAGGCTAGTCTTGCGAGAATAACGGTGTACTCGCAGTTACAACTGATGTAACTCGATTTGACGTGCAATGAGCTTTAATAAATTATACGTATCTATGACATGCAACATAAATTATACCTAAGAATTCGTATATTATTGTTTAACCTAGTTAATGGCAAGACTTAATAACATACAATTTCGAATCATTGTTTAAAATATATTTCAATTTAGACATACAAATTTATTTCACTAAACAAAACAAAACATATGAATATTTTAAACAAGAAACGTGAGTGGAAGCTTCGAGAACTAGTGGTAGTACTTTATCTATTTATTAGGTGAAAGTGGTTCTTTAAAGAACTTTCCTGACGTTGAGATAACGGCTTCGAACTATTATATAGTATAGTAGGTATAAAATAAATGAAAAATCACAGCCAGGAAGATGATGAAATTAAACAAATTGTTATTTTATAACGAGTCAAAATATTGGTAAATATTATAAAATGATTAACATCTTTAAACATAATCTTTTTATAGTATATTTAAATTTCTCCTCTTTGTTGCCATCTTTTATTAAACAAGTAAAGTTTTATTTGTATGAATATAAATCCATGAATATTATTAATGCATGCTAAACGATTTCCAATAATAACATAAAACGTAACATACGCTACGTTGTAATGTACTTGTCGATATATTTCATACAAAAGATTTCAACGCGCTATGCTGTGTTGCTTTTATAGAACTAGACTGAAATAAGTTATTATAAGAATTACTAATTATAAAAATTTCCTTTTAATGATATATTTACGCCCACGTTTTTCTACAATGTTCAATTGGTCAATGAAGTTTCAAATTGAATGAGGAATTACTGAGTTAAAACGTAAGAATCAAATTTCTTACTATACAAATTATATAACACGAAGGTTATATCAAAACAAATATATTTTTCGTGATAAGGTCAAATAATTTGAGATTTATGCTAAAAGGCATGATTTTATTATTAACAACAAAATGACATTCGAATAAATTGTTTCCGTTAACAGTGCCGGACATGATACTTAGAAAAATAAATAGCACCTTACTGTCAAAAATATTTTTGGGTTCTGTATCTAAAAAGAATCTCAATCTATCTAAATTATAATCTCAATCTATCTAAATTATAATCTCATAATCTTCCGAAATAATTTCGAATTTGGCACATACTATTAGTAGCGTGAATGACAAATGCTTCAAGTAGTACTTATTTAAGAGTTTAAATTTTAAGATTCTATAAATGAAATTTTCGGATTTTGTCGCGGATTTACTTGTATTTTTGGTTTTCGATGATTGCTGTAAAATCCAACAGATAGTTTCATTTATAATGTCTAACATTCGCGTAAACCTAAGAAAGTATTATTTTAAGATTCTTTAATGAAAAATTGGTTTTAAGCAAAAAATGTCTTTTTTCAGGTAAACCAGGTACCGATTACCCAATTTTGGGAGCTGTTCCATATACAAATTTCTACTGTGATGAGCAAGCTTATCCGGGCTTCTTTGCAGATATGGAAACACGTTGCCAAGGTATAATACAACTATTTACTAATAAATTTACTCTTATACTAAGATTTTAAAACAAAGCACAAACTAAATATCATTGAATTGCTCATAACACGAGGCAGATTTTATTATATAAGATACACATGTTAAAAACATTATTCTTGCAAGTTTTGTTATAATGATAACTTGCTTAGAATAATAATAATAAATATAAGATAACTTGTATTAACAAGTCATTTTTTAGCCCGGATGATAAATTGATGCGGGTCAGACCATTAAAAAAATAATTATTGATTAACCTTGACATATTAATGTGATTAAAGTAGTTCATATACTTGTATTTTAAAACAAAGTATAATGCCAACGGTCATGACAATTTTGCACGTGAAACATATTATGCTAATTGATTAATCTTAATTATAACATACGATATAGAATCTTCTAATAACCGTTTTTTTTGATAAGTTGCCTGAATCAATATTTGAATGCGATGTGGCACAGACTCAGATCAAGTAAAAAACCTAGATAACGCATTTAGGACAAAAAGTGTAACCATTTTGTTAAATATGTGCGCGTGACTGATGTGTTGACACTTTTAAAAAAATCTCCCTTAATATTCTGTAACATAGGTAATATGCGAATAAAATAAAATAAAAAATAGCTGTAAATAAAAATAAAATAAAAATGTTTTTTTACAATAAGCTTTTAAGTATGTAGGAATCGTGTAGGATTTGAATAGATACTCTTGGATGAAAAATACAACAAAAGTAATGTAAAGAGTGTTTATTAAAAAAAAAACCAAAAAGTTGGAATTAATGTAACAATGTAAAAATAATTATTTAATAATAATTATTTAATAATAATTTTAATTTAATTATATAATAATAATTTAAATTAATTTAAATGTCTACATAATTATTTTGCTATAAATTTACCTACAATTTACCCCATATGTTTGACCAGTAGATATACAAATTCCTGTCAACACTCTCCCGTACGTCATTTCTGGACATTGTCATTATTTATGTCAAAAAGCATTAAAATTATTTTAGAATAATCTAAAAAAATATACTCTTGTGTGTACTTATATGTGAAACGATATTCCATCAGACTTTTTGTTCACTTTTGAATTGTTTTTGCACCATTTAATTACACAGGATGGCATTTTTAGGCAAACTAATTGCATGACGACCCGTAAGACACTAACAAAAATGAGCATGGTTTCGTGCATATTATGTGTGCTGTGTTTACATGAAGGAGCATGGTTTTGTGAATTCAGTAATAATGTAGGCGGTGCGTTATCTACCTTTTTTTACTTGATCTGAGGGCACAGATAATGTACGTTAAATATTCAGAAACCAAGGAAGGATATTAAATAGGTATATAGGTAGGTAATATGTGAAGATCAAGTATATCAAATATAAAAATAAATGATAAATTTTATTGAACCATTAAAATGTAGGAATTATTTCGTTGTATAAGAAACCTCTATTATATAAATCGGTCTGTGACCTTGCGTACTCTAAAGATGATTAGGATGTGGGATGGCCTTTGTACCATAAGGTTATCTTATTATTGTAAAGAATCGAGGAAGCATTAATCATAAATTATTAGGTCCATATCGTGAGATCCTTTTAGAATTTAATGGGTTTATAAAAAAAATATTACCACTTATATAGTTGAACAAAATAAATATTACGGATTATTTATAACAGACTTAATGCTAATATTTTGTTCCTTAATTAAACAGATGAAAAAAACACTTAGTTTGCGTTTTAGTTGTTTATAGTAATTTAGTTGTTCGATATTTTAACTATGAATAATTTATAAATTTCCTGATAATATGGCAAATGGAATATTATCTAAAAATATTAAAAGTGTATATAAATTAAAAATATATATTATATTATATAGGTATATTCAACAGGAATACACACAAATGAGGAAGCGATAGAAGAACGACATTATTGCGAAACGAGTATCTTCATTATAAGGAAGAGTTAAGAATTAAGCGTTAAATTTTATGTTTATTTTATGGCAATGTTAGTATACAATAATTTCGTCGTATAAAGAAAAACTATTCTATAGTTATAACAAGGTAATCAGAAAGTAATTGTGTCGTAAAAAGGTAGATGTGTTAAAATCGCGACACATACGACAGTTCGTGTGTTATGTGCCTTTAGTTCTCAGATTTTCCCCGGTTTTATAAGTTGCGTTATAATATTGTAAAAGGATAAAATCCGGTCATTTGCAATATTTTAATTTTTAAATAACGTCAAATGGACGTTGAAGGCAAAATTTATGAATATTCGTTTACGTTAAGTTACTTTAGGATTATATGCCAAATTTGGTTTAATTTTAATCATTACTACTACTTACTATTGCTTTTACAAGCAAGTTATATAATAATTTAATCAATCAATTTAACTTTAAATACCTATAGAAGACATTAGAAAATATATCGTAGCTTTTTGCTAATGTAACAAAATCAAGTACGAATAGAAAAACTTATTAATATTTTTAACTTTGTTAGAAAATTAGAAAGTTTAGAAAGCATTTACTATTCGAGCTAAAACTGTTGAAGAAGAGTACAAAGAAAAATCTAAAGGGTACGAAATAAAATGCAAGTAACTACTAACTAACAAAACGTTAAACTTGTATCTCGGTCTTTTAGAAGACCGAGATACGAGTTTAACGAGATAAAAGTTTAATAATATCAATTTTGAACCGAATAGGAGTTTTTAAATAGAATAAAAGAAATGCCTAAACAATAATTCTAATATATGTGATTAACTTTTAAGTGCATACCTAGGCTCATAAATTATAATATTAACATATTATATGTTATGAAATACGCCTTTCAAGATTTTTTTATTGTATTTCCAGCCTGGCATTACTGTGATATAGACGGTCGCCAAGCATCGTTCCTATGCCCCAACGGGACGGTATTCTCTCAAGGCGTGGCGTCGTGTGACTGGTGGTTCAACGTGCGATGCGCGCTCTCTCCCGCGCTCTACCCCCTTAACGCGCGACTCTATCGGCGAAGGAAGAAGCAGTCCCGACCCAAACCACATAGAGTTATTGATAAGAAACTTGTTGATGAAATATTTTTGTAAATATATTGTTTTTATAAAGTAATTTGTCTTTATTTCATATTTTTGGTTATTTAAGGATGTTATAGTAAAATGTGATTTAGGATATTTTCAATTTCATAAGAATTAGTCTTATCAAAATACATACATAGTTTATTTGTGTATATTCTGATACAAAATAACACTGTTATACTAAAAAAAATATTGAATTACTCTTTCGGTAGTTACGGATTTGGCATGATTAACGTAATTACGTGATATTAAATATAGGAGTATTTGTAATTGTAAAATATTCCCTATAACTTTTTTTTAATATTTTTTATTTTATAATGTTTTATTTCACAAATCAATAGTTAAAATGTCGAAGAATAGGAAAAATTATAGCATTAAAGGAATTTGTAATAAAATGTAAAATTACTCAATTGTATGTGTATTATATTATGTTTTTAAATATTGTTTACTATTTACATAATAAATAATTTATAATATTTATTCTGTACCAATAATAATATATATATAATAAGGATATTTTCACTATGTTTTGTTTTTATTATCTGTGGTCAAGCTGTGAGGTCGCACTTGGCTCTTGTAATGGCGCGCGAACGCGGTATATACGATTAGGTGCATCACTGGATAGTTTTTTTGTTGTTTTAATTGTATTCAAAACCAGAGGTTAATTAAAAGGTTTTAGTATAAATAATAAATTGTTAGAATTGTGTTTGTTTTGCTGTAATAAAGTTTTTACTTTTAAATATTGTTCATTTGTGTTTATATCAAAAGTGGGATTCATCCACTTCAACTTTTATTAATTTCTGGTTGTTACGTATTTTTAGTGAGTAGTGAGTATAAAATCATATCACTGTTAAAAGTTCGTAATTGTGATTATGGGAAATGGAAAGCGTGCGCGTAGTCGTTCGAGAGAGCGTAATTCTTCGAAGCGACATCGAAGATCTCGCCGCCCTTTTGCTCGCTCGCGATCTAGAAGTATTTCACATGCGGATTCTGAATTGCGTGAATCCTTACGCTCTATTGTTACTCGCTTAGATGCAATAGAAGATAAGTCTGCGGTTACGGCGTCTACTAGTAATAATAATTGTAATGTTGAATTAAGCACTACGACTAGTGATTCTACTAAGGAGATAGTTGAAGCAATTCATTCTTTAAAAACTAGTTGTACCCGTGATTATTATGTTTCTAATTTCGATCCCAATGTGCATAATATTGATTCTTGGTTCGATGAAGTGGATCGCGCGCAAAGTATTAACAAATGGAGTGATGTTGAATGTTTGTCGCGTATAGGTCATTGCCTCAAGGGTGACGCTAAGTCATGGCTAGATGACTGGGTTACCGCGGATCGCTCATGGAGTAATTTTAAAAAAGATTTTAAATCCTTATGTGTAAAAAATATTGACAAGGCTAGTATTTTATACGACGTCATGAGTACCAATTCCGACGCCTACTCTACTTATGCTGAATATGCTCGACGATCCTTACTACGTCTACGTGTGGTTAAAGGGGTAAGTGAAGAACTTGTAAGCTCAATCATAATACGCGGAATTACCGATCCGCATGTAAAAGCATCGGCTACAAATGAAAAACTAATGCCGTGTGATATTGTCAATTACTTGTCCACCTTTATTAAACCAGCTGTAGTTAAAAATGAGCGCCATTTACCTCATAGAGCCTCTATGCATAAGCAGGTAATAAAACCATATATTAATAAGCGTACGGCTCCACCTATACCTATCAAATGCTTTTCATGTGGTCAAACGGGGCATAAACGAGTCGCGTGCCCGAAAATTCAAACACCATCTCCTGGTACAACTTTGACTAATAATGACATGAGGTTGAATTCTAAAATAACTTGTGTGTATTGTAAAAAAATAGGACATCACATTAACGGTTGTTTTGCTAAGCAGCGTTCCGATCAGAGGAAAAATAATGTTAATTTCTGTTCGTTGCCTGAATTGAATAATTCTGTTGATGTTATGGTCGGAGTGATTCAAGGTATGCCCATTGATATCCTGATAGATAGCGGTGCTTTAGACGTATCTCTTATTTCTTCCTCCGTTGTCAATCATTTGTCTTGTGCTATGAAACCAATATACCGTGAGTTAAAGGGTGTAGGTCATACTATCACTCGTGTATTTTCTTTTGTTACTCTCGTAATTGAATTTGAAGAAATCACACTTGAAGTAGATTTATTAGTTGTACCTAGTGAAAATATGAATGCACCAATTATTATCGGTACGGACGTACTAAATCGTGAGGGCGTGACGTATGTGCGTACTAAATATTACCAGCGTTTAACTTATAGTGCTGTCTCAGCAAAAGTGTCGGCCATAGAAGCGAATGAGCATCCTATCAAGACATCATTGATCGGGAAAGACTATGAAAAGCTTAAATTAATTTTAAAGGAGTTCTCAAAGTTTATGATAAACGGAGTTCCTACGTCAACTGTGACAACTGGTAGCATGCATATTCGCTTGAACAGTGATGCACCTGTCTATTATAGGCCTTACAAATTATCAATTAATGAAAAACTAAAAGTCCGCGATATAATTCAAGATCTTCTATCAATAGGTATTATTCGTGAGTCTGAATCTGCATATGCGAGTCCGATACTTTTAATTAAAAAAAAAATGGAACGGATCGGATGTGTGTCGATTTTCGCGCGTTAAATAGGATGACAATTAAAGATAGGTATCCTTTACCATTAATTGAGGATCACATAGATCGTTTAGGTAATGGACGTTACTTTACATCTCTCGACATGGCCTCTGGGTTTCACCAGATTTGTTTAGATGAGGCGTCAATTCCGTTAACCGGTTTCGTAACACCTGAGGGCCATTACGAATATTTAAAAATGCCTTTTGGACTTGCTAATGCGCCAGTCGTTTTTCAGCGCATTATTAGTAACACACTACGTTCTTTTATAAATAACGGGAAGGTAATGGTTTATATCGATGACGTTTTGTTAGTTAGTAAGACCGTTGAGGAAAGTTTACAGCTTTTGAGAGATGTACTGCGTGCGTTAACTGATGCCGGGTTTTCCCTAAATATGAAAAAATGTACATTTGTAAACACGGAAATTGAATATTTAGGTCGAACTATCTCAAACGGTGAAGTGCGTCCCTCTAAATCTAAAATAACTGCGTTAGTCAATTCTCCTGTTCCTGAAAATATCCGTCAGGTTAGACAATTTTTGGGATTAGCCGGGTATTTTCGAAAATATATAAAAAACTACGCTCTTAAAACCTCCTGCATTTCTCGTTTGACAAAGAAAGACGTTGAATTTAAATGGGACAAGGAACAAGAGCAAACACGTCAGGACCTTATTAAGTGTTTAACGAATGAACCAGTTCTTGCCATTTTTGACTCAGATCTCGTAACTGAAGTTCATACTGATGTCAGCAGTCATGGGTATGGCGCTGTTTTGATTCAAATTCGTAAAGATAGCAGCAAGTGTGTCGTTGCATACTACAGTCAGGTTACACGTGGTGCAGAAGTTCGGTACCATTCTTACGAACTGGAAACTTTGGCAGTGGTCAAAGCATTGCGACATTTTCGACATTACTTAATAGGTATTGAATTCAAAGTGATCACTGACTGTAACGCTCTTAAAGCCACACAAAATAAAAAAGATTTATTACCTCGTGTAGCCAGATGGTGGGTTTACCTACAGGACTTTTCATTTACAATTGTGTACCGAAAAGGGGTTTTAATGCCTCATGCCGACTATCTGAGTCGTAATCCTATCCGCATTGTAAACCACATCGAAAGACCACGTAACTGGGCACAAATAGCGCAATCAGGTGACGAAGAAACGCAAAAACTAATTGAAAAGCTAGATGAGGGACAGTTAGATACAAATCGTTACCAGAAAAGGAACGATATTCTTTATTACAAATATACGCCCATAGGAGGCCAATCACGTTTACTTTGTTACATTCCTAAAGGTTATCGCTTAAGTTTGTTAAGGATTTTTCACGACGAAAATTGTCATATGGGTGTAGATAAAACGGTTGGATTAATTTTAAATCACTTTTGGTTTCCAGGCCTTTTTGCATTTGTAAAAAAATATATAAGCCATTGTTTAGTTTGTATTGCCCATAAGAGAGTCCCGAGAGCTCCATTACAACTTATTACATCTTGGCCTAAACCTGATACAGTTTTTCATACGCTCCATGTAGATGTCTTGGGCCCTTTAACAGAATCGCATGGTTATAAGCACGTCATGATTGTGGTAGATGCCTTCTCTAAATATTGTCTTCTATACCCTATTCGCAAACAGGATGTTGAAGAACTTCAGCGTGTGATGAAAAATTTAATATCCTTATTTGGTACTCCCCGACTTATTGTTACTGACAGGGGTCGCATGTTTGAATCTGCTGTATTTGTAAAATGGATGAATAGTTCTGGTTGTAACATCCACCACATAACACCTGAAATGCATCACGCAAATGGCCAAGTAGAGAGATATGTGCGTACTGTACTTAACATGCTGCGCATAGAGGTGAACCATAAGAAAAATGACTGGTCTGATGAGTTATGGCGTTTGCAGCTTGTACTTAATATTACTAAACAGAAGACGACTCAAACTTCACCATTGAATCTTTTAATTGGTACTGAAGGTACTACTCCTGTAATCCAAGCTCTGGTTCGCGACGTAACTTTTGATTGTTCAGCAACTAATCGCCAATCCTTGCGGGAGTTAGCCAGACAAAGGGCGACTGAGTGACTTAAAGACAACCAAAAGCTGCAGGATGACTACGTTAATAAAGGACGTAAACCACCTAAAGAATTTCAGGTCAATGATTTGGTTTTTGTAATTAAGTACGCGCAATCTAAAGGAAAATTGGATCCTGGTATGCGTGGACCTTATAAAGTGACAAAAGTTCTTGAGAATGGGCGCTATGAATTGCAGCTTTTGGCTGGAGCCTATGGAAAGCTAACTTATGCTGGGGCACAGTTTATGGTGCCGTGGAAGGGGGAATGGACTCCTGATGAATGTGCTGCTTTCTTTGCTAGTAAGTAACATTATCTTTCTTAAATACTAGACCTTTATATGTTATGTCTAGTCTTGTGTATAGTAGACCTTGATGTGTTATGTCTACTCTTGTGTGTTATACTAGACCTTGATGAGTTATGTCTAGTCTTGTGTATAGTAGACCTTGATGTGTTATGTCTACTCTTGAGTGTATACTAGACCTTGATGAGTTATGTCTAGTCTTGTGTATAGTAGACCTTGATGTGTTATGTCTACTCTTGAGTGTATACTAGACCTTGAAGTGTTATGTCTAGTCTTGTAAGTATAGTAGACCTTAATGTGTTATGTCTATTCTTGAGTGTATACTAGACCTTGATGAGTTATGTCTAGTCTTGTGTTATGCTAGACCTTGATGTGTTATGTCTAGTCTTGTAAGTATGCTAGACCTTAATGTGTTATATCTAAGTTTGTGTTAATACCTGTGTAATTAATACCCTGTGTTTGAAATGTCTATCCTTTTGAACGTGCAACCATTTTTTTTCTTATGATGTTTGCTTGGTACTTGTTACTTGGTAGACAATACTACGTAACATTGAAATTGACTTTTTGCGTGTAACTTCTCAGGTTCAGAAAACTCAGATGTGAAAATGATGACTTCGTGTGCAGGTGATCTGGATGGTGACATTGCTGAAGCGCGGCACTGTTGCAATGAAGAAGAAGCTCTATATCTGTCTGACGAGGGCGTCAGAACGTCAGGAGAGGCCGAATAAGGATATTTTCACTATGTTTTGTTTTTATTATCTGTGGTCAAGCTGTGAGGTCGCACTTGGCTCTTGTAATGGCGCGCGAACGCGGTATATACGATTAGGTGCATCACTGGATAGTTTTTTTGTTGTTTTAATTGTATTCAAAACCAGAGGTTAATTAAAAGGTTTTAGTATAAATAATAAATTGTTAGAATTGTGTTTGTTTTGCTGTAATAAAGTTTTTACTTTTAAATATTGTTCATTTGTGTTTATAATATAATATATATATATACGCAAAAGAACTACTTAAAAATGCAAATATTTGTATTCATTAGATTTTAATTCATTATTATACACACAGATACAAAATACATAAAAATTCATTGTACTTCTAGTGCTTGCACACAGTCGATAAAATACATATATCGATTTATAATATATTTATATATAAAATATTTTATGTTATTGTACTGTAGAATTAACATCATCATTCGTTCAGTTATTTCGTCAAATATCGATATATTTTTCGACATTGTCAAGCACTAGTCGATGCCAAATGGGCTCACTCGACAGTTTTGTCATTCGCTCTGAATGGTATAATCCAGCCATTTTACGATTGTTGTCAGATGTCAACAATACATAGAAATATCGACTATATTTAACATAGTTGGATAATATGAAATGTTATATTACATTTGATTAAATTTTATGATAAATAACAATAAATGTAATGAAATAATATATTTACTAGTGAAAAGAAATAGTGCTGCATCCGCCACTTTAGTTTTTACACCATTTAACTGAACTTTTATTTATATTTGGGAGATGTTTTGTTGACAACACACAGAAACAAACGACCAAGGCTAGAATCCTCCTGGTTACTGACAAGGCCGGCAAAGGTACGTCCGCTTATATGTCGGGTCCAGTGGCTAATTCGTTCATGAATCAGACCTATAATAATAACATTTGTTGTCATATAATTTAACCGTCAATATTATTGCTATTGTTTTATTATAAGCTTTGTTCTTGTTAAAATATACATACACAAAACTTTTTTAATATTGACAAATGCATTTACGCATACTACCTATATACTTACATAGTGTTTTCGTTGGCCTTACCAGCCGAAGAAGACACTTAACCCTCCCCTGTCTTTAATAGGGCATCGCAGGATCGTTTACGCACTTGATAGAATAAGTAGTAAATATGTAATGAATTATAGTAAAATAGATAGTTATTTATTAATAGAAAATCAATATGAACTACTTACTTTATTTTATAATAATTATCATATCAATTTTAGAAGTAAAATGTTCTATAAAGGAAGTTGTGTTGACTGTTGTTGATTGTATTTTATTCTTTTTAATAAATTATTGTTGGTAGTCAAACTTTACGAAATTATTAATGAATAATATTAAAAACACTATTTATTTATTATAACGAATTTAAGAAATATAATTAACAAATTATAGTTAATGTCATTATACTAGAATATCCTTTGATTTATTATTAGAATGATATAAAAAGGATTGTTGAGTTGTGAAACGGGTAGTCGTATACGGACTACAGCCCAGAGCACTTCACTGAGCAAGTTAAGTACTCTAACTTTGTTATTGATACTATTTTATATTTTGATAATTGTAATTTAGTTAAGCCATATATTGTATTTATTTGAATTCCAATTATCTAGTTAGTTCTTTTGTTGATATGTTTCTATGTTATATAAATATTTCTTCGTTATACATTATGTTTAAATTATGTTGAAACTATATTGTGACTGTATTAATTATGATATAAAAGATACATAATAATATGATGATGATAATAACGTCCCGCTGAGTTTCTTTCGCCAGTTCTTCTCAGGACAGAGGCTAATTCTTCCGAACTGGTGGTAAATAAAAAAGTAATTGCCTGAATTCCTTTTGTCTTATTTACCTATTCCTAAATTTCTTAATTATCTTAATAATATATAAAGTAATAAAGCAGCAATAAGAATATTTCCTCTTATTATTTAAGTATTAGAGAGTAGTTTGAAGCTTTTGCTATTTCTTTAATTTCTAAATTTCTATCACACTCAACTACGGCGCCTGCCGAAATAGACTAGTAATACATAGGTAATTTTATAGTGGTCCAGGCTACCATTTTTTATTATAAGTATGAGTTATCTAAAAAGTAACTTAAGCTTAATTATGAATATTTAACATGGAATACTTCACTCGTATTCTAAAATATATGGCTGGTATATTCAATTTATATATTTTATAACTTCTCTAACCAAGAAACTAAAAAAGTAAATAAGGTTACCGAGTTGCTTCCATATAACTAGCGCTATAAATAGAACATGTTTAACAATAATACTGGTACACAAAAATTTTGAAATTTGCCTAGATAATCATATTTTTATTAATAACAGTAAAATTTGCCAATAATTCATTAACAATCGATTAATAGAGCATAAAAAGTACCTGCTATGAAGATTTAATCAGTTCATCTGATAGCTTTAATAGCTATTTATATACATTTGTAGTCAGGTACTTGCAAAATTTAACGTGTACAAAAAATCATTACGTTGTAATATACATTTGTATAATAATATAATTAATAAGCTATCGTAATAATATGTATAGCGCTATACGTTTGAGATTTGATAAGTAGGTCAGTAAGTGAAATTATCCCAGAGGGAGTTACATCTATATGTATTGACTCTACAGTCAGTTATAAAATATCTTTCTCCATGATAATCGATGCACAATGGGTAATTTTCTATTATCTTTATTTAAACTTTAACATGTAGGTATGTAAAATGAAAATTATTCCTTTTCAAAAATTAGTAATTTATAAAAAAAAATTAAAATATAGTTCTATTTATTTGTGATTTTAAGCTTTCGCTTAGTACCATTTTATTCTTTATTTTTTTTCTCAAATTTCGAATGCTATTTCTATTTAAAAACATACATTTACTTATCACTCAGTATACAAGTTGTTGTTTGTATTCTATTTTAAAATTTTATGTTGGCATTCAAATATAATATATGCTCCTAACGAAGAGTTTAAGGTAAATGATTCAAATATTTACCTTAAAGTCTTTGTTAGGAGCATTACTATGTACGTAAACCGGTAGCCATAATTGAGAGTTAGGGACCAAATTAATATAAACTCGAGATTGGACCCGTAGAAGGTAATGCTAAAAATACTCATAAATAGTCAGATAAAACTATACTTAGACTTAGAGCAATAATAAAATGGGTGAAATAATAAAATTAATATATTGCTTCGCGATTTTGCTAAATTTACAAGTAAGGCGACAACAGTTAATGTTTTCAAGGTTTATTGAAGCAACAATTTATGAAAGTCATTTTATACTAAGTATATGATAACAAGGAGAAAATAAAAATATGACAAATTAAAGTTGTTTTATCATTTCTCTACATCTTAATTCTGTAGTGATTTTAGAATACAAATTGTGTTCTAACAACCAATGTACAGGCGGTGAGTCGCGTGGAGGCAGAACTCGCGATCTCTACAGAGAAAGATAGAACCAGCTAGATACCAAGTCACTGCAATCGTATGCCTGGCAAATTCTAAGTAGTTGCTATAAATTGCGATCAAAGAGTATCTGGATATTCTAAGCAGAAGGTTAATCGCAACAATAAATAAATAGCATTTACATTATTCTTGTACTTTTTTGGCGGTCACAAACAATGCCAATTCATAATCAAGAGACATCTACTATTGTCCTCTAACCTGGAATAAGCGTGAGAAAGAAGCATACTAGAAACGTTAGGTATGTTGTGTAATTCACATATGCATATTATACTTATACCAACTATCCTTGTACTTCGTGAATACCTTCTAATGACTATCTCGTTATATAAGACCAATGAAACTACATAATGTATACATAATAATAATAACAACTCTTTTTTTTAAGTATATCTAAAAAGAGTAAGGAAACAATAAAACAAAACACAAACAAATACAAAACATAGGAGATTTTCTTCCAGGCAACCTTTAGGTGTAGGAAATAGTACTAACAAAGAAGGGACACTTATTAATTATTATGGTATCTATTATTTAATAAAGAATATATTTAATATAATAACTATAAAAAGCCTACAAGGCGCGCTGTTGGAGGAAACAGCGTCTGTCTTTCGTATTAGCTTGCCGTCATTGATCGTCCAGAGTAGAGCGCAAGAGCCAAGTTCTCGGAAGGGTGGAAATGTCAGTCAATCGGCGTATTAACAGGGAAATCCTTGCACAGGTGCAAAAGTCTTGATGCCCATTGCTAACCACGCCGATGTTGCGCCCACCTAGGGAAGGCGAATTACTGTCCGTTAAATATAGTATATGTGAGACTGCTGCGAAGGCGGATATCTGGCAGCCTCATCCATTAGTCCTGGTTTTAGTCCACCAAAACTCCATTTCATTACCCTATTTAGGTTTACTTATTTTCCTTAGACCTCATGTATTATCCGGAGGCCGTCATTGAGCAATTCCTAATGGCTTAATTTAGAGATGATACCGGCAGATGAGTTTACGACATTTAACAAATTTTAATATCTTAAGTAGTCTTTACGTGTTGAACCTGTGCCCCTACGCAAGCTTTTGAGTCTGTGAAAACCTAAGACGTGCAAACATGATAATGAATTGCTTAATCATTACTTTTTATCCAATTGCGGAAGGTTGTGTGTTTGAGTGTGTGTACGTATGTCAAACCCAATGTTCCCTCCTAATTAGGTACGAAACGGGTTAATCGATTTTGATGATCAGGTTTGTCAAACATCGTTCATTAATTTCGTCTTGATATCTCGAGTGATGCAGACGTCATGAAAAACCAAAATAGCAGATCGAAAGCAGCTAATTGTGTGTTTTGAAAATTTAATAAGTATAGTATTAAACAATTAATTATTCTTTGGGATGTTTTAGTCAGTTTTATTTAGGATGTTTAATACTACTTAAAATAAAACCGATGAATATGATGTGGTATCTGTTTGTAATTTCATAATAAGAATAACAGCTTTTTACAAATGCAAATAATATATGAAAGTACGATGTACGTACTTTAAGAAAAATACATTGTTTTTAATTTGTATCTGTCTGTCCGTCTGTTTGTTCCAGCTAATCTGCGAAACGGCTGGACTGATTTAAACGGGGCTTTCACTAACAGATAGCTGGTATTTAAACAGTAACTTAGGCTATTTTAAATTTTTATTTTAGAAAAATAAACAGGGTTGCGCTCGACTTTTCGAAAACGGATCAAATAAGCCGTGCGAAGCAAGGATAAGTCGCTAATCGCTCTCATGCATAAGTGTAATTTAGAATAATATTTTTTGTATATCTACTTTTAAGTGTTTAATGAATGGCTGGATAAAATAAAAACGTTTTTATAGTACAGGTTATATTTATATAACAATTTTGATACCGTCGCGTTGATATGGAAAGTATTCGCACGTTGCAAAGCCTGAGGGCTGAATGTGCGGTGTTAAGCACCCAGAGTCATTTAAAGTCATTTCTTACGCGAAGCGCGGCACCCGCATGCGAGTTCGACGCTTTACGTGTTATATCTACGGCTTTTATTTACGTGAATAACTTACAAAATCAAATAGTTATCGATATACTTTGGATCATTGAATGTCGCATATTACTTGTTACCATGGAGTTTTGGATGCTAATTTTATGCGGTAAGATTTATTTTATATTTAAGTGTGTTATTTAAGAACTTTTTAAAAAGTTTTTTTTTAAATAGATAAATTAATCAAATCGTTGTTCTTTTTTTAATACAATACTTGTTACAAGATTTTGTATACTTATTTCATATTTTGTAACTCTTCAATATCACTCTAATTAATAGTTTTGACTTTCCACCCAGTGACCTTACATTAAAATAAAAAGTCATGTCGACGCTAAAATAACTCAATGCCAATGTCTGCATTAAAATGTGTAAAACAAAGAAAATTAGGGTATCATACTATAATAGGTTTATAAAGTGGTTTTTACCAGAGTTATATTACGCTAATACTCTTTTTAAGGATATGTTACCTTGTACCAGTTTTCCTTTTGAAGAGTATAATTACAAATGTTTTATTTTATTTTATTAATGTTAAATATTATAAAATTGTAACTAATATTTTGATGATCAAAAGGTTTCTATCACTTTTAGCGCGTTGAAGTCGTTTGTTTATACCTATTTGGTATGATTTCAAATAAAAAACGATTAACTTTATGGCGGCATGTTCATTTATAATTTAATAGGTTATACATTATACCGTATCGGTAAATTATAGAACATAATCCATTTATTAGTATCGAAAAAGTAGGTGTTGCAAGAATATCAAAAATTGTATACCTACTGCTTTCATAATTAATAATATTGGTAAACTTAAATTAAATAAATAAAGACGACATCTATGTCATGTTTATGTACCATATATTTCTATATTATATAGAATAAAATTCTCAGTCGAATGTGTACATTAAATAGTTTTTGCTAAATCTTATAGAAATAATCATTTTTGTCAATAGGACAGAGGCCGAATCTACAGTTTTCAGAATTTTTGTCTGTCCGCATCGTGAGAAAAATACTGAACAGATTTTGATGTATAGAGAGATGATAACTCGCCCGGGCCAGTCAACGAATAGGATACATTTTATTGCGATTCAAATAAAACATAGCTAGGGAACCAAACCCAATTGGAGAGACGATTAGTTACTTGTATTTATACTTACGTGATAATTATTAAAAAATATATTGAATACAACTCGTATTAGTGTGTGTTACCTATAGTTGAGTATACATATATTACTAATTATTAAGCAAAGTCATTGAAAACGTAACTTTTATAATAGAAGCATTCTAGCGAACGTATTCCGCATTACAACGAGATTACGTTTAGGTTCATTATTGCGTTATCCAATTTGATGGCCCGATAATTTATGACCACTGATTATAAGTTATGAAAGTATGTAATTTTAATAAAGATAGCTTTTCCCTCAGTGTACCATTGCCTTTTTAATTCAAAAATAATCAAAATTGACATTTTGCAGTTGAATATTTAACTACCTGTACAAAAAAAAACATTTTTAATATAAGTATTTCTATTAGGTATAACATTGCGTTCATTCTGTGTCTAAGAAAATTTTATCATAATTTAATTAGAACGAAAGATGTTTCATAATCTATAAATTTAAATTGTGCGTAATCTAAATTGGCAATAGATTGGTATTCCAATTCTTTTGATTGATGGTTTTAAATGTGCTTCTTATCACATGATATAAGTCATTTTGCAATTATTATGGATCAAATGAGTCAATGTTTCCACATCAAATCGTTGGATCTTGTTTCACATGTAGACATATGAAGTGCTTCAATATGATTTGTTATACCTACATTTTGTAATTTTACGTTATAACAGAACAGATTTTTAAATGACATTAATTATTTAAAATCAGTATATATATATAAAAAAAATTAAGTGTCTGTTTGTAATTTCAAATTAACAGCTTTTCACTAAATGCATAATATGTATATTGTATATATACCTACGTTACTTACATCAAAAAATCAATTTTTTAATTTTTTGTCTGCAGTCTGTCTGTTTGATTTTGACGAAATTTTCACTCGCAGATGGCTAATGTTAGAAAGAGTAGCTTAGGTTTTATTAGAAAATTATAAAAACCGTTTTATTGATATTAACTTACGCCTAGCGAAGCGGGCCGGGTTTGCTATATATATAAATTTGATTAGCTTAAAACACGGAAACAGATTTAATAGTAATTTCTACAGGACAAAGTCTTGTTTATAACGTCATTTTAAATTTGTACCAATTATACAGTATCTTAAATCTAAAATGTTAATTTATTGTTTTCGTTTTACAGTGTGATTCATACAGTTACCTATTAACGCTATCGCAACTATAACAAAGGATATTAATAGATCACTCCGATCAAGGATAATTGCTGCCATAGAGTTCCCACGATAATATAGGTTGTAGTTTTATTGTTATTGTACATTGTTTGGGTTTCTCTTTTACATACATGCATTTTAATTTCATATGAATATAACTCTACCGCGCTTTCACTGCACGTCCGCCGTATATTTGTCGCATCTCCGTGACCTTAGCAACGTGACGGTCAGCAGTTCAAAGTGAAACTTAAAACTATTTAAATGTTTTAGGTAGTGGAAAGTTATCTTTATGAATGCGATTATAGCACCTTACTTTATCAAAATTACATTTTATAGGCGTGTCGATCCATGTAGGTATGTACCTTCTTATAAATAAGCGATTTTATATTTGAAATAGATATGAGAACATTTATGATTTGCATTTGAATATTGTTAAAAAACCTTTTCAAAAACGTTAGTGTATAAAGTCAATAACTTACTCGTATATCGTTAGTGAGAATTAATTATTTTATCGTTACACAACCAGCGAACAAACGAAAGTTGATATCATCAACATTTTATTACATTTATTAGCGTCAATCCAAATTCTATCTACTTTCCTGATACAATTCAAATGTCCATAATTTTGTGTATTCATAATCACTTCCGTGTTTTACTTTGACTGTTTGATATGACGTAGGGTGAATGTGCTAGTTCGCCGACCACCGCTACTTGCCGACCGTTTCTCAGTAATTTAAGTAAAATAGTGAAATCGAAACGCGGCAAGAGCTTGTTTTGTTTTTGAACGAAAGTTCAATTTATATACTCCCCCCGTACAACGTGTCATTGGTCTACGCTAACTAGATAATCTTCAGTGATTTTAAACACCAGAGACTGTGCGGACGTACCGTTTAACTAACACAAAAATTAGTAAGGACTGATTTTGTTAATCGTAAGTAGCATATGATTTTATTGAGACTAACACTTGGAAATTATGCCTGGGTATTCAGAATGCTTTTGTTTTTTACTATAAATCATATTTTGTCCATATTTATTTGTATTTTATTGAAATAATGGGTGGTCGCTAAACTAAATGATGAAAAAGACGATTTCTCTGGTTGACGACCACCTGGTCGGGAACTAGCAGTTTTATTCTTATCTTATTTTTACTTTTTTGTCCCATTTCATAGTGAAGAGTAAAACACTTTTATCCCTCTCGGTTCGATAATGTATAGTGCATTTAGGGGTCAGATTACGACCAGCAAATTATGAGTAGGAATTTCAAAACGTATCATATTTCAATGGCGATATCACGATGGTCAAGAATAGACTACTTGACGACCATTGAATCAATTTCATACAAAAACAGCTGAATTTGGTGGTCGTAAACTGACTTTATTACGACTGTGTGGCTAATTCATTTAAATATCTATATTTGTAGTGGTCGAAAATAACTGTTTCTCGCTCACAAATTAGTAAGCATAAAAAGTGATACCAAAGTAGTTCTGGCTGAAATAGAAAAGGCGAAGATAAAATATATTTCCAATCGCCGTTCCAAATCGAAGACTCCACGAACTTCTGCAACATCGAATGTAAGCATAAGCGAAAGGTAAGATCTATTACCAATGACTGCCTCCTCTCCCAAACAGAATATACAGAACGCCGAATTAAGAATTGACGCAAGTCTATATACAGAGGAAGAAGATTCTGGAGTCATGAATTTCCTTCATCCGGGATCATTTATATCACTCAATAATATATCTATTTTGCCAATAGGTGAAGTTGAGATCTCCCAAGATAACTTAATCCTTGATAACTTTGCAAGCAACCAATCTATCTCTTTAACTACAGTAGCAGAAATACACAACGTGAATGATTTTGCTAAAGCCTTACACCATCAACCTCCACCTAGGGATGTTTTAGCAGCAATTACAGATAATGTCTCTTTAATACCAGCAGCAGATACCTACAATATGAAAGATTTCGTGGAAGCAGAAAACCAACAACCTCCAGTAGTATCACTTACAGATAATATAACTTTTACCACTACAACATCTTTTGATGAAGTCTTTGAAAAAATCTCCATTTTCCAAAATCAAAATCATCATCAGCACCAAAAGCAAAAACTGGTCTTAAACTTCCGATTGCGATTTCTTCAGGGGCCTGGAGAGAATTTTACGTAAACAAAGAAAAGGAAAAAAAATAATAACTAAAAAAATTAAACAATTATTAAGAGCAGATGCAAAAGAAAAGAAAGCTAAGAAGAAAGATAGTAAAGTAAAAGAAAAGAAGAAAGTAGCAGTAAGATCTTGCCAAAATAAAGCAATAAAATGTAGCAAATGTTCCGATGATTTGATCTGCGACGTAGAAGATGACGCTGAAAAAATATCGGTTGCGACCATTGTACAAGGTGGTTTCACTTAAAATGCACAGTTTTAAAACAAACTCCGTACGAAGCTGCCTATTCTGATTATACTTGTCCATTTTTTAAACACCAGTAAAAAATAGCTTAATTATTTCTGCTATTTTATTTTCTACTTTAATTTCTATAACTAAGTTCCTTTTTTCTGTGGCAATACTATGGTCGAGAACCGATGGAAAAGGCGGTCGAAAAGTAGCTGTAGGTGTCCGAGAACTGACATTAATGCACTTTTCGACAAATCCTAGGTTTTTTAAATGAAAATGGCATAAAATATATTTAAAAAAATATTAACTGTATACTTTGATGTTTACTCTATAACAATCAATTATCAATATCAAAAAACAACACTTTTTAGTAAGAGAATGATTATTTTAAAGATTGTAAGTCCACTAACTGGTCGTGAACTAGCACAGTTACCCTAATCGTCATATTTGCATTGGGATGTACATGGTTTGTTACTTTTAATTTGCTATTGTTGATTGTTATACAAACAAATTAGTGGTATAAAACGTATGGTGTAAAAGTTTTATTTTTACAAATATTATATATTATGTGAAAGTGTGTGAAAATGTTTTCTCTCTGTAACTACTGCTTGTAATAATTACTTATAATACGTAAGCCCTACGATGTATTTTATAATATTTCTCACAAATCCTGAACTATATCCTGTATTGACAATAGTTCAACTTTGATGTTTTAAAAAAAAAATTTTCAAATTACTTAACAGTACTACTTACCCTACTACATTATTTATTGGGACCTTTAAAGCGCCTGGTATACGTTACCGTAGACGAAGTGTCTGGCAGTATTAATAATAATTTTTAACTATATTATTTAAAATATATGTAAAAATCAGCACTGAAACTTAGAAGAAAAGTGAATACGATTTTTACTTAACTTTAGCACCGGCTTTGTCCTTTGCCTTTACCTAAAGGCAATTATTTATTTATTTATTGGAAATGCATTTATTTATTTATTTATTTAATTAAATAGTGTATAAAAGTAACATTGTTTAAAAAATTAATAGTCATAAAAATAAGGGGTCATCTTTTAAAAACCAATAAAGGTAAACACAACATTCTTCGTAGTAACATAAAATAAAACAAAACAAAATATCCTATATTAATAATATATACCTATATAATATTAATAATAATAAATTAAATTAAATAACTATTATTGAACAAAATAAACAACAAATTGAAATAGAATAATGAAATGAAAATAATTTTTTTTAATGAAAAGTGAACTTTTTTTATTTAAATCTAGATAAAGAATCGCCAAATATCTTACTTCTATTACTTTACTTAACATAATATTATACAAATTACACATAATGTAGGAAACAGGTATTAATATTTAATATTACTATATAAAATACAAAATTTTCTTTTTTTTTATCAAACAATACTTAATCGAAGTTTTCAATATTTACCAAAATAATATTATTTATTATATTTTTAACCGAACCTAGTTCAGTAAAAAAAAACTGAATGTTTGTTTATTGTCAGTGCAATTCTATTTAATTAAGTTTTAATTACGATAGATAAAGAAAACATAGCGTTTGGAAATAGTGTTTGCAAGTAGTTAATTGCATCGGTTGCCTTGCAACTTAACTATATAGGTAGTAGGTACTTACGTTTATTAATCTAGTGACTAGCTACTAAGTTTTGACATACATATTTTATTCTATATGATTGTATATCTTATCTTGTTTTGTAATATCACTATTTAAGTATAGTAATTAAATTATAAAAAAATTGAAATAAAAAATCGTTAGTTATTTTCAGTAAAATTTTAAATATATGTATGTTGAAGAATTCTACTAAATTTTAATAATAATCAATGTTGAATTTAAAATAATACATTGCAACATCTCAAGGTTAGTTTCGAGGAAACTCAGCTCCAGTTCAATTTTCAATGTAAAATACTTTAAAAAAAATTACACTAGCCATGCGTAAAATACGATGAAATGAAAGGGAATAAATTTTAAAAACAACAACAAAAACGATGAAATGAAATCTCTTACTATATCTAAAATGTATTTTCTAATTAATGAAATTGTATTGTAAACATAAGTATGCTTTTTCAGTACAATACATGATTTATACCTATTAAAATGTGAAAATTGTAGATTTAATATGACAAGAATATATTTAATATTAAACCTTTTTATATTATACTAGCTTTTCCCGGCTTTACACGCACTCTAACTAAGAACCGGAAACCAAATCAGAAAGATCTGAGTCGCACAATATGGTACCTCGCAGAACTAAGGCCCGCTCTTCCCGTTTTTGTAACATTTTTCATTGATACTCTGCTCCTATTGATCACAGCGTGATAAAATAATATAGTCTATAGCCTTCCTCGATAAACAGACAATCCTACACAAAAAGAAATTTTCAATTCGGACTAGTAGGTAGTTCCTGAGATTAGCGCGTTCAACCAAACAAACAATTATTCAGCTTTATAATATTAGTATAGATTGCAGTATGGCTAAAAGTAAATATATATATATTATTAACAGAATTTAGCCTAGGACTTGGCACTCGATATGGACTAGCATATGTGGCAACTTCCCGTTTGCTTAGTAGTTAGTAAGACTAGTTCAGTCTTTTTGGTGAGGAAATTTTGTAACTATTAAATAATACATAGCATTACTGGGTTCTACAAAATCTAAAATCGCATAATATTATTAGTGATTTAGTGTATGTTTGTCTTTGAATATTCCAGTTTGTACCTCGTACCTACTCTTTACAAGCTTGCACTTGTATCATAATTTTGTACGATTTGCACCAGCATATACCTAGGTATAGTAAGTAAGTATGTCAAGTAATGTGACAAGTAAACAGTTTTAGTAGAAAATTATTTTACTATTAACAAAAACTGAAAATATTAATTGCATGGCTTATGCGTGATTCGTGAAGTTTATATTTTGCTTTAGAGTTTACTATAACACTGGACTTGATGAAATCTCGTTTACAGGTAGTTCCGCGTTTATTTCTATTGTTTAATGTGAGATCTATGGTATATTTTAAGTGCAATGAAGATTATATTATGTAATGAAAAAGCTTAAATGATAACGCTTCTTACATCGAAAATTCTACTTCTGCATTTCGGTCACTTAACAAAATAGAGATAAAAAAATAATCTTATGTTTGATTATAAGTGAAGTAACTAAGAATTTAAAGATTCCAAGTAATTTTCTTATTATTTTATAGCAACTTTTTATTGACTATCAGTGAATGTAAGTATTTTTCAATTACAGTGATAGCAAGAAGCCAAGTATATTGCCGTTCCCATTCATGTGTATGAAATGAGTGACCTCGGCCACTTTATTTCATACATATTGATATGTTCCCGCGATGGAAGTTAGGGCCTTCTTATTTTGTCCGTCTAATCCGGTCGCTTAATACCAAATATGTAATAATATATTTTATACACATGCATACTATTTTCATTTTAGTTTTAAATGTAGTAAAAATAAATTACATATTAACAAGACTACAGGTTAAGGGTAAAAAAATATTAATAGTTTGAATTTACTCATTTTAAGATTCCAATGCTAAGATCTAATTTACATATTGCCTTGAACTACTGCTAATTGTAGATAATGGTAGAAAACAGCTTTAAAAACGTAAAATATAATACTTATATGTATATGCATGTTAATTTGCACCTCATTTACCTAACTACTTACTACAAATGGACATTTCACTTACCGCTTTCAATCTTCTTTTTATTTAATTAAGTAAAGACTACGACTCCACACTCTAAAACATTTGATTCTTAATTTAAATCTTTCTGGGGACAATAATTGACAACGCATTACCTAAGCGTTAAATACCTATGTTTTATAATTAACTTCCTCCGGAACTCTTTTATTCGAAAGGAAATTATTTTATTCTCTGAGAAACTTTTTTCTTTATGATAGGTTCATTGATCAAAATCGGTCGTTATATTATGGGTGGTTGAACCAGTTTGAAGAGTGAAAGTCCATGAGTTTTGTCTCTACATAAGTAATATCCTTAATCTTTAAAGGCGAAAATATATATAATAAAATAATAATTACCGCGTAGCAAATGTTAAATCAGTTTATATCTAGTTTTATTTCATCTGTCCTTTGCACGTGATAAGTATAATTGAATGAAGTCTTTGTATACAGCACGTTTGGTTTTGTTCCCACCGTTACTAAGGTATGCATTGCAACTTACAATGTCAACGGTAATAGACTATAAGATAATTATTATCTTGGTAGCCGCCTTTACTTCTTTCGCTCTTTGTCCTTCGAAATATCGTGGAAAATATGTATTGCAGACCATAATTTGAATGCAAGAGAGATATTTATTCAATAAGAAAAAAATGTTACCTTCTTAATCGTTATGGTGTAATATTTTATTTATAAGTTGCAGAATATTTTTTCATGTTACCACAATAGTTTGGCGCCACGCTTCTCTTGGCTTCTTCTTCGTCAGATAAATGATAACTCACTACCACTCAAGTTTTACTAAAGTATTAATTTAATAATTTTAAAACAACACTAACTCCGTTTTCACCATCCTTTTGTCTTATATTATGAGTTATGACCATTTTCAAAATCAGTATAATAAATTAGCCTAGGTAAAGTATTGATTAAATCAAACCCGACGACATTATCAGAGTCAATAAAAAAATCATGAAAAGTGTAATAATAGTGAAACATCATCAACATCAAATATGGCATTATTAAATTATTACACATGTGTTATTACAATAGGCGTAAAAAATATGATTTTAGGTGAAGGCGTCTCTGTAGGCTGAGTATAGTTGCAAAACCCATTAAGTAGAATGTTGTCATTGTCACGACATCCTTGCTTTCAAATAGTTAATTAAGTCACACATGAGATGTTTATTAAAGTTTTAGAAATAAATAAACATTTTTTTTAATAAGAGAGAGCTAAATTCATTACTATGTTTATAATTAGACAAGTATTAACAAATTAACAAGTTGAAAGTAAAATAAGAAAGAAATATAATAATTATTAAATTATTTTAATGTGGAGAAAGCTCATCATTTACGTATGCATAATACCGTGTCGTTTCTGTTTCTTATTTACATTCGATGAGTAATGTTTAAATTATTCATTTCTATAATTTTCCGAATATTAGACTTGAAAAGATTAGAAATCGAGATAAAAGAATATCTAAAAATAAACATGACAGTTTACGACGACGACGCGACGTAGCTATTAAAGGTTTACAATATAAATAAAAGATAATAAAGATAGGACGGAGTAAAACTAAATAAAAAAAATTGAAGTAATTCTTTTTTGAGGTCTCCTCAAAAAGAATAAAATTAGCTCAAGTGAATGTTAATATGTGGCAAATAATATATGGATTTAGTACGATAATTGTTACATGTTGTCAAATTAATTGAATAAAAGAACCCTAAAAATTAATGTTCCAATTAAAATAGTATCTAATCAAATGACAAGCATTTTAATCATACGATACGAATTAAAGAATAGAAGAAATAAGTACTATCCTTGAGACTAAATGATACTCAATTGTATTAATTTCATACTTTCGAAATTTCCATTAATTGACAATATGTAATTTGATTATAAGAAGTATATTATATTATTGTAAATAACTCGATATAACAACACTTACAACTTGGACCAGACTGTGCCGTAAGCATAATAAAATACGATTCATAATATACCAAGGGATTGTCGAAAAAGTAAATGTTGTCTGCTTTTGAATCGATGACGCCTGGATACTTTTCTGTATGACTTAATTCCCTGTTATATAATATACAATTATACTCAAGTTAAAAGTATTTTTAGCGTGTAACCTTTTAAGGTGCTTATTTATTTAAGGTAAATAAGTTAAAGCAGAGCACTGTGGTGACAGTCTGCGACCCAGATGTCGGTTGCAACAGTCGCCGCTCTCCTGTTACGTCCTTACTCTCCTAGAATATTATAACATTTGTGTCGATTTGTAGTTTGCATGCTGCTTAATGGGCGATTGTTGCCAGAGATTAATTGATCTAGTTTATTTAACTAATCCAGTTAAACCGTAAATGGCTGTGCTTGTTATATGTACTTATATGTTAAGAGTGAAACCTTTTTAAGTATATTGTAGTTATTTAAAGAGTTTATTAACAATTTTTTATATTGCTTTTTATATTTTATACCTGTAAATGTTTCTTTTAAATTGTTCCTATTATTGTCCAAAAAACCATTGTGCGTTAAACAAAAACCGCAATTTGAATATCAATTAAATTCATGTCTGTGATATTAATATGTAAATATTAGGAGATAAAATGAACGTAGAATTAAAAATGTACATGTTAAAAGTTTCATCATTGAAGTAATAAACACAGGAACTGATGAAACTATGTCATGTGATGCCTCTAATTATTATAGACACCGACTCTACCAATTATCTGCTTTAATAACCTATCCACACCATTGTGTTTTCATTTAAGTAATTAATTTCTTTTTCTCACTAATGCAGATGGATATATCTCCATTTTGGAATATTATCCCTTTTAGTTTTTAAATGTCATAACTTAAACTTACAATTATTATTCGATAAATATCGGGTTAATATGGATTCAACCTTTTCTTATTCTATGGGTAATAAGACATTGTACAATGTACTTGTACAATATAGACTATTCTATGTTAACCGATTAAACGTGTTTAAGATGAAACCAAGGGACTGAGGGTAAATCGCTACTTTATTAAAAAAACAAACAAACAAACAATTGATGAATATAATATGTATACCAACAAATATTAATACAATATTCTTGTATAATAACTGAAATAATATCTAATATGCAACAAGAGTAACAGTAATCTAAAATCGAAACCAAAGCATTTCACTATTAACAAATGTAAATTGTAGAGAAAGGCTATGGAAGTAGACAATTTCGCAAGCTGCATGAATACTAATCTTGCATCAAATAGATGTTATAAGCCAGACCATTGATAATTCCAAGGCAAAATCTAATTTATTCTTATCTGCTCTCTATAAAGATAGTATTAAGCCAAGAGAACGGATAGAGAATATTAATTAGCATTATTACATATTAAATATTTATATTTTTATTACACATTGCCTTTTCTACCGTCATCGTCTTGGAAGCAAGTGGTCGCTATACTGCACACAATCTCACCTAATCAGTAAGCACGATGCAGTTTATGTAATAAGTTTGGGCGTCAGTCCCCTGCCATGGTCGTGCTTCGCTTTCACCTTAATAACAGGCTTTCTATAGTTTTGAATGAATCTGCGTGACAATTGTACATATAAAAAATTCAAATGAGATCTAAATGCGTACTTATTATAAGAAAAAAATATTAACTTTGTAGGTATATACCTATTTGAATGGAAAAATTTTGTCACCTCATTTTATTGTTATCATCACACCAATATGCACGAGGTTACACAACACAAACAAAAAAACGCACAATTATTTTTATAAACAAGAAAAATTGCATATTATCTAATGTCTTAAAATAATATAGTAAGGAAAATTAGAAAATCGTTATGTGACACTATTGCTTCTTACCGTATTTTGTGTTAATGACAAATGGATACTTGATGCCTACTATACGTAATGTTTAATTTTCATAATCGTATTCTTAAATGTTAATGGAGTATTGAGTAGATATTCTAAAATATTATCAGCTATCATACGCGGAAATAACACTTACTATCCTATGTAATTAATGAATATAAGACATAATTTTAGTTTTACCAAAATTGATTGCTGCGGAGTTTATGATTGAACACTATTTTTGCTCAGTGGGAACAAGACAGTGCCAATCACACACTTTTCTACATTGCAGTATAAAAATATCCATAGTACCTATATTAAATATGTTACATAACCCTTTTACAAAAAAACTTTTTTTCTTATCCATGTTACAAAAGAGATCTTTTCTTACTCTTTACATAAAAAATACCCATAATGCAATATAAGTAAACCTCAACCGGATTATAATTAGTGCCCAACTACACACTTAGCCGCTTGCGATAAAGTATACGCGTAACAGACAAACAGGTGCGTGAGCTTGCGAGCCGTGACCGCAGCAGTCGATGCACCGTGTTATCTCGTGCAATATGCACCGTTCCACAGTTACGCTGCACGGCCACACCGCTCTTAGTTATGTGCCATATGTTATGAAATCTTATCGACGCAGAATTATCTTAAGAATCATTGATGTATTCTATTTTTTTTAAATATTAACCTCTATAAAAAAGTATTTATATTTTTTCTAAGGTTCTATAACTTACAAATACGTATTCGTGAAATCATTATCTTTCAAAAACTGGTACCAACTCACAACCTGTGCTCACAACGCTGAACGATCATAGGTTTTTCGCATGTAGGTACCGACATAATATTTTCGACTAGGTAAATGTCTTTACTGGAACCTAAAGAGTACGTAAGTAATAGTCATTTTTATATATTTACTAGCGACTCGCCCTCGCTTCGCTTGGGCTTTTTCCTAGATTTAGCACAGGCAAATCCGCGGGATCCGCTAGTTATGCATATAAACCTTCCTCTTGAATGTCTCTATCTATTAAAAAAACCGCATCAAAATCCGTTGCGTAGTTTTAAAGATTTAAGCGTACAAAGGGATATAGGGACAGAGAACACTTTGTTTTATACTATGTAGTGATGATGATTTATAAAAATAAATAAGCTAAAAAATAAAATGAATGGTTCTCTGCTTGTAACATGCATAATATTATGCTTGTTTACCATTCGTACGCTTACTAAAGTTTAGAGTTTTTTACATAACTAGCGTGGTTTTCACGCGGTTTGTTTCCATCAAACAGACAAAAATTTTAAAACTACAGATAGGATTTATTAAAAGAAATGTAATGTAAGTAGGTAGTACATTTTTCTCAAAATTCTATTACTTTTATAGATACTCGTACATACTTATATGAGTCACTTTATATGTACGTGGACGAAACCAGGGCGACTCGTGAGGAAATAAGTAGGTATTATATTTTTTCTGGATTTGTGTTTGTTTGTTGGAGCACATTAATTGTTGACATATTAGGCAATATACTGCTTCTGTGTTTCATAAAGTTATTTAGTTTTATGTACATATAAGGTGCTAAAATGTAGCTTGGCTGGTATGTTGTAATTCGAAGGGAGACAGAAGACTTGATATTCATTTTACAAAAACCATCGTGAAAAATCATATCGTTCCCATGAACTGACGTATCTACTTACTTGGCATTTGAATGTTATCGAGGCACGGTTACTGCATTATTACTGTGAGATATACTACCTACCTTCCTAATCCTTACTTATTACTATATAATACGAATCAAACTATTTTTGCCTTTTAAAATATACGTAACAACTCATATATTAGTAGTAAACCAATAGGTATAACATATTAATGTGGTTATTGTAAAAAATAAAAAAGTAAGGTTATTTAATTTAGTTCAGTACTTTTTGAAAGTTCTAGTTGGCACTATACTTTTAAGATGGTTCGTGACTGATTAAAACGACAAACTATTGTGTTGTTCACATTTAATTGTCAGGTGTATTGTTTCAATTATTGCGTTTGATCACGAACCTATGAGACAGGTCCTACCTAACATGCACTTACAGGTTTTATTACATTAAAATTTTTCTTATAATAATTTATTAAAGATATATTTCTAGGTTTAATATTAAATTAATATTAAACCTAGAAATATATCTTAATTTATATGCATCGAATACTCATATGATATTACAATAAGTCATTTAAACTCCCTTTGCGCTGCAGCCTGCAGCCTGAAATTGGGCAATGGCCAAAGCCGTGGTTTTGTATAGGAAAATAAATACAAAACAAGTAATACTTATTATGATTGATAAGTCTTGCGGTTAACTTTTATTATAAAATAACATTCGTTAGACCTTGGCCGACACGATTTAAAAACAAATGCTTTCAATTCCGCCATTCACAAAAATGCCGTCGTGTCCGAGTAATACTTATCACGGTTAGTAAGTAGTTATTAAAAGCTAGACAAAACAAATGTTACATTATGTTAAAAAAAAATATATGATACATTTTAGGTTTATTATAATGGTGATGAAAGTCCTTCAACCCGCATTTGGCCAGCGTGGTAGACTTTAGCTTGAACATTACGTATTCAAAGGAAGCCCGTTCCCAGTAGTGGGACGTCAAAAAGGGCTAGTAAGCATGAAAGCTAGACAGAAAATATATATTATGTCAATTCGATACAATCAAAGCGCGGCCGGAAACTTATAACATAAGGTCCAAAAAATATCATATCAGCTTGAGTATTTATGATTGCATCTGAATTCAGTTGTTTGTTTTATTATACAGGATACGGATTTTATGAAACGAATAATTACTTCAAGGTTAACGTTAAATTCTTTTCTTTTTATATACATATAAGTTATACCTAACTACATATATAAAATACATATCAATATCAATTTTAAAGAAGTGTAATTAACTGATGATAAGTAATAAAGTATATAATAAATTAAAAAATTGTCACTATGGCTACAGTGGAAAAATAATATAAAACTTTAAAAAAATGTAATTCCATAAATCTTTTTGGTTTCAGTTATTCCGACATTGGTGACATCAATAACAATATCACCGAATGGAAATAGTCCAGAGACTAAAATGATTGGAAGAATGATAGTAGACAAACAAGAGAGAACTACAGAAACGAATTTCAAAATTATTTCAAATATAAATAAAAATGAAATAAGCAAACCATTAAACATTACTTCTACAAAATTAGCTATAAATGAAAGATATAGACGGCTTATACCTTACATGACATTTTATTATGCTAATGACTTAGTGCCTCCACCAGCTAACGGACATGTACAAAACTCTAATAATGTTGAAGTTGAAAAAGCCATCATACATCAAGCTGAAACAGATACATCAAGCGAGCGTGAACCAAAATTGATTTATAAATCACAAAGATACAAAAATATACCGAGATACAATGGAAATCGATTGACTCAATTCAATATAGCGTCGTCTAACCCTTCCAAAATATTTTATAAAGAAATACCCGTTTTATATCACAATAACCTTAAATCTAGCCCTAATTACAATCTTCCACAATCAGACGATGTTGCATTCGGTAATCGAAATGTTCCATTTGATCGCTATATTCCTAAGCAAATCAAGGCTCCAAGTGCACCGTTTTCAGTATCTAATAAGAAACCATTTTTAAATATATATCAGAATGAAGATTTTTCACCTAATGTGCAATATTATTCTTCAGAGCAGGGAGAAACACCAAAATATAAATTGGTTCCTTATGAACAGACTCCACCCGTAAAGGTTGGACATGTTGATACAGCAAAAAAACATTATAGTTCTCCAGAGTTAATATCAAAAGAGTCTGTTTATATAAGGCCAAGGCCATCTCTTCGTCCGCAACCTTTCTATGAAAGTCATAGTAACCAACAAACAAATCAAAGGAAACCGGCAATAGTCTCAGAAATTTATTATGAAAGACGGCCAACTCCTGTATTAGTTGAACCCGTTGTAGAAAGCGGTTTCAAGCCAATTTTAAATGCTCCTTTAGAACCTACTGAGAAGCCTATTTATTCTTCATCTGGTCATGAAGTGCCATATCATAATATTAATATTGAGAATCAAAAAGTGCAAGAGATCGAATCCATATCAACTACACCTGAAGATATTTCTTACAGACCAGAATATGTATCTAACCAACCAGAGCATAATCAACATCAAGATTCCACTAGTACCGTCACATTGGCCGAACTTTTAAATTCCCTACAAATTAATAAGTCTATACCAAAACCAATCACAAGAGAAAACGTAGGAGATACAATACGGACCTTACTAAATGTTTTGAACACTTTGAAAGCAGCACCGCTACAAAACGATGTAGGAGTGGCGATAGTAAGTACACCGAAACCATTCCAACCGTCTGAGATTCCAGTGGCAACACCTCATAATTCTGTTTCTTCAACCACACCAAAGGCGCAAGAGCCCGACCTGCAAGAAGAACCTTACCTGGCTCCGGTACAAACACCATCACAGTACTTAGATGGTAAGTTACTAAAAAGAATAAACAACCACACTTTACAATTTTTTATTTTTTTTATATCATAGTGTATTACTACACTTTAGGTAAAATAACATAAAGTACTAATAAATTACGCGGGTATTAAAGTAACACCCGCGCTATTAATAAAACTGAATTATTACTCCACACCTAATGATCATTGTCTGATAAGTAAACATAATTCAAATCAGACTTCATACTTTATGAGATAAAAACCACAGCTTTTAGTTTATAAAAGTACCTTTTAGTACTATTTGTACGACTATAAATTATTTTATTGTAATTATTTAATTTCTTCTCAGATTATCCAAGTGGTAGTGGAAGTACTCAACGATTTCCACTTCCTGTGACATCAGATGAAGAAGGTGGAACTCCTGGTCGACCGGGTATTGACTATCCAATATTGACAGTGATTCCATCCACAAAATTCGACTGTAAGACACAACGTTATAAAGGCTTTTTCGCAGATCCAGAAACTAGATGCCAGGTAAGGGTCGTAGTTACATATAAATTACTTACTATTAAAATCACGTTGTCACGAGATGATTTTCAAGCAGGAAAGAAATATATATATAATATTATGATAATACATAACGTCAAGTTAGAACATTTTTAAGTGATGAGCATTTGTTAGGACGCTGCCTAAAATATAAACATAAATCGAGGAAAACTGCGGTTTCAATTTCGCAATAAATAAACGAAAGTGGAAGAAAGATCTTAATATGTTGAAGATAATAATCATAGATAATAATTATCAATGTCTGTAACCTAACCTACATATTTAAATACTATATCTAGTTATTGTGATCTGTGACTATATAAAGATAACGTTCACGGCGGCTAACTAATTGTCAATGATACTAGGTAACTGTGTAGGAGACATTATCAGAAGTAGAGTCCTATTGAGCTGTATACTCTCTGAGTATGGAGAGCAATAGGTACGGTACAGAAACTACGAAATATACTGTCGCATATAGCTATATTATATAGCATTAAATAGTGATTAGAAGGTACGTTGATCTATTATTTACAGGTTTGGCACTACTGTGACTTGAATGGCGGTCAGGCTTCATTTTTATGTCCCAATGGAACGATATTCTCTCAAGCAGGTCTAACTTGTGACTGGTGGTTTAATGTCCGTTGCGCGTCTACTACTCAGCTTTACGTGCTCAATGAGAGTCTTTACAAATATATTTTACCACATTCGCCTAAATTTCCCGAAGACTACAGTGGTCCATTAGTTGATAAGTAAGTACATATATACTAGTAAATCTTTTAATAGTAACGTAGTACCTACGTATTTTCTATTCGAATTTCTTCGCACCATTTTTTTACAAACTGCACGTCACAACGGCTACAGGTCATACGCCAAGCATCAGAACAAAGGATTAAAAATTAAAATAAATAAAATGTGTGTACCCACGACTTTTTTATATTGGCATTTAATATTTAGAGGGATATATGCCTTGTATTATAATTTATTTAACCATAACCAAATATCATTTCGTTACATATTATATAATTATCTACATGCGTTCTTTTACAGATATTTGAGCTTAAAATTCAAAGAAATGGAAGAACAGTTTAAAAAGAATAAGAAAAAGCTGGCATCAGATAAAACAGATTCAGACGAAGAAACTCAGAGCGATAAAAATAATGCTTCTACTGAATATAGTGCCGATAATGATAAAAATGATGAATCTACAGTAAATCGGGCAGACGTGATTATTGAAACACCCGGCAGCAGCGGCAACGTTCAAAGATTGCAAGATGAATAGAAATAGACTACCTAGATAGTATTAGTAAATAAAAAAATAGATATATTTTATCATATTCATATAAATGAGAGTTTAAACTTTTTATTAAAACCAAAATTTGTCAATCTGCGTAAATACCAGTCTCATACACCGTGGTATATACTAGCTATGTAATATGTTGTGTTAACGTATGTGTTGACATGTTAAATAAATATGCTCAAAATAAAATAACAATATCATTCTTCCATTTGCAAAAAGCTTTTAGTTAAAAATTATTCGTATTAAAATAATATTTCTCTAATGATTATTCACGTAACCTATGTTAAAACTTTCAGCCGCGGTCTAGAAA
The DNA here is from genome assembly GCA_905231865.2 of Boloria selene. Taxonomy (NCBI): domain Eukaryota; kingdom Metazoa; phylum Arthropoda; class Insecta; order Lepidoptera; family Nymphalidae; genus Boloria; species Boloria selene. Next base: position 8,158,868 of record HG993142.1, read on the forward strand.
ATATATTAATCATAAATTAAATGTGATATGTAAATAATCTTTCCAACACATTCCAGTGTTACTATGCAATAAGTAGTAGTGTAATTAAAAAAGTAATGGATTTTCGTCGATAATAATGTTTTGTGGTTGTGAACTTCTTTAACAGACGCCAGAACTTTTGAGAGTTCATACTTTAGATAGATAATAAGACTAATAATTAAGTAAGGAATTAAACTTGCCATATTTCGCCATGTTTAATTCGTAGCAGGTAATATAATGTAGTTTTTGATCTGCATAATAGTACCGTTTACAATTATTATAATATCTTACTAAATACAAATTTATAAAATATTATCTTTTAAGAAATATATTTGTAAATAAATATTAACAAAATATTTAAATGAAAGCAATAAAGTTTGCTAAGTTATGAAAGAATTAATTTATACGCGCATATAATATAGGAGGACTTAGGTTAGTAAGCTAAGTTATGAAATTTTTGTATATTAGAAAACCGTTACGAACAGTTGATTATTTTGTGAAAAACTAAGATCTAGATTTCTACATTTTTTACTTTTTCATGTAACATTTAATGTAGGTACTGTGATTATATGTAAAAATTACGAAATATGTCCATGTACCTACTTACGTATACTGTGTGTTTATATTTGCTATTTTAGAAAGTTATAGGCGAGTTTAGTTTTGATTCTATTTATTTCATTTTTCACTGACCAAGAGTGTGATACAAATGATACTCATCAATAAGTGGAACGATATAACGGACAATAAATTAATGTAAATATTAATAAATATAGTTGTATTGGCTTTCTAAATATATGTTTATTTGTGCAATAAATTGTGAAAATTTGATTTGAACATCTTTGTCTTCATCTTTGAACGACCTTAATAGAATAGGGATGTGAAAAAGAATAAAAGTCTTCAGAAGATCTTAGATACATTTAATAAAATTATTTACAACATTAGTAGTTACGTAATCGTTAATATTCACTAACATTTAAGTATATATATTAAGCCTGCATCAGAATTACTTTAAAAACGAACAACATAACAAAGAGCTTGAGATCATTATAAAACTAAAAAACACTTTAAAACAACCAACATTTTGTATGGAATTGAATAAAAACAATTAGAAATTTTATTATATAACATCGTAAAAGGTTCCTTAAACAAATGTTATAGCTTAGATAAGATTTAAGTATGATTAAAGTTTATCATAGAATATCATAAACTGGGAGATTCAGAAATGGTTAATATTTACAGTATGAAGTGTCACATTTACACTAAGCATGACCTTTTATACACATATTTATACACACCTATTCGAACAACATTGGACCTTTATAAGCTAGTACCTAAACACTTTCATATAATGCAAGTCTTGCTGATAATATTTATACAAAAATATAATTTAGGGATAAAACAATATACAGATATTGATAAAATGGCTCGACATTTGTGTTATCATCTCGCTATTTCGAACACGACTTTTAGAGCCAAGTTTATAATAATTTTTTTGCTAATTTTGATTTACAATTTATAATTATTTACAGGCCACGTTTCCTCAATTTAAACCTCAATCACAAGTTGTTGCCTTTTCAGTCTTTCACGTTACGTTTCCTTCGATCTATTCTATTACATATATTATACAGAAAATATATATGCAGTTATAATATTATAAGATTTGTTTAACATCGATGCATTATATTATGAAAATTAAAAAAAAAGATATAGCAGTACTTCGAAATACTGAATTTTTTTATGCTTTTAAAATAAATGCCTTTAGCTTTTGTTCACTTTTGAAATTCTAAGTAAGAGTTAATCTTAGCCTACTCACAAACAAGTAATACTGAATGATTTTATGAGACATTGAACATTTAAGTTAAACAGTAAGATTGAAATTTAATAGTGCCGTTTTACCCACGGCAACATTACCTTCATCGTCCAAAATATTCCCACGATAATTTTACCCTGTTAATGACAACATTTACGATATTATAGAACAATAAATAGTGCACGAAAACGTGCGATAAATTATTATCTACGTACACGAAGATAAATGTAAATGGCGTCAATATAATGACAATACTACATATAATAACAAGAAATAAAAGCCGCGATGTTCTGCAGCTTTGGGTTGCCAGATCGTCAAAGATGACATGATATATCGAATTGCGGCCGACTTTTATTCATTTATCGATTATCCAATGTTATTAAATTTGAAAGTTGTGACTTTAAATACATTACAAATCGCTTTAAGAATAACTGGCAACCCCATTGGTGTGGGTCGGTCGCGCTCGATGTCGGTCGGTGGTCGGCGGGGTCGGGGGCGTTCGTGTGGCTTAGTGCTTGAGCAGGAGATTGGCGTGCTTGAGGCGCATGTGGGAGCGCAGCGTGTCGATGCGGCTGTAGGTGGCGGGGCAGTAGGGGCAGAGCGAGCGCTGCGCGGTGTGCGAGTGGAAGTGGTGCCAGCGGTTGGACACCTCCTTGCCGCAGGACTTGCAGCGCCACAGCGCCGCGCTCTCCGCCGCCGCCACGAACATGCTGTGGTACGAGTACTGCAGCGTGTGTGTCCGGTCTGCAACACGCACCGCGTCACCTAGCCATTCCACCCGACTCCCCCATTCCAATAGTTTGCAACACGATATTTTTTACTAGATTTATCCAATTATGATACAGCTTCAAATTTTAGCTGGTATGAAAATCGAAACTTGCAATGCTATTCTTCTATTAAAAATTATTATATTAGTTTAGTGAAATGATTACAGTAATCGCATTGCAAAATTGTTTGTACGACATCGATAACTAAATAACATTGAACATCTATGTTGCCACACTTAAAATTTGAACGATGCATATTCTAACTTACTGTAACAACGGCCCACAGCTCTCAACAATACTTTCAGTTGAATTATGTCATACACTTCATGCACCATGAGTACTTACAATTAAAAATGATATTCTTTTTATTATGTGATTTTTTAAACTGATAATGATGTGACTTTCAACTAGAAGCATTGTTGTGTTGAACATCGACTGCAAGTGTTCAGGCATTAGGCCGTGCATTCGTACTTATACGATACATAACAATTGCAAATGGGGTGGAGCGTGTAAACGCACAACTGAAACTACACGGATTGTAACATACCACAATTTAATGTAAAAATTAGTAATAAATACAACAGATAAATGCAGGAGTTTGCAACATGTTAAAATTGCATTACATAACATCAAACAATGTGAAATAAAAAATTGCATTAACTGCTTGCATAAAACAAAATTATTTAAATTAAACTTTTAATGGAGGCATCAAACCAAGACATCGATATACTCATAAACAACAAATAGATCATAAAATTTCATGTAAAAATATAATGATACTGACGAACAGCCGTCAAGGTATACGATTTGACACCCCCGACCCTATTAGTATTAAACTATTGTGATACACGACACTATAACAAATTGGCTAATGTTACAAAGAAGAAACAAAATAAAACATAACTAGACCATTGCTATCCTGAATATAACCATAGAGCTCATCCTGCACTCCATTGATTCCAAATTATTAATCACATTTCGTGACGTAAAAGGTAAAATTTTAATAATATACAATAAATTGGAATATTCATTTTGATTGGCCAAATAAGTGACTAGGTCCGCAAGACCTCATTTTCATAAGACTAAATTTAGTAATTCGTTAATCTTATGTGTAAATTCCATATGGCATAAAGTTAGCTTTCATTAAGTTCCAATGAGCCGGATTTACATTATAAAACTAGAAGTGCTTATGTATCACTAAAATGTGTTAAACCACTGCGTGTAATTATAATTATTTTTATATGAAATAGATGTAGTAAATTATGCGAATACAATTTTATATCTTTGTAATTGAAATATATTACAGCTCATATGTTGTTTATTTATTAATTAAAGATCTTTAATCGTGTAATAAGTACATATTATAGCTCAGCCACAGATTAGTGCGATATATTCTAGTGAGTTACATATTGAAAATTGACATTTGAAGATAAGATATACACATTTTAAGATATTTTTATAGTGTTATAAAATTTTATTATTTTAAATTAATTTGGTTTTCTAACGTAAATTCGGCTCTACATTTATTACGGTCACCGTAAATTTATTTATTAAGTGATGCATACTTTTTGAAAGCTGAAAAGAGATCAAAGGGTGATATTTTCTGAGCCAAACGATGTGATACTCCAAAATATTCTGGCCAGACACTATCATAGTATCCTAACCTAAAATATCTAAAATAATATTCTATGTTACTAATCGATTTGCTATAGCAAATTCAATATTAAAAATTGGTCTCGAGTGATAGTAATATACAAAAATGCATTCAAGATTAAATGAAGCGATTCCTGAACTGGGCAATGGGACCCGCGCCGGACGTCGGATAGCTATGATCTATTCAACAATAGACTAACTTGCGCGATAATAAATTAATAAACAGTACATAACTATTACGATTGGCAGAGGTAAACGAGCTAAATCTTAATATTACCAGCTATAAAACCTGTACATCGCCGTAACCCAAACTGCGGTTCGCTAGTAGTAATTAGCACTTTACTTATGTATACAAATCGGTAGTTACTGTCTTTCAAAGACAATAATTATTTTAAAATATCCTTTAGTTTGGTTACGTTATTAAATAACTAGTAATATTGCACTGAGTATGAAATGCCATCAAATAATAAGCGCCCACATTATTAAGAACGGTACATATAAAAATCTTCGATATCCTTAAAATTAAATATAAATCTTCGCGGAAGAAACGTTTGATAGTCATTTATCAGTAGAGGAACAGAGGAGCTTAGTGCTTATATCGAGTGGGCCCTATATTCAATAGACAAATTGTATAACTAGGTACGAGTTATGACTATTTTTAAAAAATTGCACAAGTGAATTGTATTTTCACAGCTACTAAACAGCACTAATGCCACAACTTAGAAATATTGAAACGATTACGGTCACTATTAGGATGCTCATCGGCAGAATAAGACCCGATTATTACAATGCGACTTAACAATCTAGATACATTAGTAAGTTTGAAGAGGTCTGAAAAATGAAGTAAAATCTCGAGTGATACTGTAATCTCTAAGTGTGTCTATTCGCTTAGTACCCGTTGACAGATGCGACCTCGGATGCTAGATTATATTAATGCAAAGTAAACTAACTAAACATTTATATTATAATAGGAGTCGAATCGTAGCGTGTTAACACTCTTGGTTCTAGCACCATTCCTTTTTATCACATTTCAGTTACCGTACCACTCTAAGTGTTTAGCTAAAAATGTAACAATCTTAAACATTAAATTGAAAAATACATAAACGCTAGGTTAGTCCCAATTGTAGAATGCCAATATTAGTTACTAAATGCGCAACCTCGAATCGTTCCTACCTTAAAGTAATCGAGAGGTCTCAGACCTCCAGCACCGTTCGCACTTACCGAAACTAAACCTACTAACGATCAAATAATAAAACTTGTAACGCGATCAACGAAACCTTGTTACTATATCATGAATCAATAAAAACAAACAACACTAATAAATCATATTACATAGGTATATAAATATAAAATTATATTAAATCAGACGATAGAATATATCTAAGTATAAAAAAACAATCTCCGTAAATAGATCAACTAGTCTAGTATAAAAATCTTTTCGTATGTTTCCTTAGGCGCTATCCGTTAATACATCACAAATCCTTAATAATCATCTTGCAAAGGCCTCATAGAGTTACAAATGCATCTACACTGAGATTCAGTCAATATTTATATGTCGTTGACCAACGACAGATCACAATCTCTTGCCAGTCCTTATCAATCCGTTGTCATTCCGCACCATCCATAGGATTACAACATAAATATAATTAGCTACAGCCATGCGCTTATCATTCATCTTTGTAATACTTAATTCGTCATTGATCACCTTCATTGAGATGCTATTTATTAATTCCAAATACATTTTTTTTCCAAGTCCGAAATATTGTAAAACATAGTATAACTTCACTTGATAGATCGATTGGCCGAATTAAGAAGTTCGTGATAGCTTTACTATTACAATGGTAAATAATAAGCGCAGGGCAGGAAACTTATAATTTCCTATCTAATGAATAAATATAACAAGACAGTATGAGTCCATTCTAGGACCGTTAATAGCCAGCATCACTTCGCGGTCGCACCGCTACTCGACATAATGTATATTTAAATAGCTTAAGATTTCTATCGATAATATAAAAAAATAATAATATGGTAATAAAATTAACATCATATTATTGCTTTTGCCCGTTCCCGTATAGCGATTGGTATAGAAAAAAATTGCTTATCTACTTACATACGCTTCGAGCGTCAGTAACGAGGTCACCGGCACCTCGCGGAATACACTTGGGCAAGTCGAACGCACAACCGAGACAATACTAAAACGAGTGTTAAGAACTCAACGAGGCCCGCTTAAGTAATAGCACTTGAGCTTAATCCTAGTTAGGAAAGTTCGGGGCTCAGACCGCGTCGAGGCCGAGCCAGTAGACGGAGCATCAGTCGAAGCTGGCGTCGAGGTGCACGTTGTTGTAGACGGGCGCGTGCGGCGCGGCGTCGAACTTGCGCGTGTCGGGGTTGTAGGCGGGGTGCTTGAACTTGCAGTGCGTGCGCAGGTTGTCGGAGCGCGTGTAGGTGGCGCGGCACAGCGGGCACTCGAAGCGGCCGGGGAAGTGCACGTGGTAGTGGTTGCGGATGTGCGTGACCACCTTGCCGCACAGCTTGCAGCGGTGCAGGTTGAGCGCGCCCGCCACGCGCTCGAACGTCAGCCGCATGTGCCAGCCCTTCGAGCCTGCAACCACGCAACCACCGAGCGGTCACTCCTCCGCTCCGCACAACACATACCTCACCACTACCCCTCACACTACGTACGCTCTAAAAATGGCCTACTCTGTACACGCAATTTTGAAACTTTGTTAATAAATTCCGTTAGTCTGTAGCATTAGACTAGGCCATTTTTATGTAATGTTATTCCAAATGAAATGTTTGTACAATATTTTTTAGCTATTTTTGTTTAGTAAAAGGAATGGCGGTGTTAATCAAATCATAAAGTACCAATAAAATGCAGTAGAATTTGGTTCACAAAATTCAGTATTTTAAACATGTTTTTTTTTTTAATTATTGAATATATTTTATGCTTAAAAAGTCTTATTTATCACATTTGTTACAAATCCAATTTCTACTGTTAAAGAGAAGGACGTGAGTTATTCGTACCATATTAGCACTATTGATAAAAGCTTTGATACAAATTTGTTAATGCTATGCTATTAATGCTTCTCCTAGCACTATTAAAGCATTTATTAAAGAGTAATTTATTTGAAAATTATATTGGATCCAAAATAACTTCATATGATAGTTTTAATAAGAGATTCCATGCAGAAATGAATCGATGATTGAAGAAATGGTGTTTATTATTTGTCAGTGTTAATACATTTGCACGTGAGTTACTCATTACTGTCACCAAGGCAGTATACATAATGCGGTAGTTTGATACAGTTCTACCATAAATAAAGAAAGCATGGAAGGAGGATGAAAATGAAAAGAAAAGAAGTAAAAATAAAGGAATATATTTGCAACGAACACACACTGTAACGATAGACTTACGTACAAAATTAATTATAATCGAATGAAAATAAATTATTATCAAAAATTATGTACTTAAATACATAAGCAAAGATCAGTCTTAAACACACCGGACACGTTTCCTTACAATTACTAAAGGAACAATAAGAGATCATAGACGTCATTTGGTGTGCATTTATGTCGACCGGATTTCATTTCGAAATTATTTTAATGTTAACATAAACAAATAATTTTAATAAAAGCTTCGTCAATTATCAAAGTGACAATTTTAAAATGATATCCGATCTGTTCAGTCCTCACAGTATACAAAATCACTAAAATACATGACTAAATATTAGTAACAATTTCTAGCAATTAGATCAATAAAATGGCAAAATATAATTTTCTCATCAAAAGGTCATCTTAATGTTTAAAGATTTTGGGAGCAGTTTTTAATATTGTCTAATTAATTAATGATCGTATTTAAAACACAAATTATTATGAATGAATATTTCTACAATAATAATTATCATAATTTTAAATGACAAATGGATTATGATCAAACAGACATACAGTATAAAAAATGTAATTCAGTGACTGAACTCAACCTAGGAGTAATTATTTTATCAGGATAGATATAATTATTTATGAATATTCATTTAAAATTTGTGAGTTCTATAACAATATTATTAAAAATACTTGAAATATATCAATTTATAAAACTTTCAAGCATAAAATTATTAATTCTGTTCTAATAATATCAGTGTCACTCATATTTGCACAATTGATATCAGAAAAATGTTCGTCGATATTTCAATGGCTATATGCGCGCGTGTTTGTATTTAATTTAGGAATAATTTGTTTTATATAAAAATATATTTTGAGCAATAATGAATAGAATATGTATTACAACAATACTGAATAATTACTCCTTGGCAGGCCTTTTATTGAGTATTTTGATTATTACAATAGACATTTTATTTTTTTCTACTAGTTTAGTTTCTTTGATCATAAAATTACGGAGATCTATTTCTTGGAAATATCCAAGCATACAATATATGGAAACTTACTATCTAACTGTAAATAGAAAAGGCTTTATTTTCAAAGTATAGTTCACAATAAGGAGTTAGTGTTCGTTGCGAAATAGTCGCTTTTGCGATTAATGGTAAACTGGGTTAGAGCTTTCAATTGTTTTTTCATTCAGCCTTTATACTATGAAATATTTGAAAATTATTTTCATTTTATATCAAAGAGAAAATAGACTAGCAGAAAAAATAAATCTACTGTGGCGTAACTAACTTTAAAGATGAGTATTGCCTTATATTACTGTAGATAAAAATATAATTACTAATTGTAAGATTCCATTGAGATCATTAGGCAAATTAAATTATATCACACATAGATCACCCTTGATTAAGAAAATAAATACTTTTGTTTAATGTTAGACAAATAAACACACCACACCTTAATTCTAATGATATTAGTATGTAGGTAACTGTTAGAATCACTGAGTAAGCGCACTTTGTTAGTATATTAAGATTAATTAATTCAACTACACCAAGAGATGGCGAAGGATATGTACATTTTTACAGTTATTGTAATTCACATTGCTCATATGAAGATATAAGGCCCATATTAAATTCGTTTTAGTATTAGTTAAATACAACATTATATAAATTGTACAATGAAATGAATATCTAAATTTAAGTATTTAAAAAAAGGGATCAATTATAACATTTACCAATTTCGAAAGGCAAAAGATTACATCTTTAGACCAATGTAGAATTGATTAAGAATACCGAAAATAATTAGGACTAGCTATCAAAACAAAAATTATTTAAAAAAAAAATATTTCTTTTTGGCTTTCCTAGAAGATGTGAACTATAATTGTCTACTAATAGCCTACTCACACTGTGCCTGTATATTGGAGAGATTATTTTGACCCAAGACGGAACAGTGTTTCATTCTCAAATGTCGCTTCAAATTATCTGCTCGCGTTAGGACGATGGGGCACAGGGGACACTTATGCTGTTCAGGATTATGAGATTTCAAGTGTTTCTTTATATTACTAACATTTTTACCACATATTTTACAGGGCATGGGCGCATTGTACGGTTTTTGATTTAATACTATTTTAAATGACTTTACTATGTTTTCAATATTTGCTATATTCTGGCCAAATCGTTCCTGAGGTATATCGTTTTCGTCGGCATATTTTTCACCTGTAAGACACGTAACTGCTTGACTGCTGGTATCATTTGGTAGCATGCTACTTTCAAACTTTACGATAACTCTCGTATCTAGATAGCTACAAACCACACACTCCGAGCCAATGTTCGTCCTTTACACCCAGATTTACATGCTAAATACTAACATAATTAAACGCTTCTAAGGTCTCGCGGAACTTAATTACAAATAAGTTTGTAATCACATTATATGTATGACCTATGTCCCACCGGGGGCGCCAAATCATAGTTCGGTAACCAATTTACACCGATTTCTTCATACAATAGAAAAATATAAAGCGTTAAAAGAAAAGAAAGTAAAAAGCGTTTTATGTATGATTAGTGCAAATTAGGTCCAATAATAAGCCATATAACAGCCAAGGGTGATTGCGCATGCGTGATAATGATCTACTCGAAAAATAAATAGGAATGCATGTACAAAATAGAATAAAATGTGGAAAAGATTTGTTTTAAGCATTCCTATTTATTCAACTTATTTTCAGAGCAAAATAAATCAATAAATACAATGAAGCATCGAGGGTAGCCCGTTACCGTGTATCAGATGAATGTAAAGTTCGATGTTATATATTGAGGAAACATCAAGTACGGTATTAAAGCACGAGGCTAAGTGCCACCGTGACGGCGTACGGTAATTCGCCATAAATAACATTTAAATCGATATAACGGTATAACGGGCTGATCTCGATTTGAAAACACGACAATTTTATATAAAACTTTATTGACGATCACCAACGAAGACGTACATACTACATATGTATAAAACGAGTATAATTAAAACATTTATTACTAATTTCGAAAATTAATTAAGGCTAAAGTATTGTTAAGTGAGAACCGAAATAAAAATAAATGAAACTATAAATTTGTACATATGGTACATTGATTATGATTTTAATTCTCCCTTAATAAGTATGTAACCTGATATTCTGTAGAATTTGAGTTTTAAGAAGAAATTTTTATTTTGTATTCTAATATCATTCTGTTTCATTGTGGAATATTTTAGAGCTAGATACACGTTAATTGAAGAACGTAAGAAAGAAAAAAGATAACACATTAATCAAGATTTTATATGTCCAATGTACAAGGTGTAAGGAGACATGTTAATAACTTGGATATCAATTTAAATATTATCATACAATGTTACTATAGTATATGACAGGAGCTATAAACTGTTAATATTAAGTTGGCTAACTTGGGTTTAATGACAGCCATACAGGTCGTAAATTAATGCATTAAAGATTACTTTAAAACGCACCTTTGATGTTACTTTATTATTACTTGGCTTTCTCTGGATTTTAACTAATAAAATACCTTTTTTTATTTTATAATGATTATTTCGTTTTAATATTAAATTATTAATAATTAGCGTATATAATTTATTTTTTGGCATTTTACGTTATATCTTCTCTATTTTTTCTCTTAAGCCTCAATGAGACAAAAATTCAAATATTATTGACGACAAAATTGAATTTATACCCACTATTAAATAAAATCAATGATTTATATAGTATTAAATAAGTTTCAGAGGTGATCGTCAAGTATAACAAATAGCACTCACCGTCGATGGTGTCTGTCTGGTCGGGGTGCGGCTGCAGGAGGGGCTCGCTCTCGTTGCACTCGTTGCTCATTTGGTGCGGGGTTAGTATCGACGCCATTTCATTTACTACACCCATTCCCTGGAATATCCATTTGGAATTGTTTTGACTATTACTTGTTTTAAGTACACGATTAATTATGAATCGGTACAATATATTTTTTTTAATTTTGTAAAACTGTTAATTTTTTCGTAAATATAGTTTTTCGTGTAAATTGCTAAACAATTTAAAATATAACTCTAATAACTTGTAGATTGTAATATCTGTTAAATACCTTACATTTGATAAATAACAGCGCTCAAGAATATTTGCAAATTAAAATAGATGATTGCAAATAAAGTGGAAGTATAAAGCACATGCTGCATTTGGTAAAATTGTAATCAAAATAATGATAGAAAATATCTATCAATTTCCTTTATCATTTTATCAAATTATCATTGGAAATTAAAGAAGTCTTGATTAGTATAGGCGCATATTTGACTTTGATTAATTAAACAAAATGCAAATTATTGAAATGATAAGCAGAGGATTAGAAATAAATTACTAAGTTATTTAATACTTTCTTAGGGTTACGCGAATATTTGACATTATAAATGAAACTATCTTTTCGGATTTTGTCACGGATTTATTCAGATTTTTGGTTTCTGACGTTTCGAATGCTTTACAGAAATAGTCACGGGAGAGATAAAGATATAATATGTATAAATAATAAATTTACAACCAGTAGGTATATCCATCAATTATAAAATATTGTCTTAGTACGCTTTTTACTTTAAAAATAGTTCAGTCATATACAAATAGTGCGAACGTTTGTTTTAACATACTATGAGTATTAATGTGTGCGTGTATAACGTATGTGCGTGCGTGCGTGTTTGTGTGTGTAGTCTAGTCGACCAGTTGAAAATGGTACAAAATAGAGATACTGCTTTTAAAATTATGTGCGATAGCTCATTGGATGCGGAATGACGCCTAGAAAAATGTGAATTTGAGTGCGAAAACAACATTACTTGGATTTTTCAGTTTTTGTTCAAGTAAAAAAAAATTATAAACAAAGTATAAATATTTTTTTAATAAAGGCGCGATCTTGTAAAGTATGTATGTAAGAAAGGCTCTACGCTTTATCTCTATTTTGTACCCTTTTTAACTTGTCGACTAGACATTATATTATACTACCTATTACAAATCAGTCGTTCCCGTGACCATGTTTGCTGTAAAGCATTAGAAACGTCGGGAACCAAAAAGCATAATAAATCCGCGACAAAATCCGAAAAGATAGTTTCATTTATAATGTCAAGTATTCGCGTAAACCTAAGAAAGTATTATTGTCGACTAGTGTGTCAGCCCACTGACCGGCAGATGCGTTTGTTCGTAGTGGTGCGGCGCGTGCGGGTGCTGCGGGTGGGGGTAGGGCGAGTCGGGCTCCTGCTTGACGAGCGGCGTGTGCGCGGGCGAGCGCGCCGCGCGGCCCGCGTGCGCCGGCGGCGGCGTGGACGGCTCCGACCCGGACCCGGTCGACCCCTTGCCCGTGCTCGCTTTTACGTGACCCTGGGTAACGGGACGTATATATATACTTCAATTTTTGATTCGCAGTGCTTATTGTTTTAATAGTTATAACCTTAGAAGAAAATTGATATGATAGGTAATTGACATCATTAACTAATTTCGTAAATACACTTTATTTCAGCTCTGAAAACCCAATCAACAGTAGAAAAAATTGACTCATTTGAAATCAATAAATAGTGATTAATCAATTGGCAATTGTGCAAATGTGACTTAACAATTTGCTATTGCCATACAAAATCTGTGCAAGACGTGTTTTGACAGTGAAAAATTGTAAGTCTATTTATTACTGCTGTCAACTCTATCACAATCAGTAATGTACATTAAAATACAAAATACACTAAAGTACGTTTATTGATCGATACTAATTCCTCCCTAGCAATACCTCATAGTGCCGATATGGTATTTCGATGTCCTCTCGTGGTACCGTCGAGTTTTTCCTGCGACGCTTCTCCGGCGGCACGGCGTGGTGCGGCGTGTGCGCGGGCTGCGGCAGCGGCGTGAGCGCGGCCGGCGCGTGCGCGGCGGGCGGCGTCGCGAACGACTCGCCGCGCGACGACAGGTTCTCTGCGCTCACGGACGGCGTTGAACGCTCTTCTGACTGTTAAATGTATATTAAATAAATAAAAGAATTTAGCTGCTTATATAACATGTAATTCTACAATCTGGTAGAATAGAAAGCTAAAAACAAATTATAAATGATAGAATGATATTAGATGATACCGTGACATAACGTTTTTTGTCGTTATAATACTATGTTATTATATTTTTTTTTCTCTTATTCAAGTAGTCGTTTATAATTCGTACAAACTTGGACTTTGAAATGTGATTCAAAATAACCAAAGACTGAAGATTATTTACGTAAATTTTAAAGTTTAAAATCAGGAATTGAAGTTTAAGGTATGGGTTATATTATATTATATGAATATGCCACATAGCCTAAATATATTCAAAAAATTTTTTTTGTAATTTAATAATATTTTAAAAACATTTATATATTTAAAAAGAATGTAGTGATTTTTTACTCCTATAAGAGTTTTCAGTGTAATCATAAAAAAAACCTCTATATCATTATGCTCAAATGTAATGAATGCTAAGTTGGGTTAAAGACGAATAACATTTATGTAAGAACGACGTTGTGAGGCGAAATTTAATTTATGCCTAGTGATCGTAGTCGATTTGCTAAAATCTTATTTCTTTCAAACCATACCATATAATATACCTACCTACCATAACTTTTTATGATACTTTTATTTACTGGCTAATTACCAATTCAAGAAAAAAAAAGCATAATTTGAACATAAATACATATACATAGGTATAACTTCATTAAAATTTTAGCATAAAATGCAAGTAGTATTCTATACGGTAAACTTGAGCGTGACAGTTCCGTTATTTCTAGATGCCTAAGATGGTATGTAGGTATAAGGTATAATATCAGACTACACAGCGAGATGATTAATTTTTGGATTATGACTTAGTTTTTAGAATTATCGCATAAAAAAAATGTTGAAACAGTCAAACATTCATTGGTACATAATATATAAAAAATAAAATATATTTTGTTATAAAAAATCAAAATGCATTTTGATAAAAATATGCTATATTATTAATAAAAAAGTGTGAAATTTCGCGAATCAACCGTAAACGTACCGGAAGATTATTCTGTGACAGTTGCTCTTGTAACCGGTTCATTTAAACGAGTTCATAGTAAAGATGCACGTGAGATCATTTTGCGTATGCGCACCTTATTTAAGAAAATACCTATAATAATGCCTTCCTTCATTTTATTTGATGAATGTTCGACATTTTTCATTAGTGTACAGACTACTATTAAGTATCGAGGTAATATACACTTTCCTAGTGAATACGATTTAAAATATTTATTTATTTATTAGTGGTCGTTTATTTTTAAAACGGTAGGTCCAACCTAACGTTTAAATTATACTGAGTATTTGTAAATGCCAAAAAAAAAGAGATAAATGTTGATATTTCACAGCATAAGAATCATCGTTGACATTAAAAACGAATAGAATCATTAGGCAATAAATTCGTATATAAAGGGTCAATGCGCGCTCACCAAAACTTCAAGGTCGGCGCACTATAACTACTGTTCTCTACGCAATGTGCCAGGCTTGTCTGTCTGGCTTGCTCTATAGTCTATTCTACATATAGATGCTACAATCAAACTCAATAACTCCAAGCCAATGCCACCAAACGATTGACAAATTTATTTCAAATAAAAAAATTATAGGTATAAGACCTTCAACGATATTATACTCATAATGATGCTTAAATGTTTTTTGTGATGCTAGGCAAAAATCCGGGCTGAATTATGTCTAAAACTTGTTTTTTTGATGTAATTATAAGAAGTCATTCGCAAATGTTGAATATCTATAATAGATATGGATGTTGGTTGATCACTGGGTGTAAATGACGGATCATCGTAACAGTCGAAGTAAGTATCTAGTAAAAAAAACATAAACGGATATATTTATTCTACAACTTTAGAAGATCTACTAGTACGGAAGTTCATGCTCCAGGATGTTTATTACTTTAATCGCGCCAGAACGGCTGAACGGATTTGGATTAATTTTGGCACAGGGATAGATTAATTATAGTCTAAGATAGAGAAGGGAATAGTACATCGGATTTTAATTTGACTTTAAATTTTATTCCGGAAAATTTACGTTAATGATTTGTGATAAAGATTATTTTTGGATATACCTATCTAATGGGAAGGAACCTGAGCCCAGTGAAGGTGAAGAATTAGTATAAAATACTAATTTTGTTGTTAAAAAGCGGCTGATAACGTTCAGGGATAAAAGGAAGCCTCTTAAATATTTTGTTATAATATTGAAATGATAATAGAAAATCTCTTTAAATTTGTAATGGCGCTGCTAGACTTGCAAAAACTTTTTTTGTAATCAAATTCGTGTATTGCTACAAGCGAATTCTATTAGGTATTATCAATTATTATTCTTCACGAAAAATAAATTAAAGCTGCGCGCCTAGTACATATTACCTATAACGATATAAAAGTCCGCACATTACGAAGATGTTGCATTACATAGCTACAACGTGCATGCGAATCTTCTATACGCAAGAATGCTAGGTACAGTTTTTTCAACACACAATTTCGGGAGTTATTTTCGGAACAAGGCACAAAATTAGGACATGTATAATCTATCTACGAACGAGATAGCAACGATATAAGAACTAAGAAACAAGTTCATTTATCTAGATAGTGCGTATAAGCAAATCTTTACGCTATCTTCACCCTTGCCAGATAGATTGCTTATTTAAATATGGGTTTACCTTTACCGTATAGTTTATAAGTTTTATATAAAAATATTAATATAACCTGTAAAGTATAATACGCATTATAATGAAAAGTTGAAAATGTCAAAACGAAAACTTACCTTAGGATTCAATGTATTGTTTTCTGTCAAACCTCTAACTTGTAAACTTTCAGCAGTCTTTAGGAACATCGGTAGCATGTTTTGGCCAACATTCACCTCACCCTAAAAATATTGAGCTTATCAGATAGTAATAATTCAAAAAATGAAAGTAATTTAAATGATTTTGACTCACCTTATACATGAAATCTAACAGAGATTTCATTTCCGAATACCGCACATCTTTTAGGAATATAATTGGATGTGGATGAGAGTTTTGTAAGAATATACTTTCAAAATATGGGGAACATGCTGAAAGTATTGTCTGATGAGCCTAAAACAACGAAATATACTCTTAAGTGATGTGAAACCAAAAGTATAATGAATATAAATTAAACAAAAGAAATGCGGAGCTATTTGAAGGTCTTTTCTGTTAAGATCATTATATGGATAGTGTCGGTAACTACCATTTTTGCAGAAGTATTCTTATTTTAATAAACTTGAATGTAGTCATCTATTCATGGCCTAAAATACCTTTATTTTTCAAATATGTGTCGCAAGTGTGACTAGAGCATTTATTAACATAAATTAGTTTAACCATACAACCAAAATGTTAACAAAATATTTCAAATTGTGTCTGCTTTTGAGCTAATTAAACAGTTGGTTTATAACAAGTTGTTCTATGCGACTTTTTAAATCGAGAATGTGAGGCCATTCACACTTATAGAATAATACATTAATGTTGTTTTCTAAACCCTAAAACCTGCCAAACAAGTGTGATAAAATTTAGAAAGTTAAAAACTTGCAGCTCCTCTGCAGACTCCTACCTAAACTATTAACTGTCGACCTACAAAATAAATTGCATTTTATTAGCATAAACTTTCATAGATATTTGAGGTAATTTTAGAAACTATATGATAATATATTAGACTAGATTTTTTTAATAATTCTTAAATATCAAGGAAATTATTTATTTACATTTTATTTAAATTATACATAAAATGGTATATGCTAAAATATAAAAATCAAGTTAAATATTAATATTTTACATAATCAATAGAATTTTAAGCTGTCAAATTCTTTAACTGTACTTATTTTGTGTTGTTAAAATCTTATCTTAAGTTATTTTATGAATAAAAATAGAATAACATGCACATTTATATACTTAGTTACCTTTAAAAACTTTTGCAACACAAATACATACTAGCCATTATTTAAGTAGTAACCTTGTAAATTAGCAAATATTTAAATCTATGTGGACTACCTTGGCTTTTAGTAGTTCATCAATTATTGGGCATGTATATTTGACATAGTGGATGGTAGGATATATTAAAATACATATTATATTATATGCTTTTCAGTATATATGTCTACAATAACGTCTTGAAGGTATTTTCTAATGTGAATGTCCAGCATTGTTTCAGAGAAGTTCATTTTTGCTGTTACAAATTGTAAGATTTTTATTTTTCTGTACTTGTTATTAATCTTAGTTACTTAAATACTAAGCTTAAATATTTGGTATTTCCTGGTATATAAAAAAGGACTTTATAATAATAATTAATTTATAATAATAAAGGTATATAATTTTTTGCTCTAAAATTAAATCATATCATCATTAACTATGCCTGATGGTTATCTTTTGAGAACTTACTAAGTATATATAATTTTGGAACTAAATTAAAATAAGGAGGGTACCTTATATTTATACTATTTTTAATTCTATTGAAAAAATAATATTAACAAATTGTTGTTAAAAAACACGTAAACGGATAACTGAAAACTGTAAGATATTAAATCATAACTCATGATTGTTTACTATTATATTATGTACTTTGTTGATATTATTATGAAGCATTGCAATGATAAACATAATTATGCAAACAAATTTTTGTTTATGTCATTTAAAATTTATATTAACCAACTTTGAATATATAGTTACAAATTATTATATATTTAAGATATTATACATTTTTATATTTATAACAGATTTCATAGGATATATGCAAATTTAAAATTGTTATTGTTTCCTTATCTACGAACTGAGACAAAATAAACACCAAACAAATATTAAGAATATTGATTTCAAAACTTGACACTTTTATTTAATATTTTCTTTCATTTCTATACACAATAATATTGAAAAGAAACATTTTACTTTAAGGCAACATTACTTAAATCTTGAGCATGTAAGGTACAGATGAGATTTAAAATACCTTGACTGTCTCCCCATCGCATGCAAGTGTCACATCGCAAAGCGCTTCTCTTTGTAATAGGCTTGCAAGCACATCTGTCAGGTTGGTTGGGTGGTTGTTCCAGCGTAAACAAAATTGCTGGTCCATTGTTGGTGCTAGTGTCAGTGACCGTGCTGCAAATAAACACAAAATATTAGTATAAGATATGACTAAATGACCTCAAAAACTGTTGCATAAAATTCGCAATTTCGCAAAGTTTTTAAGTAAAAAATTGATCTGCCAATCACATGATGCTACATACATCCTCCGCTTTTAAGACGAGGCATAAATAATTAGACACGTGCACTGGTTAACAAATTTACAATGGGTATTCAAATTTTAAATTATGTGCAAAAAATTGGCGGCCATAGGGCCTAGATAGTAGAGCGAAGAGATAAGTGACATCAGCGGCTCGAATTAATAGGGGCCGCGGGCAGCAAGCTTACTGTACTCCACATTGACAGTTAGACCGAGCGCCGACACATATCTACTTGTTGCATGTTCTAACCGAGACCCATACATTATGTAATTTAACTCCAGAAAGCAGACGTCGGGGCCACCGACCCTACGGGATGCGAAAACCTAGTTGTCTATAAAACGAGTTTAGAAAAGTAGTACCGCTGGCCAAAAAAATCGCAACATGCTGACACCGTTATAATCGCCAAGCTGGATGTGCCAGTTGCTAATTTCAATTGTGTCGATTCAGGATTCTGATAATGCACCATTATTGCTAAGGCCACTAATCACTCCGCGTGCCTAGAAATACTCAACCGAAGGACAAACGGGATTTCTAAACGCGTAGTTGTGTCAACTTTGACTATTCGTAGCGCCATTTGCCGTTCCCGTATCTCGGAATCTTAAAATTATCAATCAACAACGAATTTTTGTCTAACACACAGTTAAATCACTATCACAAATCAAAAACAACCGCAAAACACACAAAGTCAATATTTCCTAACTCACCATTTGCAAAATTTTTGCCATCACAAACGCCACCCGACCCCTACCTTGCACTGTCTTTTTGACCACACACACATCTCGATTTCCGTGTTCACTCACGGCACCTCACGGCCTTCGGAATATCTTTCACATCATAATCGGCCAGTATTCGCAACGCGAACTTCATACGTTTCTAAACGACGCGCTAAATTCAAATTCGCAATACTATTTTTATTGAAAATTTGTTCTTTTTATTTTTATATGGACAATATAACTCTATATTTATATGCTTACAATATATTTGTAATATTTTAACTATTTTAGTAATCTGAATACTGTTTTTAAGTTAAATATTAGATATTCTTTGCAATTTACGAATGCATACAGGTTATGACGCCAAAAATAAAATGCCGTATAACAAAATAGTGTTTTCGAAAAGAAACTGATAGTAAATAACCATTATTTAGGTCAAGAAAATATTTAAACGTAATAAATAATCTTAAAATGATGAAATGAAGATAATATTTTTTGGTTAGGTTTATTAACATTGGCCTTGACATTTTTGTTATCACAATTTTGCACATCCTCATCTTCCTAGTAGCGACATCTATAGGAATTTCAGTAGTTCTTGATGCAAAGAGTTTCGAATAGATGGCGGTGCAATTTTGCTGTGCGAAATAGTTTAGATTCGTTTATCGTCAATCGTCATAGCCCATAGGACAGCGACCTTACCTACGCTTCTTGTGCTGTAAGCTGTTGCCTGTTATGAATTTAATGACTATCGCTATGGTATGGGTTTCGCTTTACACGCGTTGTAATTTTTAGATGCAAGAATAAAAATAAACTTTAATATTTCCGTGTATATATACGTTGGTATTTAATTGCTTAATTAATAATTATTGTTATAGGTAGTTAGTCCTTTCCTATAGTCAAATCAACACATCTTTTTTAATTTCAAACCATTTTTAATACACCAATGTATTACTTCAATATTGCCTAAAATTGTAATTTTTCTAACTAGGTAGGTACATCAATAAAAGTTCTTGCATGGTATAGGAAAATATTATATTAATAGTATGTGACGCTTGTGTAGTCTACGAGTCATTTAATCATGAGGTTATTGAACCTTACAAGAAAACAAGAATTTACTTTTTAGATTACTGTTTCTCGCTAGAATTCATGTAGGTACCTATTTACATTTTAAACTTGTGCTTATAAATATGTGATGCCTATATAATAGGTATATTTAAAGTATTTAGACAATAAAGAAGAAAATTAATAATTACCTTTATACTTTTAAAAGTATTGATAATGTTTCATAGCTAATAAATATAATCTTAGTTCCACGTGTTCTTTTACGTACACGTTGTACCTACCTAGTTGTTGGTACGTATTTAATTAGTCTGGTATTGTCATGGTATTGTTTTTTATAATAGTTAAGTGACAACATTAACACTTTTGTTAAAAATGTATACTTATGATTAAATTAATTAATATTAAAGAATGATTATTTCAAATCTTCTTATAATATTATAACAAGTGAGTGATTTAGTTTTGCTCAATAATTATACTGGTATAATATCACAGCCCCTGTGGTCTAGTGGCTGGCCCTGGCTAGCATGTCCGTCGGCAGATCCGATGGTCATGGGTTCCGGTTCCCTGATCAACCTAAGTTTAATTACCTATTGAGTTTTATATATTCTATCTATATTTAATTATTTATTCAACAAATAACGTTGTTACTGTGACCAACATTGGCATAGCAAGACAAATACACAAATAGGTATAAAAGCGTTTATTACGTAATACGATACAAGAACTTTTAATTTTGGTCTGAAATAAACTTATTATTATTTATCTGAAACATTAATTGATTATTACTATTTGTATTTGACAGTAGCAGGTAGGATATTCATCTCAAATTACTTCAATTGGTACTGTATGACGTTTTACTGGTTGTTGCTCATCACAGAGAGATTTACTTATGTATTCACAACATTCACACCACAATAGCGCTCGAAATATCTTAAGCGATGCTCGAGCTCGGCGCTGATTGGTGGATCGATTTCAAAGTGATTGTAGGTAATACACAAGTGAATCGGCTAAATAACGCATCGGAGAAGATACCAATTAATGTAATCTAAATTTTACTATAAAGTTTATATTTTTTTATATATTAAATACATGTACCCTTAGTATGCATTTTAAATTATAAATTAATTTATTATTTATTCACTTTTCCCTTACATATTTTTGGATTTTTTTTGGTCTGCTAAATAGATTTTTATTTGTAAAAATATGTTTATTGTGCATTTACCTGCTGATAAATAATAATCAAAAAAATTAATTGGTGTCGTGGGACACCAGGTAGGAACGAAGTTCCTTCGGCTAATGTAGAATCGACACAATTTGCAAAAAAAAAAATCTTGATTTTTCTCTTAAATTTTGCTGATTAGTTTTTATTTAAGTACAGGAAATTAGAGCTTATTACAAAAAAAGTTTATTATTATTATTATAAGTAATTCTTATTAATCAGTCTCGTCATTAAATTCTATTGCTGAAACTATTGGCTTGTGGTAACTAAAATATGATACATATGTTTGTGATTCTATTTTATGCAAATACCTCGAAAAAACAGCATCAATAGTAGTACCGTCGTCGATTGTCGGTTGCCGTTGTCGATTCTTTTGGATTGTTATTTATATGTAATTTAAATTTTTCTAAAAGAAATGTTCTTAGTGGTTCTGATTTTTCATCTGCAAAATTGATATTGAAGTCTCCAGATAAAACCATCGGAAGCTGATGGAAGTTTCCAACAAGTATTTCAGAAACCTCATCAGTATATTCTATCAGCGCTCGATGGATGAAATGTTTCACATCTTCAATTTTTGTATTTGGTGAAATGTAGACTATTACCATGACAGTTTCAACTCCGTTGTTCGTTTTACATATAGCTGAACAAATGTCTCCAACTCCTGTACGTCTAACATTCACATCGCCAGTATTTTTTAAGATTATGTCCATATTTGGTGTTAAAATATTAGTAATCTCGCTTGAAATGGGCAATGCAGTTGAAATTAGGGATATCAAACTGTTGGTCATTGCTCATCCACGTTTCGGAAAGAAGTAAGAAATTAGTTTTTTGTATTACAGAATCCGACAAATCCAATCTATGGCTTTGTAGACTTTGACAATTTAATGTGGTTATGGAAATGCTATTTTTAGTTTGAAGAAAATCTAAGATCGTTTGGGCTTTAGTGTGTAAAGGATTTAACGACAATCTCTGAAATTCTTGTAGCAAACTTTTTGTTGATAATGCTTGCACTCGATTATGGTGGAATCTGAAGTTAGTTGGATCGTTATCGGGTGTTACAATAAACAAACCTTCGATGTTTGTTACACGAGATAGCGCAACATAAACAAGCTCTTGTGGATGTCCCTTGTTGTATTCGTAAACAATTTCATCGAATGTTCCACCTTGTGATTTGTGGATGGTCATCGCAGCAGCTGAAGCTAAAGGAAAGTGCTTCCGTTTCGCAGTAACTTTCTTATCTGATGTCAATGGGATGTTCGCTGAACGTAATTCAATTGGTACAGCAAGATTAATATTACCACATTGAATTGCTTGTCGAGCAGCTTTTTTTCTTTTTTTTGACCTATCTTTTTCGAACCACAAAATTCTAACCAAACTCTGCATACGGTGTTGTTTTCATCAAAATCCATATGTACTAACTTTCCCACTGAACCATTACATAAGCCATCAGTTACATCAATGTTAGTGTTAATAAGGTAATACATAGATTTAACAAAAGTAATTTGGTATGGTTACCCACCGACTTCATTGAGATTCTTTTTATGCAGTTTCTGACGACAATTAGTCTCTTGTTCACGACTTTTTGAACCAATGATCACATCGTCAGCTGTAGAAATTATTTTTTCTTCAAATTTTTTCAAAACAGAATTGTTGAAGCGTCAACACGAACGTTTTCATAAAACAAACGAACTCCATGAGGACACAATCTTTCGGCATCTTCTTTGGTAAAAAATCTGGATTCAATAATTTGAAATTCAGCCTTATCCAATGGATCTCCGTTGCCTATCTTAGTTAGAATATTAGAAAATTGAACATTAGTCTGTCTCACTACTTCAGTCAGTTGATAAAATTTTAATGTTCTCCACAAATAAGGTCCAAAAATATTTGTTTTAACTGGCTTATATATGGCTGTTGCCCTTATTGGTGGTGCTTGTCGTAAATCCCCAATTAAAATAACATCTATGCCACCAAAGTCTGCTTTACCTCTTCCGGTAATCTGTTTTAAACGCATGTCAATTTTGCCTAATAGTTCTGCGCTGATCATGCTTATTTCATCAACGATAAATACTTTAACATAATATTCAATTCTGAGCCTTAGGACTTCAATGAGAGAATAAAATAAACAATTGCCGTCTCCAGGAATGTTTATTATACGCTGTAAAATGGCGTTCGGCTTTGAACATTCGGTATGTTGCTCGTATGGAGCTTGGAATGTAAGATTGATGACTGATCTTTGAGAAGATGCCTGCGTATGTGTTGGTAAATTATCAGTATCATGCAACCTAAGACAAAAAGTTATATGCTTTAAAGAAAAATTTAAAATAATGAAAAAAAAAGTTGGATACAAATTTTGAAATACATACAGCTCTTTAGATGATTCGATGTGATCAGTCAAAATTTCGTTGTGTCTCATAATAAATTTTTTGTTTGTTACATTTTGTGTATCAATCAACTTGATTTTTTTTCTGAAATTAAAATATTAAATATTTAAATAGGTTTCTTTACATGGTAAATATGAATTACAAAAATGAATATCTTACGATTGTGGAACTTCACTCTTTTTAAATAGTGAAGCATCAAGTTGAACACGCTGCTTTTTCAATCTAGATTTCTGCTGATACTCTTTACAGTGTTCAGATTGAGTTTTTTTAGTTTTAGATGGTGCATTTAATGCAGCGTTACTAAAAAAATTATTATTCTAAACTCAAAGTAATTTTTTTTCTAATTTACAATAATACTTTTTCATTGATCAGGGCAAAAATAAAATTTGAAAAAAAGGGAGCACCCTCGTATGTATACATACACATCGATATTTTTGTATTGTACCATTAGTTTACTAGATATTTTTGCTTTATATTGTACCTTTCTTGCTTATTCTCATTTCTTTTAGCTTTTTGGCGTTCCCTATACTCCTTTTGATACTCTGCTTTGGTTTTCGGTGGTTTTGCACACGGAATTGACAAATAACTCACCTGCTCTGTGGTTTTGCAGTACTAAAAATGATTAATAATAAAAATAGAATTATCAAAATATATATTATGTATATATTTAAATTTTTGGAATTGAAGGGAGTTTTTTTTTAATTATTTAAAAAAATAATCATTAAACTTTTTAAATATCGCTCATTCATTAGTTTAGAGGATATCTTTGCTTTATATCGTACCTTTCTTGCTTATTTTCATTTTTTTTAGCTTTTTGGCGTTCCCTATACGCTTTTTGATACTCTGCTTTGGTTTTTAGTGGAAACAGCAAGAAAGATGACCTAGAAAACCTTACAAAGATTTTAGTATGTACACACAATATTAACAAATGTAAAATATTTTATATTTATAAATAAAGTAATACTTACGTATTTAATTCTTTTGCAATGAATTTATTATCACTGTCAATTGCATTCATGATTCAAGTCACTTGTTAGTTCACTTGACATTGTTACTATGACGACTGTCGCGCCTGCGCACTATTTAACGGTTTTATTCCACGCTTTTACTATCACATATTTTTCAGTTCGGTCGCGCAGCAAAATCCCTATCTCCTCCAGCCTGCCGTAAGGAACTTCGTTCCAAAAAAGAATTTATGTATTATCTTCTATATAAAGATAATTTGTCAAGCTCTACAATTTTATTTGGAGAAATGGCGAGTTTCTTTGACAACATCTTGATGATATTTTACTGAATAATTGTTATTTGCAAGATATAAATGACACAACGTAATGTCTGCAGTATGTTCATTGCCGGATGATGAGAGTGGCTGCTCGTGTCACTCGGTAATGTAATGCAGTGCAAATGAGTCAATCTCCACGGCCCGAGCGGCCACATACTGCCATTAGGAAATCGATTCGTTCTCAGATTCATCGACATCTAGCCTCCACTATTTCTATTGTTTCCATTATCGGAAATCATTTAAATTAACAATTAAATCGTTTTTCGCTTTGAAATAAGACTGAACAAAATATAGTACTCTACATTCAAATTAGTCGAAATGAACGCGATCTAAATTCCGCGTCTTCCTTTTGACACAACACCTGCAATCTAATAATGTGAGTCCTGAGTTGGAAAGTCGACCACTGCCACTGGTGCACTTAGTTTTCCAATCTAAACAATAGAAATTCAACGGGTGCAAGGCCCGCGGGACACTGATCTATCTCTATGTAAATTATGCGGGAAATAACAACGACTTGTGTTCATCACAGCCTTATGGCACGTGGTACAGACGCAACATGAATCGGTAATTTTCAAAAAAAAAACGAAACATATGCCAATAGCACGTGGTTTATATTTGCCCATACCTTTAAATTGACATTATGATATACTTTGGACAACAACAAACAACAAGTTTACAGTCCAGCCAATGTGGTGGGTGTCATTAGTGTTCGGCAATTCAGCCGGGCGCAAAGCCTAAAAACGCGCTGGGAGATGTCTCACTTTGGTAGGCGGTGTACCATGCGGGTTATTTCAGGGACTATTCTCTCATAGCAGTGAGGACTGTTTGGTCTTCAGTGGAGGAGTCATGGTTGAGTGCGTATGTGATTCTGAGCCGTCTCATCAAGACAGGGACTACAGCCGTAATCCTTACTAATATTAGAAATGCGAAAGTAACTCTGTCTGTCTATCGCGCTTTCACGCCAAATATGGTATACATAACACAGATAGTCCGGTAGCCTGACAAAGGACATAGGCTACTTTTTAATGGGATAAAAGGGTTGTAAAGGGTTGAAACGGGGGATAAAAAGTTGTATGGAAGTATTCTTATTTTTAGAGCTAGAAACTTGAAACTTATTTTTTAGGAAGTTAATCCGATATAAATAACTAGGAACGAACCCGAGCGAAGCGAGGGTGAGTCGCTAGTAATATGATAAAATGTAATGTGTATAAAATATAAAATTCGGTGGTGCATTCAAAATTTTTCTTTTTGAAGGATTATACCCAGATTAATTAAATTACTTACCATTTGGATAGAAATTGAATCAAGTAGTATTCGCAGTGGCATCGAACGCATAGCACACGGAGTGTAGTCTTGGCAAATACATCGTTGCACTTCATAGTTCTTTCTTTCCTCTGGTCTTCTTGTAAATTAAGTTTTGCAGAATTAAGACATGAATTCGCATCGCAGAGCATATTAAACTGTAAAGTGTTCATTCTGTTGTGCATATTTGTATACTCTAAACTCTAAAGTAAGAAATGAGTGTGTTATTAAAAAGAGAAACTGTGGTTCCTAAATTTAAATAAAAATGAAAAAATAAATTTATATAATGTATAAACAAATAGTTTTACAAGTTACAGACTATTTAAAAAGCAGTAAAATTCACGTTCTTTGGGTAACACCAACAAATGAAGCACGGCAGTTTGAATGGATGCCAAGATATAACAGAAGTGGAGTCAATTTGCCAAATTTTCTATTTAGAATTTATTGACATTAAGGGCTCTGATAATGAAAGTTACTTATTTCTTATTTTAAATATTTAAGTAAGGATAATTTAGTGGAAAATAAAAGATCTTTAGACTGTTTAAAAGTTTCAGGTGTTTGTTGATTTAAAGATTTGTTTTGTCTGTAAAAGCAATTACAACAGACCTCTTTAGGGATTACACTCGAGGAGATGCTTTGTATCAAGACGTTAATAGATAAACGAAGCAATTAACTTTAAATTGTATAGGTACATCGTTTATGTAGATAACGTTATTCTTTTGGAAAGAAGTATATAATTAAATAATAAAGATTTTACAAAGGCAAAATGAAATATGTTGTTGAATTTTTTTTTTTGGTTGTAGTTTGAGTAGAGTGAAATATTTCGCCTTGCAGTCGTTTACGTAAACAGACCTGTAATAAAAAAACAAATCATTAGTAAAATCGTCAGAGAAACATCCATGTTTATATTGGAGCAAATGGATGGATTAGATCTAATCTACACATTTCAATTGCTTTTTGGTAACCATAGTTACGGGAGAGACAACAGTTTCAGGCGACTCAGTGGTCATTATTATGTTGTTACAGATAACACCTACAGAGTAGTCTTAGTAACACGGTTCTGTCCAGTTCCTTTAGGTAACAATAAAATTTATTTCAATATTATTAGAAGAAACCTGAAGACTGCTACTTTTTGCTTTGTACATTAAGCAAATATAATTTGAACCAAAATATTATTATATTCTTTAGTTAACAAGCAACGTTTAATCGTTAGAGTTCATAAAAGTTATATTTGCGTAGGAAACCGTTTATTTCCTATTATTTGTAATGCAAACGTTAACAATAAATAAAATTATATTGCAGTCTCTAAAAAGCTTTTTACTATTTGTTATTAAAACTGCAGGACGTGTATTTTTGCTTTCATGAATTTTTCATACGGACAAGTAGGCGATGAGCGTCGCTGCGTGTGTCTCGTGTTCGAAGTCGTTCCAATATTGTGCATATTCTACATATTGTAAAATGTGTACACATTTGAGATTTCTTTCCTCACAACAAGATATTGTACCTCTAAGAAACGGATTTTACTTATAGACGGAAGTACCTATACTCTACAGGCTACTAAGTATTTCTTTTCATAGACATGTACTACCTACATTTGTGTGTTTTTAAAAGTTGTTAAGCATTTGCGTTATATTACAGTTATGATGATATCTACGTAAATATATACTACAAAAATTATTATTATTTAGGTAAGTGTATTTATTATTATATTTATCATAATTTTATGCCTTTTATTAATATTTCATTCAATACAAATTGGTTGTAAACATTAAAACTGTATAAAAAATAATTAAATTATAAATGTTAAAGCTAAACGTTATTTTCCCTAGGGTCCTTTATAAAATTTATCTTTTTAAATAGCCGATTTGTTACTTCAAATTATAAACATTTTTTGTTTTGTATACTTAAGAACCGTAAATTAATTGAAACAGCCGGCCTAACTAGATGTAGCTTTACAAGAAATAGTATTTAAAAGATTGCTTGGATTAAAATTTTAATTGGAAGGTGTATAAAGACCGTGTTACACGAATGTTTACCGTTTAAGTTGGTATGCGCGCCTGATGAAATAAACAGTTTCATCCAAGGGTTACGACTGAAGCACTCTTATTCTTTAGTCTACTGTTGTTCTATTAATAAAATTAAGAAAGATTATTTTCTAAAACATATTTTACGCGTGTTATTTATTTTTTAATTAATACAAACATACGAAATAAAGTTTTATAGTTAAGCGTTGGTATTTAAAGTAGTGACATTTCACAAATAGTACTGCATAACTACCATGAGACCACTTTTGAATAATATTTTTATTTGATACAGTCAAGACTGCATTGTAAAGTAAATTATATTGTGTTTAAATCAGAATTGTTAACTAATATTATAAAAAGCTAAGAAAAGACTAATAGAAATACATACGGATTAGTTATTGTAAAAATGATGAATTGATACGTTTAAATGCTCATTTCGTACTATAGTTGGTTACAGCTAAGCGCAATAACGGGGCGGCTTAACGAGAGTTTACAGTTTTATTATCTCTGAACGCATTAAATGTGGTATCTAACAGTACGTAATTCTGTATTTGATGGAGCAGTGCAGTTAAAAATCATTTGTAAGAAGCAAAAAATATTTTTAATCTTACTTAATATTGATTTAAATATTTAATATTAGTATATCATAAATGTGAAAGTTTGTGAGGATAGATTTAGATACGCTATTTCGTTCATCCAAGAATCTTTATGTAATATAGCACAAAGAAAGATTATAGATGGAAATAGCACGTAGTAGGTACTTTTTATCTGAAAAAAATGCACTGCAGTCCCCGTGAAATAGATTTGCTTTTGACTTTTTGACCAAATTTTGCCATGCCTTTTTATTAAAATTTAGGGTCTCTACTCTTTATTTTATGTTCTTAACTTTAACATCCATGTATTTGTTTCTTAAAAATCTTAGTTAAATAATCGTTTCCTGTTCAAAATTACATGTGTAATTACATAACGTTTTAATGTCTAATATAAGGTATTTTAAAAAGGATTTTGATTGTAGGCATTTAACATTTTCTTTTAAAGGATTAAAAATACAAAAAACACTAGTTACGTCAAAGTAATCTTTTTACTTTGAAACTTAACCAAAGAGCCGATGTGAAAATGAGGTTATCTTTTGTACTACTTGAATCTTATTTCCAATTAGGATAATTAAATATCCACAGCACTTACGCCACAACGATAATATGTATAAGAAATTACTAATATAATCAATATTTTTATATGATACTGTTATGATAGTTATAATTAAATTTGAAATGCAAGTGGCTTGTCTAATAATAAAAAGAAAATAGCACTTTAAATTCTTATTATATGTATAAATTATTTACATTACTTGTTACAGCGCACGCTGAATCATTAGTCACAGTATTAACCACAGGGTAACTAAAATAAATATTTTTATATAGCGTATGACGCCTTAAGTAATTGTTATTTTAAAACATTTTTAATGATTAAATTATTTTACTCTAACTTAAAAAATGAAAACTTTAAATTTTAAAGGATACCACATACGTTTAAATATAAAATAAGTAATAACTAGTATGTAGGTGCGTATCTCAAAAGAGTAGATTCTTCTAAAGAAAAACAGTTATACAAGAAAGTAGTGGAGAATTGAACTCTTTAACTTTAGGTTAACTTTACAAAATCGAAAGCCTACTTATATACATATACATGGAAATACCAAACACAATATGTTGGAATTGAGACATGAAAATCTATCAACTATTTCAATCAACATACGCATTTTGTAATCAAATATAGATTTGAGACTACTTGTGCAGACTATTGTAGAAAACATATCTACTTAAATTAGTAGAGGATGTCAAATGTCTAATAGTGCTTAAGAATTGTAGAGGTAATATATTGTTCTAAGACATATGCATTATGATGGAAGTACTTAATATTATTTTTGGCAATTATCTACACTACATATTTTAATGGTATTTAAACCAGCAGCATTTTTATCAATCATAGATAACTCAGCTCAAAAACGTCATCAGGGGCGAACTTGAAATATTTTATAGCATCATAATTTGTACCATTGTAGATTTGTGATATAATTTAAAATTTATAAAAAAGGTTTACCATCTACTGAAAAAAAATATTTTAAATTTCAATACTACATCCTACATTGTAAATCGATTTATTTTACTTATATATTGTGTTTTTCATTATTTTGTTTCAGATTTGAATTCAATAAGTGTATTTTAGTTATCAGTGATGCAGATGCAAAATGCAGTATGCCAAGGTATTATGCAAGTGGACGGTTTAATCAAATGGACATTGTCCAAATATCCTGCGGCACTCATACGATTATTCATGTAGTAGACGACTACTTCGTGTGTTGAAAACTTAAATTTTTGATTTTATGAATTTATTTCAGTCGGTTCAGACGTACTTTTACTACCGGAGTAGTAACGCGTTACAATAAAAACCTTACTTGAAATAAGAAGTGATACTAAGTTGTTACTTCTTAATATTTTTGATTGGACTAAATCCTGAAGATCATTGCCTAATGGCTAATTGCTTTTATATTTGGGATATGCAGTGTCCAAATGGGGTCATTAAAGAAATCATTACTGTTTATAACTTGTTATTATTCACTCCTGCTTTAAATCAAGATTGAAAGGGCATCTTCTAGGCAAGCGCGTTCCAGTTTTAGCCACATCTGCACCTTCTATCAGGTCAAGCGTATCCTTATATGTATAAAAAAGCTAATAAGATAGACGTTGGTCTGTCAAATTTTTTCAGTTTTTTGAATTTCCCGATTTAATGAGTTCTAAAATATATAAATGATAAAATTATGACTATTTAAAAAAATACCCAATGTTATTCGCTTTTTGTCATTTATTTATACAACATACGTCTGAATAAAATTATTAAAATACTATTCATTTGTGCTAATTAAAGTTACTGTAATAAAATATGCTACATACTAAATAAAAGAACAAAAATTTTACACGAATATTATTGTATTTAAATCAGGGTATGAAAATAGTCACTTAAAATGATTCAAAAAGAAATTGAAGATAAAGCTATTGTTTTGCATTGAAAATATATTTCAATATAAAAATAGTGTTAATCCACTTTCGTATAAATCGTGATGTACCATTACAGTACAGTTATAAGCGTGTGTAATCCCCGCAACGCGTCCAGTATACAAAGCGTGTTCGTTCGACACAAGCTTGTAAGCTCCGGCCCACTTGCTGAAGCGTCACGCTCACCGCTATGTTAGTAGCAAACATAAGCATTATTTGTCTTGCTAAATTAATTTATTACAAGTAAATTTAGGATAATCTTTGACAAATTAATATCAAAATATCTAGTTTTAGTGTTAAAACGCCTAGTTTTGATGAGGTATAAAATTCAAACCGGATCTCATAAAACCGTTTCTAATAATAACTAATGATTTTATAGAAATTTATTGCAATTTATAATTTTACAAAGTAAAAAAAGATAAAATATTGATTTATTCCGGCTGAGCTTCTCTTGACATTTGTTTACAGGACTGAGGTTTTTTTATTTGGAACTGGTGGTAGACTTCTGACGTTTAGTTAAAAATAGGAAGAATGCATTAAATGTTGAATAAAATATTTTAAATATGAATTTGAATTGGACAATTGAATGCTTTCTCATCTCAATGCTCTCAATAATAAACCTTGACTTGCCTTCCAGTATATGGGCATTGGTACCTATATCGTGCATAGCAACGATGCTTGTCAAGTGCCGAGAGGTGTGCAGTGATTTCACCATTGCGAGATTTGTTAATGGGAATGCTCTACGTTATTTTTATTTCACAGCTCTATCATCTGACGTTCGTTCTAATCAGTCAGTGAAGGCACTAATGTAGTTTCCTGAGATGATATTATAGATCATGGAGATGTCAAGTCCATTATGTAGGCGTGTGTTCGTCATTTCAAGTTTTTAAAAATAGTTTATAAAACTATAGTATAAAAACAATAAATAATAAAACTATAAGCGACTTACTAACACCAGTTCCGAGTCAGGATAAATACAGCTAAATAAATGGTTCCATTAGTTACCTTTTAGAAAATACATATGTTTCTATAACTGTTTGTGAAAAAGCTTTACTGAATATTTAAATTGTTATGATCTGATTAGTTTTTAAATAGTTACCAACAGGTAGCACTACATTTCTTGAATTTGTACAAATTATAGTAATCAATTTGTCGTGTCTTCAGTGTGCGCCACCATATTATATGGTTTATTGACGTATGCTTTACACTTAATTTGACAGAGGATGTGTCGACTGAGCAATTAAATCATTACGTCCCTTTTCAAAATTCACGTTCTTCTGATTTTCCAATGAACGTGTTAATTTAATTGCCTCTATGAAATCTGTTTTTTTTAATTATTTTTATTATTACTCAAAAAATAGGTATGGTGCTCGAAGTAAACGTATGCCCAATCACGTATTCATTGATAGGTACTATATCATTTATAAATATTAGTTTAAATTTGACTACAGAATATTAAGTGAATTAGTTTTAAAACTTTTTTGTTACGGTCTATTTAATATTAATCTGTATTTGGTACCTATTTAACATTTTAGAAAATAGTTTAATTTATTAATTAATAGTCTATTTTTATAAATAAGAAATAAAACACAAAGAATTCGCAAAGAATAAAACTTGTAATAAATTGTAAATGAACGACTCACCCTTTGTAGTTAAATTCATCCGTTCCTCTTCAACGTTTGCAAATAATCAGCGCCGATTTGTGCTGGCGGCGGCTTATTAATTTTGGTATGTCGGCTAATTACCCTGTGAATATGCGAAGTACTCATTCAAGTGTCATGAATTAGGTTATATCAATATAATTATGACATAATAAAGGGGGTTTGTATCGAAGGTAAAAGACAAGAAACGCCACAATTATATCTTAATAGTTAATAGCAACTAACAATATGCCAACTGTACGATTTTTGCAAGCTGTTTTGGTATAACAAACTCGCATTGTGTGAATTACTTTACGTGCTTGCTCAGTGATGTAACGTGCGAGCTTAAGTTTAAGCTTACCGTGATTGGTAGGTACGTATAGATGGCCATGATATTATATTTTAAATTATTCTTTATAGAAAGGAAAGTTATCTTAGCTTAATGTATACAGTAATAAAATACTTTTAAATAGAAATCAAAACTTTAACAACTGTGTTCCTTACCTAATGATTTTTTAAAATGTTGTGGTATTATTGATTATTCCGAAGGTTTCGGTAGTGAATCTGAAACAAAAGAAAAAGAGAAGATCAATATAAAATAACCATTATTTATTGGTTCCCCATATGTAGTTCCAGGCTCATTTGATTTGATATTATTATAACCTACGTACTTATTACGATTAATATTATACAGTAGATTATACGATGTCTCAATAGGCAATTCAGTATACTCATAAAATTATAAGTAGTAAGTAGGTATGTATTATATACCCTGTGAATAGAATATTTGAAATATTTTATTATACTCTTGAGAGAAATACGTACAGTTGTATTTAACGTTTGATTTAATTAATTGAAATATATGCAATGAATATTCCGCGAATATTCTTGAGGTAACAATCTATAATAATTGAAATTAGCACAATCGAATGAGCCGCAGGTTATTCCAATGTCTATTACATTATCGAAAGGCGCCACCGATTCGCCAAAAGGTTATAACGAGCTCAATTTTTTTTAATGATTGTTATACTTTATTATAGTGTAAGAGAGTTATTCCACAAATATGTGATTTCAAAAATAAGTTCTCTTTTACAGTAAATGTTGTTTTGTCTATTTTCCAACATAAACAAACTGTAGGTCCACACATAATATAGAGTGCGCGGAAATAATAATTAATAACGTAATTTGATTACATGTTTTTAGTGTTATGATGTGACATTTTCTAAAGAAACGAGTACACTACACCTATATAACTTTAAATACACACATATAGGTTTAGGTTTATAGACATTTATTCTCAAAAAAAGACATATACATAAGTCGCTTAAATGAGAATACACATAAGTACTAAATAAAATATAACGCATTGGCTTACATATTTAAAATCACCCATGACTGGAGTACAAACATTTGTGCTTATTAAATAAATGCCCCCAGCGGGACTTGAGCCCGCGACCGCTTGTGCAGCAAGTAGAGTCGCTACAAACTCGGCCAAACTTGTCCTATACACATTATATAAATTATATTGTATTCAGTTTATCTAACTATCATGGTTTTTAGATAAATTAAATCGAAAACTCATATACATTTTTATTATGACCGTCTCTTCTTAATTACTCAATTCAATGTTTTCCTTAATAAGAAATGCCTATTGTGCTTTATTTTTGCTGATGAAAAATCGCTAAAATATGCACTGTCGCGCATAAAGCCTTTAGTGCGCATTTGCATATTTGCATATATCCAATGTCTACAGATCACTAACTATGGTCTGTATGTGTATATTACTCAGAAACCGATGCACTAGCACGAAGAAGACTCAATGGTGAATTACTTTGAAGTTCTATTGAATTTGAAAATATCTATTCTATCGCCATTTTAATCTTAAATTAATATATATATATATATATATATATATATATATATATATATATATATATATATATATATATATATATATATATATATATATATATATATATATTAATTAATTATCACTACATAGTATAAAACAAAGTCGCTTTCTCTGTCCCTATATCCCTATGTATGCTTAAATCTTTAAAACTACGCAACGGATTTTGATGCGGGTTTTTTTAATAGATAGAGTGATTCAAGAGGAAGGTTTATATGCATAACTAGCGGATCCTGCGGCTTTGCCTGTGCTAAATCTAGGGAAGAGCCCGAGCGAAGCGAGGGCGAGTCGCTAGTATATTATAATAAAACAATCATAAATTTGGCTATCAACGGCTACACTTAGGTAAAATACATTAGTAATGTAAGCATTTTAGAGCAAGATCACATTTTCAATGCTTAGTTAGTATTTATAAGTAACTCATTACCACTAATAAAGTATACAGTTATACTTACATACTTGTTTATTTAGCTAAATACATATTTTTTACCGATAATAGATTTTATTCTTTATTTTCCTTCTACACCTCTTCTTTATTAATTATATGATCACTGTTCAATGAAATAATAATTATTGCTGTTACTTAAGCATTGAGGCATATTTTCAAGTTCTCACTCAGAAAATATTTAATTACTTAATTATCATAAATTAAAAATTAAACCATAAGAGCTTCGAAATGGGCTCATTCGACCTCGTTGATTTTGGATTTTCACGAAAGTGAGAGCATGTGCTCTTTCTTGTAAAAAGATATTTTTTAAAAAAACTTTAAAAATACACACATATACACACAGAACAGAACCTTGAAACTCCAATAAAAAGTATAAATACTGAATAGGTGTTTTCATTTACTATAGATACCTAATCAGATATTTTGAAAGTTTCAAGTGGGCTCAGCGTTGAAAAGTTATAAGTATACTTATCTACTAACTATTGTTACCCATTATTGTTGTCTGATTATATACTACATAATACTGTATTTAAGGTTAAGCAAAATAACTTCTGAAATACTTATGAATGTTGAGCAGAATAATTGACACTGTGTTAAAATGAAATGATAAATAATTCTTGTATAAATCATTAAAAAGAATATTTATCACTCACTTAAAGAAGATACATAATGATTAAATAAACTATAGAAGCATTGCTTCATATAGCAATTGAAGATATAGGCATGTATCTTCTATTTGTGCAAAGTTCTCAAAAACCGAAATATAATGATTTGCAGATAACTTATGACGCAGAAGTTGGCATGATCCACTTGATTGGAACTTTTATAAATTAACTAGCGGCCCGCTCCAGTTTCGCACGGGTATTAACGGCCTACTTCCTCTTCAATCACTCTATCTATTACAAAAAACCGCATCAAAATCTTGTTTTACATGACCCTAAATAATTTGTAGCTAACTTAAAGTCTAATTTTAAGATGCACAAATAAGGTAAATACGTGTTCAAATTTTGAATTGCACAACTTACCTCTCAAGCTGAGTGATGGAATGAACTCGGCTTCTCGAGATTAACGCCTTTTCGGAATTTATAAAAATATTTATAAAAATGCTTTTTACCGGCGGCGTCTGGTATAAAAACTAAATTACTTATTTGAAATCTACCTGAATTTTCTTTATTTTTCAATATATCGATAAAAGTATGTACCTTATGTTAATCCAAGACAATAACATAACTAACTTTACTTCAATCTATTAAGCCAAGCGAAAAGAAGTAATAAGCAATAGAATATAAAGAAAGACTACTGCATACATAATATAGTATGTAGTCTTTCTTTATATGTATAAATTACTTTTAATTTCTTGTACTTTAGTTTTGTTGTTGTTAACCAATTTTATTAAATAAAATAAATAAACATAAGCCAACATGAAAATATTTAAAATTAATCTAGTCTACGCTATCCTTGAAACATTCGTGTAAAAACATAATATTTTAGAGAAAAAGAAGTAAAGAGGCCTACAAAGAGGAAGACTTTAATGGAACCTCTGCTCATAAAGCACTTTGTACAATACACCATTGTATTACAGACGTAGACGTTACGGTCGCAGCGCATCTATTATCAATTACCTACAACGGAATCGACAATGATTTCCATGCTAATAGAACGAAAATTGTATTAACCAGGTATGCGAATATTGATATCACGTATACAATGTATCCCCTAAATGTGACGCATTTCGCCAATTCCTTGCATCCTGTGACATGCAAATCTTGTTGATAGCATTAAATCGGGTAGAGAAGTATATGAGTCAATGTACGCAAATTGATGTAACTATGGGGGAGTCTGGGGAGAACCACACGTATCTGTAGGACTGTAGGCGGTCGCGGTCAACGCGAACGTATAATTCTATTGAAAACACCTTTGTAGCGGCTTCGATTTCGGGTAACGAACCAATTTGTTATAAACCAGGAAGTAGCCTTGCCTTTTTATTTAATCTAACAGATTTATGATAAGCTTACAGATAACGGATTCATCTGCCACAATCTGGTGCAATCTATAAGTGTGTTTGGATTCTTACTCTTTCATATTTTTCAAGGTAAACTTATCGGCAGCTAGATATCGGGACCGTTTTATATAATAATAATATACTGAATCAAGTCCAATATGTGGAACCCCATTAGGATATGAATTTTCATAAATCAGAAGTTTGTGATCACAATTAAGAGCATAATTACATATGCACAATATAAATCAAATATAAAATTAAATTTATATGGCTATGGCTTTTTAAAGCAAAAAAATAACTCAAAATTAAGAAGTATGGTATCACATTGTAGATTTTTGATGATTGTGCAATGTGCATGGATTACTACAGACTGTAAATATATACCTAATTCACTATCTATAATGTATTATATCAATTTAGCTCACTATTACGATTTGATTAGAAAGCGATTGCGAAGAAATCGAGGTCAATCATATAAAAATAGGTATATTTTACACTCCAATGTAGTTCCTTCTTCTTTTTGAATTTTGGAATAAAAAACTTTAAATCTATTAAATACTATTAAAAAATTTGATCCCTAAATACACAATATATTTCTATTACTTTCAATGATAAACGAGGGTTGATAAATGTGTTAGAGAGAACCGGTTTCAATGAATGCACCGAGTTTAATTACAGATACAAAGGGCTATAAGGGAGCTAGAAGAGTGGTCATCGATTAATAAGTGTATTGGCCACTGCCCAAATTGAACCTTAATAGAAGTTTAAGTTGGTAAAATATTTTCTTATATTTAAAGCTTAAAACTATCGTGCAAAAGAATGTTTAAGTTAAAAATTCCTCTATTACTCGTATAATAAGCAATAATGTAGAATAATAAAAACATATTTTAAATTTAAATGACACACCCTGATCTTACAATTGGTTAAAAATTAAATTATGTCCCTATGTATGCTTAAATCTTTAAACTACCCAACGGATTTTGATGCGGTTTTTTGTTTTACACTAATTTCGATTTTATTGCGCTGCTTTTTGAAAAAAAATATCATAGATGTTATGTAATTTTTTATTATATTTTAAATTTAAAAAGAAAACTTAACAGAAAATAGCAGTCTAGTATAAAAATTGTTCTATTCAGAGATATCCTTGTTAAGTTTGTTTGTTTAAGCGTGAGCTCATGAAATAGCTATATAGTTATCTAAATTAAATTTTATTGAATCCAGCCAGAAGTTTTCTAGTTACAGAATTTGTAATACGCATACAGAGCAATACAGTCTTGGGTAAACAACATAGTGTTACTGTGATTATAGTTAACTCTATACTCTATAATCTATAGGCATTTGCAGAAACTACGTTATTCATATGCAACACCATTAAACCGGGTCACGTCTAACCAAACAGATGTATGAATATCTACTCTATAAAAAAGTAGATATATTTGAGCAGCTTATCATGTGCGTGTTGTTCGAACAACACAACCGCTTAAACGCAATTTAAATACTGTAATATTTAATATACTGTGAAGTATGGCTACCTTTACAGTTAGTAATTTATAAAAAGCGTAAATTGTTAAAAAACTCTCGCTGGATTCAACGAATAAACAATCGATATTCTTATAAAGAAGCAATATACACTAAAACAAACATGATTCTACAAAGCATTTTTACACGCTTTTTATTAGCTTCACCTGTATGTTTGTATGTTTGTTTGTTTGTAACCGACTTCTTTGGGCGCGATTTTGACCCACTTTAAACGGCCAGATTTCGTTCAAACTTTGTAGATTTATTGAGGACCGATGACAATACACTAATTTGATAAATTATTCCATTTTTCAATTTGCAAAATATGATTTTTGCTAGAAAAAGTAGAAAATAAATAATAGTTTAAAAAAACTAAAAAACACGCTTTTTATAGAAAACCGACCTAAAAAATAGAAAATAAAATTTTATTTTAAAAAAAGCGTGGGGTGCTTTTTAAGATATTATCGAAATGATAATGACACCATGCACCCCACGCTTTTTTTCAAATAAAATTTTATTTTCTATTTTTTAGTTCGGTTTTCGATAAAAAGCGTGTTTTTTAGTTTTTTTAAACTATTATTTATTATATTATACCTATTAGGTATTAGTAACAATGAGGATCAAAATATTCAAAAGCCATTCCATTTTAGCTCCATGGTTATGCTGCTTTTCTTTTCTATACCTACATATAATATACATAATAAAATATACGTATACACGACATAATAAAATGTTAGCTTAGTCGAACCCCTACATTGACATACGTATGATCTGTGTGTTGTCATTTTCAAGTAATATACTCGTATACAATCTACGAATTAGGTTTTCGATCTACACTCTTGACAAACTGATAATAGTCGACCGACAAATATTATTGAAGGAATAATTTACCTAAACCATTCAATCAACGTATGACTCATGGCAAAGGTACCTACTGTTGCGATTCTTTTATAGAAAATAAAATGTTAGGTAGGTATTATAATTAAACTACCATAAATATGGAAGTACATTTTACTGTAGTAATGAAATTTTATAAATGGCTCTACTGAGTACTGATATAAGACATCACAGAATATAAGACATCATCACATATTTAGTGGTAGTGCCATGCTTGTTACCTTCGGGTAGCAACCGAATGGGCCGGCACGCCCTGTATAGTTCATTAGTACCACTCTCTCACAGAAGACCGGCGTGAAGTGGCAGCTATGCTGTCGCGTTTCGTCCGGTGAGTGAGAGTCCGGGAGGCCCACTCTCCTTCCCCCCTCCCTCTTCCCTTCATCTTCCGCCTTCGTTCCCCCCTCCCTCCCACTTCCCTCCCTCCTCCATCCCTCCCTTTCCTGAAAGGCCGGCAACGCATCTGCAAGCCTGGCTTGCAGATGTCCATGGGCGGAGGTGATCACTTCCCATCAGGTGAGCCTCCTGCCCGTTTGCCCCCTTTTTACCATAAAAAAAAAAAAGTATAAAATATACGAATAAGTAGACATAGCAATGCAATATATGTAAGTAAATGTTTTTTTATACAAAAAAGGTGTCGATCCAGCCACAAAATTACACGTATTTGTGTTGTTTATAAAGGTTGCATATATATAGATATGCACTAGGGTGCTTTTTCCATATTAAGTCAAAATAAGGTGAAAAAGTAAAGTGTGTTTTTGACATTAAAAGGTAAGTTTTCACCAAATTTCGTAAATGTTTTTTTAGAAAAGATAAAAATAGAAAACCAAAAACTTATTATTTGAATTTTTTACATACATGGTATGAGTATTAGGTGAGAAAAGTGTAAATACAAAAGTTGTAGATCTTTTTATTATCTTTGCCATTTAATTTTTTTCCATAAGACTTGTAGTTTTGCCGAAAATCGAGATAAACCGGTCGAGATTATCCTTAAAAACTCAATCCCTTCCAATTCCCGTAAATTATTTTTCCTTTCATTTTTGTAATATTCTCTTCATTTTCCAATGGGTTTCATCCTACTATTATTTGTTTTAGTTTTAAAAAATTACAATACTGGTTTATAGTCATTGCTCATATTATATACACGAACCTAATCTACTCGTATTAAGATTATGACTTATTATAACTTATTCTTAAACCATGATCTCTTATTCATCATATTATATTGCAACGGTTATTAGCCTTACTGTGACTTTTCTATTTACGTCTTCATCTGTTATACGAGGCAATTAATGACTACCTGCAGGACTTGTGTAACTTTGATCTGTCTATATGGATTAATATAAATAAGATATATTTTAACTTAAATGTAGAGTTACTTTGCTTTGTTAATTGCAGTTTCGGATTTATAGTACGAAATTGTTATTTCCGTCACGTCTACTACTTCTATTGATTGTCCACATTTATTGACTTAGTTAGTAGAGTGATCAGCCAGTTCCAGAAGTAAAGGTTACCTAAAACCTAGATTTTATTTTAGAATTTACGTTAGGCAACGTGCCAAAGTTAGTTCTTGTAAACTCAAATTTAAGCATTTTATATTTCATTAGTAGCTCTATGTAATCTACCCATCCTGTAAATGAAACTCTACATAACAACAAATGAATTTAAGACAGTAAATAGTATATATTAAAAATTATATCAAATATCGTAATAAACAAAACATACAAAATAATTATTTGATTATACAGGACAAGGATGTATTATTATTTATCATGACTAGGAAAACATTATATGTTTACAATCTACTGATGATGATAGCAACATAATTTAACATAATGTTATTAAAATAATGATAACTAACTATATGTAGTTATGTGAAACTGAACAAATTCAATGCCCAATAATATGTTAGAACTTAAATTAATATAATATGAGTAGTATATCAAATGTAACGTAATCGTAGAACTATAATCAACTAACAACAACTAAAAAAATGAAGCAAAAGTGTCCGGTAGCTTCGAAAAGAGAATACAATTGGGATAGGCAGCTTTCAGAAGGTTTCATTATGTCGTAGACGTCCGTATCCCTTACCACAAAAATTAACAGCAAGGTTCTTTAAAAATTAATGAAAGTGCTATGAAAAAAGATTTTGTATAAGGAATTTCTGTAAAAGGCAAAATCAGAAACTATGTTATTAGACAGCTTATTAGAATTATTCTAAACTCAGATAATTTAATAAAAACTTGGGCCAGGGCAAGTTCAATTCAGGAGTAAATAAAGAAGAATTGGTGATGACGAAGATGCCCTATATTATATTCATAGGTTTAAAAATATGAAAGTTAAAAAAATGAATTTAATTAAGGCATCCACATGTTTTACAATGAGGGTATGTATTTTGTAACAATGGAACAAATTGACCGGATGCCCGGAGCGGTGAAACAATAGCACAATCATGAATCCAGTTTGTCACAAAACAAGCAGAAAACAATTACATTATATGGAATCAAAGATCAGCTTAGGATTTTATTAATTATTAATTTAATATTTCAATTCATGAAGTATTGTTTTTTTTATATTTGCTTTCCTTAGATGAAAACTATAACGAAAACAGCGGTTAAGCAATCATAGGTTAGTAGAGCAATCATAGGAAGCCGAGAGTAATATAAAGTGTTTTCGCAGATGTGTTTAATTCTGTAATTGGTAGAGCCTATAAAATTATAAACACTTTTGTTTCTAACTAGCAAACCCAGCCCGCTTCGCTGGGCGTAAGTTAAAATAAATTAAACGCTTTTATATGCTCTTTATTCTGTGGCTTCTAGGCGTGCCATTTTGGCGCAGTTCTAATAAAATAAAAGTAGCCTTAGTTGCTCCTTATAACATTAGCTATCTGCGAGTGAAAGTCTCGTCAAAATAAATCTAGCAGTTTCAGAGATATTTTAGCCTCTCAGATGATGCATATCTATATCTAATAAGAACAATACATTGTCCTACAGCATATAGGTATATAGTACTTAGTAGTATTATTAAACTGGCGTTATACGATTAATTGGATTAAAGTTTTTCATTTTAAAATTAATGTAACTATTATAATAGTACATATTTACAAAAATAGACAACTAGTGTAACAATTCCTTTTCAGTAATCCCTAAAAGCATCCGCATGAAAACAAGCTGCAGCAGGCAACTCTATTATAGCAAAGGCTTATCTAAAACCATAATATGCACGTTTTTGTAATAACACGACCTAATACAAATATAGAATAATATCTATTGAAATATAACAAAAACGTTCGTCAGATTTATTTTGTTGGATGACAATATTAATACAATTTATTTACAAAAAAAGCTCTTACACAAACATTTTCATTCATAATTTTACAAACTTAGGTTTTGTAAAATATTATAAACTACATTATGTATTTTATTTATATTGATTTTATAGTAAACAGAAATATTTTAAAAAGTAATCCTGACTAGACCGGAAAAATTAACCTGGTTTTCCTATCAATGAGGTGCAGATATCAGAAAGTAGTGGCTGTGAATTGAAAACTGGTATATAATAGGTCTACTAATCTAGGTCGCGCAAAATAACCCTAACCGGCCCTGGGGAGGTGTTAAGATATTATTTGTAAACTACCACTTTCGAAAATAAAAATTTATGCAGCTGAACGATAAATCACATGCATTTTAAGATAATTT
Organism: Boloria selene; assembly: GCA_905231865.2. Lineage (NCBI taxonomy): Eukaryota > Metazoa > Arthropoda > Insecta > Lepidoptera > Nymphalidae > Boloria > Boloria selene. Next base: position 8,202,919 of record HG993142.1, read on the forward strand.
AGTAGTAACAAATACAAACAAAACATAACAAAAAAAAATTGTTTTTGTTATGTTTTGTTTGAATTTGTTACTAACCCTAGTGTATAAGTTGTAGTATCTAAGGTATACTAACAAAATGTGGTTCCTATGTTGTGCCGAAATAAAAACAATTATTATTATTATAACTGCAGTATTTTAAACTATATTTTTACAAAATATATTGAAAATTTTAAATTATGTTATAGGAGTTTCAATTCCTACTCAGGCTTAAGATCAATACAAGAATTAAGATAATATATTTGCAATATTATTATTCGGAATATTTTTGTTTGCTTAATAAGTCATTATTAATTATAATTGTATGAATTTACGTTCGTGAAAATTCAACTGTTATATTATGTTCTTTAACTCGTTTCTTGAGTGTACACGTGGAATAATAGTATTATAGGCTACTTAAGTCCGTTTTTAGCTATATTTTGTATTTTACGATTGGCTCATTATCCCCGAAATAATTGCTGATGAAAATTAATAATATTCACCCGATAGAAAATACATAATAAGTAAAAATTTTGTTTACTTACTTAATAATTGTTGAATGTGATATTCGTCGAATGCTACCAATACTATTACAGGTTCTCGTTTCTTGCTACTGGTAGAAGATTTATTATTAAATATTTATTCAAGAATAAATCTATTTGAGACATTATGGTGCGAAGAAAAAATAAAAATATCTATTTTATACTAATAAAATCAAGTGCGTCAAATAGAAGAAAAAAACAAAGAAAACTATGTGGATTCCTATATTTTGGCTGAACAGAGTTCTTTTTTTTTAAAGTGTTGCTTATGTTAAAAATGAGGTCTGAATGTCTTTAAAAATTTTATTAAATATGTCCTTATATATTTTATGAAAAATTTCTAATAACATGGCTAAAGGAGGAACACCATTATTTCTGGATTACATGATGTGCTTTAAAATAACATAGTTGAGTTGAAGTATAATATTTTGAAAATTTCAACAAAGTTATCGATACAAATGTATTGATAAAAATTCTAAAAATATAAGGTCTTCATAAAAATAATCCTCATCAAAATAGCGTCAGATTTAGAGAAAGCAAGCGAGAAACCAAGAGGTTTAAAATCTTATCTTTTCAATTGAAACGGTAGGTATAGCATAATTATAACCATTTGACTTGTTATATAGGAAGAAGAAAAAGTTTCGTTGAATATTAAATCTCATTTTCCATGTTAAAATTAAAAACAGTACCTATCTTGTAAAGTTAGGTTTTAATTAAAAATAAAAAGTATGCACTTAGTGCCTACATAAGTACTAATAAGTTACATTTTGGCTAACATAATTGTATTGTATAACATATGTATTGTAGCAAGAAAAGAAATAGTACCTACGTTATAGAAATGGTATGATTTTTATTATACATGCACAGTGTAATCTGAAAGTGTTTTTTTATATTAGTAATTCTAATCAGTCAGTACTTGGCTGTTCGGATTTACATTTTCTTACTTAATTAAGGTACTTTGGTGACATAAAATCTTTGTAAAAGTCTAAAACCTTAGTTTCTTCCGGTTGTAGGTAACTGCTGTAAAGTATTCAAAACGTCGGGAACTAAAAATGAAAATTATTCGTGAAAAATTCCGAATAGATAGTTTTGATGAAAATTCCGAATAGATAAATAAGATATCAAAAAAGTGAAAACATTAAAGTGAAAATCTGTAACTAATTTACACGATCTAATAATATCTTAAAAGAAAAAGATAAAGGGTCACCTCAAAGGCACATCCACTACTCTTGAGTGATTTAAGAGTCAGAAGTCCGTCGGAAGCTTCTACACAAACGTTTTATGATTTACAGCAAAATTGTGTTTTGTCCTCAATATAAAGGAGTCTATTTTGCTAGCGAACATAAAGTCTACTTTTGAGTGTATTTTAATTAAAATTGCAAGCAAGGATTACACCCCGCCATCTTTTACACGTAAATGGTTTTTCAATTTTATAAAATACCAGGCGACATTTCACCCAATTTTTGCTAGGGAATTTAATATATTGATTTAGGAAATATAATATGACATACATTTCTTTTAATCAGTTCGTAATATATCTATAATATTGTCTAACTGTCCATATGAGGCACATACACTCTAAATCTAAAATAGATTACATAATTGAATAGTTTATGTACGAAGATGTTCTAAAAAATATAAGGTCCACTTTTGTTTTTCCTGAGCGGAGTCCTTAAACGCAAATACTATTTTCATTTTAAAATTCTTAGTTTTTAATATTATCCAGTTTATTTCTTCAGTTAGAAGTTTAATTTATGTCTAGTGAGTAAGTAAGCAGTTTATATATTGAAGTGGTAAATTAATTAGGTAATAAAAATTAGTGTTTTCATTTTACAATTTTACAATTATAAAGGTAAATCTTTATAAATATTCGAGAAAAAAATGTATACTTTTAAGTTTGTTCGGATATCATTAAAAATGTTTATAAGCCGAGGAAAAAAAGTCTAGTGGACGTAAACATTTCTGCTTTAGAATTTCTTTGTAAATAATACAAAACAGGTCAGGAATAGTTTTAATTAACTTTGAAAAGAAGATGAAAAGTTGTGCATATTAAATTCATTGTAACAGCCTATCTTATTATGTTATTCATATGTTACATTATTAAGAAGTAATATTTGTAGGCTCAGTTATATTTTGCACATAGGTATATTAATTAAAAGTACATCAATCTTATTTGATTTAGAAGGAACAACTCGTTAAAAACATGCTTTGTGAGGCCAAGTACAGTACACATTGAAATATAATCAAACAATAATTGCTCTGCGCTTAATTTATTTTTTTACAAAATTTGAATACTATATTTTACATATATATCTCGCCTCAGAATCTATTTAGTTATTAAAATTACAATAATAGCAACGAAATTTACCTATAACCATAACCCATAGAGATATCGAAGGTACAGGTATATTGAAAACGAAGTATCTTTTTATTCGAAAATTGAATGAATTTATAAATCTGACATAATTGCTACATTGACTTGCTAATCAAGGTATCGTGTAACATTACAATTGTTTGGTTTTAAATGGACACTTAATTTTTTTTTACATTACTACTTGTTTTAATAGGTTTGGATTTAGTAATATTACTTCGAGAAAAAAAGCTGTCCCTTATACGAGTATCTCAAAAACACTTAAACTTGTATCTTCTTCGGAAAACAAACGTCTTATATGATTTAAAACTTCTAAAGGCCAGTATAGACTAGAGTATTTACTTGTAACAGAGCATCGAGCATCCGAAGTTCCTAAATTTCGAACCTACTTTGAACGTTCGATGTTTTGATTAAATCAAAAGAAATGGTAAATGCTCACTCGCTGTGAGCATTACGTCGAACATACTCGTAGCGTTAAGCATTCGCAGGAACGTTACATTACATGGAGATTATTAGATAGTTTACATTTGCCTGTAGTGTACCGCTCGTAATGAATGCTCGGGAAATTGCTTGGCAATAGTGTTAGAGTTTTTACTCTCCCTAAAACTATTATCGATTTATAATTTTAATAACTACGACGTTTTCTGCATTTTGATATAAATTCATAATCGGGGTTAGACGTTATAACGCCCGTCTGCTCGATTGCTCACTAACGGTTTCACTTAGTATGAAGTAACAATAGTTTTAATTTTTAAGTTAAATATATATACATTTATGTAATACTTATATTATACAATATTATGTATATTGTAAACATACAGAATAAGTGTATCTAATAAAAATATCGTTAGTATTATTACTTTTAAGTCAATAATCGTTTTTCATTAAATTAAACTTATATCAATGCTAATAAATGAGTAATTTTTTATTTTACTAATGCGGATTAAACATTTTCAGTTGGCTTTTGCTTACCTGATCCATACACCACTTAAATTAACACTACATCTTGGAGAGATTAAATCAGCGTTATTCAGTCGGTAATTCCAATTTAATAGAATAATGTAAATGATGAAATACAGTCTACACTCAATATTAAATCGAATTTATCGCATAATTGAGTGTAAATCTATACATATAAAACTCTACTTAGTCGAATCTGTACATGATTATTTTTTGGAAAATCTTATTGTAATAGTAATTATTATCGATACTGAAGCTGAATCTATAGTTTCTAGAATGTCTCTCTTCCTGTTTATGACCAACGTAACGTAGCTATACGACACCTATCTTTTACGTTAAACATTACCCAACGGAGGATCAACATATTTTTAAAACATTCATATTACGGAACAACTAACAGTTATCGTTACTTAACTAATATTGACATAAATATAAAAAATATTGACGATAGGTCATAAAACCGTTTCCTAAATAAATTCTTAAACATGTCGTTTGTTACAAGACTTTGTAGTGGAATTATTTGTTTAAGACACTCGAGCAGCAGTAATATGTGACTTGCCAACACGCATGAAGCGAAAGAGTGGAAACTTTTGGCAGAACCCGCATTACTTGCAAACAAACTTTTGTTTGATCTATTTGTAAGGTAACTAAATCTTTTAATCTAGTACATTGCTCTCTTATTTTTAAGAATATAGTTTGTAATAAGATTTTAGCGTTATATTTTTCATTATTAAGTTATCAAGGCGATATGTCTGCGGTATGTAATAATAATATAAAATGTTATAACTAAGTCCGTGTACTGTATTCATGGATATTAACGAACGAAACTCTGTGACTTAAAAAATGTCATGATGTTTTATTCACTATGTACGTCGAAGAACAGGACACTTGGCTTGGCTTCAAGAAATTAGACAGAGGGTTTGCACTTACAAAGCTAATATTATTGAATTGGTATACTACATTATGTAATGCTAAAATGAAGCGAACTTAGTAAAATGAATATAAAATAAGATGATATTGATCTTTTTTGTGATAAAATTTCAATTTTTAATTCTTTTAAAACTATTCTACGTTTAATAGTTTCAGACTCAATAAATTGTACGTTATATATATACCTACACATACTCGTAACTTAATTTTGTTGTATATTAATGCAATAAAATTACGTAATCTTCAGTTACAATCAAATACTTTAATGCTCCAAGTTACATTTTTACATGTCTTTATTATTTGCGTAATTTTAACGTTGCAGCAACCCTACACCTAATAGGGCCACGAAAGTCCGCTTTAAAAGTTTTGTTCAGTATACGTTATAGTGCTTGTTACTTACATAATATTTTAATTCATTTATATATGCGTATAGTTATGTACATATCTATTTCATGACTGTAGGTTGGTCTTTAGGAATATTATATTCTTATTCCATAGATATATTATAATATTGCTATTTGATATTAAATATAGTATTCACTATTACTGGAGTAAAGAATTTTACTTTGCACGCGTAAATAAAATAAAAATATTGTTCTGCAAGTAAGTGTAGTGCAAAAAAAGTAAGTGTAATGTTTAAATGTGGAAGCGTTGTAAAAAATATGACAAAGTATTCATGATTTTTAGGTTAAGAATAGAAAGAGGGCTTCATAACATTTTACAATATAAAATTGTGATGGTTACTGCTGTTGCTGTATTTGATGACATTATTTTATTGTACCAATTGTTAAAAAAAACCATATATTTCATTTTTAAGTAGCTCACGTAAGAAACGTATAATTATTATTTTTTAACCTTTCTTTGTGCTGTTACAAATTATCTACACTATTTTATTAAATTCAATGGTTTGTGTGCAATAGATTCTAGAAGAAGGAAAATGATAAGTTATTTTATTAATTTTATGTTTTTGATGAGGCCATGCTCTGGAGTATTTCGATCCCTACACGTAAAAGGCTATATTAGCTCTGCAAGGAAGTTTGTTTAAGTAATAACGCGTGAGTATGATTCATGTAAAACACAGACCGAAAAATTTATAGGTATATTTTTCTATAATAACTACGATGATGATAAGGACTGTAAAAATAAACTATTATATAATATAACTTCAATAAAGTAATAGTTGCAAAATATAAAACAACATTTTAATAATAGAACTCAATAAAAAGATAAACAGCGGAAGTTTGACTTCAATGAAATCTGTTTATAAAGTTTAGAGTAGAAGAGCTTAAAAGTTAAAAATATAAGCATGTTGGAAACGTAATGATTTTAAGCATGTAAAATACTGAATAATAATTTTAGAAAAGCTTTATCTGAGTATTTTGTATTATATCATTATGAAATTTCTATCAAAAGGCTTAGGGCAAACTTTAAAATTGTGAATAAAAAGCATTAATAAGTTATTCAGTTTGTAATAGAGTACCGTAATATCCTGATCTTTTTAATTTAAATGCTCTTATGTTGAGAGGAATACGTACTCGGAAAATAAAGCCTGCTTTCATAGTTTTTATCATGACCGTTTTTACAGGGATATAAATAAAATTGTAAGTAGAATTCTATTTTCTAGTAAAACTGAATGTAAATAACTCGTATAAAAAATAAAATTTCACTTCCACGATCAACACGCCCATTCAGATTTTTGAGACATTTAAACCACAAATTTTAATCGATACTGTGAAGTGTGTAGTATATATATACTCTAAAACAAACTTAAATATTCTTATTAAATATATTACGATTATAACAATTTTAACAATTTTATTATAACAATATTATTTTTCATAATATAAGATAACCTTGTAAGCCCAGTGTAGTTATGATGACGCTGTGACCGTAGAATTATCGTAGACGATGAAGTTGCTACGAATGGATGTAGTAGGGCTACGTTCTCACTAAACTTTATTAGGGCGTAGCGTGTAGCATTAAGGAAGTATTATTATTTATTTAATAATTATTATTATATGACCTTTAAAAATAAATGATATAGTATAATGATTTCTTTTAAAAAAAATTAAGTTTGATAACTGACTAGTTAGTATCTATTAGCTTAGTGAACTAAGATCGAATCATCCGATATATTATATAAATATTTAAACTATAATTATGTTCATGACGCAATTGAGCATTGAGGTTAATTGAACCCCTGTTAAAATATAAATTATATAAATTGTATCAATTTTGTGTTTAACAACATCAGTGTTATGTAACGGCTACAGTAGCTTTTATTTATCAAAACTATAATAACGCATTTGTATAAAAGTTTCCGCACCATGTGCACTTATAGGCATGTTAAATATATGGCAAAAAGGAAAAAAAAACTTGAGTAAATTTATTTACCGTTCATAGAGAAAACAACTTTATATAAGCTTATTCGCTGTAACCACTGGTTCACGGCCACTTGAGAAGAGCCTTGATTGCAGCTCGCTTGCTTACATTCACGCACACTAAGAAAATGTTCCATACATGTTCCGCTTCTATCAAATATAGGACATAATATTGAAATCTACATAAAATTTAATATAAACACAAGCATAGGCATAAAGTTACGTAACGATGCGTTACTATGAGTGCATACTTATAAAAGTAAATTGTTTACGCTACATATTTTTCATATTACATACCTATAACTATAACATAAAACAAAATGACCTTAAATGCTATAAGACAAATATTTACCAAAATTAAATAAACTCTTTTTTCTTTACCGAGAATTATTATTATTTTTTTTAGTTTTTTCTTGACCATATCACATTATTGTGCTGTAATCTACGTTACAGTAGCTTATGTACTAAATAGATTCTCTTTATATTACGTAATAAAAATTGTGTAACTGAAAATATCAACTTTAATATTTTAGTCTCTATTATAAAGTACATAACGGTTTCAACGTCCCTCGCAAACAGATCGCTTACAGCGCCGAGGACGAAGTACCAGGAGAGCAGCGGCGTAAAGAGCTCGATCTGGCTTACACGTGGCGCACTCACACTCTCACTGTTGTAGCTGTGGGCGGCCCGTGCATACTGTACACAATTACAAACGTGCTAGACTGGAAAACGCATTTAGCCGTAAAAGATGAAACTGATCGGTATATAGCATAATTTTATAATTACCGCAAAATCTTTTCTTACGCTTTCAACTTTCAAAGACCATGTATTTTTAAATGTAGGCCAAATCAAGTGAACTATACAAAAGGCAATTATATCTTAGTGTTATTTACAACGCACTTCGAATGTGAATTCCAGCAGTCTCGTAGGTTTCAAATGAAATGAAAACTTCTGAATGAAGATCTTGACTTCTTTCTAAAGCTAAAGCGCTGGTAACGACTTTCTAGCTGCGTTTCTGGTTTTATTAAGCAGTGTAAGCTGACGAAACGAAACGTGAAGCTTAATTAGTAATTGGATTTGAAATTTCTGAGCAAGTTTTAGTTTTTCTAGTTTTTCCTGTTGACAGTTGGCCGTTAACAAGTTTGTTTTATACATAAATAAAAATAAGGCCATCCGGTGACCTTATTTTACTACGTACGGTAAAATTAGAATATAACTCCACCTATTGCTTTTATGTAGGTACATATATCCAAAGTTATTTTAGCCTGCATTGTAATAAAACAAAAGTTGTATTGTAATTATTTCGACTTTTATATTGGTAAAATCTGTGTAATATTTTTGCAGCATTGTGGAGATGAATTGTAATTGTACTCGTAACGAACAAGGCAGCCAATACCAAATTAATTAATAAGATCGTTACATTAAAATTATTGGAAATATTAATTATGACTTCATTTTCAGTAATACAATGAAAACACTAAGATAATTTAAAGAAAAAGTTTAACTTATTAGTAAGTCGACAATTTTTTATTCAGTTTCGTGTGAGATTTATTTGATTATAACATTATACTTACGTCTATCATAAATAATGCGATAATTTACTTGCTTCGGTAACAAGAATGCGCGGCACTGTAGCGTGCCATACCACTTACAGTATTTGAATACTCTGCAGTTCTCTCATCTTTAGGCATAGGCGTTCAAAGTTGTGGGTATATCATTTTGAAGTTGGCACGTGCGAGCCAAATAGAAGGATGGTCCGAGTATATCGAATGAACCCTTCAAAACACTTATCACGTTTAGCTTTCAAACGCTGATTCCACTTATTGCATTCAACTCTTTTACAAAGCAAGAGGCAATAAATTCATATAAAAATATGCCGTATAAAATGATTGCATTTTAAAATTAATAAACAAACGCATATATCTAAAATGCTCTTCAACATTTGTGACAAACAGCGTGCAGAACAAAATTAACAAGTTACAGTTAACAAGCACCAGTGTTTGTGTAAACTCTACTAACTAGCTGCTTTTTACGTCTATATGAATAGATCTGATGCTCCTCAAACATTTCCCGCATCCATAAACTTTGAGATAATTATTTAACGAAATGACGTACGTTATCAATTTTAATTATACTTTATGGTTGATATTATATAAAATCCAATAATTTAAATAGCTAATAGAGTAAAGATGTTCGTTTAGCTTTTATTATTATTCGAGCTCAGTAGTGACATGAACACTCGTTTGTTTAAAATATACTTCATTACAAAACATTGCCGTTGAAGAACGAAATGTTTTCTTTAAAGCAATCCTTCACGTAATTAGCCATAAAAATATACTATCTACTTAAACTAATTAGTTTGATCTTGGATCAAAAACAATAACAAAGACTGATTTTAATTAACTAAATAAGACCCTCGTTAATAAATGTTCTTTTAAAATATTTAATCTAAACAATGTCCTAATCCCATTCCGAAAAACTCAGCTTTAATAAGGGCGATTTTCCTTGTTTCCGTAAATAAAACGATCCAAAAACGTACCTGTGATAAAAACATAGATTCGTAGACAACAAGTAACTATAATATTTGATTCAAAGTTACAAATCATATACATCAGTTGATAGCACAGGTTGATGTATCATATCACAATTGATCGGTGTTGTAATTTAGCACCCATGATGACATAGATCAGTTTGACCAATAGCCTATTGAAGATTGAAATAATTATCTTCCACTTATGTGATTTGAAGCTAACTATTGTGTTTAAATATAGCAAAATTAATATGAAAATCCTTACCAAAATGTTAAAATAAACTGACAAGAGTAATAAAAACTTGCAAACTCGATTATAAACCATACAATCGAGGTAGCAAATTGAAAAATCCTTACGTGGCGAACAGGTTAAATAAGCTACAACATGATGATACAAACGTGATAATGTTGTTCGACGCGTGCGCCGACAATTAAGTTCACTCACTAACGAGCACGTAGCAATGTAAGGACACTGCCTGATTAAAATTTTTAGTACTGTTTGCAATTTTTTGATTGTATTACGAGTTTTCATTTGTTTTTAGCCTCGAAAAAATATTTTTCGCTTCTAATTTTTACATAATAAGATCTATATGATTTGACAAGATAAATAGGTATATTATTTGTATTATTTTATATTCTTTTAAAAGTAGTTCTCAGTGGTACTTTTTTCAACTTAATTTAGAAATAATGATTTTAAATGCAAAAGTTGAAAGTTAATATTATGTAGTTTGAGCTAAACTCTACGTAAAATTCTTTACAAGGTATTATAATCACAAATCATCGTTTATTTTTCACAGTGCCTCTGCTTTCAGTAATAGTTTTATATAAAGACAGTTATAATTTCAGATTTTCAAAAGTGAAATTCATATAATGTACCTACATATAGCTTTCAAAGTTTACTTGCTCGCTTTAAATTATAGTTGGTTTTTCAATTCATGAAACTCGAAATTTTTTTTGTTACAATAATTTGTACAAAATATTTAATTTTTCTTTAAAATTAGATAATTTTCATTCTTCTCATAACAAATAATTAACAATGAAACATTGATAATGCTAAACGATTTTATTTAATAATATAACTTGTATGTTATGAGACATGTGTGAACGTGCATTATGAAGTGTGTTACACTCAGGTAGAAGAATTTCTAAAGTTCAACTTCATGTAAGCTACAAGTAAAGTTATTCCTCTTAACGTGAGATCTTATATATTTCTGCGACCAATAAAATTTGCAGGAAAATATTTTCTTTAATTTAAGAAAAATCTGTACATTAAATGTTTTTGACTGTAATGTATTGTATATTTAATATAGACCCCAAAACAATAGTTATTTAATTTTATCTGATTGTATATTTTCGGTTAACTCAAAATTCTTGCTAAAACTTAAGAAATACATCAAACTATATATAAAAAAATATAGATCATAACAAAGCCTACAGAAAATTATGTATATTTGCAATAGTATGTCTGTCTTTTAAGGTACACTCGCTATAACTTTTTTATCTATAAATATTAAAAACAATGTCGTAGGTAATCGATGTGCGCGTTCACAAGAAGCGAATAATAGTATAACATTCTAAAAGAATAAATAAAACGAATGTCTTAAAGATCATTCAAGTAGGTAAATGTCTCGTATTTAAAAGTGCTTTTTAGATATTTATGTTGCTTCAGCTGTTGTTTTTTCTTACTTTTTAGTACATTGAAGTAAAAAAAAAACTCTTTGTATTTTATTAACCCTTGAAATGAAAATTAGAAATTTTCTTTGTAGTAACTTGAAACTATCTTTGAAAGAAGTTAACCACTTTCGTTTTGGTTTTCAGAAGTACGCAGGTAAAGGTAAAAAAGAAATAACAGCAACACAAAAGTATTAAATGTAACACAAAAAGGTAGGTTCGTATTTTATATTTATGAATACAAGTACTTTCAAATTTTACAGAGTTACTATGATAGCCTGTTGACGATCTGGTACCGCGACTACTACAACCTCTGTATTAAGTACTAGCTTTAAAAGTTATAATTATTTATTTGAAATTTATTAAATAATATTGTAATAAAAATATTATTACTATTAAAACACTTTAAATATTCGAATAGAATCCTTTACATATACGTATCGTATTGTTCAAAAATCTTTGTAATTTAAATAATATAGTTATTTGTTTAAATATATTCGTACAAAAAAATTTTTTTTGATAATTTGATACAAAATACGTGAGTTGTACTCGATATACATACATAGTGTTTTTTATTACTTCTTCATGCCAAAGCGGCTGAACTGGTGTAGATGAAATTTGGAATTCTGATAGGTAATGTTCTGCAAAAATTTCTATTGCAATTCAGTATTTTTTTTATAAATAATGTTAAATAATTATTATATTTATACCCTAGTCGTAATATATATTTAACCTAGCGCTATAGAACTAATAGTAGGTAATGGTTTTGGTTTTATACTCACTTTAAAAGTTAGTGATTACATTTAAATGATTTTACATACCCTGTGCATATAATATAAATACTTTTTGTTATATTAAGTACTAATGTAAAACCGCTGGTACACCTAACAAATAAAACAAAATGTATCTTTATGTGACATATGCACAAGAACGTGGTCTTTAGTAATACATGCATACTCGTATATAATTGTGTATAAATTATTCAACGACCGCGTCTTTGAAAAAGGCAATTAGTTAAAAATAACTAAGCTTTACTATTCAAAAATTAACTTTAAACGGTAACGTTTCTGGACGTTTTCGATATGTTTTCTTTTAATAAGAAATATGGTGAATGTCATACGATTTTTTTCACAGATGTCCATGAAAACTTCGTGGCTTTGATGTATATGAGCGCGATTTGTTGATTTTCATTGTTTATTTTCTACATGAACATGAAAATAAAATCAAAAATATATTTTCTAAACAATAATATAAAAAAATATTTATAACTAGCATTTACCGCGGCTCCGCCCGCGTTCTAAAGACCGAAGATCAATTTCATAGATTTCACATGAAATACATAAACACCGTGTGATGTTTTATAGTATAATCATATAAAATTTTATCAAAATCTGTCCAGTGGTTATCTCGTGATGCGGTTATAGACATACAGATAAATAATCTAAAAACTACAGATTTGGCCTCTGTTTCGATAATCATGACTATTTCATTTTTTTTTTGTTGAGCCGTTCACGTTTTTGTCCCATAGCTGGGCTGTCTCTCTTCTCCTTCCACTCTCAACTATTTTTTGCGATGTGTTGACAGTCTTTTCTATAAGCATCTAGATCGTCTCTCCACCTAAAAACCAAAAAAGCTAAAACTTTTCTAAATAAATTTTCTAAACTTCAGTTTGTAGTGACCCTACTTTCTTGCGCCAGCGGTCGCGGGTTCGAGTCCCGCTGGAGGCATTCATTTGTTAAAACTCGGATGTTTGTACTCCAGTCATGGGTGTTTATATTTATAATATGTATGTATTTAAAACTTATACATGTAGTATATCAACTATCTTGTATCCGTAACACAAGCTTCCTTCGTAGCTTACCACGGAACTAGATGGCGCTGTGTGTAATAATGTCCCAACATATTTATTTATTATTTATTTATTTATATTATTATTTATTTATTATTATCTATTTATCATAAAATAGACGATGCAAATATTTCTCTCTAAACAGATAAGTTTGAAGTAACTTTTATAGGATATACATATTTAAAATGGAAATGAAATTTCCTTTATACTACTTCTTAACTTCGATATAGAATAACAATTATACGACACAAAGGAGTGAGAATTGAAGAAACCGTTATAGTATGGCAATATTGTAGGTCAGTAATGTGACCGACCGCTTGAAACATTACAAAGAGCTTACGAAGAGACTCTAGGATAAAAATAAATTTCACTTTTCCTCCTTTTCTCATCTCCTCTGCACTTCATAAACTTGTAATGTAAAGGCCCTTATTGGAAAAGCATTAGAGGTCATAGCGATAAAGTTCGGTTAAGAGCCCTTTTGACTAGTCATCTCTACATCAAGCATTGCACTATCGACCATAGAATTGCGTAAAAGTTAAAAGTTAATTATTTTACCCCAATAATTGTTATTTTATAAGAGAATCAATTACATTTCAAATATCAATTTTGGAGAAATTTACGTAATATTAATTTAAAACTAGCATTTTATGTATATTACATGTTAAAGTGTATATGTATAGTATATATTATAATCAAGTTTATTAATTATAAAATAAAATATAATAAACAAGTTCACTTGAGCCTTGTTACCTAACTTGATTTTAGTATCATTATCTTCATTCTTTGTTATATAAAAATAAATATTTAAATTATCTCAGAGAAATTGTGATTTTAGAGTAATAATAGATAATAATAATTAATTGTTAATAGGCTTAATTTTTTTCATTTTATCATTACTATAATTTAAACAAAATAAAACCTACGTAGTTTTAAGAAAGAATGTTTATTTTATAAAAGCTTAGATAAACATGTCGAACACGTGTGAAGGATAAAAATTAAAATTTATAAGGATTTACATTATAAAATGAATATTATAAGAAATAATGACAAAATAAAAGTTATTCGTAAGTCCGAGATGAACGTATATCGTATAATAAGAATTTTTCTTTTTTTTGAATTAATTTTTCTTATTATACAATAAGAAAATAAATAATGTGCGCACATTTTTTCAGTAAGATTAATATGTCTTAAATATATATCTTTGTTTTAGGAGTAAGCTTTCCTTTAATACGTGTATATGATTAAAAAACTTGCTTACATAACGTACAATCGCACATACAGGTACCTAAACTAGTTCTTAAAACATTTGCGTATTTTCAACAGTGTTTTATGGTTTATATTACCAACTTAAAATTTGTTACTGGTATGTTTACAAACAATAATAACATGTCTTGAATACGGTATGCTAAAATCAATAATTAATATCTAGGGCGATTGAACCTCATGTGTCATTAGCTCTCTCTTGTTGGAAATCAAAACGATAAACTAGATGTGTCTATATCAGTGAACAATAAGAATTGGTACTTCATTAGATACAAAGTTACTATTATAAAAATTAATTATGTCAACAATAAGAGGCCTTCGTGGTGCACCCCTTTGACCTGGGCACTACGTACTCATTTGGCAGGAGGTCAAAGATTCGACCTCTTTATACATTTTTACGATGGTGGCTTATTATTTATTACAGGTGTCTGTAAGATACAGTAAATATTTACCTTGTCGTAAGTTGGTAGTTTGATACTTGCAAAGGGTCGGTCACATTTATAAATTAAGGTCCCCCGGCGCGTCTGTCTATCCGAATGTCAAAAGATCAAAAAGTATAGAACAATAAGATTTTTATATTTACTCATTAAGGTTTTGTGTATATTTCCTGAAACCCTAGTACCTAGGGGTGCACTCGAGCTTGTTTAAAATATTATAAAGAAGTAACGACGGAGAGGGCCCATGGCAATCTTATCAAAATTAAGACTGGCTGCTGGATCATGATGGTTTTTGAGAAAGACCACGCTTCTGATGAATCATCATCATCATCATCGCTACATAGTATAAAACAAAGTCTCTTTCTCTGTCCCTATATCCCTATGTAATCTTTAAACCTACGCAACGGATTTTGATGCGGTTTTTTTAATAGATAGAGTAATCACTCAGGAGGATCACTCAGAGGAAGATTTATATGTACAATAACATCCATTAAATAGTGGAGAAATACTGTTATTTTTAAGGTTTCTAATGTGATGTCGTAAATAATTAATTTTTTTCCGCTTACATTGCAAACGCAGGCTGAACCCTACGAGATTTATCAAAATAATGTACTAAGTATTGTACACATTGAAAAGGTCTACTGAAAACTCCACTATGGTATATGTCTATCTCTTATGGATATCCAACAATAAAATTTTTTTGTCATTTACTTTTTACGACAAATAATGGCTAATTTTCGAAGCGATTTTAACCAATACAGCATTAATTCTTATCTAATTACATTGTTGATTTAATATAGATCTACATATATGGCCCTGTACAAGATATGATTTAAATTTTAAATGAATATTTTCGAAGATATTACAGATTTAAAAATTGCGGGATGTATCGTTTGCGGCGTTCCGGCCGGCCGGGGGCGGCGGGAGCGTACCCGTGCGAAGCCGGAGCGGGCCGCTAATATATTATAAAATATAATCAACTGTAGATTTGATTAGAGGGCATGTTGCATATATGTGTATAAACGAATAAAAACATAATAACTAGCTAATCCAGCCACGCATCGCTGTAGCGTGCTTAAAAACATTGCTAATTACATATTAATATAGGCAGTGCTAGCCCAATAGCAACGCAACTCAGGAAACCGAGTGATGCGAGCGTCACATCTCTGATATTTCGGGATAAATAGTTGAATTAAATCACACAATTAAGTTCATCGTTGACCAACATCATGACACGGAATTTTTATATATGAAGAATTTAAACTCACAGTTTTTAAGCTTATGTTAAAATGTGTTCTATTAAGTAATGATATATTTAATTTATACATTTTAATTCAATATTATAATGTATAAATTAAATATATTCTAGTTAAACTTAATGCTTTTTCAATGTATAAATATTATTTAAAAGTAAGAAGCTTAATAAAGCGTGGAATATGGTAGCTAAAACAGTCACTAACTGTAAATGAGTTAGTCTGGTGGTCAAAGATGCAGTGTATGAAGAAAGTTTCATTATTCGGTGGGAAGTATGCGTGAAAATTCCAAGAATCGATGGTCACAGTTTATCCTTCGCTTAGGAACGCCGCACTATTCGCTACTTCAGAAGTTAGTGTTGGCTTGACATAACTTTCCTGTTAATAAACAACAACTGCCTTGTAGTGTATGAGTATTAGGATATACGAGTAGATGCTTATATAACCGTATTCAGTATTAATTCTAATGCTTGCTTTGATGTCGTGTATTGATTTTAAATTGTTCTCCTTTTGTATAATATAAACAACTGTCTAATAACTTTCAAAAAGGTATTACATTTTACCTATTATGTGGATACCAGGAACACTTCTATTAAACTGACATGGTATGTATTCTTAGTATACAGACGGCGACTACGGTTTCACCTTGAACATTTTTGTATCTATGAATTATTTCTTGTATTGTCCGTTTTAAACCCCTTTTTTACGTAGTCAGGTTATAGTTTTTTAACTTTTTTTTAAAAATAGATAACAATAATGGATGGAATAATATTAAGCATCTAATATAATTTAATTTTAAGCCTATATAAATGGGTAAATACAAAAATGCTCTAAAAGTTATTAAATGAAATAATTCACATAGTCTTGTTAGAGTGAACTTGTCCTCCTTTAAACACAATATTGATCGATCGACGTGATTCTGCATAGAGTAGTTTATGGACAGGAGTGAAATAGACTACTTTTTATTCTAGCAGACGCTCACTGGGGCCGTTTAATAAGGGAATCTGAATGCCTTTTACGCTCTACAAAGGTTAAGGTTAGGTTTTGTTCTTGAATTAAAGATGTTATTAATAGAAATAATATTATTTATTTCAATTATTTCAATTTAAATTAATATGTAATAATATTTTTAGAGACTTGATTGTGACATCTCAAGATTAACTTACTTAATTTCAATATCATTACCAAGTATACATACATTAAAATATTTTTCCCTTATGAATAGCAAGTACGCTCAAGTTGTGTTTAAAGCCTAATTGAAAATATTACGACTCTTGAAAATTGACATGTAGACACTAAAAAAATAGGTCATCCGACTTAAGGCTCTACAAGCAAGAAGTAACACTACGGGGTTTTTATTTACAATAGATACGTAACTAACGTAATTAGATAAGGATTTTATTAGTGTAGGCGTAATAGCAGCAAAGCAATTTTAAGTAATAAATAATAATACGTTTTTGTTAAAAACATGTTGAAAACTTACAGACACAGTTCGTCATACAATAATTAGAAGTATGTTACAATTAATTTTTCAGAACTTTCAACGAGGTTTCTCTAAGCTTTTCTGGTTTCTTCGAAAAGGTATTTATGTATCAGCTAGGTCACTCGTGCGGCGTACCGTCTGCGAGAAATCAGTGAACATACATAAGAATATCTTATTAGGTTTATAGACATTTATTCTCAAAAAAGACATATTATACATAAGTCGCTTATATGAGAATACACATAAGTAGTACTATATAAAATATAACGTATTCGTCGTTAACTATACGGATGTACCCATTTAACGCATTGGCTTATTTTTTTTAAATTGAGTGTTCAGTGTGTTATTGAAAGTAGTAAACTAGCCTCCTCTTGTAAATTAGTCCACAATAGGTTTCTAATCTTTTGGAATCAGCTTATAGAAGCTAATGAATTTTACACAAATTATTTTTATTTGTTTTCACTTAAAGTGAACTCGAAGTTAAGCGAATGAAATTATTTTGGTATACCTTAGTTAATTGTAAAAACCTTAAAATACTTTGCTTATGCATGGATACTTATAAAAATAGAACATTATAACTTTAAAATTATGAAGTATATGTAACTCGTGTCTATTACAAGTGTCAGTCAATAACGTTACGAATACACAAAGATAGTTAGTTTAGTTGGCAGATCTCCATCCCATGCCGCGACATCCGGTACGGCTGGAATTTAATTTATTGGATATCAAGAGAACTGTTATTAGCTCGAAAGTAGGGCTACAATTGCACCCCATTGTTTTACAACTTACATTCATTCATTCAAAAGTTTTAATGATCATTAAGTACCATGATAAAAAGAATTGTTCTGAAATGATTCCTGTATTATTCGTGGTGGAGATAAAATCAATGTTTTAACCAGCCAGCTTACACTCTGATATCAATAACATTGATATGCGTGAGGCATGCAGTTGCATATCTTCCTGTGATGTCTGAATATTGTCTTGTTGCAAATTTCATTTGATTATTCAATATTTATAGTTTAGTTGTATTTTAACTTTTCTGTATGTTTAATACGTTTAGGTTTACATTATTATTTACTTGCTACTTTCATATATTGTCGGTTAATTTCTTTCATTTAACAAGTATTGGTTTTGGTTTCTGGTCTTTTTACCACATTGGTCAAGTAAAAACTAGCTGGGTTCTCTCAGTCATGCAGATTTCCTTACTATATTTTCCTTCACCGTAAGAAAAATAGTATTCATGTTCTAAATGATTCGTACATGAAAATAGCAGAGGCGCAAGACCTGGATTTGACCGCATCACTCTGTTATCCAAGTGAGCGTATTACCACTGGGCTACCACTGTCTAATACAATATAAACAAAAGTTTTAATATAAACAAAAAGAAGTAGTGAAAACTCGTCGTCTGTGACGTTTTTATGTTTGTATAGTTAAGTCAACGAAGTTTGGTAATAAGGTCGCAATAATTTATTCGTCGTTATCAATTAGAAATACTAAATATTGAAAAACTTCGTGATGACGGAGTGAAGTGGGCGGTCGCCGTCAATAATTACGCACCCCATGTACAAAATATTGTCGCGTATATTTGAAATAGCCCACTTCAATCCTTCTCTTTGATACAATAATAAATAATACATAATATAAACGTATGACAATGAATTGTATATTGTGTAAAAAAATAAAATGAGCTCTGCATTACTAAATATCTTGTTCATTCAATTATTTCAAGTACAAATGACTTTATATTGTTAGTTAGTTTTTTTTTACTATATTAGTGCCTACTGTATTATATACTATGCAAATGCAGCTTTTTGTTCAGATAATATAATATAATTACGTAGTAGAAAAATGTATAAGAGTAATAAAAACTTATTAGTGATGGAAGTCACTCGTATCGTATTCGTCACTTTAGGCTCTTGAGGGTACATGTATTGGTTTTGTTATCTTTCAATAATATATTGAATTAAGCAGTTACGTCGATATTAATGACAACTTACGGATCGTACTAGAATGTTACAAACTTACGTTAAGTATAATTGTAAGTATAACACATTCCGTTGAAAAGATATAAATTTCTATACTAAGTAATATAAATTACATTTTATCGTTGAAATATTTTTCAAACAGTAGAGTTATTGAAAAAAAATTGAGACTTTTTATTATTATTTAAATTGGATGACTGTTTGTAGATTACATATTATTAGTATAGGTATAGTCAATGTCCATTGTTATTAAGTACTGTAACTTGTACAAAGTGATTTACATTTTAACTTCATTCAATTTTATATTTTGTAAAGAAATATACTAAATTATAGCACAAAATTTATATTATTTTTCTTTCGACGCGAGAAAAACATAATCTAATTTTGAAACACCTACAAATTAACGATGCTTGTGGTATGTGAGTGTCAACTTGTATTTTAAAAAAAAATATTCTCTACTAAATATGGTGCAAATAAAAACGTATCCATTAATTTTAATTACAAATCTCATTCCTAGAGAAATCTGGGAAAAATATGAAATACAGAAGAGCGATGTGTCAACTCGTTTACATTAACGGAACCGCATAATGTGAATAACGAACACTTCAACGATTTTATTGCTGTAATGAAGAGCTGTCGTTTTTATTATCGCACCATAAATTCATTTGCTTTACCTTCCCATAACTCAAGGAGTATTTATTAGTAAAAGTTCTGAGTCAATTTCTATTATTTTTCTATTACCACTTATTAATGTGACAACTAATTTAGATAGGTACTACTTAAAATGTTAAATGATAAATATAAGATCTAATGGATCTAAACTCTTTTTATCATTATTCAATCAATTTTTATCATTGTTCTATTGTTACTAATTAATGTATGACAGATTTATATATGAACAAACAATATAATAAAAACCTACATCAAACATCTATCTAGTAAAACCTAAATATGTTATACAACGCTACGAAGGGAAACAATATGCAATATATTGAACGTATCGATGGATATGAAAGTTAGAAAAGACAATAAAAATCAATTCATCCAAAATGTTCAATTGCGGGATTCATTTTGTAAACTGCGAACTGAGATTAAAACACGAGAACCTCAATCCAATTCACCAACAAATTACGTAAAGCCTCAAAGCTTCTGACTCCTAACCACTACGAGCGCGACTGTACATGCGCCACACACATCGGCCGTGTAAGCTACTCGAGCCTTCGCCAGTTCAATGTAACTATAGATTGCATGCATAGTACATGTATCTATATCTAGCGTAAAGTTCACGGCCGTCCTCTCGCCGCTTTCATGTAGCACGTGTAACTCGATACGCTCGTGTTGTTGTAAATATTCTAAGTAAAACCACTTAATTATAATTTACTCTGCCATAAGCTACCTATATATTATTAAATATTTATAACTATATTTTGTTATTATAGTAGCTTGTAAAACCTGTGGACCCGCCTTGTCCCTTCATGTCTTAATGTGTGGCAACACTGTAGCTTACATGTCATAATATAATTCTCCCAATTAATTAATTTATTTTTAATAAATTTTGTATATATTATAGCTAGTTAAGCTTAGTTTAAATAAGTGCTACTTTATTTTAAAGTATCAAAGTTATTGTGATATACGTTCCTAAAAGGATTATCCATAAAATTAAGTTGTGTTCGTCGGCTGTCATCGTACAGGTAACGAACTCAAGTTTTAAATTGAATCTTTGTCGTTGTAATTTCTTTCCTTCCTATTATCATAAATTGTTAAGTAAATTAATATAGTTATATTACATTGTTCACACCTCCTGTACACACGTTAGAAATTGTCAATATTATATTTGTTCAATTTTTTTTAATAAATAAACATGATGACCCGTGGATCCAAGGCGCGCCAGGCGGAGGAGCAACTCCAGCTGACGCTCCAGGAGCTAAAGACATACAGGATTCAGTGTGAACAATTGCTTAAGGAAAGGGATGGCAATGAGAAGGAATTAGAGAAGATTTTCAAAAAAAATACTGATTTGAAAAATGAAATGTCAAAAATGCATACTGAATACACTAATATAATGTATGAAAATGAAAATCATCTCAAAATAGTCAATGGGTTTGACCAGTGCAGAGATGAGTATGAGGAAGCCCTCAAACTCAACAGTGATTTGAAACACCAACTGCATGAGGCAAATAAACAAATTGATAATCTTAAAAATGTTAACTATAGTCTAACAGCCTCACAAACCCAATGTCTATACAATGAATTGGTTGAGAATGCACCAAACTTAGTATCCTCTGTGTTCGCGCTGACAACACCGGCTATTCACCCCCCCGGCCCTCTCATCGCGGAACGCTTCACATTATTATTTCGCACTGTCAGCGCAAGCGCACGCATTACCTATATTTGTAACAATATGTACTTAATAAACGAACGGAAGGAACTATTTTACCGTTTTTAATTAAGAACACCTCTGCCGGCGATCCTTCCCAACAAAGTGGTCCATCGATCCGGATTCCGATGGGAATTCGCAACGACGCGTACGCGCCGGCCACCAGCGGCCATTTTTATCTCAAAGTGGGAATGGGAAGATTACTCAAAGGCAGGAAGATTCTACGTGAGCAGGACCAAATCATTTATTATCCTTTACTCCTTTAACATTAAAAACTACGTTGAAATAATTATAACCTTAATAATTATATAAAATTATATTTACATTCGTATGTCAAGTTGCTAATTTAACAATTTACACAGGTACGTATATTATATTATAATTCAATAGGTTTAATTACCTACTCCTTTTTATAATATCATATTTTCCATTACATCATTACAATAGTAATAAACAGCAAACATTATGTATCATTAATTGTTGTTTATTAATTATTATGTTCTTTAAACATTAATTGTTATCTTCAAAGCACATCTCGCTATACAATGTTACCTACGTAATACCTACCTACAGTTAAAATAATATTAATCTTTCATTCCCTTTGTGAAATACATACTTTTGTTTAACGAAGTGATTCTTCGATTTAACTTTATACCTTTAAGTGAAGTAATTATATAGTGACTTATAATGTTATTTCATTATATAGGTAAACAACGACCGGTCTCCCGTTGCTATTGCATTAATTGTGATTTGAGCGATAACAACATCACCGCCATTGCCGACTGCCGTTAAGCTGCTACTTCTGCACATTACGCATTTAAGTATTATCCTTTATATAATATATGTCATTACATTTGATTTTGGAAGTTGGAGTTATTGTCGTTGTAATTAAATTTCATTATTATGCATAGTATATGTGTAAACACACATTGCGAATTACATTAGTAAGTTAGATTTTAGATATTTTAATAAGTAGGTACAAATTGATAAACAATTTTAGAATTCTATTGTTCGTTTCATATACACCTTATTAGATATGTATATATATATATATATATACATGTTATATATATTTTTTTTAAGTGAATATACAAGTCATTATGTCTACATTAAATGAATTAAAAAGAAAACGAGCATCATATAAGGCCAAACTTACTCAATTTAGTTCGTACTTACAATTCATATTAACTTGTGAAACGCCACAAAAATCACAAATAAGCGACCTTAATCTTAGGTTGTCAAAGATTGAGGAGTGGTATGGTGAATATGATGTTTTGCAGATTTCAATCGAGAGTTTTCCAAACATTTCAGAATCCGAGTGTGAAAGGGAGTACCAGTATCGTGAGAAGTTTGAAATCGAGTACTTCGCGACAGTTGGCAAGGCGCGAGAATTTGTGAGCAGGTTTGCTTCTGTGCAGCCGGGCAAGGATGATCAAGGGTCGGCTGACTCCTTATCTGGTACTGTACTTGCGGCAGGTAGGCCAAGCCTTAAATTACCCACGATACACCTACCTACCTTTTCTGGTCGTTATGATGAATGGTTAAGATTTCATGACACCTTTATGTCACTTATACATTTAAATGATAATATACCGAAGATAAATAAATTTCATTATTTACAATCATCCTTAAAAGACAAAGCTGCAAACGTTATTACATCTTTAGATTTTTCCACTGAAAATTACGACATTGCATGGCAGTTATTGTGTGACCGCTTCCATAATAATAAGGTTTTAATTAACAACCATATTCAGGCATTATTTGACATCGAATCGATTTCTAGAGAATCATCTGTAGCGTTACGGAATGTGATTGATACCATCAATAAAAACCTTAGGTCTCTTCAAACTTTAAACATTAGCACACAAAACTGGGATCTACTCATTATACACATAGTTTCTAGTAAATTAGACACCATTACAAATAGAAAATGGAGAGAATATTTAAATGAATTAGATAAAATGCCAAATTTAGAAAACTTTGTTAAATTTATTCAAAATCGTGCTGATTTACTAGAGACAATAGACCAAACAAATGTTAACCGTAGACATAGTATACCAATTAGGTCCCGCACACTAGTAGCAAGCTCTGACGCACAAAGGCAGCGTTCGTATACCTGCCCATATTGCAAGCAAGGTCATGCGATTTATCAATGCCCTAAATTTAAGGAGTTAACTGTTCAGGAAAAAATAAAAAAGGTAAACCAAATGAAACTTTGCCTTAACTGTTTGCGTCATGGACATGATGTTAAGCGTTGTAGATTTGGTCCATGTCGAGTCTGCGCTAAGTGGCACAACACTATATTGCACATCGATTCAGCACACAATACAACAAACCAACATGCCGCTTCCAGCTCCACCACTACACAGGAAAGGCGCGTCATGGTGGCGGTACCGGCGCCAGAGGATGTCGAGTCCGATTTGCAGTCTATCCATGATGATGATCCTAAGCAAGTTAACATTGGTTTGTCGTCCACTCATAGTGGTTGCACACTTTTATCCACAGCGCTCATTAACGTTCTTGGTGGTGATGGTAAATGGCACGTAGTTCGCGCCCTACTTGATAATGGTAGTACATCTAATTTTATAACTTATAAAATGAGTAAATTGTTAAAGATTCCCTTTCATTCTACTTCGACAGTCGTCGAAGGATTGAGCCGTGAAGCGATTCGCATTAATAAACGTGCCACCGTTACCATTTCTTCTAGGACTGAAGCATATACAACAGACGTCTCTTGTTTTATTATACCGCATATAACTCAAATGTTGCCGACCACATATTTCGACATTAAGTCATTAAATATACCTAAGAATATATGTTTAGCTGATCCTAGTTTTAATTCACCGTCTGAGATAGATATATTACTTAACGCGGATGTTTTCTGGAATACGTTGGGTAATGAACGTATTGCGTTAGGTAAAAATAAACCGATCCTTAGTAACACAAAATTTGGTTGGTTAGTATCTGGTGCTATGTACAGACAACCTTTAGATATAAAAAATACACGCGTTAATACAGTCCATTGTAATTTTGTGAACGAACTTGAACTTCAACAGCAACTTGATAGATTTTTTGAGTTAGAATCAATATCTTCACCTCGTAAAACAACAAAGCAGGAAAACGAGTGTGAGCAACATTTTGTTAAGACAACCAAACGTCAAAAGGATGGGCGTTTTGTTGTGCGCATTCCTTTAACACAGTCTCCGGAGGTCTTGGGCAATTCTTATGAACAGGCATTGACTCGATTGCAGTCTTTAGAAAGACGGTTTAAACGTTATCCATTACTTAAGCAAAAATATTATGACTTTATGCAAGAATACATTAATCTCGGTCATATGTCTGAAAATAAAAATTACTCCAGCTTAAATGAAAAACATTCATACATACTACCTCATCACGGTGTTTTGCGTGAGTCCAGTCTCACAACGAAATTAAGGGTTGTGTTTGACGCCTCTGCTAAAACTACAACAGGATTATCATTTAATAATATTCAAAGTATAGGGCCAATTGTACAAGATGATTTAATTTCAATTTTAATTCGTTTTAGACAGCATAAATATGTCGTTACCTCTGATTGCGAAAAAATGTACCGATGTGTTCTTATTGCAGAAGATCAAAGAAATTTGCAACAGATACTGTGGCGTTTTGACCCTAGTCATGAAGTAAAGGTTTACAAACTTAATACCGTAACTTACGGCACGGCATCAGCGCCTTTTTTAGCCACACGCTGTCTTACACAGCTAGGTCATGAATGTAATGATTCATTAGTTCAAGATGCAATATTACACGATTTTTATGTTGATGATTACATAGGAGGTCATTCATCTAAATCCACTCTGTTACACATAATTCAAGGCGTAATCTCTGAGCTTAAAAAGGGAAAATTTAACTTACGAAAGTGGCGTTCAAACTGTCCAGATATTTTAGATGCTATTCAAGGTGATAACGCAAGTGACAGCTTGCTCACATTAGTCAATGATGATCATGCCAAGACTTTAGGCTTAAGGTGGTCTTGTAAATTGGATACTTTATTATTTTCTGTTCACTTTGACGGTTCAGTAGGTGACAGACCAAACAAACGGTCAATTTTGTCCACAGTAGGACAAATATTTGATCCATTAGGATTGGTCAATCCATGCATTTTGCAAGGCAAAATTATTCTACAAAAACTATGGGCTTCCAAAATTTCATGGGACGAACCTCTTCCTCCAGAAATTGAGAAAGATTGGTTAGTATTTATGAATTCACTTATGCAAATAAATAATGTCTCAATTCCACGTCACATATTGTGTAGATCGCCTAATTATTTTGAAATTCACGCCTTCAGCGATGCGTCTCAGCATGCCTATAGTGCTTGTGTCTATTTACGATCCACTTCCATAAACGGCACCGTTAGCGTTCATCTCGTAATGGCTAAAAGTAGGGTGGCACCACTGAAGGGTATAATGACCATACCACGATTAGAACTTTGTGGTGCGTTATTAGCTGTAAAACTGTCAAATAAAGTAATTACTGCTCTCAGATTGGTGGTGAACCGCAGTATATTTTGGTGTGATGCAACTATTGTTCTTGGATGGATTCGTGCCCCAAAATCGACTTTAAAATCATTTGTACTAAACAGAATTAATGAAATAACAGAGCATACAGACTCAGACGCTTGGAGATATGTACCTACTCGTGAAAACCCTGCTGACATTGGCTCAAGAGGATGTAGTCCGGGACAGCTAGAGAATTCGAAACTGTGGTTTTCTGGTCCAGAATTTTTATTACATCCTGAGTCTGAATGGCCAGCTCAACCGAATTGTACACCCACTATTCTACCAGAAACTAAAGTTAAATGTAACATGATTTGTGAACAAGATCACTTTATTCATAAATTTTCAAATTATGGCAAATTGCAACGTGTAACTGCTTATATATTACGGTTCATTCACAATTGTAAGCAACCTAAAAAGAAATTAATCTCACATTTAACCGTATTTGAGCTAAACTCTGCTACTAACACATTATGCAAACTAGTACAACTCGACATGTTCTCGAATGAATATTCATTTTTACTTAAAGATAAACCACTACCAATTAAGACGCGCATTTTAACTTTAAATCCGTTTCTATCGAATGAAAAATTAATTCGAGTTGGTGGCAGACTATCAAATTCTAATTATGATTATGACACAAAACATCCTGTTTTACTCCATGCAACACATCACATTACACAGCTATTATTTAGGCATTATCATCAAATCTTGTTACATGCAGGGCCTCAACTACTTTTAGCTACTTTAAGGCACAAGTTTTGGGTAATAGGAGGTCGAAATTTAGCAAGAAAAATAACACATGAGTGTCATGCATGTTGTAGGTTCTCAGGCAAAACGATTCAACCTTTAATGGCTAGTTTACCTAAGGAAAGACTTTATAGCGAGTTCCCTTTTTTTAATACTGCAGTAGATTACGCTGGTCCTATAATGTTATCCGACAGAAAAGGTAGGGGGTGTAAATTAATAAAGGCCTATATCTGTGTTTTCGTCTGCTTAGCCGTAAGAGCAGTCCATATAGAACTAGTAACAGATTTAAGTTCCGAAGGTTTCATAGCTGCATTAAACAGATTTATAGCTCGCAGAGGCAAACCAGCAAAAATATTCTCAGATAATGGTACTAACTTTGTCGGGGCTAGTAATGAGCTTGCCAAATTTCTAAAATCAAAATGTAATGACATTAGCTTCTACGCGGCGGAGCAGTCTATTCAATTCAATTTTTTTCCGGCTTATAGTCCTCACTTTAACGGCCTAGCCGAAGGTTCAGTTAAATCTATAAAATACCATTTAAAAAGAGTGTTATCTTTAGCACATTTGACATACGAAGAACTAAACACGGTCTTGGTACAAATAGAAGGCATCCTAAATTCTAGACCCATAACTCCTTTATCGTCCGATCCCAACGATTTGATCCCGTTAACTCCTTCTCATTTCCTGATTGGTCGTACTCCAGTTATGCTACCCCATTCTCAAGAAGATCTGAAAAACGAGACACAGATTTGCACGCTACCCCGTTATCAAAGAACTCGAGCGCTCGCGCAACATTTTTGGAACAGGTTCTATAAGGAATATATAGCAGAGCTTCAAAAACGCATCAAATGGCAACGCCCAGACAACAAAAAGCTGCGAATTGGAGATTTAGTAGTTGTGAAGGATGACCACCTTCCACCAAACCGCTGGCTGCTCGGTCGAATCACTGCTTTACATCCTGGACCTGACGGCATAGCTCGTGTCGCTGACATTACGACTGCTTCTGGAACGCTTCGAAGAGCCTATAATAGAATTTGTCCCTTACCTGCCCATGTTGAATAACTGGATTGGATGTCTTGGATCTGATGGATCCAACCCCGGGGAGCTTGTTCGCGCTGACAACACCGGCTATTCACCCCCCCGGCCCTCTCATCGCGGAACGCTTCACATTATTATTTCGCACTGTCAGCGCAAGCGCACGCATTACCTATATTTGTAACAATATGTACTTAATAAACGAACGGAAGGAACTATTTTACCGTTTTTAATTAAGAACACCTCTGCCGGCGATCCTTCCCAACACTCTGTCTCAAACTTGAAAAATAATATTAGTGTGATAGATTTGACCAGTGATGACTTGAGCACTACCATATCTATGCCGAGTAAAAATAAATTAAAAAAATATATTAAAATTAATAAACAAATAAAAAAGTATCACCAACTCATAAAAACAAAAAATATATATAAAAAGTATAACAACATTTGTAGAGAGAAAATAGCACTCAAAACAAAAATGATATCATACTGTCAAGAAATTAATATTTTAAAAAATGACTATGAGACTGATGTTAGCTCGCTGCAGTCTGAGATTGTAAATTTAAAACAAAGTTTGGAAACATTAACTTCTAAATACAATACTGCTCAGAAAGAAATTGCTGAACACATATCTGCCATGGACGACCTGGTAAAACTTAGTAATAATAATCTTGAACGTTTTGATTCATTTATTAAAAATCATAATTGTGAATGCCATCTTTCAGCCTCAGGTCCAACAGGGCAGATAGATACTAGCTTAACTAGTGAATCCCTTTCTCTGCCTGCGGTGACTCTCACTGACCTCAAATATTATAATGTACAAAAACCTGTACAGTCCATACCTATTCCTAAGGAAACAAAATATTTAAAAATTTACAGTGATGAGCTAGGAAAAGGTATGGGTGTATTATTGAATGATTTTTGTGTGGGACAGAGAGTAATCAATCATTGCATGCCCGGAGCCACTTATAATAATATAGTTAATAGCATTTTGAGTGAGACTCACTGTCCTAACACAACTATTATTTTATTAATTGGGAGAAGGGGTACTGTAAACAAACATTCAATGGAAAATATTTTAAATAAATTGGAACAATTAAATATAAATAAAATTTTATTGTTTACACTACCTTATTTAGCTAAATTGCCACAGGAAAATAGGTTAAGATATGACATAAATAATTTAATGCACACATTAAGTACTTGTAAGTACTTAAATTTAAATATTAAAAAAAGTAACAAAATTGATGTTATTGACATAAATAATTTATGGAAAAATAATAATTATATGTTGACATATAGTAGGCTGAGCCTACCATATTATTTTAAACGACAGATAGCATCTGTGCTATCTTATTATATACAAACTGACATAGCCAATAATCTGGTTGCTTTGACATCTGCTCCTATTGAGCAAAATTGTATTATGACATCTTGTGATGTGGAATCCGTTCCAAATAAGAATTTAAATTAATTATTAAGACAACAGAGGATACCTCTAGCATATTAAAAAGTAATGACACCAAATCATATAAATGTCATAATAATTTAGTGAAAAATGCCCACATTTGTAAAAAATTAAATAGTGTAAACCTGGTGCACCAAAATATACAGGGCATGTTAGGCAAGGATCTTGAACTGGAGTTATTTATGAATGGCGAAAATATTCATATTTTATGTTTAACAGAACACTGGCTTTGCATTTCCCAGTCCATATTTAACTTCAGCGGTCACCAGGTAGCTAGTATGTTCAACAGAGAAAAAGCTATACGCGGTGGCTCTTTAATAATTATAAATAAACTTTTTAAGTATAAAGAACGTAAAGACATTGTGAGCCTCTCTGTTGAGCAAACTATTGAACTAGCCTGCGTAGAGCTTGAGCACTTCATTGTTGTATGCGTATACAGACCTCCTAGTGGGTTATATGAGTACTTTGAGAAAGTATTGGAAGAAGTTTTGTTAAAATTAAATATTTCTAAAAAGGGTATTATTATATGTGGGGATTTTAATATTAATTTATTAGATAATTGTAATACAAGTCTCAGATTTAAATCTATGCTTCTATCATATAACCTACATAACTTATTTACTGAACCAACTAGGATCACTGCTACCAGTGCTACATGTATAGATAACATATTTACAAACTGTAAACCAAATTCTAAAGCTATTATTAATAAGTTAAGCTCAGACCATTGTGGCCAGTTTGCTTCTTTTTCTTTTTCTTTAAATGCCAACAAAAATAATTTAAAAAAGTCTTTTATACCTATAAGTACTACACGTATGGAGAAGTTCAGAGGTAATATTGTGGCAAAACTTCCCTATTTATCCTACACTAATGACCCCAACTTCTTATATAACTCCTTATTTAAATTAGTAAAAACTGAGTTTTCTACAATATTTGCTTCTAAAACAGTCAATTCAGGGGGTCTCTTGACATTCGGTGAATGGGCAACTCCTGGCATATACAAGAGCAGGCAAAGGCTATACGAATTGTACAGTGAAAGAGCCTATAATCATAATGTATCGTTTGCTTCTTTTGTAAGTGCCTACTCAAAATTGTTTAGAAGAGTATGTTCCATGGCAAAATCATTATATATTAAAGATAAAATAAAAAATGCTAATGATAAAATCAAAATGACATGGAACATAATTGCCTGTGAAAGTGGAAAAGTCGCAGATCGCAGCTTCGATTTTAAGTTAAATATTAATGATAATTTTATTACCTCAGACCGAGAAGTTGCATCTGAGTTTGAAAAATTTTTCACTGACATTCCACTTTCAACAACGCAATCACTAAACTCGTCTCCCGACATTGCCGAACTTTTGTTAAAGAAAAACGTCAAAGAATGTAATGTTATATTTAAATTTAAACAAGTAAACCCCAAAGATATAATGGTAGCTTTCAGAAGCCTGGACGTCAAGAAAACAGCTGATCTATGGGGTATATCTGTAAAAGTTATTAGCTCGGTAATAGATGTTGTTGCACCTTACCTAGCTACTATATTTAATGGCTGTATAAAACATGGTGTGTTCCCTGATCTAATGAAACACAGTAAAGTTATCCCTATTTTTAAATCAGGTAGTACCCTAGACCCTAATAATTTTAGACCTATTTCGGTACTCCCAACATTTAGTAAAATTTTTGAAAAAATTATACTCGGGCAAATGTTATTGCATTTTAATGCACACAATCTACTTAATAAGAAACAGTTTGGTTTTACGAAAGGTCGCTCCACAGCAGATGCTAGTGTTGAGTTAGTTAAAAATATTTTTGAGGCTTGGGAGAGGTCACAGGATGCTCTTGGGATATTCTGTGACTTATCCAAGGCCTTCGATTGTGTGCATCATGAGACATTGATCAGGAAACTACATCACTATGGAATTAGAAATAAGGCACTCAGCCTCCTGAATTCCTATTTGAGTAATAGAATTCAGAGGGTTGATGTAAATGGTAAGAGATCTCCTGGGGCTCCGTTAGATATGGGTGTTCCACAAGGCTCTATTCTTGGTCCATTTCTCTTCCTAATTTACATAAATGATTTGCCATTCTTTGTACAGGACAAACATGAGATAGTATTGTTTGCAGATGACACTTCACTTATTTTTAAGGTGAAACGTAATTTACTAATGTACGACGATGTAAACGATGCTCTCTCAAAGGTTGTCTATTGGTTTGATTCGAATAATTTATTATTAAATAACCAAAAAACTAAATTAATTAAATTTACAACACCTAATGTTAAACTTGTTGATAATGGTGTAGTATTGGGAGGGGAAATGTTAAAACCAATAACATCAACTAAATTCCTAGGCATTATCATAGATTCGAAATTGCAGTGGAATCTCCATATTGAGGGGCTAGCAAAAAGGCTCAGCTCTGCAGCGTTCGCGGTAAAAAAAATTAGACTTATTACAGACGTAGATACAGCTCGTATAGTATATTTTAGTTATTTTCATAGTGTTATGTCCTATGGAATCTTATTATGGGGAAATGCTTCTACTGTTAATACTATTTTTGTCCTGCAGAAAAGAGCTATTCGTGCTATTTATAGTTTAGGCCCTAGAATATCATTAAGAGAAAAGTTTAAAGAAATTAAAATATTGACTGTTGCTTCTCAATACGTGTACGAAAATGTTATGTATGTTCATAAAAATATACACGAATTTCCCAAGAATTGCGACATGCATAGCATTAATACTAGGAGCAAACATAAACTTGTAATGCCTGTAACTCGCTTACGCCGAGTTAGTAATTCTTTTTATGGACAATGTATACGCCTATACAACAGGATCCCAGAAAACGTTCAAAAAGCTTCTATTGCCAAATTTAAAAAAATTGTGAAGGAACGTTTGTGTACTAAGGGTTATTATACGATTAACGATTTTTTAGAAGACAGTACGCCTTGGGAATGATGTGATCGCCGCCAGGCTATTTCAACATATAGAATTATTGTAAATATGCAATTTAATTTAAAAAAAAAAGAATGAGATTAAGATAAAAAAAACATTAGTCCCGCTGAGTTTCTTTCGCCAGTTCTTCTCAGGTCAGAGGTTTCTTCTTTCCGAACTGGTGGTAGACTCATGACGTTCAGTAAGAAATTGTAACAATTTTTATGCTGAATAAAATATTTTGATTTGATTTGATTTGATTTGATTTCATGTCGTACTTTGTCAGCTATAAATAGTGTTTTGTAATATTTCAGAACACAATACACTTAATATGGCATGAGGGAAAATAGCTTATATACGAGTATAGGTATATATGTAAACCAAGGTGATATAATCACTACATAGTATAAAACAAAGTCGCCTTTTCTGTCCCTATATCCCTATATCCCTATGTGCGCTTAAATCTTTAAAACTACGCAACGGGTTTTGATGCGGTTTTTTTTAATAGATAGAGTGATTCAAGAGGAAGGTTTATATGCATAACTAGCAGATCCCGCGTCTTCACCTGTGCTAAATCTAGGGAAGAGCCCGAGCGAAGCGAGGGCGAGTCGCTAGTTTCTTATAAGCACAGGATTTTCTAGTAGTACATTCTTCCTAAACTCCATTAAAGTAAATTATCTAAATTTAAATAGGCTATAACTTCATTTAAATATTCAGACCTATACATGACCTTTCATTTAAATACATATGTGAATATTAAATAGAATTACTCACTGTAAGTAAGTTGGAAGAGAGGAAACAATGCCATCAAAATATATTTTAGACAAAGTTTTGAAATCAGTACAATGAACATTTAATAAAACATTCTATATAAGCAGATAAAGTTGTTTGGTTGTGAGAATCGCCAACAGTAGGATCGCGGCACCTTCATGGAGCGAGAGGTGAGAGGCAAATAAAGCCGATTACACACAGACTACATTTCTACCTAAGAGTATTTCCTCTCTATTGTCGGGCAACTTCCTAAGAGCCGCGCAATATTTGGAACGGAGTTTGTATGGACACAGCGGCTTTTATGTTTACCACTTAATAAGTAGGAACTCGGTAAATGTCCAACATTATAAGAATAGAGCTATTATTTGTAGCAAAACGATCCTTTCGAACCATTATTTTAATATTTTATATTGATATAAAACATTAAAGGTTTCATTTACATTTTTTCTTTTAAATGAGCGTATCTTTAATTGCGTTGTTCTGTAAGTTTACAGTAGTCGCACTTGAAAAGGAAGCTCGTGGATATTGTGAAGTATTAAACGGTCCCGTTGTTTTGCTCTGTTTCAATAAATTGAAGTTTATAGATAATAGCGGAGTCTCCCAAACGATAGTTGGTACCTTGTCACACTAAGTGCGATCAGCCGGTCTACGAAACTACAGTTGTCGCCAAGGCCGGGACGCTTAGCATGTTTACACAAAATGCAAAACACTTCAAATGGTGATTTGAATAAACTCTATTATAGAATGCTTTGGGTATTTAAAAAAGTACTTGTCAATTCGGATGTATATTTTGTGCAATCTACATTCTCATTATTAAGAATCGATGTTCATGATGTTTTTAATCAATAGGTAGGCAAAAAATTGCATAACGAATGAATGAATAAAGGAACGAATTATTGCTTCTTGATTAAAAATTGAAGTCGAATATCGTTTTTAGTGTAAAAGTAATTACCGACAATTTTGTCTTGAAGAGAGTTTACATAAAGGCAGTTGAAAAGTTTCTTTAAAAGTTAAGAAACAGAAAGATCAACTTAATAAAAATATATTTTTTTATAAAATACACTTTGTTTTGTTAAAGTAGTGAAGTGAAGTTTGTTATTTAAAATACTAAGATGAAGATGCATAAAATATTACTTATTGTTTATAAGTCTAATACAGCTACTACTAGTTAATATTTATTATTTAGTTGTTTTTATAAGAAAGTTAAGCAAATTAACCATGTATGCTTTTAAATTATTACCCTTCAAATATTCTATTGGAGATAAAAAAAATATATGAACCACTTTAAAAATCCAAAATCTGTCAAACGGAATACTGAAACACATGGAGCGTTAGTTTTCCAAAGCATTTAAAAATTAATCGACCAATTTTCCTTTTTAACTTCAAAACATTTTGCATGCAGTTATTTTTTCTCTATAACTTTATAATTGCGACGCTGTGTATACATTTCGTTACATGACATCCCAATCGCATCATCATGTTTTTGCTAAAACAACCTCTAATTAAACATTTTGTTTGAAAATAAATTTAACAAATAATATGTAGTTAAATTTTCCAAATTCTATCTCGCACCAATACTACTTTTAAAATTTTAATAAGTAAAACGAAGTAAACGAATCACTAATAAAAGAGTTGCGCTAATAGGGCTCCCGTTTTATTCGACCCCAGGCCGAAAATAAGTAAAAGTTATTTTGCTAGTTGCATCTATGAAGTTTATTTATTAACACTTAATATATGGCATAATTAATGAAATATTTTTTAATATTATTCGGTTATAATTACTTTTCAAATTCATATTAATATACAATTGTAATTTTGGAAATAAGTGCCTTTTTACACGGTAATAATATCTAGAAAGGATGCGAGACCTAAATCATCAAACTCCTTCAAAAGCAGGTTTGCGGAAATTACATTTCTTTGACTGAATTTCTTCCAAGATATGCTCTTATTTTGAAAGTAACACTTAACATCCCACATCCTATAAACGTTATAATTATATTGAAGATACTCGTAAATTTATATATCTAATATATAAAATTCTCGTGTCACGGTGTTCGAACTTGAACTCCTCCGAAACGGCTTGACCGATTCTCATGAAATTTTGTGAGCATATTGAGTAGGTCTGAGAATCGGCCAACATTTATTTTTCATCCCCCTAAATGTTAAGGGTAGTCCACCCCTAAATTTTATTTTTTATTTTTTAGGCAAAATTTTTTGTTTTTATTTTTTTATGACACAGCATACAAAAATACATACAACCCTAAATTTTCACCCCTCTACGATCAACCCTTATATTTTATTTGTTAATTAAAATGTCACGGGGTTCGAACTTGAACTCCTACGAAACGGCTCGACCGATTTTTGTGATCCTTAGCGTGATTGTCGGCCAGAGTGGAGAATCGGCCAACATCTATTTTTCATCCCCCTAAATGTTAAGGGTAGTCCACCCCTAATTTTTTATTTTTATTTTTTAGGCAAAATTTTTTTTTTATTTTTTTATGACACAACATACAAAAATACAACCCTAAATTTTCACCCCTCTACGATCAACCCTTATATTTTATTTGTTAATTAAAAACTTTAATTTTTTTTGGTAAATTTTTTTTTTGATTATTTTTTGATGACTTACAATAAAAAATCTCATATTACTCTCAATTTTTCACCCCTCTACGATCAACTCCTATTTTTTATTTGTTAATTATAAACTTTAATTTTTTGACAATTTTTTTTTTTAACTCCTGTCTTACTCACTATACATTTTTCAGCCATGTTTTTTTAGTTTTATTTGTGTATCAATCGTAGCAGTGACTGTTATACCTATTATTTTAATTTTCCTTTGCAACTCTCATATTAATTTTACTGTCATCGTAAAATTATCATTAATTTCCAGTGCAATAATTTATTTACTATTTATTAATCTGACAGAGACAGTTTTAACTCACAGTTAATTAAGTGATCTCATGTAAATAAACACGTGTTGTAAGTTCCCGCCAACAACGGCCATTACCGTACCTGTATACGTATATTGTACTTAGCATTTTTTGAGAATTGTTTTAAATCAAAACGAAAACGTGTACGTGGTTAATAAATCAAAACGAAGACGTATACCTGGTTAATAAATATACCTGTTTTATTATTGTGAAAGGTAAGTCAAATAATAAGTATAACTGGCATAATTGATAGTAAAAATATAAATACTTATTTTTGATGTTTAGATAGCTATCAAAGACTGTTATTTAAAATATATTCGTTACTCTAATAAAGATTTATTTATTAACCTAAATAAAACATAATTTTTTTCTTTATAATGCATTCGATTATAAATACTTATCCGCACACTTATTGTAGATAATTATTTTTATTTAACTATAAAAATGTTTCCTAGAAATAACATACATGGCAAAACAACGTTTGCCGGGTCAGCTAGTATTTACAATAAAATAATCTATTTTTAAATCACTTTACTTTAAGGTACAGATGCAAAGTAAAAAAAAAATACACTAAGAAACTAGGAAAAGAGGTTCTGTTACTAGTCAATTTTACATACTCGTATTAGTAAATAGTGCATTGAGCTCAACTGTCGAATCTCAGAGCCATATATGTACATAACGAAATCAGACATTTTTAATTCCAGAAATAATGTTAATTACTATCATTTTTCAATATAATTTAAAAAAGTAATAAAAGTATATCGTACGAGTATATTAGTCCACTATCAAGGGCAGTGAATTAGATTGCGATGGGATATGTGCTTATTCCGGCAATAATTTGAATTAAATGAAAAATGTTAGTAGGTTACCTTATTTACTTTATTATGCTATCAGAATAATAGAAAGATCTTAAGCGCCACGTCGTTATTGAGTTTTTGTTTAGCCTGGAGTTGCAACGATGGCTTTCTCGGGGAGTACGTAAAAGCCGTCGGCGCTGCAACTTAACTATCACGCGTCATACCGAGTACCATCATTCCACTGGAGTATAAGAGTGACAGGAATAGAGATTCTTCACTCGGCATGCACACTTATACACTATAATATCAATCTCAATGAGATGATAGGCCGACATAGCTGAAGTATCTATCTATATCTATATATACGGCCCTACCGATATAAAAAGTTGATACAGTATTGGTCGTGAATTCAATAGAAATATATAGCTGCATATATATGTGGGTGAAATTCATTTTCTGATAGTACTTGATGGCCATCGTAGTGCATAGGGTAGGTATGCGTTTAAATTGACATGGATTCTACACGTGACGAATTCAGAAATTGGACCAGTTTGATAAAAAAACGATATAATATTGACAACACTTGTGTTTTCTCTATCTATCCTGCGAACAAAAGTGTGCCAAAACAAAACTCCGTCAAATATTACGATAGTTATATTGGTATTGTAAAAATTGAATTGATCATTCATTTTTTTTATGAACGTCTTGATTTTGTATCAATAAATAATTTTATTACCTTTATGGCTTTAAGTTACACTGATAGAAATAGACGCAACTGATAGAAAATACTAACTCCATTTTCATGGGAGCGATTTTAATAAAATAATACCTACAACCTACATTAAATTAAAATATGTCTGTGTTAAATATAGTTTTATTTTCAAATAATATTTTTCTTCCATTTTTTTTACAGTTGTAATGGAGTTTGCTCGGCTTCACATAGTCTAATGCATTAGCAAATATACTTCTATGATTTAAATTTATATGGAGTACGCATACTCATACTCAAATCCGTTAACCTTTTCAACATTCGTCAAACCTTACGTTGAGACGGTTTACTTCTACTTTGTGGTACTTTACTTAGAAAGAACGTATTCTACGGAATAAGTATTCATTCATTTTAAATATGATATTTTGTTAAAAATTTAAATCGTTTACATTTTTATGAATTATACCAGAAAATGAAAATATGTGTAAATTATGTGTAAGTTTTAAGAGATAAGTTTAAAAATGTATGTTCACAAGGCAAAGAATTATAATTAAAACTAATTAATTTATTTTTAGAAACATTTGCCTATAGATTAGTAGTTTATTAGACAGATTGAAGGGAATGGTTATCAAGTGGTAATATGCGTATCAATGATTTTTGATATCCTTAAAATAGAGTTGTGTTATATATGTAATTACATA
This sequence comes from Boloria selene, assembly GCA_905231865.2. Classification (NCBI taxonomy): domain Eukaryota; kingdom Metazoa; phylum Arthropoda; class Insecta; order Lepidoptera; family Nymphalidae; genus Boloria; species Boloria selene. Next base: position 8,241,580 of record HG993142.1, read on the forward strand.
ACATAAAACAAAGTTACAGTGCGGTCTCAGTCAGTCAATTTACTTCTACCGGATACAAATGTACCACACATCGGATTTTAATACGGGTTTCTTATGTACGTAGCTATCGTGTTACAATATTTTTATTAAATTTTTTAAATATTGTGTATAATTGACTGAATGTATACATTTTGGGATATATTAAACAATGTTCAAAAAAAATTATGAGTTACATTAAAATTTCTTTTAAAATAATTATGTTGTTATATTTTTGTAACGTTATAAAAACTTAAGAGAAAACCAATATTCCTTGAGAGCAAATGAACAAGCAACTGACAAAGTGAAGTAAATAACTAAGGTTTATTTTTTGATTTATAAAATTTTAACAATCTATTAAGCCAGCTACGATGCGAAAGACGCTACGATTTAATATCCTCCATTATTAATCATCATGCTTTTTAGTTTAAGAAGAAATGAACTATATGCTGACCAATAATTTTTAGATAATTTATTTTTTCTGACATTTCTAATTCGCTACCTTTTGTTGAAATCATATTTATTTCACCCTAATTAAAACCCTATATTAGGGCTAAAAGTTTATCTGCTTAAATCGGAAGCTTGATAATTTTAGTTGCTTTGCTACATAATAGATATTTTGTTATCATTTCAAGGGGTCTACCGAGGTTATCGTTTAAATTTTTCAAACTTTAGATTTAGTTTTCATTTTCGAGTTTATTCTGTTTGGTTGCCTTTTTTAATCAAAATAAGTTCTTTAAGTTGAAGATTTCATTTTTTAGATTGCTTAATTGAAAGAAGAATGCAGAATCTAAAAAAAATGTTAATTCTGCTTACTACGGATGAATGCGGCAAATTATAAAATAAATATTGAAAATATACAAAATTTTGTAGTTTGTCTAACGATAGTTATTATATATCGTCGCTGTAGAATGAATACCTCCTGTGTCAAAAATGCATTTTTTTTTTGTAAAAATCAAATGAAAATTACGTATTTTATATTACAGCGAAATCGTAAACCAATACTCAATACATGACTACTAGTGCCATATTTGGAGTAAAACGAAAACCTCTTGTTTGAAAAACATTGACAAAATGAACCTTTTTTTTTCGTTTCCTGTAAAGTTTGGATCTCTGGACATGGTTATCTTTCTACAGCGACGATATGTAGCGGGTACTGTAACTTAATAGTGAATCCATTTATTTTATAAGTTTTTGCTAGGACATCAAATTTCTAAATTGTAATTTTGGATATCTTATTGTACTCGAATTACGAAAATATATAATATGTTTGTTTGTTTGTAATTCTTTCACGACGAAACAGAGGGACGAATTGGCGTGATTTCTAGTGTGGAGATAGTTAGTCTTGGAGAGTAACATGAGCTACTTTGTACTGCAGGTGGTTATTTAATTCCCATGGAAAAACATGTTAATCACTACATAGTATAAAACAAAGTCGCCTTTTCTGTCCCTATATCCCTATGTGCGCTTAAATCTTTAAAACTACGCAACGGATTTTGATGCGGTTTTTTCCAATAGATAGAGTAATTCAAGAGGAAGGTTTATATGCATAACTAGGCGATCCCGCGGCTTTGCCTGTGCTTAATCTAGGGAAGAGCCCGAGCGAAGCGAGGGCGAGTCGCTAGTGATATAATATTACTTACAACCAATGATGATCTATTCCATAGTAATCCTTAAAATAGGTATGCTATGGAACATCCCGAACGAAGCGAGAATGAGCTTCTAGTTTCAAAATTAAGCGATTCTACATAAATTGCTTTCTGATAAAACGAGAGGACGAGTAAATGAAGGAATGAGGATATTGTCGGATACACTCAAAAGTCAAAGTTCAAAGGTCAAAACGACCACTATATATTTGAGTTTAACGCATTACTAAATTAATTTTAGATAAATTCTGAAAAATATAGGTATAGTTAAAATATATAACGGATAAGTGGAAATCAAGAATATATTAATTCTTATTATTAAGGCAGCAATATAATATTTGGATACAGTATTATAATATCCTAGGTGAATTTATTATAAACTTTAAATTATATATTTATTAGTATAAAATATATTCTTTTTAAACAAGAAATTAATAATTTAGAGAAAAACGAAACAACTATAACCGTCCACCCAGACATCAGTAGATATCAATTTCATTAAAAGCCCCGTCATTATCACCTGAACGATCAGAACAATCGCATCAGGAATATAATGATTAAATTGCAAAGTAATAACATTACTCGTAGCTCGAATTAAGTGTTAACCGCTTCACCAATGACATTTAATTTAAAATTATCAGTATGAGAAAAACTGATTTTTGTCAGGGTTTGATCGCGGCTGTACAAGGAGGGTGAGTGCGTAGGCGGGAATGGGGTGCGTGGGGAGCCGTCGGCTTGTAGCGGGCACGTTTGCTGTAACGAAACCTTCTCGGCGTTTCTGCACTCCTAGTACTATTTGGCATTGACTCGGGGGAGATATCCAACGATTTGTCCGTGAAATGTCGTTTACAAAACTTTAAAGCTAAAGCAAAAATAATGAAAGCTTTGTTGATGAGATTAAGCGGCGGCTTTCCCGATTTTCATTTTTATATTTATTTAATGCTACAGGCGCTAGTTGTAAAACGTTATAAGATTAATAATTGTTGTAATATTGTTGTTACAATTCAGTGTAACGACCTTTAAATAGTAAAGTGTAAATGAATTACATTTGTAATCAAGTCCGTAAAAATATATACGAGAATAACAGTTACATATTATGTAAAGCAGTGACATAATATTATTTTACACTGTTTACGTAACTTTTATGTAAGTTTTCAGAACTTTATTGAGTATAACACAAAGCACCGGTGGAACACAGTCAAAGTCGCATACAATCTAAAGTAGCTATCTAGACGTAGCGGAATATAACTTAATCAGAATTTCAATCATCTTCAAGTGGTTACAAATTGAAAGAGAGAGTCGGGACACCAAAACCTGCTTTCCCACATTCCGACGTTGAAAGGGAAACCCGCTTTTCAAGCATTGGGGGCCGGAAGAGATAGAATTATATGACGAACCGTAAGAGCGAACGCGAGGAAGATAGAAATGTAAAGGCGACTTACCTCCTCAGCGTTCCTGGTATCCTGGTAACTTGTTACAGGTCGCGTAACGCGGATATGGAATCGGAGCGGCGCAACGTGCGAGCTATTGCGACGGCTCTACAACGCGGACTGCAATTGCATTGCACTTCGCAAGGGGTGGTGCACTCTGTGCAAGCGAGACTGCAGCGCCCGCCCATTCGCCTCGTGCCTCACTTTCCCGCCCTACTGCTCTTGAAAACTTACAACACTTAACAGGTGGCGAGATTGCAATTATTAAACCTCACAATTAGCAGCGCGTTAAGAAATTGTTTTTTTGATTATCCTTATTGTTTTCCATTATTTTCAATCGGTTCGGACATGTAAAGTAAGGAAAGTACAAACTTTTTGTTTTGATTCTACTATCTTAATAATTAATTAATGCCCGTCGTCTAAGGTAGCGGAGCATAATCTAAATGAGATTGACGTGAAGCGGGCTAGAAGTATTGTTTGATAAGGGTCGGCGCCGCCTCCGCTCGTCTCCCGGGCGACCGCCCGTCGCAACGCTTTCACGTGTCTCGACTCCCGGTATTCACTATAATTTTTCTATAAAAGTTCACATGTTACTAAGGCCATATGACACTTACTATTCTTTAAGTACAAAAGACAGAAACTATTTTTATATGAATTATGAACATATATAACTCTTACAAAGCTTGCACAATTAGACTGTGGACAATATAATTAACATTCACAGTTGATGGACAGAGAAAACATTAGACTTACTCACACATTAAAAGATTATAAGGATACTATGAACTGTTTTATAATTTTAAAACGTCTCTACCTTTATTAATCATGAGAAATAACAGCAAAATAATTAATACCTAAGAAAATCAGCCAAATACTATATTATTTGATTTCAATTTACAAAAAGGACAAAATAAATTGATACCCGCAAAAGCTTTTGCATAACTTTTTCTATTTTATTCCATAAACTAGTCTTAGTAATATTATGTTATTTCAAGAGTTGAGTGGAAAAACCGATACGTTGTAAGTTTACTTTCCAAGTTAGATATTCTTGTCGATAATATTATCAACTACTCGTAGGTCTGTTATATATTATTAGCAAAGGCTGCCATCGCTTTTCTAAAGTATTAATTACTTCTCACGAATTTACACGATATAATGGGTAGTATCTCATTGACGATAGGTATATCATTGGCTCGAAACCCGGACCGAGCCAGTGTTTTTACATGAGTTTTCTGCTAAGAAATTCTTAGTGACAACCTGAACTTAGGGAAGATAGCGATGTTACAAAAGGGCCTTATAATGCAGCATGTTAATCAATCGGCCTTGCGCCTTATGTCACTCCAATCGTTATGAATTATTCTCTTACCCGACTATATATACCTATATATAAGAGAATAGAGATAGTACACTTATGCACTTGCATTCTTTTTTACATAACAATAATATGTACGTACAAAAATACTCCTATGTGCGTAGTCTCAGTATATTAAACTTTATTATTTCACTGGAAAATGTAATGTTTCGAAATTAAGGTAAATACAATAGCTACGAGTATATAAAGGCTTCAAATAGACTTCTTTAATAATAATTGTAATATTTTTCCGTTATTATTTTAAAATTATAATATTAAAATATAACTGCCTCAGATAAAAGCTAATATTTTTATTAAATTTATAAGTAAATTTGGTATATCGATATAATACGAGTCACAATTTTTATATTTGAATCATGGTCAAGTTTGAATGCCAGGCAACTTGCGCGTGTCGTCCTTCGGGATGCTGTGTTTCACCTGCCGGAAAGAATTTATGTAGTGAATATTAATTTTAAAGACATGTAATGAATAAACTGTTATTTTACAAATACTATAAATGCAAACATTTAAATGTTTGGATTGATGTTTTTTACTCAATCATTATAAAACACTTGAACCAGAACATAGGCTACATTTTATGGCTGAATTGTTTTGCTACTAAGCGGGACTTCACTCCAAAATTAATGGCAAGTTCCTTTAAATTCACATTAGAATGTGTAAAATCTTCAATCTTACTCTCTGTGCCGTTGCGTTGAGTAAAGACTTAAGAAACATGTACATTACACAAGTATAGACGTAAACTTTTTTATTACTTTATTATATAAATATTATATTACAAGCGACTCACCCTCTCTTCGCTCGGGTTCGTCCCTAGGTTTAGCGCCAGCGAGGCCACGGGTTCCAGCATATAAATCTATACTAATATTATAAAGAAGTAAAGTTTGTTTATTTGTTAAATTGTAAGGGGTAATCTCGGGATCTACTGAACCGATTTTAAAAATTCTTTCACCAATAGAAAGCCACATTATTGCTGAGTGTCATAGGTTATATAAAAAACCGAAAAATAAAAAGGCTTTTACGTGGTAGTCCGTTTTGCAAAGTGAATCGGAGAATAAACGGTCGAATGAAAGCGTTTCTTACGAACGCTGCCTTAACTATGAAAGATATATTTTTGAGTTCTAGAGAAAAGATGTGGAGCTTGAAAATGCCTACAAAAAAGTCAACGACAGCATATGTCTAACTTTTATATTTAAGTTACAAAAAGTAGTTTTTTTAATATTAGTATAGATTATGCCCAATGAAGTGGGCACGGGTCAGCTAGTAAATTATAAAATAAAGTAGCCTAAGTTACTCCTTATAACATTAGCTATCTACGAATGAAAGTTCCGTCAAAATCGGTTCAGCCGTTTCAGGGATTAGGCGGAAGGCGGAACAAAAAGACAGATAGGCAAAAAATTTAAAAATTAATGTCCGCTTGCGTAGATTATTTATGTAGGTGCTATTTCCCTGCTTGTAGAAGTACATAGCATGATGTATGATGAAAATGTCACAAATCACACTGGTACTTCCACAGATTAGCGAGATAAAACATACAAAAATATAAATTATAGATTATTGTGATTTCATTTGAACATAAAATACGTTATTGAAGACTGAAAAACATCAACTCTTTTTATATATTTCTTTTTTATATTTTAACGGGAAATTCTGCGTAGGATGATTAAAACTTAAGAAACACAGTCCATTAAGGTTGTTTACTTACGATTGTATATAATGATTTTGTTTCGAAGGAATTCTTATTATTTAATCCAATTAACGTCACTGAAAATGAACAAGAAAAACAAGTGAAAAATAATAAACAAGTCGTTATCTGTCACCTTTTAATAAGATGCCTGTTTTATATTCTTGTTGTCAAGTTAAATTATGTACCGAGGTAAACTAAATATAGCGTAACATATTTCACATGTTCTCATACTTACGACATACTTCATTTTCATAAAGGGAATCGACGGCGCGTAAACCATCGATATCCTTGGGAATAAACTTATTTATACAAGTGCGCTGGCTTGATGAGGTACTATTACCTATTAAATAAATGACTATTTCTTATTAATATGAGTTTAATTTTTGAATTGATTGGCCTATATTTAGTAATAATTTAATCCACAGGTCAATATGACTTTTAAATAAATTAAATGACAAGATATTAGGAAAGTCGGTCACATAGAATCTTGGTGAACTGTCAATTCATTATACTTTATAAACAGAATAATGATGAAAGTTCTGCTTTAATTGATATCGATAATAATTTACTGGGAGAGACAGAACAAAGGCACCAACATATCTATAGAGCACATTGCATTTGTATTGTTTTATACATTTTATTATAAAAAGCCATAATGGATTGTTCTACGCACACTGGTTGTGGAGCGCTGGTTGTTTTCTTTCTCTTAGCATGTCAGAAAGAGGAATTTATGGCCTACAGTTTTGGCAAGTTTGTTACTCCAAGCATTTGATTGCAGAGATTTAAGACTTACCTAGAATTCTTATGTTGATTATCTCGCCATTATCGCAACGAGATTCTGATTAAACTGTTTTCAAATGGTACAATAGTGTTGACAATAACTATATTTTGCTTTTTTTATTATACGAGCAAGTACCGTATATACTTTCGTATGCATTTAGTAAAAAGCAGTTCTTTTGACATTACAAGTCTTGATTTGTTCAAGAAAAAATATGATATTGGTAGAAGAGATGATGTGCATATGCACATGTAAATTAAATATAAACGTGTGAAATAATCATAAATCGTTATTTATTTCTGAAAATAATTCTGATACATTTCAGTTGAATAAAATACATGTACCTATATAAATGTATATGCATAACAAAGGGGTAGTTTCTCTCGTATTACAAAGAAGTTTCTTCAGGAACCAGTGAAGCAGGTATATTCTGCGACATTTTGCAAGACTTTATATTACCTAATATCAATTTCTTTTCATTGGATCTAATGTTTAATGATATTTACATTATCTTTAGTAGTTTCGATATCAGTACGTATATTTTATATAGATATGCTTATATTTGTAGTTGTTATACTTACGTATATAAAGGAGACTTAAAATGATTAAATATTTTATTATTATAATTTCTGGTAGTCGTGAGCCCTTCGGCTGAATGCCAACTAGACTCGAGCTCCTGCGCGGTTGTCAAGTAGGTAGAGTTTAATTTAAAATATTATTGTGACTTAATTGCTAATCGTCAAATAGAAATTAAAAAAAAAAGATATATTCATGTACAAAAGAAACTGTTGTTGAATTCAATGTTTTAATAAATAAAAATGGAAGTTACGTCGTATAGTGTTTAAGTCGTATATAGGTAATTATGCTGATGTAAAAAAATATTTATCGATTACATACTTAATTTATAATAGTTTAAATAGAAATAATTTTATATTGAATGTACCATATGTACCAGGACTGAAGACGGGCAGAAAGGCCTAGATTCCACTGATTTACAAACAACGTAGTTTTAGCTTATCACGAACGATATAGGATTTTCCCGTACGTCATAATAACATGTACAGTTAAACAAAGAAGCGTTTCCGGTTCCAAATTTTCATTTTCCGTTTCAATTTTCCAAACTGCAAATGCAGCTCACACTTGACTGGTTTTTAGTATAAATGGCTGGTGTGGAACAAAACATGTATGATGGAACTGCAAAAATGTAGTCTCACATATGTCTGATTATGGCTTTAATGCCTCATCATTTTTCGTATCTGACCGTCTAGTGACTAGTCTCATCTGCTATACTATGTATGAACATAAAAATTCTAGTCATAGATAGAACTATTTTTATAGTAAATTCAATGTAAATGCAGTAAATTTACAAAAAAATATGGAGGAGAGAAAAGTAAATTATTTTTATTACAATCTGGCCTGTAACAAAACCGAAATATTTTCTTTTAGTCTGACTGACATGAGTTGATCTTTAATTTTTATAATATACTGCGGTTTTAAATGTTTCTTTAGTTTTATTGGATTATAATTGCAGAACGAAGATTATGGATTCCAGTTTTATGTCGGGCCGAATATCATGAGTGGGTTCAATAAAGAAATTTTCAGTTACAGTTTAGTTAGAGCTATAAAATCAGCAGTGGTCCTGATTCGTCATTATGCTGGTGATATATTATGAGAAATTGTCAGCCCCCATTGACTTTGAGAGTAAACAAGACAGACATTTCTCGTGTGTACAGTGTATACACATTTTCTACTATAATATTGTCTTCTAAATAGTGGAGTACTCTTAATTTCCTTGGCAACCAAAACTGTAGTTGGTCAAGAGGACTTTAAGTACTTTTTACTTTTATTCTAAGTTTAAATTTTCCACGCGATTATTAGTAAAATAATAAAAATTCTTTAATCCCTTTTTCCAATATTAATGAATTGTTTGAAATTAATGAAGTGTTACCTTATTTGCAATATAGATATTACTGAACTGTTGTGTTATTGAAAAGTAGAAAAAGTTTTACTCTCCACATTTCTGTAAATGTAGTTGCTAACTCGGTTACCATGAAAGGTGAGTTTGAACGGAACGTGCTACAAACGCGTTCATCAATGTTTTACACTTCTGTATAGGATTTTTATTCATTTTTCTGTATCGAACAAAGTTTTTTCTTTTCATTCCTATAGCTACGCACCGCACATCTAAACATGTCGCGAATAAAGGAACGGCACGTTTGTAATTTGAAAGCAGTAATCAATTTCTAACACATCGGGAGACAATTTTTAAAATGATTGCTAAAATTTTTAATAATTATTTAAAGCATGAAGTTACTTACTCTGAGGGTATAATAAATAAGTATATCTAAAAAATGCTGATTATTTCTAATTCTAAAAATAAAACTTAATTAGGATTAGATACGCCTGTTTCTAAGACTTCCATTTCTTTATTAAAAAATATAAGCCGTAGCACTGTATTGAAAGTAAAACGAAAATTCAGTATAAATGGTTCGATATAATAATACACATATAACAAGAACATCACCCTTGTATGGTATTAAACTTACCTCGACCGTTCAGTTTAAGCTGAACAGTTTCATGTCCACATATCAATTCGTAAGCTTTAATTGCTTTATAAATGACCATTTCTGTTGAACCTCAATTTCAAGTTATTGAATTGAGGTGCAAACTAATCATTCTCATATTCACGAATGGTCAGCAAGTCTTAAATTTATAAAGGTTCTAATTCAATAGTAAATATACCTCGAGAACCACTCTATCTATTGGTGAAAAGTGAAAACAGAATGAAAATCGGTGCCGTAGTTTTTGAGTTTATCGCGAACAGACAGACAGATAGACGCGTCGGTGGACTTTGTTTTAATATACATATTATGTAGTTATAAGTAAGTATAATTTTTGTTGTAGTAATGTCATGAGATAGACATTTAATATCTAATATTGTACAAAGATTAATATTAACATGAAGCAGCATATGTAAATATTTTTTAAAATTGTAAATCAGCAATATGAGCGCACGGATATTAAGTTTGCATCAAAGAGTTACCCAATATTCGCTTTAAGCTTTTATAAGCGATAGTTAAAAGTAAGTTTAAAACCAATTATAGATAACTTTTAATATTAATTTATGAAAAAAGCATATTTAATAAACAAAATGTAAAAATCATTATATTATGTAATGTATATATTAGATAGGTCATGTAATATATATATTAGATAGGTTAGGATCAAATGATGTACGGTCTCTATTGTAACTAGATTTACCCGACCCTAAACGCTTAATGTAGAACATTTACATGACCAATAGTACATACATGGATTAACTAAATGCTGAAGTGTACCACTTCAGTGCGAATGTGTTTGTATATGCAAACCACATTATTTACATCGAAGTCAGTATGTATCTAATTGCAAGTTTTTACTGCAGATCTCATAAGGAAATCATGATCCGTGAAGATTTCCATTAACTTAACTTAGCCAGGAAAAATATTTTCAGGGCATGAATTGAATAGAAAAAAATTATGAAGATTATTTATCCACAGTTTTATATTTAAACTAAAAATATAACAATGGTCAACCCTCACGATTTAAACACGGCAATGTACAGTTCCCACAAAGATTGTGTAGGTTGTTATTATGGGTTAAAATTAAGGCGGCGGCGCGCGGTCCGCACTTGCGACACCTACGCGTTAAATGGATAAGGCAATTTCACATTTTGTGTGCTGCATAGACTGCAAGTTCTATTGTTTTTGTTATGTCTTCAATTCATAACTGTTAGTATCGATTCCTCAGAAATAATATATTTCCTTGCAGTAAAAAGTATCCTATATGTTTACCCGGATAACCAGTTATCATCATACCAAAATTAATGAAAATCGGCCCAGTAACATTCTCGTGATGCGGTCATAGATAGACCGATGGAGAAATAGACTGACAGACAGAAAAAATCTAAAACTATAGATTTGGTCTCTGTATCGTTAATAATGATGATTATTGTTAACGCTGCGACAGGATGCGAATATTAACAGTTAACACTATTTCATTTACATTTTAAAAAAAATATTCAATGTACAGATTCGACTTTGTTAAAATTTTATTAGTATGTATCTAAGATTTATGATTATTATATCAATGATAATAATATTTCTTAGTACTATCTTCACTTTTATTCTAAATAGATAGATGTTTATTAAAGCCAAAAACATGAAATATATGAAGAATATACAAAATATTATTTTATGATATTTGTGGCTTTTAAGTTTACTTAAAATACCCGTTAACGTTTTGATAACTAATTATTCTAAGTCCAAACAAAGCAGCTTAAAGATAACACGATACTAAATTGCCTACAGTACAAATTGTCGAATGATAAATTGAACTTAGCAATTATGATTGCATCACCTCGATGGGATCGTTTTAACATTTAAAGTACGTGTATAGTTGTAAATCAAATCAGAGTGCCCGCATAGATATTTAAATTATTTTTTATAATATTTATCACATATTTAAAATGTTTTTATTTTTCGCCAAAAGTAAGTAATTTTTCAACGATTCAATAATTTTTATCATAACATTTTAATATTCGCGATACTTGATTAAAATAAGTTTAATATTAAGAAATTTTATAAATTATTTTATGTGGTTGAAATCGAAAATTGAAATCCCAGTAGATATCATCGGCGTCTTTGTCTTTCTATGTCGATTTATCAATCGTATGCAGATGTCGAGAAATGATGTAGTAAGATACTCGTAGGTATATAATATGTAGGTAAACTGTGCCAGAACAAGAGGTATCTAATACACTAAGCCTACTGTTAAAATTGTTTGTCTTACATTGTTTTTTTAGCAAAGCAAATGAAAAGAATTGTATGTCAATCGAATATTATTGCACCTAAAAAAAGTATTTTTTAATAAAGGAAATATTTAAAATTTTAAATAAAAATTATAAGGATAGGGAAAAGAGAAATAGTTTCTTATTATTAAATCTGAGATTAATAATTTTATTAGTTAAGATTTGTAATATTTTTAATTAATTATAAATATGTTTTATTTAAATATACCTACCTTTTTTTATTACTTTAATTTAATTAATTAAATAACTTTGAAAAGAAATTAACACAATATAAAAAAGAGATGTGTATAGTCGGACGATAAAAGTTTCTAGATAGATAAATACAATAATTCAAATAACGTTATTGTATCAACTTGCCCGTATGCTGCCTGGAGCTTAGTAAGATACCGTACTTCCATATCCATGCTTAATATTATAATAAATGTGAAAGTGTGTTTGTTTGTGTATGTGTGTTGTTGCTAGTATTATTATGAACAAGCCTTTCCCGCGGCTTCGCTCGCGTTCTAAAGACCGGGAACCAAATTCTTTCTGAGTCGCGCAGTATGATACCTCGCAGAACTAACGCCCGCCCTTCCCGTTTTTGCAACATTTTTCGTTGATGCTCCGCTCCTATTGATCGTAGCGTGATTGAATATAGCCTTCCTCGATAAACGGACTATCCAACACGAAAACAAATTTTCAAATCAAGCCAGTAGTTCCTGAGATTAGCGCGTACAACCAAACAAACAAACTCTTCGGATTTATAATATTAGTACAGATAAGTACAAATAAGGATCTTGAAAGAGTACGCGCTTCACGTGTCACAGATTGAAAGAATAAGAATAACATTTAGTAATTTAAAAAGTTTCAATAATATTAAAATTTAATGTATTCTCTATACCACTTCTAAAATTTACCATCCTAACTAATATTATAAATGCGAAAGTAACTCTGTCTGTCTGTTACGCTTTCACGCCTAAACCGCTGAACCGAATTCGATGAAATTTGGTACACAGATAGAGAAGACCTTCAGAAAGGACATAGGCTACTTTTTATCCCTGTTATCCCACGGGAACGGCAACTACGTGGGTGAAACCGCGGGCGCAGCTAGTACGTTATAAACTGTTATAACATATAACAATATACTGATACTATTTACAGATTTTATGTGAAGATGATCGTTTCATCCTTTTATAAAGTTTGATTTTGCTGCATTTTATTTAAAAATATAATTATAACCCACTTTAAATAGTAATAGACGTAAAAGTTTGATATTATCACAAATGTTTAATGTCTAACATGGAGGCCTACTGTAGTAGGTACTTTAACATTTTTGAAAACGCTTCAGTTTTTTTTAAGTAAATGCTCCAAATATAAGCTATAAAATTTAAACGTTTTTTTTTCTGATCACTTCATGTTTAATCAAACCAAACATACGTACACAGTACAATATTTAATATGTTGGATTCCCTTTGTGTAAGGGATGTTGTAAAACTCCAGCAATTAAAAGTTGTACCCCACCTCTAATATGCTAATGAATTTGAACGCTTTTCAAAGCAGTGGACATATCGTTTTGATTTTATTGACTTTACGTACTTCCTTGTTTTTGGCTAAAGGATTATTATATTAATACATAAAAAGGTTCATAGTATAGAGTGATTTCAGCAACGAAGTCTTACCTATTTTTAAAATTAAATAGAACGATTTAGTGAATTTAACTAATATATGAAATAACATTTAAAGCTAATTTTATAAGTATTATAATATTGTCTTGATTTTATTTTAAAAGGGCGATTGCTTTATTAGAATATGACGATATTACTTAACAGCAAAATATCAAAAAATATAAAAGAACCAGGCATTAAAAGTTAATAATTATGCCAGTATTCTGGATAAATAAAAATAAAATATTTTCATAGTCTGTACTTTTAACTTTTTTCACGCGTGAATCGTATCGCATTTTATTACGGTTCTTTACAATGTGAAACACATTTAATTATTTTTAACATGGAAATTAAAAGCTTTAGAGGACTAAAGCGCTTAATAACGAATTAAATGAAAATAGGTCATATTTATGCTTTGGTAAGAGAAACTTGCCTCTTGACTGAAGTGATTTGGCGTGCCCCGTCTACGACGCGTTTTCACGTTCATAGTTGTATGTAATTCAAACATTGAGATCGATAAATACCTACATGAAGAAAATTTATCTTATGTTATGTAACATAAGCATTCTTTTTTATTAGTAAGGATGAGTAAGGGATAAGCGAGAAGGTAGTCCTTCTTTAACGCTACAACAGAGCAGCATTTTTTAACGACTATATTATTTTTTGTTTCTATATTTTTTTCTAAAATAAATAAGTTTTTTATAAAACTTTATACATATTTTCATCTTGATTTTATAAAACGACAAAAATCTTCTTCAACTTTTGTCTTATTACAAAGTTACCTTTTAAAAAGTAAAATGACATTGCATTAATGTTGTTCCTTTCTTGCCTCGAGTCCATCGAATGCCTATCACTGCGCGAACGGGCGCTTTAATAATTGGAAAGTGACAATCCTATTTCGATGATTACTCTACACTCGCCCTGTAAATTGTTTTACGCTGATTGTTACGAATTGTGCCAAATTAAATTAATATACCGTGTATATCAAACGCCCTGAGCCTGATTGATATTTTTGGATTTAACTTTTTTGTTCAGGTTTTAAAATTTATTTATGTTCATTCGTAATTTGTTTGCTGTCCAATTTTGTTTCATAAATATCAAGAAATTAAAACTGTTGAGTTTGTTGATTTTATATTATTTAGGCAAGTTACTAATATAAGTTCCGATCACTAAAAATAAATAATACTAATCGTAATTCGTAAACTCTAAATTTAAATTATTCTTGTTCACAATTGCGGTTCAATTAATTTAAACATGTTATTGTCTCTACAGACTAAAATCACAGCAAAAATGTAGGATCAATCAGTATAATAATAATAATATGAAATGCGTCGAAATATTTAATTAGTATCCAAATAAATGAGTATGTATAATTTTCAAAAACTTTGTGGTCAACAGTCAATGGAATGAATTATAGTAATGTGTCCATTTTAGGTAAAACATAATACTCTTTCAGCTAATTTATCAATTAACACGGCAATAATTTTATTATCGACGCTTATTAAGCAGTACAATTAATTACACTAAAATTTGTCATTGTTGTAAATCAGTTTGTTGGTTTTGGTAATGTTATTTGCTTTCATTAATTGTATACTAATTTGGATGTTGGATTGCGTTAAACTTTTGTATGTGTTCATTAAAGAGACATATCTAACTGAGATTGTTCCCAAATACGCTTTATTACAATTTGTATGTAAGTAGGATATGTAATTTGATGTTTACGATTAAATTATTGAACACTATGTATGTTTCATATACAACAATAAAAGGTAAATCTTTTTAAAATAATTTTATTTTAATATGAATAACAATAAGAAATTACAACCCATTTCAATTATTTTTAATAATAATTATTGATTATATTCCTCTGAAAACATTTGCGTATAGTAAGTATACAAATTATATATATAATTACACATAAATATTTATTTATAGTATATAATAAAACATTATAGAAATATTCCTATTTCCAGTATATGTTCCAAAGTTCAAAAATGTCTTCCTTGTATGTCGGCCTTTAAAGATTCACTCATTCATATAAGTTTATAGACAATACAATATGAAGTATATGGGTTCTATAAACTGTTACTGTACTATCAGAGTTCTTTTTACACTTTTGAAGAGTTTTTACTTGATGCAAATGTGTGGAATTAAGACGAATTGACTCTTATACATTTCATGTCCAAGAGCATCCCCTAATCGTTGTTTCAACCCAAACACGTTCACTGCTGGACGTAGGCTTCTCCAAAAGATCTCTACACACTCCGCATTCAGTGGACTCCAGTGACTTTGACCAAGTCGTCGGTCCACCTTGTGAGAGATCTACCTACGCTTCGCTTTCTGGTACTTACTTCCTTCAGGTCCACGTACTTACTCCTTATTAGGGGATATCCAAAATGGGTATCCCCTAATACATTATTAATGTAATTTTTAGAATTACATTTTATTTGCAGTTTATTTTATTTTGTTTTCATTTCTTACTATAATTTACCCTTGTCATTTCAAGTAAAACATATTACATTCTACTATTATTATTAGACCTACTCGTAAAAGAGAATACTTTAGCGGTCTTCTATAGATGTTATGACAACACAGCGCGGCAGTGCGGATTCCCACTTCAAACGCATCGTCATAAATGCTGTAAGTATGTCATTGCGTCATTTTTGCCTTTAAGGGATTGTTTAGACGAACCTTTTGCCTTATTTCGCATACTTACTTATTAATACCTATTTTTACATTATATAATGTAGCTTAACTACATTCAGTAACAAAACCAAGATTCATATTATAAAATAAACAATTTGCATATTTTGTAAATTTCCATTAAAAAGTATTTAAATTAACCCGATGTCAAAGTTTTATCAAAATCACAATACCAGCTCCATTGTCGATACCTATGTATGCTAATTGGCGTTGGAGTCATATCTAACGAGTGTTTGTCGTAAGTGAATCTGCCTACGGCTAGGTGGCCGCTTCGGGCTAATTTCTGCACAAAATTTATCCAACTATCGATAAACCGATGTGACTATCAGATTAACTCAGATTGAAACGTCATCGTGCTGTTCTATGAAAGTGAGTCGCCCCTTTGACGTAACATTCAATCATGTGATACAGTTAACTATGTATATAGACCAACCCATACACCTGCAGCTAAGGACGAGTTAATGTTGTATTTGAATATATAATTATAATATAATAGTGCGAGGCTATTGCTAGTTTCTAGGTATTTTTTTTAACCTATGGTCCTTTCAAGAGGCCTAAGACATGTATTTTGTGTTTTGGACGTTTGACTTAGGGCTCAAATTGACAAAGGAACGCACAATAAGCTTTTTTGGTTTATATGTACTTACTACTCTCCCAACTCATAAAGTTACCTAAAAATTATTATACTTATACTAAAATACTTCATATACCTATTAAACGGGCAGTAGTAGAGCAATGGAAAGTTGCAGAATTCTAACTGAAGTATCACCGGAGCGAGCTTTGGATAATGTATCTGTAGCTATGCCATAACAAACACGCTTATCAGTATTTGGTATCTCTAGAACGGCGTTGTCGAAGGTGCGTATCTCCAAAAACCGATGCATAGAGTACATAAAACACATTTTAAAATTAAACTATACTTATTGATAACTGTAGTAGACGTCCGCTAAGAACGGATTTTACGACCGGGTCGGATTAACGTGGTAAAGTTCTGTGGCTACGAGATGTATGAAAGTCCTTCTTTTTTTGTGCTAAAAACTTTGAATTTTGCAGGAATCACCTGGGGATGAACCCGAGCGAAGCGAGAGTGAGTTGCTAGTCGTTACTACTCTCGGTGTACGTAAACACTTCAACAGCTGCTATGCGTCGTCTTTGTTATATTTTATACAATAAGAGACAGGCTTAACTATTTATTACAACCAATGAATATAGTATATTAAAAGATATTATTATATGACGAAGCTTTTATCCTCTCAAAAGGAAAGGTCTCTATTATGTACGCCGCTCTTTGTTGTTAACCCAATGTTTTTAGTAAAAATGTATACATTTTGTCACTGCTTACTGCATATTATATTAAAACCGCTAAAGACCCCATTAAATGGTTATTGTACTAGTTAATAGATTTATATTTCAATTGAATTATATATAGACTTTACAAACATGGCATTGTATGTATTGCATTGTTAATGTGCAAAGAGACTATTAAATTCTTAGTGATGATTATATCAAAAGTGGTCAAAAATATTCCTAATATTTAGTATTGTTTGAATTTAAAAATCGTAAATGTATAACAAATACGTTAGCATGGATTACTCTTCATTGGAGAGAAAATTTAGTTGTTACAACTAGCTAATTCTCGATGATGTTGCAATTTACAGTTCAAAATTTTGCGAAAGCTGAAGTTAACTAGTTAGTGATCTAAATTTTTGCTGAAATCAAATTGTGCTTCGTATAAGTATTTTATGAAAGATTATTATCCAATATATAGATATGTATATACTCGTATCATAAATATATAGATATATATATATATATCAAAGTAATTTTTTTTCAGATTACATAAAATAAAATAAATATATCGGATTTAGTTCAGTGTAAAACAAAATAGTTGAATAAAGACGTATATATAATTATACATCCATGTCACGATGTTAATCCGGGATAATTGCTGAAACTACTAATCAGTTCTTAAGGTATTTTTAAAAGTAAGTAATATGTTAAAAGATGGATATTTTTTATTACACTTATTTCTTTTTTATGGCATATGCATTATGCATATTGCGATACGATCTCCATATCTTGAGAGGCAATCTGAAACACTACACTTAGTTACAAATTCTACCCTCAAGCTAAAAAACTCACCACATATAAAAAATTGAACAATAATATACAAAAATATTCAATTAAGATTTTGGTCCACGATGAAATCTGTAACTGTTTAATCGATTTAGATGATACGATATAGGCTTGTGTGTAATTTGTTTTAACATCTTTCAGGTGCTCCTAATACTTTACCGACAGCAGAATGGACTGTTTGAGCAACTTCCTGAATGAGTGATCTGTTGCTTCGTATGTCACGAGAACCTGTCAGTACAGTGGAATAAAAACCCCATGTATTATACCATGCTATCATGGTAAAATTGGAATGTGCATTAATTAGATTCTATCTAGGTCTCGTAAAAGTACCAGTTTTAAAAAATTTAATCCACAGTCTTTAGATTTTTATTTTGGAAGAAAAAAATGTTTTGATACAGAGAGTAACATGGTGAGCTCGGCGGACATATGCAGATTAGCATTTGAACGGCCAACGACTAATATTTCATGCCCTGTTGACATGCTTTCCTCGAGCGAGAGGCCAATTATTGGTTTGCTCATTCAATACGATAGTGTTACAAAAGCCTATGATAAAAGTTTTATTGACAATCGAGTAAACTTGTTAACTTCATAAATTTCATGAAATATTTGTTTGTTGATAAATGTTGTTTGTACATAAAACTCATTATATATAGAAGACATACTTCTATGTAAATATTATCAATAAAAATATATAATAAAATCCACGATTAATTTATCATCAGCGCGTCTTTCTCATTATCTGGATCAGTTTCAACTAGTGCGTCCTAGCACTTAAGTTAACGAAGGTAGACGCAATACTCGGCCTAGAATCGTGACATAGTTCCAACAAATGAGTATTTAAATAAGGGTGCAGGTTATTAATACATTTTATTTAATTAATTATTTATTTTTAATAAATTTTATAATATTTAATTACGCCGTGATCGCTTTTGACGCAATTCCTGCCCCAATTGCGGCTTCTGTGGTAGCTATTTCCTAGCTTTGGGTAAATGGAAAGTAAAAGGAAAGAAAACGCATTACCGGCAACTTTCTGCAGATCTTAATGTTATAGAAAAATAAATTGTGCAGTTTAAGTTTATTTTCGAAATGTCAAAATGAACTAACTCAATTATAAGCGCAGCTTAACTTTCGTATTACTTTTTTTGTGAAAATTTAACGCGATCTTTAATTAAAATAGGCTGCTTACAAAAGAAAATAGTAGATTACTATATTCTAATGGAAATAAAAAATTCTAGAATTTCACTAATTATGTAGTAAATGTAAACAATCAAAAGCTAAAAGCAAAATAATCTTAATACAATTTAATTAATGTATCAATTTGTAAATATAATCAAAATATCTGTTCGAAAGTTCATTGCAAAGGTAGGATAAAACTGTCCTTCTTGGCTGGCACCGACTCCAACAATAACTAAGTAATTAAAATTATTATTTTTTTCTTTTTAGTTTCGATTTGTTTTACATAGAATATTTCAAAAAACCCATAACATACTGATTCCAAACAATAATACCTACTACTTATTACGTTCTGTTAAATTTACTTTTTCTATAAAAATCGATTCAAATAATGGCATCTATTTACATACATTCATATATTAAAATAATATTTTTTCTTTATTCCTGATGAAAACATGTAGGTACTCGTAAGTCGTACTTATACCTAAGCGTACGAAGACATACATGAACGAAGCAAAGTAAGATCATAGACTCTTTTGATATCTAAAAGTAACGTAGAAAGAGAAATTAAATATTATAAATAAAATAGTAACTATATACACTGTCTAAACATAAAAGAATATATTGTATAGTTCTCGTTTTCAACCAGTGCCGTTAAGCCGATTAATAGCATAGAACTAAGACTTGTACTTGTTAATTTTTTTGTATAATTTTCTATAATGAAATTTCCCATTTACATTTTAATTTTTTTTTCCCAAGCTAGAAGCTAGTTAGAAGCTAGAAGTTCAAACAATTTTCGTTTGGGCTTTTAAAGCTTTAAGCAAATCTATTTTATTATTTACAATCTACCACAAAATAAAAGTATCTTTCTTTGATGTGATCATAGTATCTATTCATATAATATATGAATACACTCATGACATAATATTACGAATGTTTTAAATAAATTGTTATTTATTATATGAATGGTAAGGATTTCAAGTGAATGTACTTAAAACATAATGATTTTAATTAACTGATGATAACAAAAAGAGCACAATCCACATCATTATGATAATGCAACTAGTTAATGTACCGACTACATTATTCATCTTGAATTAAACAATCAAAAATCATTTCATGCAAATTATGACGGCACATTGTATTTGAAGAGACTTTTGCAAAAGTTCTTACTGCAGCAAAAAATTAAATGTAAAATAAAGTGATTTTCTTTATTGTTTCAAAAAGACTCTTGAAAATGAAATATTATTTTTATAAATAACGCGACTCGCAACGAATTAATCCTGAAGGGTCATAGCCGTCATATAAGCGATTGCATATGCGGCGTATATAATTTAAAAGTGCAGTTTATGTATAGCTGCGAATGCTTTATAATTGAAAAGTAAAGTGATTGATATCATAATTTTTGACAAAATCATTAAATTCGTTTATTAAATACCTATAGATTTTTTTAGGAATATATGATTTTCATCTTAACAATTATTATGAAGACTACATCCAATCCATATCCCATAAAAAATATTGCCCCTTGTTTTTTAGGATTTTAATATCATACGATCATATCTTGTATGATTATCTCTTTTAAGTATTTTTCTCTATAGTTTTAAGTTTCGTAGGGATTTGTGTCTGGAGCTAAGACTCCAAACAAGATTTTACTTATTATAATATGAAATGTATATCTAATTAATCCTCAATAATTTAAATAACAAAAATTGCATGGATATGATAAATTAAAATATAAGTAACTACAAAAACCCGATTTAGGATTTTTTTTATTTTTCTTAAGTTGGAGATTTTTTTGATCCATCAAAGGAACTGGTATAAAAACGATATTAAATATGAAAGCGGTGTCGATATGCTTAGCGAAAGCACTTTAATAAGTACACAAGTCAATGTAAACAGTTAAGAATTAGTTCCGTGTTTCGTTAGGACGTGACATGCTGAAGCATTTACGACAGAGAATTCTATCACTTTATTTTATAATTAAACTTAAAGTTATGCTGTCACATGAACTATATGAAATATATGCTTATCATATAAAAATAAGAGCATTATGTGTCAGAAACCCAATTACCAACCCATACTCTTATGTTATGCCTATAACTGTATATGATTAAACAAAAAAAATATTAATAAAAAATGAAAAAAAATAACAATATATATACATATTGAAAAAGCAATATCAATTAACATTAAGGCTATTTGAAATATTTTGATATAGAATTGGCCGCACGTTATTATAAAAGGTGTATAGCATGAAAACATTTTCCAATCCAATAATACATAATAGCCTTGCGATAAAACTAAAAAAAGAGCGGCTGTCGATAGCTGGAATAGGATTTTCATTTTCCAATTAGCCCTGCTAGAGGCGGCGAGTCCTGGGACCGTATACTGCTGAAACTATTTTTACATGACAACTTTCTCGAGAAATAAACTAGTAATACGGCTTTAAGAAAAATAAAATGACACACTTTTGCATTTTGAAACATTTTAAGTAATTTTTAATTGAAGGTTGTTTGATTGAATATAGTAATTTTGTGCGTATATATACTAAAAGACAGTAATATGTATATTTTGTTCATTAGTCTTTTTTAATCTAACTAGTAGATATTATGTATTTCCATGAGACAATTCAATCTGCTTAGACTACAGCCACAAATAGACTATCGTCTATGTTATTGGCACCTTCCCTAATTTTTTTTCCTAAAATATTACTTTTCATTATTTAAAAATATTACTTAGGTACTGTAAAAAATTACGAATTAAGTATATGCATAAATAAATATATATATAGCGCATTGATTGATGTATAAACAAGAATTATTTTATAAGTAGGTACCATAGCTTTTCTCTGCAATAAAAAGTATAATTTACGTTGAACTGGTTATGAAGCTCTCATCACACAAAATCTCATCAAAATTTGTCACTTGGTTTCCTCGTGATACGTTTCTATACAGACAGAAACACTTCTAAAAGCACTACTACACACTAGGTATTTTACTTATTTGTATAATACATTTTCGATTAAAATGGATTTTTATATATGGCTGCAATAAATCCTTTCTCCGAAATCTCCGCTTCTATAAATATATAAATATATAAATATTACTGAATATACAACTTTTGTTTATACATAAGCAGGAATAATACCTTTAAATAGATATAATTTACGGAACCCAATTTCGTTGAAGATCAACTCGCTCTCGACTATTTTTATTATACCATCATAGAAGAACAAGTAGTAGAAGTTTATAACTTCATAAAAAATACACATGTACGTTAAAAACAGGTATTTTTTACCCGGCAGGAAACGCAAGTATGATAGCACTCTAAAGTTTGTGGATTGTGCATGAGACGGGGATTAACTTATAAAAGGAGTTCGACACGCGTCATATACAGTTTCGCAGCGGAATCACAAAGAGCAAAATATTAACACGAGCTACTTATTTTGAAGCTATCGCAAAGTTTCCTACAATTTCGTTTGTCGGCAATTTCTCGAGCAACTTTATCATCTGAGATTCACTTGGAACATGCAAGTGCGTCCTCTTTTTCTGTTGTTTCCAGTTTGAATAATTTATGTGTTCTTGCAAAATACTAATGCATTTCTTAATAAAAAAATATTTTCACATAAACCTATAGGTACATAATACTATATATTTCTATATAAATAAAAAATTGCGATGTTATGTAAATGATTTCTGAATCTATTTTTTTTAAACGATAAAGAGATAAACAATAATGAATTATATACAAATAAATAATTCAATATTAAAGTTTGTGTTAGCACGTCATATTTTTGCAGAAACCTGCCAACATCGTCAGAGCTTCGATTATTGTACTTTTTACTGCATATGATTACGGTTTTCACTTTTCCATAGACAAGCTAAATTGTGTACGACGCAGACGCTTAACCGTATTTTCTTTTACAGTTTTAATGCGTTGTGACATAAATTATAGTTGTTACGTACCTACCACTTGTTGTTTTCATATTTCCATACCAATATAATGTAAAAATCAGTGGTCTGTCTGTCCTATTCTTTGCCTTTTTATGCTCACTACTAAACAGGTTTCTATTAATATGAATATTAGTTTAATAAAGAAATACGTACGATGCAAAGTAATAAGAAGTAATGTATTACGAAGCAAAGACAAAACAAACAAGATTGTTTCCTTTGTCTGTCAACCGGTTTTTATCTTTTATGTAGAAGGCTTTGATTAACTTTATAACTATCAATATAAAATAATTATGGTAGAGTTTTGACAACTAAGTGAACTCTAGTTTTATTTAATAAACTAAATTAAAATATTTTGGTATATAAAAAAAAACCTTTCTTTCTTCAAAACCTATCCATGAAACAATAACACTAATTAACGAGTAGTTTACTGTATGAACAAACAACGCATATTAAATTAATTTTTAAAGGCATGTTTACTATGAACGTTTTTAGGTATATACTCGTATAAAACATACTGGTAATGTTGTAAACATATTTACCTACTTTTCAAGGAATAAATACAAATAATGTATGCAGAGTTCCTAGAATGGTTCGCTTCATTGCGTAGCACAGCGTGCGTAGTAGCTACGGATGAGGTATCCTCCCTAGCTACTGCAAGCTCGGACGCAATTAAAAGTTATAAGTGACGGCGTCATCGCACGAGCGGACCTGTAATCAACTTCATGTAAAGATATGGTTCTAATTGAAAACTGAATGATTCAATATTTAATACGATACGATTTTACAGTATATTAACTCATCTTTAACTTAATATCTTTTCTCTTGCTAAATAAATGTATTATTATATATAGAAAATCTATATAATTATATATATATATATTTGGATGTACCTTATTGTATAGACTATTTCAATTTACATAAATAAGTGTGTATTATTGTACCTTTTAAATTGTAATTATATTGCAAGAATATTGCGCGAATATAAATATAATGCGCGACTAAAAAAAATTACTTGCATAGTTTCATCAACATACAAAGCATGTGTAAATTTTAAGTTACTATTAATACCTATTTATTATGTTTGAGTAGACTATAAGTTAAATCTATTTTTCTTTATTATAATAACATTTTCTAACAAAAAGATTCAATGTACAGATACGAATCAGTCAGTATCTTTTATATTGCGAAACTAGTTCCCGCTTGCTGTGTGGATCATCCCAACCTATAATTATTGTATTAGTGTTAAACTCGGGGGAGTTCAACACTAGGTAATACAATAAAATAACACTTGAACCTAGTAATAAGTTATCACTACACAAAATTTACTTTTGTTTTTTTTTACATAATACAATACACTGATTCCTTTTAAAATGTATTTCGTGTACATATTTCACTAATTGTTTTTAATATTTGTTACTGTTTTATTTATATGTAGGTATACATAACCAATTATGCCCAATATTAGAATTTTAATATTGGATTGCATATGGGGGTTATCTTTTTCACTATATTTTCGAAAACTTTATAAAACACAATATTTATTGGTTACACCTTTACCGTTTTACAATATTTCAGCAACATTAATGGTAACCAATTTTGATAAAAATGTCATTTTAAATGAACAGCCGTAGTTACCAGGAACAACAGCCTTACATCTAATTAATTATGTAGATTTCACAAATTTTCAAATAGACTATTTGAATATGATTATTTCTACTAAATACCAAATTGAACAAGGGATTTATTTAGTTAAAACATTTCAATGACAATGACGTGTTTTAAGCTTTGCTTTAATTGTTGACTAAATGCGAATAGTTGGATATAATTCTTATATTTAATCATATACCTATTACTTTTTAAGTTAGACAATTAGTCTATTAATGGATTCTCCATAACCACTTTTCGACAATCGCGGGGTTCAATCTTAGGATATTAAAGTAAATTTTCGGCAGGTGACCACCTTATTATATACATTAGCAAGCAATCAAAGAATATGTAAACTAAATAATAAAATGATTTAATTAAATGGTATTTATTAATCTAGTAAACGTCCTTTTTAATTAGGAACTAAACTAAGACATATTGGCAAAGCTTTTGAGAAGATAATATACAGGATGTATTCTATAGAATTTGTGAAAGGCGAAATTGTATTTCCTAATTTGGTTTGCTCTTCTGATTAAGCGTGTCTGTAACCTGTTCAGTCTTTCGGATTCTTATTAAGTCGCTTGCATCTTGATGTTTCAGTATCGTCGGATAAGTGGAAACAATTTGTTTTATCTCACTGATCAGCTACCGTTTGTTTAAGCGAATGTAATAGATGTGATAGTTGTCTCGTATACTTGCTATGAATAAATATATATGCAAAGCAAGTTTTGTTTAATTTATTTTAAACAGAATTCTAAATGACACTCGGAACTGCGTTCGTATTATATGCCATTAAATTAAGCCATATAAAATCAATGGATAATGTTATATTAGTACAGTAGCTTCTCACCCTCGTTCTCTCGTGTTCATCCCTAGTGAAAAACAAGAACCGTGCATTTTCCGATATGAAAAGTAGTTGTGTGCTTATCCAGACTATAATCTATGTCTGTGTCTCTTCGTCAAAAACCTAGTTCTAGGACGATCAAATACGAAACAAACATATAAATTTACTCATTGATATTAGCGTACCTACTATTAGTGAATGAACTTTTAAAAATCTTTTATAAAAAGTTCACCATTTTATAAAAGTACACGAGAAAGAAAACAACCTGTAAAATGCCAATAAAGCTTATTTCTTTCATTTCGTTTATATTGATCACTTTTTTGTCATGTGTATTTTAAACGTAAACACTTTGTATTTAAGCATGCAGATTGCAGCTTCTAGTTTAAATATTCCTCAAAGAAACTTAAGCATTTTCGTAAGAATAATCATACAAAAGAATACTGCAAAGTGGTTTGCTCTTTATCATGAAAATTAAATCGTTTCCCCATGTCCAATGAAAAAACATTTTTATTTGCCTGAATATCTTACAGCTTCATGTGCAGCAATATTACCTATATTTACTTCTGCTAACACAAGGATTACCGGTACGCGGTATTATTCAGGTTCGACGGTCTAATAACAGAGCTTACGCGAGTTCTACCTAATAGAGCATATTCAACGTGAATATGTTGTGATTAATGTTAAAATATTGACTTTCTACACTATACAATAAAATAATTTGCATAAATAAAATATATTTGTTTGTTTTCTTTTCAGTGGTTATACAGTTAAGCGTACTTATCAATCGCTTCTGTGATAAGATTTTTGGGACTATTTATGGTTCAAATTAAGTTTAAATTGATTTTTTGTTTGCTGATAATTGTAAAAAATTTTTTATCTCTCAGTCCGTTGACATTACGTTATAAGTTTGACCAAAAATATTAACCTAATTACTTAAATTATAATGCGTTATTCAGGTCAAGTAACAAGCGTTCACTATGTTAAAAAAGGGAGAAAAAGTATTTAATTATAAATATTACTCCTTCCCCTCCCAACTAAGCGTGAAATATGAAAAGAGAATCAGGGCTGTACCTATAACCGACAAGTAGGCAGTATTCATGAATATAATTACCTCATTGCAACTTACGTTACGCTAATACTTACTAATCATATTAAAAAAATCGTTATATCATAAACTATTGGAGATGAAGTAAAGCTAAAGTTATAGATAAATTTCCAACAAGCTTGAAATATTTTTTTCTTCATATTGTAGTTTATTGTCATCATTACGTTGTTTTGTCAATATACATAACTTGTAGGTATTTAGCAATTTTTAACGTCCATAAGTGGGTCGTCGGCCTCCGTTCAATCCGGGGAACGAGGCCATAGTCATGGGCAAACACATGTTTTTCGAAAACTTCATATGTTGTCTCAGATGTGCAGGCTTCCTATCGTTTTCCATCACCTCAAGATAATTATTAATTCGCACATGGACCTGGACCACTAGATTTTTCAAAGCTAAGGGTAAATAAAAAAGGTTGCCTATCTGTAACTCCTAAATAGCATTCCATATTCCTTATACATACATAAATTGTTATTTACATTAAAAATATTAAAAAAAATACTTCTGATTTTTTTAATATATTATGCACTGTGAGATTTACATTACGGTGGGGTTGTAATGAAAACAAATTACAAAGCCATAATTTTGTTACGGCTAAATATTTACAAAACGCGTTGCGCATGATGAATGCATGTCTCGATTCTAGGCCAAGTATTGCGTATACCTTCGTTAGCTGAAGTAGTGAAACGCGTAGGCAAAATTGATTATAATGATGAAAGAGTGCAGCTGACGTAAATTAACGTGCTTATGTAACTTGAAATTTACTTCATATAAAATCCATTCTTCTGAGCGACTTGGCTTTAGATCACATGGCACCCTGTTATACGGTTTTTTGCTTTACACAGGTTATTTTTATTACACTGTGTTTAGCTATTGCCTCGTATCTATATAATATACTTATATGTTTACATAGAGGGTGAAAATGGTATATATACATTGACGTAATAATACTTGGACCTCGGGTGTAATGCAAAATTAACGAAAAAAGTGTCCCGAGAAAACCTATATATACGAGTATACATGTGTATTTTTATAAACAAACTAAAACATTGTAATTTATGTCTTAGACCATTATTATACAGCCTAATTTTGCTTGCAATAAGTTATCCGCTTATGAAGCTTCGAGTGACGGTCGCCCATTTTTTTATCATATGTAGCTTCTAGCGAAAATCGGACAATTAATTGAAATTTGGATGGAATACTGTGTTTCTAAGCGAAATAATACTTTTATATCGTTAATAAATGTTTATTTACTGAAAATATGATACGCCATCTTCTTTTCTCACCTTACTCGGGTAGTTATTGCAAGATTTTATAACACAGTGCGGCATTATTGACGCGTGTTCTCTCTGATGACAAACACGAGACTGAAGTGCGATTGGAAACCTTTTTCGCGTTTTGGATCTCTTTCGGTTCGGACACTTTTGAGCGCTGACCCGAAGTCCAAGTATTATTACGTCAATGTATATATATACACTTTTGTGTGCCAATTTTGTCAATAAAATCTATTATTTTCCTATATAGTTCCTATTTTTTCTATGAAATTGTATTGTCATCAATCCTTCAGTTAATCTTACGTTTTAAAGTGTTATTTCCTTTATTTATATACGAAAATAGAATAATTTTAATTGAACATATTATATTTCCAGCTCTTGGCTATTATTATAAACTAATTATTTAACATTTAAAGGTAGGATTATATTTAATTAAAATGTACGTCTCCAATTAGAAAGCACATGTTTACATGCAGTCGCTTACAGAGCCGCTCGTGCGATGACTCCGTCCCTTATAAACTTTTAATTACGTCCGAGCGTGTAGAGGCCGAGGGTCGGCAAGTAGCCGTAGCTACGCACGCCGTGCTACGCGCCCAAGCGTAGCAGACTGAGAAAACATTTGTCATAACTCCTAAGTCTAACCTGACTCGCCGTTCGCCTAATAAAAAAATAATATTCCATATTAAATATTATTTCATGTTAGGACTATTTGTAATATACTTTATCAAGTGCAAATTAATTATGTACGAAATATTATGGAAAGGAAAAAAAATTAAAATACTTTCAATCAATCAATCAATCAAAATATTCTTTATTCAAATAGACTTTTACAAGCTCTTTTGAATCGTCATTTTTACATTATCAAAATTAAAAGTCAGTCTGTAAGTCTGTGAGTAAACTACCACCGGCTCGGAAAGCTGTTCTGCTGAGAAGAACCGGCGAGAAACTCAACAGTTGCTCTTTTCAAAAAAAAATATTTGGTAACAATATTGTATTACAATTTATCTATTAATCTACGTGAGACACAACCAGTGACTAATCCCACACATTTACATCTACTTGGTATTCCGCTATAGTGTAATAAGCCTTATTCAATAACGTATTTTTAATTTTTGATTTAAATTGACTCAAAGGCAAGTTCAATATGGACTGTGGAATTTTATTATACATGCGTACACCTTGCCCCATAAACGATCTATTTACCTTTTGCAGGCGAAAACTGGGTGTTACAAGTTTATCCTTATTTCTTGTATTTATACCATGTTTGTCGCTGTGCCTTGAATAGCAATTAATATTTTGACGAACAAACATAATATTACAATATATATATTGCGAAGCAACCGTAAGTATTCCTATTTCTTTAAAAAGTCCTCGGAGAGTATCACGAGCGCTTATGTTATAAATAGCCCGAATGGCCCTTTTTTGTAGAATAAATATCGATTTAATGTCCGCTGCATTACCACACAACAAAATACCATAAGATAAAATACTATGGAAATAACTGAAGTAAACAAGTCTGGCAGTATCAATGTCCGTTAGCTGCTTGACTTTTCTAACAGCGAAAACAGCTGAGCTCAGTCTACTCGCAAGAGACGAGAGATAGGGACCCCATTGTAGACCCGAATCTAATGTCAATCCCAAGAAGACCGTGGAATCTACCGTATTTAATATGTCGTCATTGAGATACAAATTCAAATTCTGCCTTTTTACATTCGGCAATATTAATAAGTGGTAGTGCCATGCTTGTTACCTTCGGGTAGCAACCGAATGGGCCGGCACGCCCCGTATAGTTCATTAGTACCACTCTCTCACAGAAGACCGGCGTGAAGTGGCAGCTATGCTGTCGTGTTTCGTCCGGTGAGTGAGAGTCCGGGAGGCCCACTCTCCTTCCCCCCTCCCTCTTCCCTTCATCCTCCGCCTTCGTTCCCCCCTCCCTCCCACTTCCCTCCCTCCTCCATCCCTCCCTTTCCTGAAAGGCCGGCAACGCATCTGCAACAGGCTTGCAGATGTCCATGGGCGGAGGTGATCACTTTCCATCAGGTGAGCCTCCTGCCCGTTTGCCCCCTTTGTACCATAAAAAAAAAAAAAAAAAAACTGCATACATTTTGTCTTCTTGGCATTTAAAGCCAGATTATTAATGTTAAACCAGTGAAGTATATGCGATAATGAACTGTAAAAAATTTTTTTCTTTTCTTATAAATTATATAAGAAAATTACAAATCATTTTTTTACATATTTCAACAGCAAAATGTGTAAAGTTCATGCATGCTAATGAAGCTAGTTAGATTATAAACCAACAATAACTTTTTCCACACAAAGCCAAGCGCCCAAGTGGATACCAATCCGTTCAAAATTACATTACGTATATCGAAGGTATTAAAAATGATCGATATAGATATTTGCATACAAGACCTTTATGACATACGCCCTCGGCTACGTGTGCGTTTAATTTATGTTGTCGACGCAAAGCCAATTAATTGATTTGCAACTCTGACAAAATTCAGTTTTTAGTTTGCTTTTTATAATAACAAAATCATTTTTACAGTCATAGGTATACATGTTAAATAATGTTTATTGTATTAATAATGTTTAATTTGTAATAACATATGAATTTAAATTTTGGGGAATGTTCAGTACAGTCGTTACTCATATAAAACTATAAATCTACGTATATATTTAATATAAAACAAAAGCAACATTAAGTTTAAAGGCATTCATTTGAATTTTAAGACGTATTTCATCGACTTTAGTAGTGGCCGTGTTAACGCTTTACGTGAACCAACGTAGGTACCTACCTTGCTTCGGTACTATGGGTGATCGTAAAAACTTTTAATTATTTCGGTGCAAATAGTTCGGGAGACGGCAAACGTAAAGCTTGCATTCTTTGCCGCGAGTACCCGCAAACCGTAAGTGCCTGGTTTTAAAGTGTTGTAAAACAAGCGTAACCCACGCTTTCGACGCTCTGTATATATGCCCTCTTAAAAATATAAGAATCTCTTAAGTTAGGGTAATTTTTACTCTTGTATTCCGGGATGTGAAGTAAAAATGTTGATTAATCTCAGATTTTCTAATAATAATAGGTTCTAATAATGAAATATGTTTATTTAAAAGATTTACTACTAATACACGCAGTAAAAAATTGATAACATTAAACATTCATTTTCATATCTAAGCCTATCCTTTTCTTATAAATTACAGAAAATCATGGTATAATAGTTAAACGTATAATCTCGTTGAATTGGATTGGATTGTAAGAATTAACAGCTAATTAATTAGGAGACATTAAAAATGTATGGATTTATTCATAAAAACATACATATGTAAACAATAAACATATATTTTTAATTTCTTTGAAATAATCTGACATTAACAATATAAGTACATAAAATTAAAATAAATAAAAATGTCGGCACATTAGCACACAGCACAATCTACAGATATGGTGAATCACTAGGATAATGTTTTGTATACCAGATAGTTGATACACTACAGATATATAACTTTAAATACTTACATAATATTATGACTGCAGTACAATGAGACTCGAACCATTATTTGTCTTGCAGTATCGACCCTAGCGTTAAATAATGCCATACTTGCTATGCCAGTGGTCGCGGGTGATTACAACGAATGTTTGTGCTCCAGTCGCGAGTATTTAAATATGTTTTGACAGCACCGCGCTCGTTTCCGTCTTATTAAATCCTCTAATCAAAAGTTTTCTGGTTTAGATTGCTTTTAGCAATAAGATCGGTTTAGCAATTAACATGCTTAAAGTACTTTATCTAACACATGTAATTGTGTCTTTATATTGTAAAAGTTTGATTTAGCTTCAATTAATTGTGTAAAAAAGCTGAGCTTTGTGATGGCTCGCGAAGTTTTTCTAACGGATAGGTTTTTTTATTTTTTTTTAAAGACATTGTTAATGTTCATTTTTTAT
Source organism: Boloria selene (assembly GCA_905231865.2). Classification (NCBI taxonomy): domain Eukaryota; kingdom Metazoa; phylum Arthropoda; class Insecta; order Lepidoptera; family Nymphalidae; genus Boloria; species Boloria selene. The sequence goes on from HG993142.1 coordinate 8,273,766, forward strand.
AACGGTTATAAAATTATATTTTTTTGACAGATAATACGTCTAGATAAGATTAAGTTAAATTACTATGTTAAAGCACAAATATAAAGGCGTGAAAGTTTTTCAGTAAAGTGTCAACCAAACGCTCAGGTCGAGGGATAGTGTTAGGGCTCGCTTCGCCCGCCCTAATAAAACAAATGGTGCTGTGGGACAAAAATATTTTCACTTTTATTAAATTGTTGGATGTTGGTATATACAAGAAGTAAAGAATAGCTTAAAATTGATAAATACATATATAGTTTCATTTTGCTGTATTTAGACAAACAAACCTGTGCGAATAAGATTTTAAAATTTATGTATAAAATTTTGATACAATTTTGCATAAAGAGATAAGCACGATCAAAGGATTGCTTCAAAGTGGTATACCTGGCGAGCATATTTAAGTTTTCATAAAGTGAGGAAATGGAAAATAAATTGGATTTGTATGAGTATCTTAAAGCTACATGAGGCGATATTTACTTTGTTTCCCGCAAGAATTAGCGGCACTGTCATCATTTTGGTCTCGATTATCTCTACTGATATAGAGCTCATTGTCGTCTTTATACTCAGTGTTGCTTATACCTCCTCATAGATGTTTTATTCTTACTATACGTGTTATATCTTAATGTGTTTAAAAAGGATGATTAGAAAGAAATCTGTAAAATTATATAGGTAACTATTAAATCAAATCAGATCAGAATCAAATCTTTTTTGAACTTTATTTTTTTTAACTGAAAGCAATATGACTGTGTTATTTAATATACATAAGATAAGTATAAGTTATATATAAGTTAACTGTTGACATAGCACAATACCTCTATTGTTTTTTCAAAATATTTTTTTATAACATCATAGTCACATTATGCAATCAAATAATAAAACTTAATGATAAGCTTATCAACCAATATTAATAGTCTGAATTGTATACATAGTTTTATAAATAATATCGTCTTCACGAGTAAAACAGATAAATAAACCCCTTAAAGCATTTCAACGAACAGGTTAGGTCGTATTTAACGGGTAGACAGCTTCTGATACAAAGAGGAAATACATTAACATAGCAACTTCAGCTAACGCGTTCCGATGAGAAGTTTGAAACATTTTCACGGAAACTTTTCTATATGCAAACGCTATTGAAAGCCCCTTCCAGAGATTAACACGCCCAGTGATAATACGCGCTTAAGGATTACTCGCACGGCGAATATGAAGTTGCGAGTTGTCTTATTATAAAGAACGAGTACCGTCGCGTCGGAAACGGCTAATGAAAAAATTTGGTTGCTCTTCTAATGTTATCTTTTTGTGTTCGTAATAAACAAGTTCTATAAAATAGTTAATCATAGGTACTTTATGCTATAAAAGTAGATAAATATTATTTATAAAAGTTCTTCATTAAAGTAAGAAAGTCAAATAAAGTTAAAAACTTTTGTTTTATAATATTTTATATGAAACAGTTTTCTCATTCAGTTATTTTTTGTGTTATTACTCTCCTTCTTTTTATAACTCAGTACCATCTGTGAATTTGATTCATTTCAGACTACAACATGTTGTTTGACCGATGAGAAAAATTAGATTCGTAATAGTCTTGAAATCATCATTTTAAATTACTTTCCCAAATTTTTTTACAGACTTGTGAATTTCTATTGATTGCTCTATATATAATATTATTTAAATTATTTAAAGAGATTAGATTCAAAGCTTTCTAAAATTCTTTTGAATAAAATGCAGTTTAATTTTTTTAAACCCAAGGTTTCCCATTTCCAAATCATTGTCCAAGTCCAACAGTATTTACAGAATAATTTGAAGCTTCATTTCTCACACGATTGATTGACAGAAGCGTCAAGCCAACATTGGGAAATCGCAAACATACCAATGAAGTGTGGAGTCATCCCAACAGCTAACTAGATCTTTGAACACAGTTTGGACTTCGGTTTGATCGTGTTTGCCAGGTGTTCCGTAGTTAGACTCTGAATTGCGGGTAGCTTCTTTGTGTTTCGAATTCACAACTCGCTAACTAGCTGCCGGTAACTGCCACTTACCGCCAATAGAAACGCGACCTAATTAATAGTCATTTTTAACATTATGAACAATGTATGTATAACTTTAGAATAATATTAAATAATTAATTTTTATTATAATAATTAGTTCAAGAAACAATATAAATTTAATATTTTTTAGGCTTTACATTATTGTTAAGTAAAATAGTTAATAGAATAAGACAGATTCTTTGTTGTTTTTAGTGCTGTGGTTTTTCGCAGCAAAGAAGGGGAGGTCTAATAAGATAGTTTCTTAATAATTTTACCCTTTTAGAAGGTATAATATATGAATTTATAATGAACGTTTTACGGTATGGACTTCGAAAGAAATTTTGATTCACAGGCGGCATAACATTTACGTTTCGCATTATGAAATTATAATATGGTGAGGGAGCTATTGGTTTATGATTTGAGGTATCGAATCTTCTTGTAACGAAAGGTACACTTTTTACATCTTCTTTTGTTAGAATTTTGTCATTTTCGTACAAGGTTTTAATTTCATGTACTTCTTTAAATAATTTCTCAAAAGTTTCATTTAGTTTTAAGATATTTAATTTAGTATAATCGCTTTCATCTAGATTTTTCCTTAACTTTATAGCATTATTAATGTCTTCATATTCTCCAACAGTATTGTCGATGTTTTCAATGTAAGTCTTATTTGATACAACATCAGGATAACTCATGTTTTCACTTTCTAAAAGCAGATTGTCATTGTCATTTTTGTAATCGGTTTCTACCTTCGTCACTGTTTTATCAGATTTAATTATATATTCAGTGGACTTAGGAACATAGTCTATTTTTAATGTTGAATTAGTATTATCAGATTGTACATCTTCATTATTCATCTTTGTTTCAAATATGTTTATGTCGTTAAATGTATCTTTAAAATTACTTTCTGATTCCTCTATTTTTACATTGCTTATGTTTTCAAAATTATTAGGATGAACGTTTTTATCAATATTTGGCTTGGTTTTTATATAAAAAATGTTAGACCCATTTTCTGATTTCGTTTGCAGAGAAGTAACGTTGATATTATCACTAAAGTCATTATGTTGGATCAGTTGCTGTAATATTTTACTGAGACTTTTCGGTACACTTGTTTTTTCTGATATTGTAAAGTTATCCAAATAGAGAAGTAGAAAATCTGTAAAATATATGTTAATTATTGTGAATATAATTTTATCAACAAACTAACCAATAACTAGGATAGTATATTTATCAAACTCACATAAAATAACCACCATATTAACTCTGAAACTATACTAAGCACCAGTAAAATTCAAAGTATAATAATGTGCTTATCGGCATTAAATATTATATTAAGAAAATTTAAATAGCATAAGGAATAATTTAATTAAGCTGTAATATTATTCCACTTGTGTTTAATCGCATCAAGCCCATTCATTTGCCATGGGTCATTACGATAAATAGCATAAGCTAAAGAACGTGAAGAATGTGTTAGTATATATTATGTTTATTATATTAATATTTAAAATATTTAAAATATAAATAATATTAAAATAAAGGTATATAAGATTTCTTTAAATAAAAATAATATTATTATAACAGTAATTAAATATTTTTTTAATCTGTTATATCTACCTACTTACCTTTCCCGTATGTTTTATACTTGTATTCTAATACATATTTGATATTCCAAAATTTAACAAAAATATGCCAAACATGTTACCGTAACTTTTTATCAAGCTAATTCCTACTAGCTAAATTATTTTTTAAAACGACATTATTCTAATCACTTGGTCCAACACTTAGGTGTAAAATATGTGTCGTAGGTACGATTCTTAGAGTAACAAGAATTAAGTTTTCTTTAAGCGGTTTTAGAATTGTACAATAACATCTTACCTAAACTCCATGGTCCAACTGCTGTGTCCAAGAGTAAGTGAGTTGTTGTTAATTTTAGTTTTATTTCTACAGTATGTAAATCATAAATAATACTTTTCATAAGAGAAAATATATCGAACAGGCTCTTGACATCAAGTTAATTAAAAACACAATCGAACAATAAAAACTTTTAATTTTCGCATCAACATTTTACAAGTGATTGGAGTCTGAAAAAAGCAATCTTGGTTATCGGTGCCTTGGTGGACGGCATCGGAACGGCATCAAGTAAACAGCCGCGTTCGTCCTGCATTTCAATCGACTCTATTTGTATTTTATTGGAGACGAGTCGCTTCGAGGCCAAGCGCCACGGACCAAAGCTTTATGTTTTATTGAGTTCTTTTTATGAGGCTTACTCAATAATAGACTTTGATATTAACAGAAACGGAACTGTTTAATTAGCTCTTTTCATTAACTTATGTAGGTCAAATTTAAATTTAATTCTATAGTTAGCGGGACGTGAAAATGTAAGAAACACGTGCTAAGGACTAAGGTATTAACACACGTTATGCTAGTTTTTAAAATTAAATAAAAGTTTAGTTTGTTTTTGCTTCTTTTAATTATTGTAGTTTTACAATAGCAATTGCAATAAAAAAATCCCATCTTAATAATTTTGTTATTTACATGAAACGCCCCTTATGAATAAAAAAACGTGGCTATTTTTAACGAGGAAAACTCTTGAGTATAAAAAAATTACATTGTAAAACAATTTGATAAGAGTAAGCGTTTGTACAGAGTTGCCTCGCACATGAAGATCGCTCATGTTGACACATGGCTATTTGTCCACACGCAGTTGCTGGAATAATTGAGGTGTACATTTTCACTTTGTTCCGTTTCCATTCGATTAAAATCGTTGTACCTCACCTGTATACAACCTATTCGGCGCTTACTAAACGATTTGAACAGTTCGACGGTTTGCGCATCCGAGCGCGCTTTTTTGCGTTGCCCACTGTGAAATAAATTCCGTCTTCTGAAAAATTATTTTAAAACACGCACGTACGAATTTTGTGACGCACTACGCGATTGAGAGGAATGTTTCGAAATATTCATTTTAGTCCTTAAAAATATGGGGCTCCATTTATCGGCTGTTATTCAATAAGAAACATATACATGTGGTTCTTTTAAAAAGGGTAGGAGGACCGGCTCACAAGCGCTGTGAACATCAATTGCGAAATCATTATTAAACGTAAGTTTATAACGGCTGGTTACAGGCTAGTTTGAATTATATTGGCTACTGGGTCTCGCAAGTCATCCGCGTACATTTTATGAGCATCTAATAAAAATTTTATCGTGTAACAGTAAAGAAGCAATCAGTCTGCAGGATATTGGCCTGCAGGGTCCGTAAACACGTGCATTTTTATGTACGTTTGTATTAACCGCTTTTCACATTTGTGAACGCAAGCACTTTTCTTGATTACTGATACCTCGGAACTGCCAATTACAAATAGAAAAAAGTTAAAAAAAAATTATATTTTATACTTTCACAGTACTTTCATCAGACTTTACACAGCTTATAGAGCTTATAGTATATAAATCATATTTTAAAGACTACAAACATCAAAGTAAAAATTTTATTACTTTAGCACTCATAGCTCAATATAACATTAAAATATAAACCATTTTTACCATTAATGTACCCAATTAAAGCATCGGTCAGCATTCAAAGTCCTTGGGAGCCATGAGAACTATGGTCTGTTATGCAATCTGCGTAGAAACGAGATCCCGGCAACGGCGGGGCTGTCACGCACGCCGTGCTGTTCGTTTGACGAGGATTTACCGACCTATACTAATATGTTTGTGCGTCTCGTCCACCACTGTCAACACTCGATAGTTGTTGGAACTCATGTTTCATTGAGCCATCAAGTAATATAAATATCAACAATATTTCATTAAACATTATGCATGATTTATTTGAAAATAGTATTGAATTTCTATATAGGATTCTGATTAAGAAAAGGCGCATTTTTCAGTACCATTTTTCAATCGAGATAGGCTGAGTGTCAGTGAGAGTTATATTTTACTTTTACTAATCTTAAAGGCAAAAACATATAAAATTAACAAGAAATGTATGAATAAATTCTTGCACTAAAATAAACTTTATAATATAATCCATTTTCTTTCTACTAATAATAAAGAAATTATATTGGCATTACGTATGTATGTACGTCGTACGAGTATGTACGCAAAATCAACGCGAAAATAATGCTGCCTCACTGCTAATTCAACTTTATACGAGTTCTAAAAACAGGTAAAACAATGCTCAACTTATAATAGTGTGTTCGATGCAATTGGCAGTTAATTTGTAGCACAACCAGCCTTGCATTGTGACGATTTTTAAGGCTCTCTTTTTGTTTGGTAATAGCTTTATTGTATAGTTTGTATGCTCCTACTCCGGAAATAACTCAGAAAATTCAATTATTAACATAGTTTTTAGTAAAAATATAAGTAGAACTTAATAAAATTTCGCGTACCTTATTTAATACGTCTCAAACATGAGCACATTAATAGCGCAAATTCGAGGCGTCATAAAGATGGTATATTAAGAGAGCTCTTAGAAGCAGTGAAGGTGTACGATTATTATATTTCAGTGAATTTCGCGAGCAATCTTTGGCCACGTCCGTCCGCAACGCAATAAAACCGTCTACTTATGTCATAATATTCATATGTGATGAACTCTAAAGTTAGCGAATTACTTCGTCGCTTTAATAAAATTTTATTAAGAAACGAGTTATATCTAGATGTAATTAATATTTAAAATTTACAGGTACAATATTTTAACTTCAAATAATTTACTTAGCCTATTTATGAAATTTAATTTTTACCTAAATTGTATGTTATAAAAATATATTACTACTTGGGTCAATGTCTGGGACACTTTCACTGAAATTTTAATGATACCCAAAAAAACATTTAATAAGTAGGTTACCTAACTAAAAACTTTTTAACAAAAACTGCAATACAATCTCATCATCATTTAATGGAAAAATGATTTTAGTTCTAAGTCTTAGTGTAAGTTATTTATCTATATCCAATATGAATACCAACATTTATGTATGAACATAAGTAAATACTTAATAATCTATCTATCTCGGTTCCTCTCTCCGCGACTGAGGTAGTACTTTTTGTAAGCAACGCAATGGATTTTGATACAACCTTTAAAAGAATGGGCGATAAATGAAGAATATCTGTGTGTACAATTTGTAAATATTTTTACAAAATGGATGAGTTATAACTTCAATTCTAACTGTAGTTTTCATTGAGATACGTAATAAATATTGATACGAAAAGCCATAATACTATATATTGAATCTTTGGAGATAGGTACGTAAAAACTAAAAACAATAGCTAGTATAACCATATACATAATAAAATTTTTGTCAAATGCCCTCTTGGTAACAGTGCGGTCGGGTGTGAAAGAAAGATGAAGAGTTGTGTTTGGGCTAGCACTTGTGGTCCGATTGAGGTAAGCTTATATTTAGTATCGGTTAGGAGAACTTTGTTTATTTATATTCCTTGATGGGTATTAGGTACTCTCTATATTAAAAAAAAACAAAATTGTTAATTATATTAAAAGTCTACACTAATTATTTTCAAGAGGTAATTTTTGCATCAAAATTATTTTGTTCGAAATAAATTTAGTATACATTTTTCAGCGTTATAAAAAATCAAATGAATATGTTGGGATATTTTTACACACAACGTGTGTACTTCCGTTGTGTTACGGATAGATAGCTGACCAGATAGCTGATACACTGTACATATTATACAACTTTAAATACATACATGTTATAAATATAAACACCCATGATTGGAGTACAAACATTCGTGCTCAACAAATGACTGGCCTCAGCGGAACTGAAACCCGCAACCCTTGGAACCTTGAAGTAGGGTCACAAAAACTGAGCCAACGTGTCGTCAAAAAAAAGGTTCAAAAGGCTAAAACAGATTTGATTTTTATAACAATTTATTTAAAGAATGTGCACTTTGATGTGGCATTGCGCCGCTCAATTCGCTCAAAGTTATAGTAAAAAACATTTTATACGTTTTGATATTTTTTCATAAAGACTCAAATTATAACTAATGCAAAAGGGAATGTAGAGCAATTGATATGATGTTGAAAACATCGGAATAAATAATAAACTGACTGATCCGCTAATTCAATAAAGATTGCAGGCTCTACTTTGATACATCGGTCATGTTGTTTTTGCGATTGGAATTAATTTCATAAATAATTTATAAAGCATATTTGGAATGGGAGAGTGCTGGGCAGATGGAAATGCACTCGGCAAATTGACTGAAAACCGCAATCGGGAAAAGGCTAAATACCTGCTAATGATGGTTTGATTGGAGCTTTTAACTTTATTGAAACTAATAAAAAAGAGCGACAAAAGCAAAATAAATTGCCCTTATATTTATAGTAATAAGCTGTGGCGAGTAAGATTTTTATGCTACGATTGCTGGAATTCATCACGAGCTCAAACGAGCGACTGGGTGCAAAAACCAAAAAGAAAGTAACTACTAATATATGTATAAGTTTAATACATTATCTACATAAGTAGAAAAAATCATTATCATCAACCCTTTTTTAACGTCTCGCTTCTGGGCATCATATTCGATGTTGGCGGACTTCACATGTCTTTTGAGAAACTTGCTAGGTTTTTCTAAGACATGCAGGTTTCCTTTATACGCACGATGTTTTTCTTCATCGTAAGACAAGTGTTAATCATGATAGAAAATGATTCTCATATAAAAATATCAGAGGTGCGAGACCCGGATTTGAACCCGCATCACTCTGTTATTCAAGCGAGCGCGTTACTGCTGGGCTACTACTGCTACAAGTTAGTATAATTACATTACAAAAAAACTTAAATAATCAATATGCGAAATATGTTAGTATTTTTTTACGTAATACGTAGAATTAAAAGAGAAATTAAATAATTATATATCTATAATAAAATAAGAAACGTACACATTCGACTACGTATGTTATAACGACTTTAACTACGAGTGAATTAATTTACAACACATCAATTCATATTTCATTGGTTGTCACACTGTTTTCAACTATACTGTGACTGATCATCAATCAACCTACGTTACAGCAATTAACACTTTAGTTTCAAGCCATGATTATATTTCTGATATCCACCTCGTGTTATCTTGTATTCAGTCCTTTTTTAACGTCTCACTACTAGACACAGGCCTCCCTTCAACAAGAGGGGAACCAGGCCACCTTTATCTTATATTATATTAATTATAAATTAATTTTAAAGTACGAAGACTAAAAAGCGTAAATGTATTATAACAATGAATAAGCCGTTTGTGAGTTCCGTTAATGCAAAACGATTTTACATCTATCTATCATACACCTATCTTCTATCTATCATATACATATGTATAATGTATATAGATTATAGACATTCTCTTGTTATCACAAAACTTCAAATAAAATACACATAAATTTTAATCGAATCGTTAGTGGCCACGATAAAATTTGTTCAAACAAATTAACGAGGCTCACAATTGGAAAACCTATACAGACATTAAAATAAACTACATTTGAATTATCACAAGCACCGGATTATATATAAAACTGTAATTTGTGGCAGCTCAATATGCAATAAATCTATAATTATGATGTTCTAAAAATTGAAAGCTTGTACTAAGAAACTAAAAATAAGTAAAAAACTAAAAATATATGACGCAGATAGTCCCCTTTTGATTATGTTCAATCATGACTGTTTAACGAGTCTTTGAATGTTAGTTTTATATATTGTATATAACCCCCTGAGACGTTTAATACCTTAGTCTCTTCCGTGACCATGATTGCTGTAAAGCATTCGAAACGTCGTGAACCAAAAATCATAATAAATCCGCGACAAAATCCGAAAAGATAGTCTTAATGTCAAGTATTCGCGTAAACCTAAGAAATTATTATGTATCTAGTATATTATAAATTAAATGTATATGTACATACAATATACATACTACATACATTTTGGTGAAATGCCGACTTGACAAAGTAGTAAGCAAAATTAAAAAACATAACGTTATGCAATTAATAGAACGTTATGTTCCTTTATATTACATGAACTTTTAGAGTTCATATAAATTATAAAAGAGTCTTGTTCAAATTTTAGCAATTTCTTCATTGAAAAAGGAAGTAGGGGAACCAAACTACTAATATCAACATAGACGTTACTACTGCTAACTACGACTAACATAGACGTTCTCAGCTCTTATCATGGAGCACAACGGTGCCCTGAACTACAGGTGTATTTTTTTTCATAAAATGAACATAGAGATTAAATTACATAAGTTTAAGCTGCGACAAAATCATATTTTCTTAGATGACTGATGATTAAAATTCCGCCAATTTTGTTTGTATCAGTTTAGGCTCCCTTCAAAGATTAACGGGTTAAAACAAAGAAAGAGAAAAAACCTATATAACCGTTAAAGTGTATATCTAAATTTAGCAATTTCGAAATCACATTTTTTTCAATTGCGCTTCAAATAATGATATTATATTTTTTTTCGAAAACTAAAATGATAAGAGAAACAAACTGAGCGTTTTTAACATTGACCAACAGGAGACACAACAATTAGAACGAGCCATGTCGGCTTCAAAATTAAGCCTTGCGGCAAATCCGCATCCGTCGTAATAAAACACATGCAAAGTTTTTCTTTGCTAAGCGAGCAGTGGCCGCGGCAAACGGAAGTGAAGCAACAGGCTTGATTAAAACACGTGTTTACTTTACGCACGTCCTCCACGTTTAAATGCAATAATATGAAGTCCGCTTGAGCCTTGAAAGTCTCTACCATTGCTCAGCTTGGATATTTAGTCAAATACTAGCGCAAAGCACTTCACATAACTAATATCTTAATGTTTGTGTAAATTTTATATAAGTTTATATTTGTGTTGTGTTTACTTGTGTAGTAGGTATATAAACTTCTCTTGATTAGCTCCTTTATTGTATTTCATAATAATTATAATTAACACAACATAATATTAATGTAGAATAATAACTAATAGGAACGTGAGTCTTAAATAATAATTAAGTTATCAAAGCATATTAGTGGACTCTGCTACAGGTAACTATTCATACTTTTTATAACGCTAAGTACTAAGTATTAATAATAGGTATCCCGTAAAGCTTTTGTGAAGCTTAATGCAAGGAAATCACTTAGTAAGGTTTAGATCTCCCTATTCTCATGTACCTACCTCCCGAGTATGCTACATCGAACTGTTTCCACCCATTACCTGTCTATATTCGCAATCAAGCAAATTTTCGTACAGTTTACATTAAGGAAATCCTCCACTGGAATTGATTAGTACTTCCTCTGCACGTTAGTTATATGTCAGCACATTTTACGTCTGTAAATTATAGTTTTACGATCGAAAATCATTTTTATGTTTTCGGAGGAATTTAATATGACGCCAGCTATGCATGGAACATTCGCTCTTTTATTGCGCTGTAATTTTATTGTTTTCTCAATTTTTATTAACTATCAACTACCTATAAGTTCCTTCCTTATTTTATATTATAGTCAATAAGATATATGTCAACAATAAAATAATGAAGTAAAATGTTTTGAAATTTAAAAATGTATGTCAAGATTTGTTTATTGTTACCCAAAGTTATTATTCACATATTTTTTTTGTGTAAAATTATTTATTATATTGGTTTTTTTTTTCGTAACTATGAAACTTATACGTACTCTTAGGATAGGTAAGTAAGTATAGTTTGAGACAACTATTTCATTTTTTTAGATAAAGAACCCAAAAAACTGGTTTTAATTAAAAAAATCAATAGAAAGTTGCTAAGTACTTTCTTGTAAGCACTAGTAATAAATGCAGTCCGCATTTAAATTGGCTCGTTTGTGATCAGCTTCTACAGAACTAAGACATTACATTTTTGTTAAGATAAAACGCACGGCAGCTTCCAAAGCGATGAGCCGATACCGTTAATTATTATTTTTTTGAATTTAAAACTTGTTTGATAAGTGTGATCGATTAACTATACATTATGAATATGTATCCAGTTGTATAAAAATAAAAAAGTCTAATTCAGTGTATAAAAAAGGTCCGATGTATATTTAAATTTAGAGGTTTACATACAGAAAAAAATAGCTTAAAATTATTGTATTGATCCGTGTAGTGTTTTGACTACTTGTTTTTTTTTATTTTATCGTTTAGATTCAACTGTTTATATTATGAGGTCGAAATCAGATTTTCATCTTAATTAAAACCTTGAAAATGTTTTAAAAAAAATATTTTTCAGCTAAATTTCAACTGTTAATTGCTGTTCGAAAAAATTTTAAAAATACTCTTAAAAAAACGGATTTCTTGTAGAGTTACTACTAGGTAGGAAGCTGACTATTTGTATCATCTTATTGTATTATTATATATGGGTGATTCTACTCGCAAGGGAATTTTCCGTGGCTCACCTTATTTTGTATCGTTTTTGTAGGCAAATTATTATTGATCTACGTCGAAACTGTACAACTAAATGGTTTCTAGTATGACACCAAAAATTAGTTTACTTTTAAATATATATCTTTAAGAAATTGTACTTTAAAGTGCCAAATTCTAAGTCTCCTGGCATGTCTCTCGGATGAATTGAAAGCTTAAAGGCTGCATCATAACTTTATTTTGAGTATGTACGCAATATCTGCACTAAAATAGAAATGTATAATATATATAGTTTTGATGTGTTTATTTAATTTTACCTTACATGCGAAAATAATTAAAAAAAAAGACCATTATACTTTGTCTCTCGGTTTTTACCTCAGTCTCCTGCTACATTAAAACACGTTAATATCTATTTGAATTTATGGCATCTAGCGTCTTGTGTTCGGTCTGAGTGAAAGATCGAAGTAAAGTTAGCTTGCAACCACTCGCATCCGTCTCGACTCGCGGTTTGATTAGTCGTTACGGCGAGTCGTGTGAGTGCGGTTGTGCTGCGGCCAGTCAGCTTAACAGTATCCTGGTACGTATTTATTTAAAATCCATTGTTTTATATATACTTTTTTTGCATTCATAGGCAGTAAATTCGTTACATTAGAGTACAGAATTGCATAATTTCAATATTAAACGTTGCACTGACGCAGTTATTGCCTAAAAACTTAAAATAATCTCAGTATCCTGTCCTCAGTCTCCTGGAAACATAATATCCAGGAGACTGAGGAAGAATCAGGAGACTGAGAGTCATCAAGGTTCCGCACGATAAGTAATCCAGTTATCTTTGATGATATATTAATTATTGGTACATTTATGTATTATTTGATTCGTTACATATTATTTATCATAGTTATCATAAATTAATAAGCTAGGAATTTTCAGAAGCAGGTTGTGTGCAGTCTAGCAGATCAGAATTAGATAATCAAAGCACTACGACTAATCTCTCTCTCAATTTGAAGAATCTGGAAATATTAGCCGGTATGCCAGACTTAGAAATTGACCCTAGTGATCTTTTCTCAAATGAAACCATTGCTAGTCCAGCCCAAAATTTTAAAATTTTTATGGATTCCTTAGATGAATCAAACAAGGGTACTCGAAAAATGAAAAGAAATATAGCTAAAGACTCTTCAGAAGTTAATAAGATAAATAAAACAAAGAAACTTACAATTAAGAAAAATCCCAAAAACAAACCAAAAAAAATTGTAGAAAAAAACAAGAAACACCATTCAAAAGCTGGAAAATCAAAGGACACAAGTGACAGACAATCGGATGATTGTTTTTGCCTTATCTCTGGTGCTTTATATAGTGAAGATACCACGGGGAACGATTGGGTCCAGTGTATTTTATGTCGTCAGTGGGCACAGAGTGGTTGCATCAAAAGTGACTCTACATTATTTACATGTCCCGATTGCTCGTCGGACTGTGACTACAAATAATACTTACTGTCTATTAACTGGAAAGTAAAATGGTTTTCTTTTAATAGGATTGATGTTACTTTGATTTTGTTTACTTAAATATTAAAAATTTGATATGAATGTTACCATTTTGTAGTTGTTTAGAAAACTTGTTATTTTTCATAATTTTATGCAAAGTTCCTTATCTTATAATGACGAGACTGATTAGGCACTTTTAAGTTAATTTTTTTTTGAGTTTTGAACTCTGTAAGTAATTGATGTTACTAATAAATACTGAGATTACTGTTAAGTTACAAATAATGAAGCTATTGAAGACTGATAAACCTTAAAGGTTTTGTATTAAATAAATGTAAATTGATTTAATTTTCAATAATTATTTTGAAAAAATTGACAATGTTTGTTGTGTAGAGAATACTAAAAAAACTATTTCATTTGATTTTTTTTTCAATTTTCCTTATTTTGCAATAAGTAATAATATGTGACATTTTGTGATTATTTTTAAGTCAAGGTCTTACAATAGAAGTATTCCATACTCGTAGAAGACACTATTTTTATGCCATTGAACTATTTTTATTAATAAAACAATTTTATTTAGATAATTACAACAGTTTTTGAGTTTTTTTTGTATCAATACTCAGTATCCTGTTCATAGCCTCAGTCTCCTGGGCCCATATTTTTTTTAAATGGTCGTAAATTTGGTATAATTTATTTTTTTGACTGGCCCGTTTGAGATCAATAAAAGAACGACCTAAGCTAGACGCCAAGCTACTTTTCTGACCTTAGATGCCAAAAAAATGTTGTGCCAAAAATCACTTCATTTTCGTCCCTCCTGAGTAGAACCACCCATATCTATATTTTGGACTCTACATGAAAAGTTAATAAATATATTTCATATTGTTTATTTAATAATTATATAATTTATGTTATAAGCAAGGAGTTAAGTTTAAAATATTAGTGATGAAATGAAATTACCATTTCCCTCATCTTTAAATCTGCTTAGGCTAACGTTCTGCGAAAACATGCTTCATCCTCCACTGAAATAATTTGTAGAAACAAATCTTTAATTTTTTAAGCCATTTCTCATACAGGCGCTTTTGCCCACTTTTTAATACAAATGTACACAAGACATATAATACGTGTTATATTCATATATTTATGTATATTGTATATAGAAAATAGGTAAGTTAAGTATTTAATATTTTAATAAAATGCTAACAGTCATACATTCTACTTTTTCATCTACGAAGCTTTAATGAAATTAGAAAATAATATAGGTACAGATTGCTAAAGAGTTGTTTCTCTTGAATCACTGGATCCTTTTAAAAATGTACAAAGGAGTTTACAGTTTTTTAAAGCTTACCAGTTAATTCTTTCTTTATAGAGTACTTTGCTTTCACTGTCTATTATAATTTCATACTAAGCCCCGAGGCGTTCCGTGTGCTTCTCCTTTATGATCACTACTAGATAATTACGTACAAATAGCAATTGGTTAAGTAATTTGTAAGGTAATGTATACAAGCACATATTTTTTTTATTTAAGTAATTGTCTTTGTAATGTTAGTCTAGACTGGTCTTTGATCTTTATGGCAAACTATCAGAAAGTAAAATTAAGCTTATGTAGACACTTCTCAGTTCTCATACGCCATATAGTATCTATATGTTTTATAATTTGCCTTCATAGTTAAATGGCTTGCATGTACAGCGACAGATTTCGTCGTAGATGACTTAAAAATTACATAGTTTTAGTTATTTTATGAAATAATATAAAATGAAATAATGCTCAGGCGTGTCCCTGGTTACGTTTTAAATAGATAAAAGTAGTTTGCTAAAGTGTTTTTTGGGAGTAATGATATTTTCCTGTAGTAAAAAGTATTCTTACTAAATATTGACCCTAGTAACAACTTAAGTTTCACAAATTATTAAAATCCGTTTAGTGCCTTATTTTACCTTAAAAGCAAACAGACAAAGATACTTCTTTTTTTCTATTCTATGTATCAACGCAGGATTTTCTAAGACCAAATCAAAAAGGCAACTCAAAGTTTAAATAGATACCTAAATAGCGAGTATTCTCTTCTTTTAAGACTAGACTTACCCTAGTTTCATTTAGGTTACTTCCTAGATAGAAGATACCTACGTTTTACAAATAATACGTACATTGCTCAGAAATGCTATACTTTTCCGCAGTACAAAGTATCCTAAATATTGACCTAGAGAGAGCAAACTATCATCATCATGCCGAATTTCATCAACATCTGCCCAATGGTTTTCTCGTGATACGGTCACATACAAAAAAAAATCTAAAAACTATTAATTCATCTCGGTATCGTTAATTAGAAAATTAAGTACTGAGGTACTTCAATTAGATTTCCAATAAATATTTAATGTACAAATTCGAATCACTTAGAATTAAGTAAACTTATATAGAAGGAGGTATATATTATATCAAAATATTTATTTTCTTTTAGTATTAGTACTATTAGCTGTGCTATTAGTACCTAAGTAAATAAAAAAATGTATATTTCCGTAGCTCTTAGCAACAGTATCTTAGCAAAATAAACATCCCATTAGCTGATGTCAGTGATTAGCTTGAATTTTGTAGTACCTATTCTAATAGTTTTTTGTCATCGTGTCATTACATTTTTTATTATTCTATCATTCGTTTAATTAAACTTATATAATAGCCAAAAATGGAATCCCAACGAACAATAGGAATCGCTCCAAATCCTGATTGTGTAAAGGGAGTTGTGGCGTGTCAATGCGAACTAGGTCGTGAGAAACTGCTGACTGCACCACCCTACAAGCGAGCTACTGCTTCTTTAGATGATGAAGCGAAGTTCCGTTTACAAACAGCACCATGTGCCAGAGATTTAGAACAACATAAATGTCCAGTGAGCCATATACCTGTTAATTTCAAATCGCCTCTTCACCCGAACGAAGTGTTCAACAAAGTCTTCCCATCCAATACCCCAATAAAACTAGTGAAACGTAAATTAGCAAAATTATTATCTGTGTCGAATAACAATCTCGTATTGGCCAAAAATAGAAATGTTTTAAAGGATACCAGCCTCTTATCCGACTTGAAGACTGATGCACTTGGTAACCTTACGATAGATGTATTCACAAAAAATTCTGACAATTTTTCATTGTCTTCAATACCTAAGGAATCATATGTTCATGAACTTATACAAACTATGATGCCTAAGAAAAAAACTATGCCTTTTATAGCTATTAAATTTAGAGTACGTAATCAGAACGGAATTTTCACTCGATCATACCATTCAATTATGAAAATACACGAAGTGAAGAAAAACTTAGCTGGTGTTTTTCAAGTCGACCCAGACAACTTAGTATTATTACGAGAGGAAAAGCCTTTGAAGGACCGAATGGCTTTATTGGATCTCGATTACGATAAATATGGAATAGTTGAAGTTGAATTACTGACTAAAGATAATGGAAAGCTTAATTTAGAAAAGTTATACAAAGAAATGCCAATAAATGATGTTTTAACGGTTATGGTACCGTTCGGAAATACTTTAAAGCATATTAATGTTGAAATATTTTCGGAACCTATGAGGAAACCTTTTTTGGGTGGTTATAGAAACGTCCATACAGGTAAGCTCCATTTGTTCTGAACATTTATTTAAAACTCCAATTATCTTTTCCACTACTTACCTACCTACCTATTAGTATTGTTGGAATATATAAAAATATTATATAGGTAGGTAATAAAAATAAAATATCTCGACAGATTAAAACTAAAGAGATTACAACAATTTGATAAAGGAAATTTAAAACAACTTCTTAAAAATCTTTATTTTGAAAATAAGACCCTAATGAAGTATGAATCGTTAAAATTAGTTAATACTGCTAAGTTTAGGAACTACGAAAGATGATACGGTCGGACATACCTACTTACATCGGGTTCAAACAACCTCCTTTTGGCTTCTCCGCAGTCGAATAAAAAAAGCACAAGGTTTCTCCTATTTCTATAGTCATAGTAAAAACGAAAAGCATCGATAAAAAGTTTAAACTTATGAATCTTATGATATCATACAAAATAGATGTAAAAAAACCATTTTGTAATTGAAACAATCTTAATAATAACTACCATGTCAAATATTATATTGTAAGCAATGTTTAACACGAAAAATAATTATTCGAAAAGTAAATTGAATAAATAAATTCATTTTATCCTAGGTGCGATCTACCACCATGCCTACACTCAAACACCGCAGAAACCTGAAAAGGTACCTCCAGAAAATAAAAACTGTCGCGATACGCAAACCGCAGAAATGAGAGAAAAAATATACGTAAGCACAATTTTAATTTTAATATTTTTCCTATAGTAACATTTTGTAGGTACTACTTTAGAAAAAGTTGATGAAACGACCTTCTGGTTCAATAACTGGCAACTTAAGGAAATGTTTATTGGTTACGATCTTAAATATAGGTATACCTACTTAATATGGTAATTTTTAATTATCATAATACATACATCTTGAATGTGAATATAAAAAGTGATACGTCGCAACTTTTAAATTTCTGCAACATTAAAGTTTTCAGCACTTTTTATAGTCCCACTGCTGGGCACGGGCCTCTCACTTCAATATTCTTGGGTTCTTGCCATAGTCCACCACGCTGACCAAGTGTGGATTGGCGAACTTCACATGTCTTTCGAAAACTTGCTAGACTCTCTCAGACATGATTGCAGCTTTTGTCACGATGTTTTCATTCACCGTAAGACAAGAATTAGTCTGTTAGAAATAATTCGCACATGAAAATACCAGAGGTGCGAGACTCGAATTCGAACCCGCATCACTCGGTTATCCAATCGACCGTTACCAGTGGGCTACCAATGCATCATATATAATAAACCATTATTGATATAGGTATCCAAAGTTATTAAACATAATATAATAAAGATAGAACAAATTACTTAAATGTGCATGCATGCATTTAATGTTGCAGATTCTATTCCCACTCGAGGCAAATAAATTGACGTGGTGTCCCATGTTATTAACAGATCGTAGCATCAGTAGCTTAGTATAAGAATAAAAATAAAAGGCCTTTTTTTCTTTAAAGGATACTAATTACAGCCGTGCTACACAAATGAACAGTGATAACGCGTATATTCCAAATGTCAACGACAAGATTATTGTTCCTCAACATTATGAGACATACGACGAAATGATTGCAAGATTAAATCATAACCATTACGCTGCTGTGATACAGAGAGCTTTCAGGCATCACCAATTTAGAGTAAAAGTGGAAAGATGGCTTAAAGAATGCATGTAAGAGTATTTTTAATAAATAACAAAAAATTGTTTGGTTTCTAATTTAGTTCACTAGTAAAATTATCTTTTAAAAACCATCGCACTAAACGTAGAAAATATACTTTGTAATATGTATTACATATATTATGTCGTCAGATAGTAAAAGATAGTATCCTGCAGTAAAAAATATACTTAGTTGATATTATATTATTTCAGCGTAACACGTGCTATAAAGATAAGAATATCAAATTATTTAAAGTTAATTATATTGCTTTGCATCTAAGTTTTAAGTTATTCTTATACTAGTAGGCACTATTATATGCAATTTTTTTTTCTACGAAAGATTTTTTCTATATCGTTTTCACTTCATCGTCTCAATCATGTCAATGTACCTACTATAGTTAAAATACTATTTATAAAATTAAATAATTCCACTATCTATTAAAAAAAATGTAAGCTCAATACTAACACACGCTAGAAGTAAATACTTACTATAGTGTTAGAGCTCGAGCTTAGAGTTGTATCTTTATTTCTTATTTAATTATTAAAATGTATCTTTCCTGAAGTTTTTATAAACTAAGATTGTTTAAAATTACTTGTCGGCAGTCAGTATCATTTTATTCGACATATTAACATAGGTTTACGTTAGACGTCGTAAATCTTAAGCTATGTTTTAAAATAATGCTTTTATGCATATCTACCAAACTACGTCATACATAGATGCTTTGAGGTGGCCATATAATGTGTATATATTTTTAGTCTTTTCATAAAGTATTTACATACTAAAATTTATATTTTTTATCGTACAGGGAAAACATCGCTAGAATGGAGGAAGAAAAAAGATTAGAGCATGAAGCTAAAGAAAGAAGAGCGCGGCGAGATCTTATAACTAAAACGTTTCCAAAAACACGCGAGGATTTCGATCAACTTTATGCAATGGTAACATTTCATTAGAATCGAGTAACCTACGGTAGATATTATATTATTATATTTTATGAGCTTGATAATTATTACATTTGATTTTAAATATTAATCTGCGATCTGTAGGGTTCAATTGAAAAGGTAGGTTCAAATCTAATTAAGAAAATTTATATAAGGTAGGCGAAAATAATTATTAACAAGCCGCCTCCTACGATAATCTAATTCACCATGTTTGTTTAAATGCTATTCACTGACGTCTGTAGATAGATCATTATTAATCAATATAAACTTTAAACTTTGGTAATATTCTCAGGTGGACCGTTGGAAACATGCTGAAATAGCTAGAATATCGCAACTCCATTCTAAAGGACCAAAGATTGCAGAGTTTACACTTCTGTTAGATAAAGAAGTAGAGCTCCTGCGCTGCATCGAAAGTTACAGAGTAAAAGTAAAAGAAGACAGCAAGAAAATAAAAGAAAAACAATTCTTGGAAGAAATTTCGAAACCTATTGCATGGTATGGACGAGATGGAAAATTGATAACAATGGAAACGGTTGAAATTCAAAAGGCCAGGAAACTGAAAGAATTGTACAACACTTTCATACGAGAAGACGTCGATGGAAAAGAACGAATCGAACTTCTTGTTAATATGAAATTTGCTTTACAAGAGTTCCGCCACCCCTTGGCCGAAGAAATTATTACTTTGTTAGACCGCGAGTGCGATCTACTCGTTAGGAGATGTAATGACTATCAACTTGAATTTCTAAGACGGCGCATATCAGCCTGCGTATTCCAATTAATAAAAACTTCTGAATTAAACTCAGGGGTTACTAAATGCAAAGATATCAGAGATTATAGAAGAATGGAAAACGATAGGCTTCACTTTTGTGAAATGTGTCATCAAGTCAAGTTGAACACAGATTTTCCTTTGAATGCTAAAATGAGTGGTTTCTTAGTTTGCACTTCTTGTTCTTGGAAGGATGTTTCAGAACGGTGCTGGATAGATATGACACCATATAAGTTCATTTTAAGGGCTGTGCAGCGCGACGAAAGACGACGCAAATGTTGGGGGTCTTTAGCATTTGTTCTTCAAGAGAAGGATATATTTTTTATTGTAGAAAAGCTTTGGCATTCACATTCGGCCATAAGCGAATGTTGTGACATGACGGAACTTAGGCTGTGTCGCTGGCACGTCAAAGAAGATTGGTCGCCGTGGAACTGTTTCTTAGTAACATTGCAAGAAATGAAAGCACACTTAAAACTGGAAAATCCTGAAGAAGTGTATGATGAAGAGCTGGTGCAAAAAGTACGAAACAAACACAAGATTGCTAAAGCTAATTTTGAACAACTTTTAACCGTTAATAGAAGGTTTACAGAAAGCGGTGATTGGTCAAACATTCGGGTTCCTGCTATATCTCGAGTCGACGCAGTCGACCGTATATGAATTTAGATGTAATTTTATTAGGGTCACATATTTAAAAATCATGAAATTTATAATTTAATATATTGTTTTATAAAATTTATTTCTTAGAAGTCATGTTTTTGTGGCATTTATTGTTCAAAGTTTTAAAAAAATATTATAGATCTCTTCAGGGTATATAACCACATTGATAATTTAAATTTATTAATAACCTTCAAGCAAGTAGACACTAGATTTACCGTATCTAATTGTAATTGAAAAACAATTTAGCTGATGCCTTTGAATCATTTATTGCATCGATAGTTTTAAAAGTGGAATATTAAGATACACTGTTGCCACAATACTAGAAGTAATATTGTCACAAAATATAAATATATAAAAAATATTGTTTATTATTAATCAGTCATGGGGTAAAGGACAGTCAAGAGATACAATGTTTAAATCGTCCTTCTTTTAATATAATTACATGTAATACTTTAACATAATTACACATTACATTTACAATAATAATAATTTCAAATATGGAACTCTCCTGATTATCTAAAACAACATTACAATAAAAGTATTAAAACACAAGTGATACATATGAAAACCGACAACAAAATGATGGAGCTAAGCTTAAATCGTACATCTAATAATCAATAAATTACGTAAATATAATTTAGGCAAAGAATCATTACAACTGTACAAGAAAAAAAAATACCCAGTCTATATAAGTCCTAATGTTTAGTAAAAAATATTGAAAAATAAGTTGGTACTAAAATCCCACTAAATTCAAAATATATGCTAAATAATTCTTAAAAACTAAGTAAAGCTGTCACAAAATGTCGTTTTTTACTCAAGTGAAAACTTTTATACTTAAACAAAAATATATTAGAAATCCGTAACGACACCACTATATTAAGAATATTATGTTTGAAAGAAATACCTTATACATTGTTAAGGGTTTAAAATACCTAATCACCAACAACCAAGAAACATAGATCTTAAAAATGACTTTAGACTCCTCTGTCAGGAATTGTGAAGTCAAATGAAAAATATTTATTATACTGAAGTTTGTTTCAAAGACCAGCTTATTTTATAGTAGACACTTGTTATTACCATAAGGCAAGCCGCAAGACTTAATATGGAATGTATAGAAGGAGGGACCCCAAAAATTAAATTCCAAGTAGGCATTTCAGTTTCAAGCGACTAATAATTACCGAAAACAATTTTAGTAAGATACGGTAAATGTTATAAAACTTTAAATATTGCTTAGAAAATAACGTTACATATTAGTAAATTTGTAAGAGAATTGAAACTAATTCAATATTTTTGCTTTTATTGTTTAAAAATAGCCTCCTACTACACATTCTATATGCTAACGTGCTTTTTTATTCCATTATAATGCCATCTGTCACTACATCCATCTTTAACGTTACACTGGAAGTGTGAGACTTTAGTTATCATTTTCATTTGCTATTCTATGCATGAAACCATGAGATAAGGTTATTATGTATATAAACTCTATCACAATTATTATTACAGTTAAAAGTTAAAAAGAAAGTAACACTAAGATGGTTTTCAGACGAAAATAAATGTATATTAGCGATCTGCCCTATCATTGATAGCAACAACAACAACTAACCTTATTCTGATTATTGTGCCTATCTCCATTATCCACAAAAATAATGGCTTTTGTAGCTAATAATAGGATTTTTAATCTATTTTTTATCATTGTGTAAGTCGTTATTTTTGGCATATTTACTTCAAAATGTCTTTCTTGTTTGTGTGGTTTTTTATTATGATGGTTCCAACATAGTATTATGCATTTTTAATAAATCTATTCGAAGTAGTAGACAGATGACATTACTATAATCATAACAATTCAATGTCTTTTAATTCAAATATAATTTGACCGAATATATAGTTGCAGGTATTACCAATCGATCAATTGCTTTTAACTCAAGGCACGATAGATATTCTGCATAATTCTATAAAATACAAAATCAAAATTGAAGCAAAACTGACTTAGAAGAATCTTTATAAAATTATCCGATATTAAGATTTTAAGAAGAATTAAATGAAAAAAATAATAACAAGTTATTCAATTTAGAAATTACATTTTAATTTCATTGCGCGTATTGCGAGTGTCAATAATTAAAAGTTTGGCGTCATATTTATCCCGTTTTTATTTAATAATATTCTAACAAATATAAACTTTTTAATTTTCACGAATACTTAAAATTAATAATGCAATTATTCACTTGTCATCATTTACATCGACATTGTTTCTTAAATTATCTGAAAACGCTGACAATGTCTAAGAAGCAAAATACCAAAATATACTTAAGTAGAACAGCCTGTATCTGTACTAAGAGCTAAGAAGCTGTCAATAACAATATGCTATATAATAATAACTATATTTGAAAATAACTTTCATTGAGCACAAAGTAAGACAAAGCTATGGTACTATTGATTCGATGAAGCTTTACTCTTGAATTTAACTACCTATTTAATTGAATATCTAATCAATTCTAGCGTCATATAAAATACTATCAATTTCCATTCTACTTTCATAGCTACTTTAAAATATAAATCTAGACGAATAACGTCGTGTGACAAGTAAAATTTGTTCGAAATTTTCATAATACAATAGAGAAGGTTCGAGAAAAATAAGATTCGAGTCTATCGTGTGAGATGAAAATGAATAAAAACCAAGGGAACATGCTTAAGCTATTGCTATTAAAAGTCCAACGTCATAGATTGTCCTATTTATTAAAGTAAGCCTAAATCATCTCTCACTGATATTCCCTTGAATAAATGCCTATCTCATCAAGCCTCATTTTAGGCATCGATTTTAATCGATCAATTTTTCAAAGTAATAAAATCGAATTACCTCAATGCCAATGTGCTACGTATGTGAGATAGGCTTTTATTCTCCGGAAAGTGTATAGCAAACTAACATAGTTAGTGTTTGTACATCACGAAGGGTGAAACCTTCGAAAGCGAGCAACGATCTTTAGAATCTCAAACGCGTACACCCTATTTAATCGATTCTATTAACTAGCTAATAATTTATTTACAATAAAAATTGTGCCTCCCAACTTCTTTTGTCAATATAATACACAAAGTGCGACACAATATTCACATAATAGAATATCTATATTACACTTAAACTAACTTTGCACTTTATATTGCCAGTTCAGTGGCTTAAACTCGGAAACATCTCAATTTAATTAAGACTTCATAACCCGTTACAACTATATTTACAATTTCAAAGAGATTTACAGAAAGTGAAAGGTATAACCGAGAACGCATACTTGACATATAATCGATTTTTTACAAATGGCAATGTTTATTACTTAGATGACTCCATTGGAATTATATATTTACAAGTTATTTAACTCAGACTCGCCAGTTTCAATCACACATTTAATATTTACTTAAAATAAAATTATAAGGATTATAGTAAATACTACAAATCCTTTTTTTGGTTGCGTAACGTCAGAATTAAAAAGTGAATAGCAAAAGATATTATATTGCTAATACAAGCATGCGACTTTGCTTTGCTAACTAAGAAATGAACATAATAGTGTAATGTACTTGAACGTTATTGAACATTTAGAATACATTCTATTAGTACCCTTTAAAACGGAATACAAAAACTATGGAGAAAGTATTGGTTTAAACTTTAGTAAATTCTTATTGATAGGAAATAGCATTTTATTTAACAGACAATTTCACATTAGCAAAGTTAAATATTATTAAATGAATAAATATTATGGTCAATGTTTAAGATAAATCAAATAATGCGATATATCTAAATTTGAAGTACTAGTCCGTAGTAAAGTAATAAAAATTGATAAATAAAGTCACTTTTTAATATGGATTTTTAGAGCGCAAATAATTTATACATTTACTTAACCAATCGAGCTTTATTCTGCTGAATTTATTGCGAGTTTCAATGTGGGGGGGGGGGGGGGTGGTTATAATGAAAAGGGGTTGTAATTGGCGATGAAACAGATATTTGATTGCTGTATACTAGATCTTAAAACTGCACTTTTAAACGTTTTTCTGCTGATCAAGTGCTTTCCATCGTTCAATACATCAGAATAAGTCAATTAGTAATAATGTTGGAAATATTGCGCACATAAAATTATCAGAGGCACAAGACCCACTTACACTCAGTTGCCTCACTAAGTTATTAGACAAAGTCAATTGTTTTGCCAAATCATTTTAATAATTAGTTGTTAGTTAACATGAAGTAGTACTAAACACTTGTCAAATTTTACCAATGTACATATTAAAAATTTGTATTATTTGCATGAGAAATGTTTGTGAAAGTGCAGTTTTCCAGTATCCAACCCAATTCTACCTAAAAAAAGGCCGAATTCAGGATAGTTGTTGAATTTCCGTTTCATCGCTAGTTCTAATATAACGGAACTAAAAAGTTACTTGAATTTCAGTGGTAACCATCAATTTCTGAGGACATTCTATCCGAGCTTGAAGTGCTATTCATGTAATTCATTGAATAGTTGAGATTGCTGAGGGACATGTCTTGAGGTACATCGGAGGGAGAGGTTTCGTAGTAGGGGTATGCAGCGGTGTAGGGCGCGGCGGGTTGGGACGGCTCCGGCTGCAGGTTCTCCTTATCGCTGGTCTCCATGAACTGTATTATCCTTTGCGTTGTTTTCACGTGTGCTACTATCGCTGCTTCACCCTGGAGTTGATATTATTGAAATAAATTTCGATGTAAAGGGATTTTATGTTGCAGTAAGAAATATACTTTAGGTTTTTCAAAACTTAACAAAAAATTTACATTCTTCACAAAGATTTCAAAATCACTTATAGCCCTGATAGATTCTTTCTTTAATATAAAATGTATTTTGCTTCGACATAACTATTAACTGATTCACTATTGACTAGTGCACTATTGATGCACTGCTATAAAAAAAGAGATGTCATGATGTGCTCATAAAAACACCCAAATTAAGCTTCCACTTTTAAACCCAATACAAAAATTACTAATAGTGAACCACAGATAAAACAGATTAAAATTTCAGATACATATCCGAAAGATCCATTTATCCATCCATACATACACAACATCCAATTAATTGCGTATTCTTTTTATAATGAAGTACTGATACGAAATTGAAGTACGTGACTATACTATGCAAATAGTGGAGTGTGACGCCTAGGCCTTGTGTACGCTTCGAGTCTTTTGACACTCGTGTAACTGAAGAATGACTCTACACACTCTCGTATTTAAGTTCGATCAAGTTCGCTCATAGGAGACAGCGGTAGCACAGCGGTAAGGCGCTCGCTTGGATAACCGAGTGATTCGGGATCAAATTCGGGTCTCGCACCTCTGATATTTTCATGTGCGAATCATTTCTCCCATGAATTACCACTTGTTTTACGGTGAAGGAAAACATCGTGAGGTAACCTGCATGTCTGAGAAAACCCAGCGTCTTTTCGAAAGACATGTGAAGTCTGCCAACACGCACTAGGCTAGCGCGGTGGACTATGGCTTGAACTACTTCGTACTGAGGGAGGCCCGTGCCCAGCAGTGGGACGTTAAAAAAAATATAAGAGTGTGTGTGTACAAAGTACACGTCAGAAGTAAAACTTCTATGGCAAACTAATTTTTAAATTTCGTTTATATTTATACTAAATAACCCCGTCTCGTTGAGAGGGAGATGGTGCGAAGGTCACACCCACGAGTTAGACAGAGCTAGAAATGTCACTGACTCGCGGTGGGCGAGATCTAACTAAGGCTAACTCTTCCCCGTCTCTAAGTGCCTGGTACTATGGACTTATTTTTTCGTTTCATCGAGTTTCAAATCACAACGATTCTAAAGAAGTTTCGCTGATGATGTAGGGTATATGCGGGTACACTTACACTGGCGGTGAGGGAGAGGAAGGTGAAGTACTTCTTGAGCGTGGGCAGCAGCGGCGCGTAGAGCGGCACGCGCGCGCGCACGGCGGCGGCGCGCGGCGGCGACGCCAGCGCCATGTTGCCCACCAGCAGCGCCGTGTACGCGCCCACCATCGTGTGCTCCATGTGCGTGCCCGCGCGCGCCAGCACTGCGGGGGGATTAATAATAATAATAATAATAAAGCCTTTTATTTATTTATTTATTTTATTATTATTTTTTTTTTATTTATATTTTTTTTATTCGCTTTGTAAGAAATTGTATGTGGTAGTGTCCACTGCAACCCACGAAGAGGCTACGCATGAATAGACGTCATTGATACATGTGTGGCTTGCTTGAATTGGACTATGTACAGCTCAGAAAGATCGACTATGTACAGCTCGCTTTTATCCTTGAATTGCAGTAGCACGTGCCACGCCACGCTATACATAAATTCGTGGCTCTTCGAATACTCCAGTGGAAACATTGACCCACGTTGTCAAACAAATTAGGAACTAAAATGTGTAAACAGACCCGTTCATCATTATGATGAAGTGAAGTGAAATAACTATTATAATGAAAGGATGGATCTGGCTTGGGTGGCTGAACTTCAAACTTTTTAATTTTTTTTTTTAACTGTTTCATTTAAGTAAATATAAAGTTACTTGAAGCTTTACTTCTCTGTTCTAATAATCTCTCAAAAGTAAAAATAATATAATATATAATGTGATATTAGTCATGATTGTGTTAAATATTTATTAGAACTTACATTTTGCAACTGTTTCATCAATGTCGTCTTGCGATTGTTTCTTCTTGTCATTTTCTGTTTCTTCTTCTTTTTCTCCATCTAATAAAGCGTCTGTATTTTCTTCTGCTCTCCTATTAACACATTAATGTAAATAAATAAAACATAACTATGTATACAAAACAAATATTCATTTTGGTAAATATATAGAACTATACAGTGTGGTTTATGAAATGGAAATGATAAGTTAAAGTTTATCAATTATATTATGTTGTATTCAGTGCCTTCAGGGGTAAGTATGGGCCCCTGCAACCAGGTTCTTTACAAGGTTGATATTAGAGTAAATCCGATTGTTTTCTGAGTCACTAATATTACTATATTTACACATTAAATACTTCAATATACTATTGAGTTATTCAAAATGTAACTATTAAGCATGTACTATTTTTTATGATTTAATATATGTACAGGCTTGGATTTACCCTAGGGGCAGTCGGGGCGAGTGCCCAGGGCAAATTTTTTAGGGCGGCAAAACTTTGAAAGTAAAAAAAAATTTTTTAGTCTTATCAAGATTGCTAAATATAATTAATTAATTCTTTTAATTAATAATTTTCTGTTTAATTGATAATTCAAGTGTTAAATACATAAATTTAAAGGTGTCTCCGTAAATACTATGTAAGTGTCTTCGTAAACAGATTTTGTATATATTATTTCCGGCCGTGCGTGGCGCTGTTGTATTCTGTCTCTTATGTCAAAGCTGTTGTATAGACCATTGGTATAGACTTAAAGGTACATTACTTTACTTTATGGCAAGGGGCCATTCATTTTTATTACGTAAGACTATCCCCTCTGCCCCTATTATGAGAAAAAAATAAGAATAGGCCGACCCCCTCCCCCCCTGTTTATATTTATTACGTAAGAGTCTAAAAAAAATAACAATTTTTTGAAATGTTTATTTGTAATTTTAAAGGTACAGTACTTTTCACTCGGTTGCCCGCGCTTTTTCAAAGTATAATTTTAACTTTGCGCTTTTTTTGATCTTACGGAAGAACTATCGAGACTCCCTCCCACCCCCTTGTAAGAAAACATAAAAAGAAAAAACTTGTAAGACAACAGAAAACATAAATTGTCTTACGTAATAAATGAATGACCCCTAATTAGTAAACTCGGGTGCTTAATATTTTTTTTAATTTTGAGTATAAATATACAATTAATTGAAAAAACATGGCCGACGGACGTAAAAAATTGAGCGGACGTCGCGACGTTTCGAATGCTAATCCGCGACAAAATCTGAATAGATACCTAGTTTCTGTTTGAAGAGAGTTAAAAACTTCTTACGTTCTACAATGACAGCTAATATACAGGGGCGTAGCTACCGCTGTATCAGCCGTATCAATTATACGGTGCCCCGAGGGTAAAGGGGTCCCTAACCCGTGTAAGCAAAAATTCATAAAGTGCTATTCAAAATCTCACTCACTCTAAGGCCATACGCTTAATTTCCCGGGAAAAATGAAAATATTATACTAAATTGAAAATTTTTGTATAGTATTTATAGTGCGTTTTGTCAACTTTTTTGAGCAGTCTCGGAGAAATAAGAATGAGGTGTTATTTGATTCGGAATGGTATGAAGATCTTTGAAAAACATCAAGTCCCGCTATAAAAATTGCAAAGTTAAATTTTATAGTGGTTAAAATTGGTCTAGTACTTTTTATGTTAATAATGTCCCAACATAATATGTCGGTAAAGATATATGTTTAAATATTTTTAATGATAAAGTAGATGTAGCTTGCGAAAGCCAGAGCATTCGTTTTCGGCCGTAGGAAAATTATAAATATTAGAAAATTATATTGGTCTTACACTTTTTGGTCTTTTGGTTTTACTCGATTAGTTTTTGAGATATTTGCACAAAACTAAACCTCTTTTTTCTTATTTATTTATTACTTTTGCAAATTTTTCTTTAAAAATATTATGTCCATATTTTTCTGAGACTACAAAAAATGACCAAAAAAGTACTGGTTGACTATAATGGCCACACACTAAATGTTTTTATATCAGTTAGGACGAAGGGCCCCCCACAAAATTTTGATACAGGGCCCATCAAGGGCAAGCTACGCCCCTACTAATATACTAACTTAGCTATTCTATGCATCGAATCCGACGTACTTCAACGTTTAGATTGCGAAGATTTAATCGACCAATTCGCAATACAAAAAGTTATGCGTGTTTGT
Organism: Boloria selene; assembly: GCA_905231865.2. Taxonomy (NCBI): domain Eukaryota; kingdom Metazoa; phylum Arthropoda; class Insecta; order Lepidoptera; family Nymphalidae; genus Boloria; species Boloria selene. The sequence continues at coordinate 8,304,076 of HG993142.1, forward strand.
CTGTGAAAAAATTGATTTTAAAATTGATGCAAAATTTATAATTGTTAGAAAAAACAACAAGTATTTATTTATGTTTTTGGAATATGTAACATATATTAAAGTTTCTGCAATAAATTAGAGATTTTAATTTTGAGAAATAAAATATATAAACTATATGTTTAAGTAAAGTTCCAATATTGGGGCGGATTCTTTTCCGGTGCCCAGGGGCGGCATTGAGTTTAAATCCGGCCCTGCATATGTATCACTTTGTAATAGAAAAATAATTTACCTGGCCAATTCTTCTCTTTTGTAGAACAAGTCAACTATGAGATCTAACGCTGACACGCTACGTGATATAATATCGTGCTCGTTATCTACTCGAATACGAACATTTAGCAGTCTTTGGGTATTTACATCATTATTTTGTACCAAATTAATTAACAGCATTAAAACCTGAAAAAGATAATATTATGTTATGCATAACAATTTTTACATTTTGGTAAGAGTATATATGAGCAATTGCTATAAAAATAAATAATCTTCTTGTTATTATTTACCTACTATTTCATTCTATTCACCATTATCATTATTATTGTAAATAATAGTTATAACTAAGCCAATAAAAACTCAAAAACTTGAGAAATGAATTGAAATGATTGTTCAATAAATATAGGAAATATTTATAATTCAACGTAAAAAAATATCAATAAAAAATTTCTACTAAAAATATAAAAATGGTACTTACACAAATACTAAAATCAAAGTTCTTGGAATCCGGAATAAAGTTCCCTTGGTTATTTAACATTATTAAACATATTTCCATCACTGAAGGCTGTTCTCCGACCACTTGTGCTCCCACTGCAGATGCTGCAAAAAATAATATATATATAATTGCTATTACTGATTTATTTTCATATTCAAAATTAAATAATTTTTTATGACTAATTGAGTAAGTGTATATAAAATGTGTTGCTTTGCTACTACATCTCTGTTATCATCTGTTCAATCAAGTTCAAGATTTAACATGCAGTCTCTTAATATCTTCCCATCTATACTTCTATACTAATATTATAAAGAAGTAAAGTTTGTCTATTTGTTAAATTGTAAGGCGTAATCTCGGGATCTACTGAACCGATTTTAAAAATTCTTTCACCAATAGAAAGCCACATTATTGCTGAGTGTCATAGGTTATATAAAAAACCGAAAAATAAAAAGTCTTTTACGTGGTAGTCCGTTTTGCAAAGTGAATAGGAGAAAAAAACGGTCGAATGAAAGCGTTTCTTACGAACGCTGCCTTAACTATGAAAGATATATTTTTGAGTTCTAGAGAAAAGATGTGAAGCTTAAAAATGCCTACAAAAAAGTCAACGACAGCATATGTCTAACTTTTATATTTAAGTGACAAAAAGTAGTTTTTTTAATATTAGTATAGATAATTTAATTTTTAATATTAATAAAATAATTTAAATTATTTAAACACTCTGTACTAAAAAAGGATTATTAACATTATGCCCAACGAAGTGGGCACAGGTCAGCTAGTTGTTTCATAAAGTTGATGAAAGTTATAAAGTGAAGTGATAATTACATTAAGACCTTTAGGTATATAACCCAATATAGAAATAAATATATATTAAATCACAAACAGAAACTAATAACTGACAAAGGTCATTATACAATCATAATATTATTTATTTATTTTTTCTCTTTTTTATCATAATATTATGCTGATATGTTTGCCGAAAACAATAACAAATGTTTTTTTGTACAAATAATGAATATATAAAAAAACAAGTCATAGTCTCACATTTTATCTATACATCTATGTCACTAATTATATAAATAATAATTATTATTATTGTTATTTGCAAATGCATATCAATTAGTACTACAGAATATGTATAAAACACTGTATCATATAGGTACCTACTTTATCAAAATTTAAAGCAAAAACTAAAGAAATAATTAAAATTGGAGTGTCTGTTTGTATTATCATACAAGTTTTACTGAATACATAATATGAAATAATATTCTTTCATTACTTATAAAGGAAAATATTATTTCTTAATTTTCATTGGTCTGCTTGTCTATTTTCTTCTGGCTAATTTCCGAGTGAAAGATAACATGTATGTATGTTTCGGTGAAGATTTTAGTATTTGTATAATATGTAAAATATAAGAACTTGGTTTCCAGTCTTAAGAACACTGGTAGAACTAGAGCTAATCAGTACATTTAAATGAAATTGATGTGTCTATTTTTAATTTCAATTTAACAGCTTTTCACTAAATACATATAAATATATGAATACAGAACTAACAGTCAATTTTTAAAATTTTCGTCTATCTGTCTGTTTGTTCCGGCTAATCTATGAAATGGCTGGCACGATTTTGACCGGACTTTCACTTGCAGATAACCTATTTTATCAGCAGCTACTTAAGTATTTTTATTAGAAAGTAAACTGTTTAACTTACGCCCAGCAAAGCGAGCCGGGTTTGCTAGTAATCTATACTAATATTATAAAGTAGAAGAGTTTGTTTGTTTGGTTGAACGCGCTAATCTCAGGAACCACTGGTCCGAAATAAAAAATCTTTTTGTGTTTGATAGTATAGCATCAATGAAAAATGTTGCAAGAACGGAAAGGGCGGGCGTTAGTTCTACGAGGTACAGTATCGCGCGACTTAGAAAGAATTTGGTTTCCGGTCTTTAGAACGCGTGCTAAGCCGCGGGAAATGCTAGTAATCTATATAAATAAAATGATAGAGGTATGCAGTTGTGCGCGCATCACGGAAAAACTACTGGACATAGGTTTCAATGAAACTTTCTAAGTTTTATTTCATAGACACTTGGCCCTTATCATAAAAAAAATGATTGCGATATCTTCATTTAATAAAAAGTTATTAAAGTTTCAAAAAACAACGATTTGTATATGCACTGCGTGTTCAGTGATGTGTTTCCTTCTCGCGGAGTAGTGGGGCAAGCGGCGTAGCGCGCATGCGGAAAACTTTGTTAATATTTCAAGCAACGCGGACTAAGTCGCGGGTATCAGCTAGTCTTATATATAAAATTCTCGTGTCACAATTTTCGTTCCCATACTCCTCCGAAACGGCTTGACCGATTCTCATGAAATTTTGTGAGCATATTGACTAGGTCTGAGAATCGGCCAACATCTATTTTTCATCCCCCTAAATGTTAAGGGTAGTCCACCACTAAATTTTTATTTTTTAGACAATATTTTTAGTTTTTATTTTTTTATGATACAACATACAAAAATACATACAATCCTAAATTTTCACCCTTCTACGATCAACCCCTGTTTTTCCAACGCGATTTTTTTAGCAATTAAAAAAATTAACGCCGGCGAAGCCGCGGGGACTACTAGTCTATACTAATATTATAAAGAAGTAAAGTTTGTTTATTTGTTAAATTGTAAAGGGTAATCTCGGGATCTACTGAACCGATTTTAAAAATTCTTTCACCAATAGAAAGCTACATTATTGCTGAGTGTCATAGGTTATATAAAAAACCGAAAAATAAAAAGGCTTTTACGTGGTAGTCCGTTTTGCAAAGTGAATCGGAGAAAAAACGGTCGAATGAAAGCGTTTCTACGAACGCTGCCTTAACTATGAAAGATATATTTTTGAGTTCTAGAGAAAAGATGTGGAGCTTGAAAATGCCTACAAAAAAGGCAACGACAGCATATGTCTAACTTAAACACTCTGTACTAAAAAAAGATTATTAAAATTATGCCTAACGAAGTGGGCACGGGTCAGCTAGTAATAAATAAAAGCAAAGCACTCACAAGCGATACCGAAGGAGTGCGACAGGTTGACCAGCACTTTGACGGCGGGCAGCGCGGCGTCCAGCAGCGGGGCGCGGAGGGGCGGCGCGGCGCGCGCCTCCGCCACGCAGCGCCGCAGCAGCGAGCACAGCGTGCGCGCCGCGCCCAGCGACCCCGACACTAGGTACTGCTGGTTCGCCTCGTTTTGTTGCGTCACCTAACAGTCAAATTACAGAATACAGATTAAGCGATTATAGTTTAAGTGAATGGATGAATGTGATAAGGTACTTCTGGTTCGCTTTGTTTTGTTGGATTACCTGGGTGGAATTTTTAGAAGAGACAATTATATATTTTATCTCCTGTAACTAGTAACTACGCAATAGTAAACCTGAAATACCAGAAATTATTTAATGATGAGTAATAAAAATAGTCGTGCCAAGTATGGTGACCACCACCTGATCATTAGATTCTATATATTTCTATATATTTTTATATAATATTTTATCTTGTCACTATTGATATTTTACTTGATTTACTTCAGTTTATAAAGTAAAAAATGAAATGCCTTTTTTTTTACCTTTGTGTATAAGTACCTAAACAAGTGGTTCTAAAAGCAGTCAAAAGTCTAAAAAAAGAAGAAATAGTGCGTGTGTACAAAGTACACATGTCAGAAGTAAAACTTCTTTGGCAAACTAATTTTTAAATCTCGTTCATATTTATACTAAATAACCCCGTCTAAGCTCGTTGAGAGAAGAATAGCGCGCGAAGGTCACACCCACGAGTTAGACAGAGTTAGAAATGTCACTGACTCGCGGTGGGCGAGATCTAATTAAGGCTAACTCTTCCCCGTCTCTGAGCGCCTGGTACTATGGACTTATTTTTCGTTTCATCGAGTTTGAAATCATAACGATTCTAAAGAAGTTTCACTTCAAAAATCACCAAACTATCAACTCACATTCTCCAACACCCGCATACACCGGTCAGCTTTCCTCAGCACATCGACCTCTGCACTGGTCCAGGTCGCGGCGGGCGCCTCGAGGCGAGCGGCGCAGTCTTGTATCGTGCGGACAATGTGGTCCACTCCACCCAAGTTACGAAGCTCCTCTTTGAACCATTCCCCTGCTCGCTTGGATGTCAGCGAAAGTAGTGTTTCCATAGCTAAATGGCCCACCTGTGGGATAAGTTGACTGGTCAATATTATGTTATGTTTAGTGAGATATGTTAAATAGAATCATTTTATTAATATTATTTAGGTATATAATGTGACAAATTTGTTTATTTGTCAAGGACAAGTCATAAGATAATAATTGACCATAGACAAGTGACATGTCTCCTTGATTGTTCTGTAGTTGATTATAGTTCTTACTTATTTCTCGTATAAATATCATAAAATATTCAATAAAATATATTCTAATTAAGAAATACAACGTTTTTACATTATTGAACTCACCGTTATATTATCTAAGTCCAGATGTTTAGCTTTCCCTTGACTTTTAATTTCAGCACATAGTTCCCTAACTCTTTCCTGAGTCTTTGCGAGCTGTGCGGACGTTAACCCGCAGTCGTCAAGGGCATTTCTGTATAAAAACAAAACACATTTATTTTAAAAACAAAAAATTAAATAAGATGACTTTGGTAATTATCTATACATATACTCGTAAATAAAATTGAAGTGCCTGTTTTTCATTTCAAATTACTAGCTTTTCACTAAATGCATATGAAAGTATATACAATACTAACAACAACAACAAAAAACCATTATTTTTTATTTTTGACTGTCTGTCGGTCTGTTTGTTCCAGCTCTCTGAAACGGCTGGACCGATATTGACGGAACTTTCACTTGCAGATAGGTAATGTTATAAGGCGTAACATAGGCTACTTTTTAGTCGACTTCAAAAAAGGAGGAGGTTATATTTTAGATTTTTTTAACTAGCGGAACCCGTGCCTTTACTCGCGCTAAACCTAGGGATAAAGATGAGTCTATGAGTCGCTAGTTAATAATAAAATCACTATCAACATTCATTGGAAACATAGTATTATTGTTATGTTACATATGCTTCAGTTAAACTTAAATTAAAAAAGCTTAAAAAGCGATATTCGAAGTGCATTAAGAAAGTATTTTTGTATAAATAATATGTAGTACTAAAATATCATTTAATAATATCTTCCTAAATGTTTCTGAGTGCATAAAAAATAGATACAAGAAAGGTACATTTGTTAGGTATTAAGTACATCTGAACGAGCTTTGTATTGATTCATTTGGTGAGAGACAAATAATATAAATAGCTCACTTGTGTGATACATCAGACTCGAGTAGGTTCAACATTAGCTCGAGCGACTCTCGATCCAGATCCATATTTAGACGATCTTGAGACAGCACAAACATCACTGTCGCAGTACACAATCCTAAACTCTGTAAAACAAGTTAACATTTATTCTTAACTGCTAGATAGCAGAACTTTTATTATGGCAAAAAATGTCTATACGTTATTTCATGCTAAAACAGCTGGACAGATTTGGATGAAATGATACGAAGATGCTATGATGGGATGAGAGATGAGATGGGAATAACACCTAGGTTATAATATAGTTAGGCCTAAATTTGCCTGTAGGTGCCCAATCTATACTAATATTATAAGGCTGAAGAGTTTGTGTTTGTTTGGTTGAACGCGCTAATCTCAGAAACTACTGGTTCGATTTGAAAAATTCTCTTTGTGTTAGATAGTCCGTTTATCGAGGAAGGCTATATAGGCTATATTACATCACGCTACGGCCAATAGGAGCGGAGCAACAATTAAAAATGTTTCAAAAACGGGAAGGGCGAACGTTAGTTCTGCGAGGTACCGTACCGCGCGCCACACAGTAGGAATTTGGTTTCCGGTCTTTAGAACGCGGGAAATGGCTATATAATATGTTTTGAGCACATCAATACGAGGACTAGTCCAACACGCTGTCCAAGAGCGGGTCAGCGAACGTAACAGTCTTTCAAGAAGTTACTATAATAATCAGAGGTGCGACACTCAGATTTAAAGCACTCTCATGTCGCACTCTTTACAGCTATCTGGCACCTACAGGCAAACCCCACTATCTGAGGCTGAGGCTCTCGCTGAGTCGCTAGTTCATATATTTTCAATTATAGCTCATTTAATTTAAAAAACACAGTCATTGATTTTAATGAACAATTACGGTCGACGAATACCGTATTACAATATTATTATCCTTACTAATAGTAAACCAAATTTGTATTCGTAATATTAATAAGGATAATCTCTTTTTCTTACACATGGTAATGTCTCATTGTATTTCTATATCTCTATATTCTAGTACGGAAGTGTATAACTTTATAAGCATAAGAATTAAAAGTTATATAGTTGCTTTATTCCAAGCCGTTGAAGCAGTGCACGTCAATAAAACTGAATGACCAGTTTTATTCGATTTAAAAGTAATTATGACTTCTTACAATTCACACATTACCCGAAAAAAAAGTAAGGCATTTTTTTCCACAGCAAAGTAGTGATAGAATTTTCAGTTTCAAAGCCTATCCCTTATATCAAAACATACAAACTACATAATGTAAGTCAAAATATACAAGTGTTACCTGATCATTTGTAGCGTCGTGCAACGCCATGAAGAACTTCTGCACGGTGCCGTGCGCGCGGAGGTGCATGCGGAAGGCCGGCGCCGTGCACTTGCTCGCCAGCGTGATGGCGGACAGGCATCGCGTCGACATCGGGTTGTTGTCCTGACGACATAAACCATATTAATCTATATACTAATATTATGAAGCAGAAGAGTTTGTTTGTTTGTTTGTTTGTTTGTTTGTTTGTTTGTTTGAACGCGCTAATCTCAGGAACTACTGGTCCGAATTGAAAAATTATTTTTGTGTTGGATGGATAGTCCGTTTATTGAGGAAGGATATAGGCTATATTACATCACGCTACGACCAATAGGAGCAGAACATCAATGAAAAATGTTCAAAAACGGGAGTATATTTTTTTTCTTTTGATTTTCAGACTTTAGAACGCGAGCAGAGCCGCGGGAAAGGCTAGTTATATTAATATATGAAATATACATTAATATATGAAATGAGACTAGGCTAGTCTCGTCATGCGGGTACCAGATATTTGGGCCAAACATCCTTGGATCTCACAACACATCAGACTTTGTAGTAGGCTTAGATGAAGATGGCGGGATTAGACGTTCGAGAATACTTTCAGAGAAAGCAGATGATATAGGAAGTGAGCAATGGAAGAAGAGTAGGGACGCTTTTGCCCTGCAGTGGTGACATTTGAGGCTTATAATAATAATGTTTCAGTTTCAAGCTAAGACTGTGCTAGAGATTAATATCTGTTAATACACAAGTTCCCCAACACATGCACTCTCTATTTCTTTCACTTTTAACATATAACGTGGTTGTAATCCAATTCATTATACAGTAAAACATTAGTTAAACCGCTTCACAGTACTATCCGAGGCATTGAGGCTTGACATTTATGTATCAGTTAAATACTGATATGACTATATAATTGACATAATTTGTAAGCACAACACAACAGCAGATACACTTTTGGACAATACTCGATGTGTTTTCGAAAGACACGACCCTCTAATAGATGATGCGACAAACGTCGACTGACAAACCACTTACTCGCGGCTCATCAAATCCTTCTAATAATGATACTTTAATTCAGTCTTTTTGTGGAATAAATTGAAATATTACCGGACAATCTCGAACGTGATTCGTCTATTGAACGTGATATTGGCAAAATAATTGCATCAAATTAATGCCAACTATGAATTAAGTACTAACTAAAGTTTATACATAGACTAGCGACACGCCCTCGCTTCGCTCGGGCTCTTCCCTAGATTTAGCACAGGAAAAGCCGCGGTATCCGTTATTTATGCCATATAAACCTTCCTCTTGAATCACTATCTATTAAAAAAAACGCATCAAAATCCGTTGCGTAGTTTTAAAGATTTAAGCATACATAGGGACATAGGGACAGAGAAAGCGACTTTGTTTTATACTATGTAGTGATAACAAAATATGTACATAGCAAACTCGTAAAATAAAATTATAAATAACAGAATCGTATAATTGGATCCACTATAAATATTATGGTGTTATTGTCAAAACTTGGTTATTGTTGTTGTTTTTTAATAAAATACGTTTCTCAACTCTCAATTATTTTTTTAAATAGTTCCTACTTTGTAGATGATGTACCAATGAAATAAAGACAGCAAAATATTTCTATATGATTCAAAGTTAGATAGACACCTTAATATCATATAATTATTAATCTAATAATCAGACTAATAATCAGACAGAAGATCATTACATTTTTATAATAGTGTAGATAACAAGATACTATAATATAGATATTGTAGTACACTGTTTAGCATGAGACTGTCAACTAATATGGTGATCAAGATATGTAAGTACTATCAGATTGTTTCAACATACTGAATATCCAGAATCAAGATTGACTTAATATCTAAAGCAACAACTGTTTCCACATTCTGATCTAAAATGACTGATTAGTACTGAAATAACATAAAGGTTTGTTTTGTTTATAAGCAAACAAATGAGAAAGAAATAATGATAATAATTGCTGTTTACAAGAGAGATTTCTCAAACACACAAATATAAGCATTTCTGTCACTGACCTGCAATGCATCAAGAAGATATTCCACATCATCATTAAACTCTTGGAACTCTCCTATCTCTTGTATTTGATGTGCTTTTTTAACATTTCTTACAACTGTGTAGTACTGGAACAAAATTAAAAATTTGTTAACATTTATAGTTTATAAATAAGCAAACTAAGGCATTAATGCTCACAGAGGTAAATAAAGAAAAATAATAATTATTATAATAATTTTATTGATGCATACTATTAAAAATTTTGTAAATGAATTAATATTATGCTAAGATTATTTTATTTCATTTTGTATCAATTATGTACATCTTATTTATTCTAGACTTACCTCTTTTGCTTCTTTAGCACATCTAACACTTGTGTAAGGTTTAACAGGTTCATCCAAAGTTGGGTCATCCATTATGGGGTCAGCGGCCCTGTACCTTGTGACTCGAGTTAATTCCTCTGACACTTCATTGACAGGATTTATTACTTCTGTTGTTTCAGCTTGCTCTGGCCGTGGTGTTTCATTTCCTTTCTACAATAAAAAGAAACTTACAGTATTACATTATTCTTTACACTTACAACACTGTATATTATATCTTAAATACAAAAATAATAAATATTCAATTAAATTATTTAGTTAAAAAAATAATTCAGTTGTAAATTAATTTTTAATTAAGCAGATGGATGGCTATCTGGAAATCAATATGGCAGTTAAAATTAATATAACATATTACTAACAGCTATTAAAATGTAAATAGCTGCTGGTTGGAAACATTGCAATCATTATCTTTAATAATGCTGTAATATAATGCTTGATGCTGTAATACTATAATGTTATAATTATAATGTTCAGTTAGTAATATTTATATAGTTTCATCAATTGTAGAATTTCAGAATTGTAGAAAGAAGAAACAACATTCTCCTACTTATTAGGGGTGTACTATTACTACTTTAAGCTTGAGTGATCAAGGTAAGTTAATATTTTACTAATAATAAAAAAAGAAGTACTTACATCATTTGCCCATTCATGTTTGTAAAGGTGACGTCTCTTTCTAGCTGGCAATGGTGAAGGATTATCATTCACTAAAGATTTACTCTTAAATATTGAACCTTTTTTCTTTGTAATCACTAGTTTTACACTTGGTTTTTCTACAACATGTTCCTCGGAGTCTATATTATGTGGTGATTTAAACACTTCCTCTTGATTACACTTTTGGGATTCTTCTTCTGATAATTCATTAGGACAACTATTGTAAGCAGAGTCAGATGATTGAGTTTGCATCTGAGCCTCGTTTGCTTCAATATTTGGAGCACAATCAGCCATTGGTTGATCTTCAGGTATTTCCATCTCTTTCTCAACATTATGTTCCTCTTGGCTAGGTGTCTCCTGAATATCTAAGGCAGGATCTGGACTTGAATGTTTATTATGTTTATGTTTTTGTTTTTTAACCTTTTTATGTGTTACACTCTCAGTCTTGTCATTGCTCCCAGATAATATATCAATTAGGTCATTTTGTTCTATGTGAGATTCAGGCTCATTGTCATTTGCTTCTTGATGATCGGGTGATGGTACTGTAGGTAAGGGAGTATCATTTACAGGATCATGCTTTCTTCTACTTTTTTTAGCTTCCTTCTTCAGGTCACTCACAGTTTTTATAACTTGTTTATTGGAATATGCCTTAGCCAGAGGGACTAACTCATCATCATTTTCACTATAGTTAATATTTGGCCGGTTTCTTCTTGATCTTCCTATTTTTTCCGGGGGTTTAGGTTCAGGTTGAGGTTCCTTGATTTGTTTTTCTGAAGAGGGAGATTTTTCACCAGTACTTGTAGCATCCAGTTGAGCTAGCTGGGATTCTATGTGATCTATTTGCTTTAATTTATTTAATTCTTTTTCTGGTTCATGAACTGGTGATGCAAGAGTTTTATATAAATCATATGTATCTGAACCTGGTTGAGGAGAAACTGCTTTTTTAATGGTTTCATCTTCAGTGTTTTTATGATGACGCTTATGTGATTTATGTTCTTTCTTATCTTTTTTCTTTTCTTTCTTCATGTCTTGATTTAGTCCTGCACATTTAATAGTAATTTTAAGGCCTTCATGTTTAGGAGAGCATATACTCTCCATTGTGGGGCTGCGCTTGTGATCAGATCCCAAGTCTGAATGGGTATCTAAAGATGAGTGTCTATCTGAGCCAGGTGATGTAAACCCTTCATTAGAATCGGTGCTGACTATTCTAGAAGTTCCTTTAGATATTCGAAGGACTATGGGTGGAGGCTTTTTTTCTTCACTACTTTCTTTACTTGTTGATGGGCTAACTACATCTACTTTAACTGGAGAAGGAGTAGTTACCAAAGGACTTGCCTTTGGTGAAGGCACCTTAGGAGGTAATGATTCATATCGTGTCAATTCAGGTATTGGGCTATTACTCCCATCTTCAGCATAATTTATGACTTTATCTCGATTGCGAACTAAATAACGTTTATTAGGTGGCTGAGAATTTTCTGCAAAAGCATCCTCTTTTTTAGAAGCCTTTGTAGACAAATTCTTTTTTGTTTTGCCTTTCTCAGAGTTACGTCTTGGTAATTCTGGTGAAGAAGAGTCTCCTCTATTATATCTACTTCTCTTAGTAGTTTTCTTTTCTTTAGTTGAGGGATGTTCAGGTGAGAGTGGTGCTGCAGGTACTGGAGGAGCATAAGTTATTTGTGGCACTGGTGGATACAATTCTGCATTGCGAGACTTAAAAAACTTTTTGGGCTTTGGTGGTGGTTGTTCTGTTTCTACTGTAGGCACTGTTAAGGGACTGTTTTGATCTTGAACTGGTTTCTTAAGAACATTGTTTTGATATGCTGAAATAAAAACAGATGAAGCAAATAAGAAAAGAATTACAGCAAAGTAATTTGGTACCATCAGAAAATACTTGTGGCAAGTTAATCTAATTAGAATGAGTGTTGTTACTTTTAACTAGTTCTTGCAAATTTACTTTCACTTTAATTATTGACTATTCTAGCACTTTATACACGAAACTATGTTTACATGTTATACTTCAAGGCCAAACAAGAATGTATTGGTGAATGATATTTACCGTAAGGAGCGCTTCGAATAGACGTGAAGCTCGTAATACCCCACTTGCCCACCGTCCCTGCTGATCGAGCAGCCGAGGGGCAATTACTATTTTCCCTAAATAGAGCACTGTCCAGCGGTACAGCCACGCTGCCATTTCGGCCTCTGCCCCAACGCGACATGCTGATAATTTCATCAAATACAGTGACACCTGCGCCGTCTTGCTAAATCAATCGTCTTGAAATGTCAAAGAATCAAGTTGCACATGTTATCCGTAAACACGTATTCCACAATAGTTTTAATAGTTTATTCGTATTAACACTACGGTATCACTTGTTAAACTTTCTCCAATAGCAATGAAAACACAACCCAAAAAGATAACACACCCGCCATTTTTACAGGAGCTATGTACTTTCCTCACAGACGCATTAAAAGATATCCAAATGATAACTATCGTCAGATGAGTCACGTTCGCTTCTATAACAACTTACATTACAATTACTGACTTTCTTTGAACTAGTGAGGTAGATAATTAATTTTGACTCTAACATTAATAATGACAAATTGGGCACAAACTGCGATGTTGTCATCTCATAACACCAGCGGCGCCATATTGGCAAAGCAAAACAAGGAAGCAAATAACAGCCAATGGGAATTGGGAGCGAGTTTTTTACCATAGACTTCTCATATTTAGAATTATCTATGAAATTATTGGCTTACTTTTTTGTTTAACCTGTTACAAAAAATATGCTACTAATTATTTTAAAGAAAAGATTCAAATAGAATCGTTAAGTTTTAGGAATGAAAAGCGTTTATAAGAAATATTCATTGTTAACACACAAATCACAACATCAGTAAGTCCATTATTTAACGGAAATAAATTAAAAACCTAGAGTATATTGGACCCTATTACGGTCTAGAAAGACAGGTCTAGCAACAAGCCAAGCCAATGTCAGTAGTAAGAGATTAGTACGATTTATGAAGCAACTTCTAAGCTTCGCGTCAGCGCCGCTGCATGTCGTTGCTATCTATGGGTGCTGCGCAATGCGCATTGCGCATGCCAGTTGAGTGACATTTCTTAATGTCAAATATATATAATCACTATTTTATTGTTTTTTTGAGTTTTGCTGTTTTGTTGTTATTTTGTTTTGTTATTTAACTGTTTTGTTCAGGTTTGGAAAAGTTTTCGGGATAAATATTACGTAAACGTTCAAAATGTGTCAATATTAGACACAGCACACTCCTCTATCGTCATGCTCTTGGCGGCGGTAAATGGAAACTAGTGCCTTCATTAAGCTGACGTACCCCCATTAACTGCTGTTGCTAGACATTCTTTCTAGCTTTGCTTTCTAGGACCGTTATAGTAAATTGGAAAATGATAGTGAATAGTGATATTCACATAAGATACGTTGGTATATATTAAATGACTATAATTGTGTATTGTTCTACAACTTAATAATAATCAACTAACTTTTTTATTTTATTTAGAGTTCTCCAAGTCTCCAAGTACAATGAAATAAAATAACAATTATTGTTATTTTTGGAGTCTAAGTCTATCTTTGTTGAATTTTTATTTTTCGATTTTTAGTGAATCTGAAGTACACTAACTAATTTGTCTGATTAGATCTTTGGGTAGACGTAGCATCGTTTAAATGAGGACGGTGTGTCATGTTTGGGGTTGTTCCAGGTACTTCTCTGGATCCACTATCCATTGGATGCTAAACAGAATGAACTATGGTGCAGCCTTTTGGCTATGTGGTTTGCTTCGGCATAATGTTACATTGACGGATTAGTTAAGATGTCAGTAAAAAAATAACAAATGAAATCAATTGTAATGGTAAGGTAAATTGTTAATAATAATTGTGATTACTGATTGTACTTAGGTTAAATATTCAATATAGAGTTGGTTATGGATTATGTTTAATTAAGAATCTAGGTAACGACCCTTCAGTTATATAAACATGAGAGATGTGGATATTAACGATCATTTACTGCGCACAGTTTAAGCAAAATTGTTTCATCTGTCCCCGATGTACCCTACTAAGTTCCTATGAAATGAGTAATATTCGCTGTGACGGACAAAGCATTTTGGTACCAAAAACACAATAAGAATGAAAAGGAGTGTTTTTGTTCATGAGCAAAGCTTAGCAAAGCAAACAAGGAAGATCGCGGACTTTTCTGTAGACCTATATATATAAGAGATACAATTCCTACATACATCATTTTGTTCTATCTCAAAAGGGTTTAGGCAGCGTTTCTGTTGAAAGCTTCTAGACGGCTTATTCTTTTTTTCGACATTTAAGCCAATGTATACAAAACAAATTATATACATATACCTACTCTATAAATAAGAACCTCTCTATCTCTTTCTATTGGTGAAAACAGCATGAAAAGGTACTTTAGCATATGAAATTGTTAAATAAAACTAAAAATATCTGACTAATTTAAGAAGTAGTAAATAAGAATATTATTTATCTATACGAAGGTAGGTACATATAAGTATAAATAAAATTGTAGTGTCTGTTTTTAATTTCAAATTAACAGGTTTTCTATATATGATACTAGCTCTACAAAAAAACATTTTTGAAGTGAAACGTCGAATCGTTGTAATTTCAAACTCGATGAAACGAAAAAATAAGTCCATAGTACCTACCAGGCACTCAGAGACGGGGAAGAGTTAGCCTTAGTTAGATCTCGCCCACCGGGAGTCAGTGACATTTCTAAGTCTGTCTAACTCGTGGGTGTGACCTTCGCGTCATCTTCCTCTCTCAACGAGCTTAGACGGT
The DNA here is from genome assembly GCA_905231865.2 of Boloria selene. Taxonomy (NCBI): domain Eukaryota; kingdom Metazoa; phylum Arthropoda; class Insecta; order Lepidoptera; family Nymphalidae; genus Boloria; species Boloria selene. Next base: position 8,319,325 of record HG993142.1, read on the forward strand.
AGTTAGTATAAATATAAAGGAGATTTAAAAATTAGTTTGCCAAAGAAGTTTTACTTCTGACATGTGTACTTTGTACACATGCACTTTTTTTTTTAATTTTAGTCTGTCTGTCTATTTGTTCCAGCTAATCTCTGAAACGGCTAGACCGATTTTGACGGGACTTTCACTTGCAGATAACTAATGTTATAAGGCGTAACTTAGGCTACTTTTAACAGACTTCAAAAAAGGAGGAGGTTATATTTTAGAAATGTTATTTCTTTTAGCTAGCGGACGAACCCGAGGGAAGCAAGGGTGAGTCGCTAGTACAGAAATGAAAAAAATAAACGATTGTGTAAAAAGCGAATTAAACAAACGACACAATAAAGTTATACTTATACCAATCTACGGTATCTAATGATTCTATGCCTTATGTCATCTAATATGCCTATGAGGAAAACCAACCGCTATTGATACGATTTTTGGCTTGCAGAAATTATAACTTAGGAGTGCCATTGCTTAAAAAAATAAAATATTGACTCTTGCTTCTCAAAAAATGTTAATAAATTTTAGTAGGTAGGTACTTACCTACGTAAGTTCGTAAAATTATGATGGATTTTGTAAAGGTAACAAACTTAGCATTAACAATAGGAGAAAATACAAATCTTATAAAAGAGATAAATAATAGTGCATCTATGCACCTAAAACTCGGTTAGCTCTATAACTCAATAACTACATCTACACATCGCGAGCTATTTTCAGATTCTTTTCAGGACTGAAGATATTTCTTTCCTTGGTGGCATATAGATGTTCAGTTAAAATTACAATATTACCTACGTACCTAATTTAAGATGAATACAACTTTTTGTATCTGAAATATGTACCTTAAAAATCTATAGGTACTTACTATAGTATAATATTATAAACCTGAGAATTTTGTTTGTTTGTTTTTTTGTTTTAATGCGGTAATCTCAGGAACTACTGGTTTTTTGTGTTGGATAGTCCGTTTATCAAAGAAGGTTATTATTAGTACCTACTTACCTATATTTTACATCACGTTACGACCAATGGGAGTGAAGCATCAATGAAAAATTATGCAAAAAACAGGAGAAAAATATTTCTTTTGAAAGTTTCCGTCGCGTACGCTGCGAAAACACTTAATTATGCAAACATCATGTATGATAGAATTGTTCCCCTTTAAAAGTTCTTATTTTTTAAGGTTTACTAGCTGTAACCTTATTTTATGGTAGTTAAATGAGTTTTAAGACAATGCATTATTTGCGAAGGTATTTTATAAACATGGAAAATTCATATTTACCTAAATAAATAAGTTACTCACCACATGTAGGTATTTATTCTTCAACAAGTTAGCGTTAGCTTCATTTGATTTCAATGTATATCTTGCGAGATATCAACGTTTTAACATAAGTTTCCATCGCTTAGAACGCGAGCGAAGCCGAGGGAAAGGCTAGTATTAAATAAAATATTTTTTTGAAGTGGTAGTTATGTAGAGCTTTTAGAGATTTTGACTCTCTGCCTGTCACGGATAGCATCACGTTAATACCATTAGAAACATTTTGATGTTTGGTATGCATGTCCAAGTATACGTAGATTACATTTTATTCCAGTAAAATATTAAATTTCTCAGATATCTATACTAACCGTTAAAACATACCTATAGCCTATAAGGAACGAGCCCTAGCGTTTCGAGGGTAACTAACTAGAAGATTGATAAGTTTTATAAACATGAATCTAAATTAAAGTTAATCAAGTGAGAAAACAAAACCTAGTCTAAAAATAATAGTCTACTATACCTCTAGGCTTAGAATAATAACGCAGAGAAAGATGGAATGATGAATATAATTAATTATTATTCTATTAATTATAATCCTATTTCTGTATAAACGGTAAATCTGAAAACATACACCTACTGTGTATGTAGAATGGGGATAGATGATTAATAAACCGCTCTCTTATCAGTCTCTCCCGTGACCTGCATGATTGCTGTAAAGCATTCGAAACATCGGGAACCAAAAATCATAATAGTAAATCCGCTACAAAATACGAAAAGATAGTTTCATTTATAATGTCAAATAATCGCATAAACCTAAGAAAGGATTAAGAAAGTATTAATAAACCGCTTTTCCAATGAATCTATATGGTTACATGCATTTCAAGAAATTGCATGTTCAATGGAATATTTACTTAAATTCTAACGTCCCGTCCCGTAGGTACCTACTTAATAGGAGTATTACTGATCTGATCTGTATCTGATACTGATCTGATGACTATACTATTACTGATTTAATTTTTACACGTTTGTCGAAATCTTCATCTATTTGATCATATTGTTTAATAAAGGATTATTCTTTCGTGTTATCGAGCTTAAATAGATGACCTGCATCTCTTAATTTTTCGCTCTTATTATCTTTACACTAAATATTATATTAAGCTAAATATAATATTACATTCAAATGAATGCACCTACAAATAGATAAACTATTAAGGAAATCAAATCTGTTTCTGGAAGTAAGATTTATGGTCTAGTGCTTTTTTGTGCGACGTATACATACTATAGGTAGTCGTGGAATTAATTTAGGTGACAATTAAAAGTGTTATCACTGATTTGTATTTTGTTTGAATTGGTGTTATAGCTTCAAAATTCTTATAAAAATTATATGTAAGTATTAGGAAAATCTGGCCGGTTCCGGACTGTACCCACGCTTCACTACATAACTTAATCCAAGACGTTTGTCCTCAGTCATTTAATATAAGATATTATATAAAATAATATTTTATAAAAAAATAGAAAAGGTATTATTTATATGATATACAAGATCTGTTTAGATAGGTACCTATATTTATAATTCCAACGCGTAAACGTAGGGTGTCTCGTGAAATTGGTGCGGCCATAAAAATGGCGGTGCGCTATTTGTCGGGCCGTAATAAAAGTAGAAGGTCCCAACGACCCTCGTTTTATCCCCACACGAGCACTTTAATAGTTTTTCATTACTCAAGTAGACGGCCATAAAAATAAAATAAAGATCGGGAAGAAAATTGCATGCCTTGCATAATACTTGCCTAGAGTCCTACGGCAATAAATTTAATGTCAGAGAATATTAGATTTGGGATTTATGTCTACACTAGCAGAATCCGCGGAATCACTCACGCTAAAACTAAAATAAATACTCATTAGCTTTATGCTATTATTAACTGAATAAATGTTGTATGATATCACTTATGTAGGTAGCTTAGCCTCCGCTAAAATGTCTCGAACGGGACGTTAGAATTTAAGTAGGAACTTCTTTTAAACTTTTTTCCAATACTTTATACAAATTATTATGAGTCTTATCTTTTCGCCTAAAATGGTTAGTTATATTTTAATTATTTAAAAATACTTTATTAGGCAGGCTACTACATGGATAGCGACGATACGATACCCCTACCTACGAGTAAGTGTCATTTTTTCATTTTTCAGTAATTTATGTTATATTTTTAAAATAAAAATATAACGAGTACTAACTAAATTCATGGTTGTACATTATTGATAGTCTACAAGTATGCTAAATAATTTTAATCTTTTTTCATATTTGTTTCTATAACCCTTTTTACATATTGTGTCGAGAGTGAACGGAATAGATCAGTGAAAATCAGGTCTAAGGTAGCAATAATGTAAAGAAAATATTTTTTTGGATGTTGTTTGATATACACATACGAATGCAAAACATTTGTTAAATAGGTATTGACTTAAGTACCTACCTACATTATACGTATTATTATTTTTATGACAGATGCTAAGAAACGAATTCGAAACGAACGAAGACTAAGGTTTGGTTGGGCTTATCCGGGTTTTCTGGCCGGTGAATCCCCCATCCAACCACCTGGTGGTACCTATGCGAAAAAGCATTTCCCAACATTAAAGATAAAAGATAAACATTATGTACTTTGTTCGATTTTGCTTTTTAAGTAGCATTTGGCATGTGCTGAAAAATAATTATATTGTGTGTATTTTTAATAAATAGGTACCACAGTCTTCTTGTTCGTCTTATTTTTTTAAATTGTTAGCCTCTACCATGACCATGTTTGCAAAGCATTTAGGGCATTGGAAACAAAAAATCAAAATAAAAACCTATGAAAATCCGTAGAGATAAACACCTTTAGGTATATATCAGACATAGATAGTAGATACCTACGATGCCCTTCCAAACAGATGCCACCAAGAATTACAAAAAATACTAAATAAATGACTATAGCATTATTGATTTATTATCATAGATGTTTCATGTCCCGATCTCATTGAGGGCGCCTTTAACGTAGCAGGACTAAACATTGTTGATTTACGATATCGTAAATCTGAAATTAGTGGTTAACGTATATTTTATGGAGTATCGCGTAAACCAAAGCTAATCAGCCAACAAATCTTATATTTTCTCATTTCGATTGTCACCCCAAATATAATATCATAACACAAAATATACCTACCTACCGATCAAACTTATACGAGGGTAGAAAAATCATTAAGTTGTTCTGCAAAAATTACCTATTTGTATAAATAAATATTACATACCTAAAATTTAAAAAAAAATAATCAAAAGTTCCATCTTAACTAAATAAAATATATGTTTGTATTAGGTAGCTAGTAGGTAAATAACTATTTGTTTATGATTCTGATACTTCTTTATAATATTATGCTGATTAACTATTGAATAAGTTATATTTCTTAGAATAAATAATTTGTTCAATAATTCATGTATTATAAAATCGAATTAATTGGAGCTAAGTAGGTACATGTAATATGGCGCCATAGCTTAAGCTTCCATAAATCTAAAATAAAGGGAACGTAAACATAAGCAATTTAAACATAGTAGGTACAAAATAACATTAGAAATTGGATGCGGAAAAATATATAGGTACCTACCTATCTAGGACAGTTTTATGGTTCACTTTTTATCACGGACCATATAGCTTTTTTATTTTTATGGCGTACGTGTCCTGCCTGCTACCGTTTTCCTCAATTATTTGAGTAGGTAGGTTTACCTAATAATAATAATAATATATAAAATATATCATAGCCTAGTAATGGGAATTGTCATACTAGGTAGATTTAGGATAAAGTTATTGGGTAGTACCCGTCCGTCCATGTATAGTACCTACTATGTAAACAATTAATATGGAAACCAAGATTTTTTGAACGCAATCAGGTTAAAAAGGACAACTAGGTAAGAAGTAGGCATTATTGGCAAATGTAGACTTTGTTTGCTTTGTTTAGATTCTAGCTGAATATTAAATAAGTTATAAATAAAAATCTGACTGTTTACAATGTGTGTTATAAAAAGAAAGTATATTATGTACTTATATATCTCAATGTTGATGGAGTCATATAATATATTTCTTTGATTTACGCGAATGACATCTTAAATAGAACTATTTTTCGGGGTCACGGGAGAAACGCTCAAGAAACGTCGGAAATCAAAAATCAATACAAATCAGCGAAAAACTTAGAAAAAATATCTATACTAAAAAAATATCACAATTGAAGAATTTTACGAGAGTAAACTGTAAAGGTATTTTACCTGGCATTTTTAAGTCAGTATGAATAAATGAATATTGGAATTTAGTGATCATAATATTTTGAACTAGCTTTAACTAGCTTTATTGTATACATTATATGAACGATATAAGAAGGTATTGTGTGCATATTTTGTTCTTGTACAGGGCGATTCGAAATTCGATTCTGTTTGTAGGGACTTTAAAGTTGATACCGTTTAACACGAAAGGGCTATAAATGATATTATTTAATAGCTTATAAAGGAATGTTTGATCTCTAAGCATGCGACACATCTCTAAGGGTCTAATATTAAGTTGGCTTTGATCATGACTAAATTTATAATTAAGATGTTTAATGAATTTAAGTTGTTTTTTTTCTATGGTATCTAGATATACCTACTCTTTATATTGATTGGTTCCAGATACATCTATATCTAAATTCTAAAGCTACAAGCCGTCGCTTTTGACTCTATCCTTTGTAGGTAGGCGCTGTGAGCTTTAAGCTCTAATAGATATTTTATATGTAGTTGATAGTGAATCTTTGTAATTTCAAAATTGAAATATTCGTATGTTTAGCGATTTTCTGTCAAACCTAAGATACTTACTTATTCCGAATATTCCTTCAGTATTGTAGTATTACTCAATAGTAAAAATTTAACAATTACAATTATAAAATGAAAACATACGATATGTCACAATTAATTACAATCGATTGCGGCATGTTATATGTTTATTTTCCCTTCATGCTAAAACGGATTGACAATTTTGACAATTACAAAAGGAAGGTAGGTAAAACCAAGCAGGAGTTTGGCTACTAATGATGTACCTACTTATATCTACACGTGCATATTATTTTCAATGTTTAATTATATTACCAGCCCACTCAATAAGTACATAGGTAAGATATCAAATTATACATACCAAATCTTTCGGTTTGAATACCAATTTCAATTTTCTGGGAATCATTTCAAATTTTTCCTCATTATTATTAAAAACTCCTTCGTCCAGGCGTCTCAAGAAATCCATTTAATAATGAAGCATTTTTTTTACTATTCTTCTACCTGTAGCAGTAGGTAAATACCTACCTAATATTGCCAAAGTAACAACCTATAGGTAACATTTGGAACGTATAAAAATATTTTTATATTTATATTGTTTTCCTAATCATCTAAATAAGGTAAACAAAAAAAAAGTATCAAATGGAATTATAAAAATATGTCTTTATTTATTAAGTAGATAGGAAACTTATTGTACTCATATATTATGTTTAAATAAATATAAAGCCGCATATATTATGTTTAAATACGGTAGATTCCACGGTCTTCTTGGGATTGACTTTAGATTCGGGTCTGCAATGGGGTCCCCATCTCTCGTCTCTTGCGAGTAAACTGAGCTCAGCTGTTTTCGCTGTTAGAAAAGTCAGGCAGCTAACGGACGTTGATACTGCCAGACTTGTTTACTTTAGCTATTTCCATAGCATTTTATCGTACGGTATTTTGTTGTGGGGTAATGCAGCGGATATTAAATCAATATTTATAATTCAAAAAAGGGCCATTCGGGCTATTTATAACATGAGCGCTCGGGATACTCTCCGCGAACTTTTTAAAGAAATAGGTATACTTACGGTTGCTGCGCAATATATATATTGTAACATCATGTTTGTTCGTCAAAACGTTAATAGCTACTCAAGGCACTGCGACAAACACGGTATAAATACAAGAAATAAGAATAAACTTGTAACACCCAGTTTTCGCCTACAAAAAGTAAATAGGTCATTTATGGGGCAAGGTGTACGCATGTATAATAAAATTCCACAGTCAATACTGAGCTTGCCTTTGAAGCAATTTAAATCTAAAATTAAAAATACGCTACTGAATAAGGCTTATTACACCATCACGGAATACCTAGTAGATGTAAATGTGTGGGAGTGACTGGTTGTGTCTCACGTAGGATAAATAGATAAATTGTAATACCATATTGTTACCAAATATTTGAAAAGAGCAACTGTTGAGTTTCTCGCCGGTTCTTCTCAGCAGAACAGCTTTCCGAGCCGGTGGTAGCTTACTCACAGACTTACAGACTGACATTTAATTTTATTAATGTAAAAATGACGATTCAAAAGAGCTTGTAAAAGTCTATTTGAATAAAGAATATTTTGATTTGATTTGATTTGATTTGATTTAATTGAAAAACGTGAACCTTTTCACAAATTAACATAAATAATAACTGATGCGTAGTTTTCATATATTTTTATTTCGGTGCCAGTCTACACAAATCAAAGCACATCTTCAAAAACATCACAAATGGATTTTCTACTAAATAAGTGTAATAGGTAATTTTCTGCTGGCACCGTCTCAAAATACTTATCTAATTAAGCAGGTAGGTATCTAGTATGGTAGGTACTATATGAAAACTATCACTGATTTATTTTTTTATTTTTTTGTGTTTTTTGGTCGGTTTTTACTTTTTTAAGTATTTCAAATAATTCGGTTTCTTTGATTTCATATTTTTTTAATAAAACAAAGAGAAGCCGCATATATTATGTACAAATGCCTAATTCTTACCAAAAACGCAAAGTTAGGTACCTCTAGGAACGTTTAGTCACCATGTTTTATCAAATTCACTTCATGTAAACTATCGACCCCCATAATTCGACATTCGTTCCCGCCTTAACAGCAATGGCGTAAGAAAGGGAGCTTCCTGATTCGCCAGTCCCACTTTCTTTTATAATGCGCATGCGCTTTAGATGCACATCCAAAATGGCCGACATTTAATATTTCTTCCAAAGTGACAGTTTAATATAGAGTTCATTGTGATTGGTGGAAACTTAAAATCAAATAAGATTGTTGAATTTATCAATATTATTTCTTTTTAGAAGTAATATTTAAGAATATTTCGAACATTAAAGTGGTAGGTAGGTACTTTTATAATTAAGAATTAGCTACAGTTACTAGTGCAAATAAATATTTAACAGGTACAGTGAAATCGGCATCTAATATGTAAGTTTATACCTACCTTACTAGCATATAGGTAGATAAATGTTTTAAGTTTTACCTAGTTATTTCATCTTTTACTCAGAAATTAAAACAATAATTAAAGCAGATTATAATTGCAAAAATCTGAAAAGTTGTAGGTATAAAATAAATAAATAATATATAATATATTGGGACATTTACACACAGCACTATCTAGTTCCACGGTAAGGTACGAGCCTTGTGTTATGGATACTAGATGGTTGATATACTACACATATATAAGTTTAAATACATACATATTATAAATATAAATATATCATTTAAGTTAAGTAGGTATTTATAATAATTAGCTAATTTATAAGTGATTCAAATTACACCTGACAAATCGCTCTACCGAGCAAAATTACATGAGTGAATTAGACAATATTAAATACCATATTCTTATCAATATTTTATTCGATTCACCAGAATCATTTGATCATTGACTTTTTTTAAGCTTAGTACCGAGTGACCAATTTGGAAAAAGTCTAATATCTAAATAGGTTAGTTATTTTAGGTATAGGTACCTACATAAATTATCAAAAAGACCTTGTTAATTAATTAAATATTGCTTACCTTACATCCTGAAAGCTTGCATTGTGAAATAAGCTTCTAAAAACTTCACTATTTTCATACATTGCTTAATTTGTTTCATAATTCGTTTAATAACACAACACCACGACTAAACCGTGACTGACCTAATTCGTTTTGTTTGTTGGTGGGTTTCTTTACCCTTTATGTATCTGTACTAAAATTGCGAGCACTCGGCGTCCTAAACCTTTTATCCGTGACGCATTTTCTGGTTATAAGCAGGGTCCAACTAGGAAAGCTTTTATTAAATTCAAAATTTATTATGATAAATATATCACCACCATAGGTGCCTATATCTCTAAGTTTGTACTTACTTACATAATATTAAAAAAATCTCTATAATATTAAGGAGTAACGATTACATACATATACCTATATAATAATATTATGTATTTCATGAATCGAATTAATTGAAATGAATATGTTTTAATTAGCTTGTACATAAACGGATAGTTAAATGGGATCGGATATACCTATCCTCTTCTTATAGAAACAATAGCAGTATTTACATTCTCAGATATGCTTTATGCATATTATTTATGTTCAGTCTTGTGTTATGTCAGTATCCTGCATCCTGCTATGACATATTTTTACCCATTGGTTTATTTGATTCATATTTAACAGAATCCATCTCTGGTGTAGAAGGCTGGCTGCTTAACCCAAGCTAATGTTCTAATAAAAAAATCAATGAATGCATTTAGCAACAATGCGTGTGATAATCACAGTTTGGGATAAAACGATTTATGATCGCTATAAACTTCCACAAGAACGGTTTTACAGCGCTGTATTTTATATAGCTAAGTACATTCATCCTTTGTTAAGGCTGATACCCATATAACGATTTTTTTCTGTCTCCATAGTGGTAAACTACATACCTACCTACTGAGGTCACTTTAATAATATTTATAATATATTTTATTAGGTATACCTACCTAAGGAGTAAGGTATCATCTGTAAATGTTATTAATACCTATTTATTTACGTTTATGCTCACTGTCATAGAATTTTAGGGAGGTATGTATGTCATTATTTTTTATAAAAAATATCAGACTAAAAATAGTAGCATGACTAACGGTTTATGATAGCAAATGTATTATGCAACTACTTGTTTTTTCCATACCATATACCTACATATTGTTTACTTTTAAGGGAATAACGGAAATTTATTTATTATTTTTGAGAAGGAAATATGAATGATAAGAAATAGGAATAATTCCAAATTATTTTCTATTTCTATAATCATTTCCTCTTCCACTTGAAATAGAGAGAAGACCATAAGTATTACCTTATATTTAAAATCTTGTACACACTGATATTTGATCTGATGACTTGTTAAAGAAGTTGTTGTGAAAAATAGCCTACACACTCAGTCAACATTTGCCTTTGACCTTTGTCGAGCTTTGCTTATAGAAAATAACTTTATTATAGAGTTTAGACTGATAGCTTATACTTACTTATTATTAATCTTGTTACCTTACGCTGCCTTACGATTCAAATGTAGTGAGTAATTTTCTTTAACAAAGAACCTATATACCTAATAATGGTCCGTGGATTTTTTGAAAATTACACAAAGGTAAGCAAAACCTTTGCTTCCCGCCGTTTGTACCTTACGCTACGCTTAGATCTTAACGAAACGGATTTGAATGCGGTTTACGTTTTACACTTAACTTTACGAGATAAACCTTTATATTTATTGAAACTTCAGTAGGCACCTACATATATGAAACAAAAAAAATACAAAAACTTTCGCGATATTGTAAGGATGTTATAACATATAGGTTATTAACGAAGCTATTTTAAACAATACAGTAGGTACCTATTTTTCCTCATCGAATTAAATACAGCATACTTATCATTAAAATTCTTATCTTAGAACATATCAAAGTTCTAAAATGCGGGGCAGAGGGCCGATACTTTTATAATGCGGGAAAATATCTCATCTTTTATAAATATAATTTGTACCTACAGTAACGTACGTAGGGAGTAGGGGCGAACTTAAACGTACGTAGAGCGAGGGAGGGTGGGTTGCTAGTTGTAGGTATATATATAATAAGTAATAAATAATCTGACTATATAGTCGAAAACTGGAGTTTTGATAGTTAACGTTATGCATCGATTTATGTAAAATTAATAATGAACCTACTTTATAGAAAAAAAACTGCAAAAACTTCCCAAAGGATGGTTCCATTTAAAATTAATGATAATAAAAATGATAACAGGAAAGTGTTAATATCAATGTTTCAAAACAATTTACTTACATACCTAGGCTAGACTAGACCTCAGAAGTTCGCTCTTAATTAAAATCTGTTAGGTTTCTTGCATCTGTGTATAGATGGCGCTGCACGTGTACTAATTTAAGGAGCTTTTATTTTATCTACCGATCGCATATTGGTACCGAATGACTATCGAAGCTTGTGAATTTTCGCTCTTCATACCACAGTATGCACTTAACATCACAATCTATACCATTGTACTTAAAGTAAACAAAATAAAACTCTATTAATAGTCAAAGTCAGAGCTCTCTAATTTATTTGTACCGGACGACATAAATAAGATACCTAGGGCCAGTTTCACCAGTTTCTGATAAAGTTTCAGTTAGTAATCCGTCACTTAACACTAACTAACAGATAACGGTTGCTGATATATTTTTTCTGTTTCACCATTAAACTACCTGATAAACTAACCGGTAGATACATTACAAGCCACTTACTATTTTACAGAACGGCAACGTCGCTTTTTTGCGTTTCATTACACAGACGCATATGATCGCTATTTAAAATCTAGTTTGAAAACTAAAATATTTTAATTATTTTTTTATTTAAAATAAGATACATTTTACTTTTTAATGTTCCTGGAATATAATTTTGTTATAATGTGATTAATTAAATCGATCGAAAAGTAATTAAATCGATGGTAAATGTTATTATGATTACAAGTTTGTGTTCTAAATGTAATTAGCGTAAAATAAACCCACGGATGTCATAATTATTTCGACTTTCGCGCTTTTTTGTTGTATGTTATATTTAATAGACGCTTGATTAGAACAAAAAGTTGAAACTGAGCTATTAATTTAACTTGTAGAAAATAAAAAAATATTATTCAAAATAAAATCGATCAATCGATGATTCCAACGACCCTAGGAAATCTTGCAATTTCATAAAAATCTGCATTTGTGGGGAATTTCACGTACAAAGGTCTCAATTTGGCGATTGCTTCAGAAACCTTGTGTATGATTCTGCAAGCTGACACTTTGCTTACTCCACCGAAATCACCACATACAATCAAAAACGTTCCCGTTGCAAAATAGCGTAGAGTTATAAGCAATCGTTGCATTGTTGAAATTGCGAAGTTACTGAAAATTAAATAGTCAAAAGTCTATTAAATAAGTAAATCATGAAGATCATTGAAAAATATTTATCTACTTACCAATCGGTTGTAGTCTTTATATCACTTTCTATTAACGTATGAATATTTTGTACAAACCTTTTGGTATATAATATATGGTGGCAATATAAAATAATTTGGTTTAGGGCGGATTACTCTATTCCTTTGAGGTCGCGAAATATGTTCATATTATTCATCAAATTCGTCTTCTAAAGTAAAAATTCAAACAAATCCAGACAATGTGGCTGCAGACTACTATAAAGAGTATGATATTATTTATTACCAAAAATAAATGACAGATATTTTTATTCGCGCCCTCCATTCGAATCATTTTAGTTATCTACCAGATACCACCTTTAACGGCCACTTGATTCGGCTGATAAATTACCGGCCACTTTAACTGCCAGATACCACTATTCAAGACTTGTGAAACCGAAATTTGTGGTTCATCCGTCAGATAAGTTCCGGATACGCTATCAGGGACTTTATCAGAAACTGGTGAAACTGGCCCCTAGGCTTCTATTACGAATTTCAATATTATGTCAACTGCGTTTATTATTTATCTTAGACAGTGGTATTAAGTATTAATTCACGATCAAAAATTAAAGGAGAAAGCCACAGCCCACAAGAGGTCATGAAATAACGACACGTCAGGACGAAAGCTACAACAAGTTCCTTACTTTGCCGCTAGATGGTACTCTTTCAGAGTATGAAGCTTCAGGTAAAAAGCTTATATTTTAATAAAACTTTAATTTGTCAAACGTCATTAATACCTAACTTTGTTCTTTGCCAGAACCTACAGTCATAAATAAAGTTAGTAGCTGTAGTAAATAGTTCATCATGTAAGTTATAAATAGATAGTTCATTATGTATAGACTTTAATATTTCAATAGTAATTAGGTCTCATTATTTCATCGTCAAATTTTAAAATTGTAATATTTGAGGTTCTATGTAATAAATATTTCCAAATGAACGTAAAAAATCGATTGGAATTTTCTACAGCAAAAAGGATTTGAGTTTCACTTTCGTTATTGACTTACAGAATAAAACTATATTATGTTTAATCGACATAGATGGAGCTAATATCTTCATAACTTTACCGAGTTACAAGTTGAGCTTTTACGTTAGTTAGCTTTTGAAATAGTTCACGTAAGTATCAACAGATGGCGTTTTAATATATTTATTTATATTAAACATTATTCTTGATTATAATTCCTATATTATTGAATCGTGTTGATTTGGAACGGTATGCTTTTTCAATAAATTATTATTAAAATGTTCTATGATTCATACATTAAGATGTGTTGTTGTGTTGTAGTTTTCTATTATTACAGCAGATGTCTCCGGTAGCTTAAAGTAGTAATCTTTAAAGTGGTTTCTTTAAAAAAAATCAGATGGCAGTATAAATTAAGAAATAATACGGTCCTTATACATAAAGATAAATAAAATATAAGTATCTGTTTGTAACAAAACATAACAGCTTTTACGCAATGCATATGTCATTACCTACATAATATGGTAATTACTAATTATAAGAAAATATAATCTTTAATATTATTGTTTATATGTCTGTTTGTTTGTTTTCGCAAATCTCCAATACATGTGGACAGTAATGAGTGACTACCTTTGTTTTAGGGTTCCGCTTAAAAAAACTAAAACGTTAATTACGTTTTAATTTCTTTTAGCTGGACGATCCCGATTGAAGCGAGAATGAGTCGCTAGTTTTAATGGACAAGGACGTTTGCTTTAGGGAACAACGTACCTATACGATATCTTCGCCATTTATAAATAGCTATTAAATAAGATTTTTTATTATTTATCACCGGTAAATTTCTTAAAATAACAAAACAACTTCTACATATTTTATTCTCAACACCTAGTCATGAGCTTCTCAGTTTTACCATACGAATACAAGTGATACCTACGTACGAGGTCCATTACGCTCCGGCCATTACTGCGGCTATAACTTGGCGGTAGGTCGAACATAATTACACGGCTGAAAGTAATCATTAAATCCCTCTAGTGCTTGCTAATCAACGGAGATGGGGCTATGCGGGTACTTCTTAGAGTCGACGATAAAACTGAAAGTTTTAATCTATCTGCAGTTTTTCCATATCTAGCTGATAGTCCATTGATATTTTTTTTACAGTTAATAATCTAGTACAGTCTATTTTACATTAGAGCGAGTGGCTTTAAACAGTACAGGCACTTAGACTTCATTTAATATTCACCAATATCAATTATCTAGGTATTTAAGACGTTCAGAATTTTCTAGAATCAGACCAGTAGCTAGCAGTAGACCAAGTTACAAATTTTACTCTTTGTAATATGTACCCTACTGGGTATTTATTGATTGATATGAATACCTTAAAATCAAATTTTATTATGCATTGTAACTATTTAGGTTTAATAATTGTATTTCTACAGTCTTCATTATCATAATACGACATTTAAATAACATTTTAATTTTGTCAATTTTACTAAACTTACTAAAAATGCCACTGGACGTGTTTGGTTCTTATAAACAGATGTAATACATACCTATAAGGAATTTCTTTAGATTTCGATTGCCACATAAGAAATTTAATATTATATATACCATATTTTTTATGTCAAATTCAGTCGATATCATCTTGCATATTATTAACTTTTTATGATATGATATGATGAAACAAAATGTAGAGAACATTATATTTATTGCTTAACAAGGTGGACCAAAGCTCCGATTTTGTTAGTCTCAAAAAAGTTTATATACCTAGGTATCCGTATCCAACAGATACTAATGACAATAGACAATGTATTTAAAATGTTATCTATAAAAATAGATTTTTATAAATAAAGCATACAACCATCTGTTTATTAATATACTGTACATTTCTAGGACGTCGAGTACGGTACCTACTAGTACTTAACTGTATCTATAGTCTATTTTTTCTTACTTGTCCTAATTGGTAAACAAACACTGCCTTGAACGAAAATCACTTATTTTCGGAAAATCCCGCATTTTAGACTTGGTTTCATCGTTTATAACTATTTTAGAAACACACACACTATGAATTACACTTATAAAAGCTGTTTATTTATGATTTGAACACTTCATTTTTGCTAAAATTGAAATTTTAACAGAACTAAATTCTATAGATAAAATATGAACAAAACATTTTGACGTTTCGATACGCTACTTTGTCTTTGAATCATAGAGATGTAACATGTAAAATTATTTGGCGAGAATGGAAACTGAACTTTTAAAAAAATAACAATATTTGTAAATTACAAAGTACGACATTTTTCTTCAAATTTTATTAGGTTTTAAAATAGGAGTGTCATCTGTAGAATATAAAAGATTTTTAATTGCTTCTAACCAACTTATACTGATTATTTATTTGCTATTGTAATTATTATTATTTCTTATCTTATTGCACTGTGTAATAAAATGGAGTGAGGGACTTCGCTCTCGGAGATCTTTCGATCGCTTATTTGCTTTTTTAGTTTAAAGTTTTAAAAATGACTTTATATTAAGACAAAAAGGAAAATAAAATTATTAAAATTATTGTTAGTAAGGAGGTCATATCCGAGTAATAAAATTATCAAATTAACTTGTCGTATTATTTCTACCCAATACTTTACGTTCACTGCATAAAAACCATTAAGTTCAGTCGTTGTCATTCATTTGTCATTGCAATCTCTATGAAATTATCTCTGGTTACCTGTCCGCCATATTTGTTTACTATTTAACCACTTGATCCCCGCTGGTACCAATGTGTACCACTTCCGGCGTTACCGTAGATCCCCGCTGGTACCTATGTGTACCGCTACACCCTCTACGCTTTTATTACTTATTACACAACGAAATCGCTTTATTTTTTTCTAAACGAGTAATATACAGAAACTTAAAAAGTTTTTTAACCCATATATCAAAACAAAATGTTAATCGAATACCGACAAGATTAAAAACTATTGCGTCAAAAGTTGATAAAATTTCAAGTAAAGAGCGTGCGACTTGCTATTGGTATAGTGTAATTTAAAAATTGAAAACAAATGAATTTGTACCGTAAACGCATGAATAATAATTTTTAATATTCGTTGCTACTATTGATGTACTAATAAATGTATGTTAACGTTATAATGTTGGGTTTTTGATTAAATAAATTTTGCTGTATTGAAATTTGTAAATAAAGTCGCCATTAATATACAAGAATTTGGACGATTACTGAATGTTTTGATGTCTGACAAAGTCATATCATTGTAGAAAAACAAATATAATTTCATATTTTCAGTTTTTTGTAGCATATTTCAATAGTTTTATAATATAAAATGTGTTTATTATCAAATAATTATAATATCAGCCTATATGCTGTCAAATGTGACATATTAGGCTGTCATCATATTTGGCTAGGCATTGACACGTCGATATATTATGCTATCGATGATATCGACATTTTAATACGAATGTATATAGAAAAAGTAAGTATGTGTTATGTTTGTTCTAGAACAAAATGTTACATAAATTTTAAATACTCTTATGTATTATAAATTAAATATAAATATAAGCATAACATATTATATTATTATAATTGCAATAAACAGACGTTCTAAAATAAAATAAATTTTCCCTGACGATCTCGGGAGTTTATAGTTGCTTGAAAGGGTTATATTGTATTGTACACGTATATACCTAGATGAATTTTACACAAACTTTCGTCCGTAGATACGTTTTGATGATTTCCGTTTTAAACTTTTATTACTCAGGTATTAATGTTTAGTATTTCCCTAGTTTTTTTATAGATAAACCACGACTTATACTTCCCCAACAAACCAAAATAAAATAAAGAATAGTTACCGAAACGTGGATTTTTCTCAGTTATTCTGCTATTCGGAACAAAGACAAATAACGACAAAACAAAATAAAGAAGATGATTAATATCATGATACCAACAAATATACTTTTTCTGATACATATTTTAGTAAATAATTTCACATCAAAATCCGATTATATTAATATATTTTTTTGTAAATTAAATAAAATAATTATTTTATGAATTAGTTCTGTAGTTTCGGAACCTATATATATTACTCTCTCATAATATTATATTGTATATAAATTCTTTTATTGTAAATTTATTACTACTTAAATAGACAATCATCTAGGGTAAATTAGTCTTTGACTACCTATAGGATAAATACTTGATTAAAAAAATGAGATCAGAATTTTTTTGATTTTTTCTTAGTCAAATTACGAAGTTACTATTTTTTTGTCATCAATTTTAGTCATCAAAAACTATAAGAGCTACATTATTGAATTGCAAAATAAAATTATTATAATATAGTCGGTATAAATATTTATTATATTATAATTTTAACTAAACTTTTTATTTATAACTTGCCTCCAATTATTTAGTTTTAGCGAGAATTATAACAAGCAAGTTATTTAGCAATTATTTGGCAAGTTAGGTAAGTAGTTTTTGAGCATTTGCAATAAAAAACTTATATGCACAATTTTATGACAAAAGTGTTACTTTTGTCATAAAATTTATAATAATTACTTTTACTTACATATTAAAATAAAATACAATAATATATACCATAAATTACATTATGAATATTACGAAATATTTAACATGAGACCCAGAATTTTTATTATTGCATTTGAGAGATTTTTTTAAATATTGTTTATGTTATATTTTATAAGAATTGGAATTCTATTTACATTTATATTTTAAATATCGTTTATCCATAAAAATAAAA
This sequence comes from Boloria selene, assembly GCA_905231865.2. Lineage (NCBI taxonomy): Eukaryota > Metazoa > Arthropoda > Insecta > Lepidoptera > Nymphalidae > Boloria > Boloria selene. Next base: position 8,337,582 of record HG993142.1, read on the forward strand.
TATTCTATTACATCTATTTTATTTTTTATATCAAATTATAATTGTTACATAAATATAATTGTGTTTATATTTGTATCACCGTTCACAAAAATTATCGATAATTTTTAGTGTTGAATTTGAGGGGTACAGCATTACTACGCGTCAAAATATTAAAAATTATTATTATTAGTACAATAATTTAGATAACTTTAAATGTTAAAATATTTAGTTACTTGAATGAAAAGTGTAAAGATTTCATATCAGTGACAAAGTTTAGCTTGTACATTTAAAATTTAAGCCACATAATAAACATAAAAATGTGAATTATATTAAAATACGAGTGTTTTTAAAAATAACCTCAATTTTTCTCTTTTATAAGAAAACCATCCAAATTCTAATTCTAGTGACTTGTTTTAAAGATTTATTGGTGTATATTTTTAAAGTAAGGACTAATATGTATTTTATTGTCACTTTTATTAAGAATCTACTCGCCATAACCCTGATGCATGCTTTGAAAATTGCGCGGTAACCTGTGTAAATACAACGAACGAGCCGCGAGTTTTATAAAGTTTTGAATGTGACTGTTACTAAAAACTAATACAAATAAATCAAAAAATGGTTTTATATGATTACATGTTTATTCATAAAGTAGTGTTCCAAATTTAGTGTAAGTATAAAGGCTGGTATTATTAGAATTCATTGTAATACAAAAATTAGAAAATTGTCCGTTAACGCTGATATATAACGAGCTTGATTTTATTTATCAATAGTTTAAAGGACGTTTTATATATTCTCATAAATACTCAAATTATTTAAGAATCCAAAACAGCTAACACATTTTAAATCGGTGCTATATAATTTAAATTATAAATGTTTTTTTATGTAATGGTTGAATCTGCGAAAATTGCCGAGTGGGTTCGGTGATTATCGGGTGTTGCATGTCATATGTTGCGGGCGTCAAGTGGTTAAGACAAGTAAGAAAAAATAGACTATATAAGTATTATTTAAATATGAAAAAAAATTAATCTGTCAACCAAGCTTGTACTCGAAAGCTTTGTAGAAACAAGTTCATATTAAGATTAAGGTTCTTAAATCGATAAATATTTTAAGAATAAATTAAAAAGGCTACCTAAAATACATGTTTTTAGATAAGACAAAGAAACAATTTTTTATCAAATTTGTTTCTTTTTTCTGTTGATAAATATCGAGATTTGAGATATCTCTCTTTTAAATAATATAAGTAAATATGGTTATATGGTTATTACAATTTTATAATTTGTTAGGTAACATTTAAAAAATGGTATAGGTACAAGGTATTTTCATAATATCTATTATTACGTAGATTGGACAAATTTTACAACCGACAGTAATTATAACCGTCTATAACCGTATATTATATTTTTATATAATTTAAGAAATAAAGTATTGGTTAGCATTTACAAAATAATTCGATAAATTAATAAATAATTAAAAAAAAAGTATTGTACAAATTATATTTGCTTTATACTAAAGAGAGGTTTGGATATTTAGTTAATACGTATATTGATTGTTCCCCTACGAATTTTACCCTAAAAGTAATTTTATTTCACTCGAATAGGCACCCTTCCCCCTTGCCATTTCCGTCCCACCTTTAGTTTTCTTGCAGCATCCGCCATTATAAGGAAAAATGAGACGGAAATCGTAATACTAGTAAAATGGAGTGAGATAAAATATAAGGGCTGCAGTATTGACTTGGAATACAAACTTCCTCTAAAGCATAAGGGTGGCTCTACATTTCAGCTTTTATGGAGTTGGCACTCTTCTTAAATATGATTCTTGTTTGTTATATTTTCAAGGCCTGAAAAGAAGAAAATTTTACATATAAACAAAAGTATAATTCATTATTACTACACACATATTAATTTAATGAGTCACTTATTGTTAGATTATTCGGTAAGGTAGTCTCACATTACATACAGCTATAAACTTAATTTATGTGTAATTATTTACTTTTACAACTTAGAAACGAAATAAATTAAAATTCTTTCATGAAAGCTCATGTTTGTATAACGATAAATTTGAGCGTGAAGGTATTTTTATGTTCATTAAAAAAATAACAATCTTATATGTTCTTATTGCCTACAAAGATGGTACCTACAAAATATACCTATGTGTAGTAGGTACTTACGAGAATATAATGCATATTTATCAAACACTATAATTAAATTATATACAATATTCTGTATTGTTTGGTGTACATGATTTCTAAAATATCATAGACGATTTTATTACCCGTTTAGGCATGGACCAAAACTTTACCGTATTATTTCAGATTTAGATAAGTACTTCAATTAAGTCTTCTTTCCAGTAATACTGACGTTGCCATCCGCATTATATAATCCATATTCCATATTCCTTATCAAATCGCACCCCAAAGCACTCAAGTGACTCCCCGATTTTATAGGTCTCGTTATCAAGACCGTTACTTTCGTCATTCGATCGCATTAGGGTATGACGCACTAATATATACCGGAATTTATTGCTTAAATTCCACAGCTAGCTGCTGATAATTCTATTTGCTTAAAAAAATAAAATTGTTTTCTTAAAAGCTCTTGTTTTATTAACTTTTTCAGTAAATGGTTTATGTGTGCTTTAATAAGTTATTTTAACAACTTAACGCATTTGACCTTCGTTTTTTAAAGCACTTATTATATTTACTTAAAATAAGTGGTATTTCATTTAATGTTTATATACCTAATGCTAGGTTAATGCTAGTAAAGTGCTATTAAAATAAATACAATAATTTATATTTTATTTTTTATGACTTAAAATATTTCATTTTGTTTCAGATTCGACAGCTTAGCAAATAATGCTTATTTTAAAAAGGCTTGGAGCGTAAAGATGGACGTGTATACAAGGCATTTTCAAAGTCCCACTGCTTAGTACTTGTTTCCTTCCAATACAAGAGGGATCAGATCAGGCCATTGTCTACGCTTGCCAAATGTTGGAAGATTTCACAATGCTTTCGAAAACTTGCTAGGTTCTTTCAGACACGCAGATTTTCTCGCGTTTTCCTACACTGTAAGGCAAGAATAGAAGTCTCAATACCACCTTATTAAAAAGATAAAAAATGAGCTTAAAGTTAAAACACACAGTTTTAATTAACACAGTAAAAATGTCTGTCACAAAAAAAGTGAACCTAATCAACCCACTGGTATGTACCAAAGGGTATGGAAAGCTCAATATTTAAATTTCTCCCATTAAGTACATTATAGAGATTCTTAATATTTAGTGGTAAATGAAAACTGTATTAGTATTGTTACTGTTTATTTGAATGACACGTGCACTTAATTACTATGAGAGATAGTTCGCGGGGGATATAAGACTGGTTTGAATTATCTTAATCATGTCTAAGCGATGCGGGCACAGAAATAGAGTCATTACACATCAGTGCCTATTATGATAAAAAAGTAATTAAATGATCTGTAAATAAAGTCCACGCACAGTTGTCCGTAATTTATGTATCAAAACGGCATGCTTTAAATAATATTTATTGTTGTATTCCAATTAGTTACATATTTATAAGTTTCTGCATAGGAAAGATTATGCTATAGAGATAAAATGATAGTATTAGTTAGTTGTTTAGACTGTTATTTACAAAAAATAACTGACAATAAGAATGTATCTAAGTACAAATAGCTAAAATTAGTACAACAGTACCTACGTTTATATTTCTGTACTTACATTTAATCGTAATTCCTTTACTTTTTGATTGGAAAACTATATCTCATTAATATAATGTCTTACCATTGAAAAAACTTAGTTTCTTTGCGTTTGGCAACGCGGTTTACGATGCCGTCGGCTGAGCGCAATAGATTCATGATCATGATCATAACACATATTACTTTAAGTTTGCAAATAGATCTTAGATATTAAACATGGCTTTTGTTTTAATAAATATAATTTAGTTAAGTTTAAATAACTATTATGATAATGTATTTAAATGTAATAAAAAATAGTTGTAAATTATTTAGTAGAGTTTTATTTTTGTCCCTAAAATTTATAATTATAATAAAAAATCAAAGGAATCCCTTGTTGATTATATTCTGGTTATACATATAAATAAAAAGCCAAAATATATTATAATACAAGGAATAAGTGGCTAAGGAGGAAAGACAGTATAAACCTATATTATAGCATAATAGAGTATACAAAACATAATATTGTATCAATAGTTTTCGTATATTGATTTATAATTTAAATGATTTTATTAGGCATTATATATAAGATATGTAATGCAAGTAAGTACTAAGGTATGGTAAGTGTGGAGGTAATGTAATAGCTCTGTCGAGAAGCAGCCGCCCTTTAACGGCCTCGTAATTGCGAGCTAAAATTAAGTGTTATTTTTATGGTGATTTCTCTACTACTTCTAAGTTGCTGTAAATGAACGTAAAGAGTTTTATTAATTGGAACAAGTGAAGTTCATTATTATAATGCATGTGTATATAAATTAAAAATTAATTGAAATAAAGTAGCAATTGTGATAGGTTTATCACAGAACGAATTTTTTCCATTTCAGTTTGTGCTATAACATTAAAGATACAGCTAAAACTTAACATTCTATAATAAATAATTAATTCTATAACGTCAAATAATATTTCATTAAGAAAATGTACATTTCTCAATAAATTAGTTAGTAAATTTAACTAGTGATGTGTAACTTACATATTTATATTAATCTCGGGTACTCATTACTTACTTAAACGAGTTCAGCGTCGGCCATGTGTGAACTTACCCATACCCATAAACTGACCCGCCATAAATTACTGCAACTTTGTTACTGTAGTGGATCAATATGTAGAAATGTATGTGTACCTATAGCAAATATACACATGTTGATATAAGGGGCCCTTTTTAGTTTTCATTTTTATTTTATCTCTTTCCCTGCAAATGAGTTATACGTAGTTTGATAATATCTAGAAAAATACGTTTTATGGCGCTACTTCAGCGTCAAATAGCTTTAGGTATATGTATTTTATTAAAAACCCTTATCTGGCAATGTACATATAACCAGTATAGAGGACATAAACCAAAACGTTATCTATTATAACAGCAAACCAGACCGCGTACAATTCCATTCTTACATTAAAAAGGGACATTATCCTTTCTTCCAAGCGACCGTAAAACCTTATCTGCGAGAAAGCAAGGCAAGCGAGCGTCGCAATCTACATAGAGCTGATAATAACAAACCAGTGTATCTTGACCCGCAAACTTTCCTCAAGTCTATGCTGAAATCGGTTACTATAATGAAAACAGGGACTAAACTCTACTGGTCACGATATAAGTAATCTTTGCGGAGCGTAGTGGGAGGTTTACGAGCGGGCGGAGAAGGCTTTTATATTTATTAAGTAAGTTGGGCTTTTGGCTGTATTAATCCACCTTTATGGAGGGGTTCCAGACGCCCGTTGTGGATGTGGACCTATGGGAATAATGTTAAAATTTGCAAGTCCTTATTTATTATCCCTGTATTAGTAAGTACCTACTTACGTTGCATATCACGTTCCAACTATATCTTTGAAAATGCCCTTATTTAGTTAATTAATATGACAGTCACACTTTTGATAAGTGAATGTATGTACCTTCAGTTTTTAATACCTTGATAATAAAGTAACAAAATACAGTGGTAATAAATTAAAAGAAACTTTTTGCTTTTTATAAAAAAAACGCTGCCCCAGTGCTCTTATAGAACAGCCATCTGAAAAAATAAACAAATCCATTAATTATATTAAAACTTTAAGTGACATATATTTATAATATGTATGTATTTAAAATTATATAGGAATACAAAATTCATCCAATACAAATGTGTCGAATCCACAAAAAGGTTTATAGATTATCAGGGTTAGGAAGTAAATGGTGTTGTGTTAATGTCTCATCAATCAACATATTATAATCTATAATAATATAAAGCTAATATTATAAAGTTGAAAAGTTTGTTTGTTTGTTTGTTTGGTTGAACGCGCTAATCTCAGGAACTACTGGTCCGAATTAAAAAAATCTTTTTGTATTAGACTGTCCGTTTATCAAGGAAGGCTATAGGCTATATTACATCAATACAAAATGTTGCAAAAACGGGAGATTTTATTTTTTATTTTCAGCTTTTAGAACGCGAGCGGAGCCTCGGGAAAGGCTAGTCTATTTATATGTTTATATTATGATATAATATTCAACGTTACATATACAAATCTTAAGTAGTTAATAACAGGTATTATTTTAAAACTGCATGTAATTCTTTTCGTTAGAACTAAGTTTATTACGCGAAAATTACTAACTCAAATTTTCTAGAGTTCTTAGATATTGTTCGACATTATCTTTCCATTTTTGCATTCATTAATTTTATTTTGAAGAGTATTCAAATAATTGTTGGTATATACATCCAGCCGATTATATTGTAACTTGTTCATTTAATTTTAAATGTTTGTAAATTAACACAACAAAGAAGAAAATCTTTTTAAAAGGTGAATAAATTAGTCACGCCTAGGCTCTCCCTACTCTATCTAATTAATTGCAATTTTAATACACTTTTTATGTGGTTAATATTTAAGAGTTTAAAAATAACTATGTAATTATGAATAAGATTATCTTACCTACTAATTATACAATACAATGTGTTAGTATTTGCCTTTTTGACCAAAAAATGAATGGTGAATAAGCATTTTCTATTTTTAATTTACAACATTTAAATACTATATGTCATGTTTATATTCTGTATAATTTATATGAACAATATAAATAACCAAGACTAGAGTACAAACATTCGAGCTCAACACACAAATGAAGGCCCCCAGCGGGACTTGCACCCAATATCTCTGGCGCAGCAAACACTACAAACTGAGCCAAATGTGTCGACAATAGTATTGGCTTTGGCATGATATATTTTTGATATTCACAATAACATTAAACTACAAGCTATAAAGTACCTAAACAGGTAGGTAAGTAGACATAGTAAGAGGAACGGAGCTACGTGAACGTTATCATATTTTTACAAGCTACGTGAAAATGCGCAGTTTTATTACGGGGCGTTTTATTACATTTCTAGATTAGAAACCCGAAAGGCCAGGCTTTGGTATGCCCGATATTTCACATTCTATGTGCTTTTACGCTTTATGTTGGTGATTTTATATGCCCATTGGTAGGTAATCGATAGGTACATTACTTAGAATTACCTATATGCTGAATGTAAACTTTGGTCCTAAAGTATAAAGTTATACCAGATTTATTTAATATAACTTGTAATTGGTTCTTAAATTATGAAAATTCTTAAATTGACAGTGAAAGTACCTACCCGTAATTTTAAAATAATGATTTGATGCTATTGTACTTCTCTGACTCCCTCAGGTAGTAATTGTGTTAGGAAAATGTAGACAGTAAATAATTGTATTAGTAGTGATAGTATTTACATTTTTTATAATAAATTTACTGATTTTGATACAAGTACGTAGAGAGAATGAGATATATCAAAGTAAAAACAGAGCTATGACGCGTGAAGAAATCGGGTCCGTATTTATGGGCAGAGTTATTGTTTGAAACGTCTAAGTCGTAATTCCGCGGCATAAAGCAGCCTTCACTTTGGGCACCCCCTCGGTCCCACCCCGCCCGGGATGCTGTTTCCCTGTGAAATGGCCCGTTTGAAATTGTTGTTTTATAGGACTTTTTAGTAGTTGACTTCGCTCGGGAGAAATATATAGAATGGCTATCTTTTAAACCGTAAATACCTACTTGGCGGCATAAATAAGCTTATAACGTACAGGTGCCGAAGATGGCCCGGCTCCTAAGATAGCCCACTTTTAAAAAAATACAGTTATGATTATTCGAAACATTTGAAATTTCGCGAGCTTGTGCTACTAATACCATATACAATAATGCAAGTGTATTTCATTACCCGCGCGTCGCTATTTTGAAGACAGATGGCAGTTTGCTTGGCCATGTCAAGAAGATACACATTTTATAACGTCCATTATCTAAATCCTTTTGAAAATTAACAAATTTAAAACAAATGTCTTTGCTCTAAACTGCGAAAATTCATATTTAATCTATTTATCATCGAATTACAGGTGAATGTTATTATTTTATTTCCTTTTTTGTATTTTTACGAGATTATACTCAACCCGCGTGTAATTTCCTATCATGGCCCATAGTATAATTCCCAAACATAGCCCGGGCCTTTCTAGGATTATTGAAATGTAGTGTTTATATTTCTTTTTTTAAAAGTTTGACTTGAAAAGCGATGAATTATATAGGCCAGAAAATAACTAAAGATTTGTTTGATACTGCTAAAGAAAAAACGGCGAAGAACATTAAAATGACAATCATAAAAACTAAACTAAGCAGACGAAGTCAGTGTGGGTTTAACCAAAGACGATGAGGAGCAATTATTCATAAGTCCAGAGTGCAATCAAAGTAAATTCACTTTTGAGATTCTTTTTAGTTTTTTTAGGAGTGTACACACTCAATGAAAGACAGTAGCGTCTAATTTGTTATAATTATTAATTAAGTATATTTTGATTGATCTCAATGTTAATTTTCTGTATTCCTTAGATAGCCCGCCTATGAACGACATTAAAAAAATGATAGAGAAGAAAAACTGATTTATTTTTATTTTGATAAGTTACTTTCAAAATTGATCTCAAAGTTAAATTTTATTTTATTTAGTGCTTTGTTTTTATTTTATACTTGATTGTCATTTTGATAGATTTATGATAGCCCATATTTAAATGTTTGGTTGATTTGTTACCTTTTATGGATAATGTTATGAGAAGGATGTGTTTTTAATATGATGTTTTATGTTAAAAGTGTTTAAGAGTTTATAATGCATATATTTTCATTAATATTTTTCGGGCCATCTTGAGCGACCAGCTTCCCAAGATAGCCCAATACCGAGTTTCTAAAAAGTGTTTACATTTGTGTTAAAATGCTAAAAGCTGTACTACTTTTTTACATATTTTGTTACTCAAATAAATATATTACAACTTCCACTACGTTTTTTCTTTACTTTACTTATCTGGAAGATTTTATGAGGTTTTGAAGCTTAAGTGGGCCTTCATTGGCGCCTGTACCTTATAGAAACTCTTCTTTTAATCTTTATCTGAAGAACTGGAAATATAAATTACAAAAGCCTTAATAAAAAACATTACTTTAAACAGATACGAAAGAGTCGGTCGATGATCTTGGAAAATATGGAGCGCAGGCCGATAAAAAGTTAAAATAACGACCTGTCACAAAATAATATACAATGGAATTATCTTCACCATTTTAAAGTTGAACCGCGTGGTCGGTGCTCGATCTCGATTGGTGGAGAGGCCTGACAGCCGGATGAAATATGTCGGGCCGCTCGCCCCAGGGCAGCGGGTGACAACATGGTTCCTCTAAAATACTCTAATGAAATTAAATTCCTTACGTTTTAGTTTTGCTCGTAAATAATTCCCGTATCTAATCCGCTGATTAATCAATGACTTATGATAATTTGGCTTTAAAGGTCATGTGTATTATATTTTGGGTTTATTCCTTTTTATCTTCATATACTTAGGCATTTATATTATAATTTACGCATATTTTAAGTTTTTTTTTTAATTTATCTACCTATCAGAAAATAAATAAAAATTACGTAAAAAAAACTACATATTTTTTCTTTTGTGAACTAGCTAAAGAAAGCTTTTCTATTTTACTAGGTATATTTATATTAAATGTTTATTATTGTTATACAAATATTTGTATAAGCAATTGTATAAATATTGTTCTACATGTTGTATTATCTAGAAAACAAACGAGGTTTCAAAGATACAGGTGTTGTTTTGTGTATTAAACGAACATAAATCGTATAGGTTAATATAAGAGTAAAAGTAAGAAAGGGTAATAGTAAATAGAACCCATATTGGATAGGTATCTAATAGATATCCAATACGACCATAACAATAATAAATCGTGTAGACGATCACTCAGACACTTTTATGACAGGCAGATAACAAATCACAGCCATATATTTGTTTGAAAAGCCTTAACACACGCATAGGTCTAATGTCATAGTCGAGGATGATCTTAGCGTTTTAAAAGCATTTTAGATAACTGTGTGTTGGATAGGTTCGTGGATTTAGTTACAACAAAATTACAAGTTTACGAGGGACAATATAGCCGTATAGCGGCTTACGGCTTACGGCACCACTCATGTGGAGCACTAAAAAACTGGTTTACTACCCTACTGATGATTTACTGGATGCATTCCTTGGTGACGTCGAGAGCTTGTCGTCCATAGCTACATATACTTTAAGACATAATTGTTCAAAGTTTTAATTTTTAAAATAACTTAAACCTAAAATAAACACAAACAGAAAACAGACTAAACTATTTCGCAGTCTTGTGATACATCTATATATATGTATCTAGAATATATAAACGTCTTGGATTCTAATTTAAATAATAACTGGTTCGAAGGAAACTGAATACCCGTGGGGTAGCACCGGCAGGTTCCTCACGAACCCCTTATAAATTAATACTTAGCGTGGCTTCATAAATTACCCGCTCGTGTTACGATCGGCTTAATTTGTTGGTACCTTTTATTTATATACTCGTAGATACAATGATATTTTGTATTTATATTATTATATACTAAACTAAAAATTATCTCATGTCATGTAAAGAAATAAAATTATCGTTGATATTTTTCTTTCAAAGGAAGTACTTAGAGAAATAAACATATAAAAATAAATTTACTCGTGATTAATAAATTGAAGACCAACCGTTGAAACCTAGCTCTTCACTGTACCACACATTGTTAACGTTTCTTTGTTTCAAAATTTATTATGAAAAGTATTCACGTGTAATTTACGATAGCTCAAAAGAAATATCGATTTTCTTCGCCATAATTTATTCTTGTCATTTCATATGACTTGCTTTTTATTATTTTACAATCTGGGTGGGCCGAAAGTGTTTTTATGTGTCTGATTTAATATAATTAACACATTAAATATGAGTTTAAAAATTACTAGAGAATTAATCTAAGGCTTAGTTTAATTTGATTAATATTTTAAATAATGCTACGATAAAAAGCGAGAAGCACATAATTAAAATTAATTACTGATATTCTAATTAAATATTCAAGTAGGTATTAATTGAACAATATTTCAGCTATCAATATTAATATGTCAATTTGCACAAATATTACGGGTTCGTAAAATCCTATTTATGTATGATTTTAATATTTGTGTTGCCACATATGCGTTCCTATTTCGTAAGACGTTGGATTTACGATCCAATATATTTATGCAAAGTGCGTCGCCAAATGTGCCGAGTCGGTACCGAAAAAACAGCTACGTCCTTTTGCACGTAAAAAGGATGCGACAAAATAAATATACATGGAACCACCCTTTTTGTCCATTAAACGACCCGAGCTTTTTTCCGTTGCCTCCATAAAATGTGCCCTAATAAATATGTAAATCTACCGAAAAAAACTCTCGAAGCTGCTACGCCCGCCGCCGGTTTTGTGAGTTTCACTTTCTGATGGGAAGAGTTAATTGGTATGACTGCAAGATTCGAAGGATTCCAAGTCTCGCCAAGTGTCGTGCCATCGACCTTTGTATTTTAGTACCTGTGTGTGATATTTTAAATATAAATTTAGACCGATTAGGATTTTTATGGAGTTCATTATTTTAGTGCTAATTTATTTGCGTAAGATTATATTCTTTTATTTCAAACTTAATCCCATCGATCGACCAAAATATATTTACATTTATACTTTATATATTAGTAAAGATTTGATTTTCAGTACTTATATATATTGAACATTTAATTTTATAATTATTAAATGATAATGATGCAGTTCACTTCAAAATATTTTTTGTGTTACGTGATTTTAAGTAATCACTACACAAGAAAATCTCCTTGCGTAGAAGCGATGCTCAAGTGGGGTGCTGCATCGATCCGCCCGGGCAAGGGTCCCGGCCGCCCCATCTGCCTGTCGTATAATTAAAGTTATAGGTATAGGCCCTAGACATGTATATAGGTAAATATTTTAACAAATAAAACATATAATAAGTCGAACAAATCATAACGATTTTTTATTTGCAAAGTTGAAAAGTTTTGTTTAGGTATTGTTTGAAAGTAGGTATACTAAGTATACATTACTGAAATAATATCTAAAATTGTAAGTTTTAATAGCATGAATATTTAATTGAAACAAAAAATACAAAAAAACATACACATTTATGCATATATAAATTTTTCCTAACCCATCACTAAAAGCACCAGTCGTCATTGCTATAATTTATGTTGCAAAAAGTAAGCCGCGAACGATCGACTTGAAAAGTCTTTAAAAGATACATTTTTCCTTAATGAATGGTATTGATCGGTCGAAGCTATAAGCGCATAATTTACGACTACCTATACCCTCGGGCCCTGTTGCGTGCATCGAAGGTGTGTAGTTTATACCCCCTTTTTATTTATGCCCCCTTTTTTCGCAGCTCGTAACGGCTCGCTATAAAAGGGACTTAATTTTAATTTCATGATTGGAAAGCTCGATTGGCCGGTTATGTGGCTTAATGAGTTTATGGCGCTAATAAGTAAATGATAACGGTCGTGGGACAAAGATAAATTAACTCTCTTCTTTGTTCCAGATTTGATTTTCAGAACCTTTATATATTTTAGAATTGTTAGTTGTTATACATTATATAGATATTAAAGAAACTATTATTTATTTTGTACAAAATGGAGTCTTTTTTAAGACGTTATTAAGAAGGTATTCTTTTTGTTAAAGATAACCGTGTCTTCATAAATAACAAGCCACTTGAACATAGGGATTTCAACGAAGCATAAATGCATAGACTACGCTTCGGTTCGGCTCTTATATTCCCACACGTATTGAAAAAGATAAATCTCTGTCGCATCCGCCCTCTTCTTCGATCCATTAATTTAAGACTTTTTGTGCTAAAACGGATATTCATGCGTAAATACATACCTAGCTGGTACATATACCTAGTGTAATAAATAAAGCTTTATTTACAGCCAAAATGATTTAACAGAGATTAGCACTTAAAATACTCCTACAATGTTGTACCCTTCATATTCATAACGCATATTTTAACTCGAGGTGAATTTTAATAAATCTGATAATAAAATATATAGTTACAGTAAAACCTTCAAACGATGCAAAAAGCGGAGTAAGTTGATTTATACCTACCGGTCGAGCGGGGATTATGTTCGCACTTACGAGTTACATTTTTTATTCCTTTTATACACAACATTGTAAGATAGCCGTGGAGTCACTTAACGAATATATGATGTATTAAAGCACATAAAGAAAACACTGTTTTCAGAAAATAGTTGAGGACAAAAGAAAGTTGTAAGAACGTCGTAACTTTGGACATAAATTTTGTGAATGGCATGAAAAGAATCTATGGCGATAGAATTGTTAATAAAGATATAGAGCGATGTATTACGGGACATTAGCGAAGTTTATGAAGCAATGATAGCGGGTCGATGAATGCACCCGCACTGCGATGATGCTATAATGCCACAATTTATCAAACTGTAATGATTTGTGAACTTTATAGTTGTAATAATTATAATAGGAGCGAATAAATCCTTAAAAAAATAATAGGTAGGTACTTTACGATTCGAATAATACCTATAGGTATATAACCGTTACGATACCATTCTCCGATTATTGTTTAATATAAAAAAACAAAAACAGCCTATGAAAGGTACTATAGTCAAATAAATTTAAAAAATGAACTAATTAATATTTATAAACTGAGGTTATTATGATTTTTTGGGATATACTTATTATGGCTAATACATACTGAATACGTTTTTAAAATGTTAAAAGCAAAAAATTTAGCACACCTGTATAGATAATATGTACTTAGATGACCATATTCGATAACATTTAGCGAGCTTGGATTTTTTTACTAAACCATTATTTAAACCACAATCTGTGTTCTAAAGATAAGGTTTTTATTTAACTTAGAGTGGGCTAATTAAAACTTCGAGGTAAATTAAAAGCGCCAAGACACACATTTTATTTTAATGATTTTAATGATATGTTGCTGCGTAGTAATTTTTATAATTTGAAATAAATAAAGCGGATTTATTTATACCTACCTTATTTATTATAGGTAGATTCAGATTTATTTATATCTACCTGTAATAAATTTTTAAATCATATCTGTTTATAAACGATTTCTTTTAAACCATAATGTCATAGTTTAATGTGATTATTCACGTCTACATTACAGGCTATTTGTCTGTCTGTGACCGCTTATTTGCCGCCGACATATTTTGATGAAATTTGGCTTATAATGATAACAGGCTATTCGGGTTAACATCATATGGAATACTTTCTACTGCGCCAAGATATTTTATATTACTGTCATGTTTCTAGAAGTGAATTAACTACAGATTTGATGATCATGTTAACTTTTACGCAGGTACATAATATGTAGGTAACTAATGGGTAGGTACTTTTAAAGAAAACGATATTTTGACGTTAAATTATATTTAAGTTGACACCAAAATATTCCAACGAGCTACAGTGAGCTTATCTCCATATACTCGTATATAATATTTTAGAAATGTTTCCACGGTACCTATTTCAAACTGGCCATAAATGTCTCAGTCAGGATAATATTTTACGACGTCGAGAGGCGGGGAGCTGCCCTAATCTACCTACACATGTGGAGTGACATCCAAATTTATTAACTTAAAAATATCCACCCATATTAAAAAGATACACCATTCTAGCCGAAACCTGATAAAATATTAGTCTTAGCGCTGAAAAAATGACTTGTCTACCGACTGACCGAGGTGGCCAATCTCATTTATTAGGTACCTGTGCACTCATTATTCATTATATTCCCTCTCACATACTATGAGACATACATATACAAATGAAAGTATTTTTCTCAAGTACCGATTGTTAATCAGATGATTAATAAATTTGACGGGAACTTAATTCATTTACAGGTAGTACTACTTATATTTGATTCATTTTAGTTTTCTTCTTGTTAGTAGCTTTAAAGCTTCAAAGTGTGCTGGTTGAGAATGTATTGTAACTTCGTCGATGCCACGTAGAATCGGAAAAATATATTTTTATTTCAATAAAATAGGTAAATCATTTTTGGAATATGAAAATAAACCACTAAAAATTATAAATTATTACACCCCAACTTAGTAGTATATTCAAGTATAGTAGTATAGTAGTTTGATTCAAGAGGTCCAAAACCTTTTTTTGTATAAAAAATAAATAGCGCCATAACCCAAGATTAAAAATGTAGGTATATTTTATTTTTATTCGATTCGGTTTTAGTCAGATATGTATTTTGAAGAACATACAAGAAGACAAGTTATTTATAAGAAAAAATCTACAGTCAGAAGGATAACATTTTTATTCATAGATTCGCGTTCATCAGAGAGACACTACGTAAAGGACATATTATATACTTTCAAAATTTATTGAATAATAGGTAGTAATTCATCTTAATTCATCTATTATAAAATTTCAAAGTGTCTTATATTATGCAGTTTCTTCTTTAATATCCAAAGTAGGTACGAAATTTCGTTGCCGGTAAAAGTTACTTAAGATTATTTAGTCAGCGGTTCCTTTTATATATACATATAAAATAAACGCTAAGAGTAAGCCTTCTGTTTGAAGACCGACGTTCAAATAAGTAAATATGAAAGATATTTACATAGCGCTGCTTGTTTTTAAACCCTGCTAAAATTGACACCACTCGCAAAACTTGGAGTCACGTGTAAATAATGAGCAGCTTATTCAATAGAAATAAAACGGTAAGTTTATAGATATATTATTTTTATTATATCATTTTATATAAAGGAATTATACTTTACGGTGATTACACCGTATCTACAAAATATTTTTTCCGCAGAATTAAAACCATGAAAATCAATTGATCTTAACGAAAAAAGAAAAGAAATATAAGTACAGTATACATTTAACATAGTAAGTAGGTCCCACCTTATGTACTCGTATATCTACATTTAAATTTGCTCTAGCCTCTATTGTAGTTGTTCTATCACATAGCGACGCTTATGCTTATATATTAACATTCCGCACTTATTACAGTTATAGTCACAGTCAAAGGTATATAGACTTGGTTTATAATCTACAAAGGAAGGTAGTGAATTAAAGATCTACAAAGTTAAGATTAGTAGTAAAGTTTAGGGCAGCGCAAGAACGTACGTAAAGTGTTTTTAAAGTAGGTACCAAGGATAACAATTAAAGGTGTTTGCAATGAATTTGCACAGAACTAACAAACGTATTTAAGTATGCCTATACGTCCTATAGTGAAGAATTTAACATATAGTACCTTCATAAGTGTATCATGATTAGGTACATGTAAATATATTTTAAAATTATTGTCCTAAGCTTAAGATATGACTTTAAAAACAATATAATAACTTATAAGAATATTTTTAGATACTCACATAATAGTGATTAAAAGCTAATAAAAATCTTGTGGTGCAAGTTAACGACTAAACTACATACTTAAGTAGGTCTTCACAAGTAGCGTCGTACCTACTTCACTACTATGTAGCTTATTGTTACAAAGCACTTAACAGAACCTACATATATGACATTGCTTTCAATTACAAACAAAAGAATTGAATTTTCTTTTCTGTGCGTACTTTAAAACCGTGTAGGAAATTTGCGTCCCTTTAGATCTCTTATACGACATCCTACATCAAAATGCAATAAAGTGGTCACAGTATTCATCAGTGTATTAAGGTTTTGTTTTATATAGTTTATAAATTTTAGCATATTTAGTATTTTGAATTAACGCGAAGTAACTCTGATGACACGTAGAAAGTATTAAATATGTTACATATACAATTTCAATTTATAGGCCCTGAAAATAACTGTGTTACACGTTATATATTTTAGAAATAATCATTAGAATTGTATGTTTACATATAAATAAGCTAAATCATTACCTACCAGTGGTCGTTTTTGGCGTTTTAAGTTAAATGGAAATACCTAGTTATTATTGTTTTTGGATGGTGTTGATATAAAGATTAATTATTCATTTTCATCTCAATTGACGTGTTTCTTTAATCAAGAGATAATCTATTGTTTGTTAAAATAGCAGATCATTTTATAAGTTACCCGGGAAAATGTAAACAAATACTACATAGGTTTAACGTACCAACCTATACCTATAGGCTATAGGTATAGAAAGAGCTTACTTTTTTGTTAATAATATAATATAATACTTTTTTAAATAGCATATAATTCAAATAATATTTAACTTTGAATATTATTTTTCAAATTTCTAAAACTAAAAAAGCAAACACGACAAATTAGTATCTAGTATATTAATTGTATCTATTTAATTAATGGGTGTTAATAGAACTATAAAAGAGGCCTTCTACTTAACGCTATCTTTCGCATCCATCGGTTGACAAGTAAACTAAGTATTTTAGGGATAAGTCCACCTTTGCCTATGAATAAAGTGGTGCAATAAAAAATATAATAAAAATTAAAAACAAACATTGTATCTTAAAATTGAAGAAAAC
Source organism: Boloria selene (assembly GCA_905231865.2). NCBI lineage: Eukaryota > Metazoa > Arthropoda > Insecta > Lepidoptera > Nymphalidae > Boloria > Boloria selene. Next base: position 8,355,123 of record HG993142.1, read on the forward strand.
CTTGAAATCATACAGTTATAAAATCATTACTCTAGCTAACATAATAGAACAAGCGAACGGCGTGGTAGGAAAGTACATTAAATAATAAAGATCTTGTTTCGCTCAAAAGAGGAATACTATTGTAATTCAATATTTTTCTACTACTTAGGGATCTGAGTCAGCAATCTAATTAACTAAAAACGAAAAAAAATACACCATCGTCGTCGCCGTCTGTTATTTTATCGAATTAATTCTTCCTTACCATGGATCTCATCCATGGTAAGGAAGAATAACTCCCTAATAGACATTGTGTATTACAATAATTAATCAACATCATGAAAATACACGACTCTACTTTGTTTTGGGGATATGAAATATAATGCAGTAGTCGTAAGTTACGCAATAACTAAGATTTAAAATTGTTTAAATGCAGTTATTCCTATTTAAAAAATAAAAGTATGTTTCCTTTGAGTGAACCGTGTCCCGTTTGTATGTTTTAAGATGCTCGCTATAATGAATATGTATATAGGTACATATTGTAATATTTAATGGTTTATTGCAACTTTAAGATACAATATTTATTTTAGAGATTATATCATTGCAATAAACCCTATCGATAAGTTTAAAAAAATAAGGCTTACGTGATTTTCCAGCGCAGTTGCTATATATTGTGAAGTTTTGATTTCTAGTAAAGTTTCTATCTCAGAGGACGAGATCTTTTAAATTATCTACTTATTTAAGATTTTTAAAATATTGACTTCACTCGGTTGTGTTTCAAATTAGACTAACGGACGAGCGTGAGCCCAACCAAGTTATATGAGGCATCAATAAACCAAACCGCATCTATTATTCCGCTGGCCGAACTGCCTTCCAGCTGACGTGGACTTTTAAATACGCTTTATGGCCCAAATTATTTCGGCTATTGACCCAGTTCCCTGTCATAAAAGTGTTAATTCTTAATGAGGATGCTATTTATTCTACCTTCTGAACAGAAACTTACCTTATTACATTTACTTAATATTAATGGTAAGGTAATTCAAGAGAATTGAATAGTAACTAATAAAAATCCTGCTCAATAATTAAAAGAAATACAAATAAATTACGTCGTGTTGGGTGATTATTAAAATTTATTTGTCAGACAAATATCTTTGGCGTAACTGCAAAGTGTCACAGTAAAGCCGCCTAATAAAAATACGGCTAATAAATAAATATTTAATAGTAAACAGCGGAGTTTAAGTTTCATATGCACTAAATATTGAAACGAATTCGTAGTGCCAACTCAAATGATGTAACGAAACGAGCAAACACGTTGTGTGTAAACGACTTATTAACAGATCTTCACTGCTCCTTAGCTTTGAAACTAAAGATAACATGTGAATAGTAGTACATACACCTATTTTTATCTCTAATACCGTTACGTGTGGTTTATTTTAAGCAGTGGGTACGGTTTAAAATGCATTTGGTGCTCAGGACGGCGTTTATTGCACCCGAGAGCAATTCATCCCGAGTTAACGTTTGACTAATTTGTGAAGTATTATAGGTGCATTTAAAATACGTTGCTTCGAGTTCGATCAGCTGCTTAAGGTCAAGCAAAAGTGATTAATGGGTAACTAATAGGTGTACTAATATAAATAGAATTTGCTATACGTGTATTAATAAGGAACTAATTAACTCTATCAATGAGAAAAGAATATACTTACGTCATAAAATGTTGACACTATAATTTTACACTTGTTACGATTACTTTTAAGCACAGTAACGATATTTTTAATAATATTTTTATGCTAAGATCCTAGAATAAACGTTCACGTGTTATACAAGAGACATCGAAACATAAACTGACCAATAACTCCTCATAGTCACCTTGAACCCCGTTTTCACTTTTCGCGTTCAAATAAACGCGTGTTTTATTGTTTTGTGCACTGTTATGCAAATGAGTAACGCCAACAGTAGCGTTTATGGAAAGGATTCCTAAAACCGAAAAAATTGAAAGTGAAAGCCAACTGGGGGCATATTGTTATTGTTTGACACGCTTCCTTTCGTCTATTGTGAGGATAAATATTTACGTTACGGCATGCAAAAGAGCTTTTTACAAGGCTACCGAATTGACCTTTTTTTGTCAACCCTTCTGGCAGGTCTCGGTGTTGTTTATTTGTTCTTCGCTTCTTAGCTATTGATATATTTAGGATAACGTGTCAAATTCGGTGCAAATGAAAAAGACAAATCTTCTAATATTAGGTATTATAGTTTTTATTTGGAGATGAATTCGTATGAAAATTTAAAAATCATCTAGAAGGTTGCGGTAGCCGGTTGGGCTCGGTATAAACTTTACGATGGGGATGCGAGATGTCATAAAACTTGAAATAAATCCAATCGGGGGCAAAAGAGAAACAAGTCACTACGTTTTAGAATTGTTTCACATATATTTTGATTAAAGTTATTCTACGCGATCGAGGGTCTATATGAGAAAACATGATCATTTATGTAGCAGTAGCTAGTGAATCTAAGACTAAGTATGCTTATATCAAAACAAAAATTAGTATTTTTTTTCTATTACACCACCAAAACAGTTCTACAAACATAAAATAAATGTGCACTATTTGTGCTTGCAGTTGACGTAGTACGTTGTACGTCGAAGGTAGAAACAGCTGAAAGGCGCGACTCGGAGGCAATTAGCGCAGTGCGCAAACGCGTGTTTCAACATATAAGAGTATAGTTACTGTACTGTAGGCACGTACGTAGTGGCAGCATAATAATTCTTATCAAAATCAGTTGTATGAAAAATATTAATAGTAAATAAATAAATATGCTGGGAGTTCGGACATTATTACACACCACCATTTAGTGCCATGGTAAGTTACGAGCTTCGTCTTATGAATACCAGATCGTTGATACAATACAGATTTATAAGTTTAAATACATAGATGTTATAAAATTAATACCCACGATTGAAGTAGATAGGTACAAGCATTCGTCCTCATAACACAGATGAATGCCCCTAGCGGAAATCGAACCCGCTGCTGCTGGCACAGTAAGTATACACTGAGCCAAACGTACTTTTTTAGTTTCATCTGCATGTCCATCTGCCATACTTATGTCAGAACCATTCTACTAAAATCTCGGTGCCCCTGACTCCCGTGCCGTTTAGTGGCTATCATGCATGGGCGATGCGGAGGTACTGGGTTTGAGTCCCGGTACAGTTAAATTTTATTAGGGTTACGAAGTTGCTTATGCCTCGGAGAACACGTAAAACTCGCTGGCAGTGTTAAGTAGTCGTCCCTTCATGTCTGCGCGTACACTTATGCACTATACCTAATACCTATCTCCTTAATGAGATTGGCCGCTTCGGTTGGAATCGATCGGGACGATATTACATTTTTACTGTTGGTTTTGTAAATCTGATTTCTTGTCTAATAGACATACTTACATATAAACTCGAAGAATAACTTGCATTCAAGTACAGCATTAATGTAACTAATGGAAAAATAAATTTCATTGCACATAAGATTATGGTATCTTTGGATAGTAAAGTTTTATAAAAATGAGATATATACATAGCTATTTATCTCATTTTTTTCATCCAAACGAACTTTTCTACTTAAATTAGTAATTCTAGTTACGTTTTATAATCATGCTAGTTTAGTGTGAGTCAATACATAAGAAACTAAACAGTAGGACTTAGTAGTCACACTGTACTTTATTACCATATCATAATTTGAAAATCAAAAGTCAGAAAAGGTCATTTTTATTTTGTATTCGTAAATTTTATTTTCTAACCTTACTAGTACAGCAATACAGCTTTGTTACATCGGGATCCGAGTCAATACACTGAGGAATGTGCGCGAGAGGGCCGCGATCCTGTGTTTGAGTAAATCCTCTATTTACTTCCAAGCACTCTAACGGCTTTGATTAATATTGCGTAATAAAAACAAATCCCCATATGAAATGCCCATGTAAGCCCCATAAAAATCCAAGTAATATATTTACGCAAAAGTAAAATTATTTGGAAATGACCACATACCTAATTACCTACCTAATTATTTGATAAATAATTAGTATGCGTTTGTTGTAATTAAATATTCGTACGAAGATATAACTAGACTAAACATAAAACATCAATAATTTATCTGTATGTTTGTTTGTATCCGCTAATCAATTTAATACAGTAAAATTTTCAATGAAACACATTTCATACATTTAATATTGCCTATAGAAAATTCAAGCAAAAGCAAGTTATTTTTTTTTAAATGTTTCATCTGGTAAGTAGCCATTGGTATGAAAGTAATATCTACACCTAGCATAATAGGTATTATATACCTATTAAAAGCTGATTTTTTTTGTCGTGACACTCCATTGAAATCAAGAAATTATATTATATTTAATTATATTCTCTATTACGATGGTCATAGACATGGTTAATTGGTTAATCATGCATATTTATTTAAGGTCAGCATGAATTCCGCCCGAGAAATGAAACTGTGACCTCAGGCACAATAGAGAGTACGTAGAGTAGTAATATGGTAATAGTTAGACAGAGCCTTATACACATTGCGCTACAACCACTGTATGCCAGTTCATAGCTAATTTTATTAATAAAATTAACGGTATAATTTAAATAATAATTTTATATGTTCATCGATGATATTGTAAAGTGCAGTTATACTCTTGCATCACTCGTTACAAAGGAAATCTTCGTGTCAGGACCATAAATTCGTAATGAGTCGTATTTCTTGACCGACTGATTTGCGAGTTCTTTGCCAATTATTTGTTGTAATTTATTATTGGTAATGTCCCACATCGAAATGGCAGTAAAAGTAAGAATGTAAGTTGATTGCGTCGCTACAGTACTCTTAGAGTTATCAAGTGGGTAGGTAAGAGTAGTCTTATTATTTTTGTTGGCACTAAAAGCATTACTGAAGCAGGTAGTCAGCGGATCTAATGAAGGAATTGAAAATATATTAGAAGATCATCACATTAGCTTTGTTTCGTTTCGAAATTCGAGTAAGTAGTTAGATATACATAAGTGTACTTATTGGGATAATAAATATAAATAGGTAATTTTACGCTTGTAACATTATTGCATTATTCCATAATGGCACGTTTACACCGTTTCCTTACATGTTGGTAATATATGCAAATTTTTTCCTTTACATACCAAACTAATGTATAAAATATATGAATACAGGTTTTATAATCTCCAGAATTCAATTTAAAATTTCGAAACTGTATATATTATTATTATTATTATACATAATATAATTATTATTAACATTTTCTAAATTTTAATTCCCTTTTATTCTGCTAGTTTTTAAATTATCTGGGTAGGTACTTAACTACGTATATTTTATCTAGTGAAGTGTCCTACTTTTAAGCACTGTAATCATATCATCACTTTTAGGGTCACTGATTGCAATTTTATCTTTATATTTGGTTTTAATTATACACTGCTTTTTCAATTAACAGTTTTATTGTGCACTGAGAATCAGTTAATCTCAAAATTTCAGATAATGCAAATCACACGTAGGTACCTAACTAATAAAAGAGTAGATTAAATTTTAAATAATTAAGTTATAGTCTGCAATGAAAATAATTATACAATTCAATTCAAAAATATTCCTTTAACAAGCTTTTTGCATCGACGCCATATGATAATATGCAAATTTACTAAGTAGTAGGTACGTTAATATAGTATAGAAGATAGGTCATTTGGTCCGTAACTCAACTTTAATGTTTATTGAAGTAACTGGTCAGTAAGCATTCAGGTTTTAATTTTATTAAAATATTCTCACATTATAAACACTTCTAACAATAAAATAATAAAACTAAACCCTCTAAAAGTCAACAATGAATGTAGGAAACGTTCAAAGAAATTCCGTTCATAGTTACGATGCTTTGAAACCCGTAGGTGGCCGAACCAGTGGCTTTACACATATCATTATTATAATATTATCTGATAGAAATTTGATTAGTCGACTACGCTGAGGTACTCTATGTAATCGGTGTTTACAGCTAACGGAACTCACAGTACTGCTAATTACCATGGTCTCTAATAAAAGCTGCCCCGATTTAATGACTGATACGGAAAGAAATTTTATGCGGCCGCCAGCGTATCTAACCGAACTCAGTAGTCAACTTTAATTTAATTTCAATGTAGGCATCAATTAGATTAAGTAATAAAAAGTTCATAAAATTTATTAATATGTTTTTAATTTGGTAGTAAAAATTGAATGAAAATGTTTTGTGCCAAGTAGAATATGCCAGTCGTGCCATGCCATGCTAACAGTACCTACCTTATCGTATATAGGTATAGTCATAGAAGCTCACGTATTTTACACTCATGCCGATATTAAATCAAATTTCCAAGAATGTGTAATATAGAGTAAGTATAGTTATAAATGCAAAAACTAAAAATATTGTTGGAATTTTAGGTTATTTATCTTTTCAGTATTAAAAAGTTTCACATAATATAAAATAAACCTTTCATTATAGATTTAATATTAAATAAAATTATGTTACAAAATATAAACATGCAAGTGTTACATTTACTCTTACGCCGTCAATTCCCTTACTTATAGAGAAGACGGACCAAAACCCGTATAAATAAGTAAACACTTGCCGGTCGGACCCTCGATACATGAAAAATCTCAGTAAATTGTAGAGATATAGCGTCGAGGGATGTTCCAAGCGGCGCGCGCTTGGAGCGAATTCAACGCGTTGTCGCCCCGCCCGCCCAGCGACTCGCATACCGCCGAACGCCGCCGCCGCGACCGGCCGTGCCCGTACCGCATACTACTGTTAGTGAACATTAATTTACAATAGTAATAGTAAAAGTGATGATACTAGTTTATCGACTATAAATCTGTGCAGTGTTGTGATCGCATAGCAGGTAAGTGTTAATTGCTCAGTCGCATGCCGCGCCGCTGTTTGTCGAGCAAACAGTCACCGCTCGGAAAACAAAGCGTCGGTAACCCTTTGGGTGTCGTGTTCGTGTTAGCCTGTGACAATTCGACACTTTTCGTTGAATTTTAGCGTGTGCTCGGACCGTTACAGATTCTTGTTGATTCATATTTTTTATTGATATCTATAACTAGCAGTAGGTATGAGAACTTTAATGAGATAACAAAATTATTAAATTAATAGGCAAATTTACTGGAAGCAGGTTGCTTTACTTTAACCATATAGCTACTTCTAAACTATTATATTAATTTAATATTAAAACATAGGTGTACTTACATATTTTTTTATAGACATTCCGGATCTTATCTCTGACTGCATATATTAATTAGAATATAAATTATAACATCGTGTAGATGTGTACTATTTACAAATTATGTATTTTAATATAAACATAAAATATGTTAAGCAAATGCTTTACCTATTTGAATTTATAAAAAAAATATTTAATTAATATGAAGGATAGTTGGTATATCGGAGTTATGTTATCAAAAGATAAAAGTGAAGGAATGAGTGCAGTTAATAATGAACCCTTAAATCATAAAACATAAGTTTAAGTTACTCTATATATATATTAAAATACTTTTTATAAAATATTATTTCTGTTAGTTGCTTTCAGATTGCTATTATAAATGTATAATCTTTTAGTTGTGTGTTTGTGTAGGATTCTGTAACCACATAGACAACATACTGTTAGGCAACTATTGAGCACTCGAGGTAGCTACTAGTTTCTTATAACTGAATCCAATTGAACTAAACGTTAAAATCTGTACTCCTCTAATGTTCAACTATTGACGCTTTTACATACATTATTATATAGGTATACAATAAAAATATTATTATTAACTAGCTGACCCGGCGAACTCTGTTCCGCTAGAATAAAAATTACTGATTATTGATTTCTGACAAAATTTATAATTATTAAATTTTCAACCATACTTAATCATAGATATTCCATGTCAGATGCATTTTTGTTATAACACGTTTTATAGTGACTTGTATTCTTTGACGTTTTATGTCACGTCACACGGGAACGCGGTCGAACGGGATAAAAATATCTTGTCTTATGTCCGTCTCCTGGTTTTAAGCTATCTCCCCACCAATTTTCAGCCAAATCGGTTCAGCCGTTCTTGAGTTATAAATAGTGTTGTAGGCTACTAACTACTAACTAACACGACTTTCTTTTATACTTATATATATATATATATATAATGTAGATTTTCTATAAAATAGAGTACCTTAACGATAAATTTGATCTAGGAAATCTTAAAATAAAATTTGGAACTTTTTAAGATTTTGGGATCTTTAAAATGCTAAACAAATAGGTATCTTCAATTTCAAAAGTCCAATTAGGATCCTTCACAAATCTGATTTCATTCGGTAAGCAGATGTGACAAAGAGCCACTTTCCTTTGACTTTCTTTTAGGTTATATAAGAATATTGTAGGTCTCTTAACTCACAAACATGTGTAATTGTGAAAGGTACCTTCTAGTTTTAAATGTTTTAAAATAGGTAGGTATGTATAAAAGTCTGTAGGTATTCTCGCTAAAACTAAAAAACTGCTGGACCGGTTTCTTTGAATACTTAATTCTTTTTTTTTATTACTATGTTGGTGTGCCAAGGTCAACTTAAACCACAGTAATAAAAAGAGGGAAAACTAAAAAAAACTGTTAGAAAGTAAGAACCATTTATTTAATCCGTACGGGAATCCTTAACTTACTATAAAAATGTGGTAAATAACTTTCACATACAAGAGGACGGGTTTTTAATATACTACTTATATATATATTTTTCAATATTTACTATTATACTAGTAATACCAATGCCATAAATCCTACTAATATTTTAAATGTAAATGTTCGTGTGGATGGTTGGTTACTTAATCACACGAGAAGATGTAAATAAAATTCTATCATTTTTCCGACTCTCTACCGTGCCAAAGTGCAACCCTATAAAACAAAGAAAACTATTGAATACTCTTTAATTGGAGCTTTTTGTATAAGTATAGCTATAGCTAATCGTGCACTCAGCCTTCGCATTCTACATTCAAACGTGTCAAATGTTTTATTATCAATATAACTCATAAATAACTTTAGAATAGAACCCAATAGAGATATTAGAATGCTAATAGTTTTATAGAGTTACAACGCTCTATTTAACAAAACACTCTAACTTTAGTAGGTGCAATCAAATTCAATGGTATCGTACACATATAATAGATACTGTTAAATAATAACAACAAATCGTAAACTAAGAGGAAGCTTAAAAATTGACCTCTGGCCGCTTGAAATTGCTTTATAGCTCGTAGTTGCGCAAGAGGCTGCTTCTAATCCACTACTTGGGTGTCTAGTTTTATGTTGAGCTACATAAAGTGCAATAAACGTATCTCACCGTAACTAAACATGCTATCATAATTTGGACTCTATAACCCTTATAATAAGAAATAACAGAACTTTTGATGCCGACAGTACACGTGGGTGAATCGTAGGCCATTATAGTTTACGGCGTATCATTCATTTAGCGAAATGTGATGGATGGGTTGGTGTGATTTACATACTTTTTTATATTGAAGCACTCATCTCGTTCCAATTTCAATTATGATAATCTTAAAATGCGAATGAGTTATCATTAGAATATTTAAGGTATAGATCGCTATATAAAGGTAGCTTATCATACACTCATATGAATAAAGCTTAAGTATTATAAATAAGTAATGCTTTTCATACTCATAAAAGCTTATAATTTGTGTTGAATAACCTATAACCCTCGAAAAGACGGTAGTAACCAATTAATTCATTAAGTCAAAATAAACGCTAACCACTAAGTAGAAAAACTAAAGGATTAATAAACAAGCTCCAAAATAGAAAATCGAAAGAAATAAAAGGTTTCTAAACCGATTTAACGCCATGTTTTATATAATCGAGAGCGCTCATAAAACTCATATTAGTAATTACATTCTCTAGTGAGTGTAAATTTGTGGTTGTACGATGTATTTCTGAAAGAATTGCTATTTACTAGTGAACGGTGAATTCTAATCAATATCCAATCAGCGGTCGGCAGTAAAGTTAACTAAGCGGGAAATTAACTGAGTCCGCGAGGAACTGTCTGCTAATGGTGTGGGTAAAGAATAAAAGCAATCTATGTGCAACTAAAATAAAATAGTGATTAAAGTACCTACAAACGTATAATAATTTACGCCAATTATACCTTCGTGGTTTATTTACTGTATGATTGTTAACATAAGATTTTCTTTAGTGGGAGTACACCTGTCGATTTATCGTATAATTTTTACCTACTAATAGGCTAAGGGCAAAACAAATCATTATAAATTTGATATCCAACACCATCTACACTAAGATAGATTATCTTTAGATAATATTATATTGATAAAAGATTTATTGTAAGATAAAATATTTGTGTAAAATATACTAACATAATTATTAAACAAATTACTGTTGATTTTAGACTTACCTAATCATTACTTTACCATTAACATTTTTTTTTGTTCATATTTATAAAGTCAAAGAATAAATAACGTATTAAAAGTTTATTTAGGAGAGGTAGGTTAACCTATTCCGTCGGATTTTTGATATAAAGTTCGGCCAAGCATATCCGGAATATATGATAACATTTTTGCTCGCTACATTCCTGTTAGGTGTTGTGACACGGAATTAGGACTACCTTCAATATTGCTTATCTTAGTTTAGGTATTTTTTAATATTGTCTGTAATATTTTCTATTCTCTTAGTCCTCGTTCCTACTTTGTATATCTCGATGCAATAAGTATATATGTTTACTACTATGCTCTTTACAATCATGTACATATGTACATGATTCATTTGCCTTAACTGCCTTGGTGGTGTAGTGACTATCATATAGGTATACGGTCGCACACCGGGAGGTCCTCGGTTCCAGTCCCGGGTTGGGCCAAGTTTAGTAATGGAGTGTTTCTGTTTTATAGGCCTCAGTAATAGCCCGAAGTTGAGAAGTAGGCCGTCGGTCCTGCGCCTTCACTCTCACTGGTCGAGTCGAGTAGTTGTCCCACTGGAATATGAGAGTGATAAGAAATAGAGAGGGCACTCGTGTCACTGTGCACTATAATAACACATAAATTCACACACACACACACACATTTTTCTTTTTTCTCTTATTAATTATCTGTACTAACGTTAGTAACTGTTAACTATTGGTCTAGTATTATAAATCTAGAGAAAGGTTATGGTGCTCGTAATACAGGAATTTCCTAGTACGAGCTCCTAAGCACTCTTTCTGTATACTTTTTCCTTGTACATTAAACAGTTATGTTAAGACTATATTTTTGTAACCTAATCTTTTGCTTTAAATAAATAAATTAAATTAAATAAATTAAATATCTCCTGCGCAGATGGCTAGTCTCAATGAGATTGGCCACCGTGGCCGTAATCGGTTGGAGGACATCATCATCATCAGCCTAACTGCCTCAGCGGCATAGTGGCTGTTAATTCTTTACGGGAGCGAAAGTTTTGGAATCATGGGGTCAAGGTCTGATATGACGGTGTTTCGGTCGCATAAACGCAGACAGGAGTTATAGTCAATACGTCTTTTGAAATGATGCCCTTCAGAAACGCTTAGTAAACGTATCTATAGATCCTCGCGTACATTCAAAACTCGCTATTTTATCGTTTAACTACAGAATCGCTCCATTTAACAAGCAAACAGTCAATTCAGTGCCAATAATTTCAAATGTTATGAACTTTTGAGTCAATAAATCGAGTGAACGACTCTAAAGGTTGTTATTTGTCGTAAACGCTTACAAATGGACACTAAACTTCTAGCTGTTTGTGACGTAGATATTACCTACAAATTATTATTAGTGCTTAGCGTGGCTTCGTGAGGTGACGTCATCCTGTGTGCTTGCTGTTTGAATGAACTATATTATTGGGATTTGAGTAGATAGGTATCTCTATTATACCATGCTGTCAAAATAGTTAACATGTAGGTACATAATACTGAATAGTTAATATTAAACTGTAACCTACCTATACCTAAGTACTATGCATTAAAATATTTTTAAGTTTTTACGATTTACTTAATGATTTATTAAAAAACGTACGTAAAGACATCTACAAGACACCAATTTATTTATTTTTACGTATGAAGCATGATATTTTAGAATTCTACCAAAAAAATCGATTTATCTCGGTAACTAGATACTACCTAACAATAATAATGATTTCATAAACCTATTTTATATTCCTACTTAATACATAATATTTATGTTACAGGCAACCTTTATTTCTATCTCATCTTTAAACCAAACCTATTTAACTTAAAAAACTTAAATTCTAACGATAAGCTTTTAAGAATAAAATTGGGGTTCAACTGCTCTTTCTAAATAGGGAAGCTTATTTTAAACATGGCAGAGTACAAAGGCGGTCTCGATTTCAGTGACGTGTGGGCGTGGCCTGATCAGGCTCTGCCCTTTGCAAATGGCGCCGAAATCGACCAATACCGTTACGGACAAGGCTTCCATTTTTAAAAAGTAATTGTCAGTGGCAAAATTTATGGACATCGTCCCTATTCTTTAACATTCAGATTTTTAAGAATAATAATGGTTGCTAGTATCTTTTTTCTACTTTCTTAAAAAATGTTCAGATTAACTTCGAATTTAATAATAAATAATTTTATTACCAAAAGTATTTTTATTCTGCAAATTTTGAAGTAAATAATAATAATAACAAAATTATGTATAGTAAAAATAATTAAAATTAAATATACACTATTCATTGATATAGGTATTATAATTTAATGGCTTCAATGGGTATCAATAAATTATAAATATTTTTCATTTATTTTGGTATGGTACCCTTAAAATGTACTTTAAATGTACACTACATTTTAATATTTGTCAATTTTCAACAATGTAGTTTGTTGCTGAAGGACATCTATGTGGTTAGAAACTAAACAAACTTACAAGAAAAGTAAAAAGAGAAACTAGTTCCTTAAAGCCGAAAGAGATGTCGCTAGTAAGCTTTTTTTGGGGCTTAGTTCAAAGGACAGTTATTAGATGGCGCTTTTGGAGGGTTGTAAAACGATTCTTTGTTAAATGTAGATGGCAGAGCAAAGAGAAAATATAAAAATTTTATAATGTATATAATAGGTATATGTACTATAATGTAAAAAAACTAAATATTATTTAGGAATCTTTTTTATTTCTTACTTTAAAAGTAAAATGATAAGCCTATTATTTACCCAAAAGGCAATTTTAGTCAGTGGTAACCTACCAAACGCGTTTGCTTGGAAAGTGGATTCAAATCCTCTTTGGAGGAAATCTGCATATCCCAGGCAAACTGATAGTTCAGTGAAACTTCACAAGTTTTAGAAAAACATTTTAAGTCCTCAAACCAGCGCTTTGCCACCCAGGTCTATGTATGGTTTGAGCCCCCTCCTATATAGAGGTGATACCCGTACACAGCTGTGCGAAAGTACATATTTTAGAGGCTCAATACACATATTATACAAGTAGGTAGGTACAATCCGTACTAACGTAAGAAGGTATATAGATTTACTACAAGTTCTTTGATTTTCAAGATGGTTTTATTCATTTTCAACCGACTTTATAACAGAAGAGGTGCTCAATTGTAGTGGTAGAGGAGACCGTGGAAGATCGACCTTCACCGATCTGATAACCAGATGAGACATATTTTTTATCGAATATAATTTATAAACAAATATGCCTATAATTACTTGCCTATCTGAAAGTGCTCATGGCTATTTTTAGCCAGGCAACAGTGCTTTAAGTATGATTTTTTGCAGGCAATTCTATATGACTGATTTTGTAATAAAATGATCTAAAATTTGATATAACTTTCGATAAGTTAGCAGAACGATGGAGTCACCTATAATGACTTACCTGTTCACATCGGCTTGCCAGGTAGATGCACAAAAATGAGTAGGCAAACCTACTGAGGCATATTCTGTGTGTTAAAAACTAACAGTGAAATAAAATTCATTTGGTTATCAAAAGAATGAAAGTGATGAAAAAAAAATCGATTAAAGTTGATTTAATAAAAAATAGCCATGAGCACTTTCGGATAGGCAAGTAATTATAGGCATATTTGTTTATAAATTATATTTGATAAAAAATATGTCTCATCTGGTTATCAGATCGGTGAAGGTCGATCTTACACCGGCTCTTAGACCATAGGGCATTTATAAACCTTCAATCTTTTTTGATTGAAAGTAAAATTTGTCCAATTTAAATTGAATAATAAAAATACAACTCAAGTGTGTAGTATAATAGGGATTGATTGATTTTTCTCATATATACCTATTGAATTTTAAAATAATTTTAACATTTAAGTAGTTGCTACAGTAAAATGCAAAATTAAAAACCTTCAAAAAACCAAACAGAACGAAAACGAAGACATCGAAATGACAACACTTAGAAGTAAAAAAAATGATTGCAAATTTATAATTAGGTACTTTCTACAGATATGTAGGTACCTAAACAAATATTTTCGAAGTCGGTGCCGATACAAAACAAAGCTTATAAGTAGTAGGTACAATTTGTTGGCTGGAACCAACTCTGAATACATATAAGTATCTGTTTATGTATTTATAGTACCTAAGTGAATGAAAATTACCAATCAGTGCAGTTTAAAATTTTTTTTCTAAGTTGGTTTTTTCATTTTTTTATCGACAGCAAGAGTATAATTGTATTTAATAATATTTTTATACGAAATAAAGCTTTTTATTGCAGTTAAACTTGTAGTATTACGTATGTTATATCTACAATTGTCTCTAGGCACAATGATTGTGACGTACTAAGAGAAGGAAAAAAGAACACCGTGAATTTATTTTTTTGGAAAATATGGGAGATCTTAAAATAGACCACGTTACCCGACTGAAATTCCGGCAGATCTTGTTAGAATCAATTTAGTGATTTGGGAAATGCACGGGTGAGAAAAGACTTAAGTTTTATTTATTACCTACTGATAAATATCAATAGGTAGATAGCTCTTATTAACTTACTATGTAATTCTAAACAATATTTATAAATATATAGATATGGTTCTTACATTTAAATAAAAAAGTAGAGTCATTCGGTAGGTACATAAAAATGATCTACCAACTTCTAAAATTTTTTTAGAGAACATGTCATATCACATAATTAAACTAGATACATATAACTATTTTGAATTTTTTGTTCTTTATTTCTATAATAAAGTCACTGTTGTAAAATATACATAACATGCTTAAAATACTTTCCTATTTAGATATGTCTGAACTCTAATTGGTCATTATATAAACTGTACCATAGTACATATTTAAAACATCTTAATAGGTAACACAAAAATTTAATATATATACGGAATACACGAAGCTTTAAGGCAAAAGGTTAGTAGATAAACATGTACCTACTTATATAGGTACCTGCATTGCCTGCTATAAAATACGTGCAAAAGCTGGTATCGTGGCAGCAAGTGCTTAGAAAGATAAATTTACGAAAGCCTTAAATGTCTAGTGAACTGCCTAACTATAATATCTACAGATAAGCTATCTCATTTGATAGGTAGACGGACAAAAGATATCCAGTTATTAAGATTTCAATGGTATTTCAATATAATTTTCAAGCTTATCACCCTAATTTTAAGGTGCATATTTGTGGTGAAGGTAGTCTTAAGTTCAGCTTCCACGAAAAGGGGGAATAGGGTGGCGGTCACGTATTGATTGGCGGCCATTTTTGATTCGCGCATGCGTCTTACTGCTATTGTGCCCCTTTAACTATATTAATACAGAGATGGCGCTGGTAAAATTATGTTTTATTTTCGGGAAATTGATTATTTTAAAGTATCAATTTTTGAAAATTAAGTTATTACACTGGGTATAGTAGGTAGTAAGGTTGTTTCAAAAAATAACTTTAGACAGCAATGTAAACTTTTGGGTAAGCACAATGAATCATGAAAAAATGCATAAAGGAAAATAAATATACATTTTCAACAAGTATATAACAGTACATACCTGTTACCAGTTAGGTAGGTACGTATAAATAGACCTGCGTAATTGTGAGTAGGATATATTATGATAGATACATTACTCATTATTATTAAATTATTCATCCTTAGGTTATCTACTTAAATTAAAGTAGGTAATACTAACTAGATACCTATGCGTTTATATTTATTTAGGTAAATTAAATACTTAGCTACGTGTGTGTTTCCTAACGAGACTGAGAGTGAACAAATAAGTACAAAATACAAAATTTATATAGGTAGGTACTTATTTATTTAATGAAACCAATCTGCAATGATAAATTTAAATCCGTATTATTGCTATATTTTATTCATAAATCATAAGAGTGTATTTTGTATAATTAATATAGTAGGTACATAATATATTGATATACCAGATACCTAGGAATACTGTTTTATTTATCTAAGTATATTCAATACAATTGTCTTTATGAGGACAATTTATGTACCTACTATAATTTTTTAATTCATATTCTTCCTGCTATAAGACTCTTCTTTTAACGTGTTCTTTTAGGTTTCCGTCGGCACATTGCCGTCGGGTTTGTTTAATGATTACAATATCTATAAAGAAGCAATTCATTTTAGAATATTACTTTTTCATATATATTATAAATTTTGGTTTTAGATATGCATACCTTAATCAATTAAAATCTATTAACTAAAATGTTTGCAAATATTTGATAGCGCGACGACAACAAATACTTACCTACTTAAGTGAAAAACTTACAATTTCTCAATCAGTTTTCACATTAAGATATAAATAAATATATGTTGGGACATTATTACACTAAAGCTACAAAGGTAAGCTACAAAGCTTTTGTTACGGAAATCAGATAGTTGATATACTACATAATATATAGTATGTATAGTTTAAATACATACATATTATAAATATAAATACCCGTGACTGGAGTACCAAAATCTGAGTTTAACAAATGAATCCCCTAGCGGGCTCAAACCCGCGACCGCTGGTGCAAGAAAGTAGGGTCACTACAAACAGCGCCAGACGTGTCGTCAAATAAGCACATAATTTACTTTTTGTTTAAATATACAAATACTTACGATACTAAAAATGATATTACACAAATTTATAATTAAGTAGGTATACTTATATATACCTGTATAGTTACAAAACTATATGCATCCTTAACTAAGTAGGTATGTAGGTAGGTATATAATATAGTTAATAAATGTTAATTTTGTATTATATTTAAATTTTATGCTGAAGTAAAAACTACTTGAATATGGTAAACAAATCTAAAGATATGCTGTAAAAGATATATCGCCTTGAATCGCAAAGGCCTTTTTTATGTGCGTTATGAATATGACCCGAGGGACAGCATTTTCCCGGTACTCAGTTTTGTTTTGCATAATACTATGCATAAAACAAAAGTTACTTAAAATAAATGTTTACGTCAAAATTAAAAAAATGCATACTAGTAGGTACGTATGTAGGTTTTCATTTTGAAATATAATTTTAATTTATTGCCATTTTACCAGGTATATTTATGTAACGAGACTCTTTGAATCGTTCTTAAACAGGATAAGTATAAACTCTTTTAGTTGTAGGTATTAAAACGGATAAGTAAATACTATTTATAAAACTTCTATTACAATTTATACGAAACATATAACTACTATATATATGTGGGTAGCTTATACCAATGAGAATTCTAAGCTCGGATCGCCTTCACGTCACGTGCCCGTCGTAATAAAAGCCAACGGTGCCACCCGAGAGAAACGCGCTGAGGGAAGTGACTTTCTTTATACTTTTATACTTTCTTTTTGCTTTATACACTTTTCTTTTTACGTCCCCACCGGGGCCGGGAACGTGACGAAGATATTTCTAAGAAAATTCGAACCGTTGTCTAGTGTAGCGTACTGCGTTCATTTTCCTTTAATGTTGCTTTAAAATACAACATAGTCATGTGTTGAATTACTTATGATAATAGGTGCAAAACTTAGAGTAAACTTTGTTTTATTTGTACATAAGTAGGTATATGTTGTATTAAAAAGTGTTATGTACCTTATAATAAAAAAAAAAAAAAACAAAACTGTTTTGGTACCTCCTAAGCATAGATATTACTTGGAAAAAATCATTTAACATATAAACAGTAAACATAAATAACAGATCTTTTAAACTCAAAGGGGAGTCACTAGATTAGGGGGCTTGAAATTTTGTTTTATTCAAATGATATAACCCTTTTACGAGAAGATCGAGTCGGCGGTGGGTCGGGCGTGGATGATAATTAAAACCTTTACAACTGTGACATTTACGCTGATGCGAGGATCCCAGGCTTAATGAAGGGCGGGCTCTTTGACTGAATCTACGGAATCCCTTAATTAACATTTTCCATGCGAAGGCATCATCGACTTTAATATCGAACACTAAATTTTAAGCAGACAGCTCAAGTTATCTTCATGTAATATTTTATTTAAATTAAATGTTCGTTTTGTATATCGAACCCATACCAAAAACGTACAGAAATTTTTCAACAAATATTTAAATATTAATAAAGCTGCTTGGTATTTTTTAATTAAAAGTTGATAATTGTATTTACTTGTCAAAGAAGGTAAAAAAAATGTAAATCAAAAACTAATCCAATTACAATAAAACTTTGTAGAGTTGAGTTTATGCCTGCAAAAGTTTTTCGTCTCCTACACACGACAGATAGCTTGAAATGTGTATATTTTGAAATTTATTGTTCCAATTTAGTAAATGATGACCAGATGATATCTTCTTCATTATCTACCTGTGTGTCCACGTGCGTCACCTTTCGTTCGAGCGAAGTCAGGGAAGACAGCATGGAACGTACCTAAATAGTTTAT
Source organism: Boloria selene (assembly GCA_905231865.2). NCBI lineage: Eukaryota > Metazoa > Arthropoda > Insecta > Lepidoptera > Nymphalidae > Boloria > Boloria selene. Next base: position 8,373,899 of record HG993142.1, read on the forward strand.
TTATAGCTATTAGTTTAGTTAGTTAGTTCATTAGTTAAGAATTTAATATTGACAATAAATCAATACATTCGAATAGAATTTTCCTTAGTAGGATTCAAAATATTGCAGCTGTTTCTTTATTTTAATTACAGAAATTTTTCATCGGCATATCGATAGCTATAATGGACTACGTTGTTATCAATTCAAGTTCGTGTTTGAGTAAATAGCTACAGGACATTACATTATGAATAAATAAATAAAAACAAAGTATATTATATAAAACCAATTTAATTTTAAGTAAATCAGAATATGAACGGTATTATTCCATTTGTTCTTTAAAGCTTCTTATGATTATCATAAAGTAGATCCAAACTATAACAATAACAAAAATATATTATTTTATAATAGGAAAATTAATTTACAAGTCGAACCTAAGGTTAAATCTTTTTAAGCACTTATTCGTGTTTAGCCATACTAAATTATTCATCGCAATTTAACAGTGTAATATCAGAAATAGTAGCTTATTACTATAGCTTATTCCAAGTATTCCTATGGTACATATTATTATAGGTAAAATAGTAAGAATGTAAATACGTTAATGCTGAATAGTGAATTGTTACTTACTGAGCATGTTTAAGATAAAAGCCAAAGGGCTGGCGAAGTCACGACATTCCACATTTAGAACGGATGTGAGTACACTTACTATTGCATATAATATATATGCAACTAGTATGAATGCTATTCCGAATAAAAATATTTCTGCAGTAATACTTTTTTGCTGTAATGATATAATAATTATTTAATTTATTCCAATATTATCTTGGGCTTTCGGTAAAGGAAAAGTTGCATGTCCGAGAAAGCCTAGCAAGTTTTTAAAGACATGAGAAGTACGCCAACCCACAATTGTTCAGCGTTCACTGTAAATAGTAATAGGTACGTAGGCAATCTGGGCATCCTGATTCCCTCAAATTAAAGAAGAATCACACAATTTATTCAATAAAACTTCTTATATATGTAGCTAGAAGTGGTTGAAGTTGGGCATAATATGTAGATACTACAAACATAAATACTTACAATGACTACACCAATAATAAATATCACTGCAGTAATAATCAGTACGGCATCACCGAAATATACAAAAGGGCGTGCAATTTTTACAATTTCTTCTCCAATCCCTTCAGTGACACACACGGGATAAGCTGTGTAATATGCGAAACCAGTAATTGAAAGCTGAAACATAAAATAATTCTTTACAAATACGAAATATCAACGAAGGACCAGCTTACATATCAACTATTTATTACATGACTATTAGATATTATTTTCGTTTTTTTAGACACTAGCTTAAGATTAAAGATATACATTTTCAATAACTAATGTTTTTTAATTCCTTAACGGTATGTCTGTAATCGGACAAATAAAACAAAATAACATCTATATTATTCGGCGATATTTCACAAAGCTGCTACTATTTTTATATTCCTTATTCCTAACATTGAGATCTAAAAGACAAAATTTTCATTAAAATTCATTGTTTATTTATAAACTGTTCAAGTTATAAATTATTGCTACAAAAGTAATTGTTTAAACTAATGCAAAACCTTACTACCAAAACGATGAAGCCCATTGAGATCAAGAATCTTACACTAAAAGCACAATTTATTTCTTAAGTGTATAAATACTTACGATTGCCCATACAGCTATTAAGATAGAGCCAATTTTTAAATTTATACAAAAGCAACATTGATTATGAATTGGTAGAAAATCAAAAACCCCCATTTTCGCTTTTTCACAAATATTTTAAGATTTCAACTAGTATACTGTCAGAACCTTTATACAGATTCTTAAAATTCATAGTTTCAAAAAAACCTTCTTATTTGTACCTTCTGACTTTTGTAGGCCAAGAATTATAGATTTTGACATTAAATATTATATACATAGGTAGGTACAATTTGTACCTAATACTAGCGATTTAGGTTCCCTCGGGTTCATCGTTAGATATTCGTTTTAATGGTTTAATGATTCACATGCAAAATAAACAGTTCTGACTTCTGAACTATTCGATTTTCCAGCTATATTTTCTTTCGGGATTCCACTATTTTTCTAACTTGATCTACCTACTCATGACACCCCTAACAAAACAGAAAAAAACAAAACTACCTATTTTTTATGTATTGATGCGATAAACGCAGTCAATAATCAATATAATATTATTGTGTATAGTATTCATTACGTGTTATGTTAAAATGACTATGTATAAACAAACTGTAGGAACGTTAATATCACACGCACCAAACTGGTAGCAACGACTGAAAATGGCACGCAGAGGTACAGTTAGGCAGCTAACAGCTAGGTATACATCACACAATCATAGATTAAATCGAGAGCGTGTGCAATAGTTATTTAATTTTTCGAACCGTAACTTCTTGTCTAAAAGCTAGGCGATGGAGTTAGAAGAAAATGTAAGGTCATGCGGCAAGCGAGATGATACTCTTACTTAATTAAGGGCTAAAGCACACTGATATTATGACATTTACAAAATATGTTTTTGTTTTCTATCAAAAATTACTATTATAATTTTATCACAAATAAGTTATCCATTTGTACTGAATTATAAATATTTTCCAATGATTTCTGGAAGAAATCTCTTAAAGAGCTAAGTCATCCTTTGCACACAATGTCTCCGCTTCGTTTTTATATGTATGTGCTTTTCTTTTGTGTGGTACATAAAAGAAAGTGTAAGTAAGAAGTAATTTCGAAAGTATATAACAAAGTACCTATTATAAAAAATAATCAAATAGTAAAACTAAACTCTTTAGCATAATCTAGCCTCACAGGTCGTTTTCAGTGCCCTTCAGTTTTGTATGATATAATAAAATACTGTTATATATAAGTTAAAAATTATATTTTGCAATCAGAGCTTAAAACTAAAATAAAAAAAAACAATTTGTTTTATATTTTATTCCGATTGTAAAGAAGAATTCATTTGTTCTGCATAGCTATTAATAACCAAAACAAAATAGCCCCACACTGAAAATAATAATGATTAACATGATTATAGATTAAACTCCACCTGTATACAATGTACTTACCTACAATACAGATAACATATTACTATTATTAATAGGTATTACTCTCAGACCTACATATAAATTTATTTCAATTTTACATTAACAAGCACATTAAAAGCAAAATTTCATCTAATCAGCTTTTACTGCTACTCTGAATATTTACCTAATTTATGCTTTGAGAACCAAAAAACGATTTTGTAAAAAAAAATCGGTACTTATGTATTAACGCCACTGCAGCTACAGATTTGTCAGATAAGGTTAGGATTGTGGAAACTGTTCGAACCTAACCTAACCTACTTAGAAAGAAAGGAAGATTTATAAATTTACTTTCTGCACCTATGTTATCAAAAATGAAAGTAAATAATCTTCGACTATGGATCGATTCGATATAGGCATATAATATCTAACCTTACCTAACCTACCTAGAAAGATAGAATGATTAACCTTATGAACCTATTATACCCAAGTCGAAAAAAAAGTAATTTACGATGATAGTAAATTAACACAAATAGATTAATGGAGCTGTGGTGGCTTTAATACGTAAGCACCTAAGAATCATATTTAACTGAAAGTAAATAGATAGATTACATAGAATTAGCTACTATTGCTATTACCTAATAATTGGTAATTCTTACTAATTGTATAAAGGAGAAAATTATGCCATTGAGTGCTATACCAATGGCAGCTTGTATATTGTTCATGTATTATGATTACAGTGCTATATATTATTGTAATAACGCATGTTAATAACACACTGGTTATAAGAATATCTGCGGTGACGGGCAGAGACTGTAACAATATTAATCAATTATAAGCTCAGTAAATAAAAATCCTTTAAGTTAAGTTTTTTTCTAAGAAAATTAGTTTAAAAAATATAATAATATGTAGTATTAATATCTTTACCCAAAATATTCCAAACAGATAAGCGAATAAACTAGCGATCAATATTAGTTCACAGCTGAAGAGAACCCATCTTAAGATATTGCTAAGCGTTTTGATAGGACTGGAGCTTGAATAGAGTTCCTTACAAAATGGAGTACATAATACATTTGCAGTACTGATACTTGCCAACTAGAAAGAGTACCTTTATTGTATTCAAAATAAATCTTATACCTAAAGGTTATTTTATATTCTATAATTAGCTAATAAAATAAATAATATTGCAACACAAATTATAGAGACAAAGCCGTAAATAAGGTTTTATTAACATCAGAATAAAAATTAAAAACCTTTCGTTCACCTGTTCATTAAAATATTGTCTATTGGTTTTAATAATCTTATTTACTTACCATCCCCAAAAATATAATAATTAAAGAGGCTAATTTAAGATTTTTCGTACACCAACAAAATCTGTTTACGGTTGGAAGCCATTTAAATAATCCCATTGAAGACTTTTATGTTAATACTCTTACGACGATAAACTAAATTAAAGTTCCCATTAAATATATTGCATGAAATACCGTTTCGTATAAATATAACTTTATTTGCTTTTTTTAGTATGATGTCATGTACAAAACAATTGCGAGATTTGACAAAATATACCCACAGATAAATTTTCCCCGTTACATTAAGGTAAGCGCATACTAAAAATTTTTGTCATAAATTTAGTTTTCACAGTTTAAAATCATATTAGGTTCCTGTATCTCCCCTCGATATACATACTGTGTATCTATTTAGTCTGAAACCAACCAAAAAAAAAACTTTTTTGCAAAACATTAAAATGAATATGATTGATGATTCAGTAGGACTTTTTCAGAAAAACTATCTTTTTCCCAATTTTCCCAAGGTTGATTTCCGAAGGTTCTTTAAAATAATATATTATTGCAAAATGTTTTATCTACTAGCTAAGAATGTATTAACATGAATCATAACTTATATTGAGATAGAGATAAATAGAGAATACAGGGTTGTACTATAGAAATTTCATTAGACGGAACTGTACTGCTGGTAATTAGAACTATAATAATATTGAACGTATACTTTCATATTCATAGTAATAAAGTCATTTTAATTAAGGATAAGGTATTCATGCCGATCAAAGCATTATAATATAATATAGTAATATAATTAAAAAATATTATAATATTGTTTCTCGAGATACATTATGACCAAAATCCAGATAAATAAAATGTGTAATTTGAATGTGTTTTTTTTATTGTTATTTAGTAATAAATTAAATCACTTTGTAATGTAATTTTGAACCTATCGTATACCTACCATAGTTCCCAATTACTAGATAATACCAATATTGTAAATGAAATTTCTTTATACTTACTTAGTACCTACTGCAGTTGCAAATATTTTTGTTACTGCATGTGCTTATCATATTGGAGTAGGTAAGAGCAAAAATATTTCCCCTTTTTAAATCATAGGTATTAAATGACGAGTGAAAATGTACGGTTCTCGCACCGTGCTATAATGATCATAGTAGGTAAAGTTAAACAATTTTGGATGGATTTATGTATTATTCAATATCATGTCATTACACTACACAATACTTTACATGGGAGCTTAAATAAAATATGTATATTATTAGATACTATATTAATAGATGAAGTGGAATGTAAGGCATGCGTATGAAACGTGTAGATAAGGTACTCAATTCGTAGACTAACCAGTCTTTTAACGTAATAAAAATCTTATAAATGTATATTTTCAACCGTCAAATTATAACACGTAAGCTGTATAGCAGTATAATAAATAACTATATAAAAGAATTGTATAATAATTTTCGATCAATTTTTTTATAATCTTTTTCTAAAAGCTTATAGAAATCTAAAAGATTAATTTGGTAGATGTCTTCGACTTAGGAATGCAATGCTATTAAAAAGTAGATTCACAAATCACACAGACAATTTAAAACTCTTAAACATATATTGACTAAAAATAAAAGCCAAAAAATAAAGTAGGTATCGAAGTTTATTAAATATCTAAATAGGGTTAAAAAGGCTAATGTAATGATTTGAATAAATCGTTCCCTAACTGAAAACGAGGGCGGGGTGAGTTACATTACAGTAACATGAATTAATCAAGATAGGTAATAAAATAATGCTAGCCGACCAACGTTAAAAAACAAAATGTATAATGTAAGTAATGGAAATAATTAGAAGTATTTATAATTAATTAAGGAATGATAATTTATAAAGAATTGGTACTTTGTAATTTAAATTAGACGAGAGGTTTATTTTTAAATAGTGCACATCACTATTCATATTTTTTCCACGACTTTAGTGTCTAATAGGTGTCTTTCATTTACAAACAAAGCTAAATTTTTATTTCGTTATTTACCATTTGACCTTTATGTCCTTTTCACAAATACGGTAATTAGATACTTGGGTTATATTAATAATGGAAAGTATGATAATAATGGAAAGAAATTCAAAACTAAGCCTACCTACTTGTTACATGGTGCATTTATAAGTGTAGTTGATGTTTAAATATAGATTTAATTCAACTTCATAAAATATGCTCTCTACATATTATACTATAATATGTGCTACAGCTTTACTTACAACGTCAATACTTATTCGTGTCTAAGTAGGTATCATTCAAAAATATACCTACTATTCGGCAAAGTAAATATTTTACCTAATACAAAGTAAAATAATAAAATAAACATGTAGTAGTACGTACGATAAAACAAAAAAAGTTGAGCATTTCCAAAAAATAATCCAACACTGAAAATCCGCCACCCATGGACTTACAGGCAGACACAAAAAAAATCCATGTATGAAAGACAATATTATTGACAACACCTATAAAGATGAGATGCTTGTTTACCTAAAAAAAACATAAATTACTAATAATTAATTAAATAGCTAGAAGAAAAAGCTCTGCTGAAAATGTGACCGGAGCCACATTTTCATTTGTGCAGATAGATAAATCCTTTTTTGAATATCAATACCTAATATGTTAGGTCACCTTATTTAAAATATTAAAATATGTATAAGGAAATAAATAATGTCTACTATTTTAACTAAATTATTAATACTTACATATATTATGTGGTATAATTCTTAATTAATTTTTTAATTTTTTTGATTTTTTTAATCAATTTGATCTTTTTTCTTCTTTAAATTAAAAATTTATTTCATGTACCTATTTTTAGTTGTTTCATAATAACAGATAACATTTGAATAACTATTAGATTAGCATATTTTTTGTAAAATATTACCTTTAAGATAGAGGAAATTGACACTGCTAATGAGGAAAGCAATATCCGCTAAAAGTACCATCCTTCCGCTGAATCTAACAAATTGAACAAAGTTTGATTTGCTTCTGCTTCCGGCGGCGCATTACCAGATGTGACGAGATGGACCAAGGCCAGCATTTGCACCGAAACCAAAATGTAGCTGTGGGAAAAACACTTTAAATAAATGATCATATTATCTTACTTTGATAGTTGAATAAGAGCGAATTTTTTTTTAAATTATAGACTTTGCACGCGACATTGTGACGATAAAGTTTATAATTTTTTTCTAGTATTCGTGTTTTTATCTAAGAACAAACCATTCACAGGGTTTAATAAATGTTTTAATTTATTTAAACAATATGCACATTGGAAAATTAACTACCATAGTACCTATTAACTTTATAAGTTTGTCTTTCTCATAACTGTATTCAGATTTTAAAAATATTATTTAAAATATAAGGACAAGGATAAATATGCCATATCTATCATCAAAGTAGGTAACTAATAACATTTTACATTTTGAATAAAAAACACTACACTGACTTACAGTATTATTAAGATTTATATCTACAACGTCAGGGCGTGATATATTCGTTGTTACAACACATGTGACTCCTGTAACATATGCATGCCTCACAGAATAAGCTAGGGCTCGTTACCTGAAAAAAGACTTAATAAAGAACGATTTTGGTATAGTTGTAAAGAAATTCATGTCGTGATTATAGCTGCTACCGAAATGTTTTCATGGGGAGTATTACTTATTGAAATATTTTAGAATGTACATTCTTGTTTAAATATACAGTCTTAATAAATTGAGATGAAAATATAATCTATGGAAATTCTGCAATTGTATTCATAGTTACTTTACAATGCTAAGAACTGCGAATATAGCCGCAGCGACTTTAAAATAAGTGTTTAAAATAGATTTTATCTAAAAGTGGCATTATACTTTTTTGATATACTTATAAAACAAGAAATATTATAATATGCCTAATAATTAAAAAAAAAGTTGGGAAGTAATATATTAAGAAAGGATAATCTATACTATGAACTACATCCATAATCTAGAGATCATATTTATATTTTTATTTGATATGTTTGTATTAATATATAATATTAGACTATAATATTTTTATTAAACATTGAAAAATTTTTTAATAAAAACTTAAAATATTTTAAAATATTAGGTATATTGCAAATAAGTATACGTAGGCATAATACTCATTTGGCCTAGAATTTCATCATAATGCGTGGCTTAGTCTAAGCTCCGAAAACCGGTGATTTCAGCATTATTGCTTCCTCGGAGGGTCGCGGGTGCAGACGCGAAGGGGGCCTCTTAACAAGATTACATTGGAGATAAAACGGCTCAGATAATGGCGCCCGAGTAAGCCGACGGAGCCGGGCTCTAAAACAAAATTAAATTTGAACCAAATACACAGAGCTTTAGAAGTTCTATAGACTAAATAGTCTCTACCACCACATTTTAATGTTATATCAAACAGCACTTGGAAAAATCTAAAGTATCTAATTTTTTATATAACACCCTTTAATAAAAACTAGGTACTTGCGATATATAAGTCAGTCGGTATTTTGAAAAACATATACCTATAAGTTTAAAAGAATTAAAAAAATAAAGTTATTTTACTAAATTATAAATTAAAAAAATATTTCTTTTAAATAGTTTGAAGAAAAAATAAATGATTTCATACTAAAGCTTAAGCTTTGCCTTTATAACAGTATTATAGTAAAACGATAAGTACCTACTTACATACACGAGTATATCTATGTATAATATTTGTGTATACTAATTTACAGTTATAACTTTACGCTAGGCTATTATAATTCCTGTACAGCGAGCTTCACTGTCAGTAGTAAAACTGTACGTAAATGGGGGTTTGCAGTAGTTCAGTATTGATCGCCGCGGTACTGCTTCAAATTCAATTCGCAGAGTGGGAATAACAATAAAACACGATCCATTCTGTATCTCCACTTCGCATCACCTGTGTTCAAACGTGGATGGAATTACTATTAGATTTTGTGCCTTCCTGCTATTTACTGAGCAACTTGTATAAGGCATTACTGTTTATGTACTTACATAATAAAGATAATGAACATATAAAAAACAGGATTCGTTTAATATCTCGTAAATAGTGGTTTAATATTAATTTTGTATAAACCCTAATAGATAATTGCGGCATATAAAATTAAAAGCCATTTGCAAAAAGAAAAAAAAATTCAATGTAAAGTAATAAACTTATTTGAAAATTGACTAGCTGTAGCTTTATCTTTTTGGGTTATAAATTGAAACAAGCTTTATTTTTCTTAAATCTTGATAAAAATTATTTTCGGCATCTAATCGGAATACGAAGGTTGACGTCTTTATTACTAGGATGTTTCCACGAAGGAACACCCGTCCCAGTCCGCCGCAATGCGGTACGTTTTCTACCTAGAAATGTCAAAATATTTCATACGGGCTCTTGTAAATATTAGAGGCGGTATATAAGAGTGATGTATATCTATTTTTATAGTTTCGGTCCTATCCTCGTATGCGGTGAACACGCCTTAGGCTTAAGTCATGATACGAAATATGCCTCGTGATAAATCTTCACGAATTCTAACTTTATTTATTAAGTTGTATGGTGTTTTTACGAGGTTCCTTAGTCGAGATATTCATTACCCCTCCCCTGCGTGATGAAAAAAACTTTGCTGATATCTTTCTACAACATTAATTGTAAAAGTTTTTCGCTCCCTCTTAAATTTCTCGAGGCGGCTTTAATAATATATTTTACGATTTCGGGCCGGGAAAAAGAAATAAGAAAGACGTGATTCGCTTTGGACTGATAAGAATACTTATGTAGTAATGTAGACGGTAAAAGACTGAAGACGTCACGTAATAGAACAGACTACGAGTTTTATGTTGGCAATTCAGGCAGTGCACAAAAGAATTGTGAGCTACGATATGAAAGTGCCACCCGAGGTCCGATTTCAGTTCGCCAAATGTTTTTACAATTTAAATATAAACGTTTTAATATCTACTTATGTGGTATAATTTATATAAATGTCGCAAAATTCACCGAAACATAAAAACTCGCAAGATACATTCAATTTTCAGTGTTCTGAATTTTCATTATTGCAGTTGACATGTTTATAAATGTCCCACGTACATTTTAACATTTACTGCTATCTCATAAAATACATAAAATATAAGTGTTCACACTTTTGGTAATATGGATTGTATGGATATTGTAGTATTTAACTCCACGCAATTTTGAAATGAGGATATATGTACGTATATGGGGATAATCAAATGAAGCAGGGTAATAATTTCTTGTAAAAGATAATGGAACTTTGGACAGGGCAGGCGATAGGGGTCCTGTAGGTGAGTATTGCGAAGGGCGTATCTCATGCTCTTAATTTATGCTACTATAACTCAGGCGGACAGCCGCTCAATAAGTAATTTAGATGTTCCACGCAACATTGTCGTAATGAGAATGAACCATTCTTGACTTAAGTTTATTGGTACCTACTCTGGGAGAACCACTCAAAGCGGGTGGTTTGTCAGCGTTGATAAATGTAATGTATATAAGTAAGCATTTAGTATACCGACAAGATTATTTGCTTAAACAGCCGTCTGGACGAAATATTTTACAAAATATTTTAATTAACATTGTTTCAACTTTTGTCTCTATTACCAATATTCATTGAGTCTCAGTACGTTGCTTTTTTATCTTCTGATCTCATCCAAGACCAGTTAGAATTTTTAAACATAAAATGTTTATTTAGTGAAATAAGTCCGGTTTTATATCTATAGCTTGGTATTATGAACTGTTAAGTAAAACATCTAAAGGGCGGTTCACGCCTTTGTTTTTTATATTCTACTGCAAAATGAATTAGACAAAAACTAGACATACAGTCTTTGTACGAGGGTTCTTATTTGAATGGATGTTACATGATCATACAACATTTTAAATATGTGATGCAGATATTCTGGCTTAAACGAAAAAGCTCATAATGTACGCAAGATATGGCTTCATGTGGCAGTTTGTTATGGAGTTTATAGTGTAGCCGGTTCTAGTTACAAGCTTATTGGGAGAAAAAAACCTAAGGCGTGAATCTCGGATATCATGTGTAATAATTTAAAGATTGTATCGCCGCTCACCAAAGGAATATTACTTAAATTATAAAGAAAAACAGATACCTAGGTATGGTGTATAATTGGATAGTTACGTATATCTTGTTTATGATTTCGTAGGTGAAATGCCGTTGTTATGAAAGTCGGGATGAGAGAAACACGACGTTGGAATGTTATTAGAGATTTTTATTATAAAGCTCGCAGTCGTAAAATAGAACGTACGCGGAGCGTTTTGGCGCTAATTATCTACATATTACGGAAGTTCATTTATTGTGCTTATTTTTAATTACATAATTATTTAATAAATATTACTTTTTATAGGTTTAATTAACATAAATATGTTAAAACTTAAGAATGGAATAAATATTTTCAACGAAGAAATAAATAAGTTTTAGAATTGTGTGCACTGCAAAGATATTTGCAATCGATAAATAAAATCAATAGCAATAAAATTCGCAAATACATAAAAATAAGTCTCGTGCTTTATATAAAGCTAGGAGAAGGGTTCCCAATTTTATTGCAAGAAATTTGCATATAAAGTAACCATTGAAGGAAAGCGATCTCCGTTCGATTTCCGTGCTTTTGTTCGTATTTATCGTTACGAAGGCCGCGGGCTCATGCATATCTCTTTTTATAGTCCGTGATACTCACAAAGTATATAATATAAGCAGTCATAATAATTCTGCAAAAGTATATAAAACTTTCTTATTATTATTTTTTCTTACAATAGGTACCTTTTATATTAAGATAATTTATTGTTATTATCATATACGTAAATGTTATTTACTGTTATTAATTTAATTTGATAATATTTTTTTTGTTTCAGATCTGAAAGAACATTTCAAAGCTGACAAAGTATGGATCGATAGAAATACGAGTAAAACAGGTATTTATTTATTATATCAGCAATTTTACTGCGAATCTATTTTTAATTTAACTGTAGCATATAAACATTAAAACTTAAAAGTATAACATTGTCCAATCATTAAAGCATAAAATATTTATAAAATACGTTCAATGTACGCACATATCTATAGGTGGTGAACAAAATAAAATAGTGGCCACGGGGCAGTTCCAGCGATTCCTAATAAAAATGGTATTTAATTGGAGTCGATATAGCGCCATGTCGGGAAGCTTAATAAACTGTCTTTATTATTATTGTGTAAGGTCGTCGTGCTGCGAGATAAACATTATAGAGCCGGCCCATACTGATAATATGTACTTAGACGTTGCATACTTATGTGTAATTAACTAAAACAGGTCGTATTATAAATAAGTCTCAACTAAACTGTATAGAAGTCGGCGTCTTACATCTCATACATTAATTTAAATTAAAAAATATCACTATCACAAAGAACACACGACGTGTTGTCTTATTTTTCAATTTATTTTATATTTTGATAACTTAGCTTTTATATATTATTAGAACATTTTTTCATGAGTAAAATATTGATGAAAGCAATACTTCTATTAGCGTACGGAAATACAGGAACATATTATAGTACCTACATACTATATCTACAAAACACTATAATTAGACTTGCTATCTCCTTAAAATAAGGCGCCTTTATTAAAACCTACTGCGTGGTACCCTTTAGTAATTACTAAGGTTGTCTGTATGATTAAAGGCAGGTGTAGCTCAGATAAGTGGTAGTGAATAATTTATTTAAAATTGCAAAGTCCTTGGTTGGTCCGCGCCTGGTTTGTATCATTGGCTAATAAATTTCTGCATTAATGGGTCTCCGATGGCATATTGAAAATATATTTCGCATAAAGATTTTTCACATACTTTAAGCCTGGTAGGTAGGTACCTACACTTTGTTGCCACTGCATTTTGTCGGCAGAAGAGATAAAAGAAGCTAAAGCACAATAGCGTTTAAGTGATAGTTATGGCAGTTTTTATTGGCAGTTAGATTTATTTTTATTGCACTGTTTGTTTTAATGCGTTTTTCGCAAGTTGAGAGGTCGCGACAATTGCTTTCTCATTAAATTATATATTTAAAGCTATCTATTGAAATATATACCTTGAAATATCATTTAATCATTTAAAATTAAGAGGCAACATATTGTCTTTACCTATTATATTACTTTGGGACGTTATTTTTTAAACATTTTTTTAGGATTGTTCGTTTTTATTTGATAGTAATTTGAGTATTATTGCATATATGGAAATTTTATTTACGAATTTATTTAAGTTAATAATAGTTAATAATATAATGACTGCATTCATTGGAATGGAAAGAAACTGGAAAGGTGTCCACATTCTCCATTGTAAACATCTATTACCTACAATATTTTAATTAAGTTCCCTATCTAAAGGTATGTTACATAATATGCAATTATATACTTATGTACTTAGTAGGTACATGAAATACACCTATTAAAAAGTATTAACTATACCTATATGGATGAAACCAATCCCCATTTATTAGAGAGCCATGACAACATAGAATGTACGAGCCTAATCAAGAAATATAGGCCAATAAAACCTTGGTGAGTTGGCTTAATCAAATTGTCATAATGAGCAATGGAGGTAACCAGAACGTGATGATAGTTCATTGTGTATAAAATGTTATGTATACCTAATATATTTTTTCTCTTTATTTGTATCAATTTTATAAGATATTCGATTAGGTAGTACATAGGTAAAAGTTGTTTTAAGCCTTCATTTTACTTAACATTTATTACAAATTTTAGTTTAATTAAGCCATTGATAGTTTCTATGAAGAAAAAAACAGACTTACTCTTAGTGATCAACAATTTACACGTTTGTTACTTCAATGTCACTTATCTTAGAATTCAATTAAAATATTTCTTGGGCTATGGCTGACCATCCAAATCCTGTAACATGGTTTCTCTTTGGGTACTATTTCTTTATCTACAAACAAAGACCTCTTCAAAAATTCAGTGTGTGACTGTTGGGTTGCGTAAAATAAATCAGTTTTACAGCATTCCCGTGTCATTTCAGTCGTCGAATGGCATAAAATGATAATTTTATTGCGTTCCCCTTCCGTCTACGGGAGTTTACGACAATTGTGAAATGTATCGACAGTTCGAATGTCATCTCCAAGGTGGACGATCATCGATCGAAGCAAACATTTGTACACCTGCATCAACTTCGTATTCTAATCGCCTTAAGATTCAAAATCGAGGGAAATAATGATTTTGACGAACCAACTTGTAAATGCTTCAGCGGTAACATATGCCGCTCTTCCCTCTTACGCCGGTCCCTGAAACGATGATATTTTAGGAAAGTGTTCAAGGAGTCATCAATCTTTCAGAGGATTTTACAGTTTGATTTTGATGGCATGATGATGCAAGACTAGATGGGCTCGAAACTATTTTTGGAAGGCTTAATATTTTAAGCAAAGAATATTTAATGTTATTTGTACAGCCAAGGTAAAAAGGCATAATAATAATTACTGATTACTTTGAGTTATGCAAATAAAAAACACATTCTACATCTGCTTATAACTTGCTAAGGGCCTAATTACCATTCTGTTTGTATTTCTGTAACCAATACTTGTCAAAGTAATTTCTCACAATAGTATATTGACATTGTTATGTTTATTACGTTATTTCGTTACATATTGCCCGTTCGTAGTAAAATAAGTTGTGTTAGTATACAGTGGTTATTATTAACTAAAATTATAGTGAAATACCGACATGCTTATTATAGAAAACTAAAGCACAATCTTTAAGCTTAAGAACAATTAAAACGAAAGAATTGAACTGCAGTTATCAAATTTATATTGATTTATATTGATTATTATGGTAGATAGGTTTCTAGATGTGTAATATTAGTATAAATAATTTTAAACTTAAAAATTTAAAAATTGTTTTAAGGATGTAAATTTATACGTAAATATTACAAATAATATCACTCGTTAAGCAATATCTCGTAGAATTGAACTTCGAACTGTAACAAGGGTAGAGTGTCGCGACAATTGCCACTTTACAACCGTTTCACTTTTCGCACTATAAACTTGACCGTTTTGCTACTTCGTAAACATGCTGAAATACAACTAGTATACTTGACTTAATTTTTTTTCAAAAACAATCAAAATGATGATAATAGCATCTACCAAGGTCTGTTATAGGTAGGTATGTAATATATTTATAAATGAATACAAAACAAATCAATAAGCTATTATTGCTATATTAAAATAATTACGATTATAAATAAAGACTTAAAATAAAGGTATCTGGGTAGAATAAAATTATCTTATATTCATCACTTCGCACAACTTCCTGCTGCACAATCTAATAATGCGGAGGAGCTTAATGGTCAGAATCAAGACGTTAATTACAGTGGTTTTGCCCTATTACTCGGACCCTCATGCATTTGTAGATGTTCATTTGAAGGGACTCCTAATGACGGTTCAATCTATACGGAATGACGACTCTTAGGTACAGACCTATATAATATATACCTATATATAAAAATACATAAGACTACTTACATGCTTAAGAGAAATTATGTTGAAAAAAAATAAGGTAGAGTTGTAAATAATTAATTTCTATTTATAATTTGTTTTTTATGTTTTTTATCAAAAGAAATGCATTCATTGAACTAATCATACAAGGAATTGGATCATTACAATCTAAAAGCCAACGCAATGCTACAAGTTCTTGATATTATAATACAGGATAAAAAAGCAAAGCGTTGTCACGCACACAAACGCAACCGGTTTCGATGGAGCGAACGTCACAAAATGGCGGCCGTAAAAACAAGTGAAGAGTGAGTTAGTGACGAGCGTGTGGGTAGGAGGGGAGTGGGGTCGGGAGAGGGGGGCACGGCCAATGGCGTCGCTGAGCGAGTAAGCATTCTCCCGCCAACTCTGCTATTTCTTTTATAGACGTTGTTTTTCCGACGCGCTTTTTCCAGATTTTTTGCGGGAAACTGTTTTGTTTGCTTTGTAAGGCGACTACAATGTGTTTTCAAGTGTTTTCCTCGGTCCGTCTGGAATAAATATAGAGCTTTTTATTTAATGCTTGGTTGCCGCCGTGAAGTCACCGTTATATATCATTACATTAACGACATTGTATGCGTTAATAATAATAAATAACCTTGCCTTTAGGTGAACTATAGGTAAACATATCTATATTTAATTGACAACAACAGCAACGAACCAATGCCATATGGAATACTAATGTATTTGTATGATATGGATAAATTGTCTGACACTCTAAATAATAAATAAATATATTTTAATAATTTTACATGATTCTTTTTAAAATAGGCATCAATTATTAGAAATTGTAGTTAAAGGTTAGGCATACGTATCTAGTAGAGCGCTTTTAAGAAAATTATCGATATATTTTCTTTTGTTTAGATTAATTAACAGAAACGAAACGAAAGGAAACTCTCATTAGCCCTCTGCAGCCGTAAAAAATAAAAAGTTATTTAATATAAAAACTCATCAGAAAGTTGCTGAGCAATAATTTACTTGTAAAGACGTACCGCCTTAACGTCTTGTAATATCTTCCACTGACATATTTATTGTTTTTGAGGGGGAGGATGCTTCTTCGAAGGGGAACCTCAAGATACATAGATATACTTATTATTAAACAAGGGATGCTTACAAAACATCGGGATGACACTAAAAATAAAAATTTATGTCAGTTTTTTTGAATAGTGTTTATACTTGAAAAAAATTGCCACCGAATTTAGTTAAAAATACACCTATGGTTCTGTCTCGAAATTCTTATCTAATTTTTAATCTTGATTTATATAACCTTTGCTATAGAGACGTAAAAACTGTTATGGATTAAAGTTAAGTTTTATTGAGATATCAAAAACCTACTAATTTCGTCCTTTGTCAGATTTTAAGGATGATAATGTCGTGAAGCAAATTTTATTCCTTGTATATTATAATTTAATTAATTGCTAATTATACAGTTTTAATATCTACAAATAAACTGTTGTTGTAATAATAGTCTTTTTATATTATTTTATTTATTATTTGAATCTATAATTATTCAGTTACTTAAGAAGGTATGCCATTAAAGGCTGCAGCTGAGCTTTGCACGATTATTAAAAGCAGCTGAGTCAATTAACGTAGAAAAATATTGTTTTAATAAAACAAGAAATCAGACTAATACCACATCCATTGATTTTACAAATGAAATAAATAAAAAAATATAATTTAACATCGGATAAGTTAAGTACGTTTGTCTATTAAATATAATACTTTATTGCATTTATCATATTACTACCGGCTCTACCTCGCTCCTTTCGAGTTCTTTCTTACTTCCTAGGAAGTTTGTTACGGGTAAAATAGGTTTTTTAGAGATGGGATTTTTTCCTGCAATAAGTGTCGTATATGTTGAGTCGGATAACCAACTAACATCATACCAATTTTGATCAAAATCTGTCAAATCTGTTAAGTCAAACAAACAGACAAACAGACAGCTAGATAGATGAAAGTTCTAAAAAGCATAGATTTAGCCTCACTATCGGTAAAAAATACTATTACAATCAGATTTTTAAAAAAATATTTAATGCACAGGTTCCAGTATTTAATTTTGTTCCACCTATGTATAGACTATGTAGATATTATTATAATATTATTTACCTTTACTTCTAATTTACATTGTGTTACACAGTGCTTTAATATTAAGATTAGATCTTGTTATTAAAAAATATATATTAGACACTATAAAAATATGTCATTTCTTAAGCAATAGTAGTATATTATGGAGCAAAGAAAAGATTTCCTGGTTTCGTTATGTATAACAGTTATTGTTTAATTTATTATTCTTATTGAGTACAGACACGTATAAAATAATGAGTGTTTTATTGTTAGTAATTGCGTGTATCTGGAATTTAATTTCATATAATTTTTAATGAAAACAATTTAAATAAATTATATGCTGTATGCTATTTACCATGTCATAAACTGTGCTATGATTTATTTGCAGATAAAATAACATACAATTCATTTATATATTATTTAATTACTTAGCTATTACAACTTGAATTATTTCATATATTCGTGAAAAGTGACGTTACGAAAACTTACAGTATTTTCGCGCTTTTATTCTAAATATATCTGAGGTATGCTTACTTTAAATTAAAATATGAAAAAAATAATAATGTTATACTTATTATTATAAGAAAATCATAAGTGTATATTTTAATATATTATGTATCACTTCATCTGTACAAACAGCCCCGACACGGACCAAAGCGTGGGGCGACGGGTCGTCGACCGCTCGAATATCGTTTGCAATATCTCGTTGAACTTAGATACCTCCCTGTCTGCTAGATTTAAATACTAGAATACTATTTATATTTTCAATAAAATGAACTCATCTTAACTTCTTACTTATTAACATTTGAAAAGTTTAACGGTTTTATGAAGTTGTCTGTATCTTTTTAAAATTAAATTAGATAGGTATTTTTTATTATTTTTAATGGACAATAAAGGACATTAAGACCTTATTTGAATAAGTCAAAAGTGAAACTACGAGTTAAGCGATAATTACAATACTTTTTTAAGCGATAGTAAGAATCTTAAATTTACTTTATTTAAATTAGTTATGGAAATTATAAGGAGACTACTTTTCTCGTACCATTTTGTTGCTGTAGTAAGTGGTTTTACTTACTCAAATAGAGTAAGTGTAAGTTTTAAATATACCTACTGTACAGAAATAGAGTTCTCTTTGCACAGGTTTTTTATGGAATTATTAAAAGCTTTCATTTCAGTAGTGTTTAAGTAATTATGATACATCTATTTTAATATGAAAGGAATTATAAAGTATTTACATTTTGTGTAGATATGATACCTACCTATGTTAGATCTGTTAATAAGATTACACTTTAGTTTGTAATTTATTAAGTATCTAGTTAACGTTTACATATTAAGTCATTTTAGTATTAAATATTAGGTATTTGTTATCTACAAATCTTATCAATTAAATAAATGATTTATGATAGAAAAATAAATGCTAAATAGAAATATTATAGATTAATTATATAATATGATAAAAATCCCTGAGTTTATTTAACGAATAGAATACCCACGAAATAATGTTATATAGTACTCGTATTGATTGAGACAAATTAAGACGTTTCGCAAACCTCAAGAAATATTGTTCAGGAGTTGGTCGTTCGTTACATTTACATAGCTACTAGCCTATAAATAAATACCGGCTCACACACACGTGCGCAATATGACGTTGTTTTAGGTTTATTTTATTTTTATACACTATGGTGGTAGAGCGCGTGGCCTGTAATTTCGCGCTGCTCGCGGCGCGCAGGCGCGTACGCACGGACAAAGATGGCCGCTGATTACTAAAAAACTAAAATAAATTGAAGTGATTTAAAAAAATATTTAATGTTTAAAAGACCACTGATTATTTAAATATACGAGAGTACGCGCGGTAGTAAACTTTTGGTGCCTTCAAGACTCTGTTCTCAAGTGCAAGGGAATATCATGTTCATCTTATAACGTCAATGTAAGACAATCTCCCGACAACTAGAGATTAAAATTTTTGCAGTAAGTATTGAATATTTTTCTTACAAATTAAGCTTGAATAACTTCTTACATAATAAAAATGTATATTAAATGTATGTAAATGTATAAAGTATATCGCACTGTTCTCCCGCTAAGATACGTTGAAACTCTACTAAAGTGGGGTACCTATACAACAATAATAAAATAATATTTAATACATATTATTTTTGTTATGTTCTCTCTCTTAAGGCAGTGGTATCGCAGCAGTAACGCGCTCGCTTCTATAACCGAGTGATGCGGGTTCAAATCCGGGTCTCGCTCCTCTGATATCACATACGAATCATTTCTATCATGATTACTATTTGTCTTACGGTGAAGGAAAACATCGTGAGGAAACCTGCATTTCTGAGAGAAACCTAGCAAGTTTTCGTAAGACATGTCAAATCCGCCAACACGCACTAGGCCAGCGCGGTGGACTACGGCCTGTACCCCCTCGTACTGAGGGAGGCCCGTGGCCAGCAGTGAGACGTTAAAAAGGGCTGAAGTATGTTCTCTTAAGATTACACATGCATAAATATTATTTTATTTATTATAGACAGGTTTAATAAAATTCTAAGTAAGTCGAATCTGAAAAATGTAATTGAAATAGCCATTATTGTCAGTTATGTCTGCCTATCTGGAAAAATATCATGAGAAAAGTACTGGACATATTTAAATGTTTGGTATGATGATAGATAAATATCCAGGACAATATATAGGATACTTTTTACTGCGGATAAATTTCTATTCTCTGAGAAATCTATATTAATCGTTAAAATATATCTGTAACGTTAAGTTAAAATAAAAGTAACAAAGTATATGTAGCAGTATGAATCCTATACCTACTAAAATATTTGTATAACTAATCTATTTTTAATACCTGAAAATTAGTCATTAGTATCTTAGTAATTTTTGAATAATTTAGTTCGTTTATTTATGTGTTTGCATAGGCATGTGTATTTTACAGCTCATTGTTATATATCAAAGAAAAATCAAGTTATACCTTCTCGTAGGCAACAAGGCCAAACAGCACAGAAATAAAATTGCTTTATCCGTAGCCGCTACAGGTTGGTAGGTACATATACATACATATATCTAGATATATTGTATAGGTATTTTTAAAATAAAAAAACGTGTATTTCTGTGTTTAAAAGATCAAAGTTTATAAATGATCAGAAATATGTAGAGTTCATCATCATAGCATGCGGCTTTGTTCACTCACATTATTTACATATTATTATTTGACTCTTGTATATTAGACTAATATTACGCATATTCTATAACCACAGAATATATCTATAACTTTGATCAATAGGTAAATAAGTTAAAAAAATCAAAAAAAGGATTCATTTTGTTCTGGTGTAAGATATGACAGACTAACGCTTTAAAACAAGCTAATTAATTTAAAAACTTAACATTTTGAGGTCTATAATATTTTTTTAGAAATTGGTCGCTTAGATATCTCAAGTCACGATGGCCGAAGATCCATCGTGACTAGAGAAATCTAGGTAACCAATTAATTGTTCTATCTTCACGACTTAAATTCGTGAGTAAGATACTGAAGCAAACTTCGTGTAGCACGTTTGCATGAAAACTTGTTTTTCTTCAGTGCATATCTATCATATGATATAGCTGAATATATTTATGTCGTTATACGTGCTCTTTGGAACGGCAAAATTTTTATCGCAAGCCCGTTATCGTGGCCGATCATAAATCTGTTTTCAAATCGTGAGTCGCCATTTCTGGCGTAGCTTCATT
The DNA here is from genome assembly GCA_905231865.2 of Boloria selene. Taxonomy (NCBI): domain Eukaryota; kingdom Metazoa; phylum Arthropoda; class Insecta; order Lepidoptera; family Nymphalidae; genus Boloria; species Boloria selene. Next base: position 8,395,532 of record HG993142.1, read on the forward strand.
GCAAGCTCATGTGGAATATTTCCCTCAATACAAATTCAAGCGTTTCAGAAAGCAATAAAGCTTAATTTACTATAGCATCTAATCTTTATTTGCCACGTTCGGGAATTCAAAGGGTTTATTGTCGCATTGTACGTAAGTATTTGCCAATGCACGTAAAATTCGTAGCAAGGTTCTTAAAATGCCAGACTTATTTACGGTCCAAGAACGTCGTTTTGTAAAGACAAAAATTATAATAAACACGTTCATTCAAACTCAAATTCAAAAATTATTGCATTTTAATAAAATACCGTTGTAATGAGTACCTATATAACAAGAAGAAATGTATTTAAACAATATGAATATTTTCATTAAAATACATTTTATCTCATACTGAGTACAATTTGTATCTCATTTATAATTTTAGTCGTGAATATTATACCTAACTATTGTACTAATTTGATATTGGTAAAACATTTAAGGGTAACCATCCATAAGGTTTATATAAAAGTCCTATTGTAGGTAAATATTTAGCCGCGCCAGCATATTTGTTAATAAATGAAGATGGGTGAAGATTAATCGTCAAAGTTTATTAGTACAGCCAATAAGAATTTATTGCTCTCAGTGAGAGTCAATTACGCTCGAATAACTTTCCCGATGAGTTTGTACGTTTGCAAGTTTTATGTAAGCATGATTGGTAATTAATAAGCTGATGATTAGTTTCAAAGGCAAAGATAATATAATAATTGAAAAATTGCAGAAATTAAAGAAACACTCAAGTAGGTACTTTAAGGTCTAATTCTCTGACAAAAATGCAGCCTACAAGACGTATTAATTAACTATCTTTATATTTAACAAGCGACTTTAGCTACCTTGGGTTACATTATTGGAGTTTTTGTAAGGATCCCTAATTTTTTGAAAATATAATATGTCTCCCGGGGAAATGTACCATCTAACAGTGAAAGAATTTTTCAAATCGGTTGAGTAATTTCAAAGCCTATTCAATTCAAACAAACAATCAAATCTTTCCTGTTCATAATATTAGTATTGATATTTAGTACGAGATGCTTATATGAGACGGGAGTTGTAGAGAAGTAGTTATTTTTATAGGAATACTGTATGATATTTTTTGATTAAATTTAAACATTGTCAATTCGAAATCACTACTTAGCATAAAACAATAATCAAAGTCGCTTCCCGCTGTCTGTCTATCACTATGTTAATGTATGCTTAGATCTTTAAAACTACTACTACTGTTTTTTTAATAGATAGAGTGATTCAAGAGGAAGGTTTATATGTATTACTAGCGGAACCCGCGGCTTCCTCGCGCTAAATCTCTCGAATCGCTAGTGAATTATAAATCTATTTCTATAATATACCTAATTATTAATTGTTAAAAGTAGCGTAAAATAACTAAAACTGTAAGTGTGAAATTATACAACTACCTATTCCTAACTTTTTTTAAAAACTTCGTCTTACTACCTTTTTTTAAATTGTCTTTTAAGATGTACAATATTCGCTAAACCTATTAATTCCTCTATAATTATTATAATTATTATTCTGTCATATCTAACTGGATAGCCTTGGTGTATACAAGTTGATTTACCTTCATAAGTAAGTAAAATAGTAGGTACCTAGGTAAATATGTTATTTAACCACAGTTATTTAATATTGACAGTGTAGGTATATTAATTTTTTTTACATTTTTACAAAAACTTCGTTGACCGCAATAACAGTTAAGGTATAAATTTGCATTTAATGAATACGAATCTTCACTAAACTTGTAAATTATACTAGCAGTTTTCGTGGAATCGATAGAAAATGATAACGAAACGTTATAAATTCATTATAATGTTAATAATATTTAGTTAAGTTGTGTTATCTCACTAATTAATTGAATAGAAATACAGTCTTGTATACGATTAATACACAATAGTAGTACAAAATGCTCATACATTGGTTTGGTTGTAAAGAATTTGAAAACTTGAAAACCAATCTTTCGTTTCTTCGATCTTGTATAGTTAGTGCCATTAAACAAAGTTTCAGGCGTAATTTACGATAAGCCATTATATAAAATGGAAACTGCCCGCAGCTGAATTATTTGATTTATTGTGGAGAAGTCTAGCGTAATTAGAGGTACTGCGGGCACTGCGGGTTTGATTTATGATTAATAGTAGACAATATAATATAATATTGGAGTGGAGATCGTGAAGAAATACTTTGTAAATGTCATAATAAACTAAAACCACTAACGATCATGTTATGATTACTTGAATAAGGTAATTTTAAAAACTTGTTAGGCATACAGTAATATTCGTCTCTAAAATTGTACTGATTTTTGTATAAATTGATTACTTAGAAGTTACGGTGAAAAAGTAAGTTGAATTATAGAAAGAATTACCTAGATACATAAGTAGGTGTGGTGTATAAGGCGTTACCGTCAAGAAGCAGAATTGAAAATACATAATATGTACTTATATGCAGTCTTTAACGGTATGTGGGTAGTTGTGGCGCAAAATGTAGTCATTAGTCATCTCTATAAAAAAATTACAGTAGGTAGGTAGGGAGAAATTTATTTTACTAATAGCATCAAGCTTTTATGGTTGGTTTTTCTGGTAAATGGGGTAAGGTAAACCCAAGAATTGGGTTGACATTATCGCAGAATGGTAAGTAGTTAGATATACCTACCTACTGATCCAAATATTGGCATATTTTCATTGGTAATTATTTGCTTTAATGGCATAGATATATTAAACAAAGGTGGTAATATTAGTAGGAAAGTAGGTATGTGGTTTATATATATCGCGAAGGAGTTAAATCGGACTTTGCTCCCTCTTAGGTTCTATAGCATTACCTTAAAGCAATAAACGAGATACTGAAGGTAACACATAAAGAGATCTACTTTACATGGCGCTGATACCGCGTCATTGCCTGTCGTCGCTTTGACAAACCCGATAAACAAATCGTCGACTACACTCAACCCCACTATCGTGACCGTAAAAACTTAACTATCCGGCAACACGACACACCTGAATATAAATCACAACACTGCTAACGCACTTATCAAAATGTGTATGACACGATCGCGCTTTATGAATTCCTTTCGTGTTCACGTTCCCGATAACTCGGCCGCTCTCGAAATATGCAAAACTCACGCAATGACTTTACAGCGTCGACGGCAACTAACTACTATTTAGATGTAAATATTTTGAGGCTTTCGAAACCGAAATTACTTTCCTTTCCCACAAAATACCAAAATATTGAACCGAAAAGGCAATATTGTAGCGGAGGTAATATTATGCTAATTCTGGCCTTTCAAATAAGGGACAGGATAATGCAAGCAATGATCTTTCATTGTTTCTTTGAACTCTTTTCTATACAAAAGATGGTAATTTGCCTAATGCGTATCGATAATTTATGATAGGTTACGCAAGTATTCTGCCTTTTGTTGGGCCGAGGCTACACTTTCGGTTTCAGCGTACTCATTTGCATAACCAGGCACAGTGACAATGCCTAACCCATAGAATAATCCTTTTCGTTTCACTTTTAAAATGGGTGCATTGTTGACATTTTGTACGAGCAATAAATAAATCAAGCTCTATACGGTTCAATGTATGTATGGTATCGTACCTACGTCCTACAATGTAACCTTATGTATTTATGAGCAGGTTTCTTTTGCATACACCTATAGGCAATATTAAAATATTTTTTAAATCTTTTTTAATAATATGTCGCTTCATAGGCAACTATGATGCTCTATATGAAAAGAATTCATTTATAGTCTATACGTTTGCATAATCCTTCTTTTGTATTAAGTATAATTATTTTAATTTCACATTAGGTATAATAAAAAAATTAAGCAAAAATGTGAACATACATGTATACATAAACAGTAGTTGTATGTTTGGACAGGGGTGTATGTACTATGATAATCTAATTCCGTCATATATTGAATATCATTTAATGGATATAGTTTGTTCGTTGTATGTGGTCGCGGGCGCAGGCGGCCCAGAGGGCGGGCTGTGTTAGCCTTACTTAGAATAAGGACTTAAGAAGACCTAATAAGTACTTGTTTCTTTTGACATTAATGAAACTATTATCATAAACGATGAAGTGGTCATTGATGGTAAAATGGTTAAAATAAATGCCAATAACCACACGTCATTATAGCGTGTAATATCGTTTTACAACTTTAAGGCAATAAATAAATTGACTGCCGTTTGTACATTTTATTACGATTTAAAAGTCGATGACTGTTTGAAACGAATAATTGATTATGTGGGTTATTAATATAAATTTGATGCCTTGTTAAGTAATAATCAAATTATTTGTAAGGAATCTCCCGCGCAATCTTAACTCCAAGCCTACTTATATACAACTCACAAGGATTTGAATTATTTTTAAACACTCTGTAACAATATTTAAAATAAAATTACAAAATTAATTAACTTAAGTTTAAGATAACGCTTGTAATGAGAATAATATAATTTTATAGTGCATCAATCTACAATAATAAATTATAATGTAGTGTAACGATTAGCGTTATAGAGATTAAAATCTCAAGCCGTCTCAACAAAATGATCGTAATATATCATAAATTTTTGTTAATGTACAATGCATTAAATTACTTTACTATTGAAATAAAATATGACCATAATTACCTGGTGAACCATAATATAAACCAAAATATATGAATGGTAATTCATCACACTCATATGTTAATGATCGGACTTTTCTACAAATGTTTTAGTCTTTTAGTCGTTGAACACGTGTTAATAACTAATAAAACAGTTTAGTGGTACATAAAAAGTTGGGATTTATAACGAATAACTTATGATTGCTCGACGCGTGCCCGCTTTACAATGTGATTAAATCTAGGCATTTCTATGGCTCGAGTTTCATTGACTTTCACTGCTGTTTTGCGATTATTACTTCCGAATTCGATGACTCTTGCTTTAATGACCGTTAAAGTGTTGATATTGATTTATATTACCTTATATTTAATTTTATTGAATGTATAATCAACTATATTGCACATTACTACTGAATTAATTTATACTAGCTTAAACATTAGAGTATCTTTAGTTCGTTTCTACATCATGGCGTTTGTTTATAATAAAATTATATACAACTGTTTTGTTTTCTACAGAATAAGATACGAGTGTGGATATACTTAAAAGTCGTAAGATTATAAGATTGATATTTCATTATGTGGTACAAGATTATGCACTTACATATCTCGTGTAAGTATACTCTTGTCCAATCCGAGAGCGCCCAAACCGGGTTCGTTATTCGAGCTACACCGATAAATTTTATCCAACGTTATTTCGATAATGCTCCAAACATTATACCTATAGCGTAGGAGGGTAAATGGGAATGCTTTAAGAACCTTTTCACACGTAACAGAACATAATGATTAAAAATATTATAACTTCTTACTAAGTCGTATGTGCAGGATCGGGTTTCTGTGAGGCATGTTCTGACAAAAAGACTTACGTTTAATCTTTAAATTCTTATTTTTAAGTTGTTTTACTAGAGGTACAAATAGGTACGGTAAATTAGAGCCATAATTTCGATATCCTTAAATTTATATGTCTTCATAAATGTATTCAAAAATGTTTTATACAATATTTTACCACTGTTTATTGTAATTTATGTGATAAAATTGTATTCTAAAATAATTCATGCAATAAGATAAATTATTAATTTTAAGAGTTTCCTGCGTAAAAATTTGGATATATCAACCATTTTTAGTAAGAAGATTTATACAAATATATTTTAACGCTTAGTTTATTTAGGTTCGTCGCACTGTAAACGCCTACACCCGTGTGAAGGGACATTTCGGTGGCGTGGGATTCTGAAACGGGTTGGTCTGGCGGACGAGTCGTAAACATTCAGAATTAGTGCTCGAAACTAACTGGTAACAAAAAACGTCGTTTAAATTTAGATGCCGGGTAATCTGTATCCGCTGCATATCTTCTTAGTCTTTAAGCCGGTACTTTTAAGGTGATTGGGCTGAGACACAAAAATATTTACGTGTATTGTGTGCATAATATATTTATTTTGTAAAAACTAAATTTAATAGATGTCTGATACGACCATTTTAGTTGATATCATTTAATTTTTGTTAAACCATTATAAATTGTTTTTATTAATATGTATATAGGTAAGTAAATTATGTTCCACTGCTGAGAACGGGCCATGCTTCAATTTGGTGGGATCATGCTATATACTTAGTTGACTTATCGAAGTGCGCGTAAGCGGAGTGCATATATTTATGTCTTTTCGAAACTTGCTAGGTTCTCTCAGAAAAAATAGCACGTAAAAATATCAGAGCTCAAGGGATTGGCACACTTCACTGGGCTACCACTGTCTTGCCATGTATACTAAATATTATTTAAACAAAGTCGAATCAAATTAAATATAAGGTAATATAAATCAATATCAGCCCTTTAACGGTCATTAAAGAAAGAGTCGTCGAATTCGGAAGTAATAATCGATTTATTAATAATAAAAAGTCATACAATTAGTAATTGCAATAAAATAATTAAGAAATTAGTTTCGATTAACTTAATGTGTTTTTCATCAATGGTAGATATACTGATACTCTTTATTTACCTACATCTTCTATTTTCATTAGTCGTAACTAAAAGCTTCCCCTGCACTTTCCACCCTTTTACGTCTCTCGCGGCCAATTAGCTGCCGAATACAATTACATGGACACTAGACTATTAAAACTTTTCCCATCAAACTATCATACTGAATTAAAACATAGAATACCCCTATCTTTGATCCGGTTAGAATTTGATTTAATTTATATTGGATATAAAAAACGGTACAAAAGGGTGGGAAAGTACCTACGTCAAAACTGCGGGTTGCTATAATAATATTCTGAAAGGGGTCAACTCAACATAATATACAGAAAATAAATTCATAATGCATTAATGCTTTAGCCGACTAGTTACCTTCTCTCTTTATATATGCATATAAAATATCTAGTGGAAAAATCATCCACGAGCGTATTGATTTAAAATATTTTCCATTTTCACTATAGCTAAAGTATATTTTTAACTTATAAATGGAGGTTCACTTTTAAAAAAAATGCTTTAACTCTTAGCCGAGTCATTTTAATCACACATGAGCTAATTTATACCACATCGAATACGAGTATACTCTATACTACAGTGTAATTATGTAATAGCTTGACAATTAATGGAAATACAAGGTTAAGTAATCAAATCTCTACAACGAATAGGTAGAGTTAATATTTACCTACATATTTTCAATCTATATTATTATTTAATCTGATGAAACGATGACAAGTCTTGTTCTACTTTACTTATTAACTACATGATTCTATTAAACACTAGTCAAAATTATATTTTTATACCTTTTGCTGTAGAAACCCTTGGGCCATTGAGTCAAAGTGCGAAGCATTTTTTAAAAGACATAACACCTCGTCTTATCGCCTCTACTGGTGGGAGCTGGTTCATTTTTCGCCCAAAGAATCGGCATTGCCATTCAGCGGGGGAATGCGGCCAGCATTCTTGCCACTATTCCGCGCGGACACGACTTGTACAGTAATAATTAAGTGTATATTTGCTTTGTACATATAGTTAAGTTGTAATTTCCTTTATTGTAAATAAATGATTAAACACTATAAAAAATATTTATTCAAAACTTTTTTGAATATCTGAAATTTTAAATGAAACTTACGCGACCATGTTTGCTGTAAAACATTTGAAACATCGGGAACAAAATGAAATAAAACAAAAAGTAGATTATTTATTTTAGTTAAAATAATTAATATAGTTTCAGATTTTATTGTATATAACTAAATATTATTATTAGCATCAACTATTGATCATTCTTATTATATAAATATACTTTTAACACTGTTATGTACATAAGTGATTATTTATTTTTGCAGAAAATATTAAAATATATTAAGTATTTCGATCAAAAATGTTGAAGTTATAACATCTCAGGAATATATAATATGAATTATGTATGGCACTAAAACCTTTCTATTGCATAACAGACCATTGCGCCGGAACTATGTCGTCGACCAAAATTATCTATAACAAAGAAAGCGGGAACAGACCAGGGGAGACTGACTTTTTATTATTTATGTAATATTTTGTAATTTTTTAAATCAGAAGGGTGGATCCCCTGCTAAAGGGTGGGCTCTGAATGAATTTATTGTCCTTTGTAGATAAACATATCAATTTGTTAGTGTTTTGTTAGCGGCATAAATATGTGATACAATTGTGGACTAGTATGGTCTCAGTTTTGTTGATGACTCTTCGTTGAACGCTTGTTCGTGAATTGAGTGTCACATAATGGCTGTGTGAATTCAGTTAAATTTTAAACAGATTTAATACGTGCAAGTTTCAAAGTGTAAAAAGTGCCAGTTTCATTTAATTTTTAATATAGTGAGGAAAGGGTAGGTTTTAAAAAAATAGTAACGTTTATTTTATTTACTCATTAACCAATAAAAAAATGATGATATATGATATATTGATGAAATTTACCTTATGAAATATGCATCTTTGATACATTTTGTTGAAATCCGCGTTGTAAATGGTATCTGAATTTATCTATTTAGGATAAGGAAGATAGCTATAGGTGTATAGACTAGCTAAATAAACCAGCCTCAATTTTGTTTATCCAGCCCCTGCATTCGACCATGCGTATCCGCCAACCACTTCCGTGTGTAAAAAATTAGAATACACAAGTAATATTGAAAGTACGAGCGATTTTATTCGTGAATCGATTAGAAAGCAGGCGAATAAAATCGATTTTCCCCCAAATTGAATAGTCGTAAAATGTAGGTAGCAGTTTTAACGTCCAGATTGTTTACATGGCGGCGTCACGAGTGTAAACGCTTGTCGATAATTGATGATTTGATTTACAACATCACTAAACAACCGGTGTTTAGACGAGCGATTCGGTTGCCTTTGAATGGAACGAATTGCACGCCTTCCTTACGATATCGTATCTAATCCACGTCTGAAGTATATCCATACTCTATGTGTACATTTCTTCAACAATACTTTATAGGTACATGTAGAGCTCAAAAGTTAACTTTATTCCTAAGATTAATTAGATAATTCTTTAAAGGTCACATTTAAGTTCTACTAATAGTCAATAACGGTGTTTTAATTTTAATCTTAATAGAGTATTAATTAATAATAAGCTCTACCATGTTATATATTTGAATTTTTCTTGTAACTGGAAAACGTGTTCATTTTTTTATTAATTAATATTATCTGTTATCTTTTAATATAAGTAAATGCATTTAAAGCATTTTAATTATACAAGGTACCTAGGTTACATAAACTTTTCCAATTATACGCGGCATTACTAAAACAATAAGCAGTAGGTACCCAACTGTTATCGGTCGTCGCATAAAATATCAACAAAATCCCGTACAGCCGTTAAAAATGCGTAATCAGGCAATTTAAAGGTCGGCGACCATATTGCACTTGTAACCTTAGGTACTATAAATTTTATTCGATAAACATTGAAACAATCGAGCCGTTTAATGTCAAAGTTTTGCGGTAGGTTATGGACTATTGTGATTCCTTCCGTGTATTTTTAATGGATTTTTATAGCGTGGGGTAAATAATTAAGGCCTCTATGGGTCGTGTGGTAGAATTGGAGGAATTGTGTAATAAACTTTTATCGCTTGTTCTTTCGAGTATTATTTGACAGTGTTGATGCGTTAAATTGCGATTAATAGATGATTAGCCATTCAGGGCCGCGTTTATGGCGGTCTCGTAATAAATTTGGTTTATTGCGTATCAATCATTGCGAGTGAGAACGCGCGTGCCCTCACTACGATGTGACCTCCACGACGCTGTCTAGTAAATTATTTTTTATTATGAGCAATATAACTTCTTGCAACGTTACGGGCCCATCGTGAGATATTGTCTTACAGTTTTTTTGGAATATTTTTACAAAACACCAAAAGCTTTTACAAAATTACCAAACTCAAATTACCTTAACACCTACTTAGTAGGTAAAAATTGATACACAAAATATATTTATTAAGCCATTAGTATGAAAACTCTACATTAATCTTGGCTTTAATGCGTCAGATAAGAGTCTGGGAAGTTAACGTTATAAGATACTTGTGCTACTTAGTCACTCATTTTTACTGTAGGCATGTGTTTCTTAAAGAATCGTAATTTTCAAGTAACCATAAATTCTCTGCCTTAATATCTGCTTAACTTATCATAAATTCAAGTGGCGTAAGGCAAGGTTCAACATTGTGCACTTAGCAGAGATTATTGTATGCTGTAAATAATCGTTTTACTGCAGGTACAGCCTGGTTATTTATCGATCGGTCTCTGAAAATCAGCCTCGTATAGCATAATGACAAGATGCGATAAACTATAAGTAATACAACGCATACTCTAATAATTTCGATTTTGATACATCTACCCAATTTAATATTGAATATTTTAGATTTATTGTTATTTTCTACGTAATATCTACACATTTTTAATTTTATCTATACCTAAATAATTTTATAAGAAAGGTTTAATTCATACATATAGTCTAGTCAATAAGTTCAAAAACGTGTTAAATAGACATAAAGCTCCTAAAAATATGTGCCATAGCTCATTCGATTCGGAATGACGTCTAGAAAAATGTTTTTTAAGGATATATTAGCACATAAAAAATTGCGATTGTTATTAACAAAATAAGAAAAAAAAAAAAGGTATTTAGTTTTTCGTTAATAACTTTTAAAATAATGATATTTAAGGAATTTTGAAAAAAGAACCTGAAAGAGGAGATAATTTCCAATAAAAAAGTCCTAACTCCCGGAACTCTATCTATATTATTTATAATTTTTTTTTAACGCTGAAAATAGGGCTCCGCTAGGGCGTTACGGCATAGGCGCGCCGCCAAAAAAGCCGGTATATCACCTAAAATAATTTTTTTTAATATTAAATAACAATTTAAAAATTTGAATAAATTATAGTGTAATTTAGACACTTGAACGAAAAAAACCTCGGTGAAAAAAAATTTTTTTGTCGATTTTTCAAAAAGTTACACCATTGTTAATTAACTAATTTTTTTCCAATCTCTGTTTTTATAAATTACGGTATAAAAGTTTAAATAATTGGTCTATAAATTTTTCGCTTCGTGGAGCTCTTTTTGTTTAGGTACTTAATAAAGTTATGCAAAAAAAATTTATTAAAGTTATTTATTTTGTTAATTATAATTTTTTTAAACTAGCTAAAAATGAAATTTCTAAAAAATGTTATCAAAAAAATTTTTTTTTGGTAATATATTATTATTGCTGTTTTTGCACCTGATATAGGTATTAATTAACATTGGAAAAAAAATTTTTACGTCATTTGTTAAGAAATTGTTTATAAACAAATAGACTATTTTGGGATTTTTAAAAAATTTTTTTTTATTATCTTTTAGCATAGGTGAAATGATGATTTTTAAAAAAAAAAATTTTTCTTAAATAAATTTTTTCATTGTTTATAATCGTTTTTTTTATATTTCAATTGTTTAAATAATTAGTTAAGAAATTATTTTATTCTTAAAAAACATCATTTACCCTTTTCAATGGAATAACAGAGAAATAAATTTTTTTTATAAATAATTTAATTGTTTATTAACTTAACAATTTGTTATAAACAAATAATATTTACCGTTATATTTTTTTTCGAAAACTTCAAAAAATTATAAAAACAACCATATATAACAAAGTTAAGAAAAAAATTTTTTTGTATTTTTTACAAAAAATTTTTTGAAAAAAATTTTTTCTTAACTTTGTTATATATGGTTGTTTTTATAATTTTTTGAAATTTTCGAAAAAAAATATAACGGTTAATATTATTTGTTTATAACAAATTGTTAAGTTAATAAACAATTAAATTATTTATAAAAAAAAATTATTTCTCTGTTATTCCATTGAAAAGGGTAAATGATGATTTTTAAGAATAAAATAATTTCTTAACTAATTATTTAAACAGTTGAAATATAAAAAAAACGATTATAAACAATAAAAAAATTTATTTAAGAAAAAATTTTTTTTTAAAAATCATCATTTCACCTATGCTAAAAGATAATAAAAAAAATTTTTTAAAAATCCCAAAATAGTCTATTTGTTTATAAACAATTTCTTAACAAATGACGTAAAAAATTTTTTTCCAATGTTAATTAATACCTATATCAGGTGCGAAAACAGCAATAATAATATATTACCAAAAAAAAAATTTTTTAGATAACATTTTTTAGAAATTTCATTTTTAGTTAGTTTAAAAAAATTATAATTAACAAAATAAATAACTTTAATAATTTTTTTTTGCATAACTTTATTAAGTACCTAAACAAAAAGAGCTCCACGAAGCGAAAAATTTATAGACCAATTATTTAAACTTTTATACCGTAATTTATAAAAACAGAGATTGGAAAAAAATTAGTTAATTAACAATGGTGTAACTTTTTGAAAAATCGACAAAAAAATTTTTTTTCACCGAGGTTTTTTTCGTTCAAGTGTCTAGATTACACTATAATTTATTCAAATTTTTAAATTGTTATTTAATATTAAAAAAAAATTATTTTAGGTGATATACCGGCTTTTTTGGCGGCGCGCCTATGCCGTAACGCCCTCGCAGAGCCCTATTTTCAGCGTTAAAAAAAAATTATAAATAATATAGATAGAGTTCCGGGAGTTAGGACTTTTTTATTGGAAATTATCTCCTCTTTCAGGTTCTTTTTTCAAAATTCCTTAAATATCATTATTTGAAAAGTTATTAACGAAAAACTAAATACCTTTTTTTTTTTCTTATTTTGTTAATAACAATCGCAATTTTTTATGTGCTAATATACCCTTAAAAAACATTTTTCTAGACGTCATTCCGAATCGAATGAGCTATGGCACATATTTTTAGGAGCTTTATGTCTATTTAACACGTTTTTGAACTTGTTGACTAGACTAATATCTGTGAGTCAGTTATAGTACATAATCTACCCAGTGATGTTTTTTTTAAATATTTCAAATATAATTTTGATTTGATTGATTTCTTTTTTTTCAGATCTCATCAAAATGGTGTAAAAAGGAAGACATTTTGAAATATTACAAGACGTTGCCTAAAAGGTATTTTACAATTTATATTTATTTTATTTTGTGAGTTTTCAAAACAAATATTATTATTTAAGTATAATATTTTATTTATCTAATCTCAAACAACTATCAAATATTTGAATTCACGACCGAAAATATACTAATATTTTATACGAACGAATGTCCCGCCATGCTTTAAATTTTTCATTCCCCTACTCAAATGAAGGAATCCAATCTGCTATCGATACCACTTCTCTGCATGAAAGAGATAGCACATCATTCTTGAATTCACAATCTTATATAGTTTTTGATGGGAGAGAAAAGGATAGCAGATATACAATCATGGCCGCGATCAGAACGAGTATGGCACCTCAATTTTCGTTCACACATACAGATTTTGTCTTTGTGTGAGTCAAATCTTGCTGGCGTAAGGGCGGGTCTTTCCAGATGTCATAAACTATTTCAGATTATATTTATTTTGTCACTAAGTAAGAAATATTTAAAAGATTGCCGTTTTAAAAGTATTTCTCATAAATTAAATTAAATATTATATAAATTTGTTAATTTATTACTTTGTAAAGTGTATTGGAAACATTTTTCGGTATCAATGTGAACATTAATTTATTGATTTGAATAAATATATCAAAGCAATATTAATAAAATTAATAAGTACCTATAGTATAATAATTGTAAATTTTTTTTGCAATTTTTGCCATATTCAGAATTTTGTTTTAATGGTTTACGACCACTGGCTTACACTGAGACTTGATGTAGTTTACCATGCGATATATAGATGGCGTTAAAAATTGTGTCATATTACTTTTCCTTTAAATGAGGCTAGTATGTAACTGTGAAATTTATTTAGATATCTTGTAGGTATTTTTAATAATTGAGTAAAACAAATAAAAATGAGAAATTAAAAATATTTCAAAACGCTAAGCACGTATAAAAATAAAAATAAAAAATAACAGATGACCTTTGCATTAGTTCATAAACATCGTTTGATTTTAAATGCAAGGAGAAAGGGAGAAGTAAATCTCTACTATTTTTAACAAATGTATGCACATTTACGCATATGTAGAAAATAGAATAAGGTGAATAGTAAGGTAACATTCTAATGTATGTTTAAATTGTTAATGTATTATATAGTCCCTTATAAATAAATTTACAATTAATACTTTAAACACATACAAACTTATAACAACTCGTATTATAGTACATTATAGTCTTAAAATACATTCATTAGTTTTAGATATTCAAAGCGTTCTTACTCTACATAGAAAGCTAACTTGATTCCAAAGCGTCGCTGCAAAAGCTCTCAAAAGTTCTACGTGATTCTGGTAGATGGCGTTAAACAAGAGTTAGTTAACAAAAAAAGCTGTTTACTAAAGCATTTCTTTTTCAAGTGAGTTAAAGTAAAGATAAATAAAGAAATAAGTCAAATGAAGTATATTAAATACTTTTAATAAAAAAAAACATGGTTTATTGTGAAAATTATATTTTGATTAAATTTTCTATTATTGTTAATTTATTTCAAAATTTCTTTGTGATTATTATTATTAACTCAAATTCATTACAAATAGAATGTATTTTAATAATTAATAACAGTAAATAAAAATATTTTGATAAACCTACCTACTTATATTATGTAATATATACTTAGGTAGTTACTGACCTACTATTTTCTTTACATCGTGTGTGGGCGTACAAGGTGTAGGCATGTAAATGTCAATTGAAACTATAGTCATCTTATATTTTATATATAAATTCCTTACTTTAAGTTCACTAAAATCGAATAAATGAATGTAATAATCCCTTTATCTCATAAAATATAGTACAAAAATACATACAAACCTACTTATTACTAAAACGCTAAGAACATTACATAATATGCTATGAAAATAAAATAAAAATTAATATTCTTATATTATACACGTAGATTTTAAAATTATGTTTTTTTTTAAATTGAGTTAAGTTAGAATTTAATGAAGGTATTCAATATTATTATTACTTAAATTTCTTAATAAAAAATAGTTCCATATTTTAGTCAAAATATATAACTATTTTATAAGTTAAAATACATTATAAATTCTTTACATAGCAGATGCAACTGTAAATCTATACAATCTGTTCTTAGAAACAAACTGACCCAATTTTGAATAAAAATTCAAATTTGTTTTTTGCTAGTAAAGAGAAAGCGTGTATCGTCAGTGCAGTTAAAGATTTTAGCCGTGAAAGTAGTGTGTTGTGCTATCATGTCTAGTTACTGACTTGCTTATGTTAAATATATATGTATGTAAAACAAAACATGCCGCGGAAATGCGTACGCGACGGTTGGCGCTACGCCAAAATTTGGACAGGCTTGAAAACCAGATGGCGATGGAAGACGTATGTAGAGTTTTCTTTATTCTTTTTGTTCAGTCTTCAAAGCTGTATTTCATGTAAATTTAATTTTTTCTACTAAATTAAAAGGTATATCCATAATAATATCAAAAAATTTTCTCTTAATTATTATTATTATATCGGGTTTACTTTATGTAACGTTTTGTTTTGTAAGTAAATATGATATTAATGACAATAGTACCTATGTATTTTACGTGATCCTTATATACATTTATCGATAGTATAGGATCTACTATAGCAACCTATAATTTGTGTATTTCATATTAAATATAACATGCTTTTATTGCTTTTCAAATTAATCCTACAAATTACCTATTTCAATTTACACGGTCACACGCGATACTTGGTGAATGGTTGAATATGTTTATACCTACATAATAATTTGAAATTCTACATAGCAATTAGATGCACTTATTAGATATTAACATTTATGTACTATGACTTCAATTTATATGCTATTAAAATGGTAATTTTCTTATGTTTGATTTAATTACGTATGATGTCTTAAGAAATCTTGAATAACACTTACAGCACTTATTTTTCATTTAAAGGCTATGTTTGACCACGAAAGAATTTTAACTAATTCCAAATTTTTTATAGCTACTTAATGGATGTTGAATTAAATTATAAATTTTAACTACTCTATCTGAATTCTCGGTGTGTGGTCTTTTATATTTACATAGTTTTATTTAAAAAGTAAATCAAACTTTAGCTTATTGCGGTTCGTCCGGGCGTAATTAACTTTACGGCAAGTTAACTTATCGTAAATAAAATTCGCATGTGAACAAATTATAAATTATTTGGTAATTACTTAGGGTTTTGTTTATTAAAACTCGCCGCGAAATATCGGTTGAATGTTGAATTTTGCTTCCACAACTCGTTTCAATATTATATCATAAAATATCTTAAATTTTAAATGTTGCCTTGCCTTATTTTCTAATTATCAATTAAATACGAAATTTGTTATTATTAACCGACTTCAAAAAAGGGGGAGTTTTAAGTCCCTAGAAATATTTGTGAATTAATAATACAGCATGTTATTTTAATAAAAAAATCATTTATAATAAGCCTACATAATTATACTTAATATAAAAAATATCATATTATGCTCCATTTATAAGTGTAACTTTTGAAGTTAATAACTATTACTAACTTTAGATATAAACATACATTGACACTGAAATTAGAACATCTATGTAATATGCAAACCACGAGACAATGATATGTCACAAATTACTAGTACAATCATTCATTCAGAATTTAGACGCTGATGATGACGCTATTCTACCCCACTTTGCACATTATAATAATACCTATATAATAATATCTAGGTAGTAGGTACTTGCTCCTCAATATTCTTGTGATAAACAATATTAAAAAAGCTGTTTAGTTTTCCACAGTAGGTAATGCACTCATTTTACCTACCTACTCATTTTAATTAATTTATTAATATATCTCTAAATATTTGTGTCGATATCTTTACATTTATCTTCAATATAGGCTTTATTAAGTGAATGCATTAAAGTCATTTGTATCTTAAAACACGACCAATTCAGTTGAATATTTCGTTTAGATTTTTATGAGTTTCCTTACAAGAGGGGTGTAAGATCGGTATAAGTGAAAACACATCGGAAGCGGGAAAATCCTTGCAATAACAATAACTCATACCGTTTCACGCACCCCCCGCTAGATGCCGCTGCGGACATAAGTAATCCATTTATTCTCGGGGTGAACTTTATGTAGCAAACTCTTAAGGGTATATTGTTTTATATTTATATTATTACTCTTAGTTAAATATTGCCCGTTCGTGCTGAGACAGACGCCGACGGGATTATGAAAATTTTTCTTTCTCCTTATGATTAAAGTTTCTATGATAGTAAAACAAAACGCATTCGTTACTTAATTTGTAAGGCATGTACCTATACCTTATGAATTAAATGTATTTTTTCATATTTTTTCATAGTTCCTCATATGTAGCTGTAGGTAGGGGAAGCCCGGGCAAGAAGCATAGTGCGGGTAAGAAGAATAATTGATTTTTACATAAATATATAATAGATAGCGCTATAAAACTTTCTCAAGTCGTGACACGTGCGACCGGCTACGCCATGATAGTTCAACCAAAACAATAAGCGAGTGCATTTGTTGTGGAAGGAGAAAAAAACGAATATCGTTGTTTTGTTACGATTTTCGTGAAGGTTTGTATATAAACTTTTTGTATTAGTCATCAGTTGCCTATGAGTATTATTAGTTAATCATTTTGCACATTTATTTAAGTATTATTAATTGTGATTGTTACTTTTTGTTTACCTACTAAAACATTTCATGTGTTGACTTGTTTCTAATATTAGCTTGTTGGGCATAACGGATATGGGCAAAACGGATAGGTATTCGTTTTCCCATTTAGTTATTTCATTATCTCCTTCTTAAGTAAGAAATATTTTAACACTTTTTTGACAACTAATGTTAATTTTATACAGATCTTGGTTTACTAAAATTTAGGTACTAATATTTTATATTCAGTTTCAATGAAATCATAAAATATAACGAATATATTTTTTTATTTTAGATGGTGTTTAATTAAAAACGCAAAAGTAATCGAGCAGCATGGTCAGAAGAAACACCCGAAAGAGCAGTAAGAGCTGTAAAAGATGATGGACAATCTATAAACCGCAAAAAAGTTGGAATTCCATTTACAACTCCTGAAGTCAGAGGTATTGACATCTACTCCCGTCAAAACTGAGCAAGCATTAATGTTTGAGAAAGCAAATATTAAGAAGACCAAGATTTCTGAGTTAGCAGGCCCCAATAAAACTAAAACTAAAAGATCCTCAGTCAAGCAACCAAAGTAAAACCCGAAACAAGATTTTTACTGTTTAGTGTGCTGACAAATACACTGAACCACCAGTGGAAGATTGGATTCAGTGTAATCAGTGCAAAAGTTGAGCGCATGAAAGTTGCACTTCTTATGTAGGAGATGACAACTACTTCTGTGATAAATGTGAAGACTGATCTGAACTAATTCAACATATCCTTTTTGCCCTTGGGGCATATCCGTTTTGCCCGACCCCTCCGGGCAAAACGGATAATTGATACTTTTTGTAAATGCTCATAATTATTATAGAAATTGTTAAAGTTTTTTAATTTAAGTGATTATTTTCAAAAGATGATTAAACATAGTACAAACTAGAAGTACAAAAAGTTCTATTGAATTATCAAATTGTGGTTTTATTTACAATATCCCTTAACATATGCGTCTTGCCCGGGCTTCCCCTATTAGTTGCCTTTTAAAAATATTATTAAAAAAAGGTTTTATTTTTATCTTACATTCTAATTATATAAGCATATAAGCATCATATCTTTCTTAACAATAAATAAGTGTATTAGGTATAGGTATTATATAACAAAATATAAATGTAGCATTTAAAGTAAACATGTATAATAAGTTGTTATCTTGAAATAATTTTGCTAAAGTGCGAATAAAGAACATTTGTGAGTAAGATATCTGAAGAATTTGCGAAGTCATTACAGTCGGGAATCTGTAAAGTTTGCTGGCTCGGAATCTTGCGGATAAACGCCTTAATTGGATCGCTCGGGAATATTTTGTAATTGTAGCCCGCGGCTTAGGAATCCTTGCCTTATAATTATAACATCTACGGATACTATAAAACGCAGAAATGAAAACACTAAAGAAACAAAATTTATTAAATTCCAAGAAGAGAAGGTACCTCCCTTAATAATTATTTTACCTGTTTCTTATTGGTTTAAATATTTATTTAGTTCAAAATAATAATAATCAATGTTAATTTATCGTTAACTTCAATGTAGTTATGACCTACGAATTTCATATCTGTTTACTTATGAAGTATTTTTTATCTCGTACCTACTTTGTTTCTTATTAGGTATATATAACTGACTGACTGATTAACTGATATATGAATTACACAAATAGACACATATAATTTATAATGTTTAATTAAAAGAGAAAATTTAAAACCTTTATTTTATATAAGAAATTTTAATCAACGCTTGCAATAAAAAACCAGAATTGACTTTATCAAGATTTACCCGGAGTTAATTAAGTGCACGAATATGATTAAATTGATCTTGCTAGGATGTAACCTCTATAAAATTGTAGCTCTTCATACTATACTTATAGCAGTTATGGTGAAATCAGTGTTGCCAGTGGCAGATAGTGAAAAGTAACACGAGACAGCTCAAAAAGAAACATTTTCACAAAAAAAGTAACATTATTTTATTTTGCCGTGTTGCCGATTTCAGATTGCCGGGGCCATTCATTTATTACGTAAGACAATTTAGGGGGGGAGGGGGGTCGACCATGTCTTATGTTGTCTTACAGGGGGAATCTCGATAGTTCTTACGTAAGATCAAAAAAAATTCGCAAAGTTAAAATTATACTTTGAAAAAGCGAGGGCAACCGCGCGAAAGGTACTGTACCTTTAAAATTACAAATAAACATTTCAAAAATTGGTTACTTTGAAAAATAAACATTAAAATAAACCAAAAGTGTATTCATTTTTTCTCTTAGACTCTTACGTAATAAATATTAAAAAGGTGGGGAGGGGGTCGGCATATTCTTATTTTTTCTTATAATAGGGGGGGGGGGAGGGGGTCATAAACTAGCGAAAACAGTCTTACGTAATAAATGAATGGCCCCTGTGGTATGGTAAAATTAAAAAAATTGCCGTTTCTCATACAAATGTAACGAAAATGTAGACTTTTGTACCTAATTGAAAATTATTCCTATAGTTTTAGTGGCGAAAAACCATGGTTCCTTAGATAATTTATTAAAATATATTAGATTAACAAATTTTATTTGAACGGTGTTATAGATTTTATTAAATTTAGTTATAGACTATCTGTTACCAGCGGCTTAATGCGCGTGTGTTATGCGTGTGCGCTGATTGCCGTGTTTCAGGATACGACAACGATTGTTCAGCCATATACCATGTTTTTCTGGTAATGGCCCCCAAATACCGTGTAACACGGCAATTGCCGTGTAAATGGCAACCATGAAATGAACTGAGACTGACTATGACACTTCTATGACATTACGTGACATGTGCGCCAATACAACAAACGAAATTCCGTTCCGAAACGAGATGCGTTCCGTTTTATGACTAATTTTGGTTGATGAAAAAAAATATTTTTGCTACTTCCTTAAAGTAACGTAAAAGTAACATTTAGAGTCGTGTAACATGTAGGTAACATGAGGTAGTGAAAAGTAACGTAAAATGTTACAAAAGTAACATTCTGGCAACGCTGGGTGAAATGCCATTTAACACGAGAAGTTTGCGATTCTCGGAAAATAGAGCTTTTGAACCAAATGAAAGAGTTTCGTTCCGATAGTATCGGATAACAAAGAAAGTTTTTACTGCCTAACTTCTTACTCTCGAACCGTCTCCGCTATTCCAATTTGAGAAAAGGTGGCAATAAAATCTTTAACTTAGCTATGTACTATTTACTGATTGCAGTGCAAAACTCATGTTACCTTAAACTTGTAGATAAGAGATATAATTGATTTGTACACATTTTCTACATATTGTAGTTTTACTTCATCAATTTCATTTTTTCTTATGTCGTGACTTTATCAAGGCACTTTTATACATATTAAACACGAATATAGACCTCCATGTTAAAAGCAAACTACGAAATTTGAACGTGCGTCCCGTTCTTTCAACCCCTATTTATATTCTTAGTAAGTATATTTTTAATATTACTCGTAAATAAGAAGTACGATCTAAAATAGTTTTTAATTTGGTTCCTTGTTATAAATATTTAAAGAAGTCTTAATTTTTTCACCTGCTCCCATTTCATGTCTATAATATTATGATTTATCCATTCTAATTCGTTTTACCCTAATACTATAATCTGAATTGGTGTAGTAGGCGGTGTCTATGTTTGAATTTAAATTGGTACATTTTATAATAATGACTTTGTGAGATGCCGCACCCTAGCCCTCATTTCTTTTACTCTTTTTATAATGTAATTTTCTCAAATCACCTTTGATAGTCGTCAGCCCTCCGACCTGGTTATTATGCTTGATACCTCGAGCGAGACGAAATTTTTTCGTTATCAAATTCATATCTTATTTTACTGTAAAAAATATATTTAAATTTTAAAACGTTTTAAACTAAAGAACTCACATAATTAATGTTAACTTGTAGTTGTTAGTAAACACAAAATATTATATGTAATAAAATGCAGTAGTTACAAAATTACGAATTTATTAATTGCATGTCAGAATATCGATGACATTCCATACATTTATTGAATGAAATATTTCTCTTTTTACTTTAATTACATGCGTAGGCGCATAAATAAGTGAACGGGGACTGAGCGCACATCATCTCAAGGGTCGTTCACCCCAAACATCTGTTCCAATATTTCAGACTTATCAAGCGTGTTCCAGTAAATATCCACTTGCACTTACACTTGGCCTGTTATCTCTCTATTAGGACACATTAGGCTGTAATAAAATCTAGTTTATTATTACCATATAAACGTTTAACACCTTGATAATGAATAAATTTGTTTATATAATGTTTATTTCACCGTTGTAATACTTTTGCAGCTAAATAATACAATATTTCTTTTGGAATTAATTTTGGCATTAAAAGTATAGTATAATATATACTATGAGGTACATACATGCATGATACACCAAATGACGATTTGTATATATTTAATATTATATAAAACAACATACTTATATATGTAACATTTTATTACTATTAGTAACTACTTAGGGAGCTATTAAATATGGCTAATGATAAAATTAAAAACTATATTATTTTATGTTAGTATAACTAAGTAATCGATAACGCTAATGTTTATTGAAAAATCAAAGCACTATCAGAGCTTTTGCTAATCAGTTTGATTACTCGATAACATTCTACGACATTTTAAAACCTTTTAAATGCAGTCCAATAATCACACCCCGCTTCACGGTCGCTTCTTAATCTGATATAATAGGGATAATGCCCATAGCTATCCGCCATATTAAGCTCTCGGTGGAATGCCCTGATTGGCGGTCGAAGCAACATGGTTGCCGAGTATTTATAAAAGGTGCCCGTTTGTATAGACCCGTTTCTTCTTTCTGTACGCCCGGTTAGTGTAGAGTATTTCTATACATTTTGTACCTTATGGTAACAAAAATAAAGATTTCTTTTCAATAACTCAGATGAAAATTCAAGGTACAAATATTTTAAAATTAATAATTGTGTATATGTATGTTTTATAATTGTTAATAATTAATTATATTACTTTATTAGTAACAATTCTGTTGACTCATCTTAAAGAATAAGAGTGTTTACATTTTAATGAAATTTGTAGAGCTAAGAGCCTGCATTTTTCTATGATAAAAATACTTGCTTTAAAATGATTTTATATATTGTGGGTAAACAACTTTATTGTAATATAGAAATTCGTTAATAATACTAATGAACAAAACAAATTTGCTGATAAATTGACAAAAAACGTAGTTATGACTGTTAGAACTTCGCTATGCAAATAGCTATATGAGCTTTCATTATGATGTTATTTTACATATTTTAGCATTTTATAACAAGAGCGAGTTTAATTTTATTTATCAAAAGTAGAGATTAAAAATACTTATCTCAATGAAGGATAATGTTTTAATTTTATTTTTATTTTATTTAATGTAGGTAGTAATTATCGATGGAGTGTTAAATGTTTTTTTACATTTTGATTAAACTTAATTTCAACATAACAAGACAACAAACCTATAGATAGTTCGTTCGAAGCAATCCCGTCATGTCGCTTATTTTCATCCAGCGGAGAGCTCACAAGATTTACGAGCACTTAGCCGTTCACCGATTCGGCACATTCAGTCTCCACAAATATAACTGACAATCTTCTGTCTCGTAATTTTACTGAATTAAATCGATTGTTATTCAAAAAATCTCTTAGGAAAATTCTTTTGGGTTTATAAGTGTAATATGCATCTCATGTACGTGCCCAAATATCTTAAAAGTTATAGTTCTCTTAGCAAATTGTACTTATTGACCAGCAATCCATATCTTCTAGTCTTGTTGAGTCTAAATTTCTTTAAATTATATGTTTCCATATTAATTCATGGAAATTCCAATTTCCATATTAATTCATGGAAATACCTAGAATAGGTAGTGTTATTAGTTAAGGTGTGATATTTAATATTAAGCAACGTAAGATACGTACAGTATATTAAAGTACTTTTTACTTTATTTAATTTATGTGTAAAGGTTTACAATAAAATAATATTTTAATGATGATTTAAATTAAGATAAGGTAATCATCACCATAATAAATGCAAATTTATTTGTCAATTTGTCCTTCTTTTAACCAGCGGCCAGTCGTTGTGATGTTTTTAGAGATAGGTAGTTTATGGGTCAATAATAAGTGATAAAGAGTAGTTCTTATCTCAGAAAAACAAGTGATTTCTATATACTTACGGTGTTTAGTCTAAGCGTTTCGTTAATTAGGCAAATATACTCATGATCATAGTAAAATATTTCAATTTCAGTACAATATACTTATAGCACGATAAAAAATTATATTTATATACAGTAGATACATAATACTAATGTGCAAATTCTGGAAACAGTATTAATTTCATAATATAGAATTTTTAATCACGGTTTTTACGATAACTTACCTAAAGCTACACTCAAATTTTATTTGGAATATCTCGTTCCAAAGTTTCTTATTTAGAGCTCTGCAAGCTTTATAGGCACAATCTAATATAATCCGGGCCTTCATTTAGAGAAGGTGCGGTCGGGCTTACGCCGTCCTCGAGTTACGTCCAACCCGGCAATTTCATAAATACCAAGCGAAACAGTTGAGCAACTCGTCGTATCCCTAAATTACGTCTTTACGTATCACATGCGTAGTAAAACGTGTGGTGAAATAATTTTGTTAAACAGAGTACTTATGTGTAAAATTATACATTGGAGTAAATTACCT
This sequence comes from Boloria selene, assembly GCA_905231865.2. Lineage (NCBI taxonomy): Eukaryota > Metazoa > Arthropoda > Insecta > Lepidoptera > Nymphalidae > Boloria > Boloria selene. The sequence goes on from HG993142.1 coordinate 8,419,989, forward strand.
ACAGGGTTTAATTTCTTATAATATATCTGCATATTTTCCATAATTCAAAACAGACATTTATTGAGCAGGTTATTACTTATAATTAGCTGAGATTATTTATTTGTATAGGTAATAATAATGTGCTTACGAAAAGATAATTTGTATTAAAAATAAATCTGCTTTGGCATCGGAGGATATGTTTTAAAAATTTACATAAAACCTTTCACAATTTTTGCTATTCCATGCTCTATACAGAGTCAAAACACAGTTTCATAAAAACTTAAAAGAGTGAAGGAAACAAATGTGTCACAGCGTGGCCCAATTTCACCAAGTAATTCATTCATATTCATAACTCCTTTCACCCTTTGTTCCATGTTACGCAACCTGTATTGTACTTTTGTACCCTTTTCTTTCGTTAATTTTTATTTCGCTATCTCTGAGGCTTTTGTTATTTAAATTTTTTACACAAATTCATTTGCTGAGACGAATTGTGTATACATTTATGTTCTTTTTTTGATTTCGGTAGGTAAATACTTATGCTAGGAATGACCCATAGTTCAATGTTATAGGTACCCCGTGATTTACGTACCTATTAATTACCGCCTAGCAATCCTAGCAATAATGACAGATATTTCAATAACAAAATATAATTTACTCGAAGGATTCCTAGTAAACAAGTCTTCAATATACTCGTCTATTAAAATAAATAAACTATTAGAAATAATTTTATATTTTACCTAAGATAATCATATATATTTACTTCAATATTCATATACAGTTTTTGAAAGAATTATATTTTTTAAACTTTGGTATATATCTGTAGGTTCATAATTAGATAATATTTAAGGTAACTATTATGCAATATGCATTGCTGAACCTAAGTATGAACTATGTATAAATAATGTTATTTTCATATGTTCTATCAGTAGGTACTTCAAGGCAATTCTGAATTTCATTTGTGCCATCGCTCTTATTTTTATGGAATAAAACAGAAATATAATATATGATTTTGCTTCGTAGCTACATACCAAAGTGTGAATAATATGTAAATATGAAGCCCTTGGTACAGAATAAAATTTTGCAAGAAAAAGTAGAGTCATCTCCATATCCTCTTATAAAGGATAAAGGAATGATATGCTGAGCGAGTTCTGTAGAAAATTGCTCATTTACATTTCAATAATGATAAGTCGGACCTCGCTAAATAACTGGTTTTTACACTTGCCGTATCAGATTAGGGCACTTTGTTCTTAATTGAAGTTTCAAGTACCGACATAAAATGAAATCATCTCGTGTGCATTTACTTTAGATGTTATTTTAAGTAATACAGGTTTCCAGTTAATATGTATGTACTAAAACTAGAGAGAAAAGAGAAACGGTGGGATGAACTTTGAAACATTGTTATATACAAATTAGCAAAATAATATTTTTTATGGCAACAAAACCAAATTAAACATAATTTAAACATCTTTCTTTAGAGTAAGTTTATCAGTTGTAAATTGCAATATGAAGAGGATCTCGCCCCCAATAGCATTTTTACAACGGAATTTACATTTCTTGGCATAATAATTACGAGGGCGCCGCGCTGGTCTGTTTGAAAGCTTTTAAATCACCAGAGGGGTAAAGATATTGTAATGCAGGTATTTTCTTACATTCATTTAAATTTTTAGAAAATATATAATTATAAGTTCTTAAATGCCATATTTATACTAGGTATATTCCATACTAGCTATAATATATCATGAATAGGTAATAGGTACCTACATATAAGCGAAATTATGAATTTAATTTGAATAAAAATAATTTTAACACCACTTAATTAAATAAAAAAAAGTTCAGTCGGTTGGTTGGTTATTATTTTATAAAATAGGTTATTTTTTATTTTCTTCTGTAAATACACATAATAATGTCATAGGTATGGATATTTATATAAGAGCGTATATTTTCAAGAATCATGTCGTCAAGCCTCACAAACTTCATGAATCCCAATGTCCCGGAAAATATAACAAGGCGATTTATATTCGGGGGTGGTTCGGGCTGGAGTTTTTCTATCGGAAATCTGGCCCGATGTGTGCATCATAAAATACACTAAGGTATACTTTACATGTAGAAGCAGTTTGTCTCAGTTTAAAATATACATACCTTTAAAATATTTTCGATAAGTAGATATTCATATTGAAAAAATTGTAAGATTATTTTTTTTATTAAAAGTAATGCTGACTTTATACTTTTTAGGTATTACCACATATATTGACATAGTAATTCATGTATTCATTAAATACAACCACCATTTTTTAAGTGATTATTTTTAAATTTTTTATCATGTTGTCTTTCGATGCATTATTAACCTTATCACGAAAACAGTTGCATCCTGCTAAAAGCAAGCCGCGAATGACAAAGAAGGGGGTGGACACGAAATCGTTTCTAATAAGAAACCACCGCCCCGAGACAAAAGGTTTGCGTTAAGGGACGCGTTATTTTTATACGGGACGGTCGCTGAATAACAATACGAAGGGTTTCTTCGTAAATATCTTAATAAAAAGTCGAAATCGTACGATTACATTCTGATCATGCTCCACGTTGCTTCCTTTTTCACTAAGCGTCAACTAAATGATTTTGGTGCCACATGATTTATGTTCATTTAACATTTTAAGATTTATATTTATTTAAAAGGATATTCATTGATACTTGACTTGACTAATTTGTTTCTATAAAAATTTATTCGGATACTATTTCTATTTAGAAAAATGTCGAGGACTGCCGCTGTAAATTCTCCCTGCCGGCTCTTTTTATATTTCCTTACATTTGTGCATTCACTTCAAAGTTAATTAGACTTTATAGAGCGTTCCTTCCCAAATTCGTTTTACTCTCGCTTCTGACGCACGCTAAGACTTATTCATTGGAGGGAGAAATGAGGAGTGCGGGTGAAGGGGAGAAACTTGGCCCGAAATAGCAAATAAATGAGACGAAAATGTAAATGTTGCGCTTCAAAGATGAAAAGCGTGCCGCTGGCTCGTTCTTGTTAAGCTCATCGCAAATGTACCAGAATTAGGAGCGAAGCTAAAATAATTTCCAACCCAGATGTAACGAATGTAATAAGATTCTTATGTACCTATTCGTATAATTTACGTTTTTGTTTACTTCGCCCCACTTTTAGGGGAAATTTATTTTGGTTGAGAATTATAACTTAATTTTTCGTTTATGTGCCTACTTATAATGTATTAAAAAATAATAAAACGCAGTTTTAAATCATTTATATTGTTTGTGACTATTATATATAAATGAAAACCTAATAAAAATAGAAAATAATGAATTAGAAAAGTGTACAAAAACAATGTATTTTGTAATAGCGCTATATCCATAGCGCGTCCGGATATCTATTTCTCGGAAGAGTTGTTTGCTATGGGGAACACGTCTAGTCAAAACAATAGCATCTATAGTCGGCTAAATGAGCCCGGCGTCGGATTGCTGCCTTCCACTGTGTACATAACTAGGTACATAACTATGTATAAAGCTACAGTTGAAAGGACGATTCTTAAAGCGATACTTGTATTACATACATTATGTAGGTACCTATAAGAACCTACCTATTAGAAAATATTTGATATTCAAGTTAATAAATAAATTACGGTGCACATTTACATATACATATCACACATTCTTCTTTCAATGTGTTTTTTTCAGGAAAATAATATTTTATATCATTATTAAAATTGTTGAAGTTGAATTGAATAATATAATTAAAAATACCGACTCAATAACGCTTTGCTTGAGTGTGTTCCTAGGCATGTTCTAACTGCTAGTGTTTTTTTTGATATTTTAATACTTTACCTTAAGAATACTTTACTTTAAGAATAATGATAGTAGGTAATTGATTTCTTTATATTGAATGAAAGCATTTATTAGGTAGATAAATGTTTTCGAATTTTCTATATTGTTAATTTCTACATAATAATCTTCTAACCCTATGAAATGTACAAAAGAAAAATTCCCACTAAATTAATGTTTAGTAACTCTATTAAGAATTACAAAAGTTAATAAAGCAGTAGCTACGTAAATAAAATATTATGTTTAATCCAGCAACGTATACTATTTTCCGGCTTAATAAAAGACCACAAGTCGGGACACATATGTCCGTATATTGAATCATTGCTCACTCCCTCGCTTATCTCATATTGCAATATCGCAATAACAGTTTCTGAATTTGTTTCATAATGCAATTCAATTTTACTGAACGAATTGAATTTTAGTAGGTATTGTGTGATGCAAAATGCAAGATATGGTATCAGAAAAAATAGAATTTAATTATTTAAAAATAGAATAGTTACTTACTTGTATGTAAATTAAAATTTGACGACACGTTTGGCTTGGTTGATAGTGACCCTACTTTCTGTGCCAGCGGTCGCGGGTTCGAGTCCCGCTGGGGGCATTCATTTGTTGAGCACGAATGTTTGTTCTCTAGTCATGGGTGTTAATATTTATATTGTGTATGTATTTAAAATTTATATGTGTAGTATATCAACGATCTGGTATCCGTAATACAAGCTTCGTAGCTTACCACGGAACTAGATGGCGCTGTGGTAAAAATGTCCGAACATATTATTATTATAAATAACCTTGCTTTTCCATTTTAGTTCAAGTAAATGTTTTTTGCCTGCACGAAAGATAATATTACAGTAAATGCATACAATAGGTATAAGAAGATACCAACGAAGTTAGCTCGACCTCGCATTAAAGCGGACATAAAGCTGCGAAACAAAGAGATGCATTTATCTCCGTCCTCCTAAATATGATATTCAGCATCATAAAAGTAGACGTGATGCACTTTTGCACGCAGGTGTACGATAAACATGCACCCGACATAAGTATGGAATACCTAAGAGTATGTGAACTATATAATAGGTACCGAGTAGGTACACTGGTACATTTTATATTATATAAAATATATGTTCTGTAGATTTTTACTAGCAATGAAACGTCCGTTTTTCTCTTTTGAATTGACCATTCGATTATTTTCGTTGGTATTACTTTATAAATTAATAATATAAATATTTAATATCTGAGTTATCATATGAAGGTACTAAAAAAACTACGTTTTTGTTAGCATTACATAAGCATATAGTTATATACCTAAAGATATTACATATATTTTACAAAATTCATTTCTTAAAAGTTTTTACTGACAAATGTTAAGGTTTATCTTAATCAAATGACTTCATTATTACTCGTGGTCTGTAGAATACCGTCTGAAGGGGCGACGTTGCATTCGTCGTAAACGAGATCTCTGATACTGCATTTCGGGGAATAAGCTTATGTCACTGAGTTTTTTGCATCTGTGGTTTAGATGTATTCCATTTAAAAAAATACCTACTTAAACACAAAAGTTTGCATGACCTTTACGATTTAAAAAAAATGTTTAGGTACGAGGTAAGGGCCCTTAGCGATAAGGCCGCCCATTGTGCTATTTCTACTTTAATTAATTAATAAGTTTTCATGTAAGTTTGGTGTGCAATAAAGAATATTTGATTTGATTTGATTTGATTAAGTACATACCTAGGTTATTTATTGTGTAAAAATATTTTTCATAAAACACTTGCTATAGTTTAGAATTCATTATAGTTATATTAATGCCCATATTACCTATGAAAAATGTAAAATATTAACACATGGATAGTATTTGTATAATATAATAAGTATATATAAATAATAAAATAGAAGGACGAAGAAAAATACGAAAAACTGCGTATTTTGCAATGAATAATAATACTATTTATTAGAGGAAGTGAATTAATTCGGCAAATAAGGATCCTCTCCTCCTTCATTCATTCGAGGCCCGTAAATGTTTTATAGCTCGGAGAAAAAAATACACGAACAAATTACGAAAAATGATTGGTAACATTTTTCAATCTTATATGCCTTAAGTGGAAAGAACGATAAAATAAATATAACGCCTGAGGGCATTTATTACTGAGATTTCTAGAGCTTTCTTCAATAACATATCATTTTTTCGCTATATATAAGCTTATTAGCATGTGAATTGAAGATCGGAATCTATAAATACAAGTACAAAAGCATTTGAATTCGCTCTTATTTTCAAGGGGTTAGAATTTATTTTTGATTTGAATTTCAATTATAAATGGCCGCCGCCACCAATCAGAATGAAATTAAATCGTTTTAGTGCTCCAAATAACTGAGGTGTGGACAAAATTATCAAATGAACCACCGCCGCTTGACAGTTCATAAAATTTATATACTATCGTATAAAATTAGATACCTCAACAAAAAGACGATTCTCACCTTTAGTTGATAGTTATAAAATAAAGATGTTCATATTTTAAACAACTGTTGTGGTAGACAGTTAAAAAATTAAGTTTAATTTTTACAACTCATCTATAATATAGACAATAAACTGAAATTTATTTATATTTAATATCATATCCTGGTTCTAAAATCAATGTTATATTAAAAATTATTCAAATTAAAGTAGTCATTCTTATATTATAATTTGTAAACGTCTTACAAAGTAAAGACAACGATTATACTGTGCGTAACATTTTTATTAACGGTGACAGCCCACAACTATTTATTCCTTCCTTCTTTTTATTTAAATGTCTAACCGTACATAAAGAATGAAAATTATTATAAAAGAAATGATTGTGTCGGTACTAAAATGTGGCGGATACGCTAGTGTATTGAATTTTACGGTAAAATATGAAATAAATAAGACTTATTGTTACATGTATAATGCCGATTAATAAGCGTTGTAATACATAGCAAGTACACGAAAAATCAAGTATACAATATACATATTATGTAAACAAACTCTTGTAATATAAAAATTCACTATTTTTCACATACCTATATAAACGTAAGTAGAACTTGAATAAAGTTTTATGACCTGAAATACCTGTGTTTTGCAGGCCATAGACTTCTGTAGTAGGAGGTCTAATAAATTTTTCAAATTTATCCAGTTATTTCAGAGATAATAAACGTAATCAACGTACCCTAATACATACAAAACTTTCAAAATAATTAAGTAGTAGTTCAATTATAAATGCCACAACTAATTCTTTTTCTTCTTTTCCAGGCGTGTGTAAGAGGGGCGGGTAAGGTTCGGGCGCGGCGTCCCTCGCGGTCGACCTTACTAACAGGTGAGGCGACGACGCCACACAGAACATGATACTAAGGTTTGAATTTGAACTTTATTTTTTTCTATATAATGTGTATTTTGCTTTTAGATACTTTACTGTTACTTATAATAAGCTTTCTAAGTTATTTGAAAGGAACACGAAATAAAAGTATGATTTAAATTATTTTCGTATAAGAAATTTCAAACAAGAAATTTAAATTATATTCTGAAATTATTTTGTTATAATAAAATATGTATAAAAATATTAAATACAAGTATTAATCTTTCAATAGCTGTTATTTATTCGCTTGATACTTTATCTATATGAACGCTTTTACTTGTATAGGTAGGTAGTACTTGTGGCAACGATTTGTGTTGCTGCCAAAAGTGAGCTTTTTATTGCGCACGAAAACTTTGCGTTTTTATCCTTGCATTTATTTTTTTGTCACGTCTATATACTAACCTGAGCATAAGAATTTAAAACTGCTTGCAATACATTTCAATGTACCCACATCCAGACAGGCCTCGAAATTCATGCAAACGTTTTTTATTTTTATTGCATAAACCCTTGGGTCGTACGAACTTGAACTCTGCTACATAACTTAGTATAAAGTGTTTAAAATAAAATTATTTTAAAACATGATGAAAATGTACGCTGGTAGTATATTTAATTATAAGAAAAATATAAATATTACAAATAGGATAAAACGTATAATCCTTTGAATGCGCCGGCTAATATGCAAATCTTTAATTTATCGCTTTGCCAACATACTTATATAAAAAGCTGCTCATACAATGTTGTGATTATTATATCCACATTGACATTTCAATTACTTATATATCATTAAAATGTTTGGAACTGTAATAACTTATTTTTTCAGTAGGTAATTATGTTTCAAAATTATGAATAAGAAAATGATACCGCGTCCTATTTTATATAAGTAGGTACTTATTTCATAAAGAGATGAAGATCTTTATAATCAGAAATTTTAAAGGGGTGGGTACTTTTTTTATTTATTTTAACTTGATTGTTTTCTAAATTCATGCTAATTTTAATTTAACTTAGAATATCGTGATTTGTTCCATATCACTAACTAGTAAGTAAGTAATATGAATATTATGTAAGTCGTAAAAAATTGCGTAGCTTTTAAATATTCATTACAAAGGCTTTATCTTTCAAAAGCCTTATTTTTAAATGGTTTATGGCATACGTTTGAGGAATGTAAAGTTTTCACGGAAAACGAACGCTACAAACATTCTAATTCACATTGAAACTTATATCGATCGATCTATTCTGGGCTCCGACGAATCCCAATGTATGTCCTTGGCGATATGTCGATAGCATCGGGCGTGTAGAATCGAATACAGAATAATAAGGACCACCAGCTAATTTATATTAATATGTACAGTGTGTGGGTATGGTCTTAAGTGGTAAGTGACGATTGGAAATGTTTCTGTTTAGGATCGTTTGTTCATATCAAATGAAACAAATTGTTCTAAAATACACAGTTGTATCTATAAAGTTGATTTTTGTCAAACTATAACTAAGTATTTAACGAATTTATTTTGTAATATTTATATAATACTTAAAGAGAATTAAGGAAATATCGCCTAGTAATTTTCTATTTAATATTTTGTTGTTTTGAGTCAGAGAAACGTCAAAGTACTAAATCGCAGTTGGAATTGCAAATGAATCGGCCGTTTGCATCGTGTCGTAAACTCGGTGATATGATCCAGTCAGTTTTCGCACCATTAAATTTCGGACCTCCTCCCCTTATATTGTTATTGTAAATATGTCCCATTTGACGTAAATTCATCTTTTCACTGATTATACTTTCATATTATTGTTTTCTTTACAAAAAGCCTTAACAAATATTTTGTAGAGTATTTTTGTTGAATGAGCGTGGGAGAAGCGGCTTAACGTACCTACATACTTGTGGCTGAGATAAGCAAGTTGACGTCTGTAATGTACCAGAAACTCGTCCTGACACCGGAGCTATTGATATACGCCATATACCAACATAAGTTGAACTTCAGCTCTATTATAATTTTTATTTAGTCCCCTTGAAAACGAGTCTACAATATGGAGGGTCCCGTTTAAATGGTTTAAATACAACCATTCGGCTAGCTTGCGGCTTGCTTTAGATGATGTTGTAAATGTCAACTCGAGTGCTCTGAGCCATCGTTCTACTGTCATTTAGTAAAGAAAAATAGTTTACAAAACACATTTAGGTTAAGTTTCTAGATAGAGTTTTGGTTAAACGTAGTTAAATAAAGAAGTTATAAAGCAAACAACATTGAGTAGTAGAAGTATGAGTAAGATTGTTACGTTCAATAGTTAAGTATATCTATACTAACAATGTTACTCAAATTATGGAGAGTTTGTTACTTTCGTAATAACAAGGAACCAGTTTAAGTTCAAATTGATTTTAATTTTACTACAAACTAGTTTAACACAATACTAAAACAATTTTAAATAAATCACTATCAGAGCTTGTAATTGTTAAGGCACAAAACGAAATTTACGATCGCTAACATGTCTAGTAAAGTCGGTGATCGTTAAAGTAAAAAAGTCTGTAAACATGTTTTTTCGCGTTCCTCTATAAGTAGGTGCGTTCCACACCCTAAGGGAACTTGGAAAAAACCGTAGCAATCGGCGCAAATCACCTATTTTATGTAAACTTCGTGACTTTGCGCCGTATCGAATGACTTAGAAAGGATTTATTTACGTATCGCGCGAGGTTAGAGAATAAAATGGTGGAACTATAGCTTTGTCAATGGGATGGCTGGCGTGGGGCGTGGTGGCTCGGGAATAAACTAGGTAAACGTGTTCCCTGTACTCTGTGCCGCTACATGCCACTATGTTTGACGTATTAATTAGTGTGTGTAAGTTTTTATTGAAAATACTACAAATTGCACTCTCTTAAAAATCATTTTAACTAGTAGATATATAAACTTTACTTAAGTTTACATTTAGTTTCTTTTTTTTTTTGTTTCATATAAAACTCTTTATGCATTAAAGTTATTGTATTTCTATGTGAAATTTACCTACACGCAGCAATCCTTTCATATTTAAGGGAAACCCATGCCCAGCAGTGGGACTTTAAACAGAACCGAATATGTATTAAATAGATTTTTTGTCATGTACACCTATTTTCAACTATTTTTAAACGAAATATTTTATTTCCAGGCTGCCCTGTCCGTTCACACAAACTTCACTAGCCAGTTTACGACAAGGTGAATATTTATTCATGTAGATTTTTTTTAAATATTAATTGATATTAATAATAAGTAGGTACCTAGCTACAATATTTTAATTTTGTAGCCTAATGTCCATGCCTTCTTTAACATCAAATAGTCTTACGCCAGTTGTAAATAGCGTATTTTAGAAATAGTTGGTAACGAAAATTTAATTAATAAAATAAATTATTTTTGATTATTTAATTTGTACGTACAAAAGTCGCCTGAGCAGTCGTATGTGTAGATACAGTTGCACAATTTATCTCTTTTATATTTAACATCTATGGCACAAAAGTAGGAATTAAAAACTACATCTATTTTATATGAAAAGCTAAAAATGTTGTATCGTTAATAGTGTTAATCATTATGAATATTAATCTATTCGAATTTATTATTTTTAAATGGATAGGTATAATAAGCAGAATGGTTCGTTATAGTTTACTTAGTATTAGCCTTTTTATAATAAATTACACTGAATTTAATATTCAAATAACATTCAAGACATCAGATGTTTCGTATTAGACATAAACAGTATTCTAAAATAATATGCTGATTTGTTAATCGTGTTCGCTATTAAAAGATTTTAATACTTAATTTATTCATTTATGTTTAGATAATTATTATATCATATATTCTTATGAAGATGCTTAACATTCTTTGTTGAGTTTGAGTTTTTTGAGCATACCACTTAACGTTTTTTGTCAATAAATTAATTTTTAAATTAAAACATTCAAATAAATGAACAGTTGACGTTTAAATTATCGAAATATAAAGGCCATGTTGAATACATAAGATAAAGTATGGGATGCTGAAATAATTAAAACGGTGCCCAAGAACGTTAACCTCCTTTCAATATTAAGAATCGATAATATATTTCTTATATACTGGTAAGAGATTCAAGGTACAGTTATTGACGCACTAAGATAAGGGATATTGTAAGGTAAACTTTCATTTTTCATATATGTTTTGGCTCTGTTCACTACAAAAACTATATTTATGTTTAAAATCATACACATTTATATATGATGTTAATCTAATCAATACGCTATTTGCCTAAAAATATTTCTTTTAAAATTCGTATGTTAAGGATATCTACGAAAATACACTTTTCATCTAGTCACGTCCTAGAGCTTTTTAGTAATGCTGAAATTATGATTTCACTCAGTAACTATGTCTACTTTCTCATTCAGTGTATACGAATAACTCTTGAAGTATATATTATGTACATACATTCAAATACTGTTTATATACCTTTTCCTTATATACGGTAGTTCCAATTCGTTTGCGCAACACATGCCTAAGATAAGAAAGCGCACTTATTTACGCGCAACATGGCCGACCGTTGGCCTGGAGAGTTTCCTAACGTAAATATTTATAGAAGACTGAGGCGCACACTTGTTCCTATGTTTGTTTTTGTCATTCAACACGCGTTGAAAGCGTCTCTGGTTGCGCCGTTCACCGGATATCATCTACATAATCTCTTTAGAACCTTACTTCGTTATTTACAAAATTATCTATCTAAACGTTCACGAGTGGTTTCTTTATGCTCACATAACTATTTCTTTTTGGTAATATTGAAAGTAATACAAGTATTTAAAGTATACTAGCGACTTACCCTCGCTTTGCTAAAGTTCGTCGTACCTTCATTTTAACGGTTAGCATTTCTCAGACATGAAATATTTTCCTACAGTAACAGTAATATGTTGGCTCGGATAGTGCTATACAGCTAAAATGTACCAAATATCAGTCTCTCTAATTGTTTTCACGTTAATTTCAGGTACGATATTAAACCGAAATATATTCTAAAAACTATAGCCTCTGTCAATAAAAATCACTATTTCAATAGGATTGCCTAGAAAATGCCTTTATATTCAAACAATTTATATCCCTCATACCCGTTTAAAATATTTTATTATATTTCAACAACGTCATTTAATAATATTTTTATTTGTTACTTTCACAAGTAATCCATGTTCTAATATCCTCAGACACGTAGGTACTCGTACAAGTTTGCAAAATTTATCGCTTTAATTCTGACGACAGTTGCTTTTGTCGAATCGTTATAATTAAAATCACTCAATGGGTAAGTGTGGGAAATTAGTCCTTTGCTCTACCATATATTTTATTTTGACAAGTTGGTTTTCAATTACCATAATAACAGCGCAAAGAAATTGTTAACAAGAGTGATAACATTACTTAGTGCGTTATGTATGTTTTGCTTTTGTTCGTTTGACATATTTTACGAGCGTGTCTTGTGTAAACAGAACATGTAGCTTGTATAGGTGTGAAATATTGTAAGCAGATTTATAGGTGTTAAGTATTGTTCCCTTTGACTTCATGAGTAAAGGGAACCACCCTTATAGGTCGTATCTCGCTGGATTATTCTGAGGTCTTGTCCCCAATTTACTTAGCAATAATAAGTTATAGAAATAATTAGTTTAAGAAAATACTATTTTTACTATTAAATACTGTATACTATTTACTATTAAAAATGTCCATAATAATACAAATTATTGTTCATAATAATCTTATTTAAAATGAAATTACAAATCGGTAGAAAGTGGTACAAGTATTATATGGTCAGGTAATAAATATAATGTTATGAGATATCTAGTACCTATGATTATTTGTGGTAAAATTAACAGACGATAAAATTAAGTTTATACTCACAATAAAATGTGAGTGAGTTGCCGTCATAAAGTCTCGCGTTTTTTATTGGTAAGCAACTCGGCGATGGTCCAGTGACGCTTGCAGTTTGGTTAAACGGCAGTTTATGGCTATTTTGCCTTCATTAATCGTTTTACAACGCACCCGTGCCCACACTCGCGCTACTGTACCCTAAACACCCTTTGAAAAACACAAACAATAGATATAGTATACAATTTGTTTTAAAATTTAAACTTATTTGTAATTAATACATTTATTAACTCTATTTTCGCTATCATATGACATTATTAACGAAGATCGTATTAAATTAAAATTTTAAGTAAATGCTTAATGGTTACAAATTTGACTAAAACAATATTTTAATTAAATGCTGAAATGGAAAAGTAGAGCCATATCGGGCGGGCGGGCGCTGCTCTACCGGGCGGACCGCTGCAGCTTGGTGCGGCTGCCCGCCACTAGATGGCACCCGCCCGCGCGCCTGTGTGCTCCGTGCCGCGCCGCACACCGCCGCGCGCCATCACTCCGCGCTCGACCGCGCCGCCGACTGCGCGCTTAGTGTGTTAGCTCAGCCGCTAACGTATCACGATACATTCACGACTTTGTGCTCGCCGATACAAACTATTTACAACTGGTGCTTTGACGAACTTTTTATTCTGTAATAGTTTAATAAGCAGGACTTAATTATTAAAACAGTAAAGTTAAAAACTTTATCGTGATTTTTGGACGTCGATTTATGAAGTTATCGAAACCTCAGTGCTCGTCGACTCGTTGACGGGTTTCGATAGCTAAAAGTTTTCCAGTAGCCTCGAGTAGTCGATTCGACGCTGCGGTCGTTTCTCCGGCTAGCAAGCTAAATCGGGAACCGCGTTTTGACTTTCATGTGCCGCTCCTGTGTGGTCGCGTGTGCGCGTGGTGCGATGTGCCCGCGACGCGCGTGAACTGCCGGCCCGTTCCTGCTCCCCCGTGGCTTGCCCGGCCGCCACCCTGTACCCTGACAACCATGTCGGGGGCCTCGGCGCGCCCTGCGACGCGGCCGCCGCGTCGCCAGCGCCCGCCTCCGGGCACTCCGCCGGGCCGGCCTGGTGGAGCGTGATGAACAGCGTCGGCGGGGCCCTCTACGAGGAGGCGCACGCGTCGCCCCCAGGCGGCTCCCCACCTGCCGCGCCCGCCGCCGCTCCACCCTCGGCCTCCAGCGCTTCACCGGCCTCCGTGGGCTCCAACCCTCAGCAGCCTCTCCACATCCCGGCCAAGCGCTACGAGCCAGATTCGGGTGTCATACGTCACGCGCAGCAGTCCTGGGGCTACCCTCCTGACGCACCTGCTTCCTTCGAACACCAGTATCCCACTGGTCCGACTTACTATAACTTGCCTGTTGAGAGGGAGCGAAAATCTGCGTTACCATTTTGGCCGACGAGTAGTGGAGAGTACAAACCTTATACAGACGGATGCCATCAAGGCTTCTCGCAACCCTGTTGGAATTACCCTTATGGCGCTCCACGGGGGGATCAGCCGCTACCGTATGTTGGTGGTGAGGAACGCAGAACAGCCGTATCTGAAGCATCTGGTTTCTCCCACGACGCCTACGGTCTACGAAACTACGCACCGGAATCGGTATCCAGTGGACCCTATCCGCCCCCGAGTGCTCTACCTGGTCAGTAAAAAAATTTTCATTCTATATTACATAAAAATATTTATGTATATATATATCAATGATATTTTATATAAATTTTATTATAAGTACCTATATATCGAACTTTGAGATCACGTTTTTTAACCTCCGTTCGCGACACTGTAATGTTTGTAATCTTTAACCAAACTTATCGAAGAAACATGTGTGGCAAAACATTTCTTTCATTTGTAAACAAATGGTCCCTGTGTAATCTCAATTTTTGAAAAGTTCTTATTATGAAATTAATTACATGCTTGTTTTGTAATATGATCAGATTGAATTTGGAGACAGATTAGATTTGTAAATAATTTATTATGAGTTTATCAACCTTGACCCTTCTGAGTGTGGGTGGCACCACTTCCCGCTAGATGGCGGTAATATAACGCACACAAGCCGAGCTTTTGATCTTAGTGTGCGTCACGCACACATCGATAATATTTCTTAGTGTGTGGCAGCACGTTTCCCATTATCAGTTTCGATGAACAATATACGTGGCTGCCTGCACTTTTGCATTGATATCGAGGTAAAACTACTTATACGGCGAGTTCTTATGTACGTATTTTGTAATATATGCATGTAAATGGCGATGATATAGAATGAAAAAAGGTCATGTTTCATAAAAAAACATTGAAAGTCATCCTACGTGTCCAATTCGATTAATTTATTTATTTATTTACAGGTGTCTAAGTTGTAAAATTGCATTATATTACTCAATAGTATGCACTAAACAACATATCACAGAGATTTCCTTGACTCACTAATATCCTTCCAGTGGCACACGACACAATCAAAACATTTTCCCACAGAGCACCATAAATTTGATGAATGAACGAAACACGTGCTACAAATGTTTAAAAACGAACCGTAAGCATCGTTTTATAGGCAATGTTAAACGGCTCTATACTACCGACAATAAATTAAAGTTTACGTAAAATAAAGCGCCAATAAAAATGTATAACTAATAAATAAACACGATACCTGAGCGTTAAGACAATAAACCGATCTTTGAGTAGAGGCAATAAAGCAAATATTGCTACAATAAACACTGTTTAGGCTGATGAGGTGATAAAAAAACTAGAGCCCGAGGCACGAGACGATGCATACGAGACGTAGTACAAGTCGTCTTAGATGTATATCAATTTTATGATATCATAAAACCGCGACCGTGTTATAGACATGCAATAATAATACTGGTTTCTTCCCCAAATCGCTAGTAAGTAGTAATTAGGCAGCTTTGAGCTGTTGTCAATATGAGCAATAAAAAGCCTCCATTCATAAACGGTCGACGCTAGTTCGCTTTCGATCGCCGCCTAACCATAAAGATGGGTTTATCGTGCCACTGTTACGGCAGAGGTGTAACTTGACATAATTTTGCGTAAAACGCACATATAATGGCCCATTAAAAGGAAACAATTGTTGAAAAAGTTATACGAGTGTTCACGTCACTTTATGATTTGGTGTTTATGACCCACCTGAAGTTGACATTGACTTTGATTTGTACGTTTACGGTCTTCGAGTAGCTCTAATGCTTATTATGCTCTCTAAGAGAGCAGGCTTAGCCGAGCCCGTTCCGCTTTCTTCATATATACGTTCTAAAATACATGAGATCATCTAAACTGTACATCTTTATCAATTCTTGGTTATTATATAAAGTTTAATGCTTGTGGTTTCGTAGTCATTACTTTACGATGATCTTTCTTTAAATTATCCTGCAATGCATTAAAATTAAAATTACCAGACACCTATGTGTTTATAAAGAAAATTAGTCTTTTCAATGTAAAATTGCTAAATACCGTGTCATTTTAAAGCAGTAACTTAAATGACACAAATACAAATGCCAGGATAAATTTGAACGTATTTTAAACCTTATCGTTTTCGTTACAAGGTGCAAATTAGATTTATTTGTTAGGGAGGTATAGCGAAGGAAAGTACGCGACATAGACAAGCCGCGATCGGGTAGGTAACTTTTATGGGCGAACGGAACCCGCACTTTTATTGCCTCTGATCGCTACCTATCCCCACATAATTGACAACTTGACTTGTCATTATACTCCTCTTCAGACAATAGTGTAGTATAGCAAAGATGCTGTACTATTTAAAAAAACGTTAAATTATTTTCAATTTCGTTTGTGTATATTACATACATTAAAACTACATACTTTCAAGTGTATATCATATATGTATATGCAAATAACTTTTTCGTCTAAATGCGTATTCTATGGTTATATCAATAGGAATAATTACTGTTTTTTTACATCATGAACAAATTTAAATTAAAATAAAAAAAAATAGGTAATTATACAACCAAAAAAGGATGGATATTAATAAGTCCATTTGAAAAAAAATCTTCAAAGAATTTTTCTATATTAATTTTTGTTACTCAGGGAATTTACTTTATTTTATAAATTATATTTTACTTCTTCCGATGTGATGTAATTCACAACACATTTTAAAAAATCATGGGGTAGGAATCTTTATGAGTCTCCTAAAGGACTTAAGCAATATGCTTTTTATATTATTTTATATTTTATTATTTTAAAGAAAGCTTTCGTAATTAGGTCAACAAAATATAATTTCTACTTATAATTGCTATACATAAATCTGCTCAGCTTGCAAAATAATAAATAAAATTTATGTTAAGTGAATATTTTCAATTACTATCAGTCTATACAATATTAGACCCACTTTCAAAATGAAATGAGGAAACAGAAATCATAACAATAGATATTATATGATTAACTTATTTCGAAATAAAGACACCGACGTTTATGTTCTTTTGGAGGCACTCAATATGTGACTTTTCTGGCAACTTGTATGAAATGTAAACATTTACGTACATAGAGATATTAAGACGTATTACGCCACACTCGATCTCATCCGGTAGACAATAAAGCATCCATTTCGCAACGTTCTGAATAATAGGAAATAGTGCAGTTACCAGCATCGAATATCGAGAAGGTCGTGGGTTGCATACAAAGTTTATAAGCGGTGATCTCATCAAAAGGACCGCTAACATAAATAGCGCTATATGCAACTCCTAACGTACCGTGGCTGCGATTGTTTCTGTGAACACTGAATAGAAATAGCTGGTTATGGCTGGCTAAACGAAATGCTCGGTCACGCAGCTCAAAGAGTGCATTCGTGTAATTAATACACGCTGCCACTTGCTGTATAGTATTATATTATTTTCAATTTAGACGTTTAAGTAGTTAGAATGTTTTATAAGTAAAAATTAATTTGTTAGATCTTAATTTTAAATCAATAATTTAAAGTTAGCTAAAATGAAACTAACCTATTTATTGTTTTTATGCAGGTTCGCTATCCATGTCCGTAGGCGTGGGCGTTGGCTGCGGCTCTTCTAACCCTCTAGATTGGACTGGCCAAGTAACTGTGCGTAAAAAACGCAAACCCTATTCGAAATTCCAGACACTCGAATTAGAGAAGGAGTTTCTTTTCAACGCTTACGTGTCTAAGCAGAAGCGATGGGAGCTGGCTCGTAACCTGAATTTGACGGAGCGTCAAGTGAAGATATGGTTCCAGAATAGACGAATGAAGAACAAGAAGAATTCACAACGGCAGGCGGCGCAAGCGGCTCAAAATAATAACAATAATTCGAACGCGAACAATCATAACCACCACGCGAGCCACCATCACGCGCCACACCACGTGGCGCTGCACCATGCCCCGCCCGCCAAGCACCATCAGTGACCCGCGCCTTTCTCTGGGACATACCTTCACCACGGTATAGCCAGTTAAAGAGGAAAGTTTTGTGTTGTGCTCGATGGTATGCATCAAAGGTTTGTTACCCAGACTTGTTCGTAGAGTAATCGCTATACCGTTACGTAATTGGACGCTTCCCGGTTGCCGGCGCGCCGTGTCCCAGAGAATCTCAGTAATATTGTGTTGTCGATTTGTGTATAGTATTAATTACGAAATTATTTTCTGTAATTTTTACGAGACTATATGAGTAGATGATTCCTGATATCGATATTTAGTATAGCTGATTATGTATTAAACTATTTACTTAAGGATCGAAGTTCGAATGGTAATACCCATAAATTATTGTATCTAGATAGTTTATTAAATATGAATTTTTGTAAAATATTTTGTGAGACTGCTTTATTGTTGTATTCGTATCGCTGTTCAGAAGGTGGTTATCTTTTATTTTGTTACCAAATTGTTAAATTACTCGGGTCGCTTTGGTGGCAGTTAGAACTTTCTCGTGTGAAGTGCGATCGTTTTAGGTAATATTCTTAAGAACGTAGCATTGACGTCGCTTAATAAATATGAAATATCGATAAAATGATCAAATATTTATTACCGTTTATTTTTCATATCTCATTATCCGTAAATTTTGTTATTTTAATTATGGATTTCTGAAAAGCTTTAACTCGGTTCCAGTAGATTATGCATTAAGTTACTGTTATGACTTTTTTGAAACTATTAAAGTTGATGTTATAATCAATATAATTAGATAATATGGGCAAGTGCATTAATATTGTCCTCTATTGACTCATTGTACTGTTCGCTTAAGTCTGTCTATTGCTTTTTATTTTTTTGTTTTAGTTGAATATTTTATTATTTATTTATACACAAACATAACAATCTATGTATTAAATATATTGTAATCTGTATCTTGCTCTAGTACATCGAAATAAAATATTGTCTACTAGGTGTACACTGTACAGTTATTTAACTTTAACAAGATGTAGAGACGTGAAATTGATCCCAGTGTTAGTGTAACTTTAAAGTAGCTATTTAACTTACTAGCTACATCTTACCTATTTTATCTTTTATCTATAAAATAAATGTTCTATCGTAAATTTAGTATTACTTGGATCTATTTCATTAAACCTGTATTGTCCGTAACATTATAAAGATTAAGTGTTTTGTATAAAATGGCGACCTCGTCTAGGTAACCGAATTTCTACATAAGTGCAAGGCAACTTAGATATCTACTGATTGACAGATCAGTTGTAAAGGCATGGCCACATCTTAATTAAATTTTTATATTAAAAATATTCCATTAAAATACAATATATCAGAGAAGTGAGATTTGTGTTAAACAAATCACTTTGTCCGACGATTTGAATTTATTTTTTTATTAAAAATACAAGTTAATTACGAGTAACAAAGATATACAGGCAGAAAGTGTGGCCATGTCTTACTCTTGAGGTAAACTCTAATCAAAAACCATCTCTACAATTGTACGCCATTTTATTTAATTTTATACTACTTAATCAAAAATATACCTGAAAAGTAATCTTAGAATTAAAGAAATATAAAATGTCATTTGGAAAGAATTGGCTCTGGTACTTATAAAATTAATTTCAATCCGATCATTTTTAGATTTAAGAAATAGATTACAAAATAAAGGTAATGCCATATTTTGTAATATAATGTCGGTGAATAAAAATAAATAAAAAAAGATTACTATTCAGGAATTAACATTACAAACCTTCATGTCCTTTAACCGATATTTTATTTAGTAGATGTCGCAACTAGAAGTTCTTCTTAACTATAACTATTTGTAATAATTAAAGGTCTCGTAATTATCACTGTACAGATAAATTAATGTAGTTAAAATCACACTGCTGTGTGAGGTCTTGTTAAGTAATAATGTATAATTAAATGAATGTGCTCTCGACAGTTTTATGACGAATTTAGAAAAGATTGTATGAAAGGGAAAAGAATTAAATATTTCGTCGTGTCTCGGCTTATTTTCTTTGATAATCTTTAATACAATCCCACATAAATCCTTTATTCTCCTAATTTAATTTATTTATTAGTAAAAGCTTAAAAATCTCTTTTAAACATTACCTATGTTTTAATTGTGTTAATAAAATATAATCTTTTGTTGCTCCAAACTTTTTAATTTAATTCAATTCAAGATTCTCATTAAATGTAATATCAACTAGCACCTATATCCCCTGCTATTGACCACTGCCAAATGATATCGTGAAGCTCTTGTTTTAATCCTCATAATGGGAATGGTTTGAAAGTAGTATGGTGTGGCTCAGAGTATTCAGATGAATACACTAGATTAGCAGTAAGCAGCTTGGAACTTAAAAATATTAGTGGATATCGTGAACCACACTACAGTAGAGAATAATAATAAGTATAATCAAATATAATCAAATTTCCATACTTACAAACAAAATTGAGAGATATTTAAGAATGCCTTATATCATATTCGCCTACTTCTTTCCAAAAGACTACCAATATGTGGTAGTGTATATCTACTATCGGTACTAGTAGTATCTGTAGAGGTAGGTCGTTAGCAAAGGATATTGATTGGTCTTTCTTTCACGTCACAATAGGAAAACGTGATTTTTTTCATTCTTAAACACGTTTTATGGTCTGGAAAGTGACGTACCTAAACATAGGCAAACATATAATGGACATTTTAATGCAGAAACATCAAGCGGCGAAGTGACAGCGGATTACTTCTTCCTATAATTAATAATATATTATACTAACTAACTACACTAGCATTTGATATTTTAAGGCTAAAATCAAAACTGTTTTTGCTTGTTAAAATTATAATATAACTAGCGACTCGCCCTCGCTTCGCTCGGGCTCTTCCCTAGACTTAGCACAGGCAAAGCCGCGGGTTCCGCTAGTTATGCATATAAACCTTCCTCTTGAATCACTCTATCTATTAAAAAAAACCGCATCAAAATCCGTTGCGTAGTTTTAAAGATTTAAGCGCACATAGGGATATAGGGATATAGGGACAGAAAAGGCGACTTTGTTTTATACTATGTAGTGAAGATAATATTACAGTGTAGTGTCTTACTTATATTTATTATATTGTAGATACTTTTAAAACAAATAAATCTGTAAATTTTATTCACTATAGGTAAGCCATAAGAGAATTTCGTAGATTTCATTTAAGAATGTTGAAGTTATATTACACAGTAACAAAGTAAGTATGTTTCAGTACCTGAATGAATGTTTTTAAACACAATATCTAAAATAAATATTTAGCTTCCAATTTATCTTTTTTCTCAAAAAAGCAGATGAGTTGGTATTTACATTAAAGTACACAAAATCAAAAACATAGAGACACTAAATCCATAGTCACGTAGTATGGATTCTATCCTTATACTTTTATTTATAAAAAAAAGTAATTTACCAATGCTACCTTCCTGTTTGATGTCTTCATTGCCCCCGACTTAAACTGTTGACGATGATCCAAGTATTGAGTAATAAATATGCTAATGTACACCTATAAATAAAATTGAATTGTCTGCGTGATTTCAAAACAGCTACCCCATATTAAGCATATTATGGTTATTTGCATGACACCGAAGTCCAAATTTAATTGTTTCGTTATCTATTTCTATCTGTTTGAATCCTTTTGTAAGAGTAACATAATAATTATAAAGAGAAAAATAAACATTTCCTTTAGGATGCAGTACAGGAGAACATCGTAACCGATTTTAATGTAAAATTCATTACTTTTTGAAAATGATACTGGCTACTTACTGTAACGTCCTATTATCCTTGTAGAGCAACAGGCCAGAGTATGCATAAAGTATTGGGACTCTATAAAATCTTTGAAGGCAAATATGCACTTTATTAAAGCGTTACAATATACTTTGAATTTTCAATAATTGTGACGTATTTTTTTTAATAATTAATTAAATACTTTTCCAAAAAGCCTTGCTATATTAATATAAAGTTCTTTACTTAAAAATTATTGTAGGTAAATATTTAGTTAAAAATTATGTAAATAACAAATAATTGTTGAATTAATCGATGATAATAAAGATCAATGAAATAAGAAACTTATGTATGTACAAATTATTATTTTACTAGGAAATGTAACATTTTTTCTTTAATAACTTAATTTAATGCTTTCTTTAAAAGATGAAATGATATGTTCATATTATAAGTGTCATGTGGTGCCCTCTACAGATTTCTCAACATTATGAGATTTTTTTAGAAATAAAAACATACCTATGTATATATAATATGACATTCATAATGGATACAAAAATATTTTAATAATATATTATAATAAAAATAAAAATATGTTGTATTTATAATCAATCTAACTCTACATTTTCTAGAGATGAAATGAAAAGCGCCATCTAGTTCAAGTTTTAAATAAGTTTGGAGATAGGAAGCAAAATAGCTACGTCAACCTCGTTTCTCTCAAAATTATTATAAAATATACAAAAAAATGTAATAATATAAAAAAAATCAAATAATTTTTATAACAGATTATAAGACTTACCCCCGATCTTAATATTTTTATGTAAAAACATTATTTTTATACAAAAAAATATAAAAGTAGGATATCAAGTCGTATCGTATCGTAATCGTATCTACACTAAAAATATCCATGAATTAAAAAACGCGCACGATAAAAGATTAACTGAAAAATGTCAATACAATACGAACAACAATCTTAGCTTTGGGGTGTGGGCACGATATTTATTCCTGCAACATTGTAAGTTATATTAGTAACGTATCTACAGCAGACTGCCTTCTTGCCAATTAGCATTTAAATGAGCCGACCAAGACAACTTTATATAGCCGGCTATCGATGAAAGACCTACCTATTACTAAGAAACGTCCCAGATTACAATTCACTGGCTGTATTTTAATAATGCGGATTGGTCGAGCAAGCCTATCGTGCAGCTAATTCAGGTTTTAATGAAATATCGACAATAATTTAGTTTTAAATGTGTTTCTATCCCGCGATATGTACGGTGTTTAATGCAACATTGTATTTATAAAGTAAATTCTGTAATGAAATCACTTGTTTAGTATTATTGGAGAGCTGCTGTAGTCTTAGTTATTCTCTACATGAGCATATATTAATTTAATAAATTTATTTATTTACAATGAGATAGTATGAAAAGGTTTTGGTATTTTTTGTAAATAAGTGTTATCGTGGTCATGCTCCAGGTAATTTGTAGGTTCATTAGTGATTAAGGTACTCTAATGCTTTTTAAGCCCTATTAGAAATGTCTACTTTTTTATATATATAAATTTATTACGAACTCGAAAAATTGAAAAAATACTTTAAAAATAAATGTAGGGATATTATATACAATAATGAAAACAATATTTCTTTTTTTTTCATTTTCTCAGTCCCATAGTTGAGTATGAACATCGTTTGTATTCGAAGGGGTTTACTGTGGCTAAACTGCACACGCCTTTTGAGATCTAGTTAGATTCTCGTTAGTGGTATGAATGCAGGTTTCCTCACGATGTCTTATTCGATGATTTTATTTGTGCAATGAATGATCATTATCAATGTATAGGATTTCATTTATGCAATGATTATAATAAACGATTCGGTAAGTATCAAGAGTGGATCAAAAATATTTATAAAAAAACATTTTTTATGTTCGCTTTAACTGCAATAACTACAAAACGGATAGACATCGAACTTATTGTATGCAGCATGTCACATGTCTCGTTGAAGGTTTTAGTAATTATGTGAAATATAAGAACTTGGTATTCGATCTTAAAGATAAAATTAGAGCGTGGACGGAGCCGCGCGAAATGCTAGTTTAATAATAAAAAAGAAAAACAAATACAAAGCCAAAACCAAACGAGTAGTAAGTGCGATAAAACGGCTCTCTAACCGTTTGTCAGATAATGTAATTATGTAGTGAGTGCTACGGGACACCTCGGCTCTCTGCGTAATTGAGTGCCTCCCTGCGAGCTATTAGGCAAATCGAATACCGACCCCGCCCTCCCCGGTTGGCGAGGAACCAAGGATTCAATTTGCCTGAATGTAAATAAAGTGCCGAGCTCACTCAAGAGTAACTCAATTTATCACCTACGAGATTTAGAACACATACCTATGTGTTATATAAAAAAGCTTTTAAGTTTATGCGACATTCAATTTATCACGATTTGCAATAGAATTTAAAACAAGTATAAAAGTAAAACTTTTTCTATTATAACGGTCGACTTGAGTTAAGAAATAAGTTACATTTACATAGAAATTGAGTCGTAGTTCATTCACTTTATTCTTTCGTCTCTCAAAGAAATAAAACATTTTTCAAGTAGCTTTGAAATAAAATAACGTCTCAGTATTAGCAATACACAGCTGAGCTATTAAATCGAGGAAAGTAGACAAATCAGAAAATATATTAGACGTAAAGAAAAATAGGGTAAAAATAATTCTAAGAAAACTGTAAAATGGAGCTATTTAAAAATTTAAACATATAACTTTTCATAGCTAAATATCTCTAATTAGTTTAATGATAAAATGTTTTTTTACAGAAATTATTTAGTGTTTATACTGAAATTATTAAATTGGATTTCGATTAATATTTTCCCTCCTTTTTTATTTTGTTTTATAAATAAGCACATTGTAGGTACAGTTAATAGAATATAAATTTGCTTTTTCTTGGTTAAATTTGGGTAAAAGCAATGTACTTAAAATAATAATCTTTTGTCTATTACAAACAGTTTCTGTACAAATATTTGCTTGTAATTTTTTTAAATAATACTGTAACCTTTACTAAGTATATTTTTTTTAAATATCGTTTTTTTCCTAAAATAAGGTTTAATATAAAATTGAACTTATTTTAACAAGATAGAGATGATTTCAACTGGCACTTTTTAAAGCAATTGATAAGAGAACTGAATTGAATGGTGGATGATTTAGTGGCAGTTATTGTTATTTATACCTTTATTTATTTTGCCTATTTACACAAAACATATGGGAGTCTGCAAATGAAGGCTGCAAAATATGGGAGTCGACAGTACAGAGTCAAACTGATAGTTAAACGTTTCACATATACATATAGATTTTTGAAGTACAGATACCAATCTGTACTTCAAAAAATCGTATCATAATAGTCTATCTAGTGCATCAGATGTATCATGTAGTCAAAGGAACCAACATTTCAAATCTTTTTATTTGATGAACGTAATATTTTAGGTTGGTACGAGTACCTACATCTTATGAAGTAGGTACAATATTTGAAAAAAATATATATCTATAACTTCAAACCGTCCTAATTTTATTTTTATCGCATAAGGTATTCAAGATATTTTAAATGATGAGGTCCAAAAAAGCTTTTGAATATTAACATGGTTTTTAATGCTAAACTCAGATAAGTTTACGAAATTACATGATTTTATCATCCGCATCCAAAAGATACAGTGCAATTATAATTTTCAATGATATTCTTGTGTCATTAAATGGTTCCAAAAACGTTGTTATATGTATGCAAATATTCGATTCAAATATACAATAACAATAAAATTCGTACAAAAATATCTCTCCTGTTTTTTCGTATAACGCCATCTCCCTCGTCCGCGGTAGTCGGCACGTCCGGGGACTATAACGTCGTTTGATGGTCTGCTCTCCAATGCTGGTGGAGGCGATATAAAGCAAGATGTACGACTGCGCTCTGGGCGACGCCTATATTTCCTAAACATCTTTTGGCGTTATATTATCGGGCGGTAGACTCTTGTAAGTACGTATTTGTTGTATTTTTTTACTTACTTTTACCAGAATTGGTAAAATTACTTGACTTAATATGGTGCAAATATTAAAAGAGTTATTCAATAGTAATATTCTTAGTTGATTAAACATTAATTTAAAAGATTATTTAAATTAATCTTCAATAAAAAGTATATATTATTATACTAATAAATTATATATTATTATACTAATAAATTAACTGATAAATAACTTGGACGTTTCAAAAAAAAAGAAATACCTACTTAGGAATTAAATATAAGATTTGCACAATCAAGATAAAAAACGCATACCAAGTCAGTTTGTGATAAGGAAATACGTCTTTACAAGGTTATACCGTATACGATATGCAACACGGCGGCGGTACGTTACGGTGCGGATACCAATTCTATCAACAACCTATAAACCGCAACCTTTCTTTGTCTCGCCACGTCATATCTTCGTGACGTCGAGTGAGACGGAAATCTACAAGTTTAATGGGCCGTTACGCGAGAAAAAAATCAGTTCGCATTCGCGAGTGTAGATACGAGAGTGATAGTAGCCAGAATCCTTGCGTAGTGGTTGGTGTACCGAGTGACATTGACAAGCCGCTGATTTGGCCACATGTTGCTGAGGAACGTCATTGCGTGAGTATTTTTCAAATCATTCACTATATTAATGCTGCGATCAGAATTATACCGAATAGTTATCGGTTATGTTTTGCTTGTGTTGTACATAATAATTAGGTAAATAAGAGAAATATAATTATGAAAGAATTATATTATAATACGACTGAAGATTCACAGTAAAAGTAGACTATATATACATGGGTGTGTTGCACTCTCTAGCAGAAATCCGCGTCAAAACACACAGCGTCGTTCGCTAGCACTGAGTTGTGAGGCTGGAGGACGCATGACAACCGGTTCTTTACATTCAATTCCATAGTATATGTTATACATAAGTGTGTAATTCCTACATCGTTTCAGAAAAGTGATTTAAGTAGGTCAATTAATTAGTTGATTTAATTATTTTGACCGGTTTTATAAAATGATTGTATCTAATTATATTATATTAAATTAGCTTCTAAGATTCTTGCTTTAGTTCTCGTAAAACACGAATTTAATTTTCAGTTTCAACATAAATATATTCGCAAATTAAATTATGTAAGCTTGTTCCTTGAACATTATATGTATATATATATATTTAATAATGTATAAGTGTGTGAATCATGAGCAGTTGTTTTAAATATAATTCAGACAAAAACTAAATATTTCTATTCTTGGCTGAAATAAATACTTACACTTATAATATATACCTACTTGGTTCATATTCAATTAAAATATATTGATCTATAAAGTTCTTTATTAACAGTATGACTATTTTATACTGTAGAGTTCTTTCATATTGTAGAATTCATACCTAATTTGGACTATCATCTAAAACATTTAACAATAATATTACTCTTGAAAAAAAATATACATGTTTTGCTTATTCTTAAATTATTATAACTATAAAAAGATATACCTACTTAATATCTTCCTTATCTACTAAAGTTCTATTTTTCATAAGTAAAAATATACTTTGAAACGTACAAATGTAAAGCTTTCTCTTAATCAACATAACAATAAAACCTAAAAGCAGTTGACGCAAACATTCATTGATACATTTGTTAAGGGCCCTGCAGAGGATTCTTGATCTTTATTGCCTTATTTGCATTTGTCACATAAAGCTGCGAAAAGATGACACGTTCTTTGTTTATATTTACTTGAAGTTAAAAATTAACACTTATTTAGTTAAATACAGAATTTTTTAACTCAAAATTTACATAAATGAACTAATATCTGCTAATATCTGTAGTTATACCTACGTATGAAATATGTTCGTAGTAGATATTTTTTAACTAATAAGGTACTACATACAACAAAATCACATGAGTATAAAACTACAGTTTTAATTTATATACTTAGGTAATATTGATAGAAGTAAATTATTAGTAATCTCGAAATAAATGGGGTCCATCAGAATGTCCATCTTCGAAAAAATATTTAACAGATTTATATCGACGATCGGATTTCGTTCCAGGTCGGTGAGTTTCTCCTATTTACATAATAAAGGATGTTTGTTGAATTCCTCTACGTCGGGCTTATAGTAAGCGAGCTGATTCGTCACAATTTTCTGATATTTTTCTTTAGTAAGATCCTCCCTAATATTTCACATTTTATTACATTTATGTGGGTAGAATTTCAATTAATTTATTAGATTGTTGTTATTAGAAGATGAAAAATAAATGAATATTAGCATATTCAAAATATGAAGAAGACAGTAGAAACAAAATTACTTCTAGTCACTACATATTGCCAACAAAATCAATGTATGTACAATCAAACGTACGTGTAAATAAAAAGGTATTTTGGAAAAGTTTAAAAAATATTTTAATTTAAAATTTTATAATTTGTATTGTATTAGCCCTTTTTTACGTTTTCTCTGTTGACTACGGGCCTCCCTTCAATACGAGGGGATCAGGCCATAGTCCACTACGCTGGCCAAGTGTCCTTCGAAAAGCTAGGTTCTCTCAGACATACAGGTTTCCTCACGATGTTTTCCTTCACCGTAAGACGAGTGGTAATCATGTTAGAAATGATTCGCACATTAAAATATCAGGTGTGAGACCCGGATTTGAAGCCGCTTCACTCGGATAAACAAGCGAGTGCGTCACCACTGGGCTTCCACTGCCTCCAAGATTTTAAAATATGTTTTAATTTTTTTTTATTCAAGGTAGGTTCTATTTATGAGGAAATCTCATGTAAAAGCTACATCAAAGTTGTCGGAATACCATCTACCTGCTGGTACTTATTCGCATGCCAAATCATATTTAGTGAATGTTGTTTCAATGATATGTTAATTGAATAACCAACGAGCTTTGGAAAGTCGGGCACAGTTGTTTTTGTAGCCGAGGGCGGGCTTCCATTTTCATGCAAATGAACTCTGCCTGTGTCTCTTCTTCAGAACTTTGAACAACTTAAGTTCGTTTCTTGTCGTAACACTAGTGGCTGTGTTTATGGTTAGTTAAATATTAATATTTAATTTTACATAATAAATATTAATTAAAATAATGTATTTTTTATGTGAAGTGAAGGAGTATTTGATAAAGAAGTTAACGAAGCGGGTATTTAATTTGAGATTTTTTTCTAAGTGTTAAATAAATGTTTTGTTTTAAATGAGTTCTATTTTCTTATTCTGAGTAAGTACTTTTTTGTATAATATACGCAAATACATTTAACATTTTCCTTATGGATAACAACTTTTTGTGATTATTTTATCGTAACGAAAAGATACACTTGTGCTGAGACAAAAATAAACTAGGAAAATACCTACAGATATACTTAACTATCAATATAATAATGACCTTTATGCAACATAGTTGCATTGCCTCAATAAAGTACTAAAATTAACGGGCGTTCTTTGTCTGTTTGTTTATCCGGTTCGATTGCTATTATTATAAAATTTATAATGCTTTTCCGCTTGGTTCTTAAGATAAGTTGATATTTTTAATAGTCTCTTTTATTTCATTTTAGCTTATAATAAAATTAAAACTACAAATATACATTTTATTTAAGTACCTACCTACCTACATCATCTTATTAGTTATAAAAATAATTTCAAATACTTCAGTATATTCTTATTGAACGTCCGAATATATCTACCATTTAACACACAATATCTTATAAAATTTTATAATATAAAAGAGTAATGAAATTTTTATATATCATAAATAATCCAATAATAACTCCATGTAGTTACTTAAATTAGCAGAAATCATATTCAAATGAACTTGTTTAAAAATATTTAACGATTCAAACTACCTAGTAGCATAACAATTAATATGTAAATTTAACTAAGTACTATCGTACTAAAACAAGTTTATATAAAAAATCAAAGGGCTTTTGTTTCCATCTAGGTACGAGTATGTGCCTACTTAAGTAAGAAGATTAGTCACTGTAATATTTAAATATATAGTATCTATGTAGGTGCATGCTCAAATTATTCTACTTAAAAGAGTTAAATTATAAACATTTTGAAAGTTAACATTAACTTAAATGCTGTTAACGACGTTTTTTGATTAGTTACAATATAAAATGTACATACTACTAAATATTTTCAACGAACATAAAAAATAAGTATATGTAAATATACAAAGGTACCTATAATTTTATGTAGGTAGGTACTTAGGGTTCCATACATAAGTTTATAGGCCTATATACAAACGAGTAGTGCAACAAAATTGCAAATATGGACTGTCATGGTCAAAGTTGTCTCTTAAAGTGTTGTTTTAATAGGTCTATTCCCATTCGATTTCATTAAGTCACCTATTTTAAGGCACTGCATATAATTTACCAGCTTTATAACACTTTGAATGTTGTTCTAAAGTTGTGTCATGTATTTTGCTTATAAATATAAAACTAATTCAAGTCCAGTCTATTTTTTAATGTACCTACCAACTCATGTACTATATAATGTTTTGAATGCTGAAATTAATCTCAAAATGTTATAAACTAATCACATAATGTATGTTTTGTGTATAGTGAAATATCTAATCTGTAACTTAAAATAATCTTCACTCTCTCTCGCCAATTTAGCGCAACCGAAGCCGCTAGTTCCGCTAGTTAAAAAAAAAACCAAAATAAAATTAGCCTACGTTACTCCTTATGTTATATAAGCTATTTGCTAGTTAAAGTCCCGTTAAAATCGGTCTAGCCGTTTTTGACATTAGCCTAAACAAACAGACAGAAAAAAAATTGGTTTTTTGTTATTAGTATCGTTGGTATCGTATATACTTTCATATCCATTAAGTGAAAAGCTGTCAATTTGAAATTAAAAACAGACACTTCAATTTTATTTACTACATGTATAGATAACCTACTTTTAAGAATCTATTAATATATGTATCTCCTGTAGACCATTTAGGAAATCTCTCAAATCTTTTGTATTACTTTGGGGAACTTTTTATCTTAAAAAATTTGTAAGGGGCTAAATTGTTGAGATAAAAATCTTATTTATTTTAAGTGGACATTATTTCGATAAGGTTTATTTTAAAGAGACTTACTAAATAGAGTCAAATGGAGGTAATAGTCACTTTATTGTTTTCTTTTGCTTGATCAAGCATTGCATATAAAATGGTGAATTTTAGTACGATATATAATTTTATTAGGTATTTCAACTTTGTACATCCAGTCAGATTATTATATTTTCATGAAGCGAGTTTTCGAAGGAGGGTAAAAATAATTTGTAATGCGTATAATTTTTACTGCTTTTACAATAGGTAGGACATACGGTATCGATTATTATTAGTAAAACAATATTATCCTTAAATACTTTAATATATTTTTAATATACAGGCATAGGTAGATATTACATATACTTAGTAGGTAGGTATATCAAAAATTAAATCTTATACAATATTTTCAAATGTAAAATAGTAATGTCATATTAAAACAATAAATTAAAGCTATATGACACATTCTAATTAAAATTAAATAGGCATATACAACTTTTTAATTGGCCTTTGTCGCCACGCGTTAAAGCAATTGAAATACGACAGTTTCATGTCGCGCGACAATTGTTTAAATCATGAATTATTATTATCAGGTCTAATAAAAATCATAAGTTGATAACATTATAATATTTTGTTAATAAGTTGTAGGTAATATACATACATAGAAATTAACTGTGGGTATTATATGAGGCAGTGATAGCCCAATGGTAACGTCGAACACGCTAGAGTCGTGTGAAGCTGATTCTAATCTCGGGTCTCTAACCTCTGATATTTTCGTGTGCGATTCATTTCTAACTTGATAACTAGGTACTAACGGTGAAGAAAACTTGCATGTCTTAGAGAACTTTGTGAGGTCTGATTCCCCTCGTATTAAATAGAGGCCCGTTTCAACCAATCACACGTTGAAAAAGTGATTAATACATACAATATTTTATAATTACTTACTTATGATAGTTACTTAGTAAATTATATAAAAATAACTGAGGTCAATACGCTGTCTTTATCTTCATCGTTAAGTAAGTTACAAAAAGATGCATATTAATCGTAAATATCGAACATGCATACCTATATATGTCAATCAACGCCATCTAAGATACCAATAAATTCAGTCATTGATTCGATTAACTTTTTGGTTAATTTAATGACAAAATTTAATTTAATGCTGAACTATGAATATTGTTAACTTCACAAATTTTCTAATTAACTGAAAATGCTTAATGGTTTTTCATATTTATTTTATTTAAGTATAGCACTTCGTAGCATATGTAGGTAGGTTTTTAGATGCCTATACAAATTAATAGCTTGATATCTAAATACATAAAGTCATAGGTACCTATTAGATATATCAGATAACCAGACGATATCAGACACGGTGGACCTGTCGATAATCTGATGCAAATTCTAGCCGGAAGCTGCACAGCGCATGAGCGCAAAGTATCCGATCGTAAAACTGTAGTCGTAACTTCCCACCCCTCTTCCCCTCCCCACCACCTCTTTGTTTCAGCAAGGGAACTAGGACTAACTCTTAAGACCCCTTAATGTTTCTGCGGTGAAATTCCATGTCTTAAAGGGTTGGTATTCATTCCGTCTACGTCTTATGTGATACTTAGTCAAAGCAATTTAGTAACTTATATAATTGAAGATAAAAGATAATTGCAATGCTTGCAATTAAGTATATATGTACTTATAATAAATGTTTCAAGATTTTATAAGTTTATATGTTATTCAAATTAGTTTTAATGCTCGTTCCGCATTCGAGGTAACCTACCTATATTTATTTTTATTCATATACAAAAAGTTCTTAGAAGAAATTGAAATAAATTATTTACTTAAAGTAATACATTTTTCTTAAATAGCTTATTTTTTAATTTTTATCTTTAAAAAACAAAAGTGAGAAAGCACATTCCTAGTTACAAAATAGAGCGGTATAAGACTACTTTTAGGACTAAACAGAGTCCCCTCTATTAATATTAAACGTATAAAACATACCCTTATATAAAATATATGTAATAAAGAAACGTGACAATATTTATAAACGCAGGTAGGTTGAGGGAGCAGGTAAGGATCATGTCCGTCATACGTGTATCGCAACTCATTTGGAATTGGTATCGGTCACGGAGATAGATAGAGTCGGCTCGGAGCCGGGCTTTATATAGGTACCTATCTTGTACAGTTACGACTAGAATTTAGTTTGGTAAAATATTTAATAAAATTTATATAGATTTATTGAATACTACATAAAAATAATCTTTTATTTAGTTATCAGACTACGAAAGGTTTGACGAACTAAGATTTATTCGACATCTGTGTAAAATTATAATGATGTAATTGCATTTGTTTTTTTAATATAAAAAAAACAAAAAATTGTATTTACATATATTTTTTTCAAAAGGAAAATCTCATAAAATTCTGTATGTAGGTATATCACAACTTTAGTTGACAAAAGTAAACGTAATGTTATTCTAATATAAATTTGTAAAATATTATACCTAACGTAAACATTTAGCCCCTCAGTAGACATGCGTCCGTTTACAGATGTGATGCGAATGGCAATAGGCTTAAATCTTCCCTGAAGGCTGCGGCGATCGATCAGATAGCGTCGACGTGTGATCCAATGCCGTCAATTACCTTGTATCGTATAAATAAATTAAAGTAAACCTCTTTAAATCTTAGAATGAAATAGAAAGCTAGTTACGGTAGCAAACTTCTTTGTTTCTTCTTTTTAATGATATATATACATTTGCGTATCTAAATATTTTTGAGAAGTTTCTGGACTCTTAAGTCGCTTCAAGGAAATACCCCATAAAACTATTTTGAATCTTCGTACTTAAGTTATTCGATATCTTAAACATATTTGAAAATACTTAAATGCCCACAATAAGAATTTCAATCACCAGCTATACAAGACTTTAAATCCCACCCACATGACTTACCTACTTGACAGGTAGGTATGTAGAAACCTACGCTTTTACCATTAAGATAGGTATTTGTTTGATCAATGTAAACAAATGGATCACTATGTTTAGGTTTCTTTAAGGAGTAGACTATAGCGTTTATAATTATCCCCCAAGCAGAGTCTTACTTAACAACATAAATAACCGAAATTATATCACGTGCGTTATGAAAATATTTTGTTATATAACCAGGCCGGCGTCCCCTTCTGCAATTAAGGCGGCCGACACCCAATTGGTGATGATTAGTGACTAATCCGTCTCATATTCAATCAATACCCAAAACTTTACCCACATACCTCTGCCCGCCTCGCCCCTCGTCGCGCGACATTTAATGACACCCGTGCAACGGTGCCTGCGCGCTATTATACTCCTTACCGTGACCACATAAGGAGCAGTCTTCCTCGAAACCGCCCACCGCGTTATATAGCACCGAGGATCTATAAAAGTTACGTCTGTAATCTAACATAAAACTCGGGCCGTTTAGATGCGAACGCGGCCACGGACGACACATCTCGCCTCGCTCCGCACTTTTACCGAAAATTGACAGTGTTTTTTTGTGAAAAACGATGTATTTATCACGCGAAATCGCGCGACTGTCGGTCTCTTGGCGGGCCTCGGTCACATGCCGTCGCGGCGGGCGCACGCGATGTGTTTTCCAACAAGTTTGACGTTTGCCAGTCCCAAACAACCGTGAGTACATTTGAATATTTATCTTAGTTCCAACTTCGAGAACCGGTGACAAAAAGTTCATTTACACATTTTGAACAACGCTGTTTTTGTTTGATTTATTCAGAATGCTTAACATCACAAAGAAAAAGGAGAAATTTTACAAGTTGTGATACTCAGTACAAGAAAGACTTCTAAAACTTCGACAATTATTGTTGATTCTATAATATTTTCATTAAAGCTTCTTTTATATATATTTTGTTTAAAAAACAATGTTCGTAGTGAAAATTTAGTTGTAAAACTTAAAGTTATCTTGAAAGCTCATACGCAAAGTGATGTGTTGTTAACATAGCATATCTAGTTTGAAATAGTATGTCAAATTATGTGAAATGCCTATGAGTATAAATGTTAACGCAGAGGAAACACTTTATTATTATCTATGTAAATGTGAATAACAGATACTGCATCGGAGGCGGGTCTCTGAAAACGAGCTTATAATATATGCGTATCTTCACACTATACGCCTATACAGTATCTCTATCTATATGCCTTTTAAGTATAGTATATAACATCCTGCCAAGCAATCAATGTATGCTAATATGTTTCATGAAATAGCACTAACCTAACACATAACTTTTACTAACTTTAAATTCCAAATAAGCCCTTGGAAAGCTTTCAAAGCTTTCAGATGTTGGAATGGTAAGTTTTACTGAACTTTAATCAATACCTCTAAAGTAATTTTCTTTCTTAGAGTTATTTATATCAGATTTACAATGAGTATATTTTTATGTTAATATGTTTTTATAAACTTAAAATATTTAACCATCCTCTTTCACATGTAAAACTTGTCTCTATGTTCTTAAACTCTTTTATAATATAATATAAGAATTTATAAAATTAAATATTTTATTTTAGGATGTAAAATATATACCTACCTAATGCACGAAAATAACATATTTAAATTATAATTTTCATAAAATAATATACTAGTTTTCTATTTCGTGAATACCTATTTTATCAAAATTATTTTTTACATACACTACTAACGCCATCTTTCCCAACCATCATAAAACTTTGTGTAGTAATTCTTCAAAATTTTACGAGTATAATCCATTTCTTTTTCTTCCTGTTCCAACTTATGAATTTAATATATATCTTATCTCTTCTAACCTGCCATTACAGATTGACACAACCATGCAGTTGTGCATTTGAAATCGAACTCTGGCCCTCTACTAATAAGGTTGCAGTTGCATTGCTTGCAATTACACTAAGTTCTTCGGTTGATATCATTCAAGCTTGTGCAGTACCTGGAAATATAGCTATCTCAGTCTCGCATGTATTGTTATCTCGTTCAGATGCATTTAGTTTTTTATACAGATATCTCATTCGGTGAGAGATAAACAGATATACGTTAGTTGCGACAGTTTTAGATGCTAAGTTGTACCACCATGATGAAATAGGCGGGGCACCGTAATACTCATGTCAGTACACTTAGAGTGAATCCATGGAATGTTCTTTTTCCTATTTGTGAAAAATAGGTTAACATTTTAAAATATATTTAAATTATATTTCTTTAATAGGTATGTATGTTATAAATAAAAATTAAAAAAAAAGTCATTGAAAAATTGATAGGGAGTAATTTTGTGTGTTGATTATTTGGTAATTATAAGATAAGTAAGAAGCTTTCTAGTTATGCATATAACTACATCGATATTACGTATGTATTTTTTTTTTTGGTGTTATTAGGTTTTTTAGTTTTAGAAATAATATTATAATAATGGGTAGGATATGTGGTATAAGAGAATGAAAAGGGCAAAGGTAAATTTTTTTTTTGTTGGGAAATGAATGTCTCCGAAGGGACCATGACCAATAACCATGAGGTCCCAACAACCCACTTTCGTTTCTGGGGTTTTGCCCCACCACGCCAAGGTAAATTCAATAGGAGGAACATATTGTAATCCTAACTTAACAAGAGAATTTTCTATTATTGAATAACTTAAATACATACTTAGATTAGGTGGACTCTACCCTCTACCTACCTACCTACCTACCTTGATACCTACCTAGGTAGGTACATAATATATTTACCTTATATGCTTGATTGATATTTAGCAAAGTCTAAGTTAAATAAGAAAATCTAAATCTAAAATGAAAGATATAACGTGTTCACTTCATCTATATTTTAAATTCGATAGGGGGTCAATACATGTCTCTATTTAAAGTAAGACGTGGCTGTTACTCGATTTTATTAGTTTTAAATTAGAAAATTTACAAATTGCCTTTGGTGGGTATATGTATACCTACCTACTACTTATAAATTGACTACAAATATGAATACACAACTATAAATTAAATATTGTTCTTACTTTTATCTAGTATATTTCTTTCAAAGTAATTTTTTCCTAGAATTACTTACCATTTTACTTTACCTTTATAAAGTTTTCCCTTTACCATACAAAAGATAACATATGCATTTGCCCAAAGGCTCTACTCAGATCAATATGCGGTAGTTAAGCATATACATATCGGTACATTTACTGTTCAATAAACATTTTTGCTCTATAACTACTATGTATATTATAGTTTATAACTAAATTAGCCTTTTAATTACTACGCTACTAGCTATTTCACAGAAGCCGCTTTATTGGTATATCAAGTTTCAATGTATTTTTTGCAATCATTAACTTATCGAGCGATTATTATTTATGCATACGGTGTATATATACAATGGTAGGCAGGTGCTTTGTAAAAAAATAAAATATCTGGGTAGTTGGTCTGTCGTGTCGTATATAATATATCGGTAACGGTACTGCCTCGGTGGGGTAGTGGCTAGCATGTACAGTCATACATCGAGAGGAACTGGGTTTGAGTCCCAGGTCGGGCTAAGTTTAGTTATTGAGTCTTTTTGTTTAGTAAGCCTCAGTAGGTAACAGCCCGGAGCTGGGAAGTTGGCGGTGTTTCGCTCCCGTACTTCGGTGAGCACGTAAAGCCTTCGGTCATGTGCCTTATCTCTCACTGGTCGTGTCGAACAGTCGTCCCATAGGAGTATGAGAGTGATAGGAATAGAGAATGTACTTGTGTCTGCGCGTAGGTACACTCCTGCACAGTTGACCAGTCTCAATGAGATTGACCGCCGTGGCCGCAATCGGCCGGAAAACATTTTTATTATTATTATTATTATTGGTATATAGTATAATTCGAATATCGTGGAATATTTTTAATTAAAATGAATGCTTATATATACTAGACTATATATGCATAGTAAAATTTTAAATAGCTTATTAACTTATAGGATTTGACTTAGATGAATTATATTTTTTGTAATCTAATTGTAATACTTAGTCATTATTATCGATACATAGGTGTGTCTATGATCACATCACGAGAAAAGCTATGATGCTAAGAAAAAAAATGATGGTAGTTGGTTAACCGGGTTAACATATAAACATATAATCTCATTTCTGAGAAATTTATACTAACGTTTAAAACGTTTAGGGACGTGCCCGAGCGCAGCGAGATTAAATTACTAGTTTTTTGAAAAGATTACTTGTAATTTCTTTCTTTATGAGACTACTCTTCTTTAACGGCGATTACATACTTGCCTATATAGGTTTTGACAACGAAAATGCTGTATTTCATGAAAAGAATATATTAGGTATTTTAGATATAGATACCTCCCCAATATATTTCTAAGAATTTAAATATTTTATTAAGTAAATTAGATGCTCTATGTTGAGTAGCTAGTAGGTAAATGTTACTATTCTTATGTTGGTATATAAAATATATGAATAATATTTACTTATTGCAGTTAAAAAAACAACATTAAGAAATACTATTTTAGTCTTTATAAATATCTACCTAAGTTGTTTTGCGTAACAATTACTACATATACCTATACGTAGTAATTGTTACTGTAACTTTAGTTGTAGGTACATAGCAACTTACATTTTAATAAACCCAATAAGGTTTTATTTTTCTAACTGAATAAAAATAAAACTGAACAGTATATAGCCTGCACTGCTAGTTAGCTATATTATATATTTTGTACTGTTAGTAAGTCCATATACCTAGTTGTATTGGTAGTTTAAGAAGTACCACTGTGGATCAAATCGAGTCAAAATATTTTATTCATCATAAAAATTGTTACAATTTCTTACTGAACGTCATGAGTCTACCACCAGTGCTGAAAGAAGAAAGATGATACCTAATAGGTAACTTTTTCTTACTACATTTACCAACGTAACATTTAAAAGTTTTATTTTTATTAATATGTCATGTTAGGCTCGAATATTTCAAAACTCTTATGTGGTACCTACAAGAAAGTCGGTTAATAATTCATATAAGAAAATGGTTCTTTCAGCTTCATTTCGGACACATTCAATTATTATTTTTTATATGGATTGCAATTTGTATATGGAATACATTTTCATATTTTATTTATCCTGAAGGCATAAATAAGGATTCCACTCTATTATTTAAGACATTGAATAATATTTAGTGGAATACAATTGAGTAGTAGTTTAAAGGCTGTAAATGCTGAATATGAACTGTAATTTCGAATTCATTCTGCTTTATGTAGAATATACATCCTGCTTTATATATATATAAACCAAGGTACTCGACATACATTTGATAATATTCTTGTATCGTCTATGATAACGTCGTATAACTTTAGTACATGCATAGGTACATAGGTTTTAGAAATAATTATTAATAGATGTCTGCCCATAAATCACTAGTAGGAAAACGGCAACGATTTGTAGTAAATACTCTACTTAAAGATTTTACCTACACAGAGAGAGACAAAAGCTGTGCTTTCGAGAAGTAACCTATTGCTTATATTTTGATTGAATATGAACATTAAGATTAAGTTATAAGTATTGAGTACAGAGGGCTTTTTTATTTCTTGTACGATAGACAGTTTTTCCAATTAGAGTTTTTTATAACACAACATGAAGTACCTATATATAATACATAGGTGTAGGCAAATTCTATTCTTCTTCAG
The DNA here is from genome assembly GCA_905231865.2 of Boloria selene. NCBI lineage: Eukaryota > Metazoa > Arthropoda > Insecta > Lepidoptera > Nymphalidae > Boloria > Boloria selene. The sequence goes on from HG993142.1 coordinate 8,459,791, forward strand.
GTTGTTATATATGTAACAAGGTAAGTATATAATATGATCTCTTAAAACAAGAAACCGGTTATACACACAATTCATGGATTATTAGGTAGAAACATACCTAAATTATATCGGTATATAAACGCGAAAGGTCATTCACCTATCACGAAATATCGAAAACTGCTGTACGTATAAAAATGAAACTTCGCTGATAAATAGTTTATAGTTGATTGACCGCGACAGGGCTGCATTAAGGAGGTCTAAGAACTCTCGCTAGTTTGTATGAATTTTTTTCATTTTTCGTGCTACGAACATTAAATAAAAATTATAATATGATTATATACATAACTGATTAAAAAAATACTATATGTCAGGCATTTTGAAATTAATAAGGTACCTATTCTTAACAAAATATATGCTAAAGTCTCAGAATATGTAATGTGTTGTACGAAAAATCTGATATGATTGTATAGGTACCATGATTACCAATAACATCTACCTATCTGAAATTTGGTGACACTACTAGGAAAATTAGATACGTGGGTACAGTAATTATCCAATTTTCCTTCCTATTCCTCTCCATTTAAAATGAAACGTATTTTCAAAATATATTTTGTTAACTATATTTTTGTGGAACTATTTAGAGACATCTTGTAAATATTATAATTAACCTTCATTATTCTTTAAATTTTCTAATAAAAATTCTTAAACTTAAAAACAAGTAAAAGTTTCTTTTAAACATCTGTTAACTACAATTATTAAAAAGTGGACCTATATTACTGCTTGATATTAAATAATTAAATGAATGTATGTCAAATAGGTACGAGTAGGTACTATATGTATTTCCTGGTGACACTGAGAGTAATCGATACATTGAGCTTTTCCAATCAGTCACTAAATGATATTCTTTTAATAGTACTTTTAGAAAAATGGGTAAATGGGAATACATAATGTGTAGATGATGCGTTAGAATGTATCTATCGCTTATAGAAAAAAGGTTATAGATTTTAAAAATTCTTATCTTATAAGTTAGGACTATCGACAAAAAGACTGCATAGAGAACTATTGAACGAAAATTCTGCGTACGCCACAAGAGAGTGTGCAAGATGAAAGTAAAATAGAAACACCTTTATTTCAGTATTATTATGTCAATTTTTGTTTAGTCCATAGCTTATACGCTATACCGATAATAATAAAATCTTATTTTGGTACAGCGTTACTCTCTATTAGTTTTATTTTAGAATAACTGTATTATAAAGGCGCATTTGAAACTGACCGACTCGTTGAGCACATGCAAATGGCTACAGATTCCGTGCTGCAACAGATCCCATCCGCAGAGATCGTGATTCTCGGCGACTTTAACGCCCATCACGCCGAATGGCTTAGATCACGCACCACCGATCATGCGGGGAGATCTGTTTACGATTTCGCATTAGCATATGATCTGACACAACTTGTTACCTCGCCAACGCGAATCCCTGATGTGGAGGATCATACACCTTCCCTGTTGGACCTTCTGTTGACCTCTCACCCGGACGGCTACCTGATCTCCGTCGACCCTCCTCTTGGTTCGTCGGACCACTGCCTTGTCCGGAGTACAGTGCAGGTTACGCTCTCAACAAGGCCTCGCTTTGCGGGTTGCCGCCGAGTATGGCACTATAGGTCAGCGGATTGGGACGGGATGCGGTCATTCTTTGCATCCTACCCATGGAGGGAGATATGCTTCTCGCCGGATGATCCAGACGTCGTTGCTGACTCTGTCACCGATGTGGTACTTCAGGGTATGGAACTATTTATTCCGTTCTCTGCAGTGCCCATCGGAGGCAAATCCCAGCCTTGGTTTGGTCGCTCCTGCAAGACGGCATCTCGCCGAAAGCCGGAATGCTACCAAGCCTGGGCTATCGCGTCGTCGTCTAGTGATGCAAACACCAGCATTTTGAAAAAGGAGTATAACTTTGCCTCCAGGTCCCTCAAAAGTGCTATTGCTAATGCAAAGTCGAAGCACATTGCTAGAATTGGCGAGAGATTGGGACGTCTCCCTTCAGGAACACGTGCGTTCTGGTCTCTCGCCAAGGCTATTTTAGGGAATTTCTGTCAGCCTTCTTTTCCACCTCTGCACACGGAGGATGGCTCGCTGGCCCATGCCGCGAAGGAGAAAGCTGATCTTTTGGGCTCTCTCTTCGCGTCCAACTCGACTCTGGATGACCAAGGAAACTCACCACCGACAATCCCGCGGTGCGATACTACGATGCCGGAAGTTCAATTCCGGCAAAGTGCAGTTCGCAAAGCACTTCTTTCCTTGGACATTCATAAGTCGAGTGGGCCCGATGGCATCCCTCCGATCGTGTTGAAGACATGTGCTCCGGAGCTGGCACCGGTCTTAACGCGTCTTTTCCGGCACTCCTACTCATTAGGCGTAGTCCCGAAATCTTGGAAGGCCGCTTTAGTGCACCCGATCCCAAAAAAGGGTAACCGCTCGAATCCGTCCAATTACAGGCCCATAGCCATTACCTCCTTGTTCTCCAAGATAATGGAGTCCCTTATCAACTGCCAGCTCCTGCGGTACCTGGAGGAGCACCGGCTGATCAGCGACCGTCAGTACGGCTTTCGTCAAGGTCGTTCAGCCGGTGATCTTCTAGTTTACCTGACACATAGATGGGCAGAAGCAGTTGAGACCAAGGGGGAGGCGCTTGCAGCCAGTCTGGACATAGCGAAGGCCTTTGATCGGGTATGGCACAAAGCGCTTCTTTCGAAGCTACCTTCCTATGGGCTCCCCGAGAAATTATGCAACTGGATCACCAGCTTTTTGGCAGATCGGAGCATCAAGGTCGTTGTTGACGGTGCTTGCTCTGATCCTAAATACGTCAATGCTGGTGTTCCACAAGGCTGTGTACTGTCTCCTACTCTGTTCCTTCTGCATATCAATGACATGTTGGAAATCAGCAACATTCATTGCTATGCAGACGACAGCACTGTGGACGCCCTGTACACTGGCCGCGCTAATATTTCTCGGGAATACGTCGACGAGTGTCGGAACAAACTTGTGTCTGAAATCGAATCATCATTAACCAAAGTCTCGGATTGGGGTCGACTAAACTTAGTCCAATTTAACCCCAAAAAGACACAAGTTTGCGCGTTCACCGCTAAAAAGTCGCCATTTGTCGTCACTCCTCTATTTGAGGACACTCCCCTGCTTGCCACAGCCAGTATCGGAATACTTGGCGTCGACATTTCGAGCAATGTCCAGTTCCGTGGTCAATTGGAAGACAAGGCCAAATTGGCCTCAAAGAAGCTTGATGTGCTCAGTAAGGCGAGACAGTACTTCACGTCGGGTCAGCGTCTTAATCTTTATAAGGCGCAAATTCGGCCCCACATGGAGTACTGTTCTCATCTCTGGGCGGGAGCTCCCCAGTACCAGCTACTTCCATTTGACCGCATTCAACGTAGGGCGGCTCGAGTTGTCGACGATCAAGCTCTCTCCGATCGGCTTGATCCTTTAGCTCTGCGTAGAGATGTTGGATCACTCTGCATCTTCTACCGCATTTACCACGGGGAGTGTTCCGAGGAATTGTTTGGACTGATCCCGGCCGCAGAATTTCACCATCGGACATCGCGTCAAAACCGCAAATTCCATCCACACCACCTCGATGTCCAGCGTTCCACAACAGTGCGATTTTTAAGACATTTTCTGCCACGCACAACCACTCTGTGGAACCAGCTGCCGCCGGCGGTCTTTCCAAACCGTTACGACCTGGCGACCTTCAAGAAGAGAGCGTATTCCTTCCTGAAAGGCCGGCAACGCATCTGCAAGCCCTGCGGTGTTGCAGATGTCCATGGGCGGTGGTGATCACTTTCCATCAGGTGAGCCTCCTGCCCGTTTGCCCCCTTTGTCCTATAAAAAAAAAAAATAAAAATAAAGGCGCATAATAAAAGTACCTGTCTATTATTAATATTTAAAAAAATATTTTTATTATTTTTTAATATTTAAAAAAGAATAGATGAACGACTATAATAGTATCAAAAATAATAAAAAGTATATTTAAAATGTACACAGGTAGAATATTCTGTAGCCTTTGCAGAGAAATGATCAACAAACAGATATTTTTATTTAATGGTTTCATGTATTTTAAAATAGTGGAGTTTAATATACATTTTATATTTTACTAATTTAACTACTTATTTATGCTATTTAAATAGGTATATAACGTTTGTGCCAAAAATTCTATAGCATCTTTAATTATGTAAGTACATGGATAATGGATACGATATCTGTAACTCGGTGAGCCTAATTCAAATTCAGTATAATTAAAATAAACGTACTGTAGTACTAGTAGTAGGTACATACCACTTTTAAAAAATACTCCATAATATTTTTTTCCCTAATATGGCTAATAATTTTCATAGAAAAAAAGTGGGCGCCTCATCTCTATGAATTTAGGTAATCTACTAGATTCAGCTTAAACATAATGAATTATAAATTTTGCTTAAGTATCTAAAACAACGCGACATCGCGTCAAAACCGCAAATTCCATCCACACCACCTCGATGTCCAGCGTTCCACAACAGTGCGATTTTTAAGACATTTTCTGCCACGCACAACCACTCTGTGGAACCAGCTGCCGCCGGCGGTCTTTCCAAACCGTTACGACCTGGCGACCTTCAAGAAGAGAGCGTATTCCTTCCTGAAAGGCCGGCAACGCATCTGCAAGCCCTGCGGTGTTGCAGATGTCCATGGGCGGTGGTGATCACTTTCCATCAGGTGAGCCTCCTGCCCGTTTGCCCCCTTTGTCCTATAAAAAAAAAAAAAAAAAATAAAGGCGCATAATAAAAGTACCTGTCTATTATTAATATTTAAAAAAATATTTTTATTATTTTTTAATATTTAAAAAAGAATAGATGAACGACTATAATAGTATCAAAAATAATAAAAAGTATATTTAAAATGTACACAGGTAGAATATTCTGTAGCCTTTGCAGAGAAATGATCAACAAACAGATATTTTTATTTAATGGTTTCATGTATTTTAAAATAGTGGAGTTTAATATACATTTTATATTTTACTAATTTAACTACTTATTTATGCTATTTAAATAGGTATATAACGTTTGTGCCAAAAATTCTATAGCATCTTTAATTATGTAAGTACATGGATAATGGATACGATATCTGTAACTCGGTGAGCCTAATTCAAATTCAGTATAATTAAAATAAACGTACTGTAGTACTAGTAGTAGGTACATACCACTTTTAAAAAATACTCCATAATATTTTTTTCCCTAATATGGCTAATAATTTTCATAGAAAAAAAGTGGGCGCCTCATCTCTATGAATTTAGGTAATCTACTAGATTCAGCTTAAACATAATGAATTATAAATTTTGCTTAAGTATCTAAAACAACTTCGTAATAAATCGAAGCTTCATAAATCATAATAAAGCTTATTATAGTATTAATAAATTTAAATAATGATTTCACACCATTTTAGAGAAAAGCTACAGAAAATTCTTGCTTTTTGCGATTACAAGCACATATTATACTACTATTTAACAGGGAATGATAAATAATAAGTTAAAGCTTCATAATATAGAAATCCAAATAAGTGAAAAAAAAAATTATAACTACTTTATAACCTACGTACTTTTTAATTTTATTTAGTGACTACTTTTTTGTACATTTTTCAAATTGCAATAGAAACTGTTTTAAATTGTTAAGAGTGAATTTAGATTTCACTGACCAATGACCTTCATAACATTAGGGATAAATTATTTCAAAGTTAATTTCATTTAGGCCAAATGAATATTATTTCAATGCTGTTTCCTACAACGTCTAATGCCCATCTTAAGGTAAGAAAAATCTAAAGTAAAAATATTTCTACGATTGTTAGACTGTAAAAATAATCATATTTTTATTATTGGGTAAAAAAATCTGGTAATTTAAAAAAATAACAAGTATCCAATTTAATAAATGATTAGCTTTTCTAGTAGCATAGAGGTTAGATGAAAAATTACCTACTTGTTTTTTTTGGTAAGCTCGTTCGCTTTGTTCGAGACGTTTTGATGTTTTACAGTTTATATCTGTAATATTGTATTATATTTCAATAAAATATGTATAAGAAAATAAAAATTAAAAAATAGTTTTTATTATATGTATTTGCAAAATGTTTTTATGCATTTATCTTTTGCTCAACTGCATTGATTGAGTGTAAAACTTAGTACTGACAAATTGACATAGGTAATAATTTATTTTATTAGGAGGATATGTCTTTTGACATTGAGTGCACAAATACCTATAAAAATACTTTTTGATCATCTTATACGTAAAGCGACCATCCCCGAAGGCATATACTGCTCTGGTGCTGAACAAAAATTATAAAAGATTATTCTTAAATATATTTAAATGTGTTAAATGTTTGTAAAAAAACTTTACATTTAAGTTTTCTCCAAGCTTATTAGCAAATATTAGGCATATTAAATTTAATATTTCTTCACACGTACAAAAAATCTGTAATGAATATTATTCTACTCACTTTGATTTTTATATTTCTTTATAATACACATATTATGCTATAGTAATAATTATTATTATAGCAGAAAGGTATGTTTAAAAATGAATTTTAATTTTAAAATGATAGCAAAAAATTGTTGAACATTGACCCTGTACATTTAACTTTGCCATTTTCTACCTCTTTATTTCCATAACGCTATTAGTTGATAACTGAAGCAGTTGGTAGTTTCTAATTTCTAAAATATTTTTGAAGTTAAATTGTAAGTGAAGTTACTTAATCCATAATACCTATTATAACAAAATGCTGAAATCTATCTATATTGGAATTTTGTTTTTTAAAAAGTGTGTATGATTTTTTCGCTAAAATTATGATAAAAATATAACATAATAAGTACAATATTTGTAACTCTTGCTAGTTAAAATGTTTATATTTGTCTCTATCTTGTATCAAAACATTTTGGGTCTAAACATGGCGCCAAAACAATTTACTACACCATAAAAGGAATAAAACACATTAAAATATTCTTGTATCATAACGTCGTAAGTGCCAACGAAAGTAATCCTAACGTAATTCTTACCGCCGCCGCAGTAAGCTTTATAGCTCCGTGAATAGGAAGAGCGTTAAGTTGTGGGGCACAAAGAAAGCACTCTTTAGTTCCACGGAAATCCGCTGAGATCAATGGCAGCACTGAACTCTTAGGAACGTATTTTAAATAAATATATTATTCTTTGATAATTACGCAAATAATTTCTTATCATTCGTAGTTTTCTCCTCATATAGATATGCTACCCTTGGATTTTTTTATTCAATGAGGATTTGAATATTTATTCACAATTTCATAAATATATTTAATATTAATATTTATTTTTCAATTCTCTAAATATTTTGGGTGAAGCTTTTCAGATCCATTCTTCGTTTCGATGAGTAGCGCCATCTAGTATCGAATGGCAGAACTACAGCAACATTTACGCACACATCGTTAAATTATCTCCCTTCGTATAAAGTAACGGTGCACACAGCAACAACAATTTATATAAATTCATAAAGTAAATAATATAAGATCAATTTATGAAGCCTGCATCGATACTGTATGTAGGAATTTAAAATATTATCACTAATAGAAAAAGTTAACATATTGATGATTCTCTTGTACAATGTTACATAACTAAATTTTAACAAAATCAATCATGAAAAAACGTGAAAAATATGAACGTAACCTAGCAAATATATATTATAATATTATATGTATATTGATTAAATGCTTTGTAGTACATAATATATGTTTATATAGGTACTAGCTGTACCCGCGGCTTCGCCCGCGTTCATTTTTTTAATTGCTAATCAACCTCATTGGATTGGTCTGTAGGAAAAAAAATTGTCTAAAAAATATAAAAAATAAAAATTTAGGGGTGGACTACCCTTAACATTTAGGGGGATGAAAAATAGATGTTGGCCGATTCTCAGACCTACTCAATATGCTCACAAAATTTCAAGAGAATCGGTCAAGCCGTTTCGGAGGAGTATGGGAACGAAAATTGTGACACGAGAATTTTATATATAAGATATAGCTAAATGCAATAATCATAATTATTATGAGTACCCTAAGGTCTAGACTTAGAATTATAATTTTTAGAAGATCAAAAGCTAAAAACTGTTAAATGTACAGTTATGTAACCTTTCATGAAAATTATAATGTAGTTTTTACTTTACATTTTATTCTAGTCTAGTACTAAACTAAATTTTCGCTAAATAATCAACTATTACATACTATTAATAATAAAGATATTTTATTACTAAGTAAATTACTTAAACGTTATGTCATAATTTTACACCACTGTATAATTGACGCAAAAAAGAAATAAGAGGTAGTATTAGGTACATCTTCATCACAAATTATCATCTTATTATAAACTACAAAATAAAACTATTTTTACAAACATAGTAGGTAAAAGCTAACAGTATTTAGCGTGCAGGGTATTTTATGTACACATTTGGTTTTTTAGTCACTCCGTTACATTTTTTCATGAGCTAATTTTTACAATGTCTTATTTTTTGCGTAATGGAGATAATGACGGCCGCTTTATTTTGTAACTGTGGTTTAGTAAAAACTAGAGCAAAAACTTATAATAAAAATATGTTTAAAGGGTTTGAATACAATACAGGACAAGTTAAGGGTAATATAATTTTACAATAGCTATGTGACATTGTATTAATGGTCTATAAAAATAGCTATACGCTTTAACGACAAACGTTTGCTTAGTTGTGATTTTTGGCTTCTGCGGCTAAGTCATGTTGATGTGAGCTCAATTTAACATAATTAAAATAATATTAAGTGTAGAAACATGTGGTGTCAAGTGAGATAAGTGCCTGTGCTTTCCAGATACGACACTAATTATGTTTTAAAACATATGTAAGTAGATAATATTTATGTCCAATTTTCTTTAACGATTGTTGTTATGTAAAATATGTATTTGTAAGAAAGTACGATGACCAAGATAAGAAGATAACTTCACATGGTTTTCGATGAAGAAACAACACATTAATAATATTTACAAAATTAAACTGTGTGTTATATGATATGGCTAAATGTATAGAAATATAAACACTTCACGCTGGCATCTCATAGTTAAGTAATATCTAAAAATAACTATACTAGGTAGTAATAGTTATGTAAGATGCAACTTGCGGTCAACGCCTACCTTTTTATAGTCATCAATTTTCTAAGACAATTAATTGACTATGCTTATTGTACGCCTGTCACATATAAAGTTAACGTAGTGAATAAATTATTAGGAGATTTCAACACCGAATTGATAAGGTTCAATGAATCATAGTTGTATTTTGGAGAATAACTTATTACATTTAAATAAACAAATATTATGCTTCTAATATAAGTTGTAGATTTTTCTTTTAATAATTTCTTTAAATTAGTCTTCAATAGGTAGGTACGGTTGTTTTAAACAAATCGACATTTTATTTATTTAAATAGGTAATGCCGTAAAATAGATTATAGATGATAAGTTTTTTAATAAATAAAATGATAGGCAAAATTAGATCATATTATGTAGTACCTACCTAGTATTGTGAGATATATCTATTGAATCGAATAAATTTATATAAAATAAACATAAATATAAATATTACAAGCGAAAGACACGTCTAAGGTTCTCAACCACATAAAACAGAACTCCAAATATATAATTGGAACCAATTATGTTTTTGTATACAGTGCCAAGCATGAATAAATTATTTGTAACGTACATCACTCCCTTCGAGTTGCGTGGGCACTTGTTTAACTACAATACAATAAATACTTATTACTTACTGACTTTATTTGGATATGAGGAAATAACTTTTAAGTCATCAACTCAGATGGTTGTGTGAACTTATTCGGAATGTTAAAGGTCTCGTTTTACAAAATTTTATATTTTTCTTTAATTGAAAACTTAAACATTTTACTCTACATAACCTACTTTATCTTTGTTTAGAAAATTATTTTTTTAAGTATATAGCTAAAATTATTAACGTTTGATGAGTTATTTTTAAAGTACATATTAGGTATAATATCTAATTATCATATAACTTTTTTTTAAATTATATTTTAAGATGAACCAGATTAATACATTCTTGAATAATGTATGTACTACCTAAGTTTTCTTTCGAGCAATTCTCGTATTTAAACTAAATATAGTATTTCTTTAGGTAGGTCGTGCCAATTAGTCGGCTAACGCATTCCGAGGACCAATTAAATAAAAATTAAGTGCGACAGTCTATTTACAGCGACTGGGACTTCTATCCGAAAGTTTCACACTAAGAACAGTTGATGTTATTTATAACCAATTTTCCACGTATTTTGTGATGCCAGGAAACTTTTACAATCTATTTTTTCTCTATTTCATATTGTGAAATAATAAAAATACCTGTTATACCTACTTATAACTTCTTCCTTCACAATATGTGTATATGTAAACTTTTATTTTAGCAAAACATCGTATAAAAAAAGAAGTTTTAGAAAAGATTTCATTTGTATTCGCAATAATAACAGCAAATAGTGAATTCTTCGTTATTGTACCTACAACTAGGCCGATATTCCACAGTGAGGAGGTTTATAGAGGTTGAGGGCGTTCCGTCGGTCATGCGAGGTCGCGTGCCGACGGCTACTTACACCACATTTCCTTATAACTAAGAAAAGTTTCCATCTAAAAAACCTTTAATTATCTCACTATGACGCTTAATGAAATACAAATTGATATTAATTTTCACGAACTTTGTAAAAATGCAGAAACTTTGCGTAGTCAGTGGTATAATGAAATAAAAAAGTTTGCTTTGATGCTTACAATGTTATATTCCGTGTGAAAATAATTACTGGAAGCTTCAATATGCTATAATATCTACATACGACTTAGAAAGTACAATTTAAAATGTAATACCTAGCGTTGTAGAAGATAATTATTTTTAAGGATCAGTTATTTTATAATAATTAACTTTTACGAATATTAATTACTTAGTAATTATTACTGCTAATACTTCAAGTAAATTTATTAAATACTTCAATTTGAACCGACTATTTTCATACCCGAATATATTAAGCCGAAGTGTCACGTGAGTTTAATTAATAAGCGGAAAAGGTATCCATAACAAAATTACTATTTCATATTTTACTATGAATATATCAGATTTCTGATATTAAAACACCGGGTGACATTTACTGTAATATATGAAAAGCTTTATCTAAATTATAGTGCAAATTTAAAAATACCAGTGAAAATATTTATAAACTAAATAACTTAATAAGATCTTAACTTAAAAATACCTAAAATATACAAAACTTGTTCAAATTGATTCATAAAGTCATGAGACATATTATATATAAATATATTTATGATAATAAACTATTCATTACGAGTATTTTCCCATCCATTTGTAAAATCAGTCGTGTAAAACTTGTCGTTTTTTTAAGCATAGAATGTTGCTCAATATCCCGTTTATGTTTGGATTACGATGTTTTTTATAATACTATTTACTTTTTAACAAATTTTATATTGCATCGCACCGTGACGAGCTGTAGAGGCAGTGTCCAACGTAATATTATTGTTCACAATAAGACTGTTTAAAGTAATATACATATAAAGTGTCACCCACAATGAACACTTTCAACAAATATTACACTTAAGCAAAGAATTTAAATGGCTTAAGCCAGCATTCGAGCCGTATAACGTTACCGTGGTGACCTTTACATATTTTATCTTAAGTGCGTTTAATCGTCTATCTACGATTTTAGAAAGAACCTTCGTAATTTGAAGATAACCAGTTCAAGCTGCCACCTTTTCAGAACTCGAACAAATCAAACTCAAGTATTTAAAGGTATGTGTGTATAACTGTACGTACTTCAACTTTAGAACGAGGTAAATGAGGAGAATATAATAAACAGAAATTGATAGAAACAAAAAAGCCACTCGAAAAACAGTTTAAAATTAAAATATTATACGACTTACAAGATTAATGTGTACTTGAACTTAGCACTTCATTTTGCTTGTAATCCTTAAAATATAAATAGCTAAATTAAGTGTATAAGCGACAACCAATAGAGTTTTATGAGCAGATAGCAATCTTCTTAAAACAACACCGTTCTTCGTAAACTTAATTAAATTCTTTTGTCGCGACGCTAAGTAAGTATATTTTAATTATCGATTACCTACGTTAAATTAAACTGAAAACTGATTTTAATTTTAAATCAGATGTTCTATTTTTTATGTTTATAGAAAGTAAAAAGCAATATGTATAAATAATAAATTTTCTTAATTTTCTAAAGAAAACTTTTTACACAAAACAAGTTTCTATTCTAAGTTGTAGCCACGTACAATCTGCGTGGATCTCATTTATGTGGGTAAACAATCTCATTTGCATTGACCTGAAAAACCTTTGGTTTATTTAAAAAAAATCAACATTCCAGGCAGTAGTGTTTGTAAATTTTCCCTCGGACCTACTTGAAAGACGCAACCAAAATTAGATGATATACCGCGCGCCCCACATTTCCTAGGTGGAGGATATGTTTGGGGGTGGATAAAGATAATTTGGAGGGTCTTGTTAGGCTGGTGCGATAGTACTGCGGATCGATAGGACGCTGGCAGGTCGCCCAGCTCCGTTCCGCATTATTGTTATTGCAAACCGTCTGTAGGTACTTCCATCTTCCGCTATGCTATTGGTTCTCAGCCTACTAGTAATATCCCAAGATAAGATACGTGAACGTATTGGGAATTTGTCGATCGGAAACTCGCAAATATAAGGCTATGATTATAATATTTTATAAGAAAATCGATAGCACATAAAATATCTCTACATCATGAATATAATCTTGTAGGAAAATAGAAAACCTAATCATTCCTATAATAAAGTTGTAAGAGTTGTTACAATAGATAGGTTTTGTATAGTATTTATGTATTAAGAAATAAGTAGGTACTTGGATAACTATGAAAAAATTAACTTTGTAATTATAATAGTTAAAAGTTTTTCTACTGAAATAAAAATCGCTTATACTTTCTCATAAGCTTTTAAATAATACATATAATTGATTTGTAAACATTCATCTTTTTTAATGATTTAGTTATAACTATTAAATGTTAGTAACATCACTAAAAGTACAATAATAAAGTTAATTGTCAATACAGTTGTAATATCAAGAGTAAGGCATCATACAACATGTCCTTATGTAATTTTTTAAAGTATTTAATTAAAATGCGTGTGCACTTAATTTATAGTTCTCTTAACTGTCACATATAAATAACATTTTGATTTTATCCATAGTTTTATCACGCAGTTTAAAAATTTTATAGTGTCCATCAAAAGAATTAGACATCACTACATCTACACAACATGGCATGCGCTTTCTATGACGTCACCATATTAAGTACCTCTGCATACTATTTTCGACATAAAATGTTGAGTTTTATAAGCTTATGTTGTATTTATAGTGTAGAGACTTCATGTCAGAGACAAACTAAATAAAATACGATAAGTTGTGTATGCGAATTAGTTATAATTAAAATTCATATTGCATTTATTACTGTTTTAATTATAAGTAAAAAATCGCGGTCAATATAAATGTTAATATCGGAGCATATATTTTGGGCGGACCGGTCGGTGATCGTGCGTGGCAATACAGATTCGGGAATCAAAAATAGCCGTCTACGTTGGCTTGTGTATTCTCCTCTCGCACTCGCCCAATCGATAAATACTTTGTTGCAGCGAAGCGGAGACTGGCTAAAAGAAACTGCGCTCAAAATATCGAGAGATATCTTTTAGACTATTTTCGTATTCGAAGCGCTCTTACGCTTATTATCCTAGATATGTCTATAATGTAAAGCCCGAGAATACTTTCCGAATGCATTTAGACAAGGTGTCGATTGGCGCGGTTGCAAAGTGGGCGGTTATGTAGTGGAGTTCAACGTCCAGATTATGCAGACTGAGAAAATTGTATATTCCTAAAATATGCAGTGCACTCTAGATAAATACTATATTAATATAAATTTACAAGGCCATATTGAATATATAATCGGGACTTGTGATAAAATTTCTTAGATATTATACCGTACGGTTCAAATGTTTTACCTCACTTTCCTTATTAGGGCGTTATTTGTGTTATGTGTCGCGTTTTGAGACGGTTTATAATAGGAAAACAATAACTTTGATACAATTGTCTGTAACTGAGGCACTTTCAATTTGCGTCTCGCAATAAAGCGACGTGCATCTGGCGCCTCTGTGAATTGTAATTTTATCGCTATGATGACATTCTAGCGCGATTCAATTAATTTTATACAATTTACTGGGAAAGCTCTTAGGTGGGTTTTTTATTGTTTTCCAATAAATTGTCTACACAAAGTAAAAGCAAACATAGATATATAAAATACATAACTTAAAATACATATTATGTATATCGCATATATTCTTATTAAATAAGTACTTATATGTATTGCAAACTTGATATTGCACACTAAGAGATACGTTGGCATCAAGTGAAACAATACTTATCATTAATTTAAGAGCGAGGTCACTGACTGCATATCCGCTTGTTGATTGAACAAAATAACATCGTCAAGACTTGTCTGCAATTTCTGACAGCTTTCACCTTCTTCATTACCTCATATTTTGCTTGTTTTATATTTTACAGACTTAATGTCGACGTAATATTGACATGCCAATGATACCGATCGATATCAGTTGCTGAGAAAAAACTATAATGTATTAAAATAATATTATAATTTCTTGTCTTTACGTCTGTATATAAACCAGGCGCATATAACAAAGTATGCTATATGAATAATTATAATTAATTAATTATTTAACTTATACATTTTATTAAAAATAGGTCTTTTGTCATTTAATTACTCAAAATGTTTTTTTTTGTTTCAGGTTTGTACGTCCAGTGAATAGTTATCAATCGTGCAAGTTGGTCGAATATGAAAAAATCAGTAACAATAATATAAATAAAATTTCCATTAAACCATTATTAAAAATCTCGTAAAGTTCGCGAAATATCACAGCTTCATAATGAAGATCCTCGAGGTTCATTAGCAGAGGTCGTTGTATAAAAAGTAAGTTTATATAAGAAGTTAATTCGACATCACACCTGTCGCGGTCGTAACTTTACCCCCAGATACCTTTACAATGAAGCCTGACCCCACCGAAGCCCAGCACTATTATTTCGTCTTTTCCTTGCCCTTAGCGGCGATTTCAAAGGAAATATAAAAATTGTAAAATCTTAATAATATCAACTTTTGACAGTTCGATTTATATAAACTACGCCGATTGGTTAAATTATTAGGGCTCTTTATTTCGATTTTAAGTTCATGGGAAATGAAATCGGTTATAGTTGAATACAAATGGGTTGATGTAAAATTTATTAGACGTGATTATTTTGTTTATTACTTCATTATAGGTAACAGAATATTAATGTAAATAATGTAATTCTTTCTTGTCGAAAATTGTAAATATAATATTATATACTTTCTCAGTTTAATTAAACACTCGAAATACTCAGTCTAGAAATGTACTTGCAATATTTTACTACGGATATTCGCCAGACTTCTGAGAAAAATACTACAAAAGTACCTACAGAAGAACATGCTGCAGGAATATTATTTTATTCCATTCCCTGAAATTGTCTTAAATGGCAGCTAAACGTAAAAGTATGATGGTAGCCCAGAGCTAAGTAAAGCGTAGTAGATGCACGAGAATTTTCTCTGAAAGTTTTGCCTCAGAATGATCCAATTCCATTTCGGTAAGAGACTAATAATACTTTTTTTCGTATTTTTACTTCTTACTTCCACCCTTTACTGTTATATACATAACATAAAAGTCATAGAAAGGATTATGAAAAATTCATAAATATTTTAAGAAAAAAATTGACGTTTGAGAATTGATTGATTTGAACAAACATTGCCATTATATGCTATAATATTGCAATTAATGATATTATATAAAATTATTATTAAAACATATAAATTCAATAAGAGTTTATTTAAAGTTATAGATATTCATTAATAAAATAATGTATGCGTAGGTATTTTCAATGTCGAAATCGTTTAAATGTTTTTATAATAAATGTCAACGATATTTTAAATAAATACCCAATTAATATACACAGTAGAATATCGGCAAACTTGTAAAAAATAATATTTTTATAAACAAGTTCGCTCCATTACGTTTGCTGTTCCAAGCAAAAAGGAGCGGACAGCAGAGCCCGTCAATTATTTAGATTGGCGTCGGCGACGCACTGCCCGGACCTACTCGGTGGCAAATCAACGGAACATAGAATTTAAATAAAATAAATAAATTATAATCAATTTTTCACGTTACATTTTTGATAACTAACATGAAAGTTCAAAGTTACTTTACTGTTACTTGAAAGTTGAAACTATGTTATGAATCCAGCAGAAAATGACACAAAAAATGCTATAAAATTTCAATTTAGTAAAAATGTCAATAAATAATTTTCGTGTGAGAACAATTTAATTTTAGCATTTTATTCTCACATTTTACTAGTTTTTATATATCCCAAACTACACCATAACATTGGGTCAAATACCGTGTATTATTGTTTTATTATCACATGTATGTGTAGGCTTATATCTAGACTCTGAAATAAATTTACTTCTAGCGTAATGCAGTGGAGCTTACGTAAAAGTACCACGTATGAAAAGGTATATTGACTTGGTCTAATTGATAAGAGAATAGCGATTATAGAATAACCGGCTTCAAAAAGGGATAATGACTCTATATGATTTGCGTTTTTATAACACGTTTAAAATATAATATATTCACGTATTTTGAGTATAAATTAATGTAAAATATTGTTAATATTATAATAGTTAAGTTAAACGCTTAACTTTAGTAGTTACATTGAATTACATGTAATATCAATTATTGTTAGAATATAAATAAAATTGTTTTTAGAATTTGTAAAACGACCACCCTGATTAATAGATATTATTCACCGCAAGCTAATTAAAATACTTATAAATGATACTTTTATAGTATATAATATAATAATGGTAGTGTGGGGGTAGATTTTGTCAATCAATTTATTATTTGATAGGTATATCTATATATAACGTATTTTAGTTTTTGATGTAATAACTTTCTAAGTGCACTGAGCACATGTTAAAAAGACGTCTTTTTACATCAAGTATTTTAAATATATTCCACTCTTTAAGATGGTTTTTCGAAACGTGTGAGTTTATATGTACGAGAAAACAACGAGCATGAGTTGACCGCTTGCCAAGAGCAGGATGGCGGATTTCACACATCTTTCAAAAACTTGGTAGGGTTACTCATACATGTAGGCAGTAGGTTTCTTTACGCTGTTATCCTTTACTGTAAGACTAGTGGTAAACATCTTAGAAATGTTTTGCACCTAAAATACCAAAGGTGCGAGACCTTAGAATTGAACCCGTTTCTAAGAGTTTCCCAAATGAGCGCGTTACTACCGGACTACCACTGCGTTATCCATTCTATATGCCAAAAAATATAAAATGTTATATTCTTATACTTTCATTTTTAGTTATTTTTATTATATAACTCAATTATTATATATATATATTATATTATTATTATAATTCTTTTAACATTAATAAATAAAATGTAAAAAAAAATTAAAATCACTTGCCACTTCTCACTTAAACCACCCATAGGGCGTATATGCCAATAGTTGTAAGTCAGGACACGTTTGCTCAGCGTATATCATTGGCTGTCGACGCTTGCAAGCTCTCGCAACCTTATTTGATATCAGGTGTATGAGTCTTATATTAAAGAAAATGAAAAAAAGAGGTATTTTCCCTGTGCTTCTTACATTTAATATATCTCTGAATGAAAATAATAAGTCTTTGTCATTTATAAAATGCAATAATAAGGGTAGAAAAGCTGCCGCTGCAAAAATGGCGATAATATAAAACAGGCTGCCCTCAGCACTCGGTCCCGTTTTTTAACAGAGCCATAATCTCTCCATAAAATGTTTTCCCACGTCAATAGCCATCTCATGAATCATTTAAAAGAACTTACATCGATTATGAATTCTGACATTGTTATGTACTTGTACACCTACTCAAGTGTCATATAGTGAGTAGTTATTTACGAGTAGAGAGGCACAAGTATGGCATAGTAGACATTCTCATCCGTCTGTTTCACAATTTTGTCTTCACATTATTGACTTGGGTTTTGAAACATAGCGGTCCCCATCGAACTGTGAGGTCTATCATGCATATATGAATTACGTAATTACGATTTTATCTTCATTAAGGTTGACATACCAAATGCATATATTATGTCTTACATTGATAGCTATTGTAATTTGTTACATAGATAGAAAATTAGAATTTATAAATATTGTAGTAGGTACATAGTAGTAGTTAATGAAAAATAAACTTTATTTATAAAATATGATTTACTTCATTCATCGTGAAATAGCCTTGAAGTCTGCATTGATATAAAACATATACGTAGTCTAAATAAACAACTGTGATTCGCTCCTTCCTAAAATAACCGTACACAAGAGATAGGGTCCTGTTTCTTAAAATTCATTTGTGAAGAAGCTTAGGTACATTTGCATCGAAATACGTACGAGCTGATTATGCAAAAGAAATGTCGCCACCGAATGAGCGCTTCCAATTTGCAGTTCACTTTGCATTATTTTGTCGTTATGTGTAATGAGATGTTGCTAATGGGTTGGTACTGTTAAAGTGTAACAGAAAGGTCTATATAAATGTAACTTTATAGTAAATTAAGTAGGTATTAGGTATATTGAGAGCTTTATTCGAAATGACTTCTATCTGTATCAATTATTGTTTAAAGATGTTATTACGGATAATCAGCTTATTTGCAACATTGTTGTTAAACTTTTGCTTAATAAAACACATATGATTAAAGCTATTCAGTATATAATCATAATATAAATAACGGCACCTTTTATCCTTATGTTTAAATGAAAAAAAATCTATATAATTAAAGTAAAATAAATTATGAACTTGTGAATATTATTAAAAAAATAATTACTTTTATATTCAAATTACTTTGACTTTTGACAACTGAGGCAATTTAAAAATTTTTATATTATAAAATGTTTTTATTTAATTTTATAGTTATAGGAGTATTTTATAACATTTTAAAATTAGCTAGCTTCGAATAAATATTTTAAGGGCAATTAATAAGAAATTACAATGGTGTAATGTATTAAATATAGGTACTTACTTTTTTTTTAAATATTGTATTTTTATAGAGAAAGCTTAGACCAGGGGAGCAGTAATCATTTGTCCGTGTCGATATTAAACTGACATTGGCGCGGTCTTTTTTCAAATTACCTACCGACTTCCCTATTACACCTGAATTAAGGACATAATGATTCACTAATTAGAATAAATTAGCTTCCCTCCTTCGATTTGCATGATAAAACATTTCGGATAGAATCAAATTAACTGGACTAGAATATAAAAGAAATAGTAGAATAATACTTTCTTAGGCTTACGCTATATTCTAAATTTTTCTTTTAGAATTTTCGACATTTTGTCAAATTAATACTTAATTAAATTTTAGTATATTAAACTTTTATATTGCTTAAACAATTTATATTTTAAATTCTTTATTATTATACAATATACATATTTTAATAATAGCAATACTACATAATATCATTTAACAAATATTGAACATTTAAGAAATGATAGTTACATTTATAACTAAAATAGTAGAATATAGTATCAAAAAACGTTGTTTCATGTAGGCAATGTTGAATCTTTTTGATCTATCTTTTCCTATATTTACTAACTACGTGACATCCGACGTACAATATTAGTGCGATGAAAATATCTTTTTATTTAAACTTCAAACTGTCTTCACGCTATGAATATTGAGATATAACTTTAGTATTCCTTTGATATTTTAATGATAAAAATAACATTTTCACAGAATATTCAGTAGATATATATTCAAACATTTGCAGTTAGAGATATTTCTTACAGTGGGAAGGTCTAGTGGGGTATGTTAAAAAGTTGGGTGAAGCGTCGTTATTTATTCCAGATATGGTTGGGATGAGACCTTTACGCGACTCTTATCCTGACTTAAGGACTTTCAGTTCGACCAACCTGCACGATGTAGTAAAACTTGAGTGCAGTGCATTTTTAAAATGGGAACGCCCAGGACCGGTGTCCTAGCTTTTCATTATTTTTAATTATTCAGTGGTGTGCAGTGCCCGAGCCCGAGCGACGGTAGTTCATTGAGGTGAGTGTTTTCTCTTTTCACACAATTTTCTTATTCTACCTACTTACAATGAATAGAAATGTATTTAAATTAAAAGCATAATTGCATGACGCTAAAACAATTCCCTGTTATATTTGTGTAACTAAACTTTAATAATAATTATGTATATATACATATAAATAAATATATTTATATACATAAGAATATAATATATTTATTTACAATAAAGGAAATTCATTGCTTTTAAAAAACAACAAAGATATAATAATTTCTCTAAACAACTTATCATAACAATCAAAAATGATCACAGAGCGTCAACAAAATTAAAGCTATATCAGTCATATTAACTGAACAAGTTGGGGGACCAACTGTCTCATTAGTTGCCATCACAGCTTTTACGAAAGTCGTTCCCGAGATAATTTTCGTCCTTGGTCCAGCGTAACATAACGCAGACTCAGTAAACGATGGAGGCCCGAAATACCCTTATATTAAGCTCTCCCAAGCCTCGGTATTGTACAATTATTCCCTTAAGTGGAACCCTTCGTAGCCTAAAAATTACCTTCCACACAGCGTTTCGCAAGAGCAAATCAAATAAAATTTACGCTGAAAATAAAATATATGAAGATTCATGCCAATTACCCAGAAATAGCAACATGCAAATTTAACTCACCACTATATTAACAAAGAAATTATCTTTAATTATAATATAAGGATGTGAATAAATTAGAGCTGAATGTAAAATCCTTGTCTGATTATGCATTTAAAGTTCCAACGTATCTACTAATTGAGCGAGCAACAAAGTTGCATACAGTCTCGTAGAGAAACCGGACTTATTGCTTCGTCGTAATTAGCTGTCTTTTTGTTGATAACCCAATAAATTGATATTTACTTACTGTTATTTACAAACTTAATTAGTGTTATGTTTTTTCAAAGGTACAATAATATAAATAAATACCTTAGTTGTCGGTATATAATATATAAAGCGGCCTAAACTTTCATATTACTATGTACTACATAAACGTATCAAAATATGTTGTTTTTATAAAAAAAGAAGAAAGTAAAAGTAGTTTATTTATAATGAAAAGTAGCAGTAATATATAAAGTGTATGTATTTAAACTTATATATGTAGTATATCAACTATTTGGATCCGTAACACAAGCTTCCTTTGTAGCTTATCACGGAACTAGAACAGCGCCAGCTGTGTATAATAATGTCCCCACATATTTATTTATTTAATAAATGTACCTAATGTATACATAAGAATTTCACACAAATTACTTGATTAAATCCTTATATACCTACATTAAAAATATAAACCGACGGACGTTTATGTATATAAGACTAAAATTAAGTTCACTGAAAATATTTGACGTTGATCTTCAAGATTTATACTGAAACGCCAAGAGTGGTATATAATAAGTTTTTCATCTTAAGCTTCTCAAAACATTAAATTTATTCCTGCCCCGAAGCTGCGTATTAAGAAGCGCCTTAATCCTTTCGGAGCGAACTTAACCTAATATCATAAAGATGGAACCAGCCAACTTGTACCTACAGTGAACTCAAATATTAGAACAGATTTAAGAGTTATTAAATTTATGGAGCGATCTGTTGGTACTCTATCTTCATTTTGTTAAAAGGAAAATATTAAATTTGATATAAATAGGTGTCTATAGATAGGTAATAAAAAGGGAGTTCCTTCTTTTATGATTATTTTATTACTTAATAATCAAGTATTTTTTAGGAATTTCATTTATTTTGGTTTGGCCAAGCATAGGCTCAAAAAATATGCCATCGCGGTTAGTTTTTTTACCTTGAGTGTTGCAATTAAGAGGATTAGAATTCAGCTACCTATGAATATCTAAAAATCTTGTTTTATTAATAAGAAATAATTATATTGTATTATAATAAAATATTTAAAAATAACATATCATACATAGGTATTATTTCAGTTAATATTGATGTCTTATTCTATTAAGATTTATTATTATCTTTTGAATACAAATCCTTAACAGGAAAAAATGTATGAGTAGAGACTCGTACAAAAAAAAAGCAAAGGCCGATCAGCTGTGCGTCGTGGTCGGCCATTTTGAATCGGGCCGGCCCGGGGCGGCGCATGTCCGTGTCAAGAGATGAAAAAAGTACAATTTGTCATTCATATTCATTTGGATTTCTTAAACTATAATATTTTATCATTGTTATATTTCAAGTGTTGATATTAAAATGAAAATAATACTTATGTATTATTCCAATTAATACTCAGAAATACATATCTAAATAATAAATATAAATTTTAAAGGTATCAAAAAAATGCTTACCTACAAGCCACAAGGTGCCTACTACTTAGGTACATGGCTGTTAAATATAGCCCTTTTAAAAAGAAATTTATAAAAAAATATAAGACATTAGATATGAACGCTGCGGTAGGTAGGATAAAACATATAATTATTTTATAAATTTATTAGCTTATAACGAGTAAATTGCAGCTAAGTAATGATAATACTTGGCACAGAAACGAGGACATCTTTACTTTTCTTGTGTAAATATTACAATGTACGTCAGCCCGTATATAGTATAGCATACAATGTATAAGTGAACTAGAAAATTTAAACTAAAATATTACTAAAGATAACGGTTACAAACGTAGCAAATTCGTTAAAGTTTTAGTTTAACCAAGTCTTAAACTGAAAATAAAGTTTGTTTTGAATCGAGTCGCTACATTGTTCTATTGAGATAAACCGAATTGAGTAGGTAGGTACATCCCTTTCTTATTCGAATAAAGATATTGAATTTTGATAACGCAAACAACTTTCTGAGCGACATTGATGCGCACTGAAGGAATTTAAGAAAAATGATTATATGCCTATATACTTAGGTACCTATCAGATTTAGAATTTATTAAAGCGATCTTGTTAAATAACAAACTTATTTATTAATCTTCAATATTGGTTTATTAAATTAGGTAAATAAATAATAAGTAAGAGTTTTTTAGAATTTGTTTTCTTTCATAAGTAATAGTACATAATACTATTACACTTAGGTGTAATTAATATCACTTTTCATTTTATAAAGCGTTCGTTTTAAATATTATTGCACAAACATATATTATGATGATTTATAATAAATATAAAAAAATTTGTAATTAATAATTCAAACAATTTATTTCACGAGCTTATGTTTTGTTGCTCTCTTTGCAACATTTAAGCATTCATTTTATCCTAATAACGCAGCCTCCATAATATAAGAACGGTGATAATGCCGCAGTGAAGACATTCTGTTTTATCTGAACGACAAAATTTCCAAGCCACGGAGGTCTCAGTATTATCTCGTTCAGCGCAAAATGTTTTTCGGCCATTGCGAATATCGAGCAAACGTTCATTTTATATTTATACTAGCTTTTTCCGCGGTTACGCTCGCGTTCTAAAGGCTGAAAATGAAAAGAAATATTTTTCTACCGTTTTTGCAACATTTTTCTTTGATGCTCCGCTCCTATTGGTCTTAGCGTGATGGAATATAGTCTATAGCCTTCCTCGATAAACGGAATATCCAACTCAAAAATAATTTTTCAATTCGGGCCAGTAGTTCCTGAGATTAGCGTGTTCAACCAAACAAACAAACTCTTCAGCTTTATAATATTAGTATAGATACAATATTTTGTATATTTTATTCTATATTAGTAACAGTTAATAGTCTTGGTACTCTTTTTGGAGCATCGTTGAAAATCTCACCGCTTTTTTGCATTTTTTGCGTGTGTAGATTCTGACATTCTAAAAATGAAACAGTATATACCTACCATAATAAATAAGTAATAAAATACAAAAGTAGTAAAATGAAAACTGTTAAATATTCATCTGAGAGACAAAATTATCAAGACATTATATAGGTCCTTAGGAGTTGGCCTGGCGCGTCCCGGTAATTTCACAATTTCACGCTGAGACGGAGATCTCGTTATTCGGCCGGGATTTAGGCGGCATTCGACCCATCGCTAATGTAGTGGAACGAATCACTCGGCATGTGAAAAATAATTATAAAGTCATCCGCTTTTCGTGTGAACTACGCGTTGGTTGGGCGGAAATTGTTTATCGCAAGATATATTAATTTTAGCCAAAAGCTTATGAAAAGGGGTCGCAGTGGGAGGCGCAGCCACCTGCGTATTGTAATGCTCTTTAAATTAGTTCATAAAAATTAAAACTTTATAATATTAAAAATATTTCTTACCAATCTAACCTAATAAACTTAATGAGGAACAAAAAATCTTACATAAAATTACGTTCGTAAACTCTTTTAATACAGATTTTTTTTCATTAAATGTCCGATACTTTTTATTCTTTTTAAGTAACATAATATGTTTGCAATTTAAGAGACATATGAGAAATGATTGAGTTTAGTTATTTAAGCTATAACTCTTCCTTACGGACAAGACGGTAAGTTAGCGGCAGGCGATTAAATTAGAATTACGTTTTACGTCTCTCAATCCCACAAAACTCTTGTCGGCGGTGGACGATAATCCAACGCTTACTCGTCTTTTTCTGAATAAAAAGTTTTTTCTTTTGAATATCTTCCTTATTTTTTCCGGTCGCGACCCTCTTTATTTATAAGCTTGTGCCGAAACTTGGAGAACCTTAAATTAATGGTTGTTTGTTGTTTTACACATCCATTTGTCATTTTCAGTAGAAAACATCTTAGAATTTTCCAACCTTCAAATATATTTTTATGTTATTTAATAAGTAAACTTACCTATAAGTTATTCAATTAAATTCTTTAGTTTTGTGGCTTCTAAGAATGCTATTGGGTCTATTAATTTAGGTATAATGTCCTTGTATTTGATTAATTTTATATTTTATAACATATTATATCTCTTTTGTTAAATTTTTAGTACGCATTTATTATTAAAAAATCAAAACCTTTAATATTATGTTCTCGAGATATTTACATTGTAACAAGTTACAGCACGGAAAATAAGCACTAAAAATAATTACAACAACTTTAATTACAAAAAATTGAAGGTAACATTTATCTTGTCTTTTACATGATAAATGACACCTTTACATGATAAATTTCTTGCTACCTTTTATATTTAGAGTGTATTTTAAAATTATATTATATTTGTGATATTTGTAACTATTCCTAAACGATATTTTTATTCATACGTACCTAAATGGACTAGGTAATACTTATTATATAATCTTACGTTTTTTAAAAGTATAGGTAATTTTTTGCCGAATAATTTTGATTCTGAGCGGTTCAACCTACGAGCATCTTCTGCGAATTACATAATAAAGAATATGCCAGGGATGACGCACACCCGCGTAACGATATTTTCCAACTTTCTTTCAGAATTTATTGTCTCGGTGACGGAAGTGTAGCTAAATGAACTAACGCTACAGATTATGTAATTCCTACGTAGCTACTTTGTTACCCGTAGTTTGTGTACCCCAGTGTTTAGCTTGCATTCCGAATTAATGAAAAGTCTACACTTTGACAAATGTTAGAATCACTCATATTATTATATT
The DNA here is from genome assembly GCA_905231865.2 of Boloria selene. NCBI lineage: Eukaryota > Metazoa > Arthropoda > Insecta > Lepidoptera > Nymphalidae > Boloria > Boloria selene. Next base: position 8,485,529 of record HG993142.1, read on the forward strand.
TATTTTGCAAAATAACACTTGCTTCAAACATTACATTGTAATAAAGAATTTCAACATAACATTATAGTATGCAATTTAAAAACATATTGTTTCCTCAATGACGGAAATTAACTTAATGTAGGTAGTTAAAAATTGAATGTATATGTTTGAATTAAATAAAACATCATACATAATACATACTTTTATTTCATTCGAATTCAAAAATGAAATTATCGCTATACTTGTGGCGTTAATGAATGCGTTTTCCTTTATAAACCATTTCGAATCGCGTGGTTGGCTGTACTTACATACAATGTAGCGTTTAATTAGTCGGTGTGTTCAAAGTGTTTGTGAATGTAAATATAAACCTTCATCCACTGATGCTCAATGACATATTTCTTCTTAATTACTATATTATGTATAACATTTATATTGATAATTGCAAATTGAGATATAGATATCCTGTCTTTACGAATGTTATAAATGAAAAAAACTACTAGGTTTATCTGTTTTGATCGACTAAAAATAAAAGGTCTCATATTTTTTCTGTACCTACCTATAGGTATTTATTACCTATATGTATTCGACTGCTGACAAAATTATAGGTTTCGAAGATGTATAATTTTAATATATCTTTGAATAGAAGTTAACAACAAGTGAAACAATTGTAAATAGTTTTTATATTACCTAAAGCGTGAAGACGTCCATATTTTTAATAAATGTAATTCATCAATATAGGTATAATTTGGTTCTACCTTTTCTCTCGTTGCTTAAATCGCTTCCATGTTCCAACTTAACATTAGTGCTCTACTTACTTAATTCACTTAAGAACTAAATAAAATGAAGCGTGTAACTGTTCTATATACCTATATAACTATCGTTTCGACCACATAAATGCAAGTATTTGAAATGTCTGGTCTGAAATTTATCCATTTTACTACATATGTATATAGGTAGGTACAGACTGGAATAAAAATGTAAGATCTGAAATTCATTTAAGGTTATGTGAATTCTACGACTAAGGTATGTTATTTCTAGAAATAGTTAAAGAGAAAAATTTGAATACAGATATCGCTTAGTCTTGGTAAAAGACGGGATCCTTCGCTTTATGACGACGGTTAAAATGCTGCCGAAGACTGTTTAGTTTATACGAAAAAGAGGCGAAGTATTTGAGAGAGCGAGAGTCAAATGGCCACCTCTCGGGGCAAAAGCTACAGGCGGCCGTTTCTACGAGAATTGATGTGTGGAATCTATTACGTATATTCTTGGCATTCACTTAATTTCAAATTTGGAATAAAAAATAATTATTAAGACACTATTAAATCGTACTTTTATTATCAATGCATAAGTTTGTATGAAAACGACTTCACGCTGAAACTACCAGACGGATTTAAATGAAATGTAGTAGGTACCTACACAGCTAATAAGTACTAGTTATTTATTTTTCATATTTACTACTTATATTTTACATTAACATTTTAACTTCTTTTTATTTATTTTTCCATAGTTTAACATTAAATTACAAAGTGATTATCAACAGATAATTTCAAAATTCATGTTAATATTGCACGCTATTGTGTATAGTATGAAAGCAAACTATTTTATGGAACAATGATAGAATTCACGCAACAACTTGCATGATCTCTGATTAGAATTATGCAGATGGCTTATACATTGTTTTACAAATTTTTGATACATTGTCGAGCTAAGACTCAGTGATAGTATCATGGCGGTGATGACATTGGACACGCACTTGCTATGCGGCGTATAAGATCGATACGTAGTGAGTCCTATTATCGGGCCCGGGAGGAAACTTGCTCAAGTCCGTTACATACAAATGTCTTTCATTAACTTGTCGATGTTTCGTCCAAAATACGGTTGGTACGGCCATTGTGTTTTAACTCGTTTTGCGCATCAACCTTAAAAATTTAGTACTTTGCTGTTGCTGTTTATCTAGTTGAATATTTTATTATACCCATGCTAAAGTTAGGATGTTGTGCCAAGAATTCTCATATGAATCCTTTGTGAAAATTGTTATAATATTTTAAATAATAAGACATGTTGTTTTACCTACGAATAGAGATACGATGAGTTCAATGACTTTTTTTGTTGATAGATCCAAAAATTTAAATATAATTGAAGAAACAAAAATGCTTATTAATTTTTAATGCAAAACATAAAAGTTTTCTGTAATACAATTCTACTTTTATTCGTCTGTATGTATGTAGGTATTCATCAATATTCTACATTGGTTTGTTATTTATTCCATCATTTTCCGAAGGTCGAAGAAAACAAAAGGAAACAGAATAGCTGTTATTTAACTCGTTTCCGATGGCTCGTATCGACGAATCAAATTTCCTTCTATAGGAATAAGTTTCTGAGATCTCGTTCGACACGGCCGCTCCGAAGAATGACAATAGGTAAATTTATGTAAATGAACGCTCTGCGTAACAAAAAGGAAATGAAACGATAGAGTATACGGTTTGATAGGTTCTATGAGACGTTTTGTAATATTGAAGTAGAGTTTGTTACTTATATTTCTACGTACTTATTTGAAAATGTTTAGTCGAGAGAAATGGATATAAAATAGTTTTATATAAAAACTTAAATATAAAAATAATTTGAAAAAATAACAAACATCATCCTAATGATTTTTTTCTCTAATCTTTTACTGATTTAGACTTTTATCATGTGACAGTGAGGACACGGGCCGAAGGTGCGATAGACGTCAGACTTAGTCCATGTGCGCGTAGGTACTTAATATCTAAAATTGTCGTAGATTATTATTAGGAATTTATAACATAATATTTGGTACGTCAAAAAAAAACTATGATTTATAAAAATGAACGATGTTATTTGGTTGAATAAAACGGACTAATACTTGTGAAAACCATGTATGAGATAACTTCAAAATATCTTCCAATTTAATTTCTCGCTCCTCCCTTGTGCGCAGTAAACACCATCTCTCCCACCACCCACGCTTGTATTTGTCCGACAGATATTCTTAAGATACACAATTCTAAACCAGCTTAACATGAGCCCTCTATCTACTTAACATACAGCAAAATGTATAAAGAAGTCGCGAATACGCGATTGCTTTTAAAGTTCTTTATTGAATAGTCGCATTTTCCAACATTGAAGCTGAGTAAACATCATAATGTCTAGAAAGTTTTCAAGAATGGTACACAGCGGGTGACGTATTGGTGCACATAGTTTTTATTTACTTTAGATTGGACTAGCTTTTTACTTTTGTAGTTTATAAATAAGATATTTTATTACAATGTGATTAGTTCAGTTCAAATGGAAATAAGCAATTGTTTATCTAAATTATTTAAAGGACATTCACAATAATTGCATAACAAAATAGCAGTGATCTTTTTCGATTCCTTGTCAAGTGTGACCAACAAAGCAAATACCAAAATGCCCTTGCAAACAATCGGGACAAGCTTGATCCTTATTGGTTACAAGGGCTCTTCACATTGCGATGTTTGCTCGTTTTCATTAACCGTGTTTGTGTGGAACCTAATTTACGACGTGTTTGCATTTCGCGAGACCTTGTTAATTGACCTACACTAAAAGATATATTGTACCTACTCTTGAAGTTGTCTCTAACTCACAATTATGTAAATGGATATAAATATAACGAAACGACTTATTTGTCACGTTTCGATCCAAAGAACTTACATAAACGAAACAAGAAATACGATCAATGATCCAGAATTCTAATTCAAACTTTGGTGGTAAAAATGCTATCTGAAAAAATTCATGCAACGGCCTACAAACTTCTGAAGGAGGAAAACAAGTCCTTGTTACGCATCCATAAAATTTATTGATAGACTTTATTTGATACTAAAATCTTACAAGTCTATAGATGTCAGAATCGACTTTACTTTTTTAGCACATACAAATCACTTGGCAAGCAAGCAACTTATCACAATATATATTTTAGAAGGTAATAAAACAGGAGATTGGAATTAATTTAAAAGACCGCATATTTCTGTCCTCGCTGTCGTTTAACAAGCATATTTGACCTAAATACATTTGTTGACAATAGATTCGCTCGCTCGGTTATGTAAATACAGGCTTAGAGCATGTACGAGTTCATCGATATTAATAATAAGTATACAAGCAGTCCTATTAAGACCTTGGTTATGTCAGTGAAGTGTAATATTATGTCATTGTTACTATGTGCTAGTAATTTATAGTCCGAGATATTTATTTTATTGTAGCAACTAATCGAGAATAATAAAACATAAATGTAGGTACACATAATCGTTCTACTAGGTATTTCAGATACCGATTAATGACTTAAACTTTTATTCTTAGACGGCTTATATTACTAAGTAGGTTTACTTTGAGAGTGAGACCTGTTCTACTTTTTAGGTTTAATTTCTTTTTTTTTATATTTTTAGTTTTTACTATAATATTCACAACTAACGACTCTCCCTCGCTTCGTCCTCCTTCGGGTTCGCCCATAGATCTAGCGCGACTCGCGAGCGAAGCCGCAGGTTCCGCTAGTACCTAATAATAAAAATAGCTTATGTTTCTAAGTTATAGTGTAAGTTTCTAATAGCAAAAGAATTTTTATAATCGTTTATTCGTTACATACTCAAGTACAAACTTTTTCCTCTTTAATAATATTAGTGTAGATTTAATAAGCATTACCATAGATAAAATAATACTACACTAGCATTACTATGTGTAGAGAAAAAAATAATTTTGCGTACTCTCAAAGTCCTCTTATAATGAGATTACCCACAAAATTTCCGGCTCGTATTCAGTGAATCGCTGTATTTAATCCCAAATGTTATTTATAATGTTCGGACTTTATTATAAAAATATAGTAAGGTATTATTAATATATCATTTTATTATTTAATACCTATTTCGAAAAATTTAAAGTATTTTTATTAATACTCAGTTACTTGTAGCACAATATCTACTTTAGTCTGAGACTGGTGCAGTAGGTACATGCTATATAGATGAATTGAATAAATAAAAGTAACATAATATCTTTTATGGTGAAACCACATAACCAAGTTGAAAGAAGAAGTATTTTAAGTTAATTGTAAATTATTTCTACAATAATTCAAAAGTATAATTTGACTTAACATTATGATTTTAAACAATACAAATTATAATGTAAATAAGATCTTTAAATTTTCTCATGTCGCATCGGTATCGTCCCGTCGTTGTAAGTGAGTTACAGCGGTAATGGCGGACGGGATCGAATAGAGGCTCGTCCTGGCTAGTAACGATAGACCGACCAATATGTAAAAGCTCCTTCACTCACTCCAACATTTACAGTGTACACTGATGACAACTCCAACAGTTTAGATATATTATACATGGAAGATATTAAAATACGTTTTGGTGTTACGTAGGTATATGAAGATTAACACTATCGAAATAAAAAGGAGCAGGAAATCATATAAGGAATAAATGCAAAAAAAATTAAAGTTGTTTTCCTTTGCCATTTTTTAATTGTTTTATTTTTCCTTGTTACTGCTCTTATTTATATATATATTTTTAGTGAAAACTTTTCTGGTTTGTGGTTTTTATATGTAGCATTAATTCTAAGTAATACTGTACAGTATTAAAAGTTAAAAGAATCATGTTATCGCGTTCAACAACCTTGTCTACAAATGTAACAAAATGCTGCCATGCGTTTTTTTATTTTAATATAAAATAAAACAGCTAAGAAAGATGCCAGACATAATGTCTAGACTCTAGACGCTTCTCTTATTTAGAACATAACAAGTAGGTACCTAATGTTGCATAGTCTTCAAATATACAAAAAAATATAAGTTAAAACAATGCATATTATGTCTTCTTACTTGAGTTATTCATTATTAGTTTTGTTTTTACCTAAGACCAAGAAAGTATTGGTTATTGGTTACAATAATTATACATACAATATCCCTACACAGTACACAGTAGTAGGTATAGCTAGATGGCGACCGGTTTTATCTGAGACTGATGTAATGAAGCGGTTTGTAAACGATGCTTTACTTTTATTCTATTTCTTATTCGACCAGTTTAGTTTTTTTTATATTGGAATTTAAATTATTTTGTTGATTTAAAGTTAATGATATTCAAATACCATGAAAACCACATGCTTTTTTTAAATCATACCACATATAAATATATTTATTTTAAAGACCAAATATGTAAAACTTATTATGTTGTACGTATGCTGTGTACGCATGAGAGACGAATACAGCGCCAATATGAGGACATTTAGGTTACGCCTCTACGCATACCCGTGTTACACCTCGCACGACCAAATGAGACCATCACCCCACTCTACTTTGACATTTCTCATAAATCGACTTTATCCCGTCAACATAAAATCCAAATTTAGTCAAAAACGTATATAAAGTAAAGTGCTGATGCAACCATTTTAGGAATATGATTGGGATTAGGAACCATTTTACTGTGTTACTACTTGAGCCTAAACGAAAATATCACTTTGAGGATCACTTTTGCGTTGTTAACATTTTAGAGGTACTTTTGCCAAGTTTATTTAGTTGCTATACTAATTTTAGTTTAAAAATAGTAAAATCATATTAATTATGTGCTTAACAATCTGAACGTTTTGCTTTTTGTTAAAAGTTTGTACTATTATTAACGTATATTTTATAATTAAATTTTGTAAGGTATATTTAGATACCAAATATAAGTATTTAATTTTTAAGTCTAATAAATGAGCGTACAGTATTTAATTAAGAGGAATTATACTATGTCTAAGAATTATACAGATTATACTAAATTGCAGAATGTAGCTTCAGCAGACTTACATTAAACTTTGATCATTTCAACTACATACCAGTATATTGGAGCTCGGATCAAGTCATGAATAATCCCAAGTTGAACAAACTGTCATTACGAGTGTCTTACGTCTGTATGTACTTCATAAATATCCATCCTGCAACGACGGGTCATGGCCGCTTAAAGCCCTTGACGGTTTTAGAGATGAGGTTTCACTGCATAAATAAAAGCGTTTAAATAAATTTAAAAGCATGGCTCTTTTCCTTTTTATAGATTTCTTTTTTCTATATAGGTATGTATTAGACCGATACCTTTTTGCTTGATTCATTTTTGTATGGGATAATAAGTTTTTTTAGTATTTTTTTATTATTATTAAGAATTTAATTAATACCTTTACATACTACGAGTACTATTGGGCACCACTTTATTTTGTCATACTATGTATACGAATGTATTTCCATTAATTTATTAAATATTTTTTTCAATATCCATATAATGTATGTTTTATATTGCGTAGTTTAATAAAACGCTATCTACTTGAAGCGATTTAGTGAAGCTAAGCTCATCGCTAAACCAAGACCCGAAAGTAAAGCTCCAATCTGTGCGCTCGGCCGAGTCCATAAATCGTAACGAGTCCATGATTTATGCTCCTACTATTCTCTGCATATTTTTAGAGTAGATAAAAATCATTGGGCAGTGAATAGTAGGGCGGATTAATGGAAAAAATATGGGAAATCTTGAAATGAGATGCAAAGCGAATGTTGATTTAATTCCGAAGCTCCTCTTGACATAAATCTAAATTATTATCGATTATTGTGATTATTATTACATATATGTATTATCGTGACAAAACTAAATAAAACTTTACATTTAATGATTATTATTAGTTTTTTTATATAACATTATAATTTTTTCATTTTGAAATTCGTATTTGTTCATATTTGTTCAATTTCGTGAGAGATAAATAAATTCATTAATAATAAGTAAAATAAGCCAAAATTTTAAATACCATATATATTATAACTAGTATTTATTTAATTTTATATGTTATACTAATGTACCTATACCTACTATTTTATTTTGAATTCAATAATTAGGTGGTTGTAGACATCCAATTTTCTTTGTTTTTATTTTCTTGTTTTATAGCCAATTATATACGAATGCACATTGTTTCCGTTTTGGAAATGCTTCCTCTTCTTCTACTTTTAGTGCCTTGTTAGTTGACTTGCGTCGTGAATAACGACCGCATAAAGTGTATACTTTAAAGGAATATTGCTATTCATTTTTAGCTCTAAGCTGTAATTATAATTTTTATATAACAATCATAAGCAGAAATACTATATTATTTTCTATTTCTTACAAACTGCAATCCCAGCCGTTTTAAAATTATGCTTGGTATTGAAGTAAATGTTGCACACGTTGCTTAGAATTTAGTCACGGCTTTAAAAGAAAATTACAGAATGCGAGTAATTCCGGCATCTTTGTTCGAAACAATTCTAACCCTTTTTTGCATATTGCGTAACTTAACGACTTCCACGTCAAAGATTTAAATAAAATTTACGAAACTGGAGCAAAAAGTGCCCTAAGTATTGTTCGAACAGCCGTTACCTAGAAAGGATTTAAACATTGCGGTTAACTGTTAAACAATCGGCACAGTTATTGTGTGGGTTTATGACTTGGGTTGTAAATTATTTGAAGAAAAGAGTGTGACGTCACAGACCATAAAGGTTTAACGGCGACGATCAGCTGAGGTGAGGTCGCTGGCTTCGATGACCCTTGCCTGTGAATTGTGATTGAAGATTTAAAAAAAAGTCATTTATAATACAAAATATAAAATTCATTTATTTTAATTGATATGATACGGCGGACTTTATAAAAAATATCTTTGCATAAATGTTTAATTAAAAATAATAGAATAATGTATGTTTTGGACAAGGTAAAAACTGAGTAAAAACTGTATTTAAAATTATATAATTCACAATAATAAAAAATACTTTAACTAGCAGATTGGTACCTACTAGGTAGGCTGATTTAAATTTCAATATAAAAACCATTTTATTTAAGACTTTGAACTTTGAGTTGACTTAAAATATCAAAAAACATACTATTTAAACATACTATTTTACAATTATAGTATATATTCGGTCCCTCTATCGATAATCATTACGATTTCAATAAGTTTTCAAAAAAATTTTTAATATATTCAACTTACAAAAGTTCTTTAATTTATGACAAGCTATATTAGGTACCTATATAATATATTTTGCATTCCGAGTGTGAGCCATTCTCAAAGAACTAAAAAAGCAATGTTTCTAATTATAAAATTATTAAAATGCAAGCTGCAACTTTATAGGTAGGTGGGTACATCTGTCTTCTTGTTAAATTAATAAGAAAAAAAGAACGGCTAAAACCATTCCGAAAAGTTCAGTTATTATTTTAATAAAGAACCAAAAGTTGTCCGAAAAATTTTGAAAAATAAAAAGTTTAAAATAGGTACTTTATTTTTGTATAAATTGAACATAAACTTTATAAAATTTAGACAAAAATTCCGACGACTGCTAGTAGTACTGTACTGTAAAATACAAAACAGTATCATTTTATTTTAATAAGCTAATTAATTAAAAGACTTCCTTTGAATGGATTATTATTATGTAAGTTGGTATATGGGTATTGTATACATAGTATTTATTTTGTGCCATACTGTACCTCACTAAGGCCTCTTGTGAAGCTTATATTTTTGAATAATATTTGAAAAATATATGATAGTTATATTAAAATAATTTCAATTGTATTTTTAAAAACTAATGAGTACAGGAAGATTTTTACCATCCACCTCATTTAATTTTAAATAAATTGTACTTATATGAATATGATTACCATAAATAAGTATAATTATTTTAATTTAATACTTCCGCGGACGCAATGGGCTGACCAATGTGCCTGCATCTTTATTTCCATTTTCAAATACCTATAGCAGACTAGCGACTACTCCACGCTCTGCTCGTGTTCATCTTTGTACCTACTTTTTATATGTTAGTACAGATTTCTCAGAGATAAAATATCCTATATTGACCCGGATAACCAGCTATCATCATTATAATTATTAAAAACGCAAAAAGCACGTTTCTGTATATATAGATTAATCGGTACTATGGACTTATCGTTTCTTTTATTCACTTATAGTTTAAGATTCTCTTTTATTAATAACGATATTAATATTCATTATTTTAATTTTTTAGACAATAATTTTTAAGTAATCTAATTAAATAACTAATATTCTGCTACATCAAGAAGATTTAAATGATTACATTTTAAAATCAAGTAAGTAGTTGAAGGCAAAAATACTCTATATTCAAAATCGATATTCATATTCTATTTAAAAATATATAAAATATAAAAGTCTTTATATTTATTGATGAAAATAAATGCAATATAAAAATATTAAAAATAATGATAGGACTAATAATAATAGTAACCTAGACAGTTCAATGCGATGGCTAGGTTCTAGGAGAGGCTTAATCTCCACAGACCTTATACGAAACACAATACCAGTTTCAGCGCAACCTGCGCGATAATAAAATGGAACGCGTCCCTGATAACGAATGCGACTTTCCACGCATATTAAACTCGATAAACAGCGATAAGAACGCTATTGTTGTAAAATTGCTAATCAAAAGATCGCGATTGAAACTCCTTCAAGAACTTCTTAGATATAGAAAATCGATTTTACCTTATAATACACTATAGTCTTAATTTATCTTTTGCTTATGTATTGTCATTTATAAGTGACTACGTATTAGTATTTTTACCTTGGATATCAATTCCAACAACTTTCAAAAACTTCTTTGTTATGCTGGTATGCATATTTATATTTCTTTAAACAATGATAACGATTACCTAATAGTAGTTATAAGTAAATCAGTTAAAACATATATGTACTATAGTAAATATTTGAACTTTTAAACTCTCTTGATAGAGTTATTTCGCTACGCACTACTAGCCTAGTGAGTATAATTTAAATCTACTTGTGCCATATATCGCCATTAAAATCTAACTATAAAACCCATTATGACTGTTTTTATCGGTAATGCTTCAATAAAAGGCGCAAGTGTAAGAGCCGTATAAATCGGCAAACTAAACAATGACCAGAGCAGTTTCACTCTACATTTCTACGCGGTATGTTTTTTGTTTAGTGAAAAAAGTTTACGCTTTTATCACAGTTATTAGAACACCACCCGTTGGACAACACGTCTTATTTTAATTAATTCTGAAAGAGTGCCAGTGTAACTAAATTTGTTACCCAAGTATTTATGTAATGCCTCGACCCGAATACTGTCCAGACGTATTTTACTGAAAACATGTGTGAAAAACGCGCGTAATCAGCCTGCCTTCATTTGGTGAGTGTACCAACTTCCATACGAAAGATCCGACCGAGGATCAGTCTACTTACGATACAGCCAATGCCATCTACATTACCAATAGACAACTTAAGGGCTTCGGCGTTATAGCAATTGCTGTACATGGGTCTTCACAACACATAAAAATGTTTACTACACGCACATTTTGGAACGTGTTTTGATGCTGGTGTGCGTGATCGCTTTAACGCACACTAATGTAAAGACATCGTAAAAAGAGTCATTGAAAAGCTTCAGCCGTTCGCCGCAAGATGGCGTTATTTTAAAGGTTCGTATCTGGATTGGTTTAACTAAATACGGCGTGGTTTGAAATATATTTTTTTATTTTAAAATGATGATGTAAAGCTTAATAAAATTTTCCTAGTAATTAACATTACGATCATATAAATATATCTAGGAGATACTGTACATACTAAATAATATCAAAAATTATTTCTTATTAGCTGAATTATTTGATATGTCTCAAACAACATAGGGAATATTTTAACAAAATTAAATTATATTATTCATGAGCTTAATTCAATATAATTTTTGTGGTTCATAAAATAACATTTTTATTTTTATATAACGATTATACCAATATTTTTATTAATTATTATTCCGAGAATTTTTATTAATTACACGTTATAAATTACACGTTGTATTAAACATTAAATTTCTTTATAGTGATTAAGCTTCTTGAATTTGATAAAATTTCCGTTTATAAATCCATTTGCACATGCAGATATCAGTAATTATGATTGAAGCGATAAGTATGATGTTTTAAGATAAACTTAACACGTGTGCAAGTAATATGATACTTTATTAGAATCTAATAGCATTCAAATTCTTACAAGAATTGACCATAGAAAAAAGTGATAATTACAAATGTATTTACTTGAATTTTTAAGCTTTTAAAACAGCATAAAATGTTGAAAATGTTTTAGAATTTATTATTTTTTCCAACAAATTTCCTTTTCTCAGAGACGAAGTTGAGTCTTTTTCATTATTTTAAAATGACCGTAGTCGGTAAATTTAGTCAAAGTTCAAGTTTTACTCCGGGGTAGAAGCACCCCCTCCGCCTTCTCTCATCTAACTTCAGCCATTACTGGGGTCTTCCGTTCGTTCCAATTTCAAATTTGAAGCTGATGCCACGATATATGGCACCGCAGCTTTGGAAGCCGGAATTGAGCGGGACCATAAAGTGGATGAGGCATAGGCAACGCTATAAGCAGCCTATATTGTGATATCAATACTTTTTATGCCTGTGACACAAAAAATGTTCGTATGTTATTGTATTTCTGAATTTATATACCTACCATAGCTTTTACATATATTTCATAAATAGACAATCAAATATATTAGGATCAAAATACCTACCTATCATATATATTATGCTATTATGCTAGAGTAGGTATGTACTGGATACAGTACCTACTGTCTACTTTTTCGAAAAGGGAACCACAAAGAATTTTTATGTATTTTTGAAATAGTCGATGTATATATATTTTTTTTCTGTAAAAAATAAGAAAACAAATATATTCGACATTTAGCAAAAATAGGTAGCTACCTACCTCACTATGCACCACGTCTTGGCAACTTAAAAATAATTTCTTAGAGTTGCAAGGCACGTTCTTTCGTTATTCCAGTCCGACCAATTCCCCCGTCTACATTCGATGCTGAAATCTCAAATGATTCTTTTCAAACACAAAGAGAAATAAAAATATATTGAAGAAAAGTAAATACCTATACCTTTTCAGTATATAATCACTATCCAAGTTGTTAAATTATTTTGATCATTGTCTATTGTACTTTTAAAATTTCTCAAAATCATGTTGTTTGTCTCTTTCTAATAATAAATTGCTTGTTCGAATTCAAAAAACCTACTTGTATGTGGGTGGAACAAAAACATTGTCTAACATTTCTATAGGACATACCTATGTGTTCCTACTTCCTGTTCATATTGAAAATATATTCGATATTTTATGTATGTGATTTCAATTCTTACATTTGACAACATTGAATATATTTACAAAAATAATTAACGTAAATACTTTTAGATTCATAAAGTAAATTCTCAGTTTGTTCATATAAATCCGCACATAAATTATCATACTTATTACAATTTAATAACATAATATTATCACTTAAAATAAATAGCATTCTGAGATGTAGGTATGTTTATTGTTAGGAGCAACAATATTACCGCTTTGAACAAGAGTCGCCCAATTTGCGTGGGAACAGTCCGTATAATAAACTCCTGTGTTACTTACTACTTCAATTTAGTTCCTCTAAAAGCATAGGTACATACTACATTATACACTGTTAACTTTTAACTGTTTAAATACATTTTTTATCTTTTAATTACAGACATATCTGTGATTAATTTTACATTTTTTGTGGTCATGTCAAAATTTTTACAAAAGTATGTTTTGAAGTAAAAATATTTGAGTTCTTTTATGTTTTAAAAAGTGGAACATTTCAACTAAAATAATATTTCAATTTAATTTCAATAAATTACACCAACATTGCGTGCACGATGCCCATAAAGTAAAGGAATGTTTTACCTTACATGTATAGTGATATACATTTGAATTCTCGTTTTTATTTAAATAGTAATTAAATTAATTCACCCCTGTATTATTATTATTTATTATTACCTATTGGATTGGCTTGTTGCTTCTAGTAGGTATTTATTTATTAATACATAAAGCTGTCACACATTTTTAATTCCATCTAATTATGGGTAAGTAGATACTATTATCATAAAACAGGTTAAATTAAAAAGAAGGAAGTCTCAATTGCTTTTGATACGTTATAAAGGTAACGAATTAAAAGACTATGAGGTGACAATGATACATTTATTTATAGTACAAGCAATTCCCGTGGCTCCGACCGCGTTCTAATCACTATTAAAATTGATTGGTGATATAAAAATAAAAAAATAAAAATTTGTCTAAGCATATCAGCTAGGGGAATAAAAAATAGCCTGCGACAGTGGCGTAACTATACTATCTGAGGCCCCTGGCAAATTCTTCGGATGGGGCCTGGCATCTTAGTAAAAAATATAATTTTTAAGTACTTCGGTACAAAATTTTGTTAAAAATGTTAGGTTATTTCTGGGTTTCTTCTTTGGTCGGGGCCCCTTTGGGTCGGGGGCCTGTGGCATTTTGCCACCCTTGCCACCCTATCAAATATACACAAAAAAAATCATAAAAATTGGTCAAGCCGTTACGGAGGAGTTAGATAACAACTAACACTGACACGAAAGTTTTATTAAATTAGAATATATAGGTAGATAGGTACCAACATTCTTACTATTTTGCTTATTCTGTCCGTATAATAATTACTTTCCAGGTTTAATAGACTTGCATAAGTAGGTACCTATATATTACACCTATATTTACCAGCGCAATATATAAGATGCACTAGTAAAATCTTGCTAAATCTGATATTTAGTTGCACGATGACGTTAAACTAAATGCTAGCCAAAAGCAGATCTGATGATCCAGAATACTAGTAATTATGTGACATGTTATAAATCAGAAAATACAAGGACCGTTGCCAAATATTACTAAGTGGTTTCTCCGAGCTGCATCAATAAACTTCTTAATTTAATTAAACCAAATCCTTTCAAGAGTTTGACTCAAACAAAATGGCATGTCAAGATACAATGTTTTCGTCGACCCATACCAGTTTACAGTTGATCATTATTTTTATACAATATTGTTAATTAATTTCAATTCAGTTTAATCTCAATTCATTTTTATTGTTTTTCTCATTTGAAGTGTAGGTATAACATAATCGGTTTTTTAATGTACAGTTTTATAATTACATAAATAAAGATTGGAGGAAATATACCATTACAGTAGCATAAATTATAAGTAAAAGTAACAGAAATGTGTGTTAAAAGATACCCTTATCTTTTTGGTCGTAAGTTTTAAAACGTGCCGTCATTCCCAAAGTACGAATACAATTATATGTCCGAATGAGATCGCAAAATTAAATATGTTAATATTCATGACAGCAAAGCCGCTACCTTACGACATTACTTATATATTTTACTCGATAAATGACCACGCATATCGTCGCAACATTATTTATTCCCCGTTACATCCCATCAACGGAATGTCTTAAAATAAATCTTAGCTGTTTTAGCAGCAGAGATTCTTGTTCTTGTGAATAAATGTAATACTTTTTGGCTTTATATTGAAGAGCTTTTACTTTAATAAGTATGAGAACATTCTTGATTAAAGTATGTTGGAGATAGCTCGCGCTATACGTATTACCGACGTGATTTATCAAACTTTAGCAAATGAGTATTGTTCGCCAAAGTATTTACTATTTTTGATTAGATTTGTCTTTCTTAATTTAATATAGATGTATATTTATAACGAGTAGGTACATTTTATTAAAGGTCTTTGTAGTAAAATGTTTTTGCTATCCTATTATTATTAATAAATAAGATTTAATTTTAACTGTATATTAGAAAAAACAACAACAAAGAACTACCTTGATGAATAGGTAGGTACTAGATAGGAACTGTAAAGATTATATATTAAAGTTGAACGTAAGTAGATAAATATCTCAAGTATAGGTATTAAAAGAATTAGGTAAATATATAGGTATCTATATTTTGTAGACTTGGATGACTTTAGCTTGTACAGACACCTGGATTTAAGATATGCATTTTAAATAATATCGAAATACCTACATAGGAAAAATAAACAAGTATTTATTATTGTTGAAAGAAAATACGAGTGATAAAGAAAATGAAATATTCACTAGTATTACAAAATCAACAAAAATATATGCTTACTAGAATATTATATAGGATTAGAAACATTTTCCTGCTGGATCGTGTTTGCGAAGTTGTTCGAGGCAGCCCGGAACACTCATGCAAAATGTATTTGCTCGCTTTCGTGAAATTTGTATCAGGCGGGAATAGTTTGTGTCCCTCCTTCGGTAAACTTCATATTTTTCTTGACAGTACTCGTTTGTGTCGCCTAAATAGGATGGGCAAATGACACGCAAACAAAAACAAAATTCTTTATTCTTCAGCTTCACATGTCTATGCATATATTTTGTATACAAATATATCCACTTATTATTTTAAAAACAAGTTCATACTAAAATAAAAAATAATATTTATAACACTTAATCTAGCTGAGTACAAAATATTACAATATTTATCTTATCTGTAAATAAAATAACGCCTTATCGAGTATGTTAATACATCGACTATAGTAGTAAGCATAATGTAAATAGGACAAAATGCTAAAGTATTTATTCAACGTAATTTTAAATTTTATTAACGCGTTACAATCCTTTATTTGGGGAAGTTTCACTTTTGAGAAATAAAAAATACGTAGGTACATCATAAAAGTCTCAATAGTATTCAATAAAAAAATCAAGACCCAATTTTTTCGAATTGCTACCTGATTACCTCGTGCCGGTGGCATAATTTTTTATATATTATTACCTATCCTAGTTAAAAACACTGTTTTTGTTGAAAGTGAAAGTCGTGTTAAGCGTGACTCGATCTCCATACCAATTTATGGTAGAGCCATGGAAGTGTACCATACCTATTTATAGTAGAGTCTGCAACATAATGAGAATTAAACTAAGCCTTCTTTTACAGCGAACCTTCCCCAGAATATTTTTATTTTACGTACGCAGTTGTAATTTGACTTGAGAGGTAAAAGTTAGATGAGCATACATTATTTTACCTTTTCGTTTTATCTCGGACTAGCAAAATAGCTAAAACATACGAGCAACGAGAAAAGTTGTTTAACGCTTTGAGTACTACCACAATAATTGCCTCCCCTAGATAAAGAACCTTTATACTTTAGCCTGCAGGTGAATGCAAATACGGAAACAGCAGAGTTATTTAAATAAATATATAGGTGTAGGTATATCCACATACTTTGGTCAAACTTATTTTTGTTTTATATCATAAGCTGCTTATGTTAATAATAATAATATTTACCTACTACAGTTATTTATTTACATAATGTAACTACAATATTTATCATAAAATACTTGCTTTCAACATATATCTATTTAATATAACAATATATAAATACACTTATTTGAAAAACACTTTGTTAATTGCTACTTATGCTAGAGTAGTGATGTAATATATACATTGTACATCAATTGGCGTCCAGTTGTCTGTGTCATTATGTAAATGTGACTTTTAATCTTCGAAAAACAATCCGACTCGGAGCTATCACAATACGTCCAACTCGATGCAAGTCACGAACGAACCAATATCTGTATGCAAATCAGAAAAACTCGCAAATCCGACGAACGGAACCCTGGAAAGATAGAATTGATTTGATGAACATGTTTGCGTTACTCAACGTTTTCCTTAATGGTGTTTATCCCACAAGATTCTATAGAATCTTGAGCTTTCATATATGAAGATTGTAAGAGTGCCTTTCATTACAATACATTGTCAGGTCACGTAAAATTATATACTTTTCTTGCGTAATATATCTACACTTTAAAGCTTAATGTAAGTACCTATAACTAATATTATGTAGATAATTCGAACAAAAATATGATTATTTCGTTCCTCCTCAAATTCAGAAAGACGTTATTAAAACAATTTATGATATTATCTTAATGTAAAATTGTAAAAAAATATATGTATTTGTAACTAAATCGCAAGTTTTTAATAGGTCATTGACCATTCGGTTATATTTCATAAAAAAGGCTTTCAAGTTCATTTAGATTAAAAATATGCAGAAATAGTAAAATTCATTCGTGAAATTGTATTACCTACAGTTTATAGAAGATCTGCATTTGCTTAGATATGTTCAACTGAGTAGAGCCGCCTGACTGTAGGCAGTTACTATTGTATTCACGAAACACACAGACAATAAATAAGAGTATTCGTGGCTCGTGACAGAACCTATAAAGTCAAAATATCTATGTATATAAAATAAATTTCTATTTTTTATACAATATAAAACCTTCTTCGGACAAGCTTAAGTTAGCTAAATTAATTTTTTTTTTTTTGTTTTGTTTAACTTTCGTCTTTATTTTTTTTTTCTTATTTGTTATCACTAAAATATCTACTTATAGCTATAACGCTGATTCCAGATGAAAAAGGGAAAAAAATGTTATCATTTATTTTTTGAGTAGGTACCTTCTGTATGTTTTTTTTGTTTTCCGAATAAATATTAAATAAATACGCTGTTTGATTTGGCTATCAGGTACCTTTGTACCTAAAATATTGTTATGAAGAGTATTATGAACTGATATTAACACTTTTATCCTTAGCTAAAAACAAAGGTCTAGAGGTGTTTGTAAATGTTAAAGGCGAAATGTATTGAAGTTAATCCATTCCTATGCTAATTTTATAACACTGTTTACAAATTATAATATTTTGGTGCTTACTAAACAATTTGGACAATTAAGAGAATAGAGCATTTTGTTTTATTTATTGTTTACAATGAACTTTACGAGTTAATATTATTCATACTTTACAATAAAATTTAACTTTTGAGTACAAATTTAGAAATAGGTTAATTAATTTTTTATGCCTATGTTTTTTCAATATTTTTATGATACAATATTCCTATATACATTACAATAACATTATATAGTGTTTTAACTAGCGACTCTTTCACGTTTTAAAAGTTAGTATGGTTCTCCGTGATGTGATATTTTTCTGCAGTAAATAATAGGTACCGTATATATACAGATAACTATTTATCATCATACAAATTTTATCAAAAATCAGTTAGAACTTCATTACACGTACAGACGATTGATTTAATATTACAAGAATAACAGATGTAAATAATGACTTGATGAGTATACATAACATATTACATATCTAACATGGTACTTAAATTTTAAAACAAACTCTATTTTTATGCTTTTTCGTAATAAAACCGTTAAATATTTCTTTAACTATTATTACTAAGGTAGCTATCTAATCCATGTAAAAAAATACGTATAAATATATTTTAAAACATATTTCCTTTAAAGAGTGACCTCGTTTTACAAGGGGAATTCAAGGTCTCATTTGAGCGTGCCTATTGTTTTGTCTATGCGAACGGAGCTCTGGGTAAGACTGGCGCAGACTTTCGATTAGAGTAGGTATTTTATTCAGCCATTATTTTCATCGCTATTGATGTTCTAAGATAAAATGATAGTGAATACGAATTAAGAATACATAAAAATCAACATACCGCTTTTGTATTTTATAAAATTTAACAAGCACAAAATATCTTTATAGTCATACCATAAAAATGTTTTGTTTATTATGAAAAAATATAGGCTTCATCTCGGCATCGAATCTATGAACGTTGGTGCGATGAATAGTGCCAATTCTATGTTATGTAATTTGCCGTCTACTAGACACGTCATATTACTTTAACCTTAGATTTAAATATTTAATCAGTGTAAATTTAATTAAATTATGTATTAAATAACTTTCTTAAGTCGTAAGTCTGTACAATACTTGTAAGGGTAGAGCTACGTACAATTACGAGGGTATATAGAAGGAGATAATTATGCCCCGCGGCCCGTACCCCTCTGACCCTTGTTCTGAGTTTAATCCGTTTAAACTTTTATTTACTTTACCCACTCGAATTGATGTGATTAGAAGGAAACCAGGCCTAGCGTGATAAAGTAATTAGGATAGGCTTGATTCTAACATGTAGGTATGATGTAGATTTTTTTTCTCAATTCTCAAACTTTATCTTAACCATATAAATATAATATCTTATAGTTTTTTGCCTGAGATTTTTACTCTTAGATGGTCAACATGCTATTCGAAAGTTTGCCAAGCTGGAAAACAATATAATTTTTTTTCTTAGGTAGAACGTCGGGAACCAAAAATCGAAGTAAATCCACGGCAAAATCCTAAAAGATAGTTTTATTTATAATAAACCTAGAACTCTTCATATGTTTTTCGAATTTTCACTGTTCCTACTTGCTAACAAAGGCGACTTTTTTAATTACGAATGTTTCATTGTTTCTATGAAGTAAATTAATCGTTTCTTTGTTAAGATCAAACAACTTAATTTTAATCTTATATTCATACTTACGTGTAATTATTTTCAACAATGTTAACAAGAGAAAATCGGTTTAAAAACCGGATATTTTCAATATGCAGCTGCAGTTGCCGTCGGCCATGTTGCTGACCCGTCTTCAAATACGCGTGCAATACGTCCATCCTTGTTTGTCCGAAGCAAAACTTTAGATATCCATCTCTTTCGCTCTCTGTCGTCGGCCCCTGCACCCAATTAGAGTAATACGCATGCGTATCATGTCAATGTCAAATCAATCTTATGCTGATGCAACCAGTTTCTATTATATTTACGATATTATAACAAAAGATGATATTCTCATACAATGATTTTTGTTTCAGGATGCTTGCGATGTTTACTGTGTCAAATGGTACGTATATTTTCACCTAGTTTAATTTTACGATTAGACTTTTTTCGAAATGTCTATAAGACCATTCTTTAAATTAAATTTTATTAATAAAGGAGAAATCAATAAATTTGTTTTATAATTGGGGAAAATATCGGCTAAAATACACAATAATTTTATATGTATATATGTACATAAATTAATTATAGTAGGTATGTCCCCTTTTCAAAAATAGTAAAACTATAGTTAAGTAGCTACCTTGATCAAAACTAATCCTTCTTATATATTCATGTATAAGATTAAGAAGTGAGATTATTAAAAAGCTTGCTTCAGTTTGTGGTTTCAGGGCATGTTGTTAAATATTTAGTTATAGACAAGGAGCCAACATATTTTTACGAGTAGCGAGATCAGCTCATTACTATCTTATTACGAACAGTGTCGGCTCGGGCCTCGATGAGCCGAAACACATCCAATTTCCAACTTCCCATTTATTGATATTGACTCTGAGAGGACGCTCCGTAAATGATCCTCGATACGGCTCAGCTAGATGTGACTTAATTAAAATATCAATGTTTAATGATTTGTAATAATTGCTTCGAATATGATTTGTTTGTAAAATTTTACCTCCCAACGATTTTATGCTACTGCTATGAAATATTTATTATTTTGTATTGGAGAGCTTTTCGACGACATATAGGTAGGTATGTAATTGCAAATTTGATTCACAAAGAACATTTTTTACTTGGGGAAGGTCGATGGATTTGATTAATTGGTACCTACTTATACTTTTATTACTTTAATTAAAAACATAACTTATTTATAAAAAATAAAATCTAAAACAAAATACAACGATGTGGTTAGAAAAAATTTTTTAGGTATATTAAGACTTACTTGGAAAAAATATTATTTTTCATTTACATTTATAAAATGTAAATTACTATCTCAAGATTTTCTAAAACTATCTATTATGTAAAAGAATGGTCGGTAAAATCTAAAAGGATTTTCTCAAAATAAGAAAGCATCAAACAAAATTTTTATTTAAATTACTGTTACAATAAAGAATAGTAAGCAGATAACAGAGTAGAATATTATAATTATGTTCCCTATTGTTCTTGTATAAACTACTAAGAAAATGGCAACATTAATTATATTTAATTACCACTTATAAATTAAGGTATCTTAACAAATAGTATAAATGAAATCTGTTCTAGTGAAACTAGCTCGTTTGTTTCTATATTCGCGGTATCAGTTATTATCATCAAACCTAACGCCAGATAAGCTCGAGGTGATACGTGACTTGCGAAAAATAGTCATTTTGCTCCCACATTCCGATTTGTAGCCACAACGCGTAGTTGATCAGTGCATATATGAGGCCTCGGTAATCATGTTTGATGTTCGGCTTCCATACCTATTTACATCCATATAATAAGTAAATATGTGAGATAGAATACATAAGTAATAATAAGAAAAGGAATTTTAATATTGAATTTAAAACAATAACGTTTTATTACAGAACTTATAGTTATTTATCAGTTATTTTGTTAATATATATTTGCTTAAAGTATTTATTTAATTTTTTCGTTTGAAGTAATAATATCTTTTAAGGAATATATTATGTTATGTTCAGATATTAAAATTTATGTTATATACGAATATCAGTGTTGAGATCTGATACTACGATGACAAAAATGGCATATTACTAAACATCATTACAAAACGAAACTAATCTTATAAATAAAAAAATATGAGAGGGTCGCGTGATATTCCTAATATGGTAATGTGATCCGATATTTTATCCCAAACAAACTCAATATTGGTTTCAGAATGAGATTCGTTGCGACAAAATGAAACAAACAAGGCTTTCTATTTTCTTGCTGTATATGCAAAGATTTAAACAAAAATACTGTAAGAGCCACTTTTTTTTCTATGTAGATACTTGTGTTTTAAAGAAGCTATTTATAATCGAGTTTACGCTTTGGTGGGTAGGTACGTGTTTATATCCTATAAGTTATGGTATTGATAGCGGCTAATAATGTGGGTGGAAACTACAATGGTAATTTCATTTAAAGTTTAGATTAGACTCACTACCTTGCATGCAAATAGGTATTAATTGAATAGATAATATACGAAATAGTAACTAGTGCATGTAACTGGCAGTACAACTTTTCGGGGTTTTAATTTTTTAAAGTATTTTAAATATTACGAGTAGTAAAAAACTATTTATAAAAGATTAATAAGTTATATAATTTTTTGACTAATTTAAAAAAGAGGAGGATATAAATTATATATGTTTGTGTGTAGGTATGTTACGCGATAACTTCATGCGTCTAAATTTCTAAACTACCCTAAGTGATGTAGCATTAATTTTTAAATTCATAGGAAAACGGATTTTAATTCGATGTAGTTTAGTCCTATTGTTTCTAGCCTATTTGTACGTATAAAATAAATATTTATTCGCATAGTCCAAGACATTTTATTTTATAAGACGTTTTTATTCACTTTATTTACCTACGATAATGTTATATGGTCTTAGAGCCGGTGGAAGATCGACCTTCACCGACCTGATAACCAGATGAGACATATTTTTTAATAAATATAATTTATAAACAAATATGCCTATAATTACTTGCCTATCTGAAAGTGCTCATGGCTATTTTTAATTAAATTAACTTTAATCGATTTTTTTTTCATCACTTTCATTCTTTTGATAACCAAATGAATTTTATTTCACTGTTAGTTTTTAACACACAGAATATGCCTCAGTAGGCTTGCCTACTCATTTTTGTGTATAGCTACCAAAGCCGATGTAAACAGGTAAGTCAATATAGGTGACTCCATTGTTCTGCTAACTTATCGAAAGTTATATCAAATTTTAGATTATTTTATTACAAAATCAGTCATATAGACTTGCCTGCAAAAAATCATACTTAAAGCACTGTTGCCCAGCTAAAAATAGCCATGAGCACTTTCAGATAGGCAAGTAATTATAGGCATATTTGTTTATAAATTATATTCGATAAAAAATATGTCTCATCTGGTTATCAGATCGGTGAAGGTCGATCTTCCACGGTCTCCTCTACTAATATAGTATAAGTTTGTGTCAGATTAATCCCACCAAAAACATTTTCATGTAAAATGTTGCCAAGACGAGCCCATATGACTATTGTATAACACAAAAGTAACGAACGGCCAAGCCACATATTTTGACTAAGGTGTAGAGTTTGTGAAGTTAGGCCTTGTAGAGTTAGGGCATGTAGTGTTAGAAGCTTGGCTCTACATGAGATCTGATAACTTTTTGACAGTGCGAGTCATATGGGCTCGTCTTGGCAACATTTTACATGAAAATGTTTTTGGTGGGATTTCATTTCTTTTTGTAAGTTGTTTGTAACAAAATTTTTTTTTATTTTTTTCTTCTTTTTTTTTTTTTAACAAGGAGTACCTATACATATATATATCTGGGGGCACCAAGTTTTAGATTATAGATTAGACCTCTAGCGTCATCAAAATTTAATTTAAAATTACAGGTCTCATACAAACTCCCATCCCATAGTTTAAGGGGTTGGGGGATGAAAGTTACAAGTTTTATAATTTTTTTGTTGTTTGTGTGCTAATACTAGCTTACATACAAAATTTCAGCTTTCTAGGACATTAGGAAATACCTTAAGAATTTTGATGATCATCAGTGAGTCAGTGACGAAATCAGCGCTTTTTAGATATAAATAAAATCTGAAGTATAAAAGCTAATGTAATTAAAACTTAATATGTTCAATAAGTCTAGTCTAGCATAATCCAAACCCAAGTTATGAGGGTTCAAAAAAACGACGAAGCGCTTCGAGAAAAGGTAGGTAGTGCCCGTGCGCTTCGCTTGGCTCGTCTTGGCGGGGGCACTACCGTGCCCCCAGATCTAATATTGATCGTAAGACGTCCTCATTTCGCAGGGGAGAGTGTCTTTGTTTCTATTAATTGAAGAAATGTGCAAGTTGTGAAACTTGTGACTTCCTTGTTCTATTAAGAATCTAGGTTAGGTACCGACTAGATAGCATTATACATTGATTGGATTTCGTCATTGCAATGGTAATGGTAATATCTCAGTAAGATATATAATACTAGTAGTATTATATATCTGTAGTATTATACTACCAACTTGACCTCGCTTCGCTCGCGTTCATCCCTAGTTTTCGCAGCGCACTCTAAAAATGACTACTAGAGTAAAATTTTAATACGAGTAACCTTAAATATCTTATTAGGTAACATTAATGCAGGATGGGTATAACAATAACAACCATTAGTGGAGATTTCTCATTTTTTGAAAATAAATAATTGTGTAATGTACTCGCTGTTAATAAAAAATGTAGATTTAAACAGGTAAAAGAATTTTTAAAACCAGTCCAGTAGTTTCTTAGTTTGTCCATTAGGTACAAACATATAAAAAACAAATTTTCCTCTTAATAAAATTAGTTTCGAAGTAAACACTATATAAGCTTAATATTTATTAAGCCTAAAAGCACGAATTGCAATTACTAAATGATCATCCCAAACATTGTGAATTTAATTAAACTGAAAGGAATACATACATTGCGTAGGCATATCTAATTAATGTGAGCGTATGCTGATTTAATTTGGAATTAGACTTGTCTTCAAAATTGGAATAAATGGAGCCAATCAGAGATAAATAAGGTTCAGTCCACGAACCGCTAGCGTGGGCCGTTACATTTACATATGCCAGTACAAGTACAATGGCGGCTTGAATTCAATTACATACAAAATTATTCTATCGCGTGTTTATTTTACTCATCAATACATTGGAGCTTTAATTAATATCTAACATGGAGTAGGTATATTTGATAAGTTAAGTGTATAGCGGAAGTGCGTACCTTTTTTTATTTCTTTTTCTTTCTGGCTATAGTATAGGACTTGGTATTAAGATTTTCTTCATAAAATTCTCGACGTTGCTTCTTAATTTGTCATTTTGGAAATGTTTTGCTGAAATGATAAATATATAATCGATTAATAAATCCATACAGAAAATATTAAGCAGCTTAATTTTTAATTATATCTACCAGATCTTTGACCTTGGTATGTTATCAGAATAGAGAGTATAAAACTAAAACAATGATTCTGGCTAGGTGATTAACTAAATGAAAAGAAATTTTCACGAATATTTTGAAATAAAAGCCAGACTTTACTTAGTATATCAAATCAAATCAAATCAAAATATTCTTTATTCAAATAGACTTTTACAAGCTCTTTTAAATCGTCATTTTTACATTATCAAAATTAAAAGTCAGTCTGTAAGTCTGTGAGTAAACTACCACCGGCTCGGAAAGCTGTTCTGCTGAGAAGAACCGGCGAGAAACTCAAAGAGTAAGTATATACCTACCTACTATCCATATAATTGTGAAATAAGCCAACGCAATAAAATTAATTTGTTTGTATATTCCATATATATTAAATAAAAGGCTTATATAAATAAAAAGTAATAGTGTTTCTGAAATTTTCATTTAGAGTAGAAATCTTCATATACATTTTATTCTTGTAAATCATTTTCATTAATTGCTCTATCGCATCGAGGATTATGGGTTCGGCCTTTCACTTAGGTGTAAGTATTGACTTTGAGAGAACTTACCATTGAAAAACAGTAAGCGAAATTCAGTATACAATGAGTCTACATCAATAGGTAATTGCGTAAAAAGAAAAAGAAAAGAAAATAATACGTAATAATTTATATTTATAAGCAATTATAGTAGCTCTCAAAAATCGTTCATGATACCTACCTACAATAAATATTTTTTCTACGCGTTGTCCTGTTTTACGATACAATATTACTGATTTATTAAGTTTATTACCTACATAATAATATACTTTAAGATAATTGAAGATTTTTTTATATTAAACATACAAACAAACATTATATTATACATTCTAAACATAATATTTTCATAACATAATATAATTGGTATTTCAAATGAAATAATACATTACTATATTATGTAATGTATCATTTCATTTGAAATACAAATTAAGAAACACATACATAGCAAATTAAATCGTAAGGAAACATATGAGAAAGTATTACCTAAACAAACTTAATCTACATGTATTCAAGTTTTTTCGTTAATTTAATATCAATTCCATATAAGTATATCTCAATAAGCGAAAAGTGGTATTCTCCATTGGTCGTGTACGTGACCTTCCCTCGTGTCAGCAATTTGTTCCTAAACCGTTTTCGTCGATTCCGCTTAATATAATATAATCAGATACTGTCTTTTACCTCCTCCAATACTCACATTTGAATAAAATCCCCATTTTCATAATTTAAATACAAAATAAACGTTTTATTTCTTTTAATCAAATCAGCGCAAAATTAAAAGGTAACCTAATTATTAAAAATTAGTTAACTGTAGTTATAAAATTATATAATTTATGAAATTTTTAAGGAGCCAATATACCAAACGGTTTATATACCTGGCTTATATTAATCTCGCAGAACAAAGGCTGTAGTTTTTCATTTTGAACCATTTGTAGTATCATGCACTAAAATACGACGTAGAGTCGAAAGCTATTTTTTATGTCTGATTGCCTCCACCCTTCTAGATATTGATTAGATATTGTTTCAAACGAAGTCAGTTCGCGCTGTTTATCCTAAAAATAGTTCGTATACGTCACACAAAGTTCGATACCAACATGCCTATAGCGCAGGTGGGTGAGGGTGGATACAAATATAGGTGGGGGCAATATGGGCGCATGTTTTATATTATTGAAGCTCCGGACGGCCGACTGTTTACCTTGTTTACAGAAATGCGAGCAAAACCTACTGTACAGGGATAGCCAATACTACTTTAAATGGTTTCACCAACTACGCTCGAAATTCATTTTATATTTTAAGCAAAAACGAATTTCATTTTATATGTATACTCAATAGTGTCGTTTCGTATCGCGTAATTCCAGCTTTATCCGTTTAAAAATATGATCCAATCACGTATTTTAATACAAAAACATATTGTATCGGAAAATCGCCTCGTTCCAATATGATGTTAAACATTTGCGTTCGTCAAACCGAGGCGCGTCGTACCCGTCTATATAATGTTATATTGAGTAAAAACAAGAAACTTGTTTGGACGCAACTCGCATCCCTGATTATATTTGGACAAATATTTCTTATATCTCGTGTACACAGTATAATAAGTCTCTTGGGTCGGCGAATGAAGCCTAAAGGAAAACCATCGTGTCTCGTTCTTACATTTACGTGATCCGTGTAGGGTATAGTAGGAATGGAATGAACAGGGGAAAATCTTTTGAGCTGTATTAAGGTACAAAGGTGGGTACCGATTCCCAAATGACTTGTTGGTTATTTTCTTGTATTGTGCCGGGATATTCAATGTATGAGACTCGGAAATTGAAACTCAATGACAAAGTAGAAATATAAGGTGTTTCTTTGAGGAAAAAGGCGAAGGTACCTACCGAATAATTTTGAGTCTGTTTATCCAAATACAAAATGAGAGTAAGGTATACTTATTTAGTTTCAAAATCAAATTTATATACATAATAAATTGTATGTATTTAAAAAAATTTAATAAACTAGTAATATGTTATCTAATGCTTTCTTTTGTTATGCAGAGAGATATAAGTTAACAAAAAAAAGTCCCTACTGCTTTAAAATTAAATATAATACCTAAAATGATTAAAGAGCCATGTTTTGTTTTACTATTCTTTCCGAACATCTTATACGGAATTTATTAATCTAAGTTCTACCAAAAACTGTTGCCGTGACAGTGGAGTTTTGCAAAGAAATTTTGTTTGAATATTTCCCTTAAGAGCAACTTTGTTTACCCAAATTAGTCCTTGTTTTGTTATACTCAAAGTCTATTATCTTTTACTGATGTATATAAAAGTTTCTCGTATCTGTGTTATAGAGAAAGATGCTCTCCATTTATAGATATAGCATTCAATTTTAAATGTCAGCTTTGTTATATAAAATTAAGAACAGCGTACCCGACTGTTGAGATGGGACCGCCAAATATTTCGGCCTTTATTTATGTCCACTTGAAGTTTCGTGTAACTATAACGAGACGTTTTTTTCGCAAAAGAGAAAAGGTACGGCCAGATCGAACGCTTTTCTACGTATAAGTATCTAAACGCATCTGCATATAAATCTATAATATGGATTAAAATCGTATTATTATATAAACATGTAAAATGTATAAATAATCCATATATTATTTATCATATAATTCAAGATTTCTAAATATTTAAATTAAGTCCCTGCGTGTTTCTTTATGTAGAGCTGTTTCGAGATGAAGATCTTGTAAAGCATGTTGAAATGAAAATTATCCTACCAAAACTCATTGCGGAAGCCTCCTTTATATCACACATGGATTACGTTGAGATACAAGCCCCTTGAAATAAGTTATGAAATTACATTCATACAATTTCTTATTATGTTATGAATTTTGTGTAGATTTTGTACAGTTTGTTATATGTATTTAAGTAGATATATAGATATCAGTTTTAGACATGACCTTATTTCTCATTCTAGAATGTCGCTGATTAAAATTCGCAACTACATATGTATTATATACATTTTTTATAAAATATAAACCATCATTTTTATAAATAAATATCTTTTCATTATAAAACATAAGAACTGAGAATAAACTTCAACCTTAGAATATATCTAGTTAATTTACATAACTCGGCAAAATAATTTCTTTCGTAGATAATGTTTTCTACACAAATGAGCCAAGTCTTTTACGTCGAGATCCGTCGGTATTAGGTAGGATCTGGCCCGCGCATCCTTTGATTACCATACACTCCTTTAAAAGCCTATGACATGGATATACAAAAGATTGTTCACGGATATCTTTGTTTCATACTAAAGTGTTTGAAATTTGATACGCATAATATTGTGAAATTGATAGTGAAACCCGAGACGAAAGAAATTTTTAAAGAACATTTTGGGCCAATAATGAAAAAAAAAATACGCTGTTTTGATAGATTAGTCTTAAACTATGCAATTAAACTAATATGTTACATTTAAGGAAAAGTTAAGCTTTAAATAGTATAAAAACTTATAATTAGGTATACTACATTTAATATTTATAATAAGTTACTTATAATTGTTTTAATTTTTAATTTAGTTAACCATATATTGCTTTCTGAGCTCCGTGTTAAGAGACGAAAGACTACCGAAGAACATCTGTATGCAAACGGTGAGATATTAAAACCATATTTACTTTAAAATGCTGAGGGCGTTACGAATTTCAAACCTTTAAAATTGTATAAGCTTTAATCAACTGGAAATTGTGCTAATATAACCTATTCTGTAGATAAAAGGGGTTACAATATTAAACTTTGCGGTATATGAATGTTTATTTTACTGAGTGCTGCTATTAAATGTTTATCTATTCTCCGTGTTATTATGTAATTTAAATATATCAAATTAGTAATGTTTTGTGAAATAAAGATATTATTTTATGGTGTCCTGTAAAATTATTTTTTTATTAGTTAAATTCCAAAGTAATTAATGTCTTATTTATTTTTTGTGTTACTTTTTATATGAAGAAAAAAATCAGATTAATTAAAATAAGGTCACAAGTACCTACAAAACTCATTATCATTCCTAATATCTCTCTAGTATTGAAGAGTAGCCTGTGCCTAGCAGTAGTAAAAAAGCTGATCCTCATATTAAAAATGCAAAAGTGTATTTGTAAGTTTAGTATAGTTTTACACGCCAATATAAGAACGAGTGAACGTCATTTTTGCCGAAGGGCTCCGGCCCATTACCTATTTATATGACGTAGGTTACTTTTTGAGCCAGTTAGAAAGCTTGAAATTCCCTTGACATTCCGTTACTGTTTTAATATATTACCTAAGGGTACTACTAGGTATTAGCTTAAGGTATTTTTAAAAGTATCTGCGAAAAATAGAGTTACAAATGTAATATATTATAAAATTGCGAATATTTCAAAATCTTCAATAACTTTTTTCTTATATGCAGTTTTACACCTTACAATATTAACCAGTAGGTAGTAAAAACTAATCTTATTAGGATAAATGCGATGGCATGTCTTAAGCCACTTATGGAATCGAACTGTCCGCTAAGTGCAGTGTATCGCCCACCGATAAACTGACGGTAATGCATAGCACTCAGTAGGTACCTACTACGAAATGCACGTATGTATCGTATGAAGGTACCTAGTATAGCATAACAGGTTTGAAATATTACCTATAGCTAAACTAATTACTTTGTTTAACTAAATATAATACTTAATAAAATGTACCTAGTGGATTTTTTGCATTGTTTGTTTTTGATTTTTACAACAATTGTAGAGAAATTATAAAATTTTAGTAAAAGAGATAATAAATACTAAAAATGTTCACTCATTTTCTTTTCATCGTTCAAAAAATTTAAACTTGATTTTTTATTGTTATTTTTGATATTTTAAAAATCAACTTTATAATAAATATAAGCATATTAAACTAAAAGGTAAGTAGGTAAGAGATAATACATAAAATTGAATGAATGTGAAACGATTAAGTTACATAAAATAAAATAGTACATAAAATAAAATTTAAGGCATCAACATAGGTATAATTTATGTGTTCATCACGTCATTTTAGTATATCTACCAGCCTTATTCGTATAATGCTATATATTGGAGTCTTGAGACCTCTGAAAGCATAATTTTATCATTTTAGTATCTTAATAAATTAAAATTTTCTTTCATTCTTTTAAAAATGCTATATTTAGTTCTACAGATAAAACTAATTATATGAAATGTAATTATTTCACTTCAAAACTGCACTTCTACTCTAGTATAATGGAGCACAACCTCTACACTTTCACAATATACTGAAGAACAACTTACTCCTATGACCCTTTATTAGTTTTCTAATGCCCTGTACTCACGGTCGTTGAGACGGCGCGCTATGCAACTGCACTATACGCCGGACATAGCTCACGGAGTTGAGTCATAAAATAAGTATTTACGTATATATATAACGTAAGGCTGCAGTATACGTAGGTTTCTAGCAAAATATTTTTTAATACATTAAAAGATGAAGCAATAATATTTATTTTATCATTTCAAAAACTCATCATTATTAAGTACCTAGATTATATCTATAGGTACCTACAGGTAAATAAAATTGGAGTGTCTGTTTTTAATTTCAAATTACCAGCTTTTCACTAAATGCATATGAAAGTAGGTATATACGATACTAGCAACAAAAAACCATTTTTAAAATTTTTGTCTGTCTGTCTGTTTGTTCCGGTTAATCTCTGAAACGGTTGAACTGATTTTGACAAAACTTTCACTCGCCGATAGCTAATCTTATACGGCGTAACTTAGGCTACTTTTTATTTTTTAACCAACTTCACAAAAGTAATATTATTTAATTTAACTAGCAGAACCCGTGGCTTCGCTGACGCTAAACCGCTAGTTTTTTAATAAATTAATAATCATTCGAATAAAGAAGAACAGCTCTTTGACTTTTCTTAATTAAATCAATATAATAAATCTAACATTATAATATGCATTAGAGATTCTGATATAAGCATCACAACAAAAAATCCAAACTAGTCAGTAAATTCGTAAATCTATAAAAATACTTCTAAACAGATTTAAGAGATAAGTATATTAAGAAATAATGTAATATTTAAAAATAAAATACCTATAAAATTTCTCTTAATTATACATATATAAAATTTACATATACATATTACAGTCTATGATAAAAATTTATCATTTACTTTATACATTTATTTTATACATTTTGTACAAAATATGATCTGGTAAACAAGCTAACATCGCTTAACTACACTGATATTCGGTAGAGACCCGAGCAAAGTTAGAGTCAGTCGCTATAGCGATATAATAGAGTACCTACCTATTTAACTTCAATTAATACTTCAGTTAGATTAACTATCAATCTAAAATATACTAATAAATAAATTTACTCACATTTTGCAGGTCCCCAAAATATTAAAAATGGAATAAGTATTCTAAAACTTGCACAATCCAGATTTCGTCAGCGAATCTATCTGAATGTGAACGATTTAACTCCAAGAATTTTTATTTAAAAGGGTCCTGTGGCAAAAAATGGGGAAAGCGAGACCCATTGTGTCACCCTCATTTAAAATCTGGGCCAATAGGGAATGGTTTACATTGAACAATTGATTTTTTCCTACCAATCGATATGATTTCACAAGATGGCCGAATACATTTATGTTTTAAAAATAATAATTTTCACATTTTACGGCATAATGCTATCTATGAATATGAAAATATCTAATCAATGTCATAATATTTATTCGTTAGAAATAAGTATATCTAGGTATGTCATGTTCTTCTAAATATATGTACTCGTATTAAAACACAAAAATTGATTTTACCTATATGTCATAGACTTTGATACCATTCTACCGATTTGCCCCAAACTGGGTGCGAAGATGGTTTAAGACTAAGTACTAGAAAAAAGCACTAAAGCGTACCTTGGAAAGACCCCGAGACGAGCTTAGACGAGTCTCTAGTAGGACATCTTAATTAAAAATAACACAAATTCATTTGTAAATATTTATCGTCACCCATATATATTATTATTAATTGATTATCAATGTATTTATTACATAAATGCTAGAATTCAAATCATAAACGCTGAAGCATCTTATTAGTGTTGCCATTCAACATGACTTTATAACAAACATTACATCAACACACATAATTAAAAATAATAAAAGACAAGCGACTATTGCTCAATAGCAAAGTTTTATTGTAAGCCGAATAAGCTAACGCCATCTATCAGTATTCTTTCGGAGTTCCGTTTGTATTTCGTTCAATGTGTATTATATCGTATCGCCCACAAACACAATGTCTTCGCTTTTATTTACTCTACAGTAGATAGCACTATAACTGTGTGTGTAAACTCTACGGTAATACGACGAGTATAAACGTTGTCTAAGTGTGAGTGTATGCGTACACGATGTAGAGCGCCACACATAGAGAGCGCTTTATCGCACGAAGCGAATGAAAATCTCGCTGGAAACGAACGACCAGCGACATCTAGTTTGTACAACTGGAACTAGTGGTTACGAAGCTTTTGTATAAGGTTGCATCAAAATTTTTATCATTAATTTGCAAGTTGTTGGTACTTGAACTGCGTGTTCTTTTTTTTGTTTAAATATTAAGGAGTTCAACATGTAAACACACATAATACAGCATTTTAAAAAGTTAACTCTTATTAGGGAATAATTTTAAAGTTTATGTAAGTATTTTTTAAATGAAAAGAATTACCGAAGTATAAATAGTCTCATTTTTTATTCCGATCGATGCTGGTTATTATGGGTAATATGGTAGAATTCATAAAGAAAAAAAAGTAAAAATAAGAAAAAAACCGATCATAGTACAAAAATGTGTTTATTATTTATAATTTTATAATAGTTTTTTCTATTACTAATTATAAATTTACATTATTAAGACATCTAAGGCTATTTTATAATTTTTTAACGAGCGACTAACCTTCGCTCAGGTTTGTTCTAGGGTATGTTTTATCGGTTAGTATGGGATTGATATAATATATATAGGTTTACATAAATATAGAAAGCAGACAAAACCTTTTAAAAACTTCTTCTAATCCCCTATTTTACATTAATTTGCTATAAATGACCAAATATTATTTATTTTTAATAACCCTTAATTTACCTCTTTTAAATTTTACTTTCGATACGAAAATATCTTTCTCCGAGGTTTTAATTTTAATAAACAAAAATATTATATATTTTTTCATGAATTTTTTTTAAAGAAGCTACATGAAGAAAATATTCATTTTAATACTTATAAAGCCAAAGGCAGCCCTTGGATTTTTTTTCTTATTTTTTATAATAAAATATATTAAATATTGAAATTAACTCATAATATTTTGATTGTATAATTAAAATATTACAATTAATTTATAATAAATATTGTTAAGTTTTATAAACATATATTTTTTATAATAGTAACCAAAATTTTCACGAGCCACCTTATGCACACGATGTATCACTTAAAATAGAACTTTATCAACGACTTACTCTGAATAGAGTAAGATTGAGCTGATTTAAATATCATAATTAAAGTCAACAATTAATTTGAATAATGGAAATCAATCAATTCATTTTGGACTGTTTTTTTTTGAAACTGGTTTTTCTTAATCAAAAGTTTGAATGTTTTATTAAAATTTTATGTTAATTGTCGTTGTCGGGTTAAGCTAAAAAGTTATGACTTATAAGAATACATCATCTGCTTAAGGAATATCGTCATTTTACAAAAATCAATATTAAGTAGTATATCTTATATAAACTTTCGGTAGATACGTTCCCTTGATACATTCAATTATTTATTGGGCTTATCTCATTGTAAATGAGCTTGACTTGTCTAATAGAATTTAAGCGTCATTCGTCTATAGAACTCAGGCGGTCGATAGTGTGGGTTCGTTATACTTTACATATTTTCTTCCAACCGTGGGTGTACTTATCGAATTTGAAAGCAAAACGTCGAAATCAATGGAGTTTTTCGAAATGTATTCCTAATTTGTTTATCTTTAGCCTACATCACGTCATCTTTCGTCACGTGAACGTTACGTAAGTCAAATTTATGGCTTTATGACGCTAACAAACTACAGTAACAAAGCATGCCCTCATGAAATATCGACTATATTTCATTCATGTTTTGTCTAACCGAAAGTATTATTTAGATCACCACGAATTTAGATTCATTATTTTTGCTGTCCAACGGCACAGATTAGTTCATTGACATTCGACATAGACGAGGGGTACTCCCACCCTCTCTGTTTACTTATATTAGAAAGAGAGGTGAAGTAAATTGTCGCCTGCTTTCGTGGCAGCAGGTGGCAATTATTGGCGTTAGGCGGCCCGCGTTTGAACTTTTGAAGGTCGAAAAATAAACAAGATTTTTTTGTACCGATTTTTAACGCTAATGAATGTGATCCACAGCTAGTTGTTACGTTCCGTTGGGCTCAAGGCTACACGTGTTCATGCGTGCTATGTAACACCACATACAGTTGAGATAAGTTGTCCAGTTATAACATAATTTTTATTATATTATTGTAAGTTCGTATGCTTGAAGTTGTTTTTTTTAAAAAAAGAATCATAAAAGGAAGAAATAAGTAGAATATTTAAGAAAGTATTACGAAAATATTTAAATATTTTATATAATAAAAAATTATTTTCAAAAATTACCTATATAAAAAAAAATTTCTTACACCACACATAGTCATTAAAAGTTAACACTCACTAAAGTTAAATTCGCTATATGTTGTACGTAAAAAGGTCGAAATTCCAATAAATGTCTTATCAACATTCTTTATAAAACCGAAGCACTATAAGCTTGACTGGTTTGACTTATTGCGTAGGACGTCGCGGGCTCATTTTAACGTGTGGTGGTCATACAATACCTACCGAATACATTCACCAAAAAGTTACTATATTATTATATTATGTCTTATTATTATATTATGTCTTATTATTATATATTTTATTATTTGAATTCTTTTGTGTTTATTAAAAAGAATTTTTAATTATTACGACATGTTTAATTAGTATAATCAACACATAGGTACAATCAAATGGTAACAAAGCGAAATCTGTAAATAAAAATTTTTAAAAACCACTTAACCTCATATTGATAAACAATTTTGATATACATCTGTGCGCATTTCACGCAAAAAATACGAACAATTACGGATAGGACGCCTTTTAATACAGGAAAATGTTTCACGGAAATACACAATAACTGGTTCTGCCGAATAATTCTTAAATTACATTGTTAATTTTAAGAGGTAGGTAGTACCTAAATCAAAAAATGAATTATAGTTATTGATATTATTTTTTTATTTTATCTATTTATGACGTACCCACAGTACTTACAGTCGGGACGATCCCATGCGAAGCATGTGTAAAACTCTAGTTAAGTTTATCATTATTACGGTATGGCTTTAAATTATACGCTAAAATGAATAATATATATTCTGATCATTATTAATGCAAATGTCGATAGGTATCCAATCAAATACCTTTGTCAGAAAGGTTGTAACCTTTTAAAGGTGACGTATACGTTAAACCATTTTCATTCGGTACGTTCTGTCTCTCTCACCCATTAACCTTTCGTACATTATGGAAAGAGACAAATAGAAAGTGATATCGCACGTCCTTAAAAAAGGCTTCGTAGAGAAAACTGGCTTTTGGCGAATGCTTCGGGACGTTGTGGTGTAACAAAATTTTTAAAGAACTCTATTAACTACGATTTATTATTAAAGTGTATACCTTTAAACTTGAAATTTATTGAATACATTAAAAATTAGATGCTTAAAGATCAATTTTTTATTTCACATTTCTTTATTAATATGACAGCACATTTTTTGATATAATATTATCATTATAAATTGGTTGTTAAACCTATCCTGATTATTTATTGATAGTGTCGTAGAAAAACATTATAAATTTAAAGTAAATGTAACTACTATTAACAGTGAAATAATTAGAAGAAAAGAAAATGATAAAAACATATTAGGTAAGCAATTTTCATGATTAAAATGTACGTATATGGTTTGTATGATGATGATTTGAATAACAATGTATTAATAAAAATACTTAATATTTTTCAGTAAAAACTTTTAGTTCATTACGTATAAGTATTTAAAAGTATCAATTATATATATTAAATAAATAAACAATATACTAATAAATTCCTATATTAAAAAAAGTTAGCGACATCCCGTAGCATTCGGTGAAGTTTTGAAGAACCTCCAAGGATTTTGGATAGATGGCGTTGGGTTCTAACATGTAATAGCTCATTACATTAGTGAACTTTCTTTTTAAATATAATTATTAACTAAAAAAATTAAAATATTTGATTAAATATGATATAAGTTAAAGGTTATTTTGGCAATGAACTTTCAAAACATTTATCATTGTTCTGTTCCGCCGAGATCAGGCTTGAATAAATTTAAATAATGATTGTGTTCAATTTAAAAATAGCTATACCTTAACTAAATTAGTGTTTTTGCTTTAGATTATCTAACGTAAGTAAACTTTATTTATTACAGCTACGCATTCGTTTTATTAATTAATTGAACTTGCAAAATTATATTACAAAAATGTTCTCAAAAAATTTCCCACTTCCCTATTTCTATTTATTTCTACCATGAAATTCTACTATAATAGTAAAAATAAACTCTAATTAGATCCCATTCATATCACATTTAGATACCTTTTATCAAAACCATACCTATAAGATAAATGATATTTTTTCTAAGTCTTATACGAAAAACGTGACTTGTGTAACATTTTGTGTCTTGTTAATTGATATGTTTTTCCTTCAGTAGAAATTATGAGGTTGTTTCAGGATCTAACAGTGTTGGGTAACAGTGGACGCCTGTCCCGACGCCATATTTATAGACAGGGGCATAAGTATTCCGACGCATGCGTACTACGATTTTCGTCTTATTTGTTTGTAAACACAAGTATATTTGGTCGATAATATTTCTCTAGGAAATAATAGAGACAGGCAGTACAGAGGGCGCTGTTTAATTACCATAGTAAACGATTCCTAATTAGAATTCGCTTAACTGTCGGCATGTCGGTGTATGTAATTGAATTAATCAATCCTGTATAAACACTAAACAGTAATAAGCATTTACATTCCATTATATTAAATAGATCCATTATATAGATAGTAGCTTATTAGCTATAAAATAAACATGACATATGATTTGACACTAGGATAAATAATATATTAATTATATTGTAAATATGATCAATTAAGTTTATATTAACTTATGTGTTAGGTATCTATATCAGCTA
Source organism: Boloria selene (assembly GCA_905231865.2). Taxonomy (NCBI): domain Eukaryota; kingdom Metazoa; phylum Arthropoda; class Insecta; order Lepidoptera; family Nymphalidae; genus Boloria; species Boloria selene. The sequence goes on from HG993142.1 coordinate 8,523,925, forward strand.
TCTATTTAAATAATCACTGTATATATATGAAAATGTAAAATTACGATTCAAATCTGATTGTAAAAATCTATTTCATTTAGGTATATTTAGCTTTATTTTGAATTTCATTTAAATATTATACCTGTATAATATTATAACTAGTAGGTATTAATTTATACTATTTACTTGAAGAGCAATTTTGGACTTTATTTCTTAACTTTCCTTAAGGTCTTTATAATGATCGTTAAATTAATGTTTGTGTACTACTTTAGTTAATTATCCACTTAAAAACACAAATGATTAAACCATCACCTTGTAATTATGTAAGTTATTGTGTGAATTACTGTTGTTTAGTAATAAATATCAAAAATGTACGTTGTATATTCGTTTGTAAAGTAACATAAGAAATATCAGAATAAATTTTCCAAGTTTACGAGTATATGCCTCTAAATGTGTGACACGGGTAGATGAGGTAAGTTTACACGTCTGTATGAACAAATAAGTAACCGAGACCTATACTATGTAGAACCCAAATACTTTACCTTTTCTAGGTAGGTACACAACCGGGCAATATTTCTCCTTATTAAAATTGTTTCGGGTTAGAAAGACACGTAGATTTCCCACAGGGCTACCAACGCTAAAGTACACGCTAAGGCCACATTTAATAAACACCAAAAGGCGGCAATATTTTCATAACTATCTAAAATGTGACTTTAAATAATATTTACTAGCATAGTTACCTACTTAAAATGAAAAATAATTCATATCTGAAACTTAAATAATATACCTAAAGCTCTACCTTTTTTAACAATAATACAATTATCTCATTATACTAACCTCTCGAAATAATGAAATACCAAAAAAGTAGTTTTATGTAGGTACATGTTATCAAGATTCTGTTTTACTAGTTCACTTAAAATAAGGAGAATCTGTGTAAAGATTACAATAAAAATATATATTTTTGACAGAATTAGAATATACCAAGGTTGCCAGCGTTCAAGTGGCCTTATCTTGAGATGATAATAAAAAAGCAAAAATGGGTAAAATAAATAATGGGTAACCTACATTATTTTTCACAATCTCAACATTAAATTGATTTGATAACAAGTAAGCCATGAGTATACTATTCGTATATATTTTAAAAACCCATTTGTCTTATAGTAAAAAACATCATGAAGAAAGCTAAGAAATATCTAAAAGAACCTAGCAAGTTTTCGAAATACACGTGATGTTCGCCAATCCGCACTAGACCAGCCTGGTGGACTATATCCTAATCTCCCGTATTGAATAGAGGCCCGTGTCTAGCAGTGAAACGTTAAAATTGTGGAATACATTTCGATTCATAGTATATAAGGTATATTACGTTAGGTAGAACAACAAACTTTAAAAAAATATATTAAATTTCAATCGTTTTCTAATATGATGTAATATTAAATGTAATTTAATTATTTCTTACCGCATCTTTAAAACGTATAATGATGGTCTCATTATTCGTTAGCATAACTTGCTTATTATCATGAACTATTTGATAAGATAATGATGGCTAAAGGGCAAGCGAACGCTGCGTAATCTTGTTCACAGCGCTAATGACAAAATCGTGCCAGCTATCAATTTAACTAGCACTATTTGTTATAAGTTATTCATTAATTTACCTTTCAATAATTTTGACGCAAGATATATAGACTATATAGGTACATACGAATGAATATATATAAGAATTATATGACTTATGGGACGTGAAAGCGAAATGTTTCAAGTTTCAAATCGCCAAATAATTATATACTCATATAAAATAATGTAAATATATACATATATTTTACGTATGTACCTATTTATAAAATCAAATATTACTATGATGAAATATTTGATATGAATAAATATAAATAAAAATACCTACTCTACTTTTAAAAGATTTTATTTCCGTTTGTTTTATATAAAATTCTCTAATATAACCTAACTCTCAAACATAGGAACCTAATAATATAATCCCAACAAACAAAATTCGACAATATACGATATTCCTTTTTGTTTTATATCCGCATCTATCAACAAAGTTGAGAATTCTGCTTTCGAATATGTCATCTAAGAGTCCCGAAAGTTTGTTCCATTTCACGATCAGAGCCATGAAGGGGGTGCCACCTAAGGGGGTCTTATTACAAAGGCTCCGTTGCATTCACAATGATCTGCATGCGAATAACCGAATTTGCGAACTTCAATATTCGATCATCTGATAGCCGAAATGAAGTCTTACTCTGCTGATACTGATACTCATTTAGATATTTTATTATTGTGAATTATTATAATAATTATTATATTCTAATAATCTTCAATTCAAATCTTGATAGAATAATTATATTCTATCAAGGTTTTCCTTTCAGTGAAGTACCTAAATGTCGATAATTTAGTATTATTTCCTATCAAAATCTATTAAAATATACGATAACTTTCAAAAATTATCAATAAAATTTTAGCAATATCTCAAAATTGATAGAGTAAATGCTAGAGTATATTATATATTTTATTCTTAATATATGAAACACATTTAATACGGTCGAATTTTTTAATTGCTTTATCTAATCGTCATCAAGGTTGGGGTTTATTTAGTATTTTAAACATTTTAATCCAAATAACCTTTGAATGTCTGGCAACTGATGCTACATTAATCAAATACTTTACGAACGCTTTTAAAATACCTTTTTTATAATGATACCTAAATTTATATTAAACAAATTCAGGTTATTTGGTCTTTACATACTTTTTCTAATACAATCTCGTACAGAAAAATCTTAAGAATCCATGAGCGTTTATGTTTTCGTATCATGTAATTCATCTTAAAAGGAATTTTTGTACCTACTAGAGAGGGATCTAAATGTTCGTTTACGTATATTTCGGCTAATATTATGTGGTAGCTAAATAGTAATAGAGGATGCAGTAGTCGAGACGCAAGTATTGCTTGGAAACCCTTCTTGTAATTAATGTTAGTCTTTACTTGTCGGACGGTTGAAGAGGTCTGAGTGCTACATTAAGTTAAGGGAGATAGCGGTTCTTTATTCACTTAGGTCGACTTTGCTGAAATACTTATTCTTCATGTAATAGAATAATCCGGAAAATAAATGTACAATACAAAGTATCTAAACTTAGGAGAAAGCTTTGTTATGTTGAAATTAATATAGGTAGGTACCTACCCGATATAGATTTATCAAAGGCATATTTTTTTTATTACTAGAAGGTATAAAAATTGTAATATTAAATATATCTATTAATTATCATTTTATAATATTTATTGGTATTTACCGCGGCTTCGCACGCGTTCTAAAGACCAGAGACCAAATTCTTTCTGAATCGCGCGGTATGGTATCTCGCAGAACTAACGCCCTATCGCAGATCTATTTTGAGTTTAAAGTAATCACTACATATTACATTTTTAAAGAAGCCTTTAGTCGTTTTAAAACGATTTGTCGCAAAACATTTTCCTATATTTGCTTTTAAAAATACTTTCTGTACTCAGACCAACGTTGGATAAGTATACACAAGCTAGTACTCTTTACCTACAAGCTACCATCTCGGTCATGTTAGAAAGTATTTAGTCGTAAAGTTTTTTGTGAAAATATCTTTAAACTAAAATATTACACTTGAGAAAACAAGTCTTAATCATAAAGTTATTTTTTTGTACAAATTTTTCTTTTCAGTTTTAAATTAAAGTATATTTACAAAATGTAGGTACTTTTTAGCAAATCATATCCGAATATACTTAAACAATAAGTAATATAAAATTTGTAAGACACCGTGCTAACTTAATTTGTCTTGTTTATTCTAATTGAATATAAAACAAAATTAATCTCACGCCGTACGAATTAAAAAGATATAAACAAAATAATCTTTTGATAATATCAAGACCATTACTCAAAAACGTTGAGGGCATCTGTTCTTGGCTATACTTGGGTTACTAATAACCTAACTTAATTTTGCTATCCAACAACAAATCTTTAGTCTTTATGTCAAAGGCATGAAGTGTATATTTATGTGATAGAGTCTTCAGTACGAAAGGGAGACGCTGTTTGCTTGTTTCAGTGTTGCTCTGTTCTTTAAATTAATTTAGGCCTCTTGAGACCGTAGCTGGCTTAGTCGAGATTAAATCTATCCTGAAATGTATTTGTTACCTACCGTCTTGTATAGGATCTTTAATTAATTAAATATGGCAGTAAAAGAGAAAGAAAATTTAAATTGGAACTTTATCTTTATAATGTAGGTATAGTGCAATATTAATGTAACAATCAAGAAAATACCATTATAGTTCATATTTCGAATTATTTTTTCATTACCTTACGTATCTGTGAAAATTACAAACTGTTTTTAGATTCAATAAATATAATAAAGCGTTTACAAATGACGCAAAGCGCTTGTAGTTCTTGAAAGCAATCTTGCGAGCTGTAAATCAAGCTTAATGCAACATGTAGTTATTAAGTTCCGTAAGTCAGTGCAGGTATCTTTTATCTGTCATAAAGTAACAATTTTATTACAAATTCATTTACCTTACCGGACCTACCATAAATTGATATGAATATTTGTTAAGTTACACAACACTGCCAAACGAAATAAGATAGGTAGGTATACTTTATTTCGATAAGCACATATCGACTCGTTAATATACGTATTAAAAATTGCCATCTTATTTTGAAAATGATATTATACACGTTCATAAAATAAGTGTTTGTATGTCCATGTGTCAAGCAGGTGGTCCTGAAACACGCTTATGAGATTAGTATCCAAATAATTTTCGTTTCACGCTGGGAGCCTTTTAGCGATATTTTATACAGAAATGCATTTAAATGCAAGATTATTGGATGGTTTTTATTAAATTTTACCTTATTAGGTTCAGTTAGTTATGTGCCGAAAAGTCACCTAACGAGGCTATTTAGATAACAAAAATTTTGCATTTTTATCTCGCGCCGTAAAGTATTAAATGTTATGTTACATTACAGCAATTAGCATCGAAAATAAATAAAAGTTATCTTTCAGACAGCGGCAAGTAGCGTCATCTATGTTTTCAACCCGAACTTATATTTAAATTAATATATTGTTGTCCGCTTAAAACTAACATAACAATCACTATGTGAACTTCTTTTAAGAACATCTATTAGCTGGATATTTAAGCAAAATAAATAGACATATCACATCCATTTCAACCACTGAATCATATGTTTAAAACATTTATGAACAACACGGCCATTTTGAAGTTGTATTCCATTAGCGATCGCGTTAAAATATGGTGCTGAGTGCACCGAACCCCATTTCGATATTCGATACAAGTAACCAATAAGACGAGACCCACTAAGTTCTTAATACTTTAGGGAGCGAAAGCTCTTGTTACAGTGGTCTCATCGCTGCCCAGCCCTCGAGAGTGGGGACACAACGGTACCAAGCAAGGGCTGTCTACATCCATCATGCATTTTATGGGGAAGGCTTGAAAGCTAACCGATTACATACATGCGAGGTTTCATCAATACCTGTTAGCATATTTTCGTATTACAATTTCTGTATTTTAATGAATCATGATTTATTGAGTGTCGTTTTACAATGTTATAAATTATTTATGAATTAAAAATGAAGTAGGTATTTCTTGATATAATTATGATGGTTAAAGAAACTAAAATACATGTAGATGTACTAATATATATTCAAGTACCTGGTATAAATTATTACAGTTTTTAACGTATTTAGTTTTAACTTGGTGAGAAATTTTAAGCAAACGCTAAACTATACACGCAAATATATGCAATTTTCACATTTAAAGTAATCTTGTTAATAAGAATCGACTATAAAAATATAAAGTTATATTGTATAACTTGAGTTTGAGAACTTTCCTCAATTCTTGTTATTTCTCACGCCAGCCAACCGCCTGCGATCTGTGAAATTGGACCATTTATAAACTTCTTCGTGGTCGTTGCCCATCGCTAAATTTAGTGTTATCAAACTTCCACACTTAATGTCTAACCTTTGAACAAGAGTTTATATTTTCAGATCAAATATGCTTATCTTATACAAAATTGGAATTGGTATCTGAGGTTTACCTTCCCGCACGTACATACCGAATCCTAAACACAAATTATGTCATATTTTATCACAATCGAAAAACTTTCCACGATCAAATACCTACGTTGTCTGAATGTATATTCAACTTAACAGTCCTAGATTTAAGATCTAAAATCTAACGTGCATAGGGTTTTTTCGTTACCAACGTGGAAAAGACTACAGCTATTACCAATCCCTATTTTCTTTAGTAAGAAATCCCTCTTGAATTTCGTAAAAGAATGTATTTGCATTACTTTAAGTATTAACTAAACATGATTCATAGAGGAAAAAGTGTTTCAATTTACATTTAAATCATGTCGTGCCTTAAGATACGGTAATGGAAATCTGTTCTTATGCGGTAGGTAGAGTGTGACTCATCGCCCTACAAACGTTTACTTGAATGTATGTGCTTGTTAAAGTCAAATATAATAAGCATCTCATTTTGTAATACATTTAATATTGTTATAATAAGTTATCGGCTCCCTGCAGCTCTTATTTCGTCTAGCAATTGGTGAATATCCATTAGAGCAGGGTAATCAACGCTTTATTGCAACGAAAAGAAAAGGCAACGAGATAATAACACATGTAATAACAGAAAATGTCGTTTACTGCAACGTGTCACGACTGGATACGTCGTATCATGTGTCGGTCGGCACGTTCCACAAATATTGTGTTACAGACTCGGCAAATACGCGGTAAATAGTATACTCTAGTATAAAACAAACGCTAGGGCATAACAGAGCCAATTGTGCGCGTCGATATGAAATTACGTGTCATTTGCTTCGATCGTCTTTGTTGTTTTCACTATGACACGTTCATATTTGATGGTAAAAATAACAATATACATAGCAGTATAGCTGATTTTTATATTTTGACACGTAAAATTTACTATATTTATTTGCACATATTATTGCACGTATAAAATAAATAGCGTGTGAAGAGAATGTCTAAGCCCGTACGTTCTATAACCAAAACTAAACTTACACGGTCGGAATTATGAATTAAATGTACTAACCATTTGTGGTACTGTAGAGCCGCCCATCTTTCCACAGTAATAAATCAATGATTAGCTATAAAAGAAAGCAATTAAAATCACGTTGGAGACAAAAAGATACATTAGTACAATGAACAAACCACCTTCACTATTTCACCTGTAATTTTAAACTGATGTGTACCTCAAAATTTGACAATTGCCGCAATGCGGAAGAGTTCGGTGGTTTTTTTGTTTATGCTCTATTTTATGATGCCACTAAAAGTGCAAACAAAAAGTAAAAACGTCTAGCAATATTACAATACACTCTCAATTTCTTTATAAAAATATGACAATGGACGGAAACAGAAAACAGAGCGAGGTGTTTTTTGATACGATAAAAGAAACAATAGGAAGTTACGCAACGTTTGAAAAGTTTAAAAAGCATTTTTTCGTGTTGCATGTGTTTAACTTTCTTAGAATATGGGCTTAAAGAGCAAAAACTTAAGCTTTTTTAATTTCACAAGAAAGAAAAGTTAAATAATTTTTACAAAATACATAGTTTAAAGTTTATAAGATTACCTACTCAACTAAATTCATATAGGTTAGGTATAATTCAAGAAACAAAACAGATACATGTTTATTGTAATGTGTAAACGTAAATTTAAATTACAGTGTACCAATTTAAATAGCTTGACAAAGAGCCGCTATGTAAAACTGTTGAATAAACCACATTTTTATTCGTGATTCGACTATAGTTCGATTAATATTACTTGCATGTACACCATGAGAACTTTGTTTTCTACCTTTTTTAAAAATCGTGGTCAGGCAATTAAAGTATTTCGTGTCATTAATTAGGTTGTAATGTTCGATTTTTTTTTGGAAAAATCATTAATTAAACTAATTTTGTTAAATATATTAAGTCATTAAATTTTATGAAGTAAAAATGAAAACTTTAATGTTATATGTGCTTAATAAATCATAATAAAGATATATATTTTAATGATATTACATATACACGTGTACAATATTAAAGATATTTAGGTAAATAACACGTCTAGATTTAGAAATTACTTACAATAAAAGATACACTAAGTTTAATGTTTCGATTTGTAGGTATCTATTTTTATAGGTATATTAAAACACAATAACTTTAACACGTTGTATACTAAAAATAATTCTTGATGTTCCTTCTACGGCCTTTTAATTGAAAGTGAATTTAAATTAAGTTAATCAAGTTAGTCTCATTTAAATTACAAGATGTGTATCACATCGTTGTAAACGTCATGGCGTTACGCTATAAGTGTCTGTTTCGAATTATCCATTTAATTTTTAACCTAAATCACTTATTAACATATTTAATTGCATGTATTTTAAAAACTCAAAATAGTCGGCAAATTTTATAAGGTAACTGAACCTTAATTAATGCTCACAAGCGAAGTTACTTAATTAACATTATAAAATTAAACAGGCTTAGGTAAAATTTTTGAATCAAAATACTATAGAAAGTAATGGTTATACTCGTAAATAAAACTTACAGTAATAATAAAGTCCATAATATAGGTTACTACTATTCAAAAATATTGCTAATTAGATACTAAATTTAAACGATTTAATTTAGTGTTAGAGACGCTTCAACCAGAACTCTGTTACCTACATATATGTACTACAATAATAAAATTTCTAGCGAATGTAAATATCCATCAAATTAAGGCTCATATTACACTTTTAAGACATTTCGATCAAATTTTATTAATTTTTATTCTTAATAGAATTTTGTGCAAGTTCTAGTGTCTTAAGCAGTTTTTGTTTTAACTCTATATTAATTACCATTTGAAGTACATAACATTATTTATGGTTTTTGTATAAGATATAAGTAATCAAATAATACTAACAATTTATGAATTTACCATCGTATTTTGCCCGTAGGTGATTGAAAAATATTTAAAACCAAGCATGAATAGTAAACTTAACTAAAGATACGCTTAATAATATACGCTTAAAAGTATCTATAAGCGAAATAATTACTTTATTAAATAGTCTTCAGATTTATTTCTATATTGTTACCAAAATTTCGTATAAATAAAAATCTGAATTTCATATTATCTACTTAAGATAATATGAGCAATCTGATTATGCGACATAATAAATGAAGACTAGTAATTTTTCTGGCAAAACTCGTACAAGTTACATACACACGCCAATAAATATCAGGATTATAGCTTATAGCTGAACAAGTAGATCACAGCGAATGCGAGATTTCATTTACTAATGTTTCACTAGTAGTTCCTACCAGTAGGTAGGTATAATATGCATAATATAATTATATAAATGTACATACGAATTATTACATACATTTTGATTAGGTACTGACTGACTGTACCTAGTTCAAATAAATAAATGTTTCTTCTTCTACATTATGTTATTAATTAAAACAACAAAATAACCTCCCAATGTTCTGATAAAATTTAAAAAGACTATGTTTAATTTAGGGAGGCCCGTGCCCAGCAGTGGGACGTTAATAAGGGCTGATGATGATATGAGGGAATATATCTATTTCGGAAGTTCTAGGCAGGTATTTATAATGAAACAAACATCTAACATGAATCCATATTTTCTACATTTCCCTTGTTATTTTAATTTTTATTTATTTATATACAATAATTTATCGATTAATAATACATTTTATTAACGATGCAACAAATAATAATAAATAATTATAAAAGTAAATAGGAATGAACAGCAAATAAGTCTCAACTTGCAGTAGCCGCATAATACGGAACTGGCCGTCAGCCAAGCGACGGTTCATCTGAATTTTAATATAGAAACGTTAACGTTTCTTGTTACTCTATTTTCGAATATTGAGGCTCTTTTGTTTTAGAACAGTGTAAGCGAGTCTTTGAAACAGATTTCAACCTCGTTACCACCTTGTATCGGTGTAATAATCGTAAAGTGGTATTACTTAATAATGTACAACGTTTGTAGAAACAAATTTTTATATACTATTCTATTCGATCTTAAAATACTGTTAAAGCTAATATAAGCAGCGAATATTTTTCAAGATTAAAAAATAGCAAGATGTATGCACCTAATATAAGTGAGCTCTTTAAAATGGTTTATGTATACAAAAATAAAAGCGTCTACCACGTGTGTTAATACATATTAAATTATGGTTGATAATACATATTAAAATTCTATAAATTTACAATATTTATGCATAATTTCATATTAGGAGACCTTTAGAAACAAACATTTTATTGTCAATATTTAGCTCTCAACTTGGGAATAAGACCATTAGCTTACCCTTTGAACCAAGCTTTGAAACCCTCTGGCGCTCGTTGATGAAATGGTTCTATTTACTTTGGCGCAACCTGCGCATACGAATGGCTTTTCCTGACGAGAGACGAGGTGCATTTCCTGCAACTTGACATTTATTGTAGCGTCAGCAAACATTTGTTGCTTTGAAAATATTTTAATAATAAAATACGTATGTTATTTAAATTATGTAAAAACTTTATACTTTGTTAATTATTAATTTATATTATTAATATAATATTTAACAATATTTTATTTCTCAAAACGACAGGTACATAAGTGAATGAGGCAAATAGTACTTATTAATTTAGTCTCCATTAATAGATTCTGGTCCACCTGTGCATACCTACGGGATGATGTTCCGTTCTGTTTTAGCGGGTAGTATCGCCTTTCCTAGCTAGTGAATTCTTCATAACCACATACAAGTAATTTTTTTAAATACTTTTAGCCTTATAAAAATAGTAGGTAGGTACACGTAATTCCACTATTACGTACTAGCTTTCACGTATTATCTTTAATGTCACAATATTCGTTTACGATTTAGAATTAATATCTGCCATACCTAAAATCTTGATACAATGTAGGTACCTATAATGTTCCAATATTATAATCTTGTGTAGGTATTTCAAGTGCTATTGATAGTAATAGAATTTGAAAATTTGATACCATGTACAATGTTAATGAGGTAGTAATTAATATTTAAAAGAGTTAATAACACTATGGGTTTCTAGTATGGTAACTTATCTCTAATATGTACTTTCTTTTACGTATTAGATACACAGTTACGGATTTGAAAGCTTGAATTAGTCATTTAATAGTAAAAAAATATATATTTTCCTTTTTTTAAATGATTAAATTTATTTCTTATATTTGGACGGACTTTTTTAACAATTCAATATATATTTACGTTTTTGTACTGGATATAGATAAATATATTTCTTGAAATCACATAAAAATTATTGTCATGAAAAAGGATGTGATTATATGCCGTCGAGTTCACAGGCAGAGCTAGTAGGTAGGTACCGAAATAAAGTATGTGGATATACGAGGCAATATCATGTTTCTCTTAATGTTAAAATTTTAAATAAAGTTTCTTGTTTCAAGAAACGCCTTCCAATTATATCAACAAATTTATGTATTAACGTAAACAAAAACACAAATTTTTCGTTCGCAATTTGTAAGCTGTCGTTACCCCGCCACTCAACGTCTGCAATCTCAGCACCCCATCTTGTAAGATAAAAACATGTATTGACTCAGCTAAAAAAATCGACGAAAACAAGACTAAGGTAATGAATGTGAAATTTTATAAAGGCGTCGTCCGACATGAAAGTAAGATCAAGGTGCTCCGTCACATAATATTGCACGTTTTATTTATCCTTTGAAAATATTTTCGGTGGATAATGCAGAAACAGTGTTAATATTATACTCAATCTCGATCGACTGATTAAGAATTAAATAGCTTCGGATTTCTTGTTTGGTATCGGAAAATGTGCTTATGTAGGCAGTTATTTATACAAAGTAATGAGGGTTGAGTTGGGTTTCATTTAATTTTGTACGAGCGTAGGTACTTTAATGGATACGATAAAGTATAGTATTAGATACCTACTACAATAAATTGCCCAAAAACTTTATACGAATCGGGATAGATTGTATATATTTTTTTTTACTAAAAATCGATTTCAGGTATGTTATATTAATAAAATCTGTAATAATAATTCAATCTTAATAATAATATTTACTTTAAATTGATCATTTCCCCGAGTATAATAAAAAGATTCCAATGCTCTACCTAAGTCACTCTACCCTTCAAGATATCTAGAGGTATACATGGATACTACAAACATATTGGAACCCTAGCGAAAAACATAAGATAATAACAAAAATGTTTACCGAAGCTCAAAGGAAATAAAAAGATGTCCCTTAATGCAGACGCAGATGTATTAGACCTATTATTTGTTCCCCCGGAAAAGGTTACCTTCCTAAAGAGAAATAAATGCAAATACTATTTTCTCAGCCAGAAACGCCGTGGGTTTTCTTTTATAAATACCGATGAGAGCCGTAATATTAAATAATGTTTAACAAAATCACTGTGACGAAAAACAGTGTCGTTTATTCACGCCAAATATTTTTAAGAAATTGCCACGACATTACGTGCGATGCGTAAACATAGCCATTCTAAAAAACTAGAATCTTGGCAAGCGTTCTAAAGAGCACATTAGAAATGGAAAGTTATGGCGTATCAAATGAGACATGAGTCAGTCCAGCGTACGTTACAGACTTATATTAACACGTCACAGATTACGCCACGATCGTAAAATTCGTCCGTCCATTGAGCAAAACAATAAAAAGCGATTTGGATCAAACGGTGTCACTAGCCCGGCAAGTTCAAGTGCGCTATTAAGTTGCACAAAAGGCAATAAACGTTTGAAATAAAAACGTGAATTCATTCGTCGTGAAGACGCTATCATTTATAATAATAGCGTGTGCACGTAGTTTTATATGACGTTTATTTTTATAGGCATTGGATCGTAAAAGCAGTAGACTAGACGCAGACGGGTTTTACGGTGTGAGACGCTGGTGACGGATCGGCCCAGGTGATGAGGCACGGTAACGACCTCGGAACGTTGCAACTCGATACAAGGACATAGCTATGTGTTCTCAACTTCTCACGTTGCATTTTTAAAATGTATCACATATGTTAAACACGTCTAAGCCACTGCTTTTATATTCCTTACCTAAGCCAGCCAGTTACATATGCTAAATAAGTAAAAAACGCTCTTCTTTTTTTAATGTAAATTCGCTTGTTCACAGGTCGAAGGACTCGTGGATGATCTCAGCACTTGTTGTAAGGTAAGGTTAATATAAATAGTTAACTTATTTCTTAAATCTTTCTTTGTTTTAGCTCAACTCCAAATTAATTAATAACATTTTACTTTTAACTAAAAAGCATTCTCTTAAGAAAAAGCTATGACGTCTTTATATAAAGTAATTTTATTTTATATATTATATAATAATAGTAATTAAACAGCGTCTAAGTAATCAAAATTATTGGCATTACCATAATGGCATACTTACCATACTCCTATATTTATAGGTACTCTTATATTTGTGTATAGTAAATATACCAATTATAATTCCTGCCCACAAACATTTTCATTATAACTTAATACGTTATAGGTACTGTTGTATTTCAATTTGGTTCATTCAAAGCAATTAAGTTAGTCACGCTAATTAAAGTAAGAATAGCTCTATTTAGAGTTATTTTACGTACGCACGATATCACGCTGTCAATGAAATAATAACCGTTAAAAACATAAATATTTTTGCGATTACGAATTGATGCTTTTACACTTCATCTAAGATGTTATTTGAGTCACGAATTTTTATTTTATTCGATATGGTAGGTCTGTAGCATTATTATTATAACGATGTTATCGACTTATGTTGTAGGCGTAGTAGGTACCTACTGTAGGTTACTAAATTGTTTCAATGAGGCGTGAACATGCCTTTCAAATTTTAGTTTCTTTATTGGACTTAATATTTGATTTATTTCACGTGCTATATAGCTTTATTAATTTTCATATTGAAATTCAAGAATAACATTTTTTTATTAAATTTATTATAGTAGGTAGAGTTTAGTTTAACTTACAAATATGCGTAGAAGTACGAAGGTAATTGTTATCTATATCTTTAGTTATTTACTTCAATAGGCAGTTTAACTTAGATGTAATACAATTTTTCCTCATACAAAAATAGTCACGCAGCGTCAATCCATTTAACATCATCTTGTCTGTGCCAATGAGAGCAGATGTCAGCGAAAATATAATAAGGGCCCGTAGCCGCAGGCCAGTGATGTTCAGTCTGTAGATAATGAGACAATTTGCCACTTCAAGCATTACTTCTGATTTTCTTAACACTCTATTTTAATTTTGTAATGTTATTTTTTTAAAGTTTTGGTTAGTATGAATTTCTTTCATATCAAATATTTGATTTTGCTTTAGTGTTGGTCCTATATCCTATAGGTTTATAAATAGGTATCGCACACCATTTATATACCTACAAAAATAACAATAATAGTTACTATTTGAGCGCATTAATATGTCAAGATTGAAGATATACTTTTAAAAAAATATAATCTTCCTTTTTATTTGTCAATTAGATCGTGTAGCATAAGGAATATGGTTAGAAATCAGTTTTTTTTTCATATCGATAATAGGCAGGATATCGTTTCCAATATCTAATTTGTAATATTAATATCCCAAAATATTTGTTTTTATTGATTTATATAAAAATATAAAACTCTCAGTGTGAAAGTTTTTATTCCCGCATGAGTATCCCCAAAAAAATTTTTAAGTTCAAGCAACTATCTGGTGAATAAAGATCAATTTTGTAATATACATGGAGTATATTGTAAATATATACTTTGTATAATTGAAGTTTTAATTTTCCGAAAAGTGCGACAACTTTCTGATTTTTACACCAACTGTATAATATAAGCTGTATTACAAATTAACTATAGATACATTATAAAAAATCTTATCTTATGTCTCTATATGGCAGAATACCGTATATTACCAACAGTCTATAAATATAACAACCACCTATAAATGTAGTAACTTAAATTTTGAGCTTATCTGCGGTGGGTACTTTTATTGATGCATTAAAAGAAAATCTTATTCACTCTAAAGTTGCCATTTTATTCTTTCCTGTCACTGCAAATAATTACAGAAAGCTACAATTATTATTAACATAATATATTATGTAGGTATAGGTATTTTCAAGGTTTCAAAGGTATTTGAATACCTACCTAATATTAATGTCAGTATATTTTTAAATAAGTAACTTAACTGTAAGTTATTATGGATATTCACTATGTAAAATATGACTTCCGTTAGGTACGTGTTGCTTAGGTATGTCATAATTGCTAAATATCTATTTAGAATTCCGTAGACGAAGCATTTAGTTACGATTTTTTACTAACCCTTCGCTATATTCGATAGGTTATATATTAACATATATTATACAAATAAAAAAGATGACAGACGACCATATAACGACGGTAAGACGTGCATAAACTTTTGGATACAACGTGAATAAATCTGTATCATTACCTAGTGAGTAATTAGAAGTGCGCCATGGTAGAGACACCTGTGACAAGTGAGCTGATAATAACGATCATAATGATGTCTTGCCTTTGTGAATACACAAAGGTTCGTTTGTATTTTAGGTGATTATTAAATGCTCAATAGAGCATTTAATAATCAACTAAAATACAAACGAATCTGACTTCCTTTAGGCCCTTTTTTGTTCGTCTTTAAAACAGTTAAATATACATACCTAAATAAAAACTAATGAAATTCATAATTACACCAAGCTTGGTGTCGTTGTAGTGCAAACTCTATAATAATACAAACCCGTGATATGGATTATCTGTGCAAAAGATTTCTACCACAGTACGTAAAGCAAAATTCTATTGTGTCTCACGTAGGGTAAATAGATAAATTTTGTAATGCAATATTGTTATCAAATATTTTTTGAAAAGAACAACTGTTGAGTTCTCGGTTCTTCTCAGCAGAACAGCTTTTCGAGCCGATGGTACGTGCTTACTCACAGACTTACAGACTGACATTTAATTTAAACAATATAAAAATGACGATTCAAAAGAGCTTGTAAAAGTCTATTTGATAAAGAATGTTTTGATTTGATTCACAAATACTTATAGCTCTACATCATCAGACGTCTAGCTGTGGAGTGACACGGAACATTGATACACGAGCGTAGCTCGTTCTTCGCCGATTTTTTTATATTTTAATTGGAATATTACCCTTACTATTGGTATACCTACTACTTAATAATAGTATTTAAAGTTTAAAACTTAAATATATGACAGTACCTAATAATTTACATTTATTATATTTAGCTACATGAAACAAAATTAAAAAAAACACCTGTTAGATGTGTACCTTGCTGTAATAAATATTTAGTTATAGTAGCTATGAAACCTACCTAATTACGTAATTAAGTTACGTAATAAAAATATTTTAAGTTTATTTAAAAACTTTATTGATAATGGTAGATAAACAGACAAAAGTGTTATCTTAAATTGTATACAAAACTAAACGATTTGACGAGTCTTAATATTCTAGCAATTTGAATGATTTTACGACTTCCCCGCACGCGTCGGTCGTAAACCTCTGGTCACCTGTTTTATGCTTTTATTGAGGTAGGATTTTATAACATTTAAACTAACATAACAACTAACATATGAAATAGGTCAAGCTTGTTGACTTCGTTATCCATTGTTAATTAAGTATTGTTAATTTTAACCAACTCCGTGAGTATGATAGAGCTGTTTCTACGAATTTGATTTGATGTTTCAGTTCTGATATACGAATATATTCTACTAAAATATTTTTTGCAAATGACATATTACTAATACAGTAGGTGTATATTTGATTTAGTTCTATACAATTTTTTCCTTGTTCCTATCACCCCCAATTGTGCAAAAATAAAGCGCTGTATATTTAATGAACTTCAATGGGTTTTGTTCTTGTTCCAATTACCCGCAAGTACCTATCATGCGAAAGTATAGAGCTAAAATAAATATAAATGAATATAGGACTAATACAATTGTTTATTTATATGCTCAATCGTGGAATGTTAAAGATAATAATAGAATAAGCCTACTTAACCCAGATATTTGGCACATATTTCACTAGAAATATTGGAACGTAAGCAAAATATAGTAGTTTTCCTAAAATACACGCAGCACCAACCCATGACGCCATGATCCATAACTCAAATGAGTGCATACGTCAGGAATATAAAGGAGGATCTTTAACGAAGGACCGCCTAAAATATTATGGCCGACGGAACTCTAAGCCGTTTCCTGCTTCCTATTGGCGCATTCAGCGAAATTTTACTTTCCTATCTTTGTTTTGACCAATCAACGCTCTATTGATGTTCGAAATCTCATTTGTGAGACGAAATATATATTGCGTCTCCCTCTTCCATTTGGTTAATGTGTGTAGAGTAAAGAGATAAGCTTTACATGTAGAGACAGGGCTGTGTAGTTAGTTATGGAAGTTTCGCATAGATGGCGCTGCTCATTTAGTAGTTCTTCCTCTATCCGAAGGATGGCGCTGGTAGTCAATAGCCTTTTATTTATAAAAAATGTATAGTGTCTAATAAAATAAGTAGTCTTTGCGTATAAAATAAATATATTTTAGCGTAAATTACTAACATAATTTCAAGTTATTAAACATGATATTTTTAAACTGCATAATTAATCTTGTTAGAAAAAAAGTAGGTATCAATCTATTAAGATTATGAGAATTTTTACAGATGCAAATAATGTTTTTATATTTTTAAGTAGATACATTAAACTTATCTTTAAACAAATTTAGAAAGCAATAAAACTCGTTATACTCCTTAATCGCACATATGTAGTATATACAAAAGTCAAAGTCAGTTCGTCCATTTAAATCTTAATGTAATAAAATATTATGAAAATGAATGAAGCATATTGTTAAAAGATCTTTTTACCAACGATATTAAAGTAAACAAATAGTTTTCTGAATTAATTTATGTTTATGTGTATAGCTACATATATAAAAATCAATTGCTGTTCGTTAGTGTAACTAAATCTCAAATACGGCTGGCCTGATTTAAATATTTCTTTTTCTAGGTACAATTGAAGTATGTAAAAAAGGCCATAACTTTGTATGAGACTAAGCATTAAAATGACGAACCTAAGCACGACCCGAGCAAAGTAAGGGTGAGACGCTAGTTTATTTTTTATATTTTAATATCCACTAATTTTTATGACCACATAATAGGTACAACTAACTAGCAGTAAAAATTAATTTGTGCATGTCATTTACATAGATTTTAGAAATCTTCGTATTTATTTATCTCTAGTTACTCATACTTACATGTCTTTTAAATATATTTTCATTCTATAAGCTAGCGAAAATGATTACATAAAAGTAAGATAGACACCAAAGTTAAAACAGAAGAGTCAAAAGACTTTGACTTGTTTGTATTATAAAATACGAATCATTTTGGAATGCATCGATTTGAACTATCGTATTTTGCGTGAGCATTCAGTACTAAATTTGTATTCAAAAGATACCTAACATTGAAGTACGTAATAAACATAAAATGCACGATTTCGACTCGATTTAAGCAAGTTTAGAACATCGGCGCTACATTCAAGATGTCAATGATATTTAAAAGTTATGCTATTTCTGCTTTTACTTAGAAAAATATTATAAAACTAGCGGTGCCGCTTTGTTTCGCTTAGTATTTAACTTTCCCTTCTTAGCTACAGATAATGATGTACCTACTTATTTGTTTGCAGTGTTAGTCATAAAACTTCGATATATGGAGTAGCTTTTTTCTAAGGACTTCGATATATGGAGTAGCTTTTATCTAAGGAGTACCTATGTGTAATGTACCTACCCATAATACAATTTTTCAGAAATTTACATTATTCACTTTCTATCACAGTGTAAAATTACCTAGTAAGTAGTTTGTATATTTTGTTAACATATTTTTATTGATACTCAACTAAAATACATGAAAACTATTAAGAAAATAAAATTATCTAACAAATAAAACGTATGCGTACGTACGCACAAGATATTCCGTCGGCATTCCGGAAACACTACGCAGACGGTATACACGTTACATGCAAATAGATATTAAATTCATTGCCTATTTTATTACAGGATATTGGAAACAATCTGTTATCTAGTACTATTATTAGCTACCTGCTAATTTAGTAGGTAGTAAGCCGATGTTATTTATTTATGTAAAGTTGGTAGAGCTGAGTAAAATATGCCTATACATTTATAACTGTTACAAAATATTATTTATTTCAATTTTGCTAAATTAACTTTTAAAAGCAAAAAAAATATTTATACCTATAGTGAAAAAGTTTGCCTGTCCGTTCGGTAACTATAACCTTTTCATATTTTTAATTGGTAATGACTACCGATAAAATATTCATATTTACCTACTCGTTAAGCCAATTATTTTATAATTACCTATATTAAATTTAATAGTTAAGTGTTAGGAAAGTAATTAATACAGTAGCATGTTTAATATTGAGAATATTTAAATACCGTTTTTATAATTCATTTTATTGCGTTTTTGTTAATCATTTGAAGAAAATTATATTTTGTAAAGATAATAAGCAATTTGAAAAAAATATGTGGAATATTTAGTTTGTAGATAATACAATAATAACCCTATTGATAATTTTGTATGTGCTAAGTGTGCCGGGGCTTATGATTTGATTTTAAAAAAAAATTATAGATTAAACATATATTAACTAGCCTTTTCTTATGGTTCTGCTCGTAGTTTAACATATAAGTTATGAAAATCATATATAATTTTTTTTTCTGGTCCTAAGCTTTAGTACTGTAAACTTTTATCAAATCAGAGCAGTTTTAGTGAAAGAGTAACACACGTACATCCATAGGTACTGTCATAGGTACATTTTCATACAAATAACTACATAGGCTTATATATACTAATTGTAATTTATTTTAAAATCATTAATTAAATTAAAGACTGATCATTATCAATAGTCTTAATGTTTTATTATAAGATATTTCATATATCTAAGGTACAGCTGTGGGAAAATGAGTCATTATTAAAACGAACTTTTATACCTAATATACTAAAGCATAAAGTTATAAGCCCATGACATGCAAATACTTAGTTATTAAAAAATACTTATTTATTCATTATTAAAAAAAAAATATTAATTCATAATTGTAATATAAAGGTTAAAATATAGTATTAACTGTTTTTTTCTGCGTATTCCTACCTCATGTTGATATAATCAACTAAAGCCACCTTATAATTAATAATTTATTGCAAATAATGGACAATAATTAAAGATACAAGGTGGCATTTATAAATTGTACCTCAGATACTGCGAGAGTTATTTATTATTTTGTTTATTTGTTCAAGGAATTGTTACTATATTATATACAAAATAAAACACATAACGTTTACATTTATTTATTTGAAGTCATGATTCTTGCAACTGTAAATAATATAAATAACTTAACTAAATAAATATATAATAATGGCAATTTTAGGTAGGTATTATTAAAATTACATCTACTAACTACCTACTATTACATTATTTAAACAAACATTTGGAACAGAAAATTTTTGCTATATATGCCTACGGAATTTACAAATATATATAATACCTATCTTGCAGACTTAGAACCTAACATTTATAACATTAACAATTAACTTCTAACTTATCGTTTACTGTATGCAAACATTAAACCATCGTTTTTTAAAGAGTCGTAAAGTAATAAAAAAATTATGGTTCTTACCTGATAATTATATAATGTTAATAAAACGTTATAAGTTCATAAAAGCTATTAAAACTATTATCAAAATATTACATTATGTTCAGTTAAAAAATATTTAGGCAGCTATTCAATCGACAATAAAAATAAAATGTCACGTTATATTTAAAACGTTAACAACACTAAGACTACAAAAAAAACTATCTGTGTCTGTCGAACTATATACTTTACCTCGAATTATTTTTAATGTATCATCAAAATAATTTGATAAGTGCTTTAGAAGTTAACACGAATAGATTTATTAATCCCATTGTGACGTCCTTTTTTTTGTAATCCGACTTTATTTACCTATTGCCTATATGAACATATCTATTTATAAGATACCTAATGTTGTCATTTTAATATAGTTTATATTAGGTATGCGTGTTATTACCATAATAATTATTGTAAAGATACAGAATAATACCAATGGGTAGGCCCAAGTCACAGAAAAAAAACTCTATGTACAAAACCATAATATAAGTTAACAAAGTCGGGCCATTAGGTATCTATTGCTTTAGTATTTACGTCAGTCATTCTCAATTAGTTTAACGATCATGCAATCAAGTGGCTATGCGTTAATCGTGATCTGCATTCACCTGCCTACTATTGGTAACATGAGAAATAATATTTTGCACATCGGTGATATTAAAAATTAAATAGAAAAATATTTTATTGTTAGCTATAAGAAACATTACACAGCTTTAGGTTTTTGAGTTAGTTATCTGACTCTTTTTTGACGCATTGAAATAGAGCCTTCTTTTTACTCCACCAACATAAGTTGGTAACTTAGTGATTGGTTGGTTAGTAACTCTTCATTCTGTTACCAACTTTTCATAGTAGGTACTCCAGTTAAAATCTGAAATAGAAACGCTAATATTAATGAAGCTAAGGTAAAAGTTGTGACATCAATATTTGAAGATCTTTTAGGTAGTTCATTAGTTGTATGATTATCAGACTAGTTACTATTATAAATGCTAAAAAAGCCAGGGTTAATTTGGATGAAATTTTGTATATATTATAGAGATTTAGACAATAAGTAAAGCATAGGGTCTGGAATTAGACATCTAAGGACCTACCGATGCGAGTATGAGTCGGTAGTACCTAACTATTACAATACGTATTGTACTACTTGTATGTGTGTGTGTGTTTAATATTAATTTCATTCAAAATTTTTGAAAAAATACCGGTAAGTTCTTTTAAATCGACAACCATTTTTCTTGCTTTATATTAATATATAACTAAATGTGTATAAAAATATATAATATACAGTTCATTAAGAACTCTGTTTTTGTATTTAAATATAAGTCGATAATGATAATAAAAACGTCTAGACGACATATAAATCTTTTTAAGTATCAATAAATATCGCTAACCTCACTTAAATTATCTTTTAAAGTGTTGAAATTATACGATAAAACAAAATCTTAAAAAGTTCGATAAATGTAACGAATTGCTGTAGATCGCTTCTTGTTTTGATAAAGTGTCCATGGTAACGGGATATCTACTCGTTATAATCCAATATGATATTAAGATACATATAAATTACTTGATTTCTAATAACAAGTACGAAAAGCAGCTCAATTTTAATTAAAGAGCATATAAAAGCTCACTTTTGTTGATATAAATGAGATTATTTATCAAGTAATTAGTTAAGAGATTTTTTTGGTGTTCGATAAAGGTGTATTAAAGCTATTTGGGGTTAAGTTTTAAATAATACACAAGGACTTAAAAAGGGGTAAAAAATTCAAAGGTACGAAGTATTTTGTATGCAAGTATCGGTGCGTGTTTGTACCTACATATGTAGTATGTTACCGGTCGGAGCTCTGAAGTGCAGTTTGGGAATACCGCACCGACTGATACACCGTAAAGTATGCGACTCGAGCTACAGGATGAAATACAACAAAGATAGATGTGAAGATATATAGATTTATATTGCATACTTTTATATTACACACTTTTTTTAGACATTTCAAAAACTAGCGATACCAGTTCTAAAATTATGATAATATTAAATATGCTGTGCTTTGGACAAAAAATAAACAAGCAGAACGAAATCATTTTTTAAGAAGAATACCTTTTTAAACCAATTAGCATTTTATATCCATAAATAACTTAATTCGAACAAAAAGTAATGTTTACATCAATATATTAAGCATTACTGATTTAATTTTATTGTAATAAAAAATATTCTAAATCTGCTTACAAATATAACATCGATATATTCCACATTTTCCGTAAGATATCTTCAGATTTGTCGTACACTCATCCCACAAGCTGCGTCAGGCGGGTCAATAAAATATGTAGGCATCGTGGACGTGCCCGAGCTGTCTCCCTTTCCTATAACAAGAAAGAATTTTTCTATGCATCCATTTCTATTGGAAAGAATATTTAAAAGCTTTCTACTTTACGTGTAACATATTTGACTTGTTTGATCGAAATCTATTGATATATAATAGAAGAAAAGCCATTTAAACTGACTATTTAAATAGGAATAAAATAATTTAAACTATTTTGATATTTATTGATCAAGAATTTAGTTATAAATTCTGTTATATATTATGTATCTCTAAGTAAATAAAACTTCCTAAATTATTGTAGAAATTTCTAATGTGTACACTATGGATACTTCAAATCACAAACTTCATACTTATATAACGATATTTCATATTATGTATTAAACTATTTACATGGTTATTACTTGTTCATCACAAATAAATGGTAACAGTAAGCGAGCATAGACAATTACTAAAATACATATCATCATTATTAGGTTATTTATATCGTCTGGAATATGAAGTGGTGACCACATTCTCGATTATAGTCTCATCTCTAATGAGTTTCAATTGATTTAGGGCTATGAGCACAATAGCGCTATATACAATTACCATTGGAACATGTGGTATCTCAGATTTCTCTCCAGAAATAATGCTAGTGAAAATATTTTACAGATACCTATACCTATAGTTATTTATATTATTAAAAATTCATATTCATATAAATTATTATGAAATAAATCGTTCTAATGATATTTTAGGGAAAAAATGTCTTTCCCTAAAATCGTTAAAAATAATTAATCTATATTATTAGGTAGGTTAGTAGGTACTTATTATAGTTTCATTTTGCTGCTTTTAAAAAATACATATGATTATTATCTACAAAGTAAAATATTTTCGATAATTGTAATTAACACAGCGGGCGGCCCAGCCAACGATTAAATGACTATTTTATGTTACTTGATAATAATAAATTATTCTTTGCATATTGTAAAGAAAATCCCGGATGCAAATTAAGCAATTTAAAGTAAAATTATTAAAAATAAACGTTCCACGCAACAACCATCGACCGAAGATAATCCTGCAATAAATAACGATTGAGCAGATTTTAGATTCCATGAAAACCGTGAGCGATTTGCATTGATCCAGTGGAAATAGCCACACGTGCTACGAAATTTAAGATAGATTGAGATTCTATAACTTCAGTCACGTTCAATTTTCTGTTTAATTCGAATGCCACTATCTCTGTACGGACTGCCAGGGACACTAAAACGATGCTGTCTCATTAAGCGGGAGCGAGGGCTCGTTGCGGTAAGTTATAGTCGGGTGTAGCCGTAAAGTACACCACTTGATGGCGTACAAACATGGGCTGTGGTAAGTAACCATTGGGTAAATTTACCATCGATATCGCTTCTTTTCATTCCAACCGACTCTCCTGTTACGCTAATGATCGATAATTGCAAATTATCGATACTAAATATTGTAAAATATTCAATTACTTAATTCGAGCAGCTGTTCCGAGCAAAGATAACTGCTCTTAAATATTTACGAATTTTAACCGCACATATCAATTTACTGAGCGGTCACTTTGAACATTTAGATAAATATTTTTTTACTAAATTCTAAAATATGAGAGGTTACGACGCATATTGATATCGTGTAGCACTATCTTTGGCTTCTACGTACAAGTATGGGCAAACTAATAATTTATTAATTTAAACTGTATTATGGTAAATACTTCCTTGTAACATAATTAACAAAAGAATATAATAAAGTTCAATATCAAACCAAAAAGACGGTTATTACTATATTTTAAAAGATGCAGAACGGTCAGTAGGTATATTTAAATACAGGTATGCGCAATGTGCTCATAAATTTTGAGTTTCTTTCTTTTTAGTTTACGGGAGTATAATATGTATTGTATTTGTAAAAGAAAAAATGTCCTAAAATTTTATTTATTCTAATAGATATTTAAATGTAGTAAAATTAGAAATGCAAATAATTATAATGAATTACTTATGAAATTTAGATTGTGAAAACACACGACGACGTGTTAACTTAATTCAAATTATATGCCTATGATCTGTTATTTAATATAAATATTACATAAACAAAGGTAATATAATCTTTATAGATAAATAAAATTGAAGTGTCTGTTTGTAATTTCAAAATAACAGTTTTTATTTAATGCAAAAATCAAATCAATCAAATCAAAATATTCTTTATTCAAATAGACTTTTACAAGCTCTTTTGAATCGTCATTTTACATTATCAAAATTAAAAGTCAGTCTGTAAGTCTGTGAGTAAACCACCGGCTCGGAAAGCTGTTCTGCTGAGAAGAACCGGCGAGAAACACAACAGTTGCTCTTTTCAAAAAAATATTTGGTAACAATATTGTATTACAATTATCTATTTATTCTACGTGAGACACAACCAGTCACTAATCCCACACATTTTAATGCACATAAAATTATATAGGTATCAGTATTTATAATATTATTTTTTAAGATCTGTCTGCATGTCTGTGACTTGTGAGTCTAGTCATAAGATGACAAGAAAACTGAATTTGTTTTCATTAGGAACTCAATTTATTTTAGTTTTTGTAAAATAACCCTTTTAGGAAATATCTAAAACGAATGAAGCTTTGGGGTGACATCTTCCTTAATAATGATACTCTTAAGAGAGACCTTCACATAATTATCTTAATGGAAATATTATATTTGCTGATTAGCTTATCATTTCTTGTAACAGTGGTAGCAAATCTCATGTTGGTAAAATATATAGAATAAACATTAAAATACTTTTATGGAAATAAAATAAATTGTTTTATAAATGATTTAAACAAAACCCAGAAAAGTAAATTAGGTAGGTAAATAGATCCGTCGTCACCTTCTTATACATAAATATACTACGCAGACGCCTATATACCTATTTAATATACCTATTCAATATTCATCCAAATTAACCATTTTAATAAAAATAGCGATATTGACTATTAATATTGTTTTTTATGAAAAACCTATTAGAATAAATGAAGAAACGGTGAAGTGTTTAAAAAAACAACAGCTGTTTTTTTTGTTTGAAATATATTATCAATGATTTATTAAGTTATATAAAGTTCTTATTTTTTGTAAGTATTTTTAATTTCTTGTCTCTTTTTATATTTCCATGCCTTTAGTCTGGTTGTTCAAAAATTTTTTCACTTCAAATTGTTTTCTTTAATAATTTTAAGTTAATAAAGAGTGAATAATCAAAAAATATTAAAAAGTCTTTGTAGTAAATATTACCTTATATATTCTACTTATTCATGTATGGTGGTATCAAATTCTGAATATGTAAATATTCAACATTTAAATGGATATCAGAAATTAAATAATTAGCAAGAAAATGACTCTTTTAACATTTCGATAATTCTAATGAAAGCATTTAACCGTTTAAAAACTCTCTTAGGGCATATAACAGTTTGCCTAATTATTATTAATTATGAAATAAGTTGGAGGACATTTTCACTAAGGTTTATTAGGGTATATTTATTCAACTTTTTTCTCAGTGCAAGTTTACATTTTCTGTTTAGAATATTTAATGTATATTGCCTCGTTACCGTTTATTAAGAGAAAATAAATTTGATTATTTATAACAAGAACAAGATAACTTACTTAAAAGCAGATAATAATTAATTGAATTAATTGAATATAAACATAAAAATATGCCGATAATATGATTGGTCCTGCGCCTACTTCATACCTACATAAATGTACTAAGTAATACCGTAATCATTGAATTCCTGTATTTCTACCTAAGTTAATGAAGTGTCAAGCGTAATCTTGTGCCGTTTTAAAGCGTACCTACAGGCCTCATGTGAGTTCGGCTCGGTTTAAAACAGGTCTGATAATATTCACAAGCACTTAGATACTAATTTTATGAGACATCTGAGAATAAATGCCTTTCGGCCTTCTACCGCGAAGCGTATGCCTAACGCATATACATATTCTATATGTAGTACTCGTATATATAGGTATGTACAAACAGACTAAAAATAATTCGACCTCGCGCACTGCTTTATCTTCGTATAGATACATTTTGAAATCTCAATAGACGTAATGATGTACTTGAAGTAGCTTTATATTGAAAAAATCTTTTCATTTCGCTTTATAGAGATGTTGCCAAATCTGATTATTTAAATAATAATTTTCAATGTTTACGACTCGTACATGTAAACAACGATGCCATTAAATTTTCATAAGACGTTTCATGTTTTAATAATGAGAATAAAAAACATTGCGGGGTCAATATAATGTCGAAAGATTAAAGGAGCTTTCAAAAATAACTTTCAAAATAAAGTAGGTATAGTATTAATCTTTAAGATTATTGCAATTTCACAAATATAATTAAAATTTTAACCTTTAGCACAAATTCGTATTCAAATCAATAAAAAACTGCGTTAAGCACAAATTTTTAAGTTTTCTCTTTCGTATGATTATATGCTATTTTATTTAAGACTGTTTACTTTTCAAGCGCTACAAAGTCATTATAAAAAAAACTCAATGAATTCTCACTAATAGAAGTAAAAAATACTATACTTAGCATTTTTCGTAAATTAAATTCAGGGGAATATAAAAGCTTAATATGGTAAAACTTAATTAAACATAGTCGAGTGTCAAATACATATCATATTACTATGTTATAAGATGTACAATAAGCAACAATCGAGGAAAAAGCAAGGAAAATTTAATTTGTCAATCGACAAACTAAGAAGTCATTCTTTCTCTTAAAATTATTAACACATAATAATGTAATTTTATCGTTTCTTTTAATGGAACGCTGGGGCTATCAGCATGGCTTGGGGCTCGAGATATGGCCTCCATTATGCTTGAAGTTTAATGGTCTTGCCAGATTGAACGGATACATTCAGTATACGTGTGTTTACTCATTTACATATACCTTTATGATATGCCTACCAATAAAAGTCATACGAATAAAATACAAACCTACGTACGATAGCAATATATGTACTAACCAATGAGATATACTATTTAAATCGAAAAAAATACCAATAAATATATATATTTTATATAAAATGATATTATGTGTATAAAGCCAAGAACAATCTAGAAATGTATAACAACTTAATATTTTTAACACCTAACTAAAAAAAGCTGCAATGTTTGCCGCAATAGAAATATTATATGCTTTACTCATTGTAACCAATCTTTTTCATATCAATCTCTCAAATATTTACGTAATTTTATTGAAATTGCTGTCATAAATTTATTTCAATTATTATGTACTAAGCAATCTACAAAAATACTAATATAATATTCGAATCATAGAAAAAAAGAGCTTTAATACAGTTTATAATCGCTTTTAGTACATAAAATGGTCTATTACGTAACTCAAACCACGAGCTTTGGATGGCTATTAACGCTTTATCTAACGCAACTAAAATATCGACATGTTTCTTGTGTATCATCCTATAATTCAGCTTTGGGTTAGCCCTCCACGCAAATGGATCTTGAAAAACAACCAGTTATTTTGACAAGCGATCTTTTACAACAAGCCGTAAAATACTATAAGAGACAGCCTAAAACTAACTTTCACACGGTAAGGTAGAGTTTCTTTTACGCTAGCGCCTCGATAAATAATATTAGATTCTTTTCATTAGTTACGCTAGACCTTAATTTTAATTTAGAATGAGCTTTTTATAGAGGACTCTCAAAAGAGAAACAATTTTTCATAAGTGATGAGGCGGCACCAATTGGATAAATATTTTTAAGAAAAACTTCCAAGTCGGAAAAATGTAGGGCGTAATAAATATGAAGCCAAAGCTCCGTCAACACGTGTAACTAATCGTTCGATTATGCATGTTTGTAATGAATTAGTTCCCCACGAATTAAATCAGGTCGGAGGCCAGAATAACTATGAAACACCGTCGTAAATTTAAAAGCCGTTACAGGAATGGTTATATCCATGGCTCTACCTGGAGATTATATAAAAAGAGTCAATGATTAATGAAATTGAAGTACTTTTAAAAAAAGTATTTGATATATAAAAAAACTAATTTATGGTCCCTGAAATTTTGTTATAATAGGTATATGTAGGTACCTACTACATATATAGGCGCAGGTATGACTTATACTTCAGTTATGTTATTGAGTACGATTTTGCATAACATCCGTACATATTACGATATAGTTTTAGTTTTTTTAGTAAAGGTAACTATAAGAAAATATCTTATAAAAGTACAGTAACCAACCAGTTAAATAAGTATTTTCTAGTAAAGTTTACTTTAATTTAGGTATTGAGACTTACATGTAGTGCACTGTTGGAGGGATAAAAGAATAATTTTGTCGTTTCAAAAGAGAAAGCGGGTTACAAAAATTATATAAATATTATATTTTTACATACGAGATTTTTATTTTGAGCACACACTGAAAAAAACGATAAAGCCATTATATGTGGCTTGTTTTATAAATGTTTAAATATAATACAATTTAATATTAAGAAATATTCTCAAAGGTTAAATCTGTAGAATCCTTGAATTCTAATTGAGCGAAGTTGAAGGAAGCTACAAAGCAAAACGCAGGTGTACGTAACGATTTAATTTCGGCTCAATCGCGCACTTTCGACGTATATTAGCTCTTGATACGTAAATGAAATTTTGATCACGAAATAAGCTACTTCATGTGATTAATTAATGATGATATTACGATATAATGCATATAAATATGTAAATAATTTCTTTATAAGTTTTATTTGTATGAAAAAGAAATCTCTATTATATAAACGAGGATCACACAACATTAGCATATATACATATAATTGCAATTCAAAATAGACGTGTAAAAGATAATAAAAAAGAAAATTTCATATAAATAATTAAATGTGGTTTAGCATAAAGAAAAAAAATACTTTAGAGATTATCGACCGCTAATGCCAGCTAAAGCTGTATAGGCGTTGTAATATATAGTAAATTAAGTTTCAATTAGCATATTAATGGCTCGGGACACTTCACACGCATATTTTGCTAGAATATATGAAACGGATTGTCAACCGACAGCAATTGGAATATCATAAAAATACTATAAAAGTAGGATCGTAAAATAATTGTAATTCTCGAACATTTTTTATTTCAATATAATATGTTTAAAGTAGTAATTTCAGCTCTATATCGAATTATTTAATGACTACTATTAACCTTTAACCAAAAATTAATTAACTTTTTAAATATGTAAAGAATAAAAAAACAACGCTCCCTACTTTCGAGGTAACACAAATAACTGTTTCGTTGTATTCGCCCAAACCTTTTCATTTTAATATTAAGTAACGCAATTGGACTCTATTTTCAAGAAATGTTTCAGAAGTAGGTATCAAAGAGTTTCCATTTGAAAAATTTATACAAGTAGGATAGAAAGTTTCCAAATTTTATTCGCCCGATTCGACCCCATTTTGTGCAAACTTTATCCATAACGTCCCAAGATAACGAAATCGTATCTTTGTGGAAGAAACAAAAGTCCTTAATGTTTAAATGAGATTATTTTATACAAAATACATGTTTAATCCTAAAAAGGAAGTAAAAACATATAATGCGACATATATTATAAACTACTGCATTTTATAACTTTACAGTTATTACGAGCTTTGCATTACATTCAATAATTTATGTTGAAACCAAAGCAAGTAGTCTAGATGAACGTAGAACTTAAATAAAGGGATATACGCTATGCTAAACGTTCTATTATTTCATATATATTATTCATATTATGTTAAAAAATAATTTTAACAAACATAATTTTACTGCTATAAATTCCACCAGCTAAATATTAGATGGCTTTGGTTAAATTTCCGAAATACTTGATTCAAACGTAAGATAAACCGCAACAGTAGCAGCATAACTAAATAAATTGAAAGCGAATCTAAAATCTTACAAATTTCATTACTTAGGTCGGGGAGCTTCACTATGTTGTTATTTTACTTTTAACTACGTCCACACATGCAGTAAAGCTTTATTCCAATACTGGCTCGCATGTGTGAGTTTCCGTGTATCGCATTCCTATACATACCAAATGTGCAGGGAAGATATACAAAGGAATTCTGGTCTTGTAACAAAGTCGTAAAATTCATTTTCTTTTGCATTCTTCCTTGTAGTTATACCGATTTGGCTGCGAGATATATTCGTATCGATTAGTAGTGGCTCGCATTCGATTTAACCGCTTCTATTTACTCTGTTTTCCTATTTATAGCTCAAGGTATGTGACTCCCTACCTGCACTCGTTCTATCGTTTCAGTTTTTAATTCAAGAACTTCTTTCTACATAATATATAGATGTTTTATATTTACACTATAAAAATTATAAAAGTATAGAATATTCATAAATAAAGATAGGATTAATGTAATATTATAAAAAGTTGAGCTTTTCTTTCGGAAAAGAAAAATATTTTACGAAGCACAATTCGGTGAATAATAAAGAAACAAGTTGACAAATAAACATTATTTTGGCTACAAGTATAATGGTGTCGCCATTTTCTTAATTTATCAAAGTGGTAGTGAGGTCATACACAGATATGTACCTATGTATAATATTTATGACATCGATTGTACTGTAGCTACTGATTTCGCGCGATAAAAATACCATTTTCTAATTTTTTTCATCCTGTTGTTTAACTTTGAAGGGGTGTTCTGTGATTTTTATGACATCTTAAATAGTCGTATCCAAGTTTATCAGGTGAGAAGTGTCGCGCGTTGCACGACGCGTGCCAACAACTTTACTGTCCATAAACAGGGGCAGTTAAAGCCCATCTTTCTTTTTAACGAGCGACGAGGATTGTTTATAGTGTAAAAAGTCAGTCGAGTCGTTCGTAGCCCAGCAAACCAAACCGCTAGAGATATTTATGGTTATCGCAGAAAGTTATACTGCTCCATAACGGCAGCAGATTTCTCACATGTCAGGAAATCAAGTTTGCCAAATGAATTTAATTTGGCTTTTTCATTAACTTTTACATTTCTCTTTTTGAATTTTTGCGATAATACTTTTTTAGAATACAAACAAGTAGGTTGGTGCATATTGTTACTTGCCAGTTACATAAAAAAGTAATGTAGTATATTTATATAATTGAAGCCCAAATTATAATAGTAAGAGTCAATTCAATTCTTTTGTACTGGTTACTAGGAGTGCCGTTTAGACATTATTTCATGGGAAGCAAAACTTGATGTTAAGTTTACATAAAACGGTATTTTCAAATTCTAGTAAGAATAAATAAGGATTTGAAAATTCCAACGCTTTTCCTAATTTGTGTCGTAGGTATTTCCATAAAGCTTTTTTTCTTATTTTAAAATATAATTAAATAACTAAATTTTAAAAATTTATCAAAACATAATATATTCACCGTTTAATTAAGATTAAAAAAAATCGTATCTTAAATATAATCTAAGCTCTTTAATTTAAAAAAATATTATTTTTTAATTCTGAATCAGATAAGACGTTTTTGCTTATAATATATATCCCTTTTGGCGGAATGACATAAAAATTTTGCACCGCTCCATATATTATCAACACTGGCCATAAAATCATTGAGTTATCACCTCTAACGATTTACTGTTGAACAATCGACTATCATGAGTCAGATAGTGTACGAGACATCGAACTACGCCTACATGACTCTAACTAAACCTAAATTACAATAATACCTATATCAGTATATGTGAGTTACGTCCTATGATAAGCTTATATATACTCGGTTCGTACTAACACAAGCAAGTATTGATTTTATCCATCGATAATTTAATGACAACGAATACTCGTATTCCATGAAAAACACGGAAGGGCCTCGATGGAATTTTGATAAGAAGACTTTTATTCCAGACGACGCTCCTTCCATGAAAACGCAACATTGTAAGGACCCTTCGAAACAGATGCTTCGCGAAATATATTCTCTTGAACAATAATTATATATTTTAATTTATACACTCATCCGTTTTACGTATCTATTAGTTAGTTATATGCGCTTACGTAGAATGTTAATTTTTGTTATACATATATTATGGGGATACATATAATTATAATAAGATATCTACTTGTCTTTAATATTTTTTTGATAGTATAACTTCAGATTTTGTAAGATAAGTATGAAATGTTCATATTTTGTTTATGTTGTTTTGGAATAATAGTTAATCCCTAATAAAAATGTCAAAAGTATGTAAATTTTAGTCATAAAACAATGTGAATAAACAAAAAACAATATAGACCGTATAAATACCGAAATTCCAGTTTAAAACGATGAAAATCTTATTTATCTAGAAATAAGAACAATCAAATACATATTGCATATGAACATTTCACGCTATCGCGGTCATTAGGTCGGCAAACACCTAAGTTTATTTCCAAAAAACAGCAACGACCAATTAAAAAATCATAAAACAGATTCCCACAGTAATTTCATTTAAAATTCATGTAAGTGGGAGTCGTTATAGTATCCACTAAAGGATGATAAACTTGACTTGTGCCGAACGTAAAAACCACTTTTGTTACCATTTTATGACAACAATTACGATCAATAAAAGTTGTAGCGATTATTCTTCGTAGCAATTTTAGTGGTCGCGCTGTCATCGGCTGTGCTTTGGTATGGCTACTTGTAACTGTTAAAGGTATATTAATCTTATGAATGCAATAAGTTTAACATGATTTTTGACTTTAAGCACATAGTAAATAGGTGTACTATCGCAGTTTATAAGGAATCGAAAGGGAACAGGGTGTAAATTTTAAAAAAGAAATGCGTTTCATGGGAAGTCTTACGTAGCAATATTTCCTTATGTTATTTATAAATTTCACATGTTTGTATTAACAATAATTTTATTTTATTATATTAATTATTCTTATAGTTGCTAAATACTCATGTAAAAGTTTTTATGAATGTTGTAGACTGTAGCTATAATTTGTATTTATTTAATTTATTTTACTTACATTAAGGTGTATAAAGAAACGTATCTCATTACGCTTTAAGCGTAAAATATGTAGGTTTATGTTTAAGGAACTGTATCGATTCTGACTCTCAGATATAGAAAATCGG
Organism: Boloria selene; assembly: GCA_905231865.2. Classification (NCBI taxonomy): domain Eukaryota; kingdom Metazoa; phylum Arthropoda; class Insecta; order Lepidoptera; family Nymphalidae; genus Boloria; species Boloria selene. Next base: position 8,557,979 of record HG993142.1, read on the forward strand.
ATCTTCTATATAAAATATAGAGCAACATTTTACTATTTATTATGATTATTATAAATCTTATTTGTATAGTCTGAAATTAATATATAAAGAATTTAAATACACAAATAAACGTGGAGATTTTTATATAGTAAGTACTACATACATAAGTTAATCTAGAAATTTGGTTTTGAAAATTCATGCTTTATTTATAGGTACTTGTATTCCGATGGGACCAATGTATCACTATGCAACTATTCACGTCCCATGAAGTGTATTCTTTAAAGATCAATTTATATTCCAATGTAATGTACTACCCATAGAGAGTAAAAATTCAGTGAGTGACACAACACAGGTTATAAATATTAAATAATGTGAGTAATACGGAGATAACATTCCATTGAAGGGCCGCTACAAAACGCTAATAGGGTTATTTTCAGGGCTTCTGGCATGTCAGAATTTCGCGTAGAATGCACCCAATTTGCTGAATGAGGTAGGGTACAATTTGTGTGGATCGTTGTTATCTGTGGAACCCATCGCAGCCCTACCGTACCTACTGCCTACAAAAAAATAGACTACATACTTTTTATTTATGGTCAAAAACTGGTTATAATATTCTTATAGTGTTTTTGAATAATATAGTAAGTGAAGAAGCGCATATAATTTAAAAAACAGTGCCTATTAAGATATGTTGAATATAATTTTTAAATTAAATTATCTCAGCTTTGTGCATATTTATTTTTTTATATCGTTTATCGTTTTAACCATTATAAAGTTATATATAGTGTAATTATAAAGTCCTTTACGATTATCGAAAGATAAAAACGTGACCAACGTCAGCATTCGGAATTGCATTTGTGAGTACTGTTACATTATATACCTACATGTTAATTATATTCATATTTGTCTTAGCTTATATAGAGTATTTCATATAGAATTTCCAAAGGTTTATATATTATGTTAGTACCTACCTACTTTCTATTGGGATTTTTATGATTATACAATCAAATGTGAAAGAAGTTTTCAACGAAGACGCTTTAAGTTGTTCATGGCAAATTATATTTGGATTTGATCTGAAATACATTAAAATTTAAAATATTTTTTTTATAGAATAAGACGTTAGAAATATGTAAAAATGCTCTTAAATAAAAAGTAAAGACGACGAAAAGATTGCAAAGTGGTAATTCTTAGAAACATCAATGAAAAATGATCGCTCGTCTATCGATACTTGCGTTAATGCAAACAAGCCAACGTTTAAACAGGAGTTAACAGAAACCATGCATCTGTTTAAGACAAAAACATTATGCATTTCATTCGCAACTTGTCCGTCTACGCCGACCGTCTGCAAGAACTACTTATTATTCATGGCTCGCTTATATTTTCCTTACCAATATAATAACCATATAAGGCCATTTCTCGTTTAAACGACGTACTTAATTATAATTTTATTTTTAAAAGCTGTTTATATGTTTTATAAATTAAATGATAAAATGAACATAATGTTAATAATTATTATAAAATTAATGATTAATACTTTATTTATTATCTACTCTTCAAGTAGGTAAGTACCTACATTTCAAGGTAATTTTTGATAGGTTTTTTAAATTTCTCTATTAAATTTAGAATTACCACCATCAAAACCATAAAATAAAAGTTATTTTATGTCACATAACAAAAGTAGGTAGCTACAGTGCCTTATGATAGAACATACCTGTACCTATATGGTATTTATACTACGGTAAAGATTAAACTGGTTTGATTTTTCGAAAGCTCGATGTACATTTATAATATAAAGTAATTTAAACACCTTAACATTAATACATTTAACACATAAAATATTTACGTACATTTCGAATACGTATGAAATTTCCGACCCTACCTACTCAGTTTCATATTCGGGCCGCGCTCCCCAGTTATATTTTGTATGACAGTCTCCAGATCTTACCTCTATCTACATATTAGAAACATTACGTGGAACAGTTACAAAATGAAGCTTCTGTACATGCAAATACATTAAAGGGTTCTTCATATTGTATTGCTGATGTAATTTTAATTAGAACATTAAAGCTTCGGTTTAATTGGAATAGCTACTAACATTTTTATAACTTGAAACAAAAATATTATAAAATATATTTTAATATTTAGAACATTACTTAGTAAATTCAATTAAAATACGCTTTGATATGACACCGTATTTCATGTGTAAGTACGGCGCGTTAACTATTATTGTCGCTTAGTAAAATTACATGTTTGACAAATTACCATAATAGATCCTTTAAATAATGATTCTTTATTATAAATTTTGTATAAATAATGTTCTTTTGCACCTTTACAAAAGATTAAATTAATTATTAATTTTTCAATCGCTTATACCTATACATACCTAATATTTTTTAAAATGTTACTTTAAGTAGGTAGGTATGACGAAACACACACAAGATGGCTTTCACGACAGTCGTGACTTCACCGTGATATTCATTATATACATATACTTTATATAAGAGGCAAATAAAACTAAGATCAAACGTATACCTTCTCTAAAAAAGTTAAAATTCAATATTTTAACAAAATAAAATTAAAAATATTTTGTGCATTTATCCCAAAATACATATTAACGATTACAAGAAAGTAGTTATAAGAGGCCAATCATTTTAGGTGGCATACTGTAGAAGAGGGCGAGTGTGCAAAACGTTGTTTCATAAGTAGGGTTGGGTCGACCCCTACAAGTGCGGTTGCATAACTTTATTTCTGGATTAACATAATTACAGGCCATTCGAAGGCTTAGGGTTCAGTAGAGCACTTGTCTTCAGCAAAGTAATTAGTAATTATCAAATAACTTAGAAGTGGAATGTCTAACTGAATTAACACGTTAACTATTAGCAAAGCAACTCAGAACTTTCAGAAGTACCTATTATAGAAATTCTAATACCTAATCATTATTATTTTAGTTGTTTTGTATAGATATAATACCTAATTATTAAATAAGTTTATTTTGTTAATGTTTAATATGTGCCTATATATATTTTAAATAAACGCGGCTTTTTATACTACAGTGGGAATATATTTAAAAAATCCTTGTTCACATGTAATTAAATGAATCGAACTAGTGACAATATGGTGAATCAGGTTCCTGAAATGCAACATTATCTCTGTAGGTAATATGTAAACGCCGAAGTTGGATTAGTAAAATATTCCACTTATCTCAAATACGACGTAGGCAGACCTTACGCTTATCTATGCTAAGTTTCAGCATTTAAGGTCAATTGAGGACAGCTGTAGGACCGTAAATGTCAGACAAGGTTACGATATATATGTAGGTATTAGACATCTATAGATTTATAACAAAGGACGTGTGGCTTATATTTTTGTCTCAAGAAATGAACATGATTTTATCCTTTGTTTTCTAAATGTCCTTTGAATATCGTGTAAAGTATTTTACGTTATAGATATGTTGATCCATTTAATATGTACCTAATCTATCCGTCAAGTATTTATACCTAAAAAGTTTTTATTTTCTTTTTACTGAAATACAAAAATATATGAGTTAGAATTTTCCTTCTTCATCCACACTGTTATGCTTTTGGTCAAGAATTTTTTTTTCTTTTTTTTGTAAAAGGGCGTAGGCGTAGTAGGGTAGTATTGCGTATCAGGGCCATGCGACAGATTTTCCTAACTTAATTAAGTTAAGTCTTTTAATGCTGCCGCCTAGAAAATTTTCGAAAAATTTCTAAAAATGCTGTCCCAATTTTTGCCTTTTTCACAACTTTTCGACGTAGCATCGTACAGCACTAATCATTAAACTTCTAGTCAAATAAAAAAAGGATTTTGCTATATGATAAACAAACAAGCAAAAGCATCTAACGCTATGCTATGAACCTTAGGAGCCGATTATTTTTAAGTACATAAATAAAACACACCAGTAGAGCCGCGACAAAAGCTACTATTTTATGTGTAATATAAAATGGATAAAAGCGTAAGAAACCACTTAAAAGAGATTACAACTGAGGACTTTATGATTTTGACCTTATTAATAGATATAATATAACTGTAAATAGGTAGGTACATGTTTTAATTATATTTGTACTGAATAATAGTTTTATAAAATACTTTTAGTTTGATGCCTACAACCTTTATTTTTGACGATAACCGATAGAAGGTTGAATGGTATCCGAATGTTCGCAGCCCGCGATCGAACTCATCCCACGCAGGCCCGGATATTTTACGACTCACTTTTTAGTTCTTTCCGATTCCTCTCATAAACAAGGGATACCAACTTTCTCCATTACCAACTATTACTCGTAGATAGGTAGTTCAAGATAATTTAGTTTGGAAATAAGTAATTACGACTTAAATGTTAAGCGATTGCGACTATTACATCATTTTATACGAGTTCAGATAACACAAATTATTATAATCAAAACTTATTACGTAATACTAGCAACTCTCTCCAGGTAGTACCTATATATTTCTCAGAGATGACGTATAAATGTCTTATTGTAAAAGGTATCATCGATGCAATGTAAGCACAAAAATATTTACGAAATCACATTACAAATCTTTGAGATACCTGGCTTTTTCCTACCGATCAAAATTTTCTAATTATCAACTAATCTGACATGCATGTATTACATAAATATAAATCTTCCTCTTGAATCAGTCTGTCCATTGATGAAAACCGCATAAAAATCCATTGCATAGTTTAAAACGTTTTAGCGTACAGGCGGCGGGAAGCGACTTTGTTTCATACTATGTAGAGATTGTAAAAATTTGTTTTCTTTTATTAACGTAAAATATTGCTAAACGCATTAAACATTCTATCATGTCACGTATCGTGAGGAAGAACCAAGTGATTTTTAGCGCTTACTTAATTAATTGGTCTACCGAAATACATTTGCTAATTTACCTATATCTTTTTTCTTTCGTAGTTGTAATTTTATTGCTTAAATACTCAATGATCGCAAATAGCAAAAGCCTTTTTTTGACGTAGAAAACATTTATTTTATATTAAAATTAAAATAATGCCTGTAAAAAAATATTTAAACGTATATTAAATTTACATTTTTATGTGAATAAAAAAGTTGTATAATTTATAATAGATACAGGGGTTTGTTTTTAATAAAAAATCTTATAGATTTACATAAGGCTTAAAATTAAAAGAAATACCTCCGTAATGGAACAGAGGCATCAGGTGTTTCCAACTGATCCTTTGAAACGATATTATCTCGAACATATTTCTACATGGGGAGGAATACGGAACTGTTACCTACTCCCTATTCTGAATAAATTACGCCTACAAAATTCAAATACTACATTGATTTTGTACGTATCACAATAAACAGTACTTCAATGTTTATAAATTTCTAGTATATTTTTCAATACCTAAAGTATACAATAAAATTATACATGAGTCGAATCTAACCATTATTATAACCTTATTGAAATTGTCAATCTGGCAATAAAATGTTACTGCGTGAAAATATCTTAACTCTGAGAAATCTACACTAACTGTTAAACTTTGGTACCCAAGGACGAACCCGAGCGGAGCGAGGCTGAAACACTAGTATATACCTAATAAAAAATTTTCGAAGCCAATTAGAGTAGGTATGCTACCATTAGACATTTACTTCTGGCATTTAAAAGTCAAGGTATTTAAATGTGAAAGTAACTTATAGGTACCTTCTATTGTCTCGCGTGCTACTTGACAATACAATAAATTTCATACTTAATACACTTACGTGTTTCATTTATTCATTTTAAAAAGTTCATTCAAAGACAATATCAGATATAAAATGAAAGTGGAAAACCAAAAGAAATGTAACTCTACATTATATTGTTTATAGACGTTTTCAAAGGGGTGAATTTTTTATGAAATAAATATTATTTCATTAAAGTTTGCACTTTTCACAACATTTATTTTACTATTATTATATGTTAAACTTTGATATCACAAAAACTATTTTTAGCAAAAGAATTTTGTTATATAAAATGTAAAGATTTGGTAAAACATCATGGAAATGACATAGTAAAAACAACTATTTTCATCAAAAACAAACTGTACACAAAAACAAAGAAAAAATCAAACAATTTAACATAAAAGAAGAGAAAATATCGTCACATAGATGTGTAATGATTCACACTTCCAAATTTCATTTTCAATTGAGCCCGACCTTTTGCCCTGGGGCTATGACCGGGCATCGAAGGGGGAAACGTCTAGACAACCTTAATGTACACATGTCGCTGCATAGGCAAAATATCTCTTATGACTTTAACCCTTTACGCCTAAAGATAAAACTACTATACAAATTGTAATACGACATAGAAAGAATGTGAAATATAGGTGTTTTATAAAAAAAACAAATTACTTACACTATTTTATTTTATATGTTTTCTGTTTAACTGTATCATAATGAACTGTTTATTTCCCTAATAAATAAAAAATATATTTATACTATGAATATTTAACTAAGTATTGTTATCTAAGCAATATTTCAGTGTTTAAAGCAGCGCTTACATAATTATTATACTTTATTTTATAAACACTAAAGGGCAACAGTGTTGGTACACGCCGTCAGCGTTATCAAGTGAATTGCATCGGAGTATATTTCCCGGCACTTGTTTTTATTTTACGACCTTCCTATCTGTAAAATATGCCTAAATGGACTCCATACGTTTATGCTCCACAATATAAACATGCGATAAAAGGGCTTAGTGAGAGCGAGATAAGGATTTGTCTAGAAAAATATTTATACGTTCAATAAAATAATGAATGTGGTTTAATAGATTAAAAATTTCGTTAATCAGTTAGTACTTAAGCTTATTTTTATTTAGAAATACTCAATTAATAAATCATTGTTTGAAGTGTAGAATAATAGAGTAATTTAAAGTAGTGTAGTGTACTTTAAACTAAATACATACGTTATTACAAATACGGCTGTAGACAATTCTGGTAATTTTCGCTAGTTATTTTGTGTAATAAGTATAAAGAAAGTATTTAACACAAATTTTCAAAAAAGCCAACAATACAAGTCATCATATTTAACAAAAAGCAGGTAGGAATATCGCTTAATCGAGGAATGCCTACAGAGGATCGGTATTAATCGAAGGCTTTACGAGGGTGCGGGTAAACGTCAGCCTCTCGGTGCAAATAGTGTATAGGATAAATTTGTGGATGAAGAAATGGAGTAATATTTATTATTTTTGCAGATTGTGAAATATTTTAAAACTTTATTTCTATTTATATTAATCGACTCTACATTAAGATTTAAGCATTGTAATGAAATAAAGTTATAAGCAAAATCTGTACCTACATAAATTAAAGATTCTAAGAGAGTGGAGTACATACATAATTTTTGTCTGTCTGTCTATGATCGCATTACGAAAAAATCACAAGACAGATTTTAATATTTGGTATGACAATAGCTGGTTATCCGGATATAGAATACTTTTTTTTACGGGAAAATATCTACTCTCTGAAAAAAATCAAGGCATGAACCCGAGCGGAACGAGGATGAATCTCTAGTATTAATATAACCTTTAAAATCCTGAACTCTAAATATAATAATTTAAACATTTCTCATTGAATTTTAACTTTAATTTTAATAACAATATCAACAAGAACATTCTCAGGATTTTCCATATACTATACCACTGTATATAAAAAGTAACCCTCGAGCCCGAAGGAGTTCGACCAAATTGGAAATATAATTTTAAAGATGGCCGCTACTCGACCCCCCTCGCCTCGTCTCGGCGCAGCCTAAAATATTATGCACCCAAAATCCATTGTCTGTTGCCATGACAACGGTTCGCTCGATACTCCGCTTTAGGAGTCACACAATCAAAGGTACATTTATCTCGCTTACTCTTTAACTATCCAGATGCTGGGTCCGGATTTCAACGAATCTCTCTTCTATCTTATGGTATTATGGCTGACTGCCAACTGTACGGTCACCGATAATGGAGTCTTGTTAGAAAAATTTGTCAAATATGATATATTAAAATTGAACGAAATTTTAATACTAAATAAGATTATACAGAGGCGTGAGATTTATGATTATGCGTGAGATTTATATGTTTGCTTCATTTAATGTAAAAATACTAAGATTTAGTCAAAAAAAAACTAAAACTTAGTTCTTTATGATTTAATTTGAACAGATTACCTACCTAGTTAATAATAATGTATTTATAAAATTAAATTTATATGTTTAATTTTTCTTACCTTAAACCATTAAAATCATATTTTAATGTAATCTATATAATTTTATTTATATTCACAATAATTTTTGCACTATTTTACAAATATTTTGTCAGCAAACATTTCCCTTTAAGTAAGTGTATTTGCCTTCTTTCATACACTTAATAACACTGCACTACTAATTTTACTACTAAAAGCTACATTACTTAAATATATCACTACCGGGCTACCGTTAAAATGATGTGAAGATGAGACAATTTCAAACTGAATTAGAAAGCGGTATATCACCCCTTCCATTGGTCCATTGCACAAAATATTGCCTATTTACCTCTAAACTTTCTCTTTTTTGTTACAGTTCTGTACTTCCTGGTTGCACCTCAATAGGGGTGAAACTTTCTTTTATAAAACAATGGTTTGTTATTCATCCCTTTGACGCCAAATGTTTGAAATTCGATCACTTTTTATTTTACTAACATTTGTAAGTAGGGATATTCAATCTACACCTACATATACAAAAATATAAAGCTATACCTACTTCATTTTTTTTACAAAATAACTCTATCTCAAAAATATATTGCGTTGAGTAATATAGTTTTTATTAATTCTTTTTAGAATGCTTAGTAATATAGGTATTACTATGTATTATAAGTATACAATAATAGATTTTAATGTAAAGATATGCCCAATTAATTTATAAAGGTATCTGATATCTGTATGATAGATCATTATGTCCATCATCAATATATCAATTTTTTCACAACATCACTACTCAGTAAAAAGTAATTCTGTAATATTACACACTAATTAATTTCATTTATTATTAAGGACATAAGAGAGAACAAAATATAAAAAGTTTGTAAATCCTATTCTTAGTTCAAGCTTCTAACACTCGTGAGCTTCTTTCTTCGACGTAATTCGGACTTGTCGACATAGATGGCGCTAGTCTTAAACTGAAAAAAAAACTAAATATTACATTCCTTCTTCATTCATTTTTTTTTATTATGGGCAATAAACACATATTTTTGGTTCATTAGAAATCGCTGGTCTTTTTAAGTATATAAGCTAAATATACTTTAAGCAAATATTGGTAGTTTTTTCCTTCTTTATTTTAAGTTAAAAAGATTTTTATATAATCGTTTTGTTATTTTTTTGTAATTTTAGAAAACTATCTAGGTATCAGCACATAGTATAAAACAAAGTCGCTTCCCGCTTAGATCTTTAAAACTATGCAATTGATCTTGATGCGATTTTTTAATAGATAGAGTGATTCAAGAGGAAGGTATAACTAGCGGAACCCGCGGCTACGCTCGCACTAAAACTAGAGACGAAACTGTGCGAAGCGAGAGTGGCTCGCTAGTATCTACTATTTAAATCCTTACCGAGAAAAAATGTAATGATTTTATTCTAAAATTTACTGAATTAGTTATTACTTTGAATACTACATTCAAATCTACAGCTAGCATATGAACACATATGTACAAACCACGGTATCGCTACTGTGAACAATCCAAAAGCCCTGTTTTACACGAATGACAAGCAATCATAATCGTAAAAAGTTATCGGTTGAGATCAGGAAGTGTTCCCGGCGCCGGCGTAGCAAATAGGTACTCTACTTGCTATCTACATATAAGACAGGCTTCTATTATAATATATGAGCTCTTTGGGAGAAACGAAATTTAAAAAATATATAATCTCAAAAAAATGTATATTTAAATATTGTATAACAAACAATAAAAATGGTTATCTATAGGCATAGAATTGGTGTTTCTTTATACCTTTGTTGATGATATAATAAAGCAAATCCTATATTAGTTAATAAATATATTGTACAAAATATGAAAACTCAATTGCATATTAATCTTCTATTAATAGAACTCGTCTCTATTAGTATAGTTTGTATGCTTTTACACTTTTCTTTGAATTGTATTTATAATGTATATAAAATAGTCGAACCATGAAATATTAAATTGTATCATGACAATAATTTAATTAAGAGCTTCTTGAGCTTTTGTTTTTATTTTATATTTTGTACGGAAAAGGACTCGTATCTTCATACTTATAGGTTATACTTACAATCTTCAAGTATCTTTAAACTTTTACCAATAATGTATGTATATAAAATTGTCAAACAGTTAGAAATTTAATACTAAATTGTGTAATTTTAACTTTTTCATCTAAATAGTTTATTTAATTTTTTTAAGGTTTTTATTTTACTTTATGTGTATGTGTTTGTGTAAGTAAGAAATAAAATCTGATTATAATTTAAATCTATAAATCGTATGTTGTAAGAAAAATCTAACTTTATTTAGCTTTAAACCTGTTAATTTAGTTTAAAATATATTCCGTACGACTGTCTTGAATGTTAATTAAAATTAATGAATTAATGCAATATGTGTGTGTGTTATAATGAAAGACAAATTAATAAAACAAACATGAGTCACTTAAAACATTTTATTAATAAAAAATTGAGACAAGTGACAAGTAGGGAATTAGTAGAAAAAGACATTGTAGTAATATTAGTACAATAAGATAGCAATATGAGATAAGATTCAATTTAGTATAATAATGGTTTACGTTATAATTAATATATTGACATTTTATACAAAAGTACATACAGTCTTTATGAATATCTAAATATTAAACTACATTTACTATATAAATTTAAAACAAGAACAAAGAACATTTGTACGATGCAAATTAATCAACAATTTAAAGTACAATTTATAGAAACAATTTAGCACGAAGTAAAATCCAGGAGGAGCATCAGCAATCCCCGAAGACTCAGTGGCTGGGCTGTCTTCGTACGCAGGATCGTGTCATCTTCTGTTACGTATACTGAAGGTATACCGGAAAGAATGAGACACTCAGGATACATTCAGTATACGTACAGAAGGCGACGCAAAATCTTCTTTTGCCGCATCCAGCATCTGTAACAAATGGTAAGAGTTAGTATTTTACATTTATATAAAAAAACCCTGTAAATGTTCAGTAAAATGTCAAATAAAGTTAAGGCAAAGTTGCCACACAATATCGTGAGAGCTCCGATCCCTTCCCATAATAGCACCTCGGGGATCAACATCTATAAAATAAAAAAACCGATTTATAACACGCTTGGGTTTTCAAAGGGTTACACTGATAGCACATACGTTCCACTATCTAAGCGAACGAAATTTTCTATAGAAAGATATATAAGTAATTACAGCCTGTAAATAAAAAAAACTTAGAAAATTATGTATGAAAATTTAGACAATGAATCTTTTGTTGGTCTGAAAACCAATCACAGAGCGCAAAAACTTTACTTTTTTTGCAAAAGACATGATTGGCTTGCAAAAATTATTTTTGCAAACTTACAACCGGTAGCGTTGCGAGCTTACTTTACTGCGAGCAAGGTGGGACAATGACAGGCACAACCTTTTGTCCACAGCCAAACACAAAAAGGACACATTACAAAAGCGACCGTTCGTTAAACTAAAAAGAATTCCATACATCAGACTCCCAAGGGATTGAAAAGAATACAATAAAAGAAAAAACAAAAAAGGGAATGCATTATATTGATAATTTACGATTTATCTCGTGAAGTAGCGGCGGGTATTGCAATTGCATACACGCTCACAGCCCAAAATCGGATAAAGCACGTGACTTACCGGTCAGCTGTTCAGTACACAAGTAAACATTGGGAGGAGACGAGACGTGTGTTCTTCTACGGCGTCGCTGGGCGTCTGTGCGTCTGGCGTCGGGGCGCGATTCCCGTCCCGCCATCGATTAATACCGCCCTCGGCGCGCGCCGCCACGAAATACCGAATACCGATGCAAGATTTCATTACGCCATGATCTTATTTGCACCCCGTAATGCTTTTTCATAGTTTACTTAGGCTTCTTTATATTTACATGTTTTAGGTCATGTAATTGTATGGAGTTGGTTCATGGCACCCGCATGGGTTTCGTGATAAGCTGTTAGCTTTCACGCACGAAATTTCCTTTGTTGAATTTGAATGGGAATTAACTAATTTTATGAATGGAAAATACTATTTTTGTTTATAGCACCTCATAATATGATGTTACAATGTTAATAGATTTACATCCCTGAATTTATATTGAGAAAATGGGATATTTTTAATTTAAATCGCAACAATGTTGTACATAAAAAATAATATTTAAGTGAACGCATAATAATTTAGAAAATCTATATGAATATTACCAACTAAGGCTGACTAAACTAATTGCACAATAAAAATAAATAGATGTGTAAACTTATAAAAAAAGGACAATATATGTACTACCTAATAGTAAGGAAAAAACATTTCTTTTGAAAACTTTCATTTTTTCATTAGCTACGATGACAATTATTGAATTGAAGTTTTAATTAGAGTATTTTAATAAAATAATAAGTTAAATACTAGTGTAGGGAAATAGGTTTTAGGTATCGCATAATCTCAAACGCTCTTGTAATATTTATCCGTACTTATTATTCAAGACACGTTTGTGTTCTCCTCCTTCTTTTTAAATTCGCTTAAGATATTTCATTTAAGCTGATATTGCAAGCTCAAGCATATATAAATCAGAATGTTACTATTATTATTTTCTAGAAGATCTTGTAGGTATTAAATATATGTTAATGTGACAGTTCTTTTTTTATTTAAATTAAGTATTTTTTAATAAAAAATACAAAAATCGTAAAGCAAAATGATTTTGGTCCATTATTATTAGAATATCTGCAATATTTTGTGTAAAACTATAACTTCATTTCAATATACCCTGTGGTACCCTGATACTCACCACGTTTACCCCTCGTCATATTTTTAGCTATCCAAAAAATATAGTGCAAAAAGAACGCTTTTTACTTTATCTTTTACGATAACTACTCGTTCAAGATTAGCCAAGATGTGTTCTCGCTAACATTATACCTACCTAAGTACAACAGTTACAGTAAAGTACTACTAAACATATATTGAAATACTGATACATAATAATGAGTTAATTTATATTATTATAAATATAATTACATTTTCTCAAATATTAGGTATCTTTCCAATAAAAATAAACTAATTATGTATTACTTAGGTTAAATATTTTTAAATTTTGTTTCTGAAACTGCCCTTCAAGTGTCTACCTCCTCATTTATTAAAAAAAACATAAAAATCGAACAGACAATAATTAGCAAAAATGAAGAGAAATTTGGCCAATAATCAATATTTAATATTTTAAAGTTATCAAAAAGTTTTTTAAATACCTGTCTATTTAAATAAACACCAACAAACTTTGCAACGATAAATTTATTTTAATAACCATTATATTTTAGACTGTATTTTCTTATTTCTTAATATACCTGCATTGTTACGTTAACCTTAATATTATCCACATCTGCATTATTTGACGACTGGTAACCGATTAAGTCGACGGGGAGAAATATAGGGGTGGAGCTTAAAACTCCAAAAAAATGGGGTGGCACCACACACAGCAGCCCCCTGCTAATCGCGTCAAGCTGCAACAAAAAATGAAGATTTATTTGCGAATCTGTAGCCCTACAAAATGGGTACGTTGCGTCGCCAGTGAGGTGTATTTTAACCAACTTTAAAATAAACATGTTCAGTTTTGTTATATATCAAGTATACTTATTGGATATCTTAGCATTCCTGATGTAGAATATATTCATAGAAGGGTACTTAATTATTTATAAATGCAGCTAAATATTGAACAGATAAGTATGATACAGATAAAATACATTGATTTAAATCGCCAATTGGTTCAATGTAGTTGTAAATAGTAATTTATGTCATTGCTAAACTAACTGAAAGTAGTTAGATTAGAAATTAAGAACAGGATTTGTAGGAGTAATTAAAAGCTCTTAATATCAATGCAAGTAGCATAATCATCTTATATAAATAAAATTAATTCTATAGATATTTCATATTTCTACCAAAATCTAAATTAAAAATATTGAGAACACTTACTGTTTGGTTAATAATCTCTATAAAATAATTTTCGTAGGTAACCTTGTATTATGTAGGTACATAGTACCATACTATATTAACGACTAGCAAACCCGCTTCCCTGGGCATTACTTAAAATATTTTAAACGGTTTTTATAATTTTCTAATTAAATAGTATCCTTAGTTACTCCTTATAACATTAGCGAGTGAAAGTCCCGTCAAAATCGGTTTAGCCGTGTCAGAACGGAACAAACGGACAGACAGACAGACGCTAGTTTGTTAATGGTATGTACCTACCTAAAATCTAAATACCTATGAGCGAAGCCGTGAGATATGGTAGTTACGAAATATATTTAAATTTTTAAAGTAGCTACATAATATTCATTAAAAATATAGAGTTGTAGTACAATTTTAACATCAAGATGCAACATGAAAATTCAAAGGGAATCCTTTGATCTCAATACGTTATTGCTGGTGAGCGAGCATGTCATAAATTGAAGCGATTTAACTGTGAACATTGCAACAATAATTCTGCCAACATTGAAACATTGATATCGATATTTTATATAGTCTTTATTGTGGAACGATTGAATTATAGTGCTTTGAACTGTGACATTGTTTTTTTAAGTTCCTTCACTCGGATTCAAGTCTGTTAATTAAGGCTATAACCATATAACTACCTAAATATTTATATTGTAGTAGTAGGTACTTTTGATAAAAAATAACAATACATTTAAAAAAAAAATTGTGATTATATACCAAATCAAAGTTAAGAAACTTAATAAAATATTTTTCTATTCAGTATAGGTATTCATGCGTTCATTCTGCTTAAACAATAAAACCCTTATAAATTTAACACCTGTTTATATTTTTATTTATTTATTAAACACAAAACTTATATAGATCTATTAATTAATAATAATTATGAAAAAAAGCCGACGGGTCCGTCTGAAATTATATACCTACTTATCTTCATAACAATAATAAAGAATAACTAGAATAATCATGGACATAAAAAAATTAAATTTATTAGCAACAAGTGGGCATTAATTAAAAGCTCTTGTATTTAGTAAGCTTTGTTTTTATATCTAAATTACTCTCACACTACAAGCTTTACATAGAGTCACCGTCATATAGCAAAATTACAATTGTTTGTACATTTGTAATGAAATCTTTAATTAATTTAGTTATTCTAGTTTTTTTATGATTAGAAATAAAAAAAGACAAAAGAAAAATAATTTTTATTCGATAAAGCTTCACATTTCTAAATAGATTATTTTTCTAGTAAGAAATATTTTTCTATTATGAATGTAGAGCATACTCTTCATCATTTAATTTTAATTAAATGGTAAGGAATATATATTTTTAAGCAGCAAATAACAGTTTAAACTTTTTAATTTGATTGTTTTCACATAAAATATATGTAAAGTAATTATTTAATTTTACTAAATAAAATCATTTAATTTAAAAATTTAATAATTCTGTTTCAAATACAAAATCGTTAATTAAAATACATTTGTTACTGCTTACCTCAATATATGTTCACGGACGTTATCCTTAATTTCCAACAAAAGGTAACAACATTAACACGAGTGAAAAATAATTTAATTAAGTAATTTTCTAATCCTATACCTATAATACACGTAACTTTGACAAGAGAATAAAAACTTGTTTGACATTAGGCCTAAACAGAGGAGGCGGCGGCAAGTGACCGTCGGCGGCCATCTTGTGGCGCTGGTGTCGCAGCGGCCGCTCTCATTGGCTGGATGACGTCACGAGCGCCATGTCGATCCACCATTGCTACAAATTTACAAATTTATCAACCAAATTAGTGTACAGCATAATAACTCTTATTACATTGAAATACGCAATTAATTAAATGCATAATAATAAAAGCGGGTATTATATGCATCTATGCTTTTCGACCGGCATTCTTATGTTGAACTTATCGTTTGAACCTTTTAGGATGCATTCTAATAGGGCGAGGGGAACATTTAAAATCCAAAGAGTACGACGACGACGCGTTAAGAGATTTTAATAGCCTGCTGATTTTAGTCACCTAAACCTTGGAATGGGAAAGGTTAAATATTTTTAGTTCGAAGATTACTCATCGACGGTTGCTATTTTAAGTCTAAAAAAGGCTATTTATAAATGAGTACCAATTATTAATGAAATATCTCTATAGGTATGTCCAAAGAGTCTTACTTATGGTTTATTACTTTATTATTTTGTCTTAAATAAGAGCTAATCATTTAATACTCTACATCTCTACCTCATAATATTATGCTTTACATATTTCAACAATGAGTTAAGATAAGAGAAAATATTTACGGAAGGATTTAATTTTTGGGTTAAAAGAAACTACCTACTACTTATGCAATAATTTTGATAATATCGAGCTGATTTGATAAAGTTTCGAGAGTCATCGGAAAAGTTATAGTAACTTCTGTGGTTAGTAGGTACCCACTATAATTTTTTCTTTTAAATTTCGAAACAGCAGCTGGCCTGGAAAAAGTTTTACTTAGTCTTAGTTTATTTATTCATACATTTATCTACCTGTTAAATATTTTGTTTCATATAGCCCAAGAATAACACACTAGTTAATTATTGTATATAGGTATCTCTAGTTATAATAAAGTAAGGAACAAAAAACTCTTCTTTTAAGTAGGTACCTGCTCTGTCTATATATACCTAGCCTTCTGGAAATTAAAAACATATGGTATACTATTAGATATAGGTAGGTACTATGAGATATATTATTAGAATATTATAACATACCTATCATAAAAATAGGAACAAAATATATATTAAGAATACAAGCAATTATCAAAAAATGTGATATTATAATTTGTTCTCTTGCACGCACACGTCAAACGAAGTTATTTATTACACTAAAATTACGTGCGCCTGTCTAATGAAATTCTGTCATATTTTTATCCTAAATAATTAAAGACCACCGTGCGCCTTAACAACTGTATCTCGCTTTGTAACGCCGACTCTAATTTTTTCCCTTTTTTCCTAAAATTTATTGTTATAAAAATCGGAATAAATATGGTGGACGGGCGGAGGGATACGCGCATCTGTTGTTTCCTTTATTTATGTGATTAGTCTACAGATTAGCCCCATATATTTGTAATTTTTATTTGGAATCGCAAATTTATGGTTATTATCACCCATTCCCTTCCCGCCTGGTTACGAATGTTGAAAAGCCTTTGTTTATACCTAACCGTTCTTAGATTTATGCTCTCGACTTGTAAGAATGTCGATTTATCTTTATTTATCTAATGGATATACTATAATAGCTTACATTATATTTTACATTAGACGAAAGAAGTATTTAATATGTTATTTAATACACAGATCTATAATCTCAAATGTTTTAAAGCTAACAAATTAATTAGAATTGGTACATAACGGTTGATTATTAACATTTTTAGTCGGCAATAATGTATGCCAAACGGCACACAACAGATCTAGCCACCGATAAAAACCAGAAAGATGATATAACTGAAATACCATTTAAACTAACAAGCTACATCTTGAAGCGCCTAGTTCCATGGAGGTCGTTGCACTGACTATTTTTATTCTCGTCTCCTGCTAATCTCCTTATACCAACGGTATAAGAGCTACATTTGTTTGGTGTGCAGTGTGTATCTATGTAGACGATCACAGATGCAGATATTCGTGACGTATGACAAGTGGCCTTGACCCGCCGGATGACGGATTCCGTCCTTGTGGGGTCGTCGACTGAGGTATGTGGGTTGCTTACTTAACGTTTACTCTTATCGTTCGTGCTGATTATACCTATGTGACACATCATAAGGTGTTTATATCTCACATAATATAGACAGTTATTAGGAAAATTGCGATATTTCGACAAAATCTGTAAAATTATTATGTATATTAGGATATAGGTGTGCATTTAAAGACTACGAGTTACTCACTCATAATAGTATACAATAATAACTTAGCATATTAAAATGTATGGGTAATACTTAGTATTTTGCAACATTGTTACAAAAACCGATACATAGGTAAGTGTATCGTGTTTTCTGAATAATGTAATGTCGTGGGTAGCGTTTAAAGTCTGCTCCACGAAAAATTATGGTGAAACCCACTTTGCTTGTAGGTAATTGAATATGCTTTTGCATTGACTTTAAAATGTAATATGTTTAAGAAAACTCCGCTCTTCAAAGGATGTGAAGATTAGAATAAATTAGTTGGATCGTGTAATAGATAGAAACAGCGATTCTATTAGCATTTTCATGGATAAATTTCGCCTAATCTAAATTTTCATTTTCTTAAAAGTGTATAAAGATTTTTTGTAGGTTTTCCTTTGTTGTAATTGATTTCTTTATAGTTGTTCTTATTACAAAATACTGCAATTGTGTATACAGTCAGAAAGATAAGTTAATTTACCTATCACCTATTTATTTTTCAGTAATTAGGTACGCTTCAAAATATAATGAGGTATAAAACAAGTAATTGATTTAACTCAACTATTTACTACTTTAAGTATCCCAAAGTATAAATATGTATTGATCTACAAGAATATTTTAAATATATATTACTATAATACTTTAATCTAATTAGGTATATTGTTATGTTATTAAGGATATTTTAGTTTTTTTAAAAGCTCCATGTAATTTGCTTAAATGTTATGCCTAAACGAAACAGTACAAAGTAAAGACTCCTTGAATGTTATTTCTACCTCTTTTAGAGCTTTGTTTTTCGCCTCAATAAAAAAAACTGCTGGGATCGTCTGAATTCCTTTTGTTGCTTGTACCATCTCGGTAATTGAAGTTTCAAAATGAACCTTCGACGTAACGAAATTATATATAAAGCTCACTGTATTTTACGATCTGCCTGTAAGTAAGAATTTAAAAAATAATAGATAGGTACGCATTGTAGATATAGATTAGTTAATATGATTTATTTGTTTAAGATAATTGTGTTAATAATTTAAAAACTAAAGGTGTCTTCTAATTTATAATCTAAGTAAGTACATTTTATATTAAAATGTTTTCACTCTACACAAGCGATTTAGAAGTTAAGCGAATGACACTTTACTTATTACTTGCACGTACCCAAATCTCCTTAAAATAGCTTAGCACTTTATTAGCGGTAATAAAACAGTAATTTTGAGTAACAAATTGCAGTTGACTACATTGCATCCAATTCAAATTGCAGGTATTTGACCGAGTTGTTATACGCTCTGAATGTAAAGAGTTCAGAAATGACACAGCCTTCAGTCGTTGTAAATCTAATAGATCCTTTATTATAATCTTAATATAATAATTATAACGAGAATCTTAATAACGATGATAACATAATCTAAAGAAATATCTTTAGCTAGTAAATAAATCAATTTTATTAACAATAAATCGAATAATAAATGATTAAGACATTTTTAACATTAAAAACTTAAAAGCTGATCGGATGCTACCAAATATAGACCAAGACTTGACTCGCCAAAACCCACAGCTGTATTCTGTACAAGTCGTACTCTGAATACTGATTAAATTGACGTTATTGTTTTTGTTTTTTCACTTTCGTCCCTGCGACTCCGTAACAGTGGACCTATTGAATTTTTCATGGCGTTCTTTATTGGAATTTTTTATGAGCTTTGCTGATAACTGCGCTTAACGTCTATCTATATGATCGAATGTTTCTGTCGAGGAAGGAAGTTTCGCCAATTATATGTATCATTAGCATACATTACCCATCCAATACGATGCGCCTTTATGAGGCCCTGAATTGCTTTTATTCTTCTAATAAAAATAAATTACCAAAACGACTTGAATTTTTACGCGATCTGGATTACTTAATATTACCTATATGATAAAAATATACTACCTACTAGGTTTGATTACAATTACTCAAGAGTAGAGAATTCGTAGTGGTTGATATTACTAGGTAGGTAAGTATATATCTACGCATATTATTTTGTAAAACAAAAATGTAATAAGTAGGTACATTTTATCTATAGGAACGTTATTTGAAATGAAAATAAAATAATATAATGAAAATTTATAATATTTTTTCTTTTTCAGTGTTTCATTTGTCTTCATTATACTTTTTACATTTTTTGTTCTTAATTTATCTTTATATCTGAAACAGAAAATCAAAATATTTTATAAATAAATATTATTTCCGCATAACAAATTAATATATAAAAATAAAACGTTTTATAACAACAATAGGCATAAAATACGTCAAAACATTGTTAACTGAATACATTTCATGCCAAAATGTACACGAAAACGCGTCAAAATCAATGAAGAGCTATAAACAGAGCAATTAATAGATAATTTCAAGTATTGTGACTGTCTTCATAATATCACCACTGAATTATTTTTTGTCTTGAATGCAACTATCTCTTTCCCTCTAGTATCGAACTAAGGCGTTGGAAAAAGTAAACATTAGCACGCAATTTCATTTATTAAGCGCAGTTGAAACGCATCTAGTATAAAATGCACAGTTTATGAAGCCACGTCGCATATTTTAATGGAAGGAAAAACGGAATAGTTATTCATTACAATTATTTATAGAACTTGTAATTAACTTAACATTACAGGCTTGAATTTGTTATATATTTATATAAAACTTCAAAGTAGAACTTCAAAGTATGGTTAGGCACCCTATGTGTATTGTAGATACATATAGGCTTAAACATAATATGATAAAAAAGTCAATATAATTTCATTTAAAATGAGCTGAAACATTTCAAACAGCATTTTTAGAAAAAAAATATTCAAGATAGTAGCCGAATTTACTGATACCAGTCAGTGTAAGTTCTGATGGCGTCTATTCAAAACGTCCTTAATCACGACTCGGTTCGTTAAAAAGTAGCTCATATTATCATCTGCAGGAGATTTATTTTGTGTTGCACTAATTGAGAGTATAAGCCTGGTTTGTACGGAACGGGAACGTGATGTAGGACGTGCAAATAAACATGCTATTTTTATCGGCGCAAACCTTTATATAGTTGCGGTCGATTTCTCCTCTTTATCTTCTCAAAGCGGTGTTTGCTTTAATATAAATAAAGAAAGCTATGCGGGCGTCAAAATATTTTATTGGCCTCAACTATCATGCTATCTTTTGTCCTTTGATTCTTCCTGTTTTGTCTGATTTGTTATTAAATTTAATAAAGTTAAAATTCATCCATCTCACGTAAAGGTCAGCGGCCACCCCTCGAAATTCTTTTTAAACGAATACATACTTTCAATGCCAGACTCAAAACACATTAACCGTGCATTAACTCCGTGTTTTTCATTTAATATAGTCATGCACAGCTTCCATTCAAATGATCTCGTTATCGATTAATGTAATTCTTAAATATTAATAAAATGCGAATTATGGAACACCCACCTTGTTGACGGAAATAAACAGTTTTTCGCTTTAACTTATTATTACAGAAAATATGTCGTTTTCTACTGTAATTTTCTTTTGACTGAAACGTATTATCTTAGGTACCTATAGGTATTTAGTTATTCAGTAATTAAATCTTTGGCATTTGTCTACCAGTGAACAATTCTTTGATTTTATATTTAAAAAAAAATTCGCCAATTGGTAATACGTATACCTATCTATTTACATTTATAATCTCACTTAATTACTACTATATACCCTAAATTACTTTTATTAACACTTATTTTACCTTACTTATATATTCATTTCCCTCTACAAAGGAAGCGGTACATCTGCGCATTTTTACAAGAAATATTTTTACAATTTTGTTTAGCTACCGAAATTTTATATACTATTTAGTAGATGAATATACTTATTGTTTTGATTATTGCTAACGTAATTCTTCTAAATTTTAAAATATTTTGGTTTTAAATGCCTACAGTAGGTATATTTTTATACTGTATCTATATGTATGTAGTACAAGGCAGGTGTTCGAGGACAGCGTGGTTATACGTTTAAAAGAGCAACTTTAATTTAGTGCATTTATCTATCGTATAGATAACATTAATAAGCCATAAATGCAAGGCTTATATTCAATATAAAATGAGAACAATACGAACTATATACCTACATGTATCCGCAAAGAAAGAACTGCTACTTTGTAAAATCTGATATCAATTTGTTTCTTTTTTAACTTTAACAATCTATTTACTTATTTTATATTGACTACTTAAATAAGTCAATAGAAAATAACTGTACCCACTGAAATGATTATACTTAATTTCTTTAAGTTGAGTAATTATATTTATACATTAATTCAGGTATAAAATATTAAGTATCTATGTGTTGCAAGAAAATTACGCGTTTGCTTGTAGTAAAGGGAATTTTCGATTCGATAAGAAGTCGTAAAACATTGGTCCCTACGTCATAAAAACATGACGACGCTGTTACGCAAATGTGACCTTATAAACCAGGTATTATGTGACTATGAGACTTTTTGCATGATCTGTTACGACTGCATTGTTTAATGAAACGTCTAGTATTTTTTTTATAAAATTAAAAATATTTGTGCTAAAAATAGTAAACTTTTCAGTTTTAAATATATTTTATATAGTTTTTTGTTATCAATATGTATTACCTACTAGCAGGATCCGCGGAATCGCTTGCGCTAAAAGTACAAATATATCTTTGGCATTATTCTGTTACATACTTATAATGTACAAACGAATGATTCCACGTTTAAATTATAATATCACTGTGTAAAAAGTGTTAAAAAATATTTATCTCTTTCAATAAACAACCATAAAATCCAACTACCAACTCTAAGTAAATAATGCGCCATTCTCTGAAATAGGATTCTGCGAAGTTTCTCCCGTTTTTCCCTTATAATTTATATTTGTGGGTGCTTATTTCTCATAAGTTACGTAAGTATGCTATAAATAATCGGAACTGAAAGCCATTTTCACTATCTACGAAACTTACTTTCTACCTAAATGTTGCACCTACGAGTACAAAAGTAAAAATGAAAATTGTAACGGTTTATCTTAAAATGATGTAAATATGTAAGTACAAGGTATGAGCTAATACTTTCATTTCATTGATTAAAATTGATTTAATATGCTGTGCCTCTATACTTCTACTCTATGGATTCCATAGAAATCTACACAAAATTATAAAACACACGGCCTATAGATTTTGATTTACAATAGGCACTAATAAATTTTTAATATATTAATATTTTAATTAAGGTGTCCAGGTATGTTATAGCCAACAATTGCTTAAAAAGGAATAGAATATATTGAAAAAGCGAGCGAGACAAGTTCTTTCATTAAGTTTGGAAAATAAAAACAATACAAGTGAAAAGGGTATCGGATACCGTGCGCATATTCGCCAGAGAAAATTTCCTATTATGATCCCTTCCCAACAGTATAGGTCAACGTTTCTATAGCGATCGTCTGCCTTCTTTAGTGATACTATATAAAATGAAATAATCGATATCGATGGCAAAGGTTTTTATTTTTAGATACGAGTAGAAATTTAGTATGCGGATAGACTTATGATTTATGGAATAACATGGGTGCAGCGTGGGTAAGTTATTATGTCTACCTACTTAAAAAACTAATATACCGAATTAAATTTTAATATATTAATTTATGACAAATAATATTTATTATAAAATTCAAAAATGTTAAGAAAATTTAGATATATCAGAATAGATAGAAAGATGACTACTGGTGCATAAAGTTTTCCTACAATACTACTTTAAAGAGATAAGGACTAACAAAAAATCCACGAAAGACTTCTTTACATTTTTAGCTATAGGTAGGTATTACTAAATATCGATACTTTTTCCATCACTCATGTAAGCTCGCACACTAAGCCAAATAACACACGACACAAACACACTGCCACAAGTACGCGTATACGAAGCTTAAGGTACGTATTAGAGACATAGTTTTTATCCGCGACCAAGAGTGGAAATTTCAATAAAAATGCAAATTCTTTTAGAGCAATTTTCTCACCGTGGACTTGGTTATTGGGTCCTCTGTATTATGCTGGGCTTGCGATTTTATAACACGTGGTCTTATACTGGGATCATTTCTATTGCTATGTACGTACATATTATATAGGTTAACTTGCCGATTTAATTCTTATTATCTAGTCCTTACAATTGGGCACAATTTCATTTGTTAATATTTTTTTCAATTAGGGCCACAAAGCTTTTCCCTGATAAAAATAAAAATTATTTATTTATTGAAGCTGTATTTCATAACATTCGGGTTTAATTAAATTAATAAATTAGTAGTAGGTACAGACAGTAAATGGAAAGATACAGAATTTATATTAAATAAAGACGCAGACCGAATTTTAAATGGTATACAGTAGCCATACATTTAGAATTGTATCAAATTCTCCCACAGTCTCGACTCTCGACAGTATTTTGCGTTTATATTCAGTGGCATCATAAACAACTTTTAATAGTCGTAATACACGACAAGTACACAGATTTGCATCGCATTTAAAACTTTCCGCCTAGTTGGGGGCTGTAGGGGTGGCGAGGGGGCAAAGGCAAAGAGGGCGGATTAAGGACGCTGGCAGCGAGGAAAGAATACACAATTAGTTTCTTCTACCTGCTAAATACAACCAGCTTAGTTTGGCCTCCAAAATTGCGTACGACTTTGTGTTTTGATACTTATTTTGAAAGAATTTAAATATCCAAGGTATATAGTTAAGTTGGTTGGATTATTACATATTTAAAACGGTCCCGGAGGTTTCAACGGCGACCGGAACTGAGGGGATCGATCCTCCCGGATACTCGTTGGCTTTGTTGAAAAATCTAAATTAGGTACTTAGTATTCACGCGCGTCAGGGATGAAGGAGACAAGCAGTTTCTTACAAGGAATATAATGGTTGCGCGTTATTGACTTGTATATTAAACATTAAATGTTAACTTCTTATTAAAAAAAACTTGAAATATCATATGTATATGTATATAAGTGTATTTATATGTATATAATATATTTATATGTATATAATATATTTATATGTATATCGTATAGTGTAAACTGTATGATATAAAATACCATAATTGAATAAGTTTAGACTTAATTGCGTTAGTTATTAGAATTGAAATAATATTAAGTAAAATACGAAAATTATAGGTTTATTTTAATCAGAATTATTTTGCGTTTATAATATTTTTATGAGCAAGAGGTTATAGTTCAAATGAGATTCACATACAATATTTATTAAATGATTGAAATATTTAAGTATTAAATAACAGATTATTTTTGAATATAATAATATGCGTACTGCGAGTAGGTATAGGTATATATCTTAGAAAAATTCTTTTAATATCGCACATGAAAATGGTGCCATATTTCATAAATAACGTTAATAATGCAATTTGAAATATAATGCGCGACGTAAACTGATAAGCATAAAATATACCATAGTATTAGAAGACATTGTATATAAAGTAGATGCTGAAATTTCTTAATACTTCCAAAAACGTTTCGGGCGCACCCTTCGTAATAAGCCAGGTCGGTCCGTAGGGAACATCTACAAGTGATTTAAAGAGATTGTCAGTTAATGATCCCACGACGACCACAAATCAGCCCTTTCTGTGCCTTCTGAGCTAATGCTACCTTTATCTCTTAGGCCACCGTGTACCTACATTAAATATTATAATTTATGAAGCGAGAGTATCAGAAATTCTGAAGTCTAGAACACCAATTAAGAATTTTGAATAATAAATAGGAGAAATCGTAGCAATTATATAATTTTATACTCAATTTTTATTATGTACTGGTATAATTTTCGTAACTCGTATATTTACTCTTTGCAATGAATGTATGATAATAGATGTTATTACCAATGAAACACAAAGCAATGCCTACATAATGAGCCAATGTTCGACTGTTTATCTGAAATAACATCTCCATAGATACAATAATTAGATACATACATAAATAGTCATATTTTGTAGCTGAATGTATGTGCTTCTTAGCTTAAAAACAAACGAGATTACATGGCTTTTGAAATAATTTGATATTTTAATACTTTAAAGATATAAAAAATACTGTACTAGGCAACTAACTACGTCGGCAAAGCGTTGAGAGAAACGATCGCGATATATACCTACTCGTACAAGTCGATTGCAAATTAAACCACAAAAATAATCACCCTTCAAACATAAAACGTCCAGCCCTTTAAATACAGAGCTTATAGCTCCGATATCTCCATAACTGGTTCGCTTTGAAAATCTATTGCACTGAATCCATTGTACCTATATGTATGGTCAGTTGACTCGGAATCGCTTTGCCATCGGTGTGTTCCGTACAATATATTGGTGTTTGATCAACCGTACATAATCGCCTTATTCGGCGTTCTTCCCACACCTTATGTCTACGAGAATAACAGAATAAAGGCTCCGTATATCGACCGAAAACGCTTACGATCATGCGGCATCAGATCGAATGAAGTTATTCGATTCTAACGTCTTATGTGAACATTTTATGGATTTTATGATCTAAATTAATGTCATAATTGCGGCAGTTTTGGATAAAATAAATCGATATGGCGCGCTTGAATAATACCGCCCGCAGTTTGTCCGTAAAAAATCATTGTAAAACCATTTTGACTTGACCTATAGTAAAATCGAAATTTAAATCGTTCTCGGCATTCTTTAAACTTGATATATTTAGTTCGTTTGCCTGCTGAGCTACGGCTATGGAGGCTCTACTTTGATTGGCATTTAATTATAATTAAAAAGAGATACACAAGGCCATTTCGAATATGTATTTCTGAAGTCATCATTTTGATATATGAGCGTATGTCGGAATCGATAACCAGTCTTTTATAATTAATCTGGACTTCGGTTAGTCATTTTGAATGATATTATTAAAATATCCTATCAATTGGAAATGTTTGCAAAAAATGATATTAAAACTGGATACTAATCGTTTAATAGTATTAGTGATGCTTGTCTTAAATAAGTGTTATTTCTTTCAAGATTATTTGATATTATTGTTCAGATTTATTATTTATAGATATTTACATATGTGGTCGTAAGATGGTATCAACAAAAACATTTGGAAAGATGCCAGTAAAGGCTTCAGACGTACGTATATACTCGTAAATGTTTCAATAGGCACTTGCTACATTTACATGGTAGTGACTTAAAAATAAATTTGTCAAAAAGTAAATTAACTAAAACTACAACGCTCTCTGAGCAAACATTCTAATTTAGTTCTAGACAGTCTAGTTATTGTAGTCTGAGTTTTGGCCGGTTTATAGTGAGCTTCCATTTTATCGAGCGAGCTTCATCTCTCAAGCTTAGCAAGAGCAAAGTGCGACACGTGGCGGATCATTTCACTTTGGTTCATCCTATTCATGTACGTTCTTATACTAGATAGGACAGAGAACAGTGAAAGGCTATAGTTAGGTATAGCTCGAGTCATTTTATGAAATTGCGAGCTATGCCCAAGGGAGAGCGTCTGGGCTAAACACCTCGTATTGTTTCCGTTTTATCTTTATTTTACATTGTTACCTACTCTTTATACGGTAACGTATGCTTTGTGTAGAAATTTTATGCACTATTTACCCATGAATACAAAACATATTTTTAAGTAAATATTAAACATTCCTTTAAGTCATTTTATGAATAACACTTGTATGAAATTTTATGACGTTTTTATTGTACAAAAGTTTTGTTTTTGATATTTAATACTCCATGTTACTCACTGCGAGATACTTGTAAGTAGGTACATACATATAAAAGTTCCTGTTGGTATTCTTACTCGTATTTTCCGATGTTCGAGATAATTGCCAATTCAAGCAATAAAACCGGATTAAAACTAGTTTGTTAACAATTCTTAGCCTTATATGCAAATTACTTACATACAAAAGAAAGTGGACGTGAAATAACTATTGAGCGTTACCGCTCATAAAAATTTAAGTTGTTCTCGTTATAATTCTGATACCAACAAAAATTTTTTATTACATGTTTCACAGACATGTTCCTAAAGGCAAAATTATACTTATTTTACATTTGAAGAGTTTCTGGAAGACGTTTTTATAAAGGCAATATATTTATTTGTAGTTTGTTACTTTGCCTTTAACCTCGTTTAGTATTTTATAGTAGTAAGTACATAAATATATACTAACTGCTTGATTACATTTTTTTCAATATTGATCAGTTTATTTATAATATTATAATGAAAATAATATTCATAATAATAGATATGTTAAATTGATAATGTGTCACCATTGTAATGAGTAGTAATAAAAACAAAGTATGTAAGCTCCAATTTATTTACATACATTTTACGTTTACAATATGCATTATACTGAATACACATTTAAACGATTTATGTATTTAATAGGCATGATGACAGTAACTAAAAACCACTAAAATAATGTGTTCATCTAATGAGATAAGATTAATAGGTTTTGAAAAGCGTATTTATTTTCATATTTAGGGCGAGATTGATATTTTATTTATTAAAATAAAACGACAAAATACAGCAGTCCGCCATGATAAGTTGAACACCAATCAGAGTGAATTACGTCACGGCCGTATAAACGTCAATTTCTTTTGTATAAAGTACTAACTAGGACGTTTAAATCTGCATTCTGCGTTTGTATTTTGTGAAGTATTTCATTATTTCTATCAATCAGTTGCTTAGTTTGTGTTTTCATAACATGGAACTAGGAAATAGCACTAATTTGCCTAGAGTTGATTTGTTGATGTTGGGGGAGTTAATATATGGTCGTTCTGTAGTATTCGACGTTCGTTTTCTTCTATCTGATTGGCATTCAAATTTTGTAGGTATACACCCTGGTTTCATGCGGACCTGCGACACTGACCTCATTACATGATACCCCATAAAATTTTCCATATCATTTGGCAATTGCAAAATGAATAAAACACTCAATAAGATAAAAATAGTGAACATGTTTAAAAGACGAAATGTTATCTCAAAAAGAATGAACTTTATAATTAAATTTAGTTAAACAAAGTCGCAAATCATGTCACAATATATGAAATAAAGTAAAAACTTACGTCAAAATGATCTTCACAGAAATAGAGTGAAGAATTTATAGATATAACTGTTGGATCTCGCCGTGCAAGATTAAGCCACTTACCTATTTCGCAATTTTTGATTGTGTGGAACGTAAACAAACAATTTGTTAGGTGTTTTTAATGACGTATTAACACACTGAGGGACCGCACAGCACTTGTACACTTTTGAATACATATTTAAACCCAAATTATCTGACTTGTTGCTTTGGCTCCCTAGTGTTTACAGTCAGATTATACGGCCGTGACGTCACAAGCAGACGCCATGAAACCGTCGATCGTTTTGAAGCAAATTTTAAAACTTATAATTTAAATAGCATTTTTTCGTAATGAAACTTTGTTTCCTGCAGAAATAATGTATTTTTTGGAAATAGTAAATACTTTAAATCATTATAGGCCAGTTTTTCAAAATCAGTCATCATGCCTAATAGATCAGATTTTAGAATCTGAGCTATATATAATGCTTAGGCACTTCCAAAATGAGATTATTTTTTTTATAATTTATTAATATTTTCAAATGGACACAAGACCATAATATACTTACTCGTAGTTCGATAGTGAGCTACGAGATAGGTAGGTATGTGTTATGGATACGAGACAATGGACACTACATACCAATATATAAATATATATTATAAATATAAGCGTCCTTATCTGGAGTACCAATAATCTTATTTATTACACAAATGAATAGCCCTAATACTACTCGAACCCGCGAATACTGGTATAACAAGTAGATACTACCAACTGAGCCAAACGTGTCGTAACCTAAATAATACAAAACTATAACGCACGCACACACAATATAAGAAATTATCCCTATCTCGTTATGATGTGGCTTAACACCGCAATATCCCATAATTATTGTCCACACAATGGCTTCGCGTTATTCTCCTCTTGGTAGGCACCTACATAATCACATTAGAGAGATTCTCATAACGCTATATTCTGTATGAAATATATCCTTAATTGTTGAAATATGGGGTACAAGGGAAAAATTGTCATTAGTTCAAGCGTCTAAAGGTGAATTTTGTTGATCACTCACCCCATTGCGTATACAGGGGTCGGGTTTAAAGCGAGGGATCTAATGGTCATCGTCTGCTTGACCGAGCCATAATTTGGAGGCAGACAGCGCACACATTTGCATCACAATGACTGTCAGATCTCGGGGAGCGTCGGTTTCCGTTGGGTGGATAAGCTGCATTCATATGCAAGGACTATGTATGCATATAGCTAACTGTAGGCATATGAAAATTTTGCCAATGAATAATCGTAGTGCTAAAATACATATTATCATATTATTTTATGCAAGAGATAAGATAAAACAATGTAGGTTTGTAAATTATTAGGTCGAATAACTATTTGTAATATAAGAATTAATTTACTTATTCATTTTATATCATAAAATGATCTCATAGCTATGGAGAATGGAGTTATTTGCAACTCTTTCTGAGAGCGAAATTTAATATTGTATTAATAAAATATGTCACGTAGGCACAGAACGATCAATATAGTTGATTTCAAATGGCAATCATGTATTGGCTTGTGCATGAAATGTCAATTGTTTCTACAAGATATTCGCACACGAAGTGTCTTTCCATTTTATTTCCGATACTTAATTGACTTAATATAATATTATTATTAATTTACTTCACATGTTAAATAGAAGTTTCATACTTTTCATATATATTTAAATTTTAATATTTTATGTGATAACATTCAAACTTTATAATAATAATTGTAACATCTAAGAATGTAATAATTCCACTATAATATAAAGTTAATATTTTTTTAAATATATATTAGGTAGGAATATTCTTTAATCTTTTGATAACGTCGTATGATATACCAAGTATTTATATTCAATTTATCAATGCAACCAACGTTCGCAATCAGACGTAATGGTCTGATATACGAGCGGCGTTATGCCTACATTGAATGCAGACGGATGCACTTGTGGCCCTTGCAAATGAACGTGGGCCCGTCGTGATATATTCATACGAGTAATATTCAAAGTATTATATCATGGAGACTTATTTATTATTAAACTTGTAGTGCTATGAAATGATAAGGAAAATTGAATTGGTAAAGGATGTCATATCGAAAGGAAACAATTGCTAGTCCATAAGAGTATACCGTAGCTCAAAATATACAAAAACAAAATATTTAAACAATAGGTCCATACAACAATGACAGATCTACATTAAGTCGGATACAAAAACTCTAAAAAACTAACAAAGATCTTTTACAATGAACCATTCAATCCTTTCGTCAAAATATGCGTTACAGTGACACTTCCTTATTGCGTCATAAATTTAACAAGCGCCGAACAAATCTTAAGAGGCATAAAACTTTTTATTAGATTTATTGACTAAAAGTTCAAAAGCGCTGTGGTAAAAGGATTTATTACAAAAAAATAGTTGAGGTGTAACTGATTTTCTTGAGGTGTAGGCACATATTACTTTGTCATTTATCTATAAGCGCTCATAGCAGATGACACTATATAATATACTTGTGATTTAGTGCGAGCAAAGCCGGGGGTTCCGCAAGTTATAAGTATACTAAAACTTTCTCCGAGAACACCTATCCATTGGTGACAACAGCATTAAAATCGGTGCTGTACTTTTTAAGTTCATCGCGACAGACAGACAGAAGCGGCAGAGGACTTTATTTGTATTAATATAACTTTGTAACAAAGTTAATCTTCAAATCTTAATCCAATGTAGTAGTTAATAGTTAAGGTAAAAACGATTTATTTCCTTGGCCTCAATGGGCTATTAAAGTGCAAGATAAAATGTTTATTTAAGTTGCGATGATGTAATTATAATATGTAATATATTCCATGATCATAATATTTTTTCATAATAATAATAATAATTAGAATTTTCGTAACGCATTTTAAACGTTAACAAATGGGTAATATGTTTTAAAAGCTGTCAAGACAATATGCCGCTCAACCCCGTTTCTAGCGTTTACAATTCCAAACTAAGTTGTGAGTCTAAATTAGGGTAAACTTACCCAACGGAGTCCTTGCTACCTTTGTTTAAATACCTTCTACATAATATAAGCACTATGATTAAAAATAAATTCACTATTATTAAACATCTTTTTGAATGTACTCTAACGAATCGTTATAGATAATAATTGATCTAATAGCTTTATTAGTTACGTGTAGAAGACCGTTTCAATATATTTTTATAATCGTAAATTTAGACATGCTTTATTCGACATGTATGGAACATTCGTAGTGACCAATTTGAAGTATTTTTTAAACGATTCTTTGTTTAATTGAGCGTCTTTATAAATATATTCATCATCAGTACGAAGAGGATCAGGCCAAAGTACACCGCACTGGCCTAGTGCGTGTTGGCGGACTTCACATGTCTTTCGAAAACTTGCTAGGTTTTCTCACACATGCAGGTTTTCACGGTGTTTTCCTTCACCGTAAAAAAAGTGGTAATCAAGAAAATATCAGAGGTACGAGACCCGAATTTGAACCCGCATCACTCGGTTATCCAAGCGAGCGCGTTACCGCTGGGCTACCACTGTGATAAATATATTAAAATTTTATAAATACGAAACCAACATCTATATAATAAAGCAATAAAAATAAAGATAAGTTAGTCTGTGACAGCTCAAACGGTTCAAGCGCTCTACAAGCATGTCATCAACAAATTACCAAAAGTATTTTAAACTGCTGCGGAAGGCTGTCTCTTAAGTCAAATGTCGGTCTTACAACCCATAATTGATTACTGACTGACTTACAATTAAACATATTTCAGGAGTCGTAATGTGTATAACTTTTTTTATCTTGTATAATACGTTTAATATTTTATACGTTTTACGAACGTAATTAAGCAATAAGTTGAGGGGAAAATGTATTATATATTGTAAGGTACAGGCGCCAATGAAGGCCCACTTAAACTTCAAAACCTCATAAAATCTTCCAGATAAGTAAAGTAAAGAAAAAACATAGTGGAAGCTGTAATATATTTATTTGAGTAACAAAATATGTAAAAAAGTAGTACAGTTTTTGGCATTTTAACACAAATGTAAACACTTTTTAGAAACTCGGTATTGGGCTATCTTGGGAAGCTGGTCGCTCAAGATGGCCCGAAAAATATTAATGGAAATATATGCATTATAAACACTTAAACACTTTTAACATAAAACATCATATTAAAAACACATCCTTCTCATAACATTATTCATAAAAGGTAAAAAATCAACCAAAAATTTAAATATGGGCTATCTTAAATCTATCAAAATGAAAATCAAGTATAAAATAAAAACAAAGCACTAAATAAAATAAAATTTAACTTTGAAATCAATTTTGAAAGTAACTTATCAAAATAAAAATAAATCAGTTTTTCTTTTCTTTAAATTTTTTAATGTCGTTCATAGGCGGGCTATCTAAGGAATACAGAAAATTAACATTGAGATCAATCAAAATATACTTAATTAATTATAACAAATTAGACGCTACTGTCTTTAATTGAGTGTGTACACTCCTAAAAAAACTAAAAAGAATCTCAAAAGTGAATTTACTTTGATTGCACTCTGGACTTATGAATTGCTCCTCATCGTCTTTGGTTAAACCCACACTGACTTCGTCTGCTTAGTTTAGTTTTTATGATTGTCATTTTAGTTTTCTTCGCCGTTTTTTCTTTAGCAGTATCAAACAAATCTTTAGTTATTTTCTGGCCTATATAATTCATCGCTTTTCAAGTCAAACTTTAAAAAAAGACATATATAAACACTATATTTCAATAATCCTAGTAAGGCCCGGGCTATGTTTGGGAATTATACTATGGGCCATGATAGGAAATTACACGCGGGTTGAGTATAATCTCTTAAAAATACAAAAAAGGAAATAAAATAATAACATTCACCTGTAATTCGACGATAAATAGATTAAATATGAATTTTCACAGTTTAGAGCAAAGACATTTGTTTTAAATTTGTTAATTTTCAAAAGGATTTAGATAATGGACGTTATAAAATGTATATCTTCTTGACATGGCCAAGCAAACTGCCATCTGTCTTCAAAATAGCGACGCGCGGGTAATGAAATACACTTGCATTATTGTATATGGTATTAGTAACACAAGCTCGCGAAATTTCAAATGTTTCGAATAATCATAACTGTATTTTTTTAAAAGTGGGCTATCTTAGGAGCCGGGCCATCTTCGGCACCTGTACCTTAGTTTGTAGGGACTTCGGATTTGCGCGTTTTGCTGCCAATAGATATTCTTTTTTATGATAGTCTTTCTATGCACATAGAATATCTCACTGGAAATACATTATAATGTGGGATAGGTTACTGTCTATATAGAACACTTGTTTAATTCCGGTAAATACGAACGCCTATATTGTTTTTAAAATATTACCTACCAATACCAGTCCTTTGATGACATATCAATTACGCTTTATCTTAAAGTACGCGGTTTTATGCGAGAATACATTTAAAGATATCCTTTACGGCATTTTTATAAAGTGTTTATTTTTATCGATAAAGGTATTCTGTATAAACAATTAATGTAAAAGGAATAGTAGCAAATATCAAGCTTTATTAATATGCCATTGGTCTGGAGAACTTAACAAAGGCACGAAAATAATATTTTGGCAAAAATAACATCGCATTATTGAGCTTTAACGTTAATTTATTTTCTATCTTTATATCAATGTACATATAATAAAATTCTAACCGAGTCAAATCTGTACATTAAATATTTTTTTGAAAAATCTAATTGAAATAGACAATTTTATCGATACAGAGGCCAAATCTATTGTTTTTAGAATTTATGTCTGTCTGTCTGTCTGTCTGTGACTGCATCACAACCAAACCGCTGGACGGATTTGGATAAAATTTAGTATGATGATAGCTGGTTACCCAGGTTAATGCATATGATACATTTTATTGAGAGAAAATATCTCATTTCTGAGAAATCTTAACTAACCGTTACAAACCGGCTATAAAACATCACACGGTATGTGAAATTTTGTTTCCGGCGTGGAGCCGCGGGAAATGCTAGTATATAATATATTGCAAAAACAATTTATTTCTTCTTCACTGACGCTACGACAAAACTGAAATCTATTAAAATTCCAAACGAAATTGGAGTGAAAATCTTACAGAAATGTACGGATTCTTCGGACGAACCTCTACAAAAATGAAGTCGATCCTGCAAGCGATAAAAGTAAAGCAATTTAATAGACGTCGAGTTCGCCGTCTACTTAATTACAGTCGCCATAATTGAAAGTTGGGAGCAGGCAGCTTCGAATGATTGCTATAGTTAATAGTTTTAGCATTCCTTATTTAATTAAATAAAAAACGAATTATTAAAAGAAAAACACCTTTTATATTATATACAATATATTTAGCTTTACTAGATCATGTTTAAAGTTTTGTAAACTGAAACAAAATTTGTATGTGTTCATGAGATACTCCTGAAATTCAAGTTAGTGTAGAAGAAGCTAAACTTACAAGATAAAATAAAAAGGACCAATAATTTCCAATAAGAAACCTATGTCTTAATCTCTTGTGTTGTGAAATATTTTTTTTTGGCTTAAACCAAATTAAAACCAATCTAGTAGATGAATAGGTGTAGAATAAAACCTATTTGCTTATTATAGAAATGAATGAAATCATTATATGAAGTTGTACATTAGGTAGCCATCTCGTTATTTCTTTAATAAGAATGTCCACGGAGATCACATAATACCTAGGTACATGTACTATAAAATTCGTTAAATTATTTATTTAAGTGTTTATATTTTTTATATTTATAAATATAATACCAAAATTTAGTATGTCAAACACGAGTTAAAGGTATTTTAATTCCACTTTAGCCATTACATATATATTCTATGCCTGAATATGTTATTTAAAAATTAAGCTATAAATACTAAAGGCGTAGTTATATTACACCTAAAATTGTTTGCGATCAAATTAATAATTATAAGTAGCTATTTTTCAATGTTATCTTTAAAGAATTATGAAAATTTTTGGTCGCCACGAAAATAATGGAGACTGAAAGACATCATTTATTAACTTAATTGACGTTATCATTTTCTAGAGACATTTTTCATTAGAAAATATATAAGGAGAATTAAACATTATTACTTAGGTTCTAGTAGTAATATTCTATAAAAAAATTATGTAACTCCATGAGAGCTTAATCTTCGACCATATATAGAATTAGCTATAAATAGATTATGGAAATTATACAATTTATATTGATAAATAACGTAATGTAACTTCTACCAGACGATGCTTGAAATAATAAAAAATATTTGAACAGTACAGATAAATGGAATAAGTTCTGAAATATTGAACGACTCCCATAAAAACTTGCGACAGCCTTTAGACTCGTCAGTCCGGCCCTGTCGCAAAATTCGTTATTTGCGGATGTTAACTAACTATTAACTAACTCACTGCTAAATTTAAAGTTTCTTGTACAAAATATAAAAGACTTTCATACAAATTAATGAGAGCTCTTAGAGTCTTCAATCCGGCCCTGTCACAAAATTTATTCTTTGCGGAGATCCACTAACTATTGACTACGTCCCGGCTAAATTTAAATGTTAGTGGCATAAAAAATGCAAGAATTTCATTCAAACTAATGAGAGCCCTTGGACCACCTAAATCCGGCCCTATCGCAAAAGTCGTTCTTAGCGGACGTCTTCTAACAATTAACTACCTTCCTGCCAAATATAAAGTTTGTAGCACAAAAGATGAAGGACTTTCATACAAACTTGCGAGAGCCCTTAGACCACCTTAGTCCGGCCCTATCGCAAAATCCGTTCTTAGCGTTCACTTACTAATTATAAGCTACCTCCCTGCCAATTTTCATGTGTATACATCCAGTGGTTTCTGAGATTTAGTGATGAGTGTTTTTCGTATTTATATACACATATAGATAAACGAAAAATATCAGGGTATGAGTAGGATTATATTCCTACAACACGATACAAATTGGAGCATTATAAAGTTATTGTTACAAACTTACTTATGCATCATCACTACATAGTATAAAACAAAGTCGCCTTTTCTGTCCCTATATCCCTATGTGCGCTTAAATCTTTAAAACTACGCAACGGATTTTGATGCGGTTTTTTTTAATAGATAGAGTGATTCAAGAGGAAGGTTTATATGCATAACTAGCAGATCCCGCGGCTTTACCTGTGCTAAATCTAGGGAAGAGCCCGAGCGAAGCGAGGGTGAGTCGCTAGTAGCATATAATATATGCATATTATGAAATATGCATATTATGAAATTATAATATAGTATTTGCTTTCAATGTGAAAATTTTAATGGATATCTTTTTAAACCTCTATTTGTCTGTCAGAAGTAGTGATAACGTATAAAAAAAATTATTCATTATTCAAATCGCACATGTTACGTTAAGTTACAAGCTTTAATTATTTAATTTAACATTGTTTTTAATTGAATAACCTAACTACAGTTATTATCAAACATATTCAACTAATTAACTACTGTAATTATTCTGTTAGTTAAATGTCTTGTAGAAATAAACCATTGGCTTTATTTATATTACGAGTAAGCTTGTACAGTTAAACTAAAATTAGAAAGCTCATTTCAATGTTAGTACTAAACATAAAAACCAATAGACTGTTAAAATTCTTTGCACAACATGATAAGAAAGTCTAACATTAGGGTCTAACTGGCGAATGTTTGTTAATTGTCAATTAAATAAGACCCACTAATTAAGGTCGCACCGTCACGTACCCCCCATTACTGTCTTAGAACTTTTCCAATTTTCTACAATCGCCTCCACTTTGAATTGTTTTGCCGCGCTGAATATTTTAATTTTATGTTTAAATATATAGATGTTAATTAAAAGTTGTAATTTTAGGTAGCTATTGTTAACATAGATAGGTATATACAATTATTTTTTTATTGTGACGTCTTTTCTTACATGCTAGTGTAGAGGTACGCCAGTGAATGTATGTAGAGACTCGTAGGTCATATCTGATTTTTTGTGATATTTATGTAATCTATTATATTATGCTATTTTATACTATCAATACTCTATACTCTCTACTATCTACTCTATAATAAATATTGATATATCTATTTGTAATTCAGTAATAGCTTTTATTAATACTTTTTGGAATTATTTGTGATGACCCCAAAAATGGATTGGATTCACTGGTTTCGAAAATGGTTAAATCAATTTTGAACCGACTTTCATTGAAATATGAAAGTTTTGGATTCTTTTGACTCGTAATATGCGAGGTAGGTATATAATAGGAGTATATATCGTAAAATTATAAACCCAATCTATACCATAACTATATTGTTTGGAAAATCTTATTCAAATAGTAATTATTATCGATATATTATTTTGTCTATCTGGGAGTACTACATTAAGTTAAACACTGTATTTTAATTATTATTTATAATTAGTAAAACACCAGCAGGTATAAATAAAAAATATAATTAGGTATAATAATAGCTAGTTATTCGGGTCAACATATAAGATACTTTTTTATTCTAAGAAATCTATAGTATCCATTAACTTAACTGATGCATAACGATGATTTTTGTACATCGCTCATGCCTACTATATAGATGTCTAGTCAGGTATTTTAGTCACAACAAGACACTAATCTAAATAAATAAAGGC
The DNA here is from genome assembly GCA_905231865.2 of Boloria selene. Lineage (NCBI taxonomy): Eukaryota > Metazoa > Arthropoda > Insecta > Lepidoptera > Nymphalidae > Boloria > Boloria selene. The sequence goes on from HG993142.1 coordinate 8,596,724, forward strand.
ACAAATGTGAATGACTCTTAAGGGTATAATATAAATAAACACTTACCTAAAATACTGATGGAACTGGTCTACCTTTTGCAACTATTTATAATTTAAGAAGATAACGGTTTGTCTGCAAGAACGATGCTTAACGATAATACTGTGTTATAATCTCTAAATTACAAATATTTTAATGAAAATTCAAAGCCTACTTTATTTTGATGCCTCTTCCATTATATTCCTAAATATATAGTAATTTTATTTATTAAACTGTTAAGTTTTGTTTGATGAATTATTAATTTATTTGTATACCTATAGCTCTTTTTAACGTCTCACTATTGGGCCATTATATTTTATATTGGGCAAGAAACCTTCAAAACGTCCCTCGTTCATGCCATAAATAAAATTTCAAAAACTTTCTTAGTTCTCTCAGACAAGCAAGTTTCCTCACGATTATTTCCTTCACCATAAGGCAAATGATATTCATGTTCACTCGGTTTGGCAAGTAAGCGCGTTACCACTGCACTACCATTGCCTACAATTTGTAGGTGCGTGAGTAAATAATATTTGTACGTAAAATATACTCGTAATTCGTAAATTTCTAAATAAAAACCATTTTAAAAGTGACGAAGAAATACCTATCCTAAAAAGATTAATGTTCCAAATTATATAATTTTTGGTTATCTAGATTTGGTCTAAGAATTATTATAAGAGTCACTAATGTAGACTACTAGTCACTTAATTTTCTCTTTTAATTTTGCTTAAAAGTTTAAGTTATGACTAAATTTAGGAGGCTTTTTTCCATTCCAAATTAAATTTTTATATCTAAGCCTTAGCATATACCTACCACCTAATAGACTAAATATTCTGAAGAGTCTTACCGAGTATGAAATTTCACATTGTCATATATCCAATCTGTCCATTTCCAGAGGTCAAACACATAGGAACATTAGCCAAAAGTAAAGGGCCTACTTGTTCAACTAAAGCTGTAAGAAACTTTTGTTTTTTGACCAGTTCCTTCCAACTTTATATTGGTTTCTCCCGTTTTCAACCTTCCAAGAAAATGGAACGTTCGGTCATATTAAGGTCATTTTCTCTGTACCAATTAGATACATACCTACATATATACTATTACTTAGTATCATATTATGATTGTACGAGTAACTAATCTGAAAAAATACACATTTTTAATTAAAAAAGTAATTAGTAATAAAATGAAAAAAATCAGACAGACAAAAAAATAGACAAACATAGAAATATAAAAAGTTGGTATTTTGACATTACCGACATACACTTAAATTTTATTTATCTCTATAGACTGAATATAGATCTGTATAGATTAATGCTATTAGCAATATAATATTTTAAGCTTAACAACATTATCAGATATAATTAACACGACAGTGTAATAACTTTGTAATATTATCACGTGAGCATCAATTCCATTTTTTAAAACAATATTTTATACCCTTATTAATTAAGATATCGCCTGCTGCTTTGCACGTCTTTTATAGATGACTTTCTTATCTTTTTTTTCTTATTAAGTCCATTACTTAACTATAATTGTTTTTTTCACGCGGTATAGTATCTACGTGGTGATTTGAATAAAGATAGGGTAACTTGAGAGTAACGTGTCCTACTTAAACGGAGAAAAAACGCAATTTTAATTTGGTACATTTGTTATATTATTAATGTATATATTATGTTACATTCCCCGTAAGGGATGTTTATACATTTAAGTTGAAAAGTGGAGTACTTTTTACCCATAGATATACTTAGTTGTTTTAAATATCTCCCATCAAATGGTCTATATACTTTCTATACACAAAAACTTCTTAATCTTATCACCTTCCCCTCCTCCAATCGATTAAATTCATTTTGATACATTTAAATCTTACAAAACAAAAGACATTAAGTTAATTTATAACTCGATTCTAGCGGACATTAAAAAATGGTGGCCAATGGCGTGATAGGCTGCTGAGTAAACGGCATCATGGAGGTGTAAGAGAGCCCTTCAAAATAATTCGATATTGAACTTTAAGCACGAGGCTGAACACTGATTTCTGATTACATTAAATAAGCTATTTATTTAATAGGCGTCACTAATCTAAATACTGCTTAACACTCCATCAGTAGTTATTAAGTATATAATGGTTTAAATATATAATATTCTAACTCTTTTTTAGAATACGTAATACAATCCTACTATATTAGAGAGAGTGTGTTATTAAAATCAATATCTGGCTGTTATATATAAAGACAGTCTTTATTAGCGAGTTAAAATCCAATGGTTTTTTTAAGTAGACTTATTTTTCAGTCTTCAATTTTTGATTTCTGACTGAAATGGTTCACGTGGCAAGCTCTAAATAGAGTATGGACAAATTAATTTTGAAGAAAGCTTGAGCCCTCTTCTGCAACTTTCTATGTAATTGTATAATTCTTCTTAACTTAATTGTATTGTTATATATTATGTTTGTAAGCTTCAACAAACATAATATACTTATAACAACTTCTTGTGAACTTAACAAAAAATATATTACTAGGAGTCAGTCAGTTGCTAATTTCAAGAAGGTATCTTTATTACTTTTGTATGCACCTATACTTAGAAGTGGCATCCCACATGTTTTTAAACTTATTAGTTTTTATGTGTTTTTTATTAATAAAAAATATTGATTAACTTAATTGTAAAAAATAAATACCATAAAACACCTTTATCACAATATTACCTATATTATTGTTAAAAGCGCTCAATTATCGAGCGTTTTAACCATTTTTTTTTTCACGTTTTGTGTCATCAAAATAAACTGAATTTCGTTTCGTATAATTAAATAATTAAGAACTAATTAATACCTTTTATTTGTAAAGTTAATATTGATAGTTCATCTATTACCAAAGACCCTCGAATGAGATACCAAAAGGCACAATTACGAGCCAGTTTCATTATCTACCGTCGCAATATCGTAAATACACGGAAAATAACGACACTATCATTGTAAGGTAATGATCATAATTTTCTTTAGCAGATTGTATAAGGACGGTACAGCGAGTCGAAGTGGTCGAGTTCAAGACTTCTATCGACCCGATTACAGAATGCAATTCTTTGTCATTATAAAATCGTATATCATGTTATATGACTTTATAAGAGCAAAGTTCCAAAAATAAATTTGTATAACGTAAATATCGTTTATCAGTTTAAAAAAATAAACTTTGTAAGCACTTAAAATATTCATTAGTTGAAAATAAAAAAGCGTTTGGTTGTTTTTAATGCATTTAATAAATTCATGCATTTTTTATTATATGCCTCTTCCTTTAAAAAAAAGTGGAATCATAATATAAATAACTCCTTACGATTCTATTTTTAGAAATCCATTGCGTATTATTTGTTCAATATTATTTTGTAGGAGCGAAAAATTAAGTCCATCGCTGTACATTTTGATTTACCTACTTGCAATACATTATAACGCTATCAGCTATGTATAGACTCGATAACAACAATGTAAAATGATTCAGCCGTCAAGAGGAAACTTAAATCACACATGATCTAAATAAAATAAAATTTATTGACAAAATTTGCGAGACACTCAGAGGTAATAAATGTCGTAAAATTATTTATGCAAACAAACCCTTGCCACGAGTTTTGTTTATAACGTATATAAATGATGATTTATTGGTATTCGTATCTCCTTAATGTGTGTATGTATGGATCATAAAATCTTTTATGGGACAGTTTAAGGTGGTGAAACCTCGGAATAGCTATTATTGATATCTAAGCGCCGTAGTAAATTAATATTGTTTTAAGTGAGAGGAATTTATAGGTAAAATTATTATATCTGAAATTGTAATATTATGTAACATCGACATTTTTAATTAAATCTGAAGAAATTTTCTCTTTAAATTCATTTTAAATTGCTTTTAATTCTAAATAAATCCTAGTTTTTGCAAGTAATTGCAAGTTTTTGATTAGAGCTTATTGTACATATTCATCCTAAGGTATGTAAAACTACTACACTTTATATATCTAATAAATATATGTAGAGAAGTCACATAATATTATTTATGTGAATGTTAAATTATGATAAATTCTTTGATAAATGTGAATGAACTTCTACAGAATCAAACATTAAAATTAGTAGAAACCTTACTTCATATCATAGCACACAATTTGAACAAATAAAGTATAAACAATAGAGTACCTATAACTTTAATATTATTTTTGGTATATTAAGAATATCAATATTCTAGACGCAGAGATAGACATAGTTATACATATGTAGTATATTATAGAAAATCAATTAGGTATACCTATGATCTATGGTAAGCATGTTAGCATGTTGTCTTAAAATATTTTATATTTACTTACAATTTAGGTATAATTATTCTTTAATTAAGTTATAAACTTGCTTCAGCTTATGAACTTAAGTTAAACTTTAATTTATTTATCAAGAGAAATACTTGCAAACAGATACTTATTATTACTTAAAAAATAACCAGTGCAAGCAAATCTAGAGTTTGGCGCTTTAGAAACTGTTTATATCGTCAGGAAATCTACATACTTCCAAACTGATTATACAAAAAATCATAAAATTTTTATTGTTTATATTATATAGCTTCATACTTCATGTAAGTATTTAAATATCTCTACCAACCAACATTAATATATTTTTGCATTATCCTTCTTTTTTAGAGAGGGTCCAACAGTGACAAGTTTAACGGTCGAATAGTAGGCATACAAAGTGAGTGAGTGAGTAAGTAAGTCGGTAGGTTACTGTCAACGCTAAAAATATAAATGTTTTACCAACTAAGTTTTATATAGGTACTTTACTTATTTCAATTTTTTGCTTATATTCGATATTTTAGTAGGTACGTAAAATCATTTTTAAGTTATACATTAAGAAACATCTTATAATGTAATACACTACTTGTCTACCTTTACGAAACATTTTCGTTAAGCAATTGCTAAAGTTTTAATCATTTTATATATACCTAACCCATTTATTTTAAATTAAGTAGTCATCAATTAATTATTTTATAGTTAAATAACTTTATTAACTTGGAAATTATAATTAAATTTCTTAATTTAACTAATCAGTTGTATTTAAAACGTAGAATTAAAAACAATTAACGAACATTTGAATGGTAATGGATGAAAATTCATTATTAATTTAAAATTAGCCCTAAATTTAAATGAAATATATTCTGACTGATCTCATCTGTTTTAAATAATGACTTATTTTGAGATTTAAAATTGAATTTAATGTAACAACCTAATATGAAGGGCGTGTGCACACATGAGTCAATATAGCAGTGGTATGCTTACTGAGGATAGAAAATTTGCTGTTTATTTATGACATAGTAATGACACTATCAATAGGGATGATCATATTTTCCAAATATCCTATAGATTACATTATTATAGAACACTTTTTGAAATAGCGAGCAGAGTTATTACTGAACAAAATTACAAAGTTCCATGTGAAGGAGTAAAAAGATATAATAAATATTGATTTATTTTTTATATATAATATACCTACCTATACAGATCTTTTGCAATAACAGTAGAGCATAAAGCCATGTCAATACGTGTAAAAATCTATATTATTATGAAGTGAAAAAAAATATAAAGTTTTTTTTATGAAGATATATAACGTTACTCACTGTAATTTTCAGACCCAATACCATTTTCATATAAAACTGTGAACTTTTACGTTCACTCACTCCAACTTGAATAAGATTATGCACTCGCTAGGTAAACTCCTAATAGCTAAAGTCTCTAATAAAACAAAATTCACTGTATATACTAAAAACGTACTGGTTTACAACTTACAGTATACTGAGAAGATTTGCGTTTTTGTCCCCTAATACCTGTGATTATTAACTTCCCTCAGCTGCTTTGTTCAGTAATTACCTTAGCAGTTAATTTTAACAATACACTCTAAAATACATGCTTCTATATTACTATTCAAATAAAATTGAACCTTATTAGTTTTACATGTGTAGTGTGATTTTGCATTATTGTGCGAGAAATTTATAAAGTACTGACGGGAATATTTATTACACCTCAAAGGGTTGGTAATAGCATGATTGTTTTATGACCTTTTCTTGTGCAATTTTCTTGCTGTGTACATTATCTTTGTGTACGCCGACTTATTTTAATTTAATCTTGATATTTTAACTTTATTTTAAATTTATGTTGGTATGTTTAACATAAATTACCTTGTTGGGTTGCTTAGCTAACGTTTGTTAACTGGAAATTGTCGCAAGCTATTTTATATGTATATAATTAATATAAATTAAGTTGTAAGCGGAAAATTCTCATGAAACCGCGATAACTAAACCACCTAGAATATAAATATTTTCTTAAACATTTGTTTCAACATTGTTTATTAATGACTTATAAAACAACCATATTAAATGCAACTATGCATCATTATTCTATTTAGGTAGTACATTAAAACTAAAATCAACAAATATTAATTGAACTTTGAGACGTCTAAAACCTTAGTCTTTCCTTACATTATGATTGCTGTAAAGCGTTTGACACGTCGGGAACCAAATTATTCCACAAAACATCCCGGAAAATGTTTGACTTATACTTACTTCAATATTAGATTATAATTAATACTTTTATATTATTTCAACTGTCAAGTTTATTCAAACGCAGTATTTTTGTTTTGACCAACAATTAAACATTGGACCGTCAAATTAAGCATATAACCGAGACAAAACAACAAAACAAATTATTTTTAACCCTTTCCCAACAAACGGGAAACATCATTGTCCAGACAATTGCTAATTCTTTGTTTGCGCAACGATGACGTTTTGTACCTGCAAAAAGCTTAATTTCAATAGTTCTATTGAAAAAAAGTGCAAGGTGTATAAATCAATATAAATTTACTCTTACCTTAATTTAGATAGTCATTTATTATTTTTTTCCAATCACTCAATACGGAATGTATCGTAAAACTATATTTTTGAACATTAAATCGACTTATTTTGTTAAATGTAGTGCCTTTTTCGTGACTATAATAAATTAATAGTGAAGATTTTGCATTAATTTTGGACTTTCTACATACAAATTCAATATATCATTTCATGATTCAAATAATGTCTGGTTTTATGTGTGTATAGCCTTTTGAAGTGGTAAAATACACAATGATTTTTATAGTAGGTACCTATCACTTACAAAAACATAAATGAAGTGTTAAAAATAGTATGTATCCAAAAGCAATAACTGAATTGCGTTGTAAAATAAAGTATTACATCACATTTAATACAGAATTAACAAAATAGTCAATATTTGTGTAATAAAATGGATCAAAATAAACCAACAGACGTGCAAAACATCACTAGCACGTAGGTATTTATTGCGAGAACCACCCACGCGTACGAGTATGTACTATACGTACACCTTCTAATCAAAAAAAGCAGTAATTGCTAATATTTGTCGCAAAACAGTGAGTTAATCGTTATCGTTAACATATTACATAATAACTATCTGTAAATTATAAATTTGCAATTACTCTGAAATGTGATTCAAAAGGATTTAACAAAAAATATAAAGCAGCGTAAGTGAAGTTAGATGTAGATTATTACAAAAAGAATTTGTGGGTTTTATGAATTATTTATTACAATACAAACAATTAAATAGCATTACTTCTTAAATCTTGTATGACTTAATAAGAATAGATTCATACAAAAGTCAATGTAACATGGAGTTTATAAAGGGAAATAAACAAAACTGAATGGAAAGTTCTGTGCAACCTGTAGATATACCTATTAATTAATTTATATTTTGTAGCAATGAGATAAATGTGAATATATAATGAAATTTCATCGTATAGAAACTACTTGCTATATTAAATTATAAGTATGAACTTCATACTCCTGAAGTTACTATATGTGGCACCTATTTATTATGTGCAAGCATGCATTGATAGCTAAAATTCGCAAGCACTAGGAGCTCCATCTATTCTCCAAAAGCAGAACTAGGTACAAAATTGCAAAATACAGTAGCCCCATCTAACCGAAGTACTAACGTTTGCAAGGATGCGCCACCCCTGGCTGCCCCACTGCAGTAAGGGGTGATAATATCCCACCTTAAGGTATGTTATCGTCTTGTGTGTGGTAAAGCTACATTTACGTTGTGATATTGAATTAAATTATTATTATTACAATGTTTATAACAGATATAAGTATTTTATATTGCATGATATTATCGAAAAGATTAATTCGACATTTTTTAATATATTACAATATTCATTTCTTTTCCTAATAAGTTATTACAGCAAATTGAAAATATATACATATTATGTATTTCATAAGTATTGCTTTGACCGTTTACGTACTTAATAATAAACTAATATCACAATATCGTCAAGCACATGAGCATGTCATTAGTGGATGGAGTAGAAAGCCAATTGTAGTTAAATGACCAAATTACCTAGATATTAAAATCCCATCAACATGTTTATAGAATAAAATATTCATTTACTGCTTTCAAACTAAGTAAATAGTTAAGTAGGTAATGCTTTTAATTAAGTAGAAACCATTTATGGTAATAGTATATAAAACTTTTCAATGCCTCACATAAATGTCAAATTAAATTAGTTTCATAATTGAATTAACAATCTAACGCTTAAATTTTGCAAATAGAATACTTCACTACATAGTATAAAACAAAGTCGCTTTCTATGTCCCTATATGTATGCTTAAATCTTTAAAACTACGCAACGGATTTTGATGCGGTTTTTTTAATAGATAGAGTGATTCAAGAGGAAGGTTTATATGTATAACTAGCGGATGCCGCGGCTTTGCCTGTGCTAAATTTAAGGAAGAGCCCGAGCGAAGCGAGGGCGAGTCGCTAGTATTTAATAAACTCCTTACAATTAACCTTTAAATTATAGAATTATATAGTCACATTGTAGGTACTAGGTAGGTATGCCTAAATAAACTTTCTCGTATACCTTGTTAATATTGAATATCGAATAGTTGATACCTTAATCGAATAGCAGAAAACACTCAATTTCATGTAAAGTGGCGTTCACCTGTCTTAGGTGCATTTTTTGATTTATTTGCTATCCTTATTAATGTTAATAAAATAAGATTTCAAAATAATATTGTATTGTATTCAGTAATATATTTTAGATTTTGTTTAATTTATATAATAATAAGTAGAAATAACCCTCTCATAAAGCTTCAATATTATAAATGAAACCTAAACGAAGTACTTGTAGGACGCACAGATGTCCTGTATATGATCTTTATTAATTTATTGCAATGCCGGCATCTTGACATACTTATTGCTGGCAGTTGTATATGTCTCGAGCCACCTACATTATTTTCAATTGCCCATGTTTCCGGTACTAAGGACTTATTTTCTCTCAGTTGACAATTTTTGCAAGGCCAGATTGATTTCAATTTAAAGCCCTCGTGATATTTATCCAAATAAATACCTATAATGTATTAAGTAATTAAATGATGCCCTTGTAGCTACTTTAATAGATATTAAATTTTGATTGTGTTGTACATTAATTAAATACTAATACTTTATATCAAGTTATAAATGTATGTGCAGGTATGTTTGTATATATGTATTTCATACATTAAGAAAATATAAGTTAATTTCTCTCACATATAAATTTAAACATTGAGTCTCTATATTCTGTTCATTTAAAACATCTTATGTTTAATTTAAACCAAAAATTGCTGGCAAATAGCGTTTTTTTTGCAAAATTTGTAGGTACTAAAAGAAAGTTTTAATGTTTTATTTAAACAGAAGAGATCGCAAGATTTCTATAGTCTACTAGTGGAACCCGTGGCTTCGCTCGCGCTAAATCTAGGGACGAACCCAAGCGAAGTGAGGGTTAGTCGCTTGTTTAAGATAAACATTTCCATCATAGGTACATTACATATGTGTAACTCTAGCGGTTTTGGCAGCGCTCGCCAGAATAGCTCGCAGATGGTAGATTTTTTACTACTTACTTATCACTTATCGACATATTTTGGACAATTCACACAGTATTTTATAAATTGTAACCTATGTATTATTCTGATATATAAACTATATTACTGTTAGTTTCATTAAAATCCATTCAGTAGTTTTTACGTGAAAGAGTAACAAACATACATACTTACAAACTTTCGTGTTTATAATATTAGTATATATAGATTTTTTCTTATTTGAATATATACTATACATACATGAACAGTTTGCATATTTAAAAAATCGATAGTTAAATTATAACATTAAACTTTAGTAGTATGCCTACTACATATGTATGTATTTGTATTTATAGATTATGTGGCTTAATTAATAAAACGTAATAATATAATCCGATTAATTATACAATCATTAATCTGACAGTTATTTTCAAGGATGTTTAGTTTATTATACTGTAACAACTGTAACTTTTTAACATAATTAATTAAGCAAGGGCCTATATATTATATATACTATATTATACTAGATACTATATGTAATAAGTATGTATATATCGACACCAACAATTTATACTACGCTAACTCGAGTTTTAGGTAAAATCGTTTTTTTATGCCAAATTGCTTAAAATATGGTTTTTTATACGTAATAAAAAAATCGTGAAGAAATACACAAAAATAACGAAGTTACAAATTTGATACAACGCTAAGTAAAGGTACTTTTGGAAATTACTCGTTTTAAATTACGCTAACTATTATTAGCGGAGTGTAAACGGGAAAAAGACAAACTGCTTATTTTTAAAACCTTTATCAGTAAATCCTAATCGATAGCGTCATTCTTACAAGTTTATTTAAAATATTGTTAGTGTTATGTTATTATTATAAAATTTTCACGAAATCGATCTAAATATTAAGTGGAATTAGCCAAAAAGGAGAAATATTAATTGAGGAGTTTTGATAAAAATGATGAGATACTGCTTCATACTGTCTAGAGAGGTAAATTTAATGTATTATTAAACATTATAGTGTAGGTTAAAGTATATAATTACGTTTTATACTAATACACTACGTTTTTTTGAAAATTTGAGTCACATAGCTTAAAGTCCGTGTAAAACTACGCTAACATTTAGTTAGCGTAGTTTAGGGCGTTCGTGTGTACTTGTTCGTTTGTAAAATGCACTACTTAGCGACTTTACTATTGTAAATACTTATGTCATAAGGTATTTTAATTAATTTATTGATATTACCTTGACAATATTCTAAATGTAGATATTTTTTATAAAATTAATTATAATTTTAATATATTATACCTATGGTTATAGAATCATTACCTGCAAAAGTTGATAATCCTGAATTCGTGGCTTTGTATGACCACGTCATGTTAGCTGAGCCTCATTAAGTTCTGCAAGCCGAGATATAGTCAATAACGAAAACGATTTACTATTATAAGATATATATTTGAATCACTTGGGGGCTCCCAATACTCCACTTAATATTTCATTCACCAAATGTATTGAATAAAATCCAAGAACCTTCTCCATTGACATTAACTCCACCATTTGTCGAACTGCAACGTTCTATGATAGTGACTATTCTGCAGAATCGAAAAATAATAAACGTAGATCTTAAAAAGGGACTGATGTGGGTCTCAAATGTCTTAAACTTGAAGATGCGTGCATAGGTAGAAAGAGAAACCGTTTGTGTAACAAAGCATTGGAGTATACCACATCAAAATGAAAAACTAAAGCGGCAAGAATCAATAAAGTCAATTGTAATACTTTCTTAGGCTTACGCAAATATTTGACATTATAAATAAAACTAGATTTTCGGTTTTTGTCGTGGATTTATTTTGATTTTTGGTTCCCGACATTTCGAATGCTTTACAGCAATTATGGTCACAGGAGAGACTAAGGTATTTGACGTCTCAGGGGGTTATATACTTGTTACTGTGGGTAGGCCCTGTCTGTAATACATCTAGGCCTACAGATGAATTAAAAGAAAACTTCGCTAAACATTAAACAGAAAAGGAAATTTTCCGTAAGTTAAAAATAGTTGACTTTAGTAACAAAGTAGCTTGTATTGTATTTAATTTTCAGAGAGTTTTAAGCTCACTACACGATAATAAAACCATGAAGGATAAAATCATATGGAATAAAGTTAAAAAATTGAACTTTCTCCTGATAATTTGTCGGGTATATAAAGTGTCGGGAATACAAGTATAGTTTAAGTGATAATGTAAGCAATCAAATATTGTGTTTTATAAGAAATCTACTAGATTATCCCACTTGGAACCCTTTCCCGAAAAAACATACAAAACGTTGTTGAAAATTTTATTAATGTTGTAAAATTTAACACTTAAAATATTATTGTGATAAAAATATTAACTTATCATAGAACTGATAAGAAGAACTTAACTGATGATGTAGTTTGAATGTTCATAAGTAGCTAATAGTAGAGGAGACCGTGGAAGATCGACCTTCACCGATCTGATAACCAGATGAGACATATTTTTTATCGAATATAATTTATGAACAAATATGCCTATAATTACTTGCCTATCTGAAAGTGCTCATGGCCATTTTTAGCTGGGCAACAGTGCTTTAAGTATGATTTTTTGCAGGCAAGTCTATATGACTGATTTTGTAATAAAATAATCTAAAATTTGATATAACTTTCGATAAGTTAGCAGAACGATGGAGTCACCTATATTGACTTACCTGTTTACATCGGCTTTGGTAGCTATACACAAAAATGAGTAGGCAAGCCTACTGAGGCATATTCTGTATGTTAAAAACTAACAGTGAAATAAAATTCATTTGGTTATCAAAAGAATGAAAGTGATGAAAAAAAAAATCGATTCAAGTTAATTTAATTAAAAATAGCCATGAGCACTTTCAGATAGGCAAGTAATTATAGGCATATTTGTTTATAAATTATATTTAATAAAAAATGTGTCTCATCTGGTTATCAGGTCGGTGAAGGTCGATCTTCCACCGGCTCTTAGACCATAATGATTACAACCTTGGTATTAGGTACTATTTAAATTATGTAATTTATATTTATCAATTAGAAGTTTGTGTTTTTATTAAGAATACAATATTATGTGTAATCTAGATTTAAATATAATAATCAAAGGCGAACTGTGATTGATCTGACCTTTTATCGTTAATAGGTACCTACTACACGAAATTTTAATAAATAATCGATTGCTATACTATTTTTGTTTAATGATATATTTATACTTACAAAAATAATATTATCCACAGAATTTTATCAAAAAATATAAAAAATAAACATGTATTATAGCTCAATGGAAAGTTAAATGATACGCTAACTTATCGCACAGGTCGATGTATAGTCCGCTATGTATGATTTGACGGCTTTTAATCCGATATCCGCGAGTGGCGCATGTACCGGTTAAATAAAGCTAACTTTAATAACTTGTTATTTAGCATAACAATTTTTAATAATATATATTGTGATTATATATAAAACCCTAAGGTTATAATAAATGCAAAACATATTTTAAAATTATTATTACAACACAAAGAATATAATAATTTTTTAACACTATGATGTCCCGTAATAAACTACGCTAACATTAGTTAGATGTGTATAATATGTTAAATCTTAGTAAGGAATTACGTGCACACACGGCTAACTCGCGCTAAATCAAAAAATATAAATAATTTAGAAAAAGTTTATATGGGAAATTATAATAAATAAATTAACTATTATGGATGCCAAATTTCAAAAAAGTATCTTAATTAATATAAAAGTTATCACGTTTTTCCCTTTATATGCCTCTACTGTAAAGTTCACTTTTATGAGTTAGCTTAGTATAAATTGCTGGTGTCGATATAATATGTAAAAAAACTTCAAAAACGAACTATTGAACATCGAGAAAATCGATGTTGCGCTGCGCGCTGATATCAGACGCGAGATTTAAGGTACCTACCATCACATAGTAGGTAGGCAAGGATAATCAGAATTCTGACATTACTTTTTTTATAAATTAAGTGTGTAATGCAAATCGTATATCGTATGAATATAGTGAAATAATTAGCTGTGTCAAAATCATGTGATCGCATATCAAAGCTTTGAAAGTTTAGAAGATCAAAGTAATTTGGAAACCACTTTCATTAAAATGCTTCAGAAAGAAAAATAGCTTATCCACTTTAGTTTTGTTTAAAAATGAATATTATTTTTTGAATATGAAGTAAATATGTTTTTAAAATAATATGTTTCAAAAAATTCAACGGATGAAAGGTGGCCTTTTCAGTAGGTACACATATAAAATGGCTTACATTTTCATCCTGACATATCTACCTACATAAAAAAGAACCATTTTTGGTGACTTACCCGAACCATTCTAATAAAAATTTGTGAGTCTATCGATCCCCAATTTAAAAACAGATAGGTATTGCCGAGTTACTAGATATTACCTAATGCTTAAAAAAATGAAAATGTACATTATGTAGGTAATGGATAGAACTATCCTGCCAATAAAATCGCCGGTGAACATACTAAATGATTTGATCATTATAATCTATATTTTATTATTTTTTAATACATTTATAGCCATACAACCACATAAATACATATTCATATAAAATAATTGTTAATTTTTATAAGTACCGAATATGAAAAAATAAGTGTTGGTTGATTTGTATAAAACTGGTTAAAGTGGTAGTGCCATGCTTGTTACCTTCGGGTAGCAACCGAATGGGCCGGCACGCCCCGTATAGTTCATTAGTACCACTCTCTCACAGAAGACCGGCGTGAAGTGGCAGCTATGCTGTCGCGTTTCGTCCGGTGAGTGAGAGTCCGGGAGGCCCACTCTCCTTCCCCCTCCCTCTTCCCTTCATCCTCCGCCTTCGTTCCCCCCTCCCTCCCACTTCCCTCCCTCCTCCATCCCTCCCTTTCCTGAAAGGCCGGCAACGCATCTGCAAGCCTGGCTGGCACGCCCCGTATAGTTCATTAGTACCACTCTCTCACAGAAGACCGGCGTGAAGTGGCAGCTATGCTGTCGCGTTTCGTCCGGTGAGTGAGAGTCCGGGAGGCCCACTCTCCTTCCCCCCTCCCTCTTCCCTTCATCCTCCGCCTTCGTTCCCCCCTCCCTCCCACTTCCCTCCCTCCTCCATCCCTCCCTTTCCTGAAAGGCCGGCAACGCATCTGCAAGCCTGGCTTGCAGATGTCCATGGGCGGAGGTGATCACTTCCCATCAGGTGAGCCTCCTGCCCGTTTGCCCCCTTTTTACCATAAAAAAAAAAACTGGTAATATTAGGTAGACCGTATAATTTTATTGATATCATTTATGAGCTATTTAAAATATATGTCACTACTTATTCTAATATAAAAATCTGAAATTTTAGGAGTTATGGTTCAGTAGTTCTTGATCGCCTTACATAACTAGGAATCCACCCTCGCCCCGCTTGCGTTCATGCCTAGATACGATTTAACAGTTAGTATAGATTTTCAGAAATAAGATATTTTCCCGCAATAAAAAGTATCCTATAAGTTGATTCGGATTATTGGACTAGTTATCATCATACTTTTCATCAATATCTTAGTAGTTTTCTTGTATTTCAATAAGAAGACCAAAATTCTAAAAACTTTGGTTTCTGTATGGAAAATAATAGCTATTTCAGTAAGAATTTCCAAAACATATTTAATTTAGAGATTAGACTCAAAATTTTGTTATAGGTTCCTCTTCACTCCCTCCTCCCTCCCTCCCTTTCCTGAAAGGCCGGCAACACATCTGCAAGCCTGGCTCGTAGATGTCCATGGGCGGAGGTGATCAATTTCCATCAGGTGAGCCTCCTGCCCGTTTGCCCCCTTTTTACCATAAAAAAAAGGTATGTAACTCATATCTAGGTATATGCAAGAAAAAACAAAATTTATAAAATCTTTCTCGATAGCGTTTAACATTGTTTAGTTTCATTTTCAGACATATTATAATATATCTGAAAATCAAAAGTAAGACGTAAATTTCTACTGCGGTATATCACTTAGATATGGGCGAGCAGAAGGCACACAGAGTTCCTTTTAAAAAATTAACGATGCTAGAATAAAAGAAACTGCAGTAATATTTTTGTAATTTTCTATAAGTTCATATAGTTATTAATTACACTATGAAACTGACTTCTTATCCTATCGACAGGAAAAGGTATAATATATAACATATACTAAAACTTATAGGTGATTTCTTTTTGAAATATGAACTAACTATAAGTTTTTGACGCTTTGATGTAAGATTACCACTCGCTGTTTATTGTGAGAAATTTTCACAGTTTCGCAGCACCTAATAGCTTGTTTTTTTTGTCGATCCTATAAATAATTCGTAATTGAGTTACCTTAGACCAAAAGTGTCAGAACAACAGCGAACGAAAATTTAAAAGTCGCCGAAACGATATTGCGTGACTGAAATAACTACACTATATACGAAGTATATAAACATCATCAAACACGTGTTTGTGAGGAAACGGGCGGTACGTACCGAATGACAATAGGGGTTTCCCTTGCAGGCGGAAAATTTACGTGATAAAAATTCTAAATTGTCGCGTGTGAAAAAAATGTAAAGGTCCAAAAATAAAGTGGCTGCGGTAGGCGTGATTACGGAGTCTTATAGCGGTTCAGTGTGGGGTTGTAAATCAGCGAAGGACGTGAGAATGGATTCATTATTTAGACAATGCGATGTGTGCGGAACGCGATACGACACCTAGCCTCTGTAATGTTCGCGTAGCACGCGCTGAGCTTTATGAAATTGCCGTATAATTGAAATCTTGATAGTATTTTTGTATTGTACAAAACGGTTGATATAATGAGCGATATAAAATATATTTATTGCTAGAAATCACGGTTCGGTTAGGAACTATTTAAATATGAGTAATGACTGATTTAATTAGAAATATAACATATTACGTATTTGTGATATATTTCAACTTTTCTACTTGTACGATATTTTTCTCTAGATTTAAAATTTACGGCTTAGCTTAGCTTTTATTAAACAACAATACCAAGGAGACAAGAAATAGTTTATAGATTTGTTTATGGCCAATATTAACTTGACATTAATATACTTTGACATTTACGATCACAATTTTAATCTTAAATTTTAATTATTATAATAAAGAAACTATTAAATTTAATAATGATAATTATAATGTATACTTTATGGATAGTAAATTACCAATAATAATTCAATTATTAAACACCAATGAGTTTTAGTACTCAAGAAAAACTTTTAAAATGAATTTATATTTAATCTTAAAAATATAATAACTTTTTAAACCCCGAAATTCAGTGCAAACGTATAGACAAATTTAATTTACACATCTGTTATATCAAAATTTAGCAAGCTCCACGTTCCCTCCTCGAATATTTTATACTTTTTATGGCTCTTACTTGTTATTACAGTTTTTCTTTTCTCGAACTTCCTTATAAAATATTCTGACTTTATCTAGTTAGGTAGTTTTTCTATAATAAAAAAGGTTATCTGTTAACAGCACCTAGTAAAAGTAGAAGTAAGTAGATTCTTCTGTACAAAATTTAATATTTAAACTATACACCGAATTGTTTTATTAAAACGGTGTAAGTATTTAGAAATGCTTGAAAAATTTAAATAATAAAATATTAGATTTTAAGAAGCTTGCACTTTTAGATAATTGCAATCAAAAAATAATCAATACTTTATAAAAGAGACGGTGGCGCATCTTGCATATTGCAAAATGCAGCATATATAGGTATATAGTTTATCAACCCTCTCAGAGATGGCGCTAGTTTACTAATGTTATAATATTAAAGCTTCTGTTAAACTTTCAATATTTTTAATGAATAAAATATTAAAATTATCATAGATATAATTAATTTATACATATTAATAGTTTGAGGTTTAATGTATAACAAAAAAATCTTATTTTATAGAAATATTAAGAATTCAAACTTGTATGACTATGGATAGAACCTTACGATTTCGATCTTAGTTTCACTATGAAATCATAGATGGCACTTTGTAGTAATAAGATTATCTGCGTCAAAAACAATGAGATAATATTTTTTTTAATATAAGAACGATTGAAATACTTTAATTTCCTCTTCTAAACCAAACTGCTTTTAGAGAAAATATTTTGCTTATGGAATATAAATCTTATCGAAATCTGTAAGTCCAAAAATTGTAATTTTAATATTTAATTCTGAAATTGCCTTTTATACTTATACTTAAAAAAATATAATAAAATAATCCACAACACTTACGAGTCAAATTTATTCGATCATAATTTACGTCAAAAACACACGTCCGTAGCAAAAACTTACGGAGATATTCTATTTTTACACTTATGTTTACATTCAGAATTCTGGCTATCTTCTTTGAGTGGGAGAAATTGCTTTAGTGATCTTTGTCATGATATATTAAACGTGGTAAATAAAACAGTTGAGCACTTATTAAAAGGTAATTTATTAAACTTAAATAAATACTAAAATTACCACTAGCATTGCTTACATATTTTAGTATGTAATATATATTTTAGTATGTGATTAATAAAATGAAAAATATGAAATAAATATCTATAGTCCTATGCATATTGATGGACTCATATATTGGTTACGTTAATAATTTATGTGATTGCTTAGCACCCAATACTGCGTGTAAGGTTACCGGTTCAATTTTTATTAATAATTATGCTTATCCTGACTTTGTTAACGCACATACATTGCTTGCTGATCAAAAAAAATATTTTTTGTGAAAAAAGTAGATAAGTAAAAAGTCCACTTAATATAACGACTGTCCAAGGCATACCAATAGAGCAAAGCGATTCTGAAGAAGCGAAATATGTATATTTTTATTTATTTCAATAAATTTAAACTAAATTAACTTCAAATTAGGATTTAAGAAAAAAAATTTGTGCAAATTATTTCTCTAATAATGGTGAAGTAACAATTTTTTAAATTTATTAATGGAAATGCTTTGTACAAGGGACAAAAAAAGAAAATGCCTTTCTTTTGTTTTGAATAAAATGCTAATATAAGGTAATTTATATCTTAAATTACGAAAAATTTAAACATATGAATTTGATTTATACTTAGGTACAAACTCATATGTATAAATAATCTTCGGTTCAGGGAAAGCATATAAAGTGCTTAATAATAATTTCATCGTCATTAAAAAAGAAGGGATTCGTTTAAAAATATATTACGTTTTGTAAAACGATTGTTAACTTCCTAATTTACTCAGCACCATTAATTTGTGCACTATTAATATGTGTTCGACTTTTTTACTAGGCATAGACTTCACTGTGACACAGATGACACCTTTAAAGTTTTATTTAATACAAAATTATTATATCATATCCACGACAGTGAACTATATTTTTACTGAATCGTAGCAAAAATACAACTTATAGTTACATAAAGATATGTAGATAGCATTCGCTTATCTGTAATAATAATTTATTCAAAACGCTCATATTCATTCTCAATAATTAAAACTGAAAAAAAAAATTTAATAACTTTTACTCTTATGAACAAAAATAAAGAACTTATGAATCATATACCGTTTAAATGTCGTGTAAAAGTATTGAGAGCGAAAAGTCGGTAAATTTAAGACGTTTTTGGAGGCTTTTGAGGAAAGCCCGAAGCTAGTGTTATAGGCAATGAGAAGGCCGGGAGGGAAGGCTCTATCGGCACTTTACACGCTCTACCGGAGCTAACCTCCGCCCAAATGTAATAACACGCCGCCTGCTCTCTGTTTCAATTTGGGAACAAATTGAAATTGTTTTTATTTGAATAATAATACTATACTAGACTATGTGGATTGAGAAATGATAGTTATTGTTTTGCTTATCGTCTTGGAATTATTTTATGAGGTCGGTCTTCACACTTGGTGGTTTCTGTTATTGAATAATATTGTTCGTTTAATGTATACAAATGTTTAGTTCACATCATGTTAATGTAGTTGATGACCATTTAATGCAATGATAACATCGACATAAAGGACTGTCTGATTCTATTTAGCTTATGCATGTTTCTCACTATTTTACGAGTATTGTAATGGCATTCAGTTTTTGCTCATTTTGAGTTATGTTTTGTTATCAATTAATGGTTGTGTTGTATATTAACTGGCATCATTTATATTTAATTCCTTCGGAGGGAAGATCACTGCATCCTTTATCGAGGGGCGAGGGGCGGGCGTTGGAAAAATTGCACATAAATATTGAAGCTGCCACTTACACGTGCGCCCGTTGCCGAGTGATAGTTTAGAGTGGATATTCCTACTCAAATTTTTTTTTAATTACATAGTTGGTACGCCGAAGTGTACGTAGTAACATATTTTTTTATAATAGGATAAAAACGTAGAGATGATCACTTCTTATTTCATTAAATAATAATAATAAATATACGTAATTTAATATTTTATATACGTATATTTATTGTTATTTACTACCACATTTTAAAAGTCTCAAGTCTTTCATTGTGTTCATAAGTAAATTGAAAATAATAAATAAAACTGAGGCTGGAATCGCAGTAGACAGAACGCCGTCAGATTAGTTCTGAATCAAATTTCTCCTATGTAGAGTCTGCTCATAGTAGGAAATACTCAAGCCCAGCAAACTTTGGTTCAATATGGACATAATATGTTTGTGTGTACGATCCCATACAACCATAGATAATAACATTCAGATAGACGCCATAGAGTGCAATATTATTTGAAGTGGTATAGATTTTTTGTTATGGGGAGATGTCGTCTAAAAGGAACTATTACCGCTCAAATAAATGTTCTTCATGGAGTCAGGTGTGCATTTGTGCAGTGAACATTGGATTAATAGATCTTTCATATTAGATCTCATATACATACACCTGTACTAAATCCGACAATGGTCACGCCATGAATTAAAATCACTAATTGATGCGTTTGGACGCATTCTGTTCAATAAAAACGTGAATGGTAAGCGCGTTTTATACTTATTCCATATTTTGGCATTATAAGACTTTCTTGAAAGATTTGGTTTGATACATAATTTAATTTATACATTCATGTTATTTATTTCAAGATTTTAAATATACGTGACGCTTTCACAATTTTAATATTAAATACGATGGCATTAATTTTTAAAAAGATTTAAATAACAAGAAATAATAATGTAATGTCTCCCGACCGATTTCAGCAGGTCAGTCTCACTGAGACCGGCCAACTGCGTAGTGGATTTTATAGTGCACAAGTGTACGCGCAGACACCAGTGCACTTTTTATTAATTTCACTCTAAAGTTAAAAGGGATGAAAATTCGATTGATAATTACTTTTATGAGCCATAATATACCTTAATAAAGCTGAGTAATTTTTATAAATACTGTGGCATTAATGTCAATTATTAGCACTCGAGCACACAGACAAATAAGTTAAAAGAGAAAATATTTGTAGGTACTCGTTTATTCCTTAATATTATGTGTGTTATAAATTTGACTCTATATTGCGAACTTTTGGTTTAATTTCTTGACTTTGCCAGGACTTGAGTTTTTCAGGAGCGTTATAGAGCATGCGCAAGCGATTATGCAACGTTACAGTATTTTTAACACGGTTCCATACCTCGGGTTCGGCAGTGGATTTACGGAGAGTACGTATAATAGTGTAAAAGTAGGCTCCAAATATGTATAGGAACAAAAATGACGGATCTCATTTAGCTAACGGATCCCCCTTCTCATCACATTCCCATACCAAAAAATCTCCTTGCTATTTCGTTTCTGATATTGTAACCTTTGATATGTTCATTTAGCACTTTATCGAAAGTTGTTAAGCCCATTTCAATGTCGTTATCTCAGCCACATGCAGTTTTTGTAATTAAGGCAACCCATGGCGTTTTAAAAAATATACTGTCAGAAGTTAAAAATAAATTAAACGAAAGGTAAATTCTGGGAAGACACTTCCTGAAGAATAATGAACATTCTAAAAATATATTAATTAATGAATTACGGGGCAACACATTTACATATACGAAAGTTTGCGTAGGTATGTGCAAGAAAGCTCAAGACCATTTAAATTTTTTATTAAGTAGTATTCAAGCAAATAAAATAACTTTTATGCTTGAACTACCAATCTTCTTTATTTAACTTTGTTAACATGTAAGAATAATACTTTTTTCTTATAAACTTACTTTGTATCGATAAGAATAGTAAAATTTTCTTACATCAGTCCGATCCTCAATAGTCCTTACCACCTAGTGCGGTATGAGCCCTCCTTCTTTTTCTTGTAGCAAATTTCGCAACAATCTCACTTATTATGCCACACAAATTTCCGCGCCCCCGGCCGCCTCTAGACGTGAAATTAAAATTTCCTACTTACCCCCGCTGTATACGACGGTAATAGCTTAATAAATATTGTTGCCTCCATATTTAAACTTAGATGCTCAGATAAGTACACGTTTCTATCTAATATGAATGCTTTCTATGTAAATAATAAATCTTATATCGCTTTGAAAATTTCTTGTTCGCCTACTTCATCTAATTTAAAACGAGATTTTTTCCAAGCATGCCTTTGTACCACTCTAATATTCTACGTCCACTTACCACTAAACCCCTTCATGTTACGGAGTATAAAGTAGCTTATATCACTATTCAATTCATAAACTATCCATATCAAAAAGGGTTATTCGTTATTCGTTATTCAGTTGATGCGTAAAAGATAGACTAACGAACTTACATTCGTTCATAAATATCGGTATAAATTGAATATTTTCTGAACCTTAAGTTCAAAATGTTAGTTATTTACTAAACAATTGAAAATATATTTAAATTATAACAAATAACAAGTTTAATGTTATTTTCTTGTTACAGGTGACAAAACCAGTTGAATCCATAAGGTAAGGATTTTTTAAAATTTTTATTAACAACTTAAACCTAAACAAACCTAACACTATGATATATGTATTAATATTTTATATATTTATTAAATACGCAAAATAATATTTTGTAATTTTATCTGAACTTCTACTGTGTTTACTTTCATATTCACTAGTCACTCTTGTTGGAATTTACAAATTGTACTGCGAACTTTTTTAACAGTCCCATAAAATTTAAACGTAATCTATGAGTAATATAAAAAAGACGATAAAGTTTAAAAACAATTCAGGGCTTTTAAATTTAAATAAAATTGATATAAAGATCACATAATCACTAACATATGCCGTTTATCACTTTGACGAGCACTTCACTGTGGTAAGTGACAAAACAAGTTTATATCGAATTTAAAAGCTCGGTTCTATAAACTGGCCGTTAAATCTCGCAATACGTAGTTGTAAATTTTCTGAAGACTTGAGCTGTTTTACGATGGACATTCGCTCCTCCCACCTGGGACTTTGCGGGCATGTGATGGTTCCTATACATCGATCCTCTATAAAACAGGCGATCATTGCCTGTCGGCGTTTCTTTATCTCAAGCGAATTTTTACACACTATAATATCTTTACTCAATTATTTATTAGCACATACAAACTTTTACAACTTTAGTACATAATCAAACACAATTTAGATTTTATAGGTTCTCGTGGATTGTTGAAAGTTGTAATATAAAGCCGTCATAAACATCGAATACCTACTCGTAGAATGAAGCACAAAGTTACAAACTATAAATAACTGCTCGCTTATCTAATTAACATATAAAATAGAAATCTTATAATTATTTATAATAGACAATTCTACACTTAGTACCTAGTACTAATATTGTATTCTTATAAGATTTTTTGGCCATAAAGTGTAAATTAAGATAAAATCTTGTTAGACATTAATTAATGAATAAAGTAATAAAATTAGTCTAATTTATATTAACATAAGTATCTACTGTACAGATTGTTAATGTTTTTTTAAATACTTATATTTTATTTTAATATTTTCATGTGTAATGATTATAATATGTTGAAACTGAATGTTTAATGTTATGTTTTGAATTAGTAGGTAAAATTTTTAGCTAGATTTATAGTAAATTGAAATAAATAATTATTTTTAAGACAATGTTTTGTGATATGTATGCAATAATAATCACTAATAAAAATATAATTACAAATGGCTTTTCATTTCAAATTAATAGGTGAATGAAACCTTTTAGATATAGGTTCTTCTTAATTTAATATCACTGTATGTACTACAATAATAAGGGATTTTTAAATCTGTGATAATTAGTCTAAAAGGTTATTGGATATTGAAAACTAATAAGATTTATTTCTTACATTATTATAAAATTTTTCTGAATTTATACAATTTAAAGTAGTAATAGTGCGTAGTACCTATCCTACCTGCCTATAAATTAAAAATTATATTCAACCATTTATTTATAACTTCTTACTGAAAATTAAGTTGTAAGGCTATGATTTTATCCTACGTACATACTTCATATCGATAAATAAACAAAAACAAAATGTTAGTACTCATTCCACTTTACACTTGCTGAGAATTTACTATTGGATTAGGTACTTAGACCTATACCACTTTAAACGTTTGACTTTACAACACTCGAGCTATCATTGTTAGCTTCAATATAGTAGTTAACACGAGGCTATATTCTGAAGATAAACATAAAATAGAAAATGTTTTGTACAATTTGTACATCTAAGTTCCTTTCATGTAAAAAAGTTTTGTTGTATATATGGAGATTAATACAATCTCTACATTTACCCAATTGAACTGGCATGCTAAAACAAAAAGTATTTCTTTTTAATAAAAATTAATTCCTTGTATTCGAATGCTGACCTATACCAATACCTGCCATAAACTATATTATTATTAAAATATTTTTTTAATCAATGCTTAAATATACTACTTACCTATGCATCATTAAATTTTATATTTTTTTATCTTTTTTCAATGAATCAACTCGATATAACTTAAATTGTGAGTTTTTTGGTCAATATTAATATTGAATGTACCTCTATTTATTTAAAGAGAATGAGACTATCAATTATCGTTTTTATTAAAGTAATAATATTTATATTTATTTATAAATTTTATCATATAAAATTGCATACTTAATTGTTAAATAATTATGAAAATACCAATACAATTTAATACATATTTTTAAATAATCTCTATACAATTGTTGCCATATAGCGTGAAAATAAAATATTTAGAGAATATCGCTACTATTTGAATTTCAATGGCTATATATAATATTTTTACGTGGTAACAAAAAAATCAATTACAGAGCAATAAAAAATGGCCCAATCGTAAAATAAATGACCTAAACTGGCCATATCAAGCTCTATATACGTTTACGGCATAAACATCACAATAACAACATAAAACCTATACTTATGCAATGTTCTACTGCCACACCGCCGTACCACCGACCTGATAAAGCTGAAAAGGCAAGTTAAGCCTATAAAAACCATGCACTAAACACCAACAGACGTTCTAAAGTGTAATAAATAAATAAATGCCACACACAATAAACGGTTTTATTTAAATAGTCGTAAAGTTTATTATTGTACACGTGCTTGATGTGCTTACGACTTCAAAGTATGAATGAACTGCGGGAAAGAGAAAGACGATTTGTTGAAAGAGATGAATGGTACCAGTTCGACCACGTGGCCGGCGTAAAACAGTTTAGTGCAATTCTTATTAGAATTTATTATTGTAATGCTGCTACTTGAAGATTTAATTTAAATATTTCTTATATGAAATTAGAAGTGGTGCTAAACACTATCTATCGGATATGAAATTTTAGGAATCAACGCGTCTATAATTCTAACACCAATGTGATGAAATAATTTATTTTAAACATACATATTATAGTATAAAAATGTGTTACTGTTGTATATATATATGATGTCATTAATAGTTCAATATTGTCGTTACTTTACTTGTGTAGTTTCAATGTAACTATTATATATTAAGAAAGACTTATTAATATAATTATATTTGATATTTATCTGAACATATAAAATATAAACGTAACATAAGATATTAAATATAACATAAGATACTTTTAAGGAACCAATTTATTTAATTTATTTTACGAAATTCATGAAATAAGCCCATTGTTATAAAAAATAAATAAATAAAAACTACAATATTATATTTTGTTATATGTGCTTGTAACCTTAACTTGCGGTTGAGTTGACATAGTTAACTCTGTGGCAGCGCGATTTAATGAAAGGAAATTAAAATATAAATTTAATAATTTTAATACAATTATATATACCAATAAATTTTATTATTATTATAACTATAATTATATATATTATAGTTATAATAATTTTTAATTATTATCACGAAGTTTAAACTCTTACTTCAAATACATTGGTGAAATAAGTAACACACTCACTTTCGCGTCACGATTGACGCATCACGCTTCGCTCATTATGTCTAAAGAAGCTTTACCTATTAAAAAAAAGTGCGTGTGTAGACATGTCAGAAGTAAAACTTGAATTTAAATTTGGACTTATTTTTTCGTTTCATCGAGTTTGAAATCACAACGATTCTAAAGAAGTTTCACTTCAAAAATCTAATAACAATGCCTAATTTTGTTTATATACTTTAACTATAAATTGAAACAAAATTTAAAGGAAATAAAATTCTTGGTGCTTTGTTGCTTAAAGCTGTTTATTTTGACAGCTAGAAGTGCCGGAATGGTTTGTGATTGGCGGTGAATGTTCTGCACCGGATCACTATTGGCGTAGACGAGGAGCGCGCGGGGGTGCGCGGGGCTCGGCGCCATTACGAACAATGGCCGGCTGAGAGCTCGTTAGCGAATAGCTTTTATCTCTTTCTAATGTAGGATACGCAGGTAGGAATTAATGAGACAGACATGGTTCCGGCGCGTCGCCCTTCGAGCTAAGTGCGTCTCGCTCGCACGCACGTGCTACGTTTTGCCGTCTCGTGCGGCCCGTGGCAGCGGTAACGCTCGCCACGACGGGAATTCAGAGTCGTAGAGCCTCATACGCGGGTCATAAACGATCCGCGGCCATAGTAGAGGTGCACGCGCGAGAATCGATCCGAATCGCCGGCGATAAACGCATCTCCCGCGAGGCGATCGTCGCGCGCTGCGTCGCCGCCGAGCGATGAGTTCCAAGTTCATCATCGATAGCATGCTCCCCAAGTACCACCAGCAGTTCCATCATCAGAACTTGTTCGCGGGTGCAGGGGCTTCACCGATAGAGGCATCGTTGTCTTCGTCGCTGTCGTCGTCTTTATCGACGTCGCTGTCATCGTCGTTGTCGGGGGGCCTGGGGGCGGCCGCGCTGGGTGCCGGCTCTCCAGGGGCCGGGAGCCCACAGCGCTCCTCCTCATCATCATCAGCGTCGCCGGGAGCACCGGCGAGGATGTATCCTTACGTGTCACATCACCAGCAGTTCGGTGGGTCGGTACCGTTTCCGGCGAGCAGCGGACTCTCGGCTGATGACAAGAGTTGCCGCTACCCGACCGCGGTAGGTGGTGACCCGATGGTGAATTACGCCTTGGGACAACATAATGGCGGGGCGGCGGTGTCTGCGGCATCGGCAAGCATGGCAGCAGCGGCTCAGTTTTACCATCAGGCAGCAGCATCAGCAGCATCCGCAGCATCTGCAGCTTCCGTGGACGCCATGGGAGCCGCATGTTCACAGCCATCAGCTCAGCCTCTGCCAGACATACCACGCTATCCTTGGATGTCAATAACCGGTAATTTTTTCACTCTTTCACTGCATGAATTTGCATTGTCCATTTGACACCTTCTTTTTATTTCGTTTCTGAAATTAAAAAGTATTTCATATGTTAATTGAACATTAGTTTAGAGCACACACTTAATAATTAAGTAATTCAATTTGTTTGCTTTTTGATTATTTCATTGTGTTATTATTATATTTTTTTTTCATAATAGGTTCTTAGATATTGTTTTAAACGCATGATAATTTACTATAACACTCATATAATAATAATAGAATAGATGTAAATAGGTAGGTATAATGGGAAAGAATCCAATAAGAATATCTATATACAAACATTATTTACAAATATTTATATATTATATTTCTCTTTTACTACCATTTGGGTATGTAATAAAATTTATGTTTAGTAAAGCTTAGTTTAGCTTCAAGAGCTATAAATATGTACTTTTTGCCACATTTTTTTATATCAAATAATAATTATTTTAATTAAGAATTATTACAATACTATAAATGTCATTAACCTATTTAATTACAATAATTACTTATTTGTTGAAGATAAAAACACTAATAAAAATTATAAAAACCATTTCCCGTGTCGCGACGCGACGGGTAGCGTCGCTGCTTTCGGTTTTGTAAGCGCCTCTCTTCTTGTAATAATAATGTGTATTGTAAGAAATAAAAAACAAATAATAAGAATAACTTCACAAATAAAAATATGATAAAGTAAAAGGAAATCTTATATTTACAGATCATTAACAGGAAAATTTGATTGAAAATTATTTTTTATATCTGATTAATTCTCAGTAAAATCTAATAGGTAGGTAGGTACATATACGGTCAACTGATTTTACACAATTGAATATTTAAACGATTAAATTTAATATTCAATAAATAAATTTAAATTTCAATGTAGTATGTACACTTAAAGCTTAATAAAACCTGTACGGTACCTGGTACATAATAAAAAAATACAAATAAAAAAATTAAGGCTAATTATTATTATTTTTTGCATGCTATTTGCAAAATTAAAAAAAAACGGTCTAAATTACCTAAACAAAACTAACCTAGGTCATTGAACAGATTCTAGACCGCGTGTAATACCTAACTATGCATATTTCACGAAGACATGTGAGGTCCACTTTGTACTCGAAAACGACAATCCATTACAGTCAAACTACCTGTACGTTTTGAATACAATGGCACAATTATTTATATTCGCGGCTTTATTACAGTCCATACTAATCCTACTAAATACAAAATATATGCACTAATGTTATTGCGCGTACCTATTTGGTTATACGATTAATAATATAAAATATTAATCATAAACAATTAACACTCTCAATAATATTAATTAATATAAATAAATTAAACCAATAAATAGGTATCTGCTTTTTAATACACTAGGTGCTTGCAGTAAGTGTAACATTGATTCAAGTGATACCTGCTCTTAACTTAATATTTTTAATACTATTTTAAATTAATTAAATTAAATTTGCTCGTAAAATTAATCTTCGTATTCTGTCATATAAAGTCTCGTAGCTACATGAAAGAAATATACAGCAAATAAATTCATATCAACGCGATTTTTAAAAAAAATAAAATTATGTAGTATTCGTGCAATAGCTTTGAAGTAGTATTAGTTATTAGAGAAATGTGTGAATCATAAAGATTTTTACATCTGAAGCGTGACCTTCCCGGCAGATGACGGTCATCAATAAAGCAAAAATGTAAAGACCCCATAATCAAAGCCGACCTGTCAGAATAATGGGCTCATAGCTCACTAAAATTATACCAAATAGCCTATAATCGACTTGTTTTTGGTTTCAAATGCGTTCATTTTCATGATTTGTTAGCAATCCTAGATTATGAGAATTACTGAAGAATATATAAAAATATATCAGAAGCTGGTGACATTGCGGGCTTTCAAATTTAAAATGACTGAAAAATAAATGTCATTGTGCCGACATTTATTCACAATAATACTCAATGTTCGGCACCTATTTTACAATGAATATATTTTACGAAACAGCTATTTTATAGACATCTTTATCATTCAATTTTTGTTATCACGCTTTATTTCTTACGTAGACATGTTAGGACCTATTTATGTAGGTATATTATGACATACATTGACTGACTAATATGACGTTGGTACTTTGATAGGTACTATAATTAATTTGATTCAATAAAAATTTAAAACACCAGTAACTCAATTTAAAATAAAATTTGATTTTGAAAGTAGTCAAACTAAATACAAAAATAAAAAGAGCTTTCTATGATTTATCCACGTTCCAGCAAAGTTTGCCTATAAAACATAATATTTATAATATCCAAATGAAAATAAACTTGTTTTTCGATATATCAAAGGAATTTCTTTAATTAAATTTAAAAAATTGAGTTAAATCGTGCACGACATATCCCGTCTGACATGATATATTGCTAGAGATGAGCCGGTCACATGTGTGCGGGGGATCACAGCGCATGCGCCACAAATATGGCCGACGCCACTGACCAATCACAGGTCCCGCAACACCCGCTCACATTATACCGACGGCTCTTAATGCTATTGATTGCTATTTGTAGCACATTGCTAATTACTAATGCTACTGTTACATACATTTTAGAATGTCATTTTAAATATAATTCTAGAAATTGGTTTGCAAAATTCTAATAGATATAACTCATCTTATAAATTGATATTGATAATTGTAGTATGAGAATATATACAATAATGCAAACGCATTATTTTATATATATTTATTGGTTATATACTTATCGTTATATAATAATATATATAAGCAATAAACGCTAAAAATCAAATTATAAATACTCTAAAGACAATTTTAAATAGGTTTATTACGTTCTATTTCCTTAAACAATAAATAGTCATGTTGTACGAGAATACCACATATTTGGCATTTAAATTAACCTACAACAAATAAAAATTTGTTTAAATAAGATATTAGTAGAGTGCGCTTTAATATAAAACATTATAATATCGTAAAAAACAAGACGTTTTAGTTTAGTGAAAGGTAATTTTTATTTGATTTAATTAATAGAACCGCTTTTTAGTTCAATAACTCTATCTGTAAGTAGGTACCAAACTAGTGAGCATATTAAGTTCAATGTACATTACTTATTGAATAGTTAGAAATTTGGTTTACGATATTGCATTAATCTTGAATAATTGACTGAAATAGCTTCAGATATAGCTGCAATTAAACCATTTAGTTCAAATTCTAAATAAGAATTTAAAATAAAATTTACCTTCTAATACTTTTTACTTTACACATTATTATAATGTTGATCAAACGATAAATTTCATACATTTATGAAGACTTAAATAGATTATAGGTAATGATTTCTATAATTTATACTCGAAAGATATCTTAATTGTATCATTAACGCGGATGAAATTATATTTATAAACTCTACCGAGAAAGCAGTGACGCTTAATACCATGTTTCTACCAAAGATTTGCATAATAATTTAAAATTAATTTATTGTATCCATACTTAATTTAATCACAATATAAAATTTTACAATCAAAATTAATAAATGTATACAAATTACACATACACATAAATAATATAAGATTAACCTATTGTGATTTTGAAATATTGAAATATTTTATGTGGTACAAGCGTTTACCTGCGGCTTTGCTCGGAAGCTGGATAACAACTTAACTATAACTTTTCTATAGATTTATAATATTATAAATAAGAATGCATAAAAAATATTTAATTTTCTGGTAAATGGACATAAAAAGAAACCAAAACAAACTCACACATTTTATTTATTTGTAGATATAGCTACCTACACATAATTATGACGTATATTTACCTAGTATATATGTAATTATATTTATCTGATACGACTAATATATCTAAGCTTATCTTAAAAATGTTTGAAATAACATTAACCTAGTTATTTTTAAACGTTATTTAGCAGGACAAAATATTTACGCAAGTACTCAGATGCATAATAAGCTTAAATTACACTTTTAAATAAATATCTAAATAATATGTATTACTTCTTAGTATATTATCTATATTGAAACATTTATCATCAAACACTTTCATTTAAAATACTGCAAAAAAAATGCAAACTATATTAACTATATATTGCCATTACGATGTATCACATAATGGAACCTTAAGCCATTAAGGATTGTTTGATCGATACATTTAATGTTTCCGATTGACAAAAGTCGTTTAATTTAGGGCCACTAAAAAACCGGAGTGTACTCTAATTGGTACCTAAAAATTCTTGATAATTTAGTGCATAAATTTTCAGTGATACTATATCAGTCACTCGTTTGAACTTGACTTTTTACGAAGATATCTACCTACATTGTATCCTACCACAGTTTATGGTAACGACAAGTTACCTCGTTTCCTAATTAAGGATCAATATGTAGTATGATATAAAATATTTCTTGGAAAACCACTTAGCATTAAATAGATGACCAATATTTTATGTGTCAAAGCCGTTATATTATTAGGTACAGTACCGTTTACCGTGCATTTACAATGTAAGCAAATTAGGTACCTACTATACAAATAGTAGGTACTTAATATATAGAAGTAAGTATAGAAAAAATAATTATAATAAGAATATTTTATAAGATTAATACCCAGGTCAGGATTAACTTTTGGCTATTACCTAGTTATTACCACTAAAATATAATTTTTAACTTGTAAATGAGTTTTAAGTTAAAATATAAAATATTTTTAAAATTATAAATGTTATTTCATGTAATCATGACTTAAATTCATGACATGTAATAAAAAGAATGTATATTTAAACACTCTTACTCAAGACATGCAAGGAAAATATTTAGAAGCAAAAACTAAATAAATACTTAAAAACACATCTTAAATCCGGCTCTTTGCGATAAAAGTAATAAAATAAATATTCACTCAATAATTAAAACAAAAAGGCTTTATACATGAGTACACAGAGCTTACGTAATCAAATATTATTTATAAGAAAACACCAATACGTATTATTATTTTTTAATTTACTGCTGTTCATTTTCTACTACTTTCAAGGATTTTTCACGTAGTTAATTGCACGCACACTGAGTTTTGAGAGCTTCTACTTTGTTTGCTTTGTTAAAGTTTCTTATACTACAAAAAATATATATGCTCCAGTAACATTTTTATTTTCACCGTTTTATTAATTTTGTATTTTTTTTGTACTGAGGAAATAGAGGAACTTTAACAAAACTTAGGTACTCGAACGAAAATTGTTTAATGACCATGAATAAAACATCTTGTTTTACCTATTAAACCAATTAATAAAATATATATAATACACTCTATAATATTTAAATAATAATATCTATGTAATATAAAATTGCATTCAAAGTCCAATTTAAGTTAAATTATTATGCCCTTAAAAATCTTCTCATGCTAGATGGAGCACGAGCCACGCATCATTTATTTAAGAAAAACTGCAAACTCAAATTAAAAATTTAATCAAAACAAATTAAATGATTGTTGATTTTTAATTGTTGCTTAATCTTTGTAGTAATCGTTTTTATTTTCCTTGCATTTAGTTTGCAATTAAAAATTATCTTTTATATGTAATATTAATAAGGTGTTTTTTCATTTATCACACGTCATAATATTAAGAGTTAGTTCTTTCGAATTATTATTCATAGTGCATGTGTGTATATCAGAATAAGAACATTCATTACGATTGATAATAGATTTTCCATTTCCAGATTGGATGAGTCCCTTCGACCGCGTGGTCTGCGGTGAGTTCAATGGTATTTATCGTTTCAAATTTATTTTCTTTTAGTTCTAAGTCATAGTCTAAGTAGAGGTTACTGAGCCAATATACACGTGCGTCCAATTTTTACCGTAATTACCATTTTTATAATCGATTTACTACACATATTGTTACGCTCGTGTATAGAGACTCTTTAAAACATGCCTTCCGTAACGTTTTGTTGCAATTATTCATTTGATATGGCTTCGTTGAATCATTGCAATTGATATTTCTACTGTTTTTTATAATAGCGCAAAAATATTTGCTGCAAACAATGAATTAATGCAATTATTTCTGAATGATTTCGATTAAAATACAGTTTTTAATTGCTCTATCACGTCTATTCATGTTTTTAAATCATTAATTTGATTCATATATTGTAGTCAAATAATATTTATCTAAATTTAGAGTCCTGTAAAAAACTGACAACCTCAGTATGAATGCATTATTTCATTGAAACAGCTATTTTGCAACCATGACCGATAAGTTTATTGTGTATCTTAAAAAAGTGACGGAAAGGGTTTAAAGAACAGAAAGGCAACTTTCACCGGAGACAATAGTGATTGCGAAGAATACTCTTACCAAATTATTAAGGTAGCCAAATAAAAAATATGCATACCTAGAGTAGGTTCGTAACGGGTTCTTTATAGAAAATTAATCCTAGGAACACAAGTAATCAATTTTATTTCACTTTGACATTTTATTTATTTCAATAATATACAAGTAGCCTTATATTGTAAGGCTTTTGTTATTAATATAAAATCTTTTACAACTATCAAAATTGAATAAGATCTTCTACACTATTTCTCATACGACTCTAGTATTTTATTTCAGGTACGTACATTATTTCCGGTCCGCTTAATATTTAAAAAATATAATGTAATAAATATTACATACTTACCTGATCCACTAAAAGCTTGTGATCCCTAAAATCAACTATTACCAATACGTTCACGACTCTCACCACTTTGTTGAAAGAAATTTCAAACAAAAGATCTACGGCAATAGGGTTGTGCAATTTTTCTTTTTTTATTAATAGCAATCCTTTGTACACAGTCGATGTTTACAAATAAAGTATAAGTCAAAGGGTTTTAAATCACGGTGTCGAAAGCTTTTAAAACATGCTTAGAACAAGACCATTGTTTTGTTGGCACGCTCATAAATTGCTTTATTACCCGACTCTCCGCGACCGTTCTGCGAAACTCAATATCGCCGAAATCGCAGTCAAAACATCTTATGTTATCATACGACAATAAGAAGCTAATATAAATATATTAATAGTATATGATTTGCATTTTTTGGAGATATCCTCAACGAAACTATTGTTTCAATTATTGATAAAATCATACTAATTTCATTTAATGTAATATTACCATAACAACGTAATAATGTTATCTTTATGTATAGAATGATGAATTTGCTTGTATTATTGAGCATGCGTATAATTAAATTTAAAATGTACACAAAGCATCATCATTTTCGACATTGATTTTCGAAATATTTCGGTTACATATGACATCTGAAGACATTGCTCTAATAGTGGCATAAATAAAGATAACCAAACATTTAAAACATTAAGAGTTTGTAAAAGTCGTTTTATTGCGCCATAACAATTAATAACTAATCACTGTCAATCGTAACTCTACAGTTATAAAGCTATAGACGATAGTGCTGTAAAAAAGTTCATCCGCGAACAATAACATCTGAGAATTGACCATAAAGTGGCGACCTTGCGGCAATAAAAATTTAACGAGGCAAGCCCGTGGAGTACTATAGTATAAACATACCGCCAGATTTGTGAACGTGACTGTCATAGAAACAGCTGGTTCTACATCTGTGTAGCGAACATGTATTTTACAAATATTAGAGTTAGAAATACGGAAAACAAAGCTTAATTAATGATATTATTGTACTTTTGTATTGTTTACAGTAAGCTCAACTTTTACTTATACACTTCGTACCAAAGATATTTTTAATTTATTACATATTTTATATACAACTTTTGTTTATAAATAGGTGATATATAATCAAAAGGAACACTATTTTATTATTTTTTTAATATTTTGGCAATCAGACAAGTTGCAATTGACTATTCAGTCAAAGCTTAATATACAACTTAATAAAACATACAGGTCATTTAGTTAAGATAAAATACGATACTGCTAAATAGGTACTTATATACGAGTATGCCTTTTATATTGTGTATATATCATAGCAGTGCCAACAAATGTTAATTTTAGTACCTATACTAGACCAAAAAATAGTTATATTTAAAATGTCAAATATTCGCGTAAATGTAAGAAAGTATTAGTGTGATTATATCTATGATAAAAATACTATAAAAGCGTGACCGCGAAACAATTAGATATCTTATTTTCTATCGTTCGCGAGTTGTACGCGATGCCACTATTTAAAAACAAATGTCAATGTCAGTTTATTCGGGTCGTAGTATTCATTGCGCGCTCGCACAGAACGCGTTACTTTCCATAACACGGTATTCCGCACTATTTATATATCTACTTGAATTTGTCGTTCAAGGCTATAGTTGTTTCTATTACGCATGTTATGTAACTAGTAACAACTATAGTTTAAAAAAATCGTAGGTCGTCGACCTCACAGAATTAATACATTATGCAGTGCATGATCTTGCGAATATAACGTATGTTCATACGCCACGCGGTCGCGGTTCTAAGGCTAAAATTTTGCCAAGACAAACAACTTAGACTTTATTTCTCAATGTAGTAATTTTTAGTGCTGAATAAGTAGCTGCTATATTTAAGAAACATTTAACGAACGTTGTTCTATTCTTTGTGCACTTTTAGATTTTAAATACTATAATATATGATATTGTTAAGTTTTTATATAACTTTTAAAGAACTAATTTTAAAATGAATTGTAAATACATAAATTTATTTCAAATAAGATGAACATACACATTCGTTTTTATATTTGAAGCAGCAGAACAATGCACATTTTCAATATAATAACATAAATTAACATAATCCTAAGTAATTCCGAAATATTTATTCACAAGCATTAAAGAGCTTTACGTTATCTAGAACAATCGTCACACATTATCAACTAATTTTAAGTTTTAAATGGACTTTATTTTTAGCCCACTGCAAGTTCAGAGTAAAGTGCCTTTCTTTAAAGTGCTTCCTATTGATCAACACAAACTTAATCTACTGTGACATTCTTAACCTTATTTCACTCTTTGGCATGACATTTTAAGTGTGTCATTCTTATATTGGTGGATTCTGGAATAAGTTAAAGTTATCTCAATAAATATGTATCAATCCACTCTCAAGTGTCGGACTACTTTAGTCATTTCTCTTTACCTCCATTGATTTTAATACCGATAGAATTTCTAAAGCTCAGCGCTCGTATCCGTATCATTTACGCTGTGCAATTTACTCAGACGATTGCTATTTCGCAAGGGTCAAAAGGTCTCTATCAAATATGAGTTTTGGTCAGTAAATTTGAAATAGGTATTACTCGACCCGAACCTTTACTGAATAATATATAACATTTTATTAAACCTTTTATAGATTTTTCCAAACATACGCAGGTCAATAGTAAATAAATATCTAAAGTTCGCCGGGAAATAGATTTTATGTTTGTATATTAGTCTCTCCGTTCACTTAGATTAGGTAGGTACAATATAAGGAATAAATTATACATTTCGTTCACCATTGGTTATGTCCTCTTATAAAACATTTCTCAGACACGAAAAGTTTTCATACCTTCATACATGTTTTGATTCAAAATGTATATAGTAATTTTACTACTTCTCTCCCACATTAAACGTTAATAAGTAGTGAAACTATACGATTAATACTGGTTAATACTGCGTAAGAAATTTTAATCGTTAAAGCATTAGTTAGTGAAGATTTCACAAATATTACTTATTATTAAAGTAATATCCGGGAATGCGAAATAATCGCTTGGGTTGTTGAAAACACTTAATGCAAAATATGTTTTTTTATTTATATATGCTATTTCTAACAAATATTTCCAATAAGTTTTTCAAACTTTCAAATCATAAGCGCATACATAAAATAAATTAGTAACTGATCGCTCTCTTTTCAAGGAAGATATTTAAGATAAACTACCTTTAAGAGTATTAACGCAATAGAACCCAAAATATTTTTTTACAATCTGTGTCCGTTTGTCGATAATCTCAGAAATGGCTTAACTTTAATGAATTATTATTATAATTTTAAAGAATCGTGTAGAGACGAGCCGAAACGTAGCCGAGCTGAATCGCTTGTTATTGATAGGTATATTGCAAAAATATTAACATATTTTATAAGTTTGTACAACAGCGATATCACATTTTATATAACTTATTTATTAATTTATATAATATTTTGTTACTGTAATTTCCCACACCTAGTGTATATTAATGGGTAATAAATTATTTTAATTATAGAGTGCATATAGTACATATTAGATACCTACATAAAGTGGAAATTAATTACACAATATACCTAATATCTGAATTATATCTTAATACAAAAATAAATAAGTATCTAGGGACAACAGTTTTTTTTTTAATTTCATCCAATACCTGTAACGTTATATAATATTAAATTATATACCTATATACATGTTTTATTTCTTTTCTTATGTTTCAAGTCAGCGCCATCTATTGACGCGCTTAGAACTAAGTAGTTCCATTATTTAAAAACATTGTTGAGTATATATGTATTAATGTAGAACACCATGTTTTTCATATTTGTAATATTTGTGGGGTTTTCAGAAATTTATTACCATATATAATATTATTATTTATTACCGCTGTCTGTCTGTCCCTATGTATGTTTAGATCTTTAAAACTACGCAACAGAATATGCGGTTTTTTAATAGATAGAATTAACCAGGAGGAAGATTTATATGTATAACTAGCGGAACCCGCGGCGTCACTCGTGCTAAATCTAGGGAAGAGTCAAGACTCGCTAGTAGGTACTATATCGATATAATCGATCTGCATAGATAAGTACGACTACAAGTATCTTTGTATACTAAATATGATTTGAAATTGAGCGAACTAAACAACTTACTTATTATACAAATTCATACAAAATTAAGTAGTGACAATAAATTCTATGAATTCGCATAATAATTGTAATAAATAAAAATAAAACCATTTAAGACAATAGATTATAATTATTTAAAATAAATAAGTTTGCATCATCATCATGTTATAAGTTGGTATATTTAAGGTAAATGAATGAATGAAATGAAGTTTTGAACATCCATGAGATACACTTGTACAATCTCTTCGCGGAATTTTTGTGACTAATTCCTTAAAAATGACAAACCATGAAGATTATTCCTCGAATTTTGGAAAAAATGGTATCTACCATGATTACTGTTTAGTAGGTGTTTGTATACTTTTAGGCAATATACCTATGTATTTTTCAAACTAAAATCTTACTTATTTAATCTGTTTCCCAATTTATTTCTATATTAAGACTTATTTTCTTTTAATAATTAATAATCACCTATACTTTTTATCAAAATATATTTTTTTTTCTTTTTCCGACATTTAAAATCTATATTTCTAGCAAAAGAATTCTAGTTGTATTATACAGGAATTTTGAATAAAATCTGTAGATTCTTAAGAAAAACCTTGACTTGATCAAATATTATTAATGATGTATTTAACAAAAACTATACAATATTTTTAATTCTAAAATAATAATATTACCATGCGTATAAATATAAGTCTTGTAAAATGATATTATGCTGTTTGAAAGAAGTCAAAAATAAGCAACTTAGCTAAGTCATGAAGCTTGGCAAAACAGACGCATTTTTCGCATAAATAATATAAGAGATGAAAGATAAGCGCAGAAATTTGATATTTGTGAAGTAGTTTACATTTCTCTATTGCAGTTTATATCGATACATAAATATTTCTAGAAATACTACAAGTAATATTTCTAGGAAAATGGTGCTTTATTTTTCTCTTATATATTTATTCTTTAAAAGCTCTATATATATTTATTAATTTAATTTATAAAATTAAAAAAATGTAACGTATTAAAATGTATCTTTGCATGACTTAAGTGATTATGATAATATACAGCTAAAAATGGGTGTATGATATGATAGAGCTTTTATTTAGCTTTTAACATAATAAGTACCCAACTGAGGAATAACTTTTGTTCTTATTCTACTCTAACTCTATTCTTATTCTGTTTCTACCGTTACGACTTTCACATTTTTTATATAGTTATAAAAATAAATAAATAAAAAATATTAAAGGAATTTTTCGATCACTGTGTTCCAAGCATATGATTCAATATTCTTATTATTCGCTTAGTAAGTACAATGAATGCACATTGCATTTATATAAGTTAATCGACGCAGCGCACTGTATTTACATAGAGTTTATTTAATTATGTCATTTATTTTCTTGCCCATAATTTCAAGTTGCAGTTGGTAATTGGACAATACATTGTATTATTAATATGTTTAACGACGTCTCAACTGAAGTATTCGTGTATGGAATTTACATGTTTCTTTTGTTTGTGAATTAAATCAAAAGTTCTCGGAAACAATACCAGCTACTACAAGATATGTATGTATAAGTTCTCACTAATTTCCATAAAACTGTATGTTTTGAATGATAATTTAACTTTCATTTATTTGATATAAACAAAAAAAGTGGGAATAACTATTATATTCGTTCGACACCTACCTACATCATGTTCTGTGGAGGCTATATAAAAAAACTACTTACTTATAATCTCCAAAAGTATAAACTAAAGTGACTGTGTACAGCTTACCTAATTTTTTAAACTCATTACCTACGAGTGTATAACAGTATTTTTTGTGAGGGCTTTCATTCATTGGACAGTTATATCTATGTTTTTAAGTTGCCGAAATGGCACGTCTTGTGCGCTGGAGCTCAACCACAGTGTTAGCAAATTATTATTTTTTATAATATTCTACCTAATAAAACTAAATGATTCTTTAATTTAAATGTTTAGTGATATAATCTTCTTATGAAAACCGTAACGTAACGCATAATATATTCATATTATTCTGGATATCGCTCATATAGTTATTTATCTAAAGATTTAAACGGAGGCTTTGCCTTTTGATATGACCCTTGTAAGTTCAGCTGAGTTTTCTCCATGCCAAATACATTATGATAATTTTAATGCTACACTGTCGTCTGTGACTACGCCAATTTGAATTTATTTTATTCGTCTGCTACGAGGAGAGTTGGTGCTGATGGTAATGTCACGTTCGAGACGGTTTATTATATGAAATTTAACGGTACATTAGTTAAAATGTATTAACTATAGACATATAAACAAGTAAGTTTATGTGTTTATACATTGTATTAGAGCGGAGGTTGTTAGTTTAGGATACTTGCAAGTAAGCCGGGGCGACGCGACGTTTGTTTCTCGTAACGTAAATATTG
Source organism: Boloria selene (assembly GCA_905231865.2). Lineage (NCBI taxonomy): Eukaryota > Metazoa > Arthropoda > Insecta > Lepidoptera > Nymphalidae > Boloria > Boloria selene. The sequence continues at coordinate 8,637,487 of HG993142.1, forward strand.
CGAAAGCCAAAAGTCCACATACTATCAACTTCAGAAGCCTGACCGACGCGATAACTATTTCATAATTTCTAGGTATCGATTTTCAAAGGAATTAAATGTAATGCTTACATATCTCTATTAGTGTTAAATATTGTTTACATACTTCTGACCCACGCCTAACCGTTGAGAGTACGATTGTAAAAACATACGCAACAACCGCCTGGTAGAGCTCAGTTCTCGTCTCTTTATTACTAACGATGAAAGAGTTTTCTCTTTCGAAGGTCAACGATGACTGGTCATATGTTTGTTTAAAGCGCGCTCAGCATTTCTGCCGGTTTGCATAAATGGAGGGTAGTCTCAATAAAAACAAATTGCCTGCCCGCTGCCCGGAGTTGGGCACTTACACACGTACAAGGAAGCGGGGCGACACGCCCGAATATGATTTACTACCACTTCTCGACGCTTGTGTTGCTATAGAGAAATATTGTAGCTATGATACTTGCTCTCGTTTAACTTATTTGCTTTCCTTTCATTAAATACCGTTTAACATATTACAACTTTGTACATACAAATTTTAGCTAAAGATAAAATAAATAAATAAAATATGTTGGGACATTACTATTACATACAGGGGAATCTAGTTCCGTGGTATGCTACGAAGGAAGCTTGTGTTACGGATACCGGATCGTTGATATACTACATATATAAGTTTAAATACATACCTACATAATATAAATATAAACACCCATGACTGGCGTACAAACATCCGAATTTAACAAATGAATGCCCCCAGCGGGACTCGAACCCGCGACCGCTAGCGCAAGAAAGTAGGGTCACTACAAATTGCGCCAAACGTTTCGTCAAGATATGTTTATAAGTTTATAAAGTTTCTCAGTTTCTCATTTACGCGAATAATTAAAAACTTTAAGATACGGTATAATTATAGGAAAGGTAGTCTAGTCAGTGCTCATATGCATATGACATTTAATAATAATTTAATCCAAATCTTCTTCGTACCTTTAGCGGCAAAGACGAAGCATTAATAAAATGAATGAAGGTAAATAAATAACGAGATAAAGGGATGGAATTATGTTACAGTCGTAGGCAGTGGTACAGCAACGCATTAATCTCGGCGATACAATCGTGTGGCGGGTACATCAGATAAGTTCCTGATATAATGTACCTAGTTGGAAAGGGACGTTTTCACCTTTGAACGATACATTTGCGGAATGAAAACATCTAAAGAAATTCCTTTGTTTATAGTAGCGAGAATTTTATTTGCATATTTAAAATAAAACAGTCGTATTGCAGCAACAATTTAATTAAAATTAAATATAATTTGTAATATATCTCATAAATTAATTTAGACGTGTTTTAATTTATCCGATAACCATGTATGATTAAGAAGGCTTACTCATTATTATTTATTCTTACTACTTTGTTCGTAATAAAAGAAAATATCCAGTTGCCATTCGAGCTAATTAAGGCAATGTTAAAGAATTTAATTGCTGTAAATATATAATTAAGATGTAATTTTATTATAGAGAAGCCTAATAGCGAGCTTGAAAGAAAAGGAGACCTTTTGCAGAAATCGACTGTCCGGCAAAAAAGCAAAACTGTTAAATGTATACAATATATTGTTTTCATTTACTGTAGCTACCTACCTATATAAATATATAACTATATACTAAAAACACGATGATTAGTGATTACCATACAAGGAAAGATGTGTTATAAAGATTACGAAGTAGTTCACAGTATTTAATTTTATTGTGTAATAAAATTATGATTATTACACACGATAATCATAATAATCTACATTTAAATTCAATATATAAATAATAATATGTAGATATATTAAGGCTGTTCCAATGCAAACCTAAATAAATTACCTAGATATATCTCCACAGCCATAATCTAGATTTGTTTAATCCTCAATGATTAATAAAATAAACGGATTTGCTAACGTATGCCAAGTTTCTCGATACTCATTCACGTAAAATGAAATAACCACGACTAATTAAAACTGTACAGTGCAGGTAAATCCGGCAGTTTTTATTTACCTCATATTAACATACTTCTTACTTCTTAGTAACCGACCGGATAGTAAAGATAAATGCCATAATAATATTTACATACTGTACGCGCTTTATTGTAATGTGCAAGCTTTCAATAGCGTTAATATTTCAAGTCGGCTGCTTTTACCGATCTATGTAGGTAAAATATTTTCAATGGATTTTAAATTTTAATTAAGATAGAAAACTATAAATTTCATTCTGTGAACTAATAAAGGTGTTAAATAAATTGCGATCCCACAATAAAATCAATGTGATTAATATAATTTTATGTGGGTTTTAGCCCTTAGCATTCGCGCGGTGTAGCGTAATGCATGTTACAAGGATCCGAGGGGATGTGGGAGACTAAGGGAGGGCATAGAGGGGCAAGGACAGGGTGCGCCTGACATTGAAGTAGTGCCAATAACAGTGGTATAAATAGAAGGGGCCGGCGTTGCGAAGGGCGTTACATTGGTACGAGATCAGAATATTTTGTTAGTTCACCCGATATCGCATCCTAAACAACGGATTACAATGCGGGAAGGCTCTCCGATACTACTTGGAGCGCTGATCAATTGCAAAGTCTATACAATTTATGTCCTGCTCGCGCGAATTGATGCTCACTTCTACCGAGTTACCTGTGCAATATTGTACCTTTATGGAACTATAAATCGAAACAAGCTTTAATATTGAAGATATTCGTGTTCGTTTAATTAATATTAATGAATCGTTCCTCCATACGGTACATCCATTATCGATAAGATTAAAATGATGTATGAAATGATTAATTCAGTATTTGTATAAACTTTATTATTCATTATTTAGTATGACGTTAAAAATATGAGAAGTAGGTTACGTGACCGTAAATAAAGTTTATGATTCACCTGGATATTCACTTCTGATTCACTTTATAAGATTTTATAATTTGTTTTTAAGGTAAAGTGCGCAAAGACAAAACCAATATAGGTACCATACATATGACAAAATATTTAAATGTTTATACTAGACAAAGTGGTATAAAGGTGGCATTAACAAGTAAACCTAGATATAATAAAAGCGATAAATTCTCCCCTAAAAAATCGGACACCCTCAAAGTAAAAAATGACCAGGATAAATTGGGATGGTAGTGGCAGCCTATAAAACATTCAGTTTATGGGGTGTCATACTTACATTCGGAGATACCGATGTGGGAATACTGATACGTATCTATTACTATCATTGAGGGACAATATGCTTCTATTGCTTAAGTAAATGTTTACAAACAATAACATTTTCATATCGTGAAAATAAAATTCTTACAAATTAATAGAATTCTTATATACTGAGATGTTTCGTTATGGCTTTCCGTTATTTAATACCAAAGTTTCATACGACTCGTAAAAGCAAACTAATTGATTAAAATCATAAATATTTCTTGCGTACGAATAATAAATGGGGTATAAGATTAAAAGAGCACTTAAACTGAATTACTGAAAGAAAACACTCGCGTAAATTTAGCTGTTCTTGGATATTACGTAAACATAAGTTAAGCATCGGAGGGCGGGCTGTTATTTGTTTTTTTTTACAAAACTTTGATTGTCTGAACCAATAACTTCTTAAAATAGGTAAGGTTAAAAGAAAAATTTATTCTGAATTCTCAACATTTACTTATTTATCTTCAAAACTTAGTTATATTACCTTTATAAGTAATAAGATAATTTTTACAAATGCGGCAGGGTGTGAATCGATCGCTAATAAATTTCACCATTGACTTAGTACATAATTTTATTCACCCTTCAGAAGTTTCCTAACATTTATCGGCTGGGTAGGGGGTGTATACTTACGTGGATTGCATGTAAAATTTGTTTTTAAGCAAAATTTAAGACAAATTTACATTATTTGGTCATTAAATGATCAAACTAAAATCGTTCTAATATATAAAAAAAATTAAAATATTTATTTTCTGTGGCTTTAAAGCATTTCTATAAGTAGGTACAGTGTTGTTAGCAAATAAACTGTCGAGTAATTTCTAACAACTAGGCAGCTCCCAAGTGCCAAACGAACCCCACACCCCTAGGGATACCGTATAGCTATCGACAGACTCACATAAATTTTTGGAAGCAAAATTTGCAATCCTATCTTTTTGCCCCGGTGTAAGGGTCCGACATTAACATAACTGCGCTGGGCAATTCGCCATGTAATTTTATGGCTACCTATTTAAGAGAAATGGGTATCTTATATAAAACTGATGCTCTTTTTAATACTACGCTAAAATTTATATACGTATTGTATTGATTTATATATTCTTAAAGAAAAAGGAATTAAATTTAGAGTTTTTAATATAGAAAGATGAATTTTTAATTATAATGGTAGCGGAGCAAATGATACCCGCTCAGCATAAACGCGGTCTGAATGCCTTAGACGTGGGGTTTAATTGTGGGACTAACAAAGAGGGGGACATGTTATGTGCATTCTTCAAATTATAAGGGAACCATTATTGCACATTAACTTCATCTTCCTTATTAATATTCGTAGAAAGTTATATTGTGCTTACGCTCCTTTAACGAAAATATATAGTAGCTTATCATATTAAAATGATACTTTCTTTTCTTTTTGTCTAACTTAAAACATTACACTGGAATACACAAAGAAAGTTTAGTAATAAAAAAAGTTTAATAGAACTAATTAGAGTTTTAATGAAAAGGTTTTTAGATGAGACTTATTGAACTAAAAGTTAATAAAGTGTTAACTAACGCATAAATAGCCTTTGATAATTTAAGTCAACTGCACATAATTAAGCCGTAACATAGTTTACTAGCGCGTTATAGCACATCACACCCTTGGAATAGAGCTCTAGTAATTAAAACGCTCTAAACGGACAATTATGTAGTATGAGGATAGCAACGTCTCTTGAGGAGAATTCAACAGTTCCCGAGGATTAATGCAAGTAAATTTAATGCCTACTACAAAATTTTACCCTAGCACTAGCCTTATACTAACAAAATTAAATTAAAGACCTTTGTGTTAGTTTTACTTGTGTACGAGATCAATTATTACCAACAGAATACAACTAAACAAAACAATACCTAACATAAATTGAGATTAATGGCGTAGCTATGAATCATTTTGCCTTCGGCCAAACCAATATTTTTAATTGCGCCGAACCAATCAACGTATTAACTGCATCCACATTGAACCATCTGAGCCCGCATTAACTTCCAATCAAGGGAATTTATGCGAACCGACACATAATCTATAAATAACATCGTTGAATTAATAAGCGCACAATAGGACAACTAACGAGCGCCGTTGGAGGCCAGTGCTGCCATTTTAATTTGTATTAAATTTGCATGTTAGCAACCCTATTATACCCTTGCCACGCCTTGTCCAATGCAGAATGCTGTGACGCCATTTTTGGTCAGCGCAAGGGTGAATGTGATTAAATGCAGCTGGCAATATCAATGCAATATTTTAAGGATTTCAAATTTTATGCAAATACATAGTTGCATTAATATTTTTTTTGTAGCATATAAGCAACTTATTCCATGTTTTTTATCTGATTAAAAAAATATATTTGACCTCGTCTTTGATATTGAATATCTTTAACCGAATAGCATTGTCCGTAGTTAAAATACTCGAATATGAAATAAAATATTACGATTTAATACAGTGAAATCAAATATATGTAGGTAAATAAAAATATTATAAACCTAGAATTATTTTACAAATAAAAGCAAAAATTTTACACAAGGCTCTAGGTGTTTTACATTATGGAGTCTATTCTCTGAAACATTTGTGAGCGTTGAGAGTAGGAGGTGTATTATAAAATATAACAATGTTCCTCCCTTTGTTTTTAAAAAGGTATCAGGTACGTTCGGAATGGGGCGCGAGCGTTGCGGTATTCAAATTCGGCAGTCTGTAGGGGAGGCTAATTTGTTTTAAATTACGTTACGATATTACATTCGGAGCTAAAATATTGCTGATATAAACAGCGGGAGAGGGTTGGATAAGCCATTCAGGTTCGATGCTTAATTGTAGAATCTTATTATACGGACGCCCACGTTCATGCCATTTATACTAGATGTTTGGAATTATAAATGACTTAACGAATATATGGAGAATTATAAACAGGAACTGCGTATAAAATGAATAAATGTATATTAATCAAATATTGGGTACCAAAGCTACTTATTTATTCGATATGTAAAATATGAATAATGATTGATTCTACGAACTGGTGCACTCGTGACGTTGTATTTCCTCTTTGTGGGATTTTCAAATTTCAATGATTTTTAATTTCAAGTTTATACATATATGATATTACCTACCTACTTATAGCATATTATTTGCAGAAATTTCGAACTCTGAGATTAAACTTTATCAAGAAGCTCAAATTAAAGTACCTCCTATAAATAATTTGATTCCGTAGAGACACTTATTAAGAATTAAAAATATTAGCTGTACGAGTATTCCACTCTTTAAAAAACTAGTAAGTTTTGAATTAGTAAAAATATTGCTTCACATGGTACCTACTTACATTCAAAAATTTGACATGAAATAATTTCTTATGACCGCCTTTATTATCTATTTCTCTATATAGGTAATAATTTTATCGTAGAAACCTTGCTCTCTGTCCTGTGTTTTTTAATTATTTGTTATCATTTATTCTATAAATAAAACAGCATTAAATTGAAATCCTTTATTCATAATGTTCTAATTTCTTCAAATCAATTGTTCAGTAAAAATTAAAATACAATGAAGAATTTCTACCATACTCGACGAATTAAATAAAATCTTATATACAATAAGCGGTATTGGATGAAACGGGAACGTTAATAAAGAAATAATAATAAATATCTCGGGGAAAACCTTCGGGATTCGAATCAAGCTAAGGGTAAGAAAATTGCGACAGTCCCTGAGGAGGTGCGGGGCGAGCGACAGCTGTAGCCTAATGGTCTTTCTATTTATCTGCGATTGGAGATATGCGTATGGAGATATTATATCATATCATAACGTAAAATATCATATAAGCTACCCTAACAAATCATATTACCAATCCTGGCAGATGTGCCAATTTTATATAGAGTTTATGTATTTTCATCTAATTTCAAATTATATTATTATATATGAAAGCGGATTGATACATTTTATACCCAAAGATATATTAATGCAATCTCGTACAAATAAATAAATCTTATTTTGTGATTTATAAGTAGTAAAATGCTTGACAAGCGAACTAATTCCTATTCGATTGCTTGCACTGATGTTGCGCAAGCTATGATAATCTCAGTTTTATGACGGGAACTCGTAAACGTCTATTAATATGAATGGGCTCCAATTACTTTTATGATTCGCGTTTTGTTGACAGTAGCTCTAAAAAATTTTACGATCTTCGCGCCCCCCCATCTGCTTGAACCGTTGCTAGGATGAAGTCGCGGACAATCGCTATCAAAGGCAGATGGTGCACGAATCGGACTCACCTGCATAGATATGAATTTGGCGTATTCACAGAATTCAATCTCAGTTATAATTAAGTCTTTTAGATGTTTGGAATAGTACGCGTGTCAATTTAGTGTAACACGTGCTTAGATCTATCCGCGATTCACAGTACCGCTACTTGAATTTTTAATTTGGTTATATATTTTTTTATGTATTTTATTTGTGAGTAGGTATTTAGGTAATCTCACTATAAAAGTATTTGAAGAATCCAACTAATAAACAAAGGTTTTAGCCAGAATATATAATACATTCATTCAGCTTCAGCGGCGAGCTGAGGGATATAAGTCAGAGCATGTCTGAAAATGTCTGTCAGGACATCCATGTTTTATGATGCTGTTTTCTTTTTACCAAACATAAGATGAATATAAAGTACGCTCTGTAGTCCTCTCTGCCTCCGTTAGTCTTGATTAAAACGTGACAAGATGCTTTCATTTATTATGTAAGTACTATTATTGCTTATTACAGGATTTTCATAAAATTCGTTTAATCAGTAACTATAGTTCGGACTTGCAGTATTAATTCGCCAAGGCTAGATCTAATATTAGAATAACAAATTCGCACATTCAAATGCAGTCTCTCCCAAACAACTTATGAGTCATATTATCAGAATAATACTCATTACTGTTAGCAATTATTGCCTCTTAAACACTTTAAATAAACTAAATCGACATCGGAACATCTAAAACGTACAATAATACCCATTGAGTGAATCAGAAAGCGTTGATTTGAATGAATATAGCCTAATAACGGAATATCAACTTCCTGTAGTGAGTGCCAGCGGGCCGATGCGTCTATCAAATCATATGACCCGTTGATGCGCCTTACTCCACTTTTATCGACCGTATCAGTCATAAAATGCAAATGAACGAGCGTTTCGGACCAAACATCCGAGCATGATATTCATATGACGGTATTAAACGTAATCCGAAGTCGACACTTCGTTGGAAACGTAATCGTAATCGCCGCTTGCGCTTTCAAAACATCGCGTAACTCGACCGCCTCAATGACCGGTAAGATAGCGCAATGTTTTTAAAAGCTCTTTTATTGTGCGACTGATATATCCTAATAATTAAAAGTTGAGAACTTCTCCGATTTAAAGCCTTAAGCTTTTATATATAACAGTTTTTTTAAATAGAGACGATAGCATTGAAGCGCATTGACCTACCTACAACTATAAAAATAATTTAAAATATTTATATATTATTTAAAATTAATATTCTACACATATTTAAACTTAAAGATCTCAAAAGTAGGTATTGAAATTTATCTTTAATTTTTTAATCACTGACTCGACTAGCAGACGTTAAAGTCCGCATACTACCCATTAATGTCGGCCACACAATATTTAGTTATTTAGAAATAGTATGTGACACATAATACCAGGCGTAACTGTTTTTTGTGCCTCTCAAAGCGCGTTATCGGTGAGTGATGGAGTCATTTTCAAAAATAAACGTCCCTCTCTCCTTGTCAAGAGAACGTACGACCGCTTCTTATTAATATATTATGAAAATAATGATCTCTAAGTCTTACGAGTACGTACGCTAGGTGCCCAAGCGGCTTATCTCGAAACAAGAATACCCACAAATAATATCTAATAGGAAATGAAGTACGTACTTAGCACGGTAATTTGAAGTTTTAAACATCCTGTTATAGTATTAACACGTGGTGGGATAGAGTAAATATTGATGATGAAAAATTAAAGCAGTATAAGCGGAAAAGTAAAAGCGGACATCCGAGATGCTTAGGTGGTTTCGTAGAACAAATTCGGATTGTTTTTCTAGGAATGTTTATGTTTGATTCTTTTGTTTTAAATAAGTAATTCAAACACATAACTTTAAGGTGGGAATGTTTAATAAAAATTGAAATAATATGAAATGCCTACAACTCTTAATAAAAAATTAAAAGACAAAAATGTTGATTATGCGCCAAACACATGCCGCTTGCTGCACTTGTTTAATTCGTGCAATGGGTAAACTACGAAAGAATGTCACGTAGCTTTTATTTAAAGCTAACCGTAAAACTGTTAGAATTAAGTTCATTTTTGAAATTTTCCTTAATACTAAATTTAAATTTGAAACTAAATATTTTGTATAATTAATATATAATAACTAAATATTTTGAAACACTACTTTTACATCTTTTTTTTTCTATTTTAATCAAGCCAGAGATATTAATTAGTTCTTAAATAATGTGTATACATATTTCCACTAAATTTCTGCATATATTTTTGTAAAATTTTGTACCTGCTATGATTCAAAATTTAAATTGGGCTCGTAAATCCTGTCCTTTTGTATTGCTTAATAAGAACCTAGAAAAAATGTGATTAACATTTGCGAAGAATATGTATATTATCTCGTTTATAAGAACAACACAGTATATTATTAGTTGTAGTCTTTTTGTATGACTTTAGGAAAGTCTCATAACTTAGTTCGGTGGCCGTTCCATTCACATTAACGTTTGCGTGTTCGTACGTTTTCATTGCCCATTCCGAGTGGGTTATGCGCGAGAGTTGAAACCTGTTTGGTCGGCTACTGCTTTGCTGTCAAGACAATGATCTACAACGCCTTTTGAGATCTGCATAACCTGACAGCGCTTGCATTTTCCTCATAAAATGTACTTTTGTGTTATATTTTAAGATATATAAGCAAGATTATATTTTATAATTTCTTTAAACAATGTTAGGATTCTAGTAAATTATATTTTATTTTATAATACTGCAATGCACTTAGTAAAGCCTAACTCTATTTCTATTTTATAATATTGCAATATTTTCTAATTAATCTAACTACATTTACATATTATTAATAGTTTATCATAAAACAACTTCTGTTATCTAGTACCTACATTTCAGATACAATCTAGCAAAAAATTAAAAAAAGAATATTTTTTTATACCCTACCTAGGCATTGGCAGATAATTATACTTTGTATAAGGTATATAAAATGTAGAGTTAATACTATTTTCAAATGAATAGGCAAACATAGAGACAGCCGTGCATAATTAAACGTGTGCTACGTGCAGTTCCACCTTGCAAGCGCATATGAATAGAGATATAAATTATATAACATAATGTTAATTAAAAACTTCACTACTTGGTTATTGAATACGAAAGACATAAAATGTTCATATTGTTAATATTTATCTATTAAATACACTGTTCTTTTGACGACTTCTTTTTATAATCAAGAAAATATCTAATTTCTTGCAAATCTATACTAACTCTTAAAACATTAAGTTCCTCAGTACATATAATAACCAAATGAAAAAATTTGATTTCCGGTCTTTAGAACTCAAGTGGGACCGCGGGAAATACTAGTCAACTTTTAAATTAATAACTCAAAGTGAATTTATAATATTAGTAAAATTATGCATCATAAGTAATTTATATCGATGTTATCAAAGTTAGCCTACTATAATGGAAACATTCAGGCTAATTAAATCGAATATTATGTGTCATTTGCGATATCGTATATGACCCTCTTATCTCAGTTATATATCCATCAATTTCAATAATAGGTTTCATAACGCTATACAATACCGATATTGTGGGTTAATATATAACATTATAGCCAAGATATATGCAATCTGTGAAAAGACCACTGTGCTAAAGTAGGTACAATATGTACGTGTTACTTAGTTTTAATCGACTAGTTAATAGTAATAACTCGTTTTATTGACGTCTAGATAACTACTTAATAATAATGCCAGTATTTAATACTTATCTGCCAATTAACTTTAGTTGGTAACGACTCTTGGATTGAAAATACTTTATATACAATGTATAATTGTTAAATACATCATAAATATTTAATGTATCATTTTAAAATAATAGTATGGTTCAGAAATGATTGAGAATTTGTAATTTATTACTTTAGTATGATACAAGTTAAATTTACAATGCAAGTATGTAAATTGTGAAAGATTTAATTTAAACAAGAGAGACAATGAAAAATCATTTTAATCATCATAAGTAGATTTTTTTTATTTATACTGAGATATTTCTGATACAAGTAATAAGCGATTCAATTAATACTTATTTAAACATATAAAACAAACGTGGAATGTTCTTAATTTAAAGGAATTTGTTTTGAGTAATCTTTGTAATAACACAGAAATATTTACTTCCAAATTACTTATGCTCTACGTAAAGTATTAAGCTGAAATCTACAAGGCGTTTTTCTCATTTTAAAATAAACACAACTCAGTTTCTGTTATAAATTACAATATTATAAAGTTAATTTTGCAAAGAAATATCTCTTCATTTTAAAACTACTATGAAATATTAAAAATGTGTTTCGCTTACTAAATAACCGCACATTAATACTTTCTCTATTGCCTGACATGTCCTCATAAATCTTTAACTGGTAACAAAACTATATTCGGATACAAAATAACATTAAATGAGATTATTATCATCGTATATTTTATAAAGACATTTACTGGATGCACTTATTTTAAAATGTGACCTAAATACCTTGACATTTTTAGGTTTTCGGAATACGATTCTCAACGTTCACTTATTTCCTTCGTCGCTTTTCAAGAACACGTTGACAGAAAATAATGGAATTTAAAGAATTGTCTTATAAACATGCGTAATCTCGATTTAAATTTTTAAACTTAAATAAAAAGTTATACATGTGTATTACATATATGCGTATCTATAAGGGGAAATGGTTCTTAACAATATTGTAGTTCTGTAGCCACTTCAATGATCAAGTCGTTGCCCCGTGCACTAAATCAGCCTGTCTGATATTACTTTAGGCGAGCTCGCGTTAACAAGCTTACAGCGACTGCAGATAGGTTTATGCAAAATGCACTCATTTTTAAAACATTATGTGGCGACTGAAATTTTAAATCACTATCATACCTAGTTCTATTTTTTTCTAAACTAAAATTATGATTTCGTTATTATAGCATCATATTATATTATAGTATAGCATTTACTTAAATATTTGGCTCTTCCAATGTGCAAGTTTCTTTTGTAAGAGTAGTAAATCATAACAATAGGAAACGGTAGATCAAAGAACGTTTCAATTCAATTACATCCGTAAGGTATGCGTAGGCCAAACAGTTATTTTTATAAGATTTAAGATAAATTATTTTATTTTTAACGACCTTACACTACAGGAAAAACATTTTTTGAGTACAATGAATCAAGAAAAAAATTGTAAGAAATTGTTACTACATTTCTCCCGTGTAGTCGATATTCACTTTAATCTTGATGATATTTACAAACAAAAGTATCGTTTGTATGTAGGTGTGTACATGTGCCAGCCCTGCGTTCAAGGCAATGTCCTTTAGCTAAGTGAAGTACAGAACAACATTGTGATGATTTAACTGGCTCACAACGAGCAAAAATAGTCCTTTCCGTCTTGAGTAAACTAGAAATATTAACTCAAGTCAAATAAATTACCATATCTTTGAATAGGTACGCCTTATCCGCCCTAAGAGTCCTTATGTGCGAACCTTAAATAAAACTTTTCATAGTTAAAATGCTGTAGTAAAAAATTGAAAGAAAATTTAAATCTAGTCTAACAAGTTAATATTTTGGAATCAAAGTATTAAATTAAATTTTACGCAGTTTAAATTAGTATTTAAAGTATCTAAAATTGCGAAATAATAACTTACATTGCTTCTAAAAATTTCCAACATGCTACCTAAGTTATGATGAAATTTTTTAATGTTGTTTTATTATGTGGCATAAACGTAAACGTTAAAATAATAGTTAGTAAAGCCACGCGTTGTTATTTCGAATACCTACAAATTAAGTTAAGCGTGTTTCGTGCCATTAAAATTAAGCTTACCGACCGAAACAATTTCAAACGCGTGGGTAATAGAGGATTTCTTTTCCACCTACTATGTGAAAAATATTCATTATTTTTTACCTCAATGGCAATTTTAGCCCAGAATAATGAATTAATGAGTCATTTTATGAAGATACACATGTTACGTCTATTCAAATTGGATATAAATAAGAATTATGATTACTTTAACGGCCAGACAATAGTTTTCGAGTGTGATGCAAAAATATTAATTCTATACAAAAATGTTCATCATCTTTGTTCATTTATTCAAAAAATTAAACAAAATCTATCTAAATACATGGAAAATAATGTGAATGTTTTATTTTAAAACAATAAAATTTCAATGAATATATTTAAATATTTTAATTGACTTCATATAAATTTTAAATTTTTAATACAAATTACTTTGCTTCTGGTAGCTATTAAAGCGATTGTAGAGTTACGATACTATAAATAGTCGCTAACACGCGGCTTACAAAACCCTTCATACTAGAGACCTAAATATCATTTAATTTAATAGCACCTTTGCAAAATTACATAAAGGTGATTATAAATTAATGGTACACGATATTGTATAATTTATGTTTAACATACATTATTATATTATGGAAATATAAAAATGCAACAAAACCTGTATTATTTGACAGGTTTTTTATCAAATAATAATAATAGAGTAGGCATGTCAACTACAATTAACCTTATATACATAATGGTGTGTAAATTAGTAATTTGAATATAATCGATAGCTAACAATTACTGATTAAATTAATTGAACTAACCACACCTAACTATCGCCACACCTACACCAAATACGACAATTTGGGAAGATATAGATTCTAAATTAGTCATCGAATCAATTATTTACACCATATTACACATACATAGTTGTTCACATTTCTTTTAATCATTGTACTGAATTTAAATCTAATATAATACCTAACTTAGTCGAATCTGTATCATTGAATATTTTTGGATAATCTAATTGAAATAGTCATAATTATTATTAATAGTGATACAGAGGCCAAATATATAGTTTTTAGAATCTTTGTCTGTCTTTCTATCTGTATGCCTGTGACCGCATCACAAGAAAATCACTGGACAGTTTTTTTTTATTCTTATTCTATTTAGGGACTTTTAAAGCATAAAGCTAAAATGTCAGCCCCATCGTTCCCTAAAAATATAAATCCCACATAAACTTATATAACTACAAATACAATACTATTTATTAAACCTAAAATTGTAAATCATTTTAGCTGCCATTGAGGTAGGCTCCGTCAATATGCTCTGAAAAATACCCATATTCATTAAATTTAAGTCAAATTGGGATATCAACTCACGACGTTTCTCCGCGTTCCGGGCACATTCCACTAGGAAGTGTTGTACGTCCTCTTCTACTCCACACCACTGGACAGATTTTGATGGAATTGTGTATAATGAAAGATGGTTAACCAGGTCAACATTTACGAGTAGGATACGTTTTACTCCAGGCAAAGATCTCATTTAAAAAAAACGCAATGTACGTCTACACATTCATAAAATCTACGAAACACGGGCGGGAGCCTCGGGAAATGCTAGTCATTACATATAAATGAAATTGAAGTGTCTGTTTTTAATTTGAAATTAACAGCTTTTCACTAATTGCATATGAAAGTATATTATACGGTATTTACATAAAAGAATCATTTTATAAAAAATTTGTCTGCCTGTCTGTTTGTTCCAGCTAATCTCTGAAACGGCTGAACTAATTTTGACGGGACTTTCACTCACAGATAACTAATGTTAAAAGGAGTAACTTAGGATGCTTTTATTTTATTAGTAAATTATAAAAACCGTTTAATTTAACTTACGCCCAGCAAAGCGGGGAGGGTTTGCTGGTAGATAAATTCAATTGTAAGCATCGTACCTATTGAAGCTAATATAGACGACTACTATTAATAATAAGTCATATTCTCAGGGCATTCACATAATTTGTTGTCTTTGACTATCTAGACACCATTCTCCAGAAGCTGACCCGAGCTCGCTCTATAAATAACCCTCTTAGCGGGCCGCGATATAATTCACAATCGGGCCCTTAATATTCCATCCCGACGGGGCATTTATCGAACTATGTAGAACGGGTTTAGTATAAAAGGAAGGCAGGTTTGTACAAAGTTAAATAAAATAATAAATAAGCAAGAACATTTGGTGAGATTTATTTCGGGGAAAAAAGCGAGGTAAGAGCCAGGTCTTGTCTCTGTATGTTTATAGTCGTCCGGTGACGGCGCACGATATACGTCCCTAATTAATGCCGCCGCTCCTCCCCGAGATATATTGTGTTCGGCGTCTTTCTTTTAACTTATTTATTTTTAATTCTTAGATTAAAAATAAATAATTGTCGTATTTTATTTATGTGTTTAGTTAATTATATACGGAAGATAGAATTTTGTAATTTTACTCTGCTTACACAATTCAGAATGTATTCTTATATTATAAAATAGCAAGTTGTACTGATATCGTATTTCTATTGAGAATGGGGAAGTTACATTAAAAAAGAACAGGTATCTGGTATACTATACATGGCACTATGGCAGACTTACTCCCCGCGACTACAATGCAAAGAGAATAATGGGACCCAGCTGACGGGAGGTGCCTTTGACCGTTGTCATGGCGACCGAGCGAAGGGTGGCCAACCTGCCTCCGCTAACATATTACTAGCACCAACAAAAAGCTGATCTACTCACACTCATTGCAAGCCAATTTGAACTCTATGCTCAAAACAATAGGGCACTATTTCAAGGAACAACAACAATCGTTACGATCTTTAACTTTCATGGGATAATCGGGACGTGTGTATCGTATTTTGGGTTCCATCTTTGCTTTTTAAAATTAGATTGACTAGTGCTATCTCCTTCCAGCGCATTGCATTTGGCACATGTCCGAAGACTGCACTTGTATAATTATTCATTCGCTATTTAAAGTACTTCAATCATTGTTTTAATTTTTTGTTGAAACAAGGATGAGTCGTAAATGTTATTGCGGTAGTAAAAATGTAGTTATCGTAATTTATAGTTTATATAAAATGCGGTATTTTGACTAAACATTTTTGGAGACAGATTTATTTATATTAAAACTCTTATAGTTTTTATAATTTTCGGATGTTGGTGTATAATTGTTAAGTACGCAAATTAGTACACACTAATTACAATAAATTAAATACCCCGTTGCAAACACACTATTGTTCTTTATTTAAAACGGTAATAAATTACAATTAAATCGCTTCAAGCTTAAACGACAAGAAAAATTCATTTGAGTGCATACAACTAAAATATTTTAAGCTCAATGTGAACTTTTGAGAAATATATTATTCAGAAACAAAATAGTTGCACTATACATAGCATTCTACAATGGTCCAAACTCCAAATGATGATAAATCTAAGGTTTAGATTATGGTCTTTATTCGTTCCTCGATAAGTTCTTCGCCTTCGTTAAGTCGACATTCCAACGGTTGGCCTGCTATCAATTATATACGCAGGGAAGACTATTTATCTTATGTTATTTATTGGCTGACTCAAAACCAGTCTGGGTCCGGTCGAGACCGCCATATGAGTATACCCAAATATATGTTCACGTATATGTACAGGAAATTTTTCCGTTGAAATATGAATCTTGTCGACCGACCTTTACAAGTTTTTCTAATTAAGAAGATAGAAGTATAGGTCTATATAGAGATAATTAAAATATACGATAGGTTAGTAAAATAATTTCTTATAATGTTCACTTGCCGCTATTACACGTATTAAAATAATTCTCACAAATAGAACAGTTTCCAATCAATCTCTATTTCACTTTTAATATAGTTAATGAATTATAGCGTGTACACTGTACAGTCGTAGTATTGTATACATTTTTGAAATCTTATTTTAAACGCAGTAAAGGGTTGTTGCTGGCACGGTTTCTCAGAAAAATTCTTTAACGATCGGTCACAAAGCGCCACCTTACAAAGATTTAGAAAGTTGCGCAACCCTTGCGTCCGAAATTTTTTGTAACGATTTCTTTTAGAAAGCTTTATTGTTATTACTTTGTCCATTTATTAGCTTTAACCCTTTCCGTTAACTTTCTATTTGGAGTTGTTTCGAGCCGTTAGATGACTTTTAAGGTTTGTCTATTGGTGTATTTTAGAAATTCACACTATTTTTTGCTGGTTTGAGTAGATATTTATTAACGGCCAGTATTTGATCTACTTTGAGGTTGGTCCCAGTAGCGGATAACTCTAAAATTAACTTTACAGCTGCAATAAAATATTAATGAGCTATTAAAATCTAAGACGCTATAAAAGTGAAATTTAATGACTTGCTCGAACGAAGCCTTTGCGATGCGAATCGGAACTCAAACTGCAAGCGTGTGATATACGATTGCAATAAATCGATTTTATGTGAAAAAAATGTATACTCATTAACATAAAATTTTGGTCACTTTCCCGTTATCTGTCGCCAATATGACACTAATTTATGTTTTCTTTTTCTTCAGGACCCAATGGCTGCCCACGGCGACGGGGACGTCAAACGTACACGAGGTTCCAAACGCTTGAACTAGAAAAGGAATTCCACTTCAATCACTACTTGACACGCCGACGCAGGATAGAAATCGCTCACGCACTGTGTCTCACAGAGAGGCAAATCAAGATTTGGTTTCAAAATCGACGTATGAAGTTAAAGAAGGAATTACGCGCAGTCAAAGAAATCAACGAGCAAGCGCGTAGAGAAAGAGAGGAACAGGACCGAATGAAGCAGCAGCAGCAAGAGAAGCAGGCTAAGTTGGAAAGCCAGCACCATGGCCACCACGTGACCCACCATCATGACCCCATGAAAATGCCCATCGACAAGGGCTCCAGCGATATCCTCAAAGTGAATAAAGTTCCAACGTAAACCTTAAGCCGCTTAGTAAATCCTGACTGATACTGTATCATATAGTGTGAATACATTAATGGAAGTGTTACGTCCATAAGGACCTGCGGGCAGCATTATCGTATCCACTAGTTTTATTTTGCTGCTGATTTAAGAGTGTTGCCTCGTTGTGGAGGTTCGTGACTTTTATTGTATTAATGTTCCTTTAGTGCGAAGGACTTGCCTCGTGTCGTTCGCTAGTGGACAGGCTGGTGAAGTGCTTTAAGCATTTATTTTGTTGCCATAACCACACCGTGTATTGCAATAATATTTTACTAAATTTTACAAGCGTTAGTATCGCTCTAAGGTTTACACGCCCGAATGAACTTCGGTATTGTTAGTTTAGATTTAAAATCTGTGAATCTCATAGTATTTATTGCTACCACTTACTTTAATTCATTATGTTATATTTTTTTTATTAATAGATATTATATTATGTACATTTTGATGTATATTTTATTATTTGTCCGCTGTTAGTGGATCGGTTGTTTTGAGGGTCGAATTTTTATGATTGTAAAATTTGTTGTATTTTATCAGTTGATTTCGAAAGTTCTTTATTTGTCCAATATTGTGATTCGATAGTTATGCTCATAAGTTGTTAATTCAGTTACAACAATTATTTTTATAATGTATTTTTTCTTGGAATATATGAATCATACTATGTAGCATTATTTCCATATGAAAGTAAATGTAACTAAATACGTATTAAAGTACAATTGCGAGTAGGTCTTATCATAACGAGAGTTGTGTTTTGTATTTAATATTGTCAAGAAATTAAACAAAAAATCGATATTTTAATGATAAATAATTCTACATTGTCCAGATATTTAAATCAATTCGATGTACAATAACAGCAAACACTGTCCATACTTTTCAAATCATCAGATGTTCAAAATTATATACGTAACATTGATACATATACTAATATGATTAAAGTAAATTTAACGTGTAATTTTTAAATCGATTAGTTTAAGTGTAAAATACATAGATAATATAGATGACTTTTAAGAAGTACTGCTAAGTTATACAGCTACATGACTCTACTGTCTTGTCTATTCTTTGCCTTTTGACATTTTACTACGCTTCTTTGAGGATCAAATGCTAAGATATCTTTCTAATAAAATAATATTTCATACAGAACAGCGTACTTTATATATTTAATACTTTTTACTTAATTAAAACATAACAATATCCATATTTTTTTGCTTCCAAATTCACATTGTGCCAAAATATATTAAAAATAGTTTAAATTTGTAATCGATAATAACAATCACGTTTCTTTTCGCAAACAGAACAAAATGTTTTCGTTATACGTAAAACGAACAAATATTAAAATTAGGTCTCTAAAATTTAGTGTTGTTAGTCACCATTATACGTAAATTAATGTCAGGGTAGAGTTAAAGAAAATTAAAATAAATATTTGTATTAAATGAGAACGTTCGCTTAATTTTTATATTCACCACTCAATAGATATCTGTCCACTTCGTATTATAACATTCAGTAGTAATATATCCCGATATCGTAAGCACAACCCTCTTAGATTTAAGGAAATCGCAACTGCATTTTTCATATTTACCATAGAGCTTTCTTTTTTTATGACATACTCGTACATAGACTTCATTAAAAATATTAAGTAGAAAAAAAGCGTTTGTCATTTCTATTTTATTTTAACATGAAATAGTAAAAATAGGCAAAAATACAAAACTTCAATTTATGGTATGTTCTCCACCAGATAAACCAGTCAGAGTTACATGTAAAACATTAATGCTTTTTTCTAATTTATATATATTATATTATGATATTGATATATCGGCGAACGCCTGATATGTGCAATAAATATCACTTTTCTCATCAGCCATAGTCTTCGTAAGATTACTGTATAAGGTTGTCACTAGCGATTATACCTAATAGATCGTTTATCCTATCTTACTTTTAACTATAAATCGAGGATAAAAACTATAAGTCGAACAAAATGTACTTAAGTAAAATTGGTATATGTAGGCTTTATAAGTATATATAATGCATAGATTAACGTAGATACTGGTAATAAATTTAAGCGTAAACCCGGGAAAGTATTTGATTAGAAACGCTTAATTATTTAGTATCGTTCATGATGAAAAGATGGAGTCGAGATGCTAACTCCGTTCTCAAAGCGGGCGTACACACGATATTCGGCGATCGAGAAAGAAAATTGTAACGCAATGTGTGTATACGAACTATAAAATTGTTATTTATACGTTTTGATACTATAGTTTATTCCGTTGTCATAATTTTGCTTTAGCAATTTGTTTCGTTACTTTTATGGGTATGTGCAAATTAGTAACAGCTTATCTGCATGATACGATCTGATACACTGTTACGCGATTCCTAATTAAGTTTCATTTCTAACAATAGGTAAAGCTCGGAGCGTATGAGTAATATTTGTGTTTATGTACGTCCGATGATTTATGTCAGGTTCTCTTTATTGTTTCTGCCTCGTAAAGAACTGTAGATAATTCACGTGAAACAATGAGCAATTTGCTAAATAGATTATATACGACCTCCATCCGTAATGCTGTCTTGCCATACTGCTAGTTTCGTAGACTATAGGTATTACTATACCTGCCTGAATATAAATTTCAATATTTATAATACATACCTTTTCTATCACCCTATATTATTCAAGTTTTAGTTCTTTTTTTATTATTACCGAGCGAAATTCTCCAATATTAATAAATTTATTTTAAGTTTAAAAAACATCGTTAAGTTAAACCCATTACGGAAATATTTTTATAATTTAAACATATTGAATTTTATTATTTTTACAAGACTTCCGTTATATTAGGTCTAAAGGGCCATTTAATTTTAATAACTGTAGTTATGTATGTATTTTTGAGAATAGTAATTAAATTGTCTTAAAATTAAGTACTGTAAATAGTCGTGAAAGTGTTATGTGGCGCATTATTTTTTGTTCATATTTTGTTTTATGTTATGTATTTATGTAATGAACGTACGTTTCACATAGATTTCACTTGACTCCATATCATTAATTAAATACTGCTAATTATAAATGAAAATTTTTACATAACCATATTGTTCAAGCAAATACAAAATTGGTTTTTTGCACCTCTAAGTGTTTACAGTTAGTCAATTAGCTAAGAATAACATATTTAGTAGGTATATACCTAGATACGTATCTGTACAATACTTTAAAAAGTATTGTCAATTTTAATGAAATACTTAATTAAAGCAAATTAAATGTAATTATTATATTTGTTCAACAGAAGCAGATAAACAAAATTATGAATTCATCTATTTATAACATTATATTTTATATAATATTTAGTCTAATACGTAACAGATTGTTTTAATTTAAAATGTAGGCAATTTTTTATCATTATAAGATGTTTTCTGAGTTAATATTTTAATTTAATCGCATTTGTAAATTAAATATTTATTATATTTCGTTTCTAAAACTGATAAAATGAGGTTTTTAGTCAAGTGAAATCAAATGTACGATCAACGTGACTGTGTCGTGTTAAAGTAAGAAATAGATGGGTTATTATATATGAAGCCCGCATTCAATATTGTAATATTAATTTCAAAAATTGAACAGAATAAAAAGTTAATAAAACAATGGTTATTTCAATTCTTTACTCTTCCTATCCTATTTATATATAAGACGAGAAAAATATATTTACTGTGCTTACTTGATAAATGATGAATCAATTTATTAATAAAGCTATATATTTTTATATTTTAATTAAAATGCCTATTTTTATTAGGTACTTACTTATATGCTTATATTCAGTTTATTACAGCTTAAAAAATAATATTTATATTGCTGGGGCTTTAAATACTTCATAAAAAGTCCGATAAAAGTTGAGATAAACATGAATAAATAATAATTCAACTATCATTCAAACAATAGTGAACTAGCGCCTAGCGGGCAATTCAATAATATATAATAAATATCCTGCAGACCAAATAATGGATATACTTTAGCAGAGAGGAATTATTAAATAAATTGTAATTGTTAATTTATAAATGGTGGGCTGTTAACAGTAAAGAGAAATCTAAAATAACTAATCTAAATTTGTATCATTTTATATTAATACTAGCGATTTCACTAGTCTAATATCAGCCATAGTGCCAGTAAAAGTCCCGAAACGCACAAACCCACAGACAAGAATGTTAAAAATTATGTTTTTTAAGTATCGCACATACCTATCTATATAATTTCATATGCGTTCAGTAAAATCGACAGACGTCTCTATAATTAACAATTAATATTGTTTTATAATTGCTATCCATTTTACTAAGTGCCTATTATTTATAATTATATCATACTTTTGAGCTCTAGACAATGTGAGTACAAAAAATTTTTGGCATTGGAATATATTACAATTAAAATATACGTTACTGTAAAAAAATATGTGAAAATATATAATATAACTTAGTTAATGACAGTTTAAACGTTTCTATAAAAAGCGTTAGTATTTTTTGTCTCTCTTGTCAAACATATTTAAAACAATATTAATTCCCACCGTAACTAACATTCACACTGTCGGCAACTTATTCTTATAACAATTTCTGTCACATAACTCACTATAAAAAAGAAAATGCCATAGCCTAATAGTTTAATGCCCCTAAATACCAATAACGTTTGTCGGATCCCCGCCAAAAACAAACCATGAGTTATCCTTAATGTAATGTATTCTGCTATTCCGCCATTTTCCATTCTCCACAGACACTGGAGCTGTCAAATAAATTTCAAACCTTCAGAATTCACAATAGGTGGGATCGCTCCCCGTTGAAATCAAAATTGCTTAGCTATCCATTTCCTTCCCTGAGTAAAAGCTATGTTAAATATCTACGGGTCTCAAGCGATTTTGTTCTCAAATGCATAAACAATTTTTTTACTGACCTTTCGTTTGAAACTTTTGGCTTATAGTTTTTTGTTGATACGATTTTCGAGTACCCCTATCTTTTAACATTTGCTTCATGGCCACTAAATACCTCTTAGTGGTGTTTTAGTCAAACTAAGGTGTGACTTAAGTATAATTTTAAAAGCATTCGAAACATAAATATTATAATTTACCCACTGGATTTAGCATTTTAATATTTAAGTATAATATTCACAATATTCATTATAAAACTGTTAATTTAATAGTTGGTGTTACAACAAATTGTAATTAATAGAACCTATATTCATTTAAAAGTCTAAGTATCAATTTAATTTCACAATACTGTTTAAGAAATATTGGTATTGCATACGATTAATTATATTATTTATAGTGGCTATGTAGGTAGATATAGGTAATTTAAAGATATATTACATAGTAAATATCCTAAAATAATATACCTATTAGGTATTTAGTAAAAATCCGTTATTTAATTAATATGGAGGTGACCTGTTTTTATCAACAAACGAAAATAAAAGTACATATTATAGGAGAGAAAAAAAGATATATTTAATAATTTTATGTCATGTTTTTTTATTATAATTAAAAAAATATTAAATCAGTTTCATAATTCAAATATTGTTAGGAGACACAACCAGCTATAGCAATATTGTGAAATTGTTATAAAATTACAGCAGGCGAAAAAAAAGGAAAATTTACTGTCATATCTACTTACTTTGTAAGCCTTTGAAAACCAATAATTTAAAATTATAAAAAAATATGTAATAATTATAATTTTTGTAAATAACGTATATAGGTATTAAGTATTACATACACTTCACGCGATGAAAAACGATATAGGCATTTCAGAATTCATTTATTTACAACAAAGTTGCTTATTGGATTAAAAGTATAGGTTAAAAATTATATAAGGGAGTAAAAATTATTGAAATCTACAGTAAAATAGGGAATAACATATGCAATTAAAGACTGCTAAGTCCGCTAATTTATGAACAGAATGATAGCTTTAATCCTATTTGCGCTCGCGATTAAGCTGCAGTGAGTCGAAATGGCATAGACTGGGCCAATTTCATGCTCTGACGCTCCCTCTCTGCACCAGAATATATACAAATACGTATTGAAGTAAAACGATCTACTACTATTGCTTATATCTATATCTAGAGTAATATTTTTATGAGAGAAAAAATATTTTATTTGGATAATATAGGTCTATATGTTTTGTTTTTACCTAAAATATATTTAACGTAAACAAATAATTGTTAGGGTTTGGACGATATGGTAATCATTTAAATTACCTATTTATCTTCAATTATTGCCTTATGCTAAAAGCAAAATGCTTCTACCTCGTTAAAGATGACTTTACACTAAAAAAATACATGTTTACGTATTTTTGTACATAGGAAAAAGAATACGTTCAACATTTAAGTATAGTCAAAATATTTTGAATACAATTTAATAAAACTTTCTTCGAATCTCTTATATGAGAAAGTTAAATCTTATATAGAGTTGCATTTCTAAAGCAAGTATATACGTAATAGAAACTAAGCAGGACTGAGTATGGCGACTGCGATCCGCTTGCAAACTATACCGGATACGATAGAAAACTCCATTCCTTTATTTTATTTCGGTTTTGTTTCTATTCAATCGGGAAAATTGTTTCGTTCAACATTGAAACTTTTGATAGGGTGAGCAAAAACATACGACTATCATTCTGTCTGGAAAGCCTGAGATTTGGTTGAATTATAAGAGCTTCATGAAAAGTTAATATTTAATATTTTGTTACCATCCTCTAATTTTCTTTGGTCTTATTTTATTTACTATATGCTATATACTAAAACTTGTCTCTAAGAAAAAAATCATTTCCATACTATGGATGTAGCAGAGAAGCAATAGAATATTAAAATATATTATGCACATTGTAGGTAACTACGAACACTCTATATGCTACTTAAGAACCTACCTGTGTACTTAATTTAATTGTATTTAATTTTTCTAACAATTGTTTGAAATAACTGTCATACACATACGTGCAAATTTTCGCTTATAGATATCCTAAATAGAAGTTTATTAAATAGTTATTTATATATAATAGCAATGAGAGAGAAGTATTCAAATGTGTACATAAAAAAGAAGTAATTAAACGGAAAGATTTCATTAGAAATAGCGAAAGCTAGGTTTATTACGTTAGACCAGCGAATATTCATTGTATTTTATGGTGCTTCGTGCCTAAGATGACGCCCGAGGCATAAGGCCGTGTCAACCGGCATACAGTAGATGAATAATCTTAATAATACCCTAACTATACCTACTAAAACAAGTTTTACTTAATTCATAACAGATTTTCTCAATAGAAAGTCGCTATCATACTTAATATTTTATTGATTTAGTGAACAATACACAGTTGCGTAGTAATTTATTAAAGTAAGAGGTAGTTTATTTATTTCTTACTAATAATAATTCGTTACTAAACTATTGATAAAATAATTAAGAAAGGTATATATTATTTTAATGGTGAAACACCAGTTCAAATCTTCATCATTGAAATTTTACAATATTGTAGGTATGAGATTTTTCGTCTTATTTTTCGCCTTTAAGAAGTCTTAGACTGAAATTATTCTTTTACATAGGTATATTAGAAGACATGTTAAAAATAAGGAAGAAAGAAAAGATTATAGTCTTTCGCATAAACTTATTAGCATTTAAACAGTTAAGTAAAATAACAGACATTTTGGTTAATAACTTTAGCGAGTACATATAAATTTTACGTCGGAGATATAATAATATAATACTACACTTTGAGTGTAATAAAAATATATTACAATGTGAGTTCCCTCAAAAACTAGCCAGTAGGTAACAAGCACAAATCATTTTGCATTTCAAAAGTAATAGAATTACAGGTAACTTGTGTTAAACCTGGCTATACTGCATACTGCATAGTAAGCTTCAGTTGCAGATTTTATGCCTCATGACTAAGTTGAAGCCAAAGAAAGCTACTGAGCTCATTGACTCAACCAATATAGCTTACAATTTTTGAATAAAAAATGTAGATATAATGCATCAGAATATCTAATATTTTTAATTTAAATTTCCAAGGTTTTCTGTTCATGCATCTATAACATAGCAATAAAATATACTAATTAAGTTATAATAAAGGTATTATTGTCAAATACACACAGTTATTTTAAAAAATTAGGATTTTAAACCGATATAGTTTTAATGAAATCTTAAAAATAGTATGATTTCAGACTTTTTTTGGAATATATTATGGTTCCCGACATTTCAAATTCTTTGCAGCAATTATGGTCACCGTAGAGAGACGTCTCAAAGGCATTATAGAGTTGTTAAAGACAGTATACCCACAAAATTACAAAATAAATTCAAAAAATACAAAAATGGCACCAAAGTACCTTCTAACTTATACCGCATTTTGTTAATTTTAATTCCTAATTATTTTTTTTACATATTATTATGATTTTTTTATACTTAAATAAAAATTTACTAACTAATAAAATTGAACATAAATCCACGAGGCAATACGTTGTCGATTTTTTTTACTCAACACGTCAATTTGCGTAAATTTAAAAATGTATCGTTTAATTAAATCATTATAAAAAAGTCGTTATAGTGTTAAAAAATTAACAAAAGAAGGAAATTCATTACATATAATACACATAAGTACTAAAACATTATTCATTGCATATTAATCTCCGACGTATAATAATTTATAAGTATACGACGATACAACGTAGTCACAAATCTTTTAACCTTTAAAAGTGAGAATTCAATTAAGTTAGTAATTTCTATGCAAAACTGAAGATTAAAACTTAGCCAGTGTAGGTATCTATAGGTACGCAGTAATAGAGATGCTGGGACTGCAGTATCGATTTGAGGTACGGCAAAGCAACTTCAAGGTTGCAAAAGTGAACGGTAGAGTTTTGTAATAATATCTTGAGTATATAAACGTTTATTTTGATTTGTTTCTTATGGTAGAATTCAGTTACAACAAAGTACCTAAATAATATAAATAATCTATTACGTGAGTATTCGTTAATAAATATCTAATTACTTAAAAAAGCTGTTTTTTTTCATGCTATCTAAAGTTCATACTAAACATGTACTTCATCGATAATCACTAAATTCATAGATAAGCTTTATAGTCTTAATGATATGAAATAAGGTAAAAATCCGAAAAGATAGTTTTATTTAAAACGTAAAATATCAACAGTAGTTCGTATAATATTTGATTTAGTAATTCATTTACATAGAAGTATATTGCGTGGAAAACAATGTAATTCTTAACCGTAGTCTATCAACGTTTTGCGACTGCGCGAAAACTTGCTAATAGCCACATTGATTTTGCAGATAGAACCCAGCACGGTGAGCAAACCTACCTGCTACTACTAATAAAATAAAGATTCGCAGTATCAATATCAACCGTATACATTGTCGTTTTTGCTCAATCTCTCCTACAACGCTTCGTAAAAAAGCAGCAATGAATAATGAACATTTAATAGCATCTTAAAACCATATTATCATAGTCAAAGTTAGATCGTGGGTACGGTAATGATATTAATATTATTGCCTAAGCTACCTTCAAGGGAAGCTGCTTTTGACGTTTATTAAAGGTAAGAAATGTGTGAGAAAATTATTTGAAAATGTTTGATATAATATGTAAGTTTAAGTAATTTTACTTAATTAAAACTGTTTCATACTAAGTAATAGTAGGTATTAGTATGTATAAATACATACATAACGATTTATACATATATAAAGTCTGAAATATCTATTAAAAACAGGCGCTCTTATGACCTTTCAATTGTGTGATATTTGAATTCAAGCAAAATTACTAAGAAAAGCACTTAGTTTTTCCCAGTTTTGCCAATTTCGAGCAACTTTTCTAATATCTTCCTCCTTAAAAACTTAAACAGACTATAACAAGCATTTCAAAATAAAAATTAACTAAATCGATTGCGGGTCATCTCAATTGGTTGGTTCATAAGCGATGCGCTTACCGATGTACCTACCTACCTGGAGCATTTCATTTTTTTATATTGATGAAAAAGTAAGCTTATACATCTCAAATAAACTAAAAGATATTATATACGTATAGCATTAATCCAGTAATTTAATCTATTGGTGTTAGGCAACAGATCGTAACGGGGGCGGCAATAGCTGTTATTCGTACGGTTAACTATCCGGTAGACGTTGTGGCTTGCCCTATTGTTTTACCCAATAAGAGCGTTCGACACAAAAAACAGCCCTAAATGTGAAATAACGTTTTTTTATATTTTTTTTAATTTCGCAATACGTCTATACAGGATAATCTACCTATTTAATAAAAGTAACTGAGCCGAATCTGAACAAGAAATATTTTTTTGAAAATCTTATTGTAATAGTCATTATTACCGACGTAGATGACTATAGTTTTTAGAATTTTTATCTGTCTGTCTGTGACCGCATGAAGAAGAAACCACTAGACAGATTTTAATGTTATGTACGAGTATGATGATAGCTGGTCCGGGTCAACATATTATACAGTTCTAGAGGCATAAGCTCAGCTTTGCATTTGTGTGAGTGATAGCTAAAAGCCAATAACCGCGCATCAAAAACCAGTTAAAACGGGTTTAAACCAATCACGCAACGTCTATCCGTATGCGTACACTGCACTCACACAAATGCAAAGCTGACCTTATGCCTCGAGAACTGTACCTACTCGTAGGATACTTTTTAATGCGCGAAAATATATCATTTCTTAGAAATGTATACAAGCTGTATGTAAATGTATATAGGGAGTTTAATTATAGGAAGTATAAATAGAAATATGCAAATATAATGTTTACCTATAAATATTTATATAACACGGAATGCAGGAGGTAAATATTTATTTAAAACAGGTTTTAGTAACATACAAATTTACATAACCTCGTGCCTACATCTGTACTACCCAAAGTACATAAGAATTAAAAAAATCTACCGCTTTATCTTTGAGCGAAAATACTTATTTTACTTAATAGTGATATCTATCGGATATTTAGGTATATGAAAACAAATTGAAGTGACACTTCAAATCTGGAAATTTATTTCAAAATGGCGTCGAAGGGTGGACTAGCAGCCATGAGCTCACACATAAGTAAGTCAATCCATTAAAATTTTACCTAATTCTTAATTATTTCTAGATTTTGAATAATTGGTACGTAATTAATACTTCAGAACGTAAATATACAGTGTTATTTTTGTAAAAAAATAAATAATGTTCGAGTAAACTTGAATTGTTTTTTTATGTCCTATGCAAAGAACAAATGTAGGTAATTAAAGTTTTGATAGTTTTACTTTTACTGTACTTTGTGTAGTACATTGACAGATAATTTTAGTTATTTTTATTTTTATCAGGTTTATCAGATAATGGTATTTAAGAGATTGATTTAGACTTTTCCAGGGATAAACTGCGACGAAGATCCAGAGTTTCTGCCTCCAGAATAGACTTAAAGAGCGAGTTATCATGACGCTAGTGCGTCCAGCAGCTCAGATACTGATGATTACGCTGTGATTCCTTCATCAGCTTCTCCAGCGCTGTCTGACAGTTCTTTATCGCGATCTGAACAAGATGTGAACGTGGACGCGGTCTCGGTCGCGGGTGTGGATCAAATCTTAGCGAGGAAAATCAGCTGATTTCGTCATCGCCATCTCTATCTAACCGACAGATTACGACCAGGAATCGGCAAACAAATGATGGCATACAAGATACATGGACAAAATACACCTTAGAACCCGAAATTAACCATATGAAGCAAGCGGCTTATATTATATATACATACATAACGAAACTCAAAGTGGTTTGGATTTTTTTTGTGGTTGGATTGGGAGTGGTATAAATTTTACGATCAATATATTGCCGATAGCATTTGGAAATGGAAATGGAACACATATTTTAGAGACAGGCAGATTAATGGGTCTAAATGTGAGAGAACTAAAAATATACATAGGAATTACTATGATATTGTCAGCATTACAGTACCCTTTTGCCATTGATATCATGTACTGGTTTTTTATTATCATTATAGCTATGGCTATGACAATAAACAGCATGAGATTTCGCCTCAAGTGTGTTTATGTTAGTACATGATTTTAATTTCTACTTTTTGATCTCTACTTATGTTCGAAATTTAAGTCTGATAAATAAATAATGTTGATTATTGCTGACTTATGGCTGTTTTTGAATAATAATTTTTAATTTTTATAGTTTTGTTTGAGAAAATGTTTAGTTGTGATTGTATTATAATGTTTTTTATTAAAAACCATAATATAATTGATTGTTTCTTTTTTTTAGATCAAAATCCAATTCTTATAACGACCTATAATCCTATACTTTTTTCTATGTCCTACACAAATGACATACTAATATCGTCACTTTGTCCTTTATACAGGACATAGTGAAAAACCATTTTCCGAGAGATGAATTTTTTTTCACTATTTTTCGGATACATTTTATATGGTTAAGAATGCAATACTAAAGTTTCAGCAACATACTAAACAAAAAGTATCTCTGGTAGGCAGGAGGTTAAAGTGACGAAAGTCTTGATTACATACTTCTATTGAATAGGTGTAAATTATGTTTTCAAAAGATATATTTAAAATTTAAAGAAATTAGTTGCAATGATAATTTATATATATGTAATATTATATATAAAGTAACTCGATATTGGGCAAGTCAAGAAAAATCACGTAAACAGGGCAGGAAATCCTCATACGTAACAGCGAGCTGCCAAGCTTTCCTGAGCTCAGAATACCAGTATTATATCCTCGTGTAGACGGGGGAGCGGGTAGGTCTCGTTTGACTGGTCCACGCCATAATATGTGGGTAGGGTGCTTACGTTATACAGGTGTGGTTAGATGTGTGCTTTTTGGTGCACCGCAGACTATATTTGAGCTTGTAAAATCAGAGTTAAATCAACATACTTATATTCAAAATCTCGGCTCAAAAGTCTATACAAGCTAGTTAAAGCCTCATTAGGATTATATTTATATCTAAAGAAAATACCCACTAAAAGTGATGCTCCATATGAAGTCAAAAAACACCACAATAATTCGTTCTCGCAGCATCCGATATTCTAAAGTCGGATCTAAAGAATTGAGTAGAAACTTTACCATGTGTTTCACTAAACGTAATGATTATATCAATAATTTTAGTATTGATAAACATAAATTAATGAACCCTGAAAAAAGTAATTACCAAAAAGTAAAAAGTAGTAGTAAGTAGTAAACTTGTACGATTTTATAAATGCCTATAGTTCCTATCTTATGGTTCGAGCTACCCATGATCTTCGGAGCTGTCCATGAACGCTAGTATTAAAAAAATATCTACAATATAATAAATAA
The DNA here is from genome assembly GCA_905231865.2 of Boloria selene. Taxonomy (NCBI): domain Eukaryota; kingdom Metazoa; phylum Arthropoda; class Insecta; order Lepidoptera; family Nymphalidae; genus Boloria; species Boloria selene. The sequence continues at coordinate 8,669,004 of HG993142.1, forward strand.
TATTTTTTCAACTAAAAATATTATTTTTTATTGATTCTCAAAATTCTTAAACTCACATTACACTGTGTTAAATAGAAAAAGATATCTACACTCTTTAACAAAAACACTTTCCTTTATTTCAGGAAATCGAGGATAAATTATTATTTATAAAAAAAAAAATCACAGTAAAATTGTATAGGTATAACATAAAATAGTGCCTACATCGATCTCTTAATTATAGTTGTACGAGGCAGGTTCGCGCGGAATGATGCTTCGAAAGCTGCATTCCCCATTGAATCGCAATGGCGATACTCTGATAGACAAAAGTTCACTTTTTACATTTATTATTTTTTTTACTCTTAATGTCAATATAAGTTAAGATATATTTTAAATAATAAATAAAACACTTAACTAATAACATTATATTAAGAAATATTTATATGAAACTCAAATAACTATAATTATTTATTAAATAGTTACCTAGTCATGATCATTTTATTTATTTATATACATAAATTAAATGTATAATATAATACTTATAAGTACCTACCTAAGCACGATAATATATTTTTCGAAAAGTTGGTCTTTCCAAATTATAGGTAGGTACTTATCTCACAAAAGATGTTTTTAATTCAAACACAATATAGGTGGTTCTTATTCTTATTATTTATAAGCGAAATAATACTAAAACGTTTTTAAACAATTGTATAAATGGTACGGAAGAAACACTATTTATTTAAAAAGACTTTTCGAAACGACTGTACAAACAAGGGTCCGTTCATCGAACGAGTTTGGAAACTCAGTTTGAAATGTTCCACCGAAACCGACGAGCTAAAGAAATAGCGCTCTAATTTTTTACTCAATAAATTGGTTTTTCCTTTGACTTTCATTAAGAGATAAGCTTTTTCAATTTCTTCCCAAATGAAAACTCTGTACAACGAAACCGGAAGGTAATAAGTCGCTTTGTGAAACGGACTTATACGACTTTTGAAGGTGGAATGGAAACGGTCTTATCTCGCCTGTAGCAAGGTGATTTACTATAATTACAAAGATAGCGTTAGATGCCTTTTGTTATAATTTTCCAGGCTGGCTCACGAGCATTTTCCCGCGCAAACTCATGAAAACGCGGCCATTTTGTAATGTGCCTTGTTTTTTGATAAGGGTATTAAAATAACGGTGTATTCGGACGGCTCTTCATTTAGCTATATAACGTATTTGTGTTACCATTATCAGTATCTACGTGAGCTCCCATTTTGTAAACTAATTTGGGGGTGTTAATTAAATTAAGTGTATATATATACCTACCTAAGTAAACTGTTATTGTTTATTTACATCAGAAAATACACATAGTATATACAAATAGTATATAGCTATGTAATATAACAATGTATAGATTTCAGTTTAGTTATTTAATATTTTATGAATCTATTTAGAACCTTAGAAATTCAGCAAACAGCAAATTATCAGGTTAATGATTCCGCTTAATAGGCGAGTTATCTCTTTATAGTTGTCCAGGTTAATTTACCTAAACCTTGAAAAAATACTCTTATTTTTATTAACCTGTTATCTTAATATTAGATTTAGTCCAAAACATTTACGGGTAATTTTTCTGAGGCTTTTCGAACCTACATTTGCAAGTAACAACGGAGTTTTTGTATAGCCCCGGCATTAATATCGCGATAATGCAAATTCCGTCGGTTTACGGCCCGGGAGCTCGTTTTAAACGCCATTACCGAAAATTCGGCAAGGTTTCTACTCTCGAGAGCTTTTCATGTATTTTCGCTGCGTTATCAAGTGCCCCTTTAATATTGATAAATGTTAGCTGGAATTTTTTTTATTTCTAGATGGAATTAAGTTTTCGGTCTTATACCTACATAAGCTTTTCATTTCGTATGTACAATGATAATAAGGTTAGCTCTTTAGTGTTATTATGTTTAGTATATAAATACAGTTTATTAACAGAATCACGTTGTGAGATAAAAAAAAAAAATTATAAAAAAAAATATTTTTATTACGGTACGATTTCTGTTTAAATATATTCAGAATATTTTTTAAAATTATGAAGCATTTCGTAGAGTTCTTAAAATTTAGTAGATACTATCATTATTGCCGCAAAAATGAATCGAACTGCCATAATGTCCCATTGTGACGTCAACACACCATAACGTATTCTATTCAATTGCTTGGAAAATCAGCGGGATTTCAGGGCCCACCCTGCCACTGGAGAGTCTGTCCCTTTCCCTCTTAGACCTTAATAATAGGTAAGTGAGAAAGGGAGGTATAAAGTTAATGTAATTGAGGGCAATATCAGAATAGTTTTAGTCTAGACGGGTAAAGTTGTAAGTTGCAAATTACAGGCGTGATACGGAGCTGGTTAAAATATATTGTAATGGCACTTTAGCTCACGCTTACTTAAATTTATGCGCCTCGGGATAGTGTGGGGACGTTTTAGTTCAAAGTATTCGAGAACTCTACATATCTTAAAATTTACTTCTACACACGAATTCCACAAGTTGTTAAGAAACTTGCATTGTTGCTACCTAATGAAGGGTTTAATTGAATGTGTATGCAAAAATATCTTTGTTCTAGGAAGAAATATTCGCAACTCGGAAGAATCTACTAATGAAAAAATTCTCCTCTTGCATATAATGTTCTGTTGGTGATCTGGTTGATAATAACGTATACCAGAAAACTAAGTATAATATGTTTATTGTAGTTATTCATATTGGGTATTAATTAAAAGTTGCCACAAAAAAATACTTAATTGACTTACTAAATAGTTAAAAAGGTTTAAGTATAAATAATAGTTAAGTTATAGTCAAATTGCTATTAAAATATTTTCTAAAGCATGATAAATCTATGCGCGGCTGGAGAGAATCAACTTTGTCATTCTTCCTATCTTTTTTATATGTGTACTTAGCACATGAGATCAATTTAAAAATAATAAAAAACATGTGGTCAACCAAAAACAAATACGTCCTTCATTCACCTGCCAGTTTATGACACTATAAAAAGTCACAAGCACCCATAAAAGCATTATTGCCTATTAATTTCACACCACATTAGCGAAACACACAATAAAACTAACATTTAGTAGTGATTCTAGTTTTGTTCTAAGCGCCATCTATGAGAGATCAGCGGAGGTTTCGGTAGAAAAAGATTATGGGCTATAGCGGGTTTTACGACGTCGTAAAAGTATGCCATAAAGCCGAAGGGCACGCACGCCCTCTGTTAATCGTTCAGAAACCGATATTGCGAGGCCTCGAGATAGATTGCTTTAGGTTACGAATAACTTCTCGACGTTTGTCTGTTTATGGTCGCGAGCCGAATTGCGCATTAGGTATGTGGTAACTATAACCTTTTGGTACATGCTATGTACATTAAGGTATTTTAGTTACCGCAAACATCGATTAGGTTGATAGGTATTTTGTATAATCAAAACGCTTTGCAAATCGATTTTCGAATGCTATAAACACATTTTTATATTTTTATTATCTATTATTATTCTGATTTAACCAGGTTTGATTTTATATTTTTTTAAGTATTGTAGGTATAAGTACATATTAAGTACTTATATTATTTAAAATTTCCAGCTAATGTCTAACTTTTACCAACAGATTCTTTGATAGAGTGGCTATTACTAATTCTGTTTTATACGTAAAAACTAACAAAAATACATTATAATACGAATACTTTTATAACTCAGAAACATTTCCACTTACATTCTACAATGATCTTAACTATAAATTCTTTTTCTTAACCAATTACTTCTCGATCCCATCATCCAAATGGGTTCTTCCTAACCGGAACAAACAAAGAAGTACCGTAAAACATGTAACAATTTAATTCGAGCACCCTCACAATCGTTAAATTTTTATTGACTCCAAACGGCGTGACTTTAAAAATACACAAATTTATGGTCACTCAGTGAAAAAGATTATTCAGCACGTCGTAACTATTTTATTGCTCCAATATAAACAACGGGACGGGGCGTCTATTAGGCTCTTATTATCAGTGATCAAAGTTGTGATAGTATGACATGTAGTATTAATTGACAATAAAATTAAATAGTAACAAGATAGGTGGGTAATTACTCGTATATATTTTACAAAGCATACCTAATATACCTACTATTTTGATTACCGTCCGACAGCGCTACATTTTTACTGGTTTTGTTTCCTATACAAAAATAATTGAGTTCAATTTTCATTGAGCTTATTACTATTCTCTTTTGTTTCCTTTCTTCCTCTCAGTTCTTACACGTCCACTGCTGGACATAATTAAGCTTCCCACAAACTTTTTCCCCTTTTGTATATGTATTATTAATATAATTTCTTATTAAATCATCTATAGTTATTGAAAAAATATAATTTTTTTATAATAAATAACTAAAAATAGAAAACATAAATATACATTACACAATATTTTGGGTTTTAAAATTTAGAAAAGCAGCACCTAGCGTCGATTGCAAAAATCACGTCAACAGTAGAAGTGCAGCAAACCTGAGCGTTTAGTATGATTTCCTGCGCATGCCCATAGATGGCAGCATACATACTACAACCTTAGCAAATAATAGTTTTCAAAGTAAATTACTTCTAATCATATAGATGGCGCTGATACAATAATTATATTTATAATTAATGTAACGAAAAAAAATTAAAAGAAAGAGAAAACACCTATTAATTACACCCAATTATGATAATACATATTATATAAGTTAAAAAGAAAAAAATATATAGAGAGATTTAGAATATTCACATACGTATATCACTTGTTACCAGATTTTTTGTAAATAAGTATTATTTAAAATATTACTTTGTTTAAACTATTATTTTAATGTACAATCTTCAAAACAAACTGACCGTCACTTTTTATAAAATTTCAAAAGTCAAAAACACAGTTAAGTTTCTGTTTTTTTAATTTGTTGAATAAAATTAAAATTAAAATTATAATTTTAGTTAACACACAGCTCAGGTACCTACTTCGTAAAAAGACATACCTACATACATTATATTATATATACCTAATTATAACAAAATTCTGTTTTTTTTTGAAAATCTAGTTTTTTTAAATTTTTGTTCGTTTGACTGCCTGTCTGACTAGGCCGATTTTGATTAGATTTCATAAAATGATAAGGGGGCTAAGGATGTATCGTTAGTACTACCTATTATAGGTAGGTACCTATTTAAAATGGTAATGTTACCGGTAACTGGTAAGTTGTTAATAAAAACGTTTACCTACTTACCTACCTCTTCTGATGGCATTCGAAAACTTATTTAATATGTAAATACTTGTCTAACATAGATGATTAATATACTTATTTTTATTTATGAAATTCGTATATTATTCCTAAATAATGCATTTCATTATTTTTGTAGATTCTTTTTAGTTAAATTCATTAAAACTTGTATTTAGATATTAAATTAAACTAGAAATCTTTCTTCCCTTTACACTACTTTAAGCCATGTAGTACTACCGACTATTTTTTCCCTCAATTCCTCAAGCGCTAAAAATATAAATAAACTGTAGTGATTACGACTACTGAAGTGGTACTATTACAAATTACATGATATTGTAATCACTTAGGTAATGTATGCCTAACTAACTATTAAAATGTTATAGTGGTAGGTAGTACTCACGCTCATAATCAGAAGAGGAAATCCTTAGTATCCTTTACCTAGTAGAGTACCTATAGGTACAATGTACACTTGCACAAGATGAACTTAGATTTATTTCACAAAATTTTCACTACCTATTTAAAAAGCTACAGAAACGTTATCATCTCAAAAAATAAGTTGAAACTGTCCAGAAATGTAAAATTAGAAAGCGGCATTTGTGCAACCATCGAAGGGTTTATTTTATAACGCAATTTACTTTTATTGGAACCTTTGAAGTAGCCGCTTCGGTACTTAGCTAATTACTCAACAGAAAAACTCAATGGATATTACGTTATTGCTATACTAACTCTCTTTTCGTATATTTCAGGTACAAATCAGGCCATAATGGCGATTCTCTTTCATGTTCAATTTATACAAATTGGTAAGTTTACTTTAATAATTTGTTAACTTTTTATTACATAAAACAATAGCTATACAATTTAAGTACAAGTATGAAATAAATTTCTATATAAGAAAAAGAAATATCAGACATATTTGGATTGATAGAAAAAAAATATTTAAAGGTTAGCTGGTAAAACAATAATTGGTGTTAGTTTTAGTACACTGTGCTCATAAAAGGATACAGATTTTATGGTAAAATAAATGGATATCATTTATTATCTATACCTTCTTTATATAATATTTACACTACACATACACATAATAATTACTTAAGTAGGTAGGTAACCTATATCTATCGCCTAGGTCTTGGAAGAGTACAAGAAAATATTTTTGTTTTATTATTAAAATTTTTGTACAACAACAGTACTGAAATAAATACAGTAGGTAGGTAGGTCAACAATGTATCTAAAAGTACAAAAGACAGTCTTATCGCTTATTAGCGATTTCTTCCAGACAAACGTTTAACCTAATTTATAGTATAAATGATAAATATGCAAGTATCTTATGCAAAAAAAAACGTATAAAACGTTGTCATTACACGTAATACTTAAATAGGAGAATTTTTAAACTGCAAGGTTAGTCTTTCTGTCCCTGCAAGTTATAAGAGATGAATCAAAAATAACTATAAAATAACTAACGTTTGCTTGAGAGATTTTAGCCTTACCCTAAACTCTAGCGGTCAGTTCGATAAAATATGTAGTGACTTTTACTTGTATATTTTACTTTGTTTTAATTGGTTCAATGAGGTAATAAAATAAAACCGGTCATTTTAGTTTTTGAAATAAAAAAAAATAATTTGAGTAAATCTTAATAACTTAAAAATTTAAGATTCTTTTCCTCCAGTCATCATCCAAATTTTATGTTATATCTCCGTATAGAGCAACAAAATGCGATACTTACATTTATATGATACAAACGGAACACACTGACATGGCATCATATTTAATTTATATATTGAACTCTGTAGCTATAACACCTATTTCGAAGTTACCATCTAAAGCTATTGCTCATTTTATAATATTTATTAAACAATAAAGTAAATTCAATCACTTTTATAGAAATTTTAATGATTACTTAGAGACATAGCTGGGCACCGTTAAACAAACAATTAACTCGTTAATCGTTAATCCGTTACTGATGAAGTTTACTTCGTTAAACGTTAAAGCGTTGCTTCGAAAGATTTAACGTAAGTTAATGTTAATCGTTAATCCGTTAACACGTCGTGATTAAAATTGCATTTTTATATCATTGCAATAATAATATACTTATAAAATTTGTTGATTTGGATTCTGGAACTTAAAAGCTTCTTGAAGGAGGTGGGGCCGGGCCTTTCAGAGGCTCTGTTCAACGCCTTCAATACCCAGTCGTTTGGGACTAAACGAGAGCCACTTCGCTATTATGGTGCACCTCTCTCCGGCGGGTGTTGAAGGTGTTGTATTTGAACCGATCTTGTGGAACCTTGGTTATAACTAGCTCTGACGGTATTCGCTTCTTCTCCGGCTGAGTATCATCAGCGTAGGTAGGTACACGCGCGCGGCACTTTTAGCCACAGTTGGCACCAATCTGGTCGTCAACCGGATTGGTATGCTGCGCCTGAGGTTCTTCATTTTTAAATTGAAAATTGTGAAGGAACGTTTGTGTACTAAAGGTTATTATTCGATTAACGATTTTTTAGAAGACAGTACGCCTTGGGAATGATGTGATCGCCGCCAGGCTAATACAACATATATAGAATTATTGTTAATGTACAATTTAATTTAAAAAAGAATGAGATTAAGATACAAAAAAAATATTAGTCCCGCTGAGTTTCTTTCTTCTTCTTCTCAGGTCAGAGGTTTCTTCTTTCCGAACTGGTGGTAGACTCATGACGTTCAGTAAGAAATTGTAACAATTTTTATGCTGAATAAAATATTTTGATTTGATTTGATTTGAAAACGGAGGCCACCTTTTCCATGTCCCTTCCACTTTAATATTGTAGCTGTAGGATATAAAAGTACTTTTACTCAAGACAAGAGAAAACTCAAACGAGTTCATGTACTAACTAATATTATCTCAATCATTAGTGTAACTTTCCTTCTTTTTTGTTCTTCTCTTTGATATCGTACTCAATAAAAATTCTTAAGTTTTATTAACATGTTTTTAAAGTTAATTAGTTACCAATAACTTAATGCCTACTTGATAAAGTATTTATAATACGTTTAATTTCATTCCAGCAAGGAGACTTTTACAAGTACTTTAGTTAGTGTCTCTACAATTCTTTTTAAATAACATACAATTCTTGTGTTGTGTTGCATTTTTTTATATTTCTAACATTTCGACTTGATAATAGATAAATGAGCTTCTTGATATGTCTTATTCTATCTAGAGCCTAAACCATGATTTTATCGTACTTACTCCTACGATTTAACATGGTATTGCTACCGTAAAGACTATTCCTATGATTATAATATTGTTTTCTTATAACTTATTTGAATAAGTATATTAAATCTAAACAATTTATAATTGACATAAAATGAAGTTGACACAAAAACGACAATTCTGCTTTCACTACTGAGTCACTACAGCCGTCTAATAAAGCGGTTTTACAGTACCTGATAGCCGCTATAATAACGTCTCAATCTTGCACTTCCTTGTATAGGTCTACATATAAAGCACTGGGAAATGTAAGACAGGTCAAATACAATGTAAGATTATCTGGCTTTCTATGACAGTTATTGTTCCTAGGCTTTATGTTTATCTCATTGTATGTAAGCTTGCTTTGAGATATTTATAGAGTGGACTGTATTATTATAGTTCATATACCTTAATAATAGACTTTAATGAACCTTTAAATATAAACCTAAATATTGAAAATACATATGAATGTAGGTGAAGGTATTAAATTATATTAGGCCAGTAAAATAGCAGTTTTTTGGTCAACCTCGCACTAAATTTTCATGTATGCAACATGCATTTTTTTGATTAATCGGTGTCGGTGAGAGTTGTTGGCCGAGACAGAAAAACTAGTTCATTAAATGGTCCATAAATCGTAAATGGTAAGCTTTACAAAAAAAAATATAGAAAATAAATAACGCGAAATTTAATTCTCTACAATAATGGTTTCAGTGACTTTTGCGCTGAAGTGCATAATTTCTGATATATCGACCAATTTGAAAAACTTTTTTTTCAAATTGGCGCGTTAAGCTCCACCTGGATCTGTCAGCATTTTGTGACTGTATAGGAAATTTAGTGCGAGGTTAAATTCTAATTTTCTGGCGTGGCGTTTCCATAAATATATTTGTATTTATTTAGTTATTTAAGATTAATCACACCTGTTAGTTATAACACAAAAACCAATGAATATGCTAACAACTCTATTATTTAGCAATGACATACAGGGTCTCAAGTCTGCTATTGTAATGGTGTAACAATTGTCTATAAATGACATCGTAATTGCTACTTTTTGCAATTTTGGTAGTCTACTATTTCAATGGTCTTCCGATGGTGTATCACTGACACTTCAATGACACTTTGCAAATAATTGGTAGTCCCGTACGTAATGACAAGTCAATGATCAAACGTATTGCGTAGTCTGTTAATCTATCTTTTTGGCTTTGTATGATCATTTTACATAATGCTTAGTCTTTAAAACATAATATATTCGTAACATATATAATCGAACTTAGCCTAAATAAACGTTTTACGAACGCTTTTACAATTGACAAAATTGTCAAAATGACAAGACCATTGATCGACCATTGTAAATTTAGTAGACTACGAAATTTTTGACTAATGGTAATTGAATTAAAATTGCATTGTTCTATAATGACAATTCATGTAAAATAGCAGACTTGAGGCCCAGATAACTATAAATAAGTCTAATTTGAATAGATTTAGTATGAAATAATCTAATAAGAGCTTTCATGATGTATGAATGAAATGTTGACGTTGATGGACAATACTCATTTATCATGTATTTTTTTAATATATACCCACCCGAAAAACACCGTTTGCCAAAAGTATAAAATATTTATGTAGGCAATAAATAATAGAAAAAAAATAATAGAGCCTTTAAGGCTTTAGATATGAAAAAGCATAATTTATTCGAAAATACCTTTTTATTCATACTACGTATATTTTCAACATATTTATTGCCACTATCAGCTCCCGCCATCAGAGGGCTCTCGACAATTTTTATCAACTGAATAAATCTAGAGCTACCCCTTTATGGCTGTAGCGTGAAGATTTCCCTTTGCTTTGTTTTGGGATTAACTCCTAGATAAAACAGATATTTATAAACTTTATTGCCTTGCAGTGTTTGTTTTAAAATTATATTTTCATATTTGAAAGATATACTCGTAGGTACCTAAGCAAAAAATTTCTTTGTATGCAAACACTGAGACTCTAAAAATAATATATATGTAAAATAATGTTTCATTTCGACGCGTCTTTTTTAAATAAATGAAATACGTACCTATGTTTTTACTTTTTAATGTGAATCATATTACTCAATTGTAGAACAACCTTATTAGATCGATGTCAAGATAAATATTTCGAAATTAAACTTTAACTTTTTTAAGGTATTTTGTAATCAATCACATCTTACATACATGTAAAGTATTTTATTTCATAGTCCCATTAAGTTTGACCTCAAAGAAAACTGATCTCTAATCGTGAGAAAAACTAATAAGATATCTAATAAAATAAAATTTTATTACCAAGCGGCCATCCTTGTATCGACTTGCTATGTTAAGACATTACTGTATCTAAAAACAGCTTAATCACCCATTAAAAATTCAAAACAGAGGTATACTGGAATCGTATTTAAGATTTATCTCAAGATACATGGAAAAAACTTAATACCACGCGAAGATTTGTGTCCTACGTATACAGATACCATTAAGAGGCGTCTGTAGATTTACGATCAATTAAAATCTATATCATGGACCCAATTAAACCTTAGTTGGTTTATTACTATTGGATACTGAGTTTATCGCCTTCAGATGGCATTCGACCATTCGCGGTCGCTCTTCCGGTAATGTACGTTTTCCTTTACGATATGTAGGTACTTGGAAAAAAAAGTTCATTGTAAAGCTTATCATAGTATACATTAAATCAGTAAAAACTTTTTTTTATATTTTTGAGGTGAAATTACAATCGAGCAATTTACCTAATAGCGTTAAGAGATTTAATGTCTTAGGTAATATTTTACGCTTATTAGATTTTTATCCGGTGATCTAGGAACCTACATCATTGATATAAAAAGCGTTAGACCAGTTACTAATAATTGCATTGACTTTTTTCTATATTATGACACTGTTTGTAAAAGGTAGGATACCTATTTAAAACTCATATGATTACGTATCTCTATAGCTATTTTAAACCTTAACTAGGTATGGTCATGTTAAACCCATTGTCTAGAGCTTTTATTTCAACAAGGAAGTTAAAATTCTTTTTCGCTAGTCAATCTCGTACGAGCAGTATTCAATGAATATTTAAAAAAAAAATATTCGTTTAAAACAATTTTAGATGAAAAACGTATTTTTAATGGTAATTAGTAATTACTATTTTTTGAGATTAAATATTTTTTATATGGGGTATTAACGAAAAATAAAAGCCTTTTAGTTTGGAGACAACAAAATTAACTTTATTCTTACAATGTAGAAAATCCACGTAATTTGTAAAGAAATTATAAAGTACAATATCCTTGTTACCGATAAGTGGTACTATTTGAACTTAGAAAACATAAGTAGATTAAAATTAAGTGAGCTATATGAATCTAATTGTTTAGGAATGCAATATTAAGGATATTATTGCCATTAGTCACAATAACCTTTTTTATTCTATACAGTAATACAGTTAAACTTATATACCATAGTAGTACTTATATGCTAGCTAAGTCTAAAAAGATACTAAATCTAATTTTGTAAATAATACTAATTGGATTCTAATAATATCAAATGTAAAATACAGTACGAGTAACAAAAAAGTTTTTCAATAGTATTGTACGAACAAAAGTTAAAACCGCCCTTATTTTATTTCAGGTTTTAACAATGAAACTACTGCTACCACCATGCAAAATCTGAAACATTAAAATAACCAATTAAAATCGGAAACACATTGGTAGTTAATTAAATTAATCCGAATTCATAGGCCGTCGGGGGTCAATACAACAAATTTTCAATTACCCATACTGGTCGCAATTCAGCTAGAATGTAAATTATTTGAACGTGTGCATTATAAATATAATTGTAGGTGGTTGTGGGCGGGGTGATGTAAGCCAATGGAAAGGCTGCGTTGGTAGAAGGCGTGGCCTACAGCGAGACTAATGTTATTCCTGCGAAGCCTTCGCCGTGAGCAGTGCTACGAATGCTACACCGCGTATGCGTACGAGAATCTCACTCTGAAAGCAACAAGGAATACGATTATTATATGTTTAAACATAATTGCACTATTAACACTTATTATGAATTATATTATATTAAGTAAATAATTATATTTAGGCAATTAAAATATGCAATGAAAGTTGGTGTTTCTCTTAATATTTCGATACATTAGTTAATAGTTCTTAATTCTTATAATAATGGCAAATTTTATTACCTAAATACTAATTCAATTTTACACTAATTTATTTTAAATATTAATTTACGATATTGTACGAGACATTTTCATATAATAGAAATATAAAATTTGTAGTATTAATGATTAATCCTTTTGTCTATCTTATAAATCTAATAATTCGTTAATACGACACAGTGGAGGATAGTACCTGGATTGACAAAAAAGTTTAAAAGTTTTTAAATACTTTTAAGCAATTTTGGTAGTTACCTAACTACTTTGTAGAAGTATTACTTAGTATTATTTTTTTTTGCCTATCCTCCAGTCCATCAATTCTGATGATTTGCAGTGTGTCATAATAAAGAATTATTAACTTTAAATATCTCTTTAAATATTCACTGACTATATTACATTACTAAGTGCTTTGTTTTCGCTTAGCTGTAGCTTTAAGCTGATCTAGTAGTACCTAATATATTTAATTCTTATATCGTAATAATTAGGTATAAAGTATTTTTAAGAAAGATATTAGGAAGGTATTAAGTGTATAAGATAGAAAAAAGGATTAATCATATTATATGTGTTTAAAATAATCATTACGCGATACACAAACTATAAATATAAATATCAAATTTAGTGTCAAAAATGAAAAAGAAACCTGATCTTTATGACCTGCACTTAGTACTATTAAATGACACATAAAATTGCCTAAATATACCACAACAGACGAATTTATCGTTTAAAATGTCGCTCAGGTCGTAAAAGCGTCGAGTATCGCAGTTACCCTTAGGAAAAACTCTCCCATGTCAATCATTTACGTCAAACAAAATATAAAAATCAATTTACAGCCACATTTGCACTATTATGTGGTAGGGAATGCGATTCATTACCACTCACGATATCTATAAAGCCACTCGTATGACAATGTAAGTGATTTAATATACGAATATATCTTAATATGTAATAATACTTTGTTCATTGTTAATTCGTAACACTGCGAGCCTCGCAACAATAAATTTGCGATTAGGTATAAAATAAAGTGTCTAGTATGATTTGTTGGTGAGGGGAAGCCATTTTGAATCGCTCTCTTATTATTTACCTGAACGTTGCTTACAAAAGAGTTTGTAGTCATTTAAAAGAGACCACAATGTGAATGCAAAAAATGTTTTTTTTATCGCCGTGAAATGCAGTTTTGCACATCCGTTATTAATGTGTTTTCTTTACTAATGCCGACGAGCAAAAATTGAACGAATATTTTTGGCAAATATACGGTAAGTTTAAATGTTGCAATGAAATATTTATCATAATATAGTGAAATAGAGATATTTAAATTGATAGTAGAGGTATTTACATATTTGTTTCGTATACCTACCTAATTAATAAATAATGTTTTGAAGATGATATGAAAATAGTATTTGAAAAAAAAATGTACCTGTATGAACTTTACTTAAATTTTAAGTTGTTTTAAGTTAAAACAATCTCACTCGTACCTCATTGTAACAATCAGTTGGTAGAAAAAATGGATGATGCTATTACCTGAAGTTCTTTTTGCTTTTCATAGAAGAAATAATAAAATAGAAACACAAATAGGTAAACATAAAATTTTATTAAAAATAAGTACCTATATACCTACTTCAAAAGTTTTTACACCTAAAATATATCATTCATATCGGTTTACAGTTCCATACGTACATTAATTTAACTAAAGCTACTTAAATAAGACATTTTAGTGTACAAATATAGTGAACGAATTAGTACATTAAAATATTGTCATCATGCGATTTCTTAACATCAGTCTGATTAAACAGCAGACCGTCGGCTTGCTTCATCTATTTTATACTAACGTATTGAACATACGTAACGTATAGCTTAAGTAAATTCATTTAAAATATTTTATTTAGACTACCATTTCGGCATTTCGGCAAAACAAAGTATTTCCACCAACCCTTTATGATAACGACCGTATCCCATACTTGAGTCTCAACGTATTATTTAAATGACTATTAATATTTTTTTCGAGCTTTATTTATTGAGTCCCGAAGGAACGGACCCAGGCAGGTGGTCCCTACTTAATCAAGACGTTACCAAAAAATGAAAAAAACCTGTACCTATATGTTCCTTGCCTGAGTTACATTTTTGTTTGTCATGAGTTATGTTCAGCATCGCAAGGGACCGTATTGTTTAGTTATTTATATAAGATTACAATGCGACGGGAAAGCCGTGTACCAAATGAATATATCAGCAATAAAGTAACGATGTTGGAAACCAGTTGTATGTAATAAAATAAGCCCCATGACTTATTAATAAAGCGGGCATGTGGTTTGTGCGTAAGAGTATTAATTACGGGATGCATCGGATCAAAGACAAGTGCCGAGATAAACTTTATTTATAGTGTCTCGAATTTTTTAATTAACATACAATGTATTTATTTTGTCGTTGAGTGCTTTTGCTCTATTTGTTTTCTCTACATAATTATTGAATCTATCTTAATTTTGTTGTTTAAGCTACTACAGTTACCTACTTTTAAATAAACTAGACCTAAACAAAAATAATATGTTGTACACATTGTTTGTGTTGAGTTCTTCTTCTTCTTTAAGTGCATCTCCATTACTGAAGGTCGGCAGTCAGCCTGAACAGATGTTCAACTTTATTTATCCCGGTCCATTTCCGGATATTACAGAGCCAGGACATCTTCCTTCTTCCAACACTTCTCTTACCCACCAATTGCCCCATCAAAACAGTTTGCAGTAGTTGGTAACGTTCATGCCTTAGCACGTGTCCTAGGTACGCAACTTTTCTTTGTTTGATGTTTTTAACAAGTTGGATATTTATAAAGTATTTAAAAAACTTGTGACAAAGATTAAAATAACTTGAATACTATAATAACATATTATTTGACATAATTTACACTAATATTTTATTAATTTGTGGTGACTGGTGACTACGTCCCACATTACGCCTTATAACAAATACCTAAGAGTAAATAATGTATTTAATTTTAAGCTCGTAATCTAGCTATTTACTCTCCGTGCAAACCCATGGCCCAGCCAGAGCGCCGCCAATTTTTTAAACATGATTGTTTAAAAAAACAAAAATTTTACAATCATAAAAAGTTCATTAAATATATTAAAATGAAACTGTAATTATAATTAAACTATATTCTCATTAAGTATATAAACGAACTATTATCTCCAACTTTAATTAAAAACTAATACATAAGTAACTTAGTTAAGCTATAAATTAAGAACGGAGCTATATATAGGTCTTCACTTGATAAAACAAGAAAAT
The DNA here is from genome assembly GCA_905231865.2 of Boloria selene. NCBI lineage: Eukaryota > Metazoa > Arthropoda > Insecta > Lepidoptera > Nymphalidae > Boloria > Boloria selene. The sequence goes on from HG993142.1 coordinate 8,684,864, forward strand.
GATAATAAATCCAAGAGATTGCGGGTCCGATAATGATTTGATTCACACAAGCGGCCTTTTAAATTTGTGCGTGTTGCAGATACATTTATGGAGGTGTCTCTTAATTAAGATGCCATGCCTAGAATCTCTGAAGATAATTTTAGCGGAGTTAGCTCGTTTGTTCTTGACTTCGTCGGTTGTATTTTATTTAAAGGTCAACATAAAATAGAATATTGTTTTATTTATACCTTTTTATTAACTAAAGTTGTTCGGGAAATCTCAATATAGGTTTGAATTTGATGAAAAAATGATTAATAAATCATAACGACACTTTCGGATTCTATATTTTTATTTTCTGTAACTAAAAAGTTTATTTTTACTATTGAAATTTAATTTATAAAAAAAATATTTATTTTCATATAGGTAGGTACCTATATTTAAAAAGCAACTATGTAAATTGTAGTTAGGTACCTACTAGTTTAGTTGAATGTTATCTAGTTTGACTAAAAAGGGATTGATCTTTTATCCAACGCAAGGCAAAAGGGGCAAAGGCCAACAAAAGATAAAAGAGATATATAAGTGGCCCTTGGCAGTGCCATCAAGTCGTTACAAGAGCAGTAAAATATTTCAAATCGTGCCCAATGCCGCGGAAAACGGAAGTTACACATTTCGCTCTCCGCTTGGGGATCGGCCTTTACAAAAATAATTATAATTTGAGTGTGCTTTTTCGGTAGATAATGTAATTCTTTATATAATTCATTTTGAGGCTCTACTTATATTTTTTCGAAATTCTATCATTAAATATTAACTGAATAAGAATAGTTTATATAAAAGTAATAATCAAATTCATTCTAATTCATCCAGCTATTCTACCACAAAATAATAACTACCACGCAATATATAAATGTTCACATCTTAATAGTAGTCCAATAATACTACATCATTATGACATTGCTAAAATCAATATTGCAGAGCTATCGTACAGTACTATAAGGTACTATAATTCTATACGTGTGCATTCACATAATAGGTATAATCAAATTTATCGCTGCCCCGCGGCCATTCCCATGAAACAACAATGGATTACAATTAGATGCAAATATCATTCAAAGGGATGTTAACGCGTCAGAAGGGTTACCATCCAAGCAAATATGGACCGGAGTTGTTAAATTTCCCAAGTGACCACCCTCGTATGAAGCAATAACGGTCATTTTAAACTTATATCTATATAGCTATTACACAAATTACAAAGGGTCAAGTTTTACATTGAATATTTTTCTAAAATTAACCAATAGGTGGTGTTTGTTTATTTAGAAGAATCTTAGGTAATGTTTCATTAGGACGTGTAGCAAATTATTATTTACTCTTATGTATATGATATAAAAAAGTTGTATGTATAGGAAGGTAAATAGAAATTATAATAGCTTATTAGAATGTTACAATAATTTACATATTTATATTTAGTTCTTTCTTATTTTTCTTTTAGTTTTAAATAACATACTTTCAATGAATATTATAGTAAATATTGGTGCTTATATCAAAATATTCCGCTACAGAAGCCCAGTATATTTACAAATACAATATCCCGATAGTGTATCAAACAGGGATATGTTTCTGTTTAACGGAGCGGGCGGTCGTTTCACGCTTGGTCGCCATACACGATACTGCAATGGATACAATAAACCGAATTTATTTTGCATTTTGTCTTTATGTTTTTATTTTACCCCAAAATATTTCAAAAATCATGAAAGTAGTTTTCATTCTATGTTACATAGATGGCGCTATCAGTCTTAATATTGAAATACATAAAGCATACATCCTCATATTATGAATAGAAATTATTCATTTAATTAGAAGCAAAATGTTTTTTATTTTTCATATTAATTATTATATATTCATGTAAAATGCTACAAAATATAAAAATGCGTCTATAAAGCTTTCCTTCAAACATAACATGAAGTACCCAAGTATCACTGTATCAAAGTAACGCTTTCGATTTTCACAAGTTTCCCATATGAACTTGTTACCATAAATTCCATATTCTTCCCAACATTATGCATGGAAATGTACTTTGGATGTTGGAGCGAAAATTATTCCATGTAGGCGTTCCCTTTGACGTTTATGTGCTTGTTGAATAATGTTTTATTTGCATAGCTTTTTGTAACTTCTCCTCACCGTACTATTGCGATCATCCGTTATTAGATAAGATAAAACAAATTTTAGATATTACATATATTTACATCTGTAGTACGAAACTATCGTAAAATCTTTATCTCACAGTGAATTCTCGGCTATAGTAGGTAATCAGAAGGTTGCGTGTTCATATAGTAGGTAATGTTGTAGTAAGAATATGTCGCCTTTCAAATATAGTTTTATTATTATATGTTAACTATATATCCTCTAACCTATACGTATCTTTAATTAAAACAAGTACATAAAGCATGTTTAGTAAAAGAGGAAATTAAACACTTTTAAATAATTAATTAATGAAAAAATACCAAATAAACTCCTGCTATTTATTTGAAATATTTCTAAATACAAACACGAAAATTAACCAATTAAGCACTTCATAATACCATGTCAATGAAAATAATAACTAATTTCATTAACAGAGGTAGTGAATGATCGCGTGACTACATGTCATAAATCAGTGCGGGCCATTTTAATTGTAATAAAAACTACTTTAGTAAGTGGGTTATTATAATCTGCATACACAATGGTACCAAATATATATATATACCTATAGTATATATATATTTTTTACTTTTATATACGCAACTTTTTTCTCAGCAGAAACATGTTCTTATGTACGTAAGTTCGTATGTACAAATAATGAAACAGATGAAGTGCATTGTTATCGCGTTTATATGTATTATATAGGTAACAACGGTCAATACTTTTCTTTTGTCTATACATTTTACAGAATTACTACTTATCTAATAATTATATATATAAATATTGTACGGCGTTGTTATTATTTAAATGTTAATTATTTATTCATTCATTTAAGTACACTGTGTCTTTCAGCAATTAACTAAAAGAGAGAGAGAAATATACAATCATACATACATATAGGTGTATAAAAATCAAGCACAAGCATCATATATTTTACACAAAAACCATTACAAACACGATATGTTACAATTATAAGATAAAAAATAGTTTCACCTATTGTTATTATTACTATAAACTTCATGTTATAACAACATACGATCAAATTATATAAAACACATCAAAACTAACAAGGAATGGCTGCAAACGTTATAGCGAAACAATTTACGCCTACAAATACTTAAGTTACATAACGATACGCGAACCAAATACGCTTTCGGCAATAACCGGGCAACATTCTAACAATTTAATGTGGCATAAACAATACGAATACTCGTACTGGCTGGTAGTACGCGCCTTCGGCATATGTAGCCGCGTACGGGCCATATTTATGGTCTATGGTATTGTGGTGCGATCGTTACCGTATATCTGAGTGGGGGCGTACAGGGGTGCCCTATCATGAATCGTGATACGCACAAACCATTCCAAAGCGACCCGCACAAACTTGCTAATGTTGCCACAACTGAACCGCTGTGATGAATCGTCGAGGTCACCTGAGCTGGTGCCAGTAAAAGGGTTGTTGATTGGACAGGGCACTCCTGGGCTCGCTCGACAGTGGATGTTAATGGCTTTAATCGCCCTTAGTGTCTCAACAATTTATGTTTCATTTTCGATCTCGTTATGCATGTGGATTATGCACGTTTTGATCCCCGAATCGAAATACGTAATGGTCATGGAGATATGTAAATTTAGAATATAATCCTTCTGTGATAATTAAGGTTATAGGACCTAAAAAACTTTTGAATCAAGTTATTTTATGTATAAAGTAATTAATGAAATACATGCAAAGATATTATTTTTAAGTTTAAATATGTTACTATGTGTTAAGTAATAATTAACATAAGTATATGTGTTAAAATAACTAATTTTAAACATGCATTTGCTTGGGTAAAACGTAGTTACGTGTATTTCATCAAGCTGTTGACTTGTAACACCTAAATCTATGTACAGAAAAAAATACATAAAATTGATATTTCTTTTATTTTTAATAGGAATAATAAAGTAAAGAAAAATTATATTTATTGTTAATTTTAAAAATATATTTACATACTAACTATTAACTAAACAATACAATGTTCTATTACAAATTTAAACATGCTACGAGCATGACTAGAATTTAAAGACATAATATAGTGATTATACCTAAATATTTATGTTATAAGTCAGAAATACATATAATGTGGATTGTATTAATACAGGTGCTATTATCAGAATTTAAAACAGGATTACCACAGCATAGCTAGGCCGGGGTTATCGCGGCGCGCCGGGGCGGTCGGATTTCACCAGATCCAACCGGATTTGACCGGATTTGGAAGGATTAATCCGGATGCAGCAATGCTGGTGTGCTTTGTCGCGATATCAAAAGTTTTATTTTACGTTTTGAAAGCTTTTTATTGCTGAATTTCAAGTTAATTAGTAGATACCACAGACTACAAAGCATGCAATTGTTAGAATCACAAAATTTATTTAGTATTATGATGTGCCAGTACTTTTTACCAAAATAGTAGATCAGAATGACCTATTTAAAAAAAATTATAAATACAGATAATTTTATTGCAATTTAAATATAAGAGATATATAAATTATATTATTTTAATAGATAATATTAAAATGTCTCTTGTAATGACAATTTCATTTATTATATTCTAATGAAATAATGCGAAATTTAAACAAAACAAATAATAAAATCCATAAAAGCAAGTATATTCAAACAAAACTTCGTCACACAATCTCTTGAATCCCCGCAGCGACGTAGACCCGCTACGGCGTAGCACTAACATATAATCCTTTTCGCTACAATGGCAATTTCAAACTTCCTTAGGGGCTTCGGATAATCTTTCTTTATATCGAAGTTTCTACAAATATATATACTTCTAAAAATAAGAAGCGACTGCGAATTTTCTCTCCCTTTTCCGCCCTGTAGTAAAATTAGGTGCGAGAGTAGGATAAAATATACGATCTAAGAAAACTTTAGCTTCACTTCTCAATAAAGAGGGTAGAACAGTAATGTGTATTTAAATTCTTAGCTCAAGTGTTATAATTCTATTTTTTAATTTAATTTTTACTGATGCTATAAATCTTGAGGGGCAAAAGTTATATAATTTTTGATTGAAATTACTATTATCGTTTCAAGACTTTAATAAAATCGTAATATTAAACGTGACACTACTACGTGACTATTTAACTAGTAAGTATTTATAACATTTACATTAACTTATATTTATTATCATTATTATAGTTAAATAACACATAAAATTAAATTTAAATACTATCTTATATATTAAAGTTTTTAAATAAATTAAACATTAAATATCCAATAAAAATTACCTTATCTAATAATGTGAATCTGGTCTCGAAAATTAAGGTATTTACATTTTAACTTATTGAATATCTTACGTTAAAATTCTTAGACATAAGCACATCGTTTCATATTAAATATAAATATAAAACAGGTATAATACAAAATAATCTATATCAATTCTTATTAATTTCAGGAGTGGAAAAGTATTACTTTCATAGCTATTTTAATAGGTAATTTTCATAAACAAAGTCGGGATACCAAAGGGAGGAGGGGGAGAATGGCGCGGGTTCCTTTCCAAGATAGAAAACAGCTCTGGAGCTCGTATAATGGGTTTTTGGAATGGCGTCGTCCGTCTTGCCTCCATCTCCCCACCCCTAGCCACCCCGGGACGAGAAAGGATGAATTCTTATTTCCTCATCTAGAGGCGTCCGGTGCAACCCTCCATGTAGATTGCCTTTTTCTCGTGGAACCTTCGTATAACATAACAATGGCTTGTTTTCAATTTTGTTTTGCCTTTCTTTCTCCTTTTGATAATGTAATATGTACAGAATCGCCTTTGACGATGACTCTAATTGTTTGAAGGAAAATAAATTTAATATTTGTTTATTTCCAATTAAGACCTGAAAAGCAAAGCACGTACATATATAAGCGTTTGTTATAATAAAGATAATTAATTACCATATCGATTATGTTATGTTATTGATAATTAATAATTATTATATAAAGTTAAAAAGTAAAGTTACCTATGATTCTTTTTCTCGAATTAATTAGGTATAACTTGAAAAAAAAATTCTTTGTAAGGGATATAAGTGCTTCAATCAAATACTTTAATATATACGCAGATCGTTATCGTAATATATTTAAAATGGCAAAAGCAACTGCATTCATGAAGTGAAATGCGAGCCAAAAATACTTTGAAACCGTGCCAAAACACACAGAATGGTCATAAAGCATCCCATGTTATAACATACTTTAATTTACTTTACCTTTAAATATACCGGAACTTTATAAACGTTTTATTCGTTTATATAAAAAGTAGGACAATGCGTATTTCTGTATTAATTTTTAATATTTTTTTTATTATAATAATGTTGAAATGAAATTGTGAACTTAATACGTGGATACATGAATATGTGAATTTAATTCATTAATATAATAAGTACGAGAGATTAATTTATGAGAGAAAAATGGATATATTATTACCATTATGATAGGTATCTTACCAAACCTTGACGTTGAAATTGCTTCCCAATACTGGAACGAGGATAATCGATGCACGATGAACTCTGCGTAGAATAAACGTAGTATTACATAATGATAAAAGCTATTATAATATATTATGCAACTATTACTAAATATATACCAATATTTCATTTAATTTGCAATATCACTTGTTTGTGATATTGCACTCATTATTATTAATATCATTTCGTTTTATAATATACCTTATTAATTCAAACTATATAAAACATGAACAATTATAAAACATTTGCTGGTATACCAAAACGGTATATGTCAACCATATTATATTGACCCCAACTTTCATATTGTTTGACCTATATCAGATCTCATTGTAATTGGTAGGGGAGTTAGCTTGAGCATCTAAGGCTATTACACAGCGATCATAGCAGTTGTCTGAAATGAGGTCTTACCCCAAGGATAAACAAGTAACGTGTGCGCGAAATTACCGAATTCATATTTCGTTTCTACGACTCCCTTTGAATCTTGTAATGTTAAGATATTGTAAACGGCATGATGCTCTACTTTAGTACTTACTAAAAATGCTGCGAATACTTAAAACGTATTAAAAATCTTTTTCTATTCTATAAAAAATCTTTTTTTATCTAGCCGGTCTTTCCCTGTTATTTTTAATACTTTTATAATCTTTCTATAGGTCTTTCTCTTCTTCTTTTACTTCTAAGGTTTTTTGTCACCACAGATGTATGTAACATGACCAGCTCATTATCATTTAGGTTTCTTCCAGTACATTGTTATTAAGAAATTTTTAGTAGGTACTTTAAGACATATTTGTGGTTTTTTATATATTAACACTTTTTTTTGTTCTAAGAACAACGGGAACTCTAAAGTAGGTATGTATAAATCTATGTGAACTATAAATCAAGTTTCACTCATTATAAGTAGTATATATGTACTATGTAATATTTAATAGTTGTGGAGCTAACTCACAGCCGTGCAATTGAGAGAGGACTCAAAAAGTTTTTGTAACATCAACATAAAAATGGCTTTACTTATGTCCATAGAATTTTAAAGTATTCACGTTGAAGCATGTGTTTTATAGGTGTAACCTCCGTTTTGTGATTTAAGGCGAGTGTATTAATAGTACAGTAATAGAACCTTCTAGTCAAATTTTGGGATTATATTCATACTTAGGTATATCCTTAGTTACCCTGGTAAATATCCAAATGATTTTTTTTTATTATTGTAATAATAGCTTTTATTTTAGTTTAAAAGCATGTACGGCTTGTTTTGTTAAATTTAAAAACCTTAAAAATAGCACTAAATACGCTTTGCTTCTAATGGGATCAACTTTGAGGTATACTCTATTTTATTAAAAAGGAATCATTGAAATCTGACTACATTGTAAAAAGTTTTACGTGGTGAAGCAAAAAAATTCTCTAGATGAAAAATTAATTATCACCAATTTGCTTGATCAAGTCAAATCTAATTATAAGTATCAAATTGGAACTAACCATTTTCAAACAAAAAAGAATTGTTTAATAAATGACGGAGTTCTGAGGTACAAACATAAAACCGAAGTGAAAACATCCTTCTTTTTGAAATCGGTTGAAAATAATCTGTTACCAACGTTAATGTACATATAGTTACTCAACGGTTTGGTTCAAAATAAATTTAAGGGAATAACAATAAAGTGGGATGTAGTCCCTGTACGCTAGATTTATGCTTATCTCATAGCTATAAAGCCGTATTAATGGATATAAACATATCAAAAGGCGGAGGACAAAAGAGGTTACACATAAGTTTAGAATTATCTGAGACAGCAATACTAAGAGCGGTGCTAAGCAAGATGTATTGAGTTAAATATGTTTATTTATTATTATTATCGTTGAAAGTGGTTAAATAAGTTGTTACTTAAGTCTCTTGTACATTACAGGACAGTCTTACATTATGAGACAGTGACTGTTTTAGTGTTGAAATCGCTATCATTTTTTACTAAAATAATAATTTGGTAAAGATGAATTAATATAACAACAAAATAACAATTTAAATATAAAAGTAAAGTCACCTTCCTATGCCAGCTCGGCGGAAAAGTTCCTTAGATCCATTTCCTGTGTTTGCCATCTCCGCACTCGGGACGCGATCTAACACAAATACATTTTCCCCTTGAGCCTTGAATAAATCTGAGCACTCTAAAATGTATGTGAGCTTTTGTTACGAGCTTTAGACTTATAATGTATGTAAACATATACTTTCACAATTTTTATCATAGTAATAGGAAACATAAATTTGAGCTTGGGAGAGTGCGCTTTTTACTTCCTCGCTCTATGACAATACCAGGAACAGAAAATTATGCCATTCGCTTTAATAAATAGATCCCTTGATATTCTTACAAAGAAGCTTAAGCTCAACAAATTAATATGCATGTAGAGTTCTACTCTTACTTTATCTCCACAAATACTTAATATCTATTATAATACGATACACTTAATAAATATAATAATAATATATAATTTTCAAATGCCTTGACTGTAACTAATTTGTTATTTAAAATTTAATTGATAAGTGAAAAGATGTGTTTATCTATATGAAAAAATGTAGTAGAGGCTTTATAGGCGTAATTTGTTCATATCCATTTAACTACTATGGAAATCTTCATCTCACTGCTACTGTGATAATATTACCCTTTAAATATAATGTTAAGTGGTTTATCTTTTATCAGAGTATAGTTAAAAATAAAAACTTGGATAAAGGAGCTAATTTTAAATGTTAATTTAAACGTGCTTAAAACTTCAATCCCTTAATAAAAATATAGATAATTTTATCTGTTTTATTCACATATACTCGCAATCAAAGGATGCGGTCGCTCATAAAAATTAATGGTTACAAACACTCCATTCCAAAGAGTATAAGTTGGAAACAAATCTCTACGGTCTGGTCAGTGAGATAAATATTCTAGAAATAATTAAAAAATCAAATATTTTATTATATTTTTTGTTAATATTTTATCGTAAATTGATTCTGTATATTATATCACAAAAGTAGGCATGATTTAAATATAAATTTATTAATTATTTAAGCATGTAGCGAAAAATTCGTAAAAGAAAAAGATTTAATATTATACTCAAGTTTTATTTAAGATAAGCTATAGTTTTAAATATATTTTATTTAAGAATACATAGTTGCCATGTCTCTTCTATGAATTTTTATCATCGTCTTAAGTCCCACGTCGCAGTCAACAATAGCGCTCGATAGTGGTACAATAACCCGCCTTAAATGGCCCGGAACTTTTTCTAATGGTTTATTTAAAAATCACAATTTTCTTTGAAAGTTTCTTTTTTTCTCATAAATCACTTTTATGTCCTCCAGAACTTTGATCTGAATTGCTTTTATACGATGTTTGCGTTGTTCCTCTGTATAAATGTGATTTAGTGATATGTTTTGCACACAAAGCTTCTTTATGCGTCTACCTTAAATGATATTTCAAACGACTAGCAATAAGAGAATTCATGAAAGTAGTTAAGTGCAACTTTATATTATTGAAATTGCTTTCGACTTTATTTATGTATGCAGATACAAAATAAACTTATATTATTAACATTCTAGCAAATTTTTATCGGTAGGTAATTATTATTTATTTATAAGTAAAAACAAAGTAAAGTTCAAAACTACAATCAATCTTGCAATATAACTTGTATAAATATTATTGTCAATTCTCAAAGTAATATTCATTGATTGTATATGAGTATTTAATGAAAATGGAATATTTCACAAAATTATTATTCATAAAGATTCCCCTAAGATGGTCTCGAGTGTTTATAGTCTCATAAGCGGTTTGTTAGAAGTCGGCCCACCCGAGCCAGTATCGAAGTCCTTACAATCGCGTTTACGACATATAAAACTTAGTCTTTATAGTCTTGATGTACATAAACGCTGTTTTTACGTCTTTTTAATTAATTGTATTGTCGTTAAAGGCCATATCAGTTTTGTCATGATGACGCCTAGTGATTCAATAAAACGGATTTGATGGCCCGACACTTCATAAAAATCTCATAAATGTCTGACAAAATGATGTTGCTCGCGTTAAATATTTTTTAAATAGCTTAAAGACTAATAGACAAGATACTTTGTATATTAGAAACAATCATAATTAATATGTCTTACATAAAATAATGATAAACATCTTGGTTATTGCAAAACTTTAAATGGCTTTTTGTAATATTATTCAAATAAAATCGTTATATCAGTCGCGCCACAAACGACACTAAATATATATTTATTAGGTAATAAATTAAATTTAAAACTAACTTGTAAGATTGCCTGGACCCAGTATGTTAGTCACAGCATGCGACCTCGTTATTAGTTACAAATAACTTTATATAGGTACCTTCTACAAATAATCTTTATTAATCGTTTAATATTCTAAGCAATATAACATTTTCTTTAACTCTATGAAATCATATAGTAAAGTTATGTAGGATTTGTTTCTTTTTTATAGATTATTCTTATTAATATCAATTTAAGAAGAACGCGTAAATAATAAATTCTAAAGTTATTAAATCATCAAATTATACTTTCGATTTAAAAATCCAACCCTCTAATACCACTGACGGTATTTACGACCAGTATCAATTAATTTTTCCCTCTTTTTACTCCGTCAACAGTAAAGAGTACAAAGTGGCCATAGGCACAAATACAAGTGGCTATAAAATGAATGTAGCTGAGTCAGTACGGGCTGGCGTCTCTATTGCGCATGTGCGGTACATTCCGGCACTTTTATTGATTTCAGTAGCACTAACGGGCCATAAAGCCGACGTGCCGGACTGGAGCCTTTACTCTATGCCCCTTATTAGGTACTCGCGATCCAGTGTATTCTACTTGTTAACTTTTTAAAGGAAAGCAGTCTCTTTATTACAATCAGATCGCTACTTGATTCTATATTATCTAATAATTTAATGTTTTATTGTAGTATTAGTACAATTATTATAAGTTTCGTAACTTAATAATTATAGTAAAATAAGTATTAGATAAATAATATATTGAGATTTACTTTCATTTCACGTAGTAATGGCCTAATAAATGTCGTTTACAGCCAATAATAACGAAACGTACGTATTTTCGGATTAACATAGGAAGTTGACGATCTTAATTGCGGGCGATGTTGTCGGGGAGTCGCTTGGTCATTACGACCGGTGGACCTGCACTATATTATTTTGTTAGTGCGACTCATTTAGGAGGGTTCAGTAAATGTTACGAAACATGCGGTTGCAATTAACTGTTGAGATGGTAACTTTTCTCAATAACCTTTGTTTATTATAAACGAATGAAGTATATTAGGTATATATCTCTTATAATAAATACAAAGTAGAAATGCACGGAATATATTCACTATAAGACTGAGATTGTAGACCGAAAGTACATAATATTTCTCAAATGTAATACGAAAAGAGAACATTAGTGGGTGTTCGTCGTGTAATATCGACGGAGCGACGGCTGCGGAGGTTCTATTGCGGCCTTTATTAAAAGTAAATTTCTCGCCGCAGAATGTCCTCAAAGTCTGTTACAATTTTAACCAACGGAATGATACCACAAAACGTTTTAATTCACAAAATAATGATATTTCATAGCAATATTTTGTTAAACACGACCAATGAATCTTCATACTTTATATACAGTAAACATTTTGTTTCATTGCAAAATTACTGAAGCATTTTCATGAATTATGATTCTCATAAACTTCGGAGAAAAACAAGTACAAAGAAGAAAAATACATCTCAATCAACTTACAAAGTGATCCAGCTCCAAATTGAATCAAACGTCGTACCTACAATAGGTACAATATGTTCAATAGAGAAAGTAGCGCGGCAGTGAAGCGATGATTTCGCTACATTTCCCGCGACCGTAACGACGCTCGGAATCGCCTTGATGGACGCCATGAATGAGCTCTCACAACATAAAGAAATCCCCTTAAAAAGGGTAGCGAGGGAGGAATATCAAAACCCAGTGGCGCTCAAACCTTTCATACAAAATAGTGGGCCAAGGGCTCTACATATTAGTGTGTCAATCAAATTTGGTAACGTCTATTATAAATATAGAAAAATTATAAATATACTTTAGAAAAAAAACATTTTATAATTAGAATAAGAGTGTTTAAAAACCCAACATGCAATCTACGTTCTACGTACATACCTACTTGACATTATTAATATAAAATGAAAGAGTGAATTCAAAAATACCCTAGCTACGACGTAAAGGCAGCAGTGCAGATGTGCAGAAATTAAAATTCATAACTGTTTGCATGTCTCATAAAATCGCGATATTAAAATAATATACTAGTTATTGCCTGCGGCTCCTCATAATAGAGAGAAGGCATTTTTTTAATTCTTAATACATTAATTATGTATTAAGAATTTAACTTAGTTGAGCCGTTACGGTTCATACCGTATAAAAGACACAAACACTCATAAATATTAAAATTTTGATTTTATTTAGAAAAATAAAAGTAAAATAATCAGTAAATATTTATGATAATGTTATAAGCATTATGTATATAATTAGATATTTTACTATATTTTATCACACAACGTTACCTCTATGTACCTACCTAAATACTATCAAACCATAACGCCTAACGGCGTTACGCGACGGTACTTTTAATCAATTATAGAAAACATCGATTTGGCTATTATTGGGAAAATTTATTGTAATTGTTCAATTTTTGAGAAGTAATAAGTAAAGTAATAAATACGATAAATTTTTTTTTAAATTCTTAAATAATTATGTGGCGTAAAATATTTAAGAAGTAAGTAAAGTTTGAGCGCCAGTGTAAGGCAAAGTTTGCGACGTAGACGGGACTAAGCTGAGGGTGCTGTCTCATTAAGAGCATCTAGATTCTGGATTTTGCGCTATTTGGATAAGCTGTTCTTAAAATAAGATCTAATTACCTACTTGCACAATGTAAGAGTAGTTAATGTTTAAGACATGCTTATAAGAATGAAAATGGCAGCTCTTTTTAAATGACATTTTAATTTTTTCAATGTAATATATTTTTATTAATATACTGTGACGGCAAGTTATAATGATTATGATGATGAATGATGATTATTATGATATCTGAAATAAACAACAATAGTTAATTAAATATTTAGAAATGCTTATTTCATTCAACTGTGTTTCTTATCAGATACCATCTAAAGTTATACCTACTAGTGTCTTTGTTATCTATCTAAATATGTTTCACATTATTCAGTACATAAAAAAATACATACAACTCTAATAAAAGCTGTCAAAATAAATATAAAACGTCCACCTATGTATTTTTATTTAAATAACAAACACACGAAATTTCCTGTTTCCTTTAAAAGCTAATTTAAGTTATTAAACTAAAATATTTAATATTTACACTACATAATGACTTTATTATGTCTATTAGCTAATTTATATGCATATTTAGTAAACAATAAAATCATATTAAAGAAAATATATTATTATTAAAGTAATACATACCTATCAATAGTTTTACGAAGTTGGAAAAAGAATAATAGAAAATATAGTAAGGTAGCTAAAGTTTCTAAGGAAATATACAGCAACCCATTACGCACAACATAACTCGTTAGATTTACTGTAACAAAACAAGCAAAAATATCATCCCGTGTTGCAGTAAATCGCAAAGTTGCTACCGAAGCGTATGACCTCCCTCGCAAGGGGAGTAAACAAAACAAGTTTTTCCACGGACTAATAAATAAGACGAGGGTCTTAGGATGCTATCCCCACTTTTAAATTGTGTGTTTGATTTGAATGTTTTAATCCTTACGCGTAACACGGTCTCAGCTGCCACTTTGTTGGAATTACACAATTGCTTGGTTCGTTATTTTAATATGAGATTAGACACTTGTGTCGGTAATTGCATTAATTTAAATGATGTTGTATGAGATAAAAAATATTTTGTTTTTTATTGTTTTAAAAATTTTTTTTTGTTTATTTAAAATCTTCATCTGCACAAATTAAATCTGATTTCATTTTATAAACATATAGTTACATTTTAAAATTAAATGAATTTCTTATAAAAATATAAAGAGACAAAGTGTTGAAACTGATTCTTTATTATGATTATCTTAAATTAACATTAAAATAAATTATGTGGTACTATTTTTTATGTATTTTTTAATATTTAAATGTTAACTGTATAATTGTGTAACTATCTAATTCACAATAAAATACTAAGTTTCCTATATCAACTAAGCCTTCTAAAACCTCGCGTCGAGGGGTCTCCTTGGTGACCCCGGGCGATGAAAGTAACGACCCGGGGTATCAACAAAAGAGCAATAAGATATGCTGGGAAAAACTAGTATGTAGGCCCCAAGGGAGATATCTTGCCAGCGCCGGTCTCGCCTTTCGGGACTCAAGAAAATGTGTTTTCCACGATTTGTTTAGATAAATAATGCATAAGATACATTCACTGAGTATGAATAAGTAGGTACGAGTAGGTATAATACTAAAAGTATTTTAGAGTTTAAGATTTCATATTGTCCGTTTTATGCCGTGTTAGGTTAATAAAATAATAATGTTACTATACCTACTTTAATATTATACTTAAGGAAACTTGAACTAATTGCAAGTTTATCAATTACTTCTGGATAAATAGTTCTTTCTAAATACCATTTATGGGTATTTTAATTCGAATAATAATTTTTAAATCTCTCATCAACGATATAGTTATAAATAAGGCAAGTCAAATCTATAATAGTAATTTTATTCAAGACATAAACATAACTCAGCTACGATTTATGGTCCTTTGATATAAATGTTTATCTAGAAGACTTGGAATTGATGTTATAGTTTTCGCAATATATAGGTATAATTTGCACGTCCCGGACCGAGCAACACGTCACCGGGATTGCCGCGTATATCCCGGTAATTGGAGCGCAACCCAAGATTCCACTTTCTTTATTGCAAATAAACTAACCCCTGTAGCCAGCCTCTTCTGTGCAATTTAAAAGCGATTACCGGATTACACGTAATACTGTAATCGTTTATTTAAATTACTTATAATGTACCTATTAAGTTAAGTTTTATACAAAAAAATATTTATGTATATTAAATTATACCTAGAAATAGGTATCTATAGTCATGTTTTTATGAATTATTATTTATTTTAGTTCGTAAGAAAGCTTTTTTATCCTCAGATATAAATAGAAGAGACGCTTTATTATATTTGACGCTTAAGATTTTCGGTGTCTACTTCTTCACTAATTTTCACTTCTAATAGCTAGTGCTAGTACACTAAAATGGTACCTACTATGGACCCAAAAATGATCATAGACAAGCGGATATTATAAGCTAGTTTATTATAATTACTAAGTCACTTATTTTTACATAATATTTCACTTTTATTGCGACATGAGTTAAGTTAATTTAAAGTCATACCTCATTGTTCTAGGGACTTGAGATCTCTTTTCGGCTATTCCTATAGCACAATGAGAGTAAGAGAATAAAGTATTGTGCCCGGGCCTGTGCTTGCGCACACAATTGCGCGCTATTTATATCCCGCGTAGATTCATTAACCTGAAAAACATTGGCCACATCAAAAAAAACATTTTGCTTAATAAACATTTTTAAACACATTACTAAATAACAGTATGCCACTAGTTTATTTGTAATCTAACAAGAAATGTAGATTATATTAATGATGAAAATCTTTAAAAAAAGTAATATAACAAGAATATAAAAAAATTGGGGTAGGTATAGGAATCATTAAGTGTAAATAAATATGGTAACACTTTGCGGAGGTGAAGGGAATCTATTCCCATACAACACACAAATCACATAGCCTAGAGGCTGTTTGTACAAATTCAATATGCATGGGTTATAATCACGGAATAGTTATAATAATCTATAAATTATAATATAAGTATTACATAATATCTTTGTGTAATAAATAATAATAGCTATTAAAAATATTGTGTAAAAGGTTCCATACGTACATTTAATTCCAGCCTTTTTTAAAACAAATAAACTTTTTTCGAAAAAATCTAACGCTTTTTGTACAGAGAAAAACGGCGCTACCGTCGGTACTCACTAGACTGAATAATTGCTAACTCCGCTCCCTTTTTATTTACTTTTAGATTTATTTTGTTACTTCCATATAAATATAGTATTTTCTTTTTATATAAAAATATATTCTTTGTTCTCTTACTAATGTTTTTCGAAAATTTATGGGTAATTGTATTTACTACATGGTGTACAAATATTTATACGTTATTATTCACTTTGCAAACGTTACTTTAATACATAATATACTTGTGTGAATTATAAGTTTCAGAGATGTTTTTGTATTAATATAACTAGCGACTCACCCTCGATTCGTTTGGATTCGTCCCTAGATTTAGCGCGAGTGAACAGACAGATAAAAAAGAGTTGAGTTTTTTTATGTTTGTACCGTATATACTTCTATATGAATTTAGTGAAAGCTGTTTCTTCAATTTTATTTATATGTATAGATAAGTATATTATTATCACGTTAAAATTATATCTTTTTTATCTTTAATATACTCAATAATAATAAAAACTTTATACCAAATGTTAAATTGAAATAGATGGTAACTTTGAGCTCTGTAAGCAGACTCAATGGACGGCAATGAATAGCAATTTATATGCACTAAATGTGCCAAGCAATTATACTGCATTTGCGGCACACTGCTGTAGCCATGGTATAGTAGTATGTTATATTGATAACTAACACTAATATAACTTTGCATTAATTACTAGTTGAGGACATAGATATAAGGAGAAATAAAACTTTATAATAATTTTAATTCCTTGTCTGCCTGTGTGAATTGCTTGGTAGCTTCCAAAATGAATTAAGTATGTTGTTTTATACCATAAGTCGATGTAACATAAGCATGGGTGTTGACTTTACAGATCGTAGGTAGAATTATTATTTTTGGCTCATACAATGATTTTAATACCTTTAATAATAATAAACGTAAAAATATTATTATATCAGACTGTTAAATACGCATATAAAACTAATTTGATCACTGTATAAACACATTTGATATTAAGAAAAAAAATGAAGGCATCCAGTGCAATTATAAATATTACCTATATTAAAAGTAAAATTTGTACTAAAATTTCACCATCTCTTATAATATACATTTAAACTAAAACTTTACTAAGGGATGTCTAGTAAAATAATCGAATCAGCTGCCATAATTCGTTCAAGGCACAGCGACAAGGGAATAGACCGCGGCATTCTCATATAGAGTTGTCAAGGGCGGGGTCTCGTGATGAATTGGAAACATCGTAGCGGGGGGACGAGGGGGTGTTTTTTAAGGGAGTAAGGGAGCGGGGACAGGGGGCTTGATTAATGGCCTCGCTAGAGGGAGCCATGTTCATTATACCGACGGAACGATGTGTTACTTGCCTACTAATATATTTTGCTTTCGGTGGCTTCGAGCCGAACGTCGGGTATGTTATTAGTTCATTATTTTAGGCATTTTTATTTCTTCCGGAGATGAAAAATGACATCACTGATTACGGGACGCATACGAAAATAGGTTATGTTCGATGTTTTTTAAGATAATAATTTTGTGCGGCTCCGTGTGATATTTGGAATAGGACGTTAATTGACTTTATGGCTCAATTTAAACATGTAATGGGTTTGGTGAAGATTTTTTATGATATAGTTAACATTTTGTTCTAATTATGAGATAAATGCTACGTTATAGTCTCATAAGTTTTATGGAATCAGATTATTAATAAGTAGGTAGGAGGTACCTATCCATTAATACTTAGGAAGTTCGCTCGAGACTCACTTTTCAATATTTAAGTACCCATTTTGTAAGATATTTTTTTCGGAGAAGATCAACTACTCCCGTGAATTATTTAAAGGGTTGCTGCTTACGAAGATAGGAATCCGACTAGTACATTTTTAACGATAAAAGAGTGCTTTAAACTGCGACCTTAAATATCTAAGCTTGTAATAAGAGAGCTGACGGAATTTTTAAACCAGGCGAATAATGCAAGCCATTTCTGTACACAAGTAAAATGTTTTAAATGACACTATTATTTAACAATCGTCGACTATCAAAACAATTGAAATGGGAAATCCCATCCTCTGCATTATTTTAGCCATAATTTTGATTTCTTTTTATATAATGTTATTACCAGCATTATTAGATATATTTTTTTATTGACTTGATTTGTTCTTTGTATTAGATACTAACTTTAGGTATAGGTACTATTTATTTATATAAGATTTCAATGCATTATGTGTACCTAACTGTTAGGCAATAGGTATTAGTTTTACGAATGTTAATAATGCGCCTTTAATGAAATTTCGGTTGCGATTGTTATTCTGGGTAAATATCTTTCTACTTATGTACATCAAGCGCTTCAGTAGGTACTAGACCATTGTATACAGAACTTTTTTTTCTTTATCTAGTACTTTGCTGTTGTTGAACATACTCAGCGCGATGTATTGACATTGTATTGAGGTTTTTCTCTCAAATATAATATTCTGAAACCTCGCATTAAGTCAACAGTATCACGTCATTATCATCTGTACGCACGCCCGCTAAGCACATAACATTAAGCAAACAAAACGGCTCGACTTGTGTATTCCATTCGCACGCCACGCTTAAAATAGAAACAATAGCCCCATTAAAAATCCGCTCTCGGATATTTTCCCGGCGTATCCCGTAGCTCGCATAAATCGGTAGCTTTCCGCCGAAGCTATTTCCAAAGGAACGTTTTCTATTCCACGCCGTGCACCCGTTTTTCTTAGACTCCCATTATAAGGCGTGGGGGCATTACCCCACAAGGGAGCGACCCACACCCGAAACTAGAGGTTAAGTCGACGTATAGGCCGTTATGAAAGTTTATAAGTAAAATGGATGATAATTATACAAGAACGTATAAGGCATGTTTTTAAAAGATATCACCTAAAGAGTTTCTTGTGCGCACTCCGCATAGAAAATGGATCTTTGAATTAATCTCAGTGCGAACGCAATGTCGTGATCAGAATAATTTTGTATCATCTGATATTATAATGTTCCGCCCTCTGTTATCGAGAATAAACACTACTGTTAAATATTGTTAATTTAAACTATCGTGTAATAATTATATTAATATAGAAATCAATAGCTTTAGTTTTAAATTGAAGATAGTATTTAAAAATATATGTACTTTAATAGGTATTAGTTATATGGAGTAAAATGACCTTAGTTGCACAAGTAGATATTCTAGACCTAAGAAAGTCGTATCTGCAGTCTGCTCAACCGCAAACTTTGTAATACCCCAACTCTATTTACATGTAAATACTTTGAAAAAGTAATTTGCGCGTGGCATCTCTCGCGCCGCCCTCGAGATTGCGAAAACGCGCATTAAGCGTCTTCCAGGTGATGCATGATAACTGTTATAGCCGAATATAATTTTCTCAGGCCCGCAGCGCCTCCTTAATCCTCGCAAAAAGCCTTCGAAATTATTCCTAAAGATATTTACGGTTTCGTGAATAAATAAAATTATGAGCGCTTGTATACGGGGATCTAACTAAGTCGACTCGGGCTTGTTTATTATTATGCCTATATTAAGTTGTTTATCTTTTTAATGGCCGACGAGAGTTATACGGGTCGAGGCGATTTATGCCGTGTAGGATAAGGCTTGGAGTATAAAAAGAAGGAATGTCGGGACTCGGCTCTGATGCCACGCTGAGATTGGTTTTTTAAATGTAGATGTGATATTGTTCTTTTGTCATTTTTTGTTGTGCGACAAAATATGTACCTAAACATTTTAGATTAACATGGTCTTATAAAATGAGAAGTTATAATGAATTTCATATTTTCAAAACTTAATTAAAATAGTAGAAATGTAATAACATGATTAAGATAATTATTAATTTTAAATCACTTTATTATTGTATTAAAACTACTTACTTTGATAGTATTAGATCACGTCGAAATACACTAAAAATTAACTAAGTTTGTTTTAATATTATGCACTTTTTCCTGTTGCCAACGGTAAGTTAACTAGTACTTACTGAGACTAACGTTTGCTGTTAGGTAAAATAAGAAACATCAACAATGCCTGGTCACTGTAACAATAGAAATTCCGTTTACGTTTAAATTTCTTACAATATTGCACAAAAGTCATTTTGTGCAATCCTTTATTCCATAGAACAATAAACAAAGAAAGGGTGACAATGACCAGAGCTCTTAAGCCCCTTTATTTCTCGCCTAAGAAAAACAACCCTTTCATTCAAAGGCTTTTGTTACACAAGAATCCGTTACTTTGAAGAAAAGCCTATAGAATTTCTAGGAAATGAGCAAAAATATTTCATCTATTGTTTATTTTTTAATGTTTTTAAGCGTGAAATTCATTTGTTCTCTGTAATGAAGTACAAATGTCTAAAAATATTTGTAGCAATAAATTATACCTACCTACTTAATAAATTAATTAAGAAGTTTTAAATCATTAAACTTTTCATTCATTTTCAAATGTGAAATATTATGATACCAATGATAATGTTTGTTGAACAGTACCTATCACAGTTTTTTACAGTCCCTTACACAAGTAGGTAGTTATTAAGGTGTTATAAATCAACTAAATAACATTTTTATGACGCTTAACAAACTTTTATGTCAATCACTCGTCACAACTCGGAGTCAGAAGCCATAAAGTGGAGTGCAACGACCTCATTGCAGACCCTACCCAAGGTCGAGCTAGTAAAATGTTTATGGTCTATAAAAGCTCGTCTGCACTGTGTTTGTGTGTCAAGGACTCCAAACAAAATTCTATTGAGTGTTTCTGACGATAATATTTACCGTTTTATGACTTGTAACCCTTTTTTTGGAGACAACAGATGTTACTACATGTGCTTCAAAATTTTTGAGGTTAGTTCAATATTAGTAAAAACAATCTACTCACTTGGCATCTTTTTCTATTTGTTTAAAAATTTTATGAATGTCTAATTTTAATAAATACCTACACTTGAAATTTGCAGCATTCGCTATTGTATTGAAAAATAATATTTTACGCTAAGCAGAATGGAGCCCCTACGGAAGGGTCCAATTGTTCAATAAAATAGCAGCAGAACTCAAAGAAAAGCAATATCGGATACGCGAGTGGCTAATGACAATTTGATGCCGACGGAGTGCTGCGCTCGTAAAAAATCACTAGAAATGATCTCATTTTGATTAAAAAATCACGCGATCTCGCCCTAAACGAGAACCAAAGAACCAAAGTTCCGAATGATTTAAAAGTTTTAATAACGAAATTCAAGTAAAATGACATTATACTTTCAAATTGGGAGTAAAAATTTAATTTAAAAGAGAGACAACTCGGCGCTCGAGGGGCGAATGAGATCCGCCATCGTAAAAATGTACAAGCTCTTCTTTCACTGAGTTTCTTTTCAGTCTGCAAAATTTATGTCGCTTAAATCTCTCCAAGGAAAATTAGAAGGGGCCTGTATTTATTACACGAGATGGTTCGCACTCGTTAGAGGAATTTTAATCGGCAAAGTTTTCCTTATGAATACAGCATTTGGGCCGACTCTAGAGTTATCTTTTATTACGTTTAGGGCTTTTAATTAGTATCGTTGAATGTGCGGGAATGAAATCTTAAACGCGGTTTCTTAGTATCGTTTTTGTCAGAGAGCGTTTTCATGGATAATTTGCGGAGAGAACATCTGCTCATGTACGTACTGACAACCATTCGGCTTTATTACAAACGGCTATGTTTCGCACATAGCTAAGATCGGCATTAACTTAATTTATCTGCTAGCAGCGGTTGTTACTATTTTAATCAAATGTCATGTTTTGCGTCTTGTATTAGAATAAGTTTAATTAAGGAAGGGATGTAATAACTTGTACAAAAAACAAAGAAAATTTGATTAAAAGATTATCGTTTTTTCCAAAAGTAAATCGTTATAATTATAAGTATTTCTGTAACGAAATTGTATAAGGAAAATAATACATTGCGAAAGCTAATTTCAAATCTGAAACGTTTCTAAAACAAACTAGGGTGCATGATGTAGCATTATGATTCGGCATAACGTGCTCGCATGGCGCGCACTCAGAACATTTCCGTGTATCGCTAATTAAAATACGGTGTCGTCTAACGAGACATGGTCGCTTTACTGTGTTATTTTCACCTTATGAAAATTAAATTTTCTGTTTTACCGCAATAGTGTCAAATGTAAAAAAGGCTAACGTTAATTATATATTTTTATGCAAATTCTCACATACTTTACTATTATTCTATCTGTTGAATAAATTTCTTTCTAATAAATCCAGCCATTTCCCCTAAAGGAGCAACAAACATACATACATACAAACACAATATAAATATTAGTGTGATTTTATTTAAGACACAATTTTATTATAGATTCTTTACTATGACTGATGCAATCTATCCGGCTTTCTGTTTTTAAGATAACATCTCTTATTTCACGTCTTTTATAATAAGAATCATATTTTACTTTTACATCACAAACGAAATATACTTTTTTAATTATATGAATATAAACTTTATACAACAGTCAATTTACAAATTAATTTAATCTGATAACTTAAGGTTGTTAACATTTAGGTACTAAAAATCGGCGCCGTATGTTTTGAGATTTACGAAGTGTTTGGTGGCAGTTTAAAAGCTTTTTAGCTTGGCCATTGGCGCTTTATAACCCATTTGCCAACCGTTTGCCCATAAAATTGACACAAGACGAGCCGTAAAGATTAGTAGAAGGGTAACGAGCGATTTTACTGGTCCGAAGTCTCGTGCTAAATGCACACTTCAAATCTATTTAAATATAAGTTTTTAGTAACAGTCTTTATCATTTTTCGGAATGATTTGACATCTACAAAGTGAAGTATTAACCTTTTTGTAGTAAAATATTAAAGTTAGGTAATACAGTTAATTCAGTTAATTATTCAGTAGTTCAGTTGTCATAATTAAGAAAAAGGATTTAAATAATAAATTATTTTTTAATACATAAAGCATCATCCTTTAGAAAATATTCAGTTTTTATTTAGGTACTTATCTATCGCTTTTAACACGCAAATTAATAGCCTCATATTCGAAAGACGGTTAAAATATATTTATAACAAGATGAATAATCATATTCTATATAGGTAATTATACTTGATTTAAAGTATTTACAAACAAAAGAAATATATTTTATCTGCTCTTGTACTGGGCGCTTGCCAAACGTAGCTTTTTTACATGAATTTTGTAAATAAAAAATTCTTCAAGTGTCCAAAATGTAATAAAGCGTGATTATATGTACGTATCAGAATGAAACACCAAGTGGTAGCCCAGCGGTAACGCGTCGCTTGGATAACCGAGTGATGCGGGTTCAAATCCGGGTCTCGCACCTCTGATATTTTCATGTGCGAATCATTTCTATCATGATTACCACTTGTCTTACGGTGAAGGAAAACATCGTGAGGAAACCTGCATGTCTGAGAAAACCTAACAAGTTTTCGAAAGGCATGTGAAGTCCGCCAACTCGCACTAGGCCAGCGCGGTGGACTATGGCCTGATCCCCCTCGTACTGAGGGAGGCCCGTGCCCAGCAGTGGGACGTTAAAAAGGGCTGATGATGATGATGATGATGATGATCAGAATGCTTTGAACTAACTATACAAACAATCATAAAAGTCAAACAAATCGTGAATGAATTTGTTTATGTATTTCGTTCCTAATTTCACTGACTATAATATGTTATATTAACAATCAGAAATTCAATTTAAAATAACAAATCGAACTTCGATATTACTTATTGGTAATAAAAATAAATTATTAAGACATTCAGAGTTATCACTTCGTAAACAATGTCATCGTAGGCATTACTTTATGAGAGTCATTTTTTCTTGTCGTCTTTGTATCTTTCATAAATAATTTGGTTTGCGTTATTTATATAATATTACTAGCGACTCGCCCTCGCTTCGCTCGGGCTCTTCCCTAGATTTAGCACAGGTAAAGCCGCGGGATCTGCTAGTTATGCATATAAACCTTCCTCTTGAATCACTCTATCTATTAAAAAAAACCGCATCAAAATCCGTTGCGTAGTTTTAAAGATTTAAGCGCACATAGGGATATAGGGATATAGGGACAGAAAAGGCGACTTTGTTTTATACTATGTAGTGATGATGCACATATATTTTTATAATTAAGATTTAATTAGATGTTTGATGTTTTTATTTAGAACTTTATTTTAAAATAATACATTACATTAAAATAATAAGATAATTGACCTAATAAAGGTACCGACTACTTGTTTTTACTCAATGCGCATCTTGCATGGTAGCTATTGAAGATAAAATAACTTATATCTTATGTTATACGCTAGATATTAGAATAGGTATCACCATTCCTAATTTTACTTAAATTCGTCAAGTTGTAACTGGTAAAAAAATAATTAACTTTCAATATTTTAATTTTATTTCATAATTAAATTTTAAACAATTTATGTTTAATTACGACACTTCTAACTTTATATGGGTAGTGGGTACTTAAGTCTACCATTATTATAAGCTATAGGTTATAAAATACTATATAAAGTACGGCTTAGCAATAGGTGAACCCCATAACGAGTGGGAACGACCGATTAGGGCACCTTTAAACGTACTAAATCCATCTTATCGGTGGACCTGTCGTCGCCCTGACCCCAGCCTTATCACACTCCACTCAGGGATATGTACTGCTCGTTCGAGGCTTATTCGTAATATAAGGTGGGTTTTTGTATATCTGAATTTATATACTCGAATGTTTTATACATACTAAATATTACACAGCTATGTTTTTAAATAAACCATCTTATTGTATTATTAAGTACATAGTACATTTAGTACCTACTTACATATGTATTATGACTTATAATATCAAATAGGAATGCATAAGTATACATGGTTTATTATAGAATCAGACCCCATGACTTTTACTTCATGCCATTTTTATCAGTAAGCAATACGCAGTAATAAAATTTGATTTAGCTCGCTCTGTTTCATTAGGTAATTGGAAGACAGAAATAACATGCCATGTTCATCAATAAAAGTAGAATTATATTATATGAAAAGTATCGATATTTTAATATGCGAATGCTCTATCACATTATAAAAATAATAAAGTTAAGCAATTTATAGCTATTAATTAAAGTTGTAGTAAATGAAACATTAAAAAAATATATTTAACTTTAGAAGTAGAACGAAAATATGAAACGAAAGCTGCGCCATAGTCAGTTGTGGTTCGTATCGCAATCAATTTGATAGCGTCAAAGCCTTCGGTACAACGTAGTTTTTGGAAATAACACTAGATGGAAGCACAAGTATCGAAAATTTGTTTTTCTTTTAGTATTTAAGCTTTTGCAATAAACCCAATCAGTTCATTATTTAAAATCTTAATAAAATGTTTTTTGAATGTTGTACGTTGTACGAGTACCAAACATACCTTAAATATACGTACCGACGGAGTTATGAAAGTATTCCACTAAGAAATAATTTATAAATGCATATTTTATTTATAAATAAACAATTAAAACTACATTGTAATGCGTTGTTTTGATTCCGCTAAACTATAGATTTTGCCTCTGTGTCAATTAATTTTCCAAAATATATTTAATGTACAAATTGTAATAAGTTAAAATTTTATTATAATATGTAGGAGTAGGTATTATTAAACAAGACACAACTTATTCATCCAAAAAGTACCCTTTATGAGTTTACGACGTGTATTTATATAAAACATTACCCTCCCTGCTTAACTAATGTAGATAGTTATTAATCGAAAAAAACACCGAACATAAACACTGTAATGCTCATTTCTTCCACTTAAGGACGACAGAACGCCCCTATACAGTCGCCATTTCACATCATTGCTAAATTGGTACCACATAAATCGTACTGTTTAATTTAATCAACGCCCGCGTAATTCGTCTGTATGTCTGTACGTGACCACTAAATAAAGATCCCTGATTTAACATTTTTTTGTTCTTATCATACCATATTATAAAAGGTTCTTACCCTCTACAAAGACCAAATAATAGTGGTTAAAATTCATAATTATTAAATTATGTGGAGGAATTGTTAGCTTGTAATGTTCACGCTTATGTTAATGCCATAATTAAATGATTCTAAAAAGTGCAGCGTTAATTTCATAAGATATAGTAATTTAAAACATCATAAAATATCATCAGTATATATAGCATAACTGTAATTTACTGTTACTTTGGCTAGAAGACAAAAAACCTAAAAGACTAATATTTGTACACTACTAATGTTTGAGACAGAAATATTTATTTTTATAGATTTAAGATAAAACTAATATTTAAATAAATAAGGCTAAGCAGAAAATGAAATTGATAAATAATTTGTAGAATAACAAAACCATATAGGTACTACTGAAAATAAATAAAAAGAGAGTTTTAAATAAAATCTTTAATGTTATTCTGTTCTTAGAATAAAAAAACGATTACTGTTTCGAAACAAAATAAAACATTAGAAATGAAAAATGGCGTCGCATCAGTAGGGTGTCTCCCTCTCATTGTTCACGTGTCGGAAGTACTTGATTATTTATTGTTATTTACGTTTTATGATATATCTATTTCCCATCATTGGATATAACGATAATGTATACATTTAAAAAAGTTATTACACAGTTATTGTTAGACAATAATAATAAACTATTAAGCAAATCAATTTATCTTTGACGAAAGTAAGAACATCACTAGCGAGCCGGCTCATTACTAAGAATGTCTAAGATCCTAAATGAAGTCATCCTCCATGCAGCTTTCAAGATGAAAATAATTGAAATTTAACACAATCCTTCTTGTGCGTATATAACTGTTATTTTAGTGATACAAAACTTTTAATGTAGATACTTCTAATATTATGTAACTAAACGCCAGTGTAACTCTAAAATATTGTTTATCTGTGCTCTAAAAGTCCAAATATTTTCTGTTCTGTGTGATCTATTTATTTATTTAAGTGTAATTACATGAACTTATATTTTAATGTGATTAAAAAGTCATGCAAACGTTTCATTAGAGATATTTTAACGTAAATTGAACGCTAAGTAGATAGGTACCTACTTTCCAAGATATCGCTTTCCTCTTAATACGTTTCTATCTTTCGTACACAATTGAAAGAGTAAATAAAGCCACTAAGGCAACAAAGGGACGTTTCGAATGTTAGATAATGAGCGTGGCTAGCGAGGAGGAACGAAACAGGGAGCCTGATACTTCCAGGCCATTTCACACATTGTTGCCACCCTACGCCGCGTCATAGGCACGCGATGGTACTTGGCTACCATATACCTACTATAAAATAAAAAAATGTTGTTTAAGAAACCATTATTTTTTTAACTGCAATAATTTTATGAATTTAAAGATCAATTTATGTATTTCCAAATCTCACTCAAATTTGTACCAGTTGTACTATTAAGCTTTAATTTTATATTCAATACTACAAAATATTACCTACCTAGTTATATATACACAAACACGCACATCTGTTAATGAAATCAAGTCAATCAAGATAGCTAAAGCGTTTTATGTTTTTAGCAGTAGAAAACTATGTATTTATATATATAAATATTTTTTACAACCAACTCTATTTTATTATATCCTGAACAAAAAAATTAAGTGAAACTCGAATAAAAATTAAATTCAACTAGTTTATAAGAAGTACCTACTATCAAAATTTATTTAGCAAGCAGCTGATTAAAATCAACATTTTTATAGATTTAGCGCTAATTAAGTATAGATAATTTTCTTTCATAATACAGACAGTTACTAGAACTAGAAGGACAAAAAAGTTAATTTCCACTACAACAGCATTTTATCGATCGAGTAAGACCAAAAAATATAGGTTTAGCTCCCCGTTCCACGTATTATTATTACAGAAATACACAAGCGAGCGGATCCGATGGCATTCGCTAGTATTGTATAAAAAGTGAAATAGAAAGTAAAAAATTACATACAATATTTTCTCCAAGACCTGGAATTCAATATATTCAAAAGATGCAACTCGAGATTTATTTTGAACGATAATTTCCGAGCACTCGCAGCAGGAGGCGGAGTGTGCGCTAATGATAAACAGCCAATTAACCCTGTGTATATAGAGAGATATGCTTTATTGTATAATCCATTTATATGGAAAAAATCTTTTTTATAAAATTCTCACACTTAAAAAAAATATTATACGTATTTTTTACATAAAAATAGCACGTAGGATATCTGTACGTATGCGGGCTTTAAGTTAATGATCTTAAACTTTGATTTGTATGATTTTCTCAATGAAATACCTACCTTATATAATATCTAGACTGTAGTAGGCGAAACGAAACTATTGTTTTAAATGTTGTTAAGGTTTAATTTTATGTATAGGTTTCCTTTATTAAATAAAAAAAGGCGCGCACTCTCTTTTTACCATATTTACTGTAAAGCAAAGACAAAAATACATTAAAAACATAAACAAAATGCGACTTAATTCTAACAGATGGTTTTATTTTAAAATGTCAATTATTTGCGTAAATCTAATAATGCAGAAATTAGGCTTAATGAGTGGAACGCTACTCGTAGAAGTCGACTGGATCGAGAGAGATGCACATTGATTGGGTTGATTTATTCAATAGATGTAGGTACAATATTATTTTGTTAATAAGTATGACCAAATGAAAACGAAAAGTGAAGATCTAAATGAGAGGACTCTCCCATTCTTAGGATTAAAAAGGACACGTGCAAAATAATATTATGGTCTAATAAACCTAATTTTACATAAGTATCATACGTTACATAAATCGATTTTAATTGCCTAAAGTAAGATATTTTAAAACTACATTTTATTAATTAATCAGAAATTAACTCTAATTTTAATATTCATTAATATTATTATGATTATCATACCTACTTACATGGTTAAACATCTTTTTGCGGTGTTTTTTATAATTGTGGACATTTGAATTAAATAACTATTACTCTTTGGAAGCATTTTAATACAAAAAAACTGACTAATTTAATTCTAAATAAAATATGGTAAGCAAACTCTTATTCATATGCATAATAGCTAAAAAAATATAATTTATATATTCGGATATTCGTAACTAGTTTTGGTCGTGTTTTCGCTAAAATTGAAAGCGAAGCAGTGATAAAAGATATTCTATATTCATCCTGATGATGAAATCGACGATTAAACGTGAATATTTTATAATATTAAAGTAAAAAGTAAGAAAATTAATTATTAAATACAATATTAG
Source organism: Boloria selene (assembly GCA_905231865.2). Classification (NCBI taxonomy): domain Eukaryota; kingdom Metazoa; phylum Arthropoda; class Insecta; order Lepidoptera; family Nymphalidae; genus Boloria; species Boloria selene. The sequence goes on from HG993142.1 coordinate 8,714,699, forward strand.
CCTCCACATTTTGTAAAGAAAGGAATTACATATACGTATTTCATTCTAGGATTTCAAGCCACATCTGAACTGCAGATAGGGCTTTCATCTAACAAAGCGCTTACCGTAGCGAAGGCAGCTTATTTATCGCGACGATATCTACCCAATAAAAATGTCAACGATCGCCCGCTCGCTTCCTATCGCCTATCGGACCTGCCGGCATTCAGCATAGCTATGAGAATTCTGAAAATTAAAACTTTCAATAAATTTTACATTTGTTTTACCTTTACTGTCTTATCATCTATGTTCCTCTTAGCCTGTAGGGCATTGAAATGTAGATGATGCTAACACTGACTACTTCGAAACAAGAAAATAAGGAGCGCTATAGAACAAAATTATAATTACTTGTACTATTAATAATCTAATCTGATACCTTTAAACGGGCAATTCTTGTATATACAATAACTTGTATATAGTCTGAATCTCGGACGCGGCTCTTACAATTTTCATGAAATTTAGATCGATCTAGCTAGGTTTCATTTTTAGAAAACGATGTTTTATACGTGTTTTCAGGCAATTAAATACTGCTACAATATATTTAGCATATGAAGGTAAATTTTGCCACTATCTATGAGGTTATAATAGCTCAGGGGAGAAATCGGACAGTCCCGAAACCAGAAAACAAGTCCAGATGTTTCCATTCCGACTATTTTTTATTATTTTTTTCCTAAAAAATACCGAGCATAACTTGGTCGCCAATATATTATTTTTAGTACTAATAATTTTCAGTATATTACTCAGAAAACATCAATTAATATTTAACCTTTAAAGTTCCGTTAATTGTAATGAAAGTTATTTTTTACTATTTATAGTGTAAGCAAGAAGGACAGGAAGTATTGACTTTCACTTAATATATCTTGTATAACTTATATAAAATGTAAACTCGTAACTAATATGTAGATAATATCTTCATTGAAATTTAACTCGTTTTTAGACTTGAGAGTATCACTTACATAACATACAACTGACTCTGTGGGAAATGGTCAACTACTGAGAGCATAATAGTTTATATAAAAAAATAATAATGTGATAAAAAATTTGGCTTACGCATGACTAGGGCGAGTTACTAGTCATTACATAGGCAAGCTTTCTAAGGGTACGCTTTTTAATTTCCGGACTCCTTAATGAAACGACACCTTGAAGAATATATTAAAATTAAAATGCATGAACTAATAACTTTAGGGCAAGTATGAAATGAAATAAAACAATTACAACTGTGCTGGTCGGCCAATTACACTGGCTGATTTATCAGTGATGTGATCAAATAATTAAAAATATGCCGACCGGTAGATGGAGTTTGCGGCTGTAAATCGTGAATGTCCGCGTATTCAATTTGCGAAATGAAACGGAACGTGTCAGTCCGACGTGTACAGTGCAATAGCTTGTGAATTTACTACTAGTTCGTGTGTTTCATAAATTGGTTCAGTCATTCACTATTTAGATAGGGGCATAAATCTGAAATCGTTGATAAGCTTTCGTTATGCTTTTGCTGTAATAAATAATATGATTTGTTACATTATTTACTTTATCAACATAATTTTTGTTTAAATGTAAATTAATATAATACTTATGTATTTTTGTTATTCATAAATACATCGCCAGTCCACTTAAAAATATGCTAATTTTGACTTAATATCATAAAAGAAAAAGCAAGGAAATATACATAACGTGACAGATTGTAAGTCAAAGTTATAAACAACGGTTGCCATAACTTTTCACCACAACATGTTTACGAGTCGTGTACTAATTGACGTCACTGTGACCGACGATGCGCCCAACATACCCACTGAACGTATTTATGGCTGTTGCATCCGATATTTTTCCTAAAGGCATTAATGCGTGATGCGAATTGATATATGGCAAGATCGAGATGAGTGAGATACTGTTTGTATGCTTCCATTTACTCGAAAAGTTATCTATTTAGCTACAAGTTTTACAAGAACATAAGTTGCGTTCATTTTCACGTTAATCCAAGAGATTCATAGCGAAAAATAATTAATTAGTAAATAACATTTAGCCACATTTTATGCGTTGTGTCAAATGTACCTATATTATATACTTAAGAAATAATTTATAACATACTTTGAACTCATAATAGTTACATCTAAGCCTTTAAAAGTCAAGTATTAGATAAAAAATATGCTTAAAAGTACCTATAACATAAAAGGAATAATTATGATTTAATCACCTAATTCCTTCAAGGTCATTAACTAAGTAATAATTATTATTTCCTAACCGAACAACTTAAGACGATGTCAAGAATGTCAATAACGAAGGCCTCGTAGCGTGGATTTTATTTAAAATAATTGGAAACAAAATTAAAAAAATATATAGGTATCATGTAAACCACCAAAGAGCGCCTAAATTATGAGTTATATTATAACAATAAACCTGTTCCTTTCCTTAAAATATTTAAAATTATCGACAAACTCTATTTATCCTAAAAATCTATCCATTCTCACAGTCTTTGCGTTTATATTATAATCGAACTCATGAATAAATAATACAAAAATATGTAGGTATAGAAATACAGAATAACTTCGTTAATCGTTATACTTTCTTAGATTTACGCGATCTTTTCTGCTTTATTTATTTTTTATCCTTTCTGGTATAATTTCGTTTCATATCTGCAAATAAAGCCCAAAGGCTCAAGGCTTGATTATATGATTTCAGCTATTCGATATAAAAATAATAAATATCTTAATGTAGAATAAAATATTTAATAAAGCAATTGATTAACACTGAGTACCTATATGAGGCGCAAAAGATATAACAAACAATATAAATGTGGGGATCAGTCTGCTCTCATCAGGGCCATTGAACTTTATTTATTAATCATATTATGTCTGTGCCAAGTCTCTGACTGTCACACTAATGATACATTAAAAGTATTAAATAAACTTGATAAGACTTTCCAGCCACTAACGCTGTATAGTAAAGTCTATTTTTGTATAAAACAAATATTTTTAACTCTATTAATTTTTTCAATAGCACATAACTTATAAAAATTCTTTAATAGTGTAAAAATATACATTAAAGTGTTTGTAAGTAATTCTAAGAACATTTATAGCTTCCTTCGCCTTATAAGTATACCTATGTGTGATCATTGAGATTTTTTATTCTATTTTTTTCATTCGTTAAGTATGCGTTAATATGTTACTTTATACATTAACAGTTAATGGAATCTTAATAACGTGATACAAAATAGGAATAAATTAATTTGCATTATAATGATAGTGGTATCTTTATATTTATAATCCATTATACAATGACAAGAGCTATTGAAAATTGGCAATATTTCAAGTTGCTTTTAAAACATAAATTCGCCTTTAAGACGTTTATAAATAAGCAAGTTGTCTGTTGTCCGCATAAAACACCGCAAAGTGCGATTGTTGATCGAGATGCAACGATTAAATGATTGTTGCACGTACAAAAATAATTACCCGATCCCCTTGACAAATGCCAATTAAATTTTATCATTTCTGTACACGACATATTATGCGAACCTGGTCTTGGGCAAGGTGCGAAGTACTCATACGATAAAATTGATCTTACGATTCCTCGATGAAACGCGGCTTTTCAATGCCGAGCGTAACTTATTACGTAAATCGATGAAAATTAACAATTTCACGGACGTGCTAAAAATATTTTTAAACCCATGAACATTGTTAAACCTTTAAGATATGAATCTTTTGCGCTTGTTTTAATTTTTCGTACTATTGGATTTTAGGTGGAATAATGGCTACGCAACAATATTACTCTATGGAATCATTTTGGTTGTTTCACTGAACAAACGTGATATTATTTTCCTAAATCAAAAACTTTAACGGTGTCTACAAACTTCTAATGGATATTGAGCTAACTTTGTCATCTGAGACCAACTACTAGGTAGGTATATCCTAAATGAATATATTTTAATCTAATTATGCATTCCCCTACTTAAATTAGTGTGAAGAAAGTTAGAACTACATATGTTTATTATATTTATTTACTAGTAATTTCCCTGGGCATATTATTATTAATCACTACATAGTATAAAACAAAGTCGCTTTCTCTGTCCCTATATCCCTTAGTACGCTTAAATCTTTAAAACTACGCAACGGATTTTGATGCGGTTTTTTTAATAGATAGAGTGATTCAAGAGGAAGGTTTATATGCATAACTAGTGGATCCCGCGGCTTTGCCTGTGCTAAATCTAGGGAAGAACACGAGCGAAGCGAGGGCGAGTCGCTAGTATACATATACATGATGTCAATAAAAAGATAAAAGGTATGTATATAAAATGCTACAAGTACTTCAATATTTTACGTAAATTTAAAAATATAACAATTTTATGATACATGTACCTATCTACTGTGCAATTTGTGGTCCGAATTTCGGAAAACGCCCTTACTGGCCAGTATAAACAACACGAGCGCTCTAAACTTATTTACATTTACACGGGCCAAGTAATTGCACTGCGCTTCAGGGAAAACTTTAATTAAACTAAGTGTCTTAAACATATAAGTATATGTAAAGCTAAGCACTTAATAAGGAAACTTTAAATAATAAATTATTTTAAACTCTATAGTCTAGCTTTAAAGCAGATATCTACAATTAAAGAGTAAGTATAAAATTAAATTTGAAATCTATCTGAGTGAATCGATTCATATTTATTTATTACACGATTAATAGCACTTACATTACGGCGATGTTATTTTTATAAATGAAGCTATCATAAACGAAGGGCATAACAAATTGATCAGCGTTTAAAAGGGAAGCAAGACTCATCGAACACTTTATTTTATGATAATGAACACTGTACCTATATAGTAGAGATATTCAAATGGTTCATCTTATTTGAACAAATGTTTGAACAATAAATTAAATAATTTGTTAATAAATACTATCATTTTGAAATTAAACATACGTAGGTAAAAGATAGATAGTACTAAGTAGGTAGGTAGGTAGGTAGGCCATATTAGCAAAATGATATAAGTACAAAATATCTAATGAAATAAATATATATAATCTATAGTCTTATTTCGTTAATCGAATTGAACTATGAGATCTTATAATGAATAAGCCTGATAAATATTCTATGAAAAACCTAACTTATAACCCTACTCCAATTAAATGGCATTTGAGATAATTAGGTAATTTATAAATTTCATTTTCTGACAGGGAAACATAATATTGTGAAGAGCTTAGTAATTTATTTTAGTTTCAGATATTACTATATATCATCCATACATTTTAGCATTTCTAGTTATTCTGGTCGCATTTGATTCGCTTCTATAACACTGATGTATGTCGACGTGTTTACGAGGGGCGCAACACAAATTGAAAACTATGAGACGTAGATCTGCAGATTTTAATCATAAATAATAACATGACAAAGGATGATTAAAAACAGCCATTATACACTTATTTTTTATTATTGTTTATCGACATTTATATTTGTTTTCCATTTCGTTTTAGAAATTGTAGTAGGTTAACGATCTGATACCTTCAATGTGTGCTGTATGCGGTGGACATTTCAAACTGATTTCTATGAGTAGGTAGGTATAGCTTGAAAACAACAAAATTATAAAAATAAACCTTTCTTCAAAAATATTGTCAATTTTATTTCATTTCAAAAAATATTATGCTTAAAAAAGGTTATGATCATAGAAAAAAAAGAATTACGAGTATGAGTTGCTTTTGTTTGAAAATCATAGAACTAAACATAACAATGCCAAGAATTTTCTCACGTTTACATCTGCTACTACATTTCAAGGCGAGATGTTAGATAATGAAATTACTCTCAGTGTCACACCACAGAGTAAATGTTATAAATATATAGAGCAAATATAAAATTACTAAACTAAAAATAAATGCTATATAAATGCATATTCTTAACTTTATAGTAGTTAAATACCTTAGCGGCTGAGCTTGGGTTAGCATTTATCAGAACATTCAGATTTTTCAAAAAAGGCACCATATCAGCTTTAAATGCAAAAACTCATCTAAATAAAAAAAATCCAAGATACACAAACTAAATATATATGCAGGTACCTGATTCTAGACCAAAGTTGCTCATTTTATTTTATAAGATTATTTTATATTTCTAATTTTTGACATAGTACCTATTATATTTTAATTAATAACGAATGTGAAAAAAGTATACAATGGAACATATCCTTTTTGAAGTAGATTTTCCTGGTCAGCAAACACTCATGTTATTTATTCACTGGAAAGTTATATTAGTAGGTACCTACCTACTTGACTAGCCCTTCTATTTATGTTGCATATTCTGTGGTCGGTCGTTGTCGAAAAATGTAGTTTTCGACATAACTTGACCCCTTCGGTCATAGCAACGTAGCTTATATATCCTATTAAATCGGACGTCTCATGAATTTTATTATAAGAGAATAAGGAAATATTTTGTAAGTGTACAAGTATATGTACATCATAGCATATATATATTTACTTCTTACATGAAGGCCTAATATTTTCATTTCTGTTTTTTCATAACCATAAAACCAATGGGTGTAAAAAGGTTTATTATAAAGGAAAAGTGAATGTAAAGCAACTCAGGTTTTTCATATTATACATGTATAAGGTGATTATCGTAGATAAATTTCTTTTTATCCAGAATACCAAAAACTCCCTTATAACTGTACTTGTACTCGTAGGTAAAGAAAAATAACTTAGAACTAACTAAGTAATAGGATCTAGTTTATTTTTATTTGAATTTATAAGAAAAACCAAGAAAACTTGTGAACTAATACCCCTTGTTTAAATCAACGATTATACGCCCCAGCAGAAGTTCTTCGTTATAATATCGAATTACACATCTCTTAATGTAAAAAATCGATAACTGTATTCGAATAGCCTATTTGGAAGTTAAAAATCACTTATTTCATTCAATTTGCACGATGGTAAAAATAAATATGATTCGCTAGTTGCCACTTGTCTAGTACATGCACGGATGTTAACATTTAAACATCCGAAACAAGCAGATCAAAGCTTCGCCATTCCGTTCATTTGACACATTTAAACTCCTTGCACAGTAAGTGCTATGCATGTGGCGACTGGCAAATGCTGAGTCATATATAGAAATGCAGTGACCATGTTATATAAATACTTCATTTATCATTAAGGTTAATAATAAATATGATTGGAGTACAAACATTATCACGCAAATAAATGCCCTCAGTTGGACTCGAACCCGTGACCGCAGATCGACAGAGACTAAGCAAGTAGGGTCACTAAAACTGAGTCAAATCTCAGTTCATTAGGTATAACAGTATTTGATCGGATTTTTATTATTTCTATGACTAGCATAGCAACAACAAACTCTTATAGTAAGATTCAACTGCTTCTCCAAAAAGATAAGTGTTTATAATTTAAAAACTTAAGGCCAAGTAGTATAGACAGTGGAAATTAAATAGATAACTAGTCTACTGTTACAGATTATAATTAAGATTATTATGACGTGTCACAAATCATAATCAATTTTTAAGCTTTACGTACATACGTTACTTAATAAATTACAGATAAAAGTATAGTACATATACTTAAATAAAATCAAATGACTTGTCGGCTCGTTTGTCTTTTTACCCATAAAATGATCATAAACGAGGCACGCGCTACCGTTCGTGACTCTGATGACGGTAGATTGCACACTGGTTGCTCCTCTAAGTAGCCTAAAGGTAGCTTTCAATATCTGCTAAAATAATGCATAATCCCAACCATGGAACCTTCAATGGACACACCTATTCAATTTATATTCACACCAGTAAATAGCAATCTATAGAAGTAATCAATAACATGTAGTAAGATAGAAAAATTACCTTGACTTTAATTACCTTTGCTTATTAGTGCTCTTACAAGACTCTTTAAAATTAAAACTCCAGTCCACGCTTTAAGCACAGTCTTAAGCTGAAAGCATCTACGTAATTATACGTATAAAGATCTATTCTTCTCGCTTTCTAAGCTATAACCAAATAACTTAAAATAGAAACTAGTATCAATTTGTAAAGTGCATTAGCTTTTTAATATCAATTTAAAGTAAATTAATCGTATTTACATATTGCATTAATTAAGAAATTTTATTGCCAAAAATACGTAACTGTTATATTTTAATCATTAATCCAGATATATACTTAGGTATCATTTGGTATACTTTCAGTAAATTTGTTTAATAAATGGATTGCACAATAATCTTATCTTGAAATTATAACACTTTCTAAGATTTACACGGATATTTGATGTTTTAGATAAAACTATAGGTACGTAGTATATTCTTTTTTCCGCAAAAAAAAAACCGAAAAGATAGATTAAATTAAAATCTTTCAACGAATTCCACATAACGACATTAGATACGTTGATTTAATGTCTAACATATCTAACACTGATTGCTTAGGTCTTAGTTACTTCGCACATATTTCTATTTAATCTCGCTTCAGGCTTGTCCTATTGTGTAGTAGAGCCAATCCTGCGTGGGTTCAAAGTAGTCCTTCATAACTTCTACTAACAAACCCTTTGTGCGCGCGAGTTATAGCCTTAACTCTAAACCCTGTCCGTGCCCATCATAATTATACCAGACGACAAGTTATAACCGTGAGTAATGGAACTTATGTACCGGCTACATTATTCCATACTAAATCTCCCGTAGTGTCGCATTTACTATTTAAATGTATTCATCCGTGAGCTTATCCAGGCGTCATGCAGAGGGCCTTTTGCGTGGCGAGTGTATGAATAATATTCGTATAAGCTAGCCGTACCTTGGTTTAGGTGTTATGTATGCATATACGTTATACGATGTCACAAACATATAACACTATATACATATTGTAATAGAAAACACTTTACATAATTCTAAAAATTCGGCCATTTATTTACTAAAAACAATAGGTAACCATTGTAATTTTGAATGCTTAATTACAATATAATTTTTTTTATAAATAAGTAGATAATTAAGCTCCATACTATAAATAAAATATTATAACTGCATTTGAAATAGCAATATAAAATTATGTACGACACAAAAAAATGTTGACGTGTACCCTATAACCTATCTACTTAGATGTTATCATTTCACTTTACGAAGAACGTACACTAGAGCAGGTGTAAACACATATTTCTTTTTTCCCAATTTCTTTATACATATACCTATAGGCTTTATATAATATGCTGTGTATTTACCTACCTAGTAACTAATAACAGAAATTGTACATAAACTTGATGTTTCCACATGCAAGTTTCTATTTTATAGGCAGTATTGTCTTCTGTCTGTAAATACATTTAAAATAATCTTTTTAAAATAATTCAATCTAAAAAAGAGACACATTCTTCCGAAATAGAGGTGTAAATATTTGATAATTAAAAAAAAATTATTAAATTATCAAAATATTAAAAATTATTAAAATTAGATCAGATAACAATCTGCTAAATTTTTAGTGGAAGAATTTTTGAGTTAATAGTTATAATTAAAATATCAACTAGGCAAGAGCCGGAGTATGAACTAGAGTCTATTAGGCACGCAGGTGTGAATGTTATGGAACAGTAATTTATGGGTGGATATAAATATAACCATTACAAATTATTATGATGTACTTAAATTATAATTCAAAATATTTTTTACATTTCCTTTATTGCTATTGTAATACTTTCATTATAGGTAGCAAATTGCAAGTCATTGTTGTTAGTGAATTTTGATACACAAAATTCGCTAAAGCCAAAGCCACAAAGCCGTATTGTTTTCATTTTAAGTACAAAATAGGTTACAAATTGCGCGATGTAAAAACTATAATACTAACTACTTTTTATAGTATGTACCTACTAAGTAGGTACCTACTTACATACTATAAAAGGAAAAAAACGAATATTATGACTTTATATTGAGCTATTACGAAATATTATCAATAATGTCATGCCATTCCAAACCTGAATCATTGGTGGGTGAAATGTTTTAAACAATGTGAATAAGTCTTTAATAGTGCATAATGAGAGACCAAGCCTCCCGCACACAGGTCAGTTACTTAAGTTGATTTTTATTGGGGTCAGTATCGTTTCGAAATAATAAATAGCGTCATGTAAATTTCGGACGGCGAGACGAGTCTCCCGTTATGTCTGTAAATATCATGCATTTAAAAAAAGTTAATATATACCAACAAGAAATTCCAATCGAATAGCTTATTTGGGACGATTAATTGCAAGTTTCACTTCTGGCTTGGACAGACGGTATGCACGTTCGATTTATGTGTATGCATAATTCAGGTCTTAACCTTACAACAACGAAAGATGCTGTTACCAAATAATTGCAATTTTAACTTTCAAAGTACTTTATTTATAATGTCTACTCTAGTGTCTTGTAGTGGGTAGGTAGTTTGGTATTTTAGTTTATTTAATAGCAAAAAATTCGAAAAGTACGTATAAAAAATAATTTAAACTTGTATATAGTAGAAGTAGGTCCAACATAGCGCGGTGCAATAACTTTTAAATAAAACAGCATTTCTGGAGCGACAATTATGTGACGAGTAATTTATTACTATTAACACACCTTACGTAAAAACAATGGCATATAATTACCTACTTTAAGCCCACCGAATACGGCCATATGCGCCTGTCGGCATCTCATTGATTTATATATAAATTAAACGATCTTGCCATATCATGCAACCACTACCATAACTAGTGACCATCAACCCATTGTACCTAAGCTGAACAATAAATTTCATCAGCTTATAAAGGCAATACTTTCATTCTTCAAATGCTTAATGAAGTTTTTGTTTTTACCAATTACAAAGTCAAAGAAAGGGAATTAAAAAAAGTAAAAACACGAGTTTTTAGTTTTTTTTGACCTTTTTGTTAAGTAACCATAAAGGTACTAAAAAGTATGTATTTCACCTTTTTAACTTTTTTTAGCACGATAGAAATAAATAATGTCAAAAGTGTGAAGTAGTTATTAAGGTGTGTTCAATTTTGTGGACATACGTAGGTACATAGTTTTCCTCTCATTAATGAGTCGAATTTTGACCACTCAGGGCGGCAGTTAGAGTAGGTATTTATATATAGGTAGGTAGTATTTCATTTAATTTAAAATGGACCAAATTATTTTGTTCTTTTTCAGATTTACAAATTATTTAAAATAAATTGAAGTGAAAAAAAATTGTTAAAATAATTAAAATGCAATTTCAAAACTTTATAAGTTATATCATTTTTAAATGCAGAAAAATGCATATTTCAGTTTTATAGGCACTAAAGGCAGGCCCTAATTTGTTCAGCAGTCGCGGGCTAACTTTTAAGCACTAAATTACACCGGGCACCTACTTTATAGAACAACACTGTACCAGTCTCTGACAACGCGCCAACTTGGCTTTCAACTTTATAAACTTCGAACGATTTATTCAAAAGCGTTTATATTTTCAGCCGCTCTTGAAAATTAAATATGAATTATTCACGATAACGCCCTCACACTGTTAAAATATGTGACACGAGTGGACATTATGAATAATTTATTAAAAAAAAATTCATTAGGTTTATGTATAAAAATGTCTATTTCGTTGATACGTATCGTATATTAAGCTTACCGTTTAGATGGAGCAATGCATAGAACCGTTAACTAATTTTTAATAGATTTTACGATCATCGTATAAAATTATAATGAAAGAATCGTTATACAAACTATTTGCGCCACCGCTAACCACATTAGTGTAAGAAAAATAGCCAATAAAACGAATACACTCAAATTTTTATTAACCAGCAGGTTTATATGTATAAATAATGTGTTTAAACTTTAAATGCATTTTTTTTTGTTTTGTCTTCTTGAAATTAAAGCAAGCTTAAAAAATATATATTGAAGCTTAATCTATTCTATATAGTACTAGCTATTCGCCCTCGCCCCGGATTCCACGCGAGCAAAGCCATGGGTTGCACTAGTGTATTATACCTACATATAAACCTTCCTCTTGAATCACTCTATCTATTAAAAACACCGCATCAAAATCCGTTGCGTACTTATAAATATGTTTCTACTAAGCATAGTAGGGACAGATAGACAGCGGGAAGCGACTTTGTTTTATACTATGTAGTGATGATGTCGTAGAGTGTTTTGTACGCACTGTGAATAAAAAGAAGAGGCAATCGTTTAGAAATTTATATATAAAAAAATATATTTAGTATATGAAAAGAATATATTTAAGAAAAATGAGTGATTGCAATAAACTAAATCACTTTTATATAAAAGTATAACTGCATTAACAAAAGCTTTTATTAATTTACCTGCTTATCATGGAGATTATAAATTCGAGGAATACAAAAACGTCGTCGACGCCTACGACCACAAAAAAATAACCTTCTGGCGGGATGATAAACTGGTTTGCGAACAAGAATCCAAAAAGCAGCCATTTGTCATATTCACTTTTTCAGTCACACATGCTAAATTGCGTGCGAAGAAAAAGGATACCACTATAATTCATTAAACAGCACACTGGTAAAGTCTGATTTATATTCAAGTTATTATAAACAAAAAAGTTATCAGTTCGTGTAAATTATGCTTCCATTTTGTGATCAAATTAAAATATAAGAAAATTAGTCGACGTGCTACTCGTATTTATAATAACCTATGATTTTACACTTTGTTGATCCTTAATTAGTTATGTATTTCCGTAGTCGTTAATTTCAAAAATTTAATTAAAGCCGCGGTGAACAATGTACCTACTTATTTTCAGAAGTTATATTTTTGCTTATATTTAGACACTTAAATGTAAAATTACTTATAAATATTAGAAGCAAGCACTGATATTCGCAGTTTTAACACGAGCTTCATATAAATCTTACTTCGGAATCCAAGACGCTTTAAATCATTGCCAATACCAGATACAGAGCGCGTTATCAATTAGAACTACTTTACTATTATATATTTGCACCTGATCAAATATTTGAAATGCCATTCGTGTCTTATATCAATGGATTAAAGTAGAAAATTGAGTATTATTTGTTATAAGCAGGTGTAAAATTGTGTGGTAAGCGCATTGCTCGCTCAAGGCACGTAACGCGTAATAAATAAAGGCTAAGAGTTAGTGTTCAAGCAGAGCCTTCCTTATCTAGCATGTTCTCGAGAACTTTACACTTTGCTTTGATCTTAAAAACCTATAGGTGTCTAATAAGTCACACGTATCATAAGTTTAATTAAAAAAATCATGTTTAGTTTATTTGTACAAGACACATAATAATTGACACACACGTAAAGCTCAATTTCTATTTAGTTAAGATCATTTTAAACTATTTATGTAAAGCGCCTTATTTCTACCTACTACATAAGTACATTTATTAATATCTAAAATTTCGCATACTGCCACTTAAATAAAATAAAGTTTAAATAATCAACTGTGCTGGTTTTGCAATTTCACTTATTGCAAAGATACTATTGCAGTTTCTTAAGAAAACATTTTATAAAAATCTCTAAGAAAACTTATATCTACATTACTTTTAATGGATTCGTGACTATTCTTATTTGGGATACCGTTGCGAATTGAACTTTGGATGTTTTGAAATAGGGTTGACTTTTATCCGGGAATAAGTTTGGCAAGCAACGGGGTGCCAGGCAGGGGCTGATTTATATTGGAGCAATGCAGTGGAGTAGTGTGCAGTTAGTATTGATTTCCATTCGCCCCTCCCCTTGCATCTCACCTCACGCACAATGGCATAAGGCCAAGTGGTCATTCGTTGTAATACATACAAAATAATAATAATTATTAAAAATTGTAACAGCAATCTGGATATCAGCAACATATATTATTACTTAACATAATTTATTTGTCTATAATCATATTATGACTGAAAAATTATACCGAAATAAAATAGAAAAATAAAAAAGGAGGGTTCCTTAGACAAAAGATACCTAAATACGCAACGTTTGCGCAATTTTTCATGTCTTAATATATTCTCCACATGTCGTCGTGATTCGGTAAGCACTAGTTAAGTGTATTATACAATATAGGCAGAATAACATGAGCTATATAAGTGATAAACGCTCGGCCTCGACCGACCGACACACTCCCGAATGGTTCAACGACCTCTATTTCGGTTATGAAATCACAGGAGCGTACACTGGTCCATACATTTTTCTTTTCTTTTATAATATATGAAGTGTTTATTTATCTAAATATTTTCTCTTACAACGATAATTTTTAAGCTGAATACTAAGTTCTAAGAAGTAAAGTTGTAAGCGTAATCACTGACGTTATTGCACAAAAAATATAATCGAAATTATGGTAATTTTAACTAAGTATAATTAGGTACAAAAATTAGAGAAATATGTACCTACGTAGGTACTATTAAGAATATATGCATTAGTTATAATTTATGTTCAAGATAAAATGTTATTTTTTTTATTATTAATCATAATTGGACCTAGTTATGCAGAAAGCAGCCATGTGCGAAAAAGTACAAACGGAGATATAAGCATTTTACTGTTGATAGTTGCACTTTTGTTACGTTTCGTTTTTCTGGTTATTTCGAAATTGAAAAATATATGTATAAGTATTGTTTATTTTTTTATCCTATCCAGTATTTTGAACTGTTGCTATTAAAGCAAATAATTACGTTTTAGACGTGGCTGTTTTATACAAAATAGCATATTTTACAGTAATCAAGTAAAGCTTAATCCAGCCACATCCAGTTGGCTGTGTTTTGAGTTATTTTTAAACAGCAAAACAAATATAAAAACAGCCAAAAAACCTGTAGTAAGTAACAAAAATCATAATACAACATATGTAATAAAATATTTATTTTGATATTTTCATATTGTTTTTGAATTGTTATTAGATTTTATAAAATCATGATAGATTTTGAGAGGTTTTTTTCTTCTTACGAGTACATAATGCCATAATTTGAATGTAGTCATCACGCATATACCGGGTGTAACATTTAAATCTGTCATACGAAGTCTGACATTACGAATAACTGTTTTTAAATATTATGTCATTGATTTTAGTAACAAGAAAAACTGCATTCATACATTTAAAAAACTTGTACTCAGCTCGGGAATCGAACCCGGACGCTTTGAAAAATAAAACTAACATTATTTCTATGTAAACATAGATGTGTAGTTCTTAAGCAGTAAATATTACTAGTAACACAATCGATGTGATGAGACCTGCACATGTTTCATAGTAACATTTACAGCTTAAGACCTACACAATCGATATCTAAATAGAAATAGTTTTGGTTTTGTTCTTCCATACTTCCGGCTTCGATTTTCGAGCTGAGTACAAGCAGTATTAATGTAGTTTTTCTTGTTACTAAAATCGATCACATAGTATCTCCGAACAGATCTTCATATGTCTTATAGTTTTAGACTTCCCTATACTGACCAATTTGAATGTTACACCCGGTTTTGTTTATTTCAGGCATTACTTTCATCATAAGAGTAATTTTAATATTTTTATTTTGATCAGGGACATTCTTATCTACGTTTTTTAGAAGAGACGATCCCACCTCTTGTGCACCATGTCCAGCCTGATCCTTTATCCAAGTATAACAGCTTTGGATATATTTAGCACTGTGCGCTCTCAAGTAATAAAGCCAGATTTGTATTTTGTAAAATATTACATTTTTTTGAATATGGGGTAATGCTAGTGTCTTTTGCATATCAAATGTAGGACATTCAATGTTTTCTTGATTTTTAGCTAGGTTTATATCTATTTGTAATTGAGATCTTGCTCTTTCAGCCTGATGAAGATGTAAATTGTGTTTTTCTCTTACAGAGTTAACATCCCCACCGCTTTTTCCTGCATTTTATAATTCGATGCGAAAGGTATCGCAGACATTGCACGTGTCTTTTGCTTAGTGTTTTAGTGTTTTAACTTTGATGTTATAGTATCTGTATCTCTCTATCAATGAATTCTTTTATATTTTATTGTTTACGCACACTAGGCATCCTATTTTCTCCTCTTTTTATAGAGCCAAAGAGGCTAAGTCTAATAAAGGTTTTTGGGAACTAATTTTGTCCATGAGATTTTAGTTGAACATATTGAGAGTTTTACAGAATATATCACGGAAAACATCATACTGTGGTTGAATTTTATATTTGCGCAAAAACTTTTTTTTTCTAATGGGTAAACAAAAATATAATAACCTATTTGCTGCGCACGCAAAATCTTATTCGGTAAACAAGTAAGTAGTTATAAGTAGGCGGGAAACAATATAATATATTGTAACAGTCAACAGATAAGTTCCTTTTTACTTGCCCATGTGAATGAAACTAATTATTTACCTAATTAAATTACTTAAACAGATTTTTTTTACTAAATAATAATGAGATCGTGTTATAAAATCAAAAATATTTGAATTCACAAAACAGCCAGGATAATAATAAAAAAAGCCAACTACCACTAATAACAAATATCTATTTTACAGAAAACAGCCATCATAGACTGGCTGCTTCTTACGTAACTGGAACACTGATATCTTCTAACATTTTGAAATTTGTAAAAAACAACCATATCGGTAGGCTGACTTCTGCAATATAAGTATTTTAGTTAGTGTCAAAATTGGCTGCATTTGACACCAACCTGACTGTTTTTTACGAAATGGATTTGTTTGAATGGCTGGATTTGACGGCTTATTATCTCCGAAATTATTAAAGATATCGACATGGGTGTTTCTTTAAAAAATGCGCCGTGTCTAAATTAGCAGGGCTGCTTTTATAACTCATTTTTGGAAAAATTGTGAGATGGCTGTTTTCTGCATAACTACGTCCAATTGCTTTCAGTGTAAATAAATCTATCGAGTTAGTACTTATCAAGCTATTATTACAATGTAATTTATATAACATACCACTAACTTATACTGCAAATGGTACCTTCATAGTCTAATAATGTTTAGTAGTCGTATTTCATAAATGATTTTTTTACAAAACTATTTAATATTTTCCTAATTTTATATAAATCGCTCTTCGGAGTAGTTTAAAAAATATTACTGAACATCAATATTTATTAAGCGTTACTTTTAAATTAAATAGAAACTTTGCGTTTTCAATAAATATATTATTATTATATGTTAATGAGATATTTGATATTATGTGAAAGAGTCACAACGTATCTCTTAAGTAGGCACTGTACTGTACGGATCTTTATATATGTAGAAATATATAAAGATATATTTTAGTATGCACATTGTTGTAAGCACCCTAGAAGATTATTTTTAACAATCGAAAATCAACGCCTGTTATATGAGGAAACTATGTATATATAAAATAAGAGTATGATAATAATAAAAATACATATACTTATTGTTAAGCTGAGCATTGTGCATGCTTTAAAAATTAGATAACAAAATGTAAAAAAATTAATCTATCTTTCGCATAAATGTTATAAAATTTAAGTTTTTTTTTCATTTTCATATTCAAATCATGTAAAATTGATTATTTTCACTTTGAATCGGATTGCGACAATCAAGAGATTTATTGAGGATATCAACATTTGAATAACAAGTCATCAATTTCAGTAGAAGAGAAAGCAAGGGTATACGATATCTGTGCGTATGAATAAGATAAATCTAAAGATAACTTTCTTATACGCCGTATTTTTAAGGTGTTAAGACCACAAACTTTCAACCAAAATTACTTATATACCTACATATTTATGTATATCACTTATGTACTTACATTTCCGGGATATAAAAGTTTATATTATATACACAGCGCGAAAGAGAAATAAATAAATACGTCGCGTGAGGAATCGGGTTCTTATCGTGTATCCACGAGATTTATTCGGAGCTTTAAGTTGGGATTTATCGAGTTACAAGGAACCCGTTCCGTGTCTACCTACTTAGCTTAGTAAATAATGTCCCATGAAATTAATGGCGTTCGCTTTCTTTAAATAGATGACTAAATACTAAAGCTCACGTTATATCAGTTGCCAAGCCTTGTTTATATTGGGTGGCTTTCGTAATCTAAGCTTTTGGCTCCATTAAGACAGACTCGGATCGCCCTTACTTTTGTTACAATCACGAACGAGATTTTCGTACACGAATGCTTATTTACATCAAAATTACGATACATTGTTTTTATTGTATAAAGAACTTTTTCTTGAAATTTATATGCGTTTATTTACCCATTTATTTATTACATGTATTATAAAGTTCATAAATTATAATCTCCAATTTATCTACATAAAGTTTACAATAGTAGGGGCGTGGGATATCGTAGCTGCTTTTTCGTTTTTGTGTTGTGTAAAGCTAATGTCAAAATATTAAACAGAGAACACTGATTCCGAACAATTAATGGGATTCAAAATTAAACAACCTTGAAGAGCTTTCTTGTTCTTCGAGAGAATTTTTAATAAATGCCGTCATAATACATCGGTGTAGTCGTAAACGTTTGCTAAGTCATAAGTCTAAGTTACACATTACAGGTGTAAAACTGACCAGTGGCTCATCCTCTCTTCGCTGTGGTGCGTACGATTTACTTCACAATTTTGTAAGCTTTAATTTTTTATATAGAATTCTTATCTTTTTTAGTTATTCTTTATAATATCAGCTACGAGTATCTGCTAGCGAAATTCCTGTCAAAATTGATCTGTGTTTCGGAGATAATCAAGCAGACAGACAAACAAAACTTGTAAAAATGTTTGTATTACTTTTTTTGGCATAACAAACAGACACTTCAATTTAATAATTTTGTATAAATTTTATAATGTTCTTTGCGTTTGCCGATCGTTGATAAGTCTTATAGTCATAAATGGCACCCCTTTCTTTCGGTACGAGTAGTAGGCACCTACCTATTCGATATCAAAAATTCGTCTTCAATAAACCTATTATGAATAATTTTTAACAATTAATTATTTACTTCTAATAAATCGAAGCAAATTCTTTTTTCAGTAGTCTAAATCTGTGCGTGCAACATTCAATGTCAGCTTATTTTGCTTAATAAATTCTTTAGGGAACTTTATTTACGAGCTACTGTACTCGCTAGTAGGTACTATATTTTGGTTAGCCGCTGCATATATTAGTAGATAAATCAGAAGTTGTAACTTGAAACTTTATGGCCGCACATCTGTATGAATAACGTAATGTAAGAGTTATGTAAGCCTGTACTTTATTCGAAACCCTTTCCGCATTGTTCGCAATTTTCCGCGCGTATTTTGAGCACTGACACCAAAGCGTACTTACGTATATAGCACAGATAGGTAATGTTCGATACAAAGATCGGATACAACACCGAAATCCACTTACCCCTTACAGTGGGGCTTGTACACGTTAGCTGTTTACAAGAAGGGCTCAATTTATTTATTCGTTCATTAAGCGAAGCGGGGGATCGCTGCGAGAGCAGAATTTTAGGATAATGGCAGTATGGCATACTTATAGACAGTTAAATGAACATTTAGGCGCCTGTGGCTTCCATATCTACACGTGTAACTATTGATTAGAAAAACAATATTTCAAGTCTTTAACGGTGTGACATACATTCAGCCATGTATTGTCTTTTCTCTATAATTGTTCATTTTATTGTTATTGCTTCTCATAAAATAAAACTAAAAAACTTAGCGTAATAACGGGTCTCGAAAATATTATTACATATTCGCAAAAAAATAATCGGTTAAATTTGCAAATTTAGTAAAATATTTAAGAACATAAAAGTAACCGATGCTAAATCAGTTAATCAAGCAAAACGCGCACACGAAAGGTTAACGAGACAAAAACGTGAGAATCGAGACGATTCGTCTCGCTGCCATAATCGCCTAGTTAGAATTGAATCGCCTTTCGAAACAAACGTTATAAAACAAATCGTGCGAGGGATTTATAATCTATAGCGTTTACTTCGAACTTCACACTTCCACAGTGTAATAAACCTGGGAACACGTCCCGAGCTATAGACACAGTTCTAACTATTTCGATTACAAGCCCCGCGCAGTCTGCGGCCACTTAAAAATTGACGACCACAAAATAGTTAGAAATTTTATTACCCTCTCACACAAAAACGTTTGATCGAATACAGCGTATAATTCAATAATGGTGTCCAAAGACCGGCGGCACTAACAGTCTAGGTAAACTATTATATATAATCATCAATTGGATTCGCCGAGATCGACCTTTACTGTGAAATCTTTAAAATAATAGGATGTTAGGAAGTGTTAGAGTGCAATTTGCTAGTGTTGATAGGGACTTTCGTATACGATCATGAATTTTATATTGTTTAATAGGTTGTTGTTTATAATATTTATTACATATAAAAATGCAAATAAATCTGCATATTAAAATAATAGTCTTGAATAAAAAAACAGAAAGATCTTTAATTTATCTTCAATAAAACTATGCAGTAGGTTATTAAAATGGAAATCCTTAATTTGAAAGCTTCCGCTTGTCGCTTCTTAACGTTACAAAACATTGCTGTTGTATGTGTTTACGGAAGACGCTGAACGGTTAACGCTATCATCTCATAACAGCCATCTTATAATCCTTTTAAAAGTACTCGTGTTTGCGTTGCGATAGTTAAACTTCCAAAGAATTTGTTAGTAAAGACATCTCCTTTACGGTAATGTTCGATTTTCTATTAAACTCCAAAGTGTTCCTCGTCCCACATTCTTATCTCGAATGTTCTACGACATATTTTTCCAAAGTTTCCCGGCGCGAGCTTTCAGGCTGGCGCGTATAAAGCTCTATTCACACATGGCGGGAGATAAGGTAGCTTTCACACCATTAAGCCGCGCGCTGGAGCCCGGGGCTTTTCCAGATTAGATTATACACTCGATTTATGACGTCATTAAAGCTTTGATAATTACTCGGGACAGGCTGCGTAGGCGAGACGCGGGCCTGGGGGGTGAACTGGGGAGGGGGGAGTGCTTGTACTGTTTGATTGGATTCCTGGTACTGTGAGGGTTAAGGGATTAAAGTTATGGAGATTAGTTCGCCGCCCGAGGCCGCTCACTTCGTTTATGTTAAAAGGCCTATAGAGATGTATGCGGATAAGAGATTGCTTATTGCCAATTGTGATACCGAGGCAGCTTTTAATTTCGTTTCGCGCACGGGCATAGGTATGTAAATAAAGGTATGACTGGCTTTGGGCAATGATAATTGCTTACCTATCTCTTTTATAATTAATGCAGCACATTTCATTTTATCTTAAAAGTATCGTATAATTTTAATCATTATTTTAATTATACAAAAGGCTTATTTAAGCTTAATTATGTGTTAATGTCTATCTACATTATAATTTAATTTGGTAAAATTATGCATCACAATACGCATGATGGAACACTTAAAACAACGGTCTTCTCGCCTGTTTAGTTCCCAAGGTCTTATAAATTGTTGTAAATTATAATATAAGGGATCAATTTCCCTCTTGCGTACTCTTTAACATACAATAAGCCATAATGGACATTGTAATGTATGCAGTAAAAGCAATTTTCCAATACATCGGTTTTGTATTATGAAAAATTATATTTTCTTCATAACAAAAGCTGTTAAAAAGACTTTCTTTAAAGCCTTATATATTACACCTGCATATCCCAAGACGCTTAAGCGCAAAGTAAGCGAGAAATTGTTTTCCATATATAGGTACATACTTACATTATATACAAATTCATGTTTTCAACTTAAGATATTTACAAGATAATTTTTGAATAAGTATTTCGTTAATAAAATCTTGAATATTTTCAATATATTGAGCATATCCATTTGCTTTTAAGATTAAATAAATGCTATTTACAAAGTGAATTTTACATACTATGGTAATATTAGATTCGGTACATATTTAAATACGAGTATATAAATAAATAATAAATTAATAAAATACATACATTAATTATAAATATAAACACCCATGACTGGAGTAGGTACAACACATTCGTGCTCAACAAATGAATGCCCCCAGCGGAATTCGAACCCGCGACCGCTGGCGCAGAAAATAGGGTCACTACTAACTGAGCCAAACTAGTCGTCAAAAATATGTGTTATAATTAAATCATTATAAAAATTCTCCGTAGATATCCACTTGGTAAATATATTCTGACAAGTTGTCTAGTGTTAAGCAAAGCTATTCCAGTCAAATTGACCATCAGGGCCTAACATCGTCCGCGAATGGCCCTACAATTAAGTGTAATGAGCCGGCCCGTACCTTGTCTATCTATTTGTATAAATATAATACAAGTGCCTAAGTCTAAAAAAAATATACGTGTATTTGCAACTAAATTCTTTAGTTAATAAACTAATTATAAACTAAATCAAACAAGGACATTTAATATTGCTTATAAAATTATGTATTATAATAGCGACTCACTCTCATTTGCTCGGGTTCGTTCATAATAAAAATAATAATTCTACGCGCGAAGCCGCGAGTTAAGCTAGTAAAATTAAATAAAATTTCTAAAATAAAATTAGTCTAAGTTACTTCTGATAACAATAGCTATCTGCGAGTGAAAGTCCCGTCAAAATTCAGAGCCGTTTCAGAGATTAGCCGGAACAAACAGATAGACAGACAGACAGACAGACAGAAAAAAATCTTAAAAATTTATTATTTGATGTAAGAAGGTAGGTGTGTAAGCTTTCATATGCATTAAGTGAAAAGCTATTAATTTGAAATTTAATTATTTAATTTAATTAAATATTTTCCTAAAAAAATCTCAATATAAACCTATCTGGGTTAGATACTTGTAGGTACAATATCCTACATTTAATATATGTATATGTATTCGGCCCTTTTTTATACACCCTATTAAATATGAATTGAATAGTTAGGTACTCTACATTTACATACCCTCTTTGGAATAGATTAGTCTGACCTCTAATATTTAACGCGGAAGTGCGAGCCTAACGCGTTTTCCAAAGGATTCAAATCATATTTTACTAGAGGTACCCATTAAACTCGATTAGTGGTCACATAAAGGGTCCATTAAAAGTGACGCGTATCATAAGTCCAGGCACATTTGGCAACAGTATTGTGATCCTGATACGTCGAACAAACGCGTAATAATGACGGTTATATACACTTACTGTAAGGTGTACATATTTAATGCTAGATATATAAGGCAGTGGTAGCCCAGCGGTAACGCGCTCGCTTGAATAACCGAGTGATGCGGGTTCTTTCCTATCGTGATTACCACTTGTCTTACGGTGAACGAAAACATCGTGAGGAAACCTGCGTGTCTTAGAAAAACCTAGCAAGTTTTTCGAAAGACATGTGAAATCCGCCAACCGGCACTAGGCCAGCGCGGTGGACTATGGCCCAGCAGTAGGAAGTTAAAAAGGGCGGATGATGATGTATTAAAAGATATTTCCGTTTAGTTATTTCAGGCTTAATGATAAATTATGTGATATTATAGAGTCGCTAAGTTTATTTCATAGAAATATTTTAAGATAGGTACAAATTATTCTGTAATCATTAAAGTTGTATTTATATACAATATAAGAATATTTAAGATGTAGTAATCGAAGCCAATATATTCAATAGAATGTTTTTACATTCTTTCTTGGAACCTTCAGGTGCAGAATTAGAATACTTTTTGTGGAGCCTTTTAATTATAAATTTCAATATTAAAATTAAATATTAATATATAAACATTTGTCTGAATATTAAGTTTATAATCATAGCTTCCAATGCGAATTACGTAGCAGGAAATATCGTAGAGCTACCGATAGAGGCCCGTCAAAATAGGCGATAATTATGAAATGTGGCGCCGATTGTCGCTCCATTAGGCGGCTTTGTGGCTCTGGACACTACGTGCGCTTCTAGATATGCAAATGTATTCAGTATTTATGAAAATAATTCACTTATGATTTATGATTATACCTGTTTATAACCCACGGCTACTGAGGCGTTCCGGCCACGAAACGATCGCCTTTATGGGAGAAGGAATTGATGGCAAATTCGAGTAGCAAAATAGCGATCATAGATACACTTGTTTATAAGTTAAAAGAAATAAACTTACCGCTATCCAGATTTTTATAAAAAAACCGATTTGCATTTTTGTTTTGCTTTTATAACAATATCTATAACATATAATAAATAAATCAAACTAGATAACTGAACTAAACACCACGCATAAAAATTTCAAACTGAAGTAAAAATATAAAATTTAAACTTGTTGCGCAATATTCATTGTTAGAAAATACTTTATAATTTACCTGTAAACATTAGACAAAAAATTTGCAACGATTATTATACTCTTTGTGCAAATATTGGTCAAACAATGGGGGAAAGACTTTCTTTTATCGACGTCTAAGGTGTAATTATATTTGTTGCTTTGTTTTTTAACACGCCTAATAGCGCGGAACACCTTTTTACTTTGTTACTTTTAAAGCAAAGTACTTTTTAGTGGTTTACGGGGCAATAAAATTGTACGGACAAGGCCAAACATTGCGGGATTCTTGCAAATTTATAACGCAACGCATTAAGAAAGGTGCTTTAACTAAACTTTCTTTCTATTTTCAAAATAACAGTTTTATTATGCATTTCAAGGATTTTTTTCTATTATGCAGTTTAATGTATTTAAAAACTTGACTAAAACGTCGAAATTCTTTGTTTGTAACTGTAAGGGTTATTTAAACAAAAAAGCATCGAGTTTTTTAAAACGTAGGGCATCTTCTGCGAACGCGGCGAGATACAAAAGATTGGACCGTTTCCTTTGCGTGTATTCGTTGTTTTTGTTTTATTAAAGATAAATATACGTTTAGGCTATTGTGTTAGACGCAAACTGTAGTAAACAATTTAGTCAGGAAAAAATCTTTCAAGTGTACACTCCGTTTTATGTTGCTGTTACTTGTTATTTTAATTTAATAATATAATAATCAAGCCAATATTATAAGTATTAAATGAAATTGTGTAAATAATAATAGTTCTGGGACATAATGTCAAATAGAAGGTAAGTTTCATTTTCTTTTACAATAGTTGATAGTTGATAGATTGTATTAAGTAAAAGTTTTGTAAGTGCATTGTTGCTATCAAAAATATTGCCTAATTAAAAATATATATATTTATTATAGTATTTAGTAGTGGTTGAAATAACATTGAAAAACATTTTTAACATAAAAGTTATTTAACAATGTTTATAATATAGTAGCAAGATTTAGTTCGCTACATATTATAACAAATTACCAAAAAATCCTAAGATAATTTTAATAGTATACGAAATAATAATATTACAAAGAAACACCAAGCCCACATAACAGAGGCAAAATGGCTGCATTCCAAAGTATCATCTTTTACTTGAATCTTATTGTCATATAAATACGGGTTAAGAGATTTGTATAGGAGTGTAGGATATCGGGTACAGTAACTCAAGTCGTGTCCGGAGATATCGGCCCTCGCGACCTCCCACCCACCATATAATTCACAATCGAATAAATTATTGCTATCTTATATTTTAAGTTATTACTGTATTCTTGCTAGAGCTCCTTTTTCTAGTCACGTTGATACCTATTTATAGGTAATGGCCCGCATTAGCAACCCGCGATAAATGATTTATAAACCGCTATGAGATGAAGTATTATTGATTTAGGGATTGAAGCGTGCTTCAAAGTGTTGTGATAATTTGTGCTACCATTAATATACGGTTATGTGGGTAAGTTATGCAGAAGTGTGAAAGCCGCAAATATGACTGCATGCTTAAATTTTCATAAATATGTCGCCAATGCAAAGATCATTTTGAACACAAATAAAGTATTTTTAACGTTATTAACTTTATTTTATAAAAATAAAAATAATTGAATTTTAATTCGCAAAAGAGTTTAATCTACTCGAAGAAATTTAAATTATTTTCATCTATCTCAATCTTTATACGTTAATTATGCAGTGTTAAGAGATGAATGTGTTCAATGAAAAAATAATGAAATATCAATTTAAAGCCATTAAAGACTGGTGCAATTATTTGCTACCGAGGTCTTCAAGTTGGTATCATTCAATCAGACACATTCAAGCTAAGTGGTAAAGAGGCTCAAGTTTTTTTTCAATCGTGAGTGGGCACGACGACACCAAAGAGTTTTTATCTCAACGTGATGTATGTACTGTCACGATTGTAGAATGAACGTGACTGAAATATAAGGCGTTATTTTGGATTTAAACCAGTAATCCTTCGATACATTACTCCTTTTTAAAATTGATAGGCACATAACAATATATACGATTAGATAACTTCGATGTACCTACAGGGTATTATTATCTTGGATAGAATAAATGCGAAGTGTAAAGAGGTTGTCTTATCCTTATTCCTTACACAACACGCAACAGAGTAAATATAGGCGGTACATTGCCCAGTGGAGTCGTTCGAAATAGTTTTGAGTTCGCGAGTTATAGACACCGTAAAAGGATGTATCTACAGCAACAAGGGACGATAAAACTACAGACACTAAGATAGAAGTTTCAACACGGAAACTAGATTTGCTCGCGTGTAGATTGCTATCTTAGATACAAAAGAAAATTGGTAGCTACTATATCTTTGCAGTAATGGAATATTTAACAAGTAACTACTGCACTTAATAATCTGAATGATGAACTATTTATAATATTTTTCCATAGTAGGTACTAGGTAATTTATCATAATATATATTAAAATTTTCTTACTACTAAAGATAAAATTTTCGTAAAATAAGCAATGTAAAGGTTTAATACCGATCACTTTACATCAGTATACGTGAAAAATACCTAGTTGAATACTTCTTTTCTTTTTATAGCGAAGACCAATTTACAATCGGTAATAATAAACAATAAATCTTACCTAAAAACAGATATTTTATTGAAAACAGCTCACGAGATCCTTTCAAGTATCTACATTGCAATTGCAAAACAATCACATGCTCAGACACCATTAATTCAACTTGACTGAAACTTGCATTAACTTATTCCATTATACTCGTACCTTATATCTTTTAATATTCGAATCTATTTATATTTACTTAAAGTTTTTATTTGCTCAGCAGAAGTGTTACAAATGTATCCTTTCAATAGAGTAAAATGTACAAATTTATAAGACACTGAACGATGTGTAGAATATTGTTTTCGGTCCTGACATTCATGTTTAATGTCTTTGTTGCGATGAGATTCCAACGACAAATTATGGTAACAATGTTCCTTGAATCCTACAGTGGCCATTTTCATCCTAGACATTGATTAAATCTGAGGATTTATTCTAAATAAATATTTTAAAATAGGTAATATTTTTCAGGATTAATCTCATTTAATTCATTAACACTCACCTACGATACTTCAGATTTTATCACTTAAAATATTAGAGTGTAAAATTAAATATCTACATCGTATCTTATCCATAAAAGTTGGAATGACGAACACGTCGTAAAACCTGTTTTATATGAACTTGAAGCGATAAATGGTTAACTGTTAAATAATAAGTCACCACACACTCGTAAAACAAAGATTAACATACAGTTACGAGTGTAAATAGCCTATTACTTTGATTTTTACGACTAAATAATCGTAAAGGAACCCCGATAATACAACCGCGTCTAGAAGTTCTTCATTTATACAGAGCTACGAGTAGCTTTGCCTCTCTTAAATTCGGTTAGTTTTTAATCGTGCAATACAAACGGGAGACCGTTTTGATGCACTTTTATTTTACGAGGAACTCGTAACATAAAACGCGGAACGTCTCAACATCGGTTACAATCACATCAGATGAAGAGAGACAAAAGTAGGTTCGAGAAGTCAGTCCTTTCCATGTACCGAGGGTGGTTTTTAATTTTTTGCAAAGATTTCGTTTATTATAAATGTTTATTACTAGTAGGTACATTAAATTATGACTTATTAAAACGATATTTTAACAATTTAGTGCAATGCTCCATTAGTTATAATATAACTGTTAGAAATACTAAAATTCATTATAAATTGTAGGTATTTGCTATCCGTACGTAGAGTCTCTAGATTCGTACAATTCTACTTCATTTACCCGAAGCCAAGCGGACAGTAGCCATTCGCGGTTACCCTTGCCCAGAATTCCGAGTAATTAAACAACTGAAATTTAAATGTATTCTAGTATACATTTAATAAGGATGGGCAATTTAGAGTGCAAACAGGCTGACCATTTTGGTCTGGCTTAAAACACAAATGAAGGTTTGAAATTGTTGGTTGGTAAATAAATTTATTAATTGGAAAGGGCTTTTTCTTTATATTTAGAGGAAATAAACTTTAGCGATGATTTAATTTACAAATGAACAGATGAGTAGGTAAGGCACGTATTTTATAATAAATATGTAATATACATACATACCTACATACATTAAGTGAATTGCTTGCATTGATTTAAAAGAATATTATAAAAATATGAGATTTCTATTTAGTTATGAAAACCTAAATAAATAAAACGGAATCCCCTATAAAATAAGAGTAAATCGAGAAATAACAATCGGCCAAATTTTAATTGAACGGTGGAACCGAGATTCGAGCAAACGTTGGGTAAACGTCGTGAATCGCCCGATAATAATGAAAGTGATGGCAGTGATGCCATCAGTGTATGAAGCGGCCGTTTCGGCTACATAAACAGTCCGTATACTGCTAAGACCGAATTAAAATGGCACTTATTTGCACCCTATTGTATGTGCAGTAAAGGCGAAAGTTGACTGTAATTCGCTTAGTTAAAACAAGACCCTATAGCTCCCTCTATCGGAGTCGGGAGGGGCACTCGCGGTCGGTTTACATAGCGATCCAAAATGGCCGACGTTTTTGTCGCAAATAAATCGTGGACGACAGGTAGCGCGGTTGTCGCGACGAATCGGAATTAGGTACTCCTCAAGAATTATTTTGATAGTATTATAGTGAAATTTAGATAAAAAAGTGTGTAGTGTGCATAATTATTGTGTCTCGTTGAAATATATAATTCTTTTCCTATTTTTCTCATAATAAAATCGAATAAAATATTTAAAATGTGTAATTTAATGCGATTTTCCTTTATATTATTGTCATTTTTCTACATTTTTAGTTAAATATTTTTAAAATTTATAAAAATATAGGCCATTATTATTATTTAAGGTTTCTTAGGTTTTGAAAGTTCTGAAAGTGAAACTTCTTGGTGTTATTATAAAAGATAAAAAAAAATTGTTTTAATTTTTTTTCCTAGTCTATAATATTATGCTGTTTATTTTTTATAAAAATAAGGTATAAGGACTTAAAAAACATTATAGTTATGTCTTGTTAACTAACTACACGTATATGTTGTTGCCAACTAGTACACTTCCTATTTTGATAGTTATTCTTTAAATGGATTATGTTTATATAAGTATTCTCTCTTTTATATTCAATCTCTCAACTATATTAGATTTTTTTGTTTTATTATATTTGTTAATGAACATTAATATAAAATATTGTATAGACGTGAACTCTACATGCTGACATTTACTGGAAAACACGTCAAAATCTATTTTTCAAACCGCAAGCAACCACAAGAGAGCGCGTAAAAATTCAAAAAACATTCCAACTTTTATTACATTACAATATACCTACATGCATAGGTATATAAGGACAAACGTGACCTTAAGTTAGAAACTTGCTATCGCTACAACATAAATTTTCGTGCATTAATAGTAATAAATAAAAAAAAAATCTATAAATAATATTTTATTTACAATTTTATATAAATGTTGGGTTAAAAGTAATTAAAAAGCCGTCTCAAGTTGGTTGCGTCTGTAGGTACCTATATTATCTTTGTTTGTTATTTTTTTATTCAGTCCATGGTTTTGTAGAGCGTCCCTTATTAACGCTCGCTCTACGCTGTGGCATCTATCGGCTAATCAAAATAAACGAGTTTCAAATTTGTGAACGAGTCCCTATGATTAAGTTTTGGCCCCATATGTATTATACCCCATTTATTTTTGAATATTCTAGTCTCGTCCAGGTCAGCTTTGTTGCCAAAGCCTTTACTTAAAGAAATAGTACCCTAAGGGATTTACATACTTTGATAAGAGTCAAAAAATAAATTATGAAAAATATCATCTTCTCAAACAATAATATTGCAATATTTTTACATACGAAACGTAGAATACTCCGGGATTAAATCAGGAGATATTACGTATTTTAATAAGATTCAATAAATTCACCAAAAATTAAATTGATTCCAATTCGTCATTTTAAAATTTGCTTTAAATCTAAAATAATTTAATAGATACTAATTTACTATATAACTACTAAAATAATTTAATAATGACTCGTGTAAAAATATTCTGCCCAGCCTCCATGTAAGCCTTGCGTAACCGGTGAGGTGGGGGCGGCCAGATATTTTCAGCCGCTTCCCGCGCCGACCGGCGCCGACTGTGCTCTTTCTTTTTGCCTTTTTCAACATTTCACCTTTAATACGGATAATACTACATAAGCAAGATAGAAATTCTAGTAAATACCATTTTTACTTAGTAGATTGACTAAATGGTATATCTTAAGCAAAAAAAATCCATATAGGTATAAACCTCTATTTAGAAATAAAATTAATTAAATATTTACTACCTAAGTTGAGAGGCAATCTTTTTGATTGTTAAGAACTACCTATTTCTGCTTAAGGGTTTTACAAACATTAGGTACGTATGAGCTATAAAAATGCTATTCTAAGATAATGTTATTTGTAAGTAATAATATTAAAATAGAGCGGCTGATCTATAATTCTATAATTACGTGAAGTTCGACTATACTTGCTATATTAGGAAGAAAATTAAAAAAGAAAAACGCTTAAAGGTCACATTTACTGTGTGAGGATTAGGTTGGTAGTTAAATATTAGTATTTAAGTTATTTACAACCAAAATTGCTGTGCTTGTGTTTTAAATAGGCTCAAGGCACTTGACTTATTAAAATGTTACATACAATTTATAACTTGTAAAAAAATGTTCTTTTTTAAATAAAAAAACATGAATTGGTACGTAATTATAGTTTAATAATTTTCATTAATTTCATTCCAATCCTTCACATTTATCTAAGCTAAACTTATCAGTTAAAATGCTGTTCTAAGCAGAAATGCGAAGGAATATTTTGAGATAAAATCAAGGTTATCGCGTTCCTAGGCGATAGATTAAAACGGCCATAGACGCAAATCGTAGAAAATGGAACAAGGAACCGAGAATAGTATTAATTTTAATTCAATACGGCGCGTAACCGACGGCATACTAACCGTGAACAATGGTGGTGGTCCCACATTATCACATATGCCTTTGTATCCACAATATTTTATTGGCTTAAGCTAGCCACAGAATACGTAAAACTGTATTGAAATCAGAGTTAGATAAGATTTTACTCTAGATATATGTGATAAATGTATAATTTTATAGGGTACTTTGATGCCATTTTAATTTTTTTTTAAAAAGGGTAGGCTGTATGCATAGCTGGGCATCGTTAAAATAATAATTAACTCGTTAATCGTTAATCCGTTACTTAAAAAAGTTAACTTCGTTAAACGTTAAAGCGTTACAATTCGAAAGATTTAACGCAAGTTAACGTTACTCGTTAATCCGTTAACACGTGATTAAATTTTTTTTATATCATTGCAACAATAATGATCTACTAATAAAATCTGTTGATTTGGGTTCTGGAACTTAAAAGCTTCTCAGCATTTCGAGAAGGCGGGACCGGGCTTTTCAGAAGCTCAGTTAACGCCTTCAATACCCAGCCGTTTGGGACTCTACAAGAGCCACTTCGCTATCATGAGGCACCTCTCTCTGGCCCTAGACGGACGCTGGAGGTTCCTTTTTCATTTCTCCCAGTTCACCCCGATACTGATGGAAGCCGTCTCGACTTTCGGTAGGCTTTTGCCAAATGTCCGGTTCTCTTCAAACTCTTTGTCGGTTTTGTGATTGTGAGGTCCATGGCACTGTATGGTGCCCCCGTTTGGATCGACGCCCTCTCCGTCCCGAACGGGGTCCAATTGTGCAGTACGCAGCAAGTCCTGGCGGTGAAGGCAATAAAGGGATGACGCACTGTGTCTTTCTGGCGGGCGTTTCACCCTGGGTACTCCAGGCGCAGGCCGAAGTGTACCAGTTTCGGATGAGTGAGCGTGCGCTTGGGAAACTTCCAATGTGGGATCCCTCTCGTCTAGCTGACGAGGCCATGATCCGGCGATGGAGGGAGCAACGGGTAAACCCAGATGCTGGCCTGGCGAAAGTGGATGCAATTCGTCCTGTTTCACTGGGTCAGGAGGCCCACACGGTGTCATGACTTTCAGACTGATGCAGATGCTTACCGGGCGCCCGGCACGTGAACACGCACCGATAACCTTACCTATCAAACTTTACTTAGATACCTGATTTCGTTTTACTCGACGCGACGTGGCGCTTGGTAAAGAGTAGGTACTGGATTAACGATTAACGGACTTGAGAAAATGTAACGGAAGTTAACGAGTCCGTTAAGTTTTTTTTAGGTTAACTTAAAAGTTAATCGTTAATCGAAATGTTAACTTCGTTAATTAACGATTAACGGATTAACGAGTTAATGCCCAGCTATGGCTGTATGTAACAAGTATATAACCCTGAGAAGTAAAATACCTTAGTTTCTCCCGTGACCATGATTGCTGTAAAGCATTCGAAACGTCGGGAACCAAAAATCCAAATAAATCCGCGACAAAATCCGAAAAGGTAATTTCATTTATAACACTACGTAGATTCCCAAATAAACAGTTATTTTGCTTTAATTTCTGGTCTCGTTATTCATAAACCTCACCACATAACTATCATTGTACAAAAAAGTTGATTGCATCATCCGGTCATTTTACTAATCTAATAGTTATGCGTATTAGAAGCAGAAACGCTAATCACAGTAGGTGGCATCCGATATAAGAATAGTAAATTATGATCTAAGTGGCATAAGCCATTACATAATCGACATACCACATACTCAATAAAACGATCACGCGATTGGGCCTTCGTCAATGGCGTGAAAACAAACAACGCGCGAGAGTTGAATGCTAACACGCACCGGCGCCTGCGCACGCGCCGTCTGATATCCGTCGAAATATTTATTTTTATTTATACTTTATGTCCGGGATGCAGCGGACTGCGACGATAGAAACACGACGAAGCTAATGCTGAAGGATTGGTTGCCTTTGTTTTTTAAAACTGTTAATGTTCTTAAGGGCCTCATTTAAAACTCTTATACAGCGCCCACTGCTATGATTTGTCATAATGAGTTTCTTAGTTACTTTCTAATTAGGTTCTTATTTCGGAGACTCGTTAAAGTGTTGAAAGGGAAAACAGACATATTTCCAAAGGTGGAACGTAATATAATTTTGTATGTTCATACAGTCCTATCATAAATCAAGACATTTTATTATTATTTTATTGTTACAAATAAATTATCGCTATACTACCTATTTAGTTATGAATCACTGAAAGGTATCTAAATCTGTTTTGGCTTAGGTATATAACCCCTGTATATAAATGATGGAATAAAGTTTAAATCAGGTATTAAATACATAACTCTACAATCTACATGTACCTAATACAGTTGTGTTTGATAGAGGCATTGAGACATAAATAAATATTAATTGTAGGTATTTATTTTGGGGGTAGGCACAAGAAATTTATTATTTTTAAAAAAAAAAGTGATTGGCCCCATATGATTGATACCTGGATATACAATAGGATATAAAAGGAGCTGGCTTCTTATGTAAAATAATTAGGTGGCTAAAAAGAATTTAATTTTAAAATGCACACTCCAAAAACCACTAAGCGGAAACTTTGAAATAGAAATACAGTTTCCTCATACTGTACAATATGCCTACTAACAAAAACTCTCAGTCTTTATTTTCTCATAAAATATAATAGGTAACGTACAGGACCCTCCCAGAAATGTAGAGAACACTATTCTGATATACACTAAAGTATTTTTTTTAGTAACTGGGTGTACGCTTAGTTCACTTCATTTATATAAGAAAGGTTTGCTCAAAGCTATGAAGGTTTGTTTGTTTAGGAACTTGTAGAATAAGCGGTTGCATCTTTAAGAGTTTACTTGATCACCTAAATGGGGGTAAAACGGCCAATTTGGAAGACCTTACTTATCAGAATAAGTGAAATGGCTTTGTAAGGTAAAGTCTTGGCACATATTATCACCTTTTTGAATTCTAACACCCATTGCGTTTTGAATTGTAAAATTATAGATTTACTCTAAAACTACATAATTTTAAGTTAGTAGATACAATTTCTATTTTCTTATGAGTAATGAGTCGTTTAATAATATTATTATGATTTATATTAAATATTTAAGTAAAGTATGTATATTACAATACAGTAACAACCTCGTCTAGTGGTTACCATGATTTGAAGTCTTGGTTTCGAGACCCGGGTTAAGAAATATACTATGTTTCTGATGCAAATCTAAGTATATTCGATAAATGTAATATAATTATAAAAATAGCTAGTTCTAGTCAAGTCAAAAGGAAAAAAATATTGACTAATTATTATTTATCATTCCATTCCATATCATTGACAGTGCAATGCATAAAAATAGTCACGAAATAATTTATGATAAGGGAAAATACTTGTAGGCGGAGATTTTTTAACCTTTGACAAAGAGATTGGTTATCTAAAGTGCATATGATATGACGTTTAAGTACAATATACACATACACCAAATGAAGATAATTTTTGAGATTATTCTGACATTCCTTTAAACAAGTCTGCTATTATGACTAAGATTTAGGTGTGATATACTACTTAAATATTACCAAAGTATTCTTGACACTCATAGCAAAATGATCTCATACAGGTATTTCTTTTTAACTTTGTTAACTATATCCAGTAAGTACCTACCTACTTGCCTCTCAATATACCGTAAGTATTTTTTATATTAGGTACTGTGTTAGTGTTAGGAATTTGCTAGTACTAGGTCTATCTACTTAGGTACTAGTATTTTTTTTTATATAAACTGACATCTTTTATAAACCAACTCATTATTACAAAGTAAAAATATGTTAGACGAGGACTTTATAAAAATTCTTATATAGATATAGTAGGTACCAAGTGAGAAGCTGCTTTAGTTTTAATATATTTTAAAAGATAGTAGGTAAATATAGGTACCAAATGCATAGCTATTTATTTATTTTTCAGCAATAATCACGTAACTTGGCTTATAAAACTTAAACATGATATTTTCTTGATATGTAGTGAACTAACTCAATACTTACATAATACTATGCATTATAAATTCTTCAAATATTTTATTGAAATGCTTATGACAGGTGCTTAATTAATGTAGAGACCGCAAGACTTTTAAAGCCCTCGTGCCTAACCAATTCTTTGAAAAGTAGTTATGGTACCACCTGCTTATAGATTTGTTAAATTAAGAAAATATAGATATAAGATAAATTGGAAGTGTGCCAATTACAGAAGCTTATATTAGTCATAATTGTTTATTGACACGATACCTAATAGAATTTAAGTATTATTTACGAGTAGTTATAGGTATAGCAATTTCTACTATCATTAATGAATTTTTTAACATTAACCATTGTTAATGCTTAAACAACCATCAGTCTATCCGTCTTACCTAATAGAGGCCACAACTACTACTGCTAAGTTTTGATACTACAGAACTCTACTTTTCGTAGCTTAGACAGATTTATGTATAGAGTTAGAGTGGAGTTTTAAATGAACCTTTTTTTATCAAACCAAAGAAAATTTTTACAAGTGTATTTAAACTTTAAAGTCAATAAAGAATATCTCATTACATAAAAATCCTTAATTTGATTTTCAAAAATAAATAGGTATGACTTATGTATATATATATATATATATAGATGGTATAAATGACATTGCTTTGTTAATAAGGAACAACCTTGATCATTTCAGTTTCGATAGCTAATTACATTCAACATTACGCTTATAACAATAATGAATTAGTTACCTACCTCACATCAAGCTATCATTAATTTAATTCAGGTACTTGAGTCTTGAACATATTATATAAATTTTGTACTTATTAAACCATATTATGTCCACCATATTGGTAGAGAACTAAGTATGTTATAGGTATTTTCTATGTAGGTATGTAGCTACTTAAGTACGTTATTCTTTTTGTTTCAACATATTTAGACATCTATATACTGAAGTACCTATTTAGTTTACAAGCAAATCTTATGTAACGTTATGTATAACGTTGAATTGTCCGTATATAATACGATTCTAAGAAATACATTTTACCAAATTGAACATGTCAAAATTCCTGTAACCTATTACCTACTGCTGACGATGTATAAATGCGTGAAAATATTTATTTCATTTGAATACCGACCAGAATGAGAAAAGCCGTCGAAATCCTATCTGCTGTGTGATTCTTTTGTAAAGTAGGTTACTATAAGTAGGATCGTGGGCCAAGTTATAATGGATATTATATGCGTGGGTAAGCGTTCACCGTCGGCAGGGAAACGATGCACGTGATTCTGAATTTAAATTGCCCAATCAATTTTTAATTTCGTTGCAGTAACTGGCCTGTGTGGTATTTTGTTTATATTTATTCAGTCAAACGCAATATGTGGAATATTAAGTGTTAAAGTAAACATAATGTAGGTAAAAATAGTCATTCAGTTGAAAAGTGAGTAATGAAATGAATAAGATAACTAATTATAAATAAATAGGATGGTAGATTGAGTGTATCTTTCTAATAATTTTATATGGGTTAATACTATTTTATTAGATTAAATTGGGAGTTTTTAAAGCATTGGAGATTTGTAAAATCAATCTCATCAATGCACATACTAGTTTAGCTGTTCGTATTAAAACTTTGTGTCTACTAGCATTTCCTTGTTAATATTGAAAAATTAGGGAAGTTTTTCGGCAGGTGCATTAGGTACCTACTAGGTTGGGAAGATAAATACATACTTATTTAATTATTCAAAATCTGTCAATGTTTTCCTATAGGCTCTTGTTTTTACTTTTTCTTTTTAACGAACCATAGGCGAAAGATGTAACTACTGATGTTATACAAATTAGTGCCTAATTGCTTTTTAATTAAAAAAAAAGTATTTTTAACCACTGCACCTAGAGGTATATAATTTCATCATCGGAGAAATCAGTAGATATACAAGTAGATCATTATATAGTTTCAAAACTGCATAAAATAAAAATACAAACAAAATTGAAAAATATATCATACCTAAATTCCTGTATCACTAAAGTATTTACAAAATCTATGAAAATATTTAGGAAACTTCGAATCCATTTTCCCGGTATTCATCTTGCATTTCATTCACATCAATGGAAGTGAAAGAGACAAGTATACTTCTAGGTGACTGTCAACGCAAATTGGGATTGTAATGGCGGACACAAACAAACAATCTCTTTAAAATAATGATATAATTGGAAGTATTACTAACTAATATGCACTCACTAGACACGTCTTACTTTTATACAAAAATATATATTAGATTTTAACTTTAATGTTTACATAAGAAGTAAAAATGAAGCTTAAAAAAGCCACAGATATATTTGACGTTCATCACACAAGGCAACGGTCGCCATATCTAAATGTGGCTGTACAGGGACGAATTATGAGATTGCACTTATATTTTAAAGTTTTGTTAAATGTCATATTTTTATCATTTTCTTACGAATTTATTATATAATAAAACTCTTATTAATTTTAGTCCTAAGCAAATATAAGAATCCTTATTAATTTTCGTACTTAAAAAGATAATAAAATAAACACTAACACTTTTTTTATACTAAAAATACCAACAAAAATAAATTAACACTAATAAAATAGGTATTTCACAATATTTTGAGAAGAATTATTTTTGTTTTATATATTAACAGATAAATTAAATTACAAGACTTCTTTAAAATATTGTTAACAATTTTAGGAATAATAAGTTATGTTTTTTTATATTTAATAATAATTACATATCTTAAACAACCAAAAAAATGCAATAGAATTCTATTTTCTAATAAAACATACCAACTCCATCTCTGGGTAAGCACGCTCCGCCCATTACAAGCAACAAAAGTCGG
Source organism: Boloria selene (assembly GCA_905231865.2). Taxonomy (NCBI): domain Eukaryota; kingdom Metazoa; phylum Arthropoda; class Insecta; order Lepidoptera; family Nymphalidae; genus Boloria; species Boloria selene. Next base: position 8,752,626 of record HG993142.1, read on the forward strand.
CGCGGTGTTCCTTCAAAACATCTCGTTTGGAGGCCATTTTGACGATCGAGCACGAAAGAGATAGCGCACTAAGCAGTGTCGTTATAATGAACGTGCGTGAATGAGACAATTATGCAAAGTTAGTGCCGTTTTAAGTATCAGAATGAAAGAGCGTGGCGACAGTTTCGCAGTTTATTTTGTACACACGAGTGCGCATCTCAACGTCTCTGATCTAGTGATCCCTTCTGCTGCTTTGATCATCTTAACATCACTTTTCTTTATTTAATATATGAATATACCTATATTTAAATATAAAATACACTTTCAATTAGTCAAATAGGTACGTTGTGTAAGAAACTGTTGTACAAGTGCAGTTTTATACTTATAATTATTATTTATTACATACTTTCTATAAGAATAGTTTTAAAATAAAAATGATTTCTTAAGAATTTCTAGAAAAATGTTTCATTATAACTTTTACCTTTAAAATAATTTTAGACAACATTGTAATTTGTATAGAATACGGTAGAATATAAACATAGTAAAATTTTAATTAAGTACATAATTAGATAGGAGGTAGCTACCTATAGTTTTCGATTTTCGAATATTTTGATTTGTTCTTACTGACCGGTGCTGGAGTAGTACTTGTTTATGGATAGGAATTCATAATACTTGTGTGATAGGTAAGCATTAAGCGGTGCCCATCTTAATATTATGTAGGTACCCTACCTATAAGTCAAAGCCGTTAGTGAAGTGACACAGTGTAAACCTACCTAGGTTATAGGTATATCCTACCCACAAGTGTAGAACTACGCGCACGAATTATAAGTAGAATTTAATGAACATTTTTAATAATTAAAAATCATGTTATTGAGTATAATATAAAACCAATCATATTAAAACACGTAGGTACTATCGAAATACTTAAACTATAATCGACTATCAAGCTATAAGCTATAAGAAAGTTTTACTAAACCTTCAAATCGTCGTTTACGACACCTCTATTCATTTCGAAGTTGTAAACGAGTCGTAAAACTCCGCGCTTGAATCGCCGTCAAGTGACGTCAACTGGCGTTGCGGTCCAACTCTACACCGCGAGATGGCGCTCTACCGGCCCACACTAAGCGAGCTCATAAAAATAAATTTTATTGTTATGACGAAAATAAAACGCTTGTCGTCAATTTAAACGTCATTTTACTATGTAATAAGATTTATTTTATGATTAACAAGTGTCTTGATGAATTTATATAGCCGAATGATGAATAAAGCTATAAAATCTTTTTACGATCGTGCTATCGTCTCTATTGGCAGTTACGCTACGTTTCACAGCGATAGTACGTCACATATGATAAAATATAATAAATAATAAATGTGATTCATAGTTCAACAAAGTGTGTTATTGTCTCATTAATTTTTGATAAGCAATTTATTCATATTTTATTCAAGCTACTTTGCATTGGTTATGTTATATTTTTAGATTTTAACGACTGTTTAAATGAGTTGTTTTACATATATTATCTTTTTTTTAAACAATTTATTTCAGTTTTAATACAAATTGGACATTTTATGGTAGAATGTTAATGTACAGGCACAAAACTTAAGAGCAACTTAGTACTTACTAATGTTTCATTTGAATTTTAAGTTCTTTCGCTAGATGGCGTCATTTTGGAAAATTGCTGGCTTAAATATAATTAATTGGCACTAAATAAAGAATTATAAATAACTAAGCGATAAATGTATTAGATTTTACTAAATCTTATGGTTTAGAAGTAATTATTCAAAAATGTACTGTTTATAATAACTATCAATAGATGGTGCAAGTGTAGCGAATGCAGTTGCATAGAGAATTGGCCGCGCTTAAGCTCCTTGTACATTGACCCATGGAATATTATTTACTAGGTACCTACCTACATATTGTTTATTTTGATTAAAATTATTATTTGCCTAAAATAAAACCAAATAAATTTTTAATATATTGTCTTTCGCTATTTTAAATCATTAATAACAAAATTGAATTAAGCAAAATTATATTTTTAACACATTTCTTTCGTTTATTTGCAATGGAATGGTCTGTTATTAATTTTTATTTCCCTATGGGGACGGTGGAGTAAAGGAAAATCTATCAAAGGTCTACCTTTACCTTTATAGGTGTCTTTACATAAGTTGTATGATTTTCTATATTATGATATAATAAGCAAATAATTTTAAAAACGTGAACAATGATATTTTTTACCTATATTTTTTAATAAATTCATATAATTTACCTATAAAATTTTACCCGGTGATTTATTTATCAATATGTGTAAGTTTTTATTAAGATAAGTGAAGTCTTTTATATCCATAGGTATTTTGATATTATCATAAGCAGTGAAGCTGACTTTGCTTATACTTTTCAAGAAGCATCGTAATTCTATTTTACAACGTTAACCTCTACTCGTAGATAAAACACTTCATTTATCTGAGACTTAGTAAACAAAACTCGTACTCAATAAATCGATTCAGTTCACATAGACGTCATAATAATTCTATTACAGCCGCATTGATTGATATCAATCATATGGCTAGTAATAAACCCATGAGGCTCGATAAAAAGGAAAATTACAGTCATAAAACTGCAGTCGCCGAGTCGTAACAGACTAGCAGGCGCTGTCCGGAGTCTCGACGCCGCAACGTATCCTCGTACGATAAAGACATAAACTATCAACGACTCCTTTATCTCTATTAAGCGGGTGATACTTTAAGCGAGTCAATAATGGTTCAATAAATGTCTAAAGAACGGCATAATAACAAACCACGTGCGTTCGCCGGGCGGCGCCATAAAGTTTCGAATTTATATCGAGGTTTAGCCCCGAAGGCGTATACGAAATAATCTGAGCGGTGTTTACTGAGAGTTCTACAAACGGCGCAATTCACGTGACGTTTACGAGCGTTTAAGTGGTAGTAAAAATCGTGTTTACGACCCGCAGAAGGCACGCGCGAGCTGCGCGGGCGCCGCCCGCCAAGCGAATATCAGCATCTGTCGCATGAATGCGAATGAACCTCTTTACTTGATTTTTCTATGCAAAAATCTGTCAGCTAATATTTCATATGGCACATTGCTACAATATTGTTTTCCAGTTCAATAAATCGTCTACACTCTAACCGAAATTTTAAATTCAATTTACTCTTTAATGCAACGGTATTCGCCTACATAATGTATGAGCTTTGAATTTAAAATAGGTTCTTATCTTCTATAGGTTTCGTATAGCGCAATTTATTGTTAAAAGTTACCATTTATGTACTGGTAATATAGGTATGACTAACAGATAAATAAAATATTTGGTTGAAAGTCAAAGCTCTTTGTATAAATAATTATAATAAGTATAAGATATAAAATTGGTAATAATTTAAAAATGAAAATCTTTTCGGATTTTGTCACGGATTTAGTTTGGTTTTTGGTTCCCAAAAACCGAATAACCCAGACAATATTGTAAAAGATAGTTTCATTTATAATGTCAAATTCTCAAATATTCTCGTAAACCAAATAAAGTTTTAATGTATATTAATACTGTTATTCTGTTGTCTGCATGTAAACTCTATGGTTGAATATTACCTAGGTACTCCGACCTCGCTTCGCTTAAGCTTTACGTAAAGCGTAGGTAGGTACAAGAAGTGATCCCTTGAGATCATATTTTTAATGATACTTCAAATTATCGAAAGACGAAGATACAGTAGTTCTATAGGAATTTATTTTCTACTCTTATGGTATTTTACAGTAGTTGTAAATGTGAGGCTTGGTTTTTTTCTATTTTCCTTTTCGTAGATGACTGACTCCTTATTTTTTGTATCACTAATGACTATTAAAATATTAAGTACTTATTAACAATTCCCACACATTTCATCAACGCTTAAATACAACATTATAATATTTTCTAATATAAATAATAAATAACGCTCTATTCTCAAATTTCGCAACTCAAGTCCTGAAAGAGATAACCAAGAATGATATAACAAACACAAATATTTTAGAGGCATAGTTATTAGCCTTTAAAACTAACAAATATTAATAGATAAAATAGATGTTGACCAAACCAAATTGATCATAAGCCTTCCTTGTTTTTCGTTTCAAAATCAGTTCTTTAAATAATAAGTTAATTTTATAGATATAAAATTATAATACAATAAGCCTTTTATGATTTTCATGATCCTATACTTTCCATTAACATTGAAGTAAAGCAAATGTGTAGGATCCTCTGCAAATTTTCAAGAGCTTTCAAAATGTAAGGGACAACGGACAACGCGAGTAGAGTTTGAGAGATAGCTAGATCTAAGCAAAGGTTTTACTCTTGTTTCTTACCTTAGGTTTAATTGTACATAATTAATGCAAGGCATTTTTTGTCACATATTTTTTGGGGGCACGCTTATTATCCAAAGTTTTAATTTCATAATTTTTCGTACACTCTTTCAGGCCCCTTGATATATATATTTTTATTGCGTACACCCGCGTGCCTTCACACAAAAGCCCTGCTTACTGTAATACATAAGATATTAAAAATAATACTTACTGACACTCTAGTACAAATCATTGCGATACTGTACGTTTTAGGATTTGAATGTAAAAATTAGTTACCTTTCTTACTTATGTATAGAGATGAGATGGTTAGGGTTACACTTGGTATTAGTATACTAATATGCCTTGTATGCATTTAGCAAACATTAGAGTTAATAATAATCGTACAAAATTATCTACTTGATTTATATATTCCAATTAGAAAAGCTCTATAAATAGAATAAAGCTATCTTGTTGTACCTTACGTACAATTTTGTTCCAATAAGTAACTATCTAGTATTACCTAGGTAAAATCTTATTTGGTGAACTTGAAGTTACGTTAATTAGAAAAAATGATAGACGCTAAGTAAAGATTTATCTCTTGTACCTCATAAATGACTCGTAACTATTTTTAACAACTCGATTAGACTTAGATGGACTAGAGTGTATCAACCAAATACTTTTTAATTGACTTAAACCATAAACAGATTACTTTTAAGGATCCCTAACTCGATTGCACTCTAGTGCCTAACAGTAACTTGTATCTTTACAAATAGACTATAAACTAAAGCCTATTGCTATACTGATATTCATCCAAATTACTCCAGTCCTCTTAGCATGAAGGAGTAACAAATACGCACTAATATAAAAACTTTTCCATTCAGAATTGAAATATGATGACTTAAATGTTTAAATTTTATCCTAAAATAAAATATAAAAAAATCAGAGATCAATATCAAAATACCCTAACATTATTTACTATTTCTTGAGTTCTGAAATACAGGTAACAATTTATTTTAAAAAGTCATAAGGTAATTGAGCTGTTTTCTTCTTTGAGATATATTTTCCCTTAATCCTATAGCACTTATGTAGTAACAAAAAATTTACAAAATATACAAGTATAATAATATTACTTAATTTATGGAGCCAACAAAGATAATCTTTGACACCGTCCTTATGGGAAATATATGAAAAAGCACTTAATTTTATCAACAAGCGAAAGAAAGAAATCTTGATATCCAAAATGAAGTGAACATTCGGTAACCAAATTAATTCTTACTAAATAAGATACTTTATAGTTACATTTGAAACACACTGATAAATAGTTAAGTAATTAAGATGACATTTAATGATGTAGAGTTCGAATACTTTTAAGAGTAACTTTCCAGAAGCCTCTGTTTTTGTTACTTACTTAAAATAAATTGTCATCTGTTCAGGCAGTGTTAGCTCAGTGATAACACGCTCGCTTCGATAACCGAGTGATGTGGGTTCAAATCCTGGGTCTCGCACCTTTGATATTTTCATGTGCGAATTATTTCTAACATTATAAATTACTAGTTCTTACGGTGAAGGAAAACATCGTGAGGAAACCAGCATGTTTGAGAGGACCAAGCAAGTTTTCAAAGGACATATGAAATGTGAAGTCCGCCTACCCCCTCTTGGCCAGCATGGTAGACTATAGCCTGATCCCACTTGTACTGAAGGGAGGATCGTGTCCAGTAGTGGACGTTAGAAAGGCCTGAATGCAATTTAACTAATTTATAATAAACTAGCGACTCACCCTCGCTTCGCTCGTATTCGTCCCATGGTTTACCTTCAGTGAAGCCACGGGTCCCGCTAGTTAAAATAAATAAAATTTCTACCTCCTCCTTTTTTGAACTCGGTTAAAAAGTCTTAGGCTACTTTGATATTTACGCCTTATAACATTAGCTATAGTCCCGTTAAAATCGGTCCAGCCGTTTCAGAGATTAACTGGAATAAACAGACAGACAGACTTGTGAATTTATAATTTTATTAAGTTGTTAATTTGAAGTCAAAAACAAAAACTTCAATTTTATTTGTATGTATAGATATGTATGTATAATCTAAGTTTAAACTATTTTATACAGTACCTACAATCTACATACTTTCAAAATATTCAGGTAGATATTAAATATTCTTTTTTAAAATATAATTAAGTTTCGAAATGGTTATAGAAATAAATTAACATTGAAAAAAAAGTTACTTTTTGTAACATAATCTGTATTATATAGAAGAGAGTAATTTGGAAGTTTTCTTTGAAGGTATGAGTATGTAGTACCTATTACTAAAATTAATATATTGTTTATTAAAATAATATAAGTTATTATAGTATGTATGAAATAAAAACCAATTTATAATTCATTGTTATTTATTAAAAACAAAAATAACTGTGCATTTATTACTAATATATAGATATTTTAAATATATATAAAATAAATAAAAATTAAAATGTATCATAATATCCGTATAATGCGCCCTTTTATATAAATATTTCTTTAAAGAGGTGAGATTACAATAAAAATGCAAGCGTGTTGGGTGCACTCCACCAAGACCATTCATTCGTTTGATGACTTCATTTGCCCGCGAATCGACGCTCTTGCGATAATGCACTATTGTTTACCCTTCGATAGTGCGTCTTCCACTGCACGCGACACAGCGTTAGACAGAGACAGCTACACATGTCACGGCGCCTGCTACGCAATACTCTGCACACTAATACCTTCTATCTCACTCTGATTACACCAGTAGCCATACGCACGAGTGGGATAGGAACATTGCTCGTATAAAACAGGTAGTAGAAGAAATAATAATCATCTTTACGACTTCTCACTCTATTCAGCACCTTGTTACGATACTGCGCGCTCATTGTGGCCCGACCGAGAGTGGTTGTAAAATCTTTTCTTTACTGGCCCGTTTCACTAATTGTACGTTTATGAGTTTACGACTTTGCGGCTTAACTTTTCAGTAGCCGAGTCATTATTGGCCTTTTGTAGATGTTTTTTGCTTGTTGAGTGCGGTAAGCCGTGTGAAGTGGTTATTAAACTTTAATAGGATCCACTTAAGAAACTTTCAGTGATTTTTAAAGATTTTCCGATTTTACCAAAATTAAAGTTGTTCAAGTATATCTGATGGATTACTGTCTCTTATAAAGAAACTTCAAGTGTAGAGCGCCGCCTTTGGAGGTTTAGGCTTCAGGGGTGTAAGGCACGTGTTTCAGTAGGAGTGATAAGCGAGGGAAAAGAGAGTGTTACTGATAATATTTATAGTCATTAGCGAAAAGGGGACGGAACAATCGTTGGTGTTGCGATCGCAGGCGGCGCGCGGGGCGGCGCGCGTGGTTGCTCTCAGTAGACTGCGTGAGCCGAGCCGCGCCGGTCGCTCCCGGCACATAGTCGCGCTCCCGCCACAAGCGACTTCAAACTTCGCTCGCGATATATCTCACCACATGTCCACTATCAGCTTAGCCGACCACTTCTGAGATTTGCTGGCACTCCCATGTGACAACGCGATACATATACTCTACCGCCAAAAGAACGTTTATAAACTCATAAAACCCGCAGCACGTGCTTTAGACTCGTAAAATAATCGTAAAAAGTAAACACACGTTGACCGGCCTTTATCGCCGATGAAACACATTATGACGCTTGAGTGACGTTTAATAGGCAATAAAATTAATAAAGTTAATATTCACTCGTCTATTTGGAGTGACGGCGGAGGTCGCGTTATCACGGCGCGTGGGGCCGCGATGACATAAGTGTTCCCTGAGTGACTGTGTCGGTGACCTATCAGAATGAACTCTTATTTCGAACAGGGCGGTTTCTACGGGGCCCATGGAGTACACCAGGGCGGTGGTGGCGGCGACCAATACCGTGGGTTTCCTTTGGGGCTGACATATGCCCAGCCTCATGCATTGCACCAGCCACGACCACAGGATTCGCCTTATGATGCGTCAGTGGCAGCTGCTTGTAAACTTTACGCGGGAGAGCAGCAATACGCGAAAGCAGATTGCTCGAAGGCTGGTGGTGAACAACAGAATGGTTATGGTGGGAAAGAGGCATGGGGTTCAGGATTGGGAGCCCTAGTCAGGCCCGCAGCGTGCACACCAGAGGCGCGGTATAGCGAGTCTTCGAGCCCTGGCCGAGCTCTACCCTGGGGGAATCAGTGCGCGTTGCCCGGAGCCGCGGCCTCAGCACAACCGGTCCAACATCAGCCTACTAATCACACATTCTATCCTTGGATGGCTATAGCAGGTTAGTAAGAAATATTGTGAATTTTATAATCTCTTTTGAGTATTAGTATAAAACAAGCAATAATACACACAGCGAAAAAATATGAATTAACGGTAATTCGAAAAATGAGTAGAGTAACTTTTCTAAGTTCAGGAAAGCCCTAAATAGCTGCTTTAAATCTTATTAATAAGATAATTTTCATATAAAATCGAATTTACCAATAAGATACTAATGAGAACGAGAAGCAGGTAGCAAACAGGCTCTTAACTTAAATATCAATAAAAATCACATAAAATGAAAGACCCTCTTTAACACCTTATTAATGCGTCCAATTGTGTGTTTATTTAAACTTTATTGTATCGTGACTTTTATTATAATAATTATTAAAATGTATAAGAAATATGGTAGATATTTGTATTATCATGAATTATGATACAGAATATTTTAAATACCATTGACTTCATAATAATGTTTTAAATAAATATTGCCTGTAGAATTACAACTTCAAAAATAAAACAATCACTATAATTATGATTTTATGAAATAATGGTCTATTAAATTTATAAATTAAAATAAAGGAATAAAATTAATAAAAACCATGAGTAGGTTATATGATAAAAAATAAAAAATAAAGAAAATATTTTTCTACATCAGAATGGAATTTAAAGGTGTTTAAAGTGGTGTTTATTTTTTTAAGTTAAAATTGTATATGAAATAATAAAAAAAATAAGATTAATATGGGGTCCTCTGAAATAAAATTATTAGTAATATAAAAAACATACTATAAAAATTTTAAACGCTATTTTATATGTCTCCGCTAGCATAATATTTTGACGGGCAACATTTTAGAGCCCACAAGCAGGAGCGCTCGCGCAGCTCCGCCCGGGTCAATGGCCCGATCTAGTTTGGGTATTTTTATTATCTTAGCTTCAATGCTTACTATTTTACATAACTAATTATTTGGCCAACAAATCAAACACATATTATTACAAGACCTTCAGACAAATATTGCTTTTGCTAAAATAGTGACTAATTAAATTATTAGCACAATATTTTAATTATTATAATTACTCATGTCATATTCTACGAACCATCCGTTCTCCATTTCAAAAAATAATGAAATACTTCCTTAGATTTAAAAGAAAAATGTTTAAATGTTACCTCCGTTACTTTGGTAAATAGTGCCTAATATCTTATTACCTATTCACTTTAGGTACTTATTAGAACACGTAGAGAATTTTCCGGTACAAAACTAATCTTATTAGAAACTCTACATCTAACTTGACCCTTAAAATTCTAAAATGTTATCATAATAAAAAAAACAATTTTGTAAATGAAATTGGAATTTTTTTTCATGAAATCTCTCTTCACTCCTAGAATTGAATTGTTAAATTCAAGTAACCTGCGAAGGCAGGGCCATTACTAACGCGTTATTAACACGACGCGCGTGTGGTCCCGATTCTCATAACTCATGTGACTTGATAAAATTAAGTAACACGGCCTAAAAAAATAAAAATAACTAAAATGAGTAGTCGAACTGTCGGCCATATTTCACTCGAGTTCACGCAACGCGGCCCGCGAAAACAATACAAGGCCGCGTCCATGTGGACCGTATGAGCTCTGCTCTCGTCCTTATGAATTCCAATACATTGGAATTTTATTTTCCGTAAACGAGAAATTTATCTTTACTAATTCATTCAAAACTCCATAGCGCCCATTTCAATATAGAGTAATATACTCTCATATAATTATTCATCCTGATTTACATAAATGATTTTATTAAAATTTAACTAACTAAAAAGATTATTAGCATTTTTATGAACATTTAAAAAATCGTTACAATAATTTTAAATTTATGAATCTACAATTAAATCTAATTGTAACAAAATATGGCTCACAATGATCCCAAGTACCTATTATAAAAATAAAATATTTCGCATATTCTTAATAACTTAATTAGTGTTTTTAGTAAGAAAATTAATCATAAATGTGGAAAACATGAGATAAATGTAGCTATATAATTATTATTACGAGAAAAAAAGCGTAGTGTAGTTCCTTATAAATCATTCGTCAGAAATTATTTGCATACAAATAATGATTTAGGGGCCTTCAGATTTAGCCTTTAGGTAGAGCGGCGACTGTGTGGCTAATTTTATGTAATAAGCCTTTATTAATATAATTGTAAAAAAAGAAACACTATCATAAGCTTTATAAAAGCGCTATGGAATCGTTGTTACTTGAGTGCTCTATTTTTTTGACGAGCTTTAGAGTAGATAGGACTTACTGTTTTACTTTTTCTTATTCAATAGAACGACTGCTACATGAAAAAGTTATTTAACATTTTGGTTATTGTTTAAAATACGGTACAATAAACCAGACTACTATTTGGAATATGGTTAAAGTTTGCGTGTTTGTACATTTGCTACTTCTTTAAGTTGAAACGACTGAATGATTTCTGATGCTTAGTACACAGATAGGCTATGAACTGGAGTAACCCGAGCGTAGAATGGATAAGTTTATAGTATTATTTAAATATATTAAAGTAGAAGCTAGGAAGTAGCAGGGCCGGATTAAGGTGTACCTAAGGGCAACGCAAGTTTGAATTGCAGTTTCACTGAAAAATAAAATAAAACGTATCTATGAACGAACCCAAGTGAAGGTAGGGTGAGTCGCGCTAGTATAATATGAATATTTATTCTGAGAATATTCAATTTTGTACGGAACTCTGTCCTTAGTTTAAAAGAACATTGTAAGCAATTAACCGGACGAGTACAAACTGGAGATTAATTTAATGCGTTTAAAATGCAACGTCATTAGTAGAATTATACAGGGCGCAAAAAACTTGTGAAGCTCTTATAATTGTATATGATTCTTTGTTTAAATATAGGAAACGAGTTTATATTAAATAAGATTAAGAATTAACATACACGAGTCACTTGATTATTTTTTATAATTACTGTTGATAGAGTCTTGAAATTTGTGTGAACTACAATCAAAATATTTCATCTTATCTAGCGAAGTTCGCGTTAATGTTTTTGGTAAATTTTTATTTCTGCTGTACTTAGAGTTTTTCTACCTCCAGTAACAACCTGCATCTAACCTTAAACCGCGGCCTGACCCTATAATTTCTAAACAGGTTCCAAAATTGGCGACTGAATTTTGCTCGAGGCAAAATATTTTAAATGCTCCTTTATTAAAGGGAAATGAGATATTGTAATCACTACCTAGTTGCTACATACATGCGTCTTGCTTATTATTTCATATTTTTATTTTCAATTGATATAAAAGAACGACTGATTTTATTTAGTCTTATTTTATAGTCTTTGCAAAAGTAAAAACGACAAATCGAAATATTTAACTGATATATTAATGAAATATTTTTAACAGATATTTTCAAAACTTCTAATAATTAGTAGGTACCTATAGTATGTTAATACACCTACCAAAACTATACCTGTCGTACATATGATGAAATTTACTACATATGAAGTTGAATAAATTAAAGCTTAAATTTGGGTATTACCCATATGAAATAGTTTAATAAAAATATTCTCAAATAAAGTTTAGGTAAAAAAGATACATTGTTCAAAATCATCCAACCGTCTCTACATATCACTCATAAAGATTAAATAGAGACGGTCGGGCTTTCTAGAAAACGGTAGCTAAAAGATAAGTACCACTAATATAATTATGAATCTTGGTGAGTTTTAATATGGCCGGCGGTGTACTCTACAAGTAATTTGTAACTGCCTATACCCAATCTTTTGTATAATGGACGAACCTCAATTATTTAAAACGTGCGATAATGTAGTTTGAAACCAAGAAAACTTGCCGTACAAAAGTTACAAAGAGCAAATTATGTTTCAAAACTTTTGACTTTAGATGATAAAAATTGTATTTTCAGGAAAACTTACATTAATAATTTGACATAAATATTCTTATAAAATAAATTGTCTGATCGATTTCTACTTGTTCTCTTCAGCTTATCTTAATTTAATGACTTGTTTTGATAGAAGCTTATATTTATTTACTTATGCACAATAAATTCGCCTCAGAAAAATAAGAAAAAAAAAACTAAGATAAATCATACAGTATTAATATTAAAACAACTTATTATTTAAAATTAAATGACATGACGTATTTTTAATACTACAATATTATATTATTCTAAAAACTATGTTCTAAGTTTTATAACTTTAATAACATTTTTATTACTTATTAAAACTAAACACCTTACGTACATACATACGTGACTCATATGGAGCCCGCCACGAACGCTACTCTACTTTACAACATCGATGCGCATCTAATAACAAATCGCTAACAAATTTATCTTTAGACAAACCAAATTATATTTTTATTTCTAAGTTTTACATTTGCGGATTGTGCTTTTTTTGTTTATTAGGTATTTGAAAACTTCAGAATTCTGGTTTTCATCGTACATTTTATAGAATTAACACTACACATTTTATGTACATGAAATAAATTCTTAATTGAATAAGTAAATGGTTTAGTATTACTAATTATAATGAAGTAAATACTGAATAGAAACAAAATAAGTAGGAATTTACTAGGTCTAATTCACATTTGCGTGGGCAGAAAACACTGACATAAGGAATGTTTTCTATTGCATCGTGAGTAATTGAATGATGCTGCCAATAACTTGTTCTACTAAAACTTGATTAGCATTCAATGAACTCGGTGGGAACTTTTCATTGATCTTCAGCCACTTTTTATGGACATATGATTTTATTGGTCTCATAATTGACTATTCATTGTTAACAAGAATAAAATTAAAATCACATTTGTGTTCATAGGTGTAGGTATGAAAATTATTTTTCTATGTATTATTATAGGATCTAAACTATTAACTTATACTTATAAATAATTAAATATAATAAATAATATTAAATTTTACACAAATATTTAAAGACAATAAATCTTCAGTTTCTGTAGAATGCGGACTAACGCACTCCGTACTCGTGACTCATGAACAAGAAGGATGCTCTACTTTATGTTGTCGATGCCTTACGAATGCAAATTAGTTACTTCTTATATTGTAACATTTTGTAATATAACAAATTATATTATTATTGTTGAACTGCATAATATGTGTCATTAAAAATAACTTCAATAAAAATAGATAGGTACTAAATTAAAAAAGGTATGCTATTATTATTTTACAATTACAAAATGCAAATATAAAAATTTATTCTTATAATTAGCATACGATGCATGTACTAAAAATGTTTTACTTTAAAATATTTAGATTTTAATTCTCGTTTACTTTTTAAATGCCATACTGAAGCATGTATTGCCATAAGTAAAACGACCTTGAACAACACTTCATAAAGAATGCTGTACATGCTCAATAGACGTTTGTAATAGTTCCCCAAATTGGCTCGTCCGTCCACCGCACACAATCAAAACAAACGCTGAATACACACAAAAATAACAACATAATAGCCCCGTAACAGTCGCAAACCATAAACTAATAATGGGGGAGATATGTTTTATGGCTTTCGAGTTTTGAATACTTAGTTTTTTAACGTTTAGTGCAGCTAAAATCGTGTACGTGCGAGGACGTTTATTCGGTTCATTATTTTAGTTTATTAAGAAGAAATATTAATTAATAAACAAAGCTTAATCAAAGTGTAGTGTAAAAGATTGACGTTGGCGCAAAGGAGGTGCGCCTGCGCTTGTTTCCCGCTTGTTCACGCGCGCCGGCGGCCATCTTGGATAAGGATCGATCATAGGTGCAGCTGTGAAGTGATAAATATGAAACCCGGGTGCATCTTCGTGTGCGTGCTTTCTTTTTGTGTGCGCTGATGAAAGCTCGATGATCTTCAGGAACTCAAATGTCACACTGCAACAACATTGTTTATTTTAGTATTATAATATTAATTATTATTAATTTATTACTTATAAGGATTTCTGAAACTATTTGCCATTTATAATTAAGTGTCTTCTCAAATGTATTTGCATAAAATTATAAATTATTACGAAGTATTAAATTGTTATTCTCCATAGCGACATAAAACTATAATCTATTTTAAAACTTTCTATGATACGCATATATTACCTAATATTATCATGTATTTTTAAACAAAAACTTTTTTGGACTGTAACATTTCTTTAGCCAGGCCATAACACAATTCCAAAAATGTCTTTATACAATTACCTAGTGTAAAAAAATTACCTAGTGATATATCTTTAAATATAAATATGTAGGGTAAACCACGCTGAGAACTTTAAAGTTCAGATTATTATGCGTTACATCGGAAATGATCGGTTAGGTAAACGAAACCGTGACTTAAAATTGGTCATACACTGTTTTTTTTTAATTTATACATACAAACATTTGCTAATTTAGCCAAGGATTTTAGTAAATGTTAAAACGCTTTATTTTCTTATTTAAGTAATACGTGCTATAACGGATTAGTCGTGTTTTGTATTTTTTTCTTATCGATGGCAACATGAAAATATCATTAGGTCGGTGGGTATCATTACGCGTTGCATCGGAAATCATCGGTTACGTACAATCGAACCGTGACTTTCTACCTTACAATTGTTTGTTACTATTCCACTTTTTTGCTTGCTGAGAACGTACTCATTCATATAATTTATTATTAGACGACATTGAGATCTATTACTTTGTTTTAATTTTCATACTTAATAACATTTTTATACACCAATTTGTCACTCCAAGAAGATAGAGTTCTTAGATTAAATTATTATACATATTTTTATATGCGAGCAGAATCGCAATTTATAACTAGTATTTTTATACTATAAAGAATTCCTCCTTGGTTTTTTATATTGGAATATTTTCTTAATAATATATTACAATTTTATAAGTAACAATACTTTTCCGTATTAGATAGGTAATTAGTCTAAAACATTATTATTAAATTTGAATGTGAAATTTATGTGAAGATTGCTGCCATTTACTAAGGAGGTTTCCACATATAGATATTGCACGTACCTACACATATCTTCGTATGTAGTTACGTAAATAGGTATTATTATACACTCCAAGTTGGTCGGTTACTTTGCCCCAGGGATGTTCTTTTAGGGTATATGACCATATCGAGCGCATTGTTTTTCAATTTTATATTTTTTACGAATAAATTATAAACAGGTATTTTTAAAATATTATAATTTAAGCTAAATTGAAAACATTAATGTTGGAAGTATTATAAACGTTAGTGAAAGTTACATCGCTATATATTAAAACAAATATACTCGTTACTCGTTTCTTTAATTAATTTTCAATTAGAACTAGTATACCATTGATACCTAATATTACTTAGTAGAGTCTGTACTCTGTTTGTTTGTTAGAACGCGCTCCTAAGGAACTACTGATCCGATTTAAAACATTCTTTTCACATTGGATAGCCTGTCTATTATAAATGCTAGGTACATATATGTTTTCTATCATCATTCCTATGTCTGTATAGTATAATATCTTTTATAGGAAGGTACATAAACGTCTGCGTACGTTACCTAGGGACGTACTAGAGTCGCTAATGTATTAATAAATAAGAATTCTTACACGTGTAGTTATACAAAAAAATAAAAATAAAAGGGCATTGTATTGTCATTAAAAAATATTTATAAAAATACAACGACTAAATACCACAATTACCTCCCGAATGAACTTTAAGTATACTTTATTTTTCTTTTTCCATGCAACTATGTTGCATCTTAATAATTATAAATTGCATAAAACTCGTGTACGTAGTTTTCCTATGATACCTACTTTGTGAACTTCTTAAATGTAGCCTTTAATTTCTTAGAATCTAGATAATTGTTAGATT
The DNA here is from genome assembly GCA_905231865.2 of Boloria selene. NCBI lineage: Eukaryota > Metazoa > Arthropoda > Insecta > Lepidoptera > Nymphalidae > Boloria > Boloria selene. Next base: position 8,768,984 of record HG993142.1, read on the forward strand.
TTGCTAACGTCATAAATACTAAGTAGCAAAATAATATATAATTTAGATCAACGGAATAATGAAAAATTATAAGTATAGTATGTATTTTAATTTGTATATAAATGTTAAAGAATAAATTTGATTTTTTTACTTTATGTTCTTATAATATAGGCTTAATTCTATAACAGTTTTACATAATCAAATAATATATAAGCGTCCATATATCTTGGCTCGTGGTACAGGACCGACCTAACCACACCGCTCCAAGACTGCTTGGCAATTAATAATTTTGCACGATCCACCACTACTCCACAATCGCCGACACGAAACAAAAGTTTAGGATCAAACCACTACGTAACAGAACCATTACATTTAATATACGTAGGTATAAATGTTTATTTAAATTTTTATTGCACATAAATTTCTAAAATACAATATAAAATTGAAAATCTATTCGTGCCTGATTAATTATAATAATTTTATTGTTAAAACGTATTAACATACGTATTACGTTTATTGGATACGTATATTTTATGTAGCCTTCTCTTGTAATAAAAAACTCGTATGAATTGAAAAAAAACTATTCCTATGAAATCGCTATCTACTTGAATTTAAAGTTTTTTAGAGCTTACATATAATTACGACATAAACCTTGGAAAAATATAATTGGTTTATAATTATTTTAAAAACTTCGAATTCGAAGGAAACTTTTAAAGGATTTTCTTATCTATTGCGAACTACATTTATCTGTATAATTATCGTTTGTAGTTTCTAATGTGACCAGTGTGTCTCCAGCCTTATACGTAGTTCATCAAAAGTTTAAGTGACTATATTTCATATTTCTCGTATACCTACTTTAATGCCAGTTGATAGCCTAAATTGTTTGTACGTATTATAATAATCACCTTAATGATTACACAAAATAAGTAACGCTGTGAGGCGTGTTATAAAATTGCGCTAACTAATTTAAAAGCCCTAACCCGTTCCTAGTAAACTATTAAACCATATTTAATTTCACATAAACAGTGCATGGCAACATACACCTTGTATAAATAACCACCACCTTTCCATTCGATGCAAAAATCTTATTTATGTCAAGCGATATTAAATTTTATTTCTTTCATGCTTAGGTTAATTTTAGTGGAACACGTGGATCACAACTTTTTGAGTGCATTAAACCTATGACAAACTTTGTGTCTTTAGAAATAAAGGTTATTATTGCATAACAGTACTATTATTTAGGACATTTTAAAATTCACTCTTGATATAGGGAGCTTCGTGCCGAAACCAGCGTTTAACAGAACAATGTGTCTTCTTTTTAAACTAAGTCGGTTAATCGTGTTGATTCTATGAGGTTTTTACTTCAAAAGCTTTTTGTTTTATACCTTTGTTTTTGTTACCTACAATGGTATAAACATGAAATATCATTAGGCAAGTAATTAAGCATCTGACGTAACTTAAGGCGCGTCGTAACTTATATATTTTCTACGTAGTCACTTTTATAATCCAGAGTAGTAAAATTCAAATTTTTTGCTCATCACTGATAATAAAGGTCGAATGTTAGCAATAAAAGTATAAAATTTCCAAACTTCAATAACAAAAATGCCTCATAACGCCAAGTTCAATAAACAATTAAAATATAATAAAAGTAATATTTTACATAGCTGCGTATAATGACCAATAAATTGTAACAATTGTTTATAAAACAACATTTTTATCACAAAAAAAATATTTACATTCACAATAAATACAATTAATGGTTGCATGCAAGTTCACTTACCTTCCATTAGGTACTTGCTACTTTTTAATTATTCTTAGTCAATCTCACGTTGCGTTATAGCCCGTGTCTAATTCGTTAGATCCCTCACGCCACTCAGAGATTCGCTTCGGATATCGATCAATAAAGTTTATCACACCATTTCGGTAGGAATCTGATAATTATTCACTAATAAAACTTTATAGACGTTTCCATTGTTAGCGTTTTATAGTTTAGCGGTGAAAGTTGGAATAAATTTTTTTGTACCTATAGCAAATTTTTAATCGATAATTTTGTATAGCATTATATATTAGAAACTGTTACTTGAATTGCTAATTCTTGTAATTGAGAATGACTAAATGTTACGACGGTATAAAATTGAAAAATTCTCGGCGGTAAACGTACAGAAAGCTTGCGCCGGCGCCGATAGCCATGATGGATGGGCCCCTCCACACACTTAACTCATAAACCCTTCTAACATTAGAAGAGTCACACGCAAAACTATACCTGTCTCACTCTGATGCTCTATTTGAAAGAAAGTTATTAATTATTTCTGTTTAGTTATATCCATAGTTTATAAATTATTGTTATTTATAATAAACATTCATATTATACATAATTTACTGGTTGTTGTTAAAATGACTATAGATTTTTTAACATAATTATATTATTTTTTTATAAATATTAATATAATATTCGTACCATTTTCGAATTTAATATCAATTTTTTTAGTTATTTTATAAGTTATTTTAAATTTCAGTACAAATATTTATATCCAATTAATAAATGTGCCGCAAATAGTCACTAAAGTAACGTGGCTGGATTTATTGATGCAATTGCCTCATAGAAAGAGACTACAAACTTCATCAAGGTTCTCTCCTTGTCTCAAGGCAATGAGCTTACAAAACGGTCAAGAGATTCACAAGAAGATAGATACGACTAAAAAGACGTTTCTATTAAAGGCCCGTTTTTTCAAAGCAGTTGATGCCCATAGCGTCGTAAATTATAATTTATTGACCCACAGCACAACGAAATTAAGTTATCGACCATTTCCTATCAAGGGCGGCGTTCTTTTGGATAATAATTACTCAGCCTAGTGGTGTTCGAAAATTCGTATGTAGCGGACGTTCGAAAACAGTCCAGTTCTATGTTAGTTAGGTGGTGCAAGTTGTGAGAGTAATTCTAGTGTTCGATATGCGCTGGGCGTCGGAATGGTTAAGATATCGCGACCTACCACAGCTGAATTTGACGGCGGCACACCAAAGCGTTCGACATGTTTCGTGACATGCGACACACGTATCGCCAATTTGCGTACTATCACCAGTTTGGCACCTGTCATCTGAAGAAACATTAACATTGTTTTGAAAAAGGAAACAAAATAAGGATATTTAAAAAACTTTTTCATTGTATAATAATATACATATTATTAATATATATACAATATACATATTATTATATATAGGTAGGTATACGAGATAGAGACGCATTTCAAAGGTATAGAAGGATTTGCTTTTACTTTTCACACGCCTCACGGGAGATGTGTTTGACTGTCAGTGCACGACGTTAGAGCCAACGGCATCCGCGCAGAATTATAATAAGAGTTTCCTTCTGAACTGCACTCGCGATACATAAAACATCATGTTGCCCGCCGTCATGTTTACAACGGAAAATACGATCGCGGTCCGTGTGCTTATCGCAGTTTTTAATACGTTTTAAATTAGTCATTAAATTAATATTAAATTGAATTATAGGAATTGCGTACTGTGATATCGAGGCAGAACGATTACGTGATTCGAGGCATAATTAGATAGGCTATTGTAGTTGAATTTTGATTCTATAGCATTTAACGTGTTAGTGTTTTAAGGGGTCAGGGACCGGTGGTTTATGAATGCGAGTGCACGAAGCCGACGCGCCGCGAAAATATGTCTCTACAAACAAGCATCGCCAAACAGTCTTTAACACGTTATATTTTATGACCCATTAAACGTAACCTACGGTATTTTTAAGTATGTAAAATATTTAGTAGGAAATTGTTTGTAAATATTAATTTCTTTTTAATATAAACACAACACAATACCCACATCAAAATGTGTGGCAAACGTTTTTTATGCAAATGTCTTAAGCTTGCATTATACGAAATTATAATTTATGTGCTACGCTGTCATACCAAATGTTTATCTTATACATATACATATATTTATAACATTCCAATACTACAGATTTAAATAAAATTTTAAGCATTCGTAGCAATTCACTGTTTAATTTATAATCTAAATAATTTGAATTCTTTTATATGTTAGAAATAATTAAAAATATGCTTAAGTATAGATGTGTGGAATTAATATTATGTTATTTTTGTATAATAATATATTATTGTCATATTTTACCCCATTTTTGTGCACTTAAATTACTTTTACGTCTACCATTGAACTATCATTAAAACAATAGCTTTTATATTTATGTAGAGATACTGTAGGTACTGTAATCAATGTTGATGTTAGATGTAGAATTCTAAATATAGCGATACTGCTAATACAGGTGACGTACAGAAATATTTGCTTAATTTTTATTAAAATATACAATATACATATATAAAACAAAAGAAATATTAAAACATAACATAAAAAACTTTTTTGTTATTATTTTGGTGCAGGTATGTTGTGTACATTATTGTTTTAATATAGTATTTTTTTAGAAAAACCTATGTTATTTTGCTTCCTATAATGGAATGTTACATTTGATTTTAAAATGTTATCTGCTAAAAATGTTTAAAATCAACATGGTATTTGCTGTAAGCTAATGAAAGTACAATGTAATCATATGACAGTGCAACTGCGGGTGTAATTACGGATATGCCAGAACTTACCAATCCATCTATATTTCATTTTCCATGTAATATTACAGTCATATTTTACCCATTCCACGTTTTTGTACACTTAAATTATACGTCTGCCATCGAGTTATCATTTGAACAATAGCTTTTTATTAAGTATTGACATCTCATGATTTCAAGCGCAAAATTCAGTGGAAAAATTGTACGTGAGAAAATATTTCAATTACTTTTTGTTAACTATTATTTACTGTAGTAAATTGTATCATTAAAGTAGAGCCAAATTATTACCCACTCCAACATGAATATAATTTTTTTAAAGGAATAATTTGATTATCTAAAATTCATCGTTGCTCAAAGTGGTAGAGTTCAAAAACTTAATTCTATATTGCTTTGCGATTATAATATTACGAGAAATTACTTATAAACTTATGTAGGTATTTGGGAGTTCTTCTTAATAATAAATAAAATATGTAGCAGGAATTAAGAGAATCAACGCGAAGACAAAGGTTTATAGTTAGGTGAGGCGAACGGTCGCGAACCCCGCCCTTCCGGCCCGCTGACCTCACTAAAACTGAAACTGTGATTTAACGTTACTAATAGACTGCAATGTTCTAAAATCAATTTTTGAGGTAGCAATACAAATATTGTAACCCTTAATTTTTATATTTTAAAGAAATCGTTAATTGTTGTATAGGGAATACTATAACCAAATACCCCACCATACCTAGTTTTAAATGTTAGGCAGGTGCATAAATTATGCCCCCGTAATATCATATGACATCTGCCTTAATGATAAAAATATCTAATATATAGAAATAATATTCTACCTAGCTTTTAAATCCTTATATACAAAAGTAATTATTTACATAAGCCCAATTATTTACCATACAATTTTTCAAATTAAAATAATTTTGACGATATTCATTTGACTAATAAAAATTTCAGTTTAAATAAATGTAAAGTACATAACACAAGATACATTAACTATATAATAATATTATTATGGTTGAATAAGTTAGATCAATTACAATATGAATTCGTTATCTGTTTAGATAGTAGATGTAAATACAATATAAGGGCTTAAATTTACTTCTGTTGAATACTTCTTTATAAATTTTGAACTTTATATACATAACAGTAGGTTCACTATTAAACGTCTGCAATTATATTTAACAAAGTATAGGCATTTAACTATTAGGCTGCAATTTCAATAAATGGATGAAAACACGCCATTTGAATAAATTAGCAATTAAGCAAGACAAAAAGCAAAATTCTATACGCTCAAATAAAATGATAGTGTAAAATATTTCAAGAGTAACTCTTATAACTTGATTAGCTGTTCTTAATTGCCTTATGATTACAATTTTATTGATTGAATAAATAAATTAATTAATATAAAATTTCAACTTCGTAATTAATGAGATAAAAATCATACAAAAATTTAGCTTTAGATTTTACGTTTCAAAAATACATGACAGGTTAAAAAAACATTTAATTACTTAAGAATTAGCAATCCGTAGTCAAGTAATATCAGATTTTTATTATTTTACTAAAATGTGAATCTGCGATGAAAAAATAATTGTCTCGTATAAGTTATCGGGTGTAAATGTGCATATGAATGTTGGTAAAGTATTTAAATGGTTACCTTTCGATCGCAGTAGCAGCAGAATTAAGATAATGTTCACACGTGGCCGCGTATAAACGTCACTATACCAGTCTGATGCAGTAAGACGAAAACTTTACGACTAACATAAGCCCAACTTGATAATAATTTTTATTAATTTTACGATCGCTCTAAAGATATAAAAGCGATATCAATTATTGTTATTGGGATTATTATACCAATATAATTGTAATTTATTTATTTCAATTACTAAATAATCTTTTAAATGTCTTTTTTGAATGTCGTACAAAAGAATATATTATTATTTTTATAAGTATATAAGTAAGTCGTTTTATAGTTATTGGGCAGAGCTTTCGTAATATTTTAACTGTTTTCATTTTAAGTAATATTTAAATTAATCAAACATAACAAGAGCTTTTGATTAATTGGCTAGAAAATATAACAATGTAATAAATTTTACTAGGCAATACTACATGAGTATTCTTACGCATAAACGGGATATTGTGAGGTATCCTCACGGTTCCCTTCTTTTTATTGCTTTCTGTTTACAACATATTTTATAGAACCAGCTGCTTGATTGCGTCACTACAGCTGGTAGATAGGTAATTTAGGGAAATTTCGTATTCGAATTCATTAAACAAATTAATTAAGCCTGTCTCAATAAAATTCTTAAAGTATCACAACTTGCATTCTAATACAATTTAAATTTGTATTCTACATATATTAGCTTTTGATAATATTTCTCCTTCAGTAGGAAATTGCTAAAATATGAGATTACAAGATACATTTTATTTTTTGTTTAAAATTGGCTTGTGTAGTTCTAGGAACGTACAGGATGTACTTAAATAACGCAACCGTAAAAAATAAGGATGTAAAACTTAGATTTCTGAGCAATTTGCACAATAAAATCGTAAAACTTTGTAATACAAAACATGCGGTCAGAATAATAAAGATTTACGCAGTCAGGTGCAAATCTATTATTTACCTTGTTCTACGTTGAAAAGTTAACTGTTTTATGACCAAAAAAATGCTTAATTTTTAACGGTTCAATTCTATGGTCCTATTATTGAAGATAACTGTGTTAAATAGTTTATTTTTTATTCGACCATAATGAATAAATAATAAAAACGGTTTACATTATTTGTTAGGAGCGTAATGTTCCTAGCCTACAGATATATTTTTAAATATTGTACCTGCTCCGTGTATAAGGCTAGTCGATAAATAATTAATCGTCTTATGCAAATGAATTGGTTTAGAGATGTGCCGCATGAATAATAAGGCAGGTGCTCTATTATCGGTGCAGTTGAAAATTTTATCAATCGACTATCTGTTTTAACTTTTATTAAAATGTTTAAATTCTTATATGGAAGATATTTCTTTATACATATTATATATTTTGTAAAACATGCCCAAGGCTAAGTTAAAGCAAGGTAACGTGTGCCTTCAATGTGTACGAATACGACTTACGCGAAACATTAGTGGGTGTTTCATTATCATATCATCTGATATACAAATAAATGAAAACCTACTAAAATCAGAATAGGAACCTACTATTTTTATGGGGATCGTAATAAAAATTAATATCTAGAATGTTATTGTTTATACATATAATGTATTAATTAACTTTTAAAGAAAGCTTACCGTACAATATTGGTTTAGCGTTTAATAAATTCACGCTTGTTTTATTATTTCCTTTCTCGTACGGAACCCGTTCCCGCTGATCCCGTTTCTCATCCGCGTCACGTGGTCGCCGAGTCGCTTCGACTGCGCATTGAAACCGCGACAGTCGCTACACGTCATAAATCTCAAGTCGCGTCTCTCCATTGTTTTCGCTGATGTCAAAGATCAGCTATATGCCATTGTTGCGATGAAGCTCTACCGCATACTACATTAGTATGAAATCATAATTAAAACTTTTAAGTGTAACTCTTTTGATTTACTGTTTAGTATTAGTCTATACGCATAACCTTGCAATGAATTACGCGAGTAATTAAGATGTAGATAAAGCCTCTGAGTGATTTACATGAAGTCTCGGTATGAATATTCCACTGCTTTTTCTAACTCCGGATACTTAGATGTCGCGAATGTCGCCTACGTGTCTACGGAATGTGTACGAAAATAAAACAGATTAAAATATTTTGAAGGGTTAAAGTGTGTAGTAATGTTATTAAAAGTTGAAAAGAATGGAAAACCGCCTGGAATATATTAATTGATGTAATAAAAATACAAAACGTAGCGGCCTTTGGTACCGCCATAAATAATTTTAATACAAGCTCTAGGTAGTTAAACAGAGCGTCAATTTGCAAGATATTCGTAGTCCGTTAACTTGTTCCTCGAGCCCCAAGGCGAATACAGTTCTTTAGCGTTGGCACACGTATCGATTTTGTTTTATTAACGTACCTTAAGAAATAGATGCTAGCAGCATGAATAAATAAACCAAAATCAATTTTATATATTATTTAAAACTAAATTTGTTAGAAATTACGATAACTTGGTTATTAACTACATCACTTGGAGTGATATCATGGTTCGTAAAAATAATCGCGGGACGACATTGTTCACAGCTGAATTATCGACCGACCAAATTGTGTACAAGTTCAAGGACCCAATAAAAACTAAGTACCCACGTGGTTTAGCGTACCATTACGAAACGTGACGGGTTATAATAGCGTCAACCATTAGTTGAGATACTGTTTACAAGCTGAAATCTCTAGTTATCACTGTTTGCGACTCGTAGCGTTAAGAGTAATATGTACGTAATATATAAGTATCAAATAAGTAAATATGCATTTTTGCAGCAGGTAGCTACATTTTATAAAATAGATAATAGTCGTATATGTGTGTCTTATCATTTATAAATGTTATTATAGTACCTACATATTATATATTATGTATAGATTTATAAAAAAAAACATTGTTATTACAACAATATAAAATTAACTGTTTGATTATTTATTTCTTTTATACTTCATTGTAAAAGCATTGATGCGTGATTGTAACATGAAGCCTTCACTTGTTTTTCCTAGTACACCTATTACAATTTCTGTTTTAAATTATTCAGTGACACTTCTATGTATGCGTATTTTTATTAAGTAATGAGTGTTTTAATATCACCCCGATATTTTTTATGCAACAATTATTTATAATGAAACGTATGGCTATGCCTGGAATGTTGGTATCAAATAACATAAAAAGTAGCATTCCTATTGTTTTTTATGTTCCAAATTACTTCTAGATAATAATCTAAACTTCTCAATGCAAGATACTGTAATGATACTGTAATAAAATAAATATTAAAGTTTAATTAATTTGTAACTAGCTCGTATGAATGTTTGAGATTAGTTAGGGCAGTAAAATTGTTTCACTCTCCTAATTAGTACAGAAGTAGTTAAATCTATATCGTACCATCAGCATAAGTTAGCATTTTAATTTTGTTTCGTTTCTTTTTGTGCTACATTTATACATATTACATGTTTAACTAAAACTAGTACAAAAAATCTATGGCAAAAACTTATTGCATAGAGTTAGAAATGCTTCATATAAATGCGAATCTAAAAAAAATATCCTTGTACTCTAAAAACGACATAAATGAGTATAATATATCTTACTACTTTTAAATTATCAATCAATAGGTAAACCCTACGTTTCATATTTAACAGGTTAGTCTATAGATCATTGTATAAATGTAAGTTTATGTAATATTCTGGTTATGAGTAATAGCTGTGACTGAGACTGAGCCCGGACGTAGTGGAAACGTTTATTGTTACCACTGTCGCTCGCTCGACACTCAATAAAAATAATAGAGGGACATGAATTAAAATTCTTTACAAATATTAGATTTAAATAGAATCAAGCAAAAGGATAGAACGAATGAATGAATGTAATATTTTTATTGCCTGTTTTTTTTCAATTTAAGACAACTGTTTTCCAGTTTAAGACAAAACAATGTACCTATGTAAGTATTTTGATTTAAATTAGCTTTAATTAATTAGATTAGATTAATATTAATAAACTAGATTTAATTAATTACGTGAATATAATAAAAAAAAATCTAATAGATATATTTTATTTCTTTTGATTGTATATCATGCAATATTTATTAACTTGTTTTATTTTTAAGTAATACGATTTTAGACTATTGTGAGTTTTCAAGGGTTGAAATGAAATGTACAATACAAAGAAAATTTTATGGAGCAAATGTAGCAGTTGTTGTCTCCCACAAAACGACGACACGAATATTTACTGTACTTATATACCGTCAGTAAACATATAAGTCTGGAAATAAATTCCAATATACGTACATGGGTATATCTATTTATTTCTTTCATTATCGTTAAGACATGTTGTAATTATATTACGTAATTCAAGTTGTGGATAGTTATTTTATATAGTGATAGTCATGTAATATCTATGATGAAAAATGATGGTTATACATAATATGTGTAAATGTCTAACTCATAAATCACTATTGGTAATAAATAATAAGATGTATCGTTGCTTATTTTATGTTTTTTTCTAAATTTAATTTTATATGTATAAAGTTTGTATATAATTTTATAAAATTAACTGAAATATTTTATACTACGAGATCTTTTTTTTTGTAGATTTTATATAACAAGTTTACTTATATATCGAGCAGAGAAATAAAGTTTTTATGGCGACTGTGTTTCACTTCATAAAACTAACCCTAACTGATACTTATTTCTAAATCAAGTTACATTTTACATTTACGCCATTTTTTGCTTGGATATATTGATTTCAATGCAACAACTTAAAACGTACCGTGGTAATGGAATTTGGGTTAAACCACATTTCATAGAGCTGTTTAAATTACATTCTAAGATTAAAAATGTATGAATTTTGGAAAATACTGTATTCCTTCATAATAATATGTAGATTATTAATTAAACTATTTATTCTTATATTTATTAATTATACAAAAAATAAGGTTAAGCCCAAATAACCTAAAAAATATAACCTTACTGGCCCATTTTTCATGTGCGTAGATGTTCCCAAATAATGTCTTTATAACGAGTTCGCGTGTGTAATGCCAGTATAGGATCACGCGCCCTACAAATTACTTCTTTTCGGATATTATCAATTATCTTTTCTCAGGCGAAAGGCTTTATTACACTTATCTCTTATAATCTCTCATATAGGTATACTCATGTTTGCTCTCGTTATTCTTTAAAGCTTAGATTGAAACTGGCAATATACAATTCATATTTTAGTAAGAAACTATCATTTTTTACACCTATATTGTTCATTAAAATTTTAAATTAAATATGATAAATTAATATTGATCATTAATACTAATTTGCTAAATATATAAATTACATAAGTCATACACATATATACGAAACATATACCAAATAACCCCATGCTTTTAATGATTTTCACATCGATAGGTACGTATTACCTGCATCGACAGTTCGAGAGGTTTTTAGCGTGCATCACGATGCTGAACGGTGAGAGCATAATTTGAAGCTACAAAGATGTTTGATAAAGGGTCTAACGTAACTATTAGAAACTATGTTCTCACAAGGATATGTGGACTACTACATTGAAGTGATTCTTTTAATTTTAATTGTAATTAGCTATTTTAATTTGTGAATAAAAAAATATAGATGTAATAATAAAAGTATATAAAATCTGCGTTTTTGATCATAATATTAAAAAGTTATAATATTAGTGATTATGATAGCACTTAGTACATAAGTAGATATACAAACCTAGAAATCATGGTATTAAAAATTGACTTACGGCCCTGCAATGATTATTTGATAGTTTTTAACGGCGGTTTACCTCAAACCCCATAGCAGCGATCAATAGATAATTATAGTGGCATTACCTACATTGAACCTTCCTGACCCACCGCGTGTAACTGCAAAACACGTGTAGCAAAAGCTTAGATTTTAACGTCGTACTCTATGAAATAACACTAAAATTACTAAATGACAGAAGATATTTAGTTAACATTGTGCTAATGTTTCATAATCTTATTACCAAATTTAATTTTTGCAATAAAAAAATATATACATTCGAAAGTTTAACGTGCAGGCAATGAAGTAGCGTCATAATGCGATATGTTTTAAGGCCGACCTTGCTTTGGTCATAAATTTTACAATTGTGACATGCAAATCTCTACTAACCGCGTTTGATTTATTGTCAGAACGCCAACAATTTGCTTTGCCGTGCCTGATAGCGATAGTGGGAATCGGGCACTACATTGAGTAATAGAATTGTATCTAACGTTATTTTTGCTATGATTTTGATCATTGAATGTGTGCGGAGACTCATGGAACGCGGTACTAATAAGATCATACATAATTTTTTTTTTACCTTATACTTAATGCGGAAAACGTGATATTCAAGTCGTAAAAGCTTAAGCTATTTTCAACCAACTTTGAAAAGGAGGAGGTTCTTAATTCTGTTTTGTTTTTTATGTTTGATAGGTACGTGAGCATTAAAAACCCCCTTTTTTGTTTGGTTTCAGTTTAATTGAAAATAAACAACCGAGTGTAGAAAATAGGGATTGACTTTTCGCGTACCTACTGAAAGACCACGCATAACATTTTACAGTTCTGATTCGATTCCGATGATGATTTCATTAAATAGAGTACATTCTAGTAGTTCTTTAAAACTCCACCCAAATTATTTCATTTTAAATTTAAAAAATACACCCTTAAGTGTAGAAAATAAGGGATGATTCGCTGAGTTTCTTTCGCCAGTTCTTCTCAGGTCAGAGGTTTCTTCTTTCCGAACTGGTAGACTCATGACGTTCAGTAAGAAATTGTAACAATTTTTATGCCGAATAAAATATTTTGATTTGATCACACTTTCACTAACTGATTTTTAAAATACTTTCATCTCAATTTGCTATTACTATTATATGTAACTTACACTTAAAATGGAAAAATAAAAACTAAAAAACGACCATAAGAAATCACTCGAAAGTAAGAAGATAGCTGGTCGTCAGTTTTAATTCACTATAAATACCTCATCAGATATTTGCGAAGTTTTCGAATTTCGAAGCCAATACAAATTGAAGTCGTAGATATCTTATGATTCGTAATCACATTCATTCTTCTTTTTTTAATTCATTCAGAGTGGAACTTTTCTCTTTATACCTATTTGGTAAAGATCAAACATATTGTGCGATCTATTTTGAAACTTTGAAGCTTTTACACATAATTAAGTATTGGATTAGCATCCAATGTAAAGTTCGAAATTGCGCGATTATGTAATAGCGAATAATTGTGATTCATATTGTAGGAAGCCAAAGTATTCAGTGTGCTGATTGTCAAGTATTAACTAATATTTCTCATTGTATTTGCACTGCAAAACTCAGCAGGCGATCATGCGCAGGCGCCACTTTACAAGGTCCCTATTGGTCTCGAGCGATAGGGCTGCCTATCTAAAAGTATAAACCCACACGCTTTCCCATTATAATTGAATTGAACTACGAATAAATTACACAGTGATGCGTCAAACGGATGCAACAAACACTTGTCAACATTATTAATTATACGCAGAATACGTAAATGTTTAACAAGAAACACCTTACCGCTATATATTTCTAATTGAATAAATATCTTACTATAAGTGAAAATTATTTAAACGGAATTATTAAGTAAATTTTAGAGGCCAAATAATGTCGAAGAATTCGGAATTCGGGTATCAGAAATAGGTGAAGTTAAAATTGGGTATTTAGCGATACAACCAGCGCAAAGCAGTGTAGCGAGTATTCGCATTAAATCATACCAGTCATAAATCGCACAAACCCGTTCCACAGCTTATCAAAACAATACACAGACACACTTCCAGTGGTACAGTGAAAAACGTCTTCTACGCGGCCTTCAATATGCCATTATTAAGCCTATTACGTAAAGAACAAGGTTGCACTTGCACTGTTATTGATAACGCGGTTAGTGCCTTGTAGAAATAAACTCGAGATCATTTCAAAATTAAGCCTCAAGAGTATGATAAATTTTCATAAATCAGATGTTATTTATTGGAGTGTAGACTTTAAGGTGTTGCAAATCGGTATATTTCGGTTTTATAAGATTTGTTGACTTAAGACGTTCGAGGATTAGACGAAATAAGCCGAATATTGATTATTAGCGAGCGCGCTATTTTGTATATTACTGGCGATGGTAAAAAAGATTATTATGGGCAGGTAAAAGAAATATTTTCAGAATATAAAATTAACTGCATCCGTGACCATGGTCGTGTCCGTGAGAAATATAATTGTAAATTAAAATTTGGGTGAATTGCATGAGAAATATGTGAAATAACAATATTTAAAACTACACATTACTTTTAAATAAGAAACTCAAAAGATCTTTACATTGTAGGAAGTAAAAATAACTCGTTATAAATTACTTTTTTGTACCTATTAACAACTTGCGTCAATGTTTACATCACTGCATACTCTAGATTCTAGATATAACAAGCATCGAAGCTATTTAGTGTAGTTACTCTATGAAGTCTCACGTTGGAACTGTTACTCGACCATTAAAAAGAAAGTATTTTTATTTAGCAGCTCTGGTCATTAATAATCATTTAAGAAGCAGATATACATTTAAACAGTAGCGTTAAAATACATAAGGTAAATAGTGTGTTTTTCAGAATATTAGTCAATTTGATAAGAGATAACAGTATTTTCACACAGTAAATTTTCAATAAATAACGATGAGTTTACAAAATAAGATGCCAGTCGCCGCCCCGTGCGGCGCTCGACGTAGCCACGTTGGACCACCTCGATACTTGATCCTTTGACATCTCTGAATAAAAAATAAAGGAAAATAATAATACTTTTAATTTACCACACATTTGCAGACCCTTTTCGTGCATTTTGTGCCAACGTTAATGCCAGGTTACCTCGCCATTAACACGATTATCTACGAAACGGTCTTTTTATATAATTATTTACAGAACATAAAAATAATCTTGATTTAAGCTTTATTATTATTAGAGCTTTGAAATTAGTACTTTGTAATAAGTTTTAGATTGATAAAGTGATGAAACAGCAAGAGCGATTTCGGAAAGGCATTCATTTTTATATGATAAATATACATAGAGTTTGGAAGATAGAAGTCGACCGGAAACGTAATCTATTCGAAGGAGAAAGCTTAATTAACTAGTTCAGATGGCAGTGCCTACCGGTATCGAAAACTATGCTATTTATAACTAATATGGGTAAAATAAACCTGCTCTATATATTTACAAGCATTTGTCGCGGCTCCGTCCGTTCGTTTCATTCTAAAGACTGAAAACCAAATTCTTAGATTTTACGTATTAAATAATTCTCGATAAATATTTCAATTAAATTTTTATTTATTTTTTTTTTAATTTTTCAATTCAAACCAGTAGTTCCTGAGATTAGCGCACATTTAATTTGCATTGACAAATATCGAGGTCAATAAATTAGATAAAAATTATTTTATCTTTTAAATTGGATCAAAATAATATCAGTAAAAAGTAGATCAGATAGTTACAAAATTTCATCAAAAGAGTAGTTTCGGAGTTTATTCCGAATATATATCGTGTCGTGAGTTTTTTATGTGTATATAAGATATATTTAAATCCAATTATATTGTTTGTCCATACTCGTATCAGAGCAGGTAATTTGTCGCATGGTTATACCAGTGATTAATGTTAAGAGAAAATTAATATTAATTGTCAGCTGCCGATGCTTAACTGAGGCTTGCTCACATGTCTGTAGGATATTTTGCATTAAGTTGAATTAAAAAGGCTGCTATATAATTACACGTGTAATCGTAATTCATAGCGGGAATGACGGGATGCGGTTTATATCTGGCGTGGAGATTACGATCGTAATTGTACAAAATATTGCTGTTCGTCCGTCTGTCCGCTTGCATGTAGATGTGAGATAGCTGCCCTTTGTTATATGCTGCTTGGTCTTTGTCGGGTTAAGGATAATTTGCTGCTTTTTGTTACTTTACTTTTAAAACTCGGAAATCCCCATTTTTTACACTTAGTACGTACATATAAAGAATTAAACTCATAAAATCATTCATTAAATTATAGTTTAATAAAATATAATAACTTAATTTTGTAAGTCGTTTTTATAGCAAAAAAGTGTAGATCAAGATCTATAAATGTACCTACAGCAAAGTACATGATATAAGTAGGAACCTACATCTACATAGGTGTAATTTAGTTCGGTTACCTTCGCATATGATTCAAAGACAAATATATAATTAAGTAACGATTTATCTTAAATTGCTTGTATCATATATCAAAAAGCTAATAATACTTTAAATACTTAGGTAGGTACATAACTACGCACCTATCTACCTTCTAAGTAGCTGACCTTGCAGTCATGGCAACGAATCCCATGAATTTATAAATCTGAAGTGAATCCTGTGAAATGATGAAAGAAAGAATCCCATGAATTAGGTACCTACCTAGAGAAATAATGAATTTAATATTAATATTTTTATGATCGGTTGAAATAAGTATAAAGTTTCAAATAAAATGGTTATAAAATAGGCTCTAAATAGTTAAAATGCTTTCTCTGAATTAAAATACTCTACACTTAACCATAATGTTAAAACGCTAAATGTTATAATTTGGTAGAAAATAATCTGCAATATAGGTAAAAGCCGGATAGTTGCCTCGGACGGATACATGCCCCGGTTTTTATTACACTATTTTAGGAATATAAGTTGTGTTAGCGCTTTACTACAATAAGTGGTGACCCCCCCGCAGGCCTTAGTGCCGCAAAAGCCATCGGGATAGGCGCATGAGTTTTGTCCGTGTGAGCAAGTATCTTCCGCGGCGAAACTTTGACGGGCGTTAAAATTATATTGGTAAGTAATTTTTATTGAATATTTTTATTACTGATCGTGGTTTCAGTCAACTTTTTGTTTGTTTGCATGCATTAGAGTTTAAATTACATTGTTTATTACGTTTTATTGCAAAATAATTTTTATTTATTTTGCAAATGTAAAGGGCAAGTATCCGCATCAAAAAGGATAGTCGCCCTACTTACTTTCGCGGATAGTTGCCCCTAGAGAAACTAAACATTTTTTAACAAGTAAAGACGAATTTCATTTTTTTTTTTAGAATTTACTGTGACTCTAACTTGTTGTATTTAAAATAAATATCTACTCAACTGTTTTATATATTTATTCTAGATAAACAAAATGCCTCGTAAATATAAGCGAAAACCAGGCGTGGTACCACGCAACATCAACTGGACAAAAGATAGCCTAACACTTGCCTTGGAAGAATTGAGACAAAAAAAAGGTATTAATGAAATTTCTCGAACATACGGAATATCCTCTCGAACCTTAAGAAGACGCTACGAAACAAGTAACCAGCAACTACTTTCTCAAGGAATATTTTTGATTTAAAGGTGTATACCCTGCAGTATAAATACAAAATTCTATCTACATACATTCTTAGCTGACGTAATTGTATTATTTGTCACTTCTAGGAAAATATCCTGTTCTTGGCTTCGAAAATGAAAAAAGACTGGAAGCTCATATATTGAAGCTCGGAGACGCCCGTTTTCCTCCTGACAGAATTGTTAATCGTCAATAAGCTTAATAAAAGATCTCAGTAAATTATAAAGACTGTTAAATTAATAATATAGATTTAATTGATATAAATTTAATTCTTTCTAAAATAAAAATCATGCCGAGGTTACTATCCCCGCACGAGGCAAGTATCCCTCGAAACATTTTCCACGCTAGGCTACTATCCGCCATAGTAGGCAACTATCCTTTTTCTGAGAGGTGAAATAAAACAATATTTATTCAAAACCATTTTTAATTATGTACACAAAAATAGGCTATTATAGAAGATAAAAGGCCTATGTTTTAAGATACATACTAAATAATTTTCTGCAAGTTCATATTTTAAAAAAATTAAGCTTTTTCGAAAAGTGGGGCAACTATCCGGCTTTTACCCTACCTAAAAACTAATAAAAATTTGAGGTAAATAAATCTGAATAATGCCTAGGTAGGTATATAATATACTTATACAGGCTATATATTTTTTCAAATAATAATAAATAATATTCTAGACAATTTCTTCCAGACACTAGGTCAAATTAATAGTAGGTACCTAATTCCTCTTTCAACTGTACACTAAATTAAACACGGCCACATGACAACCAAAGTTCGCGGAACTAAGATAAGAATCTACAAGATTTTATCCATAACTAGTTTAAAATAGTCTAAAAATAAGCTAACAAAATTATGATTCAATTAACTTAGCTACTACAAGCATTACTTACGCAGTGGCAATAAAAATTGTAATTACTATACGGTCGAATGTAACCTGTAATTAATACTTAAAATATAAAAAATGACCATCACAATATTATTTCATATAATGTATATTGTATAAGCCATTTTAATGGTATAATTACGATATACCTATGTCATTATGCAATATATTCCGAAAGTGTTAGAATTAGAAATTAATTATATGAGCGTAATATTGTTTGGAATGGTACAAGTAGGTACCTAGTCGGTACTAACTACAAAAGATTACTATTACTTGGCTAATAGCTTCATAAGATAAGATCCTAATAATAATTTTAGTAAGTAAAAAATCACAACGCTCAGAGAAAAACATGATTAGGTATGGCACGAACAAATGTACCTAATCCTTCAATTCTATTGAATCATATAAAAAACTGAATTTAGCCACATTGTAGCTGTTTTATTAAGTTAAATTTCAATATTTTCAACTTTAATAATTATATCAAAACGAAACAAATATAAAATTGATCAGTATATCAAATAACAAAAACTTTTTAAAGACTTACTTACCAACAAAACGAGGTATCATACTCGTAGAATAGAAATTTATCGTAAGAATTTTATCTGGCCCGTATCTTAACTAAGCGCCGCTGTATTGCCGGTAGACGATAATTTACTAGCACTTAACATTTGAAGCAAATCGGTATGAAGTAGATATTATATTTAAATGATTAGAGGACTTTATTATATACATAATTTTACTTTAAGCTTTAACAAGTTACAGGACCACCATTTGAAACACATACATATATAGTATATAAATATACAATTTTGAAATATGATAGAGCAAGAAAATTATTTAACTTATCTTATATTTTTAGTAAACATTCACCATTTAAGTAAATTTGAACTTCAAAATAAACAAAGTCGAAGCTCAACGTTCATTGGAATGGAAAATACAAGTTGAATTCATGCAATTTTCTTAACTAAAGTAGAGCAAACTTCATGCTGTAGTCGGAAAGGAAAGCTAACTGTTTCTATCTCTATCCCGCACAATCTTTAAACATTTAAAAGCTCCATAGATGGCAGTAAAATCGGTGCTACGACTTGAAGCACTCACTAGTGTCGCCATCTAGCGGGGTATAACTGAACTTTTATGGCACGTTTATCGAAGAGGGCTCTTTGGTAGGTCGTAAACGATTTTACGAGCACCGACTCCGGTCCCGTACTCGATATTACCCGACCGAGTACGGTTGGTAATGCAATATTCGGTGCTTCTGTTGAACGCTATAGTATTCAATTCAACCGGTGTTCATGGGCTTTTATGTGCGATTCAAGGTGCGATTGGATGGCGTGCTCGAGCGTTTATTTGGCTTTATTGTTGGGGTTTGTTTATGCGATTGCTGTTTAACCAAGTACGGGGTTTTGTACATGCTTTTGTTATGATTATTATGTTGTTGTGGATAATGAAGAGGATTTCGTGGGAAAATTTAATTTGATCACTAATAAAGTCTCAATAAAACTTTAATTTAGTATATTACTATATTATGTATGACGAAACTGTATCTACTTTGATAAGTTATATAATAACTGAGATAATCTAAGGGCGTTTAAATTATAGCTGATTTCGGTTGAAAGTTTAAATTTGAAATATCGAATCGACCAACCATTTATCATGGATTTATATTTGAATTTTCCCCAAAATGTAGCCGTGAAAAAGGCAAATCATAAATAAGATCCGATTCAAATTTGTAGAAGATGTTATCGGTATGATTTGTAAGCTCGCACCCAAAAGCGTCTAGTGATGCGCTAATTGCTGTTGCGTTTATCGATAAGCTATATAAATGGGTTCTACATTGAAACTTATATAATAAACATTTGTAAGCTACTCAAATAGCGATAGTTATATTATATATTGGCAATTAATTTATTGAACCTTATTTAAGATATGAAGGTATTTCATTAACTTTTAAATTGTAGTAGCAGTTGTGACTTATTTATAAGTTCTATTGATTGTTTTATTATTCCTAAATTTCTGAACAACATACTTACTAATAAAAAAAAAATTCTGATTGTGATTGTTTAGAAATAAATCTTTATATTTGTAAAAAAAATTAATAAAAAGTAGTCATTAAATAAAATTAAAACAGCTATGTTTTATTCAATATAATATATGATCCCTGTCACGAATTTTAAACAAAATTAAATCTATGTACTTATAGAACTTGTAAAAATAAAACCGGAAACAGCCAAAAATGGTCTTGCTTTAAGCAGCGATGAGCGAAGCCTTTATGTAATTATCATTCATTAAAATTCGATACCTACGTCTACTCGCCTACGATCTATGACAACTTGTGATTTAAGACGCTAAATATCTGTCATGGTATTTCCTAATGGATATTTTAACAGTAAGTAAAATCATGAGACGCAAAATTTAAGTTACATAGTCATATTATTCTACTTGGAGTAGGTAATGTTGTAAAATTTTTATTAAAAAAATGTATTTTATAAGTCTAAGGAAGTTTTATCTAATGATTTGATCGTTTATTTTGATATTAAAAGTAGTTAGTCTAATAAGATTCTATTTAAGCCAATAATGTTAAAAGGTACATCCATTACCTTTGTTACATGTAATATATTAAATGCTCTATGAGCTACAAACCACCCTAGTAGACAAATAACAACCTCTTTGACCGACTAAACTTTTTTGTGTGGTTCACGGTGCCCAAACAATGTGTTATCTATCCTAAATGTGATTTAACAGGTAATTTTAAGAATATATTGCCCTTGAAGAGAACCAGATTTATATTCTGACATAATGTAAAATAGGTAGGTGAGCATCAGAATGAGGAACTACATTCATTTTCATTTACCTCCATTTGTATCGCAGCTCCACGTGGAGATTAAGTGATTTAACAAAGGGAGTGCTATAAATCTGTGGGCGCTGTCTTAGTAGGCTTTGTGGGCATTTTTGATATGTGCCTTTAAAAGCTTTTTTCTGTATTTAGATGAGAGTTCATTGTGTAATTCATTAGAGCAAGGGTAGGTCGCCGCGTGGCAGTGCGGCTCGCGGTCGATATCAAGAGATAACGCAGTATTTATTGTCGCCCAATGAGATATCCAACAAGGGCGTGATATTTACGTCGGCTTCACATTAGTTAATACAAATAAGTGTCGTTACAAACTATTACAAAACTATACTGAACCCCAGCTGTGAAATGTGAATGGTAAATAACCGGAATCGTGATAGTCAGATATGTTGGTACTCTTTGTAAGAATTTAAATAATATTAATCATAAATTAAAATTATAAGGTTACAGACAAAATAATAGGTAATAAATCAATGGTATAGGTATTTATAGCGTAAGTTACCGTTCCGATTCATTAACATGCTGATCACGTGTAGGCCATCATTCGCTTTTACAAATGACTAGACAGCGAAATGCTAATGCTGAGGTGTGATTTTAGTTTCATAGGGATCTGATAAATTAACGCTATTTTATTGTGTATTTGTTTTCTTTGTTTACTTTAAATTAAATGGTACGAAATAGTACTTTTAAAAGAATTTTTATGGTGTAAGAAAGTCCCTGTAATTTGTTTACATATAATATAATTGTTTAGTTAGTTATAAACATTGTTTCGTTTTAATCTTATTAAAGATAGCATCAAATTAGTGTGGGTGGTCCCATAAACTAGTAGTCGCATTGTCTATTCTCGAATCGAACTTGCTATTTGCATTGAGAACCTACTTCGCATACATTATACCGGTGGCACGGCACGTAAGTAATTAGCGCATATGTCGATATCGATAATGCCTTGTATGAGGACCTTCATTAATCCTTTAACTGTTTTTATTTCAACGCATAAAAATACTAAAGCTGTTGTCACACTATTTTTTAATAAAGCAACGTTTCAGTTGGATTGGAGTTAATAAAGAAAACAGAGTGGTATTTCACTCTGCAGCAACTGACCTGACCGACCGCCAGCCCAGTAATACGTCACGACTAGACAGCTGCCCCCTCCCCCGATCCCAAAGCTCCTGCTCCACGCTAGACTGAGATGACAATATCACAAATAATAAAAGAGCGATAGAGATCGCACCATCTCGTGAAACATGGCGCATAACGCCCCTTGATTTATGGTGCAGTGTGCCAAAGTTCGAACTTTATGTATGCGTGACGCTACGTGTACAATATTATATTTTATAAAATAAATTATTTGACAAATCTCGTTTTGATTGTTAATATTCAAAATAATTTTACGCAATATGTTGTAATAAATATATGATATAATATAATATTCGATATTTTATCGAAATGTAAAGATCGATATTTGACCCTGCTCTAAAATTCAGCTGTTTGGTGGCCTTTAGCCTGACCATGGGGTCACAGCGTTAATTTCGCTTGTCATAGCCAAAGGCTGTCTCTATGGTAAAGCAAAGATGTGAATAGTTTAAGGAATGTTTTAAAATTTTATATCATTTTTTTCGGAAAATCTTCATATAACTATAAATTATTATTTAATAGTTATTATTATTGATACTGACGCCGTATATGTAGTTTTTAGAATTTTTGTCTAACTGTGAAGTGTGAACGCATCACGATAGGTTAACATAGGAATTAGGATACTTCTTACTGCGTGGAAATATCTCATATCTGAAAAATCTATACCAACCGGTGAATACACGCAGAGTGAGGTAGTGTCGCTAGTAAATATATATACTAAAGCTCTGTTCATAAAATATATGATGTTATTTGGTAATTTAATCTACCTGTTATCGTTTTAATATTTATAAACAATTTTATTACTTAAATATTCCACATGTTTTAATGTATTTTTTTATTGTTACAGGTGCGTAAGTTTATATACGTGGAGTAAAGTAGGTATATTTATATTATGCTTAAAATTCTTAGATAAACAAAGAATTTAAAATTTATATTACATTCAATACATGAGCTTTTGTTCATTATAATTTATAATTAATTAAGAATTGAATGAATGAAGAACGGATACTAATTTTTCTTTAGTGTATTATCAATTTACGTTTTTTAAAAAAGTATTGAATTGCTTATATTTTTATCGAAATAATATTGTTAAACGTAGTTTTAGTATGACTACCAAAATACAACAAATATTAGAGTTAGATATTGTTCAAGCCAAACATCAAAAGTTAACGCTTTATAAACGGCGCTTACACCAAGCGTCGAGTTCACCGCCGGCAAGCATGATTAAAATTTAAATATGGGAAAGTCCTAGCTTCATTAAGTGGTTATTAGACACGGTGAGCAAACTGAGCAATTTGCTGAGTAAAAATATGCGTAGGTGGGTACAATACAGCTCGGGTAGCACCGTAAACATCTTCTGTGGCGCGCTAGGTGGTCTTAACTCTCTCGTATTATTTATTAGTTCACCCGCCCGGGAACAGTAGCTACATGTATTCAAAAGTAACATCTGTCAAATGAGGGCTTTAGAAATTTGTTTTATATCGGACATATTAGACGTTATATGCTGCATTTTTGAAATATTAGGTACTTAGATAGTACATATATACTTTACCCTATACTTCCCCCTTAAAACAATCTCTCCGAAGATGATTCTCTGGTAAAATACTATTACTAAATAAATATAAACCTATACATAGAAAAAGCAAACCATAAACAATGAAACGCGATATTTTATTCTTATCCCTAATTTCACGTCATTGAGCTTGCTTCAAACTTCCACTTCACCCAAATTAAACACCCTGTTATTACGTAAAATTTTGCGCTTAAATTTTTCCTGTAATTATATGAGGACAAATTGAGTAAGATAGTCGGTGTTACGAGGGTTCGCATTGTTCATCCGATGACAAATAGTATGGCAGATAATACCACACTATCGGGTGTCCAGAGAATTTAGCACTGTTTCCAGCCAATATTCCGCTTGATAATAAACATGGTTCGACCTTTAATACGTTATTACGAACGCAATTATCATTGGCGTTTATTTAATATATGCCATGGCTATTTTATTTTGGGTAAAATTATTTCCGTTTTTTGATTTTACATTTCGTAAAATATATTTACTATTAAAAGATAATATTAATAAGTATATGTTTGAAATATGTACATATTAAGTTTAATACTAAAAAAACTTGTTTACATAGAGCTAAAACGAATATATATGTAGACATCTATGAATTTCATTGCAGTGCCAGAGTTGTGACAGTTTGTGTTCAGGTTAAGGCAATCCTCGCCAAATCGTGATCTTCGTGACTAAAGCTCTATCTGACAAACCTTTGATATTTTAACGAGACCTCCCAACATTATTACTTTTAAGCCATCGGCTTTTATGACGATCCAATAGTATTTAAAGTGGCTTGTGAATAAAAAAAATATTTCTTATTCCATTAAAATTATTTCTTATATATCTTTGCTTTCTCTTACTTTAGATAGTTTTATGTTAAGTTTTATTAAAAATAAATAAAATTTATTTATTAAAAATTAGAAAAGAATCGCCAATCGCCATTATGATAGATAGAAACAGGAAAATAATAAGCACACATCAGTATTTTATTTTAGCCTCATGAACGTTGGAACAACATAAAAACTTCCTAAACTTTTCTATATAGTCTCGTAAATCTCACGTTTTTTAATAGATAAATAGCGCTTCGCACAAACGAGCAATATCGCATTATTTGGCCCTCCCTCAGGAAAGGCCCTTCTGATAAAACCTCCTTCCTCACACCCTTCATGTTAATGTACTACGCCAGACGTTGACAATCATTTTTTGGCCCACTTGGTTGTATTATAGCCCTTATAAAGTGTACTTCCAATTATATTTTCCCTGTCTATTAAAACGGAGATTGGGCAGAGTCCACTTACTGTTTTAAAGTAGCTTTTATCGTCGCCTTGGAATTTCAAGTTAATTTATGTGCCTTCATTATTCTATTCATACCTAAGTAACTGTAGAGTTGCGTTAATTTAAACATTTTGTGAATGCAAATACAGGTAGCGGTGTTAATTTTAAAAAAGTAGTTTACAAAACAACAATTGTTCCGCCATTGTCGGTCTTTAGACGTAACAAAAGTGTGAGCTCACGGTACAAGGTAATAAAATGTTCAAAAGTTCGAAAAAATATGCCGTCATAAACAAAACGGTGCGGATGCAAAGTTAGATAAAGAACATCTCACACACCTGAGCTAGAAAATTGCTTTTTTCTAAGCGCCTCCAGTTTTTTACGCAACTTTCTTCGAGAATAAAAGAAGTTTCTTGGAAGAACTTTCTCATTTTTTGCCGCTGGGCGTAAATCATGTGGATATCCGTGTGATATGACGGTTCGCAATGCAAAAAAACAGACAAAACAATAAAAATATGTTGTGACATTGCAAAGTTTTACAACTGTCTTTTTTGTTTTGGTGAAAGTTGCAATACTTATTTATTTAGATATGTTATTAAGTACTTACAGATGTAAGACTTGGGTTATCTTTAACCTAAAGCTTCACATTTTTCTTGTCGAGGGCGCATAAAACAGCAGACCCTTATCACAACTAGTTAAAAACTAATTACGGGGGTGACACCACCTTTATATAAATCTCGTGGCTCCACAGAATTGCCTTGACAAAAGTTATTTTTAAGAAAAATCCCCTCGAGGCTGGTCCGCCTTGTCCCGCGCCCCGAGCTCCCCGCGGTACCCCGCGAGGAATTTATCACGATTTATATTCATGGCATAACAACGTAAGCCAGTTTAGGGCGATACTGCCTAAATTACGATCTTCCAATAAAACTTGTTAGTTACCTATTCCAAAAGCATGAGAAAATTTAGCATTTCTGTTTTAGGTAGGTAGGTACTATATTTATTTGCTAATTGTCAACATTAAGTGCATAAAATATTAATATTCTCACTTTCTTCTCTCTGCCTTCAAATTCTAAATACATTAAACCTCCAAATGAAAAATATTTTATTTGTATTATTTGATTGAAAGTTCAATTAGGTACTTTTAAGCTCCGTAATAATCACACCGTACTAAAACAGATTTGTATATGTTAAACGATAAATCTGTATTTAATTAAAATCAAATTATATATTGATATATCATCGAGGCATAATTCAGTTTACGTAAATCAGGTGGCATATGGCTGGAAATGTTTCGAACAGCCAGTAACTCTTGAACGGAACAACAAATCAGCTGTGGTTTGGGCGGAAGCGTTTACTGTCGCTGCAACAACTGCTTAAGAGCCATAACTTATAGGGCCCGGCTTTGATTGGACTGTGAATTTAAATATTACAAGGGTTTTATGAAATTAGTCTGAATAACGAGCGGGGTTGTTTAATGTATAACAAACTTTTGATTTAATGTGAAATTTAGTAGATTTTATAATTAAGCCTATCGACTGTATTTGTCGTTAACTAAGTTTAATACTAGTCGTAGCTAAGTTTAATATAAGCTGTCCATAATTATAAATATAACTAAGTAAATATGTTATTTTGGGGAAATCTGTCAATACTAGAATTATAAATAAGGCAGACCCAAGTAGGTCTACTTGGGTAAAAGTAATACTTCCATTGTGCGCTGATTTTCAGTAAAGAAAATAAAAAAAAATCATTATATTTCAAACCTATTTTACTTTTAAAATTTGTTTTAAATTGTTCTTTATAAATTAAGCAAAAATACACACATGGTACTAATAGGTATATAGTGAAAATAAATAAAAGAATAAATCTCTAGTAGTATCTGGATATAGCCACTAGATTGTGACAAAGGGGTGTAGCCTTCAGGGCTCTGTGGGGGGTGTTCCACCATAATTGATGAGGTTCTTAGCGCAGCAGGGCGGCGTGGAATTATCATCGCGCCGCGACACTTCGGTACAAGTCCTCATTAATTTGTGATTAGCCCGCAGTAAGGAGACTTGAGGCTTTCTTCTAATTGCATCACTTTTTCTCTTGGAACAGGATTAGAGGACATACGAGCTTCGGGGGTGGAATTGATAAGTAGCTTTTAGTAACGCAATGCATTTTTGTCTGGCAAAATCAGTGTTACTAAACTGAAAATTTTGTATTCACTAAAAATTTGACATAGGTATTTAGCAAATACATTTATTGAATTTGGGTTTACAGGCACATCAAAATCTTAATTTTGGTACTATAGCTGCCATATGCTGGACTAGTTTACGAAAGTGGGTTCGTCTGCAAGATATGACAGAATGACCTACGATACTTAGTTATTATGTACCTTTTTATTGGTAAGGAAGTTTTAAAAACAGGCTCGAGGTATCACCCTACATGGAACAAAAAAAAGCAAGTGTTTTTAGAATTTTAAGTTTTGTGAATGTACGAATTGTTTTGTAATTTGGCCAACAAATTAGGCAAACAGTATAAATAAATACGGTTTATTACTTAATCTTTAAGATAAGCAAAAAGACGAGAGGCGGCTGTAATATATAAAAACTCAATTCATCCCTCAATAAATATCTTAAGCATCATTTACTGGGAATGAGGCAAAAATGTTATTCCACCCCATACTGTTTATTTAAGGTGGATTTGTTGAATATTTATTCTTCTGTACACATGCTTTGGGGGCGAATGTATGCATGTCAAAATGAATTCTACATAAACTACTTTTTTTTTTAAACTTGAAGATACATACGTATTTCTTTTATTGGTATTTCAAGGGCTCAATAACAATTACACGTTATAGTTTAACCTATGTCAAAAGTAACATCTGTTGCTATTTACAATTCAATTCAAGAGTCAATTGTAATTTACTTGAACACAACTGTCCACTTGAAAAAACGAAAATATTTTACCTACAATAAATACGAATACCTAGACTAATTACATAATGTATTTAACAACTATCTAATAAATAGTATCTTCATAAATTGTTTATCAACATATTTTATGAGTACAAACCACAGATGACATAATACAAAGAAAGCTTAAATTCTTATGTCTACTTCCTCTCATACTTCGTCTATGCAAGCTAAGAAAACCTACGAATTATATTAATTCGGTTAGAAGGGGCTTGGTTGGAGCCAATTTGTCTGATTGCTACCGATGTATTACATACCTATGTATCTCAGTTTTCAATAAATTGTGACCCCCGTCCCCATCAATAAATATTTGCGCATGATTAATCCAATAAACTTACAGCGTACTATTAAATTATTTTTTTTATTCATTTAAGAAAGTGTAATGTATTGTAAAGGGGCGTTTTATCTTCCGTCGTGATCCGACTGTAAATGTATTGAAATAATTCAAATAATATAAGCAAAATATGTTCTAATATTTCTGACATTACAGCAAGCCAAGAAAAAACTAGAACGATTAAAAACAGCCAATGAGACATTACATATTTGTATAACATTAAATGTACTCGTACATACTAGTATAAAACGGAAAACATAAAACCCACTGTTTAAAGAGCTACCAAAAAGGTGAGAGATCGTAAAATAATCAAGTAGCACCTCTCAGATAGGGCAAATTGTTAATAAGGAAGGTTACAGTGCTTTAGTCGTTATCCTCGATGGTGCACGCCTTTTTCGTATCCTCAATTGAAACGAGGGGAAAAAATCAAACGGTAAATATCGGAAAGCAATCCGAGTGATTCTATTAGATTAAGTAAACTTACTTTGAGGTTAGGGTCTACGGTAACGAGGCTTGATTTGTTTTGATTTTACCAATTTTGTTACTTAGTAAGTTATTAATAAAGTTAGAACGTATCTATTAGCTATTATTATTTTTTTAATTTTTGTTCCAGTTAATGCAAATTATAAATAAATAATTTACAAAAAAGATCCTTTTAGTACAATTTTGTTACCGTTTTCAAAGTTTAATTAAGTGAAGCATGGCCAACAATACAATAATAAAATGCAATACAATAATTTTCCTGAAGATGGTGAAGATTTCGTGTTTAGAGCTCGCGTGCAGTAACAGATGGAAATATATTACAATTTAGCTAAGCTCTATCTCAATAGGAATCACCAATAAGAGGCAATGGTTTCCTGTTTTTACATCATTTACACTTCCTGATATTATGTACTATAACGATTATTATATATGATGATTATATTATGTGCTTTTTAGTGGCCGTTTTGAAAAAATAAATGAAATTCAGTAATCCAACACATATAAATAAAATGGTGTCTGTTTGTAACATCAATATAATAGCTTTTTACTTAATGTATATGTAACTATAAAAAAACACAATTTTAATTTTATTTTGTCTTTACGTCTGATTGTTTGTTTTCCATTAATCTATGAAATGGCTGGACAGTTTTTGCAAGACTTTGCCTGGCAGATAGCTGATGTTATAAAGATTATCTTATGCTATTTTTAGTTCAGAAAAAGAATTATGGTTCCGCTCATAAAAATTAGAATAAAACCTATTCCTAGGGACGGACTCGAGCGAAGTGAAGGTGAGTCGCTAGTCCTTAAATAAGGTTTTAACATTTCGTTTTATGGCATTTTAAATAAAATACAAAGCAACCATCCTTTTTTTCATCTCCAACAACAGAGCGTAAGAGCGCCCGAGTGTAGCCTAAATCCTCAGATCGAGATAAGCTGGCACATTCAAGATATTTAAATCGATTTCCCCAATTTTCCGACAGAGGGCGCTACGGCCCGACTCAATTTATCCGGTGTCGCTGCGGGGCGGCCAGCATTGTTCACCAAATGAACTACGTTCAATCTACGGCGTTTACACCACTAACTACATCGGGAAATTTGAATACGATCCCGTAATATGGATGGTAGCTCTTATTTTGCAGTGGTTGCTTTCGTTTGAGTGTAGTTCGAAAATCATTGGTAAATCGTCAAGTTTTGATGCCTACTTATTTGTAATTAAGGTTAATAATTATGATATAATAGTAATATGAGATTAACTTTAAATTTAACTTTAATATTTGGTTATAAAAATTACACTAAATATGTCAATGGGAATTCATCAAGTCAACAAAACCCTTTAAATTTTCCTTCATTAAGGAGTTTTGCTTATTTCTCCCGACCGGAACCTATTTGTTGGGTTGCTATTTAAAACATTCGCCCCGTCTGTTTACATAGATCAGATACGTTCAACAAAGGCTTTTGTAATTAAGAAAGATATTTTAAGTCAGCGGCAGCTTGGCTTTATACGCAAAATGAATTTACTGGATTAAGTGCGTTTCAACTTTTGTTAAATGGTGTTTTGTTTCTTTATTGCTAAACAGAATCTAACTTAATAAAGTTTCGACGTAGTTAAAAATAATAAAGCAAAATTAAACATTGCGTCGTTACCAGTGAGAGAATTATAATCATAAATTTATATTTTGTGTTGAACAATGGACAATTATTATTATTGGACATATTTTACATCGGGCCAATATCCAAAAGATAGGTATAGCACGCGAGGCAATAATTCGAACTGCTCCTAAATATAAATTTCCCAGCTCCAACCCCAATTTAGGAGTGCATTATTTTCGCTTTCACAGACATCCGATACAATTAAAATCTTCTTTAATTAAGGGACGACTATGAATCATTCGCACGTGGCGCACTGAGTTTTCCACTTGTACATCGCCTTAACTCAGGTCGCTTTAACGTTAAGGTGAAGTGTACAAAAATAGCCCATAATATAAATAGCCTATGGCTCAGATTAATCTTATAACAGATCGTATTTAAGGCGCAACTTTCTTTGTTTTCTTGTATCTCTTTTCATTTTGGCGCATTGTCTGCCATATTTACCCGTACGTGAGGGATGTTCGCAATAAATAGGTAAGCACAAACGTGTAATACGTTTACAAGCGCTTCCTTTATATATTCTTCAGTTATAAGACATTGCGAATTATTTGTTTTTTTTTCTAAATATTTACTATGTTACTACTAGATTCATAAATATTTTATTTAACAAATAAATAGTAAACGCATAAAATGCAACGCAAGAATGTTTATAGCGCCCTTAAATAGAAATGCTTTAAATTCCAGCCGAATATGCAAGGGTTACAAATAATGTACAAAACTTTTGCTTTAAGATCAACGATTCTTAATTTAGGTATACAGCGAGAATTTCTAATTTAGGAGTCAGAGTTTCACATAATTAAATTAGTTGATTTGGTACTTATTGAAGAAAATTATAAAATAATTTTATTTATGACTCGTATCAACTTTTCTCAGTTCGGTATATTTACATTAAGTAACTTTAGTTAGTATTTATGTTTTAAAGTATCTTAATTATTCATTATTCGTTGCGTTAAGTTATTTAAGTTCAATATCCTGGCAGTAAGTTTGACCAGAAGCTTTAAATAAACTGACAATATACAAACATCCCGAGATTTTCGCAAAAGCGACTACGTTCCCCAAATATGAGCTTCGCAGACCAGTTAAAAAATAGATCATCCGAACGAGGTGCGAGTCCGGTGGCTATCCGTCGGGAGTTGTAATTCTAGTGACAAATATCGAAAGCCACAATTCATATTTCTGCTATCTGTGCGCTTGTGTCGCCATCTGTGCCGCAGGGACGCTATTGGTTCTACATCAAGCGGGCGTATGATCTATTTTTGTTGGAAATAAAACATTGTTTTATTTCCTCCGGGAAATGTTTTATAAGTATTTTTAGGGTTCGTACGTGACATGTTATTTTAGGGAGCAGTTTTTTTAGATTACTTCGACTAAAATTATTATATAAGTAGATTCGTATATTTAGGCTTGAAATGAGGCGCACTACATAAATTTGTTGGTTGGTTGAAATTTATGAAAGATAGTAACCTCGTTTTTTGATTTTTTTTTTGGAAAATAATTTCGAGTACCTCATAAAGAATGCCTGTTATAATAATTAAGGTAATATAAAATTCGAACAATAAAAACAGTAACGTCAGAAAATAGTGCGTCGCGATACAGAGCGCATACATTATTATCGAGATCGAAAATTTCACGTGCCCATATAATTTTAAGCTCGTAAAGCCCGAACAATAATTCACTGGGAGCATTTGCGGAAAATGCATTTTATTGTTAAAACGTGAATTTTATTTATCGTCGACAGTAGTGGAGGATGTGTGGGGTGGGGGGTGATTTGCAGTAGCGGCGCGTCGAACCCACCCTTTGGCACGGATTATTTATACTAAAGGTAATTTCCCCGGTTCATTATTGGGAAATGCAACATTTGTGCGTTTCACGAGCTGTCATTTGCAGTTCATTAAAAATAAGTTTAAAGTGCATGAATTTATCAACTTTTATATTCTTTTGAATAAAAAGTAATACAATTAATCCAAAGTAATGGAAAGTCATCTCCTTTTTATTCAAGTTGCTCTACAAAAGTTCTGCTATAAGTTACTTGATGTGATCTTGGAATAAAAAGTTGGCTCTATTACCTGAGTCCAACAAATCAAATTACACGGCCAATTTAAAACGCTCAGTTAGCAGTGAATAATTCAGCGTTGAGCTACGGTATTTTAACCAGCAGTCTAATACGCGTAGAGGTGATCTTTTAGAGCGATATTCATCGCGAAGCCTCGCCAAGGTCTCGAGAAACGCCTCTATCAATAAGACTTAGGCATAAACAGTAATGTATTGTTATTAAATTATGCTATTATTCAACTCGCAGTAGTAGTTTGCGTATTATTTTGCTATATTGCGAGCTTATCAGAAAATTATTAACAAAGAAAAATAAATAATTGTAGAAAAATGGCTAAAGGTTGGCTTAGGACTGGCATTAATAAATGATAATAATAAAAATGGCTAAAATGTGTTACTTGCTATTACGTAATATTCATTTTAAACTTAGATTCTTTAGGAACATTCTGAAAAATCAATCAGCTGTAACTTTTCAGACTGAACTCGGCATAAAGAAAACAAGTTCAAACTCAATGAAAGTCGTTAGAGATTTCTTTCTTCATCCTGCGCTATTTAAGGTGGAAAAGGAAAACAAACAAAAGACCAACTCTTTTAAAAGCTATTTAGTTGCAATCCCTAGATAGCGTCTACCGCAGCTTCGTTTTTTCTCGCTGAAAAGCCAATTTGGAATGAATCACTGTAACAGTGGCGAGCAGCTGTGCTAATTTACCTACGGTCGGACAGTCTAATGCGACTCGTTGCCTCGTAAATATCGAATCGCGACCGAGCGCCGAATATCGAAAGCCGGCATTAGTCGGATACAGCTAATACACACGGGGGCACGTGTAATAAATTATCGCATGTTCATTTGGCCCTCGATATTTAATCTGTTCAACGCGGTCGCCGTTCTATTTTGAGTTGGTCGTACAATACAGAAATTCGCCTACTAAAATATCTGAATAGCAATCATCTAACGTAAATACAAAAAAATAAAACGTATATGTAATAATTAACCACAACTTTCAAAAGTAATACTGTAGGTACACTGAAATCAATCAATTGCATAGTTTGCAAAATTATGTGAGAGTTAACGAAACAAATTAATTTTTACAGTAGATAAAATATATGAGAGCGTAATGTTGACATTTTAAACATAACAGCTATTAAACAAATCAAACAGACAATAGTATACAACATGGAATGATGTCGAGCGTAGTACTACACACTCTGTCCCTGTCACGTAGTCTGTGATATAGGGCAACGCAATTCGTATGTAAACCTATATATCTGTAGTCTGCTCAATGAATTTTGCGCCATTTAAAACCTCATAGCATTATCAGCAAAAAATATTTAGATCGAAAAAAACAATAAAACGTTTACACCATAAACTATGGTCCATAGTTCATGATAATATACCATAGTTTTTAGTTGTCATTTACAGTACCTATAGTCAGCTACTGAGACTTGATAAAAATTATTAGTACGTGATCAAAAAATATATTTATAAATTTCCCTTTGAAAGCAACTATGATAAAAACCTTGTCATTTATCATAAGTGTCTTATCAAATGCCTCTTGATATGCAATAATGGGAGTAATGTATCAAACTAGCTATCTAAGTTGAACGCAATTTGAAGTATGGTGGCTTTTAAGGAGCTTTCACCCCCAAAAAGAAGGTGGTACGGGGTGTTGCCTTATCGCGGAACTGCAGGCACTCCACCCGTTTACCTTAAGATCTTTAATATTAAATAATATACTACTGTTAAAGCCGCCTTAAATGTACTGCCTGGCTATGCTTTATTAGTCAAATATGAGAGCTTTAGTTTTCCAAGCATGAAATCTAAAATAAATATGTATGCCTTCTTAATTTTCTTTGAGAACTCTACAAGTATCTTGGAGCAAAATTAACTAAACTTAGTTCATTAACCTTACTTTACATTAATTGTAAAATTATATATTTTTCGAAGTCTACAGAATTGTGTAGGAACTGGCAAAGTTCATGTATCTGCATATCCGCGTGCTGTCATGCGATGCGTGCACCGCGGGGAATGAAGACGTTAAATAATATAGGCGGATGACCGCATGCTCAACACACGCACGACCATGCTCTTTTAATTTAACAGCATAATAAATATTTATCAATAAATTTTGATTAAGTTTTAATATATAACATGGAGGATAGGGTACTTGAGTTATACAGACTCGATTGAAATTAAATGCTTATTATATTTCTTACCTTAAAGTTCAAAAGGTACTGTAGTAATTTCAGTTTCATTTATATATTAAGGTTATTAAGACAGTTACGTGTGTACAATTAATTTGCTTAAACTTTAATAGCAATATTTATTTTCACACGTTTACTGTATTTATTACCTCATTACAAAAATATTTCACTATACTTTAGGTTATATTATGTATAAAATTTCTTTTAAATGATAAAGTTTAACCTTAACGATTCAAAATAAAAAAGTACTAATGAACTTAAGTTGTAGTAATGTCACCATAAATTGGACAATGTTATGCAAGAATTTTTGGGTAATTACATATACAAGTTCATTTTAAATTTACTGTTTTTTTAAGCAAAATAAGCTAAGCGAAAGCCTAATATTTTTGATTTAGTCTACTTATATTTTGTTACATTAAAGTCATTTAAAATCTACCTACTTGTCTTAGAACATAATACTAAAAATATATCATGTTTATAGTATCATCAACAATTAAATAACTTATACACGAGTAAGTTTCGCAGTTTATTACATTTGTAAACATAACATGTCTATTACGTGTATTGTCTCGTTGCGAGTAGGGTCGCCATAAACCATAAGACTCGTGGTGACGGCGCGTGGGTGCTGATCTACAACCGACTGTATATTGTTTTCTAATGACTCAATGCGATAAGTTTATAAATTTTAAATGTAATCGTGAATGAAGATGAATTAATTATAATTTTATTAATTGAAAAGATTAAGCTCTCGTTTTTCCACCAAAGCTATAGGAGATTTATAATATGTATGTATTTAAACTTATACATATAGTATATGAACTATCTGGTATCTGTAACACAAGCTTCCTTCATAGCTTACCACGGAACTAAATGGCGCTGTGTGTAATAATGTCCCAACATATTAATTAAATTAATGAATAATATAAATTTATTTTATGAATTTCCGAATATCTAACGAATTCAAGTAGGAATAGTTTTTTAGAGACACATGAGACAAAACATCAAGAATGTTTTATATATATATAATTACTAATCATGTATATTATCAAACATTATTTCGTCGAAATATCAAAATTATAAAATAGTTTAGTAAATTAACTGCGGTTATCGCTTTTAATAATGTGAAAATCAGAACGTTAGGTATTATCCTATTATAATTATGAAAGTTATAGCCTATTTTATTGACCCCAGTTTCACACTATTTTACACCACGCCGCACATTACCAAAATTAGAATTTATTGTGCACGCAATGAAGTGACTTAGCCACAGTTTGCCCTAAGTAAGGCGTCCCTAAAGTATATGTCAAATAGAAGAGACAGGGAGGGCGGTCTTGATTAATTTGAGTAATGGATTTTATATATTAACTACTGTTTGCTTAAGATATTGCTAATAACGATAAAAAGCTTCCCTATTTATACAAAAGATATATCATGGTAGCTATATTTTCGCTATACATTCGATATCTAACGAGGTTCTATATCTACAATAAAATAAAACTATTACATTACTTCGTAAATAATTTTATATACATGTATTTTTTATGCAAAGGAAATCAAATTATTAAATTATAGGCCGAATTTCCTTTAGTTTCTAGAAATTGGTTGAATAGCGTAATATAGTATCGAACCACGTGACCACAAAAGATAGATGACTCTCTTGTGTATCACTAATGAGATTTTACTGTGTACTATCTTGATGTGTATGTATAGAGATCTGTGTGAGTTGGTAGAGTTACTTAGGTATTTGATAACTAACGATTTTATTTATTATTCATAAAAAAATAAAAATTATAATGAAGTTAATTAATTAAACTTAATATTTATTCTAAACAAAAGGCATTATAATATATAATTATAATTGTATAGCCAAAACTTTTTAAAAAATTATTACAAGATGGATATTACTTTAGTATTTTTGATTCCATATCTTATGGATTACTAATATTTTTTCTATATTTTACTGTATTATATAGGATTCCAAATACAGCTACTTAATATTCAAAAATATTTGTATTTAAATACATTACATAGGGACCTTATATGAACATTCGTCTATACATTTGATGTCGTATCAGACATTTAAGTAATGAAGCTTGCTCCTCGCTCTATTATTCAGCACTAAAGCTATTTCAAATTGTATGCACTAAATTAGCTTTACACATCCACTTAAATATTCTGGTGCAGATCAAAAGATGCATGCATACGTTTAATTAAAGTCAAGCGCTGGGATTATTTTTGGACTGCTTATTTGTTCAATCTCATTTACATTTAATATTTGTAGAATACACATATAATAAATAATAATGATACATTAAATAAATATAATAAAATCAAAATATTTTATCCAGCATAAAAATTGTTACAATTTCTTACTGAATGTTATGAGTCTACTCTACCAGTTCGGAAAGAAGAAAGTTAATTAATAAGCTTCTTCATAATAATTTAATCGTTTTTATGTATTTAATAGAGTTATGAAGGAAATGTTATTTTCACATTCTAATTACGTAATAAAAATATATAGGCAATTTCGCTCATACAAAGTTTGTGCATATTATATGTCAATAAACAAAACCATCGTATTGTGCGGATCGGACGGCTGGCGGGTGTAGGGAGGTTGCCACCCTCAACAAAATTATGTACGACGAACTGGGACTAATATATCAAGGGGAGGACGTACCGGGCTAAGGAGACTGGGTATTATGGGGTGGGCCGGTGGAATACTTAAGAACCCTGTGACACCCTATTAAAGCACACGACCTGCATTTTTAGGTAGACGATTTAATTTGCTACGCCGTGGTTGGAATTCCTATATTTACAGTTGAATTTACTTCTATACACAAACGATTTTTATGTCGAACAAACCTCTAAATAAACGAAAGTAAACAGACTGCTAGTAGGTACATATTGTAAATTTACTAGAAACGTGCTTAAGCTTTAAGTAATTATTATTTTAATAAACAAAAGAAGAACATATAGCAATTTATTTTAAATTATATCATGTATTTACGTGAATATTTGAAAATGGATACTATAAATTCTTTAATTTATTTATTAAACATAAAAAATAATAAGTTTTTATGTTTTATATATATAAATTAAAGAATTTATATTATCCATTTTATTATGTTTATTTTCAAGAGTCTACGAAAGTGTATAAATATTTCTACCCGAATATGATATTACCGATGCAGCTAAACGGTTGCAAGCGACCGATATTACACGAAACGAGGCGTGAAACACTCGGCGCCCAAAACGCATCCGGAATCATAATTCCAAAATAACTTCCATCCAAACCCTCCAAGCCCCGCTTTTTTGGATAAAGTGGAATCCCCGCCGGTAATTCCCAAGATAGACATAATTTGGAATTGGATCATCTATCTGCCTCCAAACAAAAATAAGTTAAGCGTGGTGCACGTCTGATTTATATATAGAAAAGTATATTGAAGAGATATTTAAAAATTAATACCTACAATCTCTTGCTTCTGCTTTTAAGGGGCCAATCGAATACAAAAAAATATTATTGAATAGATTTATATAATATTCATATGTATGAAATATTGTATGGTCAATGTACAGGTATAACGTGTTACTCGCTTAGTTATATAAATAAAATATACTTATTTAAATATTGAATTTAATTAGTAAACTAATTAAAAAAAACACATAAATTGTTAGATTAACACTACACGAGTTTCCTCACCATAAAACACATACAAACAAATATTTTGATATATATTATAATTCAAAAGAGGTTAGCCATAATTAATTTTACGAGCGATCCTTACGTTTACCAGGTCATAAAACGAGCCGTAAACATGCTCATCCATTCACTCTATGTTTGCTTACCGTTTTAAATGTAAATACGATTACGGCGGGCATTCATGTGACGGCACCTCAAATAAAATTTATTCTAATTTAAACCGTATTATCTCGGAGAAAAACTCAAAAATTGGAACTGTTTTTAGTAGAAGGTATCCAAATACTTGATCCTCTCCAGACTTTGGGGTAGATAAATAATATGCGCGTTTTTTATTTCACCTTTGACACTTTAATCCAATTTGTTTCCTTATATCCTGCCTTGGGGATAGGGAAAAGTTTGTCTTTATAATTGCTTTTTTGACTATATTTCTTCTCATATAATAAGTATTCGTGTGTCCCAGAAGATTACTTTATAAGCTTTTTGAATAAATAACCATCGTTATGAATAGCTTTATTAAATTAATCAAATATATTATTTTGATTCTTAAATTTCATTGATTTACCATATTTATAAACTAATGCAACAGGTAATATTTTATTTAACTTTGAGAATAATTAATTAAAGGAAAGTGTTAAAAGCTTCAATTATAAATTAAAATAACCTATACCTAAAAGAGGAAAATTAAGATAACCAATTAAGTATATAGTTAATATTATTATATAAATAAATTCGTTTATATTAATATATATAACTTAAACAATTTTTTTATATAGATAAGAACAAGTAAAATATTTCAATTAAATTATGTTATCGAGCAATAATAATAGTAAATTAATAATTTCATATAAAACACTACAATTTAATATAAGGCTCTAGCAAATCTATAAATAGATAGGTAGGTATGTGTGAAGTTTTTTATATAAAACCAAATCGTCTAACAAGTGTAAACTCGTGCCGTCGCATCACCGAGGTCACCATGGCGATTCTTTTTATAGCCAACTAAGAAAATTGGCTCATTAATCTTTAAGATATATGTTCAGGGCGTATTAGGTCCACGTTATCAGCAAGAAACGAATGGAAGTGTGGGTACGTACCCCTTTATCACTAACTTTTCCTATATTTAAGAATAGTTTCTATTGAATTCTTTATTATTGCTACATAATGTTTTTGGCCATAATACAGGCTTTCAATAGTGACTCTTCTATGACTTAACGATTATCAAACAATTATTATTATTTTAAAATAAAATTTCTACAATACCTTTTTAAAAAGATATTTTTTATAATTAACAGCAATAATTATAATTGATTCCAATATTAAATTATAATACATATACATATGCTTATTTATAATGTGTTATAGGTACATATACTCGTACCTAATTCAAAGCCA
This sequence comes from Boloria selene, assembly GCA_905231865.2. NCBI lineage: Eukaryota > Metazoa > Arthropoda > Insecta > Lepidoptera > Nymphalidae > Boloria > Boloria selene. The sequence continues at coordinate 8,809,016 of HG993142.1, forward strand.
CCTACGTTTTTCTATCTTTTGTCTTTACTGTTTTAATATCAAATCAGCAGCTGTCGCATGATCTATGTATGTGTATATCAAAGGAATAAGTATGCAATTCTCGATGATAAATAGTTATATTTTATCAACATACATGAAATATGTATGAAGGTTATATATTATAAAAAATACTTATTAATAGTTATTATTTATAAGCTGTTAGTGATGTAATTACAATAAAATATCGCTCTACCGTGTTAGGAATTGGATACGACATTAAAATTTAATATATTGCGTAGATTATAGTTCGATTCAATACTACTTACCTACTGATCGATCAACTTATAAAGATGTGTATTTTACCGTTAACATTAAAAGATTCGAGATTGAACATACATAAACATATTTAAAATAAATATAACTTTTATAATAAAATAAATAAGCGTCTTGTGCCAAGTATATAATTTATTTGTAAATAAGAGGATATTAATTCGTCCAATAAAACACCTTTGCCTCTGGGTTGCACGAGATAAATAATATTTAAGCGATTATTTTTAAATGCAAATATTTCCTTTGGAATGACATTAAATTATCTGAGGGCACTGGAGTGTTTGGCTCAAGTTAAACTGGCTCAACCAATTCAACATTATTTACAGAAATAACTCAAGCTGAATCTGAGGAAAAGACAAAAGTCGGTTTGCTGTTTGTTTGATGTCAGTTGTAATGTGGGTAATATCAAACAAAGAATAAAATACAGCTTGGCACTGAAAATGAATCAGCGAGTAAAAAGAAATATTAGTTATGGCTTATTTTTGCATTGTTCTTGATGAAAAATTATGACAAACCCAGTAAGCGATGAAAAATGCGGACACTTACTAGAACATAAATCAATACACATCCGCGTACCTCAGGCGAGAAAAATGTAAGTGACAAATAAAATCACACCTGATTCTGCAATAACTGGTTAGATCATTGCATTTAATTATTGGTTCCGGACGGAGATTGTCCGATAGCCATCTGCATCTACAAGGACATAACTTAGGATATATTACAATAAAAAAAATAGCAGTCGCTTGCAAGTTAACGTATATCACCCCAGTCTACGCAAGTTTTTTTTACAGAAGAATGTTTATTTTAGAGTACATTAATATTACTTTCTTACTTAAATCTATTAGGATTTAATTATAAATATACTTAACAATAAGTAAGTAGGTAAGTAGAAGAAAATTAATTGATATAGTTTTAGTTTTCAACAAATGTTTTTAATTTCCTAGTACTATAGCTTTCATATTAAATGAATAGATATATTTCCTTGGAAAAATATAAATGAGAAGTGGTCTAGTGAGGTGATAAATCTTGTCGATGTCTCGGTATGTCGCGCGTCGGGTTAAAAGCTCGATAACCGAGACTCGCACACCTACCCAAGTCAACAATAAGCAATGCTTTGTTTTATTTCGGAACGTTCCTTCGGCCCGACCAGATATAAGACAAGCATTTTATGCATAAAATATCGATATATAATTGCTTCATTACGTCCCTGTGTTGGTGAATAAAATATGTGGGAGTCTGATACAGGCAGTTCCTATCTCGAAGCAGAAATTTGCGCTAATTTTGTGTTAATTATAATAATGATCAGATTCAACATTTTGTGTTTTAAATAATAATATTCGATACTATTTTAGATTGCCTTATTTATGGGAGATATGTTAAGTTTGTTTCGATATTATATATGTATACTATACTCAATAATTAACTATTATTTTGTTAAGTATTTATTTATCCCTATTTTAATATTGTTGTGCCCAAACTAATTAGTAAAAAATTACGCACTTATATTGAGTGTGTTTAAAAATAATGAATTTGTAATATAATGAATAGGTAAACATCCTGTAGGCATCGTTCGAAAAGCAGACGCGTTCTCTGGTGTCAGTTGGGTCTGTGTCGCTATCGTTGTATCGCCATGTCACGCCGTTTGCTTTATGGTGCCAGCTCGGGTGTAATATTTCATGAGGATCGCACGCCATGATTCATTCCAGCTCAGTTTTTTAATTCTCGAATATGCTTTAATGAAGGTGGAACGAAGATAATAGTATTTAAAAGTCGACAATTTATTTCAACGTAATTGACCTCACTAATGTTATTTCGTATAGAGTATACTGTTTTGATGTATGAAGGCGTATTTAATTAATACCGACCACTAATTAAAAATAACAAACTTAAAGAAGTGTATCGAGAGTAAAAAGCGTACTCTCGCAAAACACGTGAGTTTAAAATTGCGACCGTAGCAGCCGCTTGTCAGTTATAATTGGCTGAACTTGTTGGCCGACTCGTTGCGATTTTTTTTACTCTGTCCTCCACCGACATTACTCTTCGTCTCCCACGGGGGACGTAAATTGCGGACATAGAGGCTGTGGAAACAGGCATTGATGTGACGTATGAATACGAGAACATGTTATGTTTTATTAAAATTCAAATTTAAAATGGAATTTCCTAACAACATCGGGTCGCTTTAATTACGCTCACATTCAGAGTTACTTTTCTTTTTACAATATAATATGTATGTACAAGTATACACGTACGTATCTGCGTAGGTTATTTAATATTTGTTTCTAAGTATAAAAGTATTATCAATATAATTCAATAGCCTAGTAAAAAAAAGAAGAATTTTCATAAAAACTCTCAAATTATACCTAATGGATGTAGTACGACAGCTAACTACATTGTCCAGTGCACGCGGGCCGGGCGATGGCCGGTGGTAGTGCGAATCTTTACATAATTCATAACCGTTTATGCATATCGGCACAATTGACAGATGTAACACTTGTTTCACTTGTTTTATTTTGCAAAGATTTATAGTTTTGCGTGTTCGCTCTTTATACGGGGAGATGTATTTTAGAATTGTGTTTAATTGGGTATGAATAATATGTCTGCTGTACCTACTTTTTCGTGACTTAATAATTATTTATTAGCAAGCTTAGTACCTACCTACCTATTGCCTATATAGAATGATGATAAAACACGTTTGTTAAAAGGAAATCATAGTTCACATATCGAATATGAAAGGCAAGCAACGCTGTAAATAATCATTTGAAATGAATGACCTAGAACAAAAACAGGTTCTCATGATTAATGTTAGCAATATTTATAAAAATTACTATAAAAATCCACAAGCGTCGCCACATTTTTCCACACGCAGGGTGTATTTATTTAATAAAAGTGCAGCAGCTTAACTTAAGCCACAGTAAATAGTCCGTTCTTCGCGGCTAAGCCAAAAAACTGCAAACGCCTCATAATAATTTTAAATACGTGAATCTATTTATGGTGGCGAGCTCATTAGCCTTCGGTGACTTTAATTTTTACTAATCATATATTTTTGATCAACGATTTTTGTCTTGTTAATTCAATATTTATCAACTCTAACGAAAAAACCAAAAGTGTGATTTCAATTATTATTGTATGTAATATGTATTTACCTTCTTCTCATTGTAAGTGTTCTTATATAGATTATTAAACGAAGTGTCTATTCATCCGCTAAACGGACGAATAAATTAAATATTATTCGTCCGACAATTGGTGTTTGATATATCGCGAATGAGACTTTTTTGTTTCTTAAATGGTTCAAAGAGAAATCAATTTGTTTTTTAAGTTTTAACATACTCGTGAATGCAATTGCGGACGTTTCTATAGTACTTTTTACAAAATACCATTTTCTTGTACATTGTTTTGATGTAGGTACATACTCTTTTACATATAAAAAGTCTTGGACTTAAAAGTTGATGGGATCTTAATAATAAATTATCAGCTCGGTAGGTTAGGGTTATTTTTTTTTATATTTAGCATAGGTATATCCTGCACATAAAAATCGCTTATTGTATATTAAAAATCAAAAAAGTGGTAGATATTCGTACAAACCGACAATAGTCGGACTAATAATACATTTTTATTAATACGATTATCGGATGACTAGCAACAGCCTTTAAAATAATTTAGTCGTCCAACAATTGTAAAAAACTAAATTATTTTACTCGTCCAACTAGCAGACGACTAGCATCAGCCATTATTAAAACTCAATGTATGAAATAAATTTGAATGTAAATTCTACCTGGATGGATAGCTTCACTCTTTTTATAAGTTAGTGCCTACTGTATTTTACTGTACCAAATACCTATGTACCTATATAAAATGTTAAAATAATTCATAACGAGGATTTAAGTAGGTACGAAGCATTTTAAAATTTGTGAAAGTCATAAACTCTTTGAAAATTAAATCCAAAGATTTTTTAAAGTGAGATAATTTTATTTCAGTTCTTTTACTTTAAAATTTTATGCGCAATTCACCGTTATAAAGTTTATGAAGGTGTAAAGTTTGCTTTTCAGTTAGTTACTGTGCGTAATTAGTTAGACGCTGCGGTAGTTTTAATGGTATTTTCTTTGTTCAACTAATTGTTAAGTACTTTTGTTTGCTTTATATTAAGTTTAATAACTAATATTTATGTTATACTATAATTATATATGTAGGCACATACATATATTGTTTATTTGTAATATCATAAAACTCGCAAAGTAATAAAGTAGGAAAAAATATTAAACGTAACGTTACGTTATTATATTTTGTAACGTATTTCAAAATTCTATTTTATTGTATTGAATTGAGATTTTTAGAGCATTACAAAAATTAAATGAGCTATAAAATCTTATCCCCTCGGATACACAGATAGCGAATGCATAAATACAAAATCTCGTCAACGTTTTCGCTTATCATACACGTTTGAACCCACTTCACCTTTGGCTGATATGCACTTTATTTCGCCAGTGTAAGATTCCTTTATTATATAATTTTAGATATATTCAAGATATTACATTATGATTTTTAATAATTTGAAGATAAATTAAGTAACCTCGTAGTTAGGAGAAGGACAGATGTATGCTGTGGAAAAGTCTAATTTACATTTCAAAATAATATTATTTGATTAAATTTGAGAGTAATTCATTTTACACAGAAAAATTGACTAATATAAAAACACATTACATGACTATATGATATTTTGTGGAGAAAAAGAATTTTTTAAGAATATCTGATAAAAACTCAATAATCACAAGTCCATTAAATTACAGTTAAATGTATTTCTACTTAAGTCCCTTATTCGTCATGCTTCCAGCTAATAAATCGAAAAACCCTCTTTAAGCATAAATAAAGCCGATCTCGTTAAAAGCTGCGGTAAAAAACCGTACATATTCCTGTATTTTTAAACTTAGGCGCGCCCCTTAAGACGGCTTCCCGTTTCATAAATATGTAGATATTCCTTCACCTGGGCTACAGGACTAAGCTACCAAATTTAGTGCACCAATTTATCGTTTACGCGTACTTCGTGCGTATAGAAAGATTTGTATATAGGCGTGCTTTTGCATAAACAGTATACCGTCTGTGTACATAGCGCTCTTAAACACTCGCCCTTATCTCACGATGAGCTAGACAAATTTAAATTCTTTGAAAGTTTACTTAAAGCTAATACTTTGATGTTTATTATTATTTGGTTATTATATTTAATACTTAGTTGTGTTCTACATACAAATTTAAATTTAAAGGTTTCATATTACATAATTTGTCAATATTGTTGTTGTTATTGGTGTCGGTGTAAATTATTAGGTACTTACTTTAGATCTACAAGTTACAGCGATCGAGTATAAAGCAAAATAGATAAAACAATTATATTATTACTCATTAATTACTCAAACAAACATAGATAATAATTGTCTAACAACACTTGTCATCCTTATCATAAATTATTGTAATTTGTTTCTATTATTATTTGCAGAATATTGCAACGTTATTATTATAATTTATTTACTGTTATACAACTTGTTTTTGCTATGTTCACGTTTAACTATTGTCATGGTTGATTTAAATAAAAAATCATAATAAAAATATTTCGAAATCATACTCGTATATCGATGTTATATTAAATATACATACTTTCTGAATTTAATTTTAATGTTAATTTGACATTAATTAATTGCATTTTAATATAACATGTTGTATATTATTGTATATACAACTGTTACGAGCTTACTTATATAATATGTATTATTAGAAATTCACGAACTGATTGAACTGTTGGCAAAAGCTAGCGTAGATAAGAATAATTTATACCTTCGTTATTTGTGTTGATTCTTAGTGGTCAGATTGAGTGATAGAGTTGGCAAACTTTAAGTTTCCTTCTCACATAGGTACGTAACGTATATAATATTTATTTATTTATTGTGATTTATTTTCATTCTATATATGTAACAAAAATGTTTTGAATCTAAATTGCGGTCATCAATCAGTCATCCAATTAAATCTATTTGCGGTGCCTACGCATTACGTTCATTCTTGGCTCACTCAAACGTAACATTTTACTCAGCGCTTCATACAAAAACTACATTATACTTAGAATAGAGAGTGCAAGAAGTGGTGTTAAGATGATTTTACACGTCGTTAAAGGTTTAAAGGGATACATATTCAAAGAGAAAATTATTTCTTAAACATTAAATAGAAAAACGAAGGGTTATGGTTATAATTAGGTATTAGCTAAATCAATAATAATAATAAGTAGTATATAATTAATCTAAAGTATAAAATATACAGGCATATGCCATTTCTGCTAAAGTTATCGTATCAAAATATTATCTCATTCACACATTACATAACTGAAACGCAGGTGTTAAAAGCGTATTACCGCTAACAAACAGGCGCTAAGCTTCGGGCTTCGGCAGACCATGGTTTTCAGTAAAATGGTCGAAGATTAGCTCGCGGACTTATAATATCCATATTTCATCTCCAACTTTAGGTACGGCTTAATTATGCTTTAATAGGGCTTCTTAGGCCCCGACAAACTTTACTGAATTAAGTGTAGTAGCGCTTTTCAGGACATTAAATTAGATGAGAATACGAAATACTATTTCTATTTCTACTAAGTTTATTTGGTTATTAAGATACGATATACAAGAGTATTTATTTTTAAAGATGTCACACGAACCTTGAACTATAATTGCAAAGTAAGAGAAAAAGTTATGCTGAATAAAAACAGATATTTAATCATGAAATGTTCCATCTTGGAATCGTTGAGAACATGGTAAAGTGACATTCACGTAATACTCGTAGTTCTATAGGTAATACGCATCAAATGCTTCACATGTGAGCTCGTAAAGGCGTGCCAAGTTTTTCTCAGAACTTAATCAATAATGTGAAGAGGTATTGAAAAGCGCGCAAGTGCACTTACACACGCCAGCTTTTGTTATATCACAACAATTTACACTTTCAGTGTAAGGTAAAAGAATGGTGTACAATATACATAATATGTAGGTACATTAAATACATTAATAAAATACAACAATATAAGTAGGTTAGAAAATGGTTAAGAGGAAAATTTTATGAGGCATTTAAAAACTTACAGGTAATAATTTCATTTATATGTAATTTGTTATAAAAATATGCTCAACAGCCTTCATTATATTGTTTTTCAGAAATCGTGTAAAATTATAATATCAAATATCAATCTTTATGAGCCACATGTATATGAATAAAATAAAATTTTACGTATCGTCAACTAAACCAAAGAAGAAGGTTTATTAAAGTTAACCTAGCAACCGAGATTATGTGTATCCCTTTATGTTACGCGAAGTTTGACAATTTTCGTGACGCACTATACCCGGTCCGTTTTGCGTTTACGTTAATTTTGCGTGGTGCCGACCGAATTTGCATTTTGCACGCGTGATAAGTGGGCAGGATTACATGGGATTCCCACCTACAGCCTCTGTTTGTTCTGAAATAAAGGGCTGTTAAACTTTTTTCATGGTAATTTGGGTCACCTTCAGGAGTAACGATCATTGTAAATTTGTTTAAGTAGGCTTAGGCTCATCCCGGTCATAAAATTTAAATCTCGTTATTTCCTAATTTTCTAATTATACGAAAAACCTTGTTAAAAATATTCTAGGATATTTTACTCTATTAATAATGACTATAAATACAGAATGTCTGGACGATTTAATAAAAAGTTTTAAAATATGACGTACAATAAGAAGTCGTCGGAAGTAGGGTTATTTTTCTATCGTGATTAATGCAACCGCCACAAATGCAGCCCGGCTGACTTCCAAAATTTCCACACTAAATCTCGTTCCACGCTTTCGTTTCACTTCTTTTGCCCGAAGAAGACTTGGCAGCATATTTTATCTCTGTAATGCTAGCTTTGCACTGTAAATAGCAAATATAAATTATTATTATCATATAAATGTTACTTTAAATATACGGCCAAGAATGTTTCAAGAATGCAAATTTAATGTGAATGAAGGAAACTTTATTATAAGTTTATATAGGCTTATACATTTTGAGATGTTTTTATAAACATATTCATGAATAATATAACGATTATAATATAATCATTAATAAAATACCGATTAATAAAACAATGTATAATTTTTAACTTTAACCACCTTACCAACAATTTACCTGCCTCAGATATTTACTACTAAAAATAGTAAAAGACAACGTTCAACTTTTACAATATCGCACAATTGCACGGACTTTTATCCAACTTTAGAAGTAGCTAAGAATATTCAACGACTTCAAATGTGCTGAGAATTGTTTTGCACATTGCAGGAACCTTCTCAGTAGTTGAAAAGATTAAAATATAACATTTTATTTGAAATATATCTATACATACAAAAAGAAAAATTTATAAAATATGTATATTAGTAGAAGATTAGGAACAAATAGAGTCGATTTTCACCTATCTGCTTGATGAGTGAAAGCTTTTAAATGTAACAAACCATTATAGGTAGGAAATAGTAGGTATAAGATGGGTTAATATGGTTTTCACAAATATATCTGACAAAAGTTAGGTAGTGAAAGTATAAAGTACGGGTATTATAAAATAAGAAATCCGATGTGATGTATTAGTAAATTGATCCTTTGACAATAACTTTTCAAAAAAATCCATATATGTACCTATTTATTTACTGTAGGTATAATATTCAATAGTATTTTATTCAAAATAACTTTCAGTCAGCACTTTGGAAGTATGATCTTTTATATTTCAAGACAATAACGCCTCTCTAAAGAGTTAACTAGTTCAATTAAAACACCACCTAATATTTTTTTAAAAAGCTACATTTTTTTCTTAATTTTAAATTTAAAAATATATCTTTCGATACTTTTGTAGTAATATTAAATAATTATTTCTATTATGTATTTGACATTTTAATAACGCGCATGCGCTTAAAGCCCGTCGGCGCTACCCAAAAGATAAATCCGTCGGATGTTGATTACAATTATTATTATAGGCTTACACTGCAAATTCGTAAACAATATCAGTATCTATTATTTATAATGTGCAATATAAAGTAATTGAATAATATTAAGCAATATTCAAAGTGTTAGAATCTAATATAAGCTAACACAGATCTATAATTATTAAAGTTATATATTATTTATATTTATTGATATAAATATTTGTGTTTTGTAAATTGCTCGCATGGAGCACTTAAATAAAAGATTATATAATAATATAGTTATAATACTACTGTGTTATCTATTTTTACTAGGAATATAGAGTAATGTATAGTTAACGCCATGCATGGGTATGCATGCTAAGTTAAAATTAAATAAAAAAATACTGTGATAAAGTACTCACTTAGATTTTTCTATTTTAATAAGGAATATGTACGTATCGAGTATGAAGAAAATACATAACAGGCAGGAATTAATGGAACAATTGCTACCAAAGTGTTTGTTTTGGAAACTAACCTAAACTAGATGGAATCTAATTGGAAGTACGATAAAAGTGTCGAGGAACAATAAAAAGTATTATAAATATGATATTATATTATAAATAATTATATAAACATTGCAAACACATTCAAAAATGAATAAACATAGTCTGAACGTAGCGCTAGGTTGTTTTGACTAAGCGTCCTACCTTTACCGACTCTATTTCACTGAAATTTCAATAAAACACATAACTTGCCTGTAATTTATATGAGCACTCATATAGATCCACTAATTTCACATAAAAATATTAACTTAAAACTATTACAAATCAGGAAAAACTATGAAAAACAATACGAAAAGTGCCCTGACGCTTTCGTAAACTTCAGATAGGTGGCGAAGTGATCGCGTCATTCAATATGGCGATGGTTTATCGCGTCCTTATTGGCTGACGCGCCAACCGCCGTGAAGTTAGTTCGGGAGTGCGAGCGAGATGGATTTATTTAATTTTAATGCATTGATGAAAGACGGCAAATACATCGGGGACTACTTCGTGTGTCGGCGGCGTCCCAAACCGGTTTAGTCAGAGGCGTTTACGAAGTGTGCGTATGTGCTCGGCTATGTGTCGAGGGCAGGTAGATTGCCTATTTATAATGACGAATTACAGCACCGGACCTTTGTTTTTTATTAAAAACTGAATTTTTAATTTTAATTTCTCTGTTTACAGGTAAATATAGTACGAAAATAGGAAGCGGTCTTGGAATGGCTAAGTATTACGAATTTAGCTCTACATTTAATATTAAATATTAAAAAAAAGTATAAAAATTAAGAAAGAATTTTTTTATCTTATTTATTATAGGTACGAAGTAATAATTATTCCTTAATAATAAATGTTTAATTATATTCCTGACCAGATTTTATAATTCAGTCACCATTAGGTATGGGACACTATATTAGTTTCTACTTTCTAGTTTGTTTATCAGCCACACCCAGACTATGAAATGTCAAGCGGAAGCGAGAATATGTTGCATAAAAAATCGAATATGTCGCAGGCCCAGTGGGCTAGGATAAATTTATTTTGTCGTGTAACTAGCAATAAATATGCTAATTCAACACTATAACGTCCGTATGTCGCCTGGAGCCTCCGGCATTGAAAGAGTGAAAAAGATATCACAAAATTGCACTGCGCATTCCTCTTTTCAGTCATACAACCTTAGAGGTGTATTGTGCGAAAGCTTACTCTGTTTCTTTCAGTCGATGGTTCTTTATTTTTTGGTGAATTCATTGAGTTACGACATTTTGCCATCGGTTTGCAATTTTATCGACCTATGGCAACTACTAACCTAATAAATTTTGGTGTTTCGTTCAGTGAATCCATTGCTGAACGAATGCATCGTCCCAGATATGAGTGGGATTTGACTATATCGATTTATCACTGCAGATTACCTAGCACTTACATAGGATTTTTATATTAGATTTCACACCAATTTTTTTTATACGGTAACTTTTTATAATAGGTAATGCAATTATTTAAAAAAAATGAATTAAGTAGACGTAAAATGTAATTTATGAGAAAAATACGTTTCCTTTTGTGCTAAAACAAATTTATATTACGAATTCATTATTAAAACTCGCAACTCAATTAAGAAAAAGATATTTAAATAAATCACGAATTCAGCGGCAGACTTAAAACAATGAAAATCAATATTTAATTGATGGACAAACCTTAATTAACTTGTAGTTCGTCGGCACTACCCAAAGCTTTCAGATAAAAGAAGCCATCTGCATTTTGGTATTCAAATTATTTTCAAACGTGTTCTCGGTTCTCACTGCCGAGGTATCCACAAAATCTGTGTATCACACTCACTCTTGCGCATCCGGTATATGTGCGAACAGCGCAACCCTTTATCGAATCGAGACACTTCGCTACACAAAGGGTAATATAACATACGAAGTCATATGGACCCAAATAAAACATAAAAGATGAACATCACAAAAGTTTGCCTAAACTAACCTCGTTAAGAGATTTCTGGATAAAAGAATACCGTTTTTTCAGTATCGTCACGATTGTCCGGCCGATCGGATAGCTCGAACGCTTTGCTCCTAAAATTCAAGTCCCTCAAAGTGCTGGTTTATTGTACAAGTGTATGGAGAAAGTTTGTCGTAAGTTTAGCGAACAAAGGACCTTACTTTTTAAGTCATTGCGCAAAAGAAAGTCGCGATTGTTAGTTAAAGCTTTTGTATTGAAGAACGGGTACCGTTCAATGCTTTTTAGTTGTCGAATAGCAAAGCGGAAGGTCACATGTGTAGTGTATTAAATTTTCGAGTAGTGCATATAGTGTAATAAGTAAAACAGATCTTACTACCTACAAGTACAGGTAAATTCCATTTTTTTTCTTACTACGTCTTTACTGAAACAGAGAAAACAACTTAAATGGAGTCATTAACAATGCACGACTCGTGAGGGTTTCAAAATTTAACTTCTCTGGCGTGGTTCGTCTCAGATACATGACACGACTTGAATTAAGACTATGGGGCGTATAGAAGTTCATTTCACGATACATTTATGTTTGAAATACATATTTTTCTTACTTTATGCATTCAATTGTAAATTTTATAATGTAATAGTTATAACCACTATATGTCATATATTTAGTATTACTTAGCTTTTTAGGAAAACAACATTTCGTATCTTAAGTGACCTTAAGGTAAGTTTATTAATTAATGAACCATGTAGTTAATCTAACTAGATTATTTAGAGTAAGTTTATTGTACCGGACCAGAAGGTAACATGAACGTTACGCACATACAGACAAAGGAGACGCTTAATTAAACTAGCGGAACGGGGCAAACGTAAGCATTTAATTTATACCCCTGCAGTAACTCCGCGAGCTCCCACCTTGGGACGGCAAGGCAAAAGCGTCGAGGATAAATTATTGTAATTTATAATTAATCAAATGAAATAATAGCATTCTTGTAAGATTAGGTATATTTTATTAAAAAAAAATAGATGTTGTATCTACCTAAAAAAATCATTTTTTCTTATATAAAAATACGTGTTTCCTTTAAGCTAGAAGTTACGGGTTCGACTCCCAACTTTTATTGTTTTGTTTTAGGTAGCACATAATATTAAGGTACATGTGGAAACACGTATCTACATATATTTCACAATAAGTAGTTACAAATTGCAATGTAGAGTGTAGATTTTACTTCAGTAGTTTTTATGAGATCATAGATATGAAGAAGATTCTTGTTATGATCCGCTTTCAGCGTGTATTTGCAATTTCGTAATATTCCACAGTGGAAAAACTCGCATAGCAAACCCACAACTAAAATAAACTATTTTAATTACCTACATTTTCCCTCGGCTCTTTATAACTAATTTATCATTAAGGGCCCTCGTTCATCATAAATGTTACACTTCATCTTTTAAATTTATTTTTATATTTCAGAAATATTTATTCTTAATATATGTAGGTAGGTTCATAACATTGAATAATGAGTTCGATTCTCACATTTTTTGAGTAAAAGTTTAATAATACAATAATTATTTATCTTGTTTTAGTGGAGTACCTTACATAAAACGCTATAACTCCAAACTCTTTTTTTATATATAACTAGCGACTCGCCCTCGCTTCGCTCGGGCTCTTCCCTAGATTTAGCACAGGTAAAGGCGCGGGATCTGCTAGTTATGCATATAAACCTTCCTCTTGAATCACTCTATCTATTAAAAAAAACCGCATCAAAATCCGTTGCGTAGTTTTAAAGATTTAAGCGCACATAGGGATATAGGGATATAGGGACAGAAAAGGCGACTTTGTTTTATACTACGAGTATGTAGTGAAGTGATAATGAAGTATTAGTGTAATGTCTGTTCGTTGGAGTATTTACTACCTATTTAAAGAACAAATTATATCCAATTAAAATCTAATTATGTTTAAATATAATAAGCATGGCTATCACATTACATGAATTAATTAAAAGCTATAATTTATTATATCTTTTATTAGGGATGGGAAAATAGTGGACGTATAAATTTGGGTTTTCCGCGAAAAGACTTCTACACAAATCTCAGTGACCCCATTCTGTCAAGTCAAGTGCGTAGCCAAATTGCATTTTTCCTATGTTCTCTTTCTTTATTTCGCAATAAACTAGTGTTGTATGGCATCGAATTTTAACTTGCATAATAATTTCTTTATAGTCACGCATACACACGATAAGCACGCTAATTTGTTAATATTTAAATTATGTTTAAGGTATTGAAAATTAAATTCGAGTGCCTCAATTATCTTTCTTCAAACGTGGTTTGGGGTTGAGATATGAATACTATAGTGTTCCCTAAGGTGCAACTCGTAATCGCATATACATATATAAGTTTAGCATCTTGATTTCCCTGCTGCCGAGTTTAAAGCAAATATTATGTTAACTGTACTAAATATTGTTTATATTAAACTTCATCATCTATATTTACTTCATGTTAAGATTGATAAGTGATTTTAAATATATGGAGTAGGTACATAAGTTGTAGAGCTATATGTTAAAATAACATTTTGTTGCCTTAACAATTTAGCATAACTTAATAAATACTATACTTAGTGTACATTCTATAAAAAGTTTCAAACTGGACAATAATTTACAATGCCATTTTGAAAGGACTTATAAAAAAGCTAATAGTCGTCAGTCATCAACATTTCACACCTGCTCAATGGTTAATTAAAATTACCATTTATATTTTATATAGAAAAACCACTAAATTATACGTAGCAATTTTTCCACGCCTATATACAAAAAGTTTAACTAGTGAAGTACAAAAATAGCAGTCGTTTAAACGAAGTAAATATTTAAGAGCAATTCTAGAGCACTCGAGTGCCTAACACGCGCGGCCATGCTTGAATGCCTGTAGCTCTTCCCACCTATTCCTTTCTTAATTAAGTCCATACTCGGAGGCAACAATGGCGAACCTCCGATGCGCTGCGAGATATTCAAATATGTCTAAGGCAGCTATTATATCGCCACCATTTATAGCCATGCGACTTCTGAATTGAATTTGAGTGCCTTACACGCTGTTAATTGGAAAACAATATATGAAAATGTATGAGATCTGATGTCTAAGTACTTTATTTAAATGCTACGGCTCTTTTAAGGGGATAATGAATTTCATTCACTGTATTTTCAAGAACGCACTTCCGCCTATATTTAACAAATTCGATTTAGTCAACATCGAACACTATAAAAATAATAATTTATTATACTTTCTAAATGATAATCACACACATACGGTATTAAGAACGTAGGTTTGTCACATAGAATTTTGAACGCCATCATGATTGTAAATCACTTGGTTATCAACTCGAATGGCATTATTGATTTATTTGATAAATCAACATTTTTTAAACATTGGTTCGTTTATTTTTACACACCTACAAATTAAACTTTGATAAAGTTTTCTAAAAGTCCTTAAATTTTTGCCAAAAGTAGTGTCTATTAGGTATAATATTATACTTAATTTGGTTATAATTCATTTCTTTTCTAATGTAGTCATAGTTTAAAGTATAAAATTTCTAATAATTCCAATATAAACATCATTTTTAGCCCATGAGAATAAATCATATTATGTATGTAGCCTGTAGGAAGAGTCTACGTACCCTCATACCGTTGTTATTTTTTTTATTTACTTCTACATTCGTTAGTTACCTTGGTAACGTATTTTGTTCTGCGTTTTTTGAAGAAGATATAATAAAGGTATTTTATACAAACATCTTGATCCAAATCATAACAACCGTTTTCAAAATACGAGTACGTACCTAAATTAAATAAATTTTATATAACCTAAATCTATTCTATATATAGACTTAATTTTAAAATCTATCCTTATATTTAGACAATTAAAAACGCCTTTCATGAAGTCGTTTCTGACTTCTAAGTTGCTTCAACTCGATTCCCGGTTGGGACGTTGATCTCAGCGTCTGCTTCCAATTGTATTTTTACTCGCCCTTTCATACACTCGATATAAACTACATTATTTGTGAGCACATGCGGCTCGTTGATACTTTAATTGTTATGCGGTTATGACAAGTAAATTGAACTGATATAATATGATTAGTCCACTAACACATTTATGTTGTTAACTAATTAAATAACTTCATAAAGCAGCACTATATATTACAGCTTATTGTAGCAGTTTCATGATTTCGAGTTTAACTGGTGTTAATTTTAAATTTTTGACTTATAACCTTGTTATTAGTTTTTCGTTATATTACTTTTTATCAGAGTAAAGTAACTATTACCGTCATTATTTATTTTATTTAATTACTATATTTTACATATAAGAAGTAAAGGTTTCTAATTTCTATATAAGTAAAGGTATATACTCAGAGGAAGATTTTTAAATATTACCTAATATTATCTTAATACAAAGAAAGATACAGACACATAAGTACATCTTTCTTGATGAATCTTTCTTTTAAGGAAACTTGTCATCAGCAAAGCAGAGACTGTGACCAAAAATGGACCCATCAAAGTACTCGTAGTTAATAGTGTTTATTAATTTATTCATTAAAAAGTTTTCTCAGCACTTACCTAAAATAAATTATATACATATTTATTTCAAAAACAATTGATTTTGTCTAAGGATTTTGCAAAGAGTAAGGAAAATGATTTACTTCAGAACTTCTTAGAAATACATATACCTAGTCAGATAACGAGAAAACAGCGTAAAGTAAAGCAACAGTGTAACGAAGTTGTGCAATGGAAACAAATAAATAGTGTTCCTCAGTTTACAGGTGACAATCTGATCGGCAAAAGAAATAGTCCAGTTTTACATATGGCCGCGGTAAAAGTACGATACTCCGAGGACTTGCCGCATAAATTGGCTCGTTCGTGATACAGTGCCTCGTTGAATATGTATAGGTATTCCCTTCCGTGCTTCTCATTTTACTAATAGATTTCTCTTTGATTAAATTTGTATACGTTTTATTCATACGGCTGAAGCAACTATTGTTGGTTGGTGGCCGTTTAAATCACCGGTTACGGCCTTCCCTGCGTTTTGTTTCTTGCTTTGCGTGTTTAAATATTTATTTTCTTTCCGATAATTCTAGTTATTATTTTAAGAATATTACTATATAACATATTATTTCGAAATTCTTATTAATATTAATGCAACGATAAGATATTATCTTTGTTATTAATGCATAAAAAGATATATCTTATTATCAACACGCACAAAATGTATCATATCTAACCCTTTGATATTTAGCACCGACTCTCAGCCGTACATCGAATGTAAGATATTTATAATGTCTTTATTAAGACAAGCCATCGGATGAGCTCACGCCCGCTTATTATTATAATTTAGACGATTGCCTAAAGCTCTAATGGAATGAAGTCATCTTTTGGAGAATAACCGGTTTAAGCGCGTGTATAGTATAGTAAAAAATAATGAAAACATATACTTCTTTCACTATATACCTACTATTGAACTGGTAGTAGTAGTATTTTTAATAGTACACACGTAAGAAGGTTTTAATTGTTATTTAATGATTTTTTATACATATATAAAAAAATCATTTTAATATTACTACGAAGGTACTTCAGCCACAAGGCATCACAAATCGTAGCAACATTAGATATGCAAGAATGTAAGCGCAGATTTCGTGACGACGGGTCATGGAAGTTGCGAGTTCATTTATGGGTTCTTATTTTTTTACAGACCAACTCGTAATCATAATATAGGGTAAAACTGAAGGGTGAAAATATAAATAGGCTTGTTTTATACAATCTAAAATTACATATTGCATTATTCTGAGTTTTTAAACACGTGTTTATGTACTAAAAACTAACTAATCGGATTATGGACAAAAAATAACATTAGAGCCTTGAATTTTATATATTATAATTGAAGGTATACCTTATCAAAATAGTTAGTCTTGCTACCACAACGCAATTATTCATTCAAACTTAATTAACAGTCGGTACCTTGTGTATCGCTGCGCGTTACATGACTTCCGCAAAGAGCTTTTAATCTTACAAATGGATATATTTATGAGTGTCTTACATTATTAGAGACATTAAAAGTTTTCAAGAAAATCATAGCTACCCACACAGTAACATTGTTCATTCACAGCGCGTATACACTTTATTTCAGAACTTGAATTTTGTAGGCACTGAAAAAGTGCCAATTCATCATAGCAAAGCCCTCAGACTAAGAACGGAGTCCGCCGAATAAATTTCACTTCCATACTTTCGCGTAGGGAACGACTGCTTTATGAGATCCTTAAGGATGTATGGATTTGGGAAAATATTTCCTTCGCGTACTATCCCTCGACAAATGAAGGAGCATTGAGCACATTAGAATGTGTGAAAGGGCCCATAGGCGTTTTTATTGTTATACCGACCAATTCGTTTAAAAGCAAGTGCTAGTACGGTTTGTAGCTTTCATACGAATTACCTACTCTCTAATATTTATTGCACCTCTTTGGTTTTCGGGAAAGAAAATTTTGATGTTTCCAAAGCTCGAGCAATGAGCAATTTTATTATGTACCCTCGAAAGTGGTAGCGATAAATCACGCTTGAATATTTCTCACTTAAAGTAACGGACAGTAGTGATATTAGAGCTATTATATATAATATATTCATCACAGGTATAATTATACAATTAACGTCAGAAATTACTCTATAACATTTTTAATCATCTGCGTACTTCATTTATCATTCTACGCCAGATCTGAGATATCAAAATACAATCCGCTTTATCTTTCACATTGTTGCGTAATTGAAATTGAAATGAAGTTAGGTATTCATTAAAATTCATACCTAAGCACATAAACTGCAGTACGTAAGGGCAGCCGCCTGGGCGCGTCTCGTTACTGTACCTCCCCACTACAGTCTCGTGCGTCCGCGCACTCGTTTGTTCTAGCCTCCGAGATATTTTCATTGCTAGCCTCGTAGTAGAACCTAGATAACTTTGAAATAATCTTATTGTGTGTTAATGAGCTTGCATAAAGATTTCTTGAATAGAGAAGTAAAGTAGTCACTAATAAGCTTATAAGTAAATCGTTAAATACCTTATGAAAAATATATTATTTAGTTAAAAACTCTTAAAAAAACGATTAATTAAATAGTTATTTAAATATTCTGGTTTGATATATATCTCGAATGAGAAAGCTACAGACACAATCGTTTCCATACAAGGCACTGCACCAGTTACAGATAAATTGGAGGGCTCGTGGGCGATGTGATTTGAATTGAATTAATTATGAGCCATGGAGCACTCGCTCACGAGCTCCTGCAGGAAATGCAAACAAGCGAAGAAAAATTGCAAGAATATAGGA
Organism: Boloria selene; assembly: GCA_905231865.2. Lineage (NCBI taxonomy): Eukaryota > Metazoa > Arthropoda > Insecta > Lepidoptera > Nymphalidae > Boloria > Boloria selene. Next base: position 8,828,068 of record HG993142.1, read on the forward strand.
TATTTCGCCGCTATTCTAGAGAATACGCGCCTTATCTCGGAACGGAGTTCAATAAACTAAGGGCGGCAGTCGCGGGACTGAATCGCGGACGGCGAATTTATGCGACACAATACGCATACAGGTGTCGTCGCGCTCAGCACCCCTTCAATAAGCCGCCGATGGGAACTAAATAGGATAGGGGCCTTGTAACTTAAATACTTGTAACATAAAATATTCAACCGTTAGAAAACATTTTCGTTTTGTTATTTCCAATATGATTATTTAGTATATTTTTGAGATTTTGTACTTCATCGAAAGAAGTCACACTGCTTCTACAAGAAATAATACCTTTTCCAAAGCGATGAAAACCCAATTACTTCTGAAAAATTCATCGTTAACAAGTCAGAACAAGCGAACAAAACAAAGCCGCTTATAAATCAGAGCTGAATATTTGCAGAGCGTTCGGAATATGAATTATTCTCTGTGATTGTTCTTGTGGGCATGTCATGGTTAAAACATAAAACGCGAACTAGTTTTTTCGTTATTTCCAGCGATTGAAACTAAAATTGATTAAAAAAATCATTATTTCTAGATCTTCAGTTCAAAATAGTATTTTATTGTAAAATAATTTTACAATAAATCATACTATTATTGTACTAAAATATTCGCATTTGTAAATTTATATATCATCAAAATTATATTTAATTACCGTGAAGCGTTTAATTAAATACGTTGATCAAAATTGTATCGACCGAAAAAAGGTCCATAGCGTTCAACGTTTTCTCCGGAAGATAACCAGAATTTGTTTTGGTGAATTTTTTGAAACTCTTTTTATCAATCGGTTGACTGGCCAGTAATTGGCAGAGCGGGCGAGGCAGGCATAATTGACGGTGCTATCATTCTGAACTACTCCGTTCGGACATTCGGGGAAACTCTTAATTGGTCCACCTTTGTTGACGATTAATATCACCGCCTTCGATAATAACGCTTCAATTAATAGCAAATCATTGCTTTTAATTCGCTACTGAGCTTTAACTCATTACTCTCAATGTTTGACTGAGCCAGTGCAGTCATTAAAAGTATCTTGATGAATGGTTTCCTTTTAGTGGTATCATAATGGTACAAGCTTTACTTCACTTGATTTATTATTATCATTTGCCATCGTAAAATGTTAAATTTTCAAGAAAAATTGCTATCGCAAGGTAATAAAGAATGAATCAATCACATAAAACAATAATCCTTGATTAAGCTCTTCGTAATGTTTTAATAAAATTTTCAAAGCGTCACTTTTTAGACACTCGAATCGCGACATAGATTACAATAATTTAAGTTTTTTCTCTTCAAAGGATCGTGCACCAATTTCCACTAATAAGGTATTGTCAAGAAGTCATCCTAAGTCTCTTGAAGAAGTAGATTTCTTATTGGTTCATAATTAAAGCGACTTGAAGGTGACCGTCTATCCTAAAGACAAATAAAAACCACGCATTCGTTGAATCCTAACGAAAGCAGCTTCACTGAATTTCTTCACTGAAAAAGTTTGCGAGCGATACTTATCAAGTGTTTGAAATGACACAACCGGATTCCATCCCTTTCGTCATATACTTTTTACGAACGGGAAATAAAACTGACGAATTTCTCAATAAAAGGGAGATGACCGGCGAGTTGTCACGTACTGGGGGCAGAGTGGGTATTTGGAGCGGTGCAGCAAAAACTATTCAGGGGCCATTATTATGGCATTTTTGTCGTCTGACAGGGCTGCGTGGTCGCGGCCATTACGCCGCGGCGGGGAGGTCCGTGGCGGGAAAGTATTCGCGGCACCCCCCTCCCTGCGCGCCCGTACCCGCCATCCATCTTCGATATGCACATAAAGCGAACCGGACTCGTAACGGCAGACCCACATTCCCACTACTCTTAAATTTATTTATCTCTTTATTAATTCTCAACTTGAATTTTAATGTTTGTGAAATTCGTCTTTGAATAATTCGTAAGACCGACAAGTTTATAGAATGTTTATTTACATATCATAGATAAGCACTTCATTAGATTGTAGCGATCTACATCATAAATATACAAATAATGTTTTAGAAAATTGATATAAATATTGATAGATACTGACGTATGCATTAACGTTTATCCAAAAACGGCAAGGTGTTAATTTAAATCTATAGTTATACAGCTGCCACGGTACAAATAAGGGAAATTCAGTCCTATAATGCATTATTTATTACTTCTTTTATAAAAAAACTTGATCAGTCATATACGGACGGAGATGTAGCACTATTTTAATATGGGCATACATACAATATACTTATGCGTACCCATTATATTGTATAGTTTTAAATGTCATTTAATCTATTTTTAATTGAATATACATAATTATAATTACATAATTACAATTTTTACATTACATTTGCTTGTTGTAATGACATTGTAGAGTCAGCTCTTTATATACATGCTGTTAATTTATGTGCTTTATTGATGAATGTAAAGTATTCAAATGTATAGTATCACATATGGTCAGGAAATATTTTTAAAACTTAAAGTGTTCTAAGTATATTTCCTTTTATTTATTTGCGAAATAAATAAAGGCTTTAAATAAATTTTGTATCAGAAGATTGACTGTGACAGAGCTATAGAAAATATAATTAAAGTCAGCTGTTTACAATGAAATCGATAGGGTTGCCTCATAAAACATGGAGCCTAGCGTGGATTAACGAAGTACACTCTCTATATCGGTGGACACTTGCCTTCAAGGGACGTTTTAATTAATGTAGGGTTGTCACACGCTTTACATTTAAATATTTTCTTTATTTTGAATTTTGAATTGAATTTTTAAATGTAAAATATACTCGTATATAATAGTTATTTTTACCATACAAATATATGGCTTCTGAAGCTTAGGCTAATTAAAACCTAAGCTATTACCTATCTTCATATATATCTCGCTAGTCTATTATTTTGCTATATAGATAATATGTTTTATGAAAAATAGAAATCCAATATGTAATAATGTAGAAATTGTTTAGAGAACGGCCGCAAGGAACTACGGATGCAGGATAGATGATTCGCTTGCGCCTCTACGACACTTGCAACTAATGTGCAATACGCTATTAAGTAACTGTCTTCTCCCTAACAATATATATAACAATTAATATTACCCAATGTTGCTTACGCAGAATATTAACAAGAAAATAATGTTATATTCTATAACATTATGAGTATTTAAATTGTGAAAATGTGGTCTCTACTTATTGTATGCAGGGTACATTTACAAGTGTCTCTAATCGATGTCTATTGATGTAAAGATTATTTAGATAAAGATTGTTTGTTTGTTTGTTTGTTTGTTTGTTTGTTTGTTTGTTTGTTTGTTTGGACGTGTCAATCTCAGAAACTACTAATCTGATGTAAAAATCTTTTTGTATTGGTCACCCGTTAATTAAGAAAGGCTTTAAAGTTATAATATACCAATAGTAAATCTATTCCACACTAGCCATTAAAAAGTAACTAAGGACGAACCTCGCTTCGAGGGTGAGTCGTTACTCATATATATTTCTTTCTCATCAAACTGTGTAATCCGACACGAAAAGAAATATGAAATGAATCCGAACAAAAACGTATGACAAAAAATATTTTCCATTAAATATCCAAAAGCTAACATATGGAACATCCTATATAAAACATGCACCTTTCATTCAATCAACTTTAATTGGACAACTGACATTATAGCTCTTTTAAATTTAGAGACTTGCTATTAGAAATGCAGTTAGTCGTCAAAGTAGAGAAATATTTACTTCAAGCATGCGCGATCCGAACTTCGAACTGTAACCCTTTAAGTTACTAGTTATAAGTCTGAACAACAGTTAATGTCAACTCTATGTAAAATATTTGACAAGCGCACAATTCAAAAGACCCTACTTTACCGATTTTCATGAAGTTGAATTAAATATTTGTGGCTCTACTTAAACCTATACCATACATTTTAAAAGTAATTTATATATTTATTATTATGTAAATATTAATAGATTTTCAGTTTTAAATTTAGTTTGCGATTGCCTCTTGACGCAATCTCGAATATCTAACACGTATCGAACTATCGCTATCTAGTTAGTGTAATATGCAATTGCTCCTTTGTGTTAATTGATCCCGCCGTGTTAGTTACGATAATTGTCAATAAATTGTTACGCACATTAATCTATACATCAAATTACCTCTTCGTAACAACTAGAAACCAATAGCCTACAATATTATACCTCCTTTTGACATTACTTGCTTCCAAGAAGTGTTTACATATAAAAAATCTAGCTTAACGGCTTTAGTTAGGTATATGATTTCTTTTAGTATCGAATCTGGGTATGCGTAGTTAACTCGATACCTACTCTCGAAACAGGAATATTACAAACGTACATCCAAACACGTCTAAGAACGTCAGGCACGCACTAATTAACTTTCAACGTGAAACTTTGTGGTATGGTGTCACCAGGGTAACTTGATCTCGTAGAGCTCATACATCTTTCCCATTTTATCCTATTCGCTAAATGTTGGAAAGGATAGGAGGGTCTTATGTAGCTGGGTACCTTGTAATTGCGTGTCTAAAGTACCCTACACGTAACTTGGCCTTTTATTAGGTGGAAATTCTGTTTATGTTACTGTATTCAAGCTTCGTGTAAGTAATGATGTGTAATGTATAGTTATGTATTAATAATAATATGTATGTACATTGTACATCATATATTGTGTTGTGTATAAAATGTTTTCGAGACACTTGCATATGGATTCTTATTTATTTACTTGTAGGTATAAAAGAATATTAATTTATATTTTTATAGGTTAAATTTAAAGTTAAAAAATATTATTCTTTTTCTAACTTATTGTCCCTCTCTTATTGTAGTTACGTTAACTACGTAGATACGTTTCTACGCAAATATAAAATATTGCTTTTTTTGTACATAAAGGCAAGCAATTACTTCATACGTTATAAATTTCATATTTAATCCACCTAAAACAAATAAAGCTTAATAATTTTATTGGAATGTTCATTTTTTATAGAATCGGCAAAATTTATGCGGCAGTCCGAATCGCAGATTTATGCACCGCGTATCGAGCTCAATGAGGCATGATATAGTTGATGCATTATTGTCATGTTAGTAGACAATCCTAAATGTCTGCATTACACGCGCTCATTGTTTACGATCATTTAGCACCTACTCGCATTATTAATTCTAAGGAGGTGTATAAAACGATGCATTGATTTGGTTTTATTGGTGTGTTGCGTGACAACAAATCAATGGAATTAATTTTCTTTTGCAATAATAGAAGGTATAGATAAAAACTATAAATATGATAACAAAATTAGTTTTACAAATAATATAGATAAATTCATTATAAGTTATACAATACTTAATTGTATTATAAAAAAACTAATAGACTTCCATTTGTTATCAGTTGAATACATATGTATATTACTTAAGACATTAATTAACGTAATAATCTTAAAATGTTACATTCTTTGTTTCTTTAGTATTGATTATTAAAATGCGCTGGAAATAATAACTAGACATTCTTGTAAAATTAAAATTTACTTAATTTCATTAAAAGTAACAGATATACATACGTTAAATTGATTAAAATATAGGTAAGATATGACTGCCTATGTTGTTACTGTCTTGCGTCTTAGGAAAAAGCGTGAGCTTTTAAGTTTTCGTCGGTATAAAACAAAAATGGCTCTTAAGAATGAATACAATTACAAATTAATTTATAAATTGTTCGTAGTATTATAATACTACTATTCATAAATTCTTGCCCCACGCTGCGTTTTAAAACGGTTCACTACGCAAAATACTGTTGGTTTTAACAATAGGCGATATCAAATTTTAGAAAGCTGACCGTTCGTTGCGCAACTTTCTCCCTTTATCTTAAACACAAAGGTAAGAAAAGTTAAATGTACAGTTCTTAGTTTTTTTATGATCCGTTATAAAAAGTCGAATGCACAACCGCTTTTTGTAAACAATATCTTTCTTGCGGGAGTTATCTTTGTTTACAATAATTTATGACTTCTTTTTAAGTAGGTATAATTTATTTTATTAATATATACTATACTGTATAAATTAAATTAATATGTCCTTATGAATGTTATAATTGATTTAATATAATATATATTGTATATAACAAATAACGTGATAATAATTATCAGATTAATTACTAGTTTTACATATTGTAGTAAAAGTAGATATTATAAATCGCATCTTATCGGCAGAATATTCATCTTTGAAATTCTATCACAATTTGCATAAAGAAAAATTATTTAGTCACAATTTATAATCAATATGCTGTATGTTACATTAATATAATATTTTTTAAACATTCATACTAACAAAGAGAACGACATTAACAGTTTTCGTACTATTAATTATTATTTAAAATTAAGTTAGATGTTGGTATAACAAAATTTTTATTTCATTTTCATTAATTAGTCCAATAGAATATAGATCGAACAGATATGCATCTAGGCACATAGTTAGGTATTAAATTGTGCTGGAACGACGTTTACGAGCATATTGGCGCCATACAGGGTGCAACATGCTAAGGCTATCAGTTACCCCGCCGGCTAATTCACTGTGACAAATTAACAGCTAACCCTCCAATTTAATACCTACTTACCTATCTGTATATTAGCAATTTCGTATCTGATTGTTATAATCTATGTACATATGCTAATGTCAATTGATGCGACGCGACGTATAATTTATAGCTGATGTTCTTTTATCTGCATTCATTTTATTAATGTGACAAGTTCTTTATTATTGTAATATATATGTGGTATTAAGATGTTATTGAACAGTCTATTTTGATTCACTACTAAAAGTTATGTATTTTTATTAATAAAAGTAGTGAAATGTACATAGACTTCTTCATATTACAAACGAATAAACTGTAAATTATACCAAATATCTTAATCTAAATTCTAAAAATATGTGTTCAAAAATTATATAGATTTATTTAAATTTAAATTAAATTAACAAAATAAAAACCCAACTCTATTGTTAGTGACATACAAAACGACCCGTATGTGATTACATACATACATATGTATAACTTGTACAGGAATGGAACAGATATTGCGACACGACGAGACGTAGTAGGGAAGCATGTTTTGTATTCCAACTAAACTCGATGCAGAATACGATCTATTTGTAGGTAGATATGCGAGCTGCCTTACAAGTGATGTATGGGGAGTTAAGATCGAGATCGAAATCTACTTGTAGGTAAACGTTTGTTTTAGCTTTTGTATTCGTAGAAATTTTAATAGATAAGAGCTAAGAAGTTTGAATGGGGAGTACTGAGTGTTTAGCTATTTTAACCTAAGTACCTATATAGTAAAACTGTTGAAAAATGTAAGTTTAATATAAAATCATGCATAGAATTCTTATTTACCCTTGCCTTAACGAAATATCTAACTTAAAAAATTATAGAGTGCTTGAAAATTTCTTAAAATGCCTAGCCATAGGCACTCCCATCCCTAATGGTCTTTTATTACAGGCTCTATCTGTTTGCATATTGAGTTCGAGGCGGCGTGTAGACCAGACGTTGAATATGAGATACTGTGCTCACCCGCGCTGTTTGTCTCTGCCCGACTCAATGTAACCTACATACTTAGCCATGTCAGGTTATACCGTACTTAATAAATACATCTATGTTATACAAAAGGTATGGTATTTTATATTGAGTATATTATGTACGAAATATAGAAAGGTTAATATAAATACAATAAAATATCCAGGCTGCTATTTAAAATATGCTTAACAAAATTTTGTATAAGAACTAATAGCGGCATTCAAGTTATTTGTATAACTTTCTTTATGAAAATGATATTATTATATTTCCTTTATATTTTGAAGATCATACATACATAGGTCTACATAATACTAAGTCCAAGTCTAAGTTATTTACTTGGAAGCCTCTCAATGAGCATGACTCTCAAAACATACTGTTTTCGCCTTCAGCTTTATAAAAGCTTACATTTTGATCGGCACTAGTCTTTGCCTAGGTCTAGGCTTAGATAGATTTATTGCTGTATTTTCTGCACTTAAACGATAGTAGAGTAGGTACCTACTACATTACATATGAATATCAGATTAGTCCAAAATCATGGTAGATATCATTATAAAAAATTAAAATTTAGCGGCGGTAATAACTTTACATAATTTGATTTTTAACTACATGGACCCTTTGAATTAATGTCACCTGCGAGTAATTTTATGCCATAATGTAGCTTTATTATTGTATATATAGTAATTTTTATTAGGTATAAGTAACCGAGGAATTTTTTATCTTAATAACGACTATATCATACTTTTTCATGTAAATTTTCTTGGATTTTTCTTTTTTAACGTAAATCTTGATTTTATATAATGCCTAGCGTAATTCAAATTTATATTACAGTAGAGTAACAACTCAGTAACTAAATTCTTTGCAACTTACTTAACAAATAAGTATTTATATTAATTATATACATACCTTATATTTATACACATAATATTAAATTAAATTTTAAACGTCGAAAAATTTAAATCCTATTACTCATTATTGAATCTATAATATTTACAATTTTTGTTCGTCTGTCTGCCTTTCTGTCTGTCTATCGTTTGTATGACGTGACGGCATCATGAGAAAACCACTGGACAGATTTTGATGAAATTTAGTATGATTATAGCTGGTTATCTGGGCCAATATATGGTGTGTTTTACTTCGGAAAATATCTCATGTCTGAAAAAGGTTTACCAAATTTACATACGTCTACTTTTTAATATAAGAATATACATTATTTTAATAATTATTAAATTGGCGGTTCACTATCACAAATCAAATACATATAATAATTGTGTTTAAAATACTATTAAAAATCTGGATAAGTATAAAACAATAATTTCTAATATATCTATGCCAAATGACATCGCATACAATAAATGAACTCCATTGTTTATGAGCCTGTTCAAAGCCGGATGAAAGACAAAACAAACAGAGAGCTAGCGCATAATCGATACTGTAATGTAAAATAGTACACGCATGGATCATGTTATTCAAGAGAGCGGGTCGAGCACAAATCAGTCAACTACGCAATCCACGGATTAGACATCTGACTGATATAAAGAGTCGCAAAACTAAAAAATTGCTTTGTTTGCTAGCCGCCTGTTTGTACGCTTTCCGCGCGGTGTTATTCGCATAAATCGAGCGAAAAAGCCAAATTGCAGCGATAGCTCACCGGTCTCAACAAAAAACGCCATGTACCAAAAACAAATATTGGATGTGCAGGTTATTTAGTTTTATTTTTATAGCTTTATTCTTTTGACGGAATAAAATATTGTCAACGCATACATTATTAACTTGATATAGTTGTAGCTTTCTATAGTAAAATATTTTTACCCTAAAACTATACTGGAATACTCCAATGTACTAACAAGAGCGTTTATATATGTACAATGTATATAGCTAAATTATAGGTGATATAAAAGCTTGTTTTCACCTAAATATATTTTTAGTTTCAATTCAGATATACAATTTCGTTCTACACAGCACCGTATTAATCCCTCAAAGCTTTGCAGCAGAGAGCGCTGATAAACTGCAAAACTAATGCCGCACGATTGCATTACGATGCAAACTTTTTCAGTAACGGCGCGCGGAAATCGAACAAAAAGAATCTGAATATATCGGCCATTTTTTTACACCCTGCGACATACTACGATCTGATAATGATTGGAACTTTTTAGCAAAAAACATGTCTATTCACGTATGAATAAGTAATTTGCTATCGTTATATCACGTTTCATATTGTACGTATCTTATTCTTGAACGGTATTGCGAAACTTAAGCGAAATATATGGTATCATATAGGTACTGATATAGAGCGGGATTCTCTTATGATGATTTAGTGGTGTACGCGACAGTACTGGATGGATTTACCGCCGTATGAACGGATTATGTGGGCGAGTGCAAACACGGGGCAGTGGACGCCATATTGTGATTTATTGCGACTTTTGATTCGCAGTTTTATTGCCGCTTACTATGGAGGGACGAATTTAAAGAGCACCGTATGTAGCTGTTTTCACATTTAGGTCAAAAAGTCTTTTAATCCTACATTCTAGACACAATATTCATATGACACGTATGTATTCGTGTAATGAATCTGGAAATAAAAATATAGAGACGTTAATAATATTACGTGAAGAAGTAATATACGAAAAACGTCCAAGAGCAAATTGTAATAACTCCTCCACAACCTCGGCAGCATATTTGTTAATAAACCTGGGAAAACTTCCAATGTTTCCCCTCACAATTTTTCTTCAGGATAAATAAGATAAGTAATAAATCATAAGCGCCCATTTCCTCACTACAAAACAACGGACAGCGGAGGGAGGCTGGAAAATTATGACAAATCATGCATTAAACATAGGGAATAAATGTTTTCTTATCACGTATCTATTCCTGTTTGTATTAGTTTCCCTTTATCTTTATTGACACAGGTTTTGGAGGGAACATTTTATAGGTTGTTTTACCGTGACAGCCGATTGCGGACGTTCTTTCCGCCATAAACATAACAATTTCTATAAATTTGTAATAATACGTACATTTTGATTCACGTCTTATTATTTTCTTAGGTCGTTACTATAATACTATAAATAATAATTTAAAGATAATACGAGAAATTGTAAAGTCCTTTTACATTTTGGCAAAATATATCCTCACTAAAATTGTGATGTCTCAACATAGAATTCAGACTGCAAATCTAGAATATTTATTTCGAATGCAGACAAAATCTCTGCAGAATCCCTGTTTCAACGAAACTAGCATTTAGGCATTATGTACACAGTGCTTAAGCGCACATTTATCTTGCGTACTTATTGTACTGTATATAATACCTATTATTTATACTCTAACTGATCTTATCTACTTAATACAACGTAAACAAGTGTTAAAGTGATAAATGTTTTCTAAGTTGTTTATAATTAAATGATTTACTAAGTAACGATGATTAGATATAAAATATTATCGTGTTTTCTGAGTTATTGGATTAACTGACAAGACTAAGTTAGGTACTTTTCCGACATAATTATCATTGTCATGTATAAGCTCAAAAACTACTTTCTTAAGTTGCAATTTCTCAATTTATTTCAGTATTATACCTAAATATGCATCATATTCATTTCTTATATAAATTAATTTTTTTAGGTAATTATATATATTTATATATTAGATAGTAGATAGGTATTATTATCTTAAAATCCACAGTTTCTTTGCAAAACTTTAAACTTGCTAACTTAAATCTCTAAATACGTTTTCTTTCCAACCGACTTATACTTCACAATTTCTAAAAGATTTCAAGCTTTTAAGTTCAAGAATATCAAGTTTGAAGTAAGGATTTTATTTCATGCTTTCGTATGTCTATATCTATAAGTCACCCAAAGAATGGTTAGTTTGTTGTCCCTGTTTATAAAATTGTAAATACAAAATTGCCAATATATTTTATACTACCGACTCGTACATCCCTAGGTAAGTGTATTTTAACAGTCAGTATGAAAGACAAAGATAAAGTATTATGATGATATATAGCCTTCCTTTGTATTAATAATTGGGGTTTCTAATACAAAAAGATTTTTTTAAATCGAATTAGTATATCCTAAAATTAGTGCGTTGAACAAACTAACTCTAACTCTGTAAAATATTAGTAGGTATACGTAATAATAATTAAATATAATATTATGTTAAGCTTATTTTATCTATAGATATTACAGTCATTGATAAGCGTTAAGAGGTATTACTTACAAATACGACATGTTAAACATTTCAATGAGAGTATTATTCATTCGCAACAAGAAAAGCGTATTCACTTACAAACTTCAGTGCTAATATAATTGGCTTATGTCTTTTTGTAGCAATTTCATATAAAAGGCTATCAATATAATGAGGCCCGGAACATAGCTCGTTGGAACTCGGCAGTAAGATTTCTACTGATAGTTTATTATATTCGATCGAATACGGTTAGCAAGAAGAAAAGTCACGATGCTCCGCGAACTTTATAACATGAATTTCTAAATAAATAAAATTAGTTATGAATAGTGAGACATCTATTAGATTGTTTTTTTTTGGTAATTTATAAAGAAGTATAGGTTATAATAAGAAAAAAATCACTTCAGGTAATTAAATTTAATAAATATAATTAAATCAATATCAGTAATATCTTTAGTAATATTTTATCCTAAGCCAAATATTTGTCATATTATCTACAAAAACAATGACTGAATGAAAGATAATATTTAAACACTTCTTTACATATGTATAAAATTGCAAAATTACCGTTAGAACATTACCTAACATACAGTTAAATAGCAAATTGTTAGTTTAGTTAAACGGACACTTTAGTAGAGCCTTCATGTCTCACGTACAATTCTGTTTATGGAAAATAATGCACTTTAATGTCTTTACTTAAGGGATAAATTGCATAGTATGACGATTTATGATTTGTATCGACGATGGGTACGTGGATGTAGGCAAAGCCCGCCTACTTTGCGGTCTGCAATCAAAGTTGTTACCGCATCGATAAAGTTCAGCGGTTTCCAGATCACGTAAAGACAATGTTTTTCATCGAAGAGTCAAAGAAATTGCATGCTTCATAAAATTTATTTAGTGAAGCTATTCCTAAATCATCTGATGTTCATCTTTTTATACCTGTTCATTTCTAAGACGAAAAAATAATCTTGATGCAGCAAATGAAATATGTTAAATGCGATTCTTTATGAAAAAAACAAAGGCTCTACTATATCATTGGGTCATTCGTATCTGTCATTTTTATTGCAATAAATTTAGGAACACTAAAGAGTAGGCTGTTTTGATTGTTAAAATCAAAATATAAATCATAAAAATATTGTTTCATAGCAACTCTACCGTATAATTTTACAACTTTAGAACAAAATATCAATATTAAAAAAAACGAAACTACAAAAATACCGACCAATCCCGATGTTTTCGGTTACACAATAAGTGTATTGTTATTGTCACTTCGGACAAAGGTTCTGTTTCGATATCGTTATTCGCATTCAACTCGTTATAATAAGACAAGACGAAGACTAATCCGTACGGAGAAAAGTAATACTGCTATATTTCAAAGTTTGACAGCTACAAGCTCAGTGCAATATGGCGACCACGCCACCCAATGAGGTACTGCCCCGTCACACGGACTGCTTCGTACGTTAATCATGGCTGATTTATTAGGGAAGGAGTGACACATTTTATATTCTATTTTCGAAAACTTTAACAAGTTTTTCAAAATGGTCTCCATTTGAAATAATGTAACAGCTGCATCTTGTTAGTATACGCTTCCAGATTGTTGGGTTTTGTTCAAATTATTTGCCTGAATGAGTGCTTCAATTGAAATAATATCGCACCCTTACTAATTTTGGAGTGAATATAGATATCAGTTTCAGTTATTCGAATGTTATTCAATTTATACGCTACACGACCTCGTAAATCAAATATCTGCAAGCATTATAGATTTATTGAGTCATTCATTCTGAGTAACGAATATATTCATCATATTTATTGACATAGAAAGTCATTTGAATGTTATGCGCTGATCGCGCTTAGCCATATAAGTCCTGTAAATACTCCATAAAATTGATTTTTAAAGATCGTGTATGGCTTTCCCTATGCAAAAGAAAAGATATGAGGGTTTATATGTCACATACGTCAAGATTTAGCCAAATCCCGGAGGGACATCCTACTTTTATTGCATTCGACCCTGATGTGTTTAATATGAAACCAATATACCTACTGAAACAGTGTCAAAGGGTACACATATTGTTTGGGGTGCACTTTTGATGAGACATTTTTTATCCCACTTTATCATAATATAAAATTTCATATTGGTAATGGCTTTAATCATATTTTAAATGGCTGCTGTTTTATATGGTAGCTTATATGGCTATAAAATTTTTATCTTAATTCATAATAATTTTTAAATTATGATCTTGGAAAGCGATGAGTAATTTGCATTTAGAATGTCATCGTCATTTATGGTCTAGGGGCATGATTAAAATTTAAAAACAAAAAGGGCAAGTCAATGTCATCATTCTGGCGTGTAAAAGTTAAATTGGTTAAAAATATGCTGTAGCATTCTGTAGCAATTATTATAATATACCGTAAAACTATATGCAATTTTCACAAAATATATTGATTACTTCAATTGAATTAATTTTATATAATTTTATTATCAGCATTCATGTATTACTTACAATCAATTTACAACATACTTATAATAAAGATAAAAAAAGTTGTATTTCAGACATTTTTAACTGCTTACTCCTGAAAATTGAATTTTGAACATAATGGCTACTTAGTTGAACAATTTTTACCTAATATTCTTAAATTAAGAATACGTCCTTATGTTGTTGTTTATTGCTTATATTTGAAAATTCAAATTCAGTATAGTAAAGTAAATCTTTGTAGGTTAAACCTAAAAAAATCATTTATTGTATTTTTTTTAAATTTATATATAAAACGTGACGGTAATGCTTAATTTTTATCTTATATTTATTTCTTGGTACAGTATGTATTTATTAACTTTCAATACACTGTTCATTACAAGCGATTTAAACCGATCCGTTATACAGACCGAGTACAGACTGAATAAAAAGTCGATCTCAAAAGAGAGTGCTCTTTCATTTTCAACCCTTGATTCAATTATACTTCGCCAATTTAAGTGTACGCGAGTATGCTGCATCGGGCACTAATGTATTATTCATATTGTGTTTTTGAGATAACAAGCAGCCTCTTAAGTCGATACACATCTAGCGGACTGATTGGAACTCCACTAAGTAGATAGTGGTAATGTTTTACTGGCATCTCGGAAAATCTATTATAATTAAAATGTATACACGGTAGCATACTTATGTGCTCAGTTTTTATCTTCTCTACGCCTTCAGAGGTCGTGCAAAGAAAGTTAACTTTTTAAAATAGTGTGAAATTTAATGAGTCCTATTGAATTCCCATATTATTTCTTATAAGATCATTTCGATATAGACATGTTTTAATTGAAACTTTCAGGATGAGTAAAAACAAGTTTTTTTGCTATCTGTATGTACCAAAATGGTTCTTTAATTACACAACGTATCAGCATCGTAAATTTAAGTGAGATTTTATTTAAATATTAATTACTTTTTGCATTATACTAGTTGTTTTTGTATATTTAAAGTTATTCGATGACATTAAAAATAAACTGCTCGTTTTATGAATGCTTATCTAATCTCAATGGAAAATGTATTAAAGTTATATACATGTAATACAAGCCATTATATAAGAATAGAGATAATCGTTATAGGTACAAATTTTATAATATTTTTCATTCATAACTTACAGTTTTAAGATGATTAATTGATAAAATTCCATTCCATTCAATGTAAGGTAGTTTTGAGCCGCTTAATAACGTGTTGGACTCGTATAAAAGCATGTAGATTTAAAAAGAAGAGGCGCGGCAGTAAAGATGGTCGTTATATACTTTGTAATCGCCGAGGTCGATTCCGGACCACCCAAGCGGTAGCATCGGCACTACACATGCTTAGCTTAATATGTAAATCGCTATATAGCTACATAAAGTCAATCTCACCCAATGCCACTGTAATTGCACATTTTCAATTTTAATAATTTTCAATACACATTAATTTATCTTGTCCAAGAACTTCAATCGCAATATGTTATAAATATTGGAAAGCGTGCGGTCTTATTTTACGGTATTACTTGTTTAATTTGAGGCTTGGTCGAAATAATAAAGCATTGAATTTTTGCTTGATAAGTTTAACGGAATATGAAATTACTCTTATCTTATGTATTTAACTTAAATAGGTAATAAATAATTTATTGGTACATAATTTGATTTTAGTAAACTTATATTTTTAATTTGTGTAAATTGTTTATTTTGATTACTTTAGTGGCTGTAAAGTTAGTTAGGACATAGTCGCCTCACAATGACTTTAGTGGTAAATTACATGACATTAGATTATCACTACTTATCAAGCAGGAACTAGTCCTCAATGCATTAATAACCTGAAAGCGCATGTTCAGTGCAATCGAACTCATTATTTTATCTTAATTCGTCTCATTAAGGCTCGCCTGTACGTATCTAATTTACATAAATTTGATCTAAGATAATTAATCAAAGAAAACTGCGCGTGGGCATATAGCTTGTTTGATCAGATTTAATGTGGCCATTCTATTGGAATGTATATGAACTAGACACGCTTTTGTTAAAATAGAGCCTTTTGTTCAAATATAACAGTTTTCTTATAACTGTAGTTGTAAAAAATCAATGAATAGCTTTTGTTTTCATCATTAGTGGCTTAACGAGCCACAAGTGTGAACAACCACTTCCCGCGCACCATGAACCATATGTTTCTCTAAAAAAGGGTACTCGAATTCCAAAGCCGATTCAGTAACACAACAGTCGTAAATCAGAAGGAAAAGTTTTACGAATTAGGAACAATTAAAACATTGAAGCAAACAACAGTTGTTACGAATGTCCCCAGCGATTGCGGGAACATTGAGAATTACGGGCGGTTTACAGGATATAGATCTTAGTCCAAAATTCTTTACGACTAATATAACTTGCGCAATCCTTTTGTCGCTCGGCAGGGGGGAGGAGGGAGTTGGACAAGTTTCTTTTGTTAGCGACACGTGTTGCCAAACGGGTTGGGCCTGACACTTGTTCTGAGAGAATCTTGGGAACGACTTGCGTCGATTTCCGTGGAAATACGAGTAGGTACTTTGTTATTTTTCATATGAAAAACTAAAGAAAGCATGTAATTTGCATATACATATGTACCTACATAAGAATTTTTTATCTGATTTTGCCCAGCTTCTGTAGTCTCGTACTCTCGTATAAGTAAAACATTAAGTATCGCATAAGTAAGTACCAACCGTGATATTTTTTGGATAAATAATAATAAATTTAACTTATCTTCAACGTACGGTTGGTATTTATAATATTTTACGTTTGGAAATGTGACATCAATGTTTGAAGGGAGGTACCCTTGCAACTCGACACCGGAAACCGATACGCAGATGATGTACTAGGTTTGGGGCTTACGGACATATTCAGCGTCATTATATACCTATTAAGGCCTTTACAGATCTTTTTTGCTAGCCACGAGTCCCGCCTCTTAATGAAGTCATTTCTGTCAACTTTATTGCTGTTGTGGCATACCCGAGATTTTGAAGAAATTTACAATGCGCAAATTGACACTGATGTAACATGAGGTTTAATTAGTCACATATGTCGTGGAAAGGATTTTTTACCTTAATAGTCCAAAAATATATTTCCATGGCGTGTGTCTCTATACAAGAACTGGTTTGATTGTAGTAGTAACCTTGATATTAGGAAATTATCAGAAGGTTTTCCCTAATTGATTTAATTCGTACAATATTGACTTCGAGCTTATTTCAAAGTAAAATTAAGTATTTTTAAAGATAACAAGTTTTAAAGGTTCCATTGTTAATAGAAAAGATTTGTATAAAATGAATGGGAAAAGTTTCCTCAACAACAGGTTAGGAAGTAAATTTAGGTATAAAGAAAAGTAAAGGTCGCTATTTACGTGGCGCCCTCAGGCTCTTAAGGCTTAGTCAATTAGCGTCACTCAATTAACCACTACTTTAGTACAGAAGTACTAAATAATTAAATCAGGTAAATTTATTTTATGTGTTCCTATAAAATATTCTCGGAAAAAGAAACTACTGTAATGTACATGCGTTTGTCTAAATAGTAACATAATTAAGGTTTGCTGAAAAATATATTTCATGTTTTTGCAATTTAAAATTATTTTATTTCATAAAGTAAAAAAATAAACTCTATGTATTTAAAATATAGTAGTAAGTAGTAGTTTCTTGTTAATATATTGATTATCAATAAATAAATTGAACGGTTCTTAGGCTCAGTCTGAGCATCAAACAATAAAGAGAGCTTCAAACAATAAAGAGGCCGTACATGCACTGTGGCTTTAAAAGCTGCCTTGATCAGAGTAGGTACTTGAGATAATTAAGCCGTTAAATCGGTTGGCAACCCTTTTACACTGTGAGAAGCGCTCTCCGATCTCGTTCCAAAATGCTTTTATTTTTGTATCAATTTTAAAAGCAATATGTTAGTCGAGTGGGATCTGTTAAAATTTTGACATATTTTATTGCTATATGGTGTTTTAATCTCAAAAAAGTCTGATGCAAATATTTAATGAACATATCACTGTATTCTGGTAATTCTTGTTTTTTTGTATAAAATTATTTTTTAAATGCTAGTAGTAGTTTTTTAAATATAGTGTAAAACCAATTATATATTTCAATAATATGTAAATATAATAGTTATAATTAAAAGTAAAGTTGTACAGCGAATTATAAAGACCCTTGGCCCAAGAATGGCACAATAACAACCTGTATAAGCTATAAGTTACATGTACGCTAAAGGCAAGTAATTATAAATCATTATTTTATAAAAGCCTTCCTTATTGGTTTCCAACCCGTTACGCAACTTTCGAAGTATTTTCGAAGCCATATAAAATTGAGCACAGCATGCGTGCAAACCTATACATTAAGAATCGACATGCAATGAAGTCTTCGATACATAAGCAATGAAATAATGTGGTTAGGGTTGTCGACTTTTATGTTAAAAAACCAGATTGGACGTTTTGATTTATATCCTTACGAGTAAATGAGCTGCGGTTTTCGGTCTGAAATGTTCTCGTTTTAAGGTAGTCATTTTTATAATTGGTAGCCCTGAAGCACGTGATCGAATTTTCACGACTCGCGGCTATTGGCCTCGTATTCGGCTGACTCGCGAATCGATTTCTTGGTAACCAATTCGATCATTTTAAGTAAGGAGGAGATTCGCTGTACACTTATTATGTTCGAATCTTTTGACCTTTTCATAAAAGTTACTGCATAATGATCAAAAATTCCTCTCAAAATTGGCTGGACCCGTTTAGGCATGGTATAATTTTCTAATTAAACGTGGATCCAAATTACAAGATAAAGTATTTTTAAACGACTGACACTGACTTAGCCAATGGCATTAATTCAATGTATGGCATTTATCAACATCGACAGTTGAACGAAATGAAGCTGTCCTCACAGGCAATTGTACCGTCATTTAAGCTAAGCTATGGTAGACAACGATTCCCATTCAGAGATCAAACCCTAAGCGACTTCCTTTTCGTTTATTTAGATGACATGATTTCTTAAATACAAGGCCCTTACCATATTATGTACCTAATCTTTTTAATTATTCTTGCTCATTCTTATGTAGTCATATAAAATTATTATATTTGTTGCAGGAGCGAATGGCCTTAGAAGACGGGGAAGACAAACATATACTAGATATCAAACGCTAGAATTAGAGAAGGAGTTTCACACGAATCACTACCTCACGCGGAGGAGACGTATCGAAATGGCACATGCCCTCTGTCTCACGGAACGACAAATAAAAATTTGGTTCCAAAACCGAAGGATGAAATTAAAGAAAGAAATACAAGCGATAAAGGAGTTAAATGAACAAGAAAAACAGGCGCAAGCGCAAAAAGCAGCGGCGGCGGCGGCGGCGGCCGCGGCGGCAGCCCAGGGCCATCCCGAGCACTAGGCTAGTGGCTAGGCACAGTGCATACCAGTGATACGATTGCAGTTTACCGAACAATCTATAGGGCTTGTGTTTGTAAATTGTTTGTAATTATTTTCGTTATTTAAGTGTTGTTCGGTTGTTGTGATTATTTTTTTTTATTAATTAATTTGAATTAGACTCATGTTTTTCTAAGAACGAAGGAACAATAAACTGTTTAATATTAGAATAGAAACGGGTCGTATTATTTTGTGTTTCGGGTTTTGTTTTTGTTGATTTATTGAATTTTTAAATATTTTAATTCGCGCTTTCGTGGTAAATGTTCGCGTTTGGAAACCAGTGCAATTTTTAGAAATCTCTTCCGTGTAACATAGTGTAGGTGTATGTAGTTGGTTCTTAACGATGTGCTACCGTAGCATGTCAAGGCAGCGTCGGCGATGGACTCTTACATTGTACAAATTTAGTATGCCTACCAAAGAGACCCGGTCTCGTAACTTTAACGCTAAGCAAACAGTCATAAGTTAAATCGTTTATATCTGCAATCTCAATCGGACTGACGTCTAACAGAATAACCGCGCCATCTAATCCTTCAATACTCTCGCATAAGTATAGTGTAAACGTGGTCGTGTTCCTCCAGTTTTAATAGTCGGTGAAGTTAAACAAATTGCCATAAATATAAGTAGGTATTATTTTAGCGTAGCCGTGTAAATAGTTAGGGTTATATCTATGATAATGGAGTGAGCAGTTTGTGATTGCGCTGGCGCCGAGGAATGGGCAGAAAAAGTTCCAAGGGAGTGCGGGCGAATGTGTGGCGAGAGCGGGTCGAGAGGGGAGCGGGTGCCGCCGGCCACCGGACAGGACTAGGTAAGTTTTTGTCAATGTCCGCGGCATTATTTATCGAGTGGAGACGGTTGCGAAAAACTGACTCGTCGTCACCAGTCGATGCGCGACGCCATTTTTGAAATCGCCCATGCGAGACTTCTACGGCATTACTGTTTTGCAATGTTTTAATTTACTATGACGATACGAGAACGCTTTGATCTTCCCGACCGTCACCGCTTACCAAACTGTAGACAGTCCTACGCTGTTTCTCGAAATATAATTATATTTTTTAAATATTCCATTTAAAACATTTTAACTAATTTTGGTTCATTCTGATGTATAAAAAATATTCAAGCGCACCAAAAAATGAAGAAATTTTTCTCAAATATCGTGTTGGTAGTTTAATCTTTGAAGAAATGCGTTATTAATTTTAATAGCAACACATATTATTCAGTTATTTCAAATTTGCTTTTAGAAATTAAAAGATTTTATTTATACTTTTATTTTCATGATCGACGAGAATATTATAATATTATATTATTTTACTAATTATATAAAATTACACCTAAAAGTTCAAATTGGTTATAGCTGAGTAAGTTAAAATATCATTCGTAGATGTTTCCAACATATTTTTTCTATAGTCGTAGAAAATTTTACGAAGGTAAAACATGATTAACAGTAATATAATAAATCATACTAGACGAAGAATACTTCGACTATTTGTATACTTATAGTTCTACATATAAAAAACAGATACGTTAAAAGCACCCTAAAATGTAAATAGACAAAATGAAGTCATAGATTTCGAAGATAAAACTCAATATAAAGTCCGCATGAATTATACAAACTGTCCGAATATATTTTTAACGCAATTTATAAGGCAAACGCGTACAAGAAGTGAAAAATGCATGGTGTGCAATATTTTTGTCGTCTGTATTCGGCCGCCATTTTTCTGTCCTCTGCCGAAATCAATTCAACGATAACAGATAATTATTTGCGTCGATAAGAAAAATTATTGGCTGTTCTGATGGCGACTTATTAGGGAGGCGATTTTTTAAACGGCTCAATTTTGCGAGGAATCGAAAGTTTTAGTCTTATTTCCTTTGAGTAATATAAACTCTATGAAAGTAGTAACTCAGAATAATAGGTTTGGTCGATAGCTTTACGTTAATTATGGCAGTATTTTCTTGAATAAAACATTAACGAGCTCGGTAGTCAATGAGCGATTAAGAATAATGACTAGTTCCGCGCAATGTTTCTCACTTAATTAAAACATACCGAAACATTAACGTTGAAAGACAGATGCAGGAGCAAAAACACAATATATTCCTTGATAATTCGACCATTTGAGGTCGCGACGCAACGATGACGGTATATCTTAACGAAGTGCCGCTTTTAATTTTTTTCAAAGCTCTCGAAGTCGTAAGTTGCTTTTTCAGTAATAATTATGATCATAACTTAGCATAATCGTCTTATATACTTCACCCGATAGACACATTTCAAAGTTTTTCTTATTGATTAGACGAAGAGTATCGAACCGGTTCTCTGCCATTAAAAGTTACTTTTATTGCGTTCTTTCAACCAGTTTCAGACACCTGTAGTTACGCATTGAAAATAAAATTTAGACCGTAGATAATTGTGTCCAGCTTCAAGACGGAGAAATTTTCATATAATCGCCAACTTTATAATACGCGGAAGGTTTTCGAGTTAATTAGACAAAAACTTGAATAATGCATGACTGATTGATCAGTACTGGCCTGGAAGTTTTGTTTTATTTGGCAAATTAATTGGTATTCAGCGGCGGTTTCTTATTAAAATATTGCAATTTTATAAGGCTCCCGAAGACCTGTTTGGTGAAAATAAAAAGAGTGTTGTAGATGGCGCGACGCGGGCGGGGGTGTGCCCATCGACCGCCCGTCGATGGTGCATATATCATTATGTACACGAAGCCGACCCGGCAGCTGAGCAAGATGAGAGATCTTTCTTATGTGAAGTCACCACGACGCAAGCCAACTTGCTTATTTATTATATGCGATAGCCGCGAGGTTGATCAACTTTAAAGAAATTTTAAATTTTCAAAAAAAAAACTTAAGCTTGTGATACCTATCTAGCCAAATAAATATATGACTAAGATTTTTTCTATTCCTATTTTTCTTTAGAATTAGCAACATTGTAACGTACCTAGATACAGTATCGTATAATTTATACTCCAAATCATTAACATTATATTAATTAAAAGTTTTTATAACACTGCATTTAATTTTGCACTTGTTCATTTTTAATTCCGCGCATTTAATTTTGTTTCAATTTTTTTGTAATACCTTATTCTTAGTAATAGTTATATTATATGATTCTGAAGATGTAAGAATGCATTCCTCATAGCATATATTTATAGCAGTACGGGACCCCTCCATATAAAGCAGTGCGGGTCGGTACACTCGTGTCGATACTATCTCGTCACCCAGCTTGCCCCGCGCACGACTAACATGTCCCATAGGTTACTCACCCGCAACTGAAGCCTTTAATCGATAACGATTTATTTAATTAACTGTACACGAACACAATTCTACCTTCTAAGGTAATAGAATAATGCTTAAAGGAAAATTGTTGGAACTTAGCTATGAGCCTTCACCATTTTACTCTTTCAATCAAAGACTTATTTTATTCGATTGTATTTTGTAATTAATCTTAGTATCATAATATTTCATTGTCACTTCTTATTTATTGATTTTCAATTTTATTAATATTTCTTCTATAACAATAACGATTTCTGATTTTGCTTAACTTGCCTTTTATTTCTCAACTCGCGACTCACGCTCGCTTCGCAAGGGTTCGTCCCTAGGTAGGTACGATTAACGGTTAGTATGAAATAAATATTTGAACTCTACCTCTACGAAAAACAAAACCAAATATATAATATGGGAACTGCAATTGTTTTCGGAATAAAAAGCTTCTTACGTATCTGCTATTTCAGATTATACTTATCTATATCTTTGTGCCAAGTTTCATCCAAAATCCATCCTGACGTTCGCATTAATAATATAAAATATTAATTATTGATAACGTTTATATTTTTCATTGAAAGTAAATCCTACAATAAATAACACATAGCTAAGCACTGAGCAGGATTAAAAAAAGTTGTCACTGTAAAATTCAATACATTATTGGAATATGAAATGAACTCTCATTGAATTATAATTCATATATCACCAAATCGTCCACATAAAACAATTCCATCCTATTTTACTACCAGCACAGATCATAAACCAAAAGTGCTTAACCGCCCCATAGAGTAATCGAGTTAACCCCTACAAAATCACGCAATAACCGATACGAAATATCGTTTTCCATGACAGCTATTAATTGTGAGGCAATGAGGCTTCGCATACTTGAGGCCATAAACAAACGCTATCTAACCGAACTGCCTACTTAATAGTCCTTTAGTATAATTGCTGCAATCAATAAGTACGTTACATACTGCAGACATTGTACTTCACACTGATACGTAAAAGGGCACTGTTGTCTGTTGATAGCCTTAGACTTGGAAGGCTAAACTATGAGTCCATTTCTTGCAATGGACTCGATTCGATAATCTCAAGAATTTGTTAGGAAATAGTATGTATAGAGTTAGTTCTTACAAAGGCTTAGTATATAGTTAGGTAGGTACATAATATATCTTATTTAATTCTGTACCTTTGTAGTACATTTTTTTGCCTTCTTACAAAGATTTATTTAGATTGCTTACTTAGATTTATTTGTAAGAAGTAGTTATTAAAATTATTAAAATAAAGATATAATAGATACTAGAGGTCTAGTCTGATAGAATTTCATTGGATATGTGATAGATTATACTAATAACTACTAAATCCTATTAAGTTAAAGGTTTTTTACAATTACATATTTTGAATAGTTTAAAGCGATATTTATGACTTGTTTGACACCATCACAAATTATTAATAAAATAAAATAATGAAGACTAGGTATATACATACTTGCCTCAATTACGAAAATAGTAGGTACCGATAATAATTGGCTTAGAAAAGTTGTCTTCAGAGAAAAATTCTGATTTATTTATTAAGTTCATAATAATTTGTTACGGATTGAAGATTCTTAATTGGATGTACCTATAGAAATAATGTTTAGAGGTATTTCATTTTACTAGCCGTCCGCCCGCAACTTCGCCCACGTGGCTTCTGATCTACGATACAAACCAGTTTCTCGTAATATAAGCGAAACGTTCTTGATAACATTATTTATGTTATTTTCAAACAAATAAGTTCAAAAATTTTATAAACACACGACATTTTACACATATTATAAACTACTTTTTGGATTCCACAAAGTAGCAGACGAAGGGGCAGAGATGGGCAGATGAGATGGACGCCTTTCAGGGAGACTGGTTTATAGAGTTATTAAAAGATAGGGACCAGTAGGTGAAGACCAGGGAAGCCTTTGCCCTGCAGTGGGACACTACAGGCTCATAATAATAATATTAATATTATTTAGACATATACTGGAGTTGAAATTGTTATAGTTTCATGTACCTAATAATGTACCTACAACATTTTTATAAGTTCAACTACAACAATTTAGTACAATTAATACATAGTTTTTTGTATTAATGAATAAACATTAGTAAAATATGTTTCTAATGTTTCTTTTTCATATATTAAGAACTCTATATTTAATTAAATTAAATTCTTTATAAAATAAAAACATCTAAAGTATAACTCATTTTATTACTATATGAAGATGTAACTTAAATAAAAATATTTGAAACCTGATTTATTTTTGCTTTTCACAATTTAATTTCGAACAAGATGTCTTGAGTTATCTTGTCGTGATACATAAGCCTCGAAGGAGGTAAATCTCTTTTTATTTATAGCTGCATAATTTTATTTTTGCTTTATCAGATGTATTTATAATGAATTTAATATATATTTTAGTATTTACATAATCTATCAATAAAAAGTTATTTTAAGTTTCTTTGGAGAGTTCCCTTAAACATTTATAATTAATGAAAATTAATGTGAAGAAAACATTCACTTTAATTTGACTACATAATAGATTAAATTCGACCGATTAAAGAAAACATGATATTTTTTTATTATTTGCATTGAGCTTCCCTTCAATACAAACAAATTGTGTGTTTCTGGTTTTGGTTTTGTTATTCACTTTTAGTATTTAGAAAGAAGAGAATTTAGCATGTAGTGTTTACCTTCAACTGATTTTATATATGGTCATGTAATGTTAATTACTTTAAGATGTACGAATTATGAATTTAAAAGCGCTGATAGACCTAATAAATAAATAAATAAATAAATACGAGAGGGTCCACCACGCTGACCTAGTTCGGGTTGGCAGACTTCACATGTCATTCGACTTGCTAGTTTCTCTAATATATGCAGGTTCCCTCACGGTGTTTTCAAGTTTTCAGACAAGTGGTAGTCATGTTAGAAATGATTCCAACATGAAAATATCAGAGGTAGGATATAGAGGAATATCAGTGCGAAACCCAAACTTGAACCCGCATCACTCGGATAACAAGCGAGCGCGTTACCACTGGGCTACCACTGTCGTTTTTCCAATACATAGCATAAATAGTAATACGTAACAGACAGAAATTGAAAGAGCTGATTGATAAGCAAATACCATATTTGTTATATATGTTTAATAATCTTACCTACTTCATAGAGCAATAAGTATGAATATATATCCAGCGTACACATATGTATGTACATTGTATATAATTGCCATCGGCATTAAACCTAAAACATACACTCATCCACATAATAACGGGTTGCGTGTAGGTACGTAGCATTTACGACTTGACTGTCGTCTGGGGACTGCGGTAAAACTGACCAATAAAAGTTCATTATCTATCGCTTGTTCGCTTCCAACTTTCATTTTATTGGTTTATGACGCCAAATGTCATAAAATTCGAGGTGTGGTTTGTGGGTGACAAATTACTTGTCATTTCGTTTTTACAACTACAATCCCAAAAGCAATCGAGAATGAATTCATCGAATAATTACATGGTGATTATTATAATTATATTGAAAGCTTTCGTATATTTTTTTTGTTATTTACTTATTTCGTAAACAACCGATTACATTTTAAGGCTTGCTTAATAAATTAAAAGCTTGGACGTAAGCAATAATTCATGACTTAAAACAAAAATATAAGCACAAATTCAAAATTTAAATTCAATCAATGCTATTTATTGAAAAAACACTAATAGTAACTACGATTTGTAATTAATTCTACGCAAATACTCTAAGTTTCCAACAAAAATTCCTAACTAAACTTTTCAAAAGGCATGTAGGAGGCGTGGCACCGTTTATGCAAAATATATGACTGATAAGCATGCAACAGAGTGGGTAATTGTATGACATGTATACCTTAAACGTACACTAGTTGTTTACTATTATTTTTATAGATTTTTGTCATAAACTTCATTACGTAAAATGTTTTAATAACTGTCTTTTTTCGCATACACCTATCAGTTATTGTTTATCGCTGAATTACATTACTTATATTAAGGACTACTAGTAGTGGCTCTTGTGAGTTGTTCGAGAGTTAAAATTTTTTGCAGTGGAATCCTATTCCTTTTTTGTAAAACGAAGTAACCTAAGTTACTTCATATAGGTAACATCACGTTTCGGAGATTACCCAAAATAAACAGATAGACAAACGGATAGACGGTCAAAACAATAAAAAGCACTTTTGAAGACGTAACCAAAGGAAACTACCAGAGCTTCTTCATGATCAAATCACAGTTATAAGCTTAGGAACGCATAGAGGACAAAAACAGAGACATTAGTTTTAAATAGTAAATAGAATAAAATATAACACAATAGTTTATAAAATTGCTAAGATATTTGGTACTAAATGAAATCAGTGTTAGTTTCAATTTTCTTTAGCTACGCCTTCACTCTATGTAACACTATCGCACTCCGACTTCATTGGACAGAACAGATTTAACGTTCAATTATCGATTATTTCTTTAGCGATCGTTACATTTACATGTAAATATGGCAAAAAGTTTATACAATCATCCGCGTCCAATCGGCGAGTGCGTCCAAGCAAAAGTGAATAAATTAGAAAAGTCGTAAATTGTCGGAGGCGTTTTAATTGAAATCGCAGTTGTTAATTGAGTGCGTAGAGCGGCGCATGCGTCCTGCTGATTTATTATACCCATTTACTAGCCTAAGCACGTATAAGCTTGGATGGCTATTGCATTTTCTAAGCATTTCAGAAATTATTTAATTAAATCAGTTATATAAAAAGGACCTCCTTCAAATATGATATCAGTGTACAAATATTATATTTTTTATTTATTTCTTTTTAGGAATATTGGTATGCGAGCGACATGCTACGAAATTTTTCTCCTACCTATAAGGTAACTCTATGGCGCAACTAGCTGCGTTGAATTTTCTTACTGGATAGGCAATGTCCATTTCTTTTTATAAGAATTGCATGTGGTAGGTATAATAAATTATCCATATTAATTAATATTAAAATATTAATTTCGATGCTTTAAAATTTTACAAAAGAATGTAAACTAATATAATTCAATAAGTTGTTGAATGGATGCGCATGAACACAGGTCGGGCTAAAATTCATTAGAACATCCTATTTTATCATTGGTATAGGTGTTAATATTTGACGTGTAAAACAATTGTTAGAGCCTGCTCTGTTTAGGTCTAGTAATATTTTATGACGAACAATATTTCTACTTCATTAATGAATGATCGTTATTCAAATGCCTATAATTTCGAGATACCTATGTAGTTATTTTATATTAAAATACTAATTTAAAAGTATTATTTTCTATTTCCAATTATATATTTTACAACTTTCAACAAATTTTAATTTAAAATTCATAAAGTAGGTCCTTACTTTTAGTAAATTGCAATATACAGCACAGATAAAATTAGATGCCAAGTCTTAGACCTACCAGGTTATTTTATTATATTAACATACCTGCTAATATGAAGGTTTTAATATTTATTTTCTTTATAAAATGCCAAAATTTCCACAAAAAAAGCACAAAATATTACTTTTATTACCTAAAAAGTTCGTTCTACGTGCCTCTATTGAAGTTCAGCCCAACAATACAGATAACTAAAAACTCTATCAAACTGTAGCGACAGAGGCCGTCTAGTAAATAACGCTAGAAGGGTTTAACCCTTCAACTTTTTCTCGGTACCTCGACCCCTATCCGTCTTCTTGGAGATATGGCGCATATCTTTATTTATCATACTTTATTGCCCAAAACTCCTTCGTGGTGTTGTTAGAGATTAAAATAGAAGCCTATTGGATTTTATCTATTTTGATTAACTTTTGAAGAAAGTTCTTATTTATACCGTTGCTTACATTCAGATTAAAAGAGCGTTTCTCAATAATCTGTATCAAAGGCTAAAAAGTATTAATTGAGAAACTATTAGTTATACTATAAATAAAGTTCTCGAATTTTGTTTGATAAGCTTAGTAAAATTCACTTTTTCACTCTATGACTAAACCAGAAAAATTGAAATTCTATTTGAAAGCACAAAATTTTGCAAAAAGCTTTGTTTTGTTCAAGATGCTTTAGTATACAAGTAACGTTACCTGTAGTAGGTTGTAGGTAGATAGACAATAAACAAGGGTGGTTTATTTTACTCTAAAAACGCTATATATTCATATAATTTGGTACCTACTTGATATAAATACACAATGAATTATTTTTTAATTTAAAAATACATATTGTTATTAACAGTCTGAAATAAAATCATATTAAGCGGCGTTAATAAGTAGTCATACCATAGCAAAATTATAGGTCTTGAACCACTACTGTAAATTTCAATTTTCAAAAAAAACCTAATTAAATACCCCTCATTTATATGGGAATAAAGTTATAGGGCAAGTAGTAATTATTGTATGGATAATTATGTGTGTGCAAACAATATCCGTATTTATATCTTATGATAAGCATAAAACTTCGAAGATAATTGTTAAGTTGGTATTAACGGAGGAAGTTACGATCATTAAGGACCCCATCGCTTTTTCCAATTTCAAAGAGCCATCACATAGCTTATCAGAATAAAGAATAGGCAGTATGAGGAAGATTCAACAAGAATGGCAGTTTAATAAGGCATACCAACTGGAACTCACTCATAACTCGAACTGATTTTTCTTACTTACGTACAAATATCACAAATTCTTATTGGTTATATCTTTGAATGTAATTACATTCTCAGTATAATTTCCATTTTATTTTTAGACTTTAGTGGAATCAAAAAGAAAATCTATATAGAGCTTTATTAAGGTAATATACAAATAATATTACTAGGTAAATGTAAGTAATATATAACACATTTATCTTAGTAAAAAAATATATAGTAGCTACGAACGGAAAGTGTAAGTGGCAACTCAACCAAATAATTGCTATTCTATTCACACCGAGGGGGATTTATACCCGGAATTATTTCCTTGTTGTTTTATTAGAGGATTTGTCACCCGCCCCTGCTTTTATAATTACCCTAGATATTGAGGAACTTTTAAGATTGGATTTATGTAAAAGGTTCGGGTCCGGATACAGTGGATTAGCTCGAATATAATTAGGTGGATTGTAGAGTTTGTGTGAGTCTTATATTTAAATAATAGTTATTATGTTGCAAGCTATTATATAACTAATGGTTTTTATTTTCCTTTTTTAATTCTTATAAAATTCTATTTCTAATTATTTATTTTTTATTCGTATTTCTTATACTTATATATATATTTTTTCTCATAAAAATGCAGTGAAAAATTCATTTCCATCAAACGTCTGTTTATAAGCCGCACTTTTCTTAATATTCTTAGTTACCTTATTAAAAATATATGAAAAAGAGATTCAAAAGAATTTTAAAACATGTGTGTGCTATAATCAAAGATTTTCATTTTAACAGCTAGTGTTTACTCCTAATAATATTACTCTCAATATACTCCTAACGCCATCTGTCGTGACAAAGTAATAAACTATTATTAGATATTTTACTACCATATTAAATCGTTCTTTACAAGAAATTGGTAACGCGTTTTTATATACACATTATCATATAATTTAATATTAAGCATCGTAATACCTTATAACTTTCAATATAAGACTTAAATAGTTTTACCTTGATGAAGTAGTTCAAGACAGTTCGGATAGATGTCGCATAAAGCAGTCGACTACAGCGCCGAGGCCGCGGCGAGACGTAACACTATCACTAATAAAGCTTTACCGCCGTGCGGTGAGTGAATGTTTATGATGCAATTTACAGTTCGTATATTGCCAGCCACTTCATATAACACGACAATATACATTCGAATTTATTTATTTTATTTTATAAGCGCTTTTCTTTTAACCTGAACTTCCAGTTGGATACGAAAGATTTCTTCGACACAGTTTCTTATAAAGAATTTTGTTTGTATGGTCGTATTACAAATTATGTATTATTTCGTAGATTAGCATTTGTATTATAACTATAAAACTAATTCTAATTGCTTTAGATTATATTTATCTCAATTGTTTCTGTGATTTAAGATGTTAGTAATAAATTCATGAGATAGTCAAGATTATTCAATGCTATTCTAGCGGCATCATCCGAGCTCATAAAACATTTATTTTACGACGTGACGACCTCAAATGGCCCATAAAAAGCTTCAGCAGTCTGCCCACAGATGGCGTTAGCCGTTGTTAAAAAATGCGCCATCTATACTTGTTGAAAGGTAGCTTACTCGCTTAGGCAAGTTATGGTTTTATTGGTATATCCATAAAACTTCCGACTTCAAGCCTCGAATATGGAGTTATCGGAGGGTGAATGGGCGTATAAGACAGGAGACCGACTTTTATTGTTTGTAAATTGGTTGTAAAATTATGAGTCGGTCGTATTGTGTGTAATCACGGCGATCAGCTGTTCCTTTATGGGATAAATCACTTTATTACCACAAGCGATGTTTTATGAGGCTATAAGGCTGAATTCAAATGGGCGACAACTTGTCACATTGTGACTAGCGCTTGAGTACCTACTTTATACTTGGACGATTGACTGGCAGAATATTATTATGTTGTTACCTCTTCTTCTAGTTAAACCATATGTTTTTATTAAACGCAATAAAGTTTTTATTTAGAGTCTCGAGGTTTTGGGGTAAGATAATATTAGACATAAAAAATTCGAAATATAGCATATAAAATTTTGTAAATTCATTAAAAATATCTAATATTATTAAAGTACTAAACATTAGGACTTAAGAGTTATTTTTTACGATTTGTTATTTTGTATTTTAAATGCATAATATTATACATTTCATGTCAACAAATACTAATGAACAGTTAAGAAACAGCTTAAAAATTGGCATATATTTAGAAACTAATGATATTATATTCATATTAAAAAGAAAACATAGCTGATAACTGATTGTTGAAATGTGATTATATTGGAAAGAGTAACGTTATTGATTTTTTATCTATTCAACAACAGATGGCGTGCTCTGTTTTGTCTTAACGTAAACGAAAGGATAAACAATATTATAATTTATGAGTAGTTCTTGAAAATATTAGTAATTTGTAATTTTAAATTTGTAATAATTCTTTCAAAAATGTTTTATGTACTTATATAATATTATGACAATAATAATTAATTGACGGAAGTTATAGCAAACAATTTGACGTTCGCAGAGCTTAGATAAAAATATTTTGTTTTTCCAGTTTCATTTATGATTTTTAATTTAATTAAGTATATCAAGCTTTGGGAATAAAAAGATATATGATAATAAATGAATTGAAAGACAAAATAATGAATAAAAGTTATTAAATTATAATGATTTACATAAAATTTATATACTAAATCGTAAAGTTTATATATAATGAAGACGTAAGCATACATTTAGATTGTAATTTTATGTTTAACGATTATCTGAATTTATTTAATGATGCAAGATTAAATCTGAATTATTAAAGTATGGGAATTAAAAGATTCAAGATAGTTAAAAGATAAAACAATGAATAAAAGTTTTTAGATAGTATAGTTCTAGTTTAAACATAGCAACTAATTTGTAAAATTTACATAAAAAATTGAAAAAAAAAGGAACAAGTATTAGAGAAATATGTTATCAATTCCAACATCATTATTATAAAACGCGTACCTACTGTATGCATAATATTTTTTTCATTGCAACCGTTTTTCAACGACTAAACTTTACAACCGCTAATTATTTGTTTTACGAGACGTTTACGATTATCATGATCGTTAACTTGACATTTACGATCGGTTAACACCTCGGCCGTGATTGCGGCGGGCTTTAGTGCCACTTGAAATTAATTTTGTAAATAGATAATATTGTTATGATTTGCTTGATTTCGGTCTCTTTGAAGCTTGTTTGTTTGTTTGGTTGGATTATGTACTTAGTTTTTTTTCTTAAACCTAAGTTTCTTAGTTAAAAATGGCACGTGTTCGCATTATTACTAATTTATATACGTTCTTACAAAGAAATATTTTAAATTTTATATATTTATTTAAATGTTACATTTAAAGTTTTTACTCAGAGAGGTACCTACTTATTAAGACTAGATAGATACGTTTTTATTATCTCATTTTTATTATTTCAGTTTCATTTTAGCTGTTAATCTTATAACAATAACAGATTTCTAATTTCTTTTTTATGAAACTTGTATAGGCCCCAGTGGATTGACCCTGTTAATAAAGGAACAAGATGTGCGAAAGAGAAAGCAATAATGAAGGAGCGACGTTATTTATGAGATACACATTTGGTATGAACAGCTCCAAATAAAAAGATATTTCCCGGTATGGTTACGATATTAATGTTTTTTATAATTTTTATTCATCGTATTGAATTCAGTCAGATTTTTATTGATATAGTGATTTTATTCATGATCACTAATTTTAAAATAGGTAATTAAGATCGGAAATCTTTATATTAAACTTAAAGAAAAATTTAGTACTTCTAAGGCAAATAAAAGGAAAGCTCTATAAAATAGTTTGGCGCTCAGTAAATTGCGGAGTTAAGTCTAGAAAATAAACGAGTTGCAATAAAACCATTTATCAGAGTATAGAGAAAAGCTGCTTAAAAATAAAAATAAAGTGGACATGTTTTCGCGACAGTACCGCCTATCGCTATGAGTAAGTTATGGCTGTTGTAGGGTGAGTTACACCCTGCTTAGGTCACGTGGCTTGAGGGGGATGACGCTATACAAATATCTAAAAGTATAGACGAGATAGAAATATTGGGGCGGCAAGTTATCTTCGTTTCATTCAACTCACACTCGCGCCGCCCGAACGTCCGTGTAGATCAATAAAACTACTTTATCTCTTTTTGGCACATCCCCATCCCGTCGGCGACTTCCTAGAACGATACTTCACCGTGCTATGCTTTCTCTTTAAAATATAATGCAATTTTTTAAAACCTTTAAAAATAACAATGCTTTAAAAAAGAACGTGACGAATTTTTATAAAAAAATGTACTTCAGTATAAAGGAAAGGTCTTTGCTGACAAATGAACTATTCATCCTATTTTAAATAGCCGTCTTTTAACATAATTGTCGTTTTTTAGTCGGTACAGCATTTTAACTGTGTGAAAGGTAACGGCCATAAAATAATATTACCGGCTATTAAAGCGAGCCACAGGTAGCTTCAGGACACAGTGTCTAGTTCATTGCTAGAGTCTTGTACTGAGTGTACATATATTGTTATTTTGTGCTGCTAATGTGAAATATTGATATAATAAAAATAGATTTATAATTTCTAATGTTTGTACGTATATGTTTGGTGTACGGATTTGGATGAAATTGAGAATATAAGTAGACTATAATCCGAGTAACACGTAGATATTCTATTAGGTATTTAGGGACGCTCCCAAGCCGAAGAAGGGTAAGTCTTAAATTTTATTACAAAGTCATGTGTATTTGAAACTGTTTTACATATTTTCATAATTTCATAATGTAGTTACACCAAAATCAATGTTTTCTGTAATCCATTAGTGCGTATTTTGGGGGCGAGAGCGTAATATAGACTTCTTTTTGGAAGTAATAAGAGATTATCTCATTCATATGGGAAAATTGTTACAAAACAGTCCTTCGCTAGGAAATTCCGCTAGGATATTGAAATTTATATTATATTTTATACTATAATAATAATTTTCCCTTTAGGTATATATTTTTATCATAAAACAT
This sequence comes from Boloria selene, assembly GCA_905231865.2. NCBI lineage: Eukaryota > Metazoa > Arthropoda > Insecta > Lepidoptera > Nymphalidae > Boloria > Boloria selene. The sequence continues at coordinate 8,862,702 of HG993142.1, forward strand.
ATAGTTTACATCTCAAATTTAAACAGGCAAAGTAAATTAAACGTTCTACGCACAATTCGTACAATTTACTCAGCAATAGGTACTAGGGGTTGATAAGCGTTTATTCGACGGGCGTATTCCGGTTCTAATAAAGTAATTACTCTTGTTACGCGACTCCTAAGTTATGTTCATAATTAAATAGTGTTAACGCCACAAATAATATCCTGAGAAAATCTAAGTTATAGACAAGTAATAAAAAACCTAAAAAAACTTAATTGAATATAAAGTTTTGTTCTATTTTTATTTAAATATATAACTAATCTTAAACATGTTAGATGTTGCTAGTTCGTTAATTAAGCCAATTAAGATATAACTATTGCTAAATTATTATAATTGAAATAAATTATGTTATGGAAATAGAAATTCTATTAGACATTCTTTGTTACGTCCAACATAAGATAAACATCAGGGATCCCATAAAAATAACACCACGAATTGAATTTTAATAATAGTTTAAATTACACCGTAACAACATCTTATGTGTAAGCAACTTCCTATCTAATGAATTTATTATCCATATAAAACCCCTCGAGCAGCATACATCATTGAAAAACTTCTTAATGACGTCTATTTACTCATGCCCTTCCTAATTAGGTATTGTCAGTTATAATGAGTTGATATGAGGGTTATAAATAAAACACGTAATTATATGAGGTATACAGAGAAAGTAAACATTATTAAGAAAATGTTGCCAGCGTTATAATATATTTTTCCCGTCAAAATTATTAAAACTTCATCGAATACGTACATTTAGAGGAATTTTATAGATTATCAAAGGAAATAAATTTTTAAATTTTATATAAATCACGCTGTGTTAATTACTCGACGTTACTTGGATAATGTGTGGAAGAATCGACACTTAAAGGTAAGTTTATAGTAAATACATTCCATCTTGTTTGGAATGTACAATTAAATACCTTTAACGATACTTTTTTTAGTGATAAACACTTTGATGACTCTACATTCTATAATTTATTAGCATTATTCTACATAGATTATGTTTCATTTTATTTCATACTAGCGAGTTTAGCGTCGACGAGGCCAGGGGTTCCGCTAGTTAAATTAAATAAAATGTCCACCTCCCCCTTTTTGAAGTCGGTTTAAAAGTAGTCTATGTTACGTCTTATAACATTAGGTATCTGCGAGTGAAAGTGCCGTCAAAATCAATCCAGCTGTTTCAGAAATAAGCCGGAACAAACAGACAGACAAACATTAAAAACAGACACTAAAATATTTTATTTAAATGTATAAATCTATAGATAAATGGAAATAAGATACAATTATCAGTGAGTGGTTCTAAGGTATTCTTAACACACCTCTATGGAGTTAATTCTTTAATATCCATGTGTCTTTTCCTCAATATGTCAAGGAGCCAGGATAAAATGTAGACGTCCCCTCGTACACTTGTTACGTAGCAATCAGAAAGATATAATCCTGAACATGAAAAAGCAATTTGTTACTTAATTATATATTAATAATGTTTTACAAATGGTCATTATAATTACATTTTGTATTAAAAAGAGAAGCTATTTAAAAAGATAAAAATGTTTATTTGTTGGAAAATGCGACGGAAATAATGAACTACGCTGACAATTTAACAATAATTTTTAACTGTTAATACAAGGTGTATGTAACAAAATGATATAGTAAGACTAAAAGGCAAACCTAAAATGGAAATATGTATATGATAATGTTCAAAATCTTTTTAAGTTTTGAAAGTGCAGTGTAGGTATCATTGCTCTCATACTCATCGCTAGTATCAAACAAAAGTTTGGTCACGCTTAATGCCTTTACGACTGTCGGGGGTGACATAAAGAAAATGAAAAACATTTTGTATTATTCTTGTTGCGCTCTTGTCCCGCCTAACTTCAACGACCCTCTATAAGTAGCGCACAGACTTACTTCTTTTAATGCGATATAAGAAAAAGGCTAGTAGACTATTACAATTACAATTTTATCTATTTTTTTATTTACCTACTTTTTAAGACTATTTTACTAATGAAAATGTCAAATATGATTAATACTTATTACATAGTATCAAACAATGTCGCTTCCCGCTGTCTCTCTGTCTTTATGTTTGCTTAGATCTTTAAAACTACGCAATGGATTTTGATGCGGTTTTCTTAACAGATAGAATGATTCAAAAGGAAGGATTATATGTATAATACACCCGAGCGAAGCGAGAGTGAGTAGCTAGTATAGTATAATGTATATACTATACTACTATTTGTGAATTTGAAGTTGTATGAAGCTAAAATACGAAAGAAACTTTTTTGTGTTAATATATTACAGAATGAAATTACTGGAAATTGATTGACATTAATCATAATACAGTATTTTTAATTTAAATTGTTTGGTATATCATTCATCACAAGTGGTTATTTTATAATTACATTCTTTGTAATAAATATGTATAAGTCATGCTAAGCACTAGACGCAACGTTGTAAGCACCCTAAATCTCGCTTCCATTCCCAGTCTGCTTAGACAAATATCTGCAGAAACTAGTTACGTGTTTCGAGTCTAATGTAAGTAGCTTTTTAATATTTATCACCTTCTGTGATATATTTTTTACTGAAAAACATTGCCTTATACGTACTAACTAGATTAGACATTATTACAGGCTTATTATCAGAGATTTTTTTTAAATTTCTCAAGAGGTTTTAATCCTATAATTTGAAAAAAAATGAACATACCTACGTTCAATTTACAATACGTTAGAACCATCGCATAAAATATATACTTATAATGTAGGAATATAATATCGTGAAATAGTAGTAGTAGTACTAGAAGTAGTTAATTTAAATTAATAAAGAACCTTATTTTTCTATAAAGTGACGGGTAGTCAGTTAATAATTAAGAAAGAATATCATTAGTGTTATTTAACTAATGTTATGTTTTTGTAAATTTAAATAAACTGTTGGTTTAACTGGAGAGCACGATGTGCTATAAACTTGTCAGCTCTAGCTATTTCAGTGCTGTTTGTTTTCCTTTTGACAAACGCGTCTCGTCCCGGCGCCATCTTGCGGCATTCCATTGAGAAACTCTATTTGAACTGAAAATGTTATAAAAAGATTAGACTGAAAATCATGAAAATCGTGTAAAATGTATATATATATGATATAATAATAATCATTTAAAGATTTCCGCCTATAAGATATCAACTTATTACTTTAATATTATGAAGTTTTTCACTATAGAATGTAGTTGTTCAAAGAAAATTATTTTAAAAATTAACTAAATAGCTTATGTTTTAGATTTTGTTGCTGTAAATCGTTTGTTATAAGTATATTTCACTGGACCATAACTCAACCCCTGAGGCCCGGGTGCGCTTGTAATTCATCGTGTGTGGCTCGCGACTCTTCTATATCGCTTTCGTTGTAATTTCGCCTGTTTATTAAAAATAATCATAGAAATTTCATCTTTATATCATTGCTCAGAAAGTACAGATTAAATTGCACTATTCTACAAGTTATTACATTATATCAGTAATAGCGAGTAAAGCCTTAGACAAATGTGATCTATGATGAACGTGATTTCGGTAACGAGCTTCAGAGAAACTGGTATACGGTCACGATTGTTATTTCTAAGGGAAAAGGAAAAAATAAAGTGTGAACACCGCCTTACTAAATAACCGTGATGAAAAATAGTTTATTGTAAGTTCACGTGCTCCTTGGTAATAATATAACATCTCTAGAATAATTTTCTATCTAAGATATTGTGTTTTCTTCTTTTCTTGTTGAACAAAGAGTTATTGTAATTTTGCCATTCTTACAAAATAACACTTATAATATAAAATATTTACCTAACAATATTTATATTATATATACACTAAAAGGCAGTGGTCGCCTAGTGGTAACGTGCTCGCTTATAACCGAGTAATGCGGGTTCAAATCAGTGTCTTGCACCGCTGATATTTTCATGTGCGAATCATTTCTAATATGACCAATTGTACTCATATTATGGACGGCATATTTTCGAAAGACATGTGAAGTCCATCAACCGACTATGCCCTGACCGCCTCGTAATGAGGGAGGTCCTTTCCCAGCATTAGGACGTTAAAAAGGGCTAAATACGTAGTAACAGTTAGTTTATATAAATTAGCTAAGTAGGTGTAGACATACTCTCAAATCATGTTATCTAATTTAAATATTTTTCATGACTTTTTTAAGCTTAATTGTTGTCACTAACTTTGAAGTCTAGCAAATCCTTGACTTCCTTCCTTGTTTATCTATTTATATTGTCGCTTCAAATTTAATGATAATGCAAGATAATCGTTGACTGAAATAATATGATAATTTATTTGTCAACAAGTTACCTGCGTTTAAGTGTACTTAAACATACTTAATATAATTACTAAAGATTTAACATTTTCATGACTACAAATCCTTTGTTGATTACTTGTTTATAAAGACTGAAATAAATTATACGTATATTATGATACATAATTTATCAGACTGTTTCAGAACATCCTTGCTATATTTATTTGTATTTCAAAACAAACATGATCTGACACGTTAAAAAGTAGTTTCTTCGAGAATCCGCTTTCATATAGCACATTCACTGCTAGTTAATGCAGCTAAGATATTTATCACGCGAGTTATTCATAATTAATAGCGCCCTCGGATTCGCATGTTGGTACCACTTGCTATGATAGATTATATATGCTCATATAAATCGCAATGTTGCCAACACAATATCATCTTATTTCTTTGGCATCCACGACGACTCGTTGATTTATTCTGCCGTACCAACCTACAAAAGTTTTCGGATTAAATAGTTTTTCTCGTTTCAATATTTGGCAACAAAACAATTTTTTTCGTCTGTGTCGGATTTTAAATTAAGTGGGTGAATTATGTTTCTACAACTCGTTGACATGTCTAAAAATTAAAATAAGTTTTATTGTGCTATTCTTACTGAATTATATTTTGAGAACTAACAAATACACGTTCATCGTGATTAATGGATAGGATTTTTGGGTCTTTTAATAAATGTGGATATAGTCGAGATTTATCAAAGCATTTTTTATTCAGAATTTCTTGTAACGAAGTTTTAATGATTGAGCTTTAATTTAGTATATTATAATCTCAATGGCTATTGCAACATTCATGTCACTAAAAATATTTAAATTATTCTATTAAACTACATAACTGTTAACCTTACGGACTTAAAATAGTTGCACACATATTCGACCTAATGGTGACACATAACTAAGTGCTACCGAAATAAATAGCAAGAAAAAGAAAAATTAGTTCGTCCGTCGCATTAGCCAGTTAAAAATAAACTTTAAGCAGAGTTAAAGTTCACTGTGGCGATATAATTACAAAACATGCTTTTAAACGGCATAAGTAGGTTACACATATTACACAAATCCAAATATTTCTATGTTATTTGAATCAATATAATATCAAAAAACCTTATTTATTTTCTATAAATGCTTTAATATATGAATTAGGTAACGCAGTGGTACTTTTTTCAATAGTGTCATGTTATACGAAATTTACGCTCAGCTTAAAGCATTCAAAATTTTAGCTTCGCCCGTCCAATATCCTGATTAATAACCCGACAGGGGGCGCATTGGAATTCAGCACCGAAATCTGTTTTTAACTCCTTTATCTTATTTAATTTTTTTCCGTTTATTGTGATATTTACAAGTTTTAGAAATGAATAATGTATGTGATATGTAAAAATGCATCGTGCTTAAATCTGATATTTCAAAAATTTTGAAACACAATTATTTAAGAAGGTAGATACATGTGAAAAATTATAAGTAGGTACTTGTTAACTGTATTTACAACTGTATTTTTTGATATTGCGTTCGAGTAAAATAATAATATAAGCAAGTTCATAATATAACATTTAATATTTAATTTACTTGGTCATTTTTCTTATTATAACATCTATATCCCAACACTCATACCGCATTACAATAAACGAAATAGCAATGGCGTAGCCCGCCCGTCACACAGCCCGCATGTCGGTGGGGATGAATTGATAGCCAGGTAGGGGTGGATAAGCACCGCCAACTTAAAAATGGAACCCCTAAAAATTATTACTTTTACATAATTCACAGATATAATACTTGTAGATTAAAAATTGTTTCTTTTTTACCACTTAATGCACTTCTGTTTAAACAATGTTATTTTTACATTTATTATTTATATTTCACAAGTAAGTTTCACATTTAAAATATAATATAATGGCACCTTTTGTATCTAATCTCCTTACAATTTGCATACAAATTTAAAGTGTTTACACATTAATCTAATATGCGTTAACGAATGTAATAAAATCCTCGAGGGTGGGAGACTGAATCTGAGACAATTTGCCGCTCGCGCCCCTCAGTAAGCCCACCTATGTGTCTTTCTTATTGCCGGCTAAATCTCGAATATACAACTAAGATTAATTCTCGCTGAAAGAAAGGGTGTGCCAACCCTTTTGAACTATCATTGCTATATAAAAGTGCGAGAATGCACCGTAAACAGATTTTCGCGTAAATATTACCAACGCAATCAATCAAAGTGAAAACATTACACGGAAAAATTTTAATTGGTCGACATATATTTTGAATGAAATCCTGAAATATCCGTCCAATATAGCATAATTTCTCGATCTTATGCAATAATTATGTAATGCAATATCAATTAAGATAACGCGTTGATTTTCGATTATAAAATTTAATTACCTTTTTGCAACCGTGAGAAATATTTTGGCAGCGATAAAATACCGTTGAGTGATAATTTGCCGATTAAATTCCAGAAGCGAATTCGAATAAAATGATCCAACAGCGATGCTAATGTTTTGTGTCTTATAATTCAGATTGCAGTTTAGATAAAAGGGATTGAGTGATAGCAATGCACTTTAAACAAAACATCGATGCCGTTAAAACATTACTTGTTCGGAATATTGATACCAGGATGTACCATATAATCAATATAGGTATAATTTATTATTTTTTACTAACGGTAGCGTTCGATATAGATGTTATGTAACAAGTCGGTCGATATTCATTATTTTCACGCTAGAATGCGTGCAACCCTTATCAAGGGAAGACGCCCGTTTTTTCTCGGTTTTCCCAAATAATTTATTTAGCGGTCCGCCGTCAATTTATCTCTGTGGGAGCTAATTTCGCGTCGGCCCGGTGGCTGGCTGGCGCATGCTGTAATTCAACAAATTGCGCGTCCTACAGGATTTATGGTGCCTCGCACTTGACGGAGCGTCTGCCGCTCTTCTTCCATTGTTCTTGCTTGTACTGGTCAACGCCTGAAAATAGAATTGAATTCAGGATGTTTATCTAACTTTAGGTCATTAACCGCTGTCTACTTGTACATTTGTTAATCAAATGGTTATTTTAACCTTTACTTTTGTGTTTTTTTTTCAAAATCTCATATAATAAAAGTAATTCATCAAGAAAACAAACTAATTTACAGTAATAAAGTTATGGGACACTTGTTTGAATATTGTCATTACCCGCTGTTAAAACCACATTGCTAAAAACTTAACTCGTGGCGCTCTGTGTACCCTAGCTCTGCTCAAGTAGTAACATATAATCGTATCAATTATTCGGATGGCGTCCTCCTTCTTTATTACTTTCCGTAGGAAGGAAGGTGAGCCGTCTTGTACCGCTTTGACTTCTTAAAGTTGGTCTTATATCTCTTTTAGCTTTTATCCCACTGTATTTCTGCAGATACGGGGTTTTCTTAGTAGTTAAACTGCAACAATGAAATTAAAGTTACTTGTAGGTAATAAGAGCTTTATATTATATCCTTATTTTTAGTTAGTTTGCTAAGCTTTTTTTTATATAAATATTGTAAAATGAACACAAAAATTATAATAAATTCTTATTCATACAAAAGAAGTCCGGTCTAATATTTGTAATTGGTAAATAAACAAAATTTCATTAAAATATCTATCTTCCATACCTACATAATACGTGTATATCCATAAAACTAAAGTATTCAGGCACAAATGTTGTAGTCAGCCACGAGCAAACAGAGTATGTGCCATGAGATTTAAATTCGATAATATTTAATCTGTAGTTAAAGCTCGGTTGAGTTATACAGTGCTACGACTGTTATATCTTGCTGATGCGGACGGCGAGACAGCCGTCCCGCTCGCGCCTTCGCGGAGCTACATCAGCAGTCAGGGAACTATTTAGAGATGCTACTACCAGCTTTGTAATAACAAACATAATTTTTAATAAGAAAATACATTGTAGAAACAATACAACGATTGAATTAAATATATTTCTTTATAATACTTTCTTAGGTTTACGCGAATATTTGACATTATAATTTTATTTATATTTTGATTTTTGGTTCCCGACGTTTCGAATGCTTTACAGCAGTTATGGTCACGGGAGATACTGGTCCCCATCTCAAAAATCAAAATAAACCCGCGGCAATTTCCGAAAAGATAATTTCATTTACATTTTTTTAATAATGTTAACCTTTCGTTTACTTTTTAGTAGATACATTTATTACACGTATCAATTGAAATAAAAAATAAATATAACATAAATATACCACACCACAGGAAATACCTATACGTTGTTCAAATTCAGTTGCCATTAAAAAAACTATCACACTGTGCTAGTACATGTCACACCCGCAACCGCTCAGCACGATATCCTCGGTCTTTGTAAATCAGCATATGCAAAGTGGTATAGCAATAAATCTAGCAGCTCTTGCTCGTTCTCGCATCATGTTACATCTTAATTTCAGAGCCGGCTCTTCGGAGCCTGCCTGCCAGAGATACGGCCTTTTATCAAATTCGCATTATACTAGAAATTAAGTTAAACTTTAAAATATTTGTACGTGGGCGAGTAATATTTACTTAAGACATCGATGTTGGAGATAAAGCTTTTTATTAAAATCACATTATAATAGAAATTAAACCTAAAATTTAAATATGCGTGGGCGATTAATGTATTGTGTAATAAATAACGAATCACGAAGATTTGGATAACCATTATGTTATTTAGTTTTGAATATATTAATTTTAATTTAACGTAACACGCATTGGTTATTTGAAAAAATATAAATATTTACTCAAGTTAATTTTCGAACGAAATAACTATAACATAAACTTTTAACTTAATGATTATCCAAAAATTAAAAGTGAATGTGTCGGCAATAGCTGCTTTAATAAGAATTTATTTCGCGAACGTGAACGCTATTTATTTTTTTATGATTGGCATTTTATTAATTTCGCTTTTCCTTTTGTTTCAGGTGGTCGTCGCGTGTATTGCGTAGTCGATGCTTGGTAGGCGACGGTAGGCGGTAGGGCCGACGCGTGTGTCAACGCGCTCCGTGATATGTCATAGCATTATCCATTTTGCTTGCAATAAAATGTGATCTTTACGGATTGTCGTATTGGCGATTGATTTACTCTACTCGCCCGACTCGGCTTGACGTAGATCAAGATATCAAACTCGACTGTCGAATAAATTTTTGTGCCAGCCCACACGAACGCTTAGGCAATCGACTGCCGAAGATTTATTGTCAAAATTTCCCGTTAGTAACGCTTACCGAGCACACTCCGCGTATCACTATTTCACAAATAAAAGAACCAGTCGCGATATCATCGTCGACTATAAATTATATGAAGCTCGTATGAAAAATACACGTTTCGATGTCCGCTTATTTATCGCTTAGCTTGAATTATGTGTATATGTTATGTTAATCTCGACTCGTTATTTAATAGACATTTCTATTAATATTAATTAACTCCTGTCAATATTTTAGGGAAGTCACCTGTAGTCGGGTTATCGCAGTAGGAGCCCTTACAGTCACAAAAACAGCTCTATCATTGGAGCTTACAGAAAATATAAACTTTCCACCTTAAATACTGAATGTTATGTATGCGAAAATTGTATTGTATCATTCATCATATTCTGATAAAATAAATTATGAAATTAAAAATATTCGATTAAATCCAGATTTTTTTGTTAATTTATTATTATTATCTAAGAAAAAAAAGCAATGATAATAATATGCAGTCTCATGTATAAGAGCTCTTATATTACGATTATATTGACACAAATCTTAGATGAATTATTTTGGATAGAGTTGTAGGTTGTGTAGACTAGAGTGGCAAAGCGAAATCCTCGATATCGGCTCGCTTGATCTGCTATCGGTTCCATCGGGACGGTGGCTGTTCCACACTAGGAATATAGGAATAGGTTGAGTTCCCGCGTTGTTTTGCCTCGTGATATATTGTTTCGCATCTCCCTTTATAAATCTTGAACGCCTGCTGAGGTACACGGGACAAGCCGCGCAGCCTCGAGCTTCAAATGGAATTGTATTTTTATTTATCGTGCGAATTGTGCCCCACTATCGCTCACTCGGTATCGCAGTTTATCTGCCAAAACAGAACGAACGTTGGTACAGCAAAATGCATATATAATATTTCTAAGTTGCCTACTTTTATGACTTTATGTGTAACTTCAAACATTCTTCTTTACCTAACATAAATAAGAAATAGTTCAAATTTCATCTGGAAAATTTTATTATTTCGACGTTTTACAATTCAATACTTGTATGCGGATATCATGATCTTGGTATGTAAGTTCTAATATACTTTATGGAAATTAAGATGGCTTTACTATATTCTCACTTATAATAGGAATAGAAGGAAAGAAAAAATGTACAAATATCATATTGTGTGTTCTGATAACTTGCCACCATTTTCCTGTTCTCAGTGTTTCATTAAATAAGTGCGGGCATAATAAATAATATTTGATAACACGTTTGCTCTATATTTTTTTTTTACAATAAGTCTAAAAGGCTATTCTGGAAAAATGCGTTGCTTAAAGATTACTTTTTTAATGATATTTCGAAAGCAATTTATAAAGAACGTGTTACCCAATGTTATTGTTTATGTATGTAAATATTTTTAAGGCTAGTTTAAAATAATAATGGAAACTGATGTACAACGTCTGTATACGTTCTGAGATAATTAAAATTGTGTCTATATGGAAGATTTACAAATAAAGCTGGCGTGGCGTATTATAAAGGACTTCAGGAATCTCGTCCAATGTGTAATTAGAATAAACAAAAAAAAACTAAGGTTCAATAACATATTGATCGATAAAATAAAAATAATACGACGTAGAACATGAGATAGAAAACCTCTTTGTATGAACATTCTAGATACTAGCAGTATATTGGATTTTACTATCATGATTTTATGTTTATAAATAAGTCCAAGAGCATATTTGCGCCACACCAGGAACCTATATATACGTAAATTAAAAGGCTTTAGTATGAAAATATTCCATTTTAGTCGATAGCTTAACTTATTCTTAGCTTACCTATAGTCACTTAAAAAATGACAAGAATCAAAACTAGTTGTGCCCAGTATACGAATAGCTAATTAATATAAGTAATAATATAATTTATTTTAAGATACAGTAGCGGTAATATTTTTGGATTCCTATAAACATACGTTAATGTCCTGTAATGTAGTACTAATCGTGAAAGATTTGGTCGTGATTCTTTCGTTTCTTATTAAGTTATCCAACGAATAAGTGCCAAATGCCAATTCAGTTAATTTTTAATTATACACGTTTATTTTCAATCATTTGATTACCTCAAAATGTTCCTTCGGTTATAACTAATATTTTTTATTGGTTCAAAGATCTTAAAAGTAACTTTTATTGCTGTTCCTTGTGGTCGTATTTCTGTAGCGATACGCCTGGAAGGAAAAAAATTAGACTAAGAATACTTAGTTCTAACAAATTTGTTTATAAGAAAGAATCTACGTCTAAGTTTTGAAATACCTATCTCTTTGTTAAATATATTGTACATATTATAAATCTTATTTATGAATCTATATCACTGAATATCGGAATTCAAAATTATTTCACTTGTTTTTAAAACTCACTATTTTGGACGTTTATACAAATTAATTTTATTAGTTTACGATCGTATTAAATGTTTATTTATTTTATATGGGAACGTGCTCACGAATGTAATACGTAAATTTTGTCCTTAAAACGTCGGTCATACGTAAATAGGTAGGCCCAATTTACTGTAATATATCATAATTAATTAATAATAATTAGTGATAATGAAGAGAAATACTTAAAGTCGAGGGAATCTAGTTAAAATGAATTGTGTTTATGATTGTAATTGTGTGAAAAGTTGTGTAATATTATACAAGTATATAAATATTACTTAATTTTATGAATGGAAAGCGATATTATAATTTTTGTACAATATCGGCTACAGTGCGAGATGGATCTGCATTAAATAAAAATTCTGTTACTGTATTCCTTTATTTTATTTTTAACCCTTACCTTTTTGAAAATTAAGTTCGGAACTAATAATATATTTATAATTATTCATTTAATTAGACCACCAACAAAGTACTAACTAAAACTATCATAACAATTGTATATGGAAATCAAAACAGAAAGATTAGTAGAAACCTACCTTAATTGTAATCGATCACGACACTTAAAAGAAAAGTGAAAATAACAAAAGTAGGTGGTACATAAAAAAAACAGCAATTATTTTGTTAATGATTTTTTTATTACAAAAATAAAGTGTACTTATGTCAATAAAAACTGTGCAATTCAAGTATGAGATTTTGGAGTAGTTTTCTTAATTATGTGAAAAAGAAACAATTAATTAATTAATAGTAAAAAGTTAATTAATTGAGTACCCTTTATACCTTATTATATGAGTTAAAAAGACTACATAGTTTATGCACAAATAATCTTTAATTATGTATTTACACAAGTGTCATTCTTAATATGTATATAACATAGTCTGAAGTTTCTATATACGTAAGAATATGCCTAGGAAATAAAGCTTGGCAGGTAGGTATGAGTAGCCGTGGTGTCGTGCCAAACAGGAAGCGAATACGAAGCCGGGACGGGGCTCGAAGACTCGCCAAGGGATTCTCGACTCTATTTGCATACAATATGCATGTAGGCAATTTAATATTCTGAAAAATATGTACGCGTATAATGTTGGATCGGTGAAAATGGATGAACTGAAGCTTGTTTGTTCCTATAGCTATATTAAATTATTTTTTATATATGTAGGTATATAATCGATGAAAAGTTATTTAAGTATTTTTATTATTAATTAAATTGAGCTTTTATTAAATAACAAAATCTATCCAAAATTACGAAAGATAATTTTGTACCTAAAATATACTTCAGGTAACATAAAATAGTTAATTGCATACAAAAAGACAAACTTACATAAGCCAAAAAGCATAAGAAACATTACGCCAAGGAACTCATCTTAGGGGATCTTCTATTATTTATGAGAGGAGTAAGCCCCATTTTTTATAAAACACGTAAATTTGTTTGGCGGCCGCCATAAATCAGGATGTATTCTGGATTACAGTTAGAGTAATGATTCAAGTCCACCTGGTGAGGGACTGCAATTATTCAGTTGTTTGCTCGTCCGTGTACAATCCACTTTTGGGTCTTAGCATAGTCTTGTAGATTAAAGCTTTGTTTATATAAATGTAATTATATGGTCATACAAAAGCTACGCCTCAGCTTTAGCTGCTGATTATAGATTAAATTATAATCCCATTAAATATTAAAGATATGGTTTTTTTACTTATAATTTTTTACTATTAAATTAATTTAAAACTTAATATGTACTTATAAAGTTAAAAAGAAACAGATTTTGTTAATAAAAGTTAACAAACCGCAAGATGTATTAAAATTATAAATTTTAATAACAAAATTAAAACTATATGATATAGTTAATTAAATCCAGTTAAAAGATAATATTTAAAGTTTATTTTAGTCGTATTAAAACAAAAATAAGATCATACACTTTAATTTTTTACTAAAACTTCATCAAATTGCAATCTTAAAAATATAATAAGTAGGTATATAAAATAAGCGAATAAAATTTTTAATTCTACAACAAATAACCTACTATGTATAAGAAAACAGCTCGAACATAAAACAACTTTAATCCTACGCCTAGTAACAAAATCCGGTCAGAAGCAGCGGTTACTTAGACAGTCTTTTATGTTGAAATTAAGGCTTCCATGAGAGGTTTATAATTAACGGTCTAATTAGGAACGTGAAACTTACTTTATTAGGTGGGGTTTCGTGACGCCGTGATGTTTTGATATCGGATTTTGGTACTTTAATTAAGGATTTTCATGTTACAGCCATTTGTTAGCTGGTATTTGAAGATGCGGCTGCCCGGTTAATTACCGTGCAGTGACATAGAGTAAAGAAAATATATTATAATATTTTTCAACAGGTATGCCGTTAAGAAATAATAAGCATTTTGGGTCATATTTTAAGTTTTTGAGTGTAATAATATATATACTTAATTCTTATTAAGCATTTGATAGTTTTGTTAAAAGCTAAATACTAACAATTAGTACCTACTACAAAAGTTTAAAAAATATAACACTGCAAATAAAACAACTGACAATTAGGGCGATATGTCAAACAATAATTTGCAAAATCTCAAAAAGCACTATCTTGCGCGCGCGCATCCATATTTTGCCGTCGACGGACATATTGAGTTATCTTAATTGGAGAAGTGAACCCACAGCTAAGCAATTCAGTTCCTACATGCTCGTATAAGGCGAGCGTAGCTTTTAGGAAAAAGCCTATTTACAGATTACATTCAGATTAGTAACGATAATACTATTTTTAAATAAAAAAATAACGTTAATTAATTATAACCTAAAAAAAATTTACAGAAGTGAACATAAACGGTACTAAAACTTATTATAATAAATTTAATTCTGTGTAGATAGCGGATTGCACAATTAACCTACTACCTACTTAGCCAAACACCTGTTCAATTATATTAACAAAAAGTAAAAAAAAAATATCAAGCAGACACTCTAGGTAATTACTGCAATTAGCGTATCTCATTCATCAGTCGATTTAATCGCTCAATTCTCACAAAAAAGCATAAAAGAAGTTCCGAACATTAAGTATTCTAAGCAAACACAAGTATAAGTTGTTCATACGAGAACATAAATCCTTCTACCCGCAATATCGAGAGAGACAACTCCCGCGCAGACATGCTTCGCGAATCGTGCAAGTATAACAGATAAGATAAACGCGGCGCGTGCGCAGGACTTTGCGACCGCTAATTTAGTCTTTAACTCGACTACCCATGCTTTAATAGTTTATTTGCTAATAGTCAAGCTATAACTTTGATCAACCGTTCAGCGATAATGTTGACGCCCTGTTGAGTGATTATTGCGTGGGACGTTTGTTTATTGGAATTATGTCTTCTAAGTACCTATTTCTTTATTAAATTGGTAATATTCTTGCTTCAATATTGTGTTTATAAGACAGGTATATGTTTGTACGTACTAAAATGTTTTTGACTATTTTAATGTGTAGGTTTTTTATTATATCGCCCTTTAATTTCGTGTTATAATCATCGATAATGTGCGAAGCAAAATTTCTGATAATAGTTAGCATAGAGTCTATTATCTTGAGTTTTTTACAAAACGTCCAGATTCACCTGCAACAATGTAGGAAGGTAACAATTCTTTACCAATTCAGGTAAACTAAAAACCATACAAAGTAACAGTTTATTATAATTTATTATATTTACTATAACAATAACGAGTGTACCCACCGGAATGCGAGTAGACAAAGAGTCTTTGACCAACTCTGTCATAAATGTATGATTTACGCAATTATATTGCAAAGCAGACGATAAATTGCTTTTCACTCTTTGGCAACCTACGGCGAGGCTTCAGAAAATAAATTTAAGCTCTATACCATAACGTATAGATGCCAGTATTAGATGAATGATTGAAGTAAACAAATAATTCTGAAGTTTAAATGTAGTCTGATTATTCACAGATATTGTGTTAAATCTACCCCCTGTTAATTTGAGGTTAAGATAAAAATTACTAAAGGTTTTATTGCCTGATTTATTTTAAGCTCAAAAAATTTTTAGATATACCACTTTAACAGTTTTTTCTAATAGAAAATAGTTACCTACGACAAAGAAATAAAAACTACAAAAAATTCCAGTAATATTTTCACGCATACGAATTAAAAAAAACTTCGTAATATAACACTAAAAAAATGCAGTATGTCGTATAAAAAGCAAGAAGTCATTACACCATACTGTATCCTTTACGATTACCTACCATCAATTTAGCGATCATTATTCCACATACGAAAGTATCAACATGACAAGTCAAGGCGACCGGCATGAGCAATTGTACGGTCTCCATACCTTCCTAATGTCTTGTCAATCATCGCTCTTCCAAGACTGGTTGTTGAATACTAAAATGTTTTTTGTTTGTAACTTCTACCGATGGATAATATTATAAAGTAATGTGTCCGTCTGAATACCAAGTTGTTGATGCGTCATCTCCATCTTTGGATTAGCACCTTTATGTCTTGTCTATTTTTTTCTACATTTATTCTATAGTATAGGTGTTATAGTATAAGCTTTTTATTTAAAGTTCGACTAATTTGTAGGCTTGTTAGTTTGGCTGCTCATCGTGTGGTCTGAGTTCGAGTCCCGGACGCGGTTATTTGTTAAAGATAGTCATAGTTATTTATCAATCGTAACCCCTTGTCATCTTAGTCTGGTAAGAAAGTGAAAATAATAGAGTTAGAATAAAAGTAGTGTTTGGACATGCACTCTTACACTATTATGACTAGCGTAAATGGCTAGTCCACATCAGAATGACCGCCGACCTGGCAAGCACTAGGACTCAATTGAACTGTATTATTGTGGTGTAAATCGATTTTATAATTTTATTTCTACTACTCGTAATGGAAGCACTCGTATACATTCCAAGTGATTGTAGAGTATTAATAATTAGGTATTTATACGATGATGTATTAATATTTTTATTGGGATTCCGTACACGAAAATCAGTTGTATCTGCTGTACACTTAACCCCCATGTCTTTCGATCTTATATTTTGAACCAGACTAGAGATAAAATCATTTGTGTAAATAAAAAGACTATGACTATAGGTATGCGTGAGGTAAGATATAAAAAATTGTTTTGTTTCACAAGTCCCGTTCACAAGTCTTCCGTTCCTTTGACTGCATTTCGATATGTCGGCTTATAGGTACTTGAGAATCCTACATATTCACCCGACGTGCCTACTATTTCAAAGGTTCAAGGAGTCTCTGAGAGGACAGAGATTTGAAAATAATGAAGCAATAGTTGCTGCAGCACAAGGCTTTTACGTGCTTTGAATTAGGAGTTTTTAAGAAAAGAATTATAAGTTTAGAAAAAATATATGTAGTATATTTTGCTGAAAAGGATACTGTGTCTAAGAATAAAATAACATTTAATAAAAGTTACGGCTATTCATTTTTCAAGACATCTTTGAAAACAGTATTGATTTAATTACTTTTATTTCATTTATACCTACATGTATTTCATTTATGCTGTTTTACACGAAATGTTTCATTTGGAACCGGGTAACTTTTTGTATAAGGATTATTCCATATGGCAACATTTTATATAAAAAAATCCTCCGTCGCGTCTGTCTGTCAGTCTGTTCGCGATAAACTCAAAAACTACTGCGCCGATTTTTATGCTGTTTTCACAAATAGATAGAGTGGTTATCGAGGAAGGTTTTAGTACGTAAGTAGCAGAACCCGCGGCTTCGCTCGCGCTAAATCTAGGGACGAACCCGAACGAAGCGAGGAACTATTCAGCAATCCACGATTAGTGTTAATTAAGATATAGAGACATGTAAAGATTACATACATTGCATTCAGCCTTTTTTAACATCCCACTTCTGGGCACGGACCTTCCTTCAATATGAGGGGAATCAGGCCATAGCCCACCACACTGGCTCAGTGCGGGTTGGCAAACTTCACATGTCTTTCGAGAATTGAGAGAGACATGCACGTTTCCTGACGATGTTTTCCTTCACTCACTTAATTACCCAAGCGAGTCCGTTACCACTGTCTCTACATACAGATAAAGAAATAGAAGTGCTTGTTTATAATATTACAATAACAACTTTTACTAAAATAATATGAGATAAGTATAGGTATGGTACATACATACAGTATACATATATAAGGAAAACACACTTTTTTTATGTTTTTGTCTGTCTTTTGACTGACTTCTGAATATTACTGTCAGATACCTGATGTTATAAAAAGTAACTAAGCTAGTTTTATTTTTGCAAAAGAACTAGAATTCCACTAAAACTTACTTACGTAAGTTGCTAGTTACCCATAAAGTTATGCAAGCATCAATTTGATATTTTAACGTCCAGTACACATAGTAGTAAATAAAGTGCAAAATAAAATCAACGGCAATATCGAGTAGGTACCTATCTAGACAGTAATTCAGATGTAATTTAAGTGTTTTTTTATTACATTGAGTTAATACCTCAATAATTTAGAATGGTAATCGTAACTAATGGCGATCACCACGGTTTTTATCTTGAATCACATCGTAAATTTCGTAGCTAGTCTGCGGTAGGCACAGCGATAGATCTAGCTGGCGATGGATGGCTGATCGGTCACGTCTGTAGTGCACATATCGACTATTGATTAATTCGATTATACTGGCGCCTGACTTGACGTCATTCTGTCACCCAGCTTGCATGTAATAATCAGCTGTGTCAAATAGTAATTAAATTACTAAAAAAGTTAGTACATATCGAATTGATTAGTTCGTTAAAGATATCTAGATAAGAATTGCCATCCACAATCTTTGTAATAAATAATTTGAGTAAAATCTATAGTAGAACATGTTATACAGTACATTATATCTAAAGTTAATTTACTAAAATTGGAATAGTGTAGTTTATAGAACCAATTGAAAGCGACGTCTAGAAAATGAAATAACTGTCAATAGGCTATGGCAGTATTGTCTGCACAGACCGTGTGGCATATTCGAAAATAGACATAGTACAATAGCGAATTCGGTCTGTAGACCGGATGCACCGTGTTCACATACGCATATATTGTAGGTTTAGGCTAAATGGGACACGTCCTGCAGAACGCGGAACCTTATTAAAATACTACCAAATAACAGAATCCCAATTGTATTGCTCTACGCTAGAAGCGAATTGAAACGATATATTTTATATCTACCGACGTCTTGTAAATTGAATTTTGACATTATATTACTGTCGCTACACAATAGTTCTTAACGTTTGTATTTCTCTTGGTTTATCTCTAACATTTTTCTTTATTACATATATAGGTAGGTTACCTACTATACTCACACGGGCAATAATTTCATGTTTATGAAATGAGTATCTACTACTCAAGATATAGAAATACAAATGTACCTATATTTAACCGACTCAAATGAAAAAAATGTAATGTATGTAATTACAAATAAACTTAGTTTATTTGTATATTTTTAGAAACTTCAGCTTACCTATTCTTACTAAATCTTTCATTAATTGTTTTAAATGAAGGAGTGATCCTGAAAACAAAATTATTTCCGTCAATGGGTTCTAAAGTTAATGTGCCTATTATAGAGTATTCAAATATCTTATTAAAACATAAAATTAAAGAAGCAGAGCTGTTAGTTCCGAGTGAGTGAATAATTTCAGTAGTGATACTCGATTGATGTGGCAGGCTAGTTTAGTAAGAACATATTTAAAAGTATAACCCGGCCCGTTTCGCTAGGCGTAACATAAAATTAAGTTTTCCTAGTTTTCTAATAAAATAAAAGTAGCCTAATCTACTCCTTATGACATCAGGTACCTGCGAGTGAATATCCCGTCAAAATCGGTCCAGCCGATTTAGAGATTAGCTAGAACAAACGGACAGATAGATAGACATTTTTTGGATGTAAGTACCGTATATAAAAGTCGTTCATTTGAAATTAAAATCTGACACTTCAATTTTACTTATACCTATGTACTGATTGTAATGATATTTTTTTGTTTTTTATTAAATATTATTTGTCATTATTATGCATTGACTATAAAGGATCATAATGAACGACTAAAGAAGTCTGAAATATTACGGGTCAATAAACAAAATTGAATGTAATTTGGGACGTTAAAATCATAGTAAGACCTATAAAAACTATTTATATCAACTATTTATGATGAGTATGGCTTAATTATCTTTATTGGATAATTTATCTTTTTCCATATATTTTGAGTGTTTAATTAAAATGTATCGGTGGACAATACTAAAACACAATATTAAGCCGACTTTTGCGCATAAGCCTTAATTAAATAAAATTGAAATGAAAATGCCAAATGGATTTTACGTGCTTTCATTAATGGTTCGTTTCGTATTATTTTCGAAAATTTATTATTGTGTTCGTAATGCGCGACCATAATTCATGTCTTGTTTAATAATCTTAAAAACAACATGTTTTCATTACCGCCTGACTGCTATGACCAATAACGTTTAGTGAGTAACGACACATTATAGCATTTGTGTAAACTTTCAAATGAGTTAACAAGTCATACTCTCCTTCAACGGTTCTTCGAATTAGATATTATGCGAAATCGGAGAACAAATCATGTGTCTAAAATATTAAATTTTAATCTCAGTACCTTTAAATTCCCTATGGACTATACATAGTCCTGTTATATTTTTTTTTATTCAGATTATGCTATTTACCATTGAACTGAATAAAAAAGCAAATTTAACAAGCAAAACCTTTTTAAAATCTTGAGGTATGTAGAAAATAAAATGATGCAGGTATATCAAAGGTAAAAACTAACTTGCGATTCTATATTTCTTCGTTAATTGTATTCATTAGGAATGAAATATGATATAATTTATTAATATTATGTAACATTCATTTTTATTATGTATACATCACCATCACCACGCCATCTGTTCTGTTTAAATTTGAGCGAGTATTATACCATTCTATTATAACATTGTAGTCAAAGCTAAAGAAAGCATGAATGATTATGAAAAACAATGTGAAAGTACAATAGTACTTAATATAGCGTCCTCGAAATGTATAAAATATTTTTTTAAATACTTTAGTGTTTAGTGGACAATGACTTCAAAACATTTGTTAGGGGACTGCGCAATTTTTTACGCGAAAAACAGCAATGCGGTATGGTTCGCAGAAAAAAAGGAGAGATGAGAATAAACAGACGACGGCGAATGGCGAGAGAGAGCTCGAATTTTGAATACAAATGTAAATTAGTATCTCTACTAATTACCTCAGCAGACACGTACAGGGCTATGTGTCTTACGGACTTAAGGGGGACGTTTAATTTTTTACAACGACTCGCTGAATCGGTCGCCCGTTTTCTCATTAGCTGCAAATCAATGAGTAATTTGTTGACTTTGCCCCAGAACGTGACCATAATGCTTTTATACTAAATTTTATGGTGTTTGAGGTTCGCTGGTTATTTATTACATCTCATGTTTGTTTTTTAAGTTTGTTATTTTTCTACCAGTACAATTCTTACAGCTATCTTTAAGATAAATAGGATGTAAGAAGTAATGTAAGAAAGAGGATGTAAGAACTTACACTATATGGGTATTCATTATAATCGTCTAAGGTAAAAAAGAAAACATAATGAATATTATAAAGTTGATCTAAATTAGATAAATAAATTACTATAAAAATCGAAACTAAGAGATAAAAATTCAGTAATATAATAAATGTAAAGCATGCAAGTGGGCGTGTGTTTGTTACTTCTTCATAGCTATCTATAATAGTAATAACATTTTTTGACCACATAACTAACTAACGCGTAATAGGTGCAATGTAACAGTAAGTACGAGACGTAATTTCTACTTTAATAAAAAAATATTTTATCACATACTTCCTAAATATCTAAAATATATTTCATCTAAACAAAAAATACAATTTTGTTTCAATGCCATGAAACGTGTCAACCCTCGAAACACATCATTCCCGCTGCATATTTAACGCGTGGCCTGACGTCATCTGTGCGGTACACTTTTCATCACCTCGCGACATACGCTATTCAAATTCGTAATGACTTTTAATCTTTTCGACAAAGATAATGGAGATACGTTTTACTTTATTTTATATATTATCCTTAATCCAATTAATACAATAATTATAATAATTGTATGCTCAATAAAAAATTACCTAGGAATAATACTTTCAGATTAAGTTTACGCGAATGTTTGACATTATAAATGAGATATAATATTTTCATTTTTGGTTTCCGGCGTTTCACATGTTTTACAGCTATTATGGTCACAGGAGAGACAAGATAGTCTCAAAAATGAGATAAAACCGATAAAAATCCGAAAAGAGGGTTTCATTTACCTAGGAAGTAAAAAAATGGAGTATTAGAAATAGAGTTTAATTTAAAATGTCCTAAGTAGATGACAATTTATTATATTGACTTTCAGACACATATAGAGCCACATATATATGAGGATTGATTGTTATATGTCATTATTCAGCAACCATTACTTTGCATTCCGGCTAATACCAAGAAATTGGAGCCAAATTCGGCTTCAAAGTACATTGGCATACGATCACGTTACGTTACACATATTTTTACCAAAGAAAACATAAAGCCCGTGCGACATCGCTTAGTTTCTTATAAATTGATAATCGTGGAACGTTGGTGGTCGCTTTGGTGGCTGGTTACCGCTCGCCGAATATAAAAAACTGATATACCTTACTTTTGGTCCCAATAACTTGAATTCTGCGCATAGCGAAAATAAAATGTATGGAAGCTGTAGCCTTACACGAGTGAAAATTGAACGTGACAAATTGCGCTACATTACTAAGAAGCGTTTAAACATCAGTACTCACCGACAACACCGATTTTTTAAAGAACATAATTAAAAAGTACTAAAAATTAACAACGTGTGACATGAATAACATGGTAACATACCGAATCATGTAAATGTCTCTACCGACGGGCGGCCGACGGAAGTTTTTAGAAATGTTATCATCTTTTAATTTTCTCGCACACAATTTGCATGTTCCGTTTCAGAGGTGATTTATTATAATATTATGCTTCAGAATCTTATTCATAAGGTCTACGCTGTTAATTAAGTAAAATGGTAACATTTTTAATTGGTAAATTCCCATGTGATAATGAGTTCTCTTCTTAAAGCTATCTTCAAAAATGCCGCAATATTTTATCGTACATTTATTCCTATAATATACATTTTATGTTTAAAATGAACATATTTACACTCATTATTTTTATCATGCCTATCATTTAAATTCATATGTCCATCACAAAAAAACTTTCGGTTATTTGGTATCTGTACAGTAGCATATACACTAGGTACTGGTAGTCAGCTAGACAGGTAGGAATTATTGTTAAATATTTTAATTATTAAAAATATTTATAGAATAATAAACATATTACGGGTAAGTATTTTGGTAGAAGGTTTGTTTAGAAAACGTTATTCAATCAATTTGGTCCAAAACTGACCTAATCAATGTTAATAAAATACAAGATAAAAGTATTATTAATTTATATTGCTATTGAATATAATATAGGTATGTTTATATGTAATTTTTAAATTTATGATAGATATATATATATATAGGTATATATAATAGGTACATACTCATGTAGTATGTAGGAACCTGAAAGTAATGTATATCTAGTCTATGTCCATAATAAGTACGCCTGGTCCATACAATTCATTTCTAAGCGGAATATGCTAAAACTGTTTTGATAAAGTATGAAAATACATATATTCGAAGTATAAATTATTTCATTCACGGCAACAAATAATAATAGAGTGCATTGTTCCCATTGTATCTAATGTAAGAGACAATTACAAACGGGCAGACGAGGGGTGGAATACATAAATCAGACGACGAAATTTAAAATTTATTTAGACCCAAATGTTAACATAATTTTTAACGAATCACTGGTGACCCATTTGGATATTAACTTTCTGCTACGCTTTTGTAATTTAACTCGTCTTACATTTGAAAGTATGTAAGTAAGTATATTCTAGGCCTTGTAATTTGCATTAAAAACGTGTTTTTCTGTGGTTTCCGTATGTTTTAGCAGCCCATAGACTGACAGTCACGTATCATGTTTATTACACGACCTCAAACGTCGAGTGCGCAGAACTTTCCACAGCGAACGGCATACATCAGCTGACCTGCACACTGATGATGTAGTCAAAGTTAGCTATTCATGACAAATATCTAAACTCCCACAATTTAAACTGAGTCAAACTGGCCTGGGCGCACAGCTCCATAAATTATTATGTACTAAGAATCTTAATAAAGCGGCTCTGGCTTTTGTAATAAATGACGAAACAAAATAAGGACTGAATACTTAATGCGCAAAAGAGCTCTGTATTATAGACAACGTGTCGCATTCGCTTTGTCATTCGAAACAGCATACATGAATTTAGTAGCGATTAGGGATCTTAGCACTTCATACATAAAACAAATTGTGAGAGCCAGGATACAGATTAATTGGAAGTTAGATGGCTTAATTACTTTTATCATTGTTTTACAATTATAAGTTTTTGCTTTCAAACTAAAGGGACGATTTAGCTTAAGATTAGAACTAGAAAATGGATTTAGTTTCACGAAAGTCATTAAAGTGTCGTAACTAAAACCGCCTAACTTTCAGCTGTTATAAAACTAATTGTATAAAACTTATTCGTTTATTTATATAAGAATTTGTATCGATTAATTTAATGAATTCCAGTGGAAGTATATTTTAAACTTCAAGTTTAATCTATTTAGAATTGACAAATATAAATATTCAAGCAGCAAATAAAATTTGAAGTGTCAGAACATATTAAGTTTTTTTATAACTGATATAAAGTTATTATTAATATTTTTCTTCCAAGGAATATTTTTTTTATTTAAAAATATATGTGCACAAAAACATAATTTTTTTTAAAGTTATTAATAATTTAGACATTCCTAACAAAAAAACTTATCTCGAAACCTGCTTAACAACTTGATCCTAATGCTAATGCCGATCTTCATTCTTGGTACAGTTTACTCACTGTTACCATTAGACTGTATAATGCTTCTTTGCATTTTGTACGAAAAGACGTATTTCTTGTTAGTTTTGTATCCGTGCCAGGAAAAGCGTAGCGAAATATCTCGAAAGGAATAGATATAAAAGTATCGAATGTATGAACGTAAACATGTTTACAGTCCGTGGGACGGTTAAAAAACACTGAGGAATACACAATTATTCACTATACCAACATTATTCTAGTTTATTTATAGAGAAAATAATAGTTGACTCTATATTCTGAACTATTATGTTTTGTGTGGCCTCATCCCGATATTATTTAACTTAATTTAATTTATTGTAATTTTTCTTTGATAAATATTCCTTTGTAAAATGACATTATTTTAATTATTTAGGTTCATTTATTTTTTATTATTTGTATTTTTAATTCTTGAATGTTGAAATAATATGTACACTTTTTATTGACATACATACAAGACATATTATTATTGTTATAAATAATTAGGAAATGCTGTATGTGTTTATTGTAAGAGTGCTTTTATAAATAAATAAAAAAATAAAAATTATAATAGATACAACTAACAACATACACTTGCACACATGAATAAAGAAAACATAAAACTTTAGATATTTAGTTAAATATTTGGTACTACTAGGCCTTATAGCGTAACAATTGATTTTTAAAATAGCTAAAATTTCATATAATTTTCTCAATAAATAAGTCAGAATTTTACTCTATTTTTCACCGTTTAAAGAGATGTATGAAATATGAATAGTGTGCATTGGTGGAAAAGTACGATTCAGGCTTTTAAATCGACAAATAGCTACGCTGCAATTGACAGTGTATTAAGCAGATGCCTGCATGCCAAAATAGCACTGTATCTACTATGTTAAGAGGATTTTACATACGAACGCCGTTTACTAAGCAATCAAGGGTATTTAAGCTTGCTCGTTAATTATTATTACTTAATATGTGCTATGCATAATGTTTTCTAGTGTTAGATAACATATTTTTCGTAATGTATGTATGTACATATATGTTGCATTTTTTGTTATAATGATATGTCTAGTTTTTGTAGGATATGTTTAAGAAAAAGATTATTATAATATTCAACGGCGCGTGTCTTTTCATGATTAGTTTTTACTAACAAATATTCTAAAAATTGCTTTATCTTTAAAATGTGTTCCGTCTAGTTAAAAATATTCACTTATTTATTTTAAAAATGTAATATTCATTCTTATATACATGGCATTAATTCAATGCACATATCGTATAGGATACCTTAAAGCATACACCTGATTGCTTTTATATATAAAAGTTTAAATGAAAATTTCGTACCAAAAACATAATGAATAAGTGTCCTTGTATAAGTCCCTTTACACCACCGTATTTGTCACGGCGCCTAGCGGGTTGCCAGCGAAGGAACTTTTTCTTTGATAGAGTTCCAATAAATCTGCGCCAAGATCGGCAATGCAGACGTGCGCCGTGGATTTAGAAAATATTATTTTCCTGGGAAAAGTCGGATTTAGATTGCACTTTCGTTTTGTTACTTGCACTTTAGGGTTTGCACAACATAATTTTTACTATAATTTAATTAAATTAAGAAAACAGGTCCAGAAAGAACCTATAGATATATTTTCTACAGAATCTCATGAGTCTCACCAATTTGAAAACAAGCATTATTCCGGTGAAATATTTTTTTGTATAAATCTACGTACATTTATAAATATTGTCAAATAAACACCGTGCGTAATGCGTATTTGCGTATAAGTGTAATAATACTCTCATTTATATAGATACTTTGTCGTACTTCATTTTCAAACAAATGCTATAAATAAAGTCAAAATAAAAGCGTTGGTATACAAAGACTAAAGCGATTTTTCAAAATAATGATTATAAAGATGTATAACTTGTTAAACCTACCGTACCGCTATTTATCAAATTTATTCGAGTGTAATACATTCCCTAAATACAATATTTATATATTATCGGACAGTTTCATACTTTGTTCACGATGTCCTCTCGAGCGCTTTACGCGTCCATTTTAGTTTGATCCGCGAAAATTCTTAACCTTTCTCTATACGCTTTATCTTCGCACAAACAAGAGAGATTCGAAAGCTCTTATTTCATTGGTTGTACAGATACGCGAAGTAGTGAATATGAATAATGCATTTTTGTTTTGGATTTTTATGAGCAAAGTTTTGATTATTTTCAGTTCAGTGGCAAGTAGGTAGAAATACAATATCAGAGACGGCAGACTCTTCGATGCTCGGCTCAAATAATAATTGGCGAAACTCTCGTTTCAGAGGTAGAAATGGATCGCTTCGCAATAAATTTGAAGTGCGAAAGTTATTTGTGGTTCATAACAATTGATTTACGTATGCGAACAAAAGATACGTTCGAATTCACTTCTTTTAATAAGCTGTACGATGATCGGTATCTATAAACTTAGACATAGGTACCTACAAATTCTAAATAATAATTACAATGCTTTTGCATTTACAATACACGTAATTTATTATTAATCTAGAAATAGTGAATTATTCAATTCAATTTGTTATTTACCTGTAATAAATTTATCTTCATGTTGTAAGAGTATTTTATTTATGTTTGTTTATAATTGTTTTCGTCGCGCCTTTCGGGGGTATAAATCAGACGCTATAGGGAGCCGCGAACGGGATATAATAAAACGTACAAAATAAGTAAGCACTAAATAAATTGATCTCGGTACATTTATCATGTTAGATATTGTTTGTAGTGCGTGTAGACGCGCGCTTTGGTTTAAAACCACTTTATGCTAATACATACTTGTCTGTGTAAACCATTAAAGTAATGTATCTTTTAAATTTTTGATATCGAATTAGTTTTTCTTCAGGTAACAACACATTTTGATTTTAATGTGTTGATTTCGTATAAAAAAAATTAAGTTTATGCAATACAAATACATATGCAAGTTTTTGGGATTAATGAAGTAGTGAATCATTAGGCGTCATTTTAGTATTCACTCATATTATGTGGAGATACTTTACGGGAGGGAGAATTCAAGCACTTTTTAATTCCATAGGTAGATTAATTTGTATCGATTAGCTCTACAGATTTGAGAGAAAATTAGAATAATTATAGTTCGTATGCTAAATAAATCTGTATTAAAGGATACTTTTTATTGTCCTACTAAATAAGAAAACTGAGCGAATACATACTGTTTCAATAGATAAAAGAATGAAGTCATTCGAGAAGAGAAAACTGTAAATATAAAATAATGTTCACAAACTTGTTGCTACATCGCTATGACCAATACACTTGAAACTAAATGGTTCGTATTTATGTTTTCTGTCCATTTGTTTATCCGGTAGTGATTTTACATGCTCGATATATCTGATAAACATTTAGAACTCACTCTCACACGATTCACAACTTCCGATAAGAAACTCTGGCATGATGTGTTTACTTGGCATCAGTGTTTTTAGAACATTTAAAATTTTCCACTGAGGAATATTTATTTATACCTTTCTTCAATATATTTGACTAAATAAATAGTACTGTAAAATGTTACTTTTAAAAACATAATACATACTAATTTTGTTGTGTTAGAAATTAGAATTATAAAGCTTCTTGCTGTCGATTAGGAGAAAGATACGATGTTTCGAATGCTTTACAGCAATCACGTTCACAAGATAAGTTGGGAACCGAAAATCAAAATAAATTCGCAGGAAAATCCGTAAATATATTTTTTTAAATATCAATTATTTGCGTTAATCTAAGAAATTATTATAGGATACCTGCATTTTAAATTACACTTTTATTTATTATCTTTTTTTATTGAAAAAGATAAATAAAATAAAAAAGATAAAATCCAAAGATTTGAAATACAAGCTGTAAATAATTATAGTAGTGATGATTTTTTTATTTACATAGCTTTCGGTTCCCAAACTCATGTAGTTACGTAAACATGTAAGCTGTTAAGTAAGAGCTGGCATGTACGTGCTAGTAGAAGCTGAATGGACGCTTGACGTGACATTAAGTGACATTAGGTTGGTACATTGCAAACCCATGACAGCTATAGGATATACCATTATAGGGCAATGGCATGTTTGATCATGTTTAATTTTTTATTAAAAATACATAATAATAACATGATAAAAATATAATAAATAGATTTTCTTCGCATATTTATTTTTAGCAGTATATTCAATTAAAACTGCATTTAGCATTTTAATGCTTAGAATTAAATTCAAGAAATATTGTATAGTATTCTGCGTCATTTTTATTATCCTACATCATAACCTATTAGAGACTAGTCCCTCCCGTGGGCCGTGACCATGGTTGCTGTAAATCATTCGAAACCGTCGGAACCAAAAATCAAAATAAATCCCCGAAAAACCCGTTAAGGATTTTTTAATTTTTTAAATATCATACTCGCATAACTCTAAGATATTAGAGGTATTATGTAATCTAGATTCTATAGAACCTAGGCAATTAAAAAAAAAGTCATCATACGTATGTTAGGTACTTCATACAAATAAAAGTATTTCAACTAATAAATATATAAATTTATAACAACATATAATCTCTTAATGAAATCGTCAGTCTGTTTTATAAGATTAAATTTGAAATCGTTTAATAAAATTGTATTGATTACTGAGATGCGTGCCTGGGCGTGACTTTGCGCAGTGATGAATGATATCCATTTTATAACATAATTAGTTAAATGATAAAGACCTTTTATAATGCTACCGTATATCAAGCATATTTATAATATAATCAAGTCTGTTATATTTAACGGCAATGTTTAGCATCAAGCAACAAATAATAAATTTATATTTTATTATTTATTCATTTATTTATTCAGTTGCAAAAAATATTTGGTAACAATATTGTATTACAATATTTATCTATTTATCCTACGTGAGACACAACCAGACAGTAATCCCACACATTTATATCTACTAAGTATTCCTTAGAAATATCTTTATAACTTATTCTCTTATAAATATATTAAAAAAAATATATCTTGTTTAAGATATGATTTTTTGTACATTTTAATAACAATGGCTGTGTGTGCTCTACAAATAAAATTTCATGATCTGCATTCACCTTAACCCGCTAAGATTGGACGATTAAACGAGTAATTAAGTATCGACGGTCATTCTGTCGCGGCGGCTCCCAAATTTGCATGTTAAACGAAGTTTCACTTTAGTTTTTATTTTGCACCCTGTATTGAGAGTTGCGTGAGTCGCGCGTTGCTTCCAGATAAGTACATTTTTAACTTTATCCGAAGGCTGTAAAGTTTAGTATAAGTGTACTAAAAATTGTTTTAATTGTATTATTCGTGTCAGTTTAAGGCGTAGAGATTGCATGCATCGATTTTGCAAAGCCACAATTTAAGTCAGATAACTTTGTCAAAACCGAAAGCAAAAGCGAATGGCAGATATATTTAACAGCCATTATATTAGGTATATTAACTTATTTTAATGAATCTTTACTTTTATTTCAAGCGACTTTTAGAGGAACTTTTGTTGTAAGAAAATGAATAAACTTTAATTTAGAGCTTTTTTGTTCACTGTAATTTAGCGTTGGTCACTACGTTAAGCATGGAGCTCTTACAGGGAAAGGAAATAAATTACATACTTACGTCGGTAAGCCATATTAAGCGACCCCAATTAGTCGAGATATAATATATTGTTATATAATATATACTTTGTTTCTGAGGGGGAATCGATTCAGCGTTAGCGGCCACCGGTCAAGTATTAAAATATTAAAGGGCCTTTAATCTACCATGATTGAAATTGCGTTTTCATTGTCTCTTGTGTATACTTTAGTTATGTTCATATTTTAGAATTATCATTGTATTTTTTACAATACTTTACAATTTATATTTTGTAATGAGTGATTAAAACTTGGATAAGTTTTTGGTGTATTAGGTAACTTTAAGTAGATGATATATAATATAGTTAATTAAATATGTAGTACATAAAACAATAGGTACCTATACAATGGTTTATAATAATTTTTAAAAAAAGAAGACAACTGCCGCATATTATGTAACTTCCACTAACATTTTCGTAGCGAGCTCGATTTAAGTGAGCTTACATCGAGAACTTGTAGTAAATTATAAGCATATGAAATAAATCTAAAGGCTGTACACAAAGCGTGCGGGAGCCCGATAGCGCATCCAAAGCCGGAGGAACGAAAATTAGCATTTTAATAAATACACACCCTTTGCAACATACCGTCTATAAATCCATGCTGATCTTTATAATCAAATTCAAACACATTACTGTTATTCTGTACGCGAAAGCCGCAGTGAAAATTGTTTGCTATTCCTCGTTTATTTGAAAGAAAATTTATATGGACGATTGGCAATATTTTAAATGAGGTAGAAAATTTTCAAGGTACCTAATTTAGTTTTTAAACTAAACATACTTTAGATAAAAAAGCTCTATGTCCTGCTTTTTACATAATTATTGGTTACAGTAGTACCTCCATCACCTTAAAAGTTGTTACGTATCATACTAATTTACGTGACTCAGTTTTAGTATTTCTAAGAAGTTAGAAACAGAACAAATACTTTAAATATACCTAAGTATATATTATGTAACAATAATAATTGAAGGCTACAAAAATACAAATTAAATAGCTGATAAGGCTAAAAGAAATAAATCTTATTATATTCATAATTGGGAGTTTTTTAAGGATGCTTAAAAATGATTTTTAAGTTAAATGCAAGGTTTTATAATATTAGAAAAAATAAGTATAATAAAAAAATGATATAAAACGTAGCCAACCATTTAAATCAGACGAGTAGATCTAAGAAACTTGAGTACCCGGTTTTATGCGCTCCTAATACCTCCTAATACACAGCGCAGGTCCTAATTAGCTGCTATAAATGAAACAGTTAATACAAACGTGCATGAAACTTCTAGCAAAAACTTGTTAGAAATATAAGCAAAATCTTATTTTTATTAAGTGACGACAGAAAAAAGTGTTATAATGTACATGTACAGTTCGGACAATATAACTTTAACTGTACATAATATGTAATTGACGTTCTAATTAAAAATAATTGAATTACTTAATGTCTATTAACACTTGTGTATATGAGTTTAAATAATATACTTGAATCATTAAAACTACTTAGTAAGAAGGCAGCAATACTAAAACATATGTAACTTGAGCACAGTATACATGGTACTATTAAGTTAAGCGACTGGATCGCGGTCATCGTAATCTTGGATAAGGGCTGCTGCATAAATCAAGGGGTGACGCCTCGGGCCTTCACTTTATCTACTGCGGGTGACGCTGGCCCGACATAGACTAGAGAAACTAGAAGTGATTAGATTATTCATCTAATCTTCTAATATACAAAAATCTCGTGTCACAGTGTTTTAGTTTTAGACTAAGTACGTATAACTTTACATTTCCATTCTTCTACCCATATCATATTTTTAAATAGTGATTTAAATGCGGGCGGAGCCGCGTGCATTCCATAATTTTATTTTTCGGTAATTAATGATCACAAATATTTATTTATTACTACAATGAGATAACCAATATAAGCAACATTATTGCTCTTTCTCTCTCAACAAGTGAAAAATTGAGTATAAAATAAATTATTTCAACACACTTTTATATAAGATCCTTGTGCGGTGCATTACGATATCCCGGTAATAGATATATTCAAAAAATAATTGGTAGCCTGAGATAGGAAGCGGCTGATATATACCTATTTATTTATTAAGCAATGTATATTTTATTATAGAACTAGAAGAACGTTATAGAAATAGAAAAGTAGCTTTAGTTACCCTTTGATAATGTAAAAAATCTTCTTTAGTTAATTGTTTAAATGAAACATTATAGCTAGGTTTTTTTGCTAGCAGCATGTGTATATACAGTAATAATATTTATGGGAATAGCCTCTAATTAGCTTGTTTCTGAACAATCAACACGTTCGAAGTCGATCAAGGAGACATAAATTCAATTCAATTGTCCGTTTATTTATATTTACTTTATAAATATATCAACTTCCAATCATCAACATCAGTTATAATAAATTAAACTTTAAATGTTAATTACTCCTAGTCTTCTATCATTGTTCGTTTTTTTAACTTTATGTCTGTAAAAGAAAGATAAACAGAAAATAGGTAAAATATAGTTTCATTAATTGATGATAATATTTTGTATCAATTTATTTCGTAAAAAAATACTACCTCTAATGTAAAAAATATGATTGAGATCAATTATTATAAATTAATGAAATTACTTGTAAGAAGACTTGAAAGATCAAATACATGTTAAAACAAAATACAATATACCTTCTGAATAAGTCATCGACTTGTCTATTTACTTTTCAAGTGCATGGCAGAAAAACTTATAAGTTGGACAGCTTCTAAATATGTAATTGTAAGCCATTATATTTCTTGATACGTTGGAAGAGAGCCTTATAGCAACTACTATATACGTTTCTCAAAATTCATAGTACGTACTATAAGTAACAGTTAATATTGTCAGACTCTCGGTCTGACAATATTATATAATCTGGGAGAGAGAGAGAGAGAGAGAGAGAGATTCGGACTTATTCAAGGAAATGAAATGCCCCCAGCGGGACTCGAACCCGCAACCTCTGGCGCAGAAAGTAGGGTAAATACCAACTGAGCCAAACGAGTCGTCAAATAAATACTTGAGAACGAATCTAAAAAATAAATAACGTATGAATTTATGTTTTTCCTATTCTAAAAGGCTATTCAATGTAATAAAAAGGTGAGAGAGAGTGTAATAAATAACTTATTTAAATTTAAAAATAAAACTAATTTTAGAAAAAAAGACATGTCCCTTCAGATATATCTACATCCGTGTCCTATAATTGCGGCCCGCCTCGCCCCTGAACACCTCTGACCTCCTGAAACTTGCAGCCGATCACAATAATTTATTAACGTACCGCGATTTAGTGCAGCCAAGACAATGGAAAATAGTCTTAATTATTTATTGATAGATTAAAAGCAAGGACAATCGTGAATTACTTATCAGTGTTCATTATCGAGCGTTTTTATTAGATATTTCTGAAATACAATTTAGCGTTAATTTGCGTTATTTAATTCTTAATATAGTAAAATTTACTATAATTTTAATCATTTGGTTTGTTAATATTTCACTCTATTCGAATTTTATGTTATATGTTATACTATTAGAAAACTTTTTATTCGCTTTAGTCATTTGTGATTTATTTCATAAATAAACACATTTTTAAAACTTTTTTTTGTCAATTTAATATAGTATTATTTTTATTAATAATACAACTTAATACAAATATACTACAATTTGTATATTTTCGCTAACATTATAATATATACGAATATGCGATTTTTCCTTCTGTCACAGATAATTTTTTTGCATAATATTCCATTTATGGGACTTTAAAAGGTGTTAGTGAAGGACGGAGAATAAATAATATTAATTAAATAAAGTTATCTCATAAATGCAGTACAGCTGTTGTTATGTAAGTTTTATCTTTACAAGATCAACGAACCTACTACCATGATAAATTATGATTACCTACTTGTATTATAACTTAATTAAATCTAGTTAATTAACGTGTAAACTGCGTACAAAAAATAATATTCAAAATATATTTTCTTTTGTAATAGGTACTTCGTTTTTAGTTATGTTTCAAGCTGGTTTATTAAGGAAACAAAAAAATGATATATTTGAATTAGTTATGATACAGGTTATACAGGATGTTCATAATATTTATTTATATGAATATATTTAATATTTCCAATACACTTTGTATTTTCACATAAAAACTATCATCGGCTACTAGTAAATAATTCTCCGATTTATATTTCACCACTACAATTCGGGACTAGCTAAAGGGCCAAAATTAAATATTATACCAATAAAAGGGATAATAATGGCTTACCCCACATCCGCTGCGCCGATAATTCCTCCGCTAGCTTCCAAATAAATATACCTTCGACATTTTGAAGTTACGCAGTGTTAGAATATTTCATAATAACCTCAGGCGAGACAGGAACCAGCTCGCCCTTCAAACCCGAGCAATAAAGGGAATCCCTCTAAACGTGATGGGCGTCTATGTCCCTTCTTATAAATATCAATTTATACGCCATGTCAAATACGGGTAAAGCCTGCCCATTTTCAGGTTACGAATCGGCCGCCATACGTCTTCTAAGCTCCCGATAAATCTCCATTTTTTCCTTGAAATTTTTACATAGAGCAGACCGCACCGCTGTCGGTAATTACTGAGATAGATGTTTTATGTTGTAAAAAGTCCTTTTAGAACCTTACTTTGCATGTTTTTCCAGTTTAAACAATTCGCATATAAAACCTTCTTCTTGTTTAATTAAAACATTTGAATATGAGCAGAGCACGTACATTTATCCGTATATGCGCAAGTACAGCTGGATATAAATTCAATGATGTTATGGCGAAAATCTTATAAAATACGCTCCCGAAAGCATGTTTAAACATCCTTTACTTTATAGCTTATATACACAGCAGTTGAAACACGAATTCCACGCGGCGTTACTCCATTCGTGAAACGCGAATCCAAGTTGACATTAACATTCATTAAATACCGCTCCGGACTTAAATTTAGAGTCAACAGACAAAAATAGAGCGATATTTTAAGAGGATTTACGGTACAAATATATGTTAAGTTTGTCAGATATATTATATTTGGGACCAACCCCAAGATGAGGGGGTACGTGAAAACATTCGGCTACGTGCCTCAGCATAATGCCTTTGGAAGGGCGCTGAGGATGCTAAGCTTCCGTAATTCGTCTTCTAGGAATCCCTAATTTGAAATGTGGATCTTGACATACCAGGAGGTAAATAACTGTGATGCAGAATTAGAATATTGTTTAATATGTACCTACCTACTTGTAAAATTTCAAAATTGAGATAATTAATTTGCGTTTTCTGTTATCTGTTTTCTTTGAATAATAATAATTTATAATTAGAAAAATAACTTCCTCTGAAAATTTATTAATTAGAATTTATATTAGGTGTATATAGAGAAGTCACAAGTCACTTAAAAATTTGTTGTAGTACATTTTTGTTATTAAGATATTATTTAAAACCAATAAACATTTCATAATAACATTATATTTCCGCTTTTGATTCGATTCACATATAAGATTGGTCATAAGTTCTCCCACGTATGCCTATGGAATGTGTATTTATTTATCGATACACCGTTGTCCTACATACGAGACTTCCGTCGCCCGCGCTACTTGCGTTCCACACACGCGGGTATCAAATTGCTTATAAAAAGATGACACTAATGGAAAATTTAATAATTTTACATTAATTTTCCTTTATAAAGAATTTTTCTTTCAAATATATCAGAGATTGAGTTTAGATAATTACTTCATCAATGGCACTTCTTACAAAGGAGAAGACGACTAAAAATTAATGGGAATGACATATTTTGGCCGCGTGACATGACGCCTCAATGCTTATCATAATAATGCATCTAAGTTTTTGTAATTGATAACGTCTGTAGAATGTTAATTTATCTAACCCCTTTGATTATACATACGTTTTAATATATACAAGTATAACGATATTCTTATTTTATATTTAAGCAGGTGAGAAATATAAAAAAGGCACCTACATGATTTATTGTAATTTTATTTTACTTTTGTGGGTATTTGGCCGGTTTATTAAAACAAATACTTTACATGGGTAACTCTTGTAAAAAAATTACTTGACTTTTAAATAGTGGACGGTGAGAACATTATAAGATTTTTTTTATTAGTAGTAAAGTCTAAAGTCTCGAGTCTGTCCACCCATCTGAGAAAAACTTCAAATAATTCCAAAAATATCTAAACTAAATCGTTAAAAACATAAAGTTTTTCTTCATTAATACGCCGGTAGCGCTGTGTAAAATTTCACAACTTGTTTGGGATTAGCTACAAAGCGGAGGATATCTTAAATGCGGATCTGCTGTAACCAAATTCGTGAGCGCGGATTTATGAGTTTATTTATCATTAACAAATTATTATTACAGGGATTTCACTTTTTTGCGGCAATATTTTAACTTTTAATGGAATTTTTAATTACATTTGAAACATGCTTTGTTACAAATTTACGCTACTATTAGGACATCAGAAAATTAACAAAGTGTTTTATTATGAGTGAAAAAATGTACTGTTTTAAAATTACTGTTGTAATTCATGAATACTTCAACTTATGTATTTTTAACATATTTCTTCAGCTTTCTGTTTTAGGAAACTAATTTTTCTAGATAAAATATAATATCTAACTACTTATATTTATTTTGTAACTAATTTTTGTATCAAAAATAAAATCCCTCGTGAACAGCCGGATTTTCCGTGGCAATAGAGAAGTAAGGGCGAGCGAGGCCCATCTGCGCCCGCTTCCAAGATTCAATTAAATTTTTACTGAAGATAAGCACGCAGCCGTAGAGTGCTGAACTATTACGTGTTCGAATAACAATGGCACCTAGCTATTGAGATAGTTATTGTTTTTATTGAAAAATATTTCAAATAGGTTTTATTAGAGATACCCATGTGTATTAAAAACATAATACCTTTTGTTTTGCTAATTTAGTATTAGAAGTCCATATTATTTTATAAATTTAGTTGAGTAAGACTGTTATTTACTAAAAATAAAATTTCATTTGAAAAACATGTACACAGCACCCATCTTTTTTTCGAAATATACATAGTATGTTATATATTCTTACGTTATTTATTATTACATATTATATTATATAATACAGGTAAAGGTAGAACATTAAAAAAAACAGTTTAATAAAGAAAAAAACTAACAAATTGCGCTGCGAAACACTCTACTTTCTTTATATCTATGTATATAAAGTAGTTATCAAGTAATAAATTATGTATTTTTATTTTAAAGGTATTCTATTTCTATTGCTATCGATAGCAAGTAGCAACTAAGATGCTATCACAACACCTAATAATTGACTATGCCAACCTGGAGCGCCGCTCGTAAATGAAAAATAAACATGCGTCGAGCATTATGTGCGATGTCACACGAATTATCACCGTTGGAGCTCACATACATACATA
Source organism: Boloria selene (assembly GCA_905231865.2). Taxonomy (NCBI): domain Eukaryota; kingdom Metazoa; phylum Arthropoda; class Insecta; order Lepidoptera; family Nymphalidae; genus Boloria; species Boloria selene. The sequence continues at coordinate 8,900,683 of HG993142.1, forward strand.
CATATATGAAACAGTTTTTAGATTGACATGTAGTTAAAAATGATGATAAATGTAATGATTTTTTTTCTTTTTATTAGAATGCTGTATTGTTTGTATTTAAACCTTCCTACGATCAACATTTGCTTGTCCGTCCGTCTATTTTAACGCTTATAACTTGCGAACTACTCGTCCGCTTTAGATTTTTGATCTTTCGATGAAATAATACCTATAGTGATTGTACCTATTTTACATTCTTTTTATTATTAAACATAATTTAAATTAAAAAGTTATGGCTTTTCATCAAGTCATAAAAAACGATTCAACTTAAACTGACTGTTGACGCGTGAATGTTGATTTACATGCCTACATTTTTATTAATATTAAAATTAATCACACAAACATTAATACTAGCGGCTATATTTGCAAGGTTAAAAAAATTAGTCCATATATACCTATTACAACATCATAATAATAATAACATCATAATAATTATATCGTGTATTATAATGTAATACCTATTACAAGAAAATACACTGTGTGATTTAGGAATTAGCGAATATACCTATCTATTTTATAATATTCGCCACAGACAGGCACACAGAAGTGGTAAGTGACTTTGCTTTATACTATGTAAAAAGTAGGGTTTGTGTCCAAACTCTCCTTATTCATTTTACACTTATAGTCTGGTGTGGCGAGAACTCGAAATGACCCATGAGAATTTAGGCGCAGCGGACGTAAAGTGTAATCCCACCTACTTACTAACTCCAGAGTGCGACTGACAATCTGGTTCGTGACTCGTTCCAGAATATCTAGATGATCTGCTAGCATATGCTAGTTCTAGTCGAAGCAGTTAAGTACAGTATATACGATATAATATAACATTAATATAGAAATAATAAATAGATAGATAAATAAACCTCTACGTTCTAACTCAACCATTTCTTTGGATCAAGTAACTACCATATCTTTGGATTTTAGCTTAAAAGATACTAAAAGAAAAATTGGATTACATTACAGGCTTACAGACATTGGAAGCAATGCACCTTGACCTTTCAGTCATCCCACAAACAGGGACTATCAATTTTACTTAAAATTATAATAATTAAGTCAATGCGATAGCAATCTTTAAATAAACAAAATTAATTTTCAATTAGATTATCTAAAGAGTATTTTCAAGATATCTCACTTATAATTTCATGCGCAATTACGTAAACAGGTTATCACACATTTAATAAGGTAAAACCAGTTGTAAAAGGAATGTCTTGACAAGTACAGTAATTATTTAATGTCAGTTGATTTATTTTTGTGATTTATTAACTAATATACATAAGCATATATCTAAACGGAAATATTATTCTTATGACATTTAGATTTTTGATTTCTCGATGAAAAAATAACTTTAGTGATTGTAACTATAAAAAAGTTTTCTTTTCTATTCTTTTTATAAAACACTAGTGGAACCCGCGGCTTCGCTCGCGCTAAATCTAGGGACTAACCCGAGCGAAGTGGGGGTGAGTCGCTTGTTTAAGATAAACATTTCCATCATACATTACATATGTGTAACTCTAGCGGTTTTGGCAGCGCACGCCGGAATAGCTCGCAGGTGATAGATTTTTTACTACTTACTTGACACTTATCGTCATATTTGTGACAATTCACACAATATCTTTATAAATTGTAGCCTATGTGTTATTCTGATGTATAAGCTATATTATTGTAAAGTTTCATTAAAATCCATTCAGTAGTTCTTACGTGAAAGAGTAACAAACATCCATACATCCATACTTACAAACTTTCGCGTTTATAATATTAGTATGGATTGTGACAATTCACACAATATCTTTATAAATTGTAGCCTATGTGTTATTCTGATGTATAAGCTATATTATTGTAAAGTTTCATTAAAATCCATTCAGTAGTTTTTACGTGAAAGAGTAACAAACATCCATACTTACAAACTTTCGCGTTTATAATATTAAGTATTAGTATGGATAATTTAAGTTAAAAAACTATGGCTTTTCATCAAGTCATAAAAAACGATTCAACTTAAAGTGACCGTTGACACGTGAATGTTGATTAACATACCTATATTTTTTATTAATATTAACATTAATCACACAAACATTGATACCAGCAGCTATATTTGCAAGGTTAAAAATCCATAAAAATTAATCATTTTGTTAAACTTCTTTTTGGTTCAAATAGCCTAACTTGGTTTCAAGAAAAAAATCCTCATACTGTATAATCATTATTTATTCAATAACGAAACATTACATCCTATATCGCTCAAAACAAATTACCATAGGAAAGAGATTCAAAAGTTTCCCTACACTCATACCCATTATAAGTTTTCCAAGAAAAACGCTTTTACACACGTCGCTCGCTGTTTTTTTCTCAGCGCACTTTTCTAAGTGCTATAAATCTCTCTCGTAAATAATTGAAACGATATTTTATGCCAAACATCCTGCGGGTAGGGAGTTGTCGCGGGTTCCACCTGCCGCCCTCTTCTAACTTGTACCACTTCGACTTTAATTTGGTTGCGTAATGTATTTTCAATTACATTTAAAGTAACCCTGATTTGTGGTTGAATGAAAATTGGATAAATTTTCGTTTTAAATTTAAGAACCAGATGATTGAGTTATTGTAAAAGAACATATTTATTTAAAAAATGGCATTAATATAAAACATGTTATACTATTTTAAATAGTAATATAAAACTTAAAGACACTAATGTACATACATTTCAGACTATTGTAATAATATATATTTTTAATTTACTTGATTGATTGATGAACGCATCATAAATATTAAAAAATAATATTTTATATGCAACTTTGACCCTGTTATAATATATTATATATTATATCTGTTAGATATATAATAAAAATTCGACACTATAATACATAATTTGATTTAAGGTCAATGCTATATTCAAATATATTTTTAAGAGAAGTTGTCTGGTAATATTGTGCTCAAGATTGTCATGACCATGGACGTATTACCTAAGGACCAGTCAAAAAATACAAATGCATGAAAACACTTTCAACCATTTGAAGTATAACGCACACAAAGAATTGACACAATACATCAAAATTCACTCTAATGCTAGTGCTTGAACGTAGTCGATAAAATACATACATCAATGACATTTTAAATATTAATAATAAATATTGTTTGATTTTTCGCCGACAATCAAACCCAGAACGTTCGAATGGGAAAGAAAAGGCGTATCATAAATAAGCTGTAAGGCAAAGAAAATAAAGGGAGAATAAAGGTGGGGTAAGCTTCCGGTATTTATATTTTAATTATACTAAAATAAGCAGGACATTGTTATGAACTTTTTACTCAATTATAGTTATTATAGACTTCAAATTTTTTGTTAAGAATTTCTTTTCTCTTTCGAGAAGGATCCCTAGGAAATCTAAAATTTTGTGTAATTTATGTGTTAAAATAAAATAAAAATTAAGTACACATACTAATTATAATTTTTGCATTTATAATGTTTTTATTTAATTATAAAAATATTATTATAAATTTATTGTCATCAGATTGTAGGATACTGCGATAAAAGTATTTTATGTTATTGTACTGTACAAATAACATCCATTATTCGCTTAGTTATTTCGTCAAATATCGATATATTTTTCGACATTGTCAAGCACTAGTCGATGTCAAATGGACTTACTCGACGGTTCTGTCATTTGTTTTGAACGGTATAATCCAGCCATTTTATGATGGTTGTCAGATGTCAACAATACATAGATATATCGACTATATTTAACATAGTTGAATAATACGAAATTTTATTTTACATTTACTCAAATTTTGTGATAAATAACATTAAATGTAATAAAATATATTACTTACAAGTGAAAAGAAATAGTGCTGCTTCCGCTGCTATAGTTTTTACACCATCTAATAGAACATTTAGTCATTTTTGGGAGATGTTTTGTTGACAAGTAAGTGCTTGAGACTGACGTAAAATCAAACGGCCAGGCCTAAAATATCCTGATTACTGTCAAGGCCGGTAAAGGTACGTCAGCTTATGTGTCTCGTCCTTAGTTAATACGTCTATGGTCATGACTTATTATAATATGTAACTTATACAAAATCACGTAAATTGGATCAAATCTCACAGAGTAATCGATGTAGTACATACATAAAAAAAAATATACCGATCGAATTGATAACCTCCTCTCCTGCGGAAGTCTGTAAAAAACAAATAATTTTTCATATTACTGAGAAAATCTATATTTTATTTAGTACGCTCAGGCCGTAGTAAGTTTTGTGTAGTGTGTTTAATAAGCGAGTAGCAAGTTTGTAGCCCGTAGATTGACAAAATTAATGAACCTACCTTTAGAAAAATATGTCTACGTAGGTGCAAAATAAAAATAAAGGACTATTTTCGGTCATATTTCAATAAAATTTTGAAAGGAAAGTAATATTTTTTTCTTACTACATATTAGGTAGGTAGGTACTTCTTAAAAGATTATCTTTCTGGTTGCGACTTTGCACACGATGTTGATAAGTCGATTAAAAGTTGCTTTACCGTAAATGTAGAATATATTTAATTACGATATTAGAGAAATACTATATTTTATATAAATGCACTTAATTTGTTTATAAATCAACTTTTTTGACATTTTTGTACAAAATATTATTGAAAATAAATAATAATTGTTGCCTGCAATCACTTCATTAGAATGAAGTAGATGCATTTTATTTAAGTATAAATAATTAAGTTTTTGAGTACCTGTAGAACTTAGACGAAAAAATAGTGTAGTATGCAATTTGTAGTTTACATCTACTAAAACATATGTACAGTAGTAATATTATACGTATTTATTATGTAAATATATTTAAATTAATCATATATGAACCTTGCGACGTGTTGTAAATGTATTAAAGACCATACAAGATCAGATAATATAACCTTCGTTGAAACCACAATATTCGCTGTATAATAAATAAAAGCTCATTTTTCACGTCACATAGGAAATTTATCATTTTGTTTAGCTTTTTACTTTTTCTCCCTCTTTTTGTGGATCTTGGGTAAAACACCATTTATTTCTCCATTCGACATAGAATAACCTTTTACGTTGCTTGACGGAGGACGGATATCGCCTCGTGATATCTGATAATAAAACGCCCGAGTTGCTTCAATTTACATGATTTTAAACTTGATTTATACTTTTATATCATTTAAAAATATTACTTTACATACTTACTAAATATTACATGTAAGCAAAATTTAAAGGTAAATATTGTAAATAGTACCTATAGGATATAATTGCAAATAATGACTCCATTTTATTAAGTATTGAATTGCAGTACTCGTAACAGGATAATATTTGTATTGAAATGGATTGAATCATTTTTATATAAAACATACGTGCCCCATTAACAAATAGTTAAGAACTAAAATCGTAAATTATCAAGTCATATTGTTTACACACAGAATGTATTAACGAAACGTTAAACATTTTTAAAGCCTTTAATTTTCTCATTCATCGAGCGTTACGTGACTAATGAAGCGGATTCTCTTTGTCGATACAGTTTTTAAACCTGAATGGATTTTGTGTTTCCTTCTAAATGCATTATTTTTTACAAAGCAATAAGTCATACGTGTAATGAATAAGGGTAATTTGTTTTGGGTCCTTCAAAATTTATGGACAATATCGGGGCTTTTTACAGGCGTTTTTCTCCTCATTCCGCTATTGTGATCGCCTTAATCCGAGGCCAAAGTTTTTTATCGTCCTCACCACTGACACTTTACGAGTTATTAATTGGTTGTCACAAGTTTATTTATTTCTCTATTTTGACAGTGGAACGTTTTTCGTCGTACATTATGGAGGCCGGATTGAAAATCTATCATATTCAGGTTGTCGTAAATTCGCCATGATATAGTGCGTTACACGGTAATAACTCTGCGAATGCGTCGACTAGTGCGGACGGATGTGACGCGCGTTAAATAATGACGTTGGATATTAAAATGGCCACCGAATATGGATTTTTGGGATTGCTCTACTGATTATGTTTCAACCATACTATAATATACCTATATAGCAAAAGTTATTAAGTAGTCTATGACATGTTTATAACGCTTGTTTGTTATGCACTCGTTTTAGTATACAATTGGTATTGTAAAGAGGAATAGAGAGAAAGAAAGAGAGAAAGAGAGAGAGAGAGAGAGTAATCGAGGTAGAAGTCGAGACATTCATTCTGTGTAATATAAAAGATTTCGAACTAAGCAAAATAGGTTTGCTAAATTCGCATCAATTTCGCATCAGCAAAAAGCTGCAAACATCAAAGAGTAACCAAACACCCTAAATGTACATTGAATTGATACTTAACCAAATTTTACTTTTTGTGATCGTTAAAGTATGTGCAGATGTCGATCCTCCCTTTTTAAGGAGACCTCTTAATTAAAAGCTCTACGTATATAAGCAAGAAGAAGTTAATTTCTGGCCTCATTACGACTTTTGCTTTACTAGTTGTTGTTTGAAATATGATTTCTTACTAATTTTGGGGCTTGTAATAATAATATTTCATACAATTAATAATATTTGTGTGATAAAAATATATTTGATTGCGGTTTTTTATAAAAAATGATCGAAAAGTGACGTAATCAATTTTGTTAGTGACGTAACATTTCAGGAGAGTATGGATACAGTTTCAGTTGAGGAGATTGAAGGGTAAGTAAATTTATTACTTATTTTATTAAATATATTTTAGTACACTAAATTGACTTTAAGCACAAATCGAAAATTTATAAATGACTTAGTACCTATATGGTTGTGACTTGTGATGAAATATGTTGTTTGTTTTGTATAGTAAGTCAGTGTTACTTAATAGGAGGCCGATTTATAATGAAATAATTTGTGAAAACTTATCATCACTATATGCATAGTATAAAACAAAGTCGCTTCCCGCTGTCTGTCTGTCCCTATGTACGCTTAGATCATTAAAACTACGCATTGGATTTTGATGCGGTTTATTTTAATGGATAGAGTGTATTAATAGGAAGGTTTATATGTATAATACACTAGCGGAACCCGCGAATTCACTCGCACTATAAGGGACGAACCCGAAGCTGAGTCGCTAGTAATAGATTTTGTAAATATCTAAATCTAATTATGAATCTAATTGTTTAGTACTGTATATCTTTAGTTTGTAATGTTCTTTTATTATGTACCAACATAATTTTGCTTCAACGAATTTTGTGATAAATATTAAAAAAAATTTAGTAATACGAATTGATTACTAAGAGTCCATAACAATAATTTCCATCTTAGATATGATACGTTGGTATGTTTACTATTTATCGTATAAAAGAGCTTGATTTTCTCATCTTCTTATCAGAGTTACCTAGTTCCTAATGATATATATTATGCATTCTGAAGTTCGTTAGAACCGAGATAACGCTTTCTATACTTAATCCAAATTCTCGTTACAAACACCCTCAAAACGTTACGAAATGTATATCAGAGCTATCTTTTACGCAACGCTACATTTATAATGAATGTATGTGCAAAGGTCTGTATGCTATATCCTTCTTATGTGGGTACTTTTTTTTAGCCATAAAGCATTGTTGGCTGCTTTATTCCTTGATTTATAAGAGACGTTGGGAAGACAAATAGCTGGATTGTGTTCCAAATTTTTAAAGCCACATTTCGTTTCGCGTATACTCACACCCCCTCTGAAATACGTTAGAGGATCTGATTATATCGATAATTGCTAGAAAGACATTAGGATAACTAGTATTGGTAAAAAAGCAAAGATTCTACTCATTACCTATTAGTATAATTAAATTAATATATTTAATATAAATAAAATAAAAATTAGATAGGAAAAATATTTTCATGATATTACATGAAAATCTTTTTACTAATTCAATGTTTACTGTAATAGAGATCTTTATGGATTATTATAATTACTTAGATTATTAAAATTTTGAAATATTTAAACGTTAATTAGTCATAAAATGAAAATAAAATCAGATAGCAGGATCAGTCCTTTGTAATTTAAATGAAGAAAGTAGTGAAACCCTTATAAAAATGTGTTTTTCTAAAGACTTTCTGCATCTTAAGCGAAGCGCCACCTATCGGCTCGTTAGAGATTTAATGGGAAATTCTCTCATTTCTATTGGTCTTACGCCGGGATTTATTCGCGCTTCGAAACTTTTTCCACACAATTCAGCTTTCGCGGATTTATGTCAGCATAGTAATTGATCGCGGTTTCTTCGACGATAATGTAACTCTGGTTTTTTCTAAAAGAAAAAGCATTAGATAGGTATACTTTTTAGTACAGAAAGTAGATATTTGTAATAACTAATTAACAACAACAACTACATCATAATGTATTTTATATAGTTTATTGAAATTAAAATCTTAAGAAAAACTGATTAAGTTTTTTAAAACCGCGATGAATTTATAACCTGTTTTTATATATTTACATATTATATACTGCTATTATTTTTCGGTTATCTAGATATTACATATACAATAGATATCTATTGCAAGTTGCAAATTAGTCGATTTAGCCTAATGGGTCTATTTATTCAACTTATTTCAATTACAGGCGACAAATCGCTATCAGATGCTCATCTTTGCATTTATTGCAGCTATCGCCATCAAACTAACCAATAAAAGTCAACACTTAACTACGATCGCGACTTAATTTTTACCCCATAAAGGCACCCCACGAATCGCGATACGGTATGGAAATTCGCCGCCCGTCGTCGGCAATATTCGACAATATTCGGGCGAACGTGCGTCCCGCGTTAAATTGCCTATTTATTCTTAACTTCATATATTTCTATACGCGTGTTGTCTGCGCAAAGCGATATTTATTGTTTGACCGTTATTGCGTCAAATGACGTATTGGTTGTACGTAGTCGTATAGGTTAAGAATGGTTTAGGCGTGACGTATTTGCTAGCTCACTTAGATGCTTCTGGCAAGTGCTGACGAGAATTCTGTAGAGCTGACTACAATTTTAACTTGACAAATTTATTTCAACTTGCCAACAGATTTAAAATAATATTATTTATGATTTTGAGAACAAATTTAGATACTTCATTAACTTATCTAATATATCATCGAATATATATTACGTACATTCTTTGAAGAAGAATTTATGTACCATAATTAGGTTTGACTTTTGCCCAAAATAAAATGTTGTCTTTTCATTCGAAGTAGATATTTTCTTAGAGGGAATATAATAACGAATACAGCATAATGGCGTTTTCTACTTACAAGTATAATAGTGATTTTTGTATTAAATACTTTCCTAACGTCTGTAGGGGAGTAATGAATGCTGGTTATTTATGAGCCGCAGACTGGCAGACGATAGATAACGTCCCACCCAATATCATATCGCTATTACATTCGGTTACTGAATGAATTATGTTTGCACTGTTGCTGTAAGTGTGTTATTTCAGGTTTAAATTAAGAACTTGAAGCTTCTATATGTAACCAAGTATGTACCTATAAAACCATTGCACAAGAAATAATCGACTAAGTTGTATAATATATTATCATACAATCTTAGATCCATGAAAATAAGTAGAAATAAGTATTCACTATCTATCTGCAACATTCCTACTTTTCATAAAAAGCTTATATTTTACAAAACGTACAGTTAAGTTGTATCAAAAGACAATTAAGTTAAAACGATACATTGATACTAAAAAAGAAACTCCCATTTTACGCTTCAGCGAGAGAATAGGAATAAGTTGACAGGGACTTGGTCTCTGAATTATGTTTCTCAAGATAAACGACATGGGCGAAATGAAGTCGCGACCCCCATCCCCTCCCTCTAAGGCGGAACATAAATTGTGAAGAAAAATCCGCGACGGTTTCGCTCCGAACGTGTGATTTGTTTTATTAATTGAAGTCGTTGCGGTTAAAGTTTTATTTGCTTTTAATACTTTGTCCCTAATTTGTATAAATATTTGGACACGTAATGTTTTGGCAAACTGTAATCATTATTTTTATATGTCACTTACGATATATTTCTTGGGAATAAGTGTTTTGATAAATGGTAAAAGATAATAAGGTTTGACAAATTTATTGTTTTTCTCAAAAGACTGGATGAGGCTTATAGTTAAATAAGGTCAATTATGAATAATTTGCTCTAAGGCTCTTTTGATAAGATAATTATTATACTGATAATAGGGTTATAAAATTGAATCACGTAACAAGACACTTCTTTTTGACTAATCTTCAAAGGAAATGACGTGGAAATGTCATAACTAAACAGTAAACTTTAGTTAATAAACATTTATTTGGCACCATCATCCATAATAATGGATAGTAAATAATCATTTCGAAAGTGATTTTCGCTAATAGCCATCTAACGACTCATAATCGTGTCGTTTGAGCGAAACTTTGTCGAGTACCTACTACACCCTTTATAATCAATCGGCCTTTTTACTGTTTTTCTTACATTAATAATGGCTACTATCTCCTGAAAGGAATCTTCGCTGACCTGTATTATTGTCATAGGGAAATTTACAGCTCTCATTTATTTGCCGATGTCCCCTCTTATTTTCCGTTCGAGGCCAATTCGATAGACGCTACTGTTGAAAATTTTTCGTAAGCAGCAATACATCTTGTCGCGAGTCCTATCTTTGGGCGAACATTCGACGGCCGCCCCTACACCGCACTCAAAGATTATTATTTGTGTAAAAGATACGACAACTAGTAGTAATAAATATTTTTTTAACCCCCTTGATTGTTAGTTTCTATAAAAATAAAAACAGATATGTTTGTTTGGATAAAAAGCTAAAATCTTACATATTACTATGTAGAAGTTTTTTAAAACTATTGTAATAATTTTACCGCGTGGAATGATCATCTGTATTATTGTAAAGTTACCAATAGATGGTGCTGTAATGCATCAATTTCTGCCACTTAACTGATCGCCTACTTAAGATTTTCCTCTTAAATTAAAACTTAAATTAGAAATAAATGTACTTAATTTCTTATGTAGAAGGAAGTATTCCTTCATCACTACTAGGCAGAATAATGTAAAGTAGCATTGTGTCACGTCTATAATTTGCTTGAGCTTTATTGCGCCCCCTTGTCCTCGGTCCCTTCCATCCTAACGTAGCTGAAACCACTTGTGCCAATTTTCTTAGGCACTTCTTCTACTTAACGTTGTCTTTAATATTTACGATTATAATGAGCATTATTTTTGACAAATAAAAAAAATATATACCTACTCTACTTTCTAATGTGTATTACTAAAGTTAATGCACCTAATTAATTAAATATCACAATATCTTTGATTTCACTGTATAATAATTTCGCTTTCATACAGCTGTGCGAAGTAGCCATTTGTAATAAATAATGAAATATCCATTCTAAGAAAATATAAACACGTGTTAGAATGTCGACAAAGGACTCGTAAATTAACAAAAAAAACCCTTTATGTGTTTTTAAAACGTTGCATACATCACAATGAATTAAAGAGTCGTATTAAAAAACGAAGTAACACGAACTCGAAATGAGAAACTCGGCCGAAAAAAACTGAGTCATCCGCGATCATTGTCCGTAGTTCTACTTTTATTTCTTGTCACATGTAGGTAAATTATTTCCGAGCGTCATAACTCTGGGCCTCGACCTAAGGCCACGGCCACACAGAGCCCAATAAATCTCGCCTGTCTGGATCAGGTGACACCACCTTCTTTATGTTTTTTCCCAAGCCATTTTACGGAAAAGATAAAAATCTTTACATATTTTGACGCTGCTTTACGGGGCTTATTCTCAAATTACGCTCGTCCATTATGTAATACTAAGAACAAAACAGTTTTTAAGTTGTGTCCTGATATTGTGTTCATCAGAATAGAACATGTTTAATGATTTAAGTAGAAATTTATGTCACTTGGTAGGTAATAGGTAAAATAATTATTTTTATTCATATAAAATAGTTAATTATAGGTTCTACAAAGTACCATCCTACCTAATAAGTCTTCTTTATTTTGTTAATGCTTTGAAAAATAAAGATGTATGATGCCAGTTATCTGTATTCTCTTATTAAAATATTTTTAAAACACTACCTAGTCAGTGTAAAAGTTTAAAATTTTATTTCTTTTTCCATAAAAATGTGCTTGTGGGCATATAAACGATTTAGTCGCAGAACTGCGACATACCACTCGCATCAATCTCGGTGTTTGCTTAAACGACCCTAAATGACAATGCATAGATTTAAAAAAATACGAACTGAGAAGAGAAAAATTAGTGCACTTTTCCATTGCCCTGGATCCACGAATGCCGTCGAAGAATTACTGCGCATACGAGCGATGTATAAAACATTAGTAGATACAGAAAAGTACCGAAGCGTACTGACTGGCGTCTATGTACCGTACACCACACTGGGCAAAACGAAAATATATTACTTTTGCGAAGATTTAGGAGTGTTTGGACCGAACAATAATGTCCGGCTTTTGTGGAAAAAGATAGATGGCGATGCATAGGTTACATGAAACGAAGTTTTTCTTTTGTGAACGAATGAAACTTAGTGGTTATCTAGTATTATTAATAATATTTATGTTTTAGATAATTACTTACGTTACTTATAGGTATTTGTTGTTATATTTTGGAAAAACTAAAATATTTTGTTGATATAAATAATATTGGTACTATATTCAGTAAATTTTAATAAGTCCTTTTATATAACGATATAGTCGTACAGCCTAAACAAACACTTTAATTTATATAATATTTCGGTGTAAGATAGATAATTAAAGCAGGCATCATATATAAGTATTATTATAAGTTTATATTAAATAATTTTTTATACATTTCTAAAAATTGATTTGTAATGTATGAAAAGGTAATCTATGTAAATAGCATCTACACTGCTCAAACATATCCACCCCTATGCAAGTCACAGTTTATCGAATTGAATCAAATCAAATTGCATTTCTATTGTTTTATATCGATATTGACACATAATCGATGTTATTATTCTATACAAACATAAAAAAAGAGAGACGGATGTAACTCGATTCATAGATCATTCGGCTTTCCATCGAGGGGACGTGTACGCATCGTGACTTGAAGAGGAATAGTCTATTACAGTACGGGGCGTAGTACTTGTAGTATACTAATCTGCATATTAACTCCAAACTATCTCTTTTGTTTTATGGCGTCCATTGCTATGGCATTGGATACGGTTTGGTATGAATATAGAACAAAGTAAATATTGATAGTATGTAGGGTTTCAATAAATATATTACGCTTAAGCTCTAACGTTTTGTTGTTGTGTTAAATTAGAAGGGATAGATTTCTTTCCTAAGTAGTTAGAGCTTATTTTTTAAATATTAGTTTCCTAAAACAATTTATAGTTTTTTTCGTACAATTTTAGCTGTCATTTATGACAGGGACAAGGTTTTACAACTGTCTTATACTAAGTAGGTTTACAAAAACTTAACTATAGTATGTTTTGATATCACAAGTCACTTTATTTCTTTAAAAAATTTAGTTGATTAATAAATACTAGGTAACGTGCGCTTCATTTTACTTAATCATTTTAACTAAGATATACTAAAAATAAAATGAAGTAAAAAAATCATGATACCTAATCAAATCTCGTCTAAAATACATTTCGATGATACACTTCTAAGAAATACCTAGAGTTATAAAGATATACAGTCTAATATAAAAAACCTACAAATCCTTTACCTCTACACCTATCGACTTTAAAAGCTCGTATTTGTCATTACAAAATAAAAAGTCAGACTCTTCTAGTAAAAATTCCGCCTCTCTACATCCGCGTCCATAAGTCATTTAACTAGAAACTGAATTTGGTGTGAAGTGGGCCTTTAATTTATTGGATTAAGGGCATCCCGCTAAGGCACCACCTGTGGAACGAGTCGCTTCAATGGCTTAAGCACTACTTTAATTACTTTTATAAAGTGAAGACTCACATTACTCAACTAGTAATTACTATTGCTACCGACTAGTAAAGATATTTAGATAAGGAAGGTAATTGTCTTTTTCGTGATTAATGCCTCCTCGTAATTATTTCCGTTTGAAATTAAAATTGATTAAATGCACTGAAACATTCTGAAATAAATATTAATTAAGAGTCAATAAATTATAATTATTTTAAGTCAATGAATATGTCTTATCTAAATTAAGATAAAATTTAACATTTTAAGGAAAATATTTCTTATTTTTAACATTGGCGAATAATATTATATTTTAATAGTGCCTAAGTCTTCCAATTAATTATTCAAATTTGGAAAAAAATCATAATTTATTTAATTTCATAGTCACTGTCTACCACGGCGCCATGCTCGCGACTGCCGTACCCCCTCCACGCGCGCTCTCCGCCCATAAACATGTCACTTCAGGCCGCATGCCGCGATTTACGACTTCTCACTCTAACTCGTCCATAACTCTGCCAAACAAAAGGGAAAGCTATATGCTCGGCAGTCCCAGGCGAATAGTTTAATTTACACACACAAATGTAATGAAATGAGCTAGTATGCGACTTAAGCGCGAGTATACCAATATTTTTGAGATTAAACTCTATTTTTATGATACATTTGTGAATTTGGTAAGTTTCAATTGAAAACGTATCGGCCATCGATTATATTTATATATTGAAAAGAAAAATGCAAGTTAAAATATTAAAAACTGTAATAGTATTGTCTTAAAATTTTGCATATACTACAAAAACCGTGCGCTCGGTGTATCAGCGGGCCCGTTACGTTTAACTTAACCGTCGGCAAAGAGTGTAATATTTTCATCCCTTTCCAACTCACATTTCCCAGATCGTAAATCTCGAAATGGCCGCATGTAGGTTACGCACGCCATCCGCGAGATTTGAGAGAGAGCACATAAACTATAGTTTTCTCTGTTTTATTGCGTGTTTTACTGCGCGATAAAGGAGACGAGAGTATATCGTTAAAATCAGCTGTTTAGGTTATGCTTCAAACGTGCTCAGGAATGTGGCGAACGAAATGTTCTGCGAGCTGACGGGAATGATGCTCTACTTGGATATTTTTATAACAGGTGCAATGCAATTTTGTTATGTCTTTATTGTACACAAGCTCAAGTTTTCACGTGCATACTTATAATTTCATTAAATTTACAAGTTACTAAATCTTTCTTTTGGTATTGGCCAATTATTAGGTATAATTAATTATAAGGTTAGAATATACTTACAAATAAAAGTTTGAAATTTTATCGTTTACACCACAGGTAAATAAATAATACAAATACATAGTAGGTTTTGCAATGTAGGTAGTTAGGTCTTGTGTGCGTGGCACCCGAACTATGTTCTTCGTAGCAATAACTTTCAGAGCTGGATCGTGTGTTTCATTGACTAAGGAAACATGTCTATTGCAATTAGTCAATAGTAGTATCTCAATTTTATTCATTACGAAAAAAATCTGTTGAAATACAGCTTTCGCGATTTTTGCAAGTGCTGTCGAAAATTAAGTTATAAATTACAAATTAATATTTAATTAATGGACTTATCTACTGATTTGCTTGCAAATATAGAAAATACAAAAAAAATATGCATTTCAAATTAAAGTAGGTATTATTCTCGTAGCTTGTGCTGCCTTAAATATTAATATTTATAAGTTTTTATCCAATACTCAATTGCGGGATTATTACATATTTTAACATTGTTAAATTATTATGTTTTACCTAAGACTATGCTATGCATAGCATGTCGGTCACAGATACAGATTCTTGGGCCTATGAGAATAATAAGAGAAAATGTTTCGCAGATCTCCTTTTACACCATAATACATAAAATATAGTAGGTATAAACTGAGCCAATACTCGAGTACGTATCGGAAACGATCTAAATAGCATTATAGCTACAGTTAAAAGTATAAGATTTTAACAGCTTATCTAAATGCTTAACTTAATTATTCCTTTATCTGTGCTTTAACTGACACAATCATGAATCTTATTTTTATTTGAATAATAATTTTATATGCCACTCACACTCACTTTCGCTTCGATAGGGTTCGTCCCGTACGTTCGTACTCCCTGCCAAATTTAAAGTTTATAGGACAAAAAATTAAGGATTCCCATACAAACTTGCGAGAGCCCTTGGACATCCTTTATCCAGCACTGTCGCAAAAGTTGTTCTTAGCGGACGTCTTCTAACTGTAAACTATCTCTCTGCCAAATTTCAGCTTAACACGTCAAGTGGTTTTCGGTATTTCGTGATGAGTGAGTGATTTTTCGCTTTTATATATTTAGTCTAGTATTTATTTTTTATCATAATTATAATATATATTTCGAAATCATTACTACCCTTAATACCCTTACCAGTCTTTTTAAAATATTGCTTTTAACCAACGTAGTGGATCAATGCTCTTGAGAGACGACTTGTTCATAAAGGCTGTTTAAAAGAATAATATCAAAGAGCTTTATGTATTTTTCTTATTTCTACATTATTTTTATTCTTATCATTAGAAATATAAAGATGTTTTTGTTTAATCAAGCAAATTTTGCGCGAAAACTCTTTGTTGAGATTGATTTTGGCTATTGAATAGGGAAAAAATAAGCTGCACAGTGAAAGCAAGCACTTACATTTACATACATACTAACATTAAGAAAAAAATATAACAAATTAGATAGGAAAAACTACACAATGTTGTCTATAATATTAATATTTATATTAGATATATATATACGAGTATATCTAAAACTAATGTTAAGATTAGTAGCCTAGTGATAAAAATACACTAAATAAAATAACAAAGAAACACAATACCTATATGATACAAAAATAATATTTAAATATAATTTAGTTTTTAAATAAATGCAAAATTTCTATAGTATTACCTATGTGGAATAACACAAATTTTATCAGCTATTAGCGTTTTATAAATATATCTTTATAATTATTATAAAACTATATTTTAAATAAAGTATAATAAACTTTATCAACACTCAAAATGGAGAACAAGACCTTTTGCGCAATGACACAAGTATACCGTGACAGTTGACAAATGAGAATGACGCGTAGGTTATCTCAAAACGAGACTTTGGTGGGGATAATAAGATGGCTCCCAAATACAGAGTCGCTATTGGTCGCGAGTAAAATCTGCCCGAACCGTTATTTCTGTTATTTGGATAGTGGCCCTCGGCAGGTACGTAGATTTAACACTATTGGTCAAACAGTGTCATATATAATTATTTTAAAGATTTTATTTTTGTGTCTTGTATTTAATATTTAGTCATAGCTAATAAATGTTTTTAGACATAAAATATTCTCCCTAAAATGGTAAATATAGATTTTTTTATAAAATCACTCATTCTATGCTCATTTTATCCTCATTCATTTTGAATTTTTTTAAAATTAACTATTTTTGACCTTAGCTTAAAAACAATCATGGTCAGGGAGAGACGCATTGACCATGATTTTTGTTAAGCATTTGAAACGCTGGAAACCAAAAACCAAAATAAATGCGGAAAAAAAGTTTAATTTATTATATTATTTTATATTCCAATAATTTTTTTTAAACGTATAAATTTAATTTAAAAGTATGTTCTGGCGTGACGCTCTGGATGTGGATCAAATCATGTGTGAATCATAAAAAGTGTAGTAAAAAGTAACGATAATAAAAGTACTATTAATAATAATTTCGAAACAGTGAATGAATGATTTAAAAATTATTTTTATTTTATAATAATGTATCTATCATATAATCAAATTATAATTGAGTCATATATTTTTTGATTGTTCATACATTTGAATTTATCATTAAATGGCCGAATTCATAGCATTTAGAATTTCTAGCCTCTATCGGTTGGTCTGTAACCAACCATATCAAAAGAAACCTACAAAGAACCGAAAAAATGTCCATCTAAGAAATCTATTATGGCCGTTTAAGCGTAGATAAGTAATGAACCCGAGCAAAGCGAGAATGTCTCAATAGTTTCACTAGTTTTACATAATATTACAAGTTAAGAATATTTTTTTCTTATCTATAATTGCGACATCAATGAGTGTTAATAAAAATCCCTTAATTAGTTTAGTATTTTACTCCAGTAGCATATTTTCTAAGTTTATTTATTTAAAATTATTAAATTTTTTCACGTTAATTGCATAAAAAATCCTAAAGCGAATCAGCATTATTAAATAATTATTATTTAAGAAGACGTAAAATCTATGAAATTAGAAACAAGAACAAACTCTAGTATTTACTTAGTTAAAAATCTAAATAACCCAAAACCAGTAAAGCAACCAATGTCACTATGACTAGTCAACTGCGCAGAACTATTTTAATATGTGCACTCTTTGTTTCCTTTACTCTCAAACTCCAGTGGAATTACGATTTAATACGGGCGATAAGGCGCAGGTCCTAAAGTTTACCGTACTTTCCAAAACACGCGAGAGGAGTTATTATTATAAGCTACCCAACTCTAGGCTGCTAGTTGGTGAATTCGATATGATGATAAATCTAACTTATTTCATCAATTTCATATATTTTAATAAAAATAATATGCATGTCCAATAACATCACTACGATGACGGTTTGGGATATGACTGTTTTGTAAATGTGACAACACACCTACCCAATATTTTAAAAGATGTTTTAAATACGCAAACTATACATTTTGTGTTTATAAAGCTTTCTGGTTTGCCAATATACAATTGGCTTTTTTGTAATAGAGACAAAATAATGTTAGTATTTATTTAAAAATTCAATCATATGAAATGAAGTTAAGCTCTAACTAAAGAGTTTAATTGCTTTGCACTAATCAACCATATATACTCTGGTGATCATGTAATAAATATTTTTATATATAAATAATACGAAGTAGAGTAGCCTGCACGTCGAGCAATGCGCTATCAACGTCTGGTGCATCGAACGATACACCAAGAAACTTTACGACGCCGCACTTGTTCGGATCGGCCGTGCTACGGGCATCCACGGCCGGTACAATTCTATCGTGCGTTTCGAGACCGTTCAATTAATCGCTGCGATTAACGTTGTCTCTCGGACATCAATGGTGTTGGATTAACAGAGGGTGGTGGTGTCCTTTTCTGTTGGTCGCAGATTTAGTGCGGCGCCGCGGTGTGCGGCGTCGCTTGGCGGGGGGTGCGGCGTCGCTCGTAAAGCATCGGTCGGCACACTCTACTGACGCGCGCCTTGGCGACTACGCGTTGCGTAACCGCGCCATAAACAACACGACGTGCTCGCTCCATACCTGACAGCTGCTAAGAACATCACTAGCCCGCTTGCCCACGTGCGCTCAGCGATCTTATTAAGCATTACGCTTATGCCATATCCAAAACGCTGACACGTGACTTGACGAGTGAAACTCCGAACTTTTTAGTAGAACTGTGAGTTTTGTGAAGAAGTTTGTATCAAGCGGGATGCCGCGACCCCGTTTGCCGACGGCGAACGGCGGCCGCACCGCTTAAGGTGAGTTTATTGCCGATTTATTGCTCCCAACTTTACCCGCTTGGGAGCTGAAGGTCCGAAACAAGTTTTGTTTACTAAACAAACTTTTCACTTTACTTCCTCGTCGTGAGATGACGTTTTGTAATGACGGTAATCGTTTATTAATTGCTGAGGAGTGGCAATAAATAGCCCTACACTAATGACGGAAGCGTTTACGATGTTCATGTAGCTAATCTTGTTTCGATAATATTACTTTACCTTATTAGGAAATGGTAAATATTATTACAAAATGATAAGATCAATGAATATATTGGCATAATTATGAATGTAAGTTATTACTTTATTTTAAAATGGAAATAAACATGGGGCCATATTCAAGAAATGCATAAAAACTTGTGACGCAGTCAGACACATAGCTATACTCAGTATAAAATAATAATAAATTAACTGTTTATAACAAAATTTAATTTTGATGTAATGTATGTAGTTATTAATTTTAACTACAGAAGTAGTTGAAAGTTAGTTACATTGATACTATTCATGTTGTTGACTCATACTTAGTCTTTGAAAGAATCAACAGAATAGTAGGTTTCTAGGAAATTTCCAGTTAAATAGCTGCATAATATATTCAAAACCTTATAAATCCTATGTTAAACCTTGAATTATCACTTGCAGTTAAGTTTACTTAATTGTTTTTAGTTAATTGCTTACTAGCAAAGTGTATGTTTGGCCCGTAAAAAGCTCTATATAGTTATAAAAACGACATCATAAAACGAAACTGCGATAATTAACTCTATTGTCTCACGCGTATGGCTCACTTTTGTATGTCGTGTAGAGTACAACTAATTTACTGTTAGGAGATATAAATTAAAGTTAATCATTAAATAAGTGTGATAAAAAATAGATACCAAGTAATTACTTGTGAAGCCACTGATATCTTTTAGATACCAAATTCCAATTAGATGCAATTTATAATTATTTTTCCGCTATTACTCTATGTCTTGTATAAAACTTAATCTAAACTTACTTTGATAACAATGCTGAGATAATATATTCTTATGTATTAAAGAGGTTATGGATATTAAGTTAATTTACTTTTAAAAATATTTTATTTATGCAATATAGCAAGAAATACCCAAAATGTAAGACTAATGAATAACAAAAAGTATTTATAAATGATTATCTATCAATATATAAAGTTGAACTTTTTAACTGCCTTATGATTATTTTAATTACAGTCACTCTATAATAATTAAGTAATTTCTATGAAATAAATCTAAAAACTACATAAAACGATTATTATATAAAGATACGAACTATATAAAGATTTTATTTTACTATAAATATTTTTCCTATTAAGTAATCTTTTTAGTATTTGTTTTATGGTTAAAATAAACCTATGTAATATAAAATTCTATATAATAAACTATAGCTTTAATAATATACAATCATAGCTGCATATACAGTTGTTTTCGAATAAATAAAGTTTGGTTTATGATGTCCAGAGTAGGAAATATTAATTGATACTTGATGGTTCGATTTTCGCATATTTTTTTATCCTATGCATGTTATTCTTATTTTGGTGTGATTATTATAAAATTTATTTAAAATTAGTACAAGTACGAAATTTATTTTAATACAATGATGAAAATCTATTCTCTATCCATACTATAGAAAACGAGTTAAAAATTAATAAAATAATAAATACGATGTATGTATATAACATGTATCTCTATCTTAGTCTAAACTCAAATTAAGCTTTATTACTATGGTAGAAAGGTCATATCGACGACTCTACTTGCTTTGTATAATATGTAACGTTTAAAAATATGTTTGTTTATAGACTAGTTATTTATTACATACTAATATATTTTATATGATAGAAATGTTCATAATTTCCTCTTTAAAATTAAAAAAACAATGTTTTTCATATTGATCCTAAAAAATGAACATAGGTTTCATATTAATCAAATTTAAAGCAATAAATTTATTATTATATAAAAAGCATTTATGACCAAAGAGAGAGAGAGATTTTCATACTATCCAACAACATTCTAGGTAATAAAATAATATTTTATAAACCAACTATATTTTGTATACTAATATTATAAAAGTTTATCTATAATATCATGTGTAGGTAATTTATGTTTTTGTTATTTTACTTGTATGACTTGAGTAGTTACTATATAAAAATAACTGACACTACAGTACTACAGTAGGTAGGTATATAACACAATAATAAGCATGAATTTCAATACTAATTGTCATCAGAACTTACATAATATTTACAGAAAACTACATAAAAGATTATTAGGATTTAAAGAAAATCTATAAAAAACTCCAAGAGAAAAACAAGTAGGTAAGAGTAGTAAGAAATATAAAATTCTAAACATAAGTAGCACAATCATCACGTTAGTTTTCTACACGCCATAAGAACTAATAACTAACATTGTGCTAACAAAACCTCAGTCAATCTAATTTAGTATAATAACAAAAGCGATTAATTGTATTAAACAACTTGAAATATAAACTAACAATTTCCAAACAAAACATGACTAGTCTAGTTTTTTTGAAATCATTCTTGACCGAACTTCCTCGAGAATTGAGTTAAAAACTAGTTCAGGGTGTTGCGCAGACGCAACACTTTATTTGAGATTCAACTCGAGTGCGCCTCCATATATGTCTTATATCACATAACCGTATTTAACAACGCTTATGATTTTTAAGTAGCCTATGTTTACTTAACTGCAAGTTCTAATTTTGTCGTTATACGTTAAAAATAGTTTGAGCGCAAAGTTGTATAGAAAATAAAAGTTAAACATTTGAATGACGTGGTATTTATTTAAGTATTGCGTGCATTTATACCATTCATCGGTTTATTTCACTTTGCTCCGTATTTTGCTAAACGAGTAAATTATTTAAAAAATATTATTCACTCATAAACATTAGTTATATGGCTAGTTCTTATTATGAAGGAATAATACGGGACGTTTTAGTTCCATACCTTTTTTTCTTAAAATTAATGTGCAAACTGGCCTAAGGTCAAGGTTTTTACTTAAATAAGCCATAGATTTGTGGGTCAGACAAAATATTGGTAAATAATTAAATGATAGGCCTTTTAAAAAATTACGGAGACAGGCAAGTGATATACAGCACAGGAAAATAAAAATTAACTTTAAATATGTATAAAAATGCATGATAAGCGAAGTGTATATAATTGACCACATATAATTTATACATTGACTGAAAACCGTTAGAAAATATTATGATGTGACTATTATTTTACTGCCAGAATAGTGAGAAACAACCAGGAAAGTGAGATTATTAAAAACAAATCCTCTTATTTCTTTTTCATTTAGTAAAAATGAATCACAAAATTTAAATATTAAGGCACGAGCAATAATGACAGTCTGTTTCAAACAAGTCTTTGAAGCTTTGAAGATCATATAATCAACAAACTTAATGTATTCTATGCATATACTGAAGTACAAAAATAAACAACAGCCTGTTTTGAGGTAGTAACTTTAAATATTCTTAAGTAGTAACTTAATAATTCGTATGGCATCGAATATCACCATAAAATTTTTATATTAATCAGTCGAAAATTCACTAAATAGGTTAGTTTAAGTTTATATTGCATAGTCTTTATCCAATAAACAGTCAGAACAAGTGAACGGTACAAGATCTGTTTTGATACAGTTAATTTGCGCCTATTGATGACATATGACGCATTGGTTCCAAATTCCAATCTTGGCCTGATGTGCCTTCTTTATATAACGATCCACAAATAATACAGCAGCAATCATCAGCATTCTTGTAATTTTTTTTCTGTAATATTTGTCTTTGATTTTTTTTATCTCTTCTCCTTGGTGTAACTGAAGTTTTTCATTTGCTTTTCTTTTGTTTTTCAGCCTTCTTTCATTTTCTGGGAACAGATCTTTAGGATCTATATTTAAAACAGGATAGCTAAGCAAACCATCATATCATCTATATTAAGTGTTATCTTTTCTTCTTAGGTTGTGGCATTTTGGTTTCTGTGAAAAAAAGGTCTCAAGGGGTTAATAATACTTACAATATTAAGAGGAAATTAGGAACCTAAGTGAATATTTATCACTTTCCTGTGATGTAATTACTTTCCTGTCTAAATGGATCCAGACAAGTGAAACACATGAAAGTGATAATTTTGACGTTTTTCATTAAAAAACATAAAAACGCTATATTTGAATCACATATTAACGCTGTATGGTATATTTACACTAGGTAAATTATTCAAATCAATAAACAATATTTAAGCAATCCAAATATTCTTTACGTAAATACATACCATACAAGTGAGAAGTTGTCTGACCCGAACGCGTCTGCAGTCGTTGAGATCTTCGTGGCGACTGTCTGATTAGCTATTAGGTGGAACTTTAAGCGGCAGTGACCTTATGTTACTACGTACTTTGTCTCGGAAATCTCGCGACAGCGCTCAATATTCAATTTATAGGTATTTTTCACACGTTTTTAGCTGACAGGAATGTGATACACAATTTGTGTCGCCCCTATTCTATGATGAAAAATCGATTAAAATTAGGGAGACACGCCACTTCTTTTTACGTTTTAGTAAAGTTTTATTAGTTGTTACTGTGATAAGATATAATCTCTTTGATTTATCTACTTAATTTATATATTATGTCGCTAGAAAGCTTGCATTTTGTAAAATCGCCCCACAGGAAAATGACAATTTTGCTCATGTTTAGGCATTTTTCTCCAAAAAGATATTTACGAACCTAGCTGAATTTCAGTGCCCATATAAAAGCCAATTAGTTCCTTATTACAGATCAAAAATAAATCAGAAATATTTAAAAACTAAGGAGCTATGATTTGAGCGCACCAAAATTCCTTTACTGTAAGAACTAGCCATATGATGAATGTGCAGATTAATAAATTTTATATATTTAATATGTGATCAGAAAATCTTGTAACATTATTTTTTGTCAGAAAACGTCGCGTGGGAAAATATAGTTTATTCATAAGTAAAGAGTTTTATGTTCTTATATCAAGTACAATAAAAATATGAATAAGAATATGGACATTTTTCTTTGATAAACCAAAATAATATTTATAGTAAACTACTACATTGTGTTTAATTTATGTAGCTACTATGAAATTTCCTTCGATAATAAATTATCATCTTAATAAGTTAATGAGTGATTCCAACAATTCTTCACTTTTTATGTTCGGGCGCAAGTGCCAATGGTGCCGGTTGGCATTCGTTATTACCGTATAAGTATGAAAGCATCTGCCTATAGCGAATTTGATTAAAATTCATGTTTATTTATCGTATATTTATTATAAATGCAACAAAGCCATTTAGAGGCGGCAAATTGTAAATAGCTTTCAATTTTTTCGACGGTCCTTATAATAATAGTAGTACATATGATATCGCGGATATCATGAATTATTGGACAATAACTTAAATTTTTTTAATTTTAATTTTGTTTACTTTAGTCAAATTCTGTTCTTTATTCGTCAAAAATATCTTCAGCGTATATCTAAATCATCTTGATAACAAGCCAATAATCAAAAGACAATAACGTGGGTCTATAAATAAATCTACTTTGTATTGTTAATGCGTCTCCGTATTCCACTCACGTGCGGTCGATAATGCGCTATCGAATTTTTAATTTTAGCAAAAAAATAGTCTCGAAGCGTTAAGAATTGCGCACGGCCAGGTGAACGGTTACCTCCCGCCGTACGCGCAAAAACCTATATGTTTAAAAAATGTCAGTACGATGATATCTTTGATGTATGTCTTCAGAGGCAAATTGCAGTCACATCAAACGTGACATATTCGATCCGAGCTGTGCATAAGCAAACGACTTGTTTAGACCGACATATCACAGCGAATCCGTCCCACCGGTTCCGCAACAAAACGCAAATTGGCTTATCACTAGGAACCGTGAGGAACCGTAAACCGGCCCGTAAAGCACCGCACTTCAGCTTTAAATCCGCATAATTATCGTATAGGCTATAAATTGTACAGTGTGGGTGCACGCGTCGTTTGTATTCTCATTGGTACCCTGTTGTTACAACATCATTGACTTATTTAAATAATGCTTTTAAATATCGACGAATTTAAGAATTGGAGATTTTTTTATTATTGCTTTACTATATTAAATATGCAATTATTGCCTTATAATAATTGTACAAAAATGTATCTATGTAGGTATATATGTAAATATGTATCATATCTATTAAATTTTGACATTAAATATAATATTTAATACCTAAATATAAATATGTTAGGACATTCTTACACACAGCGCCATCTAGTTCCGTGGTATACTACGAAGGAAGCTTGTGTTACGAATACGATATAGTTGAAATACTACATATATAAGTTTTAAATACATATATATTATAAATGTAAACACCTATGACTGGAGTTTAAACATCCAAGTTTAACAAATGGATGTCCCCAGCGGGACTCAAACCCGCGACCGCTGGCGCAAGAAAGTAAGGGGTCACTACAAACTGCGCCAAACGTGTCATCAAAATACTTAAAATAGAAAACCTATATAAAGGTTCGATCATAAAGATGTCAATGTATGTATATTAATATTCATAAGGAGGTACCGAAACGCGTTGACTAAACTTAGTTCATATTTTTGTGTATGATTTAAAGATGTTTTGACCCCAGTTCGATAATGAATGAGGCGCTCGTAAACGGCGGAGTCAAGAGAACATTAATGTCAATAAAAAAGCCATAAAGTCTATTAGCCGTCATAAAACCACCACATCTGTTCAATAACTTGTTTTATGTACAAATAGTGTTAATTATTCAATTATTGTAATATGGATTTGTTATAAATGACATATTATGCCCAATGTAGAGCACATTTTTATGGATGAAATTTTTATTTAGTACTACTAGCAACTCGCCCTCGCTCTGCTCGAGCCTTTAGATCCCGTTTTGAGGGTTAGTATAGAATTCTCAGAAATTAGATTTTTAAAAGCAGTAAAAAGTATCCTATATATTGACCCTGAGAACCAGCTATCACCACACCAAGTTTCATCAAAATCCGCCCAGTAGTTTTCTCGTGATGCGGTCACAGACAGACAGACAGACAGACAGACAAAAATTCTAAAAACGATAGATTCGGCATCTGTATCCTTAATAATGACTATTTTCAATTAGAATTTCCAAAAATTATTCAATGTACAGATTTTACTATGTTGAAATTTTATTATATGTATAAATATAGACTAACGCTCCGCGTTCGTTTTCTGAGAAATACTTTGTAATGGTTAGTATATATTTTTTAGAGATACTTTCCTTCAGCAAGAAGTGTCCTACATGGATATTATGGATAATCTTAGCACCAAATATCATTAAAAACTGTTAAAATCGGTCCGGTGGTTTCTCATCATGCGATCACAGACAAAGAGACGAAAAGTCAAACTTTTTAAACTAACTTTTTCATGTACTAGGTATAGACTTATAAAATAGATAATTTATCACTAGTCTTATTTGTAGAAAAGGGGATTAACAAGAATTCGCCAGTCTCGTTTATAATATGATTCCCAAACGCAGTAAATTTTCATGTCGAATGATAATATTTTTAGATAAAGAACACGGAAACGAACTTTTGTAATGAACCTCACAAATAGAGCCATAAATTACCGCAAGGTGTAATGTGAGTCTGGCCACAATTCTTCAAAATATCGGCATAATTGTTTAAGTAATTTGGTACCTTTGCAGGTGAATAGCTCTCTCGTCTTTGTCAAATTGTGCAATACGGGACGGGGTACTTCTATTGTTTCATTTACGACTCTACTTTTTCACGGCTTAACGGAACTTTAAAAGAAATTTGTAAACATAACGGTATGAAATTTGCATCTTTTTATTATTTTACATTACAATAGGTACGTAACAATGTGCTATTTTTTGCTAATTCTGTTTTTGATGCAATTCCTTAGAAAAATTTGTTACTGTTACTTCAAGTATCGACACATGTTTTGAGTTGTTATTGTTTTAGAATAAAATATGAATTGTTCTTATATTATTGATTGCTACTGTTAAAATCCCTCTGACTTTGTAGTCTGATCTAAAAAAAAATTTAAAATGTTATGTTCACAGTTTAGTATTTTTTGTGTAAATTTAAACAAAGCCAGAGAAAGCTTTTGCAATATATTAAAAATAGGTCGTTTTACATTTACTCAATATCGGTACGTAATTTTCAAGTATATTTAAAATATTATCTACCAACACTAGTACTAAAAAACTTAGTCCGTCGAAGCGGTGTGGTGGCTCTTGAAAATTGTAATATTTCAAAATTACTCAAGAGTCGCGTTCGCTTGAATAATGCGATAACTTTGCGAGGGTGCCTCACCCTGTGCGTGCCACCCCGTTACTTGTTTCTGCTTGATCAAAATACTATTTAAGTTATGATTACTGTTATTAGCAAGGCCTATTCTTCATTTTTACACAATAATATTTAATAGCTGCTGTATTTTTTCATAATAATTAAAAAATATATAAAATTCTACAGTGTAATAGCTCATTTTCGTTCATTTCGTATATCATACACTCTCTACAATGTACTCTTAAACATAATTTTGCCTTATACTCCAACAACGCCATCATATAAAAATATTTAATCCACGTCTCTGCCGTTTAAATCCTAACCGATTCATTACAAACATGTGGTTTATTATGGCTGTATAGTTTCTGGAGGCCGCACGTGCTTACAGCCATGTGACAAACCGGTCTCAGTAAGCCTAGTAACCTCCAAACGGCTTACGTGAGCCATAGTGATTCCTCAATTCACTTTTAGTCGCCCTTTGTTGCTTGTGGGAACCAAAAATCGTGTGAAAATTATACCGTTTGTCCTTATAATTGTTCTTAAACGGTTAATAGATTTATGCTTTTATTAGTATGTATTTATAACTTATTTATGGCACATACTATTACATTCTACAGTAAAAGGTTAAAAAAGTTATTTCTATTGACGCTAACAAAGTACCTAATATACATGAATTAATATTCATTTTTCACCGCGTAATATAGTTTTACGTTTTATTACACTATGTGGGACTCAATGAATATTTTTCCTGTAACGTTTGAACGATGAAATTCTCAAAAAAGGAAGTAGAAGTTGATTAAATCAATAGGTATGTAATACATTCTAACAAATACCAACCTAAAGCTCTATAAACAATTAAATAACTTTAAATTTCATGGAATCTATGCCACGAATTCGCAATTATCATAGTCACTATATTCGAAATTCCGTCATCATAGTGAATTATGCAAAAATTTGTTACATTCAGCTGCATTAATATTAAGCTAACATTGGCGTGGACTGTATTGCTTTTGTTTGTATTGTTTTAGTACCTATATACATATGTTGTAGTTAAGTGTAAGTGTACTTAACACTTAAGTTGTAGAGGATGTGTTATGATATTCAGCCTTTTTTAATGGCTCACTGCTGGGCCTTTCTTCAATACGAGGATGATTCTATAGTCAAGCTAGCCAAGTACGGGTTGGCAGGTAACATAATAGGTATCTTTCGAAATCTCGCTCTCAGACATACGGGTTTCCTCACGGTAAGTCGTAAATGGTAATCATGTAGAAAATTTAGATTTCTATAACTGCCTAAAAATGTAAAAAATAACCGAATAATAAGATTTACCTACCGACAGTCACTTATGTGACTATGAACAATTTATGTCCAAATAAATTACATACTTATATTTGTCTAGTTTATTATAGTATGAAGATATATCAAGTAAAACTTTTTTATCTCTACATTTCTTAAGCAATTATTTAAGTAATATTATAATGTATTTTATTGCAGTTTATTGTTGACTTATGATTAAGCTGTTAGTTGATAACATAATAATTATTTCTAGACAAGTGACTTACGTTGCATAAATTTCAAAATTCTCACACCTTCATTGCCACCCACAATCTTTCATGCTAAGTTTACTCTCACTGTTATTATATTAAAAGCTGTAGTATATTGCTACAGTAGATTTAACTGCATTACCGACAAATTATTTATATTTTTAATTTTAATCTTACTTTTATTTCAATTCGGATTCTTATGATATTTTTTTTACTTTTTATCATTTAATTTTAATAAATTACTTTTTTATAAAATATTCAACACAATATTATTATCTCAAATAAAATTGTAGTCCTACAATGATTTATCTTTATATCAAATGCGAAGAGCTATTCTGAATCATGGTAGGTCTTTGTTTAAGAATCCTAACATTTTATACAAGTGTATGATTTATAAGGTAAGGTATAAGGTAGGTATCTACTTTTGCTTCTTACTGAGAATATAATACATAGGTATATTCATATTTACATAACTACTTCTTATCATTTGTTGGGTAAAGCTACGAGGCTTTTGTTACGGATACCAGATAGTTGATATACTACATATATAACTTTAAATAAATACATAATATAAATACAAACCCATGACTGAGTGCAAACATTCGTGCTCAACAAATGTATGCCCCCAGCGGGACTCGAACCCGCGACCGCTAGCACAACAAGTAGGGTCACTACAAACTAAGCCAAACATGTCGTCAATATTATGATACATTAAGTTTCAGATAATATCAATATTGGTAATTGATAAAGAATATTTATTTACTAGAACGTGTTAAAGCCGCATTTAAGCTTTACAGACAATCAATATTTATTCTTGACTTTCATCAAATAGATTAAAGGGAATTGTTAGTGAACTTGGAAAGTTAAGTTTATTTTTCAACATCTATAGAATACTTAATGAATCGAGTATCAAAGGAATTGGAACGGAACTTGTACTGTTCCACTCTACTATTATCTTATTAATTCTTAAACACGCAACTTATATCACGATTATTACAAAATTACTGTTATTATCAAAACATCGGAAATAACAATTATAAAATGATAATTCATTTGTATTGTAATTTATATGATAAATATACATTATTATCATCATGACAATATTATGAATTGACATAATATTACTCTAACGCGTAGTTTCGACTATTGTTATAAGTAACTAATCTACTATTCAGAATATTTGTACGTATAACAATCATCATACCTAGTCTAATAGTGTAAAGACCCGAACATATTTATCGTATACTTGCGACTCATTCTTGCTCTGCTCGAGTTCGTCTCTATAGTCTTTATTTTAACTAGTAATTACTATTTTAAGATTCGATTAAAATTCTCTTAAGTTAAACTTTTAATAAAATACTATCTATCATTTCTATCATGATTACCACTTGTCTTACGGTGAAGGAAAAACGTGAGGAAATCTGCATGTTTTTATGAAAAGCCTAGCAAGTTTTTCGAAAGACATGTGAAGTCCACCAACACGCACTAGGCCAGCGCGGTGGACTATGGCCTGATCCCCCCTCGTACTGAGGGAGGCCCGTGCCCTGCAGTGGGACGTTAAAAGACAACTATCTATCTAGCCGTTTCAACGTGAACTAATAATAAAACGTACAACCACATAAAAACCTCTTGCATTTATAGTAGTTCGAGATACAATTACCTATAAGTATTATAATAAAGTGCAATACATGAATGTAGTTTATAAAACGTAATGTCTAATGCTTCCCACATTATAAATTCAAACAAACAAGGCTGCCAGATAAAAGCGTTATATTCGCAGCCAAGTGAACCTGTATCAAGTGTATGTTTAATTGAATACGCTCGTAAGTCGGAGTGCAACCGCACCTTGAAGTTCTCTCAAAACTTGAAGTATTCCCAACTCCCAAGAATTCCTAGCTCGCCTCGTCTCGTTATAGCGCCCACCGCAAACCTCTTCTTATTTATGCCTTTACTTTATTCCATTTGCGGGTAACTTGCAGTAACGTTGCTGAAATTTTTAAGTTTCTCATATGATATGAGATTTCTTTTGATTTCTGTTTTGGAACTTTTGAAACTATATGGTAATATTTTGAATAATTTTCATAACTAAAAAATTATAAGTTATAAGTCTTAAATATTAAAGATAGCTATATGCTAAGATATATTTGCAGCCGTATACCCCATAAAAACACCTTATACGTAGGTATTATTTAAAATGCATAAAAAAGTCGAAAGCAATACTAATTACATTATCTCTAATTAAACTAAGAAAATAATTTAATTAACTTAAGAAAAAGTTACGCTATTTTATTAGCTTTGTTAATATAACTCCATAAAGTTTAACAACTTTATGTTCTTTCACTGTTGATGGACGCAGTAGAAAGTAATTGTATCTGCGGAAACCAATATATACGATTACAACAGCGTAAATAATTGGGTTAGTTTTTCGACTCGCCTGTCTTACGTCAATCATACCTAACATCACTGTTTCTTCCGCTCGCAATAATAAAAGTGGATATAGAACCTCACATTTGATATACCATATCCAATTAAAATAAAAAGACAGGCTTCGCTTTCTAGAATTCGATACTGGCAATTGAAAGGTGTTGGAAAAACGCTGGCAATTCCATGAAAATGCATAGGCTTGAAGAAACCTACTGAGGAATGTCATGTGATGTCTGTCAGCAAACGGTATAACTGATAACACGCCCCAGTGGAACTTAATCTTTGGCTGTATAGATTTAATGCGCAATTTATATTGACTGACAAATGGCTTTTGTGTTATTATGCTATGTTACCTTAATTGTTTCCATTTTTTGCGCTTGCAAGGTGCGGATATACTTACCACATTATCGGGCACGTATAAAACATTTCTTTTCTTCAATTTATTAATATAGGTGGTCTAGCGCGATAGCTAAGTTTTTGCAATACCACATTACTGTAAATATTCAGTTAAAAAATAATTTACAATTAAGTGTTCGAAGCACGAAGACCTGCACCTACCAATTTATTCAATAGTATCAAAAAGTTATAAGTACTTAAACTCAAATCGTGATATCTTCCGCACTTCTACAAAGATCGCTGAACTGGAAAGCTATGCATTTATAATTTGAATAAGTTTTATAAAAATAGTAAAAAAATGACGGCTAAACATGATGTTAACCGTTAAGAAATAATGAATTTATTTTTTGTAATTGATTTACTTTTAATTATGAACACTAATTAAACTCTATGCGGTCTTTTTCTAACTTTATGTAATTTAAATATGAGTGTCAAAGAGTGTAGCATATTATTATAAATGTCTATTTTTATTCTGCTGATTAGCTTAAAGGTATTAGTTACTATTATGTAATAACTATCATTATTAAAATTTTGTTTTATTTTTTTATTGTTAATATTTCGAACGCTTTGCATCAAATATAGTAAAATCTGAAGTGGTAATAATATGAAAAATATGTATAGAAAATAAACCAAAGAAAACGGAAGGAATCGAAAATTTCAGAACTGTTTATTTTGTATATAAAAATAAATATTTAACCAGTTTTATGATAATTTGGTATGCCCCTTTTGAAAAGTCGGTAGGTACCAATAATAATTGACGTAAAAATAGATGTGTTATGAAGTATCAAACATTATTAATAAAAATATGCATAAAAATATTGCTATAAAAGCGTGTGAATGGTAAAAAATTACACTCTTGACACTTGCTTATTAAATACGCTCTTGCAGAATCCCATTGAATCTTTTCTTTGTTTTCTTATACGAGTAGTACCTGTTCAATGCTCATCTATGTAACTGTATTTTTTGTACCTACTTGTAACGTTTTAATTGAATACTTACTGATTTTATAATAATGGTTTATAAAGAAAAGTACTGTCTTTTAAAGTAGCTACGAATGGTTTAAAGTATAGTAATTTATAAGTTTAATTTGATTTTTTACTTTGACGATAAATGTGGTCAAATATTACCTGTACTACCTACCGTTTTCAATAACTGTGATAATATTAGTAGGATTCTAACTTGGTTAAGATAACTAATATATTAAAAAATATTGTATTAACTTCAAATATATTACACATATATACCGAACTGGAGAAAAGCCTTTGGAAATCATTGAAAATTGACGTTGAAAAAGCATTGAATATTATACCTACTCGCAAAGTTCTTAAGTAATCAATCGTACTTCATTTGCTTTCCTTTAAATATTAAAATGTTTGAACTTGTGTTTGGCGTTCAGTCCATTTTTTATGTTATATACTTATATAGAAAAATATATTTTTACTATTGAATACTACTGTAATTGAGTTACACATATTTCATAGATTTAACTAAAATTTTAATACATAATTTCACTTATGTATGTTCTCTACACGCATACGTTTTTCTTTAGTAATTGTTGTGAAGATAAGTAGTTTATATTTTATGTTATTACTCTACAAATAGTAATGAATCAAAATTCTCAAATTCACTCTCCGTAATGGGTTCTTTCGCCTATAGAAATAATAACTACTTACATTAAAAGGTATAATTTGTATTTCTCCATATTATTATATTTCGAATATATTTAAATTGAGTACATTTTATTTTTTTTATTTTAATTTTCATTAAAAAAATTTAAAAAGGATTTGTTTAGATCTCCCTCTTTAAACTCTTAATATTCATTACTATTAAAAAACATTTACATACATAATAATATACACAATACATATACAAAATACATTAATTGCTTTTTTCTCATTCTCTCTACTGACAACAAAGTTACTTAAGGTAGTTTTTAACTATTCAGTTACGTATCGTATGAGGTAATTCATAAGTCTAATAACTGCTAAGAGTTGAAAATCATTTTTATCGAACTTAGTTGCTTATGACTACGCAATGCTAAAAATATCCTACACTCTACAGCGGTCTAATTCTAACCAGTTTATTAGAGGCCATGCTATCTATCTAGGTATCATTGCTAACAATTACTGAACTTACATTGCTTTGAGGGCTCCATGTCTACGATTGCTAACGTAAATTATTCTTCATTATTAAACTATACACTATTATTTTATATTTCTACTTACTAGTTTTTACATAAATTAAAAAATTATCAATATATGATACAAAAAGATGAATCTAAGATTCCGTATCGTTAAAACTACTGTCATTCCACAAAGATATATCTCAAAAATCTCTTTAAAGCTCTTTGAAATACTAATAAAAAAATTTGAGACACAAATTAATTAATTTAATTTTAATAAAATTTTCATACAAAACCATTATTATGCGAAAACTATTTATTTCTAAAAAATGTCTAAAAATAATAGTCTAAAACTACATATAAAAATAACAAAGTACTTCGTTTTTCATAATAATTAAGTACGAAATCGTACTTGCTTGCTAAAATGTGCAACGGAACATCAAGAATATTTATAAACGTTGATAGCATTTCTTTGGCCACGGCCGTAAGCCCTCGGACATAAATCTAACTATCACATAGGACTAGTCAATTAATTATACCACTGCTAAAATTGTTCACGCTACTCTGCCTACGTATAAATAGGTACTTGCATGTTATGTAGCCTATTAATGGGTCATAAACTCTCTAGTATGATATACTTAGTGGTTTCCAGTTAAGTAAAAGGTTAAGCATCAGTTACCGCCTTAAGACTTCTATCAAAAACAAATTAAGAAAATAGAATTACGTAATATTATTTTCTTCTAAGTTTGTAACAATATCGATACTTATTATTATTATAAAAAGCTAAGATTCAATGTCTTTTTAAAATATATGTAAGAACAATGTACACTTATGTATTTCATTTCATTGTACTTACAAATATATTACCTTTTTTAAAATTATTTTTGGAGAGCTAATGTAGAAAAATATCCTATCCATTTACAGCTTGGATTCTTTTTATTGACGTATTAAAAATTAGTAGGTACTTTTTAGATAAAATAGTATTAGATTGAGTTCCTATAATTGTATTAATATTAAATAAAATATCATGAAGTAAACTATAACAATATTACAGTTAAAAAATTGCTTGTAATTTCATTAAAAGTTTACATTTTTAAAAGTTTATTTACAAGTTTTTGCTTTAACTTAACCAATACTGAATACTTACGTATTTTATAAAGAATTTTTGTCAGCACTGAAATAATACGCTTTTGTTTAATAATTGATCTTTGTGGAACTATAATTGGCATTTAGTTGAAGCAGGTTATTTATATCTCGTAAAGAGTTTATCTCAGATGGCTACTATGATTGCAGTTACACTGTTTCATTTTACCTAATTGCAGTGTAAATTGCTTTGACATTTAATAAAATTTGTGAGTTAGAGTCATGCAACTACTTATCTTTTTTATTTATAACCCGCATCTATACAATCAGAAATAAGAAAACAATGTAGTTATGAAATTTAAATGTATTTCTTTTTTTTGTTCAAGCAACTTCCTGTTATTCTTTAACCGTCCGAGTTAAATAAGTATATTATTTTGCAAAAAAATATACAGTATCACTTATAACATATTATATTAAACGTTTGCGTTCAGAGTTCATCTTTAAACTAATTCGTTATATTAAATAGGGTATAGTGACATTTCGCGCTGACAAAATAATCTATTGTTGCACGCACGAATCTGACATTTCGCTATTTCAAGTCTAGCTTTACATTATGTACATATCTGAGCTTAAAGCTTCCTAGTATTAATCCATGCATGAGAAACAAAGTAAAAAATAACATAAGTTCAATAATAAACAAACAAGTGTGACATCTATCTTCGTCGGGAGTCGCATGAAGACTGACATAAAGTCAGCGATGATTTGTGTTTCAAATGCGCTGTCTAATTAGGCGCAGGCACATCACATTCTATGTAAATTTGAGATAGCCTACTGAATGAATGATGGACATTATTTTTATCGCCAAGATCTAAAATTGTACGATGGTTTATAAGCAGTTTTTTTATAACTATCACATGATTAACATTAACAAAATAGAGTTTAGTTTTACAATTATCTTTGTAAATATACTACTAACGATTTAAATTATAATGTGCATTAAAATATAAATGAATGTAAAAGTTTTTTTTTAAATTTCGATAAGAAAAATATAACAGATTATTAAATACTTATCATAAAGTTACACAGTGTTAAGAAGCACATTCGCTTACTTGATTTCACAATGAAAATATGAAGTTTCGGCCAGATCCTTCTCATGAGTCGTCGCATGGTACGAGGCGAGGACGAGTAATGTTATGCAAGCCATTATTGTCTCGTCCCATACCGTAAAGCATTACGCAGTCGGGCCGACCTCGGATAAACTAAGAGCTGACAAAACCAGCAGATGACTTTTTAAAGCGAAAATAAAACTCGACTAATTAATTCAGAGACGACATTGTACATGTGAATTTTTGACTAGTAGTAATATTTTAACTAACCATATTTCACGGGCTTGTTAAAATAAATGTTTTCTAAGATCATACTGAAACAGTCGAATAAAACTTTGCTGTGGAAGCAATAAATCTCTCTCTATTATGTTCTTCCTGGGTCATTTAATTTATACACTTCACTATAAATTAGCTAATGAACTAGAAGATACAACAAATGTGTAATAAATACGAGATCTTAAGACATGTGTTAACTGTCAAGAAGTTTTTTATTTAGGAATTGCTTCTAATATTTGCAGCTCTGTGTAGATATTTGAGTGAAATCGTTTAGGATCAAGTAGAGGTTTTTGCCAAGCGGTAAAAGATGGTGAGATTTTATGAGAATAAAAGAGTTATCAATAAAATTCAATCTATATCTCGTATCTTTTATGTAGCAATTGTGATCATTTTCAACAGTTGCAAGTGTTTAAAATTAAAGAGAATAATTTACATGCATTTTTTAATGTTAAGTTATTTACTTTAAGATAGCTAATTTATAAATACACTTTAAAGCTGTCGTGCTTGCGAGTTGAATGCGAGTAAATTTAATATATATATGCCATCAAAATGTAGGATCGATGAGATATAAAAGCTGAAATTGTCACGTCTGTCCAGTGTGACAAGCACGAAATCGCCAACACAAAGCGAGCGTCAACATAAACTAACATCCGGTGAACGGTGATGTATTGCAGCCGCAGAACTATGGAAACAAATCTCTCTCTGCAATAATTTATAGGCGCAATATGGCTCCGCAGTTTCAAAACAAACAAACAAAGCAAAAACAGAAGCGCGACCCGCGATAAAAGATGTCGCCACACTCTCGCGGGCCTCACTTTAAAGATAGACTAGCCGTACATAGATTAGGAAACAAACGAGACGCGTTGGCAAATAAAGGAAGCATTGGACGCAACGTCCAATCGTTGCACGGGGCGTAATTATAGCTTCTGCTTAAATTAGGAGCGGCGTTTCTTGCGCGTGCTAATTGAACACAGAATTAACTGCACGCCATCAGCCAATATGACTTCGCATATCTTTATTGATTCCGGCTCCAGATGTAACGTTTTGATTTAAATAATCGAAACATACTTACGTACTACATATACTACATAAGAGATAAGCATTGAAATGAATAAAATTCACTAGTTCGAATTAAAAAATGAGTTACAAGGAAACAAATTAAATGGCCACTGTTCGTGCTAGGGTTGCCAGCATGATAAAATGCTTCAAATTACTGGGTGCCTATCGTCATTCCTTGGACGATTATTTAAAAAACGGACGCGGGTTGCGTGAGAGTGCGTCCTTGTCTCGCGTGATTTTGAGGCTAAGTCTATCTCTGTCCCACGGTGGACAGCGGCTGCGTCCGCTCCTGCGATAACCACGGAATGCGCCGGCTGACTTCAGTCGAGCGGCGCTCATAGACAATTTAAATTGGAGAAATTGGTAGCCGAGTAGTTCGAGGAACTGGTAATAACGGACAAATGTCGATGTATGTAGATAGTGCATTCACTTGACAGTACATTACCAACTCCGCTGTGAATATCTATTAATATTTATTGAGAATGACAAGTGCTTGAAATGCAGAAGAGACTTCCTTATACAGTTGGCATACAATTTGAACGGGCTGCATAATATTTTCTTTTGGCAGCAATTATTATTTATATATTATTCATGTAAAAATAAAACTTATTATCCCAAACAAAATTCGTTAAAAGTTAAAAATGTAGGTGTCATTAGAAAACTCCATGTTAACTCCTTAACTCAAAGTTCTCGAATCTTTTAAACTTGAAACTTCGAAGAAGTTTAAATAACATAAAGAGCCAAAAGCAGCAAGGAATAACGAAAAAAGTGTCCCCAACTAAGCTGTTTACTTCTCGAGAAAATTTTCAAGTAGTCTTGAGCACAGTATTAAGGGTAGCATAATAAGGCTTTCTGGATTAGGTGTAGCGATCTTGAGTGAGAATAAACCCAAGGGATATCCTGCCTCGTAGCTTTCCTACTAATTTATTGCTCCTCCAATGACCAGCGGCCTTTGTATCGGATCTACTAGCGACTGAAAATGTATTTCTAGAGAGATTAACATTTATACCACGCATTTATTAGAGAGGTCAGGGACTCGTACTTTCAAATTCTGAAACGCGATCTCACAAAACGTTTTACTACTAAACAAATAATTGGGATGACTTAATCATTTTTGTTAAATAGATCTTATATATAATAGAATAGTGCATGATATTATTTACTACTATTAAGCGCGAGCGAAGCAGCGGGTTCCGCTAGTGTATTATACATATAAACCCTTTTTTAAGTACTCTATCTATTAAAAAAAGCGCATCAAAATCCGTTGCGTAGTTTTTAAGATTTACGCATACATAGGGACAGACAGACCGCGGGAAGCGACTTTATTATATACTATGTAGTGAAGATTATTACGTTCCTATATTACTACCGTAAGTAAATTAAATTAAGCAAGAACCAAATGTTAAATAAAATGTAAGTCAGTAACTAACAATCTGAATAAGCATTAATACACATCCACTTCACAGTCATAACTCATTATAAGGTAAACATTAGTACCGATCGCGATGCCATTCTTAAGAGACTTTTTGGTGTACGAACGCGATCAGAAATAACAAATAGTTTGGATAGCAGCCACTGAAAACAAAGACACAAGTGCAACTATATATTACTGTCCGAGAAATGAATTGATTTAATGAGATCTTAAACTAATTGGATTTATACGGTTCGCTTCCATTTACTCTCCACGTTAAGATAAACGTGCTGTTCCCATCTTAACTTATTCCCGCTCTATTAAGACAGGCTTGTCGGAAAATAAATTAAGAATTAAATATGTTGTTTTGGATATTGGGTCCTTACAAGGTCTTACGTGTATTTTTTGGCGAAGCCTGTATAATTTATCAGTTGATTTATCAATTGGAAATATGCTTGATCTTTAACATTAAGTAGTTATTAAGTTTTTTCAATAATATCGATATTAAATACCATCTTTCCTTTAAACAATGCATGCTTCGATAATTCAATATACCTACTAAATAATATTCATTAATCTTAGACGACTTAGTTTGTTTGGTTTAGGTACACTTTCATTTACTGGATAAGGTATGTTTAATTTCAATTTGGCATCAGGCCGAGTTATGAAATACACGGACATAAATAGTCCGATGAGGGTGCTAGCCATAACTGTCGTGGGGTACTCATTTTCTTTACACAACAAAAAATACTTTGTTAATAAGTTAATAAAGAAAATATGTTGTTGTTGAAATGTAAATATCGGACTATATAATATACATTTGGGGGGTTTGAAGGGATTTGCATTTGGATTAAAATTTAGTACACAGGTAGATTAAGTTCTAGAGCGATTTAAAACCTTCCTCTTGAATCACTCTATCTATTAAAAAAACCGCATGAAAAACCGTTGCGTAGTTTTAAAGATTTAAGCATACATAGGGATATAGGGACAGAAAAAGCGACTTTGTTTTATACTATGTAGTGATAGTGATGTAGTGATACGGAACGACCGTAGGCGAGTTCATTCATAGTAAGTTACTAGTGTACCTAATATAAGTGTCATTATTTTACTAGTTAAGTTGGTACTACTTCTTACATACGATATTACTTTACGTAACTTATTGTCTAACTTAAATTTATAGTTTTTTTCATTTTTAATTAAAGTTCTTTATACGGGTTCCTACATAATTGTCATTCAATAACCATTAAAGTACCCACAGAACAAAAAATAAAGAGCTCTTTCTAGAGCAATTATATGATAAACTATGAACGTTCTTAACGTTATATAGTACAGATAAGATTAGATTAACAAAATTAATTATTTACACTTATTTTACGGCACGTGTTATATTTTATTTATAATAAAACTAGTAGTCATTGAATAGTTGTATTATGCATATTTTATATTAGTAGGCACATATGTTTAATTGTCTGTGATAATAATATTAAAAAAATAATAGTCATGAAATTAGTCTTTTAGCACTTGTAGAGCAAGACGTGTTAAACAGTTGATGATGTTAGACAGATTGATGTTAAACACACATTTATTTATACAAGTCATGTGCCCTTACTTAGCTCATCGATGTGTTTATCAAGGTTTTTGTTATAAGCTAATATATGGGAACAACTTAAAGTTGGTATAAAAATATGCCTATTGGTGTTGAGTCCATACAAAAAACTATTTATATATATTTTCACAAGTAAACCAACACACACACGTGCATTTATTATGCTAATGGCAAATTAAAATATGTTACAAGGAATTCATTCGCTTCTCATAGTAGGTATTCGAAATATTTTTGCTAATAAAAAATAATCATATTTATTTTATGAAGACAAGAGTCTAACAAATATGCGGATATATATCTTTTTAGTGAGGCTGGAATTTCAACATTCCATATCGGTCTAATCGGTAGTAGTGAATTAGTGCGATGCACACACGTTTGTAGTGGAGACACTTCATTATGGGGGCAGGACATAAATCAGGACTTCTAATAATAAACGTGCCTTCGTGAGGCAAATTGCGAGCCTGTCTGCGAGCGTGCGGTCGGCTGGTAACCATAGTCGGCCTGATGAAGTGATAATATGTTTATGACCCGTAAAAATGTATTAGGTGAGAATTGATCAATGAATTTACAGCACTTTCACTGTAATTTGTCACCATAAGATCTATTGATAGAGTATGTGACATGTTTATTAAAGAATTACTTTAGCTATAAATAATATTATGTGTATACAATATACATATGTACAAGTATGTAGCATATTATGAATCGCTTATGATAATATATTGGTATTCGTTTAGATATAGGCATTCATCTTTCACTTGAATTTAAAAACGTTTGCACTTAAAAATACTAGCTCTACATTTTATTACTGTAAATAATAATCGCCCTTGAAAGTATTGATAATTTATGTTCATAACAAAAATATTCATTGATTTTAACAATAAAATTAACTAATGATTTATAAGTATTTTATAATGTTTCGTTGCGTCTTATCAAAATTTCCAAATAATTTAATTTCTTTACCACCATCTGAATGAGATAAAAAGTCCCAAAAATTGTTTTAATTTATTTTTGTACCTCTAGAGATAAATCGTTGGCCCCTTAGATGTTCGTACTAATGTGATTTTAATGTACCCACTCAACGTCTTCGCCTATATTTTGTATGATCTGTTTTCTTTCTTATTCAGCATTAAAGATGGTAATGTAGATGTTATAATAATAAGTCAAATAGCATAAGTAATAAGTTGCAATAAAGTTAACTTGTAGCAGTTTAATATATTTTTATACCATAAAATAATACTTAAAACGTGAAGTTAAAATTTAAAATGATATCAATTACTTTGTTGTAGATATTTATCTTTAATTAATAAAAAATGTACTCTATTACACTTTCAACATTCATTAAATTCTACAGCCACTACTTATTACTAAACTACTAGAAAATACAATGTTGAATGGAAATTTCTGATGGTATTTCTACGTAAGAATTCTATAAGGTATGAGTGTTCCGTTCCTGTTTTTTATATAATACTATACATTTAACATATATATAGCTATCTCTATCAGTATATTATATTACAAATTCGAAATATTTATATTTTTTGGGAGTTCTTTACTTTATAACACTAATATTGGTTTTAATATACCTATCGTTAAGTATTTATTATATTTAAAAAAATATTTCGTTAATATCACATGCTCATAATAATAGTAAACAAAAGCACCTACCATCTATTATAAAGTACCTACCTCCATTATAGTCCATTAATGCTTTTAGTACATCCGAATATTCTTATATGATTCTGATAAATCGTAGATAAATAAAAATAAGGAATGAAGGGAGAACTTGCAAAGGAGCAATATATTTTATTTTATCTTTTTTTGACACTATCAGTCCCTTTTCGCGTGCTGGAGACAGGGGCGGATCGAGTGTTGTTCAGGCTTCGCTCCCCTTTAGGGCCCTAAGATATGGGGATAATGGGAATTAAAAAAAATATCTACGTTTAAGTCGCTGGAATGAAATGCAAAATATCTAAAATTATAAATATTTTTCATCATAAGTTTAGAACGATGTATATAATATTATTTTTATATATTAGCAAAAGGTAATCATTACTAGTCATCTAATAATTACAAGTTTATGTATTTCATAGGATACATATAAAATTATTTTAGAATATTGACATAAGTATTAAAACTTCGGAATTGAAGCATTTTCTTAAGATGTAATATACATCTGAAGAAAATGCATCAATTCCGTAGAAGAGTTGGTAAAGCCAGTATCAACCAGATGATATTAATACTGGTTAGCCGTTCTCACTTCACTCAATGGTGCTTATACTTATCTAGTTTTTATTCTAAACTAATATCCTTTTTATTTATTTTAATCCATGTGTCTATTGGCTATGACTCATAGTCACTAAGAATGAGGAATAATTCTTCGTCTATGTGGTATATTTTTAAATATTACGTTGTTCGTACATAAAACAAATAAACGGCTGTATACTAGACGTATCAAGACTTCTAGAGCGATGTACAATGTTTTGTTATTGCGTTATTGGCATCGTCTCTATTAACATAGTAAACAAAGCTTTATAAACGTAGGTACTCTGTGGCATATGAAATAATATGTAACTTGTAACACATTATAAATGAAACTATCTTTTCGGATTTTGTCGCAAATTTATTATGATTTTTGGTTCCCGACGTTTTGAATGCTTTACAGCAATCATGGTCACGGGAGAGACTAAGGTATTAAACGTCTCAGGGGTTAATCCGCGACAAAATCCGAAAAGATAGTTTCATTTATAATGTATTCGCATTTATTCGCGTAAACCTAAGAAAGTATAAACTTGTAAGACGTTTGCGAGCATATTAACGGTTTTTCACCCGATAGTCTTTAGTCGATTACAACGATCAAGCGGTTGAACGTGTTTCAATGGATCGGAAAATGTTTGGATGTATGAAATTATTTTTGTCGCGACGCCTCCTGTGGCGTAGACTTTTATTTGCCAATGAATCAACGCCCTACTGATATATTGCTGCGTTGTCGACGCATGTTCTCTATTACGTTTTTTGTGAGTGCATTAATAATATTTTTTTTGGTAAATAGCTGGCTGTTCCGCATATATATTAAAGTAAGTAGGTAATATTAATATACTACATACATATACTTAAACAAAGTTTTTGCATAGAAGTATTTGCAAAATTAAAAAATATATCTTGTACCTACTGTCAACCTACATATATCTGAAGCTTTTTGACGCCCATAGCTTTAAAGTATTGGGTTCCGCGTTTGAACTTTCACCTTTGTTTTAACTTTTATTTTATATATATTTTTTTCTTTTTTTTTCTAAGCTCCAATCTATCTCTCTATTAAAATTCATAACAACTTGTTCAGGCGTGAAATTTAACAAAAAAACAAACAGGAAGTTAAACCACTTTTGCTTTTATAATATTAGTTTAGA
This sequence comes from Boloria selene, assembly GCA_905231865.2. NCBI lineage: Eukaryota > Metazoa > Arthropoda > Insecta > Lepidoptera > Nymphalidae > Boloria > Boloria selene. The sequence continues at coordinate 8,944,841 of HG993142.1, forward strand.
TCTACTTTAATTCTCCAAAAGATAAAATTTTGAACGATTGAATATTATAGTCTTACCGTTAAGGAATGGTGTTTATTCGCAGTGCATAATTTCATTCTTGAGAGTTATTGGCGTTAAAGGTTAATCACTTTGTGTTTTATGAACGATCATGCAAATTAATTAACAAGCACTTGTTGTGAATAAGTAACCAATTTTATTTATGTATTTGCCTATCAAAATTTCATACTAATAACATAAGTTTGTATACATTGAAATTATATTATAAGACTTTAACTTATACATGATATACTCCTATTATAAGAGAGTATTAATAAATGTTTACAAAACGTAGGTAATCAAACTGGAATTATTCACACTTGTTATAGTTTGTACATAAAGCTATTATCGGCATCAATGTCTGATATCTAGATCTTCAAAATCAAAAAATCCTTTATTTTTATTAATTAGAAGTGCGTATTAGTTGATAGTAGCTACTAGTAACCATTCACAAGAAATGTTAGGTCTTCATACACAATGTAGGTACCATAGTTTACTATATTTTACCAAATTTTATAAATTTATTCGCACATACATGATGGGCACATGTACCAACATAATGCATTAAAACTTTCTAACGGTAAGTGTGAAGTTCATCATACACGGTATCTACATTATGCAAAAATAGTCCTAATTAACTTTTTTATTTATGAACAAAAAGGTTATATTTTTACAAATTATACCTCAAAGTTGATAGATTATTATTATATACATATTTGCGATTTGTATTAAGAAAATTTATTTTATTTCTATATCTATATAGTATAATACCTATAAGGGAAGCATATTGATTTTAATTATTATAAATTACAATTTATAATAATAGGTAACGGTCCCGGAACTACTACGTTTATTTACATCGAAGATAATATAATTGTAGTTAATTCATAGAAAAATATATGAGGCAAAAATTAGTTTCTAACTATATTGACTCATAGAGTCTAAATGGGAGGAGAACTTTCAATATTACGTATTGTTCCTTTGCTTTTTTAATTAAAAAAAACGAAATAAAATCGATTTAACCTTTTTCATTCAATTATTTTAATTTTTCAATGAAACATTAGACTTTACGCCTTCCAATCGAATTAAAAAAAATCATTAAATATTCGCCGCTTGATTGCTTGCTTTAATTTTGATCTTTACTGAATAAAAATTATTTTCTCAGCGAAAAATATAATTTATTTTTGGCTTATGTTACTCTGCAACTATACATTATAACTTAGGATAAACTCTGAAAGCGGTTTATCATCTCTAAAACCCATTTAAAAAGTCCTTGGCTCTATTGATCTAAAGTTATGCCGCATATAATTCATGTGGTAACTTAAAACAGTGTCTAACATAACACATGGCGCAGACACATAGTTGTAGAAAGCAATTATTTACCTCCCTCATCCCAACTATTCCCTCGGCTCAAGCATATATCTAACAATGGGATATATGAATTAATGCCTAGAAAGGACTTGGCAAATATTTTATATAAAAATAAAATAATGGACAGTAAACATTTTATAAGTTGTTTTAACATTAAAACATTAGATACTGTATATTAAATATTTGTGACCTATAAAAATATTATTTAGACTAGTTTTTATATTATTAATATTTATGAAATCAAATAAACTATGTTTAAAAATCAAAGAATGTTATTGTAGGTATATCAGTATCAGTAGCTTATTCAAGTAGGTAGAAAAACATGTATTATTTGGTCCTCCCTACATGTCAAACTCAACAAAATGCTTAATTAATTTTCAGCGTATAATTTTTCTATATATCGGAAAATTCCATTGTTATTTACAATGCCTTATCCAGTCGGCCATATCTCTATAAAGCTACCAAATATGAAAGTTACTCGCGAACAGCACACGCGCCACACAATATATCAAGTTTTGATTCGGCTGCGCAATAAACAATACAATAGGTATATCAATACGCACACGGTGGCGAAATTTGAGTGGAGTTTTTATATATATATATATAACTATGTATGTTTAAAACGAAGTTTTTTCTTTTATTCTAGGCATTTTTCTAAAAGTATCTACCGTACTGAAATACTTTTGTTATGATAAAAATCTAACTGTTTTTGTTTTTCTGACTGTCAAATAACGCATCACGAGTAAATCACTCGACAGATTCTAATGAAATTTGGTATTACTCTGTCAACGTTTGGATTAGGCACTTTTTACTTTATATATGAATAAAATTACATCATAGTCGCCCTAATAAATACAAAATGACATAAATCTTAATTATAAAGAATATACGTGAATTGTATATATATTAAATGTGTGTGTTTTTGCAATTGTATTAATATAATAAATAACATACAAATTATAAGAAATAAAAAGTAACATATATAGTACCTACTTATAACATAAAAAGTCTACGAATATACTCTAAAAGTCATTAATGAATAAAATTTTCCAATAGAAAAATACTATCAATGAATTAAACATAAAAGCTAAAGGTTGTGTGGATATTTTTGTTTTTACTTATTATAAGTCCATACAAACTTATACATAGAAAACAATGAAGAATACAGTTAAACGTTGTTTTACAGCCGATTGTAATAAAGTTGTGGCGTACGCTCCGCACTTAACGGTGAAAGTGCTTATATTGGATAAATGGAATACAATTATTATATATGAATTTGTATTTATAGAATATAAAATAATAGTGATTTATCCTCCTTTACATATGCATGCCTATGAATGCTAAGGGTAATCTATTTGCTAGAAGAGTATCTACTGTTGGTTATAGTGTAACTAAGTTAGTGCAAATTTTCATTCAAATCTATACATTTTCGTACTTCAGGGTATATATAGAAGAATTTCATGTTTTTAATAGAGGACTGATTTTTTATCATGTAAGTAGGTAAAAAAATCTATAGTCGACTAATGATCGAAATTCATAATCATCATATGTTTTGTCTAGACCTATTTAAATATAAAAGTTTGCTTAAATATTATGTGAATTTAATATGGAATAACATTCTAACTATTTTAATACAAAGTATAGCATAAGTGTACGTACACAATGCCTCACGCCGCTACACGGGATTGTTTTAAACTTTGATTAATTCGTTACTGGTGCCTTGTTGCCAGTTGATTAGTTGCTGTGTTTACTCGTAGTTGGTTAAACAAGGCTTTTTATTAAGAAATAGGGTATATTATATTATATAAATACTTGTTACCTAACTTGACAAAAATTAAAAATAACGACAAAAAACGATAATGCAAAAGTATATAAAGTAAAACAATCATGACCATTCTCAGTAAATACTTAAAATATTTTAAATAAACAAAGTACATACCATATTCATTATACAAAAAAGATTGCGAAAGTATTAAAAGCTGGTTTTCCATTCACGACATATAAAAGTGAATCTGGGATCGAGTGATTGAATTTTTATAATAAAAGTGCATAATCGCATGTCGGACGTATAGCCACCCGGCGTGACAAGTCAGAAGCGTCTTATCTCGCGAATTACATTAATTAGAGGTGTGGGGGTAATTAATATTAATTAAAATCACCTTTTAGCTCGCTACACTGAATGCGTATCACAGTTAATAAATTTACTCGGCGCATCGGACGGCCACTGGCTATACTGATAAAGACAAACTGACAGTGCACTTGCCACTTGTTGACGCAAAAATAAACTCTACCACTTAAAGAATAAGTGGAATAGAAGGTTCATAAAATGTGGCATATATATTTAAAATGTGACTAGGATACTTGCATTTTAAATTACATTCGCTTGACGCTCTTTTTTGCTTAAGCAGTTTAATAAATACATATTTCATTTTACCAGTCTTATATAATATTTTGGTAGGTATCATTCAATAACTTTCTTATTACGTTTAGAAAATGGAACTTTTTAGTTTTAGCCGACTGCGATGAAGCCGAAGTATATAATATAAACACGTGTAAATATCTATAATACACATAATATATGTATTTATGTTCGATCCTACGTTCCCACGTAATTACTAACCGGATTAACGCTAATACTATGTTATTTCTATGTCTTTTGTTTGTTTTTACGCAGTTGGGTTTTTTAGATCTGTGATAAAATTTCAGCATACCTTATAGGTATATACCTACTCTATACAATTCGTGTACTCATACGAGTACATTAACTTACATTTAAGTGTATAATTATTAATTATTATTTTAATACATAATTATTATTATTTTATAAAAGATAGCCAGTTTAGTTGCTACTTATTTGAATCTTTAATTAAATGTTAATCATATTCGATTATTATAATTAACTGTATTACGTCACGAATGCCGCCGCAGGCTAATCAATTATTTCACAGAATAATAGCCTTAACAGCTTAATTGCAGTTCATTATTAATTAAAAATGTTGATTATTTGAAAATTATTTTCCTGTTTAGAAATAATCAAAGCGAAATTTAATAAATACGTTGAAAGTTACTTAATTCTGTTATGTATTTTTAGGAACAATTATGAAATACGAGAAGATTATAGTTAAAACTTTAAAAGAGATAGGTACATACATTTCAAATTGAAAGGGTCCCACTTATTATTCGCTCGCAGGCGTATTAAAATGAGACATTTTATGAAAATTAAATACGGGGATTGTACCCTTTGTCCACATGTGCTGAATATGCAAATTACCTATTGGATAGCACAATACCTATAGATTGAAAATATATTTCGACTATAGGTCGAATTAAAATATTATAATTTAAATGATTATACATCTATATTGAAGTGACATCTATGTACATATACATATACATATGTTATAAGAAGTAATGTAGGCTACTTTTGTTTCGGAAAAAGAAGCAAAGTCGCTAGTCCTATAAATATTATAAATAAAGTATGAGATACACTTTGGCACAGAACTAGATTATAATCAATAATAGCACATAAGCTATTTGTAATCCCGGAAAAGTGCAGGATATCCACACTATGCGTTAAAACTTACCCAGGATGGACCCGAGCGTAAGAAACGAAGCTCACAAAAATGAACCCTGAAAACATAGCACTCCTTTTTGTACAGTCGTGTAAATTAGAATTTAAATCGTAAATAACTGATATTTTAGATCGATCGTAGACCAACATCAAGTCCACTTATTAAAATAATTCATAATAAAACTATAGACATGTAGCCAAAGAGATATCGTCTTAAAAAAGATAGCGGCATTTTAAATTGAATTACGAAACGAAATCCTTTAAAACCACTTAAGATTCTGTAGATTACATGAATATAACATTAACAAATACCTACCTAATTCAACATTCTAACACTATTTTAGTTATACGCTTTTTCTGTTATTTTTCGTGAATGTTATTTCAATGTTAGAAACACAGCTGAGTCATTTGTAAAGCTATGAACATCCATACGAACGCAGTAAATATCTCATTGTGACAAGCGAACGCATTTTATTTGAAATGAAATTGCATGATTATTTTGATTAGAATCCAACTGAACACGATGAAAGATGCAAAAATATTGCATAGTGAGTAAAGGCACTATATATTGCCACTGACTTTACTCGTGTAATTTTGTTTTTGTGATGATGGAAAAAGAAAATCTTAGGGCTCTGAAACATATGCTTTAGACATACATAGCTTATTTTATACATATAATTACTGATAATAATTCGAATTAATGCAAACAAAGTAAATTATATCGATTAATCTGATTAAATAATTTCTAATATACTTATTATTAAGTCACTATGCTATTAATATTTTTAAATCTTCTAGTATTGGCTAGAGGTGATCCAATAAGTGTATTATGATAATATTATTTATAATAAATATTATATTAATAATATTTATTGTATATAAATGTAGTAGTAGTAGTAAAGGTACATATATCTATATCGTTACCTAATAAATTTTTTGTTATCTTAATTACATTATTCATTCAGTGATTAACATATTTAATTATTCGTGAATTAATAGTATTTCAACTATTTTTGGTTAATGTTTGATAAAAACTCTACATAAATTCTGTTTTCAAAAAATTCGATGAATTTGTGAAAAACCAAGTAGGTACATACTCGTACCTTAAAGTATTAAACGTTTGCTAGTCTTTACTATTCGTACTTGTCTAGTTTCGTAATTGTTTTGTTTGAATTTCGACTAACTTCTTAAATGTTAAAAAACAGTTTAACATAAAAATAAAACAAAACATTCCGTGTATATGCAATAATGTAACTCATAATTTAGCACGATTTTTTATTATTAATATGAAAAGACATGAAAGAATTTAAATTATGTGTTAGTTTAAGAGATGAGAATATTATAAAAGAGAAAGGATAAAAAAGAAGACATCTTATCTTCAAGTTGACTGAACTAAAAGTAGGTAAATGATCGGCAAGTTTGCTTGTCTAATACTAAATTGAGGAAACTACTTATCAAATACTTCACAAATCTCTGATGAGATCTGATGTCGCCACTCAGCATGATAACCTATATAGGCAGAATTTATGATGGCATTCCATACGAATTCTTCCATTTAGACTAGTTCTCAGCTTTTGATCGTATATCTTATGTTCTTAATATTTATTTGATAATGTGAAACTTGTAGTTCAGATTATATTTGACTTTTGTAAAAAATAAGTTCTTATAGAAGTAGGTATTAAGTATGAACAACCTATATAAAACATAATACTATGTATATTGTAATCCCTAAATAAAATAATCATAATTCATAAAGAAATGAGCTTTAGCCACATTGTGTAATTTGAAGTTTATAATTGCTCAAAGGGGTCCATTGCGTACATATTGCAAAACTATAGTTATAAATTACATTCACCACATAAACCTCACTAGACAATGTAGAATCAAAACTTTTATTCCCAACCCTAGATTGTCTTAACCCCTTCTATTCGGATCATAAAGTTGGCGAAACGTACAAAAATACGAACATAATGCCATTTGCATAATGTTTTGTTTAGTTTTAATGAGCTTTGTTTTTATAGAGTGAGGTTTCAAATGTCACCGCAGAACAAGGGTGCGAAAACGTCCATAATGGGGTACTTACTATATTAAAAATCGCTTCGCCTCCTTTGCATTCTTAAGGTTATAGACACCACGCCTTAGTCATGGTAGGTTCGACAATTGAAAGTACATTAATTGAATTATTTAGTATAATATTTTAAATATCGTATAAAACAAATTTATACAAAATATTTTTATATTTTTGGATTATTGATTCATAATATGTAAATAAAGAACGCATTATACTTTAATAAAAGATTAAATTTAAACAAATGTTACGTTCTATTTTGAACATAATAATTACCAAAAGTAATAGGTAAATCTTATTTCAGTTAATTAGTAAGTAGTAATCGTGATGTAAGAATAGCGAGTCAAGTAAACATGTAAATCTTAGGGTTAGGCAAAGAGCACAGTGTAGTAACCTTAGAGGCAAAAGCGAAAGTGACGCGAAACTGGGGAAGTCCGACAACGACTAGAAAATTAAATAGGTCGTGATGTTTGCACGTGAAGAGCATTAAATGCCACTGTTCGGTCATGTAGCGTATAGCTCTATTATATTTATACTCCCTTATGAAAAGGTTTCTTTCCATTCAACTATTAAATGTTTCTGATGAGATGTCAAGCATTCATAAAATGTACATAGCTGAGAAACCTAGTACCTACACGGTGCATAGACTTCAGCAAAATAATTGGTTCATATATAAATACTTTCTTAAATAGATTTTACGTAGTATTGCAATCCAAATATATAATTTCGCTAACGCTAACTAACGTAACTTGACAAACTAGATTGAGACCTTAAATAGTAGGTACATTATTAGGTTTGTATAAAATAATGACCAGTCAATGCGTGTGAGGTATTTATAAATTGAAATAGGTACAAAAATTGTCGAATTTTCCGACATACAAAATTAAGATTTAGCCAAACGTCAGTAGGCTTGAAGTCTACACGAACGGATGTAGTAGTCGTTCCGGCAATAACAGTTCCGGTACCGACACTTGACTAGCTTCCGGCGTCGACGAGGAAACGGTTTCCTCTCGATTGTTTATGCCTTCAACAACTACTATTGACAAGATCCTTAATACAGTTATCTCAAACAAAAACAACGAAAAAGCATCAATTCAAATCAATAAATTATTATTAAAATATAAAAGTTACTATAATCTTATAAAAATGTCGAATAGAATTATCTGTTAGTGATATTTGAATTATTTTTTTAATGTTACATAAATAATTACTTTAAAACTGGGCCTTTTACATCCTCATTACTATTGCCATCAGATGGCTATGATAATTTATTGCGATTAGAATATGAAAATTGTGGCGCCTGCTGCAGTGAAAGGGCCTGGACTGTTTTTAATCTGGCACAAAATTAATGAAGAATCCTTATTTAATTTTAGGAAGGTTGTGGTAGTCTGCAAATTTTCTGTTTGAAACACAATTTTGTTATTACGTTTAATCCGTTTTCGTTTCGTATGCGTGATATAAATCAAGTGTTTGTTTACATGCCCAAGGATGAATCATGTGATTTATAAGCTGGATTTAGGCTTTTGAGCTTGTGTAAGTTATGTTCGGAGTCAAACGTACTGCTATGTTCAAAGGCAATCGATACGTAAACATAACGGAGTTCTTTTCTGGGCCCCACCCCATGGCTCTTAGAAAACCAATAAGAACAATAATAAATAACTCTTATCATATTTCGAGTATGCTCCTGGTCGCATCGCGAGAGATCCGAACCAATATATCACCAAGAATTTACGAGGCAAGATACGACAGGAAAATTGCAAGAATGGTGGCGCAATCTATCTTAGTTGGGTTGCTTGGGGAGGCTGGGGTAGCTCAGGAGCGCGGTGGGCCGGGGCGGGGGATGAAGGGGAAACTTCGAGAGGTTATTAGTCCAAGCATCTGTTGTTGAGCGGGGGCGTGATGAAACTGCTCGGGTACAAGCTAACAAATCTAATTGCTCAGTAGGCGCCCGTGTATAGTCGTGGCTGACAAATGGCCCCTCATGTGGCAGCGTGGTACACAGCAGCAATTTGTTAAACGCATAGGTCACCGTAGGTGATTTAAGATTTTATACACAAGACTACAAGGATGTCCTTTATCTTCTCAAGGAGATTTGAACGTTTTGTAGCTAAGTAAGACATTTAACTAATGTATAATAATAATTAATAGTTTTTGTTACGATAACTTAATAGTTTTAGAGGTAATGATTTATACCAGCTGTAAGTGGCATGTAGTAACATGTAAGCTTTCCTTGTTTTCTCTTGTAAGAAAGTCAATGTCGTCCTTTTTACGTTAAAAAAACTATTAAACAGTAGGTTTTTTTTATAATTTAAAGCTTAAAGTTTATAGTTACTATGATGTATTCATACAAGCCTAAAGAATGTTAGAATCATTTTTTGACTATTAGGCTTTTCGGCAAATTGTTATCTATTTCGAGGAATAACGTACCTTATATTTTTATATCGAGACCCCGCTTGACACAAGATAATGAAATACGAAAAGTTTAGTTCTACCGTGTACCCACCTCATACAATCTTTTTATGCTTATCTTTCTGTGATTTATGAGTTGTTCGGCGTCCAACAACGGGAAAGATAGGAGGTGTACAAAAGTAATTTATTTTTTACGTTTGTTTTTCTTGTCTTTCCATCCATGCGTGTACTGGCCAGGCAAACATGTTTTTGAAGTTGGCATTTTTGAGTTGTCGCGTATGATTTATAGCTAAACCGAGTGTGGGCGGTGCTTAACCCGATCGGTATTTCGGTACATATATAAATCATCGCATATAAATCTCTTATAAACCGTCATATCTTTATTTCGTTGGACATGAAAAAATTTAAATCCTTACTGATCCAAAATGCTTGCCTGAGTATTTCCTTAATCTGAAATTAATTGTGAAATTAATCTAATAGCTAGTAAGTAAGGCATTATTATAAAATATTAAGAGAACTGTATTTTATTTACAGGTATGCATCTGGAAAATAATATGAAGAGAGAGAGAGTAAAGAGCTGAGATATTAATGGTAAATTAAACGTGAATTCTTTTCATACCTACTATGGTTATGGTTCTACGCGTAAACATCATAGATTAACGTTAATTATGATTTACAAATTGCGTAATTGCCATCTAGTTTTAAATTTCCCTATATGTTTTACAAATTGTTAACTTGAAAAATATTATTTAAAGCTACAATTAAATAGTTCTTTTACTGTACAAATAAAAAGAATTATATTTTTATAGAGCGCGATTCATAACAGACGACATATTGGATAAGTAAAGTATATCAAAAAGCGGCCTAAAGGCAATGTTTGCAAAAGTACATGCATTATGAAGATTGCAAATCTAGCCGAGCCAAGCAGGACTAACGTTCGTTGCCAAAAATCACACGATAAATAATACAGAACCCGGCTGCATATATTATAGCACTACCTTATCTTAGTGAATTTGAAGCCAAGAATTGTCCATTAAATATGCATTAAAATTACCTGTCTCGAATGAAAAATAAGCGCAATTTACGACGCCTTTTGTTAGTTACATGAGGCCTGGGTAATGCTCAATTTGATTCAAGTGCGAAAGATTCGTGTGGCACAGATTTCTTATTATATTTCATTTGTATCGTATAATGTATATTTTTTAGTTTTCTTGTGCAAAAATATTTGAGTACTTACTAATGATATTAAGATACCTACATAAAATTAAAATTCTTTAAAAGCTTTTAAAAATACATATAAATAATAAATATATAAATAGCTTTAAATAGAACTAAGAGTACACATAATTGACATTAATTTACGCATTCTTGATTTAAACATATTTTGATAGTAAGCCTTTTTGAGATCCGTAGATGAGACATATCGTCACATCTTTAATCGAATCGAATACGTAAACAGTTTTTTTTCAAAACAGTATCATAGCTTAAAGCCATTTTCTACAAAATATTTAGAAATAATATTCAATCCTTTGCGTAATAGGTATAAAAGTAAAACTTTAATAACCTCTATAGGGTGGCATATGAGTAAGTCAATAGTCTTAGAAGAGTAAGCTTAGGGCTAAGTAGTAAGCGGAGAAAAACACACAGGCATACAGCGACATTTAATACCTTTTGCGTAAAATGAAAAAAATATATAGATATAGGTACATATAGATAAACGGCCAAACAGACATACCTACAACACAATCATTACTACAGACAAAAATTTAGACCACAATGTTGTTTTGGGGTCTATATTCTAATACGTAACAGTCATAGACTTTAAAAATAAGAGTAATTCATGTATATAGTAATAGTACAGATGAAGCTTTGTTACTATTTTAGTATAGGTAAAGATTTAATTTGCATATCAAGTACAAAACGCTTAAACTCACATTATTTCTGTAGAGGAAATGTATTTAAAATGAGGTGTGCACAGTTATTTATTCCAACCGCGTCCATGTATCACTAACTCCTTGCGAATAATATTGTATAACTGGGATTTCTTCCAAGCGGCCAGTTACATAATTTGGGTTTTTTGCTATAACGGGCTCGGAGTTGTAATAGATTGAATGTGAAGAGAATTTCTAAAACATTCTGTTAGTCATATCATAGTATTCATGATAGGATCTTTCGTATTTTAATTTTCATCAGACTTTCGGTTAAGTGAATTATGCAAAGGAAAATTCCTTTTACATTCTACTAGTATTGAACGTTATATTTTATCGATGAAAGTTTTTTTTTTCGTTTTTGAAAAAAATAGAAATATATAAATTTATTTAAATAAAATTATGCAAATATTGTTCTTCTCTACTTTATTAGTCTATGTTTTTTTCATATAGATAATAATATTCGTACTGACTATTATATGCACTTATATGTTCTTCTACTAATTCTTATTTAAAATTCCTATGTGAAAAGGAAGACATCAAAGTCTCTTGAAAACGCGTGTCATACACATCAATATCATTCATACGGTTGTGATAATAAATAATACAGATTCGCGTATTCCCACGTCTTACCTATACCGGACATGCCTCTCAAAGTGCCAACATATCAACCCACTCATTCATTGTCCATTCGAACCGCTAAGATTACCTCACTTGACTACTGGAAGCGTTCTTGTTTCTTTAAATTATGTATTTTTATAGAGTTTATATTCTATTTAAACTATACTCATTAACTTTTTTATCGGTAATGGATGATGGACATACAATTTTTTTAAACACTATTAATAAGTAAAATCATGTTTATGGTTATTTATAAAAGACTTGATTACTTAAGCTTATGGTTTCCAAAACTCTATTATTTAAATTGATGGAAGAGCGTTCAGATGATTTTACATAATAAATTAATGAACTTAAATAATATTATATGGTACATAAGAATTGAGTTTGTACATATAAACAAAAATTGATTCATTTATTCTTTTTTTTTTAATTTAGCAACGACAGCTCTACATTTTTTTAATGTTAAATTGTCAAGCAGATTCCAAATTTAGTTCCCAAGTTGATCAGTAACAAAAAGGTTACTAAGTGACTGAAAATGGCACTGTAACCTACATACTTACTATATAATATTTATATTCTTTTTTCTTTCGTAGTCAGTAGGTACTCTATTTCTAGTTATTATTAATATTCTTAGTGGAATATGAAATATCGATCGTTAGTGAGATTAAGTTAGGAAAGATTGATTATTTTAAGGGGTTATATTAGACTAGTGGAACCCGCGGCTTCGCTCGCGCTAAATCTAGGGACGATCCCGAGCGAAGTGAGGGTGAGTCGCTTGTTAAGATAAACATTTCCATCATACATTACATATGTATAACTCTAGCGGTTTTGGCAGCGCACGCCAGAATAGCTCGCAGATGGTAGATTTTTTACTACTTACTTGATACTTATCGTCATATTTTGGACAATTCACACAAAATCTTTATAAATTGTAGCCTATGTGATATTCTGATGTATAAGCTATATTATTGTAAAGTTTCATTAAAATCCATTCAGTAGTTATTACGTGAAAGAGTAACAAACATCCATACATCCATACATCCATACTTACAAACTTTCGCGTTTATAATATTAGTATAGATGTAGTTAACTTTTTTTATATATTGATATCGTCCATGATTCAATGGCTTACCATTTTTTTAATTTTTATTATAAAACAGACAACTAATAATATTAATTACTATTCTTTTTAATTATTAAAAGTAACCTTCTTTTTGATGGGGAATCTCCTCATGGGGCAGTGATAGATACTCGAAGCCTTTCCGTCCTCCGATCTTAGGTTTTATTAAAAATCTTAACGTTTCACGAAGATGCTTTTACAGAATCAGATAATCAATTTATGACTAAACTAATGGAACCCGCGGCTTCGCTCGCACTCAATCTAGGGACGCACCCGAGCGAAGTGAGGGTGAGTCGCTTGTTTAAGATAAACATTTCCATCATACATTACATGTGTGTAACTCTAGCGGTTTTGGCAGCGCACGCCAGAATAGCTCGCGGATGGTAGATTTTTTACTACTTACTTGACACTTTAAATCGTCATATTTTGGACAATTCACACAATATCTTTATGAATTGTAGCCTATGTGTATAAGCTATATTATTGTAAAGTTTCATTAAAATCCATTCAGTAGTTTTTACGTCAAAGAGTAACAAACATCCATCCATCCATCCATACTTACAAAGTTTCGCGTTTATAATATTAGTATAGAAAATACATTATTATTATTATGAACAATTTTACAACACCGATGTCATTCTTACTAAGGTTCTGTTCTCTATAACACTTTTCTTTTAAAAGTATACCTTATGTGGTTGAGTTAACGTTCATTTCCAAAGCGAAAAATTCCACAGTTTCCAATGTATTTGATGTACGATACATTTGACTAAGGGTGGAGAGTCTTAATTACTTGGCTATCTTGACTGTCACTTATGTCATTTACTTTATGATATTGACTGGACCTTAAACAAGAGATACGTCGATCGATTTATTTTTTACTTATATTAAAATAAGTGAATATAATTTTATTGATGTTCAGTTTTATTACCATAACATAATGTAAAATATAGCAAAATTGTTGTACTACATACCAAACGTTATATAACCGTTAAATATTTTATTCAATCGAATTTATTCCGAACACACTATAATCTAGAAAGCAAGTCACAAGCTGTCCTCCTATTAGCTTTGGATTTCAAGTAGTCCTGAGTTGTCTAGCCCTTCGTATGCACTCAACACATGAATGAGAGCGCGCTATTGAGCACAAACGAACTGACAGATGCATTCGTTCCCATGTAGGTTAGAAAATACAAGTGCCGAGGATGTCACATGGCATACACTTGAATAGGTACGTCTTGATACAACAGATCTCAATATGATTCGATACGATACATAAAAATAAATACATCATACTGTATCGGTTTTTAAATTACAATCGTGACTTTCCTGTACACGTTGAAAGCTTACGGCGATGTTTTATTTAAAGTAAAGCGCGATAGCCGTAAATCATTACCTGTCGCTTAGTCCGATTGTTCGATTACATTTGAAAAAATAAATTCGAAAAGAATATGAACCTAATTGCGATTGCTTGGGTGTCATCAATAGGAATAAATAAGTGGTTTTTTATACAATATAATTCAAAAGAAATTCAAAAGGTACGTAACATGTTTTACACCAACTTCTGAATGTGAGAGAAGTTAAGAAATAATTACAATATGTAAGGCGCGGAACGTAATTAATCTCATTTGCTCTGACGACGTCATTAACATCGGAATTAGGTTTGACTGGTTATAAATGAAATAAGAAATGGTTTCCAAAAAATCTTGTTCGGAAATCATATTCAGCGAAGTGCAAAAGCAGACGCGAAAACAATCGCTTATTAATGTACCGTCAGCAAAACACCGCTTGAATCGAAATGATAACATCAACGCTCATGCATTAGAGGCACGTAGTAGTTGGAATCATAAAAGCTTCATAAGGATTACTGTACTCGCAGATATTTTTAATACTAGATAGTTCAAATTCTTATAAAACAATTATAATTTTAAAGCAATTACGAGTACGAAAACTTTGTTTCATAATACATCAAAGCTCTAAATAAATACAATCAAGTACAACCACAACTCGATTAGTTGGTGAAAAAATCGATATTTAATAATTGTACCGAGTTCAATCTTAATGTCTTCATCAATAACTTATAATTTATGTACAGCACGATCGCTACAAGACGAAATTGCGGCCGCCGGCTCCCCTTTGTAATCAGTGCAGAATTATAAAGCCATTGCAACACCGCGGGCACTGTTCCCTGAGTTATTAAGAAAGTTATATCTCAATGAAGTTATTCGACGAACGATTCAACGTTCAGTATGCGAGATTCCTTGAAACGCACGCGTTGAAGTCTCTCATATAATTAAATTGTTACTGTTAAAACTTCAATTAAAAAGGAAATAATTAATTTAATAACATTAAAATCACACGAATATTGTGATGGAAATTGTGTAGTTGCTTCTTTAACGGACCAACAGTAAATTCCTAATTAATAACGCAATCGATACTTACTAATGACGCTTATGTCGTATAAATACATAACAATACACATAAAACACCCACTAAACCCTCTGAAAGACTGTTAAAACAGTTGTAATAGACATCGAATATATTTACATGGACGTAATAGATTGATGCGTATCATTAACCAGCAGATCGGCTATGCCTCTTGTTTACAAGAGATAAACGTTCAAGCACTTGAGATTTTCGGTGGCTATTTTAAACGGCCTCTTTTATTAGTTTTAAAAAAGGCCGTTAAGATTAGAGCCGCGTTCGAGGGTTAGTGGCTTATTGGTATTTGAAATATTAGGTGGGAGGAATGGCACTCCCAAAGTATTAATAGCCGTATTATGGAGTATAGCTATCGGTACATGTGTTTCAAGATTATCTAATTTTAATTTACTACGTGTCTAGTTTATTTTTTAAGCTTTATTTTTAAATTAGTAACTAATTTAGACATAATTAAATAACAAGCGAGTTTGGTTCAATTAAAAATGATATGTGAAGTGATTTTCTTTCGATTGGATTAAATAAATATTAAACATATTAATAACAGCTATTAAAGCTATTGGTAAATATGGGTATTAAATTCATATTGACACTTGACAGGTAAAACATATCTTATAAAGTCTTAATGATTTCATTGGGCTTATTACATAAATAATGCTGATGTTGTGTATCGCAACTCTACGCGTGAACAGGCAATAAATATATTGTTCTGTTGATAGAACTTTTATTACAATATGAATAAAATTAATAAACACTGTATAATTAATTTATGAAAAATTTAACTTATTTTTTATCATTTCGTATCCACTAGCTTAAAACATATTTTTATTAAACGTTGCACTCAATTGTAATTTTGTGTTCCCTTTTATAAGAAGGCAATAAATTACTGTACATAAAGTATATCTGCCCTTACGCACAATTAGGTATTTCAATTTGAAGATAAAGCACCCATTTAGTTGAAGTATGCTAAAAGCATTGTTTGTATTTTCATTTGCGATCTTCATCCAAATTCCAAGATAAAAAAACCTACAACGTTTTAAAACATTTCTCTTGCTGCCGCAGTTTGTCATTTAGCACACCCTTATCGATACAGTGCGAGATAGAATCGTGTTTATGTCGCTTAAATTAAATTGCTTGTGTTGATTATCGTGACATTTCTTTTTATATACTCTCAATAACCCTCGAACACAGTCCCTTTTGCTTCATAATATAATACATCTCCGTCAGTTATTTACCGAAACGTCATTTGTTTACTTGTTTTGGTCATTATTCACAAGTCTATTGTTGCAGAATAAAATCGATTCGGTCGAAACGAAGATACATCAGACAATAATAACAAAGCAAACTCAGATGTAACGCCCACCAAAAACGGGTCTTAATAAAATTACATTCTCATAAAAATCAATATAAACACCATAACATTCTATAAAGGCTGACACGGTTTAACTTAACGTCTTCATTAACCTCCGCACGACCTCTCGATTGCGGGAACTCGATGCAATTTTCGAATCGATTCGACTTGTAGTCGACTCCGTAATTTGCGTTGTACAAGTCCCGATTTGTCGGCTGGGACCAGTATTCTGAGAGCGGCCGATATCTCCTATACCGACTCGTAAGGTAATTTTCAAACCTGAACGATTGGCGCTTTTGCCGGCTTAGGCGCGCAAGCTGCACGATGTAATTGAGGCTTTGAGGCAAGTTGTAATTTTAAAATTACATCTATTGAGCGTTCCATTTTTATTAACACCATATTGTAAGTCTAGTGTTTAAATAGGCCCGCTCTTGAAACATTTTTGATGTAGGTAATGCACAAATATCATCTTGCAGATGACCTGTATTTTTATTAAGAAAATAGAGTAAGTAATAAAGTAGTCGTATCTAAATATGATATAAACAAAATTATTCTTTATACTGTGATGCTATTATCGACTACTTAAAAAAGGTGAGGCTTAAAAAATATTTTTAATTTTCCGTAACCATAACGTTTTGAGAGAAATAATTGCACAACCTGCATCTCGACGGTCAAGTTTCGTACAACGGAATGATTTATGACTTAGGGCTAGTTAATTGTATTCTCCTAAAAAATGCTATGCATTATCTCGGCGGCCGACAGGTAACAAATCTTGCTTTTCAAATATTATTACTCATCGCATTCGATTTGGGAGCGGGCGAGCTACGAAAGCTATATCACCACCTACTCGGCATCCCGCGGCTCGCAGTATTCTTCGGTCCCCCAAACTTTTAATCATACGCGACACACATTCGTCTATCCGTCTCTTTCTTGAGCACGCCGGACGTCATAGCATTAGACTATTGCCGTCTCGCACCCCACTAAAATAGACTTTGCCCAAGCGCACTACTCGTGTCAAAAGTTTTGTATAGTAATGGTTTACGAAATTTTCCCCTACCTCGTGACTTTTTTGTACAGTCGAGATCGAGTGTTGGGGTCGTAGAGTTGTGTTAGAAAAAAATAGATAGGTCTCGATATGGTGTTTACTGTAGAATAGAATTTTTGTGCATCGCACGGCAGATGCCTTCTCGCTAGGTGCGTACTGTTATTGTATGGACAACAGTGTCAGTTGTAAATAAGGATTTGTATAGACCAAACGTATCGAACAAGTGAATACATTACATTTATTAGGCCCATTAATAAACTTTGATGTATTTATATAATAAAATTGTGATCTAATAAGAAACTTAGTAGAATAAATGTTATTGATATATTATGTGATAAAGAAGATTATAGTGTTTAAGTGTCATTATTAATTAATTAAAGTGCGACATAAGATGTTTTAAAAGGATTTATTCAAATTGTAAGTATTATTTAAATATTATAACCATTTATTTTAATAGTCATTTGCATCAAAGGTAGGCCTTTAGAATTTATGTACATATATTTATTACTATTTTACGAATGCTTCTATAATTATTTTGCTATCTGAAAGAGGTTCTAGAAGTGAATATTATAAAATTAAAAAACAATACAGTGAAATAAATTACAATAATAAATGAAATATAAAACTCTGCACAAAAAATTGTTTTACTCGTGTATTATTAAAAAAGCCTGAATTATTTTAATATACTTTAAATAATTCTTTAATATTACAAAGTAGAAGCAAAAAAAACTTGGCGGTTGAAAACCAAGTCCTTATAGATCGAGCTGGAATGTATCGAGATAAAAGATGTCATCCAGAATCTTGGACCTTAAAGCAAAATCGGATTTACATTGTAACAATGTAGAGTAAACTTAAGCCCTATAGTTTAGGAACTAGAGCATAATTTCCTTCAATAACATTCAGAGGTCGCTTTAATTTTTTCAACAAAAGCTTCGACCAAACTTTTGACCTACCGTTTGGAATTCATAAAATCAAAGTTGGATTCAAAATGCAGCGTCGTTCTCCGAAACCGATTACTTTTTTATCTAATTTAGTATCTACTTGTTAATAATTATATTATAAAATAAACAAATCGTATAATACAATATTTGAAATAGAAATGTTTTAAAACGAAACAATATACGCGGTGGCTGAACTGAATTCAGTGCTTTTATCACTTAGGTATTTTTGTCAGCGACTTCCTCAGATAGCGAAGGCTTTCTCAGCCGAGGAAATGAAATTCTTATCGTTCCTCGGTAGAAAGAAGCTCGCTTCTTTCAGTTATCCGCGCAGGAAATATATGGGGAGAGAAGACTCGCAATAACCAACATTTGATTGCTAAAAGGAATCACGGAAATCTCTCGCTCAATCTAAATAATGTATCCTGATTCAGATACTTTGGCTTAGCTGCTAAGCTATAATATAACATGAATACGTCAGAACTTTTTTAGTAATATAACCTTTATATCTACATGTATAATAATAACGGGAACTAAATATATGCATAATTAATATGGACTGGTTTTGACTTTTTTTATTATATTATTTATTTACTTTATTGGGAATTGTATTGACTATCTGAGGTCGCTGTAAAATGCGTGGGATAATGTTTTATAAGTTCTGTTTAATCGATGAGTGATACATTTCGATTCATTACCTCGGACAGTGTAGGTACATATTATAATATAATTGCAGTGTCTTAACTGCCGAAAGTATTGCTAGAAATATTTGCTGTGGAAATAATTATAATAAGAGTAGACGAATATATATTATTTAATGTGTGATTAACGTGTAGTTAGAAGACCATCCTATCACAGTTTTAACATTACATATTATTTTTATATTAGAAAATATGAAATATACCTACATCATTTTAAATAAAACTATCCTTCCCTACTTTTTCGCGGTCTTAATTTTAATATTTGGTTCCCAAATGCCGATATTTCGAATGCTTTGCAGTAATCATCGTCCCGGAAGATACTTTTCCAAAAAAAATCCCTCTATGAGAACAATGAGATGGTTTAATTTCAAAATATTCGCGTAAATTTAAGAAAGTGACGATATGTCATATTAAAATTATTTTTTTTAAAAACGCCTATGATAAATTTATCATAGGCGTTTTAGATATAATTATATCTGATCATACTTTAAGTGAAAATTTTATAAGCACAATTTCATTTCACCGGTCTAAATTAACTTGTGACAACGGTGTTCACATCTCTACTATAGTAGAGCTTCAAGCTATTACTTTTTCTTTATTACGCATATTATGATTATGCTTATTCACGAATCACAGTATGATTTAAAGTTTGAAATCACAAAACGCGCTTAAAAACTTTCAACAACGATGTCCCCTTTTTCATTCTGACGCTACACAAAATTTACGAGCAGTCCGCGCGAGCGGGCATTGCGTGCCTGATGATTCTAAAAATGTGTCAAACTTTTTACAAACTTCTTTCATTTAGCTGCGTCCGGCCTTCCACTGTAGCCTTGTGGGTTTTTTTTCTATTGTTTATTTTTTAGTTGCTATTGAAATGTCATGAAGATAAGAGATTTTGAGTTCCGTAAAAACTGGACACCGAATGGGATAATGAAATTTCTCCTTTCTCTGAACTGTCTATTGTATAAATCCATTTTAGCCTTTTTAACAGCCACAGCTTGACTTCATTGCGAGGTAACGAATGAAATAGTGGCAGCAATATTTTGTTAGCTTCGAACATTTAGTTTAGGTAAAAAAAAAGTTTAATTACGTAATTACTGAAAATAGTTCATTGCAAAACAAGGCGAACCTCTTTATATGAAGATAATATTCAAATTACTATTGAAATATTCACCCATTTTTTATTTATCAGCGAGCACAAGGCCTATTTTGCATAATCGGTTTATTTTAAAATAAACTGTCCCTCTGAGGCGGTTGGTCGCCGATGCTAAACCGGTTGAAGAATTACCTTTATCCTCTTCAACTCACTGAAATGTTCTACAAACGATGAACACTATTAGGTTTTATACGATATCATCGACATTACTATTTTATTTGACAGAACAATGATAGTAGAATTAATTTAATGCCACGTTTAAATTAGTATGAAATCTCCGGCAAGCATACGAAAGTCCAGCAATTCTTTCAAAACTAAACGTTAAAAGAAAAACTCCTTTCCATAAAACAAGAATAAACATCAAACTGTTCTAAGAAAATCAAACATTTTGTATAATAATCTTCAAATCTTAAAGGTGTACCAATAAACTTTAATGTATTATGATATCATTTAATACTTTGTACATAATAAAATACACAGTTGTCTGCCAATAATGATAGTTTATTTTTTTATTTACATTTTTAAACATAAGCTTTCAAAAGCCATTTGATATCATATTTGACACCGCACAATTCTTTAGACATATTTATGTGACTGTACATCAATAAACATTCCAAAATTACTACCAATCTATGAATAGCAAAAGAAAAAACATGTGCCATAAAGTAAGCATGTCGAATTAGACACGCCAGAAATGGAAAATCGTATCCACCTAAGCATCTTATGCTAATTACGAAAACTACACAAAACGCTCTAAGACATTCGACCCATGTTCACATTATTACTTATTCGAATTTCAAATTTACAGATGCGTAGGCGCACAAGAATTTGATGGTATTTAAAAAGATTAAAATCAGTCTCGCTCTCGAGTAGGAAGACTGACGATTTATTGTAGTATCTAATGTAAATTTCGCCGTTCATGTCGAACTTACCGACTAATGAGACCCGAGGGAGAACCGTTAGCACATACTTTGAGGATAGGTCTAAATCAAATGGACACGTAGAGTCTCTCAGTTAATTGGGCATAACGCTCAAAGGTGACATTTAAATTAGCACCCACCTATGTATCGCTGTCAATTAAAATTAAAAAATAGCCTTCATTAAGCTAGCTGTGATCTAAATACAAATATAATAACTTACCCCGTCTATATTTCAAATATACTAAAATATTCACCAAGATGTTCATACTAACTTAGAATTTCCTCAAAAACTGCATCGGCCATACCTGCGTAGCCATTTACGTATCAAAATATAAGGGTGGTTATACATAGCGGCACAGCTGCCCGCCTGTTAACTGACAGCTTTTAGATTAGGACCCCTTCCATCGGTCGCGCCCCCATATCGAGAATAGCGCCATTCTTAATTAGCAACGGTTACCAAATCGAGCTTTAATGTTTTATATTATATAAAATAAAATCAGTTTAAAAATACTTTTTAATTTTTTTAATATTATTATGTTAATACTATTGCTATTGTAACATGTAATAAATCAAACATACAATATTTCGAAAGCAAAATAAAAATCGTTTTGTTTTACGCTAGTGGTACATTTTGTTAAATATTTATAGCAATAAATCGGTTTAATATTGAGTTACAAGTAACAAGAACATTTGGACGTTGAGAAATCTTTCATCTCGTCGGCATCGTTGCGCAGTTATTCATTGTTGTATGATTTGTTCTTTTTTGTCGGATCCCGGGCGCGCCGCTCGGCCCATCACTAGTTTCTTGGCCCAACCCTAATTTTAATGGCTGCTCGCCGTCACATCCGGGTAAGTTAGTATGGAAGAGCGTTTTTTAAAAAATTAGGAACTCGTTTTTGTTAATTAATTTTTTTTGTACAAAATTGAAAATATTATTTTTTTATATATAAATTAAATAAAATATAATTTGAATTAAATATAATTTTCAAAATATTTTTAAATTTGTTACGTAAACAGGCATAAAAGAATTTATGATTATGTCATAAATAATAGTAAAGCTCCAATACAAAGAGACAAAACAAAATTTATTATACACTAAACGGACCTCAGTGGAACAAGTAGCGCAAAGTGTTAATCGTTTATTTTTTGCTTTCGTTATAATGATCAATCAACATGCAATACGTAGCTCGTATCCAGTTTTTAGAAATATCTAGTTAGTCTTAGTACGTGTCAATGCGAATTATAACACTAGAAGCGTAACTAATTGCCGTAATTAAACTGCAATAAATCAGTCATTTATGGGCTCGCTATTCCTCATAGTTATTCCTAGCTCTTTTGCACAACACTATGGGGATAAATAAAATGTTTTTAACGTCGAAAGAAATTTCGAATACCAAGTACCTATAAAAATAACAGCACATTGGTATTCCTCCCTTTGACAAATATGTACTTTATAATTTGTTACTTTTTTAAGTATTATTGATACTAGGTATTAAAAGTATTTATGATATTTTAATGCAAATTTAATATTTCAAAGAAAAGTGAATAAATAATATTACCTATCACCACCCTAGTGTTGTAACGTTTTCGATAAGCCGTTAGTTTATACAGGAAATTAAGTTCATTATTTAGTGTTAGGACGTTATTTCATAAAGCAAACCGTTTGTGAGAATGAGTATGTACCTAAAATATTTCGAAGAGTGTAATTGATAGGTCGGTAATAATTCATGTGAGATTTACTGTGTGTTATATGTGCATAAATTATTATTATACGCCAAGATAATAATTATAGAGTAAGCATAAAATTTATAAATTATCTTTTCAATTACACAGGCAGTAAAACATGTGCGGTACTTAAATAAACCACTTAAACGCAAAGTACACGGAATATCTGTATTGAAGATAGCTTCTAAATTAATTTACCCACTCGGATCGGTTCGTGCGTTATGTATAATACAAAGTATAAGCCACTGATGCACTCGTGGGCAACCCTTCCGCACAAGCTGATGCATGAATTACGAGTGTGTCGGACGGGCCTCGCCCGTGTCGGATCGATAGACGCTTTTTGTTATATACAACCGTAATTGCTGAAAAGTTTTCACGCCGTAGCGCCGGTCACGCGTATTTTATTACTATGAAATTGAATTATTTATGACGCCATGCACGACGGAGCGACCATTGTACGCGAGTCGCGGCCGCCGCTGAATTTTAATATTAAAATTATGTATTTTCGGTTCCCGCGGAATTGCGAGATTAGTATCGAGGTTGCGCGCTCGTCACGAAATGACGTATCTGGAGGCTTAATACGTCCACCCTAAGCCTCGTCGCAGATTTATGTATATCCAATCCCGGTCGCCTAATCCCGCTCCTGCCCGGGTCAATCCGAGCCCGGAAAAGGTTTTCCCGGTTATTTTCCGTGGAACTTTTAATCCCGCCGAATACCGACATACATCATAGAGGATTAAGAGGTTTAAATTGGAAGTTACCGACGTCCGAAATAAATTTAAATCGGCTGGCAGTCTGTATTGTGATATCCGTTCCGATGCTAAATGGGAACCGATATTATCCAGCAAGTAAATCTTGCGGTAGGCTTAGGCTAAGTGAGGTGGTTAATTCGATGTGTACAAATGAAAACATTGTACTTTTTTATTAGAATTATTATATTCGAATTATAACACCATTGAAACAGATGACCATATTAAATATTCCCAAATAGGCAAATGTTTTTTGTACTAAAAGGCATATTATCCATTCGTAACATAGCTTCCCTTTAACAAAATGAAATTAAAAGGTATCAATAAGGGCGCAGTAAATCATACTAAATCTCTGGTTCAGCGTATTCCCGACCCTTTGAAGTGGACTTCGGTAACACCTGACCAAAATTGATTTATAGTAAATTTCTATATTTGTGCATCTGTATGTACCTACTATTATAATACATAAATAAAAGTTTGAGTAAACGTGAAAATACATAACGAATTCTAAGTTTATAAAATTGAGAGATAACTTCATTAAAACTTAGATAAAATTCAAAACTTTCATTTAATATAATTTATAAGGAATAATAATCTTAGAAGCTAAATTCATTAGAAGTTTTGGTAACACAACATACTCGTAATATTATTATAATTAAATCTGTTTCTAAAAATATATACCTAGTTAGTAGTAGTCAAGGTAGTCAAGTTTATAACTGAATGTCTTTTAATCAAAAAGTGTTTTAGAGATACATATTGCTAAATAGTTTTTTATTTATACAATGTAATACATATTTTAATACTTTTTAAGCTTATAAATTATTGTATTGTGATAAAATATTTCATAATACAAAAATATAGGTATCTTAACTATTCTATTGATACTACATATATTATTGTCTTTATAAAAGAGTGACTTGAAAAGTGATAACCGAAAATGAATATGTGAGGAAACCCACAAACAAGATCTAGTTCTGTTTAAGAATAAACTTGAATAACGGGTTATTTCTATACTGATTAAATGCATCATAATCATTTCTTATAGATAAGAATAAGACGATTAGCCACGGTCCGGTACTTGCACTACTTGTGATTCACTTTAAGGAAGTAAAAGAAATAGGTATGTTGAAGAACTCTATGTCCATCTTATTTTATAAAGTTTATAAATAAGTATATAAATATTTTCAAGCTAGACTATGTTCGCCATTCTTAAAACTGGATCGAAAGCGCGAGTCATTAATGAGGTCACTAATTTATTTTTCTGAAATTATTTAATCTTATGATAAATAAATATAAAAAGTATAAAAAAAATGTATTACACTTTCACGTATCTAAATCTTTGCTAATAAGTTACATTCATTATGTGGGAATGATAAATATGGATGGATATATAGGAAAAAAATTATTCCTTATATTTTGATTTTTACCCATAAAAATATTCTTAAATAATTTAGGTACCTAGTAATGTACCCATATTCAGTAGTAATAATGATCAAAATAGATATTATCAAAATATTTTGAAGTAGTTCATGTTTTAATAAAAATGACCTTAGCTGTTGTTATAGTAGTATTTAGTTTAATTATCCAACAGGAAGACATATGAGGAGACCAAGTTGTGTAAAATAAGTATAATTAATTTGGAAAATCAAGTCTTATCACTACATAGTATAAAACAAAGTCGCTTTCTCTGTCCCTATATTTTTTTTTATGGTAAAAAGAGGGCAAACGGGCAGGAGGCTCACCTGATGGGAAGTGATCACCTCCGCCAATGGACATCTGCAAGCCAGGCTTGCAGATGCGTTGCCGGCCTTTCAGAAAAGGGAGGGATGGAGGAGGGAGGGAAGTGGGAGGGAGGGGGGAACGAAGGCGGAGGATGAAGGGAAGAGGGAGGGTGGAAGGAGAGTGGGCCTCCCGGACTCTCACTCACCGGACGAAACGCGACAGCATAGCTGCCACTTCACGCCGGTCTTCTGTGAGAGAGTGGTACTAATGAACTATACGGGGCGTGCCGGCCCATTCGGTTGCTACCCGAAGGTAACAAGCATGGCACTACCACTTTATAAAATGTACTATGTATGCTTAAATCTTTAAAACTACGCAACGGATTTTGATGCGGCTTTTTTTAATAAATAGAGTGATTCAAGAGGAAGGTTTATATGCATAACTAGCGGATCCCGTGGCTTTGCCTTTACGTCGTCTAAGTCGCTAGTCTTACATAAGTAGTTTTAAAAATTATAGATTTCATTTATTTTAGGTTTCTAATACCTAAGTGTTAAATGCGAAATATAACTCTAAATATTATTTTGCGTTAGGCGATGTGGATGGGAGTATAAATGTAAATAAAATACACAGAATGTATAGACGTATTGAAAGGTTTAAATAGGTAGTTGAGTTTTAATCATGAAAATATTTTATTGTATTCCCGATAGATATAGATATAAATAATTTATTCATCAGATCGACAGCGCCTGCTAATGACAATTTTTTATTAGTTTCACTATCGAATACGAGTAGTATATACCTACATAAACTATGAAGATTACCTAGTATTTAAAAGAACGTCTACCTGTTGACAGTTATAATACTAAAATATATTCTAAAATCTATAGTACATATAGATTAACCAAGTCTTAATTGACCTTAACGACATGCTTGGCTCAGTTTATAGTGACTCTACTTGCTGCGCCAGCGGTCGCGGGTTCAAGTCCCGCTGGCATACATTTGTTGAGCACGAATGTTTGTATTCCAGTCATGGGTGTTTATATTTATATTGTGTATTTATTTAAAACTATACATGTAGTATTTCAACTATATGGTATCCGTAACACAAGCCTCGTAGCTTAACACGGAACTAGATAGCGTTGTGTGTAATAATGACCCAACATATTTATTTATTTAACTTTAGGATTCCAATAAATTAGTATCTTACTAATATTATTTTAGGGGTGAATAGAAAGTTTAGATTTTTGGATGCATGGTTTTTACGAATATGGATAAAATTCGTCATAAAAATTGATTATAGTCTGGGATACAGAGTTTCCTTTTATCCCGGAAAAAGAACATGGTTCTTGTAGGACAGATTTGGTTATGTTAAGAATAAGGAAGAATCCGAGCGAAGTTAGGTTGGGCAGCTAGATCTAAATATGTGTATTTTTAACGAATTTTGTGCCTTTATATTATATTATGAATACTTAAATTGTATTAATTTTTGCTAAACCAGGTAGATACGTATGATAAGTTAGGTAGGTATTTACCTAATCATTATGTAGAAAACTGGTCTTTAATCATAAAGAAAATATAGGTAGGTAAATAGAAAACCATCCGAGTAATTATATTATAACCAAGATTGTAATAGGTATTTATTTAATTGTTAACTTTAAATAACAACAAAATATAAATAAAAGAACTCATAATTACACGTCATTAAAATAATAATTTTTCAAAAAAAAAAATCTTAAATTCATGAAAATTCAAAAATCCTCATACATGTAGACACTGAATAACATAAACTGAAATGAAATTGCCATTCATAAATATATTTACTGAAATTAAACAAACACTTCTAAAATATTCTACAAAATAATTATTTTAAGCGATTGTAACAATTGTTATTTACAATACAAATTCTTATCCAAACTTTAAACATAAATATTTTTAGCTAAATTAATTGAAAACATTCCTAAAGGACCCCTTGACCGGTAAAGGGTCGAATAGACCGCCGTTCTGTATTATACACTTTCAGGGTACCTACTTGTAAATAATTACTTAGTAATTAACACAACTGCTATTTTAGTAGTGTTATACTATAAATATATTATACTTACACTAGCGACGCGCCCTTGCTCCGCTCTGACTCGTCCCTGGTTATTAGCGCTACTAAATGTATACAAAAACTTGATAAACATACTAAGATCTTCTTCGAGAACCACTCTATCCATTAGTGAAAACAATATGAAAATCGGTAGTTTTTGAGTTTAACGCGAACCGACAGATAGACAGATGCCGCGGAGGACTTTGTTTTATAATATGTAGTGATTTATTTTTAAACTGTAGATACCATTATAGATTCAACACTACCTAAAGTAGATATACTACTGGATTGGCTTTCTCTTAGTTTGGCTAGAAAATTTAAAGTTCGTCGACCCCACTTATTTAATTAAACATTAGACTATTCTCAGCGAGTTCCACGAAAACACGCACCTATTATGCGTTTATTTATCAAACTAATAGTATTATGCGGATAAATTAAATGGCCTCACAATCTTGCCCACAATCTGGGAACAAGGGCGCATGTCTATTGTCATCGTTCCGTTTAGTTCACCTTTAATTACCTAGATGGTTTAACCTCACCTAGATAAATGTAAAGCATGCATTTATCTCATACCCTTCTTAACTAAAGGATACATATTTAATTAATATATGTATTACTAAATAACACTCGGTGGGTGGGCTGCCATTGCGATAATTACGTCAATACGTCAATTACCACTATGAATTATTAATGCTTTCCTATTTCTGTCGTGATAAACACTCGTATAATCAACAAGAAAATTCAACACGACTTATTATAATTGAATACATTTATATTTCAATAAAAAATTATTGAAAAATTAATAATACATTAATACTTTATCTATTCACCGCTAGATGTCGTTGTTACGACAATAATTTCTAATAACCATAAACGTACGAAATAAAGCATTTATTATAAACCTAATGCATAAATTATTATTTTATTAAGCACTAATACTTAATTGAATCGTCAATGTAAAT
Organism: Boloria selene; assembly: GCA_905231865.2. NCBI lineage: Eukaryota > Metazoa > Arthropoda > Insecta > Lepidoptera > Nymphalidae > Boloria > Boloria selene. The sequence goes on from HG993142.1 coordinate 8,973,759, forward strand.
AGAAACAGAGGCCTTAGTAATAAAACTGTCTGTTAATCATATTGGACAAGATTGAGATAGCGACAAATGCCCGTAGTTCAATACTCTGCCACTAGAGGGAGTGATTTATGGTTTAAGTTTGATAGACCATTACTGCGATTTGACCGGTTATTTAAGAAAGCTTTATTTATAACGAGTTAAAAGTTACACGGCTATTTTTTTATAGTTTAATATTATTTATGTCTTCTTAAACTACTGCATTATAATAGGTAGCGAGTACGTAAAAATAATCATGTTTATAAAAAGCTATGTATTATGGATACTTTCCCAAAGATAAAATATTTTTTCGCAGTAAAAATATACTATATATACCTACTTATTGATTCGGACAACCGGCTATCGTGATACCAAATTTTATCGAAGCAGTTTAGATGTTATGTCGGTCTATCTGACTGACAAACATCTAAAAACTGTAAATTTCACGGAATTTCATCTGCTCTGTGGTAAATTTGGACTCTCAGATATTAATTACTTTTTCTTTATAGATTTACCAAAAGCAACAGATTGGACTTATTTAGAATTTTATATTGCCTATATGTATAAAAAAGAGAAGAATTATTGTGATGTACTCATTTTCAAAAAATAAATCTAATATATATTATTAAATAATTTATAGACTAAAAATGCCATCAATGTTCTCCATATTTAGGTACACATTTAAATAGCTCGATAGTGCATACTGAAAATATTCTGTTGTGGTATTTCTTAATAACAATACGCACAGGGGTAACGCACCCCTAAAAATTAAAAATGGCCGCCAGAGAAGCACTCTCGATTGGAGGCTATAACTCATGCCGCCGCCGGCAGGGCTGTGCGTCATTTGTCTATGTCACCCCCACCCCCTTCGAGAACGCTCGGGAAGAAAGGGAACAACTGATCTATTGCAAGTACAATGCTTGACCGGATGTTTAGGGATTCTAACTAAATTAAACAACAATAAATAAAATTCTATAATAAAGAACGTACCTACTAAACGTTAGTATTATAGTAATTACTATAAAAAAACTAAAGTAATTTAAGACTTGATGTACAATTGCGCTTGAACAATTGAAATTCTACGACTTTCAAAGAATACCAGAAATATTTTTTAGTTATGAATGAACTAAACGTTTAGTTAACCATAATAATATAAAATACGTATCTATTAATTGAAACTAATTAAAGTAAAATATATTATTTTCTAATTCAAACGTAATTCACATATTTTATGTACCGAACAGTTGCTATCAGTTTTCAAGTTATAATAACAATTAGATAGATTACTATGAGCATTGACTTATTGACTTTCATTTGACATATTCTTGGCAACTAGTTCTATATGTACTGTTAACAGCATGATAAGATACAAGTTATATTTTACGCCTAATTAGTTTTTCCATGTCACCTAAACGTAAGTAATCTTAATCTATGTTTATGAATACACCACAGCTATAACTCAGAGCGACTGGTTTAACCTCCGATTACATTTCTATCAAAAACAAAATTAATAAAATACCTACAGTTCGATTAGAAAACTTTGAACGTGGGTCGTCTGGGAATAGAAATAAGGCATATAATAGATATTCTGTTGAGTTTTTCAAGAGAAAAAAAAATTGTTGTGACTTCGCGTGATAGTGGGCAGTATCGGAACGCAACGCACGCACTAAAACAAAATTATTTTAATAAACCAGGTTAGGTAGATGTTTTGATTTCCCCCAAAACTAAGAGGAAATAAGTAAAGTTATTCGAGGCAGTCATGTATTTTTTCTTTGAAATGTCAACGGCACTTGTAGAAAATGTTGTGTTGTTATATTAATGACTTAAGATTTTATTAATAATGAAAATTTTTCATGCAATTTTTACTCATGGTACCTATTTTTATTACTCTTTCCATACTTATGTTTCCTAGGAAACGATTTAATGTGCTTAGTATTTAGTATTTTACTGCTAAGAAGAACTTATTGTAGCAGTCTTAAAATAAGTCGTACAAAATTAAATCTTATATGAATTGCTTGGAATAAATTTAAATAAATCTAATAAATATTGAACTAAATTCCACAAACTTTAAAATATATTGTTCAAGCAGACCATGATATTTCGAAATGAATCTGTCTTATGTATGTGTAACTCAGTAGTCGTTAAGAAAAATGAGATAATTTGAAAGTCGGTTAATATAATAAACTGAACAAAATATTAAATAAACTAGTTTTTAATGGTCACCACATAACTACTAAGAACTATCGCGTGGGAACCTCTAGGCAAATACATAGAGTATTTCGAGGAAGGTTGATGTTGCTTTAGTATATGATCTGGAATTTCATGTTTTTACTTATCTCTAACTTTAAATTTAAATAAATTTGTGCTAAGAAGCATTTATAATAAAGACTTGGTCTTCACGGTCGGCTACTGTCATAACAATATGTTATTACGTTATTTGATTTACTTACAGATAAAATTCCTCTACGCTTTATCTCACAATAAACTTGAAAATAAAACGACGAGACTTTTATATGATATTTAAATTCACTTAAAGAATCTCAAGTTCCATAAAGCTTTACTACATAAAAGCGCATCGCCTGTATTTCTATCAAGTCCAACAAAAGTTGACCAAAAATAAATCACCGACGACAACTCTATCTTTGAAATAACAAAGCATTCGCATTCGCAATGATTATTATCTCTAAAACAAACTTAATGCATTTACGGCTAGTAGCGACACGGTCTAGAGACAATACTAACCTACCAATTAAACAATGCACCCATTTTCATACTTATTACCGGGAGTTAGCGTCCAATTCCATACGTTTTGCTAGCATTATAATATATGAGAATATGCAACTCTATATTAGCATTCGTCTTGAGCTTTAAGCACATTATTATAAGTTCTGTAATCGAATGAGTTTTGTTTTTATAACGTGGTTTATTAAATAGTAAGAGCCGGTCGTGATCAAGGATCGTGATTGCAACACCGCACTGCGTGCCCTTTGGACACGGGTTCCGTAGCCGTGAAAAATCACTTTAACATGTGCTAGATGCTTTCCACGGCAATGTTCTAATCTACAGAAAAGGAAAATTCCTTTTCATTAGCGTACTTAGTTGTTTCTTATATTCATAGCTTTGAACTAAAACTGAAACTCTTTTATAAACATAACATTTATATAGTACTTTTGACTTGATGCTGCAGCGTCCTGCGTCAACTTCAATATACAAAATACTCAACTGTTCTCTTAAACTTAAACTGCACAAAAATCGTGTAGGCTCTTTGAAATTGACTTAATTGATAGATATTAATTATTGTTCTTTTTTTAATTTTCAAATTTTTATTATACTACTAGACTCATCCTCGCTCCGCTTGGGTTCATCCCTAGGTGCTTTTAACCGTTAAGCCTAGTCCGTCCAGCTGATGACTGATTGAGTAACAAATATCTATCCAAACTTAAGCATTATATATTAAATAATATTTATAAGATCTACCTTTCGAGTAAGTCCAATGAAAATAGTATGAACAGTTATAGCTTGTTTATATTATAGAAATATACCTACCTAAAGCGTAAAATGGTTGATTAAAAGCACTGGTAACTGAACAAAATATTAGTACAAATATACGAGTAGTACGTACAACTTAAAACTTGAATCCTGTACATACATGGCAGGTAGTGCCAACATAAATTCCACAAATAAAACATTATTCATAATAAATATTTATATTTACATAACACACATAACTTATACGATTATTTACTTATTTATTTGCCTCTACATCTACTGTGTAAGGCAATATCAAGGGTAACTTTACAGCTTAGTATCGTGCGTAGTATGTTTTGATGGTATTGATACTGTCAATAGCTTAATTTAACATTCGAACACCGAAGTGCGACGAGTAAGGCGCACAAGGGATCATAAAACATTATGGCTCTATTCTATTCGATACGTGATAACTCCTGGAGCAATCGGTGAATTTTAATGTAGGGCTAGGTGGTGCCACTGTGACACCGATTAGCTTCCGGGAAGTATAGGAGTGACGATTCCAAAAATTTTATCGCAAATGTATAGTAGAAGCTTCGACGTTTTTATATAAAGTTTTCTAAAGCTTTAGAAAGCTTTCGATGTTTATACTCATTCTGTATGAAGTTATGATTTTTATTATGTATATTTTTATATATTTGATTCCTTTTACTGATATAGTTTATCTTAGAAAATTACAATTAATGTGTTAAACTTTTTCTATTTGTTTGTTTGTGAGAACTAATCTTATGAAAGTCTAAAATTCTGATTTTTTTTCATTTCGTTTGAATAATGGTTATTAGTATTTGAATCGCTCTAATGATAGGTGGATCCTCAAACAAAAGTTAGTAATTTATGATTTCAATTACATTTATATCGTAAAAGACCAACATTAACATATCTGAACGCCATTTTTTTTTATCTAGAGGTTTCTAGAATCGAATTGTTTAGTTACTACATATGGAAAGAAAAATAGTTCTAAATATTTATGATATATACTTTTTTCTTAAATGATATACGTTATACAAACAACTACTATCTCCATAATAGAATAAGATTATTTTTTACTGCATAGATAAATACACAATTTGTCATTGTTTGATAAATTGACTGAATGTTTGATAGTACAGTTCTTAGTAGGTAATGCCACATAGTAATAAGTAGTAAAGTTGCGTTTTTATAGACACGTATGGCTATTTACAGCGTATTTTATGAGGTGTCAACAAGTGATCAGTTGCATACATAAATAATTATATAAAGTGCATTGGAATTTTTTGAATAAACTGTGAAATTTTCATGTTTTATTCATTTTATGTAGATTATAGATCTAATGTGTCTACGTTCCCACATTATTTTCCCTGAACGAAGTAAACTGTAAATTTTATTTTAATCCAATGTTTTTAATAATAATAAGTAATAATAAGAAGAATATAGGTAAATCTTTAAACTTTCATGGGATATTTACCATATTAAGTACTTAATTTTGTGAATTACCTAAGTGTTATTTGTATTTTCGACATGGATGCTATAAGATTAAGGACACCCAAGCCTAAATTATGAAGCAAATCAGTAGAATAATAAAATATAAACTACAGCTATTCGGGTATGTTATAAAAATCGTGGCTAAAATGTTTATATGAAAGTATAGGTAGCTATGATATGGGTATCACGTTCACCTCATTGTTCGATTATTAACGGCTATTGAATATTAATGTTACTAATAAACACAAACCACCGAAATTGTTTAACAAGTACTTCGCAAACGAGTTCAGTCAATATATGATCAATAAATCTAAACTTTATAAGAATTCGATTCTCATCGTTTATTATCCGACTGCAGCAAAAGCCCAAAGGAGGGTTATGTGTTTGACCTGTATGTGTGTAATGTATATAATATGTTGCTATACTAGCAGCAAGGATAATGCATGTCTTCTACTGCATAATACCTTTGTTAATCTGTTGCCATCTTTTTAGTTCGTTTTTTATACATGTGCTTATTAGATTACTTTTTATATAACATTGCCTTTAGTAAGGTTTTGAAGAGGCAATGTAAGTTATTTTGAGTACTAGCGTCTCGCCCTCGGTTAGCTCGGGCTCTTCCCTAGATTTAGCGCTGGCAAAGCCGCGAGATCCGCTAGTTATGCATATAAACCTTCCTTTTAAATCACTCTATCTATTAAAAAACACCGCATCAAAATCCGTTGCGTAGTTTTAAAGATTTAAGCATACATAGGGATATAGGGACATAGAAAGCGACTTTGTTTTAGACTATGTAGTGATTATACTATTTTCGAAAATTAACATAAGTAACAAGCATAAGTTTTTGGTTTTAGTAATTAAAAATAAAGATATGACCGTGAAATTTAATTGTATTAAAATATTAATTGTTATTCAAAGACATACGAAGAAAATACAAAAAAGAAAAGTATAATTTAGAGAAATCTCAAGTCATAGAATATAAAAAAAAATTACCAGGTACCTCAATCAGAAAAATATGAGAAACATTAATAATATAAACCTTACAAAATTATAGAGTACAAACCTATTTTTTTATTTTCAAATCTTTGGTAGGTTAGCCTTGGTAGCTTTAAATCATTGGTTAAGTTTACAATTAAAGTTTAACAGTCAATTAATGTTATCTAGAACTTTTAGTTAAAGACCATTCATCAAATATGTCTGTTATATAATAAAACCTATATCATATTATCATTATAATATATTACGACAGATATGATAATAATTTTATTAAGATACAATAAATCAAGCATTATTATTTACGTTCCATAGTACTTATACGTATCAAAGTAATTTAAAAAGCGTTACGAAAATATAAAAGGAAATATCTAATAACCGAATTCAATACACAAAATCAGTACAATTGGGACATACATAGTTAATCATTCGTTAGCATACCAATCTGCATGTGTAACGCGGACTGATGGCCAACAGTAATTAATAATTTCGACACTGTCTGATTAACATTTATATCAGCGTTTGGCAGAACGACGCCGTGGGCGATCGGCGGAATGACGATGATGGATTACCTCGTGCGAGATGTCGCCAAATATTCATAAAGTTTAGATTGGCATGTTAGAGATATGCTATTCCGATACTCGTTGTATTAGATCGATAAACATTCATTCATTTGTTAAACTCGGATGTATGTACTCCAGTCATGGGTGTTTATATTTATAATATTTATGTATTTAAACTTATATATGTGTAGTGTATAAACTATCTGGTATCCGTAACACAAGCTTCCTTCGTAGCTTACCACGGAACTAGATGGCGCTGTGTGTAATAATGTCCCAACATATTTATTTATTTATTATTTAAACATTAAACTGTACATACGTTCCCGTGCACAGTTACGTTATTTAATACTTTCTTTTGTTACGTTTTTATTATTATACGTTCACATTTCACAGAAATACGACTACGTACATAGATTGGCCCATTGATTGATTTTGGGATATGCTTAATTTAGCATCTGGCAAGGAGGGATAAGCGCAGTAGATGGTAACCGAACCGTTTTAGTTGGTAAAAATCCAATGTAGTAAGATTACTACGTAGGATTATGATGGTTAGATAACTATCTCCAACGTCATATCATAAAGATAATAGCATATAATAAATAGCAAACTTATTGTTATTTTTTAAAGCTTACAGATTTAACAGTACAATAGAATAAATACGTTATCGAGTAATAAATCCTCATTAAACGTGGAAGTATACACATAATTAAACAAAGCTAATACACATTCATATTTGCTAGTTACATACATCGTCAAAGTTTGGCAACGGTCTGGAAATTGGTGAAATAAGGCGTAGAAATTGTTCCGATGCATATCATTATACCTAGTAGGTACATATTCTCAATGTTCGACATGATTTGGTTGTATTATGTTTTTGTTTATTTATTTAAACTGTTTTAAATAAGAAGAAGTAGGTATGATAACTATAAACAATAAATTTGTATCATAGTTCAACATTTACGTGCTTAGAGCATTCATTTTAAAGACACCGAAAGTTAATTTTGCGACCATAAAAATGTCTTAAAATAATTTGGTACATAATATACTCCCAAATTCTTATTTCTAGAAAATTGTTTAGAATTTTCCACCTGGCACATTAAAAGTTAGAGGGCGGTGCGGCGGCGGAGACAATGTTTACGACTTTAGAAGCATCGTCGTTTAGATATACTATCTAATTCTTCTTTTTTAAAGATCTATAGAGTTTATAGTCTATCATTTTGAATATTTGTAAAAAATTGTGGGTAGGCACTGTCTGTAACGAGTATATAACCCCCTGAGACGTCTAATACCTTAGTCTCTCCCGTGACCATGATTGCTGTAAAGCATTCGAAACGTCGGGAACCAAAAATCATAATAAATCCGCGACAAAATCCATCCATCCAGATAGTTTCATTTATAATCTATCCTAAGGTTATACCAACATGCTTATGCTATCTCATTTTTTTCATCCCTTAGCCGAAATATATAGTGTTACCCTTATAAGTATCATTTTAACTCCATAATTTTCTACTAGACTAGACTAAACAACTATCTACTTTACTACCTACTATGTATGTATAAGACTAATATTTTCTTATACTAATAGATCGATAATAGCTCTGACATAATAACTGAAAGATATAAATATTTTGCGTTTTGGAATATTAATAAAAATGTCAGTTTTGGGTAACGAATATAGTTTTATGACTTTTTTAGTATTAAATCGAGTGTCAAACATCGATGACTGTGATTATTAAAAATAAAAATAAAACTTGTAAAGATAAAAACGAATTGTTTATTAATCAATTACATATCTTAATAGGATTTGATCACCCGCTGGTCAGTCATAAGCAGTATTCTATACGAAGTACACACCATGGGGCTAGCTCATTAGGGTACACATAAGAAACAAATGATGATGTTATAAGATAAACTTTGTACCTAAAATTTAATAAATGAAGTTAAATAAGTAAAGAGCCAACGACCCGTTTCTTGTTTAAAGCGTATTATAATATATAGAGCTAAAAGGCTTGAGTTAATACTTACCTACTTACTCGTACATATTTAAAGCTAAATCGCATCAAAATTATTCGATTTTTGCATATTTAGTTCATATGAATAGTATAATAAGCAGCTTAAGTTAAAAAATGTAAGACTAGAGAAGACTAGAGAATAATTATTGTTTGAAAATTTATATACTAAATTATACCTAAAGTATTTCAAGAAACAAATTGAAGTACCTTGCCTACGTTTCATAAGATGTTAGTAGGAACGCTGTTTTTATTTTTTTCCAAATAATCAATTTAATTTATTTAAATTTACTTTTTACAGTAGGTGTATTATATGTATTAGGAGATAAGTAATTTATTCATAATTGATAATAATTTCAAATAAGGTAATTATTTGCTCACGTTTAAAATTAATGTTAGAAAAAAAATACTAAAGAAAGTTCCATCAACAATGATTGATAGTTAATAAAAGATTAATCTTCCTGTATTCCGCTTAAAGCAAAAAGCTTAAAAGGAAAAATTGTGGAAAAGCTACGCTTCATTTACCAACATAATATGTTATTAGGTATGGAGAAACCACGTCATAAATTACCAATAATGGGGTTATAAGCCTTCAAAGATATCGAAAGATAATGTTTTAATGAGTTAACAGGGTACATAGGCATCTGCAATAAAAACATCTACCTTCTTGCTTTTTTTTTGCTTTTAGTAGTTAGTAATATATTATGTACACATATAAAAGTTTTCTGATGTTCAGACTAACTAAATCACAAATCTTATATATATAAAAATGAATCCCTATTTCCATTGGTCACGTCATCACGCGTGAACGGCTGGACCGATTTCGCTAATTCTTTTTTTGTTGTGTTTGATATTGTCAGGAGAAGGTTCTTATGAAAGAAAAAAAAGAAAAAATTGTGCGGAGAATTAGACAATTCAACAATAATTGACCACCATATAATATTATTTTAAATCTAGCTTCAACGCTTTAGAAAATATAAACTTTTTTAATGTAACCTTATGACGTTTGGTACAGAATTGACGAAAAGGTTTATATGTACAATACACTAGCGAAACCCACGGCTTCGCTCGCGCTTGATCTAGAGACGTGCCCGAGCGAAGCGAGAGCGAGTCGCTAGTTAAGTATAAAAAATATTATTAATTTAACGAAATAATTTGACATAAGATATTCCACGAATCTAAGAACTCATGTTACATCGCAATTATTTCAAAATCCCCGGTCACACCTCGGTATAATTCGTGATCGACACGCGCGTACCTTTTTCATCAATTTGTCGGACACATTGATATGCGAAATGTCGTCGCGATTCGCACGTTGCATACATACGATTAAAAAATCGCCGCGGTAGGTGACCGGAGTGTACTCAGCTTTAATTGTATAGATTTAGCGTCACACGCCGACTCTTAATTGTCTAATTTGTAGCGAAAACAAGGCATGGTTGCGGACGAATATATTACTATGGTATGCAAGGACTTTCTTTTGGAGCGGGAAAGAAACAAGTCTCGTAGAGCATAGTAAACAGGATTACGATTTTAGGCCTTGTTTTTAAAGGTGACCTCTATAGCTATGTGGCTTACACGTGTGAATATCCGTTAGAAGCTTTTTAATTTTATACCAAAAGCAGCTTCTATAAGTAACACAGATCGCATAAAACTATTATAATAAAAAACGGAATACGTGGTGTAGAACGTACTCTCTAATAACATTATTATTTATTTTACATCTGCCGGATTTTTTCGATTCAGTCTATAGGTACATCGATATTTTTATTTTCTTACTAATAATATTAGTTTAAACCACGCAGCGCTTATTCACGAAATATAGTTAATCCAAAATTTAAGGGAAGAAAAAGGAACAGCCGAAAAAAAACGCGTTATCTATGTTCTTTCTCATTGATTGCTTGTTTATGTTAGTAATTTTGCCTCGTATAGACTTTAATCTACACAGACTCTATCTTATTAGGGCGAACACTAATAAAAGATGTGATTGATCACCACCCAGTTAGCTCTAAAATTGATATTCTTTGTATACAGCCAAGTATCTGGCGTCATACCTCGCGGGTGGGCCTTACTTGATACCTAACATCGTAAACCTAGCATGAACGCTGAATAAGAATCTTAGGTGAATGTCCTAAGCGTACTAATTAGTATGAATCACTCATTAGCGAAGATAAATCTATTATAAATGAGGTTTTTGGTCTTGTTAGCTCGTATAAAGCAATTTGAAAATTGCATAGCAATGTTTAATATTGAGTAATTTTATCCAATTTTAGCCATATGCATCTATTATATTCTAAATTATATTCTAAATTTGTATATTTTTGTGTGTTAAAAGTGCTAAAAATTATATCGATTATCGAAGAAAAGCAATATTATGAATGTAACTAATAATAAAACGTATATTATTATTATGTATATAACTAATAAAAAATATTGAAATTCCTAATGGTTATGTACTTATGACTAGTAGTCAGAGTTAATAGATTTCGATTCGAAAACTAATAAAAGATGTGATTGATCACCACCCAGTTAGCTCTAAAATTGATATTCTTTGTATACAGCCAAGTATCTGGAGTCATATCTCGCTACAATATATAACTCAAAATCGTCAAAAATCAAGTTATGTACCTATTCTTCGTTAAATCGCAGCATGTCGAAAATCAAATAATATTACTAGTAGCGCGGACCTAGCTCTAACATATGTGACTTCCTGTCGTAGACTCATACATACGCCTGATTGTTTTGGAAGGCCCATAAATATAAGATATAAATGTGAGAGCTTATGGCTGAAGTTTAAAGAATTGGTGAATATACACAGAATATAGATAATAAATAAACATAAAAATAGTGTAAAAAAATGCCATGGACGTTTTATGTTTGTCTACGTATTTATGCACAATAATAAAATTTTATTGTAATTTTAAATTAAATTAATTTATGTTAAAACTCGAAGTCATTGAATTTTTAATAACTAGATTCAACAAGAAATAATAAGGTTTATCCTATTCAACAACTGCGGGGGTCAAACACACCTTGTGACTGATGACTAATATTTTATTAAAAAGGAAGTGTACCAACGTACAACTTTGAAACATATTACCTATATCATTTTGTGACCGATGTCAGTTATGACGGCCTATCTTATTAAAACTGTCCATCTTTGCAGGACATATTACAAATAATGTAGTATACAAGTGTACGCGCATACAAGTGAAATTGCACTGTCAAAACGAAAACACACCATTTGTTACCTAATGGTAACCGAGGGGTTAACTTAAAGAATGAAGTTAAATAAAATAAATAATAAAATTTAAAAAGAATACATGGAAAAAAGTTTTAAGCAATAAATAATGTAAATTAAATGTCATCTGATAAAAGTTATTACGATTACAATTTAAACTGGACACTGGCTATTTCCGGTTCACTATCAATAACCCACCTTTCTTTGAGGTTCGTATAATGAACGTTTACGATACGTCACTCGAATATTAATAAACTTAAGTACCTTAATTTTATAGTTGTTGTTAACACAATCAAGATAGCGCAACAAGAGCCGATGGTACGTGGCTTTCGTCCACCGACTTTGATTTACGACTTCCCACAATTTGACGTCAAAACATAAAAGTTCTGCATAAAATTTTATCTCAATTTGTTGCGACCGCGTCCGCACCAGTCGAAAATGCATTCGCCGATTTATTACGCTCTATAAACATCGGCAAACTAAAACAAGTATGTTCTCGCAGCGGTAAAATAAAGACAAAAGACGACACCCATAAATCGCCTCTGAAAAGTAACCAAAGCATTATACAGTTGCATAACAGTACAGTAACAGTAAATAAAAAGAGGCAAAAGGAGCAAAACTGCACGAAACTGTGCGCTTTTAAATACGGACGACGTTGAGCGCGGGTAAGGCAAAGACATTTATGTTCACTAAACAAGTAGTAAAAGTCACTACTTGAGCGTTTTTATGGCACTCATAAATGTCAGATTGTGCGCCGGGGTTTAGCGGGACGCACGCTTCGGCCCGACCGTGGGTTGTTGAGGCGACCCTTAATTGATTCCACGCGCTTTTCAATTTGTATGCCTTAATGATAACGTTTACATGTTTATGGTATTCGTATTTCATTTATAACACCTGCTTCTTCTGTTTTTTCAGGTAATTTTTTGCTACAAAAACATAAGACCCATTTTTCAAGCTTATAAAGGTAAGCTCCGATTAACAACAAATTTATATTTTTACAAATAACGATGATGAAGTTGAGATTTTGTAAACACACTTATTATTGTTATTTACCTTTGTATACCTACTGTAGAGTTTAGGTAACTTATTTATGTACAATGTACGTATATACATGAGTACTACAAATATTTAGTTCATGCGTTGGCATAACAAGAGCATCTGTAAAAGGAAGCGGCCGGCACAGACAGACGTGAGAATAGCGTGGTTTTCACCGCGGGACTGCTATGCAAATTATTGCATCATTAAACACCTCGCTTGGGCTTGCGTTAGATTGACGTTGGTAATGTCACTTATCTTGTAGAAATAAAGCCGAGGACACACTTCATTAGATAATAAAAATACTCATTTAATTGATTTGTTAATATACTGCGTGATCTTTAGTTTAAATTACGTCATTAGTCAAAGTATTTAATAAAAAAATGTATAAAAGTTATTTTTTTACCGCAGCTCCGTTCGCGTTCTATAGGCTGAAATTCAAAAGAAATATTTTTCCTCGTTTTGCTACATTTTTCATTGATGCTCCGCTCCTATTGGTTGTAGCGTGATGTAATATAGCCTACAGCCTTCCTTGATAAACGGACTATCCAACACAAAAAGAATTTTTCAATTCGGACCAGTAGTTCCTAAGATTAGAGCGTTCAACCAAACAAACAAACTCTTCAGCTTTATAATGTAGGATAGAGGATAGATATACCTATAAATCCCTATTTATATCCCTAAGCTAAACAGCTTCATTTTTTAAGCTTCACAACTACACAATGCTTCCTTGCTACGAAATTGACATAGGTAGTGGGTATGTCCATTGAGTATTCTGATTGGTTGTCTTCGTGAAGGATTTGTTCCGGCGGATGCGTTCGATTGGTATTTGTTCAATTATAGTAAAAGGTGTTTGTTTCTTGTCTTGTTTGTAACCATTAAGTGAGCTGACTGAGACGATCTTAGAGTAAGTACTATTTGTAGCAAAGTAAAATAAAAATACATTATATAGATAGTAGGTATGTAAAAACCTAAATAATGAAACCTCTACTAACATTAAAATTACATATAAATGTAAGTATATAATACTAATAATATTATCATTGAATAATAATAAAAAAGTCTATCTTGAAATATAAAAAATGTATCTGAAATAAAAAAAATCTATGAAAAGATTATAATTACACAGAATTTAAGTTGTTAAAAATAAAACTTCATTATGCTGTATTGGATAAGAATAATATTTCCTAACACTTATAATGAGGTTACTTCTAATTATAAAAAGCACTTAGCACTATATACTTAATTTATATTACTTACTTATAATATTTAAACAACGAAGGCGTCATCAATATTTGTCAGTCATTAAAGATATTTAATATTGAGTACAGCGCTTGAAGTTTATCAATTTGTAAGAAATATATATGTACAAAGCATAGGAAAACCCAGTGCAGTTTTAACGAGATCACGCATATTGTATTTGTGACTAGGGAAGGTGCCAAGCACTTTCTACTCCTTGATATTCTATTACTGTACAACGTGGTAGTGTTTATCGAATTTACACCTATCTAGTATTTAAGATATTACTAGCGACTCCCGCGGTTCCGCCCGCGTTCTAATCACTATTAAAAATAGGGATTGGTAGTAAAAGGTTGAAAATTTGGGATTACAAGTATTTTTGATGTCAATTCATAAAAATATAAAAAATCCGGACAGTGCCACTCTTATTACGGAATTAGCAGAACAAAAATAGCTTACGATCTATTGTCAGACCTACCAAATGTATACAAAATAAATCATAAAAATAGATCAAGACGTTTCGGAGGTGTTCGATAGCAAACACTGTGATACGAGATTTTTATATATAAGACTATATGATACAGACTTTACACATTTACTGTATTACACTTAAACAATCACTAAGTATAGACTTCTCAGAAATTAGATATTTTCGCGCAAAAAAGTAACCAATAGATATGTCGACCGGAATTTCTTGCTATCATCATACTTACACATATTTCATCAGGATCTGTCCATTGATTTTCTAGATTTTCCATAACAAAAAAAATATTTCCAGATTCGACTAAATTAAAATTTTATTAAACGTCTATGTATACATTACTCTCTTTAAATTAAACAATTGAATATGGTAAAGAGTGGCATGCATGCACTACGATCTCTACATTTTCTTTCTTTCTGATTTCAAACATTGTAATTCTCTTAAGCTTCTAAAAAACATAATATTATTTATACAAAAGTTGATATATGAGTTTTAGAAAATTAAATATACTTAGATAGAAATGCCAATAAATCTTGATCTTGATGTCTTACGAATACGAATTAACGTTAGAATTTTATTAATTATCGTCTTCTTACCTGAGTTACAAGGGCGAGCAAAGCGAGACCTAACACTATCTTACAACCTGAGCATTTTGCGGTACACTTTACTGTCAAAAAATATAATTTTGTAACCATTAAAAAAATTGAACATTAATAACTGTCTAACCTACCCGTTAGAAAAACTACGCGAGCCCTCACAAAGCTCAGCCTTTTGCTAGTATATTATAGTAATATAAAATTATTTTAACAAAAAATAATACGCATAAATATTCGTCAGTACAAAACATCAGGTAATATGATATAATAACGTAGAAAAAACTATATTATGGCTCTCACTAAAAATCTACAAGGTTTGTGTTATTAATATCCCTACAGTTAAGGTTAGAATGATGAATTAAAATACAATTCATGTTTTGTAAAAGATTTTTTATTAAATCACGTACAATATACATATTTACTAAATTATCACGAATTACTAAGAATTTACGAAAACAGAAAGATAAACCATAGTTAAAATTAATGTAAACCCATGCGTGGAAATCATTTAGTATTTATCGCTAGATACGTAAGATATCTTATCTAAAGCCTATCGTGTAGACTCTACCTCGCTTTTAGTCTTCGTCTGTAGTCTCTTTACAAAATTACGCAAAGAATTAAAGGAACAATATTGAAAATAGCTAATCACTGGACTATAGGCGCGTCGAAGAACCAATCGTAATGGCGCGAAAGTGCATGTCCGCGATCGTAGCTACGATAGCATTGTGCGGGCTGCGCGAGCGCCGATCGCGTCGCCGATTGGGAAGCCCTGTCGCTAACATGTCGCCTCTCGCACCCTATCTCACCCCACATCGCACGCAAATTATAATCGATACCATTATTGTAATATCCAACTATAACATTTGCACCTCTATTGTGCTGCTCAACTCTTTAGATACTTTAAAAGCCATTTTAATTGCAGCAATGTAAGCACATTAAAGTAATAATCGTGGTTCAATCATAATATTATTAAATCCCGTTATTATCGAACAACTTTGACAAAACGCGCTTGTATCGAATGATGTCCAATTTAAGTATCTGTCGTGTCAACACGTACTTGACAGGTGAGTTGAAAGCAAAAAAACATATTTTCTTGCGATGTTTATGTCATTTCCAAGTAGCCTTTCGAAGGCATGGATTTTGGCGCGTATTTCCATCAGGCTGTACGTGCATGGCCAAGAATTATGATTTAATAGCTATAAGCTGCCAGCTCCTATAGTCATTACGCTTAAAATATTGTAATTGGATAATTTGTCGGATTTTTATCTCTTCAATTACGTTTACGAGTTGTTTGATTTTTATTAGGTTTTATTATGAATAACGATATTGTAACTTAAACACTTCTTTACTTTCAATATTTTTGTTTGTGGACTATTTGAGTCATACATAAAAATATGCTAAATTTCGTTTCGTTACCTAAACCTTTGATGAAAACTGCTTACTTTTTTAACATTTAAGCTTTTATTAATCTTTACCTTACCTTAAAACCGTTCGACTAATTTCTTTCCTTAGCCAATAACTCCGAGATATGGGCGTGTGCTGCGACTGTCCTCATAAATCTCGCCACTTGCAAATATATTGTTCCAACTCATAAATCGTGTGTAACTGTATAAGTCTTTATTCGAATACTTCATACAGGGTCTCAATCAGAGCTGACCATAAAAGAAGAATACGAGCAAAATAATGTCGCTCAATTAACGTGTGATATATTTTTTGTATTTACGAATGACTTGTATTTACATTATCATGACAACGAAATATCGAATGCATTACTTAATAATCGCTTGTTATCATTACAGTTCGTTTTGTTCGTTAAGTTGTAAGGCCGGTACTTTTTTTTTTATTTTATCCACGTGCTGAACTAATTGTGGGTGCTTTTAATAAAAAAAATAATCATATTTACTATCAGCTTTTAAATTTAACATATGTAGCGATATCGTCAGCTTTCGATAGTGACTAATTATATCTAGTCTAGGCAGTTAAATTTCCAAATAGGTGAAGAAACTGGTGAAAGTTCGTATAAACAAGGTCAGTGTGCTCAAGCATCACGCGAGACACAACAGCTGTTACGTAAAAGAGCGTTTAACGGCTCTGAGCTATAAATTGACGCGATATAAGGTCAGGGTCCCCATATAAACGTTCAGTGCTCGATGCACTACACCGCAAAGTGGTCATTCGTTTCAAATAAATTACCATGTAATGGCACGTTAATTTGCATACTCTGTCCAACGCTACCAAATCTCAGCATACCAAAAACAACTCTATCTTCTCTTGGCTTAAAATGTGTTTCTCATAATAAGTTTCATTTCATTCAAAGCTTCGACTGCGGCGCTATTTGCGGAGAATTCAGGAACTACAAGCTACTTTGGAAGTTCATTCTCCATCCCAGAGATGGCGTTACGTGATCGTTATAAAAATGGTTCCAACAGAAGTAAGCAAGGGTGGCGTAAGGGTGCAAACGTTTCTTGCCAAAGCTTTAGGGGTAGCTTTTATGAAAGCTCTAACTGTTTTATGATGGTTTGTGTAGATGGCGCTACTAAATGAAATTACGTTTTTAAGTTTGAGGCAGATAAATTTTGATAGATTGGAGAGGCTTACATTATTTTTTCATATTAAATAAAGATTTTATTCTGCGAGTTTTAACCTTTTTATTTTAGTGCACTATATATTACTGTCATGAAACTTTTATTAAAAATTATAAGAGCTTTCCAGTTATTTTCAGTCTTACTATGAGCAAAAAATTTCCATATATATTTCTTTGCATTAATTTCAAGACTTACTTTTTTGATTAAGTAATATATTACGTAACATTACTTTTGTTTAAATACGTGGCATTATAAAAATACTACTGTATATTTATCGTTATTCAAAATTTTTGAACAATGCATTGGCTACTGTTAAGTCGTGACAATAAAAGTGAAAGCTTCTAACGTCATGCAAATTTCGATTGACGTAAACATACCTGACGGCCTACTCTTATATTGTAGTTGCATAATAGGGACAATGCAAGTCGTAAATTTTATATCCCGCGGGAAGTGGCCCAAATCTTCTATTTGTTTTTATTAGTCATTGTTTCTGGTCTTACCTGCATTTATATGAATGAAAGGAGTTCAAATTCCGATACTTTACTACGTATATTACTGCTTAACTTAAAAATAAATTATTTATATTATAGTATTGTAAAGGCTAATTGCTAAATATATGTAACATTACTAATCATATTATGTTTTAAATATATTTCTTAACTACATTTCTTCTTTTAGAATATTGATAGTGGCTTTTCATTCGCTTTTTCCCACAATTTTTTTTTAACCATAATAATTCTATTGGCGGTATCTAGATTCATCAATATGGTAGGTTAAAATTACAAGTGCCTTATATTTACATTTCTTTTATAAAATTATAGATTTCTTTATTGTAGTACAAGAGAAATTAGAAAATGAAGTCATTTGTTGATAATAAATAAAGGTTTTTTACTTATATATTTCTGTGTAACAACAAGTTAAAGCAAATACATTACATATATCGCAGTATGTACTATCAAAACATTGTTGAGTAAACACTCGGGCGCTTCAAACAATTACACCCCAGCCCATAAATACAAAGACAATTCAAGCATTCACATCCGAGAAATTTAGTCGTCTACGCTAAGCAAACATATGATTTATTCTCAAACACGGGGTCGATGACGTTTCCACACCATAAATCCGCCCTCAAGGCGGACATCATCTATGACTCTTCGACTACCAAAACATGTACTTGTATACTGAAGAACTGATAACAAAGTTATAAATTCAATGTACCTAAGATAAAGTATTTTATATTATATTTCTTTCATAGTGTATGTAGTATTTGTATGACGTACATAGTAGATTCGATTTTCACCAAACAAAAGCGTCGGTACCTATTTTAAAGGTACTTTTTACTAACATCGCAAAATGCTTCAAAATTGTAACCCTAAATTTAATTTATTAACAATAGAAGCAGAATGTATTAATATACATTTTAATTAGATAGGTATGATACAATAATTTCGATAGGGCAGCTGTAACTTTAATAGCATATCGTGAATACACTGTCGTTGCGTAAGACGATTAGTTATCGCGCTAAAATATTTAAAATACCTGCTTCATTAAAAAAATATTATTATATATTCATTTACCGTTCCTTCCCAGTTGTTCCTTTTAAGGATACAATATAAAGATAGATATTAATTGTACATACATCTTACATACTGATATTATAAAAAGGAAAGATTTGATTGTTTGTTTCATTGAATAGGCTCCAAAACTACAGAACCGATTTGAAAAATTATTTCACTGTTGGGCAGCTACACTATCTCCGGATGACATAAGCTAAATTATATTATCAAAAAATTTGGGAACCTTACTAAAACTCCCAATAATGTAACCCAAGGTAGCTAAATCTAGGGACAAAACCGAGCGAAGCGAAGGTTAGTCGCTAGTATATTATAAGTGAGCACACAGGTTTAGTTTAGTTTAGTGTGTAAGGAGTTCTCAAGTTACCGGGTATTCCGGTATAGACTGGCCCGGGTGTATAAATCTGTAGTATCCGGACGGTAACCGTACCGGTAGTGGAGACAATTATTCATCCAATATCGAGTTTAACTTCACTTGCTCGCAGGAATCTTCGGCTACGATACATGATTTATGATCTTTATGATCTCGTAATGATTTTTAACCGACTTCAAAAAAGGAGGAGGTTATATGTTCCGTTGTATGTATTTTTTTTTATGTATGTTCACCGATTACTCCGCCGTCTGTGGGCCGATTTCAAATTTTTTTCTTTTGATTGGTAGGGTATAGTTCCGAGGTGGTCCCATTGTCACCAAGTCAGGATCTGATGATGGGATCCCAGGAAAATCGAAGGCAACTCTCAAAATTTACAGGCACCTATTATGTTTTTGATATATTTTCTAAACCCGATAAAGCTTTTTCGTATGAAAATCATCATCTCATGTGGATGAGCTGATGATGGAAGGTAAAATTCCTCAACAGTTGTTTTTTATGTGTTTTCACCGATTTCTCCGTGAATTGTGGGCCGATTTTAAAAATTTCTTTTTTGTTCGGTAGGGTATACATTCAAGATGTTCTCATTGTCACCAAGTCAGCATCTGATGATGGAATCCTAGAGAAATCGAGGGCAACCCTTAAATTTTATCGGCACTGATTACCTTTTTCATATATTTTCTAAAGCTGTTCAAGAATTTGTGATGATGTAAGGTATATATCCTCAACGGTTAGGAGTTGAAAGAAAATTCTTTTAATATTATACGTACTTATGAACTGATAGTCGTATTCCTTTAGGATATTAGGTGGATTGATAATAGAAGGTAAATCTTATTAACGTCTACGAGTTACGTGGAAAAATAGACGTGGACAAATCTCGATTGACTAGTGTCGTTCATTTCAAAACTTCGCTGACTTATTGGAGCAGTAGTTTAGTTAGCCTTCCAATATTTTATTTAAACATAATAATTTCCACAAAAAAATTTAAAATAAATTATTTTTAACAAAAATGAAAACCGACTTCAAAACGCTACAAATCGAAACTAATTTGTAGCGTTTTGAAGTCGGTTTTTAACTTTTTGTTTATACTTGAGAGGCTGTAATCATAAAATAAGCATTTCAAATAAAACCAAAATATACTTAACAAGCGATTTAGAGCGAGCGAAGCCGCGGGTTCCGCTAATAAATGTATATAAAAACTTGATAAATTATATACTAAAACCTTCCTCGAGAACCACTCTATACATTGGTAAAAACAGCATGAAAATCGGTGCAGTAGTTTTTGTGTTTATTGCGAACAGACAGAAAGACTTTGTTTTATTATATGTAGTGATTTTAATAGAGTTTTACAAGCTCTTAGCTTTTTTCTTTTATAAGGCGATATGTTGAATAATGACAAAATTATTTACGTTCTTTTATTTTATGTTAATTCCAAATTGTTACTGATTAGTATAATTTTGATTGCTAATTTATGAAGATCTTTGCTAATTAATTATTACGCAATTATATTGATGACTATTCATTTATTGATTATGTCAAATTACGTAATAATTGCTTCTAAGCTCGCTATCATAACAAAACAAAAAACAAAATAAAAAGATGCACGAAGTATTGAACTTTTATTGGGCAATTATATACTTTTATATACTAAGTACTAGTACCTACCTACACGAAAGAAAATGAAAGTGGTTTTAATTATTTGTCCTAAATATCTTTGTGCCTTTGAAAAGCTTTTTATTGAAAGTCCCCGATCTCCGAATCATACTAACGCTTGGACTAATAAATCAGTTTGCCATTTTGTTTTCAACGCACCGATAACTCTTTTGTCATAAGGCGATGTAGGCAATGGAGTTATTTATATTGTATTTTCCTTGCTAGAAGAAAATTTCCTTTCTTCGCTTCATGGGTCAGTGAACAGATTCCTGCCTGACGGTTTAGTTTACTTTTGGCCTTGGTTTAAGAAAGACATTACTATATTTTTATATACCTTAGCAAAGTTATAATTTTAATTGAAAAGAAAAAAAAATAAAATAAATAAGTTATAATACCTATATAGGTATGTACCTACCTGCTTAGTGTTTTCTATCAGGTAGTAAGAAATTGAGAGCTTGAGATAATAAGAGATAAATGATTAATAATTAATTAACCTTAATTCTTCCTGTATTAATAACGTTTATCAATTTTTTATCTTTTTCAAAAATTTCGATTATACCTCATACTCAATAAAACAACAAATTTTGCAGTCCCATGATGTAGGTACAAAGATACCTTGAGGCTATCTTCAATTCGAGACGCATATAGGGAATATTTTGTATACCTGAATAATATTATTAAACATATGCTTAGTTCAATTAAAAAAATGTTGATACAATATGTAGATACGAAGCAATTTTCAGTAGCTATCTTATGTGCTAAAACTAAAAGCACCCTAAGGTTACTTTGCAACCAGTTCAACGTGCACCCCAAGGAAATAATTGTTTACTTTCGACAGCTACGCCCTTAGTCCACTGTGAACCTCATTATTTTTATTCACTAAAGTGCACAATTTAAGCGTAGTTGTCGTTATATAGGTAGTACGTTGGTTTTAAAATCCCGTTAAAGTTAAGAAAACTTAATAAATATATATTTTCTAACAATAATAATGTAAACTAAGAAAATTCGAAATAATTTTTAGTTGGTTTCGAATAATAACTATGACAAAGTATTTCGCAATAGCATTCGCAATCCAACAACTAATCTACATGGCCGTGTCATAATTGTATCGTTTTCGTGTTAGCAAAATTCGTAATGATTGCATGACTAACAGTTTCCTTAGGTATTTTGTTTAGCAATTTAGGTTCAACATTGATGTAAACATACCAAACCACGCCATATACAGCGGCCACACAAGCGGCAAGCGATAAGCTAAGAGATTACATTCTTACATCGTAAGCTCAGAAACAAGTAATTCTGTAATACCATATATGGAAAAATGAAT
The DNA here is from genome assembly GCA_905231865.2 of Boloria selene. Lineage (NCBI taxonomy): Eukaryota > Metazoa > Arthropoda > Insecta > Lepidoptera > Nymphalidae > Boloria > Boloria selene. The sequence continues at coordinate 8,996,423 of HG993142.1, forward strand.
ATTTGCCATTTTGTAATTATTTACACGACTTCTTGTCATCTTCATTTTGATTTGCAATTTTTTGTTAAGACATCTTGGGACATTTTTACATTTAGCGCCAGCTAGTTTCGTGGTAAGCTACGAAGGAAGCTTGTGTTATGGATACCAGATAGTTGATATACTACATAGTACATATATAAGTTTAAATATATACAGTATACACATTATAAATATACTAGTAGAAAAAATTAAGAGCATGGGATTTGGTTTCCAAAACATTTAGAAAAAAATATCTGAATTGTAACACTGATCAGGGTTTTCGACAATCAATTTATACAAAGTTATATAGAGTGATAAATAAAGCACATAGAGGCAAGCGGGGCATAGACAACAATAGCAAATGTCGGGGCTCGCTCGCGAGCATTGTAGCGTGGCGCGGGAGGCGTTACGAATCAATGGAGGGAATTATCGGCACTGATGTTCCATTGAGACTTCATTTATTCAAAAATAAAGGTTAAAATTATATTTAAAAATTAGTGTGTTATAAACTAGTGATAATGTATTTATATCAGATTATTTGTATTTGTTATTACTTATAAGGTACCTACAACTGAACTCAAAACAATTAGCTCTTACATAAAAAATAAAAAAAAACTTATTCGTGTAAGCTGTATGTAAAATGTGTATCATATACAAAAATATACCTGCCGCCTTCACTTGGCAAGACAAAGTACTAAAATTTAAGTCTATTATCAAAAATCTAAAGTATTTATTAAAATTTGTATTATTGCAAAGTTCTACAAAAATAAAATTAACTAAACATTATTATAAATCTATTTAAAACTTAAGGAAATTTGATTTTAATGTATAAAAAAATATAGCAATAAGTTAATTTGTCACATCTATTCATTCTTCTGTGCTAGATTAGTCCGTCCCACGCAGCGTATCGGTTGAAGAGGTAAATGAAATGCTATCCGGAGGGGAAAACTTAAATTACTAAATTTGAGGGTCAAAGAAATAAGTCTTTCGAAGACATATACGACACGCCGCATTGAACCGATTGATTTAATTTTTCACAATTGAAGTTCAATCACAATAAATTTACATATTGTTATTGTGTAAGATTGGGAGCTTCACTTTATTCTCACTGAAGACAAAATACTTTGAAATATGAAAGTTTAAAAGTGGAAAATAATAACAAGACAATAAGCTATAATATAAGTATTACGCTACAGTACTCACAGGTATTTAATTGCCTCGGTAATGGACTTTTTAGCCTACCAATCTATATCGATATTACAATCATTATTTAAAACATAAGAATATCGCTTAACTTAACGTTAACTTAATTAAGCGTTTTATAACAAATTACTACATTCGCAAGATTATAAATAAAGTTATTAATAAAAGGAAACGATAAAACTTTTAAAGTCCCATGTAGTAAAACGTTTGATAAATATATCGCAACCCATATCGCTTGAATAGGGAAGGGTCGTAATGACCCATTTACTGTTATCTCTGGCCATCGCTACCAAGACTAAGAAGCAATTTTGAGTTTTACGTCATAATCTAGAACAAGCCGTTAAAAAAGTTTACGTAGAAAATACTTTTAAAATATTGTTTTGTACCTTAAAATTTGTTTATAAGGTTTCAAATAACAAAAATATAAAACTTATATATAAAGGAACATCTGCCGTTATGACTTGGAATCGACTCACGCGCATTTTTAAAAAAGAACGCCGGTAACAGATGCGACATGTCGGATTCCTTTGGCAGATGTTCCACTCCCTCATCATAGATTAAACTCTTGGATTCCCTTTGTTTTTGCCCGTTTATTAAACAATATAGCGCCTTTAAATGGTAAAGTGATATGCGGGCAAGATAATGTTGATAATAATTGGTGTTTTTTGCCATTTTTACCATTGCATTGTTTTAAAGTCAACAATTTACAATGCATACTTCATATTAATTATAGAATTAATATCTTACATGATTCATTTTAAAAAATATGAATAGTAACTTTGCTATGTATCGCTAATTTATTACCTGTTATATGATAGGCTTTTTACGTTTGTTGACGCTTTTGTACTAGTAGGTACTATTATCAAGAACTCGTAACTTATATCAAAATAGCACAATAAAACGTGCACATAGTAATTTATAGTTTGTAAAATGAAATAAAGTGGATATAATAGATAGCTATAGCGAATTACAAATTCTATATGTCGATAAAAACTTAACGAACTTTTGTAACAGTGGAGCGCTGCGCCAACGTTGAGTTGAATTTCACGGTCAATTTTTATATTTCGTGAAGTTTGCTGCTTTAATCTGAATCGGTTTTAACTGTCGTTAAACATGCGATCCCTGCTTTAACTAAATTTAGATAAAGAAGGAAATATTAGGAAATGTTATACGGTTAAGTCAATTAAAAGTTAAACTATGTCTTAAAAAGTATAAAATTGATTTCACCTCGTACAATTTGGTAAGAACGAAAATAATAACCGTTTTTTTATGAGAAAAATCAAAAGCATACACGTGTCAGACATTTTAAAAGCAGTTTAAAAAGGTTTTATAATCATTTTTATTTGCAAATCAAATTCAAATGAAAATGGAGGTCTCCCTAAGACCCACATGATATACTGGCCAGCGTTTCCTGCGTATCTGTTCTGATGATGTCACCGATCACGGTGAGTAGTTCCGCACAATGGCCACGGGTAAATCCGGCCTATGTTAGCTATAAGAATATTATATTTATGAGGGCATCGCCATTTCAACTAGTAAGTAACTCGTATGTATTACAATTTAAAATTTATGATAAATATTTCATATTTTTGGCGCTTTTAAATCAGAAATTTGTGAAATATTTTGACAAAACAATGTTTTGCACAAAGATAATGAAAGGAAAGGGAAAGTGGATATGCCACGTGACTGTAGAGTCCCGGTGGCACCGTACCTGTTGCAGTCTTATTTACGACCCAAAACAATCGCTTTATCTCGCCCCGTCCATATAATGCGGCAGTAAAACCCGATTCTTTACACGACTCTACATTTATAGCCTCTTGCATAAAAACTTTTGTTTATAAACAATAGTTTTCAAGGACTCCGGCTACTTTACGTTTCACTAGTAAGCTTTGGGCTAGTCGCGATATTCCGCGCGTAGGGTAAAGGTTCGTGATACCGCATTGCGAATTAATGGTGATAATTGCCTTATTAAAATTCAGTGCGCGCCTGTCATTACTACTATGAGCACGATTTATTACTATATTTAAACACGTTCTCGTAATAGCAATAAGGCGCTGATAAACAATCAGGTCCATACATTATCTGTTGTAGAGAGCGGTAACCCAAAACTTAATTTATCATACATTATAAGCTATTGAATGAGTGCGTATTGTTTAATGTATAAATATTCGGGAAAACATAAATAATTTATGTATGAAGCTTAATTTATTTGTTCGCTAATTTTATGAGACGGCAAAGACAAATACGCGTGGATGATAAAGAGATAATATATTGCATTAATAAAACATTAAATGTATTACGAAAGTGTATCAAGATCGCGCTGTCAATCGAGCGGCCAAAAAGAAATTCTCATCACAACAAAAAAGTGAACAAAAAGTGTGCATGACGCGGATAATGGCGGCCGAAGCGCTAGGAGGGTAGAGTGGGGAGAAAAAACTAATAATAACAGTGTGTGTCACCCCATCACCGTGTCCCACTACGCCGCACCTACCCGCCGTTACTCGTGTGAACTCCGTAAGCCATATTTGATCTTCAGATTTCGTATGTAAGCTTTTAAATATTCCACCTAATTAAAATAGGCGCTGTTTTAATAGTGCTGATCATGATAAGATAACATTAATTAATTGCGTTTCTTCAAGTATTTTTTTTATATATTTTTGTATAAATCACTATAATAATAGTTGAAAAAGACGAGACGTTGTGTGGTTAAAGAATATTTGATTTACGCCCCGTATTTAGCGGCTATTACTGAGGTAACTCAAGTAAATAATCGGTCTGTGTAATCTAACGTAATTATAACATACCTGTGTAGTGTAGGTAAGTCACGATTTAAACTATCTGGTGTGGAGAATTTAAAAAGTTAAGTCCTTGTTAAGCCGTATACGTAGCAAAAGTTAGCGAGATATAGGTAAAGATAGCGTGCCCGAATCTGATTATTATCACAGTCAACTTTTAAAGCTGCGCTACAATAGAATTTAATATATTTAAATTAATGGCAAGAAAACTTTCGTGTCGACAAGTTTTTGTAGGCAATTTAATTAATTATTTGTTAAGTTTTATACATCCATCTAATAGAATATTTTTTTGTACGCAAATATTTCTCACGTTACATATTACACATTATTATATAGTAAATGAACTACCAAAAACGTAGTACGTACTAATTCCAAGAAATTTTTAATTTTACAACTTCTTAATATTTTAGGAAGAACATAACAATTTTAATGTAAAATAACAGATATAAACGAACAAAATAACTATTAATATTCTATAAGAAGTTCAAATTTAATATTAAAATTTATAGTAAAAAAATACTGCATTATACACATTTATAATTCCCATGAACTTAAAAAATGTGATAAGGACTTAGTGTGCCTCAAACTTAGTATTTAGACCGTGAATCAAAGCGGCCGATAATCCTGGATGTAAACACGCGAAACACGATTACCTACCAGAGACCATCCTTTACTGATTCTCAACTATTTTTAACTACTGTACGAATCTAAATTACTCGAATTTAAAGCAATAATGTATTATTAGTACAAAGTTTAAAGTAATTTAATTTATAACATTCATTTAAATATAAAATTTAGTTAGAGATGGTCTTTAAAAAGTGATGTTATTAATAATTATTCATTAGGTTCTTTCATTTTTATATGAATCCAGAATAAAGCATGATAAAACATTACATTTGACGGAGGGACAGTGACGCAAAATTAAATTCGAATATCGAAAGAGGAAGTCTCTACCGACCCCTCGCGTCCCAGCGAGATTTATTATATTTGTCCTTCGCTTATTTCATTACGCCCAAAGCGTGGACGGCACAGTTTTTAAAATATCGAACGTAATTTAACTGAAAACTATTTTACATGTTGAATTAAAGTTTTGTTAAATCATACTAAATTTATTATTTTTGTTTCAGGTATAACGATTGAGGTAGCCGTATTCATACAATTAGTTTCTGAGATATAAAACAATAAATAGCTTTAGTTAAATTTACTACTTTCAGAGATTAAATAATATATAAATGTAATTTATTTTTCCTAAACATTTAAATGAGCTGCTAACTTGTTAATAACTGGCTAATGTAATTCGTTATTATCACGAAGGAAAGCGATGTATGCCTTAAAGTTAAATATAAGTAATATTTGCTGAGCTTTAGCGTACAAATTATTGTTTGATGTTATAAAGATAAAACAAAAGTAATTAATTAAAAACAAAAATAGGGTATTTTTAACTCTATTTTTGAATTTCTTTCATTAGACTTGGGACCTTGAATTCATAATATTTTTAAGCTTAATATTTTAATATCTTTAATATTATGTTCTATTTATCTTTGAATAATCTAAAACGTTCAGAAGCAGCAAAAAATCTTATTATGTAAGTTATTATCTTCTTTTGCAAGATTGAGGACAAAGCTTAATTAATTCTATATTAGATCTAAAAGCTCTACTTTTAGAAGTTTAGCACTCACTTACGTTCATACCATCTTTTATGCACAGAAGCCATGATCACCTATCCCGTTCACACTTAAGTACGAGATTATCAATCTAACGCAAATCGAACAATAGCGTCGCGTATTTGATTTATACAGTCGTTTAGTAGAAACATTTCGCATATCTAATAAAATTATACTGTAACTGTTTAGGAATAATGCTTTAATTCCAAAATATTGATTTTTATAAAAATCAATCTGTTTTTTATAAATATATTTGTAAATGATAAGAATGTTACAAAATATTTTATAACAATAACTACCTATTACTCGCATTATTAATTAAATAATATAATGTAGGTTTATTATAATATTAAATATATATTATATACCTATCCAAACATGCCACTTCTATAATATATTAGAGAATCCGCAACTAACGTAAGTGTCAATTGTCAAGTCCCAAGACGTTTTGTGCGCGCTATACCACAAAGCCGAACAGAAGTAGGAGCTCAGCTCACGAGGTTTTCAAGGGTGGTGCTTTCGGCGGGAAGGCTCGGGGGAGGGGCGTGATGGTATTGATTTAGTGCCGTCGTCGACGCTATGTAGGGAAAGTATCGCTTTGTCGCGCTTATGCGCTTTCTTAAACAGTAGGTGCTAAACAAGTTACGAAAATTTTTACACTTGTACCAATTTTAAAGAAACAAGAAATTATTAATAAGGTAAAAGAAAAGTTATTATGTTCATTACTAAGTAAAGAAGTTAATTTTATCTTAATATAGTAATTTCCACGATAATATATCATAAAAATAATTCATGGTTATCTCATTAGCTTATCTTTATAAATATTATTTGATGGATTAAAATATATTTTGTATCTCAAAACTCTTATATGAGTACTCATCCTATCGGTCATATTATGTCTATCGCCGTACCATAGTAATCTAAAATGTCATGAATGACCTCGTGACCTCACTAGTCACTAGCCGTCCCTTCTATCGTTAAGCTTTCGTTGTAGCTTATAAAGTGAGTCTATGTCTATCTGGATTAGATCGAATATAGTATGTAAAGAATTGTCGTACTAAAATAATTTTTATTATTGTAATAAAAATCACCCAGTAAATACTTCATTCGTATAATATAATAATTACACTATAACTAGGTAGTAAGTACTTAACTAAAATCACAACACTTCACTGTAACTCTTTTCAACAGCAATGAACCTCAGTCTTATAAAGCACACCTTATATGTATATTAATCCTAACTTCAATCTACCCACCTTTTTATTCATTTTATGCTACTACATCTGTCGCTATCTTAAATTATAATAGTCAATTTATTTATTTTATTTCAATATCTACTTTAATATAAATTTACTTTTATTAAACGGTAACACTTGCATATTATTTCATTGATAATTAAAAATAAACATGAGTAAATATATAAAAATATATAAAAATTAGTAAAGTAATGAATCATAACATTATATTCTTCGTTTTCATATATAAATTTAAAATTTTCGCTTCTCTCAAAATATAAGTTCAAAATCATTAAGCTTTACTTCGCTGCAGCGCTATTTTCCCACAGGTCCCGGCATCGAACATTTAAATGGATATTTAACTTAAGTCTCAAGCTACGTAAAGTCTATCGCTTTTAGCGTTCCGACTACGAGAGGGTTTTCTTTACTTGGAGCTTTTAGCTAATATTTTTTTAGATACTTCAAACTAAGAAGGTGTGGAAAATGGGAATAAAAATTACTATGATAAATACGTTTTGGAGATAACGTAAATGTACGATATCTTCTATATTTTACAATATGAAAGTTAATACAGTCATTAATTTTCTGCGTTGTTATTTATTCTACAAACATAAGCAAGGTAAACTAATTTATTAGTTATCAGTTATCACTGTTACATATTATATGAATAGTGCAAAATTGTATTAATTTTTATTCATTTTTAATTAAGTAGGTTTATTAGTAGAAATAATTCAATAAATCAAATTAAAAACACAGAAGTATTCAAATATTAATGAAGTTCTTATATAAATATAAAAATCGTAAATTGGTAATTAGTTAATAGAAACAAATATAAAAGTTTTTAAATGAATATTCTAAACTAAACTATCATAAATGTCATATCAACACTTTGAAATATAGAGAGGCAAGGTCAATGAATTATCAAAAAATATTCCTATGAAAAATACCCAGTTTCGTAAGCTTACTTGCGCGGGCGTAAAAAATTTATGACCGCAGTTTGCGCCTACGTGTAACCAGTCGTAGGTTCGCTTCCTGCTTATGATAATTATCATTTTAATTAGCCATAACATCGTGAACTTGGAACTAAACAATTGAGATCTCAGTGATAAACCTTAAGCAATCGTCTCAAATAATTCGTTCTGCTTAGAAGATACATACATAACTACAGTTAGAAAAAATGCTTTATAACTTAATCACTGACGTAAATTCCTACAGTGAAATGTACTTACAGATGAAGACTTTAACAGTAGTCTAATTATACCACTTAAAAAACTCATTTTACCAGATTTATTAGGTGTCATTGTTTAAATTATGAACATATAGTTCATACGAAATATTGCAGGTTATAAAACTGTACATATTTTACATACTAATTATACGAGTAACACCTTCCTAGCTTTGACTATTGCTTAATACTCTGAAAGCGCCATACTAATTATAATTAAAGCTACTTATTTATTTATAATGTTTAAAAAGATAATTTAAGTTAATATGCAAAACATTGGACTGAGAGAGTTCACTTTATAGCTACATTATTTACTTATAATTCTTAGGAAGGTACAACTTTTATAAATGAATAATAATTATTAGGTAATCTATTAAATATATAAAGTATGTAAATCCAACCTAAGTTTTTATTAAGGTATCGCTTCAGCACATCATATAACAATTATTTATATCATTTAAGGTGGGTAGGTGTTATTCAACTTTTTATGTGCTTTCTTTACTATGTGAGCTGATATTTGCAATTCACAAAAGTCGCTTGCCAGGTTAGAGAATCTTTTATTTATAACTTCAGAACCTCTAACACTGTCTCAAGTCTAATACCTATAAGAATAAGCTTTGTGAGAAAAATGAAACTAAATTTGCATTATTTTTATTCTAACTGAAAAATAAGTCAATAAGACTTGTTTTTCAATTATACTTTTATTGATATTTAACTCTTTATTGTACACCTTTTTTAATTTCTAATAAATATGACAATTGATAACGTAACAAAATATGCACTATTCAACAATTAAATTAACACATGAACTTTACTTACTTACTTACCTACGGTATTTATTTTAACTTACCTTTGGGAAAATTCTATATTGTTATATCATATAAAATCGAGTTTGTTAAACCTAAATACGATAGTAAAGCACCTAAAAGGCCGGAAACCAGCGGGTGTTCTCTCATAATTATATTCACGCTGATATTTTAGAACTTTCATGTGAGTTCTTTATTTTTTCGGTTTTTTTTTTCTAAACTTTGTGATTTACACCGTGAGTCGGATTCTGTGAATGTCAGGGAGTGTCGAAAGCTTTATGCTACTTCTAAATTTATTTTATTTTAAATGATCCTTTGGCATTGTCTCATACATATTTAGACGTATCCGCTAGTAAGTGTAGAAAGAATCTTTAAAATATATGTATTTTTGTTTGAAATTTAGCTAGGTACGTCTAATAAATTTTGAAAGTATGTATATATAACCTTTTATCAATATATATTTATTTATATAAACTTAATATACCTAGGTATATTTAATAATTTCGTAGGTCATCTGTGTTTTATAACAATTTGTTGGGAATTTTATAATTAGGTAGTATAAAGTATAAAATGCAATTAAAATAGGTATATCTTCCATTATTACTTACATTTTTGTGCAGACGATATATTAATAGGTACTTAGATTAACAGTTCATATATTATAGGTGCCGGTAAGGTCCTTACTTACGTGGTCAACGTAAATCTTTTATTTCTTACGGCCGGAAGAAGTGCAAGGGAGCGAAAACGTTCACATAAGAAATATATTTATGTTCATACCACTTGAAGTAACTTTGCGATAAACGTAATAATTAATTAGAGCAATTAAGTCAGTAGAATAGATAATTATGTATGTTTCAATAGATACATAGTAAATACGGGTGGGTAAGTAAGTAAAAAAAGTAAAAAGAAAAATCTTTATCTGTGTACTTTTAATATGTAGGTATATCACTACATAGTATAAAACAAAGTCGCCTCCCGTTTGTCTGTCCCTAATCCCTATGTATGCTTAGATCTTTGAAACTACGCAACGCAACAGATTTCGATGCGATTTTTTTAATAAAAAGCTGTAGTAAGAAATAACCTAATGGTCGATATAAATACTTTAACAAAGTGTTTATATGGTTCTTATAAAAAGCTATGTGTACTTAAGAATGTTTAACATTAGTTTTATAAAAATGATTATATTACGTTTTTCTATAATTTATTATAGATTACTTATCTACTCTAGCTTTACGTCACTACTATTTTTAGTATGTTATTCGAAAACATTATGAATGTTTTTGTTGGAGTTCCAACAATTCTTTCTTAGCGCTTATTTATATCATTAAAGTTCACTAGGTCTAATAAGTTTGGCCTCAGCGATAATTAATTAGTCAAAACAATCTCAATACGTATCTACATACGAGTAGGTATTCTGTTCGACTGGTTCGACCGACCTACGTAACTACGATTTAACGGTTTCCATTCCAAATAAACGGTTCGTAACTTCAATATTTTTCAACTATTTTTGTTAGAGGCTCCTTATTTTTTATCCTTAAATCACCCCTAATACACTCACGACAAAAGAATAAAGAATTAATTATCATCTAATCGGTTGAACCGTGTTTAAGTTTAGCGAGTATAATAAATGAAAAAATGTATGATATAGATAACCTTCTTCATATATAAATGATTTGTTATATTCATAACATTCTTTATGATGATAACTATCATAGCATAAAAATAATATTTGAAAAGACGCCAAATATTTCTGTAAATGGATTATAATATTTTGAATATGTTATGAAATAGTTTACCTTTTTGCAAATAAAAAACTAGTTAATAACATTTTACAAATGATCGCGTTCATTAAATTGAACAATAGGCTTAGGTATAAGTTAATAATCCAATTAAAATTTCCTTCGACTTCTGTCGTGGGTCGTGTTACAAATTCGTATAAATCTTGAACTCGTCCGACGGAAATAGCACTTCGTCCGTTCATAAATCACAGTCTATTTAAGCGATCCCAAACGAAAAATCAAAAATAATCCGAATACATGCCTTCTTACACGACTGTCACATAAAAAAAGAAGCAACGTTTCTAATTTTTAATTAATATAAATAAGCAATGAAATATATTGGTCATACAACAAAATACAACTGAGTCGAATATGTAATGTACATATATTTTTTTGTTGAAAAATGTTATTAACACAGTTATTATTATCGATACATATGCGAAATCACTAGTTTTTGGAATATTTGTCTTTCTGTCTATTGTCTGCCTACGAACGCATTTCACAATTCTGTACTATCAGGTAAAACGTAGGTACCTAGAAAGCAAACCCAAGCGGAATACGGGTAAATTACTAGTATATTTATAAATCTTTCTTATGTGAACTTGTCTACTATTTTTTTAATAAATAGGTACCAATTTAATATCATAATCAATGATATTATGTACGTTATTATTGCTCTCCTTAAAATGCAAATAAATGATGTATCGGAGTGAAGCTCTAGTTCTATTTATGTTCTTGCGTTAGTTTTATATATTATATATTATGTAGGTACGTTCTAAAATTTTGATACCGTGGGAATGCCGAAATTCGATGCAAAAGGAAACACAAATCAGTAAAACCAGTTTAAATAGTGAAATCAAAGACAGCATTAAATTATATGAAAAAATCACTGATTTCGTTAATTGCCTGAGGATATTGTGACTTTATCACTTAACGTAACATGCTACCAATATTTGATTAGTGATAAATGTTGGAAAACTCGGTAAATTTTAAAATTTATTACCTTCATTTTTATATTATATATAAACACTATAATTAATTAATTAAAACTGCTTTCATTTTTATGAAATGCCAAGTAGGCGTGTAGGCTTTTCTATTATTATTAAGTTATTTTATTATTTATACGGCCAAAATCTTTAGTATGGTAACCCAGTGATAACGCGCTTGCGCAGTGATGCGGGTTCTAATCCGGGTCTCACACCTCTGATATTTTTATTTGCGAATCATTTCTTACATTATACCACTTGTCTTACGGTGAAGGAAATCTGGAAAATTTTCAAAAGATATATGAAGTCTGCCAACCCGCACTTGCCCTGCGTGGTGGAATATGGCCTAATCCCCCTTCTATTGAAGGGAGGCCCGTGCCCAGTAGTGGGGTGGTAAAAAGGGTTGAATACATACAAAACTTAAATAAACTAATGAAATATAAAACTTATTTTTAAAGAAATTTGTCGTTATAATTTCGTAAACCAGTTTGATTTAGCTTGAATTATCTCGCTGTTAAATATTGTTGATAGCGTACAAAACTGCTTGATGTAATTACTGACATTTACAACCTCCGATAACGTTTAATTACCAATTTCAATTTAGTTCTTTGAAGTATTAAAAACATGTATAATTTATGCGAGTGTGGTGCATCCTTAATTCGTAATATAGGTATTTTTTTTTATTTTAAAAGTTTGTAAGGAAAAGTTGCAATTTTGCTATACCTACTGATAAATAAAATTGAAGTATCTGTTTGTAACATCAACATAATAGCTTCTTACTAATATCAATATATCCAGTTACTTATAAGAAAATTCTTTTTTTTTAACTTTATGTGTGTTTTTTTAAGGTAGCTGTGTCTTTATGATGATTAACTTAGGCTACTTTTATATAAAAAAGGGGAAAAATCCTCTCAGAAAAAATTAAAAAGTACGTAGGGGCAAACTCGAGCGAAACGAGGGTAAAACGCTAGTATATTATAATCTATTGACGTTTTTGGCTCATGACTAGGATAAATAATTATTATACTGTAAGCTTATGACACTTTCTCAGCCCATAAACTATCTCCATACAAAAATAGCTTTTTACAGCAAACCAACGAAAACACTTTCACATTTATATTATTAGTAAAGATGATTAATAGTTTTAGTCAATATATAAAATATTATACTTTATCTGTGGCTTGTGCTTGACGTCACTGGATGAAAAGGAATTCCGGACTGTAAAATATAGCCGAGTGGCACAGATACAATGTCCGTTAGGTTACATGCTAAAAAATTCAGCTTACCAAAATTAATTTATAAAATTATTATTTTGATTATTGTTGTCATTTAATAATTTTGTACATAATTAAACAAATACGTAATAAACAACATTTGCCTAATACTGGGATACTTACCCTACGTTAAATAGAGTGATTAGATAATATTTTTATATTAAAGAATATACGATTAGTTTAAACAAAAAATCTTATAATAGGTTATTACAAAGTTCGGGTACAGTTCCGCTATTGAAGCGTTAGACAAGTTCCGTAATTAATTGTAAGAGCCGATTGTACGACGACAGGGGAATGATCCATTAGATTTATTAGCTCTTATACTCTGATCAAGATTGTAACTATTTTCATTAGTTCAACGGTCATTGTTCAAAAGAAACCCTTTAGTGGGAGTATATAAGGATAAATTGTTACTCTACCTACTTGATTCCTTTCACCTTTGTTTAGGTTTTAAAGAAACATCTAACTCGTGACTATCCCTACTCGGGTACTAAGTGATCCATATAGCTTTCTATGTTATTCGTTTTAGAAATATAGGTTATGATAATGAATCGCAAGTTGATACGACGCTCGCACTACTTATCATGCGTTTATAACCCGACGAAAAAACACTCGAAAGCGTCTCCACAACTTACCGACACTCACAAACAAAACATTTGATTTAAATATTATATAGTTACACAAATATTATTTTCCGTAATACATAATTAATGAATATGTTAAAATTAAACAAACTCTTGTTATGTATTTCACTGTGTGTAATTTGCTTTAATTTATATCGTAAAAAGCTGAAGTAGCTAACCTAATAATTATTATCGACGAATAAATCGGCACGTACATCGATAAGTTTTCGATGTTCGCTACAAAAATCGTTGGTGGCACATACTTAATCATGTCGATGCACCTGCCGTATACATATTCATTAGCGGTATCGCCCCAGTCACTATCAATGACTGTTTTCACGTCGAAATTGATATCTGAAAATAATATATCCGAGTTATTTGCTAAGACATATTCTATTATAACAAAAATAAATTATTAATAACTAATTTTCATATTAATTAAAAAACAGTTCGCAGATAAATGTATATTATAAGTTTATTATATCTTAAATACCTAATTAAGAAAACAAAGATGAGACAAAACAGACTAATTTAGGGTAAAAAAAATCTCATAGTATAAATCTACCGTTACGAGGAAATAATGAAAAAAGAACAATAGTGGATCATATGCAAATATTACCAATTAGAATTGTTACTAGCAACAATAAAGAAAAATTCAACGGACTGATTCAATTTAAAATGAGATCCGTCTCCGTTCCGGGGCCGAACGATCGAAATTGAAAAGAGGAAAAGAATTGGAATAAATAAAAATAGACATCCCTCTACAGCGCAAGTCGCCGTTGAAATGAAAATGAAACAAAAAGCTTTTGTGAACGAAATAAATTAAAAAGTTTGTCGCGATTTTGAGTTAGGTTTGTTCCGATAGACCGTTAATGTTATTTTGATAGTTTAGAACCACTGCATTCTCGTAGTATAAAACAAAGTCGCTTCCCGCTGTCTGTTCCTATGTATGCTTAGATATTTAAAACTACACAACGGATTTTAATGCAGTTATTTAATAGATTGAGTGATTCAAAAGGAAGGTTTTAGTGAATAATTATATATACATTTACTAACAGAACCCACGGTTTCACTCGCGCTAAACCGCTAGGAAATGATTATTTTAAATAGTTATAATATACTAATAATAATTAATAAGAAAAAATATAATAAATATTATTCTAATAAGTAATAAATGCTTGATGTGTATTGATTTGATTTGATTTGAAAATAGTAACTACGTATACTATAATAATACTAAAGAAAAATAATATTGTCAAAACAGAAGGCTATAATATGCTAAATAATTACCCACTACAAGCTTCATTTCTAATCGACGTATTGCATGCAAACATGAATATGTTTACAAAATGAAATCATAATAATGGATGCATTGAAAAACAGTGTACATTTACAAGGGAGAAAGTTTTACCTAAATTATATTTGTGGGTCGTCACGCTTTTCCATGGAGGGAGCGATTAGAGGGGTCCTCAAATCCAGGGCGGTATTCATGGGTATTGAATCTTGATTGATGTTTTTGTTCTCTTTTATTTTATCTTCTAATACATAATAAAGTTCAGATTCGAATCTGTTGAATAATATTTTTTGGAAAATTCTATTTAAATAGTCATTATTGTCGATACAGAAGTCGAATCAATAATTTTTGCAATTTTTGTCTATCTTTAACTTGTATATCTGTGAAAATTAAATATGATAAACATGAAGGATACTCTGTACTGCGGGAAAATATCTAATTTCTTAGAAATCTATACGAACAGTGCAAACGTATCTAGGGACGAAGTCGCAAGTTATTAATAAAATAATGACTTGCCTCTTATTAATAAACTTTAATATGTAATCGTATCCTGTAGTTTAAGATATGCTTATTATTGCATGTATTATATTATGTATCTAAAATTAACTAAACTAAGAAAAAATTTTAATGTACCTACCAATAAACACTCAAAAGTTGATTTTCGTGACCAATTTTTACTTGTGTATGACTAAAGCTCATTAATAGACTGTTACGTATTACTGTACGAAAATTTAAGTAAATTATAACATATTGGATTACATTTAAATTAATTGAATAAAAATGTAGATTAATATTTGTTATTTTTGCCAGGTTATCTTGTTAATAAAAAAGCTATAATATAGCATGTGCTTTCTTTATTACAGTGTAAATGCTAAATTCATATTTTACTGAACATTACTGCGCTACAAAAAACAAGTGAGCTTAATATGTCGTTTATAGTTACATATATCTATACATAGGGGCCGCTTGTAATCCGACCGCCACTTAGTTGTGGGGGCAATCGGCTCTATATAGTTACATTATACGTGCTTAACACACACGTAGCTTTCTTGAAACGTTGTAGATACATATCTATAGCCAAAAATGGGATTAAGTCATTAGTATAAATATTTACAAAATTCCCAGTCATAGTGTAAAAAGTATTGACAATACTTATTCTGTTTTTGTAAATTAAATTGTGAAAATTAGATTTTTGGTTTAAATGCTCCTGTTACGGGAATTTTCTATAGCCTATTAAAAACAATTACGAACCGGTTCAGCGTAAAAACTGAAGCACGCTCAAAACAATAGGTAAGAAAAAGTTTTCCCAGCCGAGTGGCCAAGCTCAAAGGTGCGAAGATGCCTCGCTGGCAAGAAAGTTTGGTAAGAATTTTTAATCATCGGGGTGTAGAGAGGGGTTCGCGGGGGTGTGGGGGTGTGGGGGGCGGCGTCGCGGCGGCGACCGGCAGTGCGCCGCGCGCGGCCGACGCGCCGCCCGCCCAGCAGTCGCCCGCGCTAACCCGCGCCAGCCGCGCGATGCCTACCCGCGCGAGTAACGCCCGCGCGCTTTAACCCCGCGCGACACCGCACTAAACTGAATAAGTTCGACAAATCCTCCTCCTACCTGGACCACTACATAGACGGACGAGTGTATCTCGTTTGATTTAGTTATACGTTTTTCCTTTTCTAGTACAAAATTGTATATCCTCGGTAGAGAGATGAGATTAGTATTTTTTAAAGTACAAAATATTGTTAAATAGCAGCGCTGTAGCGTCTATAGATTACCTTCTAATAAATACAGGGTCAGTTTTATATGAATTCATTGTGATTGTAGTTTAAGTCGCCGATACAATATAGCTCTTCAAACCGTTTAGATTTTACTGGAATCATTTTAGGTAAGTTTCTTATTAGAACTCCAGTAAACATTATAGGATGAATGATTTCGCTAAGAAAAGTCTCTTGAAGTAACCAACACGTACTCGTATATGAAAAGGATAAACTAGTTAAGAGATGCTAGCACAAATAAGCCAGCGTCTACGCTACATCTGTCGAAAGATGATTGCTGTCGGGCGTCGACAATGAGAGCATGATTTAGATGCTTTAGTAGTCTCCTAAATCACAATTTGAGTGCCGGGCGACAAGATTTCGCTGCTCGCAGTCCACAAATTGTTTGTCTCGCCCCTAACAATGTAAATTTAGAACGAACGAATGCCGATCGTAAATCGAACGCTTCGCGATTGTTTTGAATTTAGCAATGAAATGTAACAGTGCCTAACAGCCGATGAATGCAGGCCGCACCGAAATTGAGATTAATATTTATTTTAGTTTACTTGCATACGCAGACCGGCGATATAATTAAATTTGCTGAATAAACTTGTGGTAATTATAACAAGGTTGGATATACGGAAAGTTCATAATATAGCTAATTGTTTGTAGGAAACGGAAGCAATATTTTCTTTTTATATTGTGGTAATAAATAACGTATCAGCATATGTGAATAACAAATTAGACCGTCCACTTTTATGTTGTGAAAACATTCTCACGTATACATTACCTAATTTGCAGCTTTATAGCTTGTTACACTAGATGCACTCTTTTTAAGCTCATGGGAATGTTCAATAGGAATGGAAAAGTACTGGCTTTATCTCTTAGATCAGATTACAAATAGTTTAAATTATTGTATACCTTATACCTATAATTATTTTAACAAATTGCGGGTTGATATATAAATCTATTAAAGTTTTAATATCAATCGCCCATAATGCATCAACTAGACATAAAAATAATTTATTTTAACATTTTTTTGTATTAACAACTAAAAAACTTGTACATTTTACAAAAGATTTTTAACTTTATTTTTTGACAAAATTGGACTAAAACTTTCAATTGTTTTTACAGTAACCAAAGTGACTAATTTTCTAATACAAAAAAGTAAGAAACAGAGCAAGCATTTTGCATAAGAACAAAAAGCCACTAAATCATATTCGTCTTTGTTAAGGAAATCACAAAGGAAATGATGCTAGCCTAGTTTTATAATGCGTGGGGCTAACGGTGCATATTACGAAAGATCCCGAAAAGGTAACAATGCATCTTGAAGCTTGCGCAAGCGTTTTTTGTCACGAATATTTTACGATAGAGTATTGTTGTGTATCGTCATTTCGGGGTGGCAAGTGAAAGCTACACTTATTGTAATTTTAACAGCCAGAACCACCCGCAATAATTTAAACTGTACTGAAACCTGCATGTTATTGAAATTGCTTTAAAATAAAATACACTAGGTAATTCACATTATAATATACACGCTTCATTACAATGTATAAAGTATTTAAATTTCCTTTTCTTATTTAATTACATACTGTTGGTACGTAATTATCATTTATAATTAATAATTCAATTAGCGATTTTAGCTTTTTCATTATGAAAATTTATTACCAAATGAAATTTAGAAAAATATGAATATTCAATGATGTAATACAATATTTAAAGTATGAGTGAGGTAAAAGATACAATAAATTTATGAATAGATTTAATTATAATAAATTGGGCCATAAACTTATCGATTAAAATCAATGTAAATAAATTAAAATAGTAGTATGACCGGTGGATACGTAGAAACTATAAATTATGCTTCGTAAAAGGTATTTGAAATCATTTTTAACCTACGAGTATTACGAAACTACCATTGACAAGTTTCTAACCATGACACAGTTTGCTACCTTAATTTTGATAGCTCTTACATTTCGGATAACATTCTCAAAATATAGTTAAAATCTAGTAACAAAACTTATTTCGTAACGCATTTAATCTAAATATATAAAAGCGAAGGGTCACTCACTCATCTCGAAATATCAAAAACCGAATGAAATAAAGATGATTTGGCAGAGAGGTAGTTTATAGTTATTAGACGTCCGCTGAGAATAGATTTTGCGACAGGACCGGACTAAAGAGGTCTAAGGGTTCTCTCAAATTTGTGTAAAATCCTTCATTTTTTGTGCTGCCAAACCTAAGCAAGCGAGGGTGAGTCGTTAGTTCATAATATTCAATACGAATTTAGTTCATATTACATGTACATAAATATTCATATACTTTAATTCCCCCATAATATATGAATTTTATTCGACGAAAACATTGATATCACCACACACTGCTAGTGCCATTTGCGTTTGAGTGTGAAATAAATCATTCTCAAAACGAGTAATTAAAACACTGGCGGTAGAATCAGGCATTTTGAATACGCGTGGCAGTGAGCGATGCAAAAACACTGTGATATTGCACACCCGACAAATATGAATACTGTGGAAAATTGCGATTGAAAAAGTAAAGCTTGCATTTTCATTGTGTATGTGGTCATTGAATTATTTCAATATACTTTAAAATATTTCTGTATTCTTAGATTTATTTTACGTAGGTACGTGGGTAAATAGAATAACAATGCCGTTTCATATGTAAATTAAGTATATTTACATTTTATATAATATAACATATTATCTATATAAATTATGAGTCTTATCTATAACATGGTTTTCATTTCTTATCTAAGGCTTTAATTACTTTAATTTTTTGTATAGTAACCAGTTGGTATAAAGAAGTATAATAATAAATTTTAATTATCCACATTTATTAAATATAAAAAAATCTTTCTATAAATTGATTAGTTACAAAAAGCCTAAATAATCAGGGCAATTTAAAATGAATCGCATCAAAACCGGTAAATCTTGATCGTAAAGTAGATTGAGTAGGTAGGTACAGTATCAACTAAAGTGTCAGTTATCTAAAGAAAGATCGTATAACAAGTAATTGCCGCTATAATCTCATTAAACCAATTAGGATTAGTAGTTTGGCTTCATAAAATAGCTGTTAAACCATAAGTTGCTCGTAAAGATTTACTTTATAGCCGTGCTCTATGGTGTATTCCTAGTCTTTTTATAATAAACTGATTTATATATAAATATTTTTGCAAATAAATTATAATGAACATATTTATTTTAAAAGTATGCGCTTGGAATCCCAAAATAATTTATGTGGCCTTTGATTAGGTACTACTGTATAGTAATAATATAAAAACATATAGCTGTTTGTATTTTAATATCTGTTTACATGTATCTAAAATGAAATTCGTAGGTAGCTTAATTTCAATTTAAGTGGTCGATAAATCCTTAAGTATATTATTCAGAGTTTGTTGATCCAAGAGCTTCTTACTAGAGGTCAAATACCTATATATTATATTCCTTAGTGAAGGTCGAATTTTGTGAAATAGTTTAAAACACGTGCTTTATTAACCAATTTATGTATGTAATAAAGCATTTATGCTTATAATATGACACAGTGATTCTTATTGTTTTATTCATTGAAACGAAAACTTAGAAAAAACGTCTATTTTTTCTATCTATTTTTGTGCAAATTCTTAAATTTTTGTTCCGAAACAACGCGTATGTATTTGAATTGTATGAATTATTGAATTCATTACTATTCAATATTATTCGTATACTCTACATATAACGGTGCAGTCGTCTTGTTGCCCAATGTAATATTTATTCAAGGCCAGAAAGAAAATAAAAAATTTGTTGATCCAAGTAATCTAGTTTAGTATCCTCAATTAAACAGAGGAAGTTGCTCAATTTGTTTAATGCTGTTGACATTTTGAACTATTTTGTTGTGATGTGATATCAATATTTCGACATTAAACTAGTCTTCAAATATAGATAATAAACTGTTACTAATAAATTTATTGTTTTTCATAAAAATAAGTTTTAGCAATACGCAAAGATACTTATCATCGAATCTAGTAAACAAAATCTGAAACGAACATGGTTTACAAAGTAACATTAAATGGAAACGGACTCGAAGCAAGCCGTGTTCTCGTTCCCAAAATAAATACGGAATTACCGTGCATTTCATCTACATTTATAGCCAATTAAGCAAACTTAGGTTCTATCTAGCCATATCTACAGACAACACTTTCGTGTACTACATCGCGTGACTGTTAACACGGAGATTCTTGTAGAGAACGCGGAGTATTTTTAAATGCACTTGTGGTCTGGAATAAGCTAAGTTTAAATTTTAACAATATTACCATAGTCAAAAAAAATAAATTTAAATTATAAAATTAAAAAAATCGTCTATTTCCTTATTTTTTATGAGTACAATTAATTATTGCTTCAAAAAAATTAATTTCAAAAATTACATAGATATAAGTTTTTGAATATATGATTTTGGTTTTATAGTAAACACGTTGTAAGTTCTACGGGCTGACGTATGGTTGTTTCGTAGCGTTGAAGACATTTATGACTGTGATATTTATGAAGCTCGTCCGGTTAATGTCTTTATAAATTCTCTCTTTTAAATCATAGTCAATGTTTATTTGAACAAGATTGTTCGTACTCGTTTTGCTGTATGATTATTAAGATAATACTGTAGTGCGTACATTAACTTTTAAGCTGAGCATTTTGTGGTACATTTTACTTAAAAACTATCACGTCTATAGATTTGTTTGTTTGCTACTTTTACGTAGTAATTTATCTTCATATCTACATATGTTATGTGTCAAAAAAATTATAACATTAAAAAAAATGAACATTAACAACTGTCTTAAAAATTATTACCCGTTAGAAAAACTACGCGAGCCCTCACTAAGCTCATTTTCTGTTATATTAATAGGTACATATAATAGAAAAAATTGACTATATAAAAAAATAATTTAGCGAGTGCTGGGAATTAGCACTCTTAAAATACATAAGTATATGATAAACATTGTTTTGATTTTCTCATTGTTTATAACGTGGAAATATATCTTTTATTTGTTTATAAACGAAAAATCTAAAGTAATAAATTATAATTCCGGCATCAAAACCCGTTTTAAAATCATTTTATATGTATTATGTTAATCACTATTTAATTACGCGCTTGTTTCACCTTTGGGATCAAGTTTCAATGGACATTCTTAGACTTTTTGATTAAAAATTTACTGTTTACAATAAACTTATCCAAATTAAGATAATTTTGTAATAATTTATAATGATATATTATCTTTCACGTAACTGTAATCAAAATATATCATAATATTATTTTGTAAGTATAATAAGTAAGTAAATGTTAAAATTTGTATATTTAAAATTTGAATTGATAATAATCTTAATAATATATTAGTTGGGTCTTAAAATGTACAAAATAAGATACATCAGAACACCACGTACCTACCTAATTTATAAAACAATCGCTTTTATGAATTAAAGTCCTTATCGGGCCTCAAATCTGTGACCTGACTATGCTTTGGTATCAAAAATAACAATTTTGAACGTAAAAAGTAATAAAAGTCACAAGTACAAAGAATGTTGTTATTAAATAAAAACTAATTTATAGTTAGACCTCTTAGTATGAGTGAAATTGATAATACCTATACAAAATACATTAAAGCATCGTTTGGTGCTTATATGGTTCTAAAATCCAGTCTGAACTTGCGACTGTTGTGTAAAAACGTGCGACGATATCATGTTGTGTAAATTAACTAGTAATCTTTCTTTTAAGTTAACGGTTAAATAATTATATCTATATCAAGTTAAACTAGTTGTTATTACATGTATTAGTTATTGAAATATGACAAGTTAAGCTATGCTTCTGAAATTAAAAGCCTTACGTATTTTAAGAATTAGAATTCGTCTTTTGGTCGAAATTCAACCGGAATAATCAGTATAGAAAATTTTATGAAACATACAAAACGGTATATACCTATCAAATGTGTTTGTTTTTAAAAAAACCATTTTGTTGATGATCACTAAACAAAAAAATCAATTGTCAGAGTAATTTAAGAAGTTGTGTTTTTGCCTATTTGTATCTGTAGGTACATGTACATAAATTATTATCAATTCATACATACCTACTTCATATATTTGATAGCTAGCTTTCTTAATTATTGTTAGAATAGTATACAATAAAATATACCTTTATAATTTAGTAGAATAGTCTCAAAATAAATCTTAACTATCTTAACACACGGGTGCGAAAAATCTTAAGATATAACACGGTCCAATCTCACCTGCTTTCTATGCAGGGCGGCGCGGCTGCTCTGATTTTTGTGCGATGTCGGCACTGACTTCGAAATGTATTAGAAGACTTAACGCTTACGAAATAAGGCCCTTACATCGAACTACTTCAGCATTCGCTATTAGTTTACATCGAGCTTTTAGGGTAGAATATGTGAAAATGATTTCTTTTAGTTAAAAGGTAGTTTATTGTGTGGTGTTTCACATTATTCGGTTGGTTAGTGTAGTTTGTAGTCATTTAAGCTAAAAAGTCTTATAAATTTCTATTTATTGAATACCAGATACTTATGAATATGTTGCTATAATTTACTAATGATATGCAAAGCTTTTTTTGATTCGATTTTACCAACTGTATAGCAAAAATATTAAATCATAAATATATTATATAACTTTATATTTACTTAAGTAAATATTTTGAAAACAAAAACATATATTACGAATATATATTATAATATTATCATATCTCAGCGTAGCATTAAAGCACCTGCTCAAAGCGAACCCACTAACAACAGAAAGGCAGACGGAGCCATGAGATAGGAAGTAGGCGTCTTATCATTTCTACAATCATAACCAACTTATTAAAATGACTCATCGCATTAGCAATTTAATTACTCGACAACAAGCCTTAAATATGTTTTGCTCATCTATAGCGCTATCTTCGCAATCTGCGACTACCTATTAAGCATTTAAGGTGGCCGGTATGCATGTATAACGTTTATCTTAATTAAATCTTAGTATTTTTTAATGTAAACAGTACATAATAATTAAATAATATTCTTATTATGATTATTATATAATATTTTGTCTTATTTTATCGTTTGAATTTGTTATCGTTCCCCTATGTTAGAGAAATTAACAATACGCACTTCGATCGGGTACATACAAAGTTCCATCCCCCTGTTCTTGAAATATGATTTCCATTACAAAAACTGTCCTAGGCC
The DNA here is from genome assembly GCA_905231865.2 of Boloria selene. NCBI lineage: Eukaryota > Metazoa > Arthropoda > Insecta > Lepidoptera > Nymphalidae > Boloria > Boloria selene. Next base: position 9,020,283 of record HG993142.1, read on the forward strand.
CTTACTAGAACTTAAACTATCTTCATACAAAATTTTATCATAATAGGTTTAGCGGATTTTTAGTTTATCTATAACAAGCAAACATACAATTTTTTGCCTATTCGTAATAGTTGTACAAAATGTTGTAAAAATAAGTGTAGCTATTTTACATAAGCTTAAAGGCCAAAAAATATTCACAAAACTTATATTATGATTATTATGACTATATAAATAAAAATAAAAAAAATATAATAAGCATTCGATTTTAAACAAATATTTTTTGCGAATGAAACAACCGTCTTAATGAGAGCTCTTTCGTTAAAATGATTTTTAAATATTTGATAAATTGGCAAGATTAGAGTATTTTTTTATGTTATGTGCAGATTTCATTTTGTAATAACTGGTTATAAAGCCAAAACATTGAAAGTATATTATGTTATAAGTAAAACGAATCTTGCCAAAGAAGTACCTACTGATACAGTTACAATATCACAGAAAATATCCTAAAAAATATACTTACCTATTTATTACTACTGTTACCTATTATAGTATTACCTACTTATTATATTATTGATAGAATTTTATTGACCCGTGCCATGTTAGTATAGATTTTTCAGAAATGAAATATATTACTGTAATAAAAAGTTATGTAGAGCTGAATAAGCAGCTATCATAATAGCTTAACATAAAAATCTGTCCAGTGGTTTTCTCGTGTTGCGGTATCAGACAGACAGTCAAAAATTCTTAAATTAAAGATCTGACATTTGTATACATATATAATAATAAATACTTAAAAAAGTTTTTTTTTAATATTTAGTGTAGGTACACATATGTGTTCATATGAATAAGTTAGATTTCTGTTACATATAAGTATGCATAGATTACAATATTATAAATAGATATTAAAATAAATCTATGAAGTATTATTTAAAAACTAAAATTAAAATTTTAAGCAAAGCTAGCTATTAGTTAGTTAGTTAGTTAGAGCTATAAATAAAAAACTAAGAATGCAAAGAAACGGTAATTTAAATTACGTACTAAACATGATCATAAAATCCACCTGAAGTTATCAAGAATCTAATTTCGAGTAGAAGATACTATCTCATTTAATCTAATTAAATATTATATAAGGTAAAATGTTATTAACCTACGCGGAATAAGTATTAATTATGGCTTTTATAAACCTACCTATAAAACAACTAACTTCTTACCCTAGTTCTTAGATGCATCTTTAGGTGCCTAACAGTAGCCTATCTATTCTAGGTACAAATTTGTATCAAAATCAGTCAAGCCGAATCAACCTGAAGGATTAATTATCGAAAATGTTACAATATATTAAATTAATAATACGTTTTTGTATTCGTCTTAAAATGACGAAATCGCTTCTTCAATTTCGAACTTAACTAAGAGTCTTTCGAATTCATATGATGAAACACAGTAGCAGTCGGCGACTTTTTCCAGTGCCCTAATGCGATCTTATCGTAAGGGCGAAGGGTCGGCACTTTGCCACTTAAAAGAACCTATTTATATCCATACAGAGACGACAGATTCGGACACATTACAACATCTGCCTGACTTTAAAACAATAAAGGCAAAAGTTTTAATATATTTAATTATAACAAAATATAATATAACGTAATAACTATTAATATAAAAATGAATGTCGTAAATGTTAAATTAGATTAATTTATTCTCTTTCTTTCCTATGTATTCACGAAAATTAATTTTAATTTTAAAATGTATTACAGTTAACTGGATATTATAAAAAAAATATAATAAGTTATTTATATTAGAGCGAGCTAAGCCGAGAGGTTGGCTAGTTAAAATAAATTAAATTTCTAAAATAAAAGTTGCCTAAGATACTCCTCATAACATTACCTATCTGCGAGTGAAAGTCGGAGTTAGTTTCAGAGATTAGCCGGAACGAACTGACAGACAGACAAAAAATCTAAAAATTGAGTTTTTGATGTAGGTACCGTGTTTACTTCATATGCATTTTGCGATAAGCTGTTAATTTGAAATTAAAAACACACACTTCAATTTTATTTATGTGTATAGACATTAGAATTTAGAATATTCAAATTAAACTCATGTTTTTTCGTAATAAGTACTTCCTACATATAAAATCGTTCATGTGAAATCGCATCGCGTTACTAGTATCTAATGAATATAGTATTTATACGAAATATCATAGACATTCATTTATTAAAGCCAGATGTTGAATAAGTCATTAAGTACAGTAAATGTGGCTCTATGATAGATTTCGACGTTTATCGTAAGCATTAGCTCCCATTTGGGTGATGCGCCTGCCTAATTTAAATAAGTAGTAAGGGTAGCCCCAACTTTAATAACTTTATTTTGAATGCTTTTTTGTATATTCAACATTTTTTATTTGTTCCAGGTATGACTTCTTGTATGAAAGTTGCTGGTATCGAGGGAAAAGTAATATTTTACTTCATAAACTGCTACAACTAAAGTAAATTATTAGGTATTTATTTTAATAAGTCATAAGTAGTTAAATACGAATTAACGAGTACACGTTTTATTTATTTTAAAGTAAGGTTTAGTTACATTTCCTACGATTTTCATGTTTCATATTACGAAGTTATAGAAAGTAAGTAATAATAAATTGTGCATTCATAGAACTTACCAATAACCGACGTCTGTACAAAAATTTTAAGTAGATACGTACAATACAAAAGCGCGAAATCCCTTGCGCAAAGCGCTCACAAATCCCTTAGATACAAACTGCAACGGTAAAAAGCGTTGAACTCTTCACAAAACATCTCAGGTAAGTATACCATGTAATAGTAGTGCCGTTTATAGAATGGGAGTCTTAAACGTGTGAAATAGACATAGGTGTTAGAAGTGAGTGCGGGCGGGATAGACGTATGCAACTCGCTTTCGCCCTAATTCTTAGAGCTCAGCTGTCTGCCCCGAGCTGATGTTTGAAACACGGGACAGGCGGGGCTTAGCTACAAATCACTCAATGTCACATTTTGACATTTGAGATATTAGGTCTTTTTTCTATAACTCCGCCACCTCTGCTCTAGATACTCTATTAAATATAATACACGCTATTCCCAGTGTCCTCGACCGCTTCTACTTATAATAATTAATGCCGAAATTACATATTTCACAGTTATAATATTATAATGAGAAATATATTAAGTTAGGTTACCATTCTATTCATAGCTACTCTGTGCCACCATTAAGTGTTCTCACGCCTCATCACAGCAGCCATAAAATTTACGATGGCCGTGTTAAAATTGTAGCCTTTTTAAATTTTCGAATTCGGATGACCAACAAACTGTTTGTAGACAAATTTATAAAACGACCAATCTATACTAATTGATTTTATTTGTCTCAGATTAGATTAAAATGTGTATTTTACAAATAGGGTATTTAATAAGAAATATTATATTTATAGGCTACATAAGATCCTACTTTACAACTATGCGCTAGAACTAGCCATGGGCTAAAGCTAGTGTTTTCATATATACATAAATAAGATCATATAAAAAGATTAATGATTTGCTTCAAAGTTCAAGGATAAGGCTTTAAATTGTACAAATGAGGTTATAAAAGTTCAACTGAGTGACGACTCTATGGTCCCATTTTTACGACTTACAACAATAAAGCTGTAGTAACAAAATAATCATTCTTAATCAAAAACATCACATGAATAATGATTTCGAATAATTTGGTACAATGATGGTTAGAAATAAAACAGTTTTAGACATTATTTTATGAATTAAAAATTATTAATCGCTTTCCTAGGTAACACTCTAATTATTCATATTATTTAAAAATATTCTTAACTTAGAATGTAAAAATCTTCATAAATATGTAGTAAATCGTTGTCAGTCTAGATTTATAAAATATTTTTTGTAACTTATTTTTTATATCTTACAAAATATCTTAAGCTTGCTCATTTTTTACATTGAAATCTCAACACGTGCTTAGAACACAACATTGTTAAAATTACGCAAAATGTCCAAACAGACCCAAGCTCGAGTTAAACAATGAAACAATAATGCGGGCATAGTTAATTTTTACTTAAAACTCGAAATGTAAAACCGCATGATCTTCCCGTTAGTCTCCCAAACAGTAAAGCTATAGAAATACTTATACAACTTTATATCTACTCCTATATTGGACCTTATGGCGCAACGTTAAGGTTTATTATAAGAAAAAGATAAAGTTTGTCCAAAAATTTAACTTCATGCATACTTATTCTGGATTTTTTATTCGTGGTCTAAACAATACTCATAATGACTAAGATAATAAGCAATTATGACCGACTTGTTATTGTACAATTCTATTTTGTTAGTTGCAATCTAATATAATTTATGACGCAGTAAACCACGGAACATACTTCTAGCCATCTTTAAAGATTTCGTAGACAATGAATTTTTTGCCGCTTTCATGCTTCCACGTGAGAGCGAATACATTTTTTAATTTAAAACGTTTTCTACAAAAATGTTTAAAGGTTAACAATGACGCCAGATTTCTGTCCTTCTACATATCCGTTGCTAACGGACGTATTTTAGATTGATTTCGAATTTTTCGAATCAAATAAAAATAACACCTACAATCTCCATGATTCATTCAGCCTTGTTCAATATTTAATTGACTTATAAGGTTAATGTAAAATTATTATAATAATATAATCTCTTAATAGATATATCGCTTGTTATTTAGGTATTTGTGTACATCCGGGTAATACCTAACTAAGGCGCAAACGCGCCTGACGAAGGTTGTCTAATATAGTCACCCCCCGTAGCGCTAAGACGGTGTGATGGATCGCCACTATATTGAAAACCAATAGGTATTGCATGGTGTGTGGTCACGCGAGTAATGGCATTATATGTCGCTTAATTTAATCAAATTCATTTTGGTGTATCTATAAAAATAAAAGACAATGTTGTTTTATTAGTCGTAACCCATAATTTTATTCATCTATTTGTTTTACATCTTCATAATAAAAAGATCAGATGCGAATATTTATTACGTATTTCTTTATCGATACGACTGCACCTTGTAAGCTTTTAAATTATAATAGATAACTGTCTTAACATTTTGCAGTGAGCGTTTCAAATGCATTATTAAATTATATCGACACTAATTAAAACGTTAACAATATTACAAATTAAAAATAACAACTACCTATAATAAATATGTTTCATAACAGTATTATCGTCATAAAATACCTGCCTACTTTACGATCACTCGAAATTATTTAGTAGTGCGTGTTGTGGTCATGGGCCTGCTTAGTCGCGCTATATTAAGTTTATGATGCCTCAATTATTGTAGGGGCCGACGAATAGATTACTCTATACGTAAATGTATCAACATTTAATCTATATTATACCCTAACTAAAATTCGTAAGGTTGATATTAAAATAAGCTCTTCGATGTAATTTAATTAGATTATGCAATTTGCGTATCGCCTTACGTTTCGGTATCTAAGATTCTTACACAATTAAGTAATTAATCTGTTGCTGCCTATTTATAGAACTAAACGGTTTGTGTAGCGTCTTGCTTCACTCATATGGCTGTTCGCAAAATTTCATTAAGGTCAGTAGAGAGCTTGAGACATTTAATCTCGCTCGTAACTGTAAATGCAAACGAGGTTAGATCCGAATACTAGCATGTGTGAATTTGAATATTAAATAAGTGTCATAAAAGATAACATTATATTGAGGAACACATATAGAGCTTCCTCTGTGACAATTCCCACCAAATAACTGTTTTTATTCATATAAAAACATAATATTGTCATCAATTAATTAACAAAATTCTACATTTAATTTTATAATGTTAGCTTACCTAAATAGATTATCTACATATTTGTCTTGAGGTATATATAATATGTTAATAAACGAACAAGTGGTATTTAAACTTAGCTTATGTTTTATAGTAAAATAATTATTCATATGACTTTAATAAATGATCTTATAATTTAAAATTATGCTTACATGATATTTATATTTAAAGATATTGTAATAAATATTATGTAAAGGTTCTAATTTATTACTTTATCCTCTATTAATGTTGTCATATTTGCGAGGACGTTAGAATAATTTTGAAATGGAACATTATAATCAATAATATAATACTGAATTTCCGAAGGCTTTGTAGAAAACAAACCGATAATCGAACGTGGCCGCCCGATGTTCTTAGAAAAACAAAAGAGATTACTCATCCCGCCGCTCGAACTCTATCTGAGAATTCCTTAAACGCGCCACCGCGCCCTGTAGCGACAGCACGCTGAATTTTTTACCATAAAATAAATACCTAGTGATACAAAATTGAACTAAATCCTAAGCACATGTTCCAAATCGTGTTAGTGATATTGTTTTTGTAATGAATTTGGTAATGTATGCTTTAATTATAAGATTATTTAACTAGTACCAGTTCTATCTCAAAATTACTTAAGGTAATTATAAATAATACCTAAGTAACTCTTACAATAAAAAAATATATTATAATTATAATTATATAATTATAATTATATATTTATAAGAAATTCATTTCTATTATTCTATCGGTACCAACCCCAACTCCGTAAGACGAGAGCGTAAGACGGAGTACAGAGAAAGTTTGAGTGACATGCCCCCTCCAGTGCCGCCTCGCCCCCTTTGTAGATTTATGGCGCCATATTGGATTGGGACAAGATGACACGATGTCCGGATAATTTGGGCAAAGGTTTAGGAGACGGGTGCCCGAACTGTGTAACGGCTCTTTAATTATCATATTCGGCAGTACTCGTCTGAACTTCATACTAGTAGATTATTATCTAACTTTATAGTATGATTATTAGCAATTCACTCGCTCAATATTCGCTTTCGCTGTTGGAGAATAATAAATATAAATTATCGCTCGATTTATAAACACAAGTCCACAAGTTTTTACGATTAATTCCTCATTGGAAATGCAAAGAACTCCAATAACACATTCATAAGCTTTTTACTTAGCCCTCGAATGAAAGATGTTATACACAAAGCGAATTCATCGGTGAGGCAATAAATAACTAGCTGGTGCACGCACTCGCGCGCAGCGTCTGATGTCTTGACACGCATGCGCCCGTTTTGCGTGCCAAAACACTGCATCTATGCAGGCGATTCAGAATATAGATTCTGACAGAAAAATTATATATTTATATTATTATTTCATTAAAATATGTAAATGAAAGGACTGAATGGAATATTTTACAATATTTATCAACACGGCAATTCATTATTTGGCAGCTGCTGACGCAATAATACTCGAGTAACAAGGACATTACCAAACTGCTAGTCTCCATCAAGCCAAGGGTGCGAATATAGCAAAAACAGAAATCTCGTTAAGATGACAATTTATGGGTTGTTTTTGCTAAATGAAAATAGTCGCGAGCCGTGAACTGAGCAGACCTTTTTTGATTTTCTTAATGGAATCTTTTCGCAAGGGATTTGTGTTGAGCGAAACGTTTAAGCTCTTCGTTGATACAATAGGCAAAATTTTGATGTGTATTTTTCTATAAGGTCTCGTATCCCTTAAGCTAGTAAGCTTTTTTACTGTGTATTCTATAAAAAGTATTTAAAATAAATAAAGTATTATCATAAATATGATTAATATTCATTTACGTTACAATAAGAAGTAAAGTTTCATAGCGTCTACAAAGTGGAGCTTTGTAATAAGGCAGTCGGAAACATTTCTCGATTTATGACAAAGCAAATTTTTGTTTCCGTCTCTTTTGTTTTATTATTTTTTACCATTTGTCACAGCTTCGCGTACATTTCAGTATAATAAAACCACCTCAAAAGCAAATTTCTACTGTGTAAATGTTAAACACATACGTTTTCAGAAATATATTCTCGAAAAGTGGATGAAAGTACTTTTTAAATTGTGTATTAATCTTCTTTACGTTTTAATTATTAACAGCTGCTAATTTGTATAGCGTTGTATCTTAATACTGTTTCACGCGCTTTTTGTTATGTTCAAACAATTCAACTTATTAGGGAGATAAATAATAATTACAATCTATACACCTAAATAATATTAAAGTGTCTGTTTTTAAGTTCAAATTAACAGCTTTTCACTCAATGCATATGAAAGTATACACGGTGCTAACATCAAAAATTCAATTTTAAAGTGTTTGTCCGTCTGTCTGTCTGTATGCTTATTTATTTCTGATAATCTCTGAAACAGCTGGACAGACTTTGACGGGACACAACTCGCAAACGCTACTTTTATTTTAGACATTTTATTGATTTTAACTAGCGTAACACGCGACCTTGCTCGCATTTAATCGGACCCGAGCGGAGCGAGGGTGAGTTGCTAGTATTGAATAATAAGATAATGAATATACTAATATTTATCTCAAGTTTTTTTGATTGACATCACTATAAAATATGACTAGGTATGTAAGTAATATCAGTTTTAATTTAACGCAGAAATGTAAATAAGGTGTAGCATTTTGTATATAAAATATTTTCTCTATAGTAATGACAAAAGTCCTCTTCATAAGGTTCATGGTACGTAAGACTGCTATACAAGTCACCCTTTTTGTCCGTTCTCCTGCCACGTTTTTCTTTTCGGAAGTTCCGCTCAGCTCTCACGGTTACGCAAGGTAACGCTTCTATGGAGACGCACTTAAAAAAATATTTTGTTTTAAATTTACGATAATTAAATAGAAACGCTCATTAAAATAAAAAAAATATAAAGTTGTTAAAATCTCTTAATCGAACGTGTTTTGAAAATTTAATATTATGTGCCAACATCTCTATTACAAGCAATGTATTCTTATGTAAACTAGTAAATTATGATAAGTATATACTTAATTATATGAATTAAGTTGTAATTAAAACAATAATTTATAAAAAACTGCAACATAAATGATATCAAATACACTCTACAGATTCAGAGTCCGACACACGTCGTTCTATTTTCTTTACTCCACTTTATTTTCTTGCTTTGCCTCCTGCTGCTTCCGTACTGTGGACACTTTTGGTTAGTTTGTTTAGTTTCCCGTATAATAAATAAAATATTTTGTGTATTTATGTATCGCCTAAATGAATGTTACAGTACAAAGATTAAGATAAAGTTTGAAGTAACTTTAAATAATTTAATTAAAACTTAAAATTAAGGTTTGTAGAGGAGTTGTTGTTATATCTATAATTTGTTTAATCTGTACCCACAATCTACATATTATAATAAAATTCTCAGTGATTCAAATCTTTACATTAAATATTTTTTGGTAAATCTTATTGAAATAGTCATTACTACCTAAATATATAATATTTTTTTTAATCTTCGTCTGTCTGTTTGTTAGTCTATGACATACATACATTACAAAAATATCACTGGACAGATTTTGATCTGATTCTGAACAAAATCTAAGTAATACCATTGCCTAGAGGCGAACAGAGCGAGGTTAAATCACTAGTATATTGTAAGTTAAGATTAATTAATCTTTGTTTTTCCTGAAAACCAATAAAGCTGGTTGCTCAATAAGTACCTACCTATGTTCAAAATGAAAGATGCTCTATTTACGACTAAGTAGATATTAAAAAACTAACATAATTTTGACATCATTTTATAGCTATAAATTAAAACATACTGTAACTAACTAGTTGTAAACCGCAAAATATGTATGCAGTTTAAATCTGAATACATTTATGCTAACAAATAACGATTTGATTTTCTATTACCCGATTATCCTACGTGTATTAAAATCAGATAGTTCTACTGGTGACACGTATGAACGTGTATCAGATGTACGCAATATATCACTATACAATGCGATTGTCAATGCGCGATTTTTCACTTATCAATGTTTGGCACGCGTGCGTTAATGTGTTTCTGATAAATAGACTGTATTTAGCGGGGCCTGCCATTGATACACTGTATACTTTGATTTATATCAGACGTATCTATACAAAATAATTTTATAGTAGTGGAAATAAGGTTTTTAAAAACCGATATATGATTTACACAATTCTTTTCCATATTTTTATACCATTATTTATGACGTAATTTCACGACTGTCTGGTTATTTCAAAATATTATTTTTAATTTAATGATTGAATAGTATTTAAAAGTATAAAATATAAGTTTTAATTTTAAAATTGAAAATATAACTAGGTTATATAAGCGTCGCTTTCAGTGTGATCCGAAAGAATCAATTTTATTGGTAAAACAAGCGCGCTGTTGATTTATGCCCTACGAGCGTGGCTTCGCGATAGCGTGTCACCGCCGTTCGCGCCTCGCTCTAGAATTTCCTTTGTGCTTAGGTGCTAGGAAAATATTTTAGTGGAATTAAAAAGAAATTTTGCCGTCATGTTTATTTTTCAGGCAACCTACATTTCAAGTTGATATACGAAAGTATTTTAGAGAGTATATTTAGTTTACTTTAAGGTAAATATACCTTTAGTATATACATACATATAAAGTTTCTTTACCATTCACTAACTAACAAAAATATAAATAAATAAAATATTAGGTACATTGAATGCCATTTTTTATATTATTGTAGTTTATCAATTCAATTGCTTCATTCATATGGATTCTCTTCTAATTAACGAGCGACTTGTTTAATATACTACTTTTGAATAAATTTCTTAGTGTTCAAAGCAGGTGGATACTAGTCGTAGACTTCTTAACAGTATAACCATATACAATACAAATTTACAGTCCATTAATCAAAATTGATGACTATTGCTGTTAATTTACACATCAAGCCAATTTGCTGCATTTTTGTCCCTTCAACTTCGTTAGCGAAGGCAAAATTTTCACTTATCGTCAATATACTATTTGTCGACTGCCATTCACTAGGACATAACTTATACTTAGTTTTTATGCTTTTAGACGTTAAATTATTGAAATTTTTCTCCCTTCAGACCATGACAGCTACGCTTCATAAATTGACTTTGTCGTCACTAATGTGTTTGTTAGCGATGTCTGTTTCTTAATGATCCGAAGCGTATAAAGTAGTTTAATTATAAATAGTATTATATACTATACTACGTAATACGAATTGAATAAACAAAATTCGATTGAATTGTTTAATATTTTTTTTACGCTATCATTCAAAACAAAACGCTACATTGCGTAAATTCCAATGGAAAAACGTTGTTATTTGGTAAGTACCGTTGCATAACAATATATTTATTATTATTGTGTAGCAGAAATATCTCGAGCGAAAGCTACGAGATCAAAAAGGATTAAGGTCACGTATGTCGGATAATACTAAGTGGACGTAGATATGCCGTTTTCGTGACTTAGATATAAAACTGATAGCAATTCATGTTATTGCTAAATGTTGAAAGAATTAATAGTTTACATTGGACCTGAAATCTTATATTGCATAATATTTATTATTTCCCACAATAACTTTGAAATATTATGAAGAATATATCTTTATGTCACTTTAATTGTTAGTAAGAATGATATAAAAGCTCAACTTTAAGCTTCCTCAACTACAAAGCCAAGTTTGGTTTCAATTTCTAACCGCGCCACTAGCGAGGAACTGTTTAAATTATGCTCGCGCGCCGAAAATAAACTGCATCGCTCTCGACACATTGTAAATTCACCGCTAATCTACTACCCCTCTACGTTATAAATAAATAAATATCACTGCCACTATATCCTCGCCTGACAAAATGTGCCACTTCTCGTATGCTTCTGTCATAACAGTTTCGTTTATTGTGGGTACACGAAATTAATTATTATAGCCACGGTTTCGATATCAATGCTATTATTTTTAATTTACATCTACTCTTTCTTTTATTGATACTGACATTTTATATGTAGACTTTTTTGTTTTATTTTATTTCATACTACTAGTAATATCAAACACAAACGCTTAAACCTATGTTTATTTCACAAAAGAAACCGGCAACTAAATGTGAAACAATGCGGGTGACAGGAAACAAGTAGTTATACATTTATATAGTTAATCTTAGAACTAATTACGTGATAAACTGTCTGAAAGCAATATTGTTGAAAAAATATTTAAGCTTTTACCAAATTTCCACCAATTAATTCTGGACTTGCCGCTGTTAAAAATGGTTTCACCACTTTCGATGACAGAAAAGTTATTGGGTGTCAAATGGATTGAAGTAAGGGAACAGCCGTGTGCTTTACGTGCCAGGGATCGTAGACGGTAGCTATTGTAACACATTCCCAGCCAGTGTTACCATACATCTTATAGAAAAAGCAATGATAGCTTAAACTGACGCGGATTAACAAAATTAAATGCTAACATTTATAAAACTCATGTTATATTATTAAATAATTATATTAAATATACGACTTTGTTTCCAAAATAAAAACGAAAATTGTAGTGAAAGTTCCTATAGAATTTCCTTTTTAAATAATCATAAAATATCAAAAGTACGAACATCAAGTTTTATTACTTAACTATGCGTGTCGCAATACTTATCGTTATTTCACTTCAATTTATTGTTATTACGAACTCTTAAGCGTTTAAATATTGCATTTATATTTATTTATATCTGAAGACAATGTCTGTAACGAGTCGACAGGTGCCATAGTTCTAATATATGGAAGCCTTTCTTTTTCCTACGTATACAACAATGTAAGCATTGTTGTTTATATTTCATACAAATATAGAAAAACGTAGTCGAAATAACACTTTAAAATAATTTATCATTTAAGTAATCTAATTTATCAGCTTAATCTACCGTATGCTTAACTCGAAACTAAAAAAGGCCGTATCTAAAGTTTTTTCAGTTTTTGTTTGTCTGTTACTACTTTAGCTCAGAAAACCATTGGACAGATTTTGTTGAAATTTGGTATATTGATCACTGAACATACGGGTCAAGATAGTATAGGAAAATTATAATTTCTCAATAATCCATAATACTAACCGCATCTAAGAACAATCCCTATTAAAACAAGAGTGAATCGCTTGTAAATTTTAAAATTGACGGTTTTTCATGTCTTATTTAAACTGCCTGTGTAGAGCTCAAATAGTTTTTCCTAGTCATATTCCCAAATAAAAAACAGTCTTATTAAAGTCTTAAAGTCAATCCTTAAACTACGAGTCTCTAACATACAAAGCAACATCACATTTGAAAACCGTTTATAATACATAATTAAAAACGTATAAAATACACATAAGCATTCCTCTGAATTTACTCATTGGTAAGTTGATACTAAGCATAAATTTTTACACCTTAGTAAAAGGGAACTTATATAATGCGTAAATCTTATAGTGATATGACGTCCATCTATTGATATCTTGCGAGTGTTTGCCAGCGGGCGGAGCTAGCGCGGTGCCAAGTATGGCGGGCGCGTTAATGTACCGACGCTGTGTCGTATGTTTTTATTGTGGTCTGCACGGGCGTCGGTGCTATTAGACAATCTATGCATGGACGCCACACACAAAGCGAAATGTCAGACATACTAGATTCATACGTATTATTTAAATTGATGTCATGTCGGTATGCTAGTGTTAAAAATGTTTAAGCGAGCTTGATTGAAGGTGAAAAATAATGGTAAAAATACGCACGCTGACTCTACATAAGCCAGAAATTTGGCTATAAGTACAAGACAGTTATACTGAAAGTGGTGTATGTCTGTATATATCGTTATTAACTATACAAAAGATTTCGTTAACCTCATGATATACTCGTAGTTTCATATTTATAAGGATGAGATATAATGGTAAGGAGGTAAAAAAAAAACTATTGGGCCAAACTATTTAAAATTTTTATGGGACCAAATGGCAACTATTACGCATCTAACAAAAGAAGAATCACGTAAATCGGATCATATATCACAGAGTAATCGGTGTACAATGTACATACATAGAAAATACCCATCGAATTTATAACCTCTTTCTTTTGGAAGTCGGTTAAAAAAGGCAATAAAAAGTACAAAGTATATAAGAGAGCTAGAACTATCATCTTGGTTAGCGCTTCCAAAAACTAATACTTAAGTCGACTAATCAAAATCGCTGACCTAACTAACTACAGAATGTGTTGAAAGAAACACCTGCCGACTTTTGTTCAACTGTCATTGGCCTTTCTAATTTTATTGGATACGTGCATGCAATTTTAATTTTGCAACGAACACCCACGTCGGTTTGTTTTCTGTAATCGATGCACTGATACTAATTTCGCAAAACGATATGAAGATGAAGATATATAACTTTATTAAAGCTTTTAAATAACCTAATCGATAAACAGCTTGTTATTAAATCGATAGATGTTTTAATTAAAACCTGATACCTATAAGACCATGCCATGCCATTACAGTTTTTATGATAGTTATGAATATATGATACACTCACAGCAAAATATGTGTAATCAATCACACCATAGTAAGAGATTATAAATATTTCAAATCTGGTAGGTAATAATTATTGTTACAAATTGAAAAAACAGACCGGATCAAATCAGAATCCGAATCAAGATCGACTAACAGCCTCACATGTAACACGACGTTTGGTGTACAAAGCTGAGGAATAGAGCATTTGTGCCATTTCGGGCTCTACACTGATTAAAATAAGGACCTGGAGATTATTTGCGGCCTTGTGTATATATTATATACATGGAAGGGCCCGTCATGTTTTATTTATTCGCGGCGGATTCGTAATAGAGTCGTGCCGTGAGAGCGGCCGGCACGTTTTTTGTACACTGTAACTCCCTATATTGAGACGTCTTGAGATGCTGATGTCTTGTTGCTTGTCCGTACAACATCCGACATGGCGAAGACACTTATTTTTTGATGTACTTGTTGAAAGTTCTATAAAAAGCTATCATACTACATACATATTATCATATTATTATAACGAGGCATTAAATCATTTCTACGCAACATATCCATTTTTGATATAATATACAATATACATAAGCGTTATAAATCAGTAATAACATTTCAAATATTATGTAGAATTAAAAAGAAATGGATCACAAGAAATTTGAAGAAAATCTTCTTCAATGAATGGTATTTTTCATCAAAAGAGGAGAAAACTGTACAAGGATATTAAAAATCCATTCATCAGAGCACCAACAAAAAATAAGAATTCAGATTCACACTCGAACACTGTAGCTGTGAAATCTGGAGAACGAGGAGGTATTTTCATCCAGCCCCCTCCCGGAGGGTGGCGGGCTCTCTCGTTTGACAGGAAATGATTGTCTAATATTAGCTTTGTTATAAGGTTCCTCTTTAGGGATTTAAGCGTACCTTTTCAGACATTTCGCAATGACCGTAAATCGATTTTGGTACAATAAATAGCAGCATTATATTCTTTCGTTTTTCTTTCTTTGCACAAAATCCGTGTCGTAAAATTAAAAAAATAGTGAGGTAATTTATCGTAGTAGTATCATCATGTGATGACTATATGGATGGATAAAGAAACGAAGATAGCAATAAATTATAGAAGAATTTCGGGTCAACGGCCGCGGCTAGGCGACTGCGCTACAATTTTTTTTAACACCCCCGATTATCACAACAAAAAGTCGCCGCGTGTGTTCTTTGAGCTATATACTGTGGAGTTTTATTTTGAATAAAATTTATCTATGTGATATCTATTTTGGCGCGGCTTTCATCAACACTGGTTACGATTACCAACGGAATAGATATACTATGAATAGTGTAGAACCAGTGTGTGGGCATCAGCGCTGACACATTCGTGAAATACAGACCAATTCAACAAGAAACCGTTAGTTTTTTAATCTCAGAGAGTGATAAATTATATTTTTTTGCCAAAATGTATCATTAGTCTGTGACGATATTTATATAGCTATTCTATGAGCATGAGAAATTGTATTTTAAACTTTCAGTTTTAGCGCTTCCTCAATATATTTAATTGACTTAATTTATGATTATATTTTTACGAATTATAACAAATATGCATCTAAAATTGAAACGAAACAAACAATAAACAATTATCAGTAATTGATTTCAGCGTTTTCACTCAATACTCGGCCACAAAATATTTTGTTGAACCAGCAATAATATGAAACTCGCATATTGCGATTTTGGCTGTAGATAACAGAAATAATGGGGTTCAAAAATGAAATTAATTCCAGGTTGATGATTTCAAATTGAAAAGTCACATCGGCTCGCGCCATAATTCATGATCCTGAAACGTGTCCGGGCGGCTGTGTTGGACGCGGTAGCTGTAGGGTTGCCTATATCTTAAAATTACTTACGTTTAATAAATAATTCTCAAATTAACAAATATATAAGGTTCGAGCGTTCACTTCAATAGAGAATAACATTTTGTATAATTTACAATATATTTATTATTAATAAATAATAATTAATTTCTTTCTTTTCTTAGCTTTACTTTAATAATTTGTATAGTACTCGCGGCTTTTATAAAGATTTTTGTTCAAAATCCTGCCTCCATAAGTAATCGATAAATCATCATCATCACTATCACTATCACTATCACTACATAGTATAAAACAAAGTCGCCTTTTCTGTCCCTATATCCCTATATCCCTATGTGCGCTTAAATCTTTAAAACTACGCAACGGATTTTGATGCGGTTTTTTTTAATAGATAGAGTGATTCACGAGGAAGGTTTATATGCATAACTAGCAGATCCCGCGGCTTTACCTGTGCTAAATCTAGGGAAGAGCCCGAGCGAAGCGAGGGCGAGTCGTTACATATAATACACAGTTCTCCCTGTAACGACCTTTTAAACAAACACCAATTGTTATATTCAACATAACTTAATCCCAACTGATATTGTTTTTGCTATTTAATACCCCTGTCTTTTCTCATAACGGGGTTAATATATCAAAATTATGTAAATATTTCTTGTCAACCCTAAGCTCATTGTCACAGTCCTTTGTCGGAGGTCTTTCTGCTTCACCACGCGCGATATCTGCTAGAATATACATGAACGCGCACAAGTATAGTCTTGGTTAATTCTAAGTACACCTTAGTCTTTAAGTCTATATCAGTTTAATATTAATATTAGTTATTTTCCTATTCATTAATATAAAAAAGCATGAAACTAGTATAAAGAGGTACCTACTATAAATAACAAGATTACATTTAAAAACCTTTTATTGAATTAAATATAAAGTGAACATAATATAAGCTCAAAAAGGCATTAATGTATTATCTTATAACATAATATATACAAATTTCAGTTGATTGTAGCGTGAAAAGTATTTCAAAATATATGTATATGTATAGGTACCTATACCTAGCAGCGCTCATGTTTAATGCAGTCGCTTGTCATGAACATTTGTCGGTCGCACTATTTCAAACCTTTCCACTGGTACCTACAAACTTCTTCCACCGCAATATGTTTTTGACATTATATTAAAGTTGATGCTTGCAATTATTTTATATATTTTTATCCTTTATATTATACAATTATTATTATTAATATTTTATTTCGCTTATATTCACAGTTAGTATACATTTCTCAGAAATGAGAATAGAATATTTTCCCACAGTAGGAAGTCTAGGTAATCAAATCTAGGTAGGTAAAGGTTAAGCTATTAATAATAAGATAAATTCTCATACAAAAATTCATCAAAATCTGTATAGTGGTTTTCCCGACTTGCGGTCTTAGAAAAACCAAAAATATATGTTAAGTATAGGTAATACTTAGTAAAAATGTAAAAAATAAAAACATCTTTTAAGTTATTCTTAGGTCTCATTGGTGAACCCTGATATTAAGTTAATCAATTTTTCCATCATCAAAAGCATAATTACTAGCCACTATAAATTAGATAATTACGTCAAAATTAATTTCGTACATAGCGATCCGCTATTGTTCTCCAAAGCTACCAGACCAAATTAATACCTAGCGAAGGTTTTGTTTTAATAATCTCAGCGACGTTGAAAAATATGAATGGCGTTACATGTTAATCCAACTAATTATTACTCCTACGAGTTAATTAGAAAAAGCGTCGTAAATCATTTCATCCACAACTCTAAGGTATGTAACGCCGCGAGGTTTTCAAGAAAATACAATAGAAATATTTCCGTCCTTTTCTAATGTCAATTTTCAATGAAGGAAGAAAAGAGAAAGCGTCGTTCACGCGTACTGGTGGAAAGAGACCATAATTTGCTTGCACGAAAATTCGATAATAAATCATAATAGTTTTAGACAGACCGAGGGTAAAAAATGAACCAAATTGGAAAGTGAATTATAAGGCACGACGAGGTTAGCCTGTTATTAGAGCAATTATGTTATTATGTTTGCCGTATCTAATCCGAAAAACTAAATTGGAGTCGGCCGCTGCCGGCGAATGTTCGATAGGTTCAATCATTTCTACTTGTGGGTCGCACGAAATTCGTTGCGGAAGCAATAAGAAACACGTAAATTCCGACCAAATTTGTACATTAATATATAGCTAGCTAACGTAAAGCGAATTTTCGATCGATCCTAAAAAACTAGGGTACTATTATTTTGAAACCCCATTTTGCGACGGTTCGTAATTTAGGACAAATTAAAAAGGGTATTCTGTTGCTAGCAAGCACATACTACATAGTTCGCGTTTTAAAACCCCTCGTCCTTAATACTTCACTTAAGCCATAATTCATTCGATATGACCATAATTGAACCATGCGTTTAAGCTTTTAAAGTTCATTACATTACAATACTTATATCTCAAGGAAAAAAGCTCACATTAGTGTACATCTGATAAGAAATATCGCATGAACGATTGCCTCTTTTACAATTTGTAGCTTTAGCATACATTGCTCGAAACAGGTTTATTCGTGTAAGTTATGAACGCGTTTTGTGTTTTCGTTTCAAAATGCGTCCTATTGTATTATCAAAATATCAAATATGAATACCAAATAAGGGCCGGCACAAAAGAAAAACTGGCATGTTTTTAATTTATGCATAAACGAGTACATGAAAACGTAATAATAGAAGCGTGTTTGGTAAATATATTAATGTAATAACTCTCTCAGGGCATATCAAAGCTACGGGGGTCTATTTTCTAAAATTTCACGGTAGATACATCATTTTGTTAGCGTGAAAAATAAAACATCTCCATTACGAGTGGTTACGGATTTTAAGTTGATGTCAGTTTTCATTATATATATGAAGACTTAATTCACTTGAATAATTGTTATTCGGTCACTGCCAATTAAGATGTTTTTCATACACGACTATTTATGTCATTCTTTAAATATAGTACCTACAATAAATAAGTCCAACACGAATGTAGGTTTGTGTAAAATAAGTCTTCATAGAGTCAATGAAACTTTAAGTTTACACTTCTTGAAAATATTTGTCTTGAAACCGTTAACCTCTTTGTTTACTCATCACTATCAAAACACTGACAAGTTTCAATAAATAATAGCGGTGCGATAAAACGTCATAAATTATTTTTTATTAATTTTTTGTTTACTAATTATACTATCAATTAAATTAATTTAATAAGAGCTAGCGACTCACCCTTTCTTCGCTCGGTTTCGTCCCTAAGTACCCCCTTTAGTATACGTTTTTAACAAACTTTGAATTTTTCATTTTTTTTTATTTTAAAGCCGTTCCGTGTGCCTTGGCACACAAATGAAACCGAGTTGGTCAAGCTATCCTCGAGTTTTGCGCTTAGCAACATAAATTTTTATTTACTCGTATATATGAAGAAGATTTATCGTATTTAATGCAAGCATAATGTAGGAAATATTTAGCTCGATAAGATTGTCACATTCTTAACTATTTCGGTAGTACATACGCATACGATATCAAACATTGTAGCAGTCCTTGGAAATACCACCGCCAGAATAGTGTATGATTTACGGTCATCAGTCATCTTTCTTATAATAGAGTATATAATAGAATGTTAAATAAAATATGATCGATCTTTTAATAACTACTTGTTAAATAATAAATATAAAAATATATTTTTAAATCTACAGTATGAAATTTAAGCGCTCATCAATTAAATAAAAATATGATTTATAGAGATTTCGTGTACTACAGTATATAAATATAAAAAACCAAAAATGATAAGTTTTGTGCGTCATAGTTTACGACTCCAATGAACTTGACTTCAAATAGGTATGTTTCCCACTGCACTGACCCACTTATCAGCTCTAACTTGACCGTATCGCCTTATCAAAGCGAATGAACCAAACAGACAGAGGGTCAGGCGATAAAGAGACGAAGACTTTCTTAAAAGTACATATAAAAATACATTTAATTGAGTATTTCAACAGTTTCAGAATAATTATTTAAAAAAATGTTATATTTACAATTCTTTTTTTTTTGTTACAGGTAAGGCCCGCATTAACACCGATCGCAAAATCTACGGTTAGCTGGCGGAAACGAATTCGAAATTTAAATTACAATTTGCTTTTGGTGATCGTTTGTTTTGTCACGTGCCTGCCGTACGATAAACAGTTCAATCGGAATTTACATAAAGTCGTATTTCAATTTCGCGCCACCGCATCGCGCTTTGAATAGGTATTCTCGTATTTTGGCGATAACTGAAATCAAAGTGATATTCTCTTATAGTACTCGTATACCGAATCGCATAAAATTCGCGTAATTTTTACCCAAGTTAAAATAAAATGCTAAAGCACAAAATTTGAGTAGGTCTTGACCTATGTAAAAAAATACTAAAAGCTCTTATTTAAATATTTACTACCCTAATAACAACTAATTTTTAACAGCGATTTAAGGAACTGATTGAAACGATTTACATAATGAAGTTCCTATGAATATTGAATAAGAAATCGCTTTGATAATAATCGTGTAAGCAAAAACGTATCTTCATAGCGTTTCCCGCCCATCCGTAGCGCAACGCTGCATGCGTTCACACGCATTCGGATAATCTTTCATGTGATCAGCCACATAGGCGCGTGTACCGTCAGTCCGTCACTTTAACCAGCCATTTTGTAAAACCGATACAGTTCGCATTCCCTTTCGCAGTTGAGCATCATTTCGTCTGGCCGAGTTAAAAGCACGCTGCATGTTCACACTCCCACCCGTCCAACACTAACGCCTAGCGTGTATGAATCACGTCGCTCTATGTGAGGGTGCCGTCCGTACGTCCGCGCTCGGCTGGAACCTGTCAGTGTAGTGGTGTCCCGCGTTGCACGCGCGCGTCTGTGTGCGTACCCACTCATGGCAGCCGACTATGACGGCTCGTAGATTTGACAGCTAGCTCAATGCGAGTTCAGACGTTTATTATACACCGACCGATGTTATTTTGTGAAAACGTTGACATTTTATTTACGTGCGAAAAGGAGTGCCGTGCGAACTTCGCACCGAGTGCTGAGTGATATTTTTAAAGCGAGTTTTCCCGCGAACTTGAACTTCACTTCCGCTGGGTCCATCTTTCCCGATTGATTAGTGATGTCCCATTCGAATATTTATTTATCATGTGCGCAATTAGACGCGGTTCGTTGAAAATAAAACTAAGGGGCAACGGCATGAATAAAATATCGTCAGCGGTTTGGCGGTCTCGACTAGATAGAATGGTAACTCTATTGGACGAGAGGAAAAAATAAATTGGACGCTAATGGACCGAGCTGGAATACGACAGTTAATTATGACAGGAATGAGGTGATATTAGAAATTGTCGTAAATAATCGAATATAGTGATGTGAAGACGCTAGACATTATTATTTTAAAAGTGCAAGTTTTATTTGACGTTATATTTTAGTAACTTTTATTTATTATTTAAACATTATTTATTTGGATACTCGTTACAATCGGATTTAGTGGAATTTTTCGGTGAGTTTTAATTATTAATAATAAATGAGATAAGGAAAATACAAACATTTATTATAAAATTTTAATCTATATAAACATATACCTACGCCTATTAAATGAGAATTTGTTATTCTATTTATTATATTACTATACAAGTGATTTTATCGTAAATATACATAACTAGACTGACTATTGACATTTATAATAAATATCAATATGTAACGGCAAATAATGCAAAATACAGTAGAGAATATTTAAAAATGCAAATGAAACAAAACAGCTGTATCGATGTTGTCAGTATCGTTGCACATGGTAATATTAATATAGACATTTATACAAATAGACGTAAATATCCTTTCTTTATATATCGGTCGCCTTTTTGGTCGAGGCAGGTACCTTAGGGATGCAAAGTCATTAATCAAACTACTGATTTTACTGTAAAAAACTAATAGAGTTGTCTCTCTCAAAGTCTTAGCACCGCCTTTTAAATATGTTTTAACAAAAAAATCTGTAAGAGCTTTTAGTTCCTCATTGAAATGTTTTGATTATTTCTATTATAAATAAAAATATTATTATAAATAAAATAAATACAACTATAGTTTCTATAATGACTCATTTTTCAATTGAAAATAGGTAATATATTTTATGTAGGTAACATATTCTAATAACAAATATTGAACTAACAATATGTTTTCACTTAATAAATTAATTATAAATAGGTTTAAATCTTTTAATTAAAGAAGATTCTGTGGTATAACTAATTGCAACACCGCTCAAACAAAACGCGGTAATAACTCCGTTTACATTACTCATTGTAACAGATATTATCAATAAACGTCTTTAAACTGCTTAAATATTATAAGAAGTCAACAGCCAGTATTTAAACATGTAAGCAATCAATATAATAGGAAGATAATAAAATTAACATAAGTTAACTTTTATACACGATATCGTAAAGGTAGCGTCGGCGGCGATAAATGCGTTCATTAAATTCATGTTCTTAACTTTAACCTGTTATCATTTTCATTGCAATTAATTGAGTAATATAGATTTGTATAACAAATTTATAATAAATTTATTGGTGCGCTTAAATATTGTGATATATTTTTATAATTAAATAACATTTTATTAAAAAAAAGTATTTTACAAATTATGCCAGTAACAAATATTGCCACGTTGTTTATTCTAAAAGTGTTTAAAATAATTGGTTTATTGCTTAATTGGTTGATATATTATCGTATTCTTTTTCAGTGAACAGCCTTTTTTTAATAAACAATATCACTAGTAGTATAAGAGAGTAGCGTGTTTAAGCAGCTTTTTTTACATTTAATATATATATGTAAATTGGCAACAAAATTGGTGATAAATCAAATTTGATTCACATTTATTCAATAAAAATATATAATGAGAACACATAATCACTACATAGTATAAAACAAAGTCACTTTCTCTGTCCCTATATCTCTATGTATGCTTAAATCTTTAAAACTACGCAACGGATTTTGATGCGGTTTTTTTAATAGATAGAGTGATTCAAAAGGCAGGTTTATATGCATAACTAGTTGATCCCGCGGCTTTGCCTGTGCTAAATGTAGGGAAGAGCCCGAGCGAAGCGAGGGCGAGTCGCTAGTAATGTATAAAAGGCCAACATCGTAGGTTTTTTATTTAGCTATCACTAAATACAATACAATATGTAAATTTATTCGTATAATTAAATTAGATACTAATTACTGTTTACTATTCATGCGAAATGATTAGCTTTTTTATAAAATTTTACTGTTAATGAGTCAGTCGAGGACGTAGAGTGTGAATCTTTATAAAGTATTAACGCCCGGCCCTGGCCCGTACGTATATTGTTTTTAGATTTGGATCCCCCAATTAGTTAAATATATTTCATTAAACATCCCGAACCAGTAATTTTAAGTTTTATGCAAATTTGGTCGATCGCTTATGTCGTTGTTCAATGGTGGCGATGGATTAAAAAAGGCGGTTTTTTATTATGTTATTATGTTAGTAACTGTCTTTCTCTAGATCGAAAAAATAAGGTTGGAAGTTTACAAACAATTCAATTGAGAATTATTTATTTCGGAACCAATCTGCAACTCGATAATTTAAAACTGAAAAGTTTAATTGATTTGATAATTTTTGTAACAGTACCTAGGACTAGGGCTATTTACTTCTAAGACTAGACATAAAATACGATGAATACAAGTAAATATAACCATCATAGTTAAAAGTGTAATATGCATAAAACGATGTATCAGAGAAGTATAATTAGATTAAATAAATAGGCGTGACAATAAAAATCATTAAAGTATAAACGTGATAGGATCATATTATACATTCGGGTCTATTATGCCCATTGTTTTGGCCTAGCATCCAAATGATAATGAAAAGTATCGACACGCTTATTTTTTTTGATATTTGATACTAATAACAATTATTCAAATAGTATTTAAGCCACGTTTCAAACTATCTTCTAGGTAATAAACATAATTTTTTCAGATTTTTTCACGAATTTATTTTCATTTTTGATTTCGTTTCTAATGCTTTACTACGATCAGGATCACGGGATAGACCAAGGTTTAAGTCGTCTAAAAGTCAGATGTCCATAACAACTAACCAAAAAGTTAATTTTATTTTATAATTTCAAATATTCTGAAAAATCTTAGACAATATTCAAAGACATCATTTTTGAATGAATAAAAATGGTCATGAAATATTAAAAAAATTAATTAAGCAAATATTTATTTTTTAATTAAATCAGATCGAAAGTAACATAATAATTAGTATCACATTTCTTATTTGAATATTTAAAGATGGCAAATTAAAATGTAGAGTAGATTAAATAAGCGATATATAATCCATTACTGATATCAATCTAGAATTTTAAAATATAAATATACATAAATAATATATAAATCAATTAGTTAAATCTGATAAAAATCAAGTTAATTAGACCAGTTTCTATCGAAATAAATTTACATAGCCTGCTAATATATACGGTCAATATAGGGCAAAACATGCCGATTTGTCACTTTAATTAGGTAGAAAAATACTTTCAAAATATTATGTACGTAATCATTTTTACATATAAATGCATACATACTTCAAAGAATCGGCTTTATAAAGTGGAAACAATTTTGTTACGTTAAATTGATGCAAGATCTCAAGCGGATGAATATTCCATTTAAAATTAAGATAATCTTTTCACATTCTGATAACTTTATCAGTTTTTTGCGAAGAATATTAAAATTTTACTATGTCTGAATAATTTTAAGTTTAGTATTAAGCACGTATTTTTAACAATTAAATATTAGACAAAATTTGAAATAGATGGTTTTCAAGTGGCTATTACAGTAACGGTTTCTTTCACCGCTATCTACTGCTGACCATCGTGAACTGCTTTTTTTAAAGTGCCTTAATAAAGTGAACAGCATGTAAGATTTTAATGCTTATACAGAGATTTGGTTGATGCGATAATGCAGCGTGACTGCGCGCACGACTTTCTATGAAACTAGAGAAATCATAGCGGCTTTTTCTTACGAATTTGGTATGCCCTTTACACTATTGTTACGTAACCAAAGAAAGTTGAATTTCGACTTGATTTAGGATTGATTGTGGCCTAATTTACATAATGTGTAAAACGATTTTTGACTACTAATCTTGGCACGTTCAAGAGATTTGTGAATGAACTAATAGGAAAAGTTCCTTTCACCTGAAGTGTATTATACGAAAGGAAAACTTTCAGAAACTAGTTAGATTTTTCATGATTTTAGGCTAAGTTGTGTCATTATCTATTTAAGCTTTTAATACAGACCATTTATCTTACTATTATACTTTATCGTTTACAAAATATCTGTTTTCACTAAAAGCTTGCTACTATTAATTGTAAGTTCATAAAACTAGAAAGCAAGGGCTATTTATTAGATACTACTTTCACAAAGGAAATTATAACGACTTCCTTTAAATGTCACTGAGAAGAAGATCTATAATTAACTTTACTAAAAATATTTAACATAACAAGAATCTGATGGGCTTAACTTAAAGTGTTTCTCAAAAACTGTATCTTTTATGTTTAATAAAAGTAAAACAATATTCAAAAACTTATTTAATTCCATATTAAGCTCTACATTTCTAATTGATTTTTTCAACATTAAAAACAAAACATATGTTATTGTAATGATAGAGACCAATAAATTTACTAATGTGAATAATTCAATAATAATAAACAATCACAAATATATAATCCTTATTTCTTGGTCGTTCGTAATATATAGGATAGGAATCGTTCCTTTATATCGATATAGAGAAACTATCAAACGTAATAAAATAGTTATAGTAAACTGTAAAAAACAATTTGTGGGTTCGATTCTCACATGGACTGGGAAATATCGTATCATAAACCTCACTTGTTTTTTATGTAATATTTATTAAAAAAATAATGATTATAATGAAAAAACGCCGTACTCTTCTATCTACTTCAATTAAAATAGAAGAGAACGAAAATGTTGATGAAATTTAAGAAAAAGGTATTTAATCTTTCATGTAACTCACCGCTATACATTGATTATTATTTACGCCCACTCATACCTAATTTAAAACCATTTATACGTGTCAGCGGCTTCCACTATCGCATTTCATTAAATATTTTAATGAATCGCCCATTATGATTATTGTCAATAGAATTTTTGATTGATATTTATATCTTCAAAATTAAAGTTCTTGTCTTAATATAGTAAATATTACATTAAGAAAAATAAACTTTTGTCTTACAAAAATAATTATAAGGTAGTAATAATTTAAAAAAATAAACCGTCTTTTACTGCCAAATAAATATTCATACTTGCATCATTCAAAAATGTTACACATAATATTATAAGCCGTAAAACATCAAAAACATCTGTTCCTTAACATACAAGGCTACATTGTAATCGATTTAAAACAAAACACTGAAATCGATTCGAGAAGATAAATTGCTAAATAAAGATAATGCGTTGATATCCAGTTTGACATGCGAAGTCGATGAAATTAATGTGTATTATAGGCCCGTAACGCCCGCTCGTTTGTTAAGGAAATTTGTAAAATTATCGATGAACCGAATATCAATTTTAGTCGGTCCATATTATCATTTTGTTACGAAACTCAATGAAACAGGTTTTAGATATATTTTGTTTTACCCTTGTGTTGTTTATTAGTAACTAATGGTCAATGCTTTTGTGTATAATTTAAATTTTCCTTATACTTCGGATTTTTTCGAGTGTATTCGTTACATGTTGAATAGGTGTATACAAATTTTGATTAGTACCTAGCTAGTTAGATTTTTTAGAAGATTACAATATCATTAACCTTTTATGCTTTATACCACTTTAAATAAAACATTCATTCACCTATCTACGAGTATATCATATCGTACTTTTATTATAAATTCGAAGTTTATATTTGTAGGTGTGATATTTAAGCTGAAGCAGCTGGACCGATTTTGATGAAATAAGATACATAGATAAGTTATAGAAAAGAAAAATAATATATAATAATAATAGTATGTATTATTTTTTTGTTTAAAAATAAACTATTTTTAATTATTAGAACCTTTACAGTTTAATTAGATTTAATTGTTGTAATTCTTTAAAAAAATACAATTACATAATTATCTAAGTCTAGATATTGTCTGAGATAGAGTGCCCGCAAAGCTTACGCATTTATTTATTTTTTATATTTAGCATAGGTATTTTTGTTTTTAATATTTTTAGTCATGTGCTCTCTTATGCCACTTTTGGGAGTAGGTTATTAAAACATAATTTACCAATTAAGCATAATTAAGCATTACTTTTTATGCTATTTAAACACCGTATATAACATAGTATTCAATTACAATTTACATATTATGTAGGTACCTATCACTATGTCTATGTTCCTACTTCCTACTAGCACATTCAAATCTAGTAGACTTAAAAATATAAAGATTAATTGAATCACTTATTATATTATGCAAACGATTTTAATTTATATTTAAAGAACCTACTACACGCCTTACAAAACAATGGGCGTCAAGTATAGCCATACCTAATTAGATAGGCTAAATGTCAGGAATTTCAGTTGGGAGTAAACCGTTGGGAACGTTCGGTTGCTAGTATTAGTAATATGTGGGTTAAATTTGTACTTTAGACAAGTTCAGATACATTTTTCTATTGAACTTTTATTAGAAAAGAGGTATATTTTTAATGCGTTTACAATACAGCTACTATTTTTGGCATTAAGTTAATTTTTTCTAATAAAACTGGCCACCCCGATTTTTTTTAATTTAAGAATTTAAAGTAAATTACTATAACAGGGAACTAAATTGAGTTAAATATTTTCTTTTTTGTACCTAAAAAGTTATTTAAATTAAACGTTATGTTACAATCGATGGTGTCGATAAAAAAGAGACCCAAATTACAGTGATCGCTCCCGGCGGCGATCTTAGAGTATTGTTGTTTTGCTTTGCCCAAGCAACTAAATAACTAAATTGAAAGATAATTATACGTTAATGATAAAAATATCGTTCTTCAATATACTTTTATTTACTTTCATAAATAAATAAATATGTTAGGACAATATTACAACAGCACAGTCTAGTACCATGCTAAGGTACGAGGCTTGTGTTACGGATACCAGATGGATATACCTACTACATATATATAAATTTTAAATACATAGGTACATATTATAAATGTAAACATCCATGAATGGAGTACAAACATTCGTGCTCAACAAATGAATGCCCCTAGCGGGACTCGAACCCGCGACCGCTGGCGCGGAAAGTAGGGTCACTACCAACTGAGCCAAACGTGTCGTTTTATGTTTATTTATTATTCAATGTAAATATAGTATGAAGTGACTCATTTAATAAACTAGTGCGAATTAAAAATCACTTATAAGTAGTTAAATTTAGTATAATAATTAATAATAAACTACGTGGTTATTGGTAAAGCCGTCAAATCTAAACAATTGTTGGTTAATGTACATTATTTTGAATCTTGTCGTTTTCAGTATAAGGTTGTTAATATAAAGAAGCTATCCGTGAATATAGATTACTCTGTATCCAACTTTTATGTCTCTTTTATGGTGGTGCACAATCATAAAAAACACCTTTTTCATTTTTATTGCTTAAATATTGATGTTTCATTTTTTTGGATATAACGCAAAGTACTTCTTAGGCGTATTATCTTTATAAGTAGATAACTATCTTTTTAATTACTTTTTACTTATTTAATTTCAACTAAATTTAATAACAAATATGTTGTCATAATTTTATTAGACATAGTATTTTTGGCTTTCGCGACCATTATTAGGTTGCTTGTTAGGAATATAAATTTAAATAAGATATTCTTAGTTATTTGCCCTTTAATCATCAAAGTGAGAAATCACTAAATACAATACCACTATTTATTTCAAGACGAAGAATCTATAACTGAGTAAGTGTATGTATAAATAATTTAGTAACTTTCCAATGTTATCCAGATTTGTTATTTATATCTGGATAATATTTGTACACTGACGTACATATGTTTATTATTGAAGTTTAGTTAGCGTTGCCAAATCATAATAAGCATTATTGGTTAAAATATTTCCTTTAAAATTTGTTCGCTAAATAAAAATGACAGAGAAACAAATAAACAAACTGACATCGATTCATTCAAACAAACATGCAAACAAAAATTCACTTATAATTGTACATACATTATAAAAGTTAATAAATTGTACTCAGCAGTTTTAACACTTAAAAGTCTTAGTTTTTTTATATTACCTACCTATGTACATACATATTTAGTATGTATATTTATCTACATATTTTAATGTTCTGATCCTTTCAAACCTTTACTGAAATAATAACAGCCCCTTAAAAGCCGAGATTGACATAAGAACAAAAACGTAATTTTAATAACCTACATACCTACCTACTTCCTATAAGAGATGGCAAAGTTTTCTTAAATAACAATAATTTTCAGTGTCAATGGCGAGCGAAATCGGAGCAAGCTACTAGTGTTGTATGTATATTTTTATATCCTATAAACATTATTTAGAATACACATTTCAACTTGCCGTATTCGGAAGGAACATATCGAACAATGACTTGCAATTATTTTTTCCCTATCAATTTAAATAATAAGATGACGCATGTTTATTGTAACGTGCCCCGAATATGTTTAGATAATTAATTTTAATGAAAAAATTACAATATGTTTTCTTAATCAAATTTCTTCACTGAGTTTAGGAAGTTTTTAAATGAGTACTTACTTATCAGTAACTTGATTGCGTACTTTCCATATTTTAATTAAAAATGGAACAATATGTTTAATATGAACTCTGTATATCGTGATTTTTAATTTAGTGTTATTTTTTTACCAATGTTTTATGTTACTTACCATTTTACCTTATTTTGCTGATTTCTGGTTTATTTCCGACGTTTGTAGTTTACCATGCCTATATTTTACGTATTACCTACTCTTATTAGATAATAATTAAAGACAAATAAAATATTCCTAACATTGTTAACTAACTATTTAAACTAAAATATGAGTATCGACTTCAATGTAAGCCAGTACATAATATAACTAATAAAAAAATTTAGCGCTCGTAAATAATTTGAGGTTCTATCTACCATATTTGTGTAAAGTTGTCAAAAATTAATAAAATAAATTATATCATACATATTTTTTTCTTCCTCACAAAAATTATAAATTATAGTATGATAATAATAAAAAATTAAGTGTTAACAGTTTAACCTCGCAGTAAAGTT
The DNA here is from genome assembly GCA_905231865.2 of Boloria selene. Taxonomy (NCBI): domain Eukaryota; kingdom Metazoa; phylum Arthropoda; class Insecta; order Lepidoptera; family Nymphalidae; genus Boloria; species Boloria selene. The sequence goes on from HG993142.1 coordinate 9,050,705, forward strand.
GACAATATCAATTTTAACACCCACCTACCTCCAGAGTATGGTAATAAACATTAAGCCCCAAAGAGCCTGAACGAGTTCTTAATGGACCTACTTCCCGTATAGAAATTTATATAATAAAAAATATATAAGCTTAACTTAACTTAAAACTAAGTAAAATCTATTCTTCTTACCGTTAAATAAGACTTAAGTTATTAGAAATGTAATTTTATCATTAATACTAGGTATATAAAAATATTATTTTTCTAGATATTGTAGAGTTTAGTAACTACAGTTTATTTACTTACTATCTCCATTAGTAAAAGTCAAGTTATACCTACTTAAAATTACTTAAAAATATCTATCTGTTTTTGTATTGTATAGTGAATGGCAAAATTTTATAGATAATATAAATCTTTTTTCAGGTTCCAAAACTGTACCTTTACCGTGCAGGAACTTATTCGTTACGATATTCCTATACTTTAAATTAATTACTTCGTCATAAAAATATTCAATATATATAAAGTTCAATAATAATATTAATTTGATTTATAATATTTTATGATTGAATAATTATCATAAAATATTAATAACGTGTTACAATTTTAAAGCGGTAATTAAAATAGCTTATAATCGATATGTTTATTACGACATTGTATTGGAACGGTCGTATCCAATGCCGTGCACCTGAGTAAATACACACAGTAAGGCTGCTTAAGTGAATAATTCTTTAATTACTTTATCTTTACAGTAATAATGTGTGTCTTATTATTAGCAATTTACGCCAATAATTGAAACATACAATCAATTGATAAATATAAAATCGCATTAGACAATTTTTTTTGAACAAATATCATCAAATATTTTAAAACTATTTAAAATAATAACATGTTTTCAAGAAGATGAATATTCATTAAAAAGCAATCTTATACATCAAATTTTCTCTTAATTATAATAAAGACCAGTTTCAGCAAAAATATCATATTAATGAACTAAACTCAATATTAATCTAGATAAGATTCTTTTAGAAATTAAAGATTTTATTTTTTTCATAATGCAGATTAGAAAGCTAGATCGTATACATAAATATGAACGTGAACTATATTCTTACAGTTATACATATAACATTAATTCTTTTGATGTTATATTTCATACCGAAATATTACTCCTATATACTTATGTACATTCATACATAGGTATACTTACATTCCAAAAAAAATTTCATTTGATTTCTTTTATATATTTATTTTTATTAATTCAGATAATTAGTTTATTTATAGTAGTAATTAAATTATTAATTACTCAGAATATTACACTTACGGAATTCTTATTTAAAAAGTATATTTTATGTATTATATTAAATTTAATTATTTTTACACTAAATATAAAATATAATATACTAGCGACTCAACCTCTTTTGGCTTGGGTTCTTCCTTATATTTAGTGCGAGCAAAGCCGCGGGTTCCACTAGTAAATGTATACAAAAACTTGATAAATTATTTATACTAAAACCTTCCTCGAGAACCACTGTATCAAAATCGGTGCCTACTGCACCTACTTTTTTTACTGCACCTAGTCTACTTTTTGATAGACGCAGCGGAGGACTTTGCTTTATGATATGTAGTGATTTTATGTATATTCTAATTTTATATATTCCTTTCTTTTTATGTAGTAATTTATTCTACAAATGATGGTTTTCAAATGAAAATTCAGTAAACTCAAACAAAAGGTGAAAGTAACGCCTACAAATAATACTTAGGTGTTTAGTTACTAATTTAAAACTATACGAATGGTCGTGATTTGCAATAACCTAACAAAGAATTAACTATGGTTTTGCATATTTTTAATTCTAACCAACCAGCATAGGCGTAGTGATGTGCCGTGCGAGGTGCCGCGATAACTGCGCGTTGGCACGCAACCGCTCCGCCCATACTCACGCAGAGCCAACTCTGTTTAGCTTATGATGTAACGTGACGATTCATGCGGGTACACTACTTTAGTTTTAATATATTTACAAATATTTGACTTTCTAATTAGACCTGCTTTGTATAATTGGTATAAATTATATAGACATATATAACTTAACTAGTGCCGTACTCTTGATTCTTTCGAATGCATCCTTACTGATCACATATAATGTAGTAGTAGTACATTGGGTACATTAGTTCTATCAGTTTGTTAGTCCAACGATAGCACACAGTGCTTATCCAAATAGGATAGTTAGTCGAAAAGAATTACAAATACATATATACACATACATTATTTTGCATTTATATTAGGAGACCTTAGTGAGTTAGCACAAACAATCGTATAATGAAATTCATAATTTAATATAGGTATGATACTACTGATCCTTGCTTCAATTTAGTTCGTCCCTAGGTACGTTTTAATGGAATTCTCACAAATGAGATATATTCCCCGCAATCATCGCGAGAACCAGCTATCATCATTTGAAATATGTATTGATTAGGAGAATTCACATGCAATAGAAATAGGAATAAAAATAATTAAGTAGTTATATTTAAAATAAAACTTCACAACTACGAATAAAAATTGAAATCATATATTATCGGGGTTTCACATCGTAGTTGTACAGCTTCCAGATCTTAGTGATGTTACTATACATAACACTAATACATTTTAATTTTATACACTATCCGTATGAAATGAATGCCTTATACTACATAATATATAACATTCGAAACTTCTGAGACATCACTTACAATAACATTGCATTCAAGCCGAACATCAATGTTTCTCAAATGTCTAATAGAGTCCAAGTGCAGACGCAGAGCACTTGATAAACGGCGGCCATCACTGAGCGGCACGGCCTATTATGAGAGCGTGACGTCACCGCCCCGCCCTCCTTCACCTCCCGCTTCAATCAAACCGGGAACCCTCGTCATACCCCACCCTACGTTCTGCTTTACTGACTCCGCATTTTTTCTCATAATAATAACGTCGAAAAAATCGTACAAAAAATCTCGACAGACGCGATTCTCATTCCGTCCCATCCCTACTGTGTCATTCGTCTTTTTGCCGGTCGTGCAGCATGGAATTCCGAAATTGAATTTAGAATAGCTGAGTTCGAAAAGTTTCTTTGCGAACTTGAGTTTACCTTGTTTAAATAATTTTACATGTTAGCGGTATTTATAACGTATCTACTTCAGAAAATGTAAAAACAAGGGTGAATAAAAAGTAACTTCACAGCCAATTCTACAAATAATACTGTCATAAATTTTGTACCTACATGATGTTTGCACATTTAGTTTAAATTATGTCAAAATGGCAAAATATCTAGTTTCATCTTTGTTTTTTATTAAAAATAACATTAGGACGATGATTTTACCTGAAAGATATGAGCTACTTTTTCTATGTAGGTATCATCAACCTCTCATTCTTGTTTCTCATATTTTGAAGAGTCTAAAATAAAATTAATATAGCAAATAAAAATATTTTTTATCATTTCATATAATTAGTCTCAAGTGTTCTTCAAAGTACTTATCTGCGTTATTCTAATTAGCTAAATTAAAACTTGATCTTGTTAGATTTGCACTCTTATCTTGTCTGGAAATATAAAATTCTGATAAGATTTTTTTTAATTCTCCCAAAACTAATAAAAATTGCTCATGTTCAGTAATTGTTTATAAATTAATTAAACACATTTAAGCTATCTCTATATAAGGTAATTTTAAATTTAATTGACGTGACTGCAAAACAATATTCTTATTGGATATAATAACGCCATCTGTTGTTAAAAAGTTCGAGTTCATTACTTTAAAACTATTGAACAAGAGAGGTCACTAGTGTGTAAATTTTAAAAGTTAAACTGGCTGCTTAGTGTGTTCATTATAATATAGATGGTGTTATATTCAATCGCATCGTACAATTTATTTTAATAAAATTATGGAAAAAATATAGAAATAATGATTTTTTCTTGATTGATATTTTTTTTTTTAGATATAGTATAAATATTTTATTAAAAGACTAGTCTACTTCCATCATATATTTTAAATTTTATTTATTTGTAAAATCGTCTAAGCTCATTAAAATATAAATTGATATAATTAAGTATTTTAGTATAATTAGTATTTTAGTAATTTTTATTAAATTTATTTGTTAAATACAAAGTAACAAATATTGCAGGGTGAATTGAAATAGACCTTTGTTAATAAAGTATACATTATAAGATATTATATCAAGCATTAAATCAAGTAAAAATTGTAGGTAGTATTAATAGAAATATTAACATAATATTAAGTTACTAGCGACTTACGCTCACTTCGCTTGGGTTCGTTCCTAGATGTAGTACGAGCGAAGTCACGGGTTCCGCTAGTAATACTCTGTGTATAATGTAGGTTCATAATGGCAAAAGAATCTTTGATTTCGGTCCAGTAGTTTTTGAGTTTATTCGTTACACACAAAAATACAAATCTTTGCTCTTCATATTATTAGTATAGATATAAAATATTAATCAAAATTAACTCAGTATATAACCACGTTTCTAAAATTAGTATTATGTGATCTGTGCTAAAACTCTTATAGTAGTTAAAATGCGATATGAAAATTTACTTCGTAAATCTTTTCTTTGACAAGAGATGGATGCAGTTGACTATACAAGTTTCGAAGTTTTCGGATGACTTGCTACCTGACGTAGTACCTATATAATTTGATAGATGTCGCTTTGAGGATGAAGTGTCACCTTTTAGTAAAAGATGGCGTTAAATAAATAATAGCACTGATATTTTATTAATAAAACTTGTGATAGCATAAAATGAATGAAATTAAAAAAATATTAAAAATAAATGTGTAGTCGTAAGTCGATATTAATCGAATACTCATAACGTTACGTCTTACCAATAAGGTCGAACGAATTTTTTTTTATTAAAATATAAAAAAATACGTCGCAGTCTGTCAAATAAAAATTAGATAGTAATCTGAAAGCCCTACTTTAATTTATCCTACAAAATGTAGGTACATTCATTTTACTATAGACTTATTATTCATTTAATTAACATTTAAATTCTAAACAATTGGTTCTAGTATTTTTTATATATTAATAACAGGCGTGACTGAAGCACATAATACCTCAATAGCTCTTAGTTTCAGAACTCGTCTCTATTATCTACACGCCTACAAAGTTTCGATATGCAATTACAGAGGTATTTCGCAATAAATCAACTCGCGCGATATAACAATTAGCCGGCATGAGAGCAATGTTAATTAAACAGCTATAATGCGACAATAGCCTGAAAGCTAGCAACATATGCATAGATGGCCAGTAACAGGTAGATAGTAATAACTTCATGTACTGAAAATCACATGTGCATTTTCGTATTTTATCTTCATACAATTTTGTTTGCTATATCGTTAACTGATCTAGTCCTATTATAAGTAGAGTATTTATAAATTACGATTTACGAGTTTATTAATCGGAAGAAATTATTTTGTCACTTTTGATTCTTTCGTTGATATGGAAAAGAAATGTGTCATTTTAGTCAGCGACAAAAATAAACATAAGTGTAGAGCTACAGCATAATCTTTTGTAAGGAATCCAGGATCTTATAGTTACAATAATCGCTTCATTGTATCTAGAACTATTATAACTCTTATCTGTGAAAATTAAACGCTCCTGATATACAAAAGTTTGATAGATCTAATAAGAAAATTACTGCGCATTGGTTTAAAATTTAAATCGTACCAATTAAGAAGTTGACCCAAGTGATATAGATAGTTAATTATAGAAATAGATTAAGCAAATCGAGTTCTAATTCAGCATAGACCTTTTGGTTTTGTATGCTCCATGACCATCCAGGAATGCTAAACGTTTTGATTGCAGGGACCATAATTGATTGCGTTCTTAATTAATAGATTACTCTTGTCTGGCTATTGTAAAGTAAGAGGATATAAGTACCTATAGTACCAACGTATATATAAACAAGATTGTCTCTAACCATCTAGGTGCCTTACGTGAATCAATAATTACCCACAAAAATAATAAGTTATAATAATTAGGAGCGTATTTAACTTTAACTTTTAACTTAGGAGATACAGTCATTTTTGGCAGACTTTTACCTAAATCTTATTATTACAATTTAAAATATAACCTGAATGTTAGTCTTTTATGGGTTTAGAAACTATTCAAGCTACGTCTTAAGCGAAGCGAGGATAAACCTCTAGTTGCTTAATCAATATGTTAAAGCGGCGCTACGTTAAATATAAAATAAAAAGGGTACTAGTTAATGATATTTTAAATTCAAATTTTGGTCTTCTAAAAGGTTGAAAGCTACAGCCTAATTAAAGCCTTTCACGCCGTCGACATGTAGCGTAAACATTGTCACGTGTACATAATTATTAGGTCGCCCTCATGAAAAATTATGAATCCGTTGTGGAACGTAAGTTGTATGATTAAATTCTGAAGTTGATTCAGTAATTAGCGGTACATCGCATTTCACTCAAGCTCGCACTGTATCCGGATTTACTCTAGAGGGCAGTTTGTAACTTTTAGGGGGAAAATCCTTTTTTGTCACCTGTTTGGTTCTCATTTTGTAAAAGTTTATTTAATGGCAAATACTTACTTATTAATTAGTTTTCGGAACTTTTCCTTGGATATTTAAAACAAGAAAAAAATTGTGTTTATTTTATTTATATGCGATGTACCTAATTGATTTTTGGCAGGTTTCGGTTGGTCCTTTATTATAAATTCTAAGAAAAATGACTTTGATTACTAATGTAATTTTATCGGATTTCATCTATTTATAAATATTTGTCACGTGGTCTATTTTTCAAATGACAAATTAAAGTATTTAAATAAATTGCGTAATTACTAGCAGATCTGAAGAAACAGCATTAAGATTAATACGAACGCGTATAGTAATTAGTGAATGTCTCATAGTTACGCTTGTCTTCCTCTGTGGAGTCTGGACTGGAGAGTGCTTTAAACTTATGTAGAAAATACTTATTTAAGTTATTATTTTTAAATTTAAATTTAATTTTTGCTTATTTTGTACCAATATGTTGACTGCATTTTTGATGACAAGATTTATATTTTGATTAATATTCGATTTATATTTCGTTTCCACAGGAAACTTTTTTTTTTAATTTTAACGTAAAACACATTTACATAATATATAGTAATCATTACTTATAATTTATAGCTCGAGTCGTAAAATATCACAAATCTAGTTTATTTTTTGCATGATATATTATTGCTTTATTAATAACTGCCTCATTATCACGCACAGCAAAAGTATTTTAGTCGATTCTTCCGTCTTGTCTGTACATCGATACGTTTCAAATAAATCAAAAACACTTTATGCTCACAATAGCACTAATTGACAAATAGTGGAAATGATAAATACAAGCGCTGAGAATTTCCCAAAATATCCTCTTTGATCGTCACTTGATTAACAGCTACCGACTGTTGGACGCGAAATGGCATTAATATTCTTTTTAATTCGGTCTCATCTGTATGAGACACAGAAGGTAATCGTAGCAGAAATGACGTCAATAATTTTTTTTTGAATTTAATAATAGTATTATATTAATATCTTATAATTTAATACTTATAAAATATAATTTTTTAAAGTTTTAATTGCACCTTTAACATTTGCACCTGATGCTTTAAATAGATCTAAAAAAGTTTTGAAATCACGTAGGTTGGTGGAACAAAAGAACTGTATTTTTTAATTCCTACACGGTGTGAGGATGACTGAGGTGAGTACATCAGCGCACTCAAGCGGCTTATTCCATCACAATTGTATATTACCAAATGGCGCAACCATAGGTAATATTTGAATGTGATACGAGATTAATAGTAACATCTACGCCACTTTTACATAGTTTTGTTCTGTTTTCGAATCAAATTTAGTTTGATTTATAAAATATTAGCCCTTCAACATGTCTAGTCCATACGGCTTTCGCGGTCACAGCAAAATAGCCTAGCATAATTTTTCAATTAGGACTTTATACGACGCTTTCGATTATCATACGCCGGTGGCCATCGAACATTAATCCTATGTCGGACGCGACATCTATTTTGTTATGTTAACACTTCATTTGATGATCCTCATTAAAGTCAATGTGCTTTTTTGTTCTAATAAATGTATACAATTAATCTTATATATACATAAGCGCGCGTCTATATTTTTAATTGTACAATAAAACAATATTATTGTATTTTAAATGTTTCCTGTTAAAATTTTAAAGTGCAGTTATCTTTTAATTTTTAGGCGATATCTTATAATTACTGTAATAAAAAAAACGCGAAGTAACATATAAAACGTCAAATTAGAATTCGTTTCCAAAAACTAACATAATAAGGAAGTCCTAAAATAAATGTATACTATAATACACCTAAACTTTAAGTGCATAAGCATCATAATACCTTAATGCTGAATAGGTCATAGCGTATCAAAAGGGCATGAGAATGTTTCGCTCTACGTCTGACTCAGAACCAGTCGTGAAATAAATCAAAGCGGCATACTCAGTTATCAAATTATCACAAGCACGTGATACTTAATTTCCTCGTCGGTCAGTTTAAAGACATGTTCCTTGAACTTCTCGCTCTAAGATTTTATCTTTGAAACTCGTAATTGCAGACTAGAAATATTAGCTCTTACGTTTCTGATTAAAAAGTAGATTAAGATCCTACTTACTAAGACTTTATGGTTATTATTAACTTTTGTAGGAAAAATATAATATTTAACGTTCATATTAATTATTTGCATGACAATGTCATAAAACTCCATGTAAATGTCATATCAATATCATTTGAATCAACTACATACAGTCGTAGCCTTAAATCTGTTTTAGGGTTTTCTAGTTGGACTCTTTATATACCTACTTAGCCTATACACACATTCGTTTAAAGTCAACATTTTATAAAATAATTTAAATTTGAATAGAAATTTAATATATCATATGTAAATATTTCTTAATTACTATCAAAGCTATGTAAATATTTCCGTTTAAATAAGAGAAAATGAATTATTTATAACTTATTCATTAATACAGCGTTGCCCCATCCAATATATCTTAATGTCGAAGTTTTTAATGAATCAAGAGATTTTTAAATGTGTAGAGCCCTGTGGATTGGTCGCTAGTCGTAGGAATGTAAATGAAAATTGAAAATTAAAAAAACGCGAGGGTCCGCGCCACTTTCCCCGCGTGGGGTGTTGCGAAATCGTAAATTTAAATTGTCCATGCTTCACCATGCAAATTTACCGAATAGACATACCTTTCAATTGTATCTTAGTGCTTTGAAAGATTGCATTTTCGAGGGGAACGTATAATTTCTATTAGTTTTTGTACAATGAGTAGTACCTATAGTGTTGCCCAAATGCAAGAACAAGACGAGACTTAGCCAGTCTTGGTCTTGGTCTTGCGCCAACACATCTGGTCTTGGTCTTGGTCTTGGTATTGCACTCCCAGTCTTGGTCTTGGTCTTGGTCTTGCAGCAAGAGTCTTGCAAGTCTCGCAATTACCTATTAGCCTATTGCTATTTATTAAACGTTACTTTAGGTCTTAGAACAACGTAATGGAGTAAGTACATTTTGAGATTGAATTAATATAGCCATAGTTAAGTGCAAACAAATTAATAAATGTCTAAACATTTAATGAGAAATTCGAAATTTGAAATTGAATTTATAGGGACTTCTTTAGGCGCGTTATGAAAAAAATGATGAGAGTGAAATTTTAAGAATCACTGTACCACAAAAGTAACAAGTTGAAATTGCCTGCTAAACCGCTCATAGCAAGTTGAAGTTGCCTCTGATCACTGTTTTCATATTATTTATAATTATTTTAATATTATACAGGGTGGTGACGCTTGATCAACGTTCCTTCAAACCACATATAGTATAAAAAATTACGAGTTGAATACAAAAAAAACTAATTGAAAATATTCAAAAATGAAGCCACAGGAATTTTTTTTCGTTTTAAAATTTAAAACCATCATCGTATCACGTATGTACGCGCAAGCGTAGTTCGCCGCGAAACTCAATAGTCATGTGATTTGGTGTAATTTTGATCATAGTAATAACATTATCAATTACTATACTAGTTAGTTAAAATGCTTACGTTTATCAAAAAAGTATTTGTATAGTAATTTATTTCCAAAAAAAAACTAATAAATTATTTTCAATTTGTCTTACAGAGAGAAATAAAAAGATTTTTTTAGCGACTACTTTATTACTAATTATTATAAACATCACATCATTAAATTATTTTAAAAACCCCATCACTTTCGACATACGAATAATTACAAATTTTTAAATAACATTTTTACCTCAAACTACCACCTCATTTTATAACCACTTGTGTGACAACATTACCTGCTAACTTAGGTTAGTGAACCGCATTGATAGGCACACAAAATTATTGACTGTCATAATTACAATAATATGGACTAGAAGTAGGTAGGTACATAAATTATTATCATAACATCATCAATATCAAAATTAAAGCTTAGTACTCGCTACGCATTAAGAGGTAGGTATGGATGTATAGACCTGCATGCCTAGATAATCAATGACTTTATTGTATTTTTTAAATTTTTAATAAAGCAATTTCAAAATCTACTACTTAACCACTTTTTAATAGGCCAATTAGGTACCTACCTACATGTTATTAATTCACACAACATGAGTTCGTTAAAACTTAGTAAATGTCTTTACTTCAGATAGGTACCTACCATAATATGCACCACGAAGATGATATTAGTCAGTACCTATCTAATTACCTTTACTTAATTATTTTTTTTTAAAGATGAAAAGGCATATTATTATGTAGGTATGTGAATTTCAAAATACATCTACGCTTGAGTCCTGTACCTACTAATTTAAGAACACCAGTTTTTTGCGACGTAAGTAGACTAAAACAATAGATTTGTATCAGGTCCGGGTTATTAACAGTTGCAGAACTAGTCTTCTACAACCAATCAGTACTTAACTGAAAACAAAGCATTAGGTACGTGCGATAGGTAAGTAGGTAATTCGTAGATACTAGATGTATACCTACTCCCAGATATGCAGAGGCAGAGCTACTTGTACTAGAACACTGCCTCGTAAGTCGTAACAAGCGTTGACACCGAACCCCTAAATGTTTTTTTGTTCCATCCACCTTGGCAATTATGCACCTAGTAGGTATAATATTTTCATAGCACAGATGTAGTCAGTAGGTAGTCACTAACTTTTGTACTTCTTTCAGATAATTTATTACGAAGTCTTTAAGGTAGTCCTAGTCATTAATAACAGCAACTTATCATTACGACATTAAACTTGTCTAAACTAAAATCAAAATAACTTAAAAGCAAAACAAACACAAACCACCTTTTCAATCAAATTCCGACGAGTTTAGTTTAGTTTAGAGTGCGGTCGTAGCGATTTCGAAAAAGTATTGAAGAATTCGTTTTATTATTATTAAAACTACCTAAATATTAGATGAACATAAAACTCTTAGTAAATCGATTTTTATTTATAGTTTTAACTAAATTAAGAGCTACAATAAATTAGAAACATGTAATCGAACCGGGATTCGAACCCACAACCTCTATCTGTGGGCCAATAAGCCCACAAGGGCGGCAATTTTTTCTGCGTCGTGCTTCACAAACACGGTTTTACAAGCTACTTTTTCAATTTTCAAAAAATCTAGTTAGGTACCAATAACCTGAGATTTATTTATCAAAATGCCTATGAACTTTTCTATTCGATTTATCATTTTATGAGAGACAAGAAAATATGCGTGCAAGAAAGAAGTTAAAGAATCTGTTAGTCGTATTAATACTTAACATTAATTTAAATAAATTAACAGCAAAATTAAAAAAAGTAAAATGTAATCTAACCGGGATTCGAACTTGTGACCCTGGGAGGTCAATTAGCCTATAAGGGCGGCAAATTCACGCATCCAAAATCTAGTTATAATATGAAATTTATTTAATAAAATAGGTAGGTATACTAACTTTTCTATTTAGTGTAACTTTATGCGACAGGATAAATTAAACAAAATAATATTATTAGTTACTACTTTATTACAAATTATAAGACATTCGTGTAGCATTAAAATGATTTTAAACCTCCATCAATTCACACAAATATTGATTAAAATAATACACAAAGTTATAATATAAAATTGTTAAATTGAATGATGCAATAATGAATAATGCAATATTGAAAAACGTTCACTAGAAATTATAATCTATCACAATATCTCGTTACATACTTTAAAGTTTAAACAAAACACTGTTTAATTTACTTTCGTAAAAATTCTTAAGTGTACTTAAAAATAACAATAATTGCAAAATTATTAGGCAACTCAGACTTTTTATTTGGTCTGAGTTAGGCAAAGGCACTCGCTAAAATATTCGTAATAGGTACCTATCAACCATAATAATTATAATAAAATACATTCAAACTGTTATGTATCTAGAATGTATTCACAAGTTTTTAATTCGAAACGAATGTCGGCGATCCATTTAATACTTAAACAACATTAATAATTATTCTGATAAAATTACAAGGACATTTACGATACCTACGAGCATATTTCAAATATTGTAGGTTTAGGTATGACACAGTCCACAGAAAAAAATTAAATAGGTACATTGGCACTCGAGTTTTGACTCTTGATTTCAATTTTCATTTTATTTTTATCTGTATCACTATCACATAACTACACACACTAAACAAGCACACGAAGCAAGTCTTGCTCGGGGTAAGAGTAGGCGAAGGGACTGGGCATTGGCCTTCCTCTACCAAACAGTTCCTCAAAACCAAGTACCAGTACGCGCAGCGGTAGATAGCCGTTGATACCGCCTTGTACGTACGCAGAGCTCTGTGGTCATCTCACATTCCTTCTTCCGCCGCCCACGACTATGAGCGCGTCACTAGGAGGGTACTATCTTGGACCCTTGAGGCTTCGATCGAGTAGGTAGCCGCCCGGGCGATCAGCCCAGCCGTGTGAGACTCTATTCAGGGAGGCCCAGCCAGGCGATCAGCGACCGATCGGTGGCTACTCTGGAGTCTCAAGTGAATCTGCCGAATTTCTTGCAGAGCTCCTGATGTTGCCGTTTTGTATCATCTCCCGTTAATGAAACAGTTGACACCGTTAAAATATGTCTTCGTGCCTTCGAACCTTGGCAATGGCAACCACTGCACTACTTGGCAATGGTACCAAATACCATCGCCATGACGGGGCTTAACTATTTTAGAACCCCTAAAGAGCGTTAAAAACTTATACAGTATGACACTTTCACTATTAGGTACATCGATTCATTAAAATCAGTCCTTTGCTTATGTGCGTACTGCGTGTTCCCACTTCAACACTTTAAAGTCAACTAAAGAAATAGAAAAATACTAAATACCTAGTTAAAAGCATAAGCCGCCTTGTCAAAGAAATGCCGACATTGGGGTGCTAGTGTAAGCGTAGTTGAGGCGGTAATTTCATTGCTTTATTTAATATTATTATTGGTATTTTTAGGCCTATTATTATTATTAAAAATATATTCTAGTAAAAATAATTCAAATAATTATTTTATAAATGTTTTCCTATAGGAAATGTTTTAAGAAAAATAAATTAATTCAATTACTTATTCCGAATTCGCTATAATCCCCGCTATCGCCTATGATACCTCACCACACCTCACAATTCTGTCGGTACACATTCAAAGGGCGGCGATGCTTACACGTGTCTTTAAATTTCTTTGAATTTTACCGATTTGACAAAATGGCGCGACTCTCAAGGATTTTTGCGTCATAGACTAAAAAATACACGGTAAAACCTACTTTTAATTAGTATTTAATAATATTGCAAAATGATAATTTATAGTATGAAAATAGTAAAAGCATTTCCTGTTTTTATTACATATTAGATTATTTTTTAAATACCTGGTGATAAATTGACATCAATGATTTTTTATAACCATCTTAAAAGTGTAACCACAATAGCCAGTAAAAATAAAATCGAATTTTTGTTTTTTATAAGATTTAGGGTCACTTGATGGGCATAAAAAACAAAAAATGCTGACCAATCTAGGTGGAGCTTCAAGAAAAAAAGTTTTGGGCGATATCTCAGAAACTATGCACTTCAGAGCAAAAGTTATTGAAACCATTATTGTAGAGAATAAAATTTCGCATTTTTTATTTCTTGTAAACTCTTTTATAAAACTTATCGTTTACGATTTAAGGCTTTTAATGAACCGGATTTTCTGTCTCGGTCGACAAATCTCACCGACAGTGATTAATCAATAAAATGCGTGTTCAATGAACCGTATTATGCTCATAATAATGTGATTATTTTCATGTATTTTATTTACCTACTTTACAAGATATTTTACTCAATTCTAAGACATAATATGCTATGCCACTCCTGCGAATTCTTATTAATTATTCTATGCAAACGTCGCTAGGGCTAGTAGTACCTACGGCTGCTCGGGGACAGTGTGATGTTGCCGCCTTTAGCTGGGGTCAACAAACTCTGATCTAGTAGTGTTTATTTTTATGACCATTTTTATTGTATTTATAATTTATTTTGTGTGAAAAATTCACTTTTTTATTTGAAGGTATTTTTTCAAATTGTCAATTTTTATCGACTTATATCATCTCACCCTACATGCAGTTTAAAGGAATGTTGATTAAGCGTCACCATCCTATATATAGTATCTAAAAATATGATAGCAAAATACAATTGACATTTACTAAAATTAAATACCTAATAAAAATATTAAAAACGCCATCTATCAGAAATAATTATACGTCATTTGATAAGTGAAAGTACGGAATTATGAGTTAAGACCACATTATTATATTATTCTTTTTTAAAAGTATATTTTACAAACGAAGTATATTTTTTTAGGAATTAAATATTCTGTATCTGTTTGAACGACTTCATCTTTCTTACTGCAGAGATTGATTTACAACTAGAAAAGAAGTCTAACTACTCACGCGCATAGTACATAAAGTACACGCACCCATATTTTTTTATTATTTTTTACCTACAAAAATCGGTCGCCCAAGTACTATAACTTTAAATACATACATATTATAAATATAAACACCCATGATTGGAGTTCAAAACAAACATTCGTGTTCAACGAATGAATGCCCTCAGCGGGACTTGGAACCGCGACCGCTGGCGCAGAAAGTAGGGTCACTACAAACTGAGCCAAACAAAACTCAGGTCGTGATTTAGGATACTTTTTATTGCAGAAAAATAATTCATTTCCACAGGAAAACAAAATAGGTAATTGGTTTTATTGAGTCGTCTTTAGAAAGCTAGCGGTGGCTAAATCTTAAGAGATACATCATACTGCATACATCAAAACTATGCAGTAGGAAAATGTTGGTAATAAAAAGCCAATTACAGAAAAGTCTATTACATCAAATATCTTTCTCCTTAGCGGATCGATGTGCACGTTTCGAGTAAAAAGTACTTGTACCTACCGATTTAAACTAAATTAGGTATAAAAATATATCTGTACTTTACGTCTTGCTATTTTCTCCCTATTTTCTTCTTCAAAATTCTATGTACTGGTACTTTCTTTTGTTTTGTATCGTTTGTTTTCTAAGTGTCAATTTTTTGTATTATAAATTAAGCCTGTCCGCTTCCTGAAACGACACTCAGTCCTAATTGCAAGACGCAAGAGTCTCGCACACTTAGTCTTGTTCTTGCTCAAATCTTGCATGGTCAGTCTTGGTCTTGGTCTTGCTGAAATTAGGCGGTCTTGTTCTTGGTCTTGGTCTTGCAAAAATGCAAGACCAAGACCAAGACTGCAAGACCAAGACCGATTTTGGGCAACACTAAGTACCTACCTATTTTTTGAAATGCAATGGCAATGAAACTTTACTTACTTTTAGCATATTGCGAAAAATATATTACAATAATTGTATATTTCATGTAGATTACTTAGTTGGGATCATATTTTCATTTAAATTTTATTAATGTTGTAACTAAATACCAAATAGCTTCTGTAAAGAACATATTGTCTTGAGAAATGCCGCCATCATTAACCGTTGCTAATGAAGCTTGAGCTTTTGGGTTTTAAATAACTAAGTGAACCTTTAGGGGCGGTAACATTGTGGAGTACCTATATGTCGTACAAATTTTTTACTTCATACATAATTTAAACAAACCATACAAAGTATACTAACGTGTAACTTTAGAAGGACGTGCTGAATTTCTTTTCAGTAGCTTAGTAGTCGCGAACGCTCATAAAACACGGCTATCTGCAATCACGTTTCTCATAGCACATAGATGTTATCTACAACTATATTTATTCTTATACTGCTCTATTATAATCTTTTTATTAGCTTTGTTACTTGGTAAATTCTAGTAGCTCTCTTATTAAGTACATCATAAATTTCATACTTAAGAACCAGTAGTACAAGATTAGACGATAACACGGAGGTTTCGATGACACTTGCCCTCCAACACAAATTAACGTTGGTATAATGTTATGTCGTCGGGCAGCGGTGCGACTGTCACTCAACTGCTGCGAAATGTCGAGGATATGATGGCAGGTCAGCCACGTGTCGAACGAAACGTGACACTATTTTATATTACTGTTTCATTTTTGAGGAACTGTTTTCGCTTGACAAAACTCGACTACATACTTCAGTCATACTTCATAATGGGCTTCTTAATTATCCGTGCTGTAGGGGACCCGTATTGCAGCCAGGTTTACTCTTAACGTATATTATTTGATGACTACATGTGTGTCCTTCGCGGTAAGCAGATCAATTTGTAGCGAACTATGGGAACAACGGCTTTAATTATTTAAAAATAGGAAAAGAACTATTTGCAATCTTGCCAATAACAACACAGAGTAAATCAATAGTCACCTTATTTCCCATACCAATTAAAAATAAATTATTTATAGCAATACTAAGTGCATTAACCTTTTCTTTTCAGATTCGCCGAGATTCTGATGAGGATACACCGTCCGCTGCTACATCGTGAGCCAACATCAGTGGAATTATTCACCGCTGTGTAGTGAATGGAATCCAAAGTGCTTGTGTAGTGACTGATAACGTGATAGTGTCGGCCAAATCGGCCGAAAACCTGCGACGGAAGATACGGACGCGAGCCACGCGGGCTGTGCGCCCGCGATGAGCGCCAACAACTGCGACAGCATGACATATTTCTCCAACGCCTACATGCCAGATATGAGGAACGGCGGTGGTCACGACCATCAACAAGCACACGCGCACTATGGCGCAGTGCCCCAACAAGGACACGAGATGGAAGGATGCGACCAGCAGCTCAGGCCAGCCCAGCATCATTACCCCGCCCAGCCGGCGCCCGGTATGCCATATCCAAGGTTCCCACCCTACGATAGGTTGGGTTATTACCAACAAATGGAACAAAATGGCTACCGGCCGGATAGTCCATCTCAAATGGGACACATGGGCCCCAAAACAGATGGCTATGGGCCTAACGGTCATCAGCCTCCCACTCCGGCGGTTTATACGTCGTGCAAGCTACAGGCAGCAGCGGCGACGGCAGGTGGTGTACCTGGCAGCCCTCCCTTGGAACAGGCACAACAAATGCCGCACCACATGCACCCCCAGCAACACATGGCCCAGCATGGGATGCCGCCCCACCAGCAACACCTCATGTACCCTGTGGACGACATGCAGCATCAGACGCAGATGCCCCCCATGCATCAGCAGTCTATGCACGCGCAGCAGGCACCTCCTCAGCAACCTCCGCCGAACACCAACGCGTCGCTGCCTAGTCCACTCTATCCTTGGATGCGAAGTCAATTTGGTAAGTTATAATAATATGTTATTGCTTAGAAATTTTTAAAAGATGTTTGATTCAGCTTCAATATATGAAATTGAAAGCTCTTTTTTTGCTAAGAATATAAAAGTAAAAGTTAACAAATTTGCACAATACAGTAACAGGTAGCCTAAAAGGAAGTGTGAAAGGATCTTGCAAATTCATTTACGCTCCACGTGCGCATTGATGACGAACAAAAGTGCCAAAAACAATGCCGTCCGCTCTAATCCCGCGTTATTTATGGGCGGAACAAGCATTCAAAAGGAATTTCACTTTTCATAAAATTTACAACTTTCAACACAAAGGCGCTTACCTTCTGTTTTGATGACGCCGATCGCGAACAATGCGGTTAGGAGTTACGCTACCGTCTCCTACTGTTTTTGAAAATGTCTAACATTTAATTTATGACCAAGTCGCTGATTTTACGTCTCTATTGTAATTGGTAGCATCATTGAAAGTACTCCACTCTAATGCAGTACAATTTTAGTTGGGTCTGTACATTCGCGTGGCGTAGCTACTTATGCTAATGGCATTATGTTTAACAATCCTTGAAGCTCGCGAGTGATATTTTAGTGCAGTAGTGATGTATATAATATGTATAATAGGCATATTACAAGTTATATCTTATGCGGTACAAGTTGTAATTTAAAATGTCGGCTTTTGATGAGAAAGTGCGCAATAGGTACATACATACTATGAAAACACTCAAAGACGTATTTGAAACAGGTATGAAATATTATCATATTATTTTAAACAATCTTGTGCAGAACTGAATAAGTTATTAAATATAATAGTAATGTAGGATTATAAATAATACATCGACTATCCAAAAAATATTTTTTATTTTAAAAAACTAAAAAAATAACACTAGTCTTTGATTCAATTGACGGTGTACAGTTAATAAATGTTGTCTTCAACTGGACGCCAAAGCTTGATCACACACAGTCTTTCTCCACTAATACCTGTAAGCAAAAACAAAACAATGAACATCTTGCAAGTAGATACTCGTACATAACCAAATATAAGTTTTATTTGCAATGATAATTTAAAAAACAAAAAAAAACTACTTATTATTTAGTAGTAGCCTTCCTACCTATTTAAGCTTACACGTAAGATGTCTATTAAATATAAATATATAAGTAGTTGGGTTACAAAATAATTTCTTATTATTTCTTAATAAAACTATGATTTTGCTGACTCTACATTTTATATTAGCGACGTAGGAGTTCTTCGTTAATTCAATTCTTGTGATTACATGATACTATTGTAACTACATCATAGCACTTATCTACTTGGATTCTTCACAAGATAAGCTGAGCCAATTTTGATTAGCTCTCAGAACCTCCTAAGCTCCGGTAAATTAATCAGGAAAAGCAAGCTTTTGATGTGATAGAGATTCATTATTATTATAGGTTTTCAGAACATTCATAAGTTGTATTCAAACGCGCTTATTAATATTTACATTCATTGTGCATATTTTTTATTCGCAATGACTATTTTCAATATATAAGTATTTTAATATTATATTTTATGGATAAAATTATGTTAAGTATAATAATTATTATATAGATATATTGTATTTTTTATCTATATTTTATCAACCAAACACTAATTGAAGGGATAAAATCCTAACAAGAATACTAAAGAGTTTAAGGAAAAGATAATAATAAGCATAAAAAAGATACTTGAAAACCAATAGTTAAGGACCAGATGACAATGTAGTTACGGTATGAAAAATTTAACCACACGTACAGTAGTAAGCACACTTAAAACAAAGTTTAAAGTTCTCTCTTATCTACTTGAGACGGTTTCATCATTAATTATCTTCGAAATTCGGCTACCATTTGAGAAAAATGAGCCAATGAGAACACGCCTTATGTTATTTTAAAATAGAACGCTTCGGTCGAGGCAGACGAGTCGTTAATCATGAGAAGCAGCATCTTACACCTACTCACTAATATGTAATAATACGCGTCTAACCACCGATTTATGTACATCGTATGTAGAGTTAAAAGATATACTGTGACCAATTAAGTGGTTTAAAGTTTGCCTCTGTGGTTTTAAGTGAGGATTAGAAGATTTGATTTTTTAATTGATGATTGTATTTGTAGAAATATTATTTTAACTAGCTAAACACCCTTGTACCGTTTGGGTAAGCTCGCTAGGTACGTTTCAACGATTAATACGAAATCAGATATTTTCCTATAGTAAAAAATATCTTTTACGTTGGCCGGATAACAGCTGTCGTCATACGAAACTTCATCAAAATAGAACCAATATTTTTCTCGTGATGTGGTAACAGATAGACTGACAGAGAGATAAAATGGTAATAAAAATATTGAATCGGCCCCTATATAGTAATAGTATTAATCACTTCAATAACATTTTCCAGAAAATATATAATATAGAGATTCGACTCAGAATGTTAGCATAAATCTGCACCTCTTGCCGAAACAAAACATTTAGGTACATTACTGAATTCTTTTTATATCACACAAATTTTATTATTCACAATATTTCACTTTATTAGCTAAAATAAAATTGTTATACATTCATCATGCAAACATTTAAAATTAGCCTTCATTATATATTCGATGTAAAGCGTTATTGACTAACGGCTCAGAAAGATAGACTCACCTAGCCGAGAGAAGGTAGACCGCGATAAGTCGGCGCAAATCGAGCTGGAAATGGAAATATAATGGAAATCCACTCCCGACCCCCTTCGACTCCCCGGGAGGCTCCCTCGCATACAATGCGGAATGGACGACTTGTTACATTTCATTGTTCAGTTATCAGCCCGAAGGCTTTTGTGAAGGCCCGATGATTGAATACGAGAATTTGTTTTGGTGCCTGCTTCTGATTTTCCACATTTGTAGATGAAAGCTCGAATCGTTTGGTATTAACAAAATTAATGTTAAAAAACAACAGTTTCAATTTGCTACGCAAACAAGCTTAAATTAATTTAATTTAAATATAACCGACTGTATCACATATTTATATAAACATTAATATATACATACACATGTAGTACCTACATACTACATTAAATATCTATATTTGAACTTAAGAACTACTTAAAAAATACTGTACGTAATACATAAATCTTGAAAACAGATCGGTATAAGGAAAATGGAAACTATAAGTACATTCGTTTTCCGTGTTTCCGAAGGCGAATTATTTACCTAGTCCCAGCTGATAAGAGCCATTGTGGATTTCATTCACCATTGATCGATACCGATTGTCGCTCTAACAATGACGACGAATGCCTCTTCAGATTGAACTTCCTATACTGAATATTGAAAGCTTCAAAGCTTTGTAGACCTGATTTTAGGAGTTACTGTAAATGCAGGCCTTTGTCCGTGCTTCGAATTGAAGAATATAATGAGTTCTAGGACCGTTTTATAGGAAATTTTATAGAATATTAGCAACTCCCGCGGCTCTGATAAAATCTGAAGAGGGCCACACTTATTATCTAGAAATAGTCGTCGAGTTGCGGAAAACAGCCCTTCAATGCCCATACCGTCTAGAGGAATAAAAAATACCCTACGACCAATTCTCAGACCTACCAAATAAACACAAAAACAATCATAAAAATCGGTCAAGCCATTTCGGAGGAGTTCGATAACAAACACTGTGGATTTTTATAAGTTAGAATATTTAATATGTAGGTTCTATTTAACTTTTATAGAAATAGCGGTGACTATACAAATCTTCCCTAACTCTGAAATGTTTTCAGTCACCTATTTATTACTTAATGTACGAAGCGATCTTTGAAAGCTCCCCTTGTTTACACGTGCTATTATTTGCATAAATATTTTTTTATCAGAGGGGTAGTGACTGTAAAAATACGATTCTAATTTCGTTTGCCGCAAGCTTTCCGGTACCGGTA
This sequence comes from Boloria selene, assembly GCA_905231865.2. Classification (NCBI taxonomy): domain Eukaryota; kingdom Metazoa; phylum Arthropoda; class Insecta; order Lepidoptera; family Nymphalidae; genus Boloria; species Boloria selene. Next base: position 9,072,345 of record HG993142.1, read on the forward strand.
GTGCCTGAGACGTTGAAGGATGGCTCACGCTCTCGTTGTATTATTTTTAAGTTCAAAGACGCCGAAACAGGATACAGAAAATAGAAATACGGGTTCAGTCTATTCCAAAATATAATTAGGTTTGATTAAATTAAGATATTTATTGATTAAATAAAATGATAAAATTATGGTAATTTTGATTGGAAAAAGATACAATAAAAATGAAGTATAGGTAATTTCTTACTAATTTATTATGTATTAATTGAATATGCTATAAATTAGGAAAAAAATAAAGAGATTTGAGAGAGGATATGAACGAAGCTCATAAAGCTTTAGCATAGTTTAACATATTAGTGTTGCACTTTTTCAATAGATGGCGTTATTATTAAAACTTGATCAGCAAAACAATTTTAAAGATGAAATCATAATATTTTTTACATTTTTATCTTTTTAATTTTATTATGCTATAATAATTTTAATTTATGTATAGCTATTACAACCTTAAAACAGCCTCTTCAAAAATATTTTTTATTAGATAATATGTGGATTAAATATTCAACCATACATGTACCTATATTAAAGAATAGAAAATAATAAAAAATAAGTGGAAAAAATTGGGATCACATTAAAAATCATTACATTCTATAATTACACGCCCACATACATAGACACCAATCCCATTAATTTATTTCCAACGCTGTCGGACCCATACAGACATACCAGATAGAAGGGTGTACCATGGGTTTACACACACGCACAAGTAAGACTGAATAGCATTCTAGTGTTGCCATAAAGTTGATTAAGTAATATAAAATATAAAGTCAGCTGACTTTTTTTAAATATTTCATTTTAGATCGGCTTTTAACACTAGCGCCAGAAGTAATTCAGGCAGAAAACGTAACGAAAATAAAAATAAAAAATGTATGCTTATCAATGCCTTTATATTAAATCATAACTTTTGTGCCATGGAAACCGTTTTAGAACCGGAACCTGCTTAGCCCGGAAAGGCAGCCACATCAATGGATACGGAATAGGCGATACTCACAGAGCAGGTGAATGTGTTATTTGTCAATTCCGTGACGATACTAGTAAATATAATTAAACACAATAAACACTTATCTATGCATCTATACACATAAATAAAATTGAAGTGTTTGTTTTTAATTTCAAATTTACAGCTTTTCACTAAATGTATATGAAAGCAAAGACGATACTAGCAACAAAAAAACAATTTTTAAAATTTCTGTCTATCTGTCTATTTGTTTGTTTCGGCTAATCTCTGAAACGGATGGACCGATTTCAACGAGACTTTCACTTGCAGATAGCTAATGTTATAAGGCGTAACTTAGGCCACTTTTTATCCGACTTCAAAAAAGGAAGAGGTAGAAATCTTATTTATTTTAACTAACGGAACCCGTGGCTTCGCTGACGGTTGACCTAGGCACGAACCTAAGCGAAGCGAGGGTGAGTAGATAATATATTACTAACAGTATTGATTCATTGTATAGGTAGGTACAAAAAAAGACATGTTATTCTTATTTATCGAACGATGAGAAAGTAAGCAAAAGTTTTGAACACTTCAATAATTTAATCAAAACACATTCCTACTCGTAAGCCGTAAGCACTTTCTCATTACTTAGCATTTTGACCGGAACGTCAAGTCGGTACATTCTTTGAGAAATTGACTAAACTGCTAACTTCGAAATAAAATTTAGTTTTATTAACTGGCAGCATTATCAGAAACTTTCTCTCTCGTTCCCTCTTAAGTCAACGTCTTCCTTTCACACAAACTTTGGATAGCTTGCCCTACATTAATTAAACGTCGGGTTAGAACGCCAATCAAACTTTGACCGCCGCTAAGCCGATGAAGCCGAACTTATTATATGGTATCAAAATTCAATTTTCGAACCCAAACCATTTATAATTGAAAATGAAGAGTACTAGCGTAAAACATAATAATACCGTGAAGACCATGTAAAGCCTCATAACAAGAGATCATAATCACTTTTCGTAACCAAAGAAAAAAAATATAATTAAAACTAATTAAGATAATAGAAAATTTATATAATTAAAATAAAAAAGCCGACATCACATGGCGCTACACATGTGCAAGTGAACGGAGCCACATAAATCATAACGCATCATACGTATACTTGTGTATATATAGAGATCGGCTGAGGCGCGGAAAAAACCCCTCGTTTCCTGCCCGGATCACACATGACCGGGCTGTCTATCTGCCAGACCCGTGTCAAATATTCTCTGGAGCGGAGACCGCCCCTAGGCGAAGCAAGGGAGCCTCCTGGGGCCAGCCGTCCCGCGGCGAACCTCATCTTAGACCCTTAATGCGTTTCGTTCGATATAACGAGAATTTTTACGTATATATTTCCACTATCGATGCTTAAAGTTTTTTCAATACATTCTTTTTAAATATAAGAGTGGTTCGTAGCAATATCTTCCTTTCATTAAGATTTTCGCCTTCATGACTGGCGTTGAAAAATCACCCTCGCCAACACCTTTCATAACTTTTCGCTTCGTGATCCAAACCCATTACTCATATTCTATAGCCTTCTCAAATATTCATTCCTGCTTTCCTGCAATTATTGTAATGGCCTCGGCCTGTAATTAGAGTATTGAAGGGAGCCATGTTTTTGTTAAGGTAGATTTTCGATTTTGTAAAAGCTATTAGAATATTGGGCTTAGTTTCGTATCTATTTAATTAATTCTCTAAAAATTTTAATGTAAATTCGAGTGGGGAGGCATCGTTAAATATGAGATCGGAATTAATTATACACGTGGGTAGTGTGAGTGGAAGAGTCGGATAGGATGTCGCGGCGCAGGCGGAGTCGGGCGCGGAACAAAGCTCGGCCTAACAAAGACGTCACCGGCCGTGGCTGCGACGCGGAGTTATGGCATCCATTGTGCGCAACAATACCCAACAAACGAGTTTGTATAAGCTATTAGGTACGCGCATTAATATATATTTTTTGTTCGCCTGAAAATTTAGCATTCCATTACGAGGGAGAGAAATGAAACGCCCGCCGCATGAATTATATTAAAATATATTTGAATATTTCATTTGACACCTTTTTTGCGTGCGGAATTTCGTTCAATCCCCGGTTGGAGTCGCGTAATTTTTAGCGTACACCAAAGCGAAATTTTCGGTGAATAACATTCCATTTCGGATACGAAACACGACGGGAATCAGCGTCGACATAACACTGACTGATGGCATTGTATTCGCGATATAAATTCTTTTCAAGGTCTGACCGAATGTCATTTGTTGTGATTTTTCATTGCATTCGTTACAATATAAATGAAAAACTATATAAAATACTAGTTTATAATGGAAATCAATTTTTGTAACCTATATTAAACTATGTACATAATATATATTTGTAAAGTACCTACTAGAAAGTTAGTAAATATTTCAGCAAGTGAAAAAATTTAGAAGAAATTTTTTACAATATTTTTCACCATTCCAATTAATCCGAAAACTTTAGGACCATAAATTTTATGCCTTATATACACTACCTACTATTTAATATCACGATGACGGTACGTCCGCCCTACCAATGATTAATGAATATCAAAACTTGAAAGCATTTTAGATCTTTTTTGTTTCTTTCGAATATTTCGTTCTATTTTCAAATACATATAGAAGGTTTTATACTATAGTGTGGTCTAATGGTCATTCACATAAGTATATCGATTTCCCAAAATCATGAGATCCTATTTACACCTTCATCTCCTATTTACCATGAAGAGGGATTTTCGCAGAACCTTCTTACTTGCCACTTTAAATAGGTACATACTTACCTACCTACTTTTATGCAGTGTGAGTCAGGCAAGAATTTTTAATCATTAGAAACGTAATTAGTAAAGTATTCGGTTAACTAATTAATATAAATTTATTGCAAGCTATCTAATTAATCTATTAAATATCAAGCTAGTAGTTGCTTAGATTAATCATTTTTATGGTACTACATACTTGTATATTAAGAAAATTCCACTCTATTGCGTCTCATTATGAAATGATCAAACTGTTTAGTTTCCTGTAACATTTAGGTTTATTTCGTTTTATGTGTAAGGCCATATTTCCACATAGTAATTTATTGCACAATAAGATTAATATGTTTTCCGTTATAGATATAATCTCATACAACTACTTAACGAAATTTGACCTTAGATTCTTACAGCTCAAACCAGCAATTTTATTTACGATGTGTAAGCGCTTAAAAGAAATTGCATTAATTTGAATACTGGCTTGATATCGTCTACGGTGTTGCAATACACTAAGTTGTATGTTTTTTCTTAAGAGTATAAATAATATGTAACACCAAAAAAACATGGACTATACGACATTGGTAATAAAGTCATAATTCGATTGTGCACACATCGTGTTTTATCGCGATTTCATTTTATCCAAACGTATGAAATTGTTGGACATGAATTATGGATTGTCGATATCGCTTCAAGCTGTTGCTATATTTTTTTCATATTCCTCTGGCGCGATACCGCAATGAATTAAATTAAAAGCTCTTTTCACTTGTCAACTTTTGATGAATTTCGTGTCTGATATTTTCCTCTTTTTTCGACAATAGTATCACGTCTAATATTGTATAGGTACCAATTAATATTTATTTAAAGACAAAAACCTTTTAGTTGATTAAATACTGCGTGATAGAGATTAAAAGCACCCTTGATACTTTTTTCGATTTTGAGTTATCAGTTAGTCGGGGGTTTTTTCGACCCTTTTTCGTGCCCTACGCTCTATCGCGTACGTAATCAGTACAAATGCGATCTGCGATAGTATGAACTCGGTCAATATTTTAGTACGGACCTTATCCAGACTAATGTTACTTGACCTTTAGCTCTAAAGATTAGTTTTATAATCCCTAGATGATTCACTGGATACGTACAAAATAATATATTCGCTGTATGCCATAAATATTGCTTCAAAAAGTAATAGTAGGTACTTATGTATGTAATAATATTATGTGAAAGATATCAAAAATCTTCACCATCTGTTACCCAAATAACTTCTTCAATAGTTATTTCAATTCATTTACCCCGCTTTTGTTCCAGCGCGGTTATGATTTAATGAACCAAGTAGGTATTAATTACATATATGATAAATTAACGTTTGATTAAGAGTTATAGATATTAGACATTTTCATAAAAAAATATTTAAATAATTAAATCTATTAAACAATCAAAATAGTTTTAACTTACAATAGCCATACTTCAAAATGAATGATTAAGCCCAAAATAGAAGATATGTATTAGTATTAGCCATAGAAGAGTCCATTTATTCATCTCATTAGATCAACACGACAAATGTTAGAAGTTATTAAATCCCCTGGAACAAAAACTTACATATATCAAATAGATACGACTAGAACTAAGATTTTATTATAATATAATATGTTAGCTACAACTGAGTACAACGAAAAAACAAGAAACAGTAATATATTACGTGCAAAACATAACTTTTACTAAATAAATATTATCACAACGTTTGTTATTTATATTATTGAATCACTCCAAGGATTCTCAATCTCACGCGTGTCCACGCTTGTGAGGCGATCCCGACGTTCCCCGCGATGATTTATGTGCGCCCGGCGACACATGCAGCGGTGTGCCCGACGCCCCTAAACCTGCGTTTGGCATAGACGGGCGGTTGAAACGCAACGATTATAACTTATATATTTTGTAAGGCATCAAGAATTATTTTTATCTAGAAATCTAAATTACTTAACATGTTCTTAGTGTTTGTAATTTTATAGTTATTTCAACTTTTTTCATTGAAGCTCCGCGCCTATTAGTCGTAGCATGATATAAAGTAGCCTATAACCTTTCTCGATAAACTGACTATCCAACATAAAAAGAATTTTTCAAATCGAACCAGTAGTTCCTGAGATTAGCTCGTTCAACCAAACAAACAAACAAACTCTTCAGCTTTATAATATTAGTATAGATTAGAAAAATATGGTAAACGTAATTTTAAAGACTCACCCTCGCTTAGCTCCGGTTTGTCGTTAGATACGTTTTCACAGTTTGTATAGATTAGTCAGAAATGAGACACTTTCTCACAAAAAAAGTATCCTAATATATTGACCCAGATGATAATACTAAATTTCATTAAAATCTGTCGAGTGGTTTTCTCGCAATGTGTCGCCTCGTCGCGGATAGACAGGCAAACAGACAGTCAAAAATTCTAAAGAATTTCGAAAACTATAGATTTACCATTCAATAATAATGTCCAAAATATATTTAATGTACAGATTCAAATTTAAAAATTAATTATATGTATAGATTTAATCTATTTGGATGATACTTCCAAATATTAGATGGAAACGCAAAACACAAATGTTGTGTATTTTTTACCGTTAAAAAAGCAATAAATCATTGCGAATTGAAGATGCTGGTTGAACGTTTAATATTATTATTTATATAGGCGACTAAATTAAGCGATTTCTCTCGGGCCGCGGGCGTCTTGCCCGCTCAGACGCGTCCTTAATGCTCTTATTACGTACGGTTTAAATCTGACGGCGGGATCATGTTTTATGCATCTGAGTGCGCGATGAAACCGCCAGTGTAATATATAAAGCCCCCTGGGAAGGGGATTTCATGAGCTGTATCGTATAAGATTTTGTTTCATATTTTTTGATGAACGAAAAATTCAGTTTTAGCTACAAAAGCAATTTCAAAAACTATTTTTAAATGGATTTATTTAATAATTATATCTATATTAATTTCGTATATTTTTGTTTTAATGTTTATAGAATATTTGCTGAAATAAAAAAATAAAATAAATTGATCATTTAATATTAAGTCAACGTAATATCTCACTATCCATTCAATTGTCCAGTAAAAATGGTAAGCGAGCATTACATATTCATGTATCACTAGCTAATAAAGGATAGGCGAGCATTTATGAGCATTTGCATTCTTGAATGCGTCCCAAAATCCGGGACCGCGCGATGAGGCTGTTATCAATTTCCTGAGCAACAAGTGGGCGATAATTTTGAATCCGTTGCACTGAAACTTGTGTAGAACATTGTATTTCTTTCATTTACTTCCTAAACTACGTGTTTTATTGATTTTAGAAAACAAAGAAAATAAGTTGACAGAAAAGATTCCTTCATAAAAGTTAAATAAACATTTACTTGACAGAAGAATTGATTGTTTCATTACGCAGAAATTAGTCTGAGCTTGGACCGACGTAGACGTTTGCGAAACTATATTTAACATCTTCAGATTGTCTTTGGTCGTTTTTTTCAAAACTCAATGCTATACAAAAATTTAAGAGGTATTTGAAGTTAAATGAAATTTGACGGATTAATCAGTTAATTTCAGGGATTTGAGAGTTATCTATAAATAAATAATATACTATAATAAAAATACATGTTATAGTAATAAGTCAGTAGTACAAGAATTCTAAGAGGTAAAGCTATTATGTACCTACAGTATTTTTCTGTAAAATGGTGAGAAGAACAACGTTCGCTACGTAATCCAAGTTTCGTGTTGGCTTTTATTCGAAGTTTGCGTGTTTATCTTGCATTGTAAGTTGTTTCGCGTGTTTCGGTAGAAATGAAAATAATCAACCTCGAGTCCTAGATCAATTTTATAGACAACTGTATGAATTTTGTTATTAACAGTCTCAGATACGTTTGGAATCATTGCAAAATGCCTAAACATTTCGACTTAAACAGAAAGTGGTTTAATTTCCTTAATTTTTATTCTTAAAGCAAGTAATAAATATTAAATTTAGTTTCAATATTTATTACGCTATAAATATTTCAAAATATTTTTTTTGTTTTGAAGTGTCAGGTCCCCATCAGACTTGTCGTATTTTCAATTTAAGACCAAATTACGGAGTTCAGAACATCTTCTAAAACGCATATAATGGGCATCGTATCTCCTCGAAGAATAATGGGTACAAAATGAAAAAGCCTTGAGGGATCTTAAATTATTTTAATTGGTATCGGTAGCGATGTGGCCGAGTATGCGTACGAGCATGTTTTATGACAAATATATGCAATTTCGTTTGGAAACTTAGTTGTAATGATCGATTATCAGAACATATTTTGATATTTTAGAAAAATGTTAAAAGATTTATTGCTTATAAATATTAAGCATAAAAGTAATGACCACTTTCTTAATAATGTACAAAAAAACATAAATATTGTATTAAGTTTATTCAAGAAATATATGTATATTACTTTTAACTCTCTCGACAGCCGACAGAAATGCCGAACAAGCAAAAATAATTAACAAATTGATAAGCTCAGAACAATTTTCAATTAACTTCGCCGGCAGTATTCGCTGTTAACAAATAATCATCATTTGTCAGAAGTGTCTATGTTGTTTTTAATGTCAGTATAATAGCTGGAGTAGTTAATTTAAAATATTCTTGTTTCGAAATTTTCTAACATTGCCTGTTATCTGATTTCAGAACGAAAGCGGGGACGGCAAACGTACACCCGGTACCAGACGCTCGAGCTCGAGAAGGAGTTCCACTTCAACCGGTACCTGACGCGGAGGAGACGAATCGAGATCGCGCACGCGCTCTGTCTCACCGAGCGCCAGATCAAGATCTGGTTCCAGAACCGACGCATGAAATGGAAGAAAGAGAACAAGACCAAAGGCGAACCCGGCTCCGGAGATGAACCGGACAACATGAGTCCGCCCACCTCGCCACAGTAAAAGCCTTTAGCTTAGTCATGGTCCAAGCGACGGATCGATCTGTTTCAGATTTACCCCAACATACCAAGTTGGTTAGTGTCCTTTATTTTCATACATTGAATTTCGCGCACCGGAATGATGAATCTGAAACGATCGACTCAGCGACCGAAATTACTAGAATGGTTTAATTTGTATAAATTGTATGTTGGACTTTTCATGATAATTACATTATAACTAATACGTAACTTAGTGACTTGGCATAAAGAGTAATGATAGTGTGATGAAGAGATTTTTACAGTTGTTAAGTATAAATTAATTTATAGAACAATCTCAATACCAATAATTACCAAAAACGCAGTGTATATTATTAGTAAACTGCATCGACGCTGATGTGATTGATAACATTATGTACCTAGTTTGGATATTATTTAAAAAATACAGTTTAATCGGAGTTTCTCTGATTCTTAATATTCTTGATATTACAAAGTGCTTGTTACCTTTATGTATTTTTAAGTTTATTTATAATATGGTTAAACGTACTTATCGATTGAAGAAAAAATCTCTTCGAAGCCATTCACGTAATGAGCACTTTGTAACAAATGAATTAAATTTTTCTATTAATATTGAATTACAAAACCATAAGGACCTCTTATAATTAACCATTGATAAGAAGGCAATTATTAACGATATTGTTATTATTTAATATATTTGATGTTTTATTTCTAATTAAGCTATCGAATCGCTATTTTGTACATATAAAAATGATAATTTTTAGATTTTATGATTATGTACAATTGTTTTAGTGTGAATAATATTATTGATATGATCTTGAGAAACAATGTTAGTTCTTCATTTGAACTTACAGGAACTAGTGTATTTATTTTGTGAATCTTCTCTGATTTTAACTCTTCTACTTCGTAGTTGGAAAGGCCAGTTCTACAAGTGCAATGTATACGATTTTTCGATGACACATATACGTAATTATAACTGATAATAAATTCATAGGGAATCTATTTAATATAATGTAAATGTTGGAAAGGTGAAGCTTAAGAAACTTACATACTTTTCTAAAAGTATGCGTAAAGTAAAGTTTGTTGCAATTTAATAGTGAAAAATAAACAGAATTTTATAAAGATGGTTTATAAACTAGACAGAGAAATTCACTTAAGAATGTAATTATTATAGTGAAACAAAAGTTACCTTCCATTTAGTAGTTGCGGTGGAATTTACTTGTTTTCTTCATTTGAACCTATGATCTATGATGAATCTAAGTAGATACGAGGACGTGTACACACACAGTATACCAAAGTTAGGAAATAAACTGATCCAGCAGTTAACCCTTCTTGCATGGAAGGTTATCATTCGGCCTCTTCAAATTATACGAGTCTCACGGAGACAGAAAAGTATTTTTATAAAATCATTGCCTAACGAAACCAATATACGTAAAAATCGAACATTAATTATTTACTTGTATTTATAAGTACTGTTAAAGCAGAGTGAGAGGGGTGGAATTGTCGGGATTCGCGTTATACGTTTTTCGATTGTAAACTATTTATTGTAAATTGTTTTTTTTTCACATAGATCGTAATTAGTGAATGTTTTAAGAACTCAGTGAGCCCGTTTCGTCTTATATATTTTTATTTGTGCTGTGTTCGTTAAGTAATGTAATGTAACAACTGTATATTGTCGATATTTTACATGGTATTTATTTATTGATTCGCTTTAGGTTCGCTATTTCACGTTGTTATTTTAAATTGGCAAAAGGTAGCAGTCTGGCTGGGATGCATTTTGTTTTGAAATTTGCTCAAATATTTGGTTTTATGTATCAATAGTATTAAGCTATGTTTGCTTGCGTATTTAACATACACTATAGTTGGCAGCGCCGTAGATAAAATCATTTTACTAAGTGCAATTTAATTAAATCCCTTGCCAGATGGAGGATTTGGTTTGTAAAATTAAAAAGGAATTAGGTTTAAAAATTTAAAATTAAGTTTCAACTGTCAGATGAACTGACTGTTCTTCAATTTCAAAATTAGGTCCGTAGAAAGATTGTGGGAATGTAATTTGATCTATTTTATTTACCATTATTTCCCAACAATTCAAAATTTATGAAATATAACTATAATTAGTAACTTAATAAGGTTAGGCGAGACGATATTGTCATAAATATATAAATACATGAAATTAATAAAGCATAATTATTGTAATTTCAGATTTTTATTGTACCTTTTGTCACCTTGATCTATGTTCTTGAGAATATAGGAAGCTAAAACAAATACCAATATATTATATATAACTATTTATATTGATTTTTTACCTACTCTATGTAACTACCTATAAACTTCATATACAAAATTTTCAAATTTAAATTGATTTATTATAAATGAAATAAACTCAATTATCTAATTTCAAGTTATTGTACTTTAATGTCTAATATAATTAAGGAAGTCTTTTTAAGTATAGAAAATAAGTATTTTATTATAACAATTATTCACACAAAGCTCATATTATGTACTTTTTGGTTCTTAAATATACAAATTGAAGGAATCTCAGACAGTAGGTACAGTACAGACTCTTCAGTCATCGCTCATCGTTATAAACAAATAGGAAAGTTAATATCCAAAATTACATCAGTATCACAACTTTTGACTAATACGAAACAAATTTAGAAAAGCATAACGACAAAATAATGATTCGCGTGTAGGCTCGGTTCCCGCCGTGTCAGTCACGCCCGATTGGACGGCCCGAATCTCAAAATTACTTTTTTGTTTCAACACGAACCTTATGTATTACTGTTTTTCACTAGGTGTGGTACACTAATGGCTATTTAATAATCCCCCTTACTACGCTGAAGGCGAATCATTATGTAAGGTGAACTAATGCGATTTTGACAAGTTCGAAATTGAGGCAATTACGGTTTTGCAGGCTTTTAAATGGCCGAGTATTTGTCTGTCCGACGTTTCAGCTGTATGATTGATGTTCCGGAAGTCATTTGGTTGATTTTTGAACTCGGTTCTCAGAATACATTACCTAAGGAGGCTTGAGCCGTTACTATATACCGTTTAAGTACAGGCCACGCTTGTGTATTTTGTTTTGGACGAAGTTTTTTTGCTATATCAATAGAAAAATAAATTATCATTTAAATATCATCATTGTAATATAATACCAAATAATACATCAAAGTCTTCATATGAAATGACCGAATTTCTGACAACATAGCATTAGTCTTGTTGCGTCGCGAATATATCTGTGAGTTGAAAGGTCAGAGTAAATTGGTCAGTCAGTCATCTCGCAATGATAGCAAGTGTGATTTATGAGCTCTCTTGTGCCATTGCACTTGATTCAGATTGGGTTCATGGCCATTCTGAGATAGTGTATTGTCATAGTGCTCAGTTTGTGATGTATAATTAGAATAAAATTGATTTTATAAATTTTAATGTTTTTAAATAGTATTAGAAATAAGGACTTAAACTTAAATTAATGTTACCTACAATTTAACTGCTGAGTAATTAATATTTACATATGAATATATTTAATAATAAATTTTATACATCTTTCAAGAATGAAAGTATTATATAGTATCTTAAAAGCGTAAACAAATTGATAAATATTAAATCATTTCCATTTTTGAATATTGACAAAAAAATAATGTCCTATAAGAAAATATTTAAAACTTCTTACTGGAAAAATATAGTATATTATACTCATATCAAGGTACATATTTCAAGGCTTTGCTTTTAAATGTTAAACATAGTAGGTACCAACCTAACGTAATTTTTTCAAGTTGTGATTGATATGTTCGAAATTGTTCAAGACAATTTACAGAAATGTTAAGAAATATCGAAGAAGTATCCCGTATATTATATTATTTAAGATCTAAACGACACTTTTATACTTGTATACTTAATTTTATACTTGTAAACTCTACATTTGTTGACTTGATTCTTAAAATAAAAAAGCTAAGAACTAAGTAACTGATACGTGTTGAAAAGTAGTTGCAATGAAGACATAAATCACGATTCACACGACCTTGCCTCATAACATTCAATTTTATTGACTGCAATAAACCAACGAAATGGTTGAATCATCAACGTATCGATAAACACCTTGTAAATATCGTCCCTCCTTTTCATGTCAGTTCAATTTGTAAAGGACAAAAAAGGACGGAAAAGACGTCTCTTCATTTTGCCGGCACGGAAAATAGTTTATGAGGGAGTTACATAGATATTTGTTTTAATCAATATTGAACTCTGTTTAAAGTTGATAAGGCTTAATATAAATTGTTGTCATTGAACTTATAGGTTTCATATAGGTCCTTAAATCGCAATAACGATTTGTTTATAGATATTTATGTGTCGGCGAACCTTTGTAAGATTTAATTTATTGCATGTTATAACATTCATTACTAAGGTGTGAGTAGAATAATTATGACATAACGAATATTATCATCTAAACATGCAAAATAATTGCAATTGGGAATTATTTCGTCGAATATTATTAATTGTTAATACCTAATCTTCTTAGTATTGTTTTAAAAGTACTTTATTTAAAAATAAAATTAAGCACTGCTCTATCTTTCTTCAATAGATATAATATCAATATTGTTATTAGTTATTACTATGGTATATTATATTATTAAACCTTATATATTATTTAAGAAGTAAGGTTAAATACCTATCTCTAATAACTACTCAGTCACAACACAATATTATAATCTTTGTAAGTAAATTTTCTATTTAGATATTCAGAAGGATTTGTGTCTTAATAATATTGGAAATTCAAAAATTGGCGCGTACGTCAACCATTTTGTTTTGGGCGGTTACCCCGCACGCCCCGCCCCGCGCTTGCCACTCCCAGGCAACGCGACTCGGACGCAGCCCAACTCATTTGTTATATTGTATACTAGGCGACACAGGTTAGATAATAGAAATATCATCATAGAGACGATATATAAAAACTGCAAAAAATTTGCTTTAATGCTTAGACTATAAGCATATATTTTGCCTAACTATTAAGTAAAATTTATACAAAAATTACCTTGTTTTCAGCTTTATTTATTATTTTTTTAATTTTATTATATAACGTCCTATCAGGAACCTAATAGGTACATCTCTTCTCAGCTCCAACTGCCACTATAACATTTATACCTACCTATATACTTTTTTATAGGAACCTAGGACCTTCCATTTTTTATAGGAACAACAATTTTTATGACACAATAATAATTTTATAGCAGAACATTTTCTAATTAATTGGAGAATGGTGAAGTCTACAGTTCAATCTATACTTTCAATCTCTATCTTATATAGAGTTGTACATTAAAATACTTTATAAAAGTTTCTTAAATATATGAAAAAGTATTAACAATACTAAATTCAATGCACAATTCGTTATCTTCTAGAGTGTATAATAAGCGATAGAATAAGATATTTTTACTAAACATAGAGCGACCCTTATTATTTTCAATTTAAGTATCTAATAAGTACCTACTTATATTAAACTTTAATTTCAAAGTAACAATAAAATAATTATATTAAATTAAATAAAACCAATAGAATACAAACTTATTATCACTGGATACAGATCGGATGAATTTGAAGATGACATCAACTGAATAAGGCCTTCTCTTTTCCATATATGGTAAGTTATGTATATCTATCTTTGTCATTATTGTTTTTTACTACCTTCATCTTTAAGTGAAACAGTAGAGGATGCTATAGAGCTTAACGAGAGGGACGTATGTATGTGGCAAGCTATACGGCAAAGTAGGTGACTACATGTAGTATCGACTTAAGCAGATTAAATTATAGATAGAACTGTAACAGACACGCTAAAAACTTATATTTTGACACAGAAAATGATAGCAAAAATGAAAAAATATTATTTTACAGCTTTATCTATTACCTATACATATTTAAAGTTCCTAGCGATTACTTTCCTTAAATAAGCATTTCAAAAATACTGTCTTAATGAATTATAACGAATGCCTTTTAAAAGACGGGCTTCATATTATCTCTCTAAATGAAACACATCTCTATAAATAGGTAAGTACGCTTCCGTATAGATCAGGATACCTAAGCATGACGTATCATGTAAGGAGACAATAAGACATAAGTAAGTACCTACGTATTAAGTAAGATTTAATTACAAGATTAAATACACGTTTCATGAAAGAAACCTAATAATTCCTATATTTTATAAGCATTTGGGTACCTAAAGGATACAATATCGGTTCGATAGTCCTATTAATTTTATTAATATTAATCAGCCACATTTAAAAAAAAACAAAGTACCGGCACGCTTACGTCGCAGTTACTACATATTTATAATCGGAAAGATTAAACAAATTAAAAAAAACTATTTAGACATAAAACTTAATAGGTATTATATACCTGACATTCTTAATATCTTTGTGGACTTAATTCTTTGAAATGGTAGTTTTTATATAAGTGCAATTATATAATCATTAAGTGAGATAACGTGTCTCGATTAATGATATTTTAATGATTTGAAACTTCATTTCTTACAGTTAACTAGTGCCGACAAAGTGTAAAAATGCTAACATTAAGTATAAAAAATGATATCAAGAAATGTGCTAAGGACTAGTATTACCGTGTCAAGTGATACATCACTAAATATACCTAGTGCTAAAAAGGAGGTTAATGTAGGAGTCCTTAGTGCCATAACACACGCTATGCCACCGGTTAACATAATTAAACACTCGTTATATTAACTTTGGTTTGTTATAGACTGTTAACTTTTAATAACTCAGCAGTTATTTGAATTTTATTTATCTTTAAAGAACTTATATAATTATTTATATCTAGGTATATGTTTAATAATTATTATAATACCTATCTATATTTAATCAAGTTAATATAAATAATAGTATTCATATGTAGAGTTATTAGAGGTATAAAAGAACTAAGTACCTAATAATCTAAAAGATTGACAAGCGTAAGTATCCATAGTATTTGACGTCCTAAACAAACAAAATACCTGATTGATATGATTTGCATATCTACCTGAAGAAATAAATAAAAATTGTAACAGTCGGTAGCTCAAAATAGCCGCCGTCGGAAATAGTCCTCGGCAGCACTAAAGGAACCCTGCTGCAACATTGTTGTTAATTACGATACATTATGCTTTGTGACGGTTAATCGTCAGTAGTCGTGAGGCTTTAAGAACAAATGCACACGTCTTTATTTTAACACTTATTTCACACACTTATTCAAATAATTTCTTTTAGGTTAAAAAATATTTTTTTAGGAAAAAAAAACACTTTATTAATTAAAAAAACCCGCTGTACATTGTATCGTTTTTCTTAAAGTAAATAACGAGATGTGTCTTACGGTACCTATTATGATTTATTCTTGAAATCGCAAGTTCAATTCTAGGGAATACCAATTAAAATAAACAAAGATAGAGAATAAGGAGTTAATGAGTTAATTACTCTTATTCCTATGCATATAAAAGAAAATTTTCTTGACTGAAGCCCTTTGAAGATAATTCGTTTCAATAGAATAGCTCTGGATAAAGCGAGGCGTTGTAATGCTTGACTATAGGGAAATGAAATTATACGTATACCTACATATTACAGAAGTAATGCTACTATAGGTTACTGATGTAAGGCTCTACATTCATATTTATTTTTCATTTTTTAGTTCTTAAAATTAATTTCCTGAAAATGAAGTGAAAAAACCGATAAATCATTGATATTATTTGAGAGCTTTTGTATCCCCACGAAATTAGGTACCAACTAGTGCCTACTGTAACTACTAAAGATTTTTATAAACATGTTTGATTTTACAAAACAGCAATAAATAACAAGTATACTTTTAGTTTTATATTTTCCATTATATAAACATTTCATACAAGCGTACAGGATGAGAAATAATATGACGAAGTGAACGTACCTGCAAGACTTTACTAACATTCGAAATACGAATACCTACTAAAAAACGCATTTGTATCTCTTACGAACACTATGCAAAATGATTACTTTAATAATTATAGATAACATAAAATAGCATTAATTTTATGTTGTTTAATATTTAGTACCTAAACGTGCTTAAACTTGTCAAAGTATTAATAAACTTAGATTGCTTTTCTGTGTTTGTCAAATAATTCCCGAAAATCTATTAAAGTTCCAGTTTAGAAAATAGCATCTAGACAAATTAAAAATAAGGTTTTTCGGTCAACCTCATACTAAATTTCCGATCTATTTTTTTAATTATAAGGTTTAGGGTCACTGAGTATAAAATCACAAAATGCTGACAGATCTAGAAGGAGCTTCAAGCGCAATCTCGAAACAAAGTTTTTGGTCGATATCTCGAAAACTATGCATTTTAGCGCAAAAGATATTAAATAATAAATAAATTAACTGTTGAATTGTATACCTATCAATTATGAAATTAAAATAAAACAAGTATATTATCAGATCCCTATCACATTTATCTAGCACTTAACAAATTGGTTACACACACAGGTACAGTATAATTAGGTGGAGAAATAAAACAAAAAATTGTTCAAGTATTTTATTAAATAATGACTCTACGGTCAATTCCCTGAAACATGAAAATTATCTAAGTTTTTAATTGTTAATTGTTATAAAATGTTATATTTCTCTTGTGAAAAAATTATGGAACTAAAGGTAAATATTTTTTAATTAAGTGCGAATGGTTTAAGAATTAACATTATTGTTAAGAAAACATACTTGATATAAATTATTTTAATAAGTTTTTCAATATACTAAGTCGTAAATAGCATTAGTTGCTGTTACCACAGATCACATAACTGTTACGCATATTCTACGTAAGTACATAACTTCTCCAAATGCATGACTATAGCAATATTACACGACATTCGTTAGTACATATAAATAAAGTTGAAGTGTCTGCTTATAATTTCAAACTAACAGTTTTTACTAAATGCATATAAAGTATTCTCGCGGAATATAGTGCGAACTCGTCATAATAGCACGCTTGTACCATGCCTTACAACAGCGAATGTCAATTTATAACTTTTGACAATTAGATAACAAGAACAGTTTATTGCAAATTTTAATGTGTCAGAGAGAGACAACGCATTTTCAGGAAAGATTTGGAAGTTACTAGAAACATTTTGAATATTCGATACTAGAATGTTCTAAATTTATGCATATAAAAAGGCCGGCAGTGTGTCGAGAGATCAGTTGACGTTCGGAGTTAAGTGAAGATTACGAAGAGATACGAAATAGTGGAAAAGTGAAGAAAAGTACAGTGAATTATTAAAAGTGGTGGATTATAGTGCTCAGAGACTAAATTAAACTAGTGCTGTGTACAGACTGCGCGTGTACATAAAGTGTAAATAAAACATCTTAAGTGCGAGAACGCTTTTAATTTCCGATCCCGAACCCGTAGTACGTAACAATTGGTGTCAGAAGTGGGATCGGAAATGCCGTTAGTACCAAGGCACGAGAAGGAAGGAGTCACTACACGCGCAATGGAAGAACAGCAAAGGGAAGATTCTGGCCCTAGCACATCGAGGGATGAGTCCGCGGCTCCACAGAGCACCACGCCAGACATGAACGCCCTTCTGCAACAAATGGCGTTCATGATGCAAGAGCAGGCTCGCCGCCAGGAGGAACAGCTGCGCGCACTCCAAGAGGGCATTCACAAGGATGTCATAGCCGCTCTTCAACAGAATACGGAAAGGGTGGAAGTCGTTGAAAGAGAAGTTGAGGAACTAAAGACAACACTCGTCACACACGGTGAAGCTTTAGACGAGCACGACTCAAAACTCTCTAAAATTGAGAAGAGGATGGATTACTTGGAAACTCGGAAATTACCGCGTGGTGCCGACATTAGCTCATCATCAGCAAAGATTTTCAAAGTCCCCTACTTCGACGGCAAATCTTCTTGGGCCGCATTCAAGATCCAGCTTGAGACGATCAAGGAGACGAGTGGTTGGACGGATGACGAAGCCCGATCTGCCCTTACCGTCGCACTTAGAGAGGAGGCTCTGAATGTATTGGAGGCGCTTTGTGCTAGCGACCCTGGCAGGAAGACCACATACAGTGAACTCCTTAACGCATTGGAGTCGCGGTATGGTGATAGTCATCTAGAGCACGTGTATAGGGCTCAAATTAAAGATCGTACACAACGAGCCAATGAAACCCTGCAGCAGTGGTCCATAGAGATTGAGAGGCTCGTACGTAAGGCATATCAATCCTCGCCATCCACCATAGAAACTATTCTTCTGCAGGCTTTTGTGGACGGGATTCGCGACTCAGAGGTACGCGCCACTGTTCGCCTAAGACACCATACGAGTCTCAAGGAAGCTGTCGCTCATGCTTTGGAAGTTGAAGCCGTGCGCCATGATACAAGAGCTTGGAAGGTGAGGGAAATAGTCACTACGGAAGGATCATCCACCCGGAGACGTATTTTTAATCCAAGATGCTACGAGTGCGGCGAGCGGGGCCATCTCAGAAGTAACTGCCCTAAAATATCGACCATTCGGAGACAGTCAGATGTGGCTGTGTCGACTTCTGACCAGCCACAGGGAAACTAATTCCAGCCAGGGCTGTGGGGTGGGCGCTGGCCGGGGGATCTTCAACCCCACAAATAGAAGTGAAGCAGACAGTGGATGGAAACACCTTAGTAATACATGGCGCAATTAATGGAGTAGCATGTAAACTGACGCTGGATACCGGAGCATCACGAACCATCATTAATAACCGAAAGCTGAAACACATTGCGGACAACAAGTTGCAAGACAGAAAGCATATCACTCTCATGACAGCCACCGGCCAGCGCGTACCTGTTTGGGGAGAAAGGAAAATTGCTATCAAAATTGGGGACAACATTTATTGGCATAAAGCAATAGTTGCAGATATCGTCGATGATTGCATCATTGGATTGGACTTTCTTCAAAATTACCAGTGTACGATTGACATGAAATATGGAGTTTTAAAGTGCAGAAATAGAGAAGTACCGATAAGTGGTGGAGCTCAGGGGAAAGTTTGTTGCTTAAAAGACACTGCTCTTCCACCAAGATCGCAGACTCTAGTACCTATCGTTTTACCCCAGAACAAGTCAGGTAGTCCATGGTCATGCGCTATCATAGAGAAGTTTGGAGATGAGAGCTCATGGATCCCAGCAAGAGTTGTAGTAGGTAAAACTTCAACATCCATGGTTCCAGTGCTGAATACCAGTGACGCTACGCAAACTATTCAGAGAGGGGAAGTTGTGGGGACTTGTGAAGAGATAGCCTGGTTAAGCAGATGTCAACAGAATGAGAAGGTGCTTAGCAAGGATAAAGAGCAAGCAATGAAACTTATAGAAGACTGCAAAGAACATCTCACAAGTTCACAGAAGACAAAAGCTGAAAATTTACTTTACCAATATTCAGATTTGTTCTCAAAACATGATGGCGATATTGGAAGAACCGGATTAGTGAAGCACAAAATTAATACTGGTGACATAGCCCCTATTCGACAACGACCAAGACGAATTCCATGGGCTAAGGAGAAAGAAGTTGACGACATGATCCAAGACATGAGAAAGAATAACATCATCGAACAATCTACTAGTCCTTGGTGTTCTCCAGTAGTACTTGTAAGGAAGAAGGATGGATCTACAAGGTTTTGCATCGATTACCGCAGACTCAACGATGTAACCAAAAAGGACAGTTATCCCCTGCCTCGAATCGACGACACCTTAGACACTCTCAGTGGCATGAAATGGTTTTCAACTCTCGACTTAAAGAGTGGCTATTGGCAAGTGGACATGGACCCCGTGGATAAGGAGAAGACTGCGTTTTCAACTGGAAAAGGGTTGTGGCAGTTTAAGGTTATGCCGTTTGGGTTATGCAATGCACCAGCTACATTCGAGAGGTTGATGGAACGTGTACTCGCTGGATTACTAGGAGCAGCCTGCCTTGTTTACCTGGATGACATAATTATTGTGGGACGTGACTTCGAAGACCATCTTAAGAAACTCGAAGCAGTACTCGATAAACTAAGGGAAGCTAATCTAAAGTTAAGTCCGAAGAAGTGCTTATTCTTTAGAAAACAAGTAAATTACCTTGGACACGTAGTTTCGGAAAACGGAGTAGAAACGGATCCTGGGAAAATCACCGCTGTGAAAGATTGGCCAACCCCTAAAGACAAGACGCAAGTGAGAGCATTTCTAGGATTGTGCTCCTACTATCGACGATTTGTGAAAGGGTTTTCTGACATCGCCAAACCACTTCATAAACTAACCGAGGAGAAGAGACCTTTCGTATGGGACAAGAATTGTGAATCGGCCTTTCAAGAACTGAAGAAACATCTTTGCCAAACTCCGATCCTTGGGTATCCAGACACAAAAGGAGAGTTTATTGTCGACACTGATGCTAGCAATATCGGTATTGGAGGTGTATTGTCCCAGCGGAAGGGTGATCAGGAGGTGGTTATCGCATATTTCAGTAAGTCACTCTCTAAACCGGAAAAGAATTATTGCGTTACTCGAAGGGAGCTACTTGCTGTAGTAAAAACCTTACAGCATTTTAAGAAATACTTGCTAGGACGCAAATTTTTGGTAAGAACTGATCACGCTGCCCTGAAATGGCTATTGGAATTCAAGGACCCCGAAGGACAGGTAGCGCGATGGATTGAACAACTTCAAGAGTTTCAGTTTGAAATTGAACATCGTAGGGGTAAAATACACAGTAACGCCGATGCCCTATCTAGAAGACCATGCGAGGAAGACTGCAAGCACTGTCACAGACAAGAAATAAAGGAACTAGAATCTATTAAAATTATTAGAACAGATTCGATAGACGAACGTTGGAGCGATGATGCCATGAAGAAAGCACAAGAAGAAGACCGAGACATACGACCGATCATGGAATGGTTAAGTAGTGGTAGGCCAAAACCTAAGTGGACTGACATAGCACAGTACAGTACCGCTACCAAGAGTTTGTGGGCACAATGGAACAGTTTGTTGTTACACAATGGAGTATTGTGCCGCAAATGGGAAACAACGCGTGGAAATGATAGCCATCTTCAATTAGTTGTACCTAAAATAAAAATATCTGAGGTTCTTCGAGCCTACCATGATGGTTCTTCTGGTGGACATTTAGGGGTAAGAAGAACGTTAACCAAGATCAAGGAGCGATTTTACTGGCTGCATTGTAGAGATGATGTTGAGGACTGGTGTCGAAAAGGCGTGCAATGTGCTTCTGTCAAAGGGCCGCAGACCAGAAGCCGAGGAGCAATGAAATTATACAACGTTGGGGCACCTTGGGAGAGAATCGCATTAGACGTAGTAGGACCATTTCCGATTACTAACTCCGGGAACCGATACATTTTAGTTGTGATGGACTATTTTACAAAATGGCCTGAGGCATTCGCCATCCCAAATCAAGAAGCAGTAACTATCGCAAATACTTTGGTAAAAGATGTGTTTTGCAGATTCGGCGTTCCGATAGAAATGCACAGTGATCAAGGAAGAAACTTTGAATCACATATATTTCAGGAAGTATGTAAAATCATGGGGGTACACAAGACTCGAACCACACCACATCATCCGCAGTCAGATGGAATGGTTGAAAGGTTTAACCAGACTTTGGAACGCCATCTAGCTAAGGTTGTGGATAAACATCAAAAGGATTGGGACGAGTATTTATCATTGTTCCTGCTTTCTTACCGGACTGCTATACACGAAAGCATTACCATAACACCTGCTTTTGCAAATTTCGGAAGAGAATTACGGCTTCCAGCGGATCTGTTAAGTGGTTGCCCGCCGGATACTCCAAGTTGCATCACCGAATATGCCAGTGAACTAAGAGCGAAGATGATTGGTGTTCATGAGCAGATACAAGATGCAGGGCTACAAGCAAGTGAACGCATGAAAACTCGTTATGACCGGAAGGCGACAGGAACGAACTTCGAGGAAGGCTCATTGGTATGGCTGCATAACCCGGTGAGACGAAAGGGTAAATCGCCAAAGCTACAACCCAGTTGGGAGGGGCCTTACAAGGTTATAACGAAAATTAACGATGTCACTTTCCGAATTCAACGTACACATAGAAGCCCGGCTAAAATCGTGCATGTGGACCGATTAGCCAAGTATCACGGCAACAACGATGCTCGAGACGAGCATGTCTTAGGAGGGGATAGTCTCGCGGAATATAGTGCGAACTCGTCATAATAGCACGCTTGTACCATGCCTTACAACAGCGAATGTCAATTTATAACTTTTGACAATTAGATAACAAGAACAGTTTATTGCAAATTTTAATGTGTCAGAGAGAGACAACGCATTTTCAGGAAAGATTTGGAAGTTACTAGAAACATTTTGAATATTCGATACTAGAATGTTCTAAATTTATGCATATAAAAAGGCCGGCAGTGTGTCGAGAGATCAGTTGACGTTCGGAGTTAAGTGAAGATTACGAAGAGATACGAAATAGTGGAAAAGTGAAGAAAAGTACAGTGAATTATTAAAAGTGGTGGATTATAGTGCTCAGAGACTAAATTAAACTAGTGCTGTGTACAGACTGCGCGTGTACATAAAGTGTAAATAAAACATCTTAAGTGCGAGAACGCTTTTAATTTCCGATCCCGAACCCGTAGTACGTAACAGTATTATACGGTACTTACATCAAAAAATCTATCTTTAAGGTTTTTGTCGGTCTGTTTGTTCAAATTGATCTTTAAAACGGCTGCACCGATTTTGACGAGACTTTCACTTGCAGATAGCTAATGTCATAAGAAGTAACTTAGGATACTTTTATTTTATTAGAAAATTGTAATAACCGATTAATTTATTTTAACTTACGCCCAGCGAAACGGGCTGGGTTTGCTAGTTATTAATATAAAACAGTATGGTTATATAGGTACTATAAAATTATATAATCATTCATATAAAAATCTATAAGTATTTTAATAATAATAAAATAATATAGACAGCAAAGTAAATAAAATAAGAAATACATATCTATTTCGTCTAAAATATTAACATAAGTTGAAGTAAAATATATTTGGTACAATTATTATGGAGGCTTTACATCCACTCAATAGTATTTAGTTCATACATAATAAGTTGCTGAAACACATTAGTGTGCTTTCCTTTGTGAAGTGAAGGTCGGTCTACATAATGTAGAGTCGGTCGTGATTAAAGTCACGTTTATTTACTTATGTCACAGTACGAACTGTACTAATGTCTCACTTTCGAATCGCAGAACAGTGGTATACATTTATGTTTGTTTATTTAAATCGTATTATGAATATGCAATTTGAAAACTCTGTTAATTGTAGGTTTTATATTTAATTACCTTTTACAACTATTTATTTCAGTATAAATATTTGTTACTCTACTACTTATTTTAATATACATTATACAGTCATTTTTAAGTGTTTAAGTAACTTACAGATGAATACAATATATTATTAATATAAAATGGTATCAATAAATATAAATTAATTAAAATTATTTATGGTTTTCTCAGAACATAATTAATAAATTTGTTTTCAATTATATAACCATTAATTTCTAATTGTTTTGATAACGTTAAAATTAATGGATCAAAGAAAAAATATTGTAATTGATAACAAAATAATAAAGTAACTTTACTGGTAATTACTTACTTAGTTTTTTTAACCTTTGAAGTTTGTATTCGGATAGCTGCTGTTATAGGGAGGTGAATATTTTTCTGTATAGTTCTACATTACGTAGATTCGGAGTTGCACCAAGATTTAAATAGTGTCGAACGTTTCCTGTTTAATATCCGTTCAGATTCGTAGTCTCACTTAGGTCTGGACGAGACTTATTAAGTGTTGGTGCTTATATGAAATACGTAGGTACTTGAATTGTATGTAAATATATACTAAGTTAATACTTAAGATATAGTACATTATGACACTGAAGTAGAGTTATTTCAACGTTCACATCTATTTTATTAGATATAACTCTAGGGAAATATTGAAAATTAAACATTTTAGGGTATCATAATATTATAAAAATGTTATACATCTGAGGGAATATAAAATTAATAATGTATGTTTAAAAAAAATAAGAAATTTTTTTTTACTTCATTTTTATATTGAACAGTCTCTTTCTATATATTTTTGTATTTTATACATTGTGTATAAATATTTTTATGTGTGTAGTTATTAAAAACAGACAGTTCATTTTTTTAAATCTACATTACTTTGAAAGGGTATGAAAAAAAATATTTTACTATTATCTATCCATACCTGCAATAATAATTATGCCTATAATATACAAAATTTAGTTTCTAAAGATAATCAGCACTGATAACCAAAACTGTTATACCTATATTTTCACCGTTATATACGCAAAGTAATTAAATATACTTATATATAATATTTTAAATATTTATTATAAATATATGTTAAATATTATAATTATATGTTAAATACTATAATATCAATAAGGAATTTTCTTTGTTGATATAAGAAATAATTCTATCTTATATACGTTGAAAGCAAGGCAGCTATTTCTAAGTTATGCGCCAAGCCCGCTGCGACCAGCGTGTGGTAATTTAATAAAGATAATCTGGCGATAAGATACACCACACCTATCTTATGTGTTCCACAAGAATATGGTGCTTTAAAATCTGCCTGAAAGTGAATATGATACCTTATTTTATTATAATACTTATATAATTCGTTGGACTACGTGAATTACTTACATAAAAAACTCACATTCCTCCAAAGAATAACATGTTATACCATATCGTATCAATTTTGGTTGCAGAGTTTGAATATAGTATAATATACATAGTAGATATGATAGAGTAAACGTACCAAAAAAAACAAAAATAAAAGGAATGTGTTAAAAAAATATAACAACGACGATCACTAAAAGCTGACTTTCGTTTAAAACTATAATAGCTGCATTTATTGTTATAAAAAACTTACCTGACTCCGATCGAAGCAGCAAAAAGATACATTACTAATTATACTATACATTTAATTGAAAATCTTTACAAAAGAACAAAGATATTGTATTTAGCTGAATTACTGAAAACTAAGAACAGTTAAAAAACACAATAACTACCATAGTTTTACAAATGGTCAGTCATAAATATGTAACGTAAACGAAAAGTTATATTGGAAATATCAAGTTTAATTAAAAGGAATTAAAAGAAAGAAAGAAAAACAAGTCAGTGTCATAAAACTAAAAAAAAATTAATGCGTTTCTGTGTAATTTGGAAATGAAAAAACCCTAAAATATGTTATGTTCTAGAAATGTTTCATATATGGTGTCACTTTCACAATTAATACGAATCTAACGACACCTTTGAAACTAAAATCCATCGAGCCACAGAGCGTGCCAAACAATTATACATATCTACCTACATACAAACTCTAAAAAAACATAACCAATACCTTCTGGCGCAGTCGAGTAATAAAATTATAGTGAAATCTGAAATCCTCAATGCTTAGATACTATTTATTTCCATCTACATGACTACCAGCCTGTATAAGACATTGGTTTTTATTTTTTATTACCTTAATTACAATGTTGTTCTATGCAGGTGTCGATTTATACTCACATTTGGTATTTGTCAATGATTACTTATCTTGCTTTTATTATTATTTATGTATAAGCGTCTGTGTGACAGGACTAGGAGGCAACTATTTTTGTTTTTATCTATTGATGTATACCGAATCAATTTAGTATATTTTTTATTCTCCGCCCTCTTCGAACTTAATAGCTAAAAATAAAAGCTTATTCGACTGGGTACTTAATATTACATCATTTTAGCCACTCGTTATATCTTGTTGCGATATCTTAGTTCCAAGTTTTTTTTGTTTCTCTTAAGAACAGTAAACATATTATAAAGTGTTACTTAAAAAGCGTTGTGCTTTATTATTTACTAAAATAATCCCATGTGACTTCATTACAAGTACCAGGCGAATAAAAGTGTAAACTGTAAAGGAGGTCGTATGGACTCCTTAAAAATAAAGTACCAAGTAATCATAAGTGTTGAGGAGTGTATCTTGTAAGAAATAACATGTGCAGGCTTTTTTTGATGACCTTCAACATATTTCAAGAGGAATATAATATGATTTCTTACAATTATGTATAAAATTAAAGAAATAACAAAACCTACTTTATGTACATTTTCAATGTAATTTTATAATTGCAAAAACTATAACAACTTAATACGGCTAAAAAATATTTTAATAGGTCATTATTTTTATTTATATGTATTGTAAAACATATTATTTATTTCTGTTTTATTGCTTACAAAATTCATTCGAAACTTAATTATTTTGTCTTCTTTACAAAATTTTCACAAGCAATGTTAGTAAACATTGCTTATTTTTTTGCATTATGATAGTTTGTACATCACAAAAGACGATTAGTAATATACGCAACTACCCTACTAAACTTTCTAGGCTGTACCTATAAGGCTTTTGTAAAATCTAGAGATGAGCAAATAGAGACATTTAATATGATAAATAATCTTTTAGTCTACGATCATCTAAAAGCTAAAATAAATTAAGTATTACAAAATAACATTTAAATCTTATTATATTATAAATGTAATAATTATAAGTAGAATAAAGTATATTATTAATGAAATGAAGTATTCAACTATTGTAAAAGTAGGTACTTCCCAGATTAGCTATGAGGCGCGGCGTGCAAAGGAACTCGTGTCTCGAGACAAAGGGCCAGATGTATGATTAATGCAGACTTCCCGCTAAGCTAACTGTGAGAGTCGCTTCATTTGGATTTATATACTAATCTTGGTGTAACTGTGTCATAAGAAATTATAAACAAATCTCTCTCTTGAATGTTTATTTAAGTGATATTTTAATCTTTATTATATGACTTAAAACATATTAATAAGGGTGTACATAAAAATTAAACATGACGTAAATACAATTTTCGTAAATCTGAGTAATTTTAACAATTTTTGATTGTAGTAAAAAATATATTATGGTTTTCTGACAAATGACCTATTTGATTGTACAATACTTTGTTACCTTTACATTTTTCATGTATAATATTTTACATGAACTACACATACGCATACCTACATATGTAAGCATATTATGATGTGAAGGTTAAAAAATACATAATATGTCATGTTTATTATTTTAAGGTTTAAATTAAATTTTTACTAATAGATTTTGATTAAAATTTTGAACGTTCTGTTCCATTCGAACGAATTAGCCAGCCAAAAGTTACTAAAACAATTAAAATGGAAGTTTCACATTGGTGAAATCTAATACATACATACATACTCTTAACGTTTGCTACATTTTTAGATAATCGCTAAATAAATACAAGTTTTCAAAAAAAAATCAAATCAACAAAATGGATTCAAATTGTCGTCACAATACCCTTTATTCACCTTAAATTACTTATTATGTAGATGATTTCATTCAATACACCTCAATTTATGATTTCCATTATAAATTGATCTGCCGGTCCCCCTCAAAGCTTTTATTTTAGGATGATATAGGTACATTCCACCTACGTTTAGAGATTTTGTTATACTGGTTTGGGTATCAAAGTTCGAGGTGAGCGGCTCCATTGTCACGTTCTATTGATTAATGTTGTAGTTTATCTACCGATATGACAACAATGGTGTCTTGCCCGAATACCTTAATACGTTTTGCCTCTAGATTTTATTTACCACTCCATATACATATATGATATGTTTGTTTATTCATATATTTTTTGGTTTGCAGGTGCTGAGACAGTCAACGATGTGTCACCTGAAAAAAAAAGAAACAGTTATTGGTATTAATCACTAAATAAAGATACTTTCATATTAGGCAGATTATATCTACATATTTACTACAGAATACACCATAAAGTTTTTATAGTGAAACACTGTTTTATATTTCCTTTCCTATCGATATTAAAATAATAAATGACTATCACTGGGAAATAAAAATTAAAAACATGCCAATGTTTATTTAATTAGAAAAGTCACGATCATGGCTACCATGTGTCATTGATAGTGCGAAGCAATTGAAATGTACTCGCATTATATTCTTACCTGTATAATACATATTGATATTTTAGGCGTATTAGTACGTGAAGCGGTGCTTAATTAATAATTCACGTTTAAACGCCTCGTGTGCAGGCAGCCTAAATGTCACTCACAAAGTGACAAATTACATTGCAACTCAGACTCATTCTATGCAAATGTTCATTCTCATGTTTTGAAGACTGATATCTCATATTGATTGATATGGATGTTTTATTGTCACTATAGAATGTAAGTTAACAATGCTCTAAGATGTGATCTTACATTGAGAAAAGAAAATATCTGGACTTGAACGTACTTTTTTATATTATATAATGATTAATATATTAAAATGGATGACTTTTATTTTAAATTTCTTTATAAATTAAAGGCTTAAGCTGCATATTTTTTCTCTAGTTGTAAGCTACATTATCTGTAATACCTACACCTATGCATTTATTTATAGTTTGATGATAGGAAGGCCAGTCCTATGACTTCAATACAAAATCAGCATTTAATGAAATAAAGCCCTATTCCGTCTTTCTTTAAGAAACAAATATAGAAATTTAAAAACAACGTAATAAGAACCAAGCTAAATAATTCATTAAGCGCTACAATTATTGTAGCACTTAATGGATTACAATTTTATTCACGAACCTTCTAAAATTAAATTAAAAGTACCAATTAACTTTCGTTTGATAGGGATCTAATGACAACACTAACGTTTATATGTTTTCTTGTTATTTAGTACTTTATCTACGATCAAAATTAATTCCACACATCACACTCTGTACATATCTAAAGGTGTCAACAAAGTTTTCATCGCGAAGGGAGAGCTCGCTGTTCAATGTCAGGTACAGGGCAGGATGCGTCTTCTAATAATAAAACATAAACTTCGTTTTTAAACTCAACTTAAGCATAAGTTTCAGTATAACATATTTTTGAAATTTAGTAGTAAAACACATTTTACTTAATTAGTTTTATTAGAGATTGTAAATTAGGTTTGATTTTTAAATTTAAAGTTCAAACTTTAATCCTTTCTTAGGTTTACGCGAATACTTGACATTATAAATGAATCTATGTTTTCGTATTTTATAGCGGATTTATTTTGATTTTTGGTTCCCCAAAACCATTTCATTTGTAATTTTCAAAACTTTAAATTCGACAAGAGTATAACTTTAAAAAGATATAAAGATTTAAATTATTTACTTATTTAACGTTTTTTGAAGTACGAATATTTTTTTACGTGTGAGTATAATTTAATTATTACAAGTCAACTATGAAGCATTGTAATATCATAACTGCTACAAATTATTATTTTTTATTAAATATTATATACAAATGCTGATCACTGTTGAGTAACTACTAGTATAAGAGAGGCAGATAAATAATAAAATTGATGTCATACGTATTGGAATCATTGTTATGTAATATATAAATAAAGATTTAATTTGCTTTGTACTAGGTATTCTATACCTAAGTAGTGCATGTGTGGTTTAATTTATGTTCACGTATTTATTTCTATTTAGTTTTAAAACTGTGCTTAGATTTAGTTATCTTAATTAAGCATTAGTTAATTATTGCCAATCTGATTGCGATGTAACTAGGTATATTATATATTGAATTTATTATACATTTGCATTATACCTACATTTACATCCAACAGTTGTCTAGTTATATCATTATCCAAATCAAACTAAAAGTCAAAGTTGACGTACACAAAATGTCAAAAAAATAGTTACCTAGTACATAATAGAAAAAAAGATACCAAAATATTAAAATATGTAAAAATAAAATGTAGGATTAAATTGTTTGTATTTTATCGGGATAATATTTTTTTTATTATACTTAGATACATGTAATTTTGAGTTTTAAAAAACTATAGTTTTCTTTTAAATGCCTTAAATAAACTTATGTCGAATAAAATATTTAAAGTGATGTGTTGCTGTCTGAATTTATGTAATTATTTCAATAGTTTTATTAGTCAGATAAGTATTATGTTAATAAAAAATATTATTCACTACCCAAATTACTAAGTAAAAACAATGAAATACCACTCTTCGTATTAAGGAATATATTTCTTTAGTAGCTTTAATTAATGTTGCTTTCAAAATTACATGTTTGGTATAAAGATGTCTCAAACCCATTAAGGTAAGTAGGTCCAAAAGAAACTAATGATTACGAGATAATGCGTAAGAAATGAACGAAGGAAGGAACGCTTTCTTACGTCCTTTCTGAAAAAGCGAAAAAAGGTTTCGTGATGGAGAAAGGAAAAAAGACCGAATTTCGTCTCAGGAGAGTAAGACTGCAAAGCCTGACTATTTACCGTAACTCAGAAGGTAATAAAACGCATTAACTCACAATCTCGTTTAGACCCAAAACTGTTGTAGTAGAGTATACTTTCCAATACATAATATATGGCTTGTATTAGATATCCTCCTTCTAAATAACAGGGACATATCCGTGACTAGTGGGACAGAGAGGTGGATATTAAAAGAAGGAGATGAAAATATGGCATTTTGATTAATACGTAGTCATTGCTCAGAGCGGGCTGTGTACCATTGCTAAGTAATGACCACTCCATAAAGACATGGTTAAGGTTAAAAGAAAATTACTTTATCAACGCCTTGTTTTAAATAAATATCCTGTTTCAGGAAATATTATTGTTGTTTCCAATACAAGAAATTGAGTTGTTCCGATGTTAAAGATTCAGCCGCTTTATTGATAGCTACACAAGTGATGTATTATTAAGTTCATTTATTTTTTAAATGTTGATAAGGTGGTGATTTTTCGTTTGAATAATGATGTCATTATTAGATACGAATGGCTATATAATTAAATTAAATGAATATGAGTTGAGCAAGTTATTTAAATGTGTATAAATCTTAATTTAAGTGTATTGAAATATAGCGTTTTTGATACGCAATCTTACCTAATCATATAGGCGTGAGAATTATTCGCGAACCAAAAATATAGCTATGTCTAATAGGTACATTAATAAACAAAAATATCGAACGAACCAATTATTATGTAAAGATAATTGTTCCTTTAAAGGAATTGCTTATTTTTGAATATGAGATTGTTATTAAGATGCACCTACAATCTACATACATAATGCCAATCTTTTGTTAGTTTAAAATCTTAAGGGTATTAAAATCGTTGGGAAATAAGAACAAAAAGCCATGGGCGATGTTAACCATGACTCTCATTGGCTAAAAAGGGTTAAGCTGTCAGATTGTATTCTACCAAAGGAATAAAAAATGTCTAAAGATAATCTGTGACAGATCCATCTTACTAAAAAAGCCGACGCTTGACTTAGATAAATATGATTATTCAGGTATTCTCAACCTTGAATTTTCGGTTCGTGTTTTAATTACTTGAATTCTCACAATGCATATCGTATGAAGGATTTTATAGATTTTTTGTTAATTTAGATTTAGATTGTGGTTTTTGTGAATCATTCGTCAGTATCATATCTTGATTTATTTATAAAATGTTTTTGCACAAAAAAATGTTTATAGTAATGACGTTATATCTCCAATGAAAGATAGTTATTGTATAAGCTTCTGTTATAAGATTTGGAATAATATGATTATTATTTATAGTAGCAAAAATGTTCTTTTAATAGACATGTTTATATTCTCGCATTGTCTTACATGACTTTATTCGTCAAGGGTTTTGTTGGAAAATCAATTATATATGGCTAGGTGAGGTCAGCAGTTAGTCGGAATGGTCTCGCCATTACCGACTAATTCCTTGCCATTTGCCTGCGGCCGCGCGATGGCGACGGTCAACCGATTGTTTGCTCACTGCAACTGATGTGGTTTTCGTATGAACCGTATTACGAAACCAGATATACATATATTCAAAGTTTAACTTTGATACGAGGACACTTATATTGTTACGCCAACGTTGTGAATATTAAATGATCTTTGATTTATTGACACCTACAAAAATGTTTAATCCTCGCTTTCCTTACGTGTGTCGCAAGGAGTATTTTGTTTGCAGCCTTTTTAACCCTCCCTTATCAGGCCAATAGTCGGATATAGTCTACCACGCTGACCAAGTGCGGGTTGGCAGATTTCACATGTCTTTCAAAAACTTGCTAGCTTCTCTCAGACATGGAGGTTTATTCACGCACTAGGTCAGCAGGGTAGACTATAGCCTGATCCCTACGAAGGCCCGTGTCTAGCAATGGGACGATGGAAAGGGCTGAATACTAAATAATATTGTTCATCAATAAATAATAAGATGTCAAATACGTAGGTTATTGATTAAGTGTAATCTCTCAAGAACTCATCAAGAAGCTTTCATCTAAATAGTTTAGTTCGGAGTTTTGTCTATTAAAATATCAATTTCAACATTACCTAGTGTGTCATGGAAAAATAATATGCTATCGCTCTCTGCTATCTCTTAATTGTTTTTATAATACTCTTTATCTTAAACCTGGGTTTAAATAGCACATACTTATACTAAAATACCAAAATATATATTTAATATTTTTTGTAATTTCGCTTTATTTACTCAGGCTATGTTTACTTTATTAGTGATTGAAATATAGACAGACTAAAAACATTTGGTCTCGAATATTCTTAAGCAACCCTTAAACCCCGTAAATGTCAAAAACCCCCGTAAAACATCATGTACCTACCTATGTATGTCAATTAAGTTTCAAGTTCAAATTCGAACTTGAACATAGAAAGTCTTCACTCTTCACTTCCCTAAGCGAAAGTAAAAACAAAAGAAAAGAAGGGCATCTAGTGGCTTCGTACCTCCATCAATCAATAACAATATTTGCTATTTTCGGTAATCTGTGTGCCCAAACTTTGCCCAAGAGGGACGTTGGTCTGCATGGGACAAAAATCGACTCTCACGGAAATTATATTGATATTCAATACACAATAAATGGCCGCTGTCAAAAACTTGCTGTTCGCTCCTACGGTCATCCCTAAGCTATCTGTGTCATTTGCTATTGGAAACGCAGCAATTGCTATTTCTTTTCACCGCCTAACAATGCCTAAGTAGGAAAGAGATAACCGTGTATAGTGGGTTTAGCGCGCCTTTGTCACAAGGACTGAACTAATTTTTCATCATACGGCCCACGACAGTTACAAATGCGCCCGAACTGTCTCCTTCTTTAATAATACTTTTTATTTTTTCAAGGGTAGTCCGCCCTCCGACAAATGAAGATTTTCATCCGCGCGGGGAAAAATTGGAAGAAGCTTAAAATGCTATTTGTTTCTAAAGCTCTTAAATGCTTTTCTAATTAAACATTACAGCTAAGAGTAAGAAAAAGAAATATTTTCTTAAATATAGAATTTTTGGTATTTTTGTGTTAAAAATTAAAAATATTATATTGTATCCATAAATGTATTTATTAATAAAGCTAATGCTTCAAATAAGAAGAAAATCAAGTACCTACTTTAAAATATGCGATACTTAATTCTACTTTCTAATTATATTCTAATTTCTTAGTTTTATTCTTAATAAATGTTGTATTTTAATTTTTATTTATATTTCCCATAACATACACATAAACTCTCAAAGGTAATATGGTATATCACAATACAAAATGTAGCACTTTGCTTAAACGATCTATCTACTGTAGGTAGGTAGGTAGGTATGTCCAAAACATTTTTGACACAACATTTTTAATATATAGTCAAAACACCCTTCGCATTATAATTCGGCACCCCAGATCAGCTCCACACCGATCAATCTCTGACGAATCTGTCATGTTCGGTTTATGAGAAAAATTGTGAGGATGCTCTTGTACCCGACCTCCCCTCGCTATGGTAAACAGTTGGGTTAGTTTATATAACGTTCATATTGGATTTATTGATAAATAATTTATGAATGTTATGTTTTTAATAGACATTTACACTATTTAAATAGTTTATATTATTTTATTTCTATTGATTTATATTGTAAATGTATATTTTTACAAGTATGATTAATAAACTGACTTACATAGATGATACAAATGATGTAACGGTTGAGTTTACGTAGAATTAATTAAAATAATCTTCTTAGTTACTTGACAACTACCTAAAATCAAGCCAGAGCTTTTTCGTCTTTTATAGCCTAATTATTATTAAAAAAGATCTATCATCTAACGTTAGTGCCTCTGAGAGCGAAACCTTAAAACGTAAACGGAGCTGTGTCAAGTACTTGTTAAGAGTGAAATTGTACTTTAGTCTGCAAGTAAAGCTGCTTGTAAGCAATAAACTAGTAAACCTTTCTAAGCCTCGGATGGACTAGGGTCGTTTGATGTCGTCAAAGGAAATAGTTACAGAAATTCTATAGGCATTTGAGGGAAATGCTTTTCTCGGCATCATTTGTCTAAGCATTGGAGGGTAAATACGACGCGGCGGTTCCCACGCTGAACCTTCCAAGACAAACTAAGTATGACTTACCACGTGAAAAACTTAACAATTACTAAAGTCCACCTTATTACTAAAGCTATAAAACCTACTTTATGGTTTAATAAGTTTTCCAAATACATCACAAGTTTGCTAAGCAATAGGTATTTCGAGACTGCGCTAATCGACTGCAAAAAATATTTGCCGATTCGGTTTCCGCTTTTTGCAACTGATAAATCGTTCTCAGAATATGTATCTCGTAATTCGGTAGTTTCCTTTTGGTTCACTAAATGAAAGCCTTAAATTGCGCCTGAAGTGCGTGTAAAAAAGCCACGTTTTATTTTATAAGAAGTTCTTATAGAATATAATATAACATTATTGATAATAAATTAGAATAATATATTATAATATAGTTAGTACCTTCTCCGAAACCAAGGTAAGGTGAATATTAGCTTCTTGTTTCTATTTCACAATTTTCGTTAATAAGGAATTTTTATACCTTCTTTAATTTTTATAGAATATAATAGAAAAGAATGTACATTTGATAGTTTTATAAAGAATAATTAAACCCAATTTTTTGTGTTCAATAACTCTGCTCTGCTGGGTGAACTAAAATTATGCAGCTCAGGAGATAATTTTGTTTTTGTTTGTCTGTTGTCACGCGGTAACCTCTAAAATTCTTATTCAAATTTGAATAGAAATATGTAGAATCAAACCATCCTTAAAGCGAGAAAATACACAAAATTGAAATTGAAGAAAGTAAAGACCTTCCTATTACAAGAAACAAGAATGTAGATTATTACAAACTCATAATAATTATATGAACATGTGAAATATTTATTTTACAATAGACATAAAAACAAAAATAATGATTTTTGGAATCTGACCAGTATATATTATAAGCTAATATCCAAAGTATATGCTTTCGTAATACTTATATCTTCTAAAACACATTAGGAGTGGGCGAGTACGGCAAATGGCGGTAGATATTGAAATTCAAATGGCCACCCGTGATTTAGTATTCATTTGACGTGATGGAGGCTTTGCCCCGGTTTAGGTTTCGCCAGGCGTCGTCTTCTCGTACATCATAGCGTGCTTCGCTTCAGATCAAGAGGCCAGAGGTATACCGAGAACACCTCTATAATAATTAATTTGTATATTACATTTTCTAAAGTTCCTAAGATATGACAACACTTCCATATAATAAACAAGGAATTATTTTATGTGTGCATCACTCATATCAAGATCATGTCACTTATTATGTAATTATTGTTTACTGGAAATAAATATTATGTAAAAAAAATACTGTGCAAATCCCTCACTGGCGTTGTAGCAATTGATGAATAAAAAC
This sequence comes from Boloria selene, assembly GCA_905231865.2. Taxonomy (NCBI): domain Eukaryota; kingdom Metazoa; phylum Arthropoda; class Insecta; order Lepidoptera; family Nymphalidae; genus Boloria; species Boloria selene. The sequence continues at coordinate 9,108,708 of HG993142.1, forward strand.
TATCAGGGTGGCACGATTACAGATTGGTGGGAAAATTTCCCCAGTTTTTATGTATTTGAATAATCATTAAAATTATTTAATATAATCAACTTAGCAAATCTTGCGCTTAAGGTCCACCAGAATATAAGAAGTAATCGGTGTATTTACTAACAAATATACAAAATAATAACAAAGCCCGTGTGTACTTTTGCTTTAAGATCTTTAATCTTTTATTTATTTTTGCAAATAAACGATTAAGATACGTCTACACTATCTAGTAATATATCTATATTAGAAAACTATATACAGTACCTACCTAGTTAATACAAAGTCTCATTTTTACTTACAAATAATAAAAATATGATCTCAGTGTATCTTTAACTCAAACGGGTTGACGGCGGCGTAATCCCAAAAGATTTCCACTTTGAGCGCGCATCGAGTCGGGTCTCCGGCGCGGGCGGTGCGGCGCTACACATTCTAAATAATAAACAGCCACCTATAGGCTCTGCTAGATAGCAAATGGACATTATCATAGGACTATCAAGTTCTTAAATAAGTAAAGACATTGAAAAGTATTGCTGATTTTAGACGCTTAGACATTTATTTATAAGTATAGAGTTTGAATTATGAAAATATTAGATTGCGCTTGAAATTTAGGTACTGTACATAAGATTATGTATGTAAGAAGTATTTGATATGAGTAATTTTGGTTTTGGATTAGAAATAGGTAGCCTTTTCAGATAATACATTTTTATTTGTAAAAACATATAACTGTATATGGTAATATATTATCACATTTATGGCAATATTTTTAAATTTCCTTATGTAGAAAATAAGCTGAGCTATGAATAAAGGAACCTAAATGAAAGACGCCATTTTAAAATATTATAATAAGGAATGTCTAACATTTAAAATATAATACTTACATATTCATCATAAGGTCAAAAACAGTGAACAAAAAAAACAAATATGCTTCAGCATAGGTGTCCAGAGACTTGTTTGCACTAAGTTTAGTCCATAACAAATGACCTAAGAAAGAAACTGCATATCCAATGTTGACCTTAGAATATGTTTACTTTCAAAATACCTCGATTAAATCGTAAAATTTGGAGTACACTGCTGATAATTTGCCTCTGTTACAAAATTTGTTTTAATATAAAACGCAATGGATACTAAATTTAGATTCACGATAGCGTTACACTGAAGTGACTCTCTGAGCTATAGTGCTGTGACCTGATGCATTCGCGCTGCGCCATTGGGCTTTCGATTGATGTCCTCACGACGGCCGACGTATTGCAATCGTTATGCACCTAATGTCAATGCGAGTCGCCACTGTTCTATCGTGCATTGAAGGAGGTATATTTCTATGTCTCTGATGCTACTGAAAAAATGCTCGAAGCGCTATTTGCAACTGTCCGAAGAATTTATTGACTCTGAATAGGCTTGCGCTCGTAGCCATATTCCTTTTATTATTCAGTACATAGCTCCCTTAAAATAGACCTATGTAAAGACTAAGAACTAATCTAAGCATATAATAAAATTTTAACAGTCGAATGTGTACATTAAATATCTTTTTGGAAAATCATATTGCAGTAGTTAATATTATTGATACGGAGGCTGAATTTAAAGTATTTTTGAATTTTTGTCTGTCTGTTCGTCTGTGTGTCTATCTGCTAGTCTGTTTATCTATGACTGAATCATGATAAAACCGTTGGAAAGATCTTAGTGAAATTAGGTTTGATGATAGCTTTTTGCCCGGGTCGAAATTTATGATAAGTAGGTAATATGCGGAAAAATATCCCGATCGCGATATAAAACCGGAGCTAGGTTGCGTCGCTAGTCTAAAATAGGATCTGATCCAAAGAAGATTTTATTAATATTAATATGTATCCTTATAATTAATGTAATTTCAAAGTTTTATTCCTTATTATTATATTAAGTTTAAGTAAGAAGACTTCGCCACCCAAATTCGGTTCGGTGATTTATTACTATCTACTTCACCTATTTACTCATCCCGAAGTTCAATCCTTTTACTAACTGATTTCGGAGTACTATGTAGGTTCAAGCGTGGTTGAACCATAAATCTGGCTTGGCGGCTCGGTCGCTTGGAAACTTTTTGAATTATTAGTTTTAATTTCCGCCTAAGATCTGCCGCCGTATCTGTCAGCCGTATACATCGGGATCGTGAAGACACAGCTTCATAGACTATATTCAACATTTATTTCACTAACTTCATTTATAGTTGCGAATTTATATAAAAATTATTGGCTTGAAATACATGTAGTTAAATCAACTGGCTGTATTTATTTGGATGAAATTTGGTGCACAAATAGTCTGGAATTCAACATAATATAAATAAATATAGTAACACATATTTCTACCCTAACCTAACCTAATAGGTACAATGTAGGTGTACATATTTTTCTTATAAGTAAGGCACGAAAGCCGAATACACCTGAGTGGACGCGATACGTAATTTCAAACACGACTTTATTACTTCGTACATTATAATAAATAAAAATACATATTTTCATCATTATAATAATTCAAAAGACTGAGAAAACAATATACTTATCACAGTAATATATATTTTCAACATTCTTAACACGCCATTAAAATTGAGTATTTTTTTAAAATGTTCTCATATTTACGAAAAGGCGGGATCGCCACTGGGCGAATGGTTGTTGACTTTATTACGGGCGAAGATCGTATTCGAGATACGTGTGTAAATAACACGCGCGAGTTAATACACTTTCGGAATAAGTCTTTAAATTGGTTTAAGATTGTACCTATGGTGATTGGCAAGGAGTTTTTATGGGTAAGTTTGCTAATTTTATTTACTGTTACGATGTATTCTGCTGATGACGCCATATGCTGTTTAAATTAAGTGGGATCCCGCTTCTTTTTATGGTAGTTCGTGTACGTTTTAATATCTGGTCTCTCTCGTATTATATGAAATTAATCGAATTTAAGAATTTAGTTTAGAAGTCCAGTTATATTTAAATATAGTGTACAATTTTAAAAGAGCGGTATGCTAAAATAGATTAAAGTATTATTAGTTGTAACTATACAAAATAGCGCACCGTGGTTTCAAATGAATTCAACGAGGCCGATTAATAAATTTGTCTAACGGGAACACAACGTTTTCAACGGAGGACATGTATGTTTACGCATTTTTCACGATATAAATAATATTTTTTCAGGTACTTTTATGCGTCCTTTCGGTTTGTTCAAGCGTATAGTCCTTTTTTCATTGGTACCTAAAAGTTTGAACTTTATTGTTTACGGGATTTATTTATATAAAATAAATAGCGTATTGCATTACATATTTTAGTAGACCACATATTGAATACCTAAATAATTACAAATGATACCAACTGTTCAAATTATGTGCCTTTTAATTGAAATTAAAACTAAAGTATAAAACTATAATTCTATTTCGGATATCATTTTTATAAAAGATACTGTTGTAGCAAATGTAGTTTTAATTATTTATCAAATTTTATTCAAATAATCTTCATACCACTAAATACTTATTAATAGTTTGTATAAAACAATTCTCTAAAGAAAAATCATTTATATCACAGCAATCATAACTAATGAGCTTTAGACAGCGCAGCATTTGAACACCTCGGGCTGCTGTACATTTTAATTAAGCTACCTCATCGAGAACGATTTAATTTAATTGCCAAATCATTAACTTACGTACAAAATATTAGCGGGCACTAGCGCAGCCGAATTAATAATGCGGCGATACAAACAAACAAATCAATGACGTGTCGTCGCGCAGGAAAAAATATGGAGACTATATTAATACATGACTATAAATTCAAGCCTGGCTTAAAATTAAGACAACAAGCCTCTTTAATCTACAATAAATGGTGGTCGTCGCTCGAGACCGGTTCCGGACGAGATGGAGGCGTAAAAGGAAAAAGAATAATCCGGTACGAAGCGGGTCCAAAATATGATAGGCATCCATAATACAACATGGCCGCTAAGCTCCTATATCGCGCTCTGTCCCTCGTGCGGACCTTATATAAGCCTATTACACTTTATTAGGCTGACCACATGTGAAGTGTTCCGCTAAGCCTAACCTTGATATCATACTCTCGATGATACAGCGTGTTCTTGGAAAGCCATACTAAATAAATTTATTTTTAATATTATTTTTGTAATGATTGTTTTTAAGAAAAAAACCTTTTCTTTTCTTACATATGCGTAATTTTGACATTATTAATCAGAAAAATCATTTTTTATATATGTGTTAATTTATTAATAAATTTAAGGAAATTGTTAATTTTTATATATTCACTTTAACACATCTAATATATAGTTATATAATGTTACTGTACTACTGTTATACCACTTTGAGCCGACTCATGATCAAGCCGCTAAACTTTAATCAGCCTGTATATAAGGTAATCCCTCCTTTGCGTCCAGCGAGCCAACCGTCGGCCGCGGCACAGCATTCCACATTATTACGAGCACCTACAAAATAAAACCGCTCCGATCTTACCTGGCCACAAATCTCAAAAAATATAAACATACCTTGTTGACATTTTCCGACACTGATACATAGATTTATGTCGTTACGAGGATATTTTTAGGCACTTTATACATCACTTCAATTAAGATCTACTTTTAACACTAATTATATTATTAAAAATATTTAGATATTATATATTTAGATTACTTAAAAAAACAATAAAAATTTTAACTTAGCTACAACATATTACAGCTCTAACAAAACTGACTAACACCTACAAGATTGGAGTTGTACTGAGGACTGTTATGAACAATTACTTTAGTACCAAGTAAAAATGAAACTGGATCTATTGTTATTTGCGAATAATATTCAAATAGCAAATCGGCAGGTGGTCATTTGTGCTATTTATCCTTATTTTCTTTAATACGTTTGAAGTCATCTGAACTGCGGTGGTCACTTTCGCTTACATTCTTGTGAATTCAGTCACACCTTAACTTTCCTTTTTATAAAAAAAATGGCATTCTATATTTTGTTTTCGCGTCTGTGGCCAGTGAACCCTTAAAGTGGTTGTAAATCAGTAAACACTTTCTTTTACGCTTAAGTTAAAAGGGTGGACAAAAGAAAGTACCTGTTACAATTTTGCACAGCCATAAATATTTTGGCTTCTAAAGTCACGTTCATCAGGTATGATGATATTTTATACTAAAAAGTACAGTTTATAATTTTACATTTTATTATTAAAATGGATCTTTAAACGCTCATTTCTGAATATTAAAAAGATATTAGGATATTAGGAGATATATGTAATGTACTTATTATGCATACTTATCAAATAAATATTCGTAAATTCCACCTTATACTCTGATGTTAATTATTAGTTTTTGATTTGAATGACTGACTGACTTGTTATTTACGCGTAATATATGTAATATAAATTGCAACCTTCGGTGAAATAAGTAGCGTTTGTTAGGTTTTTTACATAAGTCAAGTATTAGAAGGAGTTAATCTAATTCATTGCTCTATTTAATTATTTCAGAAATAATGAGAAGGGAAAACGTATGAATTTATATAATATATTATATAATACTAACTAAATACTAAGCGACTCACCCTGGCTCCACTCAGGTTTATCCTAGATTCGTTTAAACGCTTTGTATAGATTTCTCAGAAATGTGATATATTATCGGTCTTGTTCTATTATAATATACACGTATTATACATGTAGACCTTCCTCTTGAATCGCTCTGACTATTTATGAAAACCACATTAAAATCTGTTTTGTAGTTTAATAATTCTAAGCATACAGACGGCAGAGCGCGAAATTGTTAATACTATGTACTATTAAGCTCTATGTAAACGGTAGATATGTGGATATCAAAGGTTCTCTTTTATGTTATGTAAGATACCTATAAGCAAATATTTTGCTATTACCCTATTACTATAAAAAATGCAAATCCATTAAATAATTATAATATTAAATTATTGAGTATTAATAATATTATTTTAATTATATAATATTAAATTAATACTCAATAATTTAATATTACAAAAGTTTTGTAAACTTGGAATTTAATTGGCATACAAGAATGATTAAAATAAAAATAAAGAAATAGGTATCAACTTTAACCAATATGTTAACTTTATAACTTAATGACATTTTTGTATTTTTAATAATTGTATAGTATTACATTTGAGATGACTTAAAACGTAGTCTCTACCGTGACAATGATTTTCGAACTAATCAAGAGTGCTGAAAAATATCGTTTTATTTAAAACTGTTAAAATTTTGCGTAAATATATGAAAGTATTTTTAAGTTGTCTTTATTTACTATGATAATTTTAATATAACAAAATTCAAACCTCAAAGAACATCTGTTATGTTCATTAAAGGATTCCATCCGGTTTTATATTAGAAACATAAAAAAATACCTTGATAGAGTAGTCCCTTGATAAAGAAAATTTCAACATACTATTTTTAGTACTATCTTGAATATTCTTACATTCAATTTAAATGTACATAATATTATATACTAATTTACATTTACAATTCCTTCGACGGTATTATCAATCAATGATTACAAATCGCATTAATTAAATCTATTTAGACATTCTGAGATAAGTTTTATTTTAAATTTAGCTTCAGATAGAAAAGGTAATAGAAGAGAGACTACCTTAGATAAGTTTAGTTTATAGATAATTAAGAAGACTCCATACATTTTAATTTAAAATTATACAGTTATTTATCTACGCCACAAGTAGGTACTAAGAAAACTTAGTTGAGGCGTTATGGTAGAAACAACGCCTAACAAATAAATAAGAATTCGCTTTTATTATATCACTAACATAAGTATAATAAAAAAAAAGTCCTTCGACGCGTCTGTTTGTGTGTGTTCGAGATAAACTCTAAAACTACTGACCGATTTCCATGCTGTTTTAACCAATGGATAGAATTGTTCTCAAGGAAGGTTTTAGTATATTGTTTTTGATAAGTCATGTTTTTAAATATATATTTACTAGTAGAACCCTGCTTCGCTCGTGTTATATTTTAAAATAATTGACTTAAAACCTTTACTGTACCTTTCTTAATATTGTTGATTCGAGATAAAGTATTTGTATTGAACTCATCTTTAATCTATCACAAAAAGCCCATAAGGTGAGAATATCTATCACAGATGTTTACTCATATTATTAATTATCTACAGTGTCAAAATAAAATGGAAGCCTATATTTAGTAGCAGCGCATGCTTCCGACATGGATATTAATATAAATAAACTTAGTGTTTTTAAATAGCTACAAACGCCTCATACAAATAAAGCAAATTTACGTTCTTTACTTAAGTTTTATTAATTTATCTAGATTTTACACATAATATGTAACTGTCATATTATGATATAAGACATAAGTGATGTAACATGAATGGTTACGTCATTTCTACGTTTACCTACCGATCAAGTTAATATATGTCTATAAATATGAATTACTATTTTTAACATCGTGCACTGGTAGGTATATCATATTTTTTTGTTTATTTAATACTAGCTACTCGTCCTAGCTTCTCCCGGGTTAGTCTCCAGAATTAGCGCGAGCAATGCCGTGGGTTCCGCTAGTTATACATATAAACCTTCCTTTTGAATTACTCCATCTATTAAAAAGAACCGCATCAAAATCTGTTGCGTAGTTTTAAACAGACAGACTGCGGGAAGCGACTTTGTTTTATACTATGTGGTGAATTATACCGTAATTCACTTTCGTCTTTTAACGGTAACTTTTATACAATATCAAGCTTAAATGAATGTCTCTTATATCATAGAAAAGTAAAACCGTTAATGCATATCATTTACCAACATTGACCCACCATAAGGGCAACAAGAACAAAGCGTCTAATTCTATTGAAATACCATTATCTAATAACAGGGTGGACTATCCATCAACTGCTGAGCCACTTCCACATCCATTAATCAGTATCTATAAACGTATCGCCGACACTTGTGTGTCGAATTTTATAGTTTTTACTATATTAGGCTTGTGATTTAGCGCACAGCGATGTATACGCGATATACTTTTAAATTATTTTATTGTATTTATTAATATTACATTTTCTGAAAAAGTTAAAATTAAGCTCTATAATACTTGTTTTTCATATTTTAAAAGCGTTGATCTTAGTAAATCTCCGTCTAACTGTCCGATTTTTTAAAGAAAATTATGCAATTTACAATTTAGAAGTTCATAGTAATTTAATATAATTTTGTTATTAAACAATTCGTTTTTACTGAATAAAACGTCAAATTTTCAAAGTTTACAGTTTCGCAGATGCAAAATCAAACCCGAATGTTATTAACCCGCGTAAAGCGTATCTGAAGATATCTTAAACGAAGGCAAAATAGCAGCATCTCTGTAACAAAGCGACATAACAAAGCCCAAATCAGACCCAGGAAATAAGATTAGTATCTCCCATCACTATAGCGTCATGACGTGAATAATTTCACCCAATAATAAAAGGGGACTGCCATGCGGGCCTTTTCAGCTATCTACTACGGCACGCAAGTATGTCGCCGCATGCATGCCGATTGCATGTCGAATGAAAGCGTTCTCGTGTGTCGACACCCATTCATTACCATTGATCGCGCTTGCCATCACTCTACCTCTGTCCTGGCATTCTCTACCCCTGTAACAGTTGATTGTTTTATTTACAAATAAATTCACAAGGTACATATCGAATTCTAGGTTTAATTACTACTAGATATTGTCAGCTAGGCTTTAATTATTATGTATGTCTTGAAATTATATAATAAAAACGACATAGATAGTCACGGATGTTCTTATAAATAAAGTGAAATGTATATTTGTGTAATGGTGATATAGTTTTAGCACTATCTTGTAAAGGTAATCGAAAATATTACTTTTATTACCATTGATCGCGCTTGCCATCACTCTACCTCTGTCCTGGCATTCTCTACCCCTGTAACAGTTGATTGTTTTATTTACAAATAAATTCACAAGGTACATATCGAATTCTAGGTTTAATTACTACTAGATATTGTCAGCTAGGCTTTAATTATTATGTATGTCTTGAAATTATATAATAAAAACGACATAGATAGTCACGGATGTTCTTATAAATAAAGTGAAATGTATATTTGTGTAATGGTGATATAGTTTTAGCACTATCTTGTAAAGGTAATCGAAAATATTACTTTTATTACCATTGATCGCGCTTGCCATCACTCTACCTCTGTCCTGGCATTCTCTACCCCTGTAACAGTTGATTGTTTTATTTACAAATAAATTCACAAGGTACATTTCGAATTCTAGGTTTAATTACTACTAGATATTGTCAGCTACGCTTTAATTATTATGTATGTCTTGAAATTATATAAATAAAACTACAAAAATAGGCACGAATGTTCTTATAAATTAAGTGAAATGTATATTTGTGTAATGGTGATATAGTTTAAGCACTATCTTGTAAAGGTAATCGAAAATATTACTAACTACATTTTATAATTACATTATCTTCAGAAACTTATTATAGAAATGAAAGTAGATCGATTAATCTCGCTTCTTTTCTCTTGGAGTGTTTAAGTTCGCAATTAAAAGTATCCAACGACTTACGGTTTCTCGATCGGTCAAGGATGTCAGCGTAGAAGCAAAATTAAACTTACTTTAAAAAGAAGTTTCAAAGTTTCATTATTTTGAAAAAGCTTTTTGCTAACTTTGTTATTTATTTTTTCATGATATAAGATACTCTTTACATATTATTATAATTATAATGTTTAATGAGCAATTCCTCCTAAACAATAAAATTTATTTTAAGTATCCCTTAGAAACGGTTCTAACGTTTCGGATTAATTATTTTTAATAAGATAAGATTAGTAACTAGGTACTTTATGGCTGTAGGTATACCTACCTATAATCTGTGCTAAATTATAAAAAACCTACCTACTCCAAATCATACCTATACATAAAATATACTAATTAAACGTTATGAGGTAAGAAGCTCATCGTTTTCAAATTTACAAATAAATGATTGCCTGTTATAATCAAAAACCTATAAAGAACCAGTTGGAGTGAGTTCGGCTAACGTTCAACGAGTTCGTTTAATCGAAGTGGGCGTAGATCACATGCAATAATTGCGTGCAAATTATAGATTAATGATATCGATAGTTTAGTGCACCATTATTTATCTTGATTATGATTGATATGGGCTTCCTAAAATTTATTTATGTTCAAGTTCAGTGTCGTGTATTATTTTGAACTAAACAATCATAGTTTGGTTGTTATGATATGTACTAAACATCAATATTATTTTACTTCTATATAAGTATATTAAAATATGTAACCGTTTAAAAGACAGACACACTGACATTAAGAGCAAGTACATTAATGTACATATTTAGTAGAGTGACCTTTAGTATATCGATTCTAAGATAAAGTTTGAAATATAAAATAACGTTGTAGGCGGTAAATTCCGTTGCCGCTTGAGCAGGCTGATTTCTTAAATAATGTCGGTTTGTGTAGGTAGGGCATAGCAGCTGTACGCTGCTGCAATCAGTCTTATTCCGCGTGGACGGCCCCGATTAGTCAACGCCTGCTGCAGAGACAACCTCCCCTAACCTCCTCGCTGTATCGATTATTCGCAATCGATTTTGGTTTATAATATAAATTGTATTGATTAATAGGTATTTACATCATATTTTACTACTACTTCTAGTACATCTTTTCAAAGATAATTATTCTGCAGTAAAAGTTCATTTTTTTAATATTTATGCCCAAAGAATGTAAGTGTTTCTGGCAGAAATATAATTACTCGTAGGTATGTAATTACTTAAAAATTAAATAATGTTATATTATGTATTTAAACACTGTACTATTGGTATATTTCATTATTATATAATAATTTTGTAGTACATTATGTTGTTTCCAAAACTGCAAAACGTAAATATACATACATATTATAAGGTAATTCTTACATTTAAGTTAAGCTGCTACCAGACAAGTACAAATGTTTCAGGTCATGAACTGGCAATAAAAATATAATTAATAATCCGTTAAGAACATAAAAAAATCCTTCTCATATAAATAATCGATAAAATTCTCTATCATGGAGACAACTTTGGGTTAATGCATACACATGTCTTTTACAAAGAAACTGACTTCATAAGCTGCTAATAAATTATCTGATTATTGTCTAGGTGTCCCTGTCAGTAGTCATTATTGGCATTTCAATCAAAACAAGTTTTCCTATTCTTGTTATATATCTCTTCTCCTACAAACACCTCAGTTTTATCAAAATTCATTATACCTGTATTTCATCCACGCGCCTGCCTCTTATCGCGAGTTTCCTCAGCGACATTATAATGAAGAGTTTAAATTTAGGCGTAATGGTTGACCAATAAGATAAAAGCGAGAGAACTACGATTGCAAACGTTTAGGTGCTTGTAAATAAGCCGTATGTTAAGAATTGTAAGGTTTAAAATTGTAAGCTTAGCGGGATCGGCGGTTAGCGGGCTCGTAATGACGGACGCATGGACCACTGCATACAAAGCAGTCGGCTACCAGAATAAAGTTATCTCGCGATATATCCCTGAATTAATGACCAACTCGTTACTTGTGTATTGAGATGTTCAGAATATAATGATTTAGTGTCATTGAACTTTTAATTTAAATAACAGGTTGATATTTTTTTTGTATTATTTTATGTACTAATGAAGCAGTTTTGTAGATACTGCATCTATGTTGTGCATTTACCGTAACTTTTAAAATATTTTACGAAGATTTTTACAACTTGTACATATATAAATTATAAGTATTTAATATGAATCTACTTCAGAAATAAAAATCAATTTACTTTATAATAAAAAAAAAACAATGTATTACAATAATATCTAAAATCAATAATTTAATAATAAAAACGCACATAACTTTTAATTATATACGATTATATGTACTTAAACACGAGTAAGTTAATGTCATATTATTGTTATTACCTATTATGCGATAGTACTTGATGACCGATCTCTATCGCACCACACAGCGTCCTTACACTATATAATTTACTTCTAGCCAGCAATTTTATAATCGGACCGCTTAGTATCTTCATATCAAAAAACTTACCCTTTTCGCAACCCTACAATCATGGGAATTGCGGAAGACGGATAACTATAGACATCTATGGATCCAGCTATAATCTGAAATATATATAATAACATGTTTTCAACATGCAAATGAATATTTTTATGCAATGAGCTAGAGTAACTTGTTTACTCACGTACAGTTCTGCTTCATAGAAACCTAATCTGGTAACCAAATGTTCATTCAAATGCTAAGGACTTGCCCGCTATTGCGTAGTCCATTTAAAAAAATAAGTATGGTCGAGAGTTAAAATGTGCAAGGCACAAGTGGAAGTATGTAAATGAAGCGTGCGTCATAAAATGTCACATAAATCATACACACCAAGCTCCTGGCGTCGCAATTGTCCATCGCTCTTTGATATTCGTAAAATCAGGTCAGGATCACATGTGCTTCTGCTTCTTTGTTTCTCTTCATTGTGCAATCTTCCGGGATCTATTTTCTATTGTATTACAATTTGACGTAAATGTTTTTGTTGCTTTGCAAAAACCTAACAAAGAGTAAGGTTTTGTTTTTGCGATTGTTATTCGCAAAATAAAAGTAGATTTTTCTGAGGAATTATTTGCATATGCATTTTTTATAAACTTCAAAATACAATAATAACTCTTATATAAAATTCTGATTATTATAATAATTCATGCAAAAATAAACTATAATCTTATGCAGCCTAAGAGACGTGAGAATTAAAAGACGTCAAACAAAACAAATGACCGTGTCATTCCAACTATTTATTTGCAAATTTCGTGCAAAAGTAGAAAAAAGGCGAAGTGAAGGTACAAAAGTGCTCTATTCTAGTCGCCAAATGAATAATTACCTCTCACGTTGTTCCTTTCAATCTGCGCCCGGTGATCGATCAGCGTCGCGAACTCTTTCAGCTTCACCCTTGCCGCCGCCAGCTCAGGTAAGGCGCAATTAATCTGAAACATCCCAAATCAGTATTACATTAAAAACTAAATAAAAATCTCGCAGCCTGCCGTTTTTTCGCCGCTACGTTTTCTTTCCCATTCAGATTTTTTTGACAGCACGAAAAATGAGACTCATTTATTTGACTCGTACACAATGTAGGACTGTTTGAGTACGAGTATTTGCTATAAATACGTATTTTTCTTTACATCTCCTTTCTCGATGTGGGGTGAGCATTAGCCTCGGCTTCGAAGGGAATCTCACGTGTTCCCTTTGTTCGATTTCGGGACTTTGGGGGAGTGCTGATGCTTATATTCTCATGGAATCCATCAAAATAATCGCATGCTCATGTATAATGGATAGGAATGTCAACAAACTTGCCTATGATTTACGACAGTAGAAAGTATTCTTTGACACTTGTCTTTATTTTCACATGAAAGTGTATTTTACTAATACATATTATCTTAGTCTTGATATCCCATACTATTACAAATATTAAATTACTGTTCATCAATTAAAATTTTCATAATTAGGTAAAGAAATAGCAAAACTAATGTGTAAAGAACAAGATATCGTAAGTTTCACTACAAATTAAATCAAACTAACAGCTTAAACAACTAAAACAAGTGAGTGTTAAATTCGTTATGAATATTAAAACGCAGTCTCACAAAATGAACTCATTAGCACAATCATAAAAGGCAATTGTTTCTTTATACATCTTTGAATATAACCATTTGTTTATTGAAAGGCGTACGCGAGCGTGCCCCATATTTGTGTCGGTCTGACATTTGTCAAGAATCATGCTAATGGATTTTCTAAGCTTGAATTTTAAGGCTGTTCGTTATATCGCCACGGTCTCTGTTAGCTGTTCAGCCGAAACATCGTTTCTTTGTGTGATAGATCACTGAACATAAATACGCTATTGTCTATGCTCATTCGCTTGTAATTAGGTAGCACAATTTGCCCTCTTGAATCGGTAATGGGATAACGCGGTGACAAGGTAAAACAATTGCGTGGTAAATCAATTTCGTCTTCATAACTACTTTCTAATTATTATCGTGTAGTTGTAAAAAATTATTTTTATTCGAAGACGACATAAAAATGTATTTTTATTCAGAAGACTTCGAAAAATTTGTTAATTTTTGTACAGTGTCATATTTGTAAATACAATTGAGTTTTTTTAATTGTAGATTTTATCTTATCTTTATTATTGTAGAGAAACTGATATTAAAAGCTCTTTTAATTGTTAATAAATTAATAAAATGTTATAATTAATCTTAATTATTCATAAGACAACATAAGCATTCATTTTTAACGAATTGTGTACTCATTATTTCATCTCCATTCACATGTTATCAACTGGCACACCAGATGTTGCGATCCGTACTACGAAAATTCTTATTCGTGCCTAGATATCAATCAAGCTCCCAAACATTTGTACCAACCACTTGGCGATTTGTCCGAATGAAAAATTAATTTTGCCGATGATTAATATAATGGCTGGTAATAAAACGTAATTGCTGTTTTGAAGTTTTTACATCTTCTTCTTGTCTAAATTAATTTATTAGGGCGTGCAACTCTGCTCAGAATTTATGTACGCAAATAAATACAATTTTCAAAGTAAACTTGCAATGTTAACCAAATATATAAGTAATATAACTAAATTTGTAGTAAACTATGCTATACGTCAAAAGATCATCTTAATTTTTTTATAATATTGATCTTTAATAGGTATGTAAGTATTTTAAATTATATGTTAAGTACTTTACCTAAAATTATTCAAGAATATCTTCATTAAAAGATATTAAATTGAAACAATCAGGTGACAGGATGAGGCATGACATTTCGTAAAACAATGAGCGGGTCGCTTTAATAATGGAATGAAATATCTGCGGTAACAATTTATATTCTAACACTGGATTCAAGTTGACAATTTATTAATCAAACCGATTACCTCCCTAGCAAACCCTCGGCCTATTGTGAAAATATTGTCAAGCAAAACAATCCTATGAATAATTAAGGATTTAAATTTTCATACAACAAAGGCATAAAACAATAAGCGCTCTTCAAAGTGGACAAAAGCATTCTGTGAGTGGCATTTTAGGTGCTCCCTCGAAATTTTAATACGGATGGACGAGGTCCGCGCCCGATTAAGGGTGATGTATGAAGGCACTTTACTCACGAATTACTGTAAAATAATTGTGATGCAAGTGCAGTAAGTTGTGCTATTTAACATCATTTCTGTTTCAACGTTTTACACCATTACGTTATTTTGAGAGTGGAATAATTTATTTTAATTTAAAATAGTATTTAAAATATCCCAAAATTTTAAATTACAATATTATACTTAGAAGTATATTATAAGTGAATAATAATAAGGGTTATTTCTATAATATAATAAAATATTGGATAATTAAAGATTAATTATTTTCATCAAGCTTCGGAACCTCTATAACTTTCTGCAAATATATATAGATTTTAAATTAAAAATTATTTTGCCATCATAACCGTTTGTTATTTAAATTTTATCAGCACATATCTTGACCTCAATGAATTTTTACAATTCATACAAAAATCAATTAAGCATTGGTTTGGTCTACGTCTCCAACACATGTCGGCCCCCACCAGCTTTTTCCATAACGACCTGTGAGCCCCTCCCTTCTTTAGAGAGAAAGCATAATCCATCACCGTACGTCACCCCTATTTTGGTTCTTTCCATCCCTTTCTTACGCAGGGCTTAATTCTATATTCCTTATCTCGCTCCGCTAGGGGTAGTTTCTCGCTTGACGGGTGATCATTTTTCTTGTGGCGCGTTCAATCATCGCGTCACTATTCCCTTCCCTTTCACTTATAAGCTCTTTTACTAGCCTCTCGCTCGCTTTGCCCTTCCTGTCTTTCTGTGTGTCCCTTATTTTATATTAGCGGTGCGTGTTTCATTCTCTGCCGACCAAATATGGCGTCTTTTGTGTTTGATTTTGACGTTTTAATTTTTGTTAATGAAGAGATAATTTTTAACTGTGCATTCGTTTTTTTATGCTTAATTAGAATGATAAATAACAATAGATATGTTTTTTTATTATTAATAAGACTATGAATAAATAAATTGAAGTTATTAATAATTATTATCTATCAACGTACCCATTGTGTACAAAATTATATCTATGTCTAGATTTTATATTAATATTATTGTGTAATATTATATCTTGAAATTAAGATGATGAAATGGAACTATAGATTGATACATATTGTATGTGCATTATGATGCAGGTATAAAGACTTCGTCATTACTCATTAATATGGCAGGTAATAAGTAACTGAAATGTTAATGTCCCAAAATATTTATTTATTTATTTATTTATAGTATAATCGACAGTGATGTGACAGCAAAATGTTTTAAGTAACTTTCCTTTGCATAAACAATTTAATTTTAGCTTACAGTTTATTTAGTTATTATAGAAGGAGAAAATTACTATTAATAATTTGAAAACTCAGTATAAACTTAGCATTTGATGTAACAAAATAATCTTCAATCTCGCATATACTACGTGTCCGCGTGGGGGCGCCGGGAGACCGCCCGGGATCGCGGTAGATTGACTTGTCAGAATATTTGAATTTTAATCCCGACAGAAATTATATAAGCACTTGTTTATTTATTCGGGAATTCAAAGTTCGGTGCATTGTTTAAATTGAGTGAGAATGTTTGCATAACTAATTATCTTCAGTTGGAGTTAAAATTATAAATTTCGTAAATTAAATCGATGCAAATTTAAATAAAAATATATATTTGAAATAAAACATTAGCATAAAAAATCTTTTGAATTTCTTTTAGAGTTACATCCATACGTAGTTATAACCGAAGCTTTAAATAAAGCTTTTCAATAATAAATTTATTATTATGCAACATTAAGACAAAAATTACAAGAACCCCGTATCTACTTTTATATAATATTACTAAAGTAATTTAAAAGAGATATTTTCTTTTTAATCCGAGTATCGGAATGATAGTGGTCATTAATGATACAAGGTTGAGTGATACTGCCACCACAATATAAATATTCAATAGAGCACTGTATATGTTAATACAACCTCCTCATTGGGTTGTAGATGACTCTGTCGTTTTTATCTTATACGACATTTAGCTCCGGTAATTCAATTTACTCTATTTACATAATGTCGCCATCTCTGAAATAGGTGAGTATGGAAATCGTTTGGCCCCTGTTTTATCTCCTATATTCATAGATTACGAGAATATAAAACTAATATATTGGACTGTTTTGAATAAATTCTTAAATTATTTTAAATTAACTATTTTATATTATTGTTAATATTATAAATGTTTCAAAATATATCATACATGTGTAGATAATGTATAGTACATTTCAATCGTGATAGTGGCAGAACAAGACATTTCTCGTAACTACAAACAGTATAGTGGTTAAGTAAATGAGTCTCTTAATGCGTTGTGTTAGTTGGGATGTAAACACTATATAGGTAATTTTAATATTCGATGGTTGTCATCGAATTAGAACTGTTGTAATACTCTCTTAGATTTAATTATATAATATGATTGCGACTTAATTATTATAAGAAATTAATCAAATAGTAATTAATAATAAAAATCTTGAAAGAGTCGTTTAATTAATGCTTTTTCAGTGTCAACGTCGTCTTGATCTTACAAATAAAAATACATGAATAGTTTAAAATATGTTATGTACTATGAACTAAAATATAATCTTTCAATATTATGTTTTTCTTGTAAATTTATTAAGGCAAGTTTGGCAATTATTCAAAGATAAAAAGAGGATAATAGTGACTACTACCCAATATGAATAAAAAAAGACATTAATCATCGAACTGTACGTACGTATCATACTAAGTATATACTAATTCTTAATATTCTCCGTCCAGTATCTTTAAAAAAATAGGCTGTGGCTGCTGTAATAATGTATTTATTTATACCATACAATATATACTGTACAGTATTATTATTTTTCATACGAAATCAATAAAACGATATTTTGGCCTTGTAAATACTGCTTTCTTCATTGTAAATACTGATTAAAATTGTACATATTTTACATCGACATAGTACTACATTGTAATGAAGTAGCATATCTCAATGCCATAAAGAAATAATTGGAAAATTAAATTGTAGATAATGAGTCCTACATTATTTATTGCGAAGAAAAATCAGTAGGTACTCGTTCATCTTTCTCTAAAACATTTTTGCCGTTTTTCGAAGACATAGGTACGAAAAATCGATGGTAATTCGATTTTACGTTTGCTAACGTGTGCCATTAGTTCGCATCTGATCTAAGAGACGTGTAAGTGTGAATATATCATACACCATTGTCTCTGCCTACGCATTAACGCACTGAATCAAAAAAGTTTCATCACGCTATCGTATAGGAATGGAGATATCTAGAATTAATCGTGCCCGGGCATACAAAGCCGTGAAATATGGCTCGCTCGTTGTTCACAATGGCTACGTCTTCATCACGACCCTATTGTTTTTTTCTTAGGCACCACACGCGGATTGTTTCTTGAAGAGTGGAAACGTGAGCAAAGATATTTGTTAGAAGGTTTTGATGATTTACTTAGCGAGTCTTTGGATAAAAAACTAACTTTAATCTATATCTATACCTACTACATAATAAAAATCCAATGTACCGATTTAGATGAAATATAGTAAGTATAATATGAAAGTTTGAGGTACTGAATAGGAGTAGGATTTTTTGTTTTTATCTCGTATATCGTCTATTAATGAGTGAATAGGGGTTGAAATTTTGTATAATCATCTCAAGTAAGGAATAATAATATAGGTAGGTACATATAGTCTATAGTTTCTATTCGATTCTAACCTTTAAATAGTACCGAGCGATAAAGTCGCTAGTCTATTAATTAAATTAAAGAATATTATTTACCTTCAAAGTTTGGATTGGTTTGTACACTAGTAAATTAATATATTAATTATATTACACACGTTTATATAGGTATGTACATAATTACAAAGATCTGTACATACATACGTGTAAATATAGTAATTAAAATCACTCAATACAATGTAAAAATAATAACATGGAGTGTGGTTCAAAAGAACTTTCTTCATTCCATTATCAATCTATCGTGATGTCATCTGTGACACTACCATCTCTCAATTTCCTTCGCGCCAAAAAGCACCGCCTAAAGGAGTTCAAAGAAGAAACGATCAAACAACGTCCGGAAACTTGGGCTTTGAAAAAGGTCGTACAGTACTGTTTGACTACATTTTTGGATAAAAACTAAATACAATATGTAAGGTACTTGAAATCATTTTCTGTAGAAAAAAATGTAATATGATTGTTTTTTTAGTACTTTTATGTACCTAGTTAGGTATATAATATATTGTTATTTAATTTTAACCTTTTCACCTGTAAATATATTTAATGTACTTATTATGTTTAGTGTAGAGTAAATCTCAGAATATGTAAAATTCCATATAAAGTAAAATATGATGTTTTAAACATACGCCTATATAGGTATACTAGCTATTAGGTGGATAACCAAACTATCCAAAATGTAACTAACATTTGAAAACATATATTAGTTATACGTTAAAAATATTTATCAGAGTAGGTACCACATAAGCCTGTTTTTGGGATTGTTGCAGTATGTTGATACCACTGAATGATAATTTAAATTCATTCTCTCCGCCGCCCGCGCCATCATTTGGACAAATGTTACGTCATTTGTCTAAGAGACTGAGGGACGAAGCGGGGCGGTAGGCTTTACACATTTTTTCAGGAAAATAGACCTTCAGTTACCTTCGTAGAGCATATTTCAGTTTAACTATTCTTAAACAGATTCAGAAAACATCTACAAATATAAATGCACCCAATTTCAGTTCCTAACTCCTTGAGCGGAGAGTGTATTTACGTACGCTTTCATTGAAATTCATTTCGTAAGCTTCCGAAAATATTTCCTCGACGAAAAATGGAGCTTAAAAAGTATGGTTGTTGGTTGTTTTTTGATAGACAATGTGTCTTTCAATGGGAATTGAATTAAAAGTTACTGTATTTGTGCTACGTTACTAATTAATTTAATTATATATCTCGTTGTGCCCATGTTTATTCAATACACATAACCTTAATGAATGGGGTTGCCAAATACGAAAGTTTTAGGTAGTGTTTACTTTGTTACTATTGTCTACATCAATAACTAAACGCAAAGCAGCTTGAACCAAGCGGCTTTATTTACCATTCGACCTTTACCACTTTGCTTTGAATAGTAAGCCAAAATAAACATTAAACTTTAAAACTTAAATAAAAAAGCTTTGATAAAATACATTTTCCGGTCGAGAGGACAGTGAATTTCGGCGACGGCCGCAAGATTGGGTAATTTTATTTTTTATTTTATCTAATTGTGCCCGCGGTATGCCCTAGAGAGGAGGACGTGTCGCGGAGCATCTGCCCCGCTGCCCTGTGCGAAAACCAATTTCAAAAGACCCAGAAAATACACAGAGACGAAGGTTAGCAAAAGAAGTTCTGTTTTGATAGCAAAATCTAATAAATTATGAAGATTTTAAAATGTTATTTATATATTACAAAAGAATTATAGAAGAAAAATTTTGAACTTGGAACATATAACATAAAAGATACAAAAATATTTTTGTGTTAATGGGATTGAGCGTATAATATCACTGTTAAAGGCAACTAAAATTATGTTTATTCTTAACTTAAATATGTTTTTTGTGGTTCGTCAAAAAAAAGTCGTTGACGACAAGTTTTTATTAAAGTATTCTTAATATTCATAAAACCCCCTAGGCATTCCTTGAGAATTCCTATTCAATTTGTTTACAATGTCAGTTAAGGAATGTGTAATCCCGATTGTCAGACTAAAAATCTATAATTTACATATAGATACGTATCTGTATCACAAATGAGGAAAATGTTCAGAAAGGATATTCTCAACTCCGGCTCTGGCCGACAGTGGCGCCCCCCACCCGCGAGTGACATTGACGGATCGCGGGACATTAGTCATAGTCGAGACCTCAGTCCCCGCACCTCGTACCCCATACATACCCTGTTTATTTACTTTTTGTAACGGTATTGATGTTTAATTATAGAGAACGACCCTAATGCGAGACACTTTTGGTGCAATGTTTTGATAGTCATTACTTACAAAATATTTTTAAAACTTATTTTAATACGTCCTTCACACTTGGGATATTTTTTATTAACAGTTTTATTGTGAACCATTTGTCTCCTTTGTTTCATCATTAATCTTGACGCATAAAAATAAACAAAGATCCGTAAAACGTTTATAACAAAACGTAAACACATAATAATCATTTATCGCTACTGAAGACCTTTCATTCATTAATGAATGTTTGAATAATCAATCATTGTTTTGGCATCATTGCTTCAATATTATTACCTGGCGGAGGGCGTACTCCCCTTATCACGAAGCTAAGATAAATGACTTGACTCCTATCTGTTAATTAAGATTTTCGCGAGCTCTCACCTACGAGTGATGTTTGTAATTTAACTTAGATTATTTGGTGACATCAGGTATTTCATCGTGTTCTGATTTCATATTACACATACATACGCTAAATTACATACCTACTCATATTTTATAAGAAAATGTGTGTTTTCTTTTTATTTAATTTTATATGTAGGTTTTAAATATAACCTTGATTATGATAAAGTTGATAGTAAATGGTTATTTACTATGTTTCAGCTACAATTATTAACTTCTTAAAACAATTTTTAAAACTCTTTCAAATATACTTACTTAAGAGTTTTTAGAAATAAATTGGTAGAAAAATCATTACCGCTTGAGTTAACTTGAAAAGTAGTGTAAGAAATACTTGATAGTTCACTGATCGGCGATAGAGGGCGGACCCTGCTACGATTTGTCAAGAGAGCCTCATTAAGGGTCGAGTCTGGCGAATCTCAGGGGATTAAGGGCTTTTAAATACGGCCCTGGACAGTTAGAAAGTTAGACTTTATCTGTGTTTTTTGATTCGTTTTGTAATTTAAAATAGAGAAATCAAGTTCTAAAGTCTGTTAGATACTTTTAACATTTACTTAATTTATAATTCATTTCTTATTTACCCTTAATCTACATAGATAGCTACAAGATTAGGAAATAAAACGTTAGGTTGTAATGAGTGTTTTGTATAGAATTCCAGCCTCAATTCCATTTTTCCACCATTTACCTAAATGTTTCTGTAAATTACAC
Organism: Boloria selene; assembly: GCA_905231865.2. Taxonomy (NCBI): domain Eukaryota; kingdom Metazoa; phylum Arthropoda; class Insecta; order Lepidoptera; family Nymphalidae; genus Boloria; species Boloria selene. Next base: position 9,130,931 of record HG993142.1, read on the forward strand.
ATAAGCATTAAGGAGATCAGAAAATACTGTGATTATAACAACATTATCCGATGGAAAAGAACTTATCACGACCGCCAATCAGAAATGAGAACTCGAAATAAATCGATGTTACGTCCAATCATTACTCTACGTCAGGATCCAGTCAATTAAAATATCGTTAATGCATTGTAACTGTACAAAAATGAACTTTAGAAACAAATGTGTAAGCCATGTTTTACAATGATTAATATATTATATTACCTTGTGACGGTCATTATGGTAAAACGTGGCATAGTATGAAACCACGAAATCGGTTTCGGAATCCAAATAAGGCCGGAAATACAATTGCTTCGTAAAATATATGTTGGTACTACCTAAAAACAACGTTACAGTTATTAATATCGTTGGATGTTTGCTACTTACTACTAGGGTAGTATATAATATATTCTGTGGTGTAGGTAAAGCTTTTGTATTTTCTATTTTGACAGTATTAATATTTTACATAGAATAATTCAGAAACGCTCAAGAGCTGTTACGAGTAAATTATTGCTAGTAATTTTATGCTTACAAATATATTTTGCATGTCATGAACAAACTGTTCACTTTATAGGGCATATTTACTTGAGAATGGACCTACCTATATCTTTATGTTTACAAAATATATCAAACGAGGCAGATGTCTTAAAATTAATGAATTAATCAACGTTAAAGCAACCAACATTGCTGTAGCCATAATAATAATAATAAAATGACAACGTTAAATATATTAAGAAAAAATGTACTCTTTTTTTTAAATTATATACCTACTTAAAAAAAGATTAATAAAGGTAGTCCTCTACGGTAGATCTCGGGTGGTCCTATTTAATGTTCTTTTAAGTGTGAGCCGATGACAGAGAAATTTTAGACTTGAGTGCATTGTGGAGTAAACTAAGTAAATATTTAATATTAACTAGCGACTCGCCCTCGCTTCGCTCGGGCTCTTCCCTAGATTTAGCACAGGTAAAGCCGCGGGATCTGCTAGCTATGCATATAAACCTTCCTCTTGAATCACTCTATCTATTAAAAAAAACCGCATCAAAATCCGTTGCGTAGTTTTAAAGATTTAAGCGCACATAGGGATATAGGGACAGAAAAGGCGACTTTGTTTTATACTATGTAGTGATGATGATAGTGATTAGTATATTTCTCAGTTATTTTATACAAGATGAATGATTTCTTGTGTATCTTCAAATCATATATAATAATATTTAAATAATAATATTTTTGCTTGTTTTCTGCACAATCACGACAATAAGTTGATTGTATCCAATACACCTACTGTATAAAAATGTTTTGGGATTAAATATAGAGTCCATTGTCAACGATAAGCCAAAATAAATATTTCTAAGTTATATATTATGTAAATCTCACATATTATTTTTTATTTATTCTATGTCTAATTCTATAAATAATAGCTACAATCAGAAATCAAAATGTTAAGCGGATTAAAAGTAATGCAACAAAAAACGACTAAAAAGACAGTAAATTCGCACATTGTCATTCATTTTTAGCCGATTTTGAAAAATGGGACAAGGTGTTAATCACCAGCCAAATCAATAATTTATGTATTCATATATAAATATATTTACATTACTATTACTATAAAATAGTTGAGCACTATTTTTATTGTATATCCATATATACCTAATACCCAAGCCTTTTCCAGTGTTTTGATTCACTTTACACTTTACATTTCATAAATTTTAGATTCCTAAATATTAACTTCAAAAAATTTTACGTTGTATACGATAAATTACAAGTAATTCCGCACGGTGATACCTGAGTTTAGTGAAAAAACTCGAGACATAGACGTCTTGGTGCGTCGCAAATTACGGTCATCATCTTCTCATCAGAGGCGTGGTAACGTTGATGTATACGAGAGCTGGAGGGTACACGGTATTATACAATGAATAAAAATGTAGAAGCGGAGTATAAAATATACGAAGGCGATGTGTTTTTAAAACGGTCGTTATTCATATCAGAGTCCTGAAGTTAGCAATGAAACTTTAAATATTTTATTAAAAGATGATCTACCAATTTGATTAGTCTATCTTATAAGTTAATTTTTAAAAGTATCATCCTATGTTGAATTTTTATATGAGAATGTCATTTTCTAGTAAGTATTTTATGAAGTCTTGATTAACACTTTTTATGTACGATTTATTGCGAGCGAAGCCGCGGATTTCGCTAGTAAATGTATACAAAAACTTGACAAATGATATACTAAAACCTTCCTCGAGAACCACTCTTTCCATTGGTGAAAACAGCATGCATGTCGGTACAGTAATTTTAATCGCGAACAGACACACGCAGCTGAGAACTTTGTATTATAATATGTAGTGATTTTATTGCCATGTTTTACTTTTATTAAAAAATATTTACTGAAAGTTTACTCTTTGGATAAATCACGGCAAGTTAACCTACAGACTAAATGGATATTCTGTGTATGATCTTAAACTTTAAAGTTCATGCCACGAAATGAACAAATTACAAGGAAACGAAATGTTTGTACTTTAATATTACATTACATAATGTAGACACAACTTCGTAATAAAATGATCATAGTACACATTCATTACACTTTAACTTTATTATATTAACAGAAACTTGACACCTAGCATAATAGAATTGACTAGTAGTAGAGGGTACGGATTAGATACATCTTAATGGTTAGTATATATTTCTCTTAGGTGACTGATGACATATTTTTTTGTAGTAAAAAAGTGTTCTATAAGTTGACCTAGCTATTATCATATCATAAAATTTGTGTGGCACAATCGTAATGCGTTGAGACAGACAGAGAAACAGACAGTGTTTGGGTCACTTTTTGTTTATTTTATTTTTGTGTATAGGTCAATTTAAACCTTGGCATAATTCGTAGTGTTATGTATAATTTTAAATAAGCTAAAATGTTAGTTTCCATATTTAGTGTCCTATTTCGTAATAAAAACATTTTTATTCAAATCAAATATTTCCTATAGTTTTGGTGATTTTAAATACAATAATTAGTTTTATTTTATCATACACTACCTATTTTAATCATTGACGTATTCAACTATGGACTTTAAAACACTTGTTTAATAAATACTGTTTTCTCAGTATTTGCCATTTATTTAAGTGACCGTTGATTTCACGGGTCGACATTAGAAAGCCAGTGGCTGAACGGGTGACGGTAAATAATCGCTGCGCACGCGCAACGAATTGGAATGACTTATAAGCAATAGCATCTGTTCATGGTTTTTAAAGGTAGCAATGGGTGTCTGCTTTAAGACAGAATATTTTATTTTATTATTTTACTCTCAATATTTTAAAATAATCATATTGGAATATTTTTTAACATAATGATATGTGTATAAGTTCAAAGACTAAAATAATAATAGATAATATATTTAGAGTTGATGTAAATAGACGTAATAAAACTGAAAAATCGAGATTACTTAATATGCTATGGCAAGAAATCGAATTACTGACTTTATTTACTTATTAATAGCAGCCCATCGGTAGCTCAATTGATAAAAGAAAGACATGTGGAATCCGCGACTTTTCGAGGACATTAGATTTTTAATAGACTCGCCGTTGTCCAGCAGTGGGTCCAGTATAAGGGTCCATTTCATATATAAATAATAAAATATTTGTTTTAGTAACAATCCCTTACCAAATACAATACATGTTCATTTGTGTGATAATATCAATATTTTTTACAATATAATAGTGGTATAGAAAAAGAAAATTACTGAAACGAATTGAAGGTAAAAAAGTGGGTTGGGCGAGCACATCATTAGTATAAAGACGAGCCAATGGTCGTTACCTAAAAGTCATTAACGTCACTTTTACTGTAATTTGAGGTAGTGCGGAGTCACTATAAATAATATATATGCATGTTTATATAGAAGTGAGATGGTTTTTTATTATAGTAATTATGTAAAAGGATCAATTTGCGGCTAATAACAAAATTTTCCTTATACTAAGTGGATCGCATCGCTACATCCGGCAAATCAACCTAAGCTATTTATATTTAATAGCTTGTATAGTAATATGAAATTCCAATTTATTAGTGTCTCCTTTTGTCGGCTAAAATAATATCTAGAGCGCGATCCGTCAAAGATTCTACTAATGTCGTACTACATTATATGTATCATACAATTTTAAAGTAATAGATTGTTTAAAGTAGTAAAACCTTTATAAGTATTATTGGTAAAGCTACTTTATAAGCTACATCATAAGCTTTTTTACACTATCTTTTTCCAAGATATAGTAGATTTTGTTATAGGTTATAGCTCCTATACTATTAAAACGAAGCTGTAACACAACCCTCTCCAGATAAATTAAGAGACGGAATTGACAAGTCGAATATCAGTAAAGTACCTACTTAGGTACCTTCGATATCAAGAAAAGTTAATAAATGGTTTATATTTAATAATGTTATTGATAAATTATGACATGTAAAAAAATCAATAATTATCATATATTATGTAAGAACTCTATAGAAACGAATAACAAGTAAATTAAAACGTTATTGTTATATGAAGTAAAAACATTTTATGATGTTCAGGTAATAACCCCATTTTGCACATAACATAATGTTATTTAATTACACTATTATCCTCCTATACATAGAACATATTCCTTAGTATTAGTAATTTTCTATACTTACCCTCTGTGCAATTTTCTTAGCAAGACGTCTATTATCCACGCCAGCATTGTCATGCGTCGAGTTTTTATAGGCTATGCAGTGGGCTGCTCTAATTACGTATCATTATTATAATGCTTTATAATGATAGTCAATTTGTAACAGCTAGCCGGCTTTCAATGAGGTGTGGAAACAGCGTTTTGCGGTACCTACCTTTGGCAAGCTGAGATCGTCTAATTTGTAAGAGAAAGCGTCTAACGTAGTACAGTGGATATTTATGTGATATATATATCTTCTGTACTACGAACATATAAGAACATAGTAGGTAACGAGACGGTATTCAGATTTTAATATTAAAACAAAAAGTTTTGATTTATACGAGGCCTACATTTTACATAAAATTTATTTTTATGTAAGAGAGCCATGTACTCTCCACTACTTTCAGAGCCTTTATTTATTGCTGTTCTAATTTAAAGAAAATTTTTAAAGGGGCTTTCTGAATATACATACATATTCTATGTTACATTAATCAGATCTGAAATCCTGGAGAGTCATGGCATATTGTTAAGTACAAAATTTACAAAAAACAATATAAAACTTGGAATTTGGAAAATATATTCCAAATAGAATATAATAATTAGGTCTAATGTAGAATCTCATAAGTTACCGATATATTATTAGTGACGTTTTATTAAAGAAATTTAATTTAATTTTATACTTTGAACCACACACAACTGTCTCATTATTATTCATAAATTGCATTTGCGACCAGTAGTCAATATGTGGTTAAGAAATCCATTTCGATAACATTTATATGGGTATAATTTATTTCTCATTATGACAATATGGATAGGCCTATGGAACACGAAAATATTAGTTTAATGTAATCAGGTAAATGAAAAGGCTAATCAATTTTCAATCATGTTCATTTTAAGCTGACTTGATGGCTGCATTTATTTCCTTAAAATTTTAATATTATAAGATAAGTTAACTAAGTTTGATTCTTAAGAGAACCAAATAAACTTATACAAATTTTCATCTACTAAGAATATTTATTTATAAAATAAAGGACTTTAGATCTTAACTTGTTTCTATGATCCTGCAATTCCCAACAAGAAAATAAAAATCAAAATTTGTCTTATAAGAGGGATTATTATTCTTACTACTAATAAAAACGTGAAAGTGTCTTTTTGTTAGTGAGTATGTTACTTCTTCACGTACAAACGGCTTGATGATGTATGATAATTAGTACACTGATAAACTTGTGCAATAGACTAGTTGACGGTTACAGTCCCCGCAAACAGCTTTACATTTACATTACAGGCCAATAGTCGGCTGACTATTTAGTTTGATATATTTTTTTAAAACTTGATTTCGTATGTAAAAACTTTTTAGTCGGCCGTACAAAATCATTCTAATATGCGCACTTCCATACATCTCCATACTGATTAAGCAACCAACCAAACTATCGGCCGATCGAAAGTTCAATGTTTGCGGGGGCTCTTTTACGTTTAGAGACACGCCTAAGCGATAAGAAGCGTAGTCGATAGCTTAAAACAAAAGCTCATTAAATTTTATCTAAGTAAATAATTAAATTATACATCTGGTATAACGAAGTAAATCCTTATCAATTAGATTATTTATATGTCAACCCCACGTTATGCTGTTGAATAAGGTATTCTTACTAACGAGTTGACAGTGCAGTCATTAGCCAAAAAGGGGACGACCCGAAAATCCACTTAGCAAGCCGGGTATACGAAAAGACTTATCAACTGAAGCTAACGTGGGTCTGCGTTACATATAAGTAAAAATATAGAAGTTAATTGCTACTTTCTAAATTTCGCTACAAATTCTAATATTATAAAAAATATTTGAATATTTTAAAGGAAGTAAGTATAGTTAGTTTTTGGAGCTAACATATTTTACGTTTAAAGATTTCAAACTTTACCGTTTAAAAATATAAATTGGCAAATGTGTTCCAAAATAGAACAAAAATCACATTTTAGCTTAATCAGTTTAATGGATATCTAATGATTATCTAACTGGCTTCAAAATCAAAACAGTACGGTCCATTTCATAAGTAAATAACTAAATAAAACAAACGTAATTTCTCCAAAGTACTAATATATTATATAGCATATTTATTTTAATTTAAATACATTTAATACAAACTTTAGTAATATGAAAGATGTTTTGAAAATTAATAAGACGTATCTCTTCACAGCCCCCGATTGGCGATTCGATCGTTGGCGAGACATCAAAATGTAAATCGGGGAAACTTGCTGGAATAAACTACATTATGCTCGAACTGTTCAGTTTTACAGCTGAAATAACAACCCGCGTCTAGGGAGCGAGCGTGCAAACTTTTAATTGGCGTGCCATTAGGACGGGCGGGAAGCACTAAGCGATTTGTGGTGTACCGGCCTGCTCTCCCGAGCTTTTAATTCCTCTCTCACCTCTATATAGGGTTATGTAGATTACGTATTCTGACTCCAACCTGATTTCTATTTTATAGATATTAATCATGAACCAACTCAAACATTTCTGTTTGTGTTATTCTAAGTAAGATTAATGATTTTTATGTATTTAAAATCAAATTCGTTTATCCTAGTAGAATGTTGCAGCTTTCTATTACATTTAATTAGATTAAATATATATGATTTTCATCTTATAAGACATATTGGTGTTACTATCGTTGATTTTTATTTGTTTTATATGTTTTATAACAAAAGATCTTTTGTTTAATCCCAACAATGATCCGTCGATTCTACTTCTAAATAAGGCAATTATATTTAACGTTCGAACCGAAGTTTTTCTAAAACAATCCGGCGAGGGCATGTCTCCTAACGACAACTCGTTACCGCCACAAATCTCCAACATTACTATGTATTAAAACTCTTAAACTTCACTCGGTTTGCCATTTAGCTAAAACAAAAAGTTTCTTACATCACAGCGATTAAAATTCAAGTCTCGAACTTCGGGAAGTCATGAAAATATTTGAAGCAAGGACGTCTTAACCTACACGGCTTAGAATAAATTTAGCTACGTATGCTTTCATCATTTTGCATCAAAGCTTAGAAGTAAACAATAAAAATATACAGGAAACGACCATTGTATCATAAGTATATTATGGGTATTTACAGTAATATGGAAAATTAATATGAAAATAACGGAAAATCGAAAATATTTTTGTTCATAAGCCCCGACATTTTCTATTACAGATTTTCGCAAGTGGCGCTTTTTGCAGGTTTTCCATGACAACCCTTAGAGAATAGGGGTTGAAATTAGTTCAATAAAACCGGCACAGATGGCGTCTGATTTGCAGTAAAACCTGTTGCAATTATGCAATAATAGATGGCGGTAGTAGCACAGAGATGTATTTTTCATACATAAACAGGTCATTAATATTGTGTTTGCATCCAATTATTTTTATTAAAATAAATCAATTTTATATTTTTAATTGTTTTGTTTGTTAGTTTTAATATACAAATAAATAAACAGAATCACGTACAAAAGATTCTTAGGTAAGTATGATTAAAAAGTAACTTTTTATTTCAAACATTTTTGTTATTTAAAATTAACACAGAGTTCGGTATTCATAACCGGGAATTAATCTATATACCTAATTCAAATAATATGGAAACATTCCAACTAAGTATATTATTTTTTGATTCTAAACACTTTACACATTTCTCAGTACTACGTACAGTCGGTCACAATTTATCACTCAAAGGAGTTATTATTTTAAAATTAAAGTACAATTTTCAAATATAAAGAGTATAATAATATGCTTTAATTTTCTGCAACACATTTATAACCTAAAATACCATGTCATTGGCATGTTTCCCTCAACTCATAAATGTAATAAAAAAGTAATACGACTTGAAGTGCAAATTAAACGAAATTCCATTTTTTAAACGTTTCTCGACAAGTTCGGAAATGTTAAAGCGAACGCGTGAACACCGGCTGTTGGAGATTAGACACGCTAGCCGGAACAATTTTTTAATATCCCCAAACAAGGAAGGCGAGACGCTTTCTTGTTCGCATAACGTGGATACTACTTTATAATGACACCGTAGATATTTTTCTTAATTTTATACTTTAGCTCAAACAATAAGAAATGTTAATAAATTATAATCTACGAAACTCAAAATTATTCTGTAATACTTACTTACTACTAATATTTAGTTGAATATTTGATATTTAATATATATTATTGTTTTATTTGTGTTTTTGCTTCCTGGCGAATATTTTGCAGCAAATATAGCCACGATAGAGACTCTAAATACAAAAAATCTTAGTTCCATTTTTATTAACTAGCAACTTAACATCGCTTTGCTCAGGTTCGTGGGTAGGTTTAACGTTTAATATGAAAACGGTAGTGGATCCCTTGTTCTGTGAAAAACAAATGCAAATCTATCCCACAAGAACTATGTGCTACTTCACTGTAATCCATATCATGTGCTAAATTTCATCCAGTTCTTTCAGGTGCTTTAATGTGATTAACTAACAAACATCCAACCATCCAAATATCACATTATTTGTAATATTTATGGGACTTATTAGCTATTTAATTTTTCTAAACAAAGATTTTGAGCAACTTAAACAAGTGATTATATGAAACTTTTGACTGACTGACTACGACATAATAAGTATAGAATTAAATTAAAATATTTCAATTTGCTCCAATATTCACAATATATTAAAATGTCGATTCTTAAAACTTAAAGCACTTAGGAATTAAATAAAATCCACACAAAGCAAGCGTTGAAAGGACATTAACAGTGAGCGAGTTTGACAGGCACAATTCGTGTCGCGGCTGAATTACCATACACTTGACGCTTGCACTTGTCAGCCTCACCAATAACATGGTTCACTATTATTTTACTTTGCGATAATATAATATTATGAAAAGATGATAACAAGTCAAATATGTTTAAAAACACTACATTCAAAATGAGTAAACTAGTAATTATTCTATCCTTAGGCGAAAACTTTCTTGAAATTTATATAAACCTCGAGTGTATCTCAAGGTGTTAAAAAGAAAATATAATAAGTTTACAAAGATCGAAAACATTGTAAATTGTAAAAATCACAAAAAGAAAATAAGAAGATATCGTTTTTAAATATTGTAATAAGTAAAATTAGAGTGTCTGTTTTTTGTCTATCTGTCTGTTTGTTCCGGCTAACCTCTGAAACAGCTGGACCGATTTTGACGGGACTTTCACTCGCAGATAGCTAATGTTAGAAGGCGTAACTTAGGCTACTTTTTAACCGATTTCAAAAAAGGAGAAGGTAGAAATTTCATTTATTTTATCTAGCGGAACCCGTGGCTTCGCTGGAGCTAAGCCTAAGGACGTACTCGAGCGAAGCGAGCGTTTTATAATATGAGCTTTAATTCTATCGAAATAATTCAAAATTCAAATCTATATTATACAATATACACAATATTATATTATAATGGATTACTTGACAAAATTAAGTACTTATCGACTTGTACAAAAGATAAGTAGTTTGCCTTTGAACTATTAATGACAGGTCATTACTCAAAACAAACGTTAACTTAAATTTTTCCGGACAAAAGCCTTAGACGGGGAGTGGTTTCACAAACACGGATTTCCAATTAAGCCAGCACCTGATTGGCAGGTCGTTAGTCAACGTTGAGCTGAATATGGTTAAGTATATACGTTGCTCTGGCTTTCCTATATCTTTATGTTAAGACTTTAATGATAAGGTAACTACTTAAAGACATATCACTGAAATATTGTTAAATTTTGCACCTATAGACATTAATGATCGATCGCGTTTACGTAACGTAATTTTCTTGATGTATTTCTGGAGTTTCGATTTATAGTAAAAATATTTTTTATGTAATTATTTATATATGCCGAAAACAACATATAACGAAATTTAAAAGAATTTTTAATTACAAAAACTTATATTCTAAATCTGGTTTTTTAAAGTGTGCTACTAATCTTAAATATACCTACTAGGAAGTAAAACTCAAATGGGAGTACCCTGTGTAGAGGTTAACCAAAGTAGAGGTAATATAGGTATCATAAGCTATATTTTCTTTTATCCGGAGAGATCCTCCCGTAACCATGATTGCTGTAAGGCATTCGAAACATCGGGAATAAGCTAAAATAAAACTAAATAATTCAACAAAAACCCAAAAAAGTGTTAATATAAAGCGTAATTCAGAGCTATGTATCATAATCTCGTTAATTACACTATACCTACAATACAAAAAGAACTGTCTCCGAATAAAACATGATTGATGACTAGTTTCGCAGGGTAGTGAAGATATCGGGAGGAATAGAAAGAAACATTAAGTGTATTCCTATGTTGCTCCTGATATAATTTTCATAGGCACCGTCAAGGTTTCCGCAACCCCTATGACTGCTACTGAATATAAAAATGAATAGAGAAGACATTCTAAACGTTTGATTTACTTGTACCTATAACAAAGTTAAGTTACCGTAGTAATAAAGCACTTACCTATACACTAAATTATGTATTATCTTATTTATAAATTAACAAAAAAAAAACATTAATCCATTCTGTTAAATATAAGAATTCCGTGCTTTGTATAGTTAACTGTGTGATTAAAAACACTTTAAAGTCGTAATATAAAATTAAGACAAGCATATTTCTACCAACTTAATTAAATTAAGCAAACTCCAGGTGATTTTTCATTACAAATAGTATGAAGGTACAAGTAGTATTTTTCTGAAACTTAGATCTACGAATTCGTATACTACTCTTTTTCTTTTTTGTCCTGAATAAAAGTAACAAGCATGATATGGATAGGAAAAAACAGGACGATTCAATCGCGTAACCGATCAGTCTTCGTCACTCGCCGCTTGCAGATTCTATATTTATTGAGCACTTCGCCGGCAGGTGGCGTTTATAAGTGCAGGTTTTAATAAATAATATCTAATAGCTTATTTTATTCATATATGTCGTATACGAAGAAATTATAACATGTCATAAGTTATGTATGAAAAGGGAAGCTATCCCTTGCCGCGTCATTCAAAAACACAAAAGAATTAGACCTATATTTAAATATCAAGGTGCAAATTTATATTTAAGTGTAATATCTGAAATGATATCTTAATATTCGTTTAGTAAAAGTGTTGTAACATATAAAATAAATTATCATATCTTTCACAATATCGAATGCAAATCTGTGTAATTCTCATATTTTCGTGACTAATTTTATTCTGGGCTACATTTCTTAAATAATATTGTCTCGTAAATCAGTCGACCAGTGTTTTTCTTGGAGCGCTCGAGTCTGCCATGTTTTGTTTAGAATCACGCACACCCTGTCTCTGTTACTTCAGCGATTGTGATTTACTACTCTTGAATTGTTCCACCACTGTTTTAGATATTTATTTTGGCTTTAGAACAATATTTGATACACTAAAATGTAACAAAATAGACATACTAAGGTATGCAAAATTGCCTATGGCTAATTTTAAATGACAAGTTAATAAAATTTACTCTCTTATAAATAAAGCAACATTTATCATCCTTTAATCACTAGACTTTGCCACGCAATTTATATAAGCATGTATAATTTATTAAACAGCAGTTTATTCCAACTGCAAGTCAGTGCAAGTTAGATCATAGTCTTATCACAAAACTTCTTAAGCTTTCTATTTAAAACAAATGATAGGCCTCAAAGCTTTCAGCTCGGATTTAAAAGAAAAGCTCTTCTTCCTTTTATTATTTATTTTGCTAATTTGTGTTTGTTGTCATATTAAATGTGTACAAAGCATGCAGGAAAGAGGGTTTTCTAACTTTAAATTTTTTAATCATTTGGTGAATTCTTTATGATGTTAGGAAGAGTAATTATTGTTATTCTAATGGATCGCACGCGGCATTCTGAACATTCCCTATTGTAAGGAGTCCAGAATCGAAGCTCTGATTAATGATGGTGTAGTGAGGGGCTGCTAAGGAGCAACGTTTAATGCGTTGACGTCCTACAACATTTTTATTTTGGTAAAATTAACTTCGGGTATATATTTCAAGCATGGCAAATGTTAGTTTTTAGAGTTAGATAATGAGTGTATTAGAAAGGAAATTAACCATACCTACTACAACTGTGGAGGACCTTCCAAAACACGTATCTATTTATAAACTGCATAGTAGGTAGTGTATAGAGCTTAAAATGGAACTTTTTTTGATTAAGGTGATCTAAAACTTAATTACATTCTTATTAAATGGATATGGTCATTAGTCAGTGAATATTTAGACAACCGTTTCGTCAGAATGATTATACGGATAAGTGATTATATGTAGATGGAAAGTAAAAAACTTGTTTCTAAAAAAATATTCTTATACTATAAATCAATATCCATTATTATTTACCAATTAGATACAAACATCGTGTAACATCAACAAGATACATCTTATATTACGTTGTAAACACAATAATTTTTAAATTAGCATGGACTTTAGATTTATATTGTAATTTTAAGAATATAATATTTGCCTTAGCCTATAAAAATGTTATATGAATACATTATTACTATGAAGTATGCAAATGTATATGTAAACTTTCTATTTAAATTTTGTACCTACAAATAAAAAAATCAGTTTTCGTTTCAAAAATGTTCATATTTAGGTGATCATTAAGCAAGTACTCATATGGCTTCATAGTATAAAAAAGTTAAATTGTAGTGTTAAAAGTAACTTCTCTTGACATGTGCATTGTTATAAATTTCCCATGGGCCACTTATAAAAATCAGTGAGAAATACTTATTTTTCGACTAGATTTAAACGATTAGATCTTAAACGAAGTTATGGCATAAGTCAATTTTACAAATTAATTAAAAATTAATTAATATTTTACTACTTATTCAGAAACATTTTCATTACCCGTCCTACCTTACGATGTTATCGCGGCATAATGCCGCAGCGAGAGATTATAGTTGACCGGCAATGTTTGTTTGCTTAAACCAGCTTTGTGGGCTCTTACGGGACGTAGAGGACACGTAGGTGCGGATGTATTATACTGATAAGTTATAGTTAGTAACTCTATAACATTTCAGTTGATATTAATCATTACCAAAAATTATTTTATACAGTACATTCAAACTAATATGTATGTATTTATATAATTTTATAGGTACCTACCAACCAACCCCCGCTTAGCTCGGGTACTACTGTAGGCGTTTATATAGATATAAATATTTAATGCGAGTGTATCTTAAGAGGAAGACTTACGCTTTTTAATGTATCTCTGAAAGTTTAGTAAGCAATAGACATTAATAATTCTAATGACGACTCTATGGAACGACTCATTGTATTCTCAAGAATCGCAAGATTTCCTGCACTAAAAATTGACTGATTATTATTTTAAATCGCACTTTTGTGAAACACGCACATCGATTTCTTTTCCGTGTTATTATAAGAGTATGTATAGGTTAAATTTTTGTACATAAGTTACTTTTATACAATATCAAATGCCTTCTTTGTGTTGTAAATGTAGTTATATATACGTACATGTAATATGTTATTCTATGTTTCTATATTTTTCTTCTTTCAATTTAATTTGTGTTCAATCACGTAAGTGCGTCATTGGATGATTGCATATTACATATTTGCTGTTTCAGTATTTTATACAAAGTCGTCCTGTAGAAAAAAAAATACAAACTATTATATTACCTATTATTGTTAAAATAGTAAAAAGAATGGCATAAAAGACCTCCTTATCTTGTTTTGTAATTGTAAAAATTGTTTCTTTACATCTGACGTCGCCGCGACGGATGTTGATTGCCTCTGTTCTTTAACTTTATGACTTCAAAACAAGTTTTTGTCTTTAACTTTATGACATTGCAAAATAAAATAAAGGCAGGCTACGTTTTGAACTTTCGCGAAACTAACAATTGCAAATCGTAAATAGGGAACGGGTTTTTCGCTTTCACATTTTTAAATATAATTTACCTACAATAAATATTGCACGCACAGTTAAAATAAAAGTTTCAATATGTTTTTTTATCTTGTACAATACCTAAATATAAAACAGCAACAATACCTACTTTAATTACGCTTGCTATTCGACAGAAGAGTTACATTGATAAATATATAGGTGGCTATGTACTCTGTAGAAAAAGTTTTTAGTTGAACGCGCTTATCTTTGGAACTACATGTCCGATTTGAACCTTTTTAAGGATTTTATAGCCTCTTTGTCGAAATGGTTTCACACTTTTTTTCAAGAGCGGAGCATTAACACATTACTCATAAGTAAAAAAATGCAAGCAGCGGAAAATAGTAGTTTTCAAATAAAATATTAAGCGAATTGAACAAATCATTGTTATGTCCTCTTCTGACGGATGCGTCTTGTTTCGGTCTTAATATATTACCGGAAGTCAAATTTTATTGTTAAGTAAATATGTTTTGATTAAAAAATAAGTTCGGTAAACGTCGGCTTTATGTAGTTAGCAATGTCATCTTCACGGGAAATTGAAGTAGTGAAGAATCTTAAAAAGAAAAGTTAAAAATATTTAATCATCATATAAATTTAATTTAATAAACCTATCACCGACGCTCATCTTGGCGAAAAAATGTTTTACTTGGACTTGTTTCTTTTAAGTGTTTCTAACTTAGCTAGCTCTCACTAATTTTATTTATTTGTTTTTAATCATTATTCGTTAATGAAATAAAATTTAAACAATTTTAGGTATCTGAGAATAAATAAATATTATATACCTATAATAAAATAAGATAAATGGAACAATAAACAGTAAATTATAAACATATACTCTAGAAAAGCTTTACTTCGCTGTAAGTTTTAACCGGAAGGGCTTGTATCAAACATGCAGTCAATATTCTGTAGTTAAAGTACCGTTGCTACGTATGCTCCATAAATCTTCGAATTTACCACTTTAACTGTCAACGGCTGTTTAGTTGACAAAATAATGGAACTAAACAATGCCCTAAGATAATTATTCAATTGTAAGCATGCAGCGCATGAAATTCGTTTTAAAACTTACCAATAGTTTTAAAACATTTACTTATTTTTACGCTATACGTGACCAAAAAATACATTTAGAATATATCGTGAAAGCCATAAAAAAGACTACTTATTTTACGTTTGCACCTTATCTACTCTACCATATACACTTTGTTTTTACATTGATATTGATACATAATTCCTTATACACACATGTAGTTTAAATAGCAAGTTTATAAGTTAAAGGTAGCTTAATATATGCTCAGTCTTCTAATTTTAAATTAGGCTTTTGAATCAATACACTCATTAGAAATATAAATGAAACTAAACTACATATATAGAAGCTATTTATGTGAGTTTTTTAATATTTATAATTCAAATATTCTATAAGTAAAAATATTTCCAGAATTAAAAAAAATCAAGATGAGAAACAAAAATTCAAGTTAGTGCCATAAAAATTTAACATTATAAAAAAGTAAAAAAATTAAAGCAGGTAGAGCGCCCTGAATTACACGGTTTGCAGAGCGGTGTGTCAAAGAGATGGAAGCTAACTAGATGCTATATTGTTTTAGGGGCCAATAAACGAAACCATCTGTTTGTGTTGTAAATACGCCGCCTTCTGTTTTGTTGCTATCGGCAAAGCTTAATTTTTAAGAATTTCGCCAAGTTTTCTTTTAACCTTATCTTTCGTAAAAAAATCTGCCGGCAAATCCTAGAACTATGGAGTCATATCTTGTAGAGTAGTAGTCTGTGGACAAGTTACTCAAATAAGTCCTTTTGTAGGATAACATTTAAAGATAAAAATCCTTAAAATAAACCACGTATCATTTTTAGCACATGACAATAAACAATTGTTTAAATAACAAAATACGTAGGTACCTATGCCATACAGTTTATTTCTAATATATTTAAGAGAAAAATTAGTCAATACTCAAATGCTTTTAAAAAAGAAGAATTATGAATTGCTATAGAACGAATTATAGCACAGTATACCGTGACAGATGTCAGCTTTTTTCATAACGACCATAAATTGAGAAAAAGGTTCAAAGTAAACATGAAGTAAAAGACCCGCGGTAAAACCAAATACAATATTCTGAATAAGCCATCGATTGATTTCGCAAGATTAATGGTAACACATTGTCAGCGCCACAGTATGACGAAAATGTAACACGAATATGATCCTCCTAAAACCACCTTTTTCCGAGTACAAATAAGGCCGAACAAATTCATCTTTTAAATCTTTTTGAGCTGACACAGCAATGAATGGTTCGCAGTTTTTATTTCCCAATTCAAAGAACATCATTCATTATATATCTGGTATAAAGTTTCAATTTGCACAAAAATTCACTTAATATTAAGTTTAATGCAAAATTTAATATCCGATTTATATTTATATTTAAAAACAAATAAAAATTTTGATGGGTTTTCAGTACGATAAACATGATAAAAAAATTTTTGCTTCATAAAAGTAATAAAATCATAATTTTATAGGCAATAGTTTCAATTTTTTAATCTATTTTATATTTATTAGTGCAAATAGAAATTGCAATGTATTGAAAAGTACATATGATTTATTTGATATAAAGCCAGCTTTACAATAGCCATATTGTTAGTGGGTGTGCGCATGTCCAACATAACAGATGCTTGGAACTGGGAGGTGTACAAAACATCCATATGTCGATTTATACACCCGATTTTACTATTGGGCATTCAATACTGTCAACTTAGCGTGACTTGCATTACTAAGTTTAGGTATCAACTACATCATGAGTAGGCATTCCTATTTATATTGTACCTCGTTTTCCTTACTCTCTCATTCTCTACGGTGCCTTGTACTTGGTAGATAAATCAATAAAATATAGTATTTTAATGAATGCAGGACTTAAGTTAATTCCATTACGAATTTACTCAAGTCAAGCAATGATAAGCAAGAAAAAATATGAACGAGCTTTGGCTTTTGTTTTCATTTGTTATTTACATATTTATGTAATGGGTTATGTTCTTTGTTAAGCTTTTATTTATGAAATGCTACGAGTATTAAACAGTAATTTATAAATAGCGCCGACTTTGCACTCAGAAGAAAGCTTCAAAACAAATCAAAGCTTCGCTTTTACATATCATAATATTATGATGATAAGCTTCAAAATCGTTCATAAATATGAAACGTCACTAAATTTTCAGTGATATGCAGCACTATCGAACTCTTAATATACCTACAAAACTACTTTACGTACGTAACTTATTTGCAGCGCTAGTGGGTATTTACATAGGTAATATTAGTTGACAAGGTATTACAATTATATCTAAAGTTACTATAAACAAGAGTGACCAGATATATTGGTATATTACAAGAATTAATAGATTAAAATAAATATACTTTTTACTAAAATTATTCCATTGAAGTTAATTTATAAGAAACATATTTAATATGTATTAAATTAATGTTCTTACAATAAAACAATACAGCGTATGATCATCACCATTCGTTACAGTATTTAATTAATAGTTCCAAACGACATTTATAACGTCATTCGCATTTCGGGTCAGGCCGGGCGTCGCACGCGCACGCATACTGCGCTTTTGTCGCGGCCCCCGTCACAACTGTTGCTGGATGAGTTATGTACGTTCTTTGGAATGAACTATACAGGCAGTTTTAAATAAAAATATTTTATTTATCAATTTATTAATTTATTTTTTAATTTACCTCATAAAATTTTATTCGTTATATTTGAAGTATAATTGAAAAGAAATATTTTATATGAATGAATTATTTATATTATTCACGCACACTAAGTAAATTAGCAAAAGAATATTAAACTTATTTATAGTAATGTAAACCTAAAATGTACCTACTTTGAAAACAAACAAAAAATTCACACATTTATTTTACTTTAACTATACTGTATACATATTATAATTGAGTACAATTGCTATTTATAAAATACTAGCTCGCCTTAGCTTCGCTCGGTTTCGTCCCTAGATTTAGCACGAGTAAAGCCGCGGGTTCCGCTAGTAAATGTATACAAAAACTTGACAAATTATATACTAAAACTTTCCTCGAGAACCACACACATTAGTGAATACAGAATGAAAATCGGGGCAGTAGTTTTTGAGATTATCGCAAACAGACAGACAGACAGACGCGGCGGAGAACTTTGTTTTATAATGTGTAGTAATTTAAAATGAATTAAAAATCTCATTTCTTTAAAAAAAAATTGAATTTAATTGCGTAACCTACTTTATTTATTTTAAATTCAAAATACCGTCCTACTTTATTTATTTTAAATTCAAAATGTATGCCCTATATGAGCTTTTTACTATGAAAGTACTCAGTTCATGACTAAGTAATTTTATTGTTGATGTAAGTCTCGAATTCAAATATAAATACAAGTAAATGTTTTAAATATAATTAAACAAGAATTATCAACCGATATAGTATTCTATCGCTAATTCAGCACAGTGACACACATACGTGGCTTTACACTAAACCAATAATAGAATAAAATCAATCTATTCCACCCTCTTACACTCACACTAACTTAAATCAATCAATGATTTGCTTGTGCAGACGCTTACGCACACATCAAAAATATATTGGAAATATTGGTATTGTAAACATTCATAGAATTTTCGCAAAATATTCCCCCACGTGTCCGAAGTATGTCTATCTCTTTTATCGACCCTACAATGAGCGGTGTACCATAAAGCAAGAGCGAGAGATAAAATCCACTTTTACAACTCTGTAGAGGGACAATGGTAATGCTATTGTTGTAAGTACCCCAAATTTTTTTAGGTCACATAAAAGTATTACATTTGTTAGGGTCGTATTGCCTTCTGGCACTTATTGCATTTGATTCGCAGTCAAGCTAAAGGACGGATCATCGTCGCCCACGCAGATATTTTTCAGTATTGATATTTTAACAGTGTAAATAACATAGACGCAGTAAGAGTGTAGTGCTTATATTTTAGTATTTAATATGACTTCGACCACTTCGACTAATCGTGCCAGTGATATGTGGAACAATAGTGCTCAAATCAATAGTTCAAGTGCAAAGCAGCCTCATTATGGTTATCAATATCCAATGGTTTCAAATGCTTACCATTACCATAACAATTTTTACCCACAAAATGGTGATTATTCCAATGAAAATTATACAAAATTTCACGGTGTTAATAATTCGTGTCATAAAGTAGTGAAAACAGAACCCAATTGGCAAAATTATCCTATCAACTACATGAACAACAGTGATCAAGCTAACATGGATATGGTAAATAAATGGCGAGAAATTAATATGTATGCACAACAACATGAAAACTATGGTTATCAACCAGGTATGCAGTCCATAATAAATAAGCCCGCTATAGATATCAAAGGTGAAGATGTTCGTTCTATTGATTCTCCTGGTCACTGTAGTTTACCTGAAACTAGTTATGGATCACCACAGAGTAGTTCAAGCGCTATTAAAAGTGCTTCTTTGGAAGACGGAGATTCGCCAAATTTAAGAGCACTTTTAAGTAAACCTAATATGAAAAGAATGCAAACACAGTATGAAAAGTATATACAAGATAAGTTCTATACAAATGAAATGTCACAACGAGATTATAATGGAAGTGACATTGAAAATTGGGGTAAAAATAATGAAATTGCGTCATCGAACGAAGGAAATATGCAATTTCACGGTGAATATAATGTTAATTTGGATACACATACTAAAATTAAAACCAAACGCTTAGTGGGTGGAGCTCCAGTTCAAAGTGAGAGCGTCAAGTCGGTTGAGGATGGTTCAGAAAACTGTCAAGATTTGACGAGGGTCGAAGCAGGCGGGGACAATGAGGATTACACTGACAACAAAATGGCTGTTGCATCAGAAGTGCAAGGGTTTTATCCTTGGATGAAAAGTATTGGTGGTAAGTTGTTATATTAGTATAATTATAGAAAAATATTTACTAACTTTATTTGTCACACTTTTTAATGTATCTATTTCTATTTACAGGAGAGGATAAGAAGGAAGGATCTAAACGAACAAGGCAAACATATACAAGATTTCAAACGCTAGAGCTGGAAAAAGAGTTCCATTTTAACAAATACTTGTCGCGAAGACGTAGAATTGAAGTATCTCATGCTTTAGGACTTACTGAGAGACAAATTAAAATCTGGTTCCAAAATAGAAGAATGAAAGCAAAAAAAGATGGGAAACTGTCAAATTCTCCAGATCCTTATGGCGTAGAGGATATGGGTGTTACTAAAATAGCAAATATTCCCGATTATGTGGATTCAAGACCGACGCTTTCTGGCTTTCAAGACTATACAGAACCTAACTATCAACACCCTCCGTATGAAGGGGCAATGGCAAACATCGTTAATCTATCAGGGAGCGTGCATCCCAATGTAATGCCACCTTACGGCGGAATTATTCCCAAGATGTGATAATCATTGTTATCGACATAATGCTACCTATAACAAAATTTATAAGTTTTTTTAATTATTTGTTGATTATGTAAAAATGTTTTAATGTAAATATTTATTCAGAAAAATACTGCTAAGTTCTATTTTAGGCTTATAAATACTACGTATATGTAATCTTATCGTGATAACACATAATTTAAGAAATCTTTATGGACAACATATCCCTAAAAATAATCTTTCTATGTTCTATATTAAGTGTCTATAGATTTAAAAAATAATAATTATTTAATTTTAAGGGTTGATTTTTCAATCAAGCGATTAATTCAATTCTAAATAAAAATAAATCATTAACAATTTGCTAAAATGTATATATTTGCGTGAATATAATAGGCCAATTATTTAATTTTCACATGTAGTAGTTATATATAATTTACTTTTATCAATGATAATTAATTTCTGATATTAGCCCTTGAAATTAAATTTTATTTTTCTGTAAATAACCTTATAATATAAGAATAAAGTTCCTATAACTATATAAGAAAATAAGTAGATATTAATAACAATAAAAAGTTGATTATTTATTATTGATTTTACAGAACTTCTCTAGTCAATTACAAAGGCGCTATTAATAAAGAGAAGTTATTTTTCTCGTGTAAAGGTTTAATTGAAAATTGCAATAAAACTTTTAATCATAATGTACATTTTTTTATTCCCCATAATATTATAGTGAAACTGCTTATACTTGGTAGTCAGAAACTGTAACATTGAATGTCGTATTATTATGTTTATTTAATAAGTTGTTTTATTGTTATAATGATTTATCACTACACTAGCGACTCACCCTCGCTTCGCTCGAGTTCGTACCTAGTTAACTCATAGCGCGAGCGAAGCCGCGGGTTCCGCTAGTAAATGTATACAAAAACTTAACAAATTATATACCAAAACCTTCCACGAGAACCACTCTATCCATTGGTGAAAGCAGCATGAAAGTCGATGCTGTAGTTTTTGAGTTTATCGCGAACTGACAGACAGACAGACGCGACGGAGGACTTTGTTTTATACTATGTAGTCACTACACAATATAAAACAAAGTCTTGCGCCGGTACACCTAATATAAGCTTCAATTGGGTATTTATTTTTGTTGGTTTTAAGTAATAGGGATCGGCATAAGAGTTAATTTAATTAATTTATTTTATTAATATTATGTTAAAATAAAAGAATATTACTTTCATAACTAACTTCGCATTGAATTTGAACTAAAATACACTTAAGGCCTTATTCAGTGATGAGTAACCCTTTTAAAAAAAATAAGCTTAAAGCTAAATAAAGGAAGTCAACACTAGGGATTATTCTCCAGAGACTAATTGTAATGTGCAAATGTTGACGACGATTTTGACATGTTTTGACTAGCTATCGGATTTGCTTAGTAATGACGCTAATGATACCGCTACCTGTGTTGTTCCTACAGTAAATAAGCTTACTTGGGCCTTTAATACTTTGTTAGAGAAAACAGATTCTGAAACAGGTAGTAGATGAGTTTTTGTACGGTGAAAGGATTTATTTAAAATATATTAGTTTAATTTTTTTCAGAAACTATCCAATTATTTCAATAATATTTTTTGTATAATATAATATTTTTACAATAGAGTAATTTTGTAGTTTATATTTCATGTCTTAATTAAAACAAATTTACTTTAACTTATACTTAAAATATATATAACAGTATAAAGATTTTGCTTAAATTAAAGTTAGGTAAACTTTTAAAAAAGCTATGTCGTAGAGTTTGAAATGCATCGTCTCTTTTTTGCAAGAAAAAAATTTTCTGTGGTATTTGAAAGCCTGAAAATTAATCAGTTCAATCGTCTCAGATTGAACAGATTAATTTGATGTTCGCCTTTTTAACCTTTCATTGTTTTACTACGTCAATCTTTTTTAAGAGTGCCCTTTAAAATATTTTAAATATTCATAATTTCTTTTAACGTCTCTCACAATTGTTGCTAACTTCACGTTCTACCATGTGACAATACGCTAACCCTCTTTTATTATTAACAAAAGAACAAGAATAAGGGACGGTTTTATTGAAACTGTAGTTGTTAGAAAGAGAGGTAAGAAATCCTGATTTTGGGGTGCATCAAAGCGCATGCGTCGCCATTTAACCAAGATGGCTGCTAGTGTTTACTTCAAAAAGTGTTTTCATTTTATTCTCTATTAAAAAGTGATATTTAGAGCAAGAAAATAAACATATAATTAATATAATAAATTATCATGCATTTCAAAAATGGTAAGGAAATCTCTGTATTGGATTATATCTATTTCATCGCAGATATTGTTCTCTACTGTTGCCATCATCAGTGCTTTTTTAACTTACTTCAAAAATGGAGGAGGTTCTATTTTTATTATTTTTTAAATCAAGGCAGCATTTGGTAATGTAATATAGATTAAGGGTTTTAGATTCGAATTCTTACGCTCAGTATACTTTTATTCGTTGAATAGTCGTTTGAATGGCAGCTCTAATTAATCCTTACGTCGAACGAGGTGCGCTGGAAGTTGATCAAAAGAAACCTTCTAATGGATATTTGAATGCCACGATTTACCTCTGGAATCCTGTTTAAAACCTTAACGCTTGCTTGAAGAAATATGTTTACCAATTCATAATGTACTTGCATTTACCCGCGGCTCTACTCGCGTAGATATATTGTTTATATACGAGAGTTCCGCTGCTAACAATCATAACAAGAAATTACTCCTAGATAGCCTTTCTCAATATTCTATACATCTATAAGTATATAAATAAAATTGAAGTTTCTATTTGTAATTTCACATTAACAGCTTTTCAATAAAAGCATAGCATGAGAGTATATATTATGGTACTAACATGAAAAAATCAATTATAAATATTTTTGTCTATATGTGTGTTTGTTTCGTCTAATCTTTGAAACGACTTTTACTTGCAGATAGCTAATGTTATAAGCAGTAACTTAGGCTTAAATTTTATTTTAGAAATTTTATATATTTTAACTAGTAGAACCCGCGACATTGCTCGCGCTAAATCTAGGGATGAACCGTATGTAGTGAAGCGAGGGTGAGTCGCAGTTGTTGTTTGTAAAAAATATCAACCACCAATATATTTTTTTTATTAAAATATATTATATTCCTTAAATCTCGTGATATTATGTAGGTTTCATTTTTATTATTATTTTTGATATATTCATAGTCGAATTACAAAGCAAATTATATATAAATATACTATTATATTTTAACGATCGTACTCAATGTAATAAAGGTAAATTACTATCGTAGGTTTGTAGTAATAAAATTAAAAATAAACCGTACAAAGTATTTTAATCATATTAAGTACATATAGAATTATTGTATATCCAAGATGCAATTATAATACCTTTTTCGTTTTATCTATATTATGAGAGCAACAGATGTTAGCTTACGTCTGATCTCATACACGATCAAAGCGTTAGCTTATCGACGCTATAAATTACGTCATAATTATGATAAGTAACGAGGTATTTAATTTGAAAGCGCTACAATGGAACTTAATTGCTAGAAATTATCTTAATACTAATTAAGTTGATTAAATTTGATTGATAAACGTATTAATATTATTTGCCACTGCCATATATTTTACATGATTTAAATTGTTAACATTGCAAATATCAATCAACTTTTTTAAGTAAAAGAGCGTACATTTAGCATTACCTATATCTACGACCACCGGACGCAGAACTAATGTCCAGTACATTACTTAATGGCTGCATGGGAAGTTTACGGGTTCGATTCTTGCATATGTTTATTTCTATATATAGTAAGTATTATATTATTCTAATTTAGGTTAATATGAAGGTTTCGAGACTAGTAGAGGTCGAAGATATGTACTTCTTAACTTAGACATATTACATATTTCTATCAAGGGCTAGTAGTATAAATATAAATATTCACCTAATATCAATAGATACAATTTCAAATGAATTGTAGTAACAAGTATGTAGGTACACAGCAGTAAATGTGGCTAAGTTCTACATGAAACCCAATTTCAGGCAATTTCGATACTAGTTAACAGTTTTATTTTTAACCACTATAAAAAATAAGGTGTAAGTATTTTGCCAAACCATAAAAAAATTGGTGTACAAATAAAAAATCTGGAGAACGCTACCCGTATAACCTAGAGGAATAAAAAAATGCGTACGACCTATTCTCAGACCTACCAAATATATACAAAAAATCATGAAAATCGGTCAAGCCGTTTCAGAGGAGTTCAATAACAAACACTGTAACACGTTGTTCTTATATATTTAAAAAAATAAAGTTCTATAGTTTTTTAATTAATTATAATTAATTAATTAAATTTAATTTTAATCTTTGAAAGTTAAACAAGTAAGCGTTATGTATGTAGCATAGAAAGAACCTAATAAAAATTCCATGTCAATCCTCTGTTTAAAATGTTCTATACTTCTTGCACTTCTTTTATTTTAAGCACGTCTTGTAGAACTTGGCACTTAGATCACAAATCTTTTTTATTTAAATTTACAACAAAAAAAATTATTACGTATGTTTAGAAACAATATATTAAATTATGTATTAATACATAATAAATTTCTCTTAGAAGTATATAATATACAAAAGTGTGTATCTGTGACTGTGATATACTTCTACGATTTTATCAAATATAAATTTATATAATTATTGGTGACTGCCTTTAAAGTGAGCATGAAGATATTTCACTTTAACGTACTATTTTTATATTTATTTTGTTAACTTTCTGCTTCCTTAGGTATACCTATACATTAAATGAATAAAAACATTTTTGAAGAATTTCAGTGTATTTTTATTTTAATTTTAGAATAATAGTGTGGAATGCTTTAAGCTCTTTTTGCTATGTTCGTACAAAATGACTAAACTAACATGGAAGTTACTTCAGCACATAGTATGTATTTTGAATTTACTCAAATTAAGTAACAAGCACCTAGGACTCATTTAATAAAGAGCTTTTTATAAGTGCGATTTGTCTTGGTCACGTATTAAACCTTGTACAAAACTAACTAATCTATAACTTTCCTCATCAGAAAAGTGATCTTTATGGGAAGAATAACAACTGACACAGAAAGTAAGCACTCAGGTATATCGTATCGTACGTAATGGAATCCGTACCGTCCACGTCGCGGGCATGTCACAGAAACATCAGTGTCCATACAAAAAGCGGGACAAAAGAATCTGCAGGACGCATTGTCCCGCGCCGCCATCATTTATCAAGAACGCTCCACTGCCATCGTTCGAAAGCAGATAGCCAGATCAATGTTGAGCAAATGAGGGTGCCCGGGCGATTAAAATTTTTACATTAACTTCATTAATAATATAAATCAAATTAGTTTGCAACATAGTTGTTTTACTGAATCATTATTTGGGGAAGAAAAAAAGGACTTTTTAGAAGTGTTCGATAGACTAAGCAGTAGTAGTCCTAAGTACCTAGGAATTTCTATTATACCTTACTTACTTCCATAACAACGTCATTAGTAAGGGTCGGTATGTTTGTGTGCGTCAATTTTAAAAACTACGAAATACTGCTATGAGAACGAATTTGTTGCTGTTTTTGCTGCTGAGCCATGATCGTAACTAGCTCTAGCTATTAACCTATAAAAAATAAATGATGCTTGCATGTATGATTGAGACTTTTATACAGATAACATTTTCACTCTACATTATAATACCATGTTATAATATAGTTTAAAACAGTACAAAAGTTTCTTTATCAAAATAAATGTAATATATAAATATAAATTAGAAAATACATGTTTCTTTGCTTATACAATAATTTGTTATCTTTAATTAGAATAACATTTAGCCAAAATCCAAAAATAGTTATTCTACACAATTCTGAAGTAGCTTACCAAAATAAATGATAGTTTATTTACAGTTGATTTCAAATCCTCTTTTAAGCTTGTTCGCAAAATTTTAAACTTAATGCTGAAATATTAGATAAATTTGGCCATTGATGTTCAATAAATATCGCTTGTCGAAAACGTCTTAATGCTGACAAAACGCGCTGCGACTTTTACGGATAATCATAATTTAGTAATACCTCATATTTTAAATAAAAAGCCTTCCTACTTTCTTTAAAAATGCGTTGAACAATTATAGTAGCGATAAATTTACATGTTTTATTACCTTGTAAGTAAAATACAGGAGCTAATTTATGGTTTGCTGATTATTATATATTATTGTAACCCTTGGGCTATTGTAAAATATACCTTATCATTTATTATGGAGAAGAATAAATATTTGTTTAAAAGTTAGACTTACCTTTAGAATTTATCTGGAAAAATATTAAGTTTGATACTCATCAATTAAACTACTGAATAAACTTTTAAATATAATTTACCGTAGAGGTGAAATAGTAATTTTGTGCTAAATACACTATAATTTTTTGTTTATTTTAATTTTTTATTATACAATATTTAATATTGCGGTTTTTCTAATACAATCCTAGCATTCATTATTAAATACATATTATACTTGCTGGTCAAGTTCATCTCAAAATAGAAAACAATTTCAGTTACAGTACAAATCATACATAACGTCAATCACTTTGGTATAACGCAACATGGCACAGGTAGCAGTTCGTAGCAGAACCAATTTCACTTGAGCTTCTAACTAAAATTGTTGGACCAATAAACAGTAAATTGCTACAATTTATCCACAAAAATTTACAGAAATGTTTACTTACACTTTATGCGGGAAAAGGGAGCTTAAAATAATTAAACTGGTGACCATAATATGACTTGTGAGAAACAAAGAAACTAAAAAGTAAGTAAGAAAAAATATATACCCCTTATTAATGTATTTACAACAACTTTAACAAGGTAAAAGTTCATTTTTATCATTCATTAGTTGATTAATACCTAATATTTTAAGTATATACTAGTGGTTCATCCGTGCTTTGGTCGGGTTGGTTCTCTATGTATATACGTCCTAACGATAATAACTATACTTTTCTCGGGGCTGTGATATTTTTCTGCAGTAAAAATATGACCGAGTGGTTTTCTGGTGTTGCTTTCATAGACAGACAAACAAAACTCCTTAAAACGGCTATAGTATGGATAATATGTACCTATGGATAATAATAATATATATTTTAATAAAATATTCAAGAAAACTTACAATTTACAAATTCGACGAACGATAAGTTAGAATTATATTACCTACCTATATTTGGAAATAGATTTGACAGGTTGTTAACGATTGTTTTTTTCAGATTGGTATTATTTAGGAAGCAGCGATAGTTTGTTAGGAGAAAATTTTGCAAAGTTCAACTAATATTGGCAAGGTTGAGCGTCAATGTCACTTATGTGTTTAACCCGGCGAGTCGATGGAGGAAATGATGGATGGAACGGCACCCGGGCCTTTGCTGAAACGCGGTAGATCTACTAGGATTTATATGGAGCTGAAACTTTACTTACTTTATCATTATTTTATTAAATAGTATCTAAAGTTAAAGGGTTTTATTGTGTAGTAGGTACCTTTTATTTAATAATATATAACTTTTGATTAAATAATTAAATTACAGTATATACTACATCCTACTACTTGGTACATGTCTGACCAAAGTTATTAGTGAAATTTGCCGCCTTTTTAAAATTCTAAACAGTAATTAAGTATCAAATAGTCTCACTTAAAAATTCACCGATATTAAAAGCAAATAATGTTAATTTACCCATCCTTATAATGTATAGAAACATTTGCTCTACCAAAATTGCATCAGCTCTATGTATATCACTTCTCAGAGCCGACCCTCCGCGCGCACCAAATTCCAAATTGTTTTTGACTGACAGCTAAATGTAAGTTAGCATTGTTTGACGCACCGCAGCCTCGCTTACCCGCTCTTTCTATAATTATTTCCAACTTCCACTTGTATTACTAACCTAATATGAGTTTTGAAATAAAAATACAAACTTGACGTTTGTTTGTCAGCTGAGAGGATCCATCATGAATGAAGATATTAACTTATAGGAATTTTAGGTCAATGTAATAATATAATATTATATAAAAAATAAATATGTTAGGACATTATTACACAAAGCGCCATCTAGGTCAGTGGTAAGCTACGAAGGAAGCTTGTGTTACGGATACCAGATAGTTGTAATAATATATAAAAGTTTTAATACAAACATATTATAAATATGATTGGAATGGAAAATGAAAAACCCATGACTGGAGTACAAACATCAGAGTTTAACCAATGAATGCCTCCAGTGGGACTCGAATCTGCGACCGCTGGCGCAAGAAAGTAGAGTCACTACAAACTGCGCCAAACGTGTCGTCAAATATATTAACGATGTGGTTTTTTAATGTGAATTGATTCCGTGAAGTAAATAAATAATTGAATTTGTTTGTTTCATTAAACGTTACGCATGATCTTAATTGGTTACTACTCAGATAACTTGCTCATTTTATACTTTATACTTGACAAATTAAAAAATGGATCAGAATTTTAAATATAAGTATTATTTGTTACTATATATATTGAATTTTAATTAGGTCCCACTATTTTGCTTGAAATCTATTATGAATGGATAATAATTAGAAAAATAAAGTTTAGAAAAAATATTGAAAATTTATAAGTAATAATTATCAGGTACTTGTTCGTACATATAAACTTTCTCTTGAATCACTCTCTGTCTTTTGATAAGTCTATCTGATGATATCTAACATAAAGATTCGATTTTGTATGTACATATAATACTTAATAAGTAGTTCAAATATTACATAATACTTATGGATATTAGAAATACGGTGTAGAACAACGTTAAAACACCATATCGTGTCTATTAAATTACATACATATTAAAAAAATATTAGCTACTTTCTTCTAGTACCCACCTTATAGGTAACTAAAGGCGCTCCTCAAATGAACGTAGAGCTGTCGACGTCTGGAAGTATTGATACTACCTATTAAGGGAGCTACAATGGACCAACACTGGTCGACGTAGCAAGGGCCGACCTCGGCACCAATCCCATATAAAATAAATAATACTACCTATTGGTAGATATGCTTTTCTTTAATATATATTTTGTTAACATCAACATTCTAATCCACGGACACGAGACTATGTAATAACATCACACGCTGTCTGTATGTTCTATTGGACGGGTGTCGAAAGGGCAAGTTCAGCGTTTGACAAGGGGTGACAGTTTGACTAATAGCGGAACGCTACTTCCAATGTAATGTTTCGAATTAGGTATCTTTAACGTGAAAAATAAATATTTGTTGCGTACAACTTGCTGTTTTTTAATCTCAGTAAAGTATGTTTTTGGAGAAATATAAAGCTATTGAAAATATTATGGTTTGCTTAATAGTGGCACTCATAGACTTAATATGAATATGGTGGTTTTACTAAGACTTATTGATAATTTTACTGTTTCTAGACTAGAAATACACCTTACCTAAGCTTACATAGTAATGTAATTTTATATCGTTCACTAAATAGAAAATAACAGTTTTTGTTCAATGTGGAATATCTATATTTGATTAGTATAAATAATATATAATTAGTAAAATTATTTTACTATTACCTAAAAACTATTTACAGTATTCATAATTTGACCACATGATTTTTTATGTAAGGCAAAAAGTTTATTCTGCATAGTTTTAACAGAATTGACACTTTATCGAATCACTACAAATTAATATACCTACTAGCTATTAAAACTTACACTAACTAATAAAATTACTTTTTAAAAATCAATAATAGTACGACTTTTAACAATTTATAATGACTTTAACTGATGAATGAATTTATAAATTTAGGTAGAGTCAAATAACTCATTAAGTAATATTTTCATAAATAATATTATATACATTATTAAATATATTAATATTATTAGTGTAAATATATAACTAAAATCCATTAATATCCCCATAATGTACAAACTTACTTTTAGGAAATATAAAATTAGAACGCCATCTATCGAGTCACGTTACGTTAGAAGGTATCACTTTCTAGTACATTATGTGCCACTGTGTGGCGCCACAATCGAACAAGTAAATGTAAATATACGAATGCTTCGTAAATAATATATCAAAAATAGTAAAATAGTGGGTTAAGATTTTTTAATTTTTTTTTATTCAGAAAAATAAGGATTAAATCGTCAAGCAAAAGGAGCAACTTATTGTGTAAGTATAACTTGAATTACCTATTTTTATATGCTTAGTTAATATATTTAAATAAATACTTACCTTTCAAACTTACTTACAAATATTTAACAAATATTAACTCAAAGTTATTCTACTAATGAGTAGGTAAGTCATCTACTCGTACCTACACGAGGTTAAATAATTAGATTGAATTTAGAAATAATGTAGAAAGAAAACTGGAGATTTCATTTAAAAAATCTGTTTTATTTTTTAACATTGTTTCTAAATAGAATTATTACCAAATCCTATTGAACAATGTCATAAGAAATTGGAAAATAATTCTAATAAGTATGTATTATTAACTGACAACAATGTGTGCTAGCTAAGATAACAAATAAAATTATTGTCGTTAAAGGGTCTATATTCAATAGTTACATTTAATAAACAACTATAAAAATTATTGAATAAATATATTTCTTATAGCTTTAAGTCATTATATGAGGGAGAAGAATATTGATTTAAGACTAAATTATAGTATCATATTGTTGGAACATTTTTCATTAAAAATCAGAAAGGAAATTTTTTAATAATAATCAAAGTTTTCCGTTGCAAAAGTCGTAAACTCCGAATATGTTCGCACCCCACTTTTCCAACAATTTTCGACCAATCACAGATCGTTATTTCACGCAAAGGGCCGCGCCCCACGCTGCTGCAATACGCATGCTTCTGTTGCAGCGCAACGACAGTGCACCATTTGTCCCGCTCATATCTATTGGAAACGTGACTGCGTGAAAGTGATAGCATATATATTTCACATGCAAATTTTTATGCCATCGCAAATTAAATGAAATAATAATTATGTATTACAACGTGAATCATGAATGCTTTGTGATACGGTAAAAAGGAAATGAGACGTGTGGTATAAAAATATAATTTCTTAGCCTGAAACTTACTTATTTTCTTTTAAAAAAATTGCTCTACACTTATTAGCTAACAATATCTTTGATTACTTTCAAGTTTTATTTTTTTATGTTTTTTTATTATGTTGATATAATATTTTTTATTTACTTTTATTTACATTTCAGATAAAAATTACAAATATTTTATAACAATAATATTGTTATGAATGTTATTATATTACCTACCTACCATGTACTTACTACCTACTATATATTTTTTCAGAATATATCTATTAGAAAATCTATTAATACCTAAATAGAGTTTATCGGAGTAGACCTACCTACATAGATATCAATAAATGAAAATGGACACTAAGAAAAGTTACATAACGTTTTATAATTACATTTTTATAATTACATTACCTACTGTTTCTAAGTGGATTTCATTTTACCTTCTAAGGAAATTTTATAAGACTATAAAATTAAAATCTAATTTAATAAACGATACTTATCGGAACGATCTTGTTCGAACTATCTTTCGCGCCATCAATAAAAACCTATTAGAAAAACCCATATAACCTAACATAATTAAATACCAATAAACGGTTTTAAAATCAACATAACGTCGTCTCTATCTGAAGTAAGGTGTAAGAAAAAGACAAATATATAACCCTTAGTCGTAAATTTTACAAGTCACCGTTTGAGTAATGTATAGGAACATGTGCATGTTTTGTCGTGTGGTTTATTAAGTTGTAATAAATTTATTTATGCCCGCGGGACGAGGTGACTAGGGACACAGACAACATAAGTTGTCTGATATTGGATACTTATAGGGACTTTTTGTTCATATTTTATTTTACTTACTCTCCATTTATATAATCAAAAGCTCTTTATTATCTAATTACATTAAGGAGATGTAAAGATGTCTTAAGATAACTTATTAGAATGAAGCATGAGAGAATTAAAGATATTAATACGCTTTAAAATTGATAAATAATAAAAACAAAGACAATTTGCAAAAAAATGGGAACCATTGTTAACACAACTACCGCTTGCTATAACAATAAAGGAAATCCATGCGAGGAAATTGACTAAGAGAACTTAACTAGGTCTTGAAAGACCTACTATAAAGACCTGGTCTACCATTTCTCCAGCGTGGTTGCCTATGGTCTGGTAACCCAAGCATCGAAAGAGCTTTACAGCAGATCGACAAAAAAGGCTGATTCAGTAACATAACTCCTAAACTAATATTAATTAGACTCACATAAGTATTCTAATTGTTCATTAAATTACACGTAATATGTACCTAACCACTTAAGAATATTTGATGTTAAGTGTTTTGTTTAATAGCAACCAGTTATGAATTGAATCTAATCTGTCAGTAGCTTATCTATTCATGTAATAGTAATAATTAGCGCTAATTACAATCGTTTTAATCTAGGCACATGAGAATGATCAATCATTAGATAATAGGTGTTATAAGCTAAGTTAATAAGAAACAAATAATTCAAACAGTAAAAAAATAATTAGTCATGATAATATTGTATCTATTCAAAAATGTGTAATTTATTAATAACTTTAAATGTATTTCATATGAAGCATTGAAAACTATCAGTAACAAACGGCAGTTAACTGTATATATTCTACGGTTGTAAAATATCTTATTTCATATATCATATTAATAAGTAAGATATAAGTATATCAATAAAGTTCTTACAGACAGAAAAACTTGTTGAAAACTATAGCGACAATTGTCAAATCTAAAATAAGTAAAATATGCCTAACGAAAGTTCCAAAAAATTTAAGTTCAAAATAATATCATTTAAACGTATAATATCTCGTAAACAAGTAAAAGCTTTCTCTTAATACTAAGGTACAATGAAACATATTTAACTGAAACTGAGGCCAATTTGTACAAGAAAAATCGCATCAAAGAAGTAACAAGCGCTATATATTAAAGGAAAAGGGAAAATGTCTAACGTAAAGCGTCTTTAAAAATAGACTATAACGTTACAGAGCGGTAAACAGCTAATTATAGAGCTTTTGAATCTAACACAGTTTAATTACGACTATGTAATCCGTCACATTGTCTTAGGGTGCATAAAAGTAGTCGTATACATGGATATGTCATTTATTATGAGTAGCAGTTGGCAATTTTTATACCTCAGTCCTGTCATTCCCGTCACTGATGCATGGAGTGCGTCCGTTTGTTCCGACTTAGATTAAGCACTTGTACGATATTTTAATGCGGTTTTTGTCATAAAATATTAAAGTAATACATAACGCTTACATTTTTCTTATATAATTTAAAACACATATTATCTATACTTTTTAAATTTTCGTAATACCCACAAACAACGATTGCGTAGTTAAGAAGGCAAATTAAATATAAATAACTATTACCTTATCCTTCATGGCTTAAAATTAAACAGCGATTCCAATAGAACCTTCAATCGCTGTTATATCCGCTTACTAGATAGTTCATAAGCGGTAGCGGGCTGGCAGCCAGGTGCCCGCCCCACCCCGCCCGGCTCGCTCAGAACACCTCGTCGCGTTGCACTCGACGCCCGAACGCCGGGAAAACATCAACGGTTTTCCGCCGCGATCGCACGTACAACTTTCGTGATAGACTCATACGTATTTGATTACGAGTTTCAGTGAAGTGAACTATTGTGGGATGTTTGTGGTTCTTGTGTTCTAGTTTTGTTTACCTTTAAAATTTATTAGAGTAAGTATTTTTTTATTTGGAAGCGAATTTTTATTCTCATTAATTTTGTTGATATTTATTTATAGTGTAATTAAAATAGATCGTTCTCTTAAAATCAAAGCGTAGCAGATTTAATCTTTTAGGACGGTGGGATTTTCAAAGTCTTTGGCAGCTTGTGAGCTTATTTTAATAAGAGAGCTTTTCATATTAACAGAAAGAGCGACTATTTGTTATTTAGCGTCGATTAAAGTTTTATTCGACGCTAAATAACAAATATCTTTTAATCTATTTATGTATTATTGATTTTAATAAAAAATCTATATGGTCATATAGATTTTATATATAATATAGGATAATTCTTACTTATTATTTTTTTCATAAAATGATTTAGATTCTACTTGTACTAAGAGTAAGCAGTATTTAATTACATACGCAAATATGTATTCCATCACTACTAGGAACTAAATATATGTCCTTAAACAACGTATATAAATAATAAAATCAATAATTACAAATAACCTAAAATGATTATGAATGTTATATAATTTTATTTTTTAATACAATTAACATCGAATTTTTAATTAGATATTTTAAATTATAAATATCTCTAAACACATAGCACTTTTATTCTTATTTATATTAACTGGTAGTAAAACTATTTTACAAAAAACATAATTCAAATTCCACTTCATCAAAGGATGTCGAGTTTAAGCCACTAAAAAAACAAAAGCTTCGAAATCGTTCGGCCCATTTAATGTGGACCGGACGGGAGTGACAAAAATTTACACTGAAATAAATTAACACATGTTGTCTGTATGTCAAATGTGGGTAAGGAATTACTAGATAGTAGGCAATTATATTGGGAATTTTGCGTTTAAATTTCAAAAAAATAATTTTATATTAACAATGAAAAGAAATCAAAAGACTATCTAGGAAGCCAAATATATACATAAACCTATACTATACTATGAGAAACAAAGTCCCATGAATGTCTTGATAAATAATATGTTGTTTAATTATCTTTTCTGAAATATGAAAATATCTATCTTTTTTTAATATAAAATTTAAAAGAAAACAAGAAATGAAAAGCGTAAAGAGGAAATAACAAAATACTTAGTTGGCCTTCCTGTCTAAACGTCATACAAAACTAAAATAATAATAGGTATGTAATACGAGTATGTTGTTATGATTATATCATCTACGTAAACATATATGATTCAAATAATTATTGTAATGGTTAGCTTTATTTATTTTAAGTCCTTCATATTGTAACTCATGCAATTTATTTAACTCGCTTCGGATTAAAGTAACAAGTATGATACTTATTCCATATTCAAACTTTCTTAAGATTTTAAGAATAAGATTTTAAGTATTCAGAATACCTATAAGTTTAAAATTATAAAACTTACGATTTAAAGTAGATGAAATTATGGCAGGTACTTTAAATAACAAAAGCTAATTTAAAAAATGAAGATAAAATAAAGATAAGCATTATAAAATTAATATAAAACAATTATTCATTACAATATGTCATCGCAAATATGTATTACACACAATAAATCTTATAAATCCAAGAAAAAATTCAAAACATGCTACTCATATGATGCAGCGTGAAAAATCTGCCAAATGCACAAAATTACGACGCATTTCGGCTAAATTCGCACATTTGTCATTCGATGCGCATACGCGACAAATAAATCGAATACACAATGACTGCTAATTTGCTCATAAAGATGTATGCACCGAGCGGAGTTCATAAATCGGCAGAAGTCACTTTCGGCCTACCGCTTACACCCATAAACCTCTGTGGACACTTTTATAGCTCTACCACGTGGCGGAACCGACATTTTTTCCTCATGTCACTTGACATGTGCTCTACACTTTAAAACTTCTTATATCATTTTATTGTTTAGTAATAGACCCCCTGTGCTGTGCAAAGTTTAATAGTATTCTTACTGATTGAGCAAAAATTAAAGCGTTTAAGTGTGAAACTTGTTCATTTATGTAAATGTTTTTCTAATTAAATAATAATTACTTACATAATTTAAATAAAAAAATATTTAACACTTAAATATTGTTATACGAGTACGTAACACATATAACGCATTCATCACTAGTAAACAAGGCGTTGTACTTGACCAACTAATGTGTTTCATTCTATCACAGGTCCATCAATCAAGCCCCACTCTACGAGGACAATTGAGACCGCGAGCATCTGTAGCACTTAACATGTCCAACTAGACTATTCAGTGTCCATCTAAGGATGACAATCTTTGAGTAAATTTAAGAAAACAGGAAAAAAGAAATCGGTTACCAATGAACGACCTAAATTACAACGCAGGAATGAGTTCCTACCAATTTGTGAATTCCCTTGCATCTTGCTATGGGAACCAAGGTCCAGGACGTACAGGAACACCAGTTGATCAAGCCGGCCATCCAGGTCTACCAACACCTGGTGCAGATTATTACAATCCTAACGCAGCAGCGTCGTATCCAAATGCGTGTTATTCACCACCACAAGTTGGTCATCACTATCCACAACATCCATACGCAACGCCAGCAGCGGGCGCACACATGCAGCCTCAGGCTATGATTGATTACACTCAGTTACATCCTCAAAGACTGGGAAGTACGGCTAGTCACATGCACACACACTCAAACTCCAGTCCAGGTGCTTTGTCACCGAATCTTATGTCTACACCACCTAGTCAAGCGACTAGCGGTAGTTGCAAATTTGCTGATTCAACCTCCACCACTGGAGTAGCATCACCACAAGACCTTTCAACATCTTCAGGACCGGGAAGAACCTCTCCTGGCTTTGGGGTTGGTCAAAATTCTGGGACGACAAGTACAAAACTTGGCTTGACTACTCCTATAGCTTCTCCAGTAGAACATAAAGCCAATATAAACCAAAATATTTCAAGCCCAGCATCGAGTACATCCAGCAATGAAAGCAACGATGCAAATAACTCCAGTACAAGTAATACCAAGAACACGAAATCTGCAGCCAACGCACAAGCAAATCCCCCACAAATTTATCCGTGGATGAAACGAGTTCACCTTGGCCAAAGTAAGTTTCTTTTTTTTCTTTAATTTTTAGTAACAAATTCACTTTAAAAAATAAAAATTTATCTACTTTTTGATTACAAGTGTCAGGTACGCATTGAATTGATGGTTTATTGACTTCAGGAATGAATCGTGTAAAAAGCGAGATTCACACTTTTTTATGTAAGGTGTGATAAATCATAAATGGCCTCACTTCCTTTTCGATTCAGCTTTTACCACGCCTCTGTTGAAGCCAGCTTTGAGTCTAACAAGAAACTATCCATCAATTATTAGGAGTCAAAGTAGAGACAAAATAAATTATATATCTGTTTATAAAACATTAGCATGTATTAATGGTAGAATCAGTATGGCGGTCTGATGGATGATGTCCATAATAAGGTATAATGGGTTTGTTGGCGGGCGCTTATAAGTAAGTTCAAAGATTTTTTTCTTCCTAGCATCTAATGATGGGGAAAGCGCGTCGTCACTATGACATGTGATTTGACGGATCCTTAACTTCTGGTATTAAGCGTGAATTGGGTTATTTGATTTTAATCTGTTTTAAATTGAATCTTGCCTGCTATTGAGTTTTTGCTTCTTTTTATTCCTAAATCGTTATTTGTTTTCTAGTAACTTAAAACAAATATTATAAGTTAAATAGATATTGTGAAGTACGATATGAAGTCACGCGAAGTAATTAATGAGTAATAAACAACTATTTTATATAAATAATAGGGCCGAATATTTAATTTTACATACATGAAATTGTGAAACAATGTTATTATAGAAGTATTTTTATGCGTATTACAAGTAATAGTTCTGAGAAACGTTTTTAGCTACTAATTCTAATTAAAACAATAAACAAAGAAAAGTAAATTCTTGAGAACTTTAGGTCCTAGACGACTAAATAAATATAGCGTCACGTCAAATTACATATTTAAAATTTACTTGTCACATGTACACTTGTTTCTTGGTTTAAAAGTAACGTGTACATGTCCAGCGATAAAGACAATCGCAGATGTTTCGTTCTTCACGAAAAAAACTACATTATTTTTCTATAGTGCTTCAAGGTTCTCACTAATTAAATTTTAATTGGCATAATACAAATTGTAGTAGAAAGCATTGAAAAATTACTGAAAAAATTGACTTGTGAAGCAGAAAATTGTAAAAAAACAATCAGTCGGGTTTTTCGCATGATTTATGTTAATATATTATAGGTATGCTTATAGTTTTTTACTAGTAAATAGCTAGTGGTATTTTCTTTTCTAATCTTAATTGCTTTTTATTAGTCATATTTCCACTTTTCGGTTTTATTAAAAATTTATAAAAAATTAGTTAATAACATAATTCTATTACTAATAATCATTTAAAATATTTATTGTATGATTATTTGTCGTGTTTTGTTTTGCGTCAAATAGGTTGATAGATACGTACCTACGAACTGTATGGACCTATATTAAAAGCTTCAGCGTAAGCAAGTGCTTAGTTGTAACTAAGAATAAAATCCTAATTAAATACATGGTAAAAATAGGTGTATTGAGGGTAATAGGTTAAGTAAAACACTTTATTTATTATTTCTAACACCTTAATTTCGCCGAAAAATAACACAATAATCTATAGCTACGTGGTATTTTCGTTTTGCTTAGTTAGTATGCAAATAAGGGCAGAGGTCACAGTCCTGTCATGTCTGTAGATAATTACTCAAGTGGTAGTGGCATAAGTATTCGTGTCGAATAGTTACTTCTAAGTTCTAAGATTTAGTCATCAAGCATTGCTATATCATTCGCTATTAACTTAAACTTGCTAAGTAATTATATTTGAAGAGAGCTTTTTAATATTGTTTACAAAATAAGTGAAAGTATCAAATCTATTCACTAACGATGAATAATAAAAGTTTCAATATTAATTAATCTTAGATTTTAGCTTTTCAAAGGAATCGATTATATTTATACTGAATATACGCTGATAATAAATATTTATATGGAGCAACATAAAGTAAAGTGAAGTAACAGTAACGGCTACAAACAGTATTTAATGATACTATCTTACTCATTACTCATGAAAACAAGTAATTGTACACCTTGAGGCTTTAATGGTAGTTTTCGATATCTATTTGATGCAAATAACCGCTTAAAATATTTCCCCCTTTATGTAATGGACCTAATCTTTATAAATCATAGATTATTATATTAGCAAGCTATAATCGCAGACCTGAGCTCCAATACTCTATATTTAAGTGCAGTTGTAAATACTTTGATATACCTAATCGTAAATAATGGCGACTTAGTAAACGTTCATGTATGTATGTAAAATACAAAATTCTGAAATAACTTTAAAGATATACATAAAATAATTTTTCGTTTTCTTGCAGTAAAATACAATGCACGTGTTTGCAATTACATTAAACGGTTTACTAAGTTTCACAACCACTTTACAATCTTTAAATCGTTTCTCTATATACAAAATAAGAACTTTTTTTGAAACTTAACCGCACAAAAAATAGATTCATAAGTGATTGAATAGCATAAGAGGTAAAACTCAATACTGTAAATTTGACATTTAATCGTCCGAAAAGCACAAAAAGTTAAGCATAACCGCGAACAAATTTAAGATTTTTCTGATATAAAAGTTAGGTTCTATCAAGACAAGATCTTTAATAGAGATAGAAAGAATACCTAAATCATAAAATATTATAAACGCGCCGTTTAGGATGTCGAGTGACGCAGTTGAAATCCCAGGTCTCAACCTCTGATATAGTCGTGTGCGAATCATTTCTACCACGATTACTACTTATCTTTCGGTAAAGGAAGACATCGTGAGGAAACCTATATGTCTGAGTGAACCTAAAAAGTTATCGAATGAGATGTGAAGTTCGCAGTGAAATTCGCAATCCGAGGATTGGCTAGCGTCATGGACTAGCCGGTTCCTCCCGTATTAAAGAAGCTCGTACCCAGTAGTATAAAGCCCATAGGATTTTCGTGCATATCTTGTTTCATTCAAAATTTATTTCATTTATATTCTCGTATTTAGTTTAAATACCTGCTGATACAGTAGCGTATACTCGCAAGTATATATGTGTAGCTATACATACCATTTCTAATCAAATCAACATAATATAATTTATTTAAATAGACTTTTATAAGCACTATTGAATTAACACTATAAAAATATATAGAATTTAGTGTCCAATACAAAGTTATTTCTTTACCTTTAAAATGTATAAAGCGAGGATATGGTGACACAATGTGCTTTCCCCACATTCTCTAATTACGTATTCAAAATATTTCATTTATGTAAATCATTATGCATGTCAATAACTTATTAATAATATAAATATTTACTAGCTTCACAGTACATTTATTAGGTCTGAAATGCTAATGTTACGCTAAAACATAAAATCGAATTGCTAACATGTTAAGATGATAAAATAAAATTAATAACTGGAGAACAAAATATGAAAAATTCTTATCTGAAGTAACCGTCAGCTTTTTTCAATTTTTATTAGTTTATTGCCCCTAACTTTGATAAGAACTATCATATGTATAAGATGTGAAGATAAAATTTATAATTATTAAAATAATAATTATTATTTTCAACATTACTATATTTTAGATTGAAATGATAATATATATAGGTAGGTACATATAATAGAAATAAAATTACTTTTTGTGCCAATTTTTAATAGCATACATCACGAATTTCTGCTATCGGATAAGAATATGATTCTGGTTTCATAAAACATATTGTATATATTTATGGTGGAATTTCAATAAACGTATAAATTATACAAATTATAGTGCTTGTTGTAGATAACTTGATTTTAATCGATGCAAATTGCGAGCAGTATTTTAAAACGATGAGGTAATTACTGTTCGACGGAGAATTAGTATTCTATGCTAAACACTACCTAATGTCGGTAATTTGATTGGCTGCATACTTAATAGGGTAAAGAAATATATATGTAAATAGTTTTTATTAATTAATTTATAACGTTTACTCGTTACTCAAATGAAAAACTACCGAATTTAGTGAAACGAAACATGTTTTATAAATACTACCATTTTAATCTGATTAATTTAAATAAATATTTTGTCTATAAATATTCTTGTGAACTTGATTAGAGAGACGATTAAAAAATATTACT
Organism: Boloria selene; assembly: GCA_905231865.2. Lineage (NCBI taxonomy): Eukaryota > Metazoa > Arthropoda > Insecta > Lepidoptera > Nymphalidae > Boloria > Boloria selene. Next base: position 9,172,882 of record HG993142.1, read on the forward strand.
TATCTATATAATAGATACTACATATTATATTATGGTATATGAATATACGTGGGTTTAAAGAGAAAAAGACAATAGAAAAATAATAAATCCGCTCACCCTCGCTGAGTTCTGGTACGTCCCATAGATATGTTTTATTTGTTAGTATTATTATCATCATATCAAATTACATTAAAATCTGTCCAGTGCTTTTCTTGTCATGCTATATATAACCATAGACAGACACAATTTTTAACTATAGATTCGGTCCTTATATCGATCATAATGACTTTTCAATTAGATTTTCCCACAAATATTCAATGTAGGTACAGATTCGAATAAGTTACAATGTTATTACCTAGGTATATGCATGAATAAATAATATTTTCCTACCTACAAACTATTATGAGATATCCTTACGCTTACCTAGTTTAAATCATGAGTTCAATAGATAGAAGATTGAGATAAGATATATTATATTTTATGTAGTTACAAGAAATAAGGTCTAAGATGAGTACACTGATAAAACGCTTGAAGCGTTCTAGACCTCAGACTCTCAACCGGTTACTACCGCGGCGAATGCAAAGGCATAAAAAGTTTAAAGCTAAAATGAATATACATGGAGGCATAAATAAAATTCTAAAAGCTGAATGGTTAGGAATAAATAAAAGTAAAGGGATTAGTGAAACGACGCGCGGTTGGTCGACACAGCAGCGATGGCGGCGATGACGTTGCAAAAGCTTGCGAAACTTGGACCCTGACATGCATTATAATATACGCGTTACAATAGCGTACAAATATGTACGTAGGTGGTGGTAACTACTGGAAAGGATATTTTCTAAATTTGCTTAGATGTATTGTAAATTACAGGAGATTGAGTCATGTTCATTTTTGTTATAAGAATTGTATACACAAACTGCTTAAACTTTATTACTCACAAACTTACACAATCCGTCTGTCTCTCTTCACATTTCGACCTTATAAGCCGATTGAAGTTTTGACATTATATGTATTACTATTAATATCCCTAAAAATAAAGCAACTCTATATAAGAAAAGAATTTTTAAAAGTTTTTCAAAGCTGAAGCTCTATTTTTAATTTAAGTAATAACCAAACTCTTATTCAAAACTTTAATAATGTTGAACTGACTAAATTTGAACCCTGACTCACGAGACACCACTATACATGCAGACATACTATTTACTGAATTTTTAACCATGAATGTTTATACGGATTTTTATTGGTACGTAGATTTACTTACGTACGTACTTACGTACCAATAAAAATTCTGTCAAATTATAGATATTTTTAGTATTTTATGTATTCATTTTTTATATGCGCTAAGTTACGCTAAGTGCTAAAGGAACATAATTATCTATCTCGCCTGCGGTCCCATTATAGGTATTTTAAGTTTATTACATAAAGTTGGCACAAAAGTTGGCACATAATTGCATTTGCTTTTAATAAATTACATAAACTAGCTATAACTTTATAATTTACTCGTATTTATAACATAAACTAAATTACAATGTGTTCTAATAATCCTGTTGCAGCATATTGACAAATATCATATAATGCCATATTACTTTAATGGCCGTTTTTAATTTTCAATATTTAAAATTCAAACCTTCGTGTAGTACTTACTTAATACCTTTAAAACTCATTCACTTTGCTTGTTACGTATTCAAAGTAAATTGCCGTTAATACCTATTAATAACTGTTTTGCCCTTTTCAATATATTTTCCATTTTGAAATTTATTTGATTAAAATACAGTCTATTCTCGAATATCATGTACAAGTACAGTCATCGGGATTCATGTAAACCCTTCTCCCTCAGGACTTTCCAACTTCAATTATTGATGGCAACTTTAGCCACTATAAAGTATGGGGGAACCCGTTATTTTTCATGCCGTTTACTTTTAAATAACACATTGCTTCAGGTGTTTCGCTGAAAACGTGTTATTTATTGCACATTTTATAAATTGATCTAAAGTAAGTAATGCATTTTATATGCAGAATTTATAATGAGTTATCGGAAAGGTATTATTAAAAGCGCGGCTGATACGTACCTATAGGAGCCTGATAATTTACAGCTGCCTTCTCACTTATATTATGGTATATAATATTTTATGTAAAATATATATACCTAAAGGTGAACAGGGATACACCTTTAAGATGAGGTAGTTATTAATTTGTGATATCATCGGAACATGCAATGAATATGTATAAATATAAAACGTTCTTTTATGTGATTAAAGGAAAATGGATAAATATAAATTAAGTTACTAAAATCAGTAACAGCAACTTTAATTAACATTAATTAACAAAAATGAAAAGGAAGTGACAAAGCAAATAGCAAATTACTATGTAAAAGGGCTACAAAGCAAAAGTTAGTAAACATAAAGATTTCCTTATTATAAATTTGATAATAAATTAATTGATTTTAATTTTTAAGTTTTGTCCTTACTATATTCAAGGGTTCCACAAATTGACCAAATTTTTAAAGACCTAGTTTTTACTTAGAGAATGATACAGACTGCATTGGAAAAGTAAGAACCAAGAAGCAGAAAGTAAGAAGAAGCGAAAAGTAGTAGAAATTCACTACTGATATTGTAATTCTTCCTTAATAGGGACAACAACAAATTCTTAAACAACTAGACATTATTTAATAGATCATTTTATAATTATTAATGGTTAGGTCCTCGGACATAGATTTGTGTCAGATAAGGCATAGTTCAGATGAATATCTTTGAAAGGCATCTTATCGTATCTACCTACCTGAGCATTGAGCAATTACAATAACATTCATCATGTAAGCTAAGTAAATAGAAATTTAATTGTACTCAATTTAAGTATTAAATATTTTTGATATTTCCTTTGTATTTGTAAAAAATAGTTGTATAAATAAAAACTTATTACGTGTTTAACAAATATATTTTTTAAATTATTACAGCAAAAAACGTCATACGTACTTTCATGTTATGTAAAGAGCCAAAGCAATCAAGGATATTGTTACTAAGTGAGTTTAGGAACCCCTTATTGGTTTTTTTAACGAGCCATTTACATTTAATATAAATATAGGTATTCATATTATAAACCCGACGGACAAGACAGAGAGACAAAAGATCTTCAACATTATTAAGCAATAGACGTATCAATATAATTCAATATTCATAATTAAATCTTTAACAATCTTATGCTCACTCGTATGGCGGCTAAAATTCGTCATTATGCGACTAATATGTATCTATTTATTGTCTACTTAATTATATACAATACTAGCGACTCAACCTCGCTTCGCTCGGGCTCCTCCCTAGTTTTAGCGCGGGTTCAGCTAGTAAAGGTATAAAAAACTTGACTTTAACTTATCTCAACATCTTAAGCACAATCAAGGCCATTCTTTATAACCATACGTTGATACTTTATTTTCCTAGTAGCTATTAAAACATAAAGTAAATTAATATGCGTAAGAAATTCAATTAAAATATATGAGGTACAATGAACGCCATGGCCGCGTTTTAATTTCGTTGCAATAACCCATGTCGCCGTCCAGACACTGATTAAGTTTCCTATAAGGATTCGTTTATTCTATACATACATACATTATGTACGTAGATAGTCTCGGGCAAACGCAATCTTGCGTACTCAGAATTAGCATAGGCATCTTACGTCGTTACTCACGCAACCGGTTTTAATACTCCGAGTTATGAAGTTTGATTATTTAAAATTGTCTCTTAGTGTTTTATATTTTTTGTCGTAACTACCATTACTTGATCTAAAATCCATTAATTGATGTAGGTACAAAGTACATACATTCAATATTTTTACATAGCTCTACCTATAGGCTGAACTCTATTTTATAAGTAGTTTTTTTCTTGTAAAGAAAAGACAAAAATGTTGCTTTTATATGTTTGGTTTTGGTATAATTTTTAACATTTTTGTCACTTTGGACTTAAAATTATATATCCATCTACGATTATTGATTTTCTTTCAATATACGAGTATTATACATTTTCTTATGTTATTTAACTAAATGAGGTGTTAATGTTAAAGTTCACGGGAAAGCTGTATGCAATTAATATATTATTATTATTTATTGCAGATATATAATTAGTAGAAAGTAACAGCAACGTTCACCTTTAGTACTTACTCGTACCTAATAATACCTAATAATTTATTGCTCTAAACTATTACTTACAATTAAAAAATGTACATAATGATTATACTTTTATAGAGATAGCTTTTAAATCATTATTGTACTTGCAAATCACCCTCGCTTCGCTCGGGTCCGCGCACGATTTACACGAGCAAAATCGCGGGTTCCATTAGTAAAAATAAATGAAATTTCAAAAATAAAAATAGCCTAAGTTACTTCTTATAAAATTTGCTATCTGCGAGTGAAAGTCCCGTCAAAATTGGTCCAACCGTTTCAGATATTAGCCGGAACACGGACATTTCGTGGTATTTATATGTATAATTATAGATGTATAATGTTTATTTCATACTAATATAATGTGAAATAAAAATGAAAATGTTTTTTTAATAATTAAAAAAGGTTTTAAAGGAAAATCCTCATTACATTAATTTTAAAAAGCTAAAAATCTGTAAACAGTAAAAGCATATCCAAAACTTAAAAAGTTAATTTATAATAACACAAAAAAACAATTTCATATACACATGGGAAAATGTTTTGAACGTCGCCCATATATTAAGATGCGGCACGTTGATAGCGTAAATTAGCCGTAACACCGCAATGTAAGAATCCGAATCGGCTACAGTACTTGCAAAGGTCATGATAGTAATTTTAACACTATTCTAAATGAAGTGCAGCTTGGTGTATTTCGCGTTGGAATTTGATAGACGTGTTCTATTTAATATAGAAATCGCAACCTTGAAAGGATTTCATAATATTATTTGTATGTAGGTACTGTATAGAAATCAGTACCTACCTACATATAAACAAAATTGAAATGCCTGTTTTCTATTTCAAATAAACAACTTTTCGATAAATTCATATAAAAGTTTATACGGTACTTACAAATAAAAATTCAATTTTGAAATATTTTGTCTGTCTGTCTGTCTCTCTGCTTGTTTCAAAAAATCTCTGATACAGCTGGCTGCTGGACCGATTTTAACAGGACTTTAAATCGCAGATAGTTAATGTTATGAAAAGTAACGTAGGCTACTTTTATTTTATTAGAAAATTATAAAAACCGTTTAATTTCGGCGTAAGCCCAGCGAAGCGGGCCAGATTTGCTAGTAAGCGATAAAAATTTAGCATTTTTTACTTAATTTTCAAAAAGCTTTGTACTTGTAAGCTCTTCATTTCGTACTATTTAATTAGCTGTAGACTATCATATTTAAACTAGACTATTATATTACTGAACTCTAACATAATACAAACATTTTAACACACCACATATTGTATTTTATGTCACAAAAACCTTGATAAAGATACACAGTTTACACACGCTTCCATTGGAATTAAATTGAGTTAACATCTTTATCTTACCGCAAAAAATGATACAGTTATTGCTGTCATACTTGATATAATAGTAACAGTGCAATTGTTTTGGACATCATAAATATTCTTCAACAAAGGATTTGCGGTTTACTCAAAAACAGAACTGTCTGATAAACGTTTTTTTCATCTCGAAACCGCCTTTCCTGCAGCGATTCGATGCCTATAAATATTAATACAATCAAATGTTTTGACGTGGACCTTTTTTAAGCTTTTATCTTCTTTCGCTTATTTTTTTGTAAGGTTGGATTTCATTTTTACTTCGTGTTAATTTGGGTATCGAAGTCAGTCTTTTAACAGATCGTAAAGTAGAGTCAGGGGCGCGGCGCCAGGTGCGTATCGAGGGTTTCGCAAATCGTTAAAGGAATATGGAAAACAAATATAGCGCTTTATAATTTAAGTTAGTTAATATTCTATAATGAATATTGAGTAAAATTGAGAATATAAAGTAGATACATAAATTTTACTTTAAATGATATATAGTTCTTTCATAATTTAAGAGATTTTTTTTGAACTTTTTGCTATAATACTATATGAATCTTATAACCAGGTACACAGTAGTAAGAATAATGATATAATATAAATGCTTAGTCGGTACAAGATTACTAACCCTACGACCGATTTACCTTATTTATATTTACGAGCTCAGATTATTTCAAATTAGCATAACGGCGATTACTCACACTATATCATTAATTCTTAAATAAAAACATAAATCTCTACAGTGACTTTAAAGACTGTAGAACAAACACCCACAATTTTAATATGAGTACAATCAAAATTAAACCTTAACTAGACAGTAATAGAAAACAGATATCAATATTTTTATCTCCGCAGGTTTGGTTTCGACAAGATCTGATCAAAGTATCTAAAATGGTCACAGTTAGTGGGTTAACCACTTTAAATTGTCATCTGTCTGATTTATTTCTGTAACTTTTGCGGTCAACATATTTTTGTGTGCGTCCTGCCTTTAATTTCGAATTTCTTTTTCTCGTTTCGATATGTTTGCTTTACCGGGGAGTTATTTTAAGTGTAGATCGTAGCCTATTTTGAAGTTACATCACTTATGTTATGAGACATTTTGGCCACCGCCTATTAAGGATTTCGCCAGAGGCATTTTCAGTGAAATACCTCGTAAACTATAATCATTTGCGGACCATAAATAATTGCGTGGCCAGACCAGCTTTTTGTCGATGCGCCGGCGCAGGTAATATAGTCATAAATTTCCATAACCGCCACTCGATCTTATAAAACACGATTTTAATTTGATTTTGGAACCACACGTGTTGAGGTCGTTTCTTTAAGAGTTACGACTGTAGGTATAAGTAGTTTAGAACATTGGCTTTAGTAGCACATAATAAATTTATGATATTATCACATAAAACATCGTTATAGCCGGTATAATACTAATTTTATTGTTTTTAAAATAGCATTAACATCGTTTCACTTCATTAGGTTGATGAATTTTAGTGTCTATTCATTTATTATTTTTATTGAAATACATTTGTATTAGAAAAATAAATTCAAGCCTCGTAACTTTTTATTAGCTACTACACTTTGTCTTTCTCAGTATACACAAATAAAATAAAATATAACTGTTGAAAATCAAGTTCAAAATAAACTAATTTACTTAAGCTTTAATATGAATATCTATGATATTAGATTATACGATCACTAGCCCAGTTCACACGATACGATTCACAAGTGCACGATTTATTGTCAAATGTAATCAATAAAATAGCAGAATCACAAGTAATGACGTGTCGTAATAAAATACATCACGCTTCTAAACTAAAATGTTCTAGGCAGTCTATATATCATTTTAAAATGTAATAGCTGTTTGCTTTTAAATGAAATAAAATTGATTTAGAGGTTTTGAATATTTGACATTTCCTATAAATAATTGGTTTTATACATACCAATAGCCATAGAACTTATTACGAATCCATACTAATATTATAAACGCGAAAGTTTGTAAGTATGGATGTATGGATGTTTGTTACTCTTTCACGTAAAAACTACTGAATGGATTTTAATGAAACTTTACAATAATATAGCTTATACATCAGAATAACACATAGGCTACAATTTATAAAGATATTGTGTGAATTGTCACAAATGTGACGATAAGTGTCAAGTAAGTAGTAAAAAATCTACCACCTGCGAGCTATTCCGGCGTGCGCTGCCAAAACCGCTAGAGTTACACATATTTAATGTATGATGGAAATGTTTATCTTAAACAAGCGACTCACCCCCACTTCGCTCGGGTTAGTCCCTGGATTTAGCGCGAGCGAAGCCGCGGGTTCCACTAGTATATTATATTATGTTTTTACACTCATTTGCAAAGCCACTTGTCTAGCGTGGTGAACTATGACCTGATCTGAAAGAAGAAGAAGAAGAAAAAGAGCTGAATTTACACTCGTTTCTTCGCAATTAAGGATACAAACCACGTTATATCCGTCAACGTTCTACATTACAGATGTGACCAAAACCCGAAGTTTTTTTAAAATCTTCTATAGTGTAATTAAATAACAAACAGAAATCACCCACTATTATTATAGGTTCATTTCATTTATAACGACTATTCATAAATGATACATGAATATTCGCCACTGTTTCGATACTAGTCGGTCATTAGCCTAAAATACGTACTGACCGCTTACGAAACGATTTACAACCCACAGTACCTATTATCTAGTATCAGACTTTAATCCATTTATCACCGCTTTTGTTTACGATCCTCGCGTATCATCGACTATTAATTATAATCTTCACTTTCGAACTTTGATGTGCTCGCTGTGTGACAGACCGCAGATAAGAATGTTAATGTTATTTGATACTGACTGTACCTTATAATGCAAGTGCATATGAATTGGAGACTTAAATAAATGCAATAAAATTCAATTTAAGTTCCAAACCGACAACAATTGATTTTGAATTGTATACTAAGACGAGACAGAGTTGACTGTTGAATTGAAAAGTGTAAGTTTGAAACACCTTCGGAATGGAACGTTTTGATGAATGCGGTTATAATTGTTTCTGTATCGATTATGCCATTGATAAATATTTCTACTATTGCTCGTTTTATTAATGACATCGGAACGGAAGAGCCGGGTGATGCCCTAACGACACGAACGACACAATTAATATCATAGCTGTCAAAACAGCTGTCAGCGGTCCTGTACGTCTGCTTTACAGCTTGATGTAATTAAATTTATCAAATTAATTTACTTTCATATTCTTTTCATTACTTTCTTTGCTTCAAAGGCGTGTGGTCCGCCTGCCCGGATGGAAGATACGATCTAAATAAAAGAACGTATATGGTTGGTCGTCTTAAACAAGATGAAGATTATTCATATTTTATTAAAGTACGTAGGTACATCGTATTTAAGCACACATTATTATTTTATTTTAAAGTTAAGTAGGTGCCTACGTATGTACCTGAAAACTAAAATATAGAGCGAGATTAGATGGACTATGGTCTACCACAATGGCTTAGTGTAGGTTAGTGGCTTTCACATATCTTTCGAAAACATTCAAGATTTTTTCAGACATGACAGACAGATTTTCTTCTCCATACAACAAGAGGTACTCATAATAAAATATATTTGCACATAAGGATATCAGAGGTGCAACATCTGAGATTTGAACTCTTTCCCGCTTTCCCAAGCAAGCGCGTTACCACTGGGCCTACCATTAGAACAACTACTTATAGTAGTGGATAAAATTAATTTAACTGAAATAACAGTAACCTATACCTCATAATTTAAATATAAAAGAAAATATAAATAAAAATATTTCAAGACTTGATTGATTCTGAAGATTGGATTCTTAATACCAAAATATTATAATTTTACTTGCGATTGACTTTTTAGAATATTATCAATGACTAACAAAGAAAATCAATAGCACCCCTAGTTCAATTTCTCTAAAATTAACGGCCCCGAATAAACCAGCGACGCAACGAACCGCACTGGAATTTAAATAGTCTGAAGACGACTTTAGCGTCGCAGTGTCGATCAAACAGAATCCTTCGATAGTTAGAAGTAAAACTTACTGAAAAAGAACACTTATTATTAAGTACTAAAGCTAAAATTCGTATAAAATTTTATGAAATATACCCAACGTTAGTACGATGCAGTGCTAAGAAATAGAAATAATATTTCTTTGTCTGTTACACGAACACTGACGGCTTGCAAAAATAATATCAACAGTTTTGTTTTTAATAAAAGTAAACGATAATTTTATGAATATATCTAACGTATCATATTTGTAAAATATAGAAAAATAGACTTTTATGTATGTATCTTTTTTTAAACATCCCACTCTAGGGCACGAACTTCATTTTAATACGAGGGGATCAGGATGGAGTATATTGCTACATATAAAAAGGATCAGGCCATAGTTTTAACCATGCTGGCAAGTTGCGTGTTGACAGACTTCACAAGTCTTTCGAAAACTAGCTAGGTTATCTCAAATTTGCCGGTTTTTTCACGATTTTTTACTTCATAGAGAGCCAGGTGGCCATCGTGTAAGAAATAATTTGCATAGGTGTAGCCTGGGATTCGAGCCCATATCAATTGCAATGTAAAGAAAATACATATAAAAAAATATACACTAAATTATTACAATTTATTATTAAACGCATGATTAAAATACTTTTATTGTTTCAAATTAAATTACTACTTACAATATTTTTTTAAGAATAAAGCAGCCTAAAGGCGATCACATTATTCTCAAGAGATAAAATCGCTTGTAAAATCATTTATTTTAAGTATTAAGTACCTACTAACCTCGAGCCACAAACGTTTTTAGCTTTTTTACGAGATATTTAAGCAACCTTCGGTGAAGCTTTTTTTAATAGTTTAAAAGAGACATAGCAAATAGACGTAATATTGCCTCTAAATATATAAATTTACATTTTCAAATTCTATTGGCGAACTCTTTCATAATATTAAGAACCTCCAGTAACCATTAAACATGTAGGCGCTAGACACAATATTAGTAAAGCCCCACACGTTTCGCAGACATTCCTATGAAAGGTCATGGAGCCAGGACAGGGCTCGACAGCATGTGACGGGGGTCGACGTAGCCACTTCATTAATTCCTGAACGTCTGATCAATACGGCATTATTTGAACAGCTTTTAAGAAATAACAATGAGTGGTTCAAGAAATTTATTATGTATTTTGTAGTAAAACTTGTAAGTATATTTACATATATATACTAGATTTATCTTCATCTATCTATCAATCTATCGTGTTTGTATGACGCTTTGGCATTGGCAAGTCATTTAGCATCGCTAATCCTCTGCATGGTAATAACATCGTTCAGTAAAAGCAATATCCTGTCTCTAATAGTAATAGATGTTAATTCAAACGTGTAAACAATGGAATCGACATTGTGTAGCTACAACCATACAACTACCCCGCGGTGGGGCGAACCGCCTTCAACGAAACAAAACGACAGTTATTAATGATTATATGGAAAAAATATCTTTACGTTTGCTTTCCCCGCTTTTAAAGCGCAATACACAATGTGCAATTAAAACGCCGATATCAGATTGATGGTTTGATTAATAGTGAACGATTGGATTTCGTCTATAATTTGGATGTATTTCTCTACATGATAACAAAACGCAATTTAAAATGTTTTTAAACGATCGAAATTCACTGCGTATGGAATAATAACATATCTTTTTAAAGTAATATTATCTCGATAGTTTTTTTTATACATGCGATATGAAAACTACGCGATAGCAATAATTTAATTAGCTGAATGTTAATCATTTGTTAGCTTTACGTGAATATTGGACATTTTAAATAATATTATCTTCGTTATATAACTTTGTTTTTTCACAGATTTTAGGTTCGTGGAATTTGTAACAACTATATTGACTTTTAAGACGTCTAGAACCTCAGTGTAATGAAAAGATAGTTTTGGTTAAAATGTTACTTTGTATACAATTTTTCTATCTATTCAGTACTTTACCTATAAATCAAATTGCAGAGCAATCACAAGCAAATCACAGAATGTAGACGTTAAAAGTTATAGGTATTTCACAGAATAAAAATGAACGTTATTATAATAAACTCAAAATGAACAAACTGTTACTATTTTTATGAAAATAATTAAAAATAATAAGGTAGTTACTGTGAACCACAATTAAATCATAATGTATAAGAATTTGATACGTAGTTTATCTACCGATCTAGATAGTCAAAACATGTTCAAACAGAAGATCTGCGAGAAACACGTCTGAATACTGACGGCCGAAGATCAGTTTGTTTTGAAATGTCGCTCGCGACGATTTCAAGCCGTTCGTTTCATGTCACGATGAAACGCCCCCGATTTACGAAATTACTAAGATACAGCGTAATGTGCGACTAATATTAGGAGATAACCTGACGTTTATAAATAAACTTCAAACTATTTTAGCTTTTATATATTTGGAATTAAACTCATATTCTCTTGCGAGTTTTAACCGCGCTGTATTGTTCATTATAGTACTATTAATTTACTTTAGTATAGAGTGGACGATAGATACATTATCATGTTACAATTGTATCTATAAATTTCTATTTAAATACCGTTATTTTACGCATACTTTTATATTTTTAGAGAAATATAGCAGCTTGCCCAACTTTTCAACTAAAGTTTCAAGTTTCAACACTCAAAAATTTCATTCAATATATGTATAAGTACATTGCATACTTACGCTTAATTGACAACTAAAGTAATTAATATATTATAAAAAACTAATAGTATTATGAATAGTATTTTCTAATGTAAGAAAATTTTCGAAATCATAGTTATTTTAAACTAAACGATACGAAAATCAAATTATTCTAAGAACAGTTCTACAGTGTTTACCGACTTGTTTTTGTCGTATTGGCAGTACCCCATGTTCCTGTCTGAGTGAAGAGAAGCGCGGGTGCGTCCCGTCATTCGCTGCGTCCGCACAAAGCACCTCGGATTAATTTAATCCACTTGCTAAGATGAAAAGTCCTATAGAGTAGACTTGATGCACAGTAATCGCTTTATTAATCACTAGTGATTCAAAGTACTTTCTAGTAATTTGACTACTTATATATCTCGCTCTTCAAAGATAACACTTCATAATTAGTTTCACTGTGTTCCGATTGTCTTAAGACAGTGTCTATCGGTAATGTGCAGGAATGTCACGTATATAATAATAGGTAGTTGAAATATAAACTTGGCATTTTATATAGCTAATATACCCCGTAAAGTTTAAACATAAACCATCTCTTTCCCCACACTTGGCTCATCAGTCGGCCAACAAATTAGTCGGTGTCACTATAATAATATACAGTAAGCGGCGTGGTGTACTCCGCAGGCCGAACCACGTCGCATAAATCGCTCAACACTGACGAGTAATGTTTTGTATGGAGATTTCTTTCGACGAAACCGCGGCTGCCGTGTAGTGGCCTTTATCTAGTCGTAAATTAACCCATGAAATTGATAAACGCGAGTAGTTTCTTTCATTCTCCAACTGCCGACATATCGGCATAATTATTCTATTCAAATTTATGAATACACAGGTGCCAATCCTAGATGAAAACTTACCTACAAGATAAATATATGTAAACCATTTCCTTCCTACTTTTATTTTTTGATGAAATAACTACATTTTAAATTAGATACCTATACTATAATAATTTTAACTTAGCGAACCTGTGCAGTCAATATTTTTGGGAAACTCTTATTGAAATAGACTACGGACCTACCAGGTCTATCATTGTATCTATAGTTACAATGATAGACCTGACCTGATGAGTGAGAGACCTGATGAGTACTACTATCATTGTAATTATAGTTTTCAGTTTTTTGTCTATCTATGACCGCATCACAAGAAAATAACAGGATAGATAATGAAAAAAATTAGTAATTGAAAAATATAACATTTCTAAGAAATCTATAATAAACGTTAAAACGTACCTATATCTAGTGAGCGAACCCGAGCGAAGCGAGGGAGAATCACTTGGAAATTATACAAAAAAAGCGTTGTAGCCTTTATAAAACTACATTAAAATAAAAAGTAATAATTTAAATAGATATTAGTTACATACATAAGTTATCTTTATAATAGATATCATTTAATTTAACTTTTTCTTACTCTATAACGCATATATTAATTAATATGAATCTGCAATGTGAAGTCTCTAATATGATAGTTAAGCTATTCAGTGCGTATCTATTATGATATCATGGTCTATTCTTGGACTATTATAGCGCACATTAACATTCGTGAACTTCGAGGCCTTTATACTCTATATTGAAATGTGCACTATTTACAAAACAACAAACATTATTTATAGTTAAAACTAAATTTAACGCTATTTATTTTATTTTAAGTTTCATGCTAGAATTCACCAATTCTTTCTTTAAAAATTCTTTTCAACCCCGTTACAAATTCACCGCAAGTGGTATTTTGAAACAAATACTCAGTTTAAAATTCTAACGACAATGTTTTTTTACAAAGCATAAATCACTTTAGTGCGAATTCCATGTTGCGAAACCATAAAATACACAAGGTCAAACTGTATTGAATTCGCAATATTTTTTGTAAGAAAGAAAAGACTTTCTTGGTCATTGTCATAGTAATCGATCTCCTAATGGTCATTGGCTCGTCCATTATACTTTTACTTTCTTTGAAAGAGAGTAATAATGACTTGAAAAAATTAAACATTTGCATGGTATGGACCTACCAGGCAGGTAGTGTAATCGGTCGATTTGTCTTCTTGTCTGAGATGTCGTTTGTTTGTGTTCACTGACCGCGACTGTGCTCTAGATAAAAGTAATAAATTACAGAGAACGGAAGGTGTTTATAATGGTCGCCGCCAATGGTGAAGCTCTCAGCATTCCCGATGCACATTTACTTAAAAATTGAATTGAATCCGAATTAAACCTGTTGAACACTTCGCCTGATTCTTTAAAACGATATGTCGTAACTTACTACACATGATATATGAGCCATTAAACGTTATATTGGATGCACATTAACGATATAGTATTTATCTTAGCTCTTTTAGTTTTTTCTTTCTTTTTCTGAAAAAGCAATTTTTTTATTATTTTAAATAGTTAATATAAAATAATCATGATGGTATTTCAATGTTATTAACGTCATACACAATTTAAAATTTAAAACCTATAATTTTATTCAATCTGGACCAGACAATCGACTGCCCGACATTATTATTAGGGGTATCCGTTGGGTTAGACTATTTAAATCATTTTAAAGCTATTGTAATATTTAACTGTTATTATATTTATCAGTTTACAGCACCTACTAGAATTTTTAGAAATGAGGACTTAATGAATAATTTTAGGACTCTTCTATACAATATATTGTATACCTATTATGATAATTGATACCTATGTGTTATAAAGTTATGTTATAATTTCAAAAATCAGAAACAAACATACTTGCATACATTATATTTAATTCATTGAAATTATTCTTGAAATATTGACATTTACAAGAAAACTCTGATATCATATAATTTTCTATATATACGAATCTTAAACATATTTGCTTCCTTATACACTAAAGTTAAGTTATAAATAAAGGCTGTAGGTTCGAGGTATCACACCAACGAGACTCGTTTGACCAGATTTATTATAAAATTAATATTCAATTAGCTTTCCGCACATGAATCGGGTTGGGCGTGCGTATTATTAAGTTTTATTTATGGCATCATTTACGGACGATATTTTTTAAATTATTACCGGTTTTACATCGATGGTAATTGTGGACACGATCGCTTTGTGAAGCGTTCAAAATATCTTTGAATTTTAATTAAACTTTAAACACATACATTTTTAATGAATTTTAATTCTGAATTTAGCCAACATCTCAGCTGTAGGCTTTTGCTGGAGGCTTTATCTTTATGTAGTATATATACTATACATCACAGCTTCCTACATATATTTACATTCAAAAAGCCATTAAAACAGTAATAAAAGTGGTCCAAGATATATGAAATTAAAAATTGATAATATTTTATAGTTAAAATTAAAATTAAAAAGGTGACACTATATAAGAGCTCTATCATTCAAGAAACTTTATAAACTTTTCCATTGTAATACTTGTAATAGAACTTTAGTTCTAAAGTTAAGCTAAGCTTTAAAGCTAATATCAGAATAATGAATACAAGAGATGTTAGTTAATATGTACGTTGTACAAAAGCTTACTATTTCTAAAAAAATAACATATACGGCTATGATTAAATGTTATCCGTTAATTATTATTCCAAGTAACCAAAAATGTGTGACTTACTTTTAGAACGATTCCAAAAACGAAAGAATTGCTCAATATCGGACAATATTTGATGGTTGCACATTAGATATATTTCGGGATTTTTTGGTAACAAAATGATTTTTTTTTCTCTTTATTTTTTTAAAGTTTTTTGAAATGTAACTACGACGTTATATACACGTCATCCATCCACTCATGAGATCCCTCATTAATGTTAGGTTTTACAATTATGCGATCAATTAAGTCGCTGTTTGCAGAATATACAGTGGAAACTATAAATGAACATTATGTATATCTTTAGTCCTTTTCGACGTCCCACTGCTGGGCACGGCTCCCTTTCAATAGGAGGGGGCTCAGCCCATAGCCCCACCACGCTGGCCAAATACCGGTTTATGTAATGAGAAGATAAGTGGTTATCATGTTTGAAATTATTCATACATAAAAAATATCAAAGTTGCTAGACACGAGATTTGAACCTGCGTCACTCGATTTCCAGGGCTCGCTCGCTACTACTGGGCCACCACATAATATATCTTTTATTATTTAAAATTTAATACATAATTATGGCAGCCATTTAGAAAATAATTTTAAATCACCCTTTCGAATTAGACCATTGGAGAGCTCCAATAGGAATTTATCAACGGCGCCGTTTGCGCCCGCGCAGATTTATTGCGCGTTATGTAAATGTGTACAAGATATTAGCGTCCCTTATAATTCTACGTCGTGATTAATTCGATTCGAGTGAATTCACTCTTAATGCCATGTTTTGTTAAGTCCTAATCGGATATCAGCGGACTCCCTTTTATATAACTACCACTGTTTGGTCGTTCTAATAATTTACTGGTCAAAGATATAATATATGCCTGCCCACGTACCCTATGTATACATATGTAAATGCTTATGTATATGGTTTTTATTTACCTTCACAATGTAAGTATTAGGCTATGTGTACCAATGCGTAAGCCTTACACGTGCAGAGTCTAATACCTACCTACTACCTAGGTATATGCATACATCAAGCAAAAAGCGGGATAAAAAATATCAATGTATAATATATTGTCTGTAGGTTTACATGTCAAACTAGTGGAACCCGCGGCGTCGCTCGCTGGTCAACACATAATTTAAATGTATTAAACACGTATTTGTTATGTACATGTATCTAGATTTGTCACAGTAACTTTAGGTGAATTTAGGAATTATAAGACCTAGAATCTTTAATATAAAAGAAGACCCACGTCTGACGTCAGTCGAATATATTAACGACTTAATGCATTCTGTAGACAAATTACACTACACAAAAACCAAAAGTACTTGCCGAAAACAAAAACAAGATTGATCTAATAAAATGCAGAAAGTGAGTAGCATTTTAGTAAATCCGTGATAGACAGGCGACAAGTAAAAATAATTACGCCATATTTTCACAGAAGTAACAATATGCTTTGAAAGAAAATTAAACTTTATAGTGTAATACATAAGTAACAATACAATTCAACAAACCTAAGGCCTATATGTGAGATATATATAATGAGAATGAATCATTATTTTAAATGCCTCAAAGTGACCGTATTTATTTTTGTATTTTAATACACAAATATTGTTACAAACCTCTCAGCTTTTTATTTTGAGCCGCTGCCTGTGAATGAAGCTGATATATTGAAATAGGTAAAATATGTACCTACACTATTCTGATTGGAATAACACATTCATTTTAAACTTGACTTTCTGAAAAGAAATAGTTTTACGCGGAGCTAGTAGGTATATCGTGTATAAAAAAAATTGCCTGACTTTAAAATTGTAATGAATTTTCAACTTGATTTTTAAACTAAGCACGATAATGATTACTTAAAATAAAATGTAAAAAGTTAACAACAATCTGAAACAATTAATGATAAAATATTATTAATTAAGATATGCCTTATAATATATATAATAAGGTATGAATACAATCTATGAATTAATTTGCATCAATAATTTGAAGCCCACGCCGACGCTTACAGTGTCTGAACCTAAATGTGGGCGGGCTTTATGCAGCTCTACATGCACCTATCAAAACTGTTATATTGATTTTATCAAGTAGTTCAACGGTTTTAGTAGGCGCTAAATATATTATATTTTATTGATAAATTCGAAAACTATTTCTACTAAATTTCACTCATGTCGTATATCCTAGATGACGTAGATGTATAAATGAATAATTATTGAGACCACTTAAAATAAGCGACCCTACAGTTATTTTTCCTAAATAAAATTTTATACTAATATGTAGGTAAGATTACCATCCATGAGAAAACAAATAAAATAATAAACTTGTACTTCTTGAATACTTCGGTACAAGCGCTTAATAAAATTAAATCATTGCTACCATTTTAACAAAAAGGAAGGAGAAAATTTATGCAATGAGAAAATGAAATATTATGGCTTTAAAGTATGGTACATACAAAAATACCTAAAATTTAGATCTATATATTTGTATATAATATGTTAATTATAATAAATATGTTAGGACATTCTTACAACAGCGCCATCCAGTTCCGTGGTAAGCTACGATGCTTGTGTTAAGCATACCAGATCGTTGATATTCTACATATATATATAACTTTTAAATACATACATATTATAAATATAAACACCCATAACTGGAGAACAAACATTCGTGATTAACGCGACCGATGGCGCAGAAAGCATGGTCAGTACCACAGAGCAGGTGATTATTTGTCAATTACTGAATTCCCGTGACTAAATGACATGCGTGAAATTTAGTAAAAATAGCTTTCGAGTACTGACCACTGGGTCAGTACCAACTGAGCCAAACAAGTCGTCAGATACCAATTAATATTTCTGTATTTATGTAGTGTACTTAAATATTTTTTTATGTAACTTATGTTTTTTGAACAGGAAAATATTAAGCTAATTTAAATATATCTAAGGATAAGACGGAGAGGAAGGAATATATAAGGAGATTTAGGAGATTAACCAGAATATACGGACAAGCAGACGGACACACAAATATTTAAAATCCGTATATAATTACATACGCATTTAGAGGAAAACTATTCTAAAATTACAAATAGACACTTCAATTTTATTTATCTGTATAGATACGAATAGGTAGATATGATTACAATTCATATAATTTAAGCTGCCTATTTCGTTTTCTTGTGCGGTATAATACCAACATTTGGTTTTTTTACTTAACGATTTTTATAGTCAAATTGCGCAAAAGATGATCTCATGAAAAACTCATTGAATTGCATTTTCAATCAAGTATCGTCTTCAAAAAATATTGTAATTTCCCAGTCTAGGTTTAGAATTCTAGCTCGAAATTCAGAACACTAGACAGGATCTAAATTTAAAAATTCAGCCGCTTTACTTGATAAATGTGATGTGAATATTGTGGGATGACCTGCTTGACGATGCACCGACTGGACATAATAGGCAGATGACGCGCTCACTCCTTAGTAACATACCTATCTTTTTGATTCAACGATATTGTAAATTCGACGCGACTTATTTTATTTTTGTTTCTAAAAAGGTGTAATTCCCTAGATATGGTTTAATTTTACTGGAGCTTTAAAGCATGCCTGGCATAATTGACGGAAAGTATCAGGCAGTATTCATTATTCATTTTTAACTATATTCTCTTAAATATAAACACATAAAATCAGCACTGACGAAAAGCTTCAAGAAAAGTGAATATTATTTTTACTTAACTTTAGCACCTGGTACTCCTTTATTGGCTGACGGCCTAAGCTAGCTAAAAGGTATACACTCTAAGTCCATGGACTTATGCTTTTGAATCTTAATATTAAGAAATTAATTAAGGTCATGTGGCCAGGGAACTTGATTTATAATGTCGCTATTTAGGACTAGTTAGAATAAAGGAAGGTACTATATCAGAAAAATTACTGTCACTCATACTCTATGTATTATAGTATGTACTTACATAATTAAAACTGCCAAGACAAGCTTATCCAGCCTCCACCGCTTATCCGCTTCTGATCGTAGAATTGAACACAGCTATAAAAATATACGTGACACTTTTATTACATGTATTCTGTTTTCATCTAGATGTCATTAGTCATGTCCACTTTGATGTTTTATCACTAAACATTTTTATGTTGGCATATCCGAGACCCGTTATTAAGTATCCACGTTGATGGAAAGATATACGGTCTATAGAAAAATATTCGAAATGAATTCAGCAATATTTTTTATGTTCTGATTTAGTTAAAGTATCATAAGCGATTAAAGTGAAACAAGTGTCATATAATAACAATTTAATAAATCATAGTATAATGAGGTCATATACCTAACTTTTAATTTTGATTAGATTATTAAATACTAACGACTCACCGCGATTTAGTCGCTAGTTTTGTATAATATCTTCATTTCTGAACAGTGCATTTATATATTAGAATTACTTCACGTTCTGAATGATCTATCATTGTGTTAGACAGGCTGAAACCAAAGAACTGAAATTTTGAGTCTCTTCCTATAATGGCGAATAGGTAACGTAAAATAAAGTAAATTTTTGAAATAATTTTGATTTTACTAGGGTCGAACCCGAGCGAAGCGAAGAAGAGCTATTAGTTATTTATAAAATTATTATACGCACTTACACTACACACACAGCCTACCATAGAGGTTGTTTTTGAGCACATTATTTAGGTATAAAAATAAATAAAACCTGCAATAAAAACAAAAACAGGCAAATTCCATCCATCCAGACCATCGAAAATATATTTTAGCCAAAAATCGTCTTCAGGCAGACTATTTTAGTTTTTAAATTTTAGACTCATCCATAGGTAATAAATTCATTTAAAATTCGACCATGCAATATGTCTAGACGGAATATAAAATACTAAGTGACCTAGAATTACCTACGTTTGATAAAAGAGGATTCTTTTTATTGCGACGTTATTTAATTTACAAAAAAACAATACGTTAATAAAGTATGGATATAAAAATCATATCCCCTTGTGTTAAACTGTATGAGTGAATGTAAGGGACATTCACGAACGATGCGTGCATAAGTTAATATTTTAAATTTTGAACTTTTATGTCAAATCTTGTCTGGCAATCGTGTAATTGTTTATTTCGTTTACTAATCTTAGCAGTAAATATTTTTTTTCTTTTTGATAGGACATGATATTGGCATTTAATGGACCAATTCATAACGCTTACTTTTACATCCATAATCCATTGGATGACTGGAAGAAATCTCTATTAAGGATAACTGCCTTTGCCTATATCATTGAATAAACAATATCTATATTATAATGTTTCATAAATGTCTAAAAAATATGCATATTACCAAAAGTGAATATTTTGGTAATATGAGTACTTTTATATCTCTTGAAAAAAAAAACAAAAACTTACATATTTTTACATTAAACAAGTGTTAAATTAACAAATTAAAACCTGAACGCGCAAATATAGTATTTTTTTTTCACTGTTTTCATAATTATCGTTGTTATAATTAACTTATACTGTAGAAATGGTTATTTACACAGTGGAAGTCATGTTGATTATAGTGCTATATTATTTGGCACCAATTACACCTAGGTACGAGTATAGTACTATAATGTGGTGCTTGGGAAATTGTAAACAATTAGACTTTATAGATGCGCATTTAAAACTTAATTTATTACGATCTTAGCAAGGTCTAACAACATAAAAAATTTAAATCTGTAGAAAACCTTCAATAGATACTCGATACTTGAGTTAAAAAGTAAATAAAAAATAGAGCTAACAAATATTTTAAATATTACCTGTGCACGATAACTTTCATATTCTTTATTTTTTTCTTTAAAATAAAAAGATTCATTCAGTGATGCTCCCAATACTTAAAAATACTTTTATGAAAATCTGTTATTATTCTAAAACCATTTCAAGCAGTTATTCTATGAAATATAAAAAATCGTATATAGTGTGTATTAAAGTTAAGGAAATAAAATGGAAAAAGGTTGTCCAGTGTGAGTCCAGCCTAAGCGTCACATTATGTATATAATGACGCCGCAAACCTTGATATATTGCGAAATAATGTAACAGGCTGCTCTCCTGTCACTAAGACGTATCGCTTATACCTGTTCAGGAGTCTTTTTCACCATCTATAGTCATCTGCACTTCCTAATCATACCTAATTCAAATAAGATCTTTAATGTAAGCATTTCATCAAAATCACCATATTTGTGTATTCACATTGAAATTCATGTGCCCTCGTATTGTTTCAATCGTTTCGACTTTGTACAAGGATTATGTTAAAATAATGCTGTCAGTCAGTTGTTTGTGCATCGAACTGTCACTAACGTTTCAATCACGTAGGGTTTTTTGCTGCAACATCACTTACAGTAGTTCGGAGGACAACGAATATTTATGGTTTTTAAACATCTTTATTGACGCGGGTTTGACGTCTCGACGGAATAAGGGATATTTGAGCGCTTGTGCTGTATTTATTAACATCGCTTTTCTTTTATCCACTGATATTCTGATTTTATTAATATCAATTCATAGTAACTTTCACATAATAGTTGAATATTTTAAATAATCGATTCGCATGATTAATACGTGAAAACACACATGCTAGACAGTTTTAAATATAAAGCTACAAAATATACTAATTTAGAAATGTAAAACTATCTTAATTTTTTTGTATTACTCGAACAATGTAGCTTAGATGTTATTCTATGTAGGTATAGCGTTCGTCTATCATTCTTGGTAAGATCTATTAATGATTCATATTTCTAAAGTTGTCAATAGAATTGATAAACATCGCGGTTAATAGTCGCTTATTTTAAAAGCGATTCATTAGTGGTCGAGGCTACTTAAAGAAATGTAACAAATGACACAGTTTAATTTGGAAGACAGAGTCAGACAGGCCGCGTATCGATCAAGAGTGGACTGGCGGGCATCCAAACCGACCAAGTGGTGGGCTGTACTGGCGACATAACGTGACAGGTGCGCCGTGCGGCATGCAACTAGGAGTTTCTGACGACTGTTCACACAATCTTCGAGCCCTTTTAA
Source organism: Boloria selene (assembly GCA_905231865.2). Classification (NCBI taxonomy): domain Eukaryota; kingdom Metazoa; phylum Arthropoda; class Insecta; order Lepidoptera; family Nymphalidae; genus Boloria; species Boloria selene. Next base: position 9,195,680 of record HG993142.1, read on the forward strand.
TAATTAATCACTTGAGTCTTTTCACTAATAAACAAACTGATCTTATTCTGAATATTTTCAATTTATAAACTCAAGTAATAACACGTTAATTTAAATTTACTTAGAGGATGAAAAATAAATATACAAGCGTTGCAATGGAATATCTTCACGTGTATCACAATAAATTATAGCAATATATCACAATGAATATTTTATATAAATTCTCAACAGAAATCTCGCTTTGAATCGTGCGCATTGCCGCAAGCTGTACATCACAATCGGGCAAGCGTGGCAAGGCACGAAATCGATCGAGCCAACTATTCATTGGCGCTCAAACAGGCATTCAATTCTATATTAGCGATCCTTGTTTTTAAACTGCCAATACATACATACATACTTCACTTTTATAGTGACCACCTTATGTAAACTAATTATATTGATTATTTAATTTAACCTTATATTTAACCTTATATTTTTCCAGGTACCGTGAATGCAAATGGAGAAACAAAGCGTCAGAGGACATCATACACTCGGTACCAGACGCTCGAGCTCGAGAAGGAGTTCCACTTCAACCGGTACCTGACGCGGAGGAGACGAATCGAGATCGCGCACGCGCTCTGTCTCACCGAGCGCCAGATCAAGATCTGGTTCCAGAACCGACGCATGAAGTGGAAGAAAGAACATAAGATGGCGTCTATGAACATAGTTCCATATCATATGAATCCATATGGCCATCCCTACCAATTCGACCTTCACCCAAGCCAATTCGCTCATCTGTCAGCATAGGATCAGTGGAATTTTTCGAATAGTGGATAACTGATTTACTAACCCCAATAGTCGACCGTTCATCTAACGGAGTTGTGTGTAACATCATTTCAAAGTAATGGAATGTTACAGCACCTAGACTAAATCAGTTATTCGCTGCTCGAAAAATTTATATAAAAATATATAGACTAAATTGTTAAAGTTGTTGTTGTGACGTTCAGTGACTATTTGAATTACAAAGTACCTACTTGTATTTGATACGTGACAAATGAAAATCTGAAGATAACATCAAGATCAAGTGAATGACACGAGTGGATTTTCTGTGTTTAAATATATATGAACTTACTTATCTGGACATTTCTACTTTGAAAGTGAATATATTAAATTATTAAAAGTAGATTAATATTTCACTTATAAATTAACAGCATTGCGTTAAGTTGTTGATTTAGGAAGAATTTTGCCTAGTCATAAGCTATAATTTGATCTGCATACATATATTCCTAAAATTGTAAGATAAGAACGATTAATAATAGTGTGATGGCTAGTTAGATTTAAGCTTAGGCATGTTTGTTAGACTGGACTTATTAAAACTATGAAAGATCTACTCAAACAAACATATTTACAAGTTTATATGTATAGGACAGCCGTCTCCCAATATAACAAATTCGGAAATGTACAGGGATAAGGTAAAATTCGGCGAATTCAAAAAAGAAATATAATATCGAATATAGATAATTTTACTTTAAACATTTCATTACGATAACTAGTAACAAGTTAAAATCTAACAGAATAGCAAGGGCTTGTAAGAATACTGTGACTTCATAACAGGATATAAGCTCAGTTATTATAATATAATCTGTGAATAAGTAGTTATTTGTTCTTAATGTAAATATTAAACAAATTGTCATTAGTAGGTGTCTGAAAAAGTTTAATATATTCATATAGTGTCAACTTTTTCGATGAACTGTTTTATGTTCCTGTTCTTAGTTGTAAATAATAAATAATACTAATATAGAAACAAAAATAAAAATATTATTATTTAGATTATCTTTAAATAGATTTAAATCCACCAACGATACCAATTTAATGATTCGTATGAATAATGCGTACTTTAAAATCTTTAATGTCGTATTTATAATATGTACTTAATATGTAGTTAGTGTGTAAAGTTTTAATTTCTTCCTTGGAATATTGTAATGTTACCTTTCTCTTGTCTTATGAATTTTTTCGTTAAAAACATTTGCATCTCATTTTTGCTTAAATTTTTGTTACAATTTTATATAAATGTCGTGGGCAGCTGTGATATTTTGTTAAATTTTATTCTTAAACAACCTTTGTGTTTCATATTTAAAATCTATCAGATCGCACGCCTGATCATTTCACCTTATTTTTTTTATCTGTTTAATTTGTTGCTTTATTTATTTGTTTGTAAATATTAGATAATCACGTAGTAGGTATAACTCAATAATGTGAATTAAAATTGCTAGAAGCGGTTACATTGTTTACGATTATAAATTTCTTTAAATTGTAAATTATATGTGCAATAGGATGTGGCCTATTATTTGATCTGTCTCCATTTTTCCTATTTTTGTATACTATTGTTTATTTACTTGTGTTATTTCTTTCTAATTAATAAATATAAATAAATATCTTTATCGTTCATTCCAGTTAAAATGAGAGCTCTAGGGAAGTATGCTACATGATCATTTAAATTATTATATTGTATGAATAAATTGTAATAAATTTGAAATTTGGTGAAGATGATAAAATAAATTATGAACATAGATATGAGTTTCATTGTGTACCTATCAAATATAACATTAAAAAAAAACATCTAATACGTACATAATTATGGTAACTACTTCTACATATATAAGAGAATGTTTTGTTAAAATAGCCAATTAGTTAGGCAATTCTGTAAGGGTGAAAAATTTGGTTCTCATTCCTTGAAAATTGTTAATAGTTACAGCTAAAAAAGCGTTATTCATTAAATCCTGATTTTTTCTAATGAATATGTAACACGCAACATGTGAGTTTTTTTAAATTTTTTTATTTGCTTTGCTAGCTGTGATAATATTTTAACCGAATTACATGTTGTATCACTAAAATATTTTTATATTCCGTATTAAAAATAAATATTTTCACTTACATCGTAATTCTTAGGAAGTAAGTCCTCATTTGGCTTCATACTCATGTCCTGATCCCTGAGGCTCAGCTATGGGACATTATAAAATAAAGGGGCTGATTACAATCATTAATCCTCTATATTTTACAACGGTGTATTTAAATACTGTACTTTTTATCATTGAAATAGGTAGGTAATGTACGAAATGCATAATGTATGAATTACGTTATGTACAAAATACGTGATGTATAAGTAAACAAATTCTTTGCAAAAGAAGGAAAATATCTCAGTTCATTTGAACATTTGCTGCAACCGCCAACTCGACGCCTTCGTATTGAGTGATGATAAATGATAGTACCAATGACACCCAACGAGGGGGCGCTGGCGTACCACGTGGCAACAAAGAGTCGAAAAATGTGAAGGTTGCTTTAGTTTGTAGGTCGCGGGCGTATCGGAGCCTTAACCTATAAATCATCCTGTCGGAATATTTTGCTTTATACACTGTTACGGTTATCCTATGAAACAGTGTAAACTACCAATACCTTACGAATATTTTATCTGGGTTAAGAGAATAAGTTTGTGAATTAATATGTAATGGCGCACTCGATTTCTTGCAGTCAACATCGTGCTTATTTTAGGATATTTTTTACCTGTGTGTAAGAAATAATAGTACTTTCGCATTGAAAACATAATTAAAAAAAATATATATAACTATTCAAAAATATCCAAGTTTTATCCACAGAAAAGATGATCTATTCCGTCGTGTTATCCCACTATGTTTGTTTGGAAGACTTACTTCTAAGAAAGAATTAAGCTTGTATAATATGTAAGATCTCATGGCGTATGATTTTAAATTTAAAACCACTTACATTGAAAGAAAACATCTCAAGGAAACTTGCATATCTGAGAGAAGGTAAGGTTTCAAAAGACTTATGATTCCCCCAACCGCGATTGGCTAGATTAGTGGACTATGGTTCGATCCCTATCACATTCAGTTCTTGGCCCTGCCTCACGCCCAGCAGTGGGTTAAAAATTTTTTTGTGGGTTGAATGTGAGGATGATATATATTCAAGGTTCCAAGGTACATGCAAAAATATACAGTTACGATGTTAATATATTATTAAGTATTGTATTAAGCACAGAGCAATTCAGTGGTATTAAGTGTATTTTTTTATTTTTTGTGAAACTTCAATGTTTTCATACGTGCAATAGTATATTAATAATGTATGGTAATATGAATATCAACTTAATAACAAGGCAAAGACAAGTAGAGTCACTAGTATCAAACAAATTTTAAATATTGTATTATCTCGCAAAGGGAGAACGTCACATTTGAGCTTACATTTTAAAAGCATCAGATTCAAAGCGATACACACCGTGGATTCTGTGTCACACTACAATGACTACATAATATTATTAATGTTGTGTCCGATCGCAAGATGCAAGATACCTTGCATTAAAGAGAACTCAGTGTCGCGAATCATTTTTCATGGTGGGCATCACCCACTGTGTCTTGTATGACATTGTTTTGACCGATAAAAGCGTTTAAGGTAAAACGCACGCACAAATCAAGTTTGGCGTTTAACCTGTACTTTCTTTTACTTTTTTATTTTAAACTTTATTTTAAGTTTCTTATTTCTGAAAATTGATTCAATGTTTACTAGATGCTTTATACTTAGTATGTAACAGGTATACCTATAACATGCTGTATCTAAGTATATCTTATATATAAAATTCTCGTGTCACAATTTTCGTTCCCATACTCCTCCGAAACGGCTTGACCGATTCTCATGAAATTTTGTGAGCATATTGAGTAGGTCTGAGAATCGGCCAACATCTATTTTTCATCCCCCTAAATGTTAAGGGTAGTCCACCCCTAACATTTTTGTTTTATTTTTTAGACAATTTTTTTTTCCTACAGATCAACCCAATGAGGTTGATTAGCAATTAAAAAAATGAACGCGGGCGAAGCCGCGGGTACAGCTAGTATTATATAAAAATGAATTGCTGTTCGTTAGTCTCGCTAAAACTCGAGAACGGCTGGACCGATTTGGCTAATTTTGGTCTTGAATTATTTGTGGAAGTCCAGAGAGTTAAAAGGTGAATAAATTTGAAAATGCTTGGAATTAAATAAAAACAACAATTTTGTTTTTCCTTTGATATGTCGCCCGTCGTTCAGAAACCAAATTGAAAGAGTAATTCAAAATGAATAACTAATTAGAATTTTTATTTCTTTCTAACTACATATTTAGAGGTAAAAAATAATTTTAATTTTATTTATTTTAACTAGCGCAATCCATGGCTTCGCTGACGCTAAACCTAGGGACGAACCCGAACGAAGCGAGGGTGAGTCGCTAGTCTACCTATAAATTATGTAATCGCTACTAAATTGAGTTTTGTTTTTTAACTTTGTTTACTTGATAACTAGAGGCTTGGTTTTAGATACAAGGAGAAACCTATTTCAATCTTTATTCTTAAGATGTTTACATGAATAATTACATATATAATATATATGTTAGGTTAGAAATTTATTTTTAGAATTCTATTTATGTATTGTGATAGGATTCACCTTAATATTCTAATGACAGCCTCCAGATTCAAGCCCAGTGGTTGGGTCGGCTTGCTTGTACACGCTGGCTTTGGTAAACGAGTAGAGCGGGTTCAAATCAGGGTCTGGCACCTCTCACATTTTCATGTGCGAATCATTTACATATGACAATAACAACCACGTGCCTTACCTACGGTAAAGGAAAACATCGTACAGAAAATTTCATCTCTGAGAAAACCTAGCAAGTTTTCAAAAACATGCATATTCCGCCAAACCGCACTTAGCAGCGTGCTGGACTATGGCCTGGTCCCCGTTATATTGAAGAAAGGCTCGTACCCAGTGAGACACAAACCTCAATAAATAATAGATCGACAAGAATACTTTATCATTTAGAAAAATTACTGATAGCGCAATGTCGAAACGACTATGATAGTAATATAGAAAAACTATCTTAACCGAAATCCTCGGTTAATAAGTTTGTTTCCTTGGTAATGAGATGCTCATGAATCTACGTCACTACAGCTCTGTAATTATTTCATATCAAACGAACGTCACAAAAAATATAAATATTTTATATTGATAATTAGAGTGAGGGAAGCGAGCCCTACCACTTTCCCACATCCTGAGCATTTTGTGGTACACTTTACTGAAATACTATCACGTCTATAGATTTGTGCTTTAACATAGTAATTTACCTTCATATCTGTCAAAAAAAATGTATAACCATTAAAAATGAACAACTGTCTTAAAAATTATTACACGTTAGAAAAACAAGAAACACTCTTCTAGAAACACTCTTGCTCCGGTTACTACTTACCGAGCACTATCCAGATAGAGATAAGTGAACAGTGTCGTAAGTATTCAAAATCGACGGAGGCAAAGCTTACTTATTATATTTTTTTAATACTATACTGCTACAAATAATAACCTACAGGTAACTATTTAGAATCCTAAATAAATATCTGTAAAACAAAAAATACGAAAAAAAATCCCAAAAAGAAAATTGCGACATCTACAGTTATTTACTAAAACTTTTTTCTCAAAAGGTTACATTTAAAGAACAGCTTTCAGTTCTAAACCCGTAAGAAAAGTGACAGATAGTATATACATGAGGTACTGACATTTTCCGGTAGATGGCGATAAATTCACACGGTGGAATCAGATGTCTAATAAGAAATTTTCAAATTTTCAAAATATAACTTGGAGAATATTTAAAATAGTAATATAAACTATATCAAGAATATAACTATGAAAACTAATTAACATTACTTCCACTGTAAAAGTTTATGTTTCTAAATCGAAATACGGTTATAATACGCCTATGTGATTTAGCTAAGGTTTGAGTACAAATTCGAAACATTAAACGTTGTTTCTATCCAACCAGAGATGGCGCTACTAATTGTAGGTAAAGCAGTCCTTAGTTGAGAATTTTCATTGACATCGACTAAGCTTTGAGAAAGCTCTTAGGTAGCTTTATAGAAAGACGCGTTTAATAAGTGTTTTCAGCATATTTTAATATTTTCCTTATTCTAATCAAACGTCGACGATGGCGGCTACTTCAAAAAGGTAAGATTGATTGATTTAATATTTTTTTATAGAATCAAATAGTTTTTTCAATCATCATACAGAAAATCGTTATTTTCGTGTGACGCGATTGCGTTTTGGCAGCCACAGATAGAAGATGTACCAAATATTACGTGACCTTTACTTTATTTCCATTGTTTCAAATACGAAACTTTATTATTCGTTGAATTTCTCAAATCTTTATTTGAATCTGTTAGGTAAAGGAATATATTTGTAAAATTACATATTAAACAAAATATTAATAAATATTTTAGGGATACTATTACCATTAAGTAAATTAAATGTTATTAGTTTAAGATTACTGTAACTTTAAATTTGATATTGAATAATGTTAATCAATAAATTATAGTACTTAGGTCATTTTTAGTTTAAAATATTTTGTTATATAGTTTGCCCTTTCAAAAACATTTTTTAATATGTTTATTTAATAAAGCTGATTACAAAAGTATACTTTAATATAATAATATAATTCAAGGAGTATTCCTTTTCTTTTGTCTGTAGCATAATTATTAGATAATACTAAAAAAAACAGGGAGCTGCATTTGTAAAAATACATAAACAAGGTTATAATTCTATTGCGAAGTGTGATTATATATTTAATCTGTATTAACACTTTTTAGTCAAAAAGGATAAAAGGATTTGGCCCGAGTAAAATTCCACCGTCAAACTAATCATGGTAGCGGGGGCCTGTTAAAAGGCAGGCATAAAAACCGTTGACGTGAAATTTATACCTGACTTCCAATGAATGGCGATATTTTTGTTTAAAGGTTTATCTAAAAAAAGCAATAAAATATGGCCGCCACAAAGGCACCTCTGGCGCGCCTGCGCCGACTCGGGACATGCGCATTTTGATTGAACGAAATTGGGGTAGTTACTACGGCTTCTAGATCGAAAACCTTGAGTGACTTTCATAAGTAGGGGGAAAATATTTTAACTTGTATTATAAGCGATATGCAAAATCTGTTGAATATTTGTCATTATTCACAAATTAATATACAATTCAGCAAATCAAGAATCATTAATTAATTAAAACGTTACGAAAATATGACTCAAGTCTCAAGGTCAAGTAGGACATGCTTGAAAGATGGTTCTGTACATCATAAAAATCAAATTAAAAATACTTTGAAATCAAATTAAAAAATGCTTGGAAAGCAGTTCTGCTGAAAAAGCCAATAAAAATTCAACAGTCACGCTTTTTAAAATAAGCCCTATTTGAAACAATATTTTTAACCGAATTTAAAAAAAGAAGGAGGTTATATGTTTCATTGTCTATATATTTTTTTAATATAATATGTTCACCGATTTCTCCGCCATCTCAAATTTTCAGGCCGATTTCAAAAATTTTTCTTTTGTTCGGTAGGGTATAGCTCCCAGGGGGTCCCATTGTCACCAAGTCAGGATCTGATGATGAGATCCCAGGGAAATCGAGGGCAACTCTCAAATTTTATAGGCACCTATTATGTTTTTGATATATTTTCTAAAGATGTTCAAGCATTTGTGTCTTAAAATCATGATCTCATGTGGATGAGCTGATGATGGAAGGTACGATTCCTCAACGGTTCTTTTTATGTTTGTTCATTTATTTCTGCGTCAAATGTTGGCCGATTAAAATTTTTTTTGTTCGGTAGGGTATACTTTCAAGATATTCACATTATCACCAAGTCAGGATCTGATGATGGGATCCTAGAGAAATCGAGGGCAACTCTCAAATTTTATAGGCATTTATTACGTTTTTCATATATTTTCTAAAGCTGTTCAAGAATTTGTGATGATGTAAGGTATATCTCCTCAACGGTTAGGAGTTGAAAGAAATTTCTTATAATATTATACGTACTTATGAACCGATAGTTGTATTCCTTGAGGATATTAGGTTGATCTGATAATAGAAGGTAAATCTTATTAACGTCTAGGAGTTACGTGGAAAAGTAGACGTGGACAAATCTCGATTGACTATTGTCGTTCACTCCAAAACTTCACTGACTTATTGGAGCAGTAGTGTAGTTAGCCTATACCAATATTATATTTAAACAAAATAACTCATTTCCACTAAAAAAATAAAAATAAATTATTAAAAAAGAAAGAAAACCGACTTCAAAACGTTACAAATCGAAACTAAAAAGAAAAAAAAATATTTTAATTACTTAGTTATTGTTGGAGTCGGTGCCAGCCAAAGCAAAATAATCTTAATACAATTTAATTAATGTATCAATTTATAAATATAATCAAAATATCTGTTCGAAAGTTCATTACAAAGGATAAAACTGTCCTTCTTGGCTGGCACCGACTCCAACAATAACTAAGTAATTAAAATTATTTTTTTTTCTTTTTATAATATTATAATTTTCGACTTCTCCTTCGTTAGATATAAATATAAATTGGCATCACACCAATATATTATATCAGATTTTTTTAATTTGTCGGTCTGTTTGTCTCCAAAAAAGCGTTGTAATAATATTATACGGATTTTCTTAAAAAAATATTGAGCTATTGCCTTATTTATACTTTAAAATAAACGTATATACTTCTCTAGATATTTAATAACAATCTTGACCCTTCATTTTACTAAAATAAAATAAACATTCTCTATCTAAGTCTAACTTAGTAGTCAACGTTATATCAGTGCTACTTGATTATGCATATGAAAATGTTAACATGTGCTCAGTGTAGAGAATATGACTCATGGTAACTTAGCATAACATAAGCTTACATCGCTTATTGAGTAATATACTTCGAGGATGGAGAATAATATGTATACTTATTTCTTTTTGTTATTAGATATTACATATTTGTTAAATGATTACTAAGTAAACAAATTTACTTATGGGTGGTACTATCGGGTAGTAGCCGAATTTTTTTTTTGAATAAAAAAATATCTATCATAATACAATTCATAACACAAACAAAGTTTTTCTTTAGTCATATTGTTGAATTTATAGATTCAAATAATTTTATTATCTGTAACCTGTTTGCCGTTACTTTATTGATCATATAATTTTTATTGACTTACACTTTAAAATTACCCTAAGCCTATTTAAAAATATATATATTAATTATTAATTTGATATTTTTACTATACTTAAAAATAAAGTCGTAGTATTTGCTTGTGTGTATGAAAATTATTTATTTTCTTCATAATTGCTAAAACACTTCATCTATAGACTTTTCTTAGTAAATCAATCACTATTTAAAAAATATTTTACTATATCCACCCTCAACTAGGTCTTGATTTATGATTTTTTTTTTATATTTTTTAATAAATTTTTATCTACACAGAAGAATAGTCTGTCTGTTTGTTTGTTTCCGCTTATCTCTAAAGAGGCTGGGCATATTTTGACAGGATCTCACTGGATTTCACTGATGTTACAAGAAGTCATTTATGTTATTTTTTTTAGAAAATGTAATAGGTTCCTCTTTAAATAATAAAACACATTGTAGATTTAATAATTTTTATTGATAATATATTTTTATTTACGTATAATAGAGGTGGTAGGTATAGAGTATATTAGTATTTCTAAAGAAAAATTGATTTAAACATGACGTATATAAACATAACGAGTAGGTATCTCCTTATTTCAAATCTCCTTTGAAAAGAGTCACAACTTCCTCGTCCAAGTTCCATGGTAAGCTACAAGGCTAGTGTTACGGATACCAGATAGTGGATACACTAAATATTTTTAACATATACATATGATAAATATATATGTTACAATCTAAAAGTGCCATTCATTGACTAAGCCTCAATTTTATTTTTGTAGTACGAGTGCTTGCTTATAATATTAAGGAAATCGTGTCTAGATACTTCTATTCTAGAAATGATATTGAATAGCCTGTTTGTAATGTAAGATTTTTAAAATACGTTATTTTTATTGTTTTTTCTGTGCCAATTTGTTCCAGCTAATCTCCGAAACCGCTAGATCGATTTTGACGGGACTCTCACTGAGGTCATGTTATAGGGATTAATTTATATTTAAACTTTATTTTTATTTGCAATTTATATATAATAATGTTTGCAAGTATTTATCTACACGAAAAGATGTATTTCCATGAAAACCTTTATTATATTGTTGACTGTTGTACTTGATTATTATTAAAGACATAATATCTCGTAGCAAATGTGGAATATAAATATAACCAGAGTGATGTAAAAATTTGAACAGATTTAAATAAAATAATTAAATTTGTTTTAAATAGATTCGATTTGTGATAAAAATCCAAGCCAATTTCATTTCAATCAGCTGAAATTATTGAAACAACAGCTTTAGCCCTCTGATACGTGATCCATAAAAAGTGTGCATCATGTTTAGTGATTCTGCAACATTAATGCTTCCAAGCCGGAAACAGTATTTTGTATTAAAAACGATTTTAGAAACACCTTTAACTAAAAAACACATGCGCCTTTTATCAATTACAATATCAAAATTGTATTAACTTTTGATTTATGACATAATTCTGATTAATAAAATATTATTATTGCCCATACATAAAAGATTATGGGCATCTCACAGAGTAAAAAAAACAGTCGATTGTTCGGTAACACGACTCAGTTACAGCCGCCAGCTTATAGAAGGGGAGCGGATTAAATTGAAATTCTTTTTTAAATTCACCAATAGGGTGAAAGGGACCCAGGATTGGCTCTAAGCTTTCGACTGTAATATTTATTTAAACAGATTAACAGGAGCTCTGTGTGCTCTCAAAAGATCTTGCACAACTCACAATAAGATTAGAAGTTCTCAACTAAATTATTACAAGTTTCAATGTTTAGAAATTATGTTTTTTAAATGCCTATTATACATGAGTTTTATTCCATTTTAAGAAAGTTTTAAGGGTAGGAAAAAAATCGTTATTAATATGTATAAATTAATTTCATTACTTTTACGACTGGCTCACCCTCGCCCCGCTCGGTTCGCCCTTAGATACGTTTTAACGTAACCGTATAGATTTCTCAGAAGTGAGATAATTTTCTGCAGCAAAAAGTATTCTATATGTTGACCAAAACAACCAGCTATCATTATACAAAAATTTATTAAAAAATATTCTGTAGGTTTTTCGTGAAGCGGTCACGGACAGAAAGGTAGACAGATAAACTTTAGTTTCATCATCAAAATATTTCATTCAGCATAAAACTTGTAACAATTTCTTACTGAACGTCATGAGTCTACCATCAGTTCGGAAAGAAGAAACCTCTGACCTGAGAGGAACTGGCGAAAAAGGGACTCGGCGGGACTAATATTATTTTTTTATCTTCATCTCACTCTTTTTCAAATTAAATTTTATATGTTGAAATAGCCTGGCGGCGATCACTTCAAAAAATTCTGTCTTCTAAAAAATCGTTAATCGAATAATAGCCTTTAGTACACAAACGTTCCTTCACATTTTTTTTTTAATTTGGCAATAGTAGCTTTTTGTACGTTTTCTGGGATCCTGTTGTATAAGCGTATACATTGTCCATAAAAGAATAACTGACTCGGCGTAAGCGAGTCACACAACAGCAATTCTGCTTCAGTATTAATAATATTGACTATTTCAATAAGATATTTCAGATTCAAAAGAGTAAGAATTTTATTATATGTATAGATTTATTACATACACCATCATAAAAACGAGTTTATTAACACTGGTAGTAATACTACATATTAACTATGTTTTTTAAAGATCATAGATAGGCAATACTCACACGACATGCCGTAACGATAAAAACACGTTTTGTCTTAACGTCGATTTACAAATGTACGTATGACATGTCTCCTTTGTAGCTAAAATGATGTACGGAAAAATAATCATTACTAGCAAATAATAAGGACTATATTCATGTGCGTTATTTGTTACGTACAACAAATTGTTGTGTTGTCGCCAGCACCATATGGCATCTTGTTAGTTGGTCATAGGCACCGGACGAACGTGTCGCAGAGATAAAGCTGTGTACATACTAGCAAATTAAATTATCGCTTTTATTTATTCAACTAAGACATTATTTACGCAATATACCTAAATAGTTTAGTTTATTTGGTAATTATGAACTATATAATTAATTAAAATATTATTGATTTTCCATCTTAGTTTATTTTGATAATTTACGTCTAACTAATAGGTACAATATTTGACGTAAGTTTTATTTATCAATTAAAAATACTAAGCCTCGAATGTATATTTGCATCGGTTTGACTCATTGAAAGAAATAAAAAAAAGGTTTATTTTTTTATAAAATAAACTGTTAAAATTTATATTCCTAAATCGCATTTGATCACACAAGTACTATTATCATTACAAGTTCATTTTATTATCTATACAAATAAATATAATTATTGTGTCTTACAGCTTACTTATGGGAAGGGAAATGGATTTTTAATATTTTTTCCGTCTATTTGTTCCGGCATAGTTCCAAAACTCTGGAGCAATATCATTGGCTATTTTGATAAGGAGTAACTTAGGTTACCTTTATTATAGAAAAACGGTTTTACGGGTTCCACGCTAATAAAATCAAAACCTATGATAGTAGGGTTGGCTTTCCACTACGTATTTATCCTCTGTGTAAAGCAACGCGTTAGTGTCCGACCGAATATTCGGTTTCGGTTTCGGTTTCGGTCGAGTTTCGGCAAAAAACGAGTTTCGGTTATGATTCGGTTTCGGCAGCAAACCTGCCGCGAAACTACGACCGAAACCGAAACTGCATTCGGGAGTTTCCGCGCTGTGCTCGGGTGTGTTTGGCGCGGTAAATGACATCCAAGCGACGATGACATTAGGCCGCGTTCACGTGCGTAATCATGTCATAACCTGTTTGTTTGCCGTGCATTTTGTTTGTTGTGAGTTTTCGTGTGATATGTTTTGAATTCGGTAAGTTTTATCATGTGATATAATATAAGAGTACCTCGAAAAGTAATTTAATATAACAGAGGATACCTAGATTATAGTAGAATCAAGTTTACCATAAAAAATTAAAAATCTAAACATTTTGTGGTTAATTTAACTCTTTCGCTAATGCTATATGTAAACAAACATTACTTAGGTACATGGTATTTAGTATTTAGTATTTACTATAGTGCATTAGTGGTGATAATATTAATTTAGGGATATTGGGATTTAGAGTTTCGCGTTCAATTTAATAATTATTAAGTAGGTACCAATATGATAATTGTTTTTTTTTACAAATTAACACTTATAATTAAACGAGTAGATACCTACCTGGTTATCCGTATAAAATTAACACTTATATTTATTTTACTAATTAAAACTGACTGATTATAATACATTTTCTTCCTTTTTCTGAAAGCATTTTTTTTTATATATACATTATAGGCACACGCTTGATCACTATCACACCTAATGGACAGTAATGTGGCCTAAGGTGGGACGCGCATGCCTAGAAAATGCCTATTCACTCTTTTTTTAAAGATACCCAGATTGTAGGTGTTAGGAAACACAGATCTCGGTAAAGCATTCCAGACCCTGGCTGTGCGAATTAGAAATGAAGACTTAAACCGTTTCGTGCGCGTGGATGGTATATGAACGATATAGGGATGGAAGATTTTCCCGGTGTCTTGCAGTGCGGTTGTAAAAAGGTGAAGGGAGAACAAGGTCGAAGAGCTCCTGGGAACACTCCCCAAAATATATCCTATAAAACACCGATAGGCCAGCAAAACATGTTCCTTATAAGAAAGTTTCGGTTTCGGTTTCGGTTTCGGCCGAAACTGAGACCGTTGCCGAAATTCGGTTTCGGTTTCGGTTTCGGTCGTAAAAACCAGATTCGGTCGGACACTACAACGCGTCTATGGCAGCCAGTAAAATATTTTAACAAGTTAAAAATACTCGAACGTGTCAGATTAAAATGGAATAAGTAAGTTCCTCTTACAATATTAAACGATATACATATATGGTATTTGTTTAAAAAAACGCGCTAGGGACGCACCTGAGTAAAGCAAGAGTAAATAACTAGTACCTATAATAATATAAAGTATAATATATAATAATAAATAACAAATGTGACATTATTTATATTCATTATATTCATCTACGCCTATGTAGTGTACAAATTCATTATGGACATGAGCTAAGTATACCTACTAAAGGAGTTGCGTCACATGCTCGTAACGGTTTCACTGTCAATTGCCACTTTTGTTTATAATAATTAGAACAAACTTACCAAATTTGTGTAAAGCTTAATATTTGATAATATCAAATTATACAAGAAAATAATTAAAAAATAAGTCCTTTCTATCATCTTGCTAGAAAATACCCCAAATATTTTTCATAAAGTATAATAATGTTACTACTGTGCATATTTCAAACTAATAACGTATGTTTTATGTAATTAGTATCGATCGAAATTTGTAACATGTGTATTGTGTATGTACCTATGTATCTTATTATTTACCTATTAAGATTATTTCAACTACGTACTGAACTAAAACCTTTAAAACTTTGCTTTATATGTATGTAGACTTTAGAGTATTAACTTTATCAATTCAAATCATTATAAAAAAGATGAGAATACAAAATTTAATATTTAAAAATGAAACAAAAAACCATTTCAAAATATTACCTTAAAATATAAGTTAAATGTAACATACATTTCATAATAATACAATATAAGGGTCCATCGGTTAGAAGCGAGGAATAGTAGCCATTATAGCTAGTCAAAGGGTAGTCGAGGCGCAGTAGGTTGTAGAGGGGCGGGCGCGTCGCTTAGCGCACTCGCATAGCGCAGCTGCTCCACGCCTTTGGTTCGGTGAGACAATATTCCTTGTTCAATATTAGGTAATATCCCTGGAATCCCTTATTTGTATTGATTATTTTATGTATATTATATTATTATTTCATATAATAAGTATTGTTGTAGAAGTATTTGTCTTATGTAGTATATAGTTCTGTAAAATGTAAGTATTTAAAGTTGATATTACCTTATTAAAAGTATATTACTGAATTTTATGGATATATAAATCAGGTATTCCATTTAGTACTATTTTATTCATGCAATTTGACCGACGTCTATAAATAGTGCCATAGTTTATCTTGTCAAGCTTTATAAGGATATGTCTAAGCGCCAGGTTGATTACAAATGTTAGTTTGAAATGCGCTTGATATGTAGACTGAATTTCGCTCTAAAAATATAATTAATTGCACTTGACTCAATTCAAGTACGTTAGTGTCTTTTAATAACTTTTAAAATGTAAAATACCTTCAGTTTATTCATTTCGTGCACAAGAATTATTGTAATCATGAATATTAGAAATAAAATATTGTTAAATTTTACTAATAAAAAACGTTTTTATATAGTTTAAAACAGCGGTAAAATATTAAAATATGAATGTTTGCACAAGCAAACTCTTTCTACGCATTACAAAAAACCTTGGTCCCAATAAGTAAAGGTAGGAGGTATACGGTTTCCCGGAAAACAGGCAGCAGTTGATAATAAAATTGTCTTACTGCACGATAAGATCGATAGTTAAAACGTTACGATTCCTCGATTATCTATTTATACGATATGATGTACAATGAATAAATATTACGTTTGTTCCATGTGCGATTTAATCTCAAAAGGTGACGTAGCTTCCCCTTAGGTTTTACCATACTTATAATTTGTTTTTGTTTAATATTTGACATGGACATTATTATAATATTTTTATATTACAATGTCTTTTAGGTTTAAAGTTTTGATGAAAATTGACCCTAATAATCAGTTATTAGTGACGATAAGTCTAAGATTTAGACCTATCGTTCCTCTACAGTACCTATACTCTATTTGTGTAGCGCGAAGTTAAATCTTGATTTTTTTAATGTTAATATGAGTATTAGTGTATACATATTACATAATATGTATATCTATAAAAACTATCATCAATATAACATCACAATCAATATCCAAATATGAAAATCTTTTTAGCAATATAACGTACAAGCCTGAATGGCTTATTTCTAATCATCAAAATATAAAGTGTAGTTATATTATATGCTAGCCGTACCCGCGGCTTCGCGCGCGTTTTAAAGGCTAAAAACTAAATACCTCCCGTTTTTGCAACATTTTTTATTGATGCTGCGCTCCTATTGGTCATAGCGTGATGTAATATATAGCTTATGGCCCTCCTCGATAAACGGACTATCCATCACAAAAATATTTTTTCAATTCGGACCGGTGGTTCTTGAGATAAGCGGATTCAACCAAACAAACAAACAAGCTCTTCAGCTTTATAATATTAGTATAGATTTATAATCCAATACTCCAACATATTGTTTTCCATATGCAAGCAAGATACGTACACAAAGCATATTGTGAGATACTATTTAGAATTGTACGCACAGCCGAGGGACCTACTCGGGATCCATTATGGAAGGTCTCTAGTGAGAGTATTGTGCTAGTTCCCTATTATGATATTTCATATGATATAACGACTCTGAAGAAACTTAACTAACTATTCTTTATCTTCTTATTACAGATATTATGCTTGGTTATTCTGTTTAATTTTGCAACTAATATAATAATTAGCATACATATTTTAACAAAGCTATCAACAATACGTTTTACATAAACGACTTGACATACAAAATGCATCCATAGTTATAAATAAAGTGGAGTTATAGGTACGTAAGTGTTGAGATAGTAAGTGACTATTTTATAGCTAACATAATTGTTTATTTACATAATATCAAATGTAAAAAAACCTAAAGTGGGTAGTTCATACACGCAAATTCGAACTTTGCATAATTTTAGGTATTATCTATGTATCTGTAATTCTACAAACTCCATCCATCACATTGGGTTAAGACAATCCGAACTCCGAAGATTACCCCAGACAATCAGAAAGACAGACAATTTTTATTTTGGGTTGGGTCTTGGATAAATAGATAACAATTGTATTGTAATAATGAAAAAAATAGATCTCAGGCAGTGCAAAAGCAATTAGTGATATAGATCAATTAATTTCTTATATCCTCGAATTAATAATAGGCAAAATAACATATCGAATCGTTTCATCGATGATTTATGACCGATTCATACATAATAATTGACCTTAATAATCGTAACACGACTAATTTTAAACAGCTAATCATTCTTAAAATCTAATGGTTTATGTAAAACTATTTTATATACTACTTATGTCTTTCTTGAGAATAAATGTCTATAAACCTAAATCTAACCTAAAGCCACCTTGTTTCTTTAAAAGGTTCTAGATATAAGCATGGCTCTTTAAGATATTATAATCGTGACTTGAAAATTAGGGACAAAATTTACGTAGAAATATGAGTTTTATTAAAGCCTAAACAAGGCGTATCGAGACAAAATACAGATGGATGTAGTGTTAATCACTACATAGTATAAAACAAAGTCCCTTCCCGCTGTCTGTCCATATGTATGCTTAGATCTTTAAAACTACACAACGGATTTAGATGCGGTCTTTTTAATAGATAGAGTGATTCAAGAGGAAGGTACATATGTTTAACTAACCAAACCCGCGGCTTCGCTTGCGCTAAATCTATAGTATACAATAATTCTCGTCATATATGACACAACACGCATGTGATATGTGATCAACGGATAATTTTAAGATCCAAGGGCATTATAAGCTGTTTAGTAATCAATGATAGCGATTTAAAAATTCAAGTCAATATTAGTACTAACTCGAAGCAAGGTCGCTAGCGGCCATCAAATTTAGTATATCGTAAAAAATTTGTTACACCGCTCGATCGAGCCAGCCTACCAAATACAAGACATTCAAATCGAGGGGAGTTGTATTATTTTATTGTATTATTTACGAGGTTCGGAGTCTGCGCGGGCTTGAGCCAAGCTCATCGATATCGTAGCGAGTAGTACGCATGTGCGGAAACCCTCTTATAATATTCTGATTTCCCATTTTATGAATGCTAATGCGCGCTATCAAAAATACCGAATTTTCCGTTATTATATACCTAATATGATGAGCTCGTTCTGTTTTATTATAGTATTATATTGTTTTTAGTTGATGAGTCTTGCTTTTGTATGCCATGTTTTGTATCTTTTAGGTACTTACTGTTTAAGGGAAACTATAACAAGTACATAAGTCATTAATTTATACAAATAAAGCATTTGCTAGTCAATAAAAAACTTTTAAAAGGCATCATTAAGTTTCCCCTCACCAACTAACTTCAACATCTTGCGTGACAATTTTGTGTCAATATTAAAGAAATTTTATTACTTAGCTATTTGCGTCGTTAATATTTTCAAAGTTCATAAACAACTATTCTATAAATATATAATATTTAGGCATTGCGTGTCTCTACGGGTTCTTAAGGGGCTTTTTACGACTTTAATTTAGGAATCGTATTTGGGAGCTCATTTAATATTAAAACTTTTTTAAATAAATAATGCTTTACTGCCATTCTCATTGGATTGCTGTGTGGGGAAGTTTGTTTTTTTATTATTAATGTCAACATATAAATTAATATTATATAGAAAGTACATATACATTAAAAAAATTGAAGCAGTTGCGCTACAATTGCACGAAATTGGGCGGTGTTCGGCATTCGGTTATCTTCCGCAAAGTATTAACCAAAATTTGTCATCTAATAATTCTCGTTATTATAAAAACCACATAAAATAATGTAAACAATTTTAGAATCTTTTCTATACACTTCTTATACCTTCATAATTCACTTCGATGATATACCTATCTTAGCCAAATAAGCTTATCAGCTACCTGTTCGGATGACAAACAAAGTTAATCTGCCTTCATAGTTTACATGAAAGCAAACATAAGATACGGCAGCTTCCTGATCTTTATCTTTAAGGCATTATTAGATATATTTTAAGCTGAATCAGGTTAAGATGATAAGAAATTGTGTGGATTAATTGGTGTGGAAAATTTTAAAAATATTAATATTGTTCATATAATTAAAGATGATGAAAGCTCATAAGGCTCAACAGTTTTAAACAGCTATTCATTCTTAGAAGATTTACAGAAAACAGAAAAAGATTTAATAATCATATATGGATTTTATTTTTAAATTTTAACCTTGTTTACCTAATTTTTTCGGTCAAAACAAGATGTTTTAATAAAGTTTACAATTAGTTTTAGCTATCTAGAGTCTGCGCATAGTAAACATTAAGATCAAATAGAGGTTCCGTTTTCTAAATTTAAAATATGTAAAAAATGATATCTATGGAGCTATTTAAATTATCAGAAAATCGCGACTGTCAACTATTACAAAATTTGTTAAAACATGCATACTACTACACATTAATTTTATTACAGGCATTTTTATTTATACATAGAAGGAATAGACCACATATAGTACAAATTATGAACTTCAATAAAATGACAGGAAGCATACAATAAATCCTATGTCAGTGACCCCGTGACTTGAATATGTATAATTCCGTTATGCGAAACGCGTTTTGTTTGAATAAAAATAACACCCGGTAAAACTATCAACAAAATTAGCATGCTTAGTCATACATTATACCATATTACCGCAATAGAAGAATCTATTCAATCATTTTATTGATCGCAATAAAACTATGATGCTTACTTATAATTTTCAACAAAAATTACTACTAGATATAACTTAAATTAAAGTGTTGTAAATTAACAACATTGGTTAAAGAAAGGGGTCTGGATTTTGGCATCAAAAGGGTCTCGAAGCAATGGCAAAAATGTCGTTCAATTTATGCCCAAATTTCGTCCCGACTGGTCCCTTTTTGTTGCCATCTGCGAAGTCCAGACAGCTCCACCCTAAAAACCGTTTATAGATTCCTATCTTTTCGCTCGCCTGTCAAATCTCGTGTTGTTATCTCTTTCTAAGCCAGGACCTGTCTCCCGTCTCTTTTTTGCACATGCGTTTAAATTGTTCCATCCTTTCTGGCTCGTAGTAATTCGTGTGTTTCCGCTTCCCACACGACCGGCCGCCATGTTTGGGACTGTCAAGTCAACGCCAGTTTGGCGCGTTTGGCAGGATGGGCAAGGTCGGTTTATCTACAAGCTTTAATAATAATTTGTCTAGTGCTTATGTCACTGCGTACTATATGAATAATATATTTATGCTATAATATTTTTCAGATCCATTGTACGAGCGGTGCGTGAGGAATGAAGAAGCGTCTGCAAGTAAGTACAAACGTAGTATATTTTATTGTATTTATTTAATAATATTATTCATATTTTAGTCAATTAAATTATTTATTATATATTTTTCTTAAAATTATTTTTTAAGATTCGGTTATTGATTAGAATTTGAAATTATAAAAATGTTTATACGTATTTTATACTACATCTACGTAGCAATAATTAAAATATAATATACATACTAATAATCATTTAAATTTTATTTATTGTTATCTTATATATTATTATAATTTTTTCAATATAAATTATCTTAAAACGCAGGAAGCGTTGTTAACGCCCAAATATTTAAATTATTTAAGCGCTACCATACAACATTATTGAGAACCAATTGACACGATACCAAGAATTTCATAGAGAAACTGCATTATTTAAACTAGAATTCATTTTAATTTTGTATTTCAACAAAGATTTCACACCATTGGTCATAAAGCATAGACAAAGCACTCTAAGGAACCAAGGTAGAGCGGCATGAACAAAGACTAGTGATAATTGTTCAACGAAATTCTAGGTCGGAGTTTATTAGTACCTATTTCTACCTTTAGAAGGTATCTATTGTTTATAATTTGTATAGTATTTCCGATTTTAATTTTTTACAAAATGTTGTAAAGATTTCAAAATTTACAAAATGGAGAAATAACGAGTCATTTTGTAGTAACGTTTAATAATTGAGTCCATCTGTAACAATTTACATTAATTATAATTCAATTCATAACATATTTTAACGCGTCATTGTTTATGGCAATTGATTTAGCGAGCGATCTAGCGAACGCTACGTAGTGTGTTTTTAGCGGAATTTTACAATTTAAATTGCGTCTAATGTTACCTACATTAAATTTCCTATATTACATAAAATTTAGGTATAATAATTATACCTTATATGCGTACGTACATAATTATAATTAAGATATATTTTAACTGACAAGGGAAAATAATATAAAATTTTCCATATTTCACTTTTCTATCGGTCTTGGCATTTTCCATAATATTCCAAGTACATTTCAAATAGCTAACATCAAGCGTGAATCATCGATTACCGCGGACGCATAAAAAGCATTAGCCTCATAAAAGTTATAAACGAGCCCATTAACACTTCCAGTATCATCTGATGCTACTCCAGTTTCAAACATTAGCATTATTTCCATTGTAGATACCGTCAATGCCAATACATCTAAACTGTGTGTAGAATTTACTCTAATTAATTATTCATTAAAATATGTATTTGCATACAATTTCTTATTACTTTATTCGTAAAAATATAAAAATATATCATATTAGTAATATTGAATAATATATAATATACGACATGCATCTCTACAGTATTGTACCCTTTTGGAGTATCATGCCCTCATTCTCTACATAAGCTTCTGCTCGCATATCCGCTCGTTAATTCTGTCTAGACTATCTATCACATATACAGTTTGTTCAGAATTTTGTCTGCCATTGTAGAATCTTTGATGTATAGAAAAATTAAATATACACTATGATTTTATGACATAACCATTCAGTTGGTCACTTCCATACAATTTATATAGAACTAGTGACTCACCTTCGCTCCGCTTGATTTCATTCCTAGATACGTTTTCTCATTTAGTATAGATTTCTCAGAAATTAGATATTTTCCCGCAGTACAAAGTATCCTATTTATTGTCTCGGATAACTGGCTATCGTACCAAATGTAATATAAAATTGTACAATTGAATATATAATTAATATATAAATAATAAATAATAGAATATAAATAATAAAATATATAAATAATAGTACAACAAAAGACAGACACAAATAAAAAAAATCGGTCTGTGTATCGACATCAACGTCTATTTCCATAAGATTTTCCAAAAAATATTAACTATACAGGGTGGACTTAACATTTAATTATAACAAGTATAGTTGTATAGTTGTCAGGTTGTATGTACCAAAAATATAATATAATAAAAAAAATAAAGAGGCTGCAATAACTTTCCATGCATGAAAAAATGATAACCTAAGATAAATTGCTAATTAATATAATATAAGAACGGGTGTTACTCATTCGTATCTCCCGTGTAAACAGTCAACAATTATGCAGAACGAACTAACAAAACGTGTAAATGGGCCAATTACCGGGGCTATGTAGGCCGTACAATTAGTAGCTAGCTAATAGTTTTTCATCAGCAATAGGTACCTACTTCCATACGATGCGCAGATCAACGCTTCAGAGTGAGATCGGCTACCGTTGTGATCACATCACAGTCCTCCCTTAGTTATAATATAATATTTATATAGTTATTTTACTTTGCTTCTAAATTATGTTGCTATCATTTCAGTTACGAACCTTCGGTAACTTGGACGTGACAATAGCTGGTAAGTTTTCCTTTTGAATATTTCGATTTTTTATTTTAATTCTGAACAATCTCAAGTCTACTTACAGGGATTTTATGTATATTTTTTTTGATACAAAAATAAGTATAATTTTCATTTAACACTACCATCTTAATCAATAAGAAAGCTTATATAAATTACATTAAAGGAATTTTCATTTCCATTTTAATTGAGCAATATTTTATGTAGCGAATGTTAACCATACTTAAGTTGTTCAATAAGAGCTTTCATGAGATCGTTGGATCAATAGTCTACCCGGGCGGTTATTACAGTTGCTAACAGTAACGAATATCTCTACAATGTCTAATCAAACACCCTCGACTCAGTTTTGCAACTAGTGGGCTGCTCATTTGTCCCGTAGCTCGATTACGCCCAACGTATTAGAGCCTTCGTTGCTTAAGTAGTCGAGTGTTCTGTATAGGAGAGGGGGGTGTCAAGTTACGTTGGCTTGCTATCCTTCGGGGGCGGGCTCATTGCTAGCGTCCGGAGTACGCATGCGTCTCCTCTGACCCACTTGCGCGGTACCGGATTGTGGCACCGATATTCCAAGGTTGGCGAATCAACGAATTTCGCACAGACATCGGGACGCGCCTACATCTCCACAGTGAAATTTCATAAAATCAATCGTTTTAACTATTCTTTGTCGTTACTTCAACGAATAGTGGCATCGAAATTGGTTTTAAAGCGTTATTCAATTGTATCGTGTAATTTATAAATCAAATTCGAGTTTAAAGTGAGCTACCGTTTAATCATACACCCAACTAAGTGAGTCACAGTGATGCAACACTTGCGAAATCATTACGTACGCACTGTATCATATTGATTAGCATATGCTGTCTAAAATAAATTCTTTAGCGTTAGATTTTCTTCCGACGTCCATTGTAATGTAACAAAGTATGGAATTTTTGCTACTTTCAACTTTCTAACGTCGTAAATGTTTGCAATTCATCAGTTTAAATATCGTTGTCGTCACTTGTCCCGTGTGTTTATTTTAAGCGTATCATAGATAGTATAGCTCGGTTACGATGATCGATTAGGACAGGGCAGCTACTGTCACCGTTTACACGCCTTAATGAATTCATTGTGTGCGCGGTGATTCTACGACAATCGATAAAAAATCAGTCTAGTGCTGACATCACTAATTTTAATTGTGATCGATATGTGGTAGTGTTCATTTAAAATATATTAAATAGTTTACTGAACGGCTTGTAAAGGCTAATTTTTTCTTTCATTTCAGATGGGGTTACGATGCTGCAGCGGTGGGTAAAGAATATACAGTGAGACCATTCCCAGCATCCATTACGTTTTAATTTTTTTTAATTATATTCTTGTTTAAATATATATTTTTGTACCAATGTCTACGTTAAGTGCTTTGCAATTTTATAAAAAGTTATGTCTAAAATAGTAAGAAAAAATGTTATATAACACTTACTAGAGCCAATATGTGTATTATTTAAGAGATAAAATTTCCGACCACGCCCATTGTTTTAGGAAAGCGTTTTTGTAAAAAGGAAGACACTTTTATTAAAAGTAATTCAATTAAAATGCTTAAACATCCTTATACATAGGTACTAAAGCTTTATTTCAGATTTTGGATATGAAAAAAGAACATTTGGTGCCTTCGGCATCAATATTAGTGCCCTACATCTACCCTGTAGATCCGAATTTGTTTGAAGTGAGGCGACAAATTCGGTTCTAGAGAGGTTTGTGTGGTGCATGCACGGCAACCATCAAAATTACATGAAGAATGAAGAAAGAAGAAAGCCATTTATAGAAGATATTATACAACAAAAAATAATATGTACTTGTTATTTATAAAATAAATGCCATTTTCAAAATGTATGTAAAATATTATGAATATTTTTTTTCATTGTGTATGTGTCTTTTAATATAATAAAATATGTTTAAATATTACAAAATTAATATATGTAAACGGGATAAATATTTAATTGTGTAATTTATACAATGCATTGTATGTAAAGCAATATTTTTATTAAATACTATGTATTAAAATTTAAATTTCATTAATAATAATTCCTTAACCATATTGTAAATAATTAAAAATAATAATTTAATTTATTATAATATAAAAATATATTTACCTTGTATAAATAAATAGAAAGATTATAATAAAAAATTGTTATACATACATAATATAAATGTATGTATGTATATATATCAAGTATGTATTTATTACATAATTTTACACATCATTAAAATATTTAAATGTCTTTGTGTACTCAATTTTATATGTTTAAATTTCTTAATTTGTTACTAAATAGGTATTGCCTTATTTATTATTGATACGTACATCGCTACTGCGTACAGAAATATTATCATTTTTTTAAATTGTATCAAAATAAATTTTTAATTGATTTAAAAATAAAATATATTACTTACGTAATAAATGCTATCGAAGTGAAATATCGATTACTTATGTTCTTTATTTTCCTAATTATTCCTATTCCTTAAAATCGTTGAAATCTGATAAAATAAAGAAATTTAATTATTTATTATTAATAACATTGAGTGATTCTTGTGTAATATACATATAACACAAGAATTATGATCATAATCATTTTAAAAGTAAAGTTCATGAATGTTAGTTATATATTTTGCTGTACAATGACAGTGTTCAATTATGTCCATACATTAAAATTTTAGCTTTTTGGCATACTAACAATAGTAGTCCCAAAAAATTAAAAGCTACGTTTTAGTAAATAATCGATAATTATAATCAAAACAATAAATAAATATAAGACGTGTCGTATTTCAAAAGAATATAAGATTTCAAAGGTATTTCTATATAATTTGCAGAAGATTAATATTTTATTAATATCTTAAATTCTTATAGGAGTAAGAAAAAACAGAGTAGTAAGTAGTATTGGTATTTTTTAATTTCTATAAATATTTTCTTCGTACACATTATCACAACATAGACAAAGACTTATTACAATTATAACTACAATTTAGTTAAGGATTAGATTGCCTTTTTAGTTGACAAAGTGTTCTTTTAACATAGCTAAATACAGTTACCGTTTGTTATTTTGCTGATACGTTTACGTCATTTCCAAAAAAGATTTTCATGTACAGGATTATAAAATTAGTTACTGAAATGTACCTAATGTTATTATATATGATGTAATCTATTATGCAAACAGAGAATAAATTTATAATTTTTAGAATTTTTATCTGTCTGTCTGACTATCGTAACCGCTTCACGAGAATACCTGGACAAATTTTCATATATTCTTAGTAGTAGGTACATAAATAGCATAAACTTAACTGAATAAATGCTGAGAAATCTTCATTAACCGTTAAACGTATCTAGGGACGAACTCTAGCTAATTACTACTAATATTATAATTAAGACTTAATTTTATAATTCTACATATTAAACGAATATTTTCCATGTTTAGCACATTTTTTTAACTTAACCTAGAGCTAAGCATGATTAATATCTCGTAAACTTTAGGGACTTAAAAATTAAAATTTAATTATTATCAAATCTTAAAAAGGAGTTTTATGTAATCCTTTCTTAAATTTACACGAATATTGATTTAGACTACTTTTCTTCTAAAGGCAATAATATTATTAAAATTGATTAGCCAAAAATTGAAAGCCACATAATAATAATAATGCAACAAACAATAGATTCCTAAAATTTACTGTAAAGTATTATATTGTGCTATTAAGTATATTTTAAAAGCAGCAAACATAATGATTAACTATTAACAATTATTTTATTCTTTATTCTTTTCTATCATAGATGGCGCTGTCAACGCTAAACTTTATTTAAGTATTAACTGCTACTCGCCAACAGATGGCGCAAGCAGTCATGAAAATTATGTTGCAAGTAATAATTTCGAGAAGGCTTTACTTGAATTATTTTCTCTTATTTTTATTTTAATCTATAAATTGCACCGCCAAATCGAGAAATCTATCACAACGATATTATTATAAATTCAAAGTAAGAATATTTTTTAGAAATATTTAATGGCCCAAATAAATATTACCTAGATAGACATTTACACACTTGGTACCGTATTATTGCAAATAAATACATCTCATTCAAATCTCTTTATATTAAAGCCTCTTATACATATATATACTACATACAATATAATATACATATAACAATACGTATATAGCATCCATTAAAAACCTTTGTTTCGAACAGCGCGGAAAGACAAAAGAGGATTCTAAAAGGTCACTTATTTATAAATATAAATCAATATTTCTAGATGCAACAATATCGTATCGCGGAGCTATTCGGAATGTATAAGGAGCGAGGAAGATTAATGATGTGCGCGGACCGACAGCGCGGCCGTGTTTGAGCGCAGGTGTGTTATTTTCATAATTGGTCGACCCGCGCCTTCAGCTTTCAGGAACCAACAAACAACTACGCTATGGTACTTATACACTGTATTAAAAAAATATGTTGAGACATTATTACACACAGCGCCATCTAGATCCGTGGTATGCTACGAAGGCTTGTGTTACGGATACCAGATAGTTGATATACTACATATATAAGTTTAAATAAATACATATTATAAATATAGACACCCATGACTGGAGTACAAACATCCGAGAATTTAAACAAATGAATGCCCCCAGCGGGACTCGAAGCCGCGACCGCTGGCGCAAGAAAGTACAACACTACAAACTGCGCTAAACGTGTCGTTGATAAAAAAATACTTAATATTATCGATTTATAGTTTTGCAATACCGCTCTTTTTAAAATATTCTACTATGGATGTAATATTATACATATTTTAATTATATTACTGGTCACGCTATGACTTTGATCCGGCCTTGCTTTTTAACGTCATAAAAATTGTTGAAACTACAAATCTTCGATATTATACAAATTATAATGATATCGGACTTGTAACTAGCTACACCTGAAAAGGATTCTTAAATTAGAACAATGTCATCGTGACCTAGATCCTCTACTAGCCATTAAAAGTTCGACTAAAATCAATATAATCGTTCTAGAGATAAGTGAGCATAAACAAAGTCCAAAAGCGTGAAAATAACCATATAAGCTATTTAAATTACATGGGAACTACTAAATTAAAAATTAAATTAATAAGTTGTATAGAAAAAATATGATTAGTAGTTGTACAACCTTGAAAAAACAGACTATAAAAGTCTTTTTTGACATGTAGGTTAAGGTACTTAGGTAAAAGCTAATTGTTTCCATTAGACTAAAAATACTAGTTAAATAAATTAATCGTTAACACTCTTAGTCAGAACATAATACTTAATTAACTACTCGGGATCGTCATGTAATATGTATCTAATATTATAGAGTGTAGGTACATCTTCATTTTTTTTCTGTACTCAATAATACAGGCGGAATTTGGAATTTCTACTTTCTTGAAGATGTCTCATTAATGTCTATTAAAATTAATTTTGGGATTTTTTTTACGTGTTATATGATTATTATACTAATAATACATACATAGAAAAATTCACGTACACGATTATTAGCTATAGAGTCATCGCAGTTTTGAACAATTTTAATTTACACTTAAAAAATTACATGAAAGAATTTATATCAAATAAAATATGATCATATTAAAATCCATCATCCTCACACTCGAATACTATAGGAAAGTAGATATTTTCACTTTCCCATGCGGCTGAATGAGGAAATAGTGATTATTCACTTCGTTTTCTTTTATCTACAATTGTATTGTATTGAATATGTACGTAGTACGTAGGTACGTATTGGATGTTGATACGATCTTATATACCTACTTTCCTACTGCCACTTGTATAGCATAAATCAGTAAGTATTGAATTTGATTTATACCCTGAGAGTACGGCAATAGGTCATATTATGTACCTACCTATATTATATGTTGGAGCATTATTACGCACAGCGCCATCTAGTTTAGCAGTAAGCTACGAGGCTTGTATTACGGATACGAAATAGTTAATACTCTACGTATATTATAACTTTAAATAATTACATATTATGAATATAAACATGACTGGAGTACAAGCATTCGTACTCAACAAATGAATTCCCTCAGCGGGACTTAAACCCGCGACCGCTGGCGCAGCTAATAGGGTCTCTAGAAACTGCACTAAACGTGTCGTCAAGTATAGACTTGACCAAATCCTGATATCAGGGTTAATAACTGCTTTGCTTATTAAAAAAAACTTGAATGAAATGAATTCTAGAATAATACTGCAGTAGAAATATTTTCATCTTCCATCCATCCATACAGCAAAGCTTTTTACATTATAAATAGAATTTTCCCATAACTTATATATTATAAAAAAAAGTTAACTAAGCTTAATATTTTTAGTTATTATTATTTAGGCAATAGGTACCTTGCCTAAGTTCAAATCTAAATTAATTCAGTGAAACTACCAGGTGTCCCAGTGGCTATACTAAGCCGTTTATCTCTTTAATTGTTAAACCAAGAACAGTTTAGCCAAAGTAAATTTATCTAAATAGGACAACGGCCACAAATACTCTATGAGGACATGTAAATCTGACGTATCTCACCTTTCGCAGTAATGAGTACTATTAATCATATGCCACCGGCGACCCCACCGTCTTGCTTTATACTTATACTTGTAGTAAGGATCTTAAACCGAGCATCTGTGCCAAAACTAACGACCTGTACTGGATTAAAAACACGTATTTCTCAGATAGTATTTTTAAGTTGCTCGATATAAATTGTAATAAAAAATATAATTATTGTTAAAATAGACTTTTCTATCATATTATATTTTGTAGTCTTAAATATATTATGTTTATAATTGTTGCACTATGGGCCCATACACCTTTAACTGGTTACGTAGGTACTAATGCATAGTATCTACGGTAGGTTAGGTAAGTATAGTAGCAAGCATAAGATAAAGAGTAGGTATATTAAAATCAGGCCAAATAATTAAAATGGAAAATATATTGTAAAGCAAAGCGTTTGTGTTAAAAAAAGATAACATTGAATTTTTTACCGTTCTCACACATCAATGCTTTGAGATCTGTTTATCAATTCATTGTCCTGATCCCGTTATTACATTATTACAATTTGTAAAGAAGATAATGTAATATAAGAACATTATGTATATAAATAATAATAACACTTAGCAATAATATAAGTAGGTATAAACTGGTTCTGCAGCTGTATAAAACAATCTCAAGTCTTCGTCTCTAGCTAAATCTAGGGAGACAACTTCGATATGAGTAATATGGTATGGTTGCAAAATGGGCTCCTTTCCAAAATTGTATAACAAACCCAAGTGCATTGAAAGCAGGAAGGGCCGTCAAAAATTACTATTATGCCCCCAGCACATAATTAATGAACTGCTTATTCAAATACTTTTAAAACTATTATTCATGCCGTTTACGTTTGAAACGTTCCGACGATTTCTATAAAAGGGCTCCTTTCTTGTGTTAATTAATCCTTATGCGATTTTTAAATAGCACTCGTATTAGATGGAACGAATTTTTAAGTATAAATATTTTTCATAAGAAAAAATACTGAAAGTAATTTTTTAACGAACAGATAACAGATAATAATATTATTATTTAAAGAAACTTTCCCCTTCAAGTAATAATACTTACCTACAGTCTACGTATGTTCAAAATCGTTATAATTATGCCTTTACCGAAATCTAGAATACGTTAATGTTTCATAATCGTCATAAAATAATTTTATTTTGCTATCTTTTACAAATATTCTAACCGGAATTTATTATAGTAAATTGAAATCAAATTAATAGACGTACTTATTAATATATAATATTCGTTCAAAATTTAAATTATTTGCTTCAAAAAAGCCATAAAATTCTTAAATATATAATTATATTACTCGAGTTCAATCTTCAAGGCTTACATATACTTGTAAGAAAATAAACAATATTTTTTTGGATACAAAATTACATCTCTCAAAATCATTTCATTGCTTTTTAAGTGTAAATGCAAGGGCGATAATATGAAACTGAATTATTGTTCTGAGAGGTCTGTCTTGAAACTTATAATATCCTCTTGTCTCCATATCGAAATCCCATTGCAACATTGCACAGCGAACTTTTAATCAAGTCCTGAAGAAACGATTTACTATTGCCATAGAATTAAAAAGAGAATAGATGTACAAAATAATTATTTTCAATATTACTGAATATTTTACTACTAGTTTATATAATACGATATATCTAGGCATATTAAAATATGTATTAGAATAATTTTTAGTCTTATGTAAAGTAATTTATAGTCCATAGATATTATGTAGTTAGAAAAATGATATAAAATGGGAATACAATAGGAATTTATTCATATAGACGATATAATTTTGCATGAATATATTTATTAATTTGTTAAATATTCACCTTGATTTTATGAAAATTCATTTTCTTCGCTATAAGTAGTTTCTTGTCAGCCCTCAAATTATCAATTATTAGTATTAATGCTCCTAGTGTTAACAGTATTATAAATACTATTAACTGTGTCATCTGTGTCAATACGAATAAAAGAGACAAAATTAAAGGTTTCAATAAGATACTACAAAAATATAATATTATAGTTAATAAAGTCTAGTCTAAACATATTTGTAATTTTTTATAACTCAATGTCGAGTAATTTAAAAATAGTTGCTCAGTGCTAGATGTAGATAAACTACACACACTATTTATGGTCTCAACATTAGCATCTTAAAAGTCATTTACATTTCTTTTAAGTAGGTATAAATGCAAGGGCGATAATATGAAACTGAGTTATTGTCGGAAAGGTTTGACTTCAAGCTTATAATATTCTCTTGTTATTGCACTCGTGTATCGCACGGCAAACTTTTAATCAAGTCCTGGAGCAACGATTTTAATATTAGTATTCCGGCAAGTTTATGTCGCTGAATGTAAGTAATAACACTCTCTGGGTAACGAAAACTATTAACGACAAGGACAACTAAATTCAGTAAAGTGCAATTAATACGTATCCTTATTAGATAATGGAATACCTACTGTAGCCCGACGAAATACTAGGAGTTAATCGTGTTGTAGTTTGTCCTAACTTTTTAAAATGTTTGTCTTTGTTATTTGTAAATAAAAATTGAATTCCATAAGCCACTTCTATTCTCTTTCGTATCTATACACAGAGCACGCCCGCAGTCGCCGGTCGGCGCCGTGGGCAGCTCACCATTAATCACTAGTTTTAGCTGCAGATATACGCTGTATAGAAAATATATTATATGGGATTGATACCTAAAATGTAACTATATCTCTTAAACCTTAAAATTTTAAATTGTAATCCAAATTGTTACTTAAAATAAATTATTTGTTTAATTTAAATAATAGTTTGTTTGTTTGGTTACACGCGTTAATCTAGGGAAGTACTGGATTAAATTGAAATATAATTTTTGTGTTGGATAATGCATTTATCGAGGAAAGCTATATAATATTACGCTACGACCAATAGGAGCGAAGCAAAGATCAAAAATGTTGCAGAAACGGAAAAATGGTCCCTTTCAAAGCTTCCGTTGCGTTCCGTACAAAGTTAAAGTTACGCAAAAAAACATATCATTATGAAGGAGTTGTTCACCGGTTTAAGTTCTGAAAAAAGTTCGCGACACAATGTCTATCTCTTAAGGTAACAGTGAGTTAATCTATTTTATGGTAATCAAATTTGATCTAAAAAATGTATTATTTGGATGGATTTGGTTGTACTTGGTCTGAGCGAATGGAGCAGGCAAAGCTACGGGAACTGCTAGTTCTAAGATAAAGTGTTATTCTAATTACGAATCATAGCTTTTATCGCTGAAACGTGCACAACGGAAGCGAAAAATATTCAAAATAATCTCAAAAATAACGTACATATATATGTACATGATTGATTTGTTTAAATTTACTTTATTATCTACTATTATTATGGCACTAACGATTTACCCTAACTTCGCTCTTTCTAGATAGATAGGTACTAATAATTCCCTAATTTTTTTATATAAGTTCATTGGTGTAATTACGTCTTATTTATAAATCACTCCGTCCATTGGTTGAAACTGTATGAAAATTTACTTGGCAGTTTTCGAGTTTACCGCACAGATAGACGAGAAAAAAGGCCCAGATTATTTTTATTTTAATATTATGTAGTGCTAGCTAGCATATAGCCTAGCTTTGGCAAATGTTATCGTTGAAAATAGTCGCTGTAGAAACTATAAGCCATTTTATAATGTAATCCACAGAATACAAAGATGTACTTACATACGTTTGCATTAAAATAAAGTTGAATCATGTATTATTCTAAGAAACACTTACGCTATGGTACTTCAGTTGAATTATCTACATAAATATGTTACCTTGCATTTTCCGATGCGCTTCTTACCTTGATTCATTAGTGGACAGCACAGATGACATAATAACGAAGTATGATATTATATTTAACCACGAATAAAATATTTATAAAAACTAGAGAGATGAAAATATAAAATGTCGCAAAACTTAAACTTACTAAGATAAAATTTAATTAAACATGTTCAGGAAATAAATAAGTATTACATACTTTAAAGTTTATACCATAGTAATGAGATATCAATACATCATGTATTGTAACTTATGATTTCCAGACTTCCAGTACAAGCGTATAATATTTTAATCATAGTTTTAGGTACTATTGAATAAAAAAATCGAACTCCTGTTTTAACTCCTGTAGATAAACACGTGCTGCTACTCTCATATAGAAATAAATAAAATATAAAAATAGGTACAATAAATGAGGTCACCCTCATATCCCACGACAATTGGTACAACGACTGATTGGTTGTACCCTGAAGCAACCAAGGGTTGGAGCGCTGAGTCACGATCGCTGGGGAATCAGAGTATCAAACAGTAGCTAACAGTTGCTATTGAACCATATGGGGTTTAATTACATTGGACAATGGAAAAATATTATGTATACTACATACTAGTCATTTACATGAAATGCTATATTAAATAGATACTAATAGAAATATCAAAAACATAACAGTAACTATACAAACTACAAATCAATAAACTGTTACAAAATAAAACAATTTGATTCTATGCTTTTATTTTAGTAAATACTTCAAAATATTTGTCTAAGAAGTTTTAAGAAAATATGATGCCTAGTAGAAAGGCCAACACAAATATAATTATTTGACTGAAATACACGACTCAGTGCAAATACTGGTATACTATAATTTTACAACAATTAGGTAGAAAAGACGTATTAAAGGTATAAAATAGAGTGTCATAGAGAAAAACATGAAGTCAAACAACAATAATTATTTTATTAAAAATACTAAGAATACATTTTATGAATGGATCTGTCTACAATCCAATATATTTTATTATATAAAATTCAATGTTGTACTGTATATGTTTCAGCCATGTATAAGTTGTAATTCTGGCCTCTTGACAATATTTTTATTTAAGAAAGAACGATATACGGTAGTCACAGACCCGCAGCGTAATAACATTAGTAAATTGTATAGAAATTTAGCAAGGATTGAACTAAGCGTCACATTTCATAAACAAAACACAAAAGAAACAAGTAAACAGTAAGTTTAACTGGACCAGCAAATGTGAAGTAAAGTTGATTTATTGCATTTTGCATAAACAAAAGCAACCCTTTTGCGAATTTTTCTAACTACCGTTGTAATTGTTACAATTTTAGTTCTATGGAATAATTTATGGGGTGTATTGGTGGTCTATGGCAGTAGTTAATAGTTCTGCAAGTCATTGGCCTTTGGAGGTCAGTTGCTCCTCTGTATTGGTACTATAATAGTATTCTATTGCCTACGATTCTCAAACTTAGTACATACCATATTAAACCAAAGTTAATAAATAATGTTGCTGTTGATGAGCTGCGATCAATTAAAAAATTAAGCATTAAATTATTTAGATAAGTTAATTCATATAGTAATATATTTCATAATAACAATGACAATGAATATGACTAAATTTCGACCACTGAGCGAACACTGTTTATAAATGGTAAAATTTAATATTGCCTACACTACCTGGACGCAGGATACTTTGAGCACCGCTGTCAAACTACCATTTTCAACAATAGAGTACTAATGATCGTCTTAGCATTTTTATCGCCCACGCACTTCTTTTGTCTCCAAAAACATAAATATATTCGCAACCTTTGTCAAACATATATTTGAATTTTAAAAACATGAGTAGGTACAGTTTGTAGTTGCAAAAAATACTTACTTTACTTTCGCCTTATGTATTTTGCAGAGAAATAGTAATAACCTATCTTAGCAAAAAATTCTATTACTTAGTATTATATGTCAATTGAAAATATAAAATTGTCCAAAAAATATATAGATACTATAGAATTAAGAGATAAATTTTCAGTGCTTTTTGGTAATAGAGATTGTGGATGATATTTTTGAGTATATAGTGGTAGGCATAGTTATATCAAATATTATGAGGAAAGGAAAGAGAGAGAAATTGTTGTATTCAACTCTTTTTAAAGTCCCACTACTGGGCACGAGCCTCCTTTCAATATGAGGGGGATCAGACCATCCACAACGCTGACACTAGGCCGGAGCGGATTTGCGGACTTCGCCATGTCTTTCGATAACTTACTAGGTTCTCTCAGACATACAGGTTTCCTCACGATGTTTTCCTTCACCGTAAGACAAGTGATAATCATTAGAAAAGATTCGCACTTGACAATAATTATATCAGAGGTACGTGACCCGGATTTGCGTGACTCGGTTATCCAAGGGCTATGACAGCCTTGAGAAATTATGGAAACTTAAAATTTAAAAATATCATTTCATAAATATCATAATGTTAAAAATTAAATATTTAACCAGTTTTACCTGTGAAAATAATATTACTTTTTATAAATTTAACAACAATTGTGTGAATTAGATTAACTTTATCTTTGATTTTATCAAGCTCATATACATATTTATATTTCGGTAGAATGTCTGGGAAGTCATATGACATACACCATCAATCACGAATTCATACCGCGTCGGTTTTGCCAGAATTGTAATATAATTGGAATTACGAAATACAGCTAAACTTCGCCTCATTAACAGTACTTTTAATTTTCTCTAAAAATATTACATCATGTATTGGAAGCGGAAATAATAGAGTCAAAATCTTGAAACACTGACTTCGTTATTTGTTTAAATAAAAACTTAAGAATATAAAACAATGTATTTATAATTATTACATAATATATTGTAAATTTGTATTGACTGATTTCTAGATGCCCATAGAATTGGGAGCTTAAACAAGATTCTGAAGAATTAAAATTAAAAAAAAATATGAAAATGAAAATTAATACTATAATATATTAATACAAAAATGAAAAAACATGGTATTTACTAAAAATGTATAAGTATTTTGTTTCTTTACGTACTCTCTATGACTTATATATAAGTTTAATGTTGAACAATACATAAGTTCAGATATAAAAAGCTTAAAAAACTAATGTCAATCCCGACCAACAATACATCGTTAAAATCTTCAAAATAAAAACTCTCATGAGAATTGCACGTCAACGCCATCATTAAGAACAGTCGTCTAAACTGAATTGTATTGTTTGTGTGAAAATGGAAAATCGGCGGCCCATGTGCAAGAATGTATTGAATGGAACAATTTCACGCGCCATAAAATACCCGTAACGTTTGAAAAATTCGATGCGAGGTAGAATCAAACTGTTGGCGTCCGTGGCGAATAAAATTAATTGATTTGTTTTTTGAAACGTTTTCATTTTTATTTGTGTTATCTTATTTTATTTTTGTGTCAAAAATGTAACGATATAACAAAATATGTTTGAATGAGATTATTATGTGTTAAACTCAATACTCATATGTAGCAGTTGGGTAGTCACGAGTCATTAAATTTATATACCTACTATCAAAGTACTTACTATGTTTTAGTTTTTTTGTTTAATAACTGTTTCTATTTAAATTATTTTCAGATTTAAATAACTAAACTAAAACATGTTTAATCTAAATTAGACTTATCTTACATCGTATTGGGTTTTACCAGTTTCTATACTTTAATCAAAGCTCACCGACGTATAGTAATGAAAGTAACATTTCAACAATTCGTTACTTAATTCCCTAAATCCCAGACACGGAGTGGTCATCAGGCATCCCCTGTAATCCAGTGCCGCTGGACCAATCAACACCCTTCAAGAGGGATTGAGGGCCTTGACCGGAGGGGAGGTATCAGATGGAGGAGCATGTGCAATTGTATTGCAAAATAATATATCAAAACCTAGAGCTATCCAAAAAACAACCAAATGATGTACATTTTACTTTAAAATCGATCAAAAAGTTTAATATTTATTATAATTATTAAATAAAAATTTTAGTACACTGAGAACAATTTAAATAGTACTAACTTTAAAAAGCCCTAAGACTTGTAGACTATTTATTAATATTGAAACTGCTATGTATATATTTCCTTTTAACATTAACAATAAGTGTTAAACAAAGTTAAAGGTGTTAATAAATTGTTTTAGTTTCGAGTTAATAGTACTGAAGTCCATTAGGATGGGGACTTATTTCTACCCTATGGATAAAATTCCCTTTTGCCCCGAGCGGTCAGCCGACCATTTTCTATGAACTTACAGTTTCAGATAAATTTATTTATTTGTAGATCTAATATAAATGGTCATGTCACCTATGGCTATTGTTTTATTCAACAGAAAAGATACTTAATTGGATGAAACAATGTTGATAAGGACTTTTAATTGAAGCGGTCGGTGACGAGTTAGCAAGGGACGAATATTGATTTAAAATGCCACTCACTCATTGGTCGATCGATTTTTGACGCTTTTTACGTGTAATGTCAATCACTACACATACTTTTTTCATATTTTCAGTGTGAAAGACTTTTGATATATATTTTCCTATTTTTTTACTTATAATTACATTTATTACTTCTAGTTAAGATTTTATAAAGAGAATTTCATTGGAATAGAATATAATATTGTAAAACAGAATATTACTGGAATAGTTAGACTAAACTAACATAGGTAGAAAATAATATGTGTGTGTAGTTAGAATTTTCGTTTCCCTTATTCTCTTTAAGTAAAAAAGTACAAGATATCATAATTTCAATCGACATTACGATATTATTAATTTCAAATAGGTACAATACATAGATAAAGCTACATGAGAGATCCACTCTCACTTGACTCAGTCGTTAAAACTTTATGTTTATTCT
The DNA here is from genome assembly GCA_905231865.2 of Boloria selene. Taxonomy (NCBI): domain Eukaryota; kingdom Metazoa; phylum Arthropoda; class Insecta; order Lepidoptera; family Nymphalidae; genus Boloria; species Boloria selene. The sequence goes on from HG993142.1 coordinate 9,234,318, forward strand.
TTATGAATCTTAATGAAAACTCTCAAGCTTTCTAAGTTTTTAGAAAGCTTTCAGAATTAGTTTAATATAATTATTATCAAAATCAAAAACGTTATTTTGTTTGAATCGTTAAACTGTATTTTACTCGATTAATGAAAGAGCAGTCGTTATAAATGATTAATAGATACTTATTTCATTATTTGGGTAGGCTTGATAGTTGATATCAAGGTAGGTACCTGATTGCCGTTTTCGTATTCATATCCGTTGCCCTGATTAGAGTTCGCTACAAAATTAATAATCATTTTAAAGGTCACGCCTTTCACACCTCACAATAACAACTAGTTATACATTTGAAACAAATAATACGAGCGGAAATCGCGTTAATTAAATGCTTAGATTCAAATCATTTTTTCACAGCTTGATTTAAGAAACTATTATAAGTTAAGTTTATCTGAAAATAACACTTTTAATCGAGACTAGAGCTCAGGACCTACTAGGATTTTTTAACTTTAATAATTTTCATTTTATATGTTTTAAGCAAGATATGCAGATATTATTCTATCATTATTCGTATGAATATGTAGAGATTTTTTGAATAGTAAGTAGGTAGTTCTTTTATTTATAACAACAATATTAAAATTATATTATTAAAATTTTTAATCTTCCAATGCATACCTATAGCAAGGGTAGGGTATAAGCCTTGTATTCTGGTACAATGTATTTACCAATCCCGTGCTTTGGTGCCGCTCGCCGGGCGGCATGTCAAACAGCAGGAGTCCGCCGGTTAAATTGAAAAACAATCTCCCACCATTTTCGCCGGCGAACGTAATAAATCTATGTACAAAAATTCTACACGTTATTTATGAAATCTATCCAACGAACCGATCTATCGGGCTACATCGTAGGCCAGTATAAGTATAAACTTACTTTTCCGTATACAATAAAGGAGAATATTATGGAAGCATTCGAAAACTTAAATGTATTACCAATTTTATAACATCATATCATTAATCCCTGTAGTAATTTTACATACAAATACATTTTAGCTTTTACCCTCTCTCCACTGAAAATACGTTTCATTTATCAATATCGAGTTCTAATAACAGCAAATTCAAACAAACAAACTTAACTGCTTATTTACAGAAAACCTTTAAAAATAATATAAGAAAAGAAAAACACACATTTTGTTAAGATCTATCAAGTATAAATATTCTAAATTTAATCGATTTTAATACAAATTCTGAAGAAAACTCTATGATACAGCGAGATAAAAAATGGACAATATCACCTCTGGCTTAAATTTTAAAATGTTACTAGTTGAAGTTAGTAAACAGTAGAAAGTATTTTGAGAATAACTTGGGTACGTATTGATTAAACATAGGTGATATTATTTAATGTGACAATTCAATATAAATGAATGACACACTCTCATTCATCTTTTACCTAAATATTCGTAGAACTATAATTTTATTTACATTTACTTCTGTAATTTAAATTATATTATTCTAAGAGTTTAAAGTAACTGAATGTAATTCTAATAAAAACATTCTCAAATACACTCGTACACGTATAAGTTGTAATAATATCAATTAATTCTGGTATACTTTATTTTGGCAAACGGTGAAATCAAAGCAAAAATTGAATACCAAAGCGATGTGGCTATTGTGGAATTAATTGCATTAATCATAGTCAGTGACAGCTATTACATTTTTGGTGCTCGACTTTTGTTACTACCGCAACACGACAGACAGATTCATTTTGAATACTAAACAATACTAAAATCATTTTCAGTGCCTAGCACCAAAAATATTCAACAAAACGAATAAAAATTACCTTTTATCGTTCAGCAACTGTCTTTGAACTACTATATTATTTTAATTTATTACAATTGTTAGAACATGTTTTATAGTGAAGATGATTTATGTTTTCTTTTTAAAATTGTTGAAGGAAGTTAATATTTCAATGGTTGATTGTTTTTAAAACAAGTAAAAGCATGTTATTGCTTAAGTAACATGTGATATTATTGCTATAATATTCATACTATAGTTTGCCAATTTATTTTAAAATTTTCAAGCTTAAAATTAGGTATGAGTAAAGTTGTAGTTACGGTTTTAATTTAATTATGTCTGTAAAAACTAACACTTCGTTGCACACACACTTTTTATTATTTAATGTTAAAAATGAGCTAGTTGCATACTTAAATAAAAAACGTTGATCTAGTGAAGATCGATTAAGTTTTAAAAGCGTTTATCCATTACGCTGATGATGCCGCTATGACTTCATTACTCTACCATTATGTATATTACGAAGGAAAATTGAAAATGACATGTTTTTACAACGCTTTGCTGTGAAGCTATCATTAAGTTGTATAAAACTATCATTTACATAGCCAATGTTAGGTATTAGCCCTTGCCAATAAAGGTCTAAGTTAATATAAATGTAATTATAGCACCTAATAGAAATCATATAAGATTATAACCTTACGAACTAATTTTGAATAGCTACGTCAATCATTCTTTAATGTAACTAGTTCGATTTGCAATTAAGAAAATTATTCTTTGAACACAAGTGAATTACTTAAGAGATTACTATATTCATCTAGATATATTTTCTATTAAAATGAGAAAAAAGTATTTCTGTATGTTTGTTTATAGTGGATAAATTAAAAATCTACTTAATCCATTTAGATGATTAATTTGGTAAAACAGATTTCGATGAAGGAAGGACATAGCATAGTTTTTATTCCGGAAATCATCCCTAAAGGGGGTGAAAAGGGGGATGAAAGGTTGTATAAGGAATCAATAATGGATGAAGTAAGAAATACTAATATACGAGTATAGTCTACTTGTTCCATACTAACCATTAAAACGTAGTCTATATACAAAACGAGCGAAGCGAGGGAAAGTTGCTATTATTTATATAATAGCTATTTGTGTACCACAGTATATAAATAATCGATTTAGAAAACGGATACCTAATTATCGATACATTATTGAGTAACGATGCATATAATCTATAAAATAACGTAGGTATTTCTTGTGTAGATACGAGTATACCTATCAGTGACCCATCACCCAAATATTGTTTATACTCGTACCTATTTTGTACTTGCAACTTTCTTTATGTTTTGTCTGTGTTTCTATGTTTTACTTCATGTTATAGTCTTTCTGTGTACCGAATAGCCAAATTCTTTCAGATGTTTCAGCTTAAAAATACTTTCTATGCGAAAAAAACACTTCTCAACTTAGCAAAAAGTTGCTTCCCGCCGCGCCGTCTGTACGCTTAGATCTTTGAAACTACGCAACGGATTTTAATGCAGTTTTCATCAATAGATAGTAGTAATTCAAAAAGATCGTTAATAATGTATAATACATACATATTATAAAAGAAAAGTGCCGAGAAATATTTCATTTCTCAAAAATCTATAATATAATCGTTAAAAGAAGCAAGGGTGTGCATCTAGTTTAATTATATTTTCAGACTTATTTTAAATATTTGGTTCTCGACTTTTCGAATACTTTTCAGCAATCAGAGTCACTTGGAAAGAGTAAGATTTAAGTCGTCTCAAAGATCATTCCATAGTTGTTACAGCAACACCTATCCACAATATTACAAAGTAAAACGTATTTAATGTCACTCATTATCGTATAAATATAAAGAAAAGTTACACAAAATATAAAAAGAGTTTTATACGACAACTACATGAGCAAATTTTATGAAAGAGCTTACACAATTTTTTATAGGAACATACGAGTATAATATTCTACAATCCGTACCTATCCCAAATATTATAAAAGTATATACCACCAACAATATCAACATTGGTTTTTTTCCTAATATCAATAACAATCACATATAAATAGAATTGTGTTACAATTAATATATGTACATAAAAGTTATTTTTTTATAGATACAAAGTTTTATTATGATGGAATTGTTTTGGAGATTCTTCTAAACTTTCTCTTTCTTCTTAGAAAAATATATATAGTTATCATTTATGTGTGATACCATATATGATGCACGCAACGGATCGGTATCAGTCGCTATCATCAATTACAGCCGATTGTAACTGAGATCAAAGCTGCCGTCGCATGCGCAACTCACGCGTAAATTATTGTACCAGTATCTTTCTATTTCACAGAACTTTAATTTCGCAAATAGTAAGTCTTATTCGTATATATAAATGTACAATCTTAATACATTCGTTTGTAAATAGCACTATCTAAATATAACTTTCGCACCTTAGTTCGCAAATCGGTTTTTTTCAAAGGCTACCAAAATCAAGAAATACAATAATACTTATTATAGATTCGGAATAATACTTTTTATATTAACGATACCTATATTCTTAATTAATCTAAAAAAAATCATGTTGAACGAGTTTGTAAGACTTGTTATTGAAATTATAATGTTTTTAAGTTCACGTTAACGGAGTTAGCCGATTTGCAAATTAAGGTATCGATATATGACTTGAGATGATTATAAATCGCAAGTTACGTCGTACGTGGAATATTCAGAAAATTGACAGACAGAGAAACAGACGGACAGCAATATAAGAAATGGAATTAAGGTAGTAATGAAATACTAACCCTTTTATTGCCAATCTATTGTATTGTTTCGACAGAATAAGCTACATCATTTAAAATAAAGCAATTTATAAAACAAAAGGCACACAAATCGTGAGGCACCAAGCCGCTTCGATAAATTCTGCTGCAAAATCGTGTTCTAGGCTACGTACAGAACGTATACTTTGATTTATTAACTGTCGATCCGCGTACCGAGTACATGAGAGCAAGTACTAAAATTAATTTCAAACATTATATACATGCTATTTCGACATTTTGTATAGATGATACACAGCACAAATTACGTTGCACGAGATACTCGTACGTATGCTTTCATAGTAACTACTATCTTTAATATGTAGGTACGTCCAAATACAAGTGATAAATATAATAGATTTTCAAAAACACACGTTTATTGATCAATCGAATTGCGATAATGACAGGTAATAAATTCCACTTTGGACACATGTTTTCGGTTCGTCGATTGATTTATTACATTTTTCGGTTATGAGCGGATGCGAAAACTGTTTGCGTTTCTCTTTCAGCTGAACAAAACTGAAAATGAACGGTATAAGGTATCTAATAATGATTTTAATAGACTAACTCTGATTTGTATTTTGTATGAATCAATAAAATAAGATTATGGAAAAGTTGCAAAATATAGAAAATATTTTACTATCACTCTAAGTAGCTAAACTTAATGATTTTTTGCATTTTTTGCATACTCCAGCAAACTGACCTACTCGCGAGCTTATCAAGTTGTTTACAAACATCCTAACCTAGGCTAATGATGAACGACAGGGCGTGGAGGTGATCAGTGGGCCGTTGACCCCTGGTAATGACTGCCCGATGACGCTGCATATGAGCACGTGCTATAGTTTTTATATGCGACAGATGTGGTTCTATTATCTGAAATCAATGGATGGTACAGTTTCAGCTCCTGATTTTCCATTTTAAAGTGTTAATTTCTGGTCTCAAATTAAGGATCAATAAAGAGTCGAACAACTATTTTAAGATAAAATGAATCTTATCTAATGGGATGTATTGTCTTGAAGGGAATAGATTACCAATAAATAATGAAGTATTATTATTAACAATTTATTTAAGCATCCCACATTAAAATTAAATATAAACCGTAACCGTGTCAACCGTATGTACCTACTTACAAATTTTAAGTTAAACAAATAGTAATCTTTCATTGTCCCAACAATTTGCAATATTAAATTTCCTCATTTCAATTACAATTTCAAGTGCTTTATTGCTTTATCCTGTGTTACCAACACCACCCAATATTGAGACGTCACTCAAATGAAGACTAATACTTAGCGTGACTTTTAAAAAGAAAATGCACAAGTTATGAAGGATAATCTTTATAGTGTCTTTATTACCCAACTGCGGCTAAACGAGAGTAATGTGTTGGACCTGTATATAGGTATGTATGCGTATATGTGTGTATACATATATGTATCTGTGTAACTATGTATGGCATGGAAATTTTTGGTAAAAGTTAAGCAAACCCTTAACTGTTAAAAATATTTAATACAGATAGAATGCTATTTAATAGAGAGAATATAACTATTTATGGAATGCGGCCTACAATGACTTCGTCAAATGCAGTATGTTCATATCGTGGATGATACCTACTTTATATGCGTTAGTTATTTATTGGCTCAAATTGACATGTCCGTCTTCATAACGGACCCGTCAAATGGACACATTCAAGCCAGTCAAACATAAAATTTTTATTAAAAAAAATATAACCTGTTACATTTTTCGTTTCTATGTCTTCCACTAATTATTAAAATCTAAATAATTGAGATAAAAGCAATGTGATAATCATTTTACTTACCTTAGGTATAAATTATAGAGAATACTCAATAATTATAGTAAATAACATATTTTTTGTATAAATAAATAAAATAAAATATTGTTTAAAATCATAAAAAATAGGCCAGATTAGTAAGATTTTTCTCTTTTTGAATGTCACTTTAATCAGCTTATGATAATCGTACTATATTTTCTAAGAATTATAAGTAAGCGATGACTAGCATAGTTGGAAAAGTTGGACATAATCGGATATCAAGCGGCGCAGCTGACATGTAAATCGTGATCGGAGGAACGAATCCGCTACCACAAACTACCGGTGCCACTGCGCTGATTCAGCAGATTTTGGAACACCTGCCTTTATATCGGTATTAAAAAGCTTATATAATTTTATTCCTAACCAAAAACTATCTTTAAATGAAAGAATACTCGGTTGCTTTTACAGTAAACATCAAAAATTATTATAACATTTTGTATTACCGTATCGTTAAAGACAACCATTCAAAGTTATTGTTAATTATGGTTTGGATAAACTTGCTACAAACAGATGTTTTTATGTTATCAAACAGCTTATCTCATTTCCTCAAAATATAGATTTAGATTGAAATTAAATACATTTTATTTAAGAAGTCATTCAAATTTTTAAATATAAGCTTATAGGCAAATATTCAGGTAAAGAGCTTTGAATACATAGTTAAAGTTTCCCACCGTCAACCTTCGTCAAAATTTTATCTAACGCATCCATATAATCATATTCGTTCTCTTTTTTTAAAACACATAATTCCTTGATCCTAAAGCTACCTTTACATGTTGGGCCAACCTGACCCACAAGCCAATTTAGAAAAAAAATGTTTAACGTTGGCCAGGTCTCGTATTAGACCAGCATTGGGCCAGCGCGTAGAGGTATAATGCTAAAAAAAGTAAAGATGTTTTTAATCTACCATTTGTGAGATTGACAGGTCGGCTCGTTCCCGCGGCAAGTCCATTCCCTGCAAAGGCAGGTAAAAACCTTGATTAAAAATATTTCAGCAAAAGCTTGCCTGATGTTATCGGGTTTTCTGAATCTTTATAATATTCTATTTATTTTTTTCTCACTGTTAGTTGATTGGCTGCTTGAAATATAAATAACTTAAACATATATTTTTATGTTTCCATTAGAATTTGGATTAAACATAACATAACATTAAATTCGGCCATCATTTAAGGTAATACATTTAAAACAAAACAAATATTCTGAATACATTATTTTTTCTTTTTAATAACCATTTCAATACATCTGCGATAAAATGTTTTCTTAAGTATAATATTTTTCAATAATGATTTTACAATATATTATGAAATATATCAAAGTACGTACCTACATAAGAGAATGCTTTTATTTCACTTGCAATGTTTGTATTTGTATTTTGTACAATGTACTCGTACATACATATACCTACTACGTATAAGTATATTATGTTTGATCGCGTTAAATCTCGCAAATTTTAAACCAGTTGTCTTTAAGTGATCGTGCTGAAATTTTGCGTGCCTACTCGCAAAGTATTAGTTAATAGTTTAGATGCATTGTTAGCTAAGTGACGCTATTCTAAGTCCCATCTGGCGGACTCCTAAAGATGGCGTTCTATGTTTTTTTTGCAATGAAAAGACTTGCTGAGAAGAAAACGAATAAATACCTAAAAAATACTTTAAATTTAATCTATCTCATTTATTAAATTACATAATTTGTAAGATAAGACATTTAAAAGACAAGATTTTTAAAAAGATTTTAAATATTTTTTTTCGTAATTTTTGCTTATACGAGTATTACCTATACGATTTTTATCAACAAAGATATAAGATAATACTACCTACTACATATTTAGCAGTACATAATGTATTGTATATAAAGTAACAATATCTATAACAAAAACTACCTAACACTGTCACCAACATCTCAACTACTAGTTAATGCACCCTATGAAAACAGCCATTTCTCAAATTGCATGGCGAACGTATTCAACAGAAGCATGGCTGATGGCCCTTGGAAAAAATATTGGAATAAAACCATCCCCTAAAATTATTTTAGTGAAAAGAAAGGAACTTAATAGACCCCACCATGCTGCTATAGGCGCACCCCTTAGTGTGTATGTGTGAGAGTGCCCTCTGAATAAAACAGATGACAGCTGTGTAGGGTTGCAACACAATTTTAATATAACATTATTTTAAATTACATTTTTAAAATATTTTAATTATAAAACAAAAGTTTTGAAATGTAATCATTCAGAAAAAAGCTTTTGCGAATTAATATATATCACAATAATCGGTTCGATAACAATTAACAATAAAATATTTCTGAACTATAAATTTTAATTAAAAATTTCATTTGTAGTATAGTATAGTATCATTCCATGCTTAACAAAATTAGAAAATATACAAAAAAACATAGGTACGCAAAAACAAAATTTGGCAGCCCTGCATACCGGGCGGCATCGGGAAATCAACACACACATCAACACACGAGCCCCACAGAAGGGCACAAAGCCCGACTGTCTACCGGCAAGATATGAGCTATTCTGATGTTTAGTATATAACTATATAAGCGAGGGTGAGTAAACAGCAGGAATATTTTAAAGACGGGTGGTTTTTAAAGTTATAGTTGTAATATAATCTATTTTTAACTAAAATGTACTTCATTCATATTAATCAGGTACTAATTATTAAAAGTTAAGGTACAAAAGTTATTTATGACACAACAATAGTATAAAAAAATTGGTATTTTTAAAGCTTGGCTCTCACTTAAGAAATATATCATGACTAAGTATATTTTTTGACTTAAAAACTTTTCTTTATTTCCGAAACATAAAGAATGTTGATCTAGTTTTAATATTTTTCTAAGGAAAGAGAGTTGAAATAAAAAAGAAATGTAATCCAATTTATATTCCGTAGCTCTGATCGAAACATAAAAATCTACTCCGCGACCCTCTTCCCTCGTCATTTCACGTACGTTTGCAGTTCTCAGATCGGCTCTAGCTCGGATTACAACCTTCTGACGACGTTAGCTTCCCCGAGTAAATGAGGCTTGGCCCAAATTGTACTATAATAAAAGGATCTTGTGGAAAATGGAACAAAAATAGTTGGAAATTAATATTTGTTCTTATATTTTACAATAATGTTACCTACAAGTATAAAGTTCAACACCTACTACATATAGGTATATACAGTGCCAGTCAGACAGGAGTGAAATAGTTATAATTATCGATTCTGAGGCAGAACCTATAGTTTTTAGAATATTTGTTTCTCTGTCTGTGACCGCATCATGAGAAAAGCACTGGACAGATTTCGATGAAATTCGGTATAACTATAGCTGGTTTCTCAGGTCATTTGTATACTTTTAACTGAGAGAAAGTATCTCATCTCCATGAAATGTACACTAATCGTTAAAATTTACAAAGTAACTAATCCGAGCGAAGCACGGAATCACTCTACAACCTTGATGTTTAATATAATTTTGTAATTTTATATACAGTGAAAAGACAATAAAGATAGATCATACAAATAATAATAATAGCCAATAAGCCTTATTCAAAGCGGTAAACTGTAACTTTTGCCGATGGTATTATAATAAAAGCGATTTATTATTTATCTTTACTGGATTAATTGCTTGTGATTTAATATGCTTACCTCTTTATACGGTACATTTCCACGATAGCTTACTTAATACACAACTGAATGGTTATATCGCTATACTTTTATTACTTGCAACTACTAAAGTATGCGTAAGGGGATATCTCCAACGATATATTGAAATTTGTCGCTTTCGAGAGGCTGGTACAGTCCCTCTAAGTCTGTACACAATTCGAAATTTTGTTTCTAATTTTACTTCACAGTTTCGCTTAACTACAAGGAATAACGATAAAATAAAATATGTCTTAAGTATAATATATTTTGTTAATGTAAATGCAGTAGGTATATTTTAAAGGCTTATGATCTAAATTCTTACGACTTATTCTCGTTCCGCTCGGGAGAATCCTTAGGAACATCAAAGTAACTTGAGATACTTCAGGTTCTAGTATGACATCGTACTCAATTTTATCCAAATCCGTCTAGTTTCTTTATCATAAAAAATGTGAAACAATACTATATACATAGGTACAAAATTTCGGACTTAACATTGGTACGTCATAGGTAGTCCGATGTTATAATTTCTAAGTTTTACCACAATACAATACCTACTAGTGTTCTTCGCTTAGTTCGCTCAACTTAGGTTCTCTTTGTTTTCATAATTTAATAAAACTTTTATTCCATTTTGTTGACATTGTTGACGACACGTTTGGCTCAGTAGGTAGTGACCCGCTTTCTGCGCCAGCGGTCGCGGGTTTGAGTCCCGCTGGGGGCATTCATTTGTTGAGCACGAATGTTTGTTCTCCAGTCATGGGTGTTTACATTTATAATATGTATGTATTCAAACTTATATATGTAGTATATCAACTATCTGGTATCCGTAACACAAGCTTCCTTAGTAGCTTACCACGGAACTAGATGGCGCTGTTGTAATAATGTCCCAACATATTTATTTATACATTTGTTATTATTTTAACTAAGTAACTTTAACTTTACCACAAACATTTGATACAATCACTATTCCTTTTAATAAGATTTTATCAATACTCTACTTCATTATAACTGCTCCTAAATCTCCATATAGGTATCTCAGAAAAATTCTTCAAAACGTACCGCTATGTGAGAATGTTCTGCAAGTCATCATACCGCAACACTTCCTTTAAGTATTCCCCCGGGATCCTAGCATCGCTTGGGACTCACCTGCCAAATAGCCAACAGGCCCTTTTACTTACCGCACCATTGTTTCAGAATTTATACACTGTAATCCCACAGGTATATCGGTAAAAGATTTAAGAACTACTAGTATGACAGTGGGTTTTATTATCATGTACCTATCTTCATGCATATTTTTGGTATTAAATCTAGTTGGTTGATTTTTCTAATACTTTCATTCAAGCGGTTCATAGATAACACTTATTTTGTGGTATAGGTAGGTACATAAAGCTTACAGTGTGAGATTTTACTCATGCTTTAAAACAACATGTTTATATACTAAGAGTATATTTGTTTTATACAACTGAAATCTAACTTTAATATTCGAACAAGTTTGATTGAAGTCCGTCTAGCTGCTCTTGATTTACGGAAATTACATACAAAACCAATAAACAGATAGTAAGTAATTCTAAAAAATCTTCTAAGAATACATTTTATATACAATTTATAAAATAAGCCGGATGCCTCTGTTGCAGTACCAGGAGAGACTTATTATATATGCACACCTTAATTAGCTTTTAACTAAAATCGTGCCGCAGAACTTAGTTTACTTGAATTAAGCAATATCTAGTTAACTTTGGCTCGTGCATCACATAAAAACATCAAAGATGACGGCTAGTAAGTATGTTTATTGTTCACAATAAACAAAGGAAGCGATCAAGATTATTTATAATGATGATGGATGCCACATATTTGTATTTAATATGCAAATTACTTATTTTATCACCCAAGAAATATCAACGATGTAATGTTAAGCGCTGTTTCCTAAAACTACTTTGAGCAAGAGCTTATGGGATCTATCGATACAAGGTTGCTATATTGTACACTATTCTAGAATACGTAAGCCGTATGGGCTAAGGCTTGTTTGCTAGTTTTCATTAATATTTCTATCAGATACTGTGTCTTGATCATACTTTAAAGACAGTAACTAAACGGTTGCTTTTTTAATTATGTTTAATATTATAACTTTAAAGTTTATTAAGGAGAAAAGTGTAAGGAATTTTAGGTCACATAAATATTTAGTAGCAATTATGCAAATCTAAATTAAGTTATGAAATTATAAATAAATGATAATTATTATTAATAATTTAAGTATGTGCATATAACCATGTAAATTAACTTAATACTTCTTCTCCATGAGTAATTTATGTCGAAGGATCTTCATTTTTATTTCTTGTCTCAATATACGTAGTTCTTGAGATGCTTTGCTGGAGTTTTGAGTTCTGAAAGGGTGTATGAGCTTTTGTTGTTCTTATCTTGCACATTGCTCTATGATAATTCCCGTATAAATTATTTATTTCAGATACTTATATAATATGTATATCTATATACATACATATCATATACTAAGTAATTAGGAAAGATAAAAGAATTAAGAAGAAGTAATACATTTTTCTCACTTTGGTTTAAAATCAACTGGTTTCACTCAAGCAAAAGCTTGTCTTAATAATATTTGTTTCCTTAATTTTGTTCTTTTAAAACAACAGAAAGTACCTACGTGTTTGAATGTTTTAAAGTATATATCTTATATTTATTTTATGCTCGTTATGTTCGATGCAGATTGTAGGTTTAGTAATAGACATGACCACAATGCTAGCTGACATCATATCTTAATGTGTCTGATAACTTTGATGGAACAGTCAAGACCTATTATAATACTTATAAGTAATTTTTAGTGCATCAATTTCATATATTTTATTGCAGGGTTTTAATATAAATATAATATAAATGACTTTAAGAAAATAGAATGCAATAAATACATAATATATTTAATGGTTCCTTCTTAGCTTCATTACAATGTAGTACGTACTAAAATAATTCAAGTTGAAATGTTTTACGTAGAGCGTTAAGTTAAGCTAATATTTTACGAATAGATGAGGAATTTAAATAATATATCTGATAGAAATAACAATTATTACACTCACAAACAAGTACCAACTCTAAAGAGTACCAATAACAATTTAAAAAATGCAATAAAAACAAATGGAAAAATGTAATTAATCCACTAGTAGGTAAATTCTTACTTTTTTATAATTACCTAACTGCTACTATATAATGACAAACAAATATTATGGCTACCGTTAATATCATATACAATAAGATCTCAAGGGACACAATGTTCAGCGAAAGGCAAAAACTTCTCGCAATAAATCCGTCAAACTGCGACAGTAGCCTAATCCTGTTATTTGCATACATCAGTTAACAAAAGCAGTTAACATAAAGTCAAATTTTCGAATTTTTAACTCTTTGACGCGCCGATGCACAAAACACTATTGTTATTGAAAGGACTACTGCAAATGAACCATTTAATTTTCGCATGTTTTTGCCAACTCTTTTTTTGACAGTTATATAATACAGTTAAGTTGTCTAAGAAAAATAAAGCTCTTAAGCTGCTAAAACATTGTTATCTTTACGTTGGACGCTTTGTTTAATGGCATTTTATATTCGCTTTAAATGTGTGAAAATATTTTATAATATTATGATATTTTAAGATTGATAACACTTCAAATGCTTATAAAAAACATAAACGATAATACAACACATTTTTAATTACTAAACTTAGCGATTTATTCAAATTTTGACTTTGCCTTTGATATAATTTTTGTTTATTTTTAACCTAAATCTAACAACGAACCTAAATATGTGAGGATTTACCTTATACCTTTAAGAAATATAACTAAGAAAATTTAATATATTTTTAAATCGAAACATAAATATATGCAGCCATACAAATTCTAAAGCTCTTTGTATTAAAGCTCTATGTATATAATGTAACAGACATGTCTCCTAAATAGAATAACAGGATGTGATATATTTGTTTTTAATATAATAATTCCTGCCCATGGCTTCTTACTTTGTAATAGTATATTTTTCTATGATAAAAATTCTAAATCAATGTATGGGTACGACAGAAAGCTCATCTCAATAAACCAAAAAGTCTAATCTACACAAAATATTAAAAAAGTAACTATCAGCAATATACCGATCTTATTTCGAACAAAACAGAATCTCAGCGTAGCTTTTGTATCGAAATGATAAAAGTACGCGTCAAGGCCCGTGTAAGGCGCGAGTAGATGCGTTGCGTGCCGGCCACACAATAAGCCCGCGACGTTGATTGATGACTTCACATTGAACGAATACATTACGATTTTTGCTTTCATTTCATTCGATACGAATGGCGCAAGGTTGTGATATGATATACGAATGACCATTCAAGCGCAAAGGATGCTTTTAGCTCTTGCACTAGATAAAACTCATTACAACTTCACATACTTTTGTCTGTTTGCTTCTTTATTTGCATTTATACTGCATTGGTAATATATCGAGAGGTCCTGGGTTCGAGTCGGGCCGAGTTTAACTATTGAGTCTTTCTGTTTAGTAAGCCTCAAATGGCCGGCTGGCCTCAGTAGCCTGGAGTTGGGAAGGTGAGAGAAGCGGTGAGTCACCCCCGTGCATCGAAGAGCACGTAAAGCTGTCGCTCCTGCGCCTTACTGGTCCTCTCACTGGTCGTGTTGAGTAGTCGTCCCACCGGAGTATGAGAGTGATAGGAATAGACAGTGCACTATAATATCTCCTGCGAAGTTGGCCAGTCTTAATGAGAATCGATCGGAGAACATTATTATTTTTATAAATATATAAATAGGTATGCATATTATAAATGTATTATAAGTTGGACTATTTTTGAAATCTTTTTAAAATAAACTTCCTCTAAAAATAGATGACTCACCTTGCGTCCCCAAATAGTCCTACACTATAATATGATATATATCAGTATAAAAGTTACCATAAATTAAAGACATTATTTTAGTATCAGATATGAATGATTGAAATTATGTAATATATTTTAACCAATATTTTTGAAACAGTTATATTTATTTTCAGAAGACCATAAGTAGGTTTTTGGTTCATTGTCGTTCGTCATCATCAATATATTAAATTAAGAATAATTTAGGATATTTTGAATAAAAGTGGTAAAGTTAATGTTTATACTACATTTTATTAGTTTTATATTCACATTTTCCTATTTTAGTTACAAAACAATTTTCATTTAAAATTATATTTATTTTGTACTTAATCCTAAGTCATTGTCTAAATCACATTGCCTTACATCAGAAGTAGAAAAACTTAAATTGTACACAAACAAAAACGTTCTTATGCTATGTTATAAATATAAAAATTAAACAGTTTAAACATACATAATATTGACAAATGACTCAATATATTGATATTATTATATTAAAACCATACAATAATATTAATAACAATATATGTATAGGTATCAAAAAAACAATAAGTTAATTATTGTACACATTGCATTTAAACAATTTAGCAATTTTTTATAACAAATGTACATATACATCTGTTCTAATACCATAGTTGCCTAGCTAGGTCACAGTGAACAATATGATTTTAGGTACATTAATTCAATTTAATGAAGTTTATTCTGTATGCGGTTACTTTCTTATCTTAGATATTCTTTTGAAATTATATTTTAAGATATAATTTTATTCGTCTGTAATTTCAATAAATATGTAATTTATAGCTATAGCTATCATTTAAAATATACCGATTCTTATTTTAAATATTTTTTTATCTTGACCACAACACGATTGATGGTAACTGGTTAGTTTACATTTTTAATTTGAATATTATATGAGAAATTTTTGGACAATGACTTACAGTAAAAAGTACAAATTCAGCACTCAGATATCTATTCCTACCCTAAAATAATCACACTTTTGACATTGTAAAGTTTCCCACTTATTTATTATCCAAACATCCAATTTATGACTGTTATAATCACTAGTTACTTACACTTATCTTAAATTAGTTATAGTAATCATCACTTTATTACACGTTATTAACACGAAGGAATGGTGAGTTAAATGAATGTTCAATGAAAATATAACATCTTCTTTATTCTAAAGATTATAAGGCGGTGAGACCGTAGTCTGATTTAATGATGGTAGGGTTACCGGTAATGCCGGTGCCACATCCAGTGTTCCCTACTGGAGATCCATGGGCAGACAAGCTTGCTACCAGCGAAGGGTCCATGCTTGCATGCATACCCATCATATGCAAGTGGTGCGCTGTCATAGGATGTCCAGGGTTCATTTGGTTGCCTGGATGCGACATGGGACTGATTGCTGGATCGTGCGACATACTCTGCTGAGAACCAACACAATGCAGTTCATTCATTATATTGTCAGTCACATTCTCTATACTATCTGGTCGTCCGTTGTTGTTTGATTTTTTCTTATCGTTATTATTCGTATGCTTATTTGATCTACTCTTTGGTGTGGCTCCTTTAGTCGTTGTCGTAGTGACGCCAGCCGGATTTGTTTTTCTTCTAACGTTTTTGGTATTCGGTAATTTATTGTCCTTTTTCCATTTCATTCGTCTGTTTTGGAACCAGATTTTAATTTGTCTCTCTGACAGGACTAGAGTGTGGGCTATTTCTATTCGTCTTCTTCTAGTAAGGTACCTATTGTAATGGAATTCTTTCTCCAATTCTAATATTTGGTGCCTAGTGTACGCTGTCCGCTGTCGTTTTGGTTCCATGCCCGGTTGAAAGCTCCCATTTGCTGTGAACAAAGGACAGTATATTACAATCTATAAAAAATAAATAATATCCTTACTGTATATATATACCAGTAGCGAACTGAATCGATCGATCGATTCTAATTAACTACAAAATATTTGTTAACCACAATAATTATTATATGCGATCCTACTATAAATCTTTGTTAAAAACTTAAATATGTATGAATAGTAGGTAATTGACCCACAAATCCTTAATTATCTTATTTTATGTTTAGTGTATTATACGCTTGCTTATAACTTGTATGAAACATTAAAAACAGACATCGTTTAAAACTCGTTTCTTAAATACGGAAGTAAGTCAATCCTTATTTAAGAAACGAGTTTTTATTACCATTACTTTATTTTTTACCTTTAGCTTCTCAAACGTTTAATAAAATGTAAATCTATTTAATATATTTCCACTTACTCCTAAGTCGAGAGATAATTTTTAAAAATAAAAAGATGAATCGGCAAAAAACCGGCGTCTTCTGAATAGTATTATATTAATCGTATTGAATGTTAAATATAAATATCGCAGAATATCTCATGCTAAAATTGTATTTATTTAAATATAATTTACAAATACCTAGAAAACTAGAGCTGAGAGGGAGGCGGTAGCGAATACAAGGTGATTATTTTCATGCATTAGCCATCAGGGAAGAACGTATGTACGTATACATAGGTAATTTATCGTGTACATCGAATGAGGCGTTGCGTGCCGGGGACCTTACTGAATAATTTATGTGGTAACAACCTTTGGGGCACTGTTAATTAATGTGCATAATAATTACACGTGTACGAGCATGAGCTTCCTTTTTGCTTTTGATTAATTGCGCTTAGCAAATTAGTTGTTTATATAACGAAATATGACTAGACAACTCGCTTGGACGTTAAGCTTAAGACGTATGTATGTGTAAAATATACTGAGGGCAAGACCCGCTTATCTTTACGTAAAATAAAATTCTAAATAGAATCTATGCATTAAATCTTATTTGTCTATCCGTCTGAGACTATCACGAGAAAACCACTCAATAGATTTTGATGAAATTTAGTACGATGATAGTTAGTTATTCGAGTCAATATTTTGGATACTATTTACTATGGAAAAATCTCTTATCTCTGACGACCAATACCTAGGTAATGAACAAAAACCGAGCGGAACGAGGCTGAGTCACTAGTAATAATTTATAGGTAACTATAACATAAACAATTTTAAATAACATTCTATTTTAGTGCTACTAAAGCTTTAGGTGCCTGAATATTTTTTTTAAATATTACATTATTATTTTATAAACAATAAACATAATAAGAAGACAGTAAGACAGAAACATAATAACCAATTTATTTACCAAAAGTTCGAAATATCTTTCAATGTAATTCTTATAAAAAGCTATATAAGAATACAATTTACACTTAAGTAAAATGATTAGCCAGGTAAAATATTAGAGTACAATAATGGAATGGAAACAAAATGACTTTGTAAAGTACTCAGTTGTTTGGTATTTATAAAGAAATTCCTAATTTCCCCCTAAGGAAATTGCTTTTTGCCTAGACTTGAAAGTAACGTTGAAAGCTTAATAGTATGAATGGAAAGCAGGTTATAACTTAATTAACTTTAACCTCTGCAGAATGAAAGACGATATAATACTGAGCGCTTTTGTAAAAAAGAAAGAAAAAACATTGACTACAAAGTACAAACTTCGAATCATTACCAAGAAGGTGGTATTAAGTAGTTAAATTATTAATATAAGTAAGTATAATACCTACTTCCTTTTCTAGGTCATGTTTAGTGCAAAATATTTAAACAAGATTTTTAATCAATAAATTTACAATTTTGAAGAATTTTATCGAAAAAGGTTTAGCAATAGTACCTAAGTGTAAAAATATATTGTTATTTATTTTTAAAGTATATTAATATCATTTTTCATTTATCGATGATTAAAAGATATGAGTTCTAAATGAAGACAAAATACGCTTGGTTTCCACACGTTTGAATTTATATTAGGATTTTTCTAGATAAAGCCTTAATGTATTTAATAGTAGTAGGTAACTTAAGAACTACTGTCTACTACTTCAAGGAATAAAAATAAAAAGAAGTGTATTCATATTATTTTAGTCCGAATTTTCTATATTTAGTTATATTTAATATTAACGAGTTTAACAGTAGGGCGAAATAAATCTTCCATATTTTATTTTTTACCCTATAAAGGTTGCTTCGAATGATTCAGAGTCCCAAAAAATATTCGGACACTAATACCTAACACCCAATAATATGTATAGGTATATTTTCAGTTTGAGTTAAAGTACACTAATGGAGATTTGTGCTAAAGAATCCTTAAAGGGTAACCGCAATGAACAAGAATGGTATGTGCGGTCGACGCTTGACCCCTCCTTCTGAGATTTCTACCATTGTAGCAAACCTTTTGACGGAGGTTACATTGTACTTACTTATATAAAAATAATTTAATGTTACAAATAAATAGTATGTACTTAAAAGCAATTAATGTTAAACATGTATGAAATATTTATTTAATTTAGAAGCCTGTTCCGACTTTACTACATACTCGTTTATTAATATAGCTTCCTTGATGGTATAAAAAGTCGCTACTAAAAAACCGATAAATATAAAAGGTATACAATACGTGAACATAGTGATTAATTCTTTTCACTTTTTAATTATAAAGTAGGTCAAAAAACTCTAAAACCAAAAATATTTCTGATAAAAAAATTATAAAGTTTTGTTGATACACAGTTTTGTTGTTACTTATTAATAATATTTTTTATATTATAGTACAGTCTAAGTGAGTACTAAATTGTTTTAGTTAGTAAGGAAAATATCTAAGGCAATATTATATTATTTTAAATTTTAATATATGTAAAGATAAACAGTACTCTATCACTATACTAACTGTATTACATCAATCATGTGATTATGTTTAATCTTATACAATTAAAAACGTCGTTTAAAACTTGTACAAAAACATCAATTAAAACTACTGTTCGCTGTACGCAAATATGCGACCCGTTACGCTACCGGGTGCTCGATCTTCGCTTCGTTAACCATATCACGTCATCAGACGATGACAATCTGAATTGAATTACGGACTACCTGCGTTCGTGTGGTCTCATAAGAGATCTGTTAATCTCGGTCCATCTCGCGCACGCTATCAATACCATGGTGGTCCTTCATTACGACCAACTTACTATGTACCACTGTTATTGAGTGAAAAATGTTGCGCAAGTGACAGGTGCCGATAACAAGTATTAGATGTATTGCAAGGTTTCTGGATTAAGGTATTCTTGGTTTAATACATTTTATACTCCATATTATTGGTTCAGACAAGCTTCCTACATTCATAAACAAAATCACTTTCTTACTTTATAGTAAAATATAAATCAAAATATTAAGTAATCATCAAGTATTATAAATGAATTTCGTATATTATAAAAATTACATGTGGAAAATAGAAGTAGAAAAAATTAGACGTTGTTTATAAGAAAAATTGCCCTACAATTATAGAGACAGAGAAAAATTTAAAGAATATACTGAAATTATTTCGAAGAAATGAAAGATACTAGACCTATGTAGGGCCTAAATTACAACACCCTTCAATTTACCATAACTATAACTACTTTGTCTCATTCAAGCAATTGTGAAGAATTTTTATTATACTTATACAGTAGGTTCAAAAAGCTTTAGAATCTTAGCTTTCCATAGCATTTTACGTTAAATATAAACTTGGTGACATATTAAACTCCGAAATGACAGATGATAAAAATACGCTTACTTCTGCTTTAACATTCTCGTTGTCTTTTTGTTACTTTAGACATAGGAAAAACAACATTTCTGTTAGTCAAATTCAAACTTGGCAACAGATACTACTCAGTGAGTGGAAGGTGACGTCTTTTATGTTGAATTGAGAAATCTACACTTTTGAATATTTAATATATACGATCTATAATGAACTTAAGTTAATTTACTTTTTTAAAAATTATTTTTAGCAGTACACACGGAATTTTTTTAACAAACGAATAAGTTTCAGTTTGTTTATTGACTACTGAAACGTTGTGTTTCTCAGCGTCCTGGTAACTAAATATCAACCACGCCAAGTTTCAATCCTTCACTACATATTATAAAACAAAGTCGTCTGCCGTCCGTCTGTCTGTCTGTCTGCTCGCGATAATCTCAAAAACTTGATAGAGTGGTTCTCGAGGAGGTTTTAGTACATAATTTGTCAAGTTTTTGTATACGTTTATTGGCGGAACCCGCGGCTTCGCTCGCTCTTAATCTAGGGACGAATCCGAGCGAAGCGAGGGTTAGTCGCTAGTTCTTTTATAATTCTATTATAACTATAATCCCTGTACAAATCTTTTAACACTCCGTCAATTGGGCTGTGTGAGTGTGAGTAACATTGTCGTAGGATCTGCAATTCCGTGTGTAAACTCGTAATATTTTTTCTTTATCTTGAATTTTTTTTATCATAATTATTTTAGTAATCCCGGCATATTGTTTATTAAACATACTAAATTAATTTCAACAAAAGCAGTCAAGATTTGGTGTAATATTTCTATAAACGTGACTTTACACATTAAAATATAATCATCGCTTATATATCATTCGCTTCAAAAGCTTAAAACTTATTTCGCAAACTATACCGAAATTTCCATTATACGATTTACACATACAACCACTTTATAACCCTGCTATACAGATTTCTTCCTCCTTCCTTTTTTTTGGACATGAATATACCACCATACTATAATGTTGTGCATGCCTTTAATAAAACCCTCAGTTATATAAAAAATAAAAAAATTTAAATTTTTGGTTATTAAGTTAGTGTATATTACTCAAGGTCTATTTAAATTAAGATTTATTTAATAAATAAATAAATAAAAACAAAAAAAGTGGAGTAGTTTCCACAAATGTTGATTCGAATATTGCATTTTTACTTGCATTTCATATGGGTACTTTTAATAAATATATATTTAGGTATAAAAGTATTTTTTTTAAAAAGATAAAAGAAAATCAGTTTTCTATGGTCCATCTATTATTTAAAATTATGCAAAGGGCTCAAATTTGATATAAAATTTTAATTTAAGACGACATGAATTTCTGTATTAAGGTAAAAAGGACATGAAACTACACACAAACATCTCTACTGATATTATATTGAACGCGAAAGTCTCATTGGTTGTTCTTGTCCTTCCCTGTCATAAAAATGGACTTAAAGAATTCATGCGATGATTAAAAGGACAGTTCTTTATAGACTAGAAAAAATGTAGGTTATAATATTACGTCATACATATCATACACATTTGTTAAAAATTGCTGAAAGATGCTTGATGATGGGACCTAGGTAAAGTCAGGGAATGCGGCAAGTAGTAAATAAACGAATCATAATGGTGACTGGACTTGTGACACGTTTACGTTCACATTTTAAAGTTTAATATTTCACAAAGGGATCCCTGAATCGAAAAATTGTTTTACAAACCCACAACATTTTTAAAAGACCTATCCAATGATCCCATGGAGTAGATGAAAAAGTAAATTAGTATACGAAGTACCATAAAAAAATTAATTCGATATTTTAATTTACCACTTGTTGCATAAAAATACCTATAACTATGCTGAATTACAGCTTTCTAATACTAATAGTATTTGAGCTATATTGCAAAAAGTGGTGAAGACTAGAAACTTAGAAAGAAAGGTTATTTGTTAACTACAGAACCCTAATCATAGAAACTAAATATGTCAGAAATAATATTTATTAATTAAATAAAAAATACCAGTAAAAATATGGAAGAATATGTTTTTATTATCGGTTCTAAGATATGCTTCATGTAAAATTCTAAGCTTCTTAATGTATAAAAAAATAGGTTTCATATTTACTACATTTTGTTGCAAATATTTTGTTATACTTATTGTGTAAAATCTATATAAACAACGCCAATACTACGGGAGGTAGCGCTATAGTTGAACAAGTCATTTCATACCGGCTGAAAATCACAACACTAATAGTTTTCCCCTTACCTATAACAACTCCGAACGTCAGCTGCTCAGGTAGCGGTGGAGGTAAGAGAGGCAGCATGAGAAAGTCATTGGAAAAAAATCTGCTCCGATGAATTTTATACCGCGTAAAAATGAATTATATGATTGTTTCCATCACATTTTTGAAGAAAATCATCGTCAGCTGTATTGACGGTGGGGGGTTATATGTCAGTCGCGTACATGAACCTCATAGAAATTTTTACAAAAAAAGTAATTTTATACCTTATGAAATTTATACATCTTAATTTTTATACTTTTAAAATAACAAAGACAATCGTCAGCTGCATTTATGATGGGGGAAAGACCGTCAGTCAGCGTGATAAACATTTCGCGAGGTCAATGCATTTGAGAGTTGCATAGTCTCTTTGAACAATAAACTGACGATCTTTACATCCACAAACAATTAGCTGACGACGACTTATGTTTCTTGAACAATCTAGTTATCTTACGCTTAGAAATCAATAAGTATAGCACATATTAATCTAAAATCTAATGGCTCTCGCAAGTTTGTATGACAGTCCTTTATTTTTGGGGCTAAAGAATTTAAATTTCGCAGGGAGGTAGTTAATTGTTAGTTAACATCCACTAAGAACTAATTTTGTGACAGGGCCGGCTTAAGGAGGTCTAAGGGCTCTCGCAAGTTTTTACGAAATTCTTTCATTTTTTGTTACAAATTTAAATTTTGGCAGGGAGTTAGTTTATAGTCAGCAGATAACTTTTAAAATTATACAAATCAGACACTCTTCCACCATACAGCAAATATATTAAGAAAGTATAGCACAGCGAGCAATGAGGAAAGGAAGGGAGACGTCCACATATTACTTATATAAAATAGAAAGCCGCGCGGCGCACGAGTTACATATTAATTATGGGTTCTGAAATAGCTGGAGTAATTTTGAAGAAACTTTCAGTCAATCTACAGATCAACCCAGCGAGTGTTCGAATGAAAATTAGTAGCGAATAAGAAAATGAACGTGGAAGCCGCGGGTACTGCTAGTTTATTATAAATAACACCGCATTATAATTATTTATTTTGTGTCGGTTTAAAACTATATTATAATACTAGCAATTCCTGTTGGAATCCACACTCCGCCCGCGTTCTAATTACTATTAAAAATAGGGATTGTTGGATGAAAATTTAGGCTTATGATTATTTATGGGTATAACATATTTGGTCTAAAAATAAAAAATAGCCTATCTAATCTCAGATCTACCAAATAAACACAAAAAAAATCGTAAAAATCGGTTAAGCCGTTTCGGCGGAGGTCAATAACAAACACTGTGGCATGAAATTTTTATATATTAGAATTTAGATGTTTTTTAACAAACGAGTATTGAGTATATCTCTCGCACATTTCCGATATTGACAGAGTCAGATAGGTCATTGTTAGGGGTGAGACCCACGCCTCTGTTGTTGTTTTGAAGTTGTAAAACTTACCTATACAAATAAATAAAATTGTTTATTAAGTCTATTTGTAATACCAAAATAAAAACTATTTACTAAATTCAAATGAAATTTTATAAGATTTTATATTTAACTAGCTGTCCCGTGCCCACTTCGTTGGGCAAAATGTTAATAATCCTTTTTAGTGCAGAGTGTTTAAATAATTTAAATTATTTTATTAATATTAAAAATTAAATTACCTATACTAATATTAAAAAACTACTTTTTGTAACTTAACTATAAAAGTTAGACATATGTTGTCGTTGACTTTTTTGTAGGCATTTTCAAGCTCCACATCTTTTCTCTAGAACTCAAAAATATATCTTTCATAGTTAAAGCAGCGTCCGTAAGAAACGCTTTCATTCGACCGTTTTTTCTCCGATTCACTTTGCAAAACGGACACCACGTTAAAGCCTTTTTATTATTCGGTTTTTTATATAACCTATGACACTTAGCAATAATGTGGCTTTCTATTGGTGAAAGAATTTTTAAAATCGGTTCAGTAGATCCCGAGATTACCCCTTACAATTGAACAAATATACAAACACACAAACTTTACTTCTTTATAATATTAGTATAGATGAAATTAATGTGTACAATTTTATTTCTGTCTGCCACTCTGTTTTTTCGGCTAATCCCCAAAACAGCTGGACCAATTTTTACGGAATTTTCAATATCCGATCATCTGCAGAATAGTTAAAATTCCTATACCTATATAGTTATCAGAACAATACGTAGTACATAGAGACGGACCCGAGCGAAGCTAGAGTAAGAGAGAGTATTATGCACAAGAAATTATAAATAAAGTTATTATTATATAATTCTTGTAATCTTAAAAACTATCAATCTAAAAATGGCAACGCGCAAGCAGTCGCTGAGTCAATCGAGTGTGCATGTAACTACAGCGTTTGTGCGTAATTCCAAGCCTAAGATAACTAGAATGTTAAAGAAACATGAGTCGTCGCCAGCTGATTGTTTGTGGATGTAAAGATCGTGAGTTTATTTTCTAAAGAGACTATGCAACGCTCAAATGCATCGACCTCGCGAAATGTTTATCACGCTGACTGACGGTCTTTCCCCCATCAAAAATGCAGCTGACGATTGTCTTTGTTATTTTAAAAGTATAACAATTAAGATGTATAAATTTCATAAGGTATAAAATTACTTTTTTTGTGAAAATTTCTATGAGGTTCATGCACGCGACTGACATATAACCCCCCACCGTCAATACAGCTGACGATGATTTTCTTTAAAAATGTGATGGAAACTATCATATAATTCATTTTGGCTCGGTATAAAATTCATCGGAGCACTTTTTTTTTCAATGACTTCTTCATGCTGTCCCTCTTAGTTCCACCGCTGGTGCGGCGACTGACGCTCACTTTACTGATCTCTGACCTCTAAGCAACTGTTTGAAATAAAATTCATTCGGGATGAAGTTCCTAGAAAAAATACAGCGCTACCTCCCGTAGTACAACTTCTAAATCGCTAAATAAAAATTCCGCTATAATATAGATTCAATTAGCGAAGTTGCTTTCTCGTATGTTATTAAGTAGCTTTTTTAAATACAAGTGGAAGAGTCTAAGAAGCTTTTGGCCTCGATACTTAAATTTGATCAATAAAAGAATTTTAATTACATAATATTCACTTGGGATCACCAAACGTATGCACCTTGTGCGCGTGTGCGTTTTTTTCTTTGTATATTATTAATCTAAGCCATAGCTTTGGATTAAGCTTTTAAGGTAAATGTTACCATAGAATACATATAAAACTTTAATTAATAATATGTGTAGATATTATCTCCCGTGCAAGTATATTAATAATGATGATGTCCTCCTGACTGATTACGGCCACGGCGGTCAATCTCATTGAGACTAGCCATCTGCGTGGGAGATATTATACAACACAAGTGTACGCGCAGACACAAGTGCACTCTCTATTCCTTATCACTATCATATTCCGATGGGACCCATTGCTCGACACGACCAGTGAGAACTAAGACGCAGGACCGACGGCTTTACGTGCTCACCAAGGCACGGGGGTGAGACCGCCAACTTCCCAACTCCGGGCTGTTAGTGAGGCTTACTAAACAGAAAGTCTCAATAACTAAACTTGAGTCCCGGACTCAAACCCAGGACCTCTCGGCGTGCGACCGTACATGCTAGCCACTACACCACCGAGGCAGTTATATTAGCATGCATATTAATAATACGAAGATTGAAACATGTCAAATGACC
Source organism: Boloria selene (assembly GCA_905231865.2). Classification (NCBI taxonomy): domain Eukaryota; kingdom Metazoa; phylum Arthropoda; class Insecta; order Lepidoptera; family Nymphalidae; genus Boloria; species Boloria selene. Next base: position 9,260,811 of record HG993142.1, read on the forward strand.
TGTGGGTCAAATATACAAAAACTTGTACACAATATGCATAATTTAGACACGAGATGCTTTGAAAAGCTGTCAACAATGTATGGTAATGTATAAAAATGACATGACGAATACTTCTTTGAATTTCTTTTAATGTAACGCAAAAAGAATAAAGTTAACTAAAGTTTTAGACTTTAGAACTTACATGATACTAAATCTTGCACACTTTTAACAACAATGATGAAAATATGACGTTTTTATTTATATATCTATATATTTAAACTTCCTGACTCTAGGTGTGACTCTCTACTTCTAGTGAGTATCTTAGATATATTAAGAATTTAAGAGTTATTTTGATGCAAACCTAGATATGACCAAATGAGACTCATAACTTATAGGCAATTTTTTTATTAGAAGACAGACTTAATGATTGACGTGGCCAGTGACTCTATCGGCTTGCATTTCACATAAGTAAGCCTTTGCCATACATTGTCTAAATGTAATGTAAATACAAAATATTAGTAAAATATAGTACCTAATAATAAAATAAGGAGGTACAGATCTAGAAGAAAATATTATTGTAAATACATCTGAAGATTGAAGTGTCTGTTTTTAACTACAAATTAACAGCTTTTCACTAAATACATATGAATGTATATACGGTACGCACATTAAACATCTATTTTTAATTTTTTTATCTGTCTGTCTGTCTGCTTATGTGTTTGTTTCTTCCGGCTAATCTCTGAAACGGCTGCACCGATTTTGACGGAACTTTCACTCGCAGATAGCTAATGTTATAAGCCGTAACTTAGGCTACTTTTATTTTAGAAGTTTTATTTATTTTAATTACGGGATGGATTTTTGTGCTTGCGAACTTAAAATTGGGCACCTAGGGGCAAAACCGAGCGAAGCGAGTCCTGACTATTGATCAGAAGTTGGAACTTATTGGAACTTGCGAATGCATACACAAGGAACTCTTATTATTGATGGGCGTAGAAAAAATCTAAGCTAAACTATGGATTATCATATAAAAAAGAGAAGATCGAATGACATTATGTAAGGTTGTGGTGTACGACAGTGATAGAAACTAAAAAGCCTGTTTCATCACTTTGGGCGAGAGTAAGATTGGTATTAAATAGTAAAAGTAATCTTAGCAAAGGAATTATGAATGTAATATCAATGCATGTGGTTCAGAGAATAACGTGAAGAAGAATTTAAAGGAGGTAAAATTGAAGAAATAGGTACTGAAATTGGTCGTTTACATTTACGTACCTATTCATTTTAAGAGCAAGGAAAACTGACTTTAAAGGACCTTGACGATCATGTACCAATGTTTGAGCATATCACATCAGATTAGACATCTTATCATCTCACGACTCATACAGAGTGTTAAGTACATTAATAGAGTACGATTACATAAGAAGAAATAAAAAAGGTAATGTATCTAATGCATGCAGCATGATTTGCGTCAATAATCGATAAAAATATTTCTTATTAATAAGTACTAGTGTATAAGTAGGTATAATAAAATTTTATAACTTAGCTATACCAGTACCTAATTAATATTATTCTTATAAAGACATTATAACGATAATGTACTATATGGTATACAAATGATATTACATTAAAATCACCGCTTTAAATTAAAAGGTAGATTTTTAATACATTTACACTTATTTCGACAATAATTCAGTTTCAGAAAAGTATTCAAAGTACTCTAATAACTAAAATATTTTTTTATAACATTGCCATGTTATTTAACCAATATTGGAGTATCGTAATTTTCATTTTAAATTTTGGATCCATGAGTAAAATACAAAACATATCATTCATCCGCATTACGGAAAAAAAGTGTGTAACAGTTCCAGTTCCATAGTTACTTTAGGTTTAATAATCTTAATTATAATTAATTATCTTAATAATAATTATTAATATAAAAATATACGAGTATAACAAGTAAGAAAATAAATCTACTATTAAAAAACCTTTTGAAGTTTGATAAAGAATTCTCCACACAATAACCTACTGTATTCTTTTATAATGATATATTATTACAAGTTGAGGACATATTACAAGTAAATTACTTTTAATGATATGGAATATTGCAAATGTATCTAGAAATTACACATTAAAAACTACACATTAGCATAGATATAGTCAAACAGATCACTCATACAGTCAGAAAAGTAATTGTAAAAATCTCAGTTTTTGTATATTTATAGTGTGTTGTTTTAACGTATTTAATTTTTCGTATATTTCATGAACCATAAAGATGAACAATGATTAGGTGAAGGTAACTAACCTTAGCGATACATGTGGAAGAGCTTCTTTAATTATATTAAAATATAGATACTATTGCGTTTTTAAAATTTCATTTTAATTCTGTTCCTGTAACTCAATATATAAGTATTTTAAGAAAATTAATAAATCTATATATTTTTAGAATATCATCATTTTTATCCATACTAAGACCGAATTTATTCTTAGTTTTTAGATCTTTTCCTGTTTTTTTTTGTCTGTGACGAGTCAATCACTGGTCAGATTTCAATAGATGACGGATACTTTTTAATTTGGGAAAATATATTATTTCTGAGAAATCTCCATAACTCTTAAAATTTATCCTAAAACTAAAACTAAATCTTATGTCTCTTTAATAAAGCATATTCTTGTTAAGAAACCCCAATTCAAGATTCAAGAACCTACTATAACAAAAAAGTTAAGAAGCATCCATTCAGTTTATATTAATTGTATTCGACATTAAAACCCGATAAATAGCCCACTAAATACGCATAATCTCCACAACGAATTCTCAATCGCGACCTTCATTTAAAAGTTATAAAAATAAATGAGCCTCATTACCGCACTCGGGTCCCATTGTGCCCTAACAAAAGTCCTGGCGTCTTGTAGGTCCTTCGTAATGGCATCACATTAGTAAACTGTCAAAACAAATCAAAAGACAGAACTAAAAAATCTCAAGTATGCGTAAACATAGTTGGGTTATTGATAGGTTGTAATTTGTTAATTCTTTCAAGTGTGATACCGCAAACATTATGATACTTAAAAATCTATTTTGCACTCGTGTCGGACTGTAACAATAGCTGAATTAGGCGGTGAACGTGATATTAATGTGCTACGATTAATCTTTAAATTTTGTAAAAGAAATATTACTTGTATTTACTTTCGCATAAACACTTTTGCTTTTTTTAGTGTTATATTACTTTATGTTATAATAAAACTCGTAAGCAATTTGTGTTTGGAAATTTAATGTTAGAAACGTAAGTAATTGTATGATGAAAAGCTATTACCAAACAAATAAAATTTAATAAATAGTTAAATTAATTTATTTATTAAATCCTAATTGAAAGAAGATAGTCGTTGACCAATGACGTGGCAATGTATTCTACCATCTAGACGTTAGGAACTATAAAGGACTTCGCGGGTTCAATGAGATTGAGAAGTTACTTATTATGGAACTATTTCATAAAATTGTGTGTTTATCTCAACACAGATCAACAATTATATATTTAAATAATAGATCCATATATATCTTTTCCAATGTTTCGTTACAATATATAAAAAAGGTATAAGTATTAAGTAAATCTTAATACTAAAACAATATAACTATATACCTAATAAGAGTAAAAATACTTACACGCGCCAGCGACGTGTATTTTTTTCATCCATGGATAAATAACTCTGTCTGTATTATCAGAGCATATAGAAGAGTCGTCATCGTCGACGGGCGGACTGTCTAGTAACAGTCTCTCATCATCCATTTCTGATGCTGGAGACCCTTCACGGCCTAAAGCCTGAAGTTTTCTACCTGCTGGGGCAGCTTCTTCTATATGTCTCTCTAACCGTAGCCCAAGTTCGGCCAAACCCGGTGTAGCATCATTATGTGACGGTATGAATCCGTGATCTGCATCAGATGGATGAGATGGTTCGGGTGGTCTTGGAGGTGGAGCCACAGGTGGATGTTGTGGTATCGGGTGGTAGTAGCCTCCATACCCATATCCTGTTCCAATTTGGACCGGATACTGATGTTGGTACCCATATTGAAGGTGCTGGTGCTGATAGTATTCTCCAGGTGGTATATAGTCTGCTTGACTATATTCTTCAGAGGGAGGAAATTTTGGATCGGGCTGTGGTTGATATCCACCGTTCATGAGGAAAGAGCTCATTATGGGCGTGGTCGAGTCGGCGCATCACATCCCAACACGCCTGTTAATATGGCCGCCATTCAACAATTGCAGAACGGGAGCATTTTTTCCCCTTATGTTTCCTGTAAATAATGTGCTTTATCTAATCCACATTCTATAGAATTTTAGCATAGGTAAGAGTAACGAAATATATATTTTAGTTCTGCTTTTGTTTATTACTTTTTTTTATAATAACATTTTATTACGTAATTTCTTACAAAAATAAAAAAAATCGAATAGATATTATGAAAAACTATAATATTATTATTCCTTAAATACACCAAATCAGAAATTTTAAACGCTCAATATTTATTTCAATTATAATAAAATTGAGGATAGAATTACTAGTAGTAGTTTGAACCAAAATAATGTATAACAGTCAGTCAGTCAATAATACTTATGTATAATTTTAATTTTCTACTCATGCTATAAACATGATAGAGCTATACATACATGAAATTTATAATTGAAGATGTAGAGCTCTCACTACCACCTCTATTATTATGCTAAAATTCCACAAACGTGAAATCACTTATAAAAACAGTCCACAATTAACACTCACACACGGTTCTAGTTAAAACATACATCGATTACACTAATTACAAGCGATACAGGGTTTCAACAATATTATTGCAAAGTCATTTGATTTATCACTTTCTGATAATAAACAATAGCTAAGGCGCGCGCTCCCGCGACATTTTGAGACAATATACACTGCCCAACACGCCAGCGCACTCTGTCACTTTAAGGACTCCTATACATGTTCATCAATTTTTACATACCACCTTCCATTTTTAAGGCGGAGCTGTTCTTCGACTGTCGTACATTTTAATACTAACTATATTTTAAACCGTATTGCTTTATATTAGAGTTCAATTTTAATAATATAGAGTTCTAAAGCAATAATCTGTAACAACAAGTCTCTACTTTCCACATGCGAGTGAATCAACACGTGCGAGAGAGATATAAATAGAGATAACCATCTATATAAGTCGGGGAGAAATATATTTGTCTCTTTCAGCCTGATTCGATTCTACATGCGAGTACAAGAGAAAAAATATTTCTAAATTCAAATGCGGAGTGGAGATTAAGAAGCTTCTTAATAATAATACAGAATGAACATGGTCTCCGTTCGTTACGACATGCCGCTTTTAAATATTTAATTTGCAATTTCCTTTATTTTTAACCTAAGCAGGTTATTTAAAAAGGCGTAGAGTGAGAAATAATTTGTATAAATTAATACTATAAACAGTAAGTAGAGGTAACTAGCGTATGATTTATATGGGCTTATGCATTATGATAATCATCTTTCATATTAATTATTAGAATTTACTTTTATAGTGATAATTATAGATATAATAATTTTATATTTTTAGTTTAATGTTATTATTTTTTATCTTAATATAGACTAGATAAAATAGATCTATAGGTTACGCTACGATTTAAAAATGGTAAGAGTGACCAAACCAAAGACACGTAGTCAACGCATTGATTTCAATAGTTATAGTAGTAACTAATTAGTATTTTCGTTAAAATTATTTCTCTTATCATTATTACACATAAATAACATTCATACATAAGCAATCATAATGCTCTTAAAGCTCTATTCTTCTCGATTTTTTTCTGAAAAATCAGCCATAACTATATTTTTTTAAATGCCACTTTTTGAAATATACACATTATTGCATTCTAAATTCCAACATTGTGCTATACCATCTTACAAAAAAAAACATTTCATATGATAAGCTACTAATAAAACAAGGCACTCGAGTCACGTACACGAAACAAGCCGATCATGAGACTAAAGCCGCTAATACAACACTAAGCACCGACAAGGAAACCGATAAATAAACAAAATGTCCGGTGTTCTTATTGAATTAGACGATCACAATGATAGTATCACGGTCGCGGAACTGCTGACTCATGACGGCTTCCAACAAAAGGTGGGAACACCCGTTCAATGGCTGTTTGATCAGACGGCACCTTTGGAAGCTGGATTTCGATGTTTATGATTGTATATTTAATTATTCTTTGATTGAAATATATTAAATACAAGCGATTTATCATTGCTTCGCTCGGATGTGGCTCTACGCTTTACCAGCTTATAGCTTAGAAACGCATTAAAAATAAACGTCCAAAGAAGAAGTAGTTTTTTGGCCTAGAACCCTCGCATAAGTACATACTATATATCTATAAAATAACCCAATCAAAGTTTAAGAAATCTATAGAAGACAAATAAACGGATATTCATTTTATATTTTGTACTATAACTAAAATATATTTATTAAATTTGTATGATGATACAATAAAATAAGCTAATATTTTATTACTGATTATTAAGCTATTAATAAGTTAGCTTAAAAATCTAGGAATATTATAGACACACACAGTGTTTACATATATCCATCGTTATTATATTATGTATATTTGTCTATTATTTGAATATTTTAAGGTAGAGACTTAATAATTTTTTTAATTACTTGTTACTTAGAATTAGTTTTTTTTGTACAAACTACTACGTAGCGACATGAACATGTAGCGACACGACATGAACATAGTGTCATATGACATATATGTAATTTTGAACCGTTCAAAAATAAACACGAAATGTTCTGCAGTTTTATATGCCCGTGACCTGCAAATATAGATTCTTCGAAGCCAAAAATAGCACAGTTAACCTAAAGTGGAACAAAGTGGAAAATATCTTTCTACTATATCCTTTTAACTGTAAGAGACTATATTTTTCTCAACTGACAGCAGTTAATTTGTACGAATAATATAATTATTTATTCAAGTTCTCAATAGAAATCTTTTTCTCAAACTCTCTTGCCAAAGTTAACGGCAACTTTGTTTTTCTTTCGACGCTAACTGGGTGCCGCCTCGTTCTATCCAACGCCAACTTAATCCAAGTTTAATGAACAATACGACAGGCCCTTAATCGAACTTTGAAATTTCAAATACCTTACATCCTTATTATAGACCGTACACAATGGCATTAAGAATGTATTTACAATACAGATTAAACTGGAGAAAATACATTATTCCATTAAAGTATCATCCTAAGAAAAACCTATTTAACTGACTTTGATCGTATTATTTGTTTCTTGTTTTGCTATGGATACAGGGACTTAGATTAATTCACTCGCAATTTTCACCGAGACATTTAATATCGAAAAAGTTGAAGCCGAAATGTGCATGAAGACAAAGAAACTTGGAAAGTTAATTTGATTTGAAATTCAAAATAAACTTACCTATATCGTTTTTAGTTAAGGGATCAAATAGCCAATCTTCTGTAATGGCGGGTTGCGTTTCTATCTTTATGAGAAGTGCCGGCGTTTTTTGTTATCACCCCTCCCTCATGTCGAGGGCTGGGTTAAACCCTCAAACGAGATATGTATTTCCAATCAAGTACTTACTTTTGTTATTTATGTAAACCTTAAATTTTTTACTCAGATGTATTTTTTATATAAAAAAGACTGATAGTAAAATAAAGTTTTAGAACTACATTTAGCTATAGGCAGATAATTCAAATATGTTCAATGTTTCCTTTTTATACTAAGCAAATTACAAAAGCCAAGTGTAAATTTGTTGACTGATACAGTGAATCAATGTGAAATCCCTAGCAAGAATTTTATTATTTCTAATACTTTTATAGATGAGATATATTGGCGTGCGATGCGTTAACTACTTATAATTAAATAAAATACAGACGAACTGAGAACCTCCTCCCTTTTGAAGTCGGTTGATAAAGTCATATAACACGCGAATTCAAAATATATCGATTAAAGCTGGCACTTGCCATAAAATATCTTACGAAAGTTAAGCTATTTTAAAACGATATTGCTTATTGATCCATTCTTGGAACAATTCAGTGGAAACTTCATACAAGTTTCTGACGTGAAATGTCGTCGTACCTCAAATGCTTTACTGCAGCGAATTTTGCTCCCCCCTTCCTTAAATGACGTCACCAGAGTACGTCAGAGGGTTGAGCGCTACTCTTATAACTTTTGATGGCTAATCAAAGTTTTAACATCGAAATATTGATGGTTTTTTATATTAATCTAACAAGTTATTATGAGTTTTAGGATCTGATACCTACAGTTAAATCTATACTAATATTATAAAGATGAAGAGTTTGTTTGTTTGTTTTGTTGAACGCGCTAATCTCAGAAACTACTGGTCCGAAATGAAAAATTCTTTTTGCGTTGGATAGTCCGTTTATCGAGGAAGGCTATATTACATCACGCTACGACTAATAGGAGTGGAGCATCAATGAAAAATGTTGCAAAAACGGGAGAAAAATATTTCTTCTGATTTTCAGTCTCTACAACGCGATTGAAGCCGCGGGAAAGGATAGTTCTAAATAATATATCAGTCATGTTGTATTATAAGCATTGTTATTATTGTATATTCTCTGAACTATGTAAGAAAACAATTATTTTAATTCAATGTTATCATTTTGACGATTAGATATTTTCACACTGTATTTTTCTTTTTCCCACAACCAATTTAGCCTCTTATAAATGTGTCTAAACAAAGATCTATATTACATAGCAAATTGCTAAAGCTAATAATCCCATATTTTGCCATTTCATACATACATACGTATGTCGCACAAAAACGTCAAATGTTAGCGTTGCGTTGAGGGGAAACGTTTGGTATTCTTGACGTAGTTGAATATACTGAACCTCATTGATCCTACAGTAGTTTAGTAATTTGATCTCTATCTTAAGGTGTTAAAGTTTAAAATAATTTGTTAAATAGTGTTCTTAAGGTGGTTTCCAGTTCAATGAGTGAAGGTTTCATTAATCACAAGTCGCGACAGTGCAGCGTCGCTGGCGTCGTGGTTCAATTTTTTTCCTCTTGCGCCCTTACGCTGGATATCGGACGCGATTTCCAGGGATTCTTAGGACTGGGTGGTCGGTATCTATCAAAAGCTGTAAGTAATTTCCTCTAATACATTTCTGTATATTTTTTGCTGCTTACCAAATCAAGTTATCATGTTATACGTCGAAAGTCGCGATAAACTCTAAAACTACTGCACCGATTTTTATATTGTTTTCTCGAGAAAGGTTTTACTTTTTAGTATATAATTTGTCTAGTTTTTGTGTACATATACTCGCGGAACGCGCGATTTCGCTCGCAATTTGACGATTTGACGAGTAATTTAAACATTACATCTTATATTCTAAGAAAAATAAACTTTCAGTAGGACCCTACACGAGTATTAATATTTAATCATATAAATTACTTATACATGGAAGGTTCTTATTAACTTGCAAAAAGTTAGTAGAAGTACCTACTTTAATTTAATGTTTTATAATATTGATATTAAGTTACGCTATAAAAAAAATATATATATTTTATAAACACACGAGGATTATAGAATATTATATTTAAATTATAGAATATAGAATATTAAAGTATCCTCGGATATAAATATCTTCATATAATAACATGAATACTTACAATATAGTATATCACAAATAAGCACAGTGAAGCTTTCTCACAGCTTTTCCACTCACACGAAAATCTTTGGCCTATTGGTAATGTTCTTTATCACATCTAACGGGATGAGGGTGCGTGAATTTACATTTCAATGCATAATTTATCCCATGTACTGTTGGCGGGCGCTTTCTACGAATAAATATTGCTTTTATCTGCCACCCCAGCCAGTCTTCGCTTTCCATCGCGAGAATAATCCCTCTAAAAATAAGGAATGCTACGCTATTGTATATACCTACTGTGCTTATATTATGTGTGAATTATTAACGCTATATTTCTCTTTAAAATATTTTTAAATAACTAAGTATTTAGTACCTACTTGCAGAATTAGACACAATTTAACTCTTAAAAGCTTTGAAAAATTCTCCATTTAATATTACTGTAGTTATTTTAAATAGTTAACTTTAATTATCGTTTTTTGAACTATCGGTATGTGATTATTATTGGTAAATCAAGTCCAATTTCACGGACCTCATATGAGATCTCACTATCTAGTCAGCAACTGATCGATTGCGCGAGAAATCGCACCAAATCACCGTAAATATTTTGACGTTTTCGAGCATCGTATTACGAAACAATCGCTTTCCAAATAACGAAGTACGGCTACTGTAGGGAGCGTTCAAAAACAAGAATCGGAGACGTTTGATAGATTGGTCCCTTGGGCTTAGAAACTGAACGGTAGCTTGCTGTAACAAAGGTCCGATCAGAAATAAATACAACACCCTAGAGAACTAATACTTTACTTGTGATATAATAAAGCTTTGCAGTTTTTTTCATATAAAATAGAAATACATTGTACTATATTATTTGTAATGAAGGTTTTGATATACGTCCATTATTTATAAAAAGTTATAAAAACCTATTATACTCAACTGAAGAACCTGGTAGGCAGAGTTGTCGTGGCAGAGACCTAGTTTCATAATTACCGAAAATACCTAAAATAAACTACTACTAGCACCGCCTACAGGTTCTTTAAGTACCTATGTGTATGATATGATAAGATAACTAAGGATTAGCCAGGTGATGCGAAAAAATTATCATCTGTTAAAGCGTTTACGCCGTATCAATGACATAAGTAGGTGCACATTTACATTTTATATAAATATAAATATTTGTACTTATATTTAAATGTTGTACACGTGATATTTGTAAACGTAAATTATTTATTCGTATTTTTAAAATGGCAATATATAGTTTTTCTACAAAGAAAGTTTAAAAAGTTCATTACGTTTTCAGATGCAAAGGCGATCGAGATTCCCAAGTGCAGGAAAGCGGTTGCAAAAAGCGTCGCTCAGCACGAAGCTTCACAATGACAAATGATCTGCACAAGTTCTGAGGATTTCGAAAAATAGTCCGCTCCGTTGCAATCATAGACAATAACTAAAATTCTTCCATATAATATTAATTAATACTAAGGAAATATTTTTTATTAAGAACTGTATCGAAACTAGAACTAAACTGCAGCGAAAACGTGGCAAAAAGTGCCGCTCCGTCAGAGTGCCTCAATGACAAATGATGAGCAAAATCTCGAAGGCTATACAAAACAACATTCGTAGACAATTATTAAAAATTGGAAAATAATTAAGAAGTGGGCACAGTCTTTGTAGATACCGCCTTATCCCAGGTATAGATTTTAATAATGTATGTAATGTAGGTACATATAACTGAAAAGATGATTTCGAATAGTTAATGTTAATATGTGGTCTCGTAGGTACTAAACGACTAATTTGAACTAGTTATATGAAACCTTTTATTTATATATGATTGTATATAGAAATAATTATGTTCGTATGCGTGTCTGTTGGACAGTTTGAAATGGTGGATATGGATTTACAATACGCTACTGTTAGACAATGTATATCACGATCTATGCTTTATAATGTAGAGATACACCTAAGAGAAACAGAGTAATATAAAATGCAATATCTTTAATAACCAAGAATATCTTAGCTTTTCAATCGTTTGTCTGAATTTATTTCTAAATAAGATTACAAATATTAGTAAAGGGCAAAATATTCATAGTTTTTTAACGTTTTTTTATAGTTGAATAAAAACATATGGGTGTTATTTTCTTTAACTAATTCTATCATTGAACTCGAAATTTCTTCGCCGACACTCGTGAACAAAGCCCGGTGGATACCTAACCGATCCTTCGCTGAGAAAAATAGTAGGAAATCCATTAATAACTGTCGCGCGGCTCCTTGTTAAATGCATACAATACTTGAAGCTTTTTAAACTCTTACAATAGCGACTTGGCTAAATTAAAAGTTTTTCGATACAGACGCGACATTGCACGGATCTTGAGAATGGGTAATTATTACAGATACAGATGGCATGTTAATTTATTATGTGATATTTTTTCCGTATTATTTAATCTATAATTTTTAAAAGGAGACTTTATTTATATTTCGAATTAGCAAACACTTCAAAGCTTCCCTGGGCGTATTTTAAAATAAATTTAAGGTATTTTTATATTTTTTATTCAAATAAAAGTAGCCAAGTTACTCCTTTATTTTTTTGATGTAAGTAACGTATATACTTTCGTATGTATTTAGTGAAAAGCTGTTAATGTTACATTAAAAACAGACATTTCATGTCTGGATATGTTAGCAATATGCACAGTTCGACGATAATTTAAGTATACAAGCGTATAACTTATAGATTCGTCTCTTGTACCTACAATTGAAAACATTTAAAAAAGCTGACTGGGCGCTGGACTGGGCATGTAGTGAGGATTAACCAAACGCCTACTTGAGGGTAAGCCGGAAGGGCGCAGAAGTAGAGTCAGAACAAAGCTGAGGTGGTTGGTTGTACGGCTAAAAACAAAACGTAAGAGCAATCGGTATGAGTTGAAGGCAGACAGCTGGAAATACAGTAATCTGGCGAAATAAAGTTAACCAGACCAAGGCTCACCCCGGGCAGTAGAGCGTGATGATAATGAAACAAATGACTAATGATGGGTTGTAAGGAGTGAAGATCTTAAAAAAAAGTTTCGTGGTATCTACCACCTAATTAAATTTATCAATAAGTCACTTCAAGATAAAGCCTTGAAATCTACTTTAATATCGAATCTAGCTAATATAATGTCTATTATTCAACGCTACAAGAAATAACCTTCTAAGTAAACCGTAAGCAATAAATAACAAAATGGACATAATTCATTTTGTTTTCAAATCCCGTAACATTTCAATCAATCAGTTTCATTAGAAATATCTTGTCTTGGAATACATGACTTCATTCATCCTTGAATATTAAAATTTATGTTTTCTCATACATTTACATTCTGTATAATAGAAGTCTTAAAGAGAAATATCATTGCTAAATAAAAAACATTTATTATGTTTATTATTATTTATGTATGGCACCTAATAGGCCAGTAAAAATATAATTTAATTGTTTCAATAAATTTTGTTCTAAAGTGCGTAGTTTCAGAGATATAGACCAAAAACTTTGTTTCGAGATTGCGCTTAGCTTTACCTGGATCTGCTAGCATTTTGTGATTTTATGCTCAGTAAGTGACCCTAAACCTTATAAAATAATATTTTATCGGAATTTAAAAATAACCGTTTCTATACTGTACTATAAATACTTAAGTCAGGCACCAATTTAGTTTATGTCAAGCTTAGTATATTGATTTTGACTAACAATAATAACTTGTTACAATAAAATCCACGTATTTTAAGACTTACGAATATCTGTTGCGGACAGTACATTCTGAAACACGCAGTACATGTCAACTCGCACAGGTTTGTAAAGACATATTTAAGTAAAAAATCTAAATTAATGATAACAGTGGCAGTCAGTAGGGCACAAGCTGAATACTCTTTCATGCCACTACGTCTATTCTATTTCTTTTGCTTATTTTGTGTTGTACAAAAAAATACGTTCCGGAAATGTTTCAAATTTGAACCTGGCTGAAACTAATGATATATAATATTGTGAAATATATCTTTTGGATAGTAATATTTTGTATATATTATGTGATATACATGTAGGTATATAATAAAACATATAAGGACTAAAACTGCAGTAAGAATTTTGTTATAAGGATACCAAAATATTTCTATCCGGCGGGTCTATTTTGTCATTATATCTATTTCTATATTATATGAAATAATTCATACTAAAACTGATTTAATAGAAGAAATAATATTCGCCCTACTCATTTTTCAAAGGGGTTTTTACTTAATTTTATTTTATCGCGAGGTTTTCGGCGGTACAATATAAACTCATAGTGAACTACGTAAATTATTTACATATTAGGATAAACCGGAAGCACTTTCTGATATAAGATAAGCCCACCACTCATTCGTATAAAACCATTGTCAATCAAAACTAGTTCCAAGTTCCAATAATCAGTATCCCACGACCAGTGATTGATTTATCAGCTCGATCGGCTTCAAGTTTACGGGGGCGCTGTTCCAATCATCGTGCGATACCATCTGCAACTGACGTATACCTTGTCAATATTTTGACGCATAATCTTATGAAAATAGTAAGTACTTATATTTATATTTATAATTCGGGGAACAATAACAATGTTAAGTTATGATAATATATAATGTATTAAGCTTCTAATGTACCGTTTACGAAGGTATTCTCACACTAAATCGTTCTCATACTTAATATCCTATTTAATAGGTATCTACTAGAAAATAAAGTACGTATATACCATATGGCTTCAAGTTACCTCTTCGTTAGTCAAAATCCAATTACTTAGTGCAGTGATGGTCGATGGCCAGTTTTAATATCATTCTTTACTGTAATTTTATCTACTTACATACTCAGAGACAAGGTACACTTTCGAACTATTTTTGTAAGTTTATTTTAGTAACATTACAAAAAGTAAATACAGTCCAAAAACACTAACATGGTTTTTATCAAAAAGTGCAAATATTGGTTTCGGTCATACCATTTTATTCCTTTTGTATTTATGGGCAATTATTAGATATAGAATGCCTAACATGGTATAGTATATTGAAGCAATTGTGGTTACAATTAGTACTACATATTTTTAATTTAATACTTTCTTAATACTTTCTTAGGTTTACGCGAATATTCGACATTATAAAAAATAAAAACTGATAAATATGTTGGGACATTTACACACAGCACTATCAAGTTCCACGGTACGAGCCTTGTGTTATGGATACTAGATGGTTGATATACTACACATATATAAGTTTAAATACATACATCCATAACTGGAGTACAAACATTCGTGCTCAACAAATATATGCCCCCAGTGGGTCTCGAATCCGCGACCGCTGGCGCAGCAAGTTGGGTCACTACAAACTGCACCACGCGTGTCGTCAAGACATTATAAATGTACAATCAATATAACAATAGCAATAAACTAGCATATATGTATCAGTTTATACCATTGTCAAATTAGTCACATAGTATTCAGCTATCATATTATTAGCTAGTTGTATATAGTTTCTATAGTCTTTAAGTGAACTTAACGGATATAACAGAACATTAAGGTTTTGCCAATATGCTAAAACCATAATAAGATATAATTTATAGTAAGTATGTAGTAAGTGCCTACACTTTTGCTTATATTTCTTAGCATGCATTTTGAAGCGTTGAATTTAAACTTAGTTTGATGATACAATTAAACAACCATATAAAGAGTGTCATATGACATGGATCTCACCGTGTTTCAGTTTTAATTGTATGGAGTTCGAAATATACGGTTTCAATAACTTTTTCTCTAAAGTGCATAGTTTCCGAGATACAGGTCAAAAACTTTGTTTAAAGATTGCGCTTGAAGCTCTATCTGGATCTGTCCTATCTGACCCTAAACCTTTTAAAAAAATATTAGATCGGAAATTTAGTGCGAGGTTGACCAAAATAAGCTCCTATTTTTACTGTAGTATATACGCAAATACTCTATTTAATATTTTAAAACTCTAACTTTAGTTTTTATATAGATTTTTTGGATAAATTCAAGTTTGCACTTTGCCGTAGAACATTCGAAAACCTAGCAAAAATATAAAAAATAAGCATCATAGGCACATTCAAAATACCTACGTGGAACTGATTAATTATTAAATGCCCTGATAAAAAAGTTAGAATTATTAGGTAATATATTTATACCATTGATAAATATTAATTTTAATCAATTACGATATAAACAAGCACACAAGTACATAGCATCTACATTTTTAAACACATTTCTTTATAAATACGTCTTCCAAGTCGTATCGGTGAACAGCCGGAATCCATCGATTTTCAAATTTAATTACTTGAATAAGTCGAGGCAATCAAGGAAGACCCCATGACCTATTTTAAAAGTTTTATATTTATATTGACGATCGAAACGCAAACGAGGGGAGTGATAAATGAACAACATCAATTAGTTTAAATGTTGCAAATTTTCACCCAGCGCAGTTATCGTTATGAAGACGCCCGACCCTTTTGTTTTGTTATCTGGAGATAGGAAATGTGTCACTCAAATCTACTTCTAAAATTATACTCCTATAAGAAGTAGCAACATAAAATTGGAAAACATGTAGATTTGTTTTCATTTTAAAGTGTAGCGTAGATTTTTTAGGGCTTCTTATCTTCATTCATATACATTTGAAGGATTGAATATTTGCACGGAAACCTGTTTATATTATTAAAAAAATAAATAAAAAATATGGTTAGGATTACAAGAACTCTTAATATAATAACTTCTTTTGTACTTATCTACTAACTTAGAGACTGATAGTACGAGTACATACTACGGTAATGTAAGTAATTGCTTTGTATCTAACTGACTAAAGTAGCAACAAATGTATGGACTTTAACTAGTGTATAATTTTAATAAAATCAATCACACTTTGCAATGAAAATTAGCATTGAATATTTAATTTACTCAGAAATGTTAAACACAGTGTTCTAACAAAATTAACGATCATCCTATCACAAAATGTGCCAGGTCTAATTAGATAGTTTTAAATAACTATTAAAAATATCTGTCATTAGCTATTAATCAATTTTCGATAAGCAATTCAGAATGGGCGGGCTGCTGTAGCCCGATGATTTATTTTATACCTAGTCACCATTTTAGTTTGACCCCTTTCCTTCCCAACGATTTTGTTCTTTCCACAATCGTAAGCTTAGAAAATTTTGAACTATGGATCTCTTAAAATGGTTGTAGTTTTCGTGATAGAAGATAGTGACGAATGTAAGCTTACAAGCAATAGCTTGGACAATAGGCAATAAATGTAACTCTGGTGCCACCCAAATATTACATATCTACTTAAATATTTTATATTACCTACTGTTGGTATTAAAAAATTGATACGAAATAGTAGATTAGCTGATCTTCTAGGATAGGTAACTGCTGCTGATAATTTTTTCATGGAATGATAGAAAATTTCAATCATTAGTATCTCCTATTCTCATTCTCTTACTATTGGTTAATTTGAAGTGAAAAATAAAGCGCCATCTATTAGTGTAACAAATATCATTCACTTTTATAATATAATACTAACCTACGTAACTCCTAGGTAACCTTTACATTACACATCAACGCCATCTAGTGTCGAGTAGCAAATAATCAAGAAACAATATGAACAATACTGCATAATATCATAATATAATATGCATCAAAAATATATTACTAATTGTTCATCAAAAGAATGATTTATTATATTATAATTCAAAAAATCTCATCTCTTATGCGCTTGCATTTATTCTCTTATGCGCTTTATTGAATTATTAATATGACAAAAATCTTTTCTTTAGAAAAAAATGATTATAATAATCATGTTTAAGATAAGATTGAAATAGGTGTTATTATTTATTATTATTTAGTTAATCCTTAACATAAAAACATTATCGATCTTGAAAAAGTCAATCATATTACAACTACAAAAGTACTTTAGTATTAGAAATTTTATTTAATATAATATATACAAGGTAATTTTACTCCCTATTAAATGGCATAAATAATAAAATGATAAGCTCCATTATATTCAATAAGTTTATATAGAAGAAGATTTAAGAATTTTAATAACAAAGACATAATAAATATAGAATATAATAATTGTAGATAGGTAATATACTTAATAGTATACTTACTACTAAAGAATTTACGTTAATTTTAAAAAATAATGATTTTCTTTAATAACGAAATAATAGCAAAATGAAGTGTAATTATTTGTATTCAAATTAGTTTTACTAACAATATATACTTTCAGAAGTTTTTCAAGAAAGACACTTTCCGAAATAGTACCATCTATATACTACAGGTGTCGCTTTAATAAAATCAAATAATTTTGATCATATATTTTTATTCAACAGTAATATATTTATTTTACCTTGTGTAAAACCAGATCTCGTTCTTAATCTAAACATATCGTCCAATTCTAACTGAATCTGATTATTAAATATTTCTTGTAAAATCTGTAATAATTGTCATTGTTATCGACTTTAGACTTAAGATTTTTTGTCAGAACGCATCACGAGTAATAGTTTTCTATTTAGGTTAATATAATATAGAATACTTTTTAGGTGGGAAAATATCTCATTCCTGATGATTCATTGTAAATTGTAATAATGGGATTATTTTACAGTTTTAATTTTATTAAAATGAATATAATATAAGTCCATTACAAGTACAAGGTAAGATAGATTTTTAAAAATTATTGATGCACTAAAACTAACCTTTTCTACCATCTCACATCTCAAATATTTTGACGTGAAATAAAACAAAAGTGGCTTATTGTGAACTTAAATATTGTATCCACTCCATAGTTAATAGCTTCACTTTTTTAATTATTGTAATTTATTGACATTTTTGACAATTGTCTATTTTAAATGAGAGACTCGCTTACCTACTAAATATTTTTATCAATATACTAGATAGGTTCAAGAATATTATTATTCAAGAATAACAATTGTGTTTTACAATCAGACATACAAGTCCCATCGGTTAAATTACACATTTTGCAATGTTCAAAAGGATTAAAGTTTTGATTACTTCATTCTTCGTTAACTCCACAAATTGAAGTGCATGAAGATAAAATATATTATAATAAATAAAATGTAAAGAAAATCATATGATCTATAGTAACATTTTAATAAATATTACTCCAGTAATAAAGTCTTTTACAATACAATGAAAACCAATTTATCTAGAACAATATACCTATTCAAGAAACATCCTTTTATTTTCAGTGCATCACATATCCTGTTACGACGCCATAAATCGAAAATCCTTAACGGTTTACGTGACGATATCGGCAATAAGCTATATGATCTTTTCAGTTTGTGTGAAGTTCTGAAAATAATAAAACTTACAATGTTTTATAGTGTCATATAATATAAAGAAATTATATGGATTTTTATTAAGACGGTCAAATGCAAGTTGAGAATAATGAACATGGTATTAGTTAAAATATAATACGTACATGACACATCAGTTTGTTACGTATGCGTACATATCTTTATAGACTTATATCTTACTACAGCTTATATACCTAATAAGTACCTACATATTAAAATAAATTCTTTAATATAATAAGAACTTTGAAAGAGCTAACTGAACAATACCACTGAAAAATCAGAAAGAAACATGACTTGTCTATACGTACAAGCAAAATAGTAGTAAAGTTCGGGCTTCGCTCGGGCCTGTCCCTAGATTTAGCGCGAGCAAAGCCGCGGGTTCGACTAGTAAATGTATAAAAAAACATGATTATACTAAAAAAAAATTATCGCAAACAGACAGACGCGGCGGAGGACTTTTTATAATATGTTATAGTGATAGTGATATTTTGCTTGATGATATATGAGCGTCTAATTTCTCATAACAAAAATTATTGCGTTGATATTTGTTGTATTAAAATTTAAATTATTAAATAATTTAAATTTTAATAAACAAATTTTATTGTATTTAGCTACCTAAGTGAATTTATCAGAAAATTCTAATGTCCACCTTATTTTATTTGTTTTTTTAAATATGTTATACTGATGTATTTATTGCTATCAAATCGATGTAAAATAGTACAATATATTGTGTCGTATACTGGTTATAATTAGGAACGCATTGTATCGAGTATTAAGTTATTGTTTCCAGTAGGAGTAGGTATATGTACCTAAAGTACTTAATATACAACGTGGTATATAAATATGTGTATTTTATGTGCATACTCCTCTCCTCTTAACTTCATAAGCTTTTATATGCTTTACGTGTATGTATTATCATCGAATCTTAGAAATTGACTTAACTTTTGTAACGATTTGAATGTATGTGAATATGTAAAAAAATTTTTCAGCAATTTCTCAAAAATAATATTATCATACAATAACGCTGAAACAAGAATGTAGCTAGGAAATAGACGCTGAAAATTTTCTATGGCTGCTACGAGAACGCCCGTCACCAAAAAAATTATCAATTAGGAGTACATTTTGATTCTTTGGTATGATTCTCTTGCATGAAAAATGGGTGAACAGACGTACTTTACTATACAATAATTTATTTCTACTCTTATTGAGTAAAAACTCACAGAAATATTTCAGTTATTAATATACTCGTATTACATTTAAATCGTTTTTTATTTTTTAATCAAATGTGCGAAAGCGTTAAATATATAATAAGGATAAACTCATTATTTCTATATTTGATAAATCTGTGACCGAGCTGTAAAGTTGACTATACTCTTTATTAGACTAGGCTGTATGGACTATAGTCCTTTGCCTTTCCCTATTGGGGATAAATTTTAAAAACAACAACAACAACTATTTACTTTTTATCGTAACGGCGGGAACGTGATATACGATTCGTTGAATTAACTGATAACTGAAACTAATATAAGTTTAAGAATTATTTATTAATTGTTAGATTTATGTGTGACAATTTTTAGTACTGTTCTTTTATCCTTTAATATTATATAAAACATACGAAGGTGTATTATCATCATTTTTAACGTTAAGCCTACTTCTCATAGGCATGGTCTAGATACTTATTTTATAATTATATTAAATATTATTATTATATTTCATTCAAAACAGTAACATACTAGGCTTTTGTAATATAGGTATAGCTAGTTAATTTATAAAATTGTAAGAGGAGGATTAAAATTACCTACTCTTTTAAAACTGATTAGTCTCAAATAACATAAGCTTCTAAAATTCGCAAAGCAATGTTAATTAAGTACCTACATTGCATTATTTTTGTAGATATTGATTTTTTTATAAAATGGGAGATAACTAAAAGACGTTAAAATCAGGAAAATTTATGTGAAATAGGAAGGAGAATCTAATTATAATGTTATAATTGAAAATGAAACAAAATCATTCAAAAAATGTCAAAATTTTTTAAATATACTCGTAGATAGGTTTTTTTTCATTTATCGTAAATATGTAAGTCAGCTGCTTTTTATTTATTAATATTTACATAATTTTTATCATTAAATAAAGGTATTTTCATGTGTAATTCATACAGGACATAGGTATACAGGTATAGATAGCAAACACTTATGTAAAAATATATAACTATTATAAATGTATTAATGTTATCTATACATATAAATAAAATTGTAGTGTCTGATTTCAAATTAACAGCTTTTCACTAAATCAATTTCTTAAATTTTTGTTCTGGCTAATCTCTGAAACGGCTGGACCGATTTTGACAGGTCTTCACTTGCAGATAGCTTATGTTATAAGGCGTAACTTAGGCAAATTTTTAAGCGACTTCAATGTTATATTTTAGAAATTTTATTTTTTTTAACTGGCGGAACCCGTGGCTTTTTGACGAACCTGAGCGAAGCGAGGGTGAAAGCGCGAGTTAAAGATAAAAAAATAACCCTAATAATACGTAATACCCTAATAATGTATCAAACATTGTACTTATAAAAGAACGATTTGTAACATGCTAAAAATATTTATTCATTATACAATACAGCGTTTGACCATAATACATTAAAAGTTACACACATATGGTAATAGTGTAATACAAGCACACCAGTAATTAACCCACCAACATACCCACAAATAACTGATGTACTGCATTGGTCGTACTCAAAATGAAATTCTTTGGACATAAAAAAATGAAAAATTAAATTATACATGTAATTAAATAAGAATATTAAATACATAAACAAAAAACTCAGCTCGATATTTTTGTAAGAGATATATTTTCCAAACCAAGGCCGAGTCTACGATATAATTTTCTTTCAAAACATCTAAATTGCTTTTCATGGCACATTGACCATCTTTTTATCAGGATCAGCTTAAAAAGTTTATTTTCAAATAATAATAATAATTCAGAAAAAAAAATAGAATAACGCTAGAAAGAGAATGGACGAAGAACGAGTTACCCGATCATATCTGCATTAATTGTAGTAACAGCTAGATTGTTATATTAGACAAATATTTATTTATAAATAAATTTCATCATTAAGGTTACATTTAAGGAACAATCTGCTGCATAAGCAACAAAAATAAATATCAATAGTTATAATTTACAAATTAAATTCAAAAATTAATCAAAACCTCTTAAAACAATGTGTCACGTTTCTAAGGATATTTTTTATACGACACATAAACGTTTAAAATTGTGCAATAAAGACTGTTATAATACATAATAACAATAATAAACTAAATCCTTATAGCATGTTTAATGTTTTATAACAAAGATATCATAATCATTTCATTAATAAAATACTTAGAGAATATAAAAATACAAAGAGTTGTTGGAGAATAAAGTTTTCAGTGTTTGTTCTTGTTCGTTGAAACAAAGTAGCGAGGTCTTCCAGCCGTGAGATACCTGTAGAGACGAGCTTCTGATGAGAACTAAACTACAAAAGCCCGGATCTACAGGGTAGATCACGAATGTGCCAATTATAAATTCTTCCATTCATATTTTCTTTTCATGTTTCTTGTTCTTTTCTTGCTTCTTGTTTCTTCTTTCTTCTAATATAATATTCATTTCAATTTTCAAATTTCAAATTTTAAATGTTCATTTCAATTAATATTTTCTTCGTCGCATAATTTGATCTGAAACTTTGAAATAATATGTGTTAAGGATATAAAAGTATAGGTACCAGTTAACTGTATTGTAATAACATACAAATATTATGAAATAAAAATATTTGAGGTATATAAATCTAAATATTATTTTATGCTTTTATCCCATTAGTAATAATAAAATAAAAACTATTTTAAATGTGAAAGTTTGGATGGATGGATTACTCTTTCACACCAGGACGGCAAAACAAATTTGAATGTAGGTACTAAAGTATTTCAAAAAAATCTACGGTTGCTGAAAAATATCCAAATTAAGCGTTTTAATTACCTAGGGACAAACCGGAGCGAAGTGATTGAATCTTTAGTTTATTCCATATATCTTATATCGTGAAAGTATTTTTCCACTTAAGTATATATAACGATTTTGTTTTCGATAAAATCATTTCCTACAAACATATTGGGAACAATGTAATCTTTTAATAAATATTAAGTATATAAGTAAATTCACTTTGTATTATTACTATTTAAATCCTACAAAGTAAAAGTTTAATTCTATAATCAAGGCAAATCAACACAAAGTGAACGTCGCTTCAGACGTTAATAATGCTAATCCTTTGACCCGCATAATCCATCATTTATTACCCTCTCTAATATGTGGATTATGGTCCGTAATCCCATAAATTTAATTAAAATAAATTAAACCTTCATGAATACGCTAAATCTAAATATATGACTACATAATACAGCTTATATGTAATTTTCATTGTAAGATAATACCTATTTACATAGGAAAAGTGACATGGATGAAAATCCAAAATATTTCAAGCAGAATTTTTTATAAAAGACAAAAGCGAATTTCAGAATGGTGAAATTCTATTGATCTGCACAAAAACAATCTCGAAATCTTTTCGCAAATCATTGTAACCATTGTTCGCCTATAATATAGTAATGGAAAGTGGTAACAAAAAGCTTCACTTAATTGCGTAGGGAAGATCGCTGAAAGGCGCGCGTATTGTTCTCCCGCGGGGCCTTTATTCGAGCTCGATCGCCTGACTCATCAATTTCCTAGGATTGACGGACACGCAACGTTTGAGATTTAGTTTCATCTCCCAACTAATTCCACTAGACGATGTATCATTGCTTCCTTAACGGTTGCCGCTTTCCACTCGTGCGGAAGATTCCACTAAGTGCTTGGTGTTACATCGTGTTCTAATTTATCTTGCTTTTACCGCTCGAGCTTTTGAAACAAAATCCGAGCTTTTTACCGCAAACGTAATAAATGTAGCTTAATTAACAAAGTAATCGAGGAGAGTTGGTGCAAAGCTATTCATCTCTACTTCACTAATGATAATGAAATTGTAGCGCAACCAGCAGATTTACTCGCACCCACGAATGGAGTGTCTTAATTGAAGATCATTAATGTATTCAACGAGGTTCAGGTAGCTGGTTTAAATATATGTATTATGTACGTATCATTAGTCTAAACAGAAATGTTGCTAATCACTCAGTATATTGAAATTTATACGAAAATCTTCAATGTGACCTTTAACTTTATCATTAATCTTGTATGAGTAATGATACACGGAAGATTTTATACAAATCTCTTCACAAATTTCTTGAAGTGTAGAAAAGTATTCAGCATTCCCAAAAATATATCAAGTTTAGGTAAGTAAAATAAAATTGCTTCAATCTATAGTTGAAATCCGTAAGTCTCGTGAGGGACATTTCGGAGTGACGTGAAACTAGATCGCGCCGCAAATCCCCTGTCCCCGCTAATGCCATGTGACTTGCTTATCTCCAATCCTTATATATAAAAATGTCACCTAGATAAATATATATATTAGTGTTTTGAAACTTCAATAATTATTAATATTATCATTTATGTATTAATATAAAGATTTCATATTATAAAAAGAAATTTTGACATTGATAATGGCTATATGGGCTATATTATCTGCATTTACATGTCGTATTTAACACATTAATAAATTTTACGTTGAGTCGAAAGTATACTTTACCTTAACAGAATTGTTTTCCATCGGTAGGTACTGGCAATATTTTCATATCCACATGTTTTCCCCGAGGCCCTGAAACATTCAGACCCAACCGTTATATTTC
Organism: Boloria selene; assembly: GCA_905231865.2. Classification (NCBI taxonomy): domain Eukaryota; kingdom Metazoa; phylum Arthropoda; class Insecta; order Lepidoptera; family Nymphalidae; genus Boloria; species Boloria selene. The sequence goes on from HG993142.1 coordinate 9,285,572, forward strand.
AATATGCTGACTAAAACAAGCATAACTTTTACTTAGACATCCCATATTTTATGAAAAACCAATATGTCCCGGGGAGCGTGTTTCGCCCCGTATAATGTTTTATGTACTTTGCCGTAACGTTTTTAATGCTTGCAAAATAAAATCGTGATATGACATATAATAATTCAAATTCGTTTGACTATTAACATCTATACATATTATATTAAATTCTAACTCAGTCGAATCTGTACATTGAATATTTTATGAAATAGTTCTTATTAATATAGTCATCCATACAAACCGGCCGAAGGTATAGTTTTTAGAATTTTTGTCTGTCTGTCTGTCTGTGACCGCATCGAAATAAAACCACAGGGACAGGTTTTGATGAAATTTAGTACGATGATAGCTGGTTATCCGGGTCAGGATATAGGATACATTTTACTGCTGAAAATATCTCATTTCTGAGAAATCTCATGTAACCGTTAAAAATCGACTGTAAAACATCACATAGTATGGGAAATCTGAGAATTTAGTTTCCGGTCTTTAAAACGTGAGCGGAGCGTTTTACTTTTATTGTAATATCGTATAAAATAAATCTTTTGTTTATTAAAATCCTGTATAAGTTTTAAATAGAACGTTAAAATACATAGTAGTAAAATAACAGTAATTATTACTTTAAATAAATTTTATTTCACTTAGAAGAAAATATAAGATCATCCCCAGGGTATAATGTTCTGTTAATTTGCACATTAATTACATTTAATGTTTCAACTCGAGAAATTAATTCCTACCAGAATAAGTAAATTTGAATTGAAATGGCGGTGTTTTAATAGAAATTCTTGAATATTATTATAATGAATAACTAAGTTATATAACAATAAGAAGATATGTTAATATATTATGTATGTGAAACATTTTGGAAAATGTGTTTTTCATTCTTGGATCGCAATTTTAAATTTTTTAAGAAGTAAATAGATAATTGGTCTTAAATTTCATTCATTTATTAAAGTTTTTAAGTTCGAATCTAATTATTTCCAAAAATCAATATGCTAAAAACATAAATAGATTTAAGCAGTATAAATTTAACCGTCACATTACAAGAATGTTATACAGGCGTAAAACAAATTTAAACAATACACTGAGACATTGTTCTGCACGAAGAGTCTGCGGTCCCACCCACACGGTACATTAAACTTGTAGCCATTACACAAAAACTTTCCTCTTAATATTAAAGCTAATGAGTTAACTTTACGCTCTTCAGAGATTACTGGATGATGGTAATTCACACCAAACATTTATAAATTACCTAAATAAGGGGGAGACAAAAACAGAAGGTTATTTCGACTTTTAACAAGAGTTTACAAGAAATAAAGTTCATAGCATAAAGGTTTATTATATTACCTTTAAAAAATATAATAAGTAAACTAGAATATATTATCATGAACCGAACCAATATGAAGAATAAATCGTTTGTGTGTTTGTTTGATGTCTGTTCATTCCAATAAACAAAGTTTGGAATTATAAGTCTGAACAGAACTTTGTATAAATTTAATAGCTAAATCATTATCTTATGCATTGTAAGTAAAGTAGGTACCTATCATATATTATAATTTATAATTAATATAGCGCGTACATTATAAAGTTTTGTAGCAAAAAACAAAAACGAATTATTATTTTTATTTGTTATGTTAAAAGTTTGAAAGTTCGTCATTAAGTTATCATTAATTTAATACTTTCAGTTAAATTGAATCAGCAAACAAACAAATAAGTGTCGTAAATAAATAACGACCATTAACTGATCTGCTTTACCCTTCTCTTTAAAATAGTATCGATCGAATATATAGACCGTGGCTAAGCTCTATGAAAATATTTAACGGTACATAAATCTGTTCGGTCGGCTGGCTTTGGGCCAAGCTATCGGAGCGTTGGACCTTAGGGTTTTACAAACTGACCGTTATGCCTGTCATAATTTAAACTAAAAATACTATCGACATTAAAATATTCGAATGGAAGCCATAACTACTGGCTCTCATTTAGTTGTTTTAAAGCATGAATAATTGTAATGGTCTTTCCAGTGAAATAAATCTCGGAAAAATGTTCCAAAAACTTCATATTTATTGCTCGTCTGCGAACTGGTATTGAAGCAGTATTTTTACTTTTATTTTATGCTAAAAGATAGAATTATTGTCTCTAATAATAATGGGTATAAATAATAACAGGAATGTTTTTTAAAAGTTACGATATCAATAGCATTACTATTTTTTGCACGTTAATTGCTAAAAAATCCAAATATTTTCAAAAAACGAATATGTAAAGCCTACTTTAAAATTATTTTGTATAATTGTAAGTGTTGTTGCGATAGTACAAACTAAAGCTAATGCCTTAAGCCAAACGAGACACTACGCTCGTAGCGAACATGCAAATTGCCAGCCGCAGAGACAATTGCTTTAACTTAATTTAACGCCAAACTGCAGGCACTATCTGCATAGACTTTGGTCACATTGTAAGTGCTTACGCTAAGCTATTAATGTATATTATAAAGTTTAATGAGACAACATAATAGCAAAACGTTTGTATAACGTGCTAAAATTTTAAATATTTTGGAACATTAACACAGAGCATCATCTAGTTCCGTGTGTTTTGTTAACAAGCCTCGTAGCATACCACGGAACCGATATATAGGTATCTTTATCTGATACTAGATAGTTGATACAATATACATATATAATACAATTTAAATACATTATAAATACATATTATACATATATTACTTTAAATAAATCCATATTACAAATGTTACTTCAAGTAAATAGTCTAAAGCAACTATTATCTCCGCTTCTCTTATCTATGCGCTGATCCAACGCTCGCAGTAAGACGCTACACTCAGATAAGTCTCAACAGAATGCTGTTAGCTTAATTGCATTTGCATATCGCACTTACCTCTATAGTGAATAGTCGGCGCTTAGGAAAAGTAGAGAATGCAGAGCTCTAGCTATTATTGTTATTAGCCAGATAACTTTAAGCCAGGAAAATAAAAGCGCAAAATAATCTTGTATAGTTATCCCCAATGTAAAACTTTGTGCATATAGTAGGATAAATATATATTTAAGATATAACAATGTAGTGTTATAGTTATAATTTAAAAGAAAAGTATTTAGACTTTAAAACCATGAATAGTTATTTTAGATATTTAATATCTAGAATTTAACTTGTGTAAAACTCAGAGGCAATGTTGATAAAGTCATTGTAATTCACAACTTTGCATTGAAACAAATAATAAAACGTTATAAAATTTATCAATACTATTTTATATTAAACCAATAGTTTGTTAAGAAGAATTACATATTAGACTTAGAATTTTATTATGGATATGGATTTTGAATTTAAAGTTCATCTACCTACAGACATTTGAACACAACATAGAACATAATTTATCAAGATAATATAATACATAATTGAACTGACCATGAAAAGCCGTTAAAATAATAATAGAAAAATTAAATGGCTCTTTTTATAAAATATAGTTTCATTCATCATCATCATCATCATCATCAGCCCTTTTTAACGTCCCACTGCAGGGCACGAGCCTCCCTCAGTACGAGGGGGATCAGGCCATAGTTCACCGCGCTGGCCTAGTGCGTGTTGGCGGACTTCACATGCCTTTCGAAAAACTTGTTAGGTTTTCTCAGACATGTAGGTTTCCTCACGATGTTTTCCTTCACCGTAAGACAAGTGGTAATCATGATATAAATGATTCGCACATGAAAATATCAGAGGTGCGAGACCCGGATTTGAACCCGCATCACTCGGTTATCCAAGCGACGCGTTACCGCTGGGCTACCACTGTCTTATAGTCTCATTATACAAATACATTTCCGACAAAGAACTTTAATTATATATTCAGCGAAGTACGAAAATGCATTAAAACGTTCATGACTTAAATTAGTAGTCGAGTTGTGAAAGTCGTAAATAATATTAATGCAAGTAGCTGCGTGCCAATGAAATTAATACGACGCGACGTTTATATAAATTTAAATAATTTCGTTCCACTAAAATAATATACGAATTTTACTCCGCACATTTTGCACGTGAGTTCGCATAATTACTTTTCATCAGGAACCAACGATTCACGTTTCTAAGGCAAAACATATTCGTGGAACTCAGGCAGATATTTTGACTAACCTCCTAGACTGGGGGGATAAGAACATATTTTTCCACACTGGCAATTTGTGGGCTCGAGGAGGTTACATATTTTTAGAATCTTGCATACTCTTAGACATGCAGTTTCCTTACGATCTTTTTCTTCCCCGTAAGACAAGTGATAATTATGATGGAAATTATTTGCACATGACAATATCAGAAGTGGAAAACCTACCTAACATAGTTTTCCTAAAACCTCATTTATAATATAAATTTTTCAATTATGTAACTTTACATAGGATAGGTTTTGGAATGGAATGGTGGACGATTTATAATATATAAATGCAAAAAAAAAGCCGTTTGTTTGCCTTGCACCCCAAAATAATTAAAATATCCAATCTATAAACATGACCCAGTGCTACAGATAAATTTATACAAATTAAATTTATGAAGATACAGTCATAAATTTGTAATGAAATTTTGATGTCCAACGCTCGAATTTTCTCGAACATAATTTGTTTGATAGCAGCTCTTTATCACCCTATATTTTACCATTATTTCTCAACAACGTTCTCTTTTTAATTGAGGTAATTAATAAACACTATTAAAGTTTTCAGCTAAATACATTTTTCGCAATTTATTACGTTCTTAGTGAGGTGCTCGATGATTTATGTTTTTAAACTGTTATTCATATCATTAGAACTATTAAATCTACGTTCAGTATGATATAATATTTTATAATTCTGGATAATTGTATAATATGCGCAATTATTGTTAAACTAAACTATTTTACTACATATTCCTAGTCGTAGTAAATTATACTTAAAAGGTGTACTTTAAATACAATGTCCCTAATTATTTACGTACGTAAGAAAGTTTTAGTAATATTATGTTTAATTCCTCAAGAAATAATAAAATAGTAATTGTTAATTAAAAAGTTGACGAAGGGAAATAAGTAACTAAAAGTACTCAAGAATTAGCATTTCTCTATTTCAGTTTATGCAAAATACCTTTTTCGTAGCTGCCTAGAATACTTTTGTGCTGATATATAATTTAATTTATTCCAACATTTGTTTATATTTCCGACTTTGACACATTTAGTATTGAAAATTTTCAGAAAATCCTTCCTCAAAAATGCCCTTTGTTTAATTGGTTAAAATCAAAAAGTACTATGTATGTACGAGTTACTAATTCAACAATTTTATCAACATAAATTATAAAAGAAATTGTCGAAAACACACTGCACTGTAACTGATTCAATTTTGATACCATTCATAAATATGTATTCTCATGTAAAAACTCAACAATAGCATTCGCGTTTTAACGAAAAAGCTTACCAAAAAAGTACATTAGCAGTGAATAGCGTTAGTGCGTTTTAATTTGGACTCGGTACATCAAATAGCAAAATGGCGGCAGCAAGGGTGGGGTGAGCCGGGGTCGTAATTTCGAGCCCGGAGCGACATCTATAATTCCGTGGAGCTATCATAAATTAGCATACGTATTAGATTGCGCGAACAGTACCTACTACAAATTCTGTGCACGATTGTACTTACACAATTTGGGTCGATTTAGTAAATTGTGGGGTAATTAAGACAAATGCAAAAACGATGAACGTATGCCATTTTGACTCTCTTGAATATAGTTAAATGTAGAGTTAGAAACCTCTTAAGTCTTATTCATAGAATAACTAATTGAGCACCGAATATTATACTGGTACTTCGTAATCTAATCGAACCTAACGCTTGCGCAAGTTTTGCCTGTTTCTCTTTAATTCGATACTCGGCAAATATTATTAGTTCCAATATAAAATTCACCAGTCCTTATTAGCTTCGGCAAATATTATTAGTTCCAATATAAAATTCACCAGTCCTTATTAGCTCTTCAAGTATTAAATATAATTAAAAAATCGTTTCTTAACGGCCATACTTACTTATGTTATGGGTAAGTTGAATTCTTCCAGTATATAACCATTTTGCCAGACTGTTAACTTTTTTTACTGAATTAGCACGGAACATGTACGAAATTATATAATGTTCACAGGTCTTACCGCCTGAAATACAAAGTAGTATTTGTAATAACATGCGATGTGCGTAGGCACATGAGGCAATATACTGGATCAAATTCGCAAACAGATTTTGTGTAATAGAATTGTGTTCCTTCAATATTGCGAAAGTTCGCAGTAGGATGGGTATTTCTAGTCAAATACTTTTCACTTTTCTCTCTTGATATGAAACTTATTCTTATATAATATTCGTTATATTTCAAAAAGAAAAATCTTTAATACTGAAATGTTTAAATTGCCTGTAATAAAAGACAACTTGGATATACCTAGTAGTAATATAAAATGTAGGGGCTGTAAAAGTAAGACTTGTTGAATTAACTCATTACGTATTCATTTTCATAAGGCCGCTAATTTTATGTCTCTCTCAATGTTTTTGTATGAAACAGTAACTATCTTCAGTGGAAGTTAGCCTACATTTTCCTCCCGACTCCTTCATTCCCCCCCCCCCCCCCGACGTGCTTTAAATCATGGCGGGGGTTCAGTAGCGTTCGGCTAGCCGGCCGGACGCGAAGTTAAGAAGGGTCCACTTCGGTGGGCATTGTGTCATGCGGGTTGATCCTAGTATTTCTCTGAGAGCAGAGTGGACTGTGGACCAATCCTTTGCCTGTGAGGTCGGCTTAAGCAAACCTGGCGGGCTGTCGGGGCGTCGCGGTCGAATGCGCAAGCGATTCTGCGACGCCCCCTTAAGACGGGTGAGGTCTGTTGGGTTTTAGTGGGTACTACTGGCATTTCTGGCCAGTGAGTCCCACATAACCACTGGTACCGCGTAAATGCATTTTCCAACATTAAAAAAAAGCTTGGCCAAGTTGTTGTAGTTTCAAAATAAGCTTTTAAGTGATTCGAAATGTACAATATATATTTTTATAATGTACTAGCGACTAGGGAGGCCTAGGTGCGCTTTGACTGTTAGCATGGTAAAAATTATACACTTCATACCACAGAAAAGATCTTTTTTACCTATTCCGTGCTTTATACGCACACTGTCACGATGATTTTATATCTCTCATTTGAGATATGATTTGATTACTGATGCAAAATTTCATCCTACTTTTCGACCCCCTAAGGGTCCTAACCTTCACAGGGTCTCGAACTATCTTCAAACCAAACATATAAATTCGTTTTAACGGAATTAGATTATCAAAATGAATATACAAAAAAGAAATCTTTATAATAGTGTAGTAGGTACTAGTAGCATAGAAGTATAGTAAGTAACCTACTCGTACCTAACCTTTACCTAATTGTCGTCTACAATTAGTTTTTTTTTTAATTTTATATAATTAACTAAACCAAAAGATTTACAGCCCATGAACATTTTTTGTATTATTTAAAGCTTATATCCATTAGGATTTGGTCCAGTTAGAACAATATCAATAACATACTCGGATATTTACACCACTTTACTCCCCCAAAATGAACTAAGCAAAGATTAGACTCTATATTGATTTAATTTTGTTGAAATGTTATACCGTAGCGGTAAACAAGCAGTCTCATAACCGCTCGTAGACTAAAATTGCTTTAGCCATATCATACGACGCCAGGGGATTGAGTGTTTGGTTTTGTAATAGAGAAAAGAAGATAAGAAAATATATACTATATTTAGCTGATATTTTAAGTAATATTATATATAAGGTATATTATTTAAATAGAACAAAACGGATTCTAATATGTTTTAATAAAATTTATCGTACTTTTAATGACCATTAAGCTTTTGCTAAAGTGTCATATCACGTCATAAAATATATTTTCAATACTTTTGTATACTTATGTAGCTAAATCAACTAGTCCAAAACTTTAGTCCTTAGAGCCCAATCCCTATTGTTAAATTACTATAAACAACAAGGCAAGGAAACTTTGGGTTAGGTTAGGTAGATACTTAATATAAGATGTAGGTTCTCAATTCGTTTAAACTTTAAATAATTAAACTAAGTATACCAACCAACATAGGTATATATACTAACTACATACATATACCAACATACATATATTAACATACATATACATATTATACCGATTTTGTCTAAATTTTGTCGCAACTAAAATGGTAAATCATACAAAAAGGGTTCCTCGCTTTTGATTCTCAGAAATGAGATATATCTCCACATTATCCTATTTTTTCGACATAATCTTTTTTCGTATATTTTATTTCATTCATAATTTTATCAAAATCTGTCCAAGGGTTTTCTCGTGCGGCGGTCACAGACAGCAAGTAAATTCTACAAACTATAGATCTGGTCTATAATGACTATTTCAATATGATTTTTCAAAAAATATTTTAGGTACAGATTCGACCTAGATAGAAATTTATTTTATGTATAGATGGATAAAATGAGATCAGGATTATTTACTAATAGGATCCGAAATTTTGCAGTTTTCAATGAAAAACAATATACGAGGATTACATGCGGTTAACTTAACAATTAGTAAACGATAAAAAAATCTTCAAAAAGATTTGGTCACCCATCCAATTAATACTCTGCATACATTTGCTTCACTTTGTTGATTGATTAAGTACTTTAAATGAAGACTATGTTTTTTATGATTTCGATACAAATCATATTACTCGCCAAATTTCATAGTTTTAGCTCAATGGAATCGTTGAATTTAAATAATGATTCCCTCGAGAGTGTCGAAGTATATTTTGCGGCATAAACGGCCATATATTTTTTTTATGCCATGGCCATATAGTTACGCCGGTCGTCAGATTTAAGTTTAACTCGATATTTTTACGCGTTCCCGAGATAAATGGTCTTGACAGACAGACATACAGACAGATATAGGGCCAGCGTTAGGGGGGCGGGGGCGGAGGTGCTATAGGGCGGCCGCCCAGGGCACCGGATAGGAAAGGGCGCCGGATATGAAAGGGCGGAGGGCGCCGCTTGTGTTTCTAGTAAATTTCCTAAATGTAATACTCGTAATGTTGTGAACAGAAACTGTGAAGTTGTGTTTTTTTAGAAGTTAGTAAGTGTACAACGGTTATCGATACGCAGGAGCGCCATAAAAATCTAGCCGCGGTAGTGCTAAAACCGGCTCTGGACTGACAGACGGATTACGAAGTGATCCTATAATGGGTTTAAAACGGATTAACCGATTTTAATGAACTATACATATATACTCCTTACATGTGTAAGGAGGTAGATTGAATATCATACAATATTATATTAAAATTTAAAAACTCTAACATTTAAGGTGGCAACTTGTAGGTATCTGATAAAAATTTATGTTCCAAACCTATTTTTAATTCTTAAGTGGGTAATTTTGGACGTTTTTAATAGACGTTATCAATATATTTCGATTTTCGATGAATCACAATAAATCTAAAAATAAACCCTTTTAACTAATTCAAACACTAAAAAGATTAGCGCAAAAAACAAAAAGACTATTAGAGGTTTTCGTTTTAAAGATTCGTCAGTTTGTAAAAGTTGAGCTGAATATTAATGAAATGAAGATTTAAAAAGTTAAACCCCGTCAATGAAGGTAGGAGCTTAACGGACTTAAACTTCCGCATCGTCGTCTTATCGCGTGAAAAACTTCAGCTATAAATTAACATAAAACGTACAAAAAGGAAAATAAATTGTAAATTGGTTTGTAGATAGTAGATTAAATCAACTCAATTAATGCAAAAAAAAATTAAGTAAATATATAAAAATTATAATAAATTATAAAAAGAATAAAATATATTCATACATTACCTGAACATCGCGGTCTCTCATCATCTCAGGATTCATCAGCAAAATGTACAGCATCTGAAAAAATATAATAACGTTTAATATTTTCATGAAAGATAAAATAAAAAGACGCTTAGAAGACGATCCAAAACAAAATAGAAACAACAAGTCAACAACACTTGTGCGCGTCACTCGGTGAAAGGTGAGGGTACGAAATCACATAAGGGAGCGTTTGACGCAATCAAATTATACGGAAACGGGTCCCTCGAGGCCTTTCAGTGACTTAAAATAAATAAGAGATTAGTAATATGAAATTCTTACCTGAAACTTGTAGATTTGTTCATTTTGCATTGAAAATTGTAATTCAGATATGGTATTCTATGTTCTTATGAAGAGCTGTTCACCGTTATCGTCAGTAGCTCAGGCGCGTCTAACTTTGCGGCGAGCCGCGCCCCTACACGCTACTTGTACCGAATCTCTACCCCTATTCCGGGCTTCGGGAGGCGGAAGCTTTACAAATCCAAATATCCTATAATTGAAGAATAAATACAATTAAAATTAAATTCTAAGCCATTGTAATAGTGTTTGAAATCGAGAGCGTGCTAACGCTCTTACGTCCTTTCGAAGTCTGCCGAGTGCATTTGGAAACCCGGGGATGCTGCGCAATATAGGAGCTCGAAATATGAACGAGACTGCGAGGCGCTAGCGGGTGGAGAGGGGTGTGAACAGACAGGGGATATTTGAATAGACTACGCCGGCTCTTTCCCGCGGCAATAATCGGGGGAGACAAACCTACGCGGCAGAGCTTGACTGTGCCCCTGTACAAATCGGCAATGTACACTGCGCAATAAATGTGCAATTTCCATCACTGCTTTTATCAGGACTCGTTTGTTTCATGTAGGAAAAACAAAAGAGCGCAAGATAATTGAATTTGCCCTCATTACATTATCTGTGAAGCGAAAGCCAAGATGTTCGAAGAAAATTGTATATACAATTCTTTTATATTGCCACTACTCTTACACATTCACTACAGACGCTTTTTGGCTAAGAAAATTATAAAGACTTCAATTAGATTTTATTAATATGTAAATACATTTCTCTAACACAATATATTTGTTTTACAAGTAAAACTAGAGGCGTAAATTCATAGCATACAATATCCAAGTCAGTCATAACAACAGATTGTCGGGATTACGTAGCGGTCACGAGTATTAAACCGATGATAAATCCATGTTGTCTCAGACCGGCCGACTGGAATCTGCAGATAATTCTACACACACTAAGAACACCGATACAACGATTATGTATTAGGTAATAAGGGTCTGCTTATCGATAACTGTTCAAAATTACACGATATGATACATTTTTAAACTATCAGGTATTTTTTCTTTGAAATTCTCTTTTTTTTTGTATTTTTTAATACATTATTAAATATCAAATGATAATATTTACACATAAATTTTATATCATTTTGTTTACTATGTTTTTATATGTGTAAGAAAAAAAATGGTAATATCTTATTATCAAAAGATAAAGCTGTGTTTGTATAATATTATACTAGCATATTTAATAACGCCTCTGCCCGCGTACTTTATGTGTAAATATTACTATAGTTATCTTATATTACTTAGCTTATAATAACTTTCCTCATATAAATAAGTTATAATGCAACATTTTAAATCTACAAAAATCAACAAATTATTAAACTTTAGTATATTACAGGGCGCATAGCAATATTTTAATTTCGTAGACATTACAGTTATATGTTACCGATATTCTTCTATAAATTTCATTTTTCTCCATAAATATTAACACAAAATAATAGGGTAGTGTCCACTAAGAATAAATCGCATGGACGCCAGTTTCTAATGATTAATCATGACTTAGAGATCACAAAAAACAATATTATTTAATAAAATATATAAGGATTATTAATATTTCTGCAAAATAAATTCAGCTAAAATAGACATTTTGTCACGTGACAGTAAACACCAATCAGAATGCATTACGTCACGTCGTACGAAACGCCATTGTTGCTGTTGATATTTTCGTACAGTTTGCTATGGAATTAGGATTTATAAAGTAAACCGTAACAATTTGCTCAAAATCGAACAATGAGTTTTGTTCATCGGTATTCCGTAATGTAAAAACGTCAGTATACACAAGCATAAAATGTATATTAGTAGCTTGAATTGATTTATTTCACTTCTATATACCAGTTACCAGTCTGTTTTCATGCGTACGTATTGTAAGTAACAAATAATTGAACTGGTTTTCAGGTGAGATTTGCGAAATATAAACAAGTGTTAATAGCTAAACTTGAGTTTAGACCCTCACGCGCGTGACAGCAATTTGTGCATAGTAAAGTATGTCCAGAGCACAAATTCATGCATTAATTTTGTATTCAATAAATAAATAAATAAATAAATACTTAAACTTGTATCAGAAGTATCTTTAAAAGATAAACTAGATTTACAGCTTTTTTTTAAATATGTAATATTTTTCTGTATAAGCCATTTCTATACTGCTCTGTTATTGCTACACATCTTTTTTTCCGTCTTCATGGCATTTGAATTTACCTGAAGTATAACCAGGTTTCATGCGCAATAAGTGATACTAATTTCACAATATTATACACCATGTAATTAACCATATCATTTGGCAACTAGAGAAATAAGAGCATTTGTGTTTTTTATAATAACTATGATACTAAAACAAAATTTACCTATATTAGAATACTAAAACAACTAAACTCAAATATCATAGTACATAAAGTACCTACTAGTACAAAATAATCTTTACAAATACTGATTCTGCAAATTTCAACAGCTTCAAAAGCTTTAAGTTTAGACTTCCATTGTGTAAATCTAACATCAAAATGATCTTCATAAAAATACATTCGGGAATTTGTAGGTAAACTATTTGCATTATCTCTCTCTTTGCAAGTTTTATACATTTTTGTCGTATTTGTTTATTGTTAGGAACGTAAATAAATAACTTTTTTGGCGTTTCTATAGTTGCGCTTTAACACAAAGTACTTGTAATATAAAAAACATTTTCAATTAAAGAAAACAAAATTATAGTAACTACTGTTAGTACTGAACTGTACTGTTGTTTTTTTCGTATCGAACGACGTGACGTCATTCAAGACGCCATGACAGTACGGAGCGTTTTCGAGGTAATTTTAAATTGGTTTTTTATTATGCAAAATACTTAATGTAAATGATGGATGTTTTTAAAATAAAACGATTTTTTATGTTAAATAGGTGCTAATGTTCAGTATAAACCAATTTTTAAAATTTAGTCAACTAGCCTATTATCTTTGACAGTTTTATAAGAGAGGTTATAACAAAATATCACGTAAGAACCCCATATTATAAACAATTTATTGAAGAACTTAAACACACTAAAGAAAGCTAAAGCTAGCCTAATATCCTGAAGTAATACAGGCAGCTCGGCGATTATTAATAACCTCTTACACCTCTTAAGATCTCTATATATTTTCAGCCAAATTTTCTTAGGCATTACGAAAATAAGTTTTCTCAAAGGAAAAATATAAATTATTATATGAAACAAATTACTGTAAAAGTATAGCTTTGTATATTCTTACGAGTACTTATCATAAATGCGAAAGTTTGTTGGTTATTTTTAACCGACTTCAAAAAAGGAGGAGGTTATATGTTCCGTTGTATGTATTTTTTTTTATGTATGTTCACCGATTACTCCGCCGTCTGTGGGCCGATTTCAAAAATTTTTCTTTTGATTGGTAGGGTATAGTTCCGAGGTGGTCCCATTGTCACCAAGTCAGGATCTGATGATGGGATCCCAGGGGAATCGAAGGCAACTCTCAAAATTTACAGGCACCTATTATGTTTTTGATATATTTTCTAAACCCGATAAAGCTTTTACGTATGAAAATCATCATCTCATGTGTATGAACTGATGATGGAAGGTAAAATTCCTCAACAGTTGTATTTTATGTGTTTTCACCGATTTCTCCGTGAATTGTGGGCCGATTTTAAAAATTTCTTTTTTGTTCGGTAGGGTATACATTCAAGATGTTCTCATTGTCACCAAGTCACCATCTGATGATGGGATCCTAGAGAAATCGAGGGCAACCCTTAAATTTTATCGGCACTGATTACCTTTTTCATATATTTTCTAAAGCTGTTCAAGAATTTGTGATGATGTAATAAGGTATATATCCTCAACGGTTAGGAGTTGAAAGAAAATTCTTTTAATATTATACGTACTTATGAACTGATAGTCGTATTCCTTCAGGATATTAGGTGGATTGATAATAGAAGGTAAATCTTATTAACGTCTACGAGTTACGTGGAAAAATAGACGTGGACAAATCTCGATTGCCTATTGTCGTTCATTTCAAAACTTCGCTGACTTATTGGAGCAGTAGTTTAGTTAGCCTTCCAATATTTTATTTAAACATAATTATTTAAACATAATAATTTCCACAAAAAAAATTAAAATAAATTGCCAAGAAGGACAGTTTTATCCTGCCTTTGCAATGAACTTTCGAACGGATATTTTGATTATATTTACAAATTGATACATTAATTAAATTGTATTAAGATTATTTTGCTTTGGCTGGCACCGACTCCAACAATAACTAAGTAATTAAAATTATTTTTTTTTCTTTTTAGTTTCGATTTGTAGCGTTTTGAAGTCGGTTTTCATTTTTGTTAAAAAATAATATTCTTATTTCAGACAATGAAGAATCCGTAGTAATCCGAACCGAAAGGTATCCGTGTTTGGCAAAACTTTCTTTATGACTTAAAGAGAAGTACAGAATCATTTTTATTGAATTATAATAAACGTAATTAATTCTTAGAGGAACTAGCAGATTGCGGTAGGTTGAGGCTAAGGTGAATAAAATTTACTGTGTACGTACTATTTTTCGTCCATCCTTAAAATGAATGGAGTGAAAAAGTAGTGTGTGTGTGATACACATACATTTTGTACGTGTATATTTGCTACTTTTGTGGTATGATTAGTATTACTATTGCAACGAGATTTATTATAAGAAAATTTTGATTACCTCATTGAAATAGGCTTCATAATTTTACCAAACAGTTGCAACACCCTATCTACGTTACATAGTAACTTTTAAACACATTATACAAACCCCCATTAATTAGACGACACGACGTACGCTTGGGCGTTCGCCAATTTAATGTATTACTTGGCTGGGTCACACTAATTTAGCAAATATTATTATTATATACATTAGTAGTATTCAATATTTGTCTAAAAATATTAAAACATCTCACAAGTTTTTATTATCATTTCAATATATTTGGAAATCGCAATGTTTTTAAAATGTATGGGTAATCTGTAGTAGTAATGTGTTCAGCTCTTATTTCCAAACTAATAAAGTTTAAAGTAATTATAAGAATACAGATAGATTTTTTAAATATTATATTGATGTTTGGATGCATGTTTGTTGCTCAATCACGCCAGAATGACTGAACGGATATGCATGAAATTTGAGCCAGAGATAGATTATAGGCTGGAATAGCACATCGGCTAGGTTTTATGTCGAAAAAATGCACGGTTCTGTTTTAGATAATTTGCTCCATGTTGCTCTTTGGATAATTTGTTTTTTTTTTCACTAAGGACTAACCCGGGCGAAGCGTAGGTGAATAACTAATGTGAGGTATATGACGGGATTAATGCTATGTGATATAATAATATTTCACTGCCGTTCTAAGGATATCAAAATTTTATATGTACGTTATATAAAATTTAATTTCTAGTATCAGATGGATACTAAAAATATAAATAAAATTTAGATTTTTTTAAAACAAAGCAATTTTATTTCAATGACAAAAATAAAGGAACAAAAGCACAGCGTTAGTTTTATTATCAACATGTTTAAGTGCATGAAAGCGGAGCGCTGGTACCGATCCAAATAGGGCTTTAACGTCATTATTCTGTAAAATATACTCCATCGTAAATAGTTTTATAAACTCAGCTTTTATATGTGTAAAGAAAACCAAGTTGAATATTTTTTGGTAAAATATTTTTTAACTAAAATTAAGTGATACCAATATGTGTAAGTGGTCATAATGGAAAAGAACATAACTTTGACTTCACTTACCAGTTTCTGCAGTCTCTTAGTACTTTCAATTCAATTGATATATTTTATGACTTTAGTGTGCTAGTTGAGCACAAAAATTTATACGGCCATTTGCCGTCTTAGTGCATAATTATTACTTGTAAGATTATACAAGTACATACTAAATTAATTTAAAATTGTACATTATTGGTAATAAATGTTTTGGTTTTATAAATAGGTTATATGTGAATAAAATAAATATATTTTATTATATTGACCTAAAATTCAAGAAAAATAGAAGTTATTATTTCCATAGATAATATCTTAAAGGGAAAATATTCTATAGTGGCTATCAATGTCATTAACAATTTGAACTAAGTAAATGTTAAAGCTTCAGGACAAGAAAGTTTTATATTTATTAAAATTTGAAGGGCAGTGCTAGAAATGTTATAACATATGTATAATAAATAAGAATTAAAAAAACTATAAATAAAAGGTCTTATATCTTAGTTTATACATATATGCGATGTTTGCCGTTATATTTGTCCTTTTTGTCGACAACAGCCTTACCTATTACTTCATATTCTACTGTAGTAGGTATGCGTAATATATAATATAATCTGTTTTTGTAAGTAATATGTATTTTTCTGTATGTTTTCCTTTGACTTTTTGATCCAAAAGATTATTACTATCCTTACTATAGATGCTAATATGTAATATAAATTATAGTGGTAATGTTCAACCTTTATTTAATGGAGTTGCATATTGACAATAGTTGGTGCTTTAATTTAACATAATGTGCGGCAACTATGCGCTTTGTCCCGGACAGCTAAATTTAGGAGGTCTACGAAATTAGGTTACAGATAACGAGCCTGTATTTTGGCACTAATGTCAGTCCCTTATTGGATATCGATGTAAATAGTGAAACATGCAGTAATCGAACGTTCATAATATGTATATTTTAATCATTTTATGATATAACATTACATATATTATTTATATATACTCAAAAATTAGATTATAACTCGAATGTAATCGTATTCATAAATTCTATTTAAACAGTTAGTAGACAAAGATTTCCTTTGTGTTTGTATGTACATAGTATATTGAACTGTTTGTTTCCCTAATAAATAAAAAAATAAATAAAAAATAAACTTAAAATATATTTAGTTTATTTTTTATTTATTTTTTTCTCTGAATTGATAATAATAAATAATGTAGTACGTTTTACTAAAAGTTATTAATATGCAGTTTCGACTTATTATTATATTAGTATTTTTTATTATACTTATTTTAACTGTAGATGTATCGTAAGTAGGTATATAGTAAATTTACCCGTTTTGGGCTTAAAATACAGTTTTGTTATTATTATATTTATTATGCTTACTATAATTGATGCTTTCAATCGTGATAAACTCTTATGTAATTAAAAACATATTATAATTTTAACTAGAATTGCGCATATGTTTAAACTATCGATTAGTTAGTGCAGTGGATGCAGAACAATGCAGGGTAATAAAATTAGAGGTGTAATATCTTACAGTAGGTTTTATTACCCATTTCATCTCTACTATGCAAGTACGGAAAGAGATTTTCATATTAAAATAACGCTTACACAGCTTTTGTAACAAATTCAAAGGATTTTCTTTAAATGGGACTTTTTGAATAGGTACTTATTTTAAAATTTACTTTTCAACTCGTATTTTTCATATGAATATTAATAAAGTACTTAAAAAATATTAGTTTAGTTCTAATATACATTCAAAAACCGCTATTATTAATAAAGACTATGTAAGACTATTTTGTACAACATTAAATACTGGACTTTGGCTCGATGGCCGTGGTCACAAAATGTATTTCAGTACCGTACACTAAAGCTCCAAAAATTGGATGCTCTGAACCATTGATTTATAGACGCCAATGACGGGATTTATGCTATATCACGGATATATGGAACATTGGTATAAAAGATAAAAATTATTGAAAATACTTCGGTGTATTTTCATTACATTTAACTATTTTTTATATTTGTTATAACTATGGCAATTAAGTCATTAAATTTTTAACCCTTACTTACTGGGAAGTTGGTCCCACCAAATTGCGTAAACCTTGACGTGGTGGGGAGAGTAGGCTCTATAGCCATGAAGTTTGCTGGTAAGTACTCCTTTACAGCAGCATAGTTGTTTTGTTTGATCTGTTTCGGCACACAGCTTCTCTCGTGAGTCGTGGTTGAGTGCGTAAGCGATCCTGCGACGCCTATACGAGTATGTATGACTAAATGCACTTTTGACTTTTGAAAATCTTTTGACTTCATTAGAATTCTCTACTGTAAGTGATACTCGATTCAACTGTTTTCTCTTTGTCTAGTACTTTTTCGAAAAAAGTAACATGGACATCTAAAAGTAAAATTAAAGAATGGTTTGGAATTAGCTCTGAATTTTCAATCCATATCTATACAAGATAACCTTTAATATTATGCGGCGAAAAAAATATAGAAAAATTTATGGGTATAAAAAACGAAAAAATCCTTTGGCTAGTCACGGCGTTTATTGAGCATGCATTATGAATATTGTTTACTATGCCCTCAGTCCGTCCTAATAATATAACTAAACATTTCCTTACATAAAAAATTTGAAAAATCATATATATTTTATGCGCCATCCATCGTTTTTCTTTTCCGAGAGAAAAAAATATATTCTCTTGTTCTACTCTAAATAGCACATTATATGTATATAAAAAACCTATATTATGTGTCATTCATATCACAAATAGACTTTTACAAGCAGTACCTAATGAATCCCTATATTACTTATATGCCTTTTTCTGAGAAAAACTAACGAAAAATCCGTAAAAAAGTTAAATGAACTTCATCGCTTGAGTAAAAATTAATAAAGTTAGAGTTATAAAATAATCTTGGAAACTACGTAACTTACACTTGATACTTCATTTATAACAAATAGGTAAAATATCTTAGAACACGACTCTTTTATTTTACACTCAGTAAGCGTATTCTGCACTTTTCGCATTTTATATGTTCAGAGTAATCGTTATTAGGTGGTTGAAAACGTTCACCTTATAGGTTGAAAACCATTTTTAACACGAACAAAATGACGTTGCATTTGTAGTTAAATCTAGTTGCTTTATTTCTATTTATTTACGGAAATATTAATTTCCTCTTGTTTGTATTGTGCATACATAATTCATAGAGCATTCTGAAGTTATTATTAGGGCTCTCAAGTATAGTACTGGAATTAATGGAGAATTTATGATGACATAAAATTAATGCAGAAACAGTGCAGCGACACGCAAGCAATAGCGTTAGCAAAATAGTGAAGTAAAACATAAGTTATGGTCTTATAAATATGTATTTGAAAAGATAAGCTCCTCTACCAAAAAAGAATATTGACATTCCGACATACAAAACTGATATAGATTATAATTATCACATTTTGATTTTAGAAAAATAGTGCTTCAGTAAAATATATTACTTAACTTTTAGGGTTCTGTACCTTAAGAGAAAAAAGCGGAACCCTTATAGGATCACTTTTTCATCCGTCTGCCTGCCTGCCTGTCTGTCCGAGAAGATCCTCTCGAGATCCAACGGAGATCCATCTCGAAAAAGCGTGGAGCTATCGAGTTGAAATTGAAACTACAAACTCAGGTCTACCGTCCTCGTAGCTGTGAAAAAAATTAAAGTTCTAAATTAATGTACTTAAAGAAAGACATGGCCGTTTATATCGCAAAAAACGCATATTTCGATGGTCTCAGGAGAATCAAAAATTTTTCCTTTACTTTTCATTCACATAGAACTACAAAATTGGACAAGTTACATGATACATCGTCTTATTATGCAGGTATAAGGAAAAATTTGAGAACTGAAAACTATACATTTGTAATTAAATCATAAAAATATAGCATTTATTTAAAATATTATACCTACGTAAGCAAGCATCGATGTTAAGGCAACGGTATTTGCAGTTATAATTGTATCAGTGACCATATTGCAGTCTTTTTAAATTTTTTGCTAATTCAAATAAAATTGGTACAGAAGAGAAAACTCTGAAAGGTGTAATTCGTAAATTTGTACGAAACCCTCGGTGGGTGAGTCCGACTCACACTTGTTCGGAATTTTAAAATAATATTAACGTAATATATTAATAAAAGACATGTAACAAATAGATATTGTCCTATTCTCTACACTCCTGTTACGCATTACAATTACTATAAAAGACGTTAAGAAAGTAACAAATGGGTACTATTATTACAGTTAAGTACAATTTATATTCTGACCGTACTCACGTCATAAATCTATGTGATATTAATTATATTATATCTAGTGCATGAGCAAGAGAAATAAGAGGCGTGTATAAATGCGATAATTTCTTTTCAAAAAGTAATTTAATTGCGATAGCTAACTAGATCGTAAAAAGAATTTACTCCTGTCAATAAAATATCTTTGATTCGTTTGTTCTTAGTTCTTACTTTAATCGTAAATATAAAATCTTCTACAATATCACTTTTATGGTACAATTTTAGTAGGAAATATATCTAAATCATAGTATAAATAAAAACTTAAAAAATCAGGCTAAAAAAAGGCGAACAAAGTTAATAAAATAAGATATGTAGTATTTTGTATTCTGGGACCTATTCAATAAAATACATATGTAGGTACCTAAACGTATGTCTATGCTACTCTCCTTACATAATATTTAATTTGTTAAATAAAACAATCAACATACTTCGATACATATATTTTTCAGAATGTATTTTTATCAGGTCTAAAATTATTAAAATATGAGTAGACGTTGATAGCATGTTACTTAAATAAGACAAAGGTTTTATTTATAAAGAATAGTGACGCAAAGCGTATTTTACCAGTCGAAATCTTTGAATTTTTAAACCCAACCCTGCTTCAGTTTTATCGCGACTTTATTTATTCCCCGCACGACCCGAACCCAATTGAAGATGTTTCTCAATTCCTTGTTTCTTGTAGATGTCAAAAATATAAAGACGAACACATCGGGTTGAATGGACGTACCGAATAATTCAAAATAGGATAGGATAGGGACAAGCATGATCCCGTATCTCGGCCACGGGACCCTTTTCCAAGAGATTACCCGTATCATGGTCTACCGAAAGTAAATAGCTCATCCATCCTTCCTTATATTTATTTGAATACTGATGTAAATAGCATTACGTTCATGGACTTCTTTTCATATCGTTAATATCTCGTATTTTTAAAAAGTGCCAATTATAATACATATTATCAGTACGTTAGCATTTCTTTTCTATGTAATAGCAAAATATGATTAATGAAGCTTTTTTTGTTTTATATTATATGAGAATATGACAATATGGCGAATTATAATAGTATTATATATTAGAATATAAAATTTATATGTGACCATAGTTTAAAATAAATTTTATTGAAAAAGTACCATCCCCAAAATGTATTCAAGTTAAATACTGATAAAGAAATTTATTCTTTGTATATTTTAGTCTATAATATGTCCTATTTTTCATAACTTAATAGCTATTCAATGTTCTTTAAGGAAAGAGCCTGTCACCTCCTTCCGACCGATATTCGCCCTTCGGACAAACCCTTTTTATCTTCCTCGTTCGACCCTCACAAGTTTGCTGTGGAATCATCGTTTCAATACCACCCTTTATATTGTTACTTATTTATATGAAACTAATCTGATATCTCACCATACATAATAATTCCTTACGACAGTGTCTGGACATGTTTTTATCTATACATCTATAGTCAATACATATAAATAAAATTGAAGTGACTGTTTTTAATTTTACATTAACAGTTTTTCACTATATGCATATAAAGGTATATACGACCAACATCAAAAAAACACTTTTGATGTTGGTCGTCTCGACTCGACTGTCTGTTTGTTCCGAGTAATCTCTGAAACGACTGGACTGATTTAGACATTACTTTCCACTTGACATATCTAATGTTATAAGGCGTAACTTAGACTACATTTTAACCGACTTCAAAAAAGGAGGTGGTAAAAATGTATTCTAACGCTAAGTTAGTCGCTAGTTTAAAATAAAATTTTTATTTTCTTATATAATATGTAGTAATAGTATAGTTGTATATTATACCGTTATTTCACGTAACGTTCTTATTTGCCTTTCAAATTCGATTCCTCAATTATATTTCACTCGTAAAAATTTCCAGCTTACAATTTTTCACAAATTCGAAGCGATAAATATTCGAGCATCTATTGGTAAGCACAATTTATCTCATGTCCATTGAGATGTATATATCAAAAATTTAAATAAGTTATATTTTACTTTGAAGATAAAATATATTATGTTACACAAGAAATAAATGTATGATATTATAAAAATATTAAAAGTTAATAATTACAATAAATATTTTTTATATATTATTCGATATTTTAGGTAAAATACCTAAATCTTTTTTTTAATTACGAATACATATACTTACTATAGTGAAAATATGGTAGCTCGGAATCCGTTCTTGAGCACTCAAAGTGTATCGACATGAAGGGGCAGCGAACAGTAAAAACTAAATAATATGTCCATCCTACAGTAGAAACGTGCAATACCATTTATGAAAAGGATATAGATAACTTTATTGAATTGATTTGTGAATCGATTTGTGTTTGATTTAAGGAGTTATTTCTTAAAATGAATATATTAATATAGCATTTTAATATCATAAGGAAAGTGAAAGTCGATTTATCGATATGAAATATGTAGGACATGGCATGCATAATAATATATAATTTATCTTTCTTAACTTTGAGTTAAGTTGAACTTATTTCATTATTTATTTAATTTAAACGTTTTAAGTTAAGTACGATTCAAAAAATTGACCAAAATATTTTAGTTTTCAGACTACAGTAACATTTGTGCCGTTATGCAAATTAGCGCTTTATTAGATTACGCTAGTTCAGTAACACCATCGTCGGCGCTAACATCAATAAAATCTTTTTATAATTTGTCGAAAACTTTTAGCCGTCTAATAAAAAAAGTATTGTTTTTTAAATTTCTAAGTCCCTTAAAAACATCTCTCTATCACAATAAAGTAAATATAATAATAGGTACTTTACTTCAACTTCAAAGGCTATTTTCATCGTCAGATCCTTAGAGAATTCTTATTAAAACTATTTTCTGACTAGAGATTTGAGCCTTATACGGTTAAGAACAGCATTTTATTTATATACATATCATTTTCTTTCTAAATTCAACATTTAATAGCAAATATTATAATAATTTATCGTTGGTTCATTTTAATATTCATTTCATTTAAACCTGAAAGAAAAAAAGGAAAGATAGGTATTTTTTACATTAAAGCTTTACGTCATTAATTATACTGTATGAAAAAATTATCGATGGTGAAAATATTTCCAAGTACTTAAAATTTCAATACGAATCACAATAACATTCTCTATGTAAAGAGGAAGAACAACATTCGTCGCAGATTGCTAATAGCTTTGCAAACATGTTGTTACCAGGGTCTCTAAAAGATTTATATTCCAAAAGTCTATGCGAAAATTTGCGGCGGAAAATTTACTTTGTCATACGACGTATCGTAGTTGCGGCGCGACATCGTGAGGAAGTGAGAAGGGAGTATGAAATATATAAGCTAGAAAGAGAAAGCCTTACCTTTTGGTAGGTCATATTGATCTTTCACCCGCCATTTTGGACTGTGCCATTTTCGCTTCGAGCGTCACATGTACCTATATCGAGGCTGAAAAAAGGAGAAAGCTTTTATTCGCCTGTCATTTTGTATTTTAATGAAATTATTTCGCACAAAAAGATAAAAAGACTGACACAAATTAGCATTTTTTATGTTGTGAGAGCCTTTTTAGAATTTTATTACAATGCGCAAATACTCTTTCATCAACACCTCTTTAACTCATCAACTTAGCGATATATTAAAAACCTTTTTTAAGGACTACATGATTAAATACAACATTAATAATTATAATTAATAATACGTGATTGAGTCGTTGTATTATCAAAAACTCCGCTAGTTAGGCGTATATTAGTATGCTAATACTAAATAGGTATTAGGTATATATTTTTTTAATATTTTATGTTATGTTTGTTTATAATATCAGTCTGTACATAGCAGAGTACGTACTGTTCTACTAGATAAAGTCTGCATGTGTACCTAATGAATATTTTGTTTAACTTTGATCGGTATTGTTCTAAAATATTTTATTAATATCAAATCATAATATAAATATTAACTAAGTAACTACTACTGTTACTACTACTAAGTATACTACTACTATACTACTATTAGACTAGTACTACTACTATAGATATCGGTACTACTACTTACTACTAATAGATACTCAACCAGCACAAATGAAATTGGTTTTATACCTATTTTAGTATCTCCAGCGATTCAAAACTAACATAACGTTTGAATATTTATTATTTTTATAAATGTATAAATAAAATCTACAATTAACTATAGGTAATTTAATTGTTTCTATTATTACTTATAAACTCTCCTTAAATAAATAAAAACATTTATACAAAACGATAATTCCCAAAGGCGTTCAACTTTGTTAACATGATGTTCGCAATCACTAAGGGCTAGGAGTGCGACTCATATTATGTAAAAATACTTTTTGTTGAAATTTGCCCTGTATGCTTAGGATGGCAACATGGTCGCGTTTATTAATTAAATGTATGATGAAGGGAGAGATTATACGATTTCCTCTTGTGTACGGATGAGCTTAGACTTGTACACATTTTGAACTGATGCATATTTATAGGTATATGATAAATATGTATATTTTATATGAACACACATTTAAATTAATATTCTACTAATAAAATAAAAAATACTGCCCAGGATTCTAAAAAAACAGAAGAAAAAAATTGTAGTTCCTTAATCACTCTAAATATTTATATAATAAGTCTATATTTCATATGACTTATACTTACAATCATAATTAATTTTTTATAAAATGTATAAAAACATATCTACGTAAAATATACAAAATAAGTATTTTTTAAATACCATATGCATTATTGTTAGTTGAATAACTATTGTGAGACACAAATCATCAGAACAAGCATAAAACGAAGAATAATTGCTCCCTGTTTTATTTTCCCCGCACCAGATTACTGTCCCTGACATAAAAAATAAATTATCCTGTCTATAATTGGATGGTAAATTTTATGACAATCGTAAAATTACCATGAAACACAGCTTTTCAAATCAACATTTGGTGGAAATCTTATATTGGTCTTGACTTTCGAGCCCTCAAAAGCAGTAATTTTTATTTAGTGTATATATAAGAGATTCAATTTATTTCACTTGTACAAACACAAATAGAAAATGACAGATTAATAAAATGTGTAATACTACAATTTTATAACAGTAGCTGTCGTTATAACGAAACAAATAAGTGCCAATATTAGTATAATAATAAACGTCGATTCGATACTCAAATCTAGTTTGGCACAAGTTCAGAACTGTGGTGTTAACGCGAACATTCGCAGCATCTGTCAGCACGAGCAAACTTCGCATTTTTAATAAAAAGGCTTCCTTATATAAATGCATGTTCAATACCCGCATATTAAAAAAGTAAGATAGCTTGTGTTTTACAATCAAATAAAAAAGAAAATCATATTTTAATAAAAAAGTTTAAATGCAAATTATATTCCTTCACAAAAGGCGTTGCAAATCTGTACTGCCATGTATCGGTACAAGTTACGTGAGCATTATCATAAAAAATATATTTTCTACTTCTTCATAAATCGAAAACCTTAATTATATTTACATAGGTAGTTTCTTTAAAGAGAGAAACAGTGATGGACAAACAATTTTTTTTTTAAATTAAACTCTAACTCAAATAATTTTTTGAGCACGTGTCTCTTATTATCTTGTGTTCTATGTAATAATTGTTATTATTATTAATAAAAAGTATAGTATTCTTTAAATATATCTAACATAAAGATTTTTTCCTAGACCATGTTCATAAAAAATATCATATTGCAAGTATCCTATCGCCTGTACCCATACTATACTATAGATAAGGTCAATTTCAAACTGACCGCAGGGGTGTAGACCGGATCAATACAACAGAATAAATATTGAATTCATCAAAACATATTTAAACTCTATTTCGTTAACAGTACGGTTTAAATTTTCATTACAAAAATATAATTGTCATCTTAGTCCTGCGGCAGAGAGAACTCGACGTATTTACAAACATTGAATGTATTATAACCCATTAAAAATGTATTTCAGTTTAAAAATAATATAATGCAGCATCATATGCAACTTTAATACAATTTTTACATGTTTCTTGTATCATGCACAAAAATAATACTTCACTGTATTTGAAAAGCAGCTCAGTCTGTTAATTTAATAATATTATGTTACTTTCTGCAAATGTATGTATTTCTCAAACAACTATGTAGTTCAATTTTGATTATTCACGTCACACCGTTAAGTTAAGGGACATGAGTGACTCTTAACTTCTTATTTTATATATACAGCCTACTATATTCTACTGATACTCGTACCTGTACAATATCTATTTATTTCATTTAATAAAAAGATTTGAAGAACTACAAATAATATAATATATCTCACGTTAAAAAGTAATATATATACTTAATAGTCGTGCGTCTAGTCTTAGCCTAAATTGCCATACGAGCGACAAAGTTTAACTCATTCACAACTTCCTCTGCAAAATCTGGCTCGGAAGTCGTAACTACAGGCGCACAACTTAATACTGACTGTAAATTTGCAAGGAAATTAATATCTTGCCTAACATTTTGTTCTGCAGAATTTTCTCTGGTCTTTCTATAGCAAGCATTTGCATTCTTATGCAGCTTATCCTTTTATTCATAAAACAAAAGACTCTGAATTATTTCAGTGTACCTACTACATTAAAAATAATGAATAGAATATGTATTCATTCTTTTTAATGTATGGAGTATAAGTAAACTTTTTAATGTATGTAATGAATATAAGTTAATGTTTTAAAGTAATTTAAATAGCTTTTATAAATATTAATTTATTAAAAATTTAATGTTTTATAAATTGTTATAGTTATTCGTACCCGTAATTACTAAAGACATTATCGACCGCTGATATTTTGTATTCTTTAGAGTTAATTGGAGGTGCTATGAAAAATCAAGTTTGTTTTTGCAGTCGTCAATAGAATTTTCGTTGAGAGCATTTTGAAAATTACCTCATTTTTTCAGAAGTTCCACCCCATACTTTAAAGTAAGAGGGGGGGAAACAATGTTTACGACTTTAGAAGGAAGGGTATAACTTGGTAACGAAAAGTTAGGAACGTAACCCTCATTTTTTTTTCATTTCATGATTAGAGTACCTACCAAGTATTTGTTTTTCATAATTTGACTACAGCATTGTCTAGCGATGTAACTAAAAGTAAAGTTCAGCTGCATAATGCCTATGGGCTCTGAATAAAACTGATGTGGCACACAGTAAAATATGGATATGACAACTTTAAGTAGGTACGCAAACCTATACCTTTCTAGCATGGAATGTTTATGCGAAAAATAAAATAATAAAAAAGTGTGTGTGTACAAAGTACACATGTCAGAAGTAAAACTTGAATTTAAATTAAGGCTTACTCTTCCCCGTCTCCGAGCGCCTGGTACTATGGACTTATTTTTTCGTTTCATCGAGGTTAAAATCACAACGATTCTAAAGAAGTTTCACTTCAAAAAGTGCACTAAAATCATGGGACAAAGTTAACTAAGGAACC
This sequence comes from Boloria selene, assembly GCA_905231865.2. NCBI lineage: Eukaryota > Metazoa > Arthropoda > Insecta > Lepidoptera > Nymphalidae > Boloria > Boloria selene. The sequence continues at coordinate 9,313,253 of HG993142.1, forward strand.
TCAGACCAATAAAAAGTATGGTCTGTGTAAGGAACATAATACGCAGTCGTACATAATATTATGAATATTTTGTTTTTGCTACATTTTGTATGTAAGTAGGTCAAATTCTGTGTTTTGTCTAATGTAATGTTATTTGGAGTTTTATTTAACAATTTCTATCCCCAAAATACGTTTAAAAAAGTGTAATGATTTTTGTTAACGCCTCGTAAAAACCTTTATTTTGATACCGCACTCGACAGGTTTGGATGAAAATTTTTAAAAATACGTGAGTTAGTTCCTGATTCCTGAAAAACATTAGTATAAGCGAGACGGATCTGACAACGTATGAATTACCCAAATGGGTTAAGATATTTAATGCTTACAAGGGAACAAACCGGGAACCTGTCGAGTAAAAAAAATAAACTAGTTAAGACTTAAATTTATTACTTATATACCTAACGTTACAGAGAAAGTCAACGATCCGTAACTTCATTGTAGCGGCAAGCTAAGCAGTACAGTATTAAATGCTAGTCTTGAGATAATATATTACTTGGTGCTCTCCAGCCATTTTATATAATTTATATTTTAATAAATAAAAATTAAATGCTGTTCACTTTGAAACGGCAAATATAGTTACTTCTTTAAACGTTCCTAAGAGTTTGAATATGATTTTATAGGAAAAAATGCAATTATAACCAGGAAAATGGGAAAAACAAAACGAAAACCTCTATCTGCCAAATTTTATATGAACTCAAATATCATAAACATATAGATAAATATTATGTACTTATGTAGACAGAACGAGTTGCGAAACATAACTTTATAAAGTGTGTGAATATAAGCATATGATATACTATGTATATACTCATACGCACGTAAGATTTTGTTTTAGTGCATTTTAATAACAGCTTGATCTTTAATGTTTAAATTTTAATGTTTGTCATTTTATACGAGTCTATTTCCGCCCTCGATTTGTTTCAGCTCACATAGTACTTACTACGTTACCACAGCTATATTTCAGGAATGAAAGTAGCCTTTTGTATTTTTTTTATATTGTTTTAAAAAACACCATAGAATAATTATAATATAATCTTAATATTTTTACCAGTTCATTGAAATATTTAGACTATTATTAATTTTACAAATAACCGAGTGATGCGGGTTCAAATCCCGGTCTCGCACCTCTGATATTATCATTTGCGAATCATTTCTAACATGATTACCACTTGTCTAACAGTGAAGGAAAAACATCGTGAGGAAACCTAACAAGTCTGAGAAAACCTAACAAGTTTTCGAAAGACATGTGAAGTCCGCCAACACGCACTATAGGCCAGCACCGTGGACTATGGCCTAATAACCCTTCGTACTAAGGGAGGCCCGTGCCCAGCAGTGGGACGTTGAAAAGGGCTGATGATGATCATGGAAAATAAATTTATTTTATCTACTAGTCATTAATTTGAGCTTACGCCTCGAGTGCGTTATTACTCGGTTTCGTGCAAATGGCGTTGCTTCAGTTTAATAAGAGTGGAATAATTCTGTAATGCATCGTTTATTCTTATAAAATGTTATCAGTTTTAGCTTACTGTTTGGCAGTTAGGTAGACATACGCGGCAAGGGAATTTATCATATGTATTGAAAGTGGTTCCTATGGGACAGAATTTTAGTTATAAGTAAATTAGGCTCACTAGTAATAATATAAATGAACTTGGTTGTTTTATTTTACTCTGAAATACTAGCTAACATACAAGGTGAGGTAACAAACAGTTATTTTTAAGCGAATGCATCTGAAATGACTATTAAACTATAAGTTTACTGAGTAATTAACAGTACATAAATAACGAAGGCAGGAAGTAATAAGCAAATCCTTTAGCATCTGGTCCTTAACTCGACTTACTTTTTAGATATAAATATACAGGAGCGCTAAAAACCATGGAATCATTGTAAAATATAGCCAAAATGTATGAAAACTTGATAGTCTAAAGGAAATAATGAGGAAAGGAAACGACATCTTGCGTTTTACATACAACAAAGTAGCTAGATAAGGTTTTACTTCTGACAAAATTTCAATAGTCGTGGCTAAATAAAAGGTACAACACAAATTCGCTGGCTTACAACAGATGGCGTTTATTTATAATAAATCTAAGTATTTATTAAAATAACTATACCTCAAATTTCGGAAAAAATTTATTACAAAAATCTGTATTCATCATTAATTGTACCTAGTAATGAAACAAAGAAATATAACATTTTAGTAAAAATCTAGTGTTCCCCTGCCATCTGCAGGAGAAACATTGAACTGAATCACCTAAAAAGCCTTCAAAAGGTTCTCATGAAAAATTTTGCCTCCACAAGTGTTCGAAATTCGAATATAATTATAAATGAAACTATCTTTTCGGATTTTAACTAATTATAATTCGTAATTTTAACGTTAGATGACACTGTTTTGATAACGCGTGACTTATATTTCCAAGAAATAATTTGATTTAATTTATCAATTGACCTCAACATACTTACAGATCAAAGTTCCAAACATATATGATTCACAGTGCGCCGGAACAATTTAGAATATTTTATAATTAACACTTTTAAATATAATATGAATATTTTGTTTTAAATTATTCTAATAAACTTCACAACACCAGCAGACGCACAGCACAAACTGTTGACAGTGAGTAAACTATCTCGGGCTCAATGTCTGAATCACTTTTCTCTTGGCGGGAACGACTGCACTTTCATCGTTCTTCTCACTCACTCTTATACACAACCTAATATACCTGTTTCATGGGTGTCGATTAAAGCAAAACCATTACTGTGAGAACAAAAAAGGGTCCCCTTTGAGCAAATTGTAATATATCATGATTTTGACGTTATGAGCTAGGGACTTCGGAATAGTTTGCTTTTGTCCAAAGCCATAAAATTTATTGAGTAACGGTTGCTGCTCGAACGAGACTGGTATTCCGAGCGCTGGCGTCCTCCGGCTGCTGGTATGCGCACGCGCAGGTGAAGATAATGCAATGGTTAAGCACTAACCGCGTTAAGGAAGTGTTCATGTATTGACAAGATACAGTTAGTTAATAAAGTAATTCTTTTTATCATTATTTTGCAACATTTTATATTAAATACCTATTTTCAATAAAATATTTTCCACAGCACAAATTTTAGAATAGGTATAACCAATAATATACAAAAACCCATATCGGTATAATCAGTTTGACTACAAACCTTTGACTACAAAAATAAGCTGTCTAAAGAACGAAATCGCACGGATTTAAGTCATTTATCAAATTAACAATAGATCAGGATGGCAGCTGACTATCGAACACGATTCTAAGTTAAGCATTTATTAAAAGTGAACAAAACCTATGGATGATAGTGTAGTATGCGTCCGACATTAAATTGCATATTATGGCAGTACAAAAAATTATAACTTTCAGAGACAGTAAAAGTATATAGTAACTATTATATTATAGTTACTAGTGTATACAAAATAATGGAATAACATGATAACAATATAATAAAATGTAACTGAGTCGGACTGAGGACTGAGACATTCAACAATCCCGTCACCGATTTGTTAGAAGTCGGTGAAATGGGGGTGCCAACGTGTACCTATGTGAGCTATCCGACATAAAACTTCACTTACCTACCTATATGAAATGCACCGCAAAAATCTCACTCAGCAACAAAAAATAAGACTTTCTTTTTGTCTTTCTCCACAATTTATAGTGAAATATTTTTAATTAAATGAAATTAGGAAGAAACTATGAATATGATTATTTAAAGTGGCTTATTTATACCAAATATCATACAAAGTATATTAAAAAAGTAATATACCTATTACCTACCTACTTAGTGCGTTGCATTTATCCGTCAGGTGAAATCAGTACCTACCTATAAATAATAATTAAAGTGTCTGTTTTTAATTTTAAATCAACAGCTATTCACTAAATGCATATGGAAGTAGGTATATTATATACGATACTTACATTAAAAAAACATTTTTTTTAATTTTGTCGTCTGTCTCCTGTCTATCTGTGTGTCCGTTCGTTCCAGCTAATTTCTGAAACGGCTGAATTTTGAAGAGACTTTCACTCGCAGATAGCTAATAAGGGGTAACTTAGGCTACTTTTATTTTATTAGGAATTTATAAAAAATAATTTATTTTAAAATACGCGCAGCGAAGCGGGGAGGGTTTGCTAGTACTTAAACCTAATAACTTTGTTGATCTACGGCAACTTTCTTATCACAACACGCCTCTTTGATATGATAGATAAAATTCTTCCAATTGTATTAAAGCATTGTTATTTTATATACATACGAGTATTTGGTAGGTACAGTATAGATACTGAATGATAATCTTATCATCACACGAATATTTTTATTTAGATGATTTGGTAAATGACACGTGCTAGACACAAATAATGTAAATAATACCTAATATCTTAATTTAATAAGTTTACCAATTACTTGCATCTTTAAAATACTTACTTAATTTTATTTTACTTTAATATATTATTACGTACGAATGTAAAAAATATTTATTTGTATTTTTAGGTTTTATTATTATCTTAACGACTTTAGTATCAGTGCAGTTATTTAGGTAGTGATCTACATCGCCTTCAACTTGCGCAAGAACTTGTGGTTGTGACGTCATAAGATCATTAATTTTATTTTGTATAATACCTATTTAAGTCAAACAAATGATACCTGAGAATATATTATAACAATAATTATTCAAGAAAATGACTTAATTCTAGTCTGTAATTATTACAACTACATATATTGATAGCCTCAGCTTCGTCCCTACCTATTTATAAATAAAACGATAGAATATCACACTTACGTTAAAATTATCATGTAAACTTTAAGTAAAGTTATTTTTAGTTGACGAATTAGTTCCAGTGATATCAGAAGGTGTCCATTATCGTCAAAGGGAATCTTAAGTTATTTTGTATAAAGAGTACTGACAAGCATTTTAGCTACTGGAATATATTTTAACCTATTATCTTGTGTTCGTTCACTATCAGAGACCCGGTATGTCCGTCTTATCGTAAGCACACAAAGAAATCAAGCAAGTCAAAATGTAGCACACAACCAAACAAAGTCATTACTAAATTAACGACATTCAGGTGAACAAAAAAGCATTTAGTAAACAAATCTTTAACTGTGCGGACGCCTTAGTGTTTAATGATAGTGTATCAATACGATATACTTGAAGTGGTGTACTAACTTACTAATAAAGTAGTGACTTATCGGTACTTCTTGCAAAATGTCTACAACCTCCCCATCCCCACCACATAGCCTACAATCAAATGAAGACTCAAGTGATTCGATGTCGTCAGAATTCTCTGAAGCAACATCTCTCCAAAATTGCCATTCATTGGAATCAACTCAGAAAAATCTTTATAAAATAAATTCACTAACATCTCATGGAGTAGAGGACATTCTTTCTGAAGGACTTAACTACAGTGCCCAAGAAAATACATTTCCAGATTGCAAGGCAGAAGTGCTATCCACGATATCAGGTTCATTCGTTCAAGATTATAATTCAAGAGATTCAACGGGATTTAGTATACAAGACATACTTGGACTACAGCAGTCTTATAATGCAAATAATTCACAAGACTTGGAACCAAGATTCGAATATCAGATACCCCATTACGATACTATCAGCAACAGCTCGAACAATAATTATGCTTCTGGACCCGAGGAAATGGTATCAGATCAATGCATTAGTAAAAACAATGAAATATTCTCTCCCGAATCTGAAATTAGAAACCATGATATTTATCATAGAAACTACTCAGATAACGAACTGGTTCGATGTCATCAGAGAAGTGATTTAGACAACGATGTCAAAAATCCTGAAAGAGAACTAAATGATATAAGTGAATCAAGTTTTCCTAGCCAGGTAAATCTTTCTAAATATATAATATTGAACCTTATTATTATCAATATACAACCTACGATAAGCTCTCATTAAAGCAAGAACGTCACTTAAATTGATGTGATTTACCGCAGAATAACCGGATTCATAATGAGAATTTAATTTCATGGTAGATAGTAGCAATTAAATAATAGGCTGAATTTATTTTATTATAACTTGCAACGTAGCCAAAGCAACACGCTCTTCTTTTTAATTTAATTAAAATGTTATGTTGTGGTGTTTCAGACTTCTACATGGTGTGATAAATCGTCAATAATTAATACGCAAATCTTCAGCGCGAATTCTTCTGTGTCAAACGGTAAATAAATTATTTTATTTAATTAAACTAAAAAACTTTATTTTATCTAATTTATATAAAATATTTTCACATTTCAGATATGTCTACAGACTCAACGTCATATCCAAAAGGGTTTACAAAACGAGCACGGACCGCCTATACAAGCTCACAATTAGTTGAATTAGAAAATGAATTCCATCAAAATCGTTACCTTTGCCGTCCAAGACGTATAGAATTAGCTAATTACTTGCAGCTTTCTGAACGACAAATTAAAATATGGTTTCAAAATCGACGAATGAAATACAAAAAGGACAATAAACACAATAAGCCAAGTTCTTCAGTGGAGGATACCAACCCCTCTAGTAATGCCAAAGAACTGTCATCGAATCAAGATCATAAAATGAGCCATGGAAGAAGCTGTGGAGGTCATGACCGTCATCGTCGTTTACTTACAGACAATCACGGTGCTCACCATAAAATTTACTTATCTTCTAATGAAACACTCTCTCGGCCACCAGAATACTCTACTGTCAGTCCTTTAAAATCAGTAATTAAAGGACCGCAAACTACGATTGAACTTCCACCGTACACACCTAACTTATCTTATTCGTCATATTATGGAACCGGGGCATCTAGGAATTCTTACTCGCCGATATCCGAAGTTTATCGATACACTAACGATGAATCATTACAACCGAGTGGCCACGCACTGTCAGCGTTGCAGTCCGACAGTTACGTACCGAACGGCGTCAATTTAAAACTAACCGAAGATATGACACGTTACACATCAGGATCAACGTACTATCCACTTCCCAGTGGAGTTGTATTACACACTTCAACTGCTGATACCTATGGGTTCAATTCTACAGTGCCAACGTTAAGCGCTCCTACATATGAAGATAACAGCTTAGTGCATTCAAAAATGAACATCCCACTACCTCAAGATTCCTACTTCCCGTATTTATCGTCAACCGACACTTCTAGTCAACACACTTCTACAAGTACTAATAAATATTCTTCTTATATATCTCTGTAATTTTAAGTAAGCATTATTTTTCTTGTTTTGTTTGAGTAAAATTAGTGTAATTAATTTTAAAAATATATACGAATTGCTACATAATAATATGTATATTGTATATTATATTTTTTTAGAAAATTTAGATATAAATAAAATAATTTTAGTACATAATGGCTATTTATTTTATTTTCTTAAATTAAGTTGAATAATAAATACTATAATATACAGTTACTTAGATTGGAAAATATAATTGAATTCAAACGTACTATTAAATATACACTTGTCTACTGTCTACCTATTCATAAGTAGTAAATTACGACATATTTACAAATTCTTTGTACATGACCACTTAATAGGTACTACTTACAGCTACTGAAATATTATATTGAGCAAGAGTCATTTACTAATAGCAGCTAAATAGCAGTCTACTCAAGATTGCAAGTAAAATGCAAAGTTTGTTGTGTATGTTATAAATAGTAATAATCTGTAATCCCTAACAATGTTTCCTGGCTTTCAAGACTTAAATCCATATCTTCAGAGTTTTCACTGAGACTTACAGGTGATATGGGTTCATAAACTATTTTATTGTCACTAGTACGAGTATGTGCTTCTGTGATAGGTTTTTCAAGTAGACTTATATCTTGTGGTAAGCACTCATCTATGATATCAACTAAGTTATTCATCATATCAGTATCTAAAGTAACGTATCCATTTTTATCTGAATTATGTTTAATATAAGATTCAATCAATGTTAACCTATCAGATATTGTTCCTGTAAAGTCGTCTGATATCGGTGAATCTAAGGTGTAATCTTTACTTTTTTTTTCACTTAAGCGACGTCGATTTTGAAACCAAACTTTGATAGTTCTTTCATTCACATTTAATCTGTTCATTAATTCAATTCTTTCTTCACGATGCACGTATGGCTTTTTTTTAAAAACTTCCTCTAGTGCAATAATTTGCTCTGTTGTAAAAATTGTACGCCTACGTTTTCTTTTTAAAGTATGATTAATAGTTGACTTCGGCATATCTAGAAAAAAATATATTTTGAAATAAAGAACTTTTATAATATGTAATAATTTGAATGGTTATCAAAACCATACAGCTGAATAATTACAATGGGCCAACACTGGTCGACGTAGCAACTAGCAAGGGCCCACCTCGGCACCAATTCCAAATATAAATAAATAATAATAATACTTACATGTGGGAAGATTCTTCTGATGATTATTAACGTAACATTCAATGCTATCCATTTGGTCAGATTCATAATTACAAAAGTCTCCCAGTGAGAGAAAACGCTACAACAAAACAGAAATTATATTAACAATTTAATTAACTTATTCCATTAATTACATTGCAAAATTATCGTAAAAATTATTTAATGTAAGTTACCTGGTCTGTATTATATTTAACTATACACCTCTCAAAGTTCATTTCTGTGTTCTCTTTGTTCATATATTTAATTATTTCATTAGAATTCAAAAAACACGACGATGAAGATTCCTGAAAAAATAGCAATTAAAAAATTATAGCATATGTTTCCAAATGTATTCTATTCAGCCCTATGCTGGGCACGGGCCTTCCTCAATACGAGGGGATTAGGTCGTAGTCCACCACGCTGGCCTAGTGCGGGTTCTCTCACGATATTTTCCTTCACAATAGCAATCAAGATAGAAATGATTCGCACGTGAAAATATCAGTGGTGCGAGACGCGGATTTAAGCCCACAACGCTCGATTATCCAAGCGAGCGCGTTACAACTGGGCTACCACTGCTTGGCTTCCAAATACTAAACATTAATAGTAAGGAATATAGAATTAAAAAAACAAAGACTTTAGGATTTTTAAACTACTAACTTTTAAATTGCTTTCGTAGTTCAGAGGCAATATACTATTTTCTCCACTCTCACTGTTCATCACTGAATTATGCCACAATTCTCTGCTTAAAATTTCACAATTACTAACGCCACGCGCAAACATGTTGTTGATAATTTAGTTTCAGAGTAAATGAATATTAATGTTACATTTTTAACCCTTATATAGAGAAAGCAGGTATATAAAACTTGACCTTTTCCAGGTTAATCCTTTTATTTTTGCCTTATGCCTAATTAAGTAATTATATCTAACCTTAATGAGCTTGTTTACATTTCTTATGCGCGTGCGTTACAAACTGTTGCCTGCTTCTGTACAAGTGTTAAATTAAAAATAAAACTAAATAAAACAATATTTATGATGAGCTATAAAATTAAGTGTATAATTTATACATGAAAATTATTCTCAATAAGTATTTTCATAAACGCGTTTAGGGTTTTCAAGAATAGGTACATTTCCAGTAACGCGGGCTCCAATCATATATCTTTAAGCCATTATCTTTTTTTGTCAAATAAGTACGTCTCTAAATAAAAAAGTGCGAGGCTGGATACGTAAGTTCTTTACTGAACTTCAACTTCTTTACTTAAAGACAGCTAGTATGTGTAAGGGTCTGTACTAAGAATGAATATCTAGTTCAATTGCATAATTTAAAAAAAAATAAGTAAATTTCACATCGAAAACAAAAAATGAAAATAATTATAGTACCTAATTTATATAAAAAATATTTTCTCGAGACATTATCTTTCGAATATAATCTATACACTGTAAAAAATTTAGACGAGGTAAGTATTAAATTAATAATCTAAAAAAGTATATTAAGTTCTTATGTGAGGGTATTTGATAATAAAATACATTAAGATTTAAACCAGAAAACTGTTTCTACTAGCAGTGTGCATATTCCGTTTGAGGCTTGCGACGTTAATTAATATATAATAAAATATACATTGAAAATGTTTCAAAATGTACTGATGACGGCTTTAACACCATTATGCGACACAAATGAGGTATTTATTAGCAAATATCGTAATAACGCTGTTTTAACGCCTTTGAGTTTCTTTCTAATTAAAAATTTCAGTTGTACATTTGTTTATTTTAGGATATTACATATTAATTATATATTTCTGTTATTTTCATAAATTATATTGATTGCAGACTCACCAATGGCAAAACCGGCCTTTTACGCATAATTGGCCAGAACCGAAGTATCCTAAGCCGAAAGGAGGTAAGTTTTAAACAAGTTTTACTTAATTAGTAATTCATTTAAATAAAAAATTAACAGTATAGTTTATTAAAATTAAAATAAATAATGAATAATATAATAAAAGATTAAACATAATTTAGACTTTTGTAATAATCGACTATTATACTACAATTATTATGCATTATTACCTATGCATCTTCAGCAAAAGTAAAATGAAGTTTGTGCTTAAAGTGATAGAATTACAAATTTTAATAAGTTATCAATATAATTAAACAATTAAATACTTTAGAACTTATTGCGAGTAAAGTTTACGAGTAGATATTTGCATTTTTATTATTTTTTATATAAAGTATGTATCATTATTTCAGATCATTTCGTAACCAAGACAATAAAAAAACGGAATAAGCGTAACCGAACTTCATACACAACAGAACAGCTAAGAGTTTTAGAACGTACTTTTTCTAAAACGAAGTATATAAATACGGAACATCGCAAGGAACTCGCGGAATCTTTAAAAATTGGCGAAAAATGCATAAAGGTATGGTTTCAAAATAGAAGAATGAAGGAAAAAAGAGAATCTTCTGAATCCAGTTGTGACTCATCAAGTGAATGCTACATCGAGTCGATCACACCTCCACCTGTTAATAATACAACACCTAGTGAAGAGCAATATATCCCGAATTATTACATTGGAGTCCAAAATATTGAAACAGATTCTTACTATCAACCCTATGTAGAAAATGTTAAGGGCTTTTCTCAAATAAATGCTTATTATCAAAACTATGGTACGACCTTAAATACAAATCCTAACATGCACATGTTCAATAATAGTGAATACTTTAGAAATGATCAAAATATTTATCCCACATATTATTACCCCTGTACTGAGCCTGAAAATACTTACACAGATGGATATCAAAGTCAATATCATAAAGAGGAGGAACAAAATTGGTCAGCTAATGCATTTGATTTAAACTTTTTATAAGTATTTACTATCTATAAAATAAGCAGATTAAAAATAAATGTATATTTTATTATCGTTATAATTAAATTTAAGAGATTTATAATATCTATACTCACGATGACAGTGGTTCCCTTTTTAGAAAAGTAATTAATTAAGTTTATTTAGTTAAATTGTATTTTAAGTTTTTTAACAGACATATTTTAAGATTAATTTTATATTTTATTTTATAATTCAATATTTTAAATGAAATTATGACGGCTTACTCTAACTGTATGAATAATTACTACTCTTTCTATAATATTTCATTTCTTCATTCATCGTTCATAATTTATTATACCTATGTTATGTCTTTATAAGCTATTTAACTTAATGTGGTCTGTTATTTACTATAATGCTTATAATTTAGATTGTAAATTATCAAGGAAAAATTGTTTACATTTAAGGAAAAATATAATATTTTAATAAATAAACAACTTCATAAATCTTATTTATTCTTATTCCGATATAATTACAAATTCAATAAATATATTTTTTATCTTATTACTATAATTTATTAGAGGCACTATTTAGAGGAATAGCAAGTATATAATGTGGCTGAGTTCTAGGATTTCGATTAATTTCTTGTGTTGAAGACTGACTCTGAGATGGTCCATGGCAATTACAATTGCAATTGTTTCTTGAAGCATTTTGATTATTTACAGAAAGTTCATTACTATGGGGAATCCCAACTGGTGATAAATTATGGCCTGATAAAACTGTTAGTGGTTTCCAAATGATGTTGCCAGGTGTAACTGTTGAAAGTCCTGTAGTAACAGCAGCTCCCACTGGTAATGATGAGTTACAATAATTTTGAGTATAAAATGGAACGTATTTTTGATCGGTATTAAGATGCAAAGAAACATATGGTTGATTCGGTGTAGCCGCTTTCTGGGGCAATTTTGTTTTAGCTGAAAGATCTTGCGGTATATCTGATGCTTGTGAGCTGTTAAGGTGCATTGAATTTACATATGCTTGATAGTTAAGTTCATTCTTAAAATTATCGTAATATGCACAAGGGCTTTCTTTTGATTGTGGTGTAGAATGAATCGAGGTGTTTCGCCGTTTTGTAATATTATGGGAAGGCTTTGTAAATTGATTTACGCAATTCTGTCTTATTTGTTTGTCGATTAATGATTTACACTTAGAATTTCTTTGGGTTATATTTACCTTATCTTCAGGATATTTTAATTTATTTTGACTAGATGAGCACATTACTTGAATATTTCCATTATGATTAGGTATATCAATATTTAACTTTTTTGAATAACTGTAGTCACTTATTTGTGACTGATTGCTGTTGGATCCATTACCAGTTTCAAAATTATGGTTATTATGTAATTGCCCTTTAACTAATTCAACGTTACTGTTAATTTGATCAGTCATATCTTTGTTTCCATTTTCTTTCTTTTCTCTCATGCGACGATTTTGAAACCAAATCTTTACAGCTCTGTCTGAAATGTTTAAAATTTCAGCGATTTCTTTGCGGTTGCCACTTCCTATATAGGGGAATTTCTTGAATTCTTTTTCTAAGTAATTTACTTGTTCTGTTGTAAATGCACTTCTAAATCGCTTTGATTTTTTTGAAGGATAACTTTCAAAATGGTTAAATGGAACCTGAAAAAGGAGTAAAGTATAAAAAATTTTTTGACCAAGAAAAATTTTAGTAAGTCGCGTTGTAGTCACAGAACGTAACACTAATAGTAATAAAAAAAATACTACATATATGTATACGAGTATTTTCCTTTATTAATTAGAGTCGACGAGGCAACTTCATGGAATTAATGCAGCAGTGGGGCGAAACGAGAGTTAAGTAACTTTTGGCTATTCATATGTATATTTTATGACAAAAAATGTTAAAAATAAAAAAAGGAAATTTATTAATATTAACTATGTATACATATTTGATGCGGCTAGAATTCTTTTTACTATTCCACGCATACATGATTTGTACAATAATAATTAAGTGTACATTGACTTTGAATATATAGCTAAGTTTACTGGTAATTCGCTTTATTGTAAATAAAATATATTATATTTACGTTTAAAAGTCGATAAAAATATATATAAATTAATGAACTAAATTATCCTTTAAGTATTAGTTTGATGATATTGATAGATACTTACAACAATTTCGGCATCCTTATCTCCTCTTAGATTCATATTGCGGCTTAATCTCAATTTTCTTTCACTTTCCATACGCTTAGACAACATAACGTACATGATATTAAGTTCAGTACTTCAAAATATAACACGAATAGAACAATACTAGAACAAGCAGAATCCAACTAAAACCAAATTATAACTAAACTTTTAACAATAATTAAAACGTATATATAGGAATCATTTCGAAACATTAATTAATAGCCAATAATTTATTACAGCTTCTATCATTAACTAATTATATTAGAAATGATTTATTAATATTGTATCGACGGCATATCAAATATTGAACCAATGATTTGGTTACTTATGTCTACTAATTATGCTAAACATGTACAAATAAAGTAAGTACGATAATAGCTTATCTATTAAGTAAAAGACTGTAGTAATCATGACTTTTTAATATATTATGTTTAGATATGAATGAATTTTAATGTATTATTCGTAGGACGACGACGTAAATTAGTCGTTTGGGTGTAATCTTGCTGTTATTTTTTGTATAATTTCACATTATTTCTCAATGCAAAACTAACAATAACAATAGTTTGTGTTGTCATATATTACTCTACTACTATTACTCAAAAAATTATTGCGTGAATAGCACTAAGTAAATCGATCAAGTATAGGTAGAGAAATATATACCTACCTATATAAGGTATAAGTAAGACAAAAAGGTTAATTTAATTTCACGGTTAAAGTCGATATAGCTTTTCAAATTGATCGAATTAAATACTTACATAATTAGGCATTTGAATAATTTAGTGTTAAATTTATAATTTATTTAACTTTTATTTACAATAAAGGAAATTACAAGTAAACTTAACTATTTGTACAAAGCAAATATACACTTAATTATTACTGTACAAGTCGTGTCCGCGCGGAATAGTGGCAAGAATGCTGGCCGCATTCCCCCGCTGAATGGCAATGCCGATTCTTTGGGCGAAAAATGAGCCAGCTCTCCTGTCACCAGTAGAGGTGATAAGACGAGGTGTTATGTCTTTCTTTATAATTTAGTTAATTTAATAACGGTAATGTAATAAAATACCACTTAGCTTAACTGCACCCCGGCACAATAGAAAAATATTAAGCTGCAACTGAAAACTAACAAGAAAGGCAATCATTTTACCCGACTATCACTAGCCGTTTTTTATATTTGAAATGTGACTTATTAAATTAATTTCTTAACAACAAAATGGAAAGAAATTATGACATTAAATTATCTTAGGGTAGTTGTATCCTACTAACTAACTTTACTATCCAAAAAAGAGCTACGAATCGATAAGTTAGGTACGATAATAATATAAGGATTAAAGAATGCCTCAAGACACTTTGAGTTCCAGCATATGAAGTAGTAATTTTGGGTCATTTTCTATCCTTCTATTTCTTGTATAATGGGACTTCTGCACCTTAGTATTAAGGGAACTTTTAACAAAGTCTCCCTCATGGGGGATATATACCAACTGCCATGCATAAACCAGCAAAACCTGTTGCATATCAAATTCCAATAACCCAAGCCTCGTTACATCTATCAGTCAAGAGCGACTTAAGCCGAAGAGAAGTATCGGAATTGTGTACGGTTTTAATTGCTCTAACCGCGTAACCTATGTTACAAACAAAGCTGTGTACAAGGGGATTTAATGAACTCGGTCACGAGCTCGCTTTCTGCAGAAGACAAGGTTCATGGGTGCGCATATTCAAATCAAATCAAATCAAAATATTTTATTCAGCATAAATATTATTACAATGTCTTACTGATCACGTCATGAGTCTACTACCAGTTCGAAAAGAATAATCTTCTGACCTGAGAAGAACTGGCGAAAGAAAGTCAGCGAGACTAATATTATTTTTTTATCTTAATCCCTCTCTTCTTTTTCAAATTAAATTGCAAATTAACAATAATTCCATATTTTGAAATAGCCTGGCTGCGATCACATCATTCCCAAGGCGTACTGTCTTGTAAAAATTGTTAATCGAATAATATTCTTTACTACACAAACGTTCATTCACATTTTTTTTTAATTTGGCAAAAGAAGCTTTTTGAACGTTTTCTGGAATAATGTTGTATATTTATTCTGGAAATGCTCCTGTATACGCTATACAAGATCATTTCCCGAACACCATGTACACCATGTACCGAACACATAATATGGGAACTAACATAACGGGGAGAATTTTTTATTTCTCATGTGATTTCATGCATTCTGATGATCTAAGAAACCCTGGGATCAATATTCGCGATATTAGTATAGAACGTAAGAAGATGATAATGAACGCGGTATTTAAGCACATAATATTCAGATGTATTTACTTCTTTAAAACATGCTACTATAGCTATGTCCAGCATACTAACCTGATGTAACTTGATATTTTAATTCTAATTTTGTTATTGTTTAAGTGAAGTAGTTTGATTTTTACAACAAGTTTTTTACAAATATTTGGAACTATTTTGAAATTAAGGTAAAAATAACTTCAAGTAATAGTTTATCAATAAAACCTTTATTTTCATAAATGATTAAAAAATCAATTGATATATGAGCATTCCTTTTATTACAGTCTGAGATTCAACATGAGATGTAGATGTATTAGTTTGGTGCCATTTTCAACTTAGGTAATTTATGTAATTAATTTTATCATAGTCAAATAACATAAAGCAGGAATTTTATATTAAAAAATATATTACTATATATAAAACAGATTATTTCGCATATTCACGTTAAAATTTACAATAAAGCACTATAGTATTTCAATAGAATTAAAAATCGTCCTCCATATTAATACTACGAATCCAGGATAGATCCCAATTTGGCCCATTAAAATCATTTGTAGAACCGTCACTTGTGCTGCTGCTGGTTCCTGGCTGCGGTGAGGAGTTTATTATTTCTACTTTACAATTATCAATTTTATCGTTAATATTACATTCTGCAAGGCTCATGTTTACTTCACTATATTGTACATCAAAATGTTCCGCTAACTGAACGTTACCATCTACAATAAATGTAGGGTATGAATTGAATGTCGAGTCCTGACCACTCTGTACTATTGGCATCATATTTTGTGGTGTTATCGACATAGCAGGAGATGCTACTGGATACTGTTCAACGTACGTGTCCCGGGTGAAAACACCATTGTGTGGATATGGGTCATACATAATGACAGGTGCAGAAGCGTTTTCTGGTATCAGTTCTGTAGTACTGGTTGCTTCCGCCTCTTCAGCCGATTCAGTCTTGTCTTTCTTTTCTTTCATACGTCGATTTTGGAACCAAATCTTTATAGTTCGCTCATTTAAGTTGAGTACTTCCGAAAGTTCAACACGTCGGCTACGATCTAGATAACGTGTTCTTGCATATTCATTTTCCAATTCCATCATTTGTTGACTAGTAAATGCAGTACGGATGCGTTTTGGTTTCTTAACGCCACTGTTAGTGGTTTTAGTTGCACTCCAAGTGGGACGAGAAATCAAACGGTTACGGTGTCCGGAACTAGCCCATGACGTACTGGGCACAGGATAAGACACGTAGACACGAGAGGTAGGTACCATGACCCCAGTGTGGCTGTGCCCGTTATGTGTATTTTGAAATCTGTTGTCATTGCCATTCATCCCGTTTGATGTACTATTATAATTTGGTAGATTGTAATGCATCTGTCCATTGACATTAAAGTTGCTATCAACGCGGTTAGTATTGTTGATACCATTTATATCGGTGATTCCTCTAGCACTGAGTCCATTGTACATATTAGTATGAGTAAGTTTCGGAACACTGTAGATACCACTGGAACCATTGCAGTTTATCTGATTAATCTTATACTGCTGTGTTTCTCCCATCAAAATTTGCTGTAAGGAAAAACAAATATTATTGACTTTTTAATCAACCAAAAATTAATCTAATGAATTTTAAATATTTTTTAGTCTACTTTACATAATTAAATTATAATACATGTGTTAATTACATACATACACTTACCATATCGCTTTGTGGGGTATTACTAGAACTTGAGGTCCACTGGGTATCACTGGTATTATTTGGATAAACCTGAGTTATAGTAGACGTAGAGCTAGACGCAGGCACCGACATTTTCCTTTTTATTTAAATATATTAGAGAACTAGTTCAAATTTCGAAAGCTAAAGTAGTTTTGATTGTTTTGACAAGGAAATAGGACATTATATATACCCCCGCTCCAAAATTCACTAATGACTGCAAAGAAAAGCTTGATGACTGGATAGATAATGAGGTGTTGTTGGTATGTCACCTTTCTGGAGTAAATAATAAAAATCACTAAGTAAATGTTCGAATAATATCAAAATATGAATACTACTGAATAATGAATATTTAACAACGAAGATGTAAATATTGTTTTTTTTTTAAATAAATCTGTCCAAATCTAAGTAAAACTTCTTTAATAAGTTCTGATTATTGATTTAGCAATTTTATTACATTCAAAACAATAAAATAAAAGGTTGTAAGCCAGAGACAGTGTTGTAATTAATTTTGGTTAAATTAAATATTTTATTGAAATAAATTTACCTTTATCAGATACATGTTTTTCGTGTTTACATGTACCTACTTAATTATGCATATATTAATTATACGGACATTGTTTTTATTTTCATGAAATAGCATTAAAGTTTTAGATTTTCCAAGTTATGGATATTGATATACATTCCCAGACATTTTCTTGAAGACTATTACTTTATTAAACGCAGCTAAAACTTTATACCGATTCTAATTACAAATGTAATTGTTAATTAGATACAATAAGCTTACATCTCTTTAAGCATACTTTAATTATATCTACAATTAAGGGTAATAAAAGTGCATGTAGAAATACCGTGCGACGAAGTACACGTTCGTTCGTTCGTTGTTTACTTATTTTCGCATTTTCGGCTAAAATATATACGGAAAATATTTTTTTTATTTAAGCGACCTTTAATTAAGTGGTAGCTTTATTTACTAAACATACTATATAATATACTATTAAGGAATAAAAATAGTGTTTTTTGTTACTTAATAGTATTACATTGTAAATAATTTAAATATAGGTATATTACGTAAAATTATAGAATATTTTGTTATTAATTTCCTTTAAATTATTTAATTAGTTTAGGTATTGAATAAGTATATAATATTATTTTCATCAAAACAGACATACTGACAAGAAACTGTTTTCTCAAATATATATTTCGTATAGGTAGAACGCCATCTAACCATTCATATACTTAATAGGTTGTATCTTTAGAAAAGCTAGTCCAGAGAAAATTCAAATAGGTAGCATATTAATCAAAAAACGGTACTTATGTGCATAAAAACTTATAACAGTAAGAGAAAAATTATAATAGTAACAAATAACACAAAAAATTCTTGTACATACATGCTTTTAGATGAATTCATTTAGAATAAACTACATAGTTCAGTTGGTAAGGTTGCTACAAGAACCGTAGGACTACGTTGTGGGTAACGTATTCTTCAGTAGATGGCGTTACATGAACTGAGTCTGCATCATTGCTAATTTAACTCCTACACTCGAAGTTTTAACTTAAATAAATTTTATAGGTAAATACAGTGTGACAGAAATTAAAAATGCATAATTACATAGATTCTCGTTATATGATACGTAACATTATATGACAGTAACCGTAAAAATGTAAGAAATATTGTCTTACCTTATTAAACACCAAAATGGTTTTAACTAAATACCAATGAGGCCTCCAGACTTAATAATGTATCTAATAAATGGTTGGTATAGATACATAGATGTGATGATATTTGTGATAGTTTTTTTTAGCTAAGGTACGAAAGCCTTTAATTTCAAATTCCATTTAAATTCTATTAGGTATTTTATTTATCCGTAAATATGCATAAAAAAAATAATTTACATGAGATAGATGAGTCGTGGGTACAGATAAAAAAGGTAAAACGTGAAGAAAGTCATTTTCAACAATTTTACTAATTGATTATTGTTTTGTTGAGCTTTAGTATCATGTAAGTAGCCTCATAAACTAAATATAAAGTATCTACACATAAAATATGAAAAATCATTTCCAATTCTCAATATTTCAGTTTTATTTATATTTATGGACATTTTCTACTGAAGCTCGTAACATGCGTATAGTGGATACATAAAATGTACTCCGAAACACATTGAAATCATTGCTAAGGCAACAGTTGACGAATGTGGAATATTTCGCCAAAGTACTTTTACTGTGGCCTATGCTTGAGTTTGCTTATATTGAATAAACGTGAGTTGAATAGTAGAACAGGGTTGTCTCACGCAACATTTATTCGGAAAGATAATGAAAATCTATACATATAAATAAAATTGAAATGCCTGTTTTTAATTTTAAATTAACAGCTTTTCGCTTAATGCATATGAAAGTATACACGGTACTAACAGAAAAAAATCAACTATCGTCTGTCAGTTTGTTCTGGATAATCTCTGAAACAACTGTACTGATTTTGACGGGTCTTTCACTCGCAGATAGCTAATGTTATAAGCAGTAACTTAGGCTAATTTTATTTTAGAAATTTTGTATATTTTAACTAGCGGAACCCGCGGCTTCTCATGCGCTAAATCTAGGGACGAACCCGAGCGAAGCGAGAATGATTCGCTAGTTATACAATAAGGAAGAAGATAAACATACGTAAAGAATTGCTTGGAAGTGTGTACATTGTCCATAAATTTGTAGATGATATAATTTAGGTAATCAGCATACTTAAGATTTAGATTTAATAAATAACGTAATATACCTACTGTTTTCAGACTTTCTATAAATAGGTATGTGTTGAATCACACGTAACTAGAAAAAGCATTGTTTTGCAAGTCGCAAAATTAAGTTCACTCGGTCCAATAAATTAAAAATCCTCTTCCTATTTTTTAAATCAGTTAAAATTAATTGCCCTATAATTGAAATATTACAAATAGAGTAAATAAATCTTTATTCAAATGCTTAGGTACAAATAGGAAGAGCGTGTGATAAAGTGTTAAAAGAAGCTGTCAATCAGCCTTACGGTAAGGGATTATTTTATTTTTGTCAACATCCATTGTCTCATATACCTGATTTTTATTTATTTACTTTCTAAATCACTTTGTTTACACTACTATGCTATTATTGAGTTACAAAATGGATGTTTATCTGAGATTATTTATTTAGAATGATAAAAATATTTTTGTACTTTACTCTCGTTCATTAAATGGACCAATGTAAAAACATTTTTGTTATATTTTAAAATAGGTAAAAACATATTTGTTTATAATAACTTTTATTTTTATTATTTATTATTTTATGTATTTTACGAAATTTTCATTAAAACAAGGTTTTAATAATAACAAGGAAGTAGATCTAATAATACCATTTATTATAATATTTGTCTAAAACCTAAATAATAAATAAAAATATAGCAAACCGAAAGCATTACACAGCCCTACACACCAGCCGGAGATCATCAATCATGCCGAAGACAATCACAACCGGTGGCGCATCTGCCGTGCTGCCATCGACACTCGATCCCGTCACTACCCCAGTAGTGTTGAGCAAATACCATGTAGGGATGAATCGTTAATTATGGTATCGATATCTTCTAACAGGTATAAAATAAACATAAAATTGCAATTTTATATGATCATATGTGTATATTATTTTTATTATTTAGTCAGAAGAAATTTCTTTCTTTTTCTTACTTTTTAATTTAAACTTAATTATTAAAGCCAAATTATATTTTTTTAATTTATTCAACAAGTTACTAGGTACTGACTCAACAACTACGCTCCGGGGTCGGGTTCATTTTAGATTTCCAATAACGGTTAGAGTAGAATTCTTGGTGTTGAAATATTTTTCCGCAGTAAAAAGTATACACACAGACAGGCAAAATTTCTCAAAACTGTAAATTTGACCTCTAGTGATAATATATTTCAATAAGATTTTCAAAAAAATATTTAATATTGCCTATATTCCATTAATTTAATTTAAATTTTTATTATTTATATAAACAGGCTTGGTTTTTCTTGAGTATAAATGATATTTGGTCTTATAAGGACATACATATTATATTACGAAGTTGTCCAATGGCAACAGTACCGGGCAAGAGATTAATCATAATTATAAAATGCGTAATACATTAGTTTTATTTTAAATTATAGTAATTAAGAATTCGTGTAGTCATAGCACGTTCGTTGCATTTCCTTATGAATTATTCGTAAACGATTTTATTAATTACACTATTAAAATTAGTAGGTAATTAAATAATGGTTAATAATTAAAGTGTAACAAATGCAGTTTCAAAATGACCCGTATAGTAAGTAAATTAAAATGTTAAAGAATTGCGCATATTACCCAATTATGAAATTAGTAACTATTGACTTGTAAGTTATTAAATTAAATTATTCCTTCGTCAAAAAACAGCACTGTAGAAAAAAATATATTTCACATAAGCCCTAATGTATCTTAAGCGTAGCATTAGTATTATTAGAGTTTTTTCGTTATAATAAATCGCGCTCAACCCTCTCTTAAGCGCGACTTTTAATCCCGTTCCCGTATTCACCTTGTTATTTCCTCGTAAAAAATTACTTTCCATATTTCACTAGTAGAAAATTGTAATATCGCGGCGTACTGTGCGTCTTAATAATTTTTTTTTGCGCATGAAAATGACATTCTGGCGTCACGTGTGACATTGATGAAAAAATATAAAAGAAATGATGGGATCGACGCGATACGACCCACTCATATCCCGTGTTCCTTGTTTATATACGTTTAGAATAAAGACGCTCGTAGATAGTCAGATGCTGCCACTTGACATATTACTATAGAGCACTTGTATTTTAAGAGTGGGTGGGTATCATAATGTGTCTAAGATAAACTTTATTTCTTTCGAAGTATAAAATGTTCGAAGATTTCCATTTAAAATAATAGTAAAAAAGGATGAATGAATACATTGTGAATTATTGTACATTGTGTTTATATTGTTTATTTTCATACTAAATAGGAAAAAATATATTTTAGATATTGTTTGATCTTGTAATGCCTCGTTCGGATCGGGATCGCGTTTGACAAATGGGCGTCATTATTTGACAGACGCGATCGGAGGCATCACGTCAACATGCTGTCTTTTGTTTTATTAAACACACCCCCACTTGTATCGGTTTTATAAGGAAATTGAATCACATATATTGCAAATTACATAAAATTGTAACTCTTCAATGAATAAATTTTTAATATTAGATATCTTTTATATCATTAGTACGTACATTTTAAACAGGGACTTTGTGCAAAAGTTTAGGTATACATTGACTTAATGGTATTTTTGAAAATTTCATTAAATGTCTATTTTTTCTATCTGTACCTATGAATTGTGTTGTGAAAATAAAATTATTTTGGATTTTTTGTAAAGAATAAATTTTATGGTTTTTAAAAATAAACTTGCTTCATCATCATCAGATGAGATGAGATTTTATTTTACCAATAAGTACTTAGTTTAATTATTTATGTCTTAAAATCATACTTTAGTTTGTCCATTACATTGATTCAATCTTAGTCTTTTCTCAAATATAATACATATTCAATGGAAAATAATAGTTATTTCATAGAGATAGGAACCACATTTTAATAATGTCTAGAACTTATCAACGTAGGGTACAGGTTCTACTATTTAGGTATCTGTTCCCAACATAAGACATTAAAAAAGACTGTGGTAGACCAGCCCATGACGCGCTCGCTTGGATAACCCAGTGATGTGCGTTCGAATCCGCTTCTCGCACCTCTGATATTCTCATGTGCGAATCATTTCTAACATGATTACCACTTCTCTTACGGTAAACGAAAACATCGTAAGGAAACCTGCATATCAGAGAGAACCTAGCAAGTTTTTGAAAGACATGTAAAGTCCGCCAAATTGCACTAGGCCAGCATGGTGGATTGTGGCCTGATCCATAAGATCATTTCAATTGCATCATCAACTTAATGTTTTTTGTCATATGTATTTCCTACCAGATCGATAATACAAATAAACGTGAACTAAAATCAACTTCCTACATATGTTTTATAGTCATGTCAGTTACACATGTAGATTATTTAGAAAATCTCTTTTTTTCCTTTTTAATATTATCTTAAAAAGTTAGCCATAACTTAATAACTTTTTAAGGCAGACTTAGAGGTTTGTTTACATCTATTATAGGTATACTTACACATTTTCCACTAAATTAACATATAAACTGATTATATTTTATTATTAATTAACGGTTCAGTTTTAATAGTAATGATAGTAAAAAACTGTATAAATTATCTAAATATCGATACCATAATTAATTGTACTTATAACCTTAGTCACTTGTAATTAATTAAATTACATAATTACAGTTAATTAGATATATTCGTAATAGTTCATTACATTAAAATAAGTATTCATTAATAAAAATAAGTACCTATTTATATTTTTAAAATGGTTTCTCGTTCAAAAGGAATATCTGAGCATAATAGGTACAATATATGTTTAAAATATTAGCGAACCTCGTTCCTAGGTTCTCCCTGTCAAATTTAAAGTTTGTTTGTAGCCCATAAAATGAAGAATTTTCATACAAACTTGCAAGAGCCCTTAGACTTCCTACATCTGGCCATGTATCAAAATCCGTTCCCGCTAAGAGCTAACTAACTATAAACAAACTATCTACCTCCCTTCTAAATTTCATCTTTATACGCCAAGCGGCTTCCGATATTTCGCGATCAGTGAGTGAGTAAGTATTCGCTTTTAAATATTTAGATTACTATATAATTGAGAGAGCTTATTTTATTTTAGTAGGTATTATATAATGTGAATATTTAAATATCTCATTTCTAAACATTGTCTGTTTGACATGGTGCAAATACTTGAGTAGGTAGGTCTTTAAAGACTTCCGTTCTATGGAGTTTTTATGTGAACCAAATTTTATTATGTTGATTTTGCCATTTAAACACGTTTCGACTGAAATTCTCCATAGATTTATTTTAACTCATTTCACTCCTCAAACAATTGCAAGTATTATAATATATGTACTTACTTAATTCTAGGTCCTATTGATTTTTTTTCTTTATGTGATATAATAACAGTCAAGTAATAAATATGTTAGCCAAGTTATTTACAATAACGTGCCATAAAGTCCAGCGTATAAGTATTCTCGATTTGGTTTAATTTACAATAGTATTATATAAATAAATCTACCAATATAAATCTACCATTATTTATACAAATAAATATTTCATTTAGTGAACTCTCGATAATCGCTTTTTATTATAAGTGTAACGACCCTCACAACTCACGCTCGAACGCTCCAAACTCTCAACAGCCGTACATCGTAATAGCTGCTCCTTACAGTTCCTTTATCGATGATTAGTATCCTTGTAAACCGCCAAGCGAGGAGAGCCTGTGATAAATAGTCAAAGGCTGGCGATAGGCCAACCTCGCGGAATAATCAAATTTTGTTCTCTACGTTTCCTTCAAGAATTTCAAGCCACTGCCGTGTCTTTTATGGATTTTATTCCCCCTAACAAGATGGTCGGGGTTTCGTTGCGGTTGCTTGAATTAAATTGTCGTTGATAAAGTCCTCGCGCGCTCTGTTATTTCCTGTTGAAGCTAACAATAGATAATAAATGGGAAAAGGGTACGAAAATATTAAAAATCATACTTTACTACTAAAAATTATTCTACATTAATTTAATAATACTATGTTCAGTCAGAAAGCTAAAATCGTTAATATTAAGGTCGTTAGATAGATATGTTAACGACGACGTGTTCATTTAGACAGAACTTCACTGCTCATGTATGGCTAACAATCTTTATAAATAAACCGAACCCATTGCCTATTCATGACCGGGCAGAATTTACCCCTCTCCCCGCTGTCAGCTCACCCCCGTATCAAACAAGCCCCTTCATGTCAAATACTCCGCGCCCCGCGTCTGTCAAACTCTTCGCCAGCGTTTGACAGGGATCCTCCCTAGCCCGCGGGGCGGTGGAGTGCCACCTTGCGCTATACATTGCTAACCAAAATACAACTCTATTTAAATAAAACTACAGTATAAAATCGTACTTTGTTATCCTGTACACCCCCGCCGGTCGCGCTGCTGTCACGAGTCTAGGTGCAGGCGCCACGTCGAATGATGGATGACGTCAGGGAAGGTCGGCAGCATCACGCGTCATTCATGTGTACACAGGCGTATGGAATACGTTTTTCGTGTGACGATATAATATCGGTGATATGCAAATTCGTGCACAAGCCCGACAGTTCCCGTCGAACTACTCGTAGACAATTATTACTGATCGCACTTGTTTTAATTGAAGGCTGAAATGATACAAAATAAAAATTCGGAAAATGGTTTTAATAATGCCCAAATTTAACATAAAACTTATACGTTCAGATTTGGTTGGTACTAAAACATAAGAGAAAAGGGAATATTAAATTCGCTATGCGTTATTCTAACATGCGCTGTTAGGCGAAACGACTTGTTCGCCTAATGTATACTTTATGAAAATTAAATATTTCACTCAAAGCGGCTCTGAGATGTTTCGCAGAGCGGGGATTACAACAAATTTGCATTATTTAATGGATACTGTGCGTGAGGATTTGTCACGAACTTCACTGGTTTAGTTCGCGCTGCCATTTTGTTCACTGATTTTGATTGATTGTTTATTCAAAGTTTGTGCTGGATTCAAGCATTTAAAATTGGAACGAGAAGTATTTGGGTAGATTAAACGAATATTCTATACTTTAAACTCCTTAATATCTAGTTAATATATACTTTGGGAAACTGCTTAAGTACGGTAGTAAAAGATATGTTAGTTCAAGTACTTCGGTAAGAGCAAGCAAGTTTTTGAACACAATTGTTTGGCGTTCTTTATTTCCCTTCTTTATTTTTCATGAATAAAACAACAGATTTCTACTTCCGCCGAGTAACTTCTCCCTCCCACCTTCGATTTATTCGTCGGATAAAGAAAACTTCCTTTAAAAATGTAAGAAAAGTTTCCTTTAATATTTTCCGTCTGTTAGCTATCTCGCGGTTTGCCGTTCATATTATGCGCATTTAAAATTATTGTTTTTATTTTTGTTTTGCGTATTTTCACAATTGACCTACTTTCGTTAAAGGGTTAAAATTAAGTTTTGAAGATACATTGAGTTGATGTAAATATCGTTTATGGACTGCATAAATTATAATTTTAAAATTTAAAACTATAATGAAGGATTAACTAAAGAACAAAATTAATCAATAAATTTATTTATATACAGATATGTCACGTAATTTTATTCCATAAAATCTTAATATCCTGGTGAAATGTGAAAATAATTTCGCAATTTCTTAAATTGTACAACGTTTATAAATAAAGTATCACACACAATTTTATTATTTACTCTTCTTCACGGTAGAACCACGTCTGAATAGAAAACAGTTCTAGGGAATATTATATATTATCCTTGAATCATGGCTTTAGCCACGCTTTGCAATATTCTCCGTCATGCTGCGGGAACGTATAGTCAGGCCTCATTTGTAATTCTAATGTCTGTATGATAATAGCAACTCTAATATGGAGAAAATAACCCGATATTTTTAAAGATTTTTTAGAAAAAGTTAGGAATTAGCAATAAAAGTATCATATTCAATATAATGTTTGTATAATTTCACTAATAGGTACGAGATCTACAGTGACTTATCATCGTTAAGTAAAAATGCATAGGTATTTACAATGCCTATATATTAACAATTTTTCTATAAAATTTTACAAACAAAAGTCAACTACTACATTACCTATACCTCTTATGAATATACAAGTATGTAAGTACCTTTTTCGGGTTTCCATCACTAAAATATCGATTTAAGAATTTAGTTTTTGCATAATTAGTTTTTATAATACTTAGACAAGAATCGAAAATCGCAATGCACTTACATCGCTTTGATACAATCGGTGATCTATCAAGCTGCTTAGTGACACTTGTTAGATAGGGGAGCAATTTAAATTTTAAATCCTTACTATCCTCGCAACATCCCTTTATCCTTTCATAGTGGTTATTATTAAATATATAAATTTATACTTGTTCAAATTTAAAATTAACTACAGATTGCATAAATTCAATTTGTATAAATTTTAATTTTCTTTTATATCTTTTGATGAGAAAACAATAATAATTTCGTAAGAATAAAAAGGTACGCTTCCTCACTTCGTTCGGGCGCGACTTTCAACTTTTGACATGGAGTATCTAGACTCCATGTCAAATTTAAAGTTTGTGGCACAAAAATCTGTCCCCTAATGAAAAAAATAAAATATCTAAAATAAAAGCAGCCTAAGTTACTCCTTATAACTCTAGCTATCTGCGAGTGAAAGTTCCGTCAAAATCAGTCCAGCCGTTTCAGAGATTAGCCGGAACAAACAGTTAGACAGAAAGACAAAAAATTTAAAAATTGATTTTTTTTTTGTAGTAGGTACCTACCTTATCTATAGACTCTCATATGCGTTTAGTGAAATACTGTTAATTTGAAATTACAAACAAACACTTCAATTTTGTTTGTAACACCAGTAATAGCTACTCTGCATAGTTTTTGAAATTACCATATACATAAAGGTTTTAATTTTATTATACAACATAATGATTTATCTAATATCAAGATTTTTAAAGAAATAATCTAATAAATCTACACTAAACATATTTGAAAATATAACTGCTGCCGTTTTTCGTTGGAAAATATTTCATAAATATTCATGTGGTATTAGCATAGGGAGGTAGGTCCCGTCCCGATGTGTCTCATTATTTTGCCATTTACTGCAAAAACCACGCAGTACTGCAGTCTTGATTTAAAATTGTTTACACGTATGCTGAGAAAAAATATGGAGTAAAATGAATTTCGTACACGTTCTTAGTAGCTATCATAAGCCATTTAGGCTCATAATAGGGGAAGTAAAACGAGGTAGAAAAATATAGTCTCATTATAATTTTTCCCCTAACTTTATGTGTTTTATTTCTTGTAGATATAAATATTATATACAATAAACAGAACATCAACATTATCAAAGACAATGCCAGCCCAGTGGTAACGCGCTCTCTTGGGAAACCGAGTGAATCGGGTTCAATCCGAACCATTTATAAAGTGATTACCACTTATCTTACGGTGAAGGCAAATATCACGACGAAACCGAGCTTTCGAAAGTGGGGACATATGGATTTCGCCAAACCTCGGCCAGCGTGGTGGACAATGGTCTAGTATTGAAGGGAGGCCCATGCCCAGCTGTGGGACGTTGAAATGGCTGAATACATAAACATTAATAATATTCATGCAATATTTATTTATTAGTATATTTTGTTTTATATTACTTATCACATAAATATATTGTCTGTCGACCATTGGTCTGTTATTTTAAAACGATCTTAGTAGTTAACCAAATTAATAAAAGGATTCTTTATACAAGAGAAAGGGTAAAAAGAATTATAATCCTTTCTTTTAAAATGCAATGAGGTGGTTCTTAAAAAGGTTTGTGGGAAATCTAAAACGGCTGCCCCGGCAATTAGTGATCCGAGGAAAATTAAAACAATGAGAATAGGGTACGACCACGCGACGAATTACAGATTACGAGAGGGAAAAAACTAAAATTATAGCCTCCCTATTAAATTTTCCTCCATTTACTCGAATGCAGATTAGAAATTCCCGAATAAAAATAAAGATTTTCTATTTATTAACCGACTTCAAAAAAGGAGGAGGTTATATGTTCCGTTGTTTGTATATTTTTTTTATAGATGTTCATTATAATACATTTCTTAATTTCTTTTCTTTAGAAGTAGCGTACGAATTACGTACATTTTAGGTAAAACCTACTAATCTATTGGGGTTATTTTGCCAAATAACAAAGACGCTTTCTTTACTTAATTTTGTTTCATAGCTTAAATTACTTAATTTCAAAGTTCGTTGTTATGAAATGACCAGAGAATGATGAAAATGCAGGACCAATGTATTTAAGTAATTTCTGGAACAAAAGGATACCACTTTAACGCCACAAACATCCCTACATCGAACTATTACAATTCTTTACTGAAAAATACTTTTTAAGGCAAACGTAATCTTCTAATATTGTTTGACAATAAACGAATTAAATACGTAGGGACACATATTATTCCTTCTATATTCCATATATTTGCCAGAAATCAATTCTTTACATAACAAAAAAGTAATTTATTGGTTTTATCAGCTGCCTACATTCCAGGTTCAGATCAAAAAGAATTATTTCTGTATATTTTCAAACAAAATAATAATCAACTAGTATCTAATTCTTATTACAAGTTATTCATTATTACTTATTTGAAAATTAAATAACATTATGCATCTACAAAATACAAATTTTATTACACATTAACAAAACATGTTATCTTCAGAAACTCGTATATTTTCCACTATACTATATTAGAAGCGAGCAAGTAGAAAGTTCATGTGTTTACAGCTTCATACATTTATAGCGAGGTGTCGACTTTACGAGTGATAACGCTACGACTTCCGCTTCCCAGTCTCGTCTAACCCAGATACACCTCAGGACATATACTTTTAACTTGATAACACAGTACTAATTTGAAAAAATCAAAATGAAAATTCTGTACTTAAAAGTAATACAAAATTACCTATTTAAGTGTGCTAGTACCTATATTAATAATTTAATAACGAATAATGTAGCATTACGTAAATCTCAGTGAGTTTAAATGTTATAGTTATTAAAACCATACTAAAAAAAGGAATATGTATTTTGTTTGTATTTTATTCTTTATTTCTTCTCAAAGATATAATATATTTCCCCTTCAAATATTGACCTACACATCTGACATCAACTTTATGAAAGTCTAAAGGGAAACTCTTTAGAGATGTATTAATATTAATAGTAATCTAGAAAAATAATATCAATTATACATAACTAAAATACAATACTGTACACCATTACTTCCCCATGGCGTATGTACGTGTCGATAGGTAATTTTTAACGAAAGAAAAACATATTAATTAGAAAATTGGCAATAATTATAGTATCAAATAAATATTAACAAATAAGCATAAATAAGTTTCTAAGTATATTATATATCCGCTACAAATTATTCGTAATAGTGTTATACATAGAAGGTACAATTCTCGCAGTATTTTACTCATATATTTGACAATGTGAATATATTTATAATTTATTCTTGAGTATTTCCGGAGTACTTTAATATATTTCGCAAGTTCATTTTTCATCGTCAAATCATTGTCTTGGAGCTCGGTGAGGACGTCTAGTGACGTCGTCATCACGTCTCCGTTACATCGAGCTTAACATCGCTTTATACAAGGTGGTAAATTATGTTTTGTAAACTCAGGATTACTTGTATAAAAATATTATAATATTATAGAATATTATACGAATATTTTTCAAAACTGTCTGTCAATATGCTTTAGTGACTGGGCAGCATAAATGAAATTCGATTTTAGAGTAGGCTACAACGCCACCTATCGAGTCTTCTTAGAAAGGAACAAATTATTATTTTTTCGGGAAATATGTTACATAGAATATTTTTAGTATTAATAAATATATAATAGTATCGGTTACAAAAATGAAGTAGATTGAATTTTAGTAGCCTTAGCAGCCTTAGTAGGCTGATGCGTTTTTGGGTAACGCCATCTGTTTCGTATAGTTATAAACTTCTTAATTAAATGTTAATAAAAAATTAAATATTATTTTTAAACTTGTTATTATTGGACAGGACATTTGTATAACAAATCTGCATCTAAATTCGAAATGGTTACGCATGATTGATTAATTTATAAACAAACATATCCAAAAATTTTATCTAAGGTTCGAATCGTATTTAAATATCTCTAATCTATAGATATTACTTGCATGCTAAGCTATATGAAATTAAGCAATTTTATATTCCGGCGATTTGAAATAATTTTAGTATAGTTTCCATGGCTGAAAACACATTACAAACAAGAGTGGTTACGCCATTGTAATAAAGACATCGAAATAATTGTTTTAATGACACATTATTGCATAAACGGTCATGATATCTTCTTTTATTTAAAATACCATTAGTCGGCCGCCAGTTGCCCGATTGTTATTTGAGATTTTTATCATAAAAGTACTGTATCATTGTGAGATAATAAAAGCGAATGACAACGTATTATTCGCGGTTATTCATTTCCCAAAGGCCTGTTCGATTCAGGCAATCTCAGCGGGACACCAGAATTTTCACGAAAAGGATCCAACCACAATTGGATTTTTGCTTAGGAAACCGGAATAATACAACCGGGTATCGTACTGAAATCTCTGATTTGAATCGTTTTAGAGAGGCTTTCACGTGAATGCGAACCGGCCACGAAGGTATTTTCGCCGATCTGTCGAGTCACGGTGTGAAGCGCGGGTGCGAACTAGGCTATGCGAATGGGGTGTCGAAATTATATTACAGCGGTATCTAGCTTTTACTGCGCATTTTTTGCTTTATTATTTTCGAATAATATTGTAACACATATTGTAAAAGATAATTAATCATTTTGCAACCCACGAGTAACTTTCTCAACAAAAAGCTGCTAAAAATATTCTTAATAACAATGATATGAGTATAACACTATCAAGATAATGTATAAAAATTCAGACAAAAACTACGTTTGCTTTTCATGTTCAAGAAGCGGCTTTTGAGCAGATATGTGCTCATTAGGTTTATCTGTTTGGCGACGCGACGCACGAAAGCGCTCAACTGGGATAACACGGCTTTGTGATTGCTCGTTGCTGCTTCTAAACGTCGTCGCATCGCTTTAAAAGGATACATTCTTAATGTTTCTGCAGAATAACAACTGATGTATGTATAAATAATTTTGAAGATTAATATTTGAATAAAAACAGCTACTTAAAATAATCTACAATGAAATAATATTGTGGTACCTCAGGCAGTGGAAGCAGTGGTTGCTTAGGAAACAGAGTGAAGCAGGTTAAAATCTAGGGTCTCGTACGTCTAATATATTCAAGTGCAAATCATTTCTAATTCTAACATGATAGTAATGGGAAGTTAAGAAAGGCACTATACACAGACACAATAACATTCTAAATTCTTATTGGATATTTTCGTCCAGTTTGAAATTGTTAGTTAGTATGAAGTGAACACAGTAGTAAATAAAATACTTTATACGACAAAAAAGGTACTAAGGTTTTGGTAGCCAAAGAACCATCCAGTTTTATTCCTAAATCTAGATTATTCTCTATTATTTCCTAGGCTTAGATAGTAATGGCTATGTGCTACATGTACAAATTTTTATCTAAGCCAAAATCTGTGCCTTAGTAAGTAGTTGTAGTTACAGTTACACTGTTACCCAATAGATAGATCCTTAGCAATCTAGTATTCAAAATGTCAACATTCATTTCTTGATTTAGACAGCATTTTAAACATTCACATAAATAAGTTTCTGGGATTCTGTGGTAAAAACCTAATATAAAAATAACTAATCCTCACCTATGCGGATGACTAGTTGCTTAAAATCCTATAAGAATACAGACATCAGCTTATTAAATTCATAGATAAGCTATGAACAAAAAATCCTGTATGTATTACTCATTGAGTAATAAATAAATATCCGTGTGAGTAGAACGCTAGTAGGAAATTCCACCTTCGGTCGTTTAAGTTTTATGTATACTAATGTTGAGCGGCGCTACAAAGGCCAAGCATGACCTTAGAGGCGTGAGAACGCAGTACCGCCCGTGTTACCTATACCCCCCGCGAACCTCCTCTCTGCCCTCCTCCTAGCCGCATAGCATTCTGCGGCTCACGAACAATACAAAACTTATAGAAAATTGGAGTGGATGGCCAAACCAAAAGTATGAAGAAAAACCATTGTGAACGGAGCCTTAAATATCCAATACAAATGACTTTTTCTTATTTTTATGATTATGTAATAGCATAAATATTAATACAGATTTCATATAGTATTTAAAAAATATTCGTTAGTTTTATAACCTCGAAGATCTAGGCAGAGCTATAAAACTTAGCCAACGCTGTTTGTATTATCCGCTTGTAGGTGCACTCTACTTACAGTACCTAACTTAAAAGTTAAAAATCTTTAAAATTCAATACAGTAGATGCTTATTGAAAAGAACACGGAATTGACAAATAATCTGTGGAAAAGAAGTTATATAACACATACTTAGGCATTTATCTTAAAAAATATTATAAAAACATAAAAGCCTTCGTACAAGAGGAACATATTTACTCGTTTTGTTTACTCTATCATTAAAACGATATTAAGTACATAAATGAAGATTTTTTTTCATTTCTTTGACAAACTTTTTTAACATTTCTTAAATGCTTTTGTGTAAAATTATTACTTTAAATAGAGATACTTTTAATAAATATAGCGAGAAGCATTTATACAGGACTCTCTTATAACTGTTGGCTTCTACTACTTATTGGCTTCCATCTTAAACGATGTCCGCAACTAAGCCCTGAATCATAATCAGCCTTTTTTAACGTCCCACTGTTGGGCACGGGTCTCCCTCAGTACGAAGGGGATCAGGCCATAGTCCACCGCGCTGGTCTAGTGCGTGTTGGCGGACTTCACATGTCTTTCGAAAACTTGCTAGGTTTTCTCAGACATGCAGGTTTCCTCACGATGTTTTCCTTCACCGTAAGACAAGTGGTAATCATGATAGAAAATGATTCGCACATGATATCAGAGGTGCGAGACCCGGATTTGAACCCGCATCAGTCGGTTATACAAGCGAGCGCGTTACCGCTGGGCTACCACTACCTATAAGCCCGAAATATTTTATTTATAAATTTCAGATTACTACCCATTAAATATTTTCAAAACGTTTAATTCTATTACTTCACCCGACCTCATTAAGAGAGGGTTAATGCTCGCTCTGGACGCGTATTGATGACGACTATACGTCATCGCCCTTCGCCCGAATGAATGCCGACATCTAATACAATAAAAGCACGACCCAAGGACAGGTAACGTCATGTCATATCATCATATTTATATTTTAAACTAATTTTAAGGTTTAATGTTGAAATATAACTCAAAAGTTCAGGAATACATAAAACAAGATTCTTATGAATCTACAGTAATTTTATTTCTAAAACCTAATAGGTTTTAGTAAAAAAATACAAAAAATCTCGGAAATAAGTTTCTCATATTTTGAATGATATAATTTTAAGGAAATTATAAAGTTTTATAATTTCATTACTTTTGGTAGTGTTAACAACATATTTCTAATTCTAATCCATAAATATCAAGTAGGCAGATTTGATTAGATAGGGAGATTTGACTCGGCCCAGCTTTTTATGGTTACGTACTCATTCACTTCTCTATTTTTATCTTTACAGTACTGTACATATTATGTCTTTCTTATTTGTAAACTCCGAATCAAAGAATTATATTATTAAACAAATAACCTTCCTGAAACTAACTTCCCGCTTTACCGTTTCAATTTAAGAATAATGACTAAATCCACGACTAAGGCAAGACGAAAAAGCTATTTTTTATATAAAAAAATCAATAAGCATATACATTTACAATAAATTTACTTAAGACATTGTCTCAACGTTTTTAGTACAGGTACCTGTAATAAAAAAATATTTGTAATTTGCATTAAGTATATATCTACCTATATAAAATAAATTTCATAATAATTAAGAACCGTATAAGAATGTTAAATACCGCCTAGCATAACCAATATAATCATAAAGCCATCACAGTCTTATAAGATTTTTGATTCATAAAATAATGAGGTGTGAAGGACCCCAAAACTTTTACCACGCTTTATTAACCGAGTTAGTCGCGCTCGCTAGATAAATGTGTTGCCTGACAGTTCATGTTTTCATTTTATTATATTCCATTTAATTCGTGTTTTTATTACCTGCGCTTTGGACGTGTCAATATTTTGTCACGAACGTACTCGTACCACGGGACGTGTACAAATGCTGTCATTAATTTGTTTCTAACGAAATTAACTAGCCGGTCCCTTTAATATGTTTAACTCAATCCATATTCAAATTTTACACATTACTTCTAAGCAGTATGTAATACTGGAAATAAATATTTTTATGTCTGATAGTGTTTATTAACATGATAATAATTTGAACTGTTTTTTTTTTAAATAGTGTTTTTTGTAAAGAAAGGCGAAATAGAAAGGTGACTCACTCATCACGAAATATCGAAAACAGCTTGATGTAAGTATAAAGATGAAGGGAGGTAGTTTTTTGTTAGGTCTAAGGGCTCTCGCAAGTTTGTATGAAAGTTCTTCATTTTTTGTACTAAAAACTTTAAATTTTACAGGGAATTTGAAATAAGAGAAAACAAAATATCAAAGATATAAAAAATGTATGGCCATATAAAATTGACTTTACATCATAGGTACTAACTCTATCTTTTAAACTTTTTATGCTATTTCCATTTTAATCAAAAAGTTAACGACATATTTATTATATTATGGCATTGCTTCTTTAGCAATAACAACCTAATAAAATATATTTTCTTAATATAATGTTACTGAGTCCTGATAACTGGTTCCGACCTCGAGGCTACTTTGTAATCGGCCTAAGAAGTACACTCAGCAGAGTGACCTTCTTATTTAAACGTATATAAAGGCTAAATTTGCATAATATTATTTTATATACTAGAACTCTCACATAGTACGCATGAAAGGCGAGCAACGAACAATATTTTAATTGTAAACGCACACCACGCCCACTAGTCACGCGAGATCGCGTTTGGAAATACCACCGAATTTACTCAGCGTTAAACACAAGAAGACACGATAAATAAGTTTCTTACATGAAACATGTGTATATTTCAAATAAACAATTTTAAAAATATAAGGCAGGCAACTTTAATAGACCTTAAACGATGATAATAACAATATTTTACTTTTTTTGTAAAAAACAATAAACTAGTTATCGATATATATCGGCTTACGGAATCGATAGCGGATATCGGATAGCCTATTGGATTTCCATCGTCCAATCACAAGCAATACATTCGATCGATTGCATTTAGGATCGTTGCACCTGCTATAAATTATTCCGTTAAGAACTATAATTTCTTTGTGGCCAATAGGAAAAAGATTATTAAGATTCATGATAAAACTGGTCGTAAAAAACCAGCGCATACGCATGCAGGCGGTGGGGGCGGACCAAATGTTCACCGCAGTTTTGGTTTCTAATATTATGTTCTTCTTATATTTTTTTAATGTAATTTTGTTTCTTTATTATTTTTTTAAATTATTATACTCTGTTGTTATTTGTTATAATTTTTCGTATTATGAATAATTGTAAAAATAGCTTAAGCTTTAGCTTTTATTTTTGTAAATACTTATAAATTTATTATAAACTTATTATTTTTGTATATACTATTATAAAGATGAAGAGTTTGTTTGTTTGATTGAACGCACTAATCTCAGGAGCTACTGGTCCGAATTGAAAAATTCTTTTTGTGTGGGATAGTACGTTTATCGAGGAAGGCTATAGCCTATATAACATATCGATACGACTAATAGGAGCGGAGCATCAATGAAAAATGTTGCAAAAACGGGAGAAAAATTGATTTTCAGCCTTCAGAACACGAGCGGAGCCGTGGAAAAGGCTAGTCTGCAATATATACTACATCCAACTCTAAAAAGCATTCTTTAAATAAATTACTAAGAGAAAACAGGATCTATAAATAATTTTCTAATTAGATCGATAACCGGTCATAACATAACCACTATAGCTGCAAGGATCTAGCTTCTAGTAAAGACTGATGGTAGAAAATTATAGATAATTGACCGATTACAGGCTCGCCCGAAGGTAGTACGGGCGTTCAGACGTAATGTACTGATTATAAATGGAAACATGTAATCGCATCGTTTTCGATGCAGGATTCAGCGATGCTTATTATATTAAGTGGGGACCGAACAGAGAATCGGTGACGGCGTAATCGTTGATAATCACAGTGCGAGCTCCATGTATGGTGGAAGTCGATTTTGAGTTATTTAATCGTGCGTTATTAACTTCTTCGTATTGTTTTTGTTACCTGAATTATACGCCAATGGGTTGTCTCGATTATTTTATTTATTTTTTATTTCTAAATAAATAAAGCTGAAGATAGCATATTATGTAGGTATTTCTGTTCATTCCGTAAGAAAATATGAAGACCTAATAAAATATACAATACAAATCGATCATCGTAAAATAATATAAAAATAATTATAGTACCTGCCATGTATAATAATAAATTTTTTTATTAAGTATATAAGTGCTAAGTGCAATTTTTTACGAAATATTTAAATAATTATAATTTTCGAAGTGTCTATTCATCCGATAAGCGGACGAATAAATTAAATATTATTCGTCCGACAATTGGTGTTTGATATATGGCGACTGAGACTTTTATGCTTCTTAAATGGCTCAAAGAGAAATCAATTTGTGTTTTAAGTTTTAACATACTCGTGAATGCAACTGCGGACATTTCTATAGTACTTTTTACAAAATACCATTTTATTGTACATTGTTTTGATGTAGTTACATACTCTCAGTGACTGTTAGTAACGTAAATTTTATAGGACGACTCTATAGAGCCAGCTCTTTTACATATAAAAACTCTTGGACTTAAAAGTGGGTGGGATCTTAATAATAAATTATCAGCTCGGTAGGTTAAGGTTATTTTTTTTTATTTTGGCATAGGTATATCCTGCACATAAAAATCGCTTATTTTATATTAGAAATCAAAAAAGTGATAGATATTCGTACAAACCGACAATAGTCGGACGAATAATAAATTTTTTATTAATACGATTATCGGATGACTAGCAACAGCCTTTAAAATAATTTAGTCGTCCAACAATTGTTGGACGACTAAATTATTGTACTCGTCCAACTAGCAGACGACTAGCATCAGCCTATAATTTTACTCCGTTTTTTAACGTATTCATTACTTGTACTACATGCCCGCAGCCTGCACATGCTTAGGTATTGTCCATAAAAAATGACAACAAAAAGGTACGCAGAAATAAATTTAGTATCATTTTAATAAATCATATTAATATAAAAACTAGCGACTCGCCCTCACTCTATTTGGGTTCGTCCATACTTACGATTCAATGGTTAGTGTAAATTTCTCAGAGATGGATATACCCACGGAATTGACAAATAACACATTCACCTGCTCTGTGGATATACCTATGATATCAAATCAAATAACATATCAAATAACAGACAGACAGGACAGACAGAAACAAAAATACTAATAATTATAGATTAGGTCTTCATATCCATAATAATAACATTTACATTTTCCAAAGAATATCATATTTGACATAGCCAGAATTTTATTATGCGAGTAGGTATGTATAGCAACTTTAACATATTAGGTTTATACCTACTATTCTTCTACTTTTCTTTCGCAAAATAAAGAATGACGAAGGTACTTGTACAAAAAAGATTGTCTAATAAAGTAAGTTGATAACGTAAGGGTCATCCCTTTATTTCTGCAACAATCGCTTGGAAATTGATATTGATGCGGAAAGGGCAGGTTTTCCATAAAAATAGGGTTTATTTGAATAAAGGATGACCGGGCCGTGTGGGACCTGACATGTGATAGCTAGTTTATTTTATAAGATTGGAGTACCATGTATTTAGATGTGGCAAGAAAACAAATTAATTATTATATACTGTAGAGGTCATATTTTGTTTTACTTATACTTTTGATTATATTTATAGACTTGTTTTTTTATAGTAACTTTACTTGCATGCTCATGCAGAATGTTTACTTATCTACTACAGAAATATTATTTTCTTAATTACACCATACTGTTTATGGTATACTTGTTTAATGTTTTACAGAGGTTAAATAAGTATCGAAAATACTAAAACTAGTCATTATAATAAAAGAAATTTAATCCCTTTAGAAGAAATGGCAGATAATTCCGAATACGTATAGATATGAAAGAATGTACGTACCTCACTAATGAATTAAGGACAAAGGGACATATTCCCAAATGGACAAAAATGACCAAATATAAAAATATTGACGTCACCGGGAGATATATTGAGGAATAATAGGTGTGACATTAGCGTCGTCGTTGACCCCCCGGGAATCAAACTGGGGACTCACACATGGCGTGGTGTCCGCAGAATTAGTTTTACCCCATTTCACGGAAGTTCGTTATGCCCTACGCTCTATTAGGCCGCCGGTAGAATAAAAACAACATTCTATTTAGTTCTAGGTGAATTAAAACTAAAAATATTATCTTAATATTTAATTTAATTTATTCATTATAAATAGAATAAGGAAAGAATGATTTTATTGAATACTAATTTTCACACGCAGCTCTACTAACACAAACTTTCATAGTAGAGTTCGTTTCAACGAATAGTACCTTTGGCGTTATGTTGTCAGCGATGTTTTCCAGTTTTGCCACATTACCTATAAGGCTATAACCTACCTCAAAGTAACACCCCTACTTTATTTTAAGTATGTTTTAGTTAGATTCTTATATATTTACAAATTATTCAATTATTGTTTTCTAATTTTACGCGAATTTCGCTCATTATAAAGAAATAACTTTTACAATGACTGACAGACAGAGGAGCCAACATAACGCATAGGTACTATTCGTTGTAACGAACTTTAGTAATCACATTAGGTATACTTTTACAATTCCATTATATGTACAATCGATTTAAGACATGATTTGTGAGTTCTGAAAGAAAATAATATTTTTAAAATTGTTTTTAACAAAAGGTTACCTAATTTAAATATTTATAAAGGAGTATTTACTAACTTATATAATTTTTTTTACTTACCTATAATATAAAATTCTGTGAAATCTATTTAAATATTCTTTTTATTAAGAAAAAACCTTTTCAAAATACATCGTGATTAAGCTTTTATTTGATAAAGTTATATAGAAATATGTTATACAATTATTCACAAAAAAGGAATATTAGATTAGATATTTATAATTCATATGAATTAATGGAGTTTTGTACTAGTAAAGCATGTTTGCGTGCCGAGCGTGCTATCGATAAATAAACAAAAAATATATTTACAGAAGTGATGGTCGCTAATCACTTAATTTCAATCTGTTCTACTGTCACAATAATATTCGAAGCATTATGCATAATGTAGTGAGGCAAAAATAGCAAAACGGAGCCATTCTTTCAGTGTTCTGTAGGTAGAACTACTCTTTATGTTTGTGTTTGACGACGGTTAGCTACTTTGCACAGTACCGGTTTTGAAGAAATTAAAAATACTATTCAAATGGTAGCTATAGGTTATTAAAAGTAGAGATAGAATGACAAATAGTGTAAGCTCAACTAAGCTTTTACTTTGAAGTTCTTATAGTAGAGGAGACCGTGGAAGATCGACCTTCACCGATCTGATAACCAGATGAGACATATTTTTTATCGAATATAATTTATAAACAAATATGCCTATAATTACTTGCCTATCTGAAAGTGCTCATGGCTATTTTTAGCTGGGCAACAGTGCTTTAAGTGTGATTTTTTGCAGGCAAGTCTATATGACTGATTTTGTAATAAAATAATCTAAAATTTGATATAACTTTCGATAAGTTAGCAAAACAATTGAGTCACCTATATTGACTTACCTGTTTACATCGGCTTTGGTAGCTATACACAAAAATGAGTAGGCAAGCCTACTGAGGCATATTCTGTGTGTTAAAAACTAACAGTGAAATAAAATTCATTTGGTTATCAAAAGAATGAAAGTGATGAAAAAAAACTCGATTAAAGTTAATTTAATTAAAAATAGCCATGAGCACTTTCAGATAGGCAAGTCATTATAGGCATATTTGTTTATAAATTATATTTAATAAAAAATATGTCTCATCTGGTTATCAGGTCGGTGAAGGTCGATCTTCCACCGGCTCTTAGACCATTACTTTTTATATAGTTTCATCAAAGTTTCATAGCTGCGCCAGTGCTGTCAGGTGTTTGATATTGATTATTATTACCTAACATAGTCAAACTGTGACAGCTGTAAAGTAGTAAGTATGTCAACCGAACGTTTTCTAAAAAATACTTGATTTGTATGGTACTTTTTTGTTATTCGTGTACAATTTAAATTTTACTATACTTAAATCTTATCTGTCTTCGCTTAATCTATATAAGAAAAAATACATATATACATATGCAACATATTTACTCGTCACAAGCAACCTTATAAAAAGTGTAATGAAATAAAACAGAAAAAATATTCTTAACAATATATCCCATTATTTATCATCTTCAATAATTCACTAATAGTAAGTGTATATTATTACTTAGAATATAAAGTCATTATAAGTACAATAATGATCCAATTAAATAAATAAAGCACTTAGAAGTGTCTGAAACATAAGTTTGGATTTCTTGCCCATACTACCTAATCAAAATAATTTTACCGAGTTAGTTCTGTGCATGGCAAAGAGTAATAATAAAGCCATCGAAGAAGCAATTTATCAATTCTTATTTTTTAGAAATTGTACAGGTATTATGCGTACATTTTCCTCGTATAATATTATACTTACGTATAAAATTACGCAGAAAATATCAAATTTATACTAATTTTAGACTTCCTTAACTCAAAACTCGTTACATACAAAGTTGATAAGATTCTTCATACCACTTATGCAAAATAGAACAAAGTGTGCCCCTTATATTATTACATCATTCAAATACCATCAAATCAAAGGAAACTAAATTTGAACTTAATTTTCAAGGCTTCAGGAATTCGATTTCAGTAACACGCTCTAAACGTAAAGAATTGACATGTACACCGCAGTTCAATTAAGCTAATGGGAAGGGCTACAATGGATTAAATTAATTAGTAAGAAATTTCGTTTTACTTTGGTACACCTCTATTTGCAACATTGCTTACGATCTTTTAGTTTCCACAAAGCTACTAAGTTTTTTTAATCATCGTAATGGACTAAATGTTTTATTTCATTTTATTTTATAATGTAAAGTTTATTTCTGAACAAGTTATAAAATTGTATTAATGTAAAAGCTTTCACTATTTTTAGGAATTACTATTCCCGAAATTACCTACTGCTTTTAAGTAAGAATAAAATATAAGTATATTTTATGTTGGAATAAATTTGAAGCAGAGTGTGGTAAACGTAAAACGTACAGCAAATGCATCTAAACGCCCGTAACACCTAATTAACGATATTAAAATACATCCGCGACCGCAGAGTCGGCGTCGCAAACAACATTCGCACGTCGTAAGCCATAAAACGCAAGCGCTACCCTCCTTATTTATACGAACGAGGATTTTAAATTAACTGCGTAAAGCATCCCTAGGACACTGCCCCGTACAGACCATGAGATGTGGTATGTTCCACTTTTACCTTACTTAAGGAAATTACTTATTTTTATTAGTACCGAAATATGTGGTTTTTCCAATTATCATGTTTGAATTTCTTTAAAACAATATTGTAATTCGATTCTTACGAAGAAAAAACTTTCTTTTGGAAGTGTTACTTAATGTACATATTTGGTTAGTGCTTCATGTACCTACTTACGTCAAGAAAATATTAGATGGCTTCTATTATATGACAAAAAATAATTAGTATTTTATAAAATCAGACACATTACATTTTTATAATTACCCTAAATTTATTTTAAATTTTATACAAGCTTAGTAGGTACAAAGTGCAAAGTGAAACATTGCCAATTTTATAGCTGCAATTATGTCGTGTTCTTGTAAACAAGTCGTAGGCTGATATATCTTAAAGTGGTCAGCTCACCCACATTAAACCTTTTCACCCTTCTCTTAATCGTTTTCATTATTCAAATATTTTTGATTGTTATTATTTAAACTGCTTTTAAAATTATTGACATAGTTATTTTCTTTAAATTAACGAAAATCAGTATAGAGTTTCCTTAACAGTTCGATTTTAATGAAAAAATATGCTCGAGAGAATCG
The DNA here is from genome assembly GCA_905231865.2 of Boloria selene. Taxonomy (NCBI): domain Eukaryota; kingdom Metazoa; phylum Arthropoda; class Insecta; order Lepidoptera; family Nymphalidae; genus Boloria; species Boloria selene. Next base: position 9,356,626 of record HG993142.1, read on the forward strand.
ATATTTCGATTTATTACAATACATTACTAATTTACGATAATTCTACCGCTTAAATTAACAACAACACTAATAATAAAAAAAAGTTTTTTGCTAATATTTACAAGCATCAAAAGAATTTACAGAATAAATTATCCATTTTATAGTGTACCAAATTATGCAGTTTCGGACCCGACTCGAGGGCGCGCTCCTATCAATCATTGAAGGCTTTTTTGAATTTAATAAAATAAAATTTGTATTTTGTCATCGATACTCCCTCGCTTTTTATAACAGGGCCGCATTAGAAATGTTGAAAGACAAAAAAAATATTCCTTTTTAGATGTGTTTTCTTCACTTTAAATATATTGAAATATTAAACTATTTTTTTTAAATCTAAAAATAATCACATTGATATTGTTTATACAGGATGTCCTAGAAGTTAACGATAACCTGGCACGGGGAGAAAGGCCTTCTTATGATGAGTCAGTAAAAAAAGGATCAGCGCTCTACTCACATTAGTTCTCGAGTACCAGCCATTTTAGCGAAAAACTAAAAATACTACCCGGAGTGGAATTTTTGGGCATTGTGACTAGAGTTTTCAAATGTTTGTATGTTTTATTGCTGTTGCGGCCTAGCAAGAAGCCACACTAGTTGTTGCCAAATCAATTAAATTGGAAGCAAATGTATTTTTAGAGGAAAATAAGTAAATATCATCGGTACATGTACTTTAAATTTACTATCACTTAACTTTGACTACTCCTGTTGAAAAATATTAAAAACTAAGCCCAGCAGACAAGTTGATTCAAAAAATGGTCCGTTTCATGGAGATTTTAAAATGCTATCACATGTACATCTTCTGTAATAAAATAATACTTAGGTAATTTTATTTTTTCCCGATAGATGACCCATTTTATAAATGTGTCGTCCAAATAAAAGTATACGAAAAAAATTTAGTTATTTGAATAAAATAAGTTGCAGCGACGTTTCTTTCATGAGAAAGAGATAGTAATAATACTCTTTGTAATTAGTAAGCTACCTGAAACATTGAATGGCGAAAAGCACTTGGAATTTCTCCAAAATAAGATTAGAGAATTTTTTTAAGAGAATATACCACATAATATTTTAGTAGAGCGCTGTTTTTTTATTGACTCATCATAAGAAGGCCTTTCTCCCTGTGCCAGGTTATCGTTACCTTCTGGGACACCCTGTATATCACTAGCGGATCCGACAGACGTTGTCCTGTACACATTGATATTATAAGCTCTTGCTCCCGGTGAAAATGTTTCAGTGTGTACATACGCATGCGTAAAACACCGTTAGCTCGTAACGATTTATTTATAATTGAATATTTCATTTATTGTCTAAATTGATTAATAACTAATTCATTCAAAAATACATTTTATGGTGGACCTAATTGTAAATATAAGCCATTCTCGAATCTACTTAAACACACTCAAAACATTTTATCAAAATCGGTCCAGCCATTTAGGAGGAGTTCAATGACGTACACGCACACAGTATTTTTAAATATATAAAGATCACAGGACAATCGATATAAACAAATTTGATTTCGTCGTCTAAAATTGCCTTATACATTCTGCGGTAAAATTGTTCATGCAATTATTAGTGTTATGCACATTATATTTGCATAATTCTAAGAAATTATTACATTTAAATATGCAGTTTAAGTATAAAATATTAAATCAGTAGTTCGTCCCTGGCCGGAGGTAGAGTTGGCGCGGTGGCAATGCAGCGCATCTGTCACCTCCGCCGCGCTTCACCGCTCAAATATACTCGTGTTTTTCAAATACTTGTGTATGAGTGAATTCAATTTCACGTTTTATCTATAGTACAGTGCTCATATCCAAATAAAAATCTGATGCGAAATGTTATAACTACTTAGTTTTCTCATTTTGTCCTTTTTGCCAATGTAAAGATACCGCTACTAGCTACTCGTTAGGTGGAGAGTTTTATATCTATCTTCTATTCTTTTTAAATAAACCTCACATAAGAATCTTCAAGTTCCCTGGCAAAACTGCTCAGAAATTTTAAGAAAAATTTCTGCTAAAGTCAATCAACGAATATTCAGAAAGAAATAAACACTCAAAGTTTTTTTAACGTTGCCAATGGATAGCATTTCAGCAGAAATGCAACGGTTTTTAAATTGTAAATTGAATGCTTTATAATATGTTTGTATTTTATTTAAACGCAATTTAGTTGTTATTTTTCACATCAACGCTTGAATGTATGCGTATATAATTTATGCTAAATAAGATATGTTAAGGTACTCTTCAAAAATTACTATAATATTATTTAAGTTATGTATAGCCAGGTTCTACCATCATAAATCAACCAAACATAGACAACAGACAAATTGAAATAATTTAGTTTCATTTAGTACCACGTAAGGAATACTTCAACTGGGTAAGTTATAAAACTTTATACACGCGATTATACCAATCAAATGCCCAATGTCGATACCGATCTGTCCAACAATGAAAAAGTCGATTCCCGTAAAGCGAAGCATAATTTAAATATTGCATATACGCCACGCTCCGAGGATCCGTTGTTGCGAACCGGCTTAATACAAAAAAGGGTTATTTTCTCAAAATGCTACGACGCTGAGCCGAAATAATGATTAATGATCGCAAATAAGCGGGTGAGCGTGCCTCGAGTCGGAACAAAAAGTGCAACGCCGGTGCAGTTGACTGCGCTGCACTTATTAGTTGAGATGAGAAGGTTCGCTTTTTAAGAACTTCGATTTGGTCTTTCAGAAAATTCAGTTTATAAATGCTTATTCAATGTACTTTCATAAAAACAATCATATGAATTAACTTGACTTACATAAGTTCCTGCTTTCACTAAACGCTACGTCTATACAAAAGTAATATGATTATTAGAGTTGGTACATTTTTGATGATCCAGAAAATTTAATCAAAGAGTAAGCTAAGCAAAATCTGTTATCAAGGTGCGAAATAATTCGCTCAATACTAGCTAGGGAGGTATTAATCAATTGACGTAATTAATTTCCTGGATAGGTACGTCAGAGGCACCGACAGGTGGGCGCAAATCTACAGGAAACCGCCTAATTAGAACAACCTTCCGTTCGCCTCGGGAAATATCAAACGGTATTATAAATTGAACAAATGTACCGTTTGCTTAATCTGAAGTTATTTATCTCGACCACGTCCTAATATTATGCCTTCAAAGAACTTTTCTCGCAAGGACGAATTTGTTTAATACACGTGGTATTATACACACAATACTTCTTATTTCATATCAATTAAATTCTTTAGAACTCTGAATATACCTATTTACCTTTATATAATTTAAAAAATACGAATATTCTGGTTGACATACTACGGTAATTATTCGAGAGCAATTACTAATTAAAAATATAATCTGCATAATGTTGTTTCATAAAATGGTTTTAGCTTTTAAGGCAAAATAAAAAATCAATATTATTAAAGTCCACACTAGACCTAGAAGGCTACCTACATAGCCTTGACTCACCTGCACATTTCAATTGAATTGCAAAAACTCTTTTACGTAGCGAAGTTATTACGTACAGTGAAGCCATGATAAATTATATTTGTAGCGTTTACCTTGAATTGGAGTTACCAGGACACGACCTGTCATTAGAATGCTACTGACAGTCTAATAGGTGATATCTATTTTAAAATACATAGTGATAAATCAATATAGAAAGGAAACATAATGTATGTACGTACGTTAACATTTATTTATTAATAAAATTTACATAGTTTTTTTTTTATTATGGTAAAAAGGCGGCAAACGGGCAGGAGGCTCACCTGATGAAAAGTGATCACCTCCGCCCATGGACATCTGCAACAGGCTTGCAGATGCGTTGCCGGCCTTGAGGGAAGACGGAGGAGTGAGGGAAGGGGAAGGGAGGAGGGATGGGGAGTGGGCCTCCCGGACTCTCGCTTACCGGACGAAACGCGACAGCATAGCTGCCACTTCACGCCGGTCTTCTGTGAGAGAGTGGTACTATACATGCCGTATTTATACGAATGAATACCCTTTGTTTTACTTTGTTAATAATAAAGTAATAATAATCAGTTTTGAAAAGAAGACGTTATACATAATAGGAATCATGATATGCAACATTAAAAAGTGTATAGGGTAATAATTTTAATATAACATTGCTATATTAACCTTTATTATATATTTAATTTATATAAACTTATTTTGAAGGTCATTGAAACACCCCTAAATAGATATTGAAATTAATTATACATAACTCTTACCGATACGACTTTACCTGCGAAAACCCCCTGCTACGAACGCTCGTCAAGTCTCATCTTGCGTGGCGCGTATTATACTTATGTTACTCAACGTTTAGAAAAAATATTACGTATCATAACTGCTAACTGGTATATATAATGTAGGATTTTATTATAGGATTATTTTGCTTTATTTAAATTTTTATATACATACTATTATTATTATTAAGAAAAGTCGCGATCGCGAGTTATCAACTATACTATGACAGTGAAATAAAAACCCTTTAGCGGTCGCACACATCAACCCAGTGGCATCTGACACTAATGAGCCCTACCCTTTGGGACATATGTATTAAATTATACCTTATCACTCGACACGACATGTTCCATGAATTCCAGTATTCTAAACTTAAAGGCAATGAAGTCATATGTGGAATCATCGACGATAGTAGAGTCAGTTAATTACAAATAAATTGGTATTTTTTATGTTTTATTGATATTTCAATTTTTATGTTAATTTACTTATATTTATAATTTTTACTATAAGAAAATAAGTGAATGATGAAATCGATAATAGATACTAATAAAAGTATAATTTGTTTATTACTTTAAGGTTTTATGGACATTGCCATCGGCCGGTGAGTTTCGAATTAAAATATTGTTTAAAAAATTATGTAACTAATAAAATACCATATATTTTACTTAGGTATTTTCCAGTCTGAATCTACGGTCACCTAAAAAGCGGAGCTTTTAGGATGAGTTGATGGTCGAGTTCAATATTTGTTTTTTATTTTTTTTAAACAAGATATATATTTTTAGTTTTAAGTCCTTTATCTAATAATAATTTCTTAGGTTTACGCGAATGACATTGTTACGGGAGAGACTGAATGATTGCTGTAAAGCATTCGAAACGTCGGGAACCAAAAATCCAAATAAATCCAGGACAAAATCCGAAAAGATAGTTCTTTATCTAATAAAATCTAAAACTAGAACACATCAATGGTCCCTGTAAATAACTAAATAAAATTTCTAATTTTCCTATTTTTACTTTTATAGGAAGGTATGGGTATGTGTAACTGAACTGCCAATTGTAATCGTAACCCTCTTTTAATTTAGTTATTACAGTTAAGCACCTCATTTATACGATTTAAAAAATTGATATATTTTTTTTCAAAAACCAAGTGCATTTCGAGCATTCGAGTAACACAACGTCGATGTGGTACCTAAGCGTACCATTTTATGTCGTTTTGCTGTGTTTCAATTAAAAATATTGATTGCTAATGGATGCTATTTATTAATTTATATTATTAAAACAATCACATCACAAATCCATTAAAAAAATGAACATAGAAATACTCGTACAAAACGAACGTTTGGGCATAAAAAGTAATTGAAGTTAAAGTCAATGCCAATGGGTGGAAGACCCCTTAACTCGTGTGAAAAATGTCTTTGGACTTAATGAGTGGTTTACATAAGAATTTCAGAAAAAAATACTGATTTAAAAAAATTACTAAATGCAACTGTGTAATGTACAAGCACTATTTAATTTTATTGTATGGCGGTAAGTTTGTATATTTTATACTTTTTAAGTGTTACAATTTACTCCACCTTAGAGATGAAATTCTAGCAAAAATAGGTATCAATGTTTGCTAGAACTTGATAGATGATCTCAGTCCCAACCTCAGTGAGGAACATAATAATTACAAATAGATTTTCGAAAGTGATTCCTTAATTAGCAAAGATATCGTATTAAGATAACCTTATTTCAATAAAAAAACAAAATGTTTCAATCAACGTACCTATCGAGTAGGTTTAAAACATGTTTTAAAAGAAGTTATATTTTTATATTATTATTTCTACTTTTGTGGTTTATGTAGTACATAATATTTCACAAATGAGGCATCGGTAGTATATTAATTATATAATCGTCATAGTAATATAGTCGACAATTTATGTATTTTATTATTTTTTTAACTTCCATTATTTATTACCATCATTTCACTTCATGCCTTCTTACCCTACACATTTCTTTAATGAAACCCAATGAACACTTTAACTTGCGAAGAAAAATAATAACAGCTATGAATAACCCACTATTTTATTTAATAAAGATTAACGTTTCGACGTCAAGGGTGAAAAGATGTAATTACCACCTTGTACTGTAAACTTATAGTCTAGTGCAAAAACATTACTCATCTAAAAATAGTTTTTTTTAATAATTACACAGGCCTTGCTATGCTTGTATAACTTGTTTATCATTTTCATATTTTTCGTCGATTAGAGTTAAAAATAAAGAAAATATTTGTTTAGCAACAGACATCCTTAAGCTGACTTATAATATTTTGAGGTAATGTTTCTTTCTGAGATTTTTGGAATATTTAACATTTTACAGCCTCTAACTTTATGGGAATTTTTCGAGGAATTATTTTTTTGTTTTCAAGTTGAATTAAAAAAAAGTACTTTATTTCATAGTTTTGTGGATAGGACAATTATATCATGACCTGAGTCTATAATCTTAGTCTCTTTCATGACCATGATGGAACCAAAAATAAAATTAAATATGCGAAAAATCCGAAGAGATAATTTCTTGCTAATATATACCATTATTCATTATTTATAGAATGATAAATAATCAACTTGATTCTTAGTGTTGGTATCATTAAGATATATTACAATGATAACTAATAATTAGCGGCCTGTATTACGATACATATCAACTCATTTATCATTACCACGTTCTGCGTTTGCTTGTAAGTTCTAACCTACTCGGTAACACGAATGTATAATCAGTTTAAATAAAAAAAATATTTTGTTTAAAATAACTATGTACCTATATTAACAAACTTTTATTGTAAGACCTACGAATTCTTAAAATTGAATTAAATAAATAGTGTACTACTTATGTATAGTAATACATAGTAAATTTTATTTATTTTATAATTACTTCCTCATTAACATTATACATCAACTACTTTACTAATAACTTGTTGTAATATATTGGCATAAAGCCATTATTTTTGCATATTTTCCAGCGAGAAGTTTTATGTGATACTAATTTCAATTCGCACGGTAAAAAGGATTGCATATTTTGACAAATAAGACTAAATGAAATATAAAACATTATGTTAATAATAAATTATTCGTTAAATTGAATTTACATCTGGAGTTTAAAAATTATAAAAAACATAAAAGCTAATGGGTAAAACGAACTTTGAATAGCTGATGGCGGTGGACCGCTAAGCGGAATACTTAAATAAGTTTTTAACTTTATTTTAATTTTTTCTTTTAATCTCCTTTTGAATATTCAACAATATACAAAGCCGCTCAGTGAAGACATCTGAATATTAACTTAATTAAAAAATTGCTATAGATTAAGCAGTTAGAAATGATGCCATTGATAATATATTCTCGTAGTAGTTACCTATATGTAGTTATTGTTTACGTACGTTATATCTAACTGTATTATTACTAATTAAAATTTATCAATATTTGTAAAATATACTCTTTTATTAAATTAAATCATCATTATCTTTATAAACTAGACAGGTACTATCTATATTACACGTAAATACCATGTAATTAAATCTATTATTAGTATTATCATATATTCTGTGGTAATATTATTTAAAATATATAGTACCTCACTAGAGACTTCTAACAATTAAATCCAAAAGGATAAAAATATTAGAAATCGTAGAGTAATTAAGACAACCCACCGCATCGACCTCGAGGCCTTGACCGAAAGCGCGCCTAATGAGTTCAGCGACAACGGTTCTTCGTTACTCTCGACATATTCATTCGAACTTGCTCAAGATGTTTTATAGTCTATTATGTAGCGTCAAAATACAAACTAAGGTATATTTTTAAATAATATTTATTAACAATTTTAGTGACAAGTAAAATATTTACGTTATACGTTTTTTATTTGCTTGGAAGATTAAAAAGTGTCATCCTTCAAGATTGAAGTAACATCAAAAAAATACTAAAAGTGTGAAATATACAAGACCATTAGAAAGTTTTTTTTCGTATTCGTAGGTCACAGAGACAAACACCCATTCGAAAACGAAATTGTTTTTATAATCGATTAATATTGTATATGCTACATGATATAGGTATAATATTTTAAATTATTTTAATAGTTCGTTATTTTTCTGTAAAAGGTCCTGAATAGTTAAATTAACTTGATCAACCTTGCTAATAACATTCAAATGAGTCACGAGAGTTGCATCTTTAGCAATTGCTAAAGACATCGCCGTTGCATTTCATTTCTCATGCAATGTCCCGTTCGCTTAACAAAAATCAAACAACAAAAGGAAAATGCCGACGAGTCGGTTACTAAAGTTTTTTATTTTATTTAAGCGTGACTAGCGACGCCGGATGCTAAAAGGTACTATGTGGCCGGCAGATCTCAACTTAAATCCTCTGTACATAAAAGGCTTAACTTTCTCAAAACAGGTTTTCTTTAAAGACATTTTGTTTTTCAATATAAAAGCACCGACACAAACGCTCCGCCTACACTTGATTTAAAATTAGAACTCTTGCGTGACAAACGCCGGCAACTCGAAATTATATGCTAAAAAGTTAAACTTTATTAGCAGGTGATAGAACACAATATTCCGCGATAGTTTATCTGCAGTAAGGTGGGTTGCTCCGTAAATGCCATTGGTCCAATGCCGAGACATGAAACAAACAAGAAATGTAAGAGTGAACGAGACGGTGCTAATCAACGGGTAAAATGCAACAATATTCCGGGAATCAACGTTTTCCTTACGCTATAAATATTAAATATACAATATTACGTTAAAGTTGGATTATTTTTTTCATAAAAATGTGGTTTAAAAAATTTTCCACAAAAGCTTTATTTGTACTAAAAACTACTGTTTAAAACAGAGAGAGACAAAAGATACAGTTGAAACATGGTTAAGAAAGAGATAGAAAATATATTTTATAGGCATGTGATCCAACCTTTTGATTTCAAGAGCATAATAGAATAAAATGGTTGTGAAACATATTTGCTTGGTGTAGAGTATAGAGTCGATTGTTTTAATATGGCGTGTATGTCGTTTTGGTTTCAGGCATTGTATAGAAATGGGCATGGCGGCAAGCGAGCAGTGACGATTCGTTTAGTAGACAGTTGACAGTCGCCACGCCACACTGACATAGCGATAGAAGTACTGATAACAATATCTATTGATGAATGTTTTTTGCTAACACTCTCGCCTAGTGTTTTGTTTGGACGGATCAAAGTGTATGAAAGGAGGCTCTATAAACATATTCAATGTGTAGTGAAGTGTTGTGAAAAGTTTATAATGACTAACCGTGCTTTGGACTTTTGGTGTCTCGTTTGAAGTTTGTATGTTTTACATTTACGTAAGTTTATTTAAAATATCTTGGTTCAATAAAGTATTAATAGATTTCCTCGAAACTCATATTTTTACACACAGCATTTAAGCGAACATTGTAACTTTTTGACTCTACATGTTGTTTAATATTTATTTATAATGATCTATTATAATCATACAATATGATTGTACGTTTTTAACATTTTTACATGTTTGTAATATTACATTAAAAAAATATTTCTGAAATATTTTATTAATATAATACTATTTTTATTAAAACAAATATATGTGGCAATAATTCATGCTCTATCAATGCTCTGTCTTAAGATGTTGAACGTTGGGTTACAGTCTTAAACGCTGCTACAGGGATAATTCTAAATACTGGTTAAACAATAACACAGGTTAGGTTACCTAATTGTATATATTCACACTAGCGACTCACCCTCGTTTTGCTCGGGTTTGTCCCTTACGGGTAGTGATTCCAAATTTTATTAATAAACCACCCATATAAAAACACGACACTTCCTCAACAAAAAAAAACAGAATTATTCAAATTGATCTAGCCATTTTGGAGTTTTAGCGAGACTAATAACCCGCAATCGATGTTATAATAGTTCGCAGGAGTATTCATAAGTAGGTACATACAAAATTCTAAATGTAAATTATTATACATATTTTTAGGTTTTTCTTTGAAATTTTGCGTTTGTTTTATCAGCAGGTAAAAATGCTCTTCGTGATAACGGCAATAAGGAAGTAGCCGAGTAAATGCTTCTGGTACTTTCTTATCACTGGTCTACATACCCAACTCTTTAGGATAGGAATTTAAAAGGCTTTTATTTTAAAAGCAGATTAGATTAGGTACTCAACTTGAATCATTCAATTAAGAAAAGCCTTTATTTTTTAATCTTTATAATTTCAATTTTTAGTATTTGCTTTGTACATATAGTTAAGTTTACTTGTAATTTCCTTTATTGTAAATAAAGATCATAGAACGCAAAAAAAAAATTTCTAGTTGTTTATCAATTAAATATACCTACCTAATTTCAAATTATTAAAATTTTGTACGTACAGCTATATTTTATTAATTATGGTTGTAAAATTACCTTATAGTTGATAAGATCATAAGAAATACCTCTATTAATTACTGCATTTGACTCTACCTGGTCTATTGGATAAGCAATTTGTGTGCTGTAGTGTAATTATTCACATAATATACATTTCATGTAGTTATATATATTTTGAATTTTTAAATAACGTAGGACCTGGATATTATTCGTATGGTATACCTACTTAATTCCTTGAGTGAATTCAATTCTTATACTTGAATTTACACTATGCGTATACTGTCAAACTAATGTATTTTTAAATTTTTAAAAGTAGCTAGGTATTTATAAATTAAATGACTTTAGACAGCAACAGAAAAGTTATGGAGATAATTTCATTTAAAACTGAACAATAATGGAAATGTTTCATAATTATAAATAGTAGGTACTACTTTAAATTATTAAAATTAACCCTATACTAAGTAAAGTTTTCATATCCCGATAGTTAAACGCTATAACGGTCCCGCCTACCGTCGCTGGGCGGATGGTGATAGAACACGCCCATCTGTATAGAATTGACTAGCTTACGAGTACTTGTACACGTATGTATATTATAATTCTTAGTGCAGATTGTTTCTAGAACAATATATTATGTAGAGCATAGTAATTATTAGTTTTCATACAAAAAATATAGCACATAACGTTTTAATAAAGGAAAAGATCTTTTTAACAAACAAATAAGCGTTAAATTAGTTAGGTACTCATTTTCCATATAAAAATATGTACTTTAAAAACACTTCGGTGAAGGTAGAAAAAAATAGCTTCGTACCCTATATTATTCTATTTCCTCTTTTTGTTCTTATTACTTAACTGAGTATATAAAAGTCAGTCTACACTTTCGTCCTACACTATTCATCTAGTAACTACTTCATTATTGAAAATAATGGACCATTTTTCTTATAAACGTTTATCATAATTATAAATTTATGATTGCTAAAAACATACTTATTTCTTTTTCACATAATATGTCATTGTTTACTTATCTGCTAACATATTGAAGATATTTGATTTGTATACTTCCCATATAAAAAGTGGCAAAATAAATATTTCACGAAACATTGTGCACCCCATCCGATCCATCACGAATCACGGCTCAGTCGGACGTTTACGACTCCGAATCACTTACTCTTCCACCACACTTGCTGCTTTATAACATTTTGTCACATTTCTATTAAGCAGAAAGCAAAAGCAGTTAAACTGCTTTTGCAACATGCAAAGTTTTATAAAAGCAGTAAAAATTATGAAATAATATTAAATTCATTTTGAACTAGTATATTGCAGATCAGATCTAACTAGCTACATTTTTAAACTTTCAAAAATTAAACTGAGCGATAAGATCTTATTAAGAAGAAGTTCTTAAAGTTTTTATCATATGTTTTATGTAAAAATGCCACTTTTACTACATAAAAAATGGCAGGCAATTTATAATTTTAACAAGCTAAATACCAAGTGTTTACTAAATAAATCTTTATTTTCATTGGATTTACGTACCCAATTATATTGTTAATGAAATTGGTACCAAGCTACTGCTTTTAAGCAAGACCTAAATAGAACACCTCAGTCTGTATAAGTTTAAATAGAACAGTTCATGGCCAGATAATTATTAGCTACTCTTCATATCTTTGTAGAAAATTACGTGTATTATGGACATACTTCGTATTACAAGCACCTGATTAGCTTTGTGATGAATCAGTGACATCCATCAATCAAGATTATAGATGTTATAACGTTATATGATACATTTTTTACTTGCTATTGCCGACATTTTTCGTGGTTTTCAGGTTACAGTTACAGTTAAAGCTATTCAAGCTTCACATTATTTTTATGCATAGGTAATAAGTTATTTAATAATGCCAAATTGTTGTGAGTAAAAAATACTTGTGATTTCAAACCACACACAAATCCATTGAAATAATATACACACAAAATTTCATTAAAATCGGATAACGAGTTCTCTCATATATAAACGCACCGTAGAATAATATATTATTTGTAAACATAACTTGTCAAAATAGTTTATCTTAATGCTTCATTATATGATACTCTCTCTCTATCTGTATTATTTTTTAGTACATGATAGGTATAATCCCCCATTTAAAAATCTTGAAATCATACACTGGTAAGTCATAGCTACCTAGTATGTATAGAAAACGATCCAGAATAATGAAAATTATACAATAGTATATTACGTTACATGTACTGAAAGTGATTTTAAATATTATGTATTAAAAAATTTTGCATGGAAACCGCAACAAAAAGCAGACCATTCGGGCCATCCAGGATCGCTTACAACTGCGACGACGCCCCCATTGAGGTTTGATTAACATTGAGGGCAGTTGGGTTTTAGTGGATAGTACTGGCTTTAGACGACGACTGGCGACTTTAGAGGTGGTATGCGGTAATGCATTTCCCGATTATAAAAAAAGGTTCTGTTTTTTTTATTTTCGATGTAAAATTTGAATACTCCGCCAATTTTAATTTACACGAGATAATGTAGGTAACTCACTTCTGTAATCTAACTAACGTGACATGGACATAAGGATTTACATTTAAATCTATCATCTAAAATCGCAGGCCGTAAGTGCTACTTCAAAGTGTCCCTTATTAGATGATTTAGTTATTCGTAGGAACTTCATATTATAGTATACAGTAGTAGACTGTTATGTAATTCGTGAAGAAAATTAAGCAGTACGAAGTCGATTGTAATATTAATATTGTAGATAATAATCAAATTGCTGAGTTCAATAAAATATTAATAACATAAGTGGAACTTCGTACATAAACGTAACGTCTACATAAAAGGCAATTAGTTTACTGTCACTTAGAACATAGCCAAAGAAGCCGTAGTAATAATCCATAAATCTAGATAAAACCGAAATGTATATTTGTAATGTAAAAATAACAACTTCTTACCAATGGAATATTTCCAGTACATGATGTTAAAATGTTTATCTATCTGTTTGTTCCGACTAATCTCTGAAACGGCAGGACTGATTTTGACCGGACTTTTACTAACAGATAGCTAATATTACGAGGAGTAACTTAAACTTAAATAAAACTGGTTTATTTAAGCTATGTTACATAAACAGCTATACAAAAAAAATAAAACGTACCGAAACTAAGTCGCATCTTAAAATTATAATATGTCTACCAGTAAATAACGTCAGCAATGAAAGCAAACCTTTATAATAAAATAAATAGTTCAATTTTTAAAATGCACGTATAGAGCATCGCCACTGCCTGAATTAATACTGAATTTAATAATATAATAAAATTATACTGCATAAAAAATTTTATGAATGTTGTTTTTGTTCACAAGAGATACTCGTAGATTAGAAAGTTAATTGTAAGGCATAAGTTCCGATGATGACTTCGAGATAATTTCTAATGGAGTTTCCAACACCCGCAGCATATGTGGCGATTTTCTCTTTAGATGAAAAACTTAGTATGAAGGTTATATATAAAATGCTTGAATTATTATAAATTGTGATGTTACAGGTAAGATAAGGCTTTTTATAAATATTTTAATGTAGAGCTTATTATCTCCTTCTGTCTCGTAGCAGCAAGTCAATAAATAATCTAGCGACGGAACGATGTTAACTTTTCGTCAATAACTTATAATTGTTGTGTCAGTAAATACCTACAAAGGACTACTAAGGGAATTGTCACGATAAAATTTTCATGGAACATTTTTTATGTTGTGTATGTTGGATGTAAAATAGTCTATGGTACACTCTGAGCCATAAACTGACTCTATACATTAAATAACGTTGATCCGTTGCGCTCCAAGAACTTTGTTGTGTGATAAGAATCATGAAAACGGATTTAGAATTGGTAAAAATAATAAAACATACACATGAATTAAAAAGTACTTCTTTTTAAAAGGTTTTTACTACAGGAAGATACCACTTAAAATTTTTAAAACAATAATAGTATGTATATGAATACTAAAATTTAACCATACTATAACTCATATACCTATTATATTTTTTCTGCTTATCTTTCTTTCTCTTTTAATAACGAATCATAAATAAAATATTCATCAATATAAACATCAAAATCTACACCTACTCGTACAACTAAATAATCGTCTCTCACACTGACCTAACATGTACGTACCTACTCGTGGCATTCAAACTGTAGCTCTGTTCTATTTGAACGAGAACTTTATTTAATACTAGCCATTCCCGCGGCTTTGCGCGCGTTCTAAAATGACTCCCGTTTTTGCAACATTTTTCATTGATGCTCCGCTCTTATTAGTCGTAGCGTGATGTACCTATTATAGCCTATAGCCTTCCTCGATAAACGGATTATCCAACACAAAAAGAATTTTTCAATTCGGACCGATCGATCCAGAGATTAGTGCGTTCAACCAAACAAACAAACTTTTAGCTTTATAATATTAGTATAGACGTTACATACAAGTATCGACATTACTTGACTTTGATAATTCTAACTAAGTAAGTATATTTTATTTGGAACTTGAATTGAAAATATCTGGATTGTTAAATATTTTATTAAAATGTCCTCAACTTAATAAATCTTCAATTGAAATATAAAATAAAAATTTTTAAACAAAACGTTAGCTATACTTTCAGCTATTTAAAAATATAAACAACAGTTTATGCCATTCTTATATTTCGTGACTCAAATAGTTACTTTTAGACAAACATTGTAAGTAGGTATTGTGCTAGTGACGACGCACGAACAGTATTATTAGAATTGAAGACTATAATTTGATAAAGTATATAAATTATGTGTATTTTGTGCTGTTGTCAATCACACAGAATCGTTCAAGGATGTAGGCGATTGTCTTAAGGCTATTGTCACAGATAATTTTAAATGATACAATATAGAAAATTTTCCAAATACATAGATAACTAATTATGTCTGAACTGATGTGTTTATCTTAAGAATTAACATTGCTCAAGTATATAAATAATAATAAATCCTCAGGAAAAAAAGATTACCTAAGTGCAAAATTAGGCTGTATCTATATATAGAACATGAACGCTTTTAGATGTATGAGGATCATTTTTATCTGATAGTTTTTAAGTGGTAGAGCCATGCTTGTTACCTTCGGGTAGCAGCCGATTGGGCCGGAACGCCCCGTATAGTACCACTCTCTCACAGAAGACCGGCGTGTGGCAGCTACGCTGTCACGTTTCGTCCGGTGAGTGAGAGTCCGGGAGGCCCACTCTCTTTCCCTCCTCCCTCTCTCTTCCCTTCATCCTCTGTCTTAGTTTCCCCCTCCCTGTTCCCTCCCCTTCCCTCTTTCCTCCCTTTCCTCCCTCCTCCCTCTCTCCCTTTCCTGAAAGGCCGGCAACGCAAGCCTTGCAGATGTCCGTGGGCGGAGGTGATCACTCCCCATCAGGTCAGCCTCCTGCCCGTTTGCCCCCTTTTTATCATAAAAAAAAGTCTAAAAGTAGCCTCAAAGCTCAGTTATGATCTCTCATTACGTGGTCGTCATCGCATTGCGTGGGAATTATATATTAGACAATGACATGAGCCTCGGCGCCGTTGATTCTATCAGTAAATTCCTCGATGTCCAATTGTCCACTCCAGATATCGTACATTGTGTAATTGCGGTGCACTGGTGCATAATGCATAATATTTGTTACATTACCTAATAAATCAAGTTAGACAAAGCTTCTTTATAGACATTTATAAAAAATAATAATTTAAATACAAAATAAAATAATAAGAAGTAGAATATTCAAGAAATGCAAAAGTCTATTGAAATTTTGTATATTTAAAATTCATTTACAAAATACCCAAAAAAAATTATATATCATATAAAATATAAACTCTTAAAGATTTTATAAGCTTGAAAAAAATTTAGAACGGGCTTAGGCGTTATTTTGTAGATACTTTTCTTGTATTTAAACCGATCAACATTGACAAGTAGATATAACATTATATAGAGCAACGTTTATTATGTGAAAAAGGAATAAAAACAGTAATATTCATTTTGATTGCCTTGATTGCTATGAAAATAATGCGGTAACAAATTCTAGGAATACTGCATTCTTAGACTGTTATTTCAGTATAAGAGGAGACAATTTACAAAATTGCTTTTCTTATCTAACCTATCCATACACACATACAAAGAATATATACTATTGTGTATATGACAGTAGTACGTGGACGGTAGGAGGAGGCCGCACGCAATTCTATTCCCCGAAGAGGAAATCGTTACGACGGTAAATTGGGCCCTAACAACTACTTTGAACTGCGAACCGTCCTGTCACGCAGATGTTATTTACTCTGGACTTTTTACCACTAAATAATGAATAAATCGATTTTGATACTACATTTTACAGAATAGTGATGTATGCACATTTATTTAAAATAGTTTTAAGTATTTTTAATATTTAATTACAAAAATGGAGTAACTTTTAAGTTCAATACATCTATATGATAATATGATCCTCATGTCTGAATTTTCTGTAAGATAAAACACAATATTATGAAGTAAATTACATAAGGACAATGCAATTTGTGTCAAGACTTTCGAGTAATCATGGTCCAAGTAGCAGGGTTCAAGGGTGGCTGTGGGCTACGCCGATGTTTAAGACTTGCAAGGCTTTATGTCTACTTGACTTCAGTTGCTAATTGAAGTCACTTGCTGTTTATGTTTTACATAATTTCCAAGAGCACTTTGATATACGTCAATCTTGTATTGATATGAAAATAAGTTAAAATAAATATTAATCAATAAGTAATAGTATACCTTATTTTATTAAAAAAGCTATGAATATTTTTTTTAAATTTAATCTGTTAGGTATTTCCCAAATTCGTTATATGTAAATATTAACGGTGCAACTTTAAAATTTCCCAAGCTTTATCCTTTCCCTCTTGTTTTTTGCGAGGGTGTGTTTTACGCCACGTTTCACTTCCCGCGACCTTAGGGGGGCCCTTTAAAAACGCATAAAATAAGAGCATAGCCTACTTATGAATTTGTTTATGGCGCTATTTCTAGAAAACGACGGTACAATCAAATCTATATGCTCATAACACAAGAACTTTCCTAATTTACCGTTCATAAATCTTTATTGATTTCATAAATCTTTATTACATGAAAATGAATTGAAAACGTCGAAAAAAGCGAATATTTACAATAAAATGCGGGTATAAAACTGCTATTAGACTGCATGAGTAAATAAAATGCTATAACAAAAGGTAGGTACACTACTTTCGAAATCTTTAAAAAATTAATAATAATTCTGGAGTTTTCTTTACAAATTTGAATTTGTACCACTTTTAAGGCTTTTAATAACTATTCTAAAGAAAACAATCACAAAAATCAATTAACAATCGGCGACGAAAATACGTAGAGTACAAAAGTGCAGTACCTTTTAATTTTAGTATGATAAATAAAATAGTCATTTTCGTCATTTTGTCAAGTGATTCCAATAAGAATTGTTACTTTAATTACTTTTCTGGCATGAAAAGCATTCCATATTTTCTGCCTGAAAATAAATTTACAATAGCGATATCCTTTTCAGTTTCTATAAAAAGAAAGAACAACTTTTTAGTATCGTATGTATAATATACATTCTAGAAGTTATTTTAATTGATAGTAAATATTTAACTAAACATAATAAAGAGAAGCAACACCTTTGATATACGCACTTTATATGTAGATGCATATGTAAAATATCGTTTCTAAAAAGGAAATTACATTTCATTGTCCATTCACATATAAAAACGTACAGAGAATTTTAATTCGAGGAGCGACCCATACACATTAAAATAGGTTTAACCGCCAGCCGTTCCACTCTGGAAAAAATAAAATAAAACAAGAGGCGCGATCACACCATACCTCCCGGGCGCGCCGCAAATTCCACGGAAAAAATCGTATTTCGTACGTGGTTTGTATTTTAATTGACATTCAAAGGCAAAAACTGCGGTACTTTCAGGGTTTGCGAACATTTTTCGAATACACCTATAAGGGAACTGGCAGTTCAGTATAGAGGATCCATCACATTGCATATCATGGAAAGCGCTCTAAGATATACTCGTTTGTATGTATGTATAAAAACACATTCAAAGAAAGAAAAATATGGCAATTTTACGCAAATAAATACATAAAAAAGTGAATTCAAAATATAGAAATTTCCTCCAACAATCTTACAAAATCAATATCTTAAGTTATAAGAAAAGGATAAACATTATTACGAGTAATTCTCATCCTCATATAAGTACTTACCTAATATGAAATGTTTCAGCAATAAAATAAAACATCAAAACATTTACATTTTCAGTAAGTTGTTTATTATTTCATCGTATTGTTATTTAGCGGAGTTCATGACAATTTTAATAACTTTATTGTTGAGTCGACATTACGTGCTATACACTCCATGATGGCTGCTAAATTACAATAAACAATTTCGAGCGCTCATTATTTTCGCGCTCATCACGACTGGGGCTTAAATTATTCGACACAAAACCGCGGTAATGTCGAACGTCCGCGAATAATTGAGAAATAACCACGAGACAGCCTCCTCCTCCTGTTACATTTAGTACGGCGTCTCTCTTGGCGCAACATTGAACGATTAGACGGTGCTTTATTGCTACGTCGTTACAAATGGCCTCGAATTCTTTGTTAAAGAGCTTACACTTTAGAATCTACTTGGATAATTTTATACTTACCAGATTGAAGTTACATTTAGATTGTCATGTTCTTTAATTAAAAATAAAAACTGAAACATTCTCTCAATTTTCAGATTTCGTTATGCTTCGTGTGGGAATCGAAACAAATATCACAAGTATACGACATTTATAAGAACGAAAGAGCATCCTATGATTATAAACATGCTAGCACATGCCGCAAAACAAAAAAGTAAATCGATACATGAATGATTGCGGCGTGAGTGGGTGACACCGGCAGCGATGCAAGAAATATGCAACACCGCCGCGCTGCCGCTCGACAGTAATCCATTGGTTCGCAAGATAAAATGCGAAGAGTTTCCTGTCAGAGGAAAACAATCAACGCGACTTGGTATGGGGGTTCGAGATGAAATGGAGGAAGATTTTGCAGTGAAGACGAGAAACACACCGCCAATAGGTCACGCGCCGGGGCAAGAGCATCCGCGCATGGAACATGGCGGTAACGGCTTCTGGCTTGCAGCGGTTACAGCTGCTGGGGCACCCCACCCTATGCTCGAGACCTGTACGGAGACTGGCTTTATTAACAGTCAACCTTCGATGGCAGAGTTCATGACAGCTCTCCCACAATTGGGCGGTGGTGAATTGAGTCCACAACATACACCTCCTGGTTATGCTCCAGATCTGCCATCACCAGGAGGTGGCCTTAATGTTCCCGAATATCCATGGATGAAAGAGAAAAAAACGACACGAAAAAGCAGCCAACAAGGTAAGCTAGTATGCATAATTTCATAATCTTATAGTTCGTAATCTTAGAGTCATTCTGAGAAATCATTTTTATATAATTTCATTTCTAGGGTTTGAATTGCAAAAACTACTAAATAGATAAAATTCATAGTTCTCATACAATGGAAAATTTTGTTTTGTAAGTGCCACTAAGTGCTATGTTACTCACGTAAGAATTATTATGTGCCTTTCAACAGCAGCAACAAATGGCCATTCAACCATTGTGTTCTGGTTCACGGTCCCAGAGTTTCTTTAATGAACATCAAATTACTCCGAAATATATTGAATTGTATGGCGCGACGACGTCTCGTGTCTGTAACTGTTTTTTATAGTGGATGTGGGAGTGGTATCACTGGTACGATGGTGGTATTATTTAACTCAGCGACCCGCCACCGCGCCGTGTAACGGAACGAAATATTCGATATGCACCATGAGCACAAATTATAAGTGAGAACATTTTAGAACATAATTTTACTAGACTTCCACAATTATAAGCACTAACAATATTTTCTATAACTTCATAAAACCAGCATTTTTTCCATATAAGATTTATGTCTAAACGTCACACAGCGTCATTTATCTTTGATATTATAAAGCTCTTGAAGCATTTGAAGTTACTATTTGTGTTGGACTAGGTCCAAAACATTACTAAACAAAAGTGATACCATAATTATGACAGAGTTAAATATCTAGAAATTTATTCGCAGCAAACGCTTGTCAAATTTATAAATAATTTTGACAAAGTGTTACATTACAAGATAAAAATAAAATTTCCCGAATGACGGAATGCTCTGTTGACACTTAACTAACAATAGTGTTACGCTAATTCGTGTGATTTGATATCGAAAGTGATCCCAAAATATTGTTCATGTATTAATAAAAAAATTGATGTGATCCCAAATACGTCGAACATAGAACAAAGCTCGTGCTACATGATCCATCATCATCCGTCGGCCGTGAGAACGCGACCTCACCATGTGGCTCTATGTTCAAATTGCGTTATGTTCAATATGCGTAACATTATGCCATTATAATGTAAAATTTTTGATTTGTATAATATTAAAGTATTTTTTGTAAGTTTAAAATTATTTTTTATCAATTTACATGGGCGTTTAAAACAAATTATTCAAATTTAATCTATGGCTATATAATAAATGTTTAAATATTAAATTAAAAAACTCATGTTTGGTAAGATGTAAGTTGATTCACAAATGCTTCACAAGGTTTCCAGTAGTAATCGTGTTATAGCAATATTTTCATATTTGAGTACAATTACCGCTGCGGACAGGAGCTGCCTCCCGCAGAGCTCGCTGGGGGGCCTCAGTGTTGAACACCGCGTTAGCATGACTTGGAAGACATGTTAGAAATTATTGCCACACCACAAATATATTTAATAAAATTATCACTTTACGTTATAAATTGTTAAATATAAGATCAATAATAAACAGTGTTTATGCACTCACGTCGGACATTCAATTAAAAGTAACCATGTATTCCAGGACAACTATCATTCAAATGCATTGAACTGTTACGACGTAAAATCGTTTATACTAATCTCCCTTGTATATTGAGGTAATTTTAATTGTATTTAAGTCGTTTCTTTTACTAATTAAATATATACATACCTACATATGTACAAGCGTAGTAGCTACACAGTTGTCAAATATTACATATATTTCAGCATAGCTTTATAGTACATATTATAAATCAAATATTACCAATTTCTCCTAAAATATTTATATTTTTATTGATTTGAATATAATATACATATTTGTAAACATTACAATATTTATATGACATTTATAAATAAATGAAAAACAAAAAAAGCTAGTATCTAGCCTACATCCGCTCGTCTTCCGACCGTAACAGAACAACCAACGAAATGAAAAGATATTTCCTATGATTGACAACTTCCTTATTTTTTCAATGAAATAAATTTACAAACAATTTTTACATATACCTAATTATTCTAAGATTTTATCAGTAGAGCTACAACATTCGCATAAATTTTGTATCAAACAGAAAACGAGCAATATTTTACTAAAAAATGTAGAACGATTCTCCTTTGTATCATACAAAATGAAGCAATAAGAATAATACCTCTTTAAAAAAACATAAAAATATTCTGCTTTAGTTTCAAAAACTAAATTAAACTAAACTAAATAAATTGTCAAACAATATTGGATGTATACAATTTTGCACAATTCGTGTTCGACGGGCTTATTCTTTGATAGTAGAGATAACGACGGCGTGGCGTTGGGTAATCCGTCACTGTCACCGCTATCGAGCGGTGCAACGCTGCAGCCAGACGCTAAACTTAGATATTGGATTCACTAAGTTTTGACTGATTCTCTTATGTGGTTACGACGTTTCAGACTTCATCTTTACACCGACTTTTTGATTAAATGTATGTGGTAATTCAAAAGCCATAACACCTCCAATCAATAAGACCATAACCATATACCTACAACTTTTCTTAAAAATCATTTTATGTTATCTTTTATGATTTTTAAAACGATTCGAATATATCGCAAGTTTTATAATGAACATCAAATAAAATCGGTGTTAGCATGTAATAAAAACGGAAAACTCAATATATCAGTATTTCGAATAGAATCATAGTTAAGGTTCTTTGTTCTTTCCCTTGAAGGTAGGCACTAAGGGACATGAAACAAATCGTTCACACAGCCACGCCCCCGGGCCTATCTCGGGAATCGAAATTAAAAGGAACGCTCGCTCGATCGATCATTCGATTCATCTTTAATATGAAAGCATTATTTTTGCACTGTCTCAATTTGTTCGCGGTTGACTGACGTGATATGAACCCAATTTATAAGCTTTATTTCGATCAAAATAGCTATAATGAAAAAACCGACATGCAATTTCATATTGCAGCTGTTGTTAGTAATATAGTGAATTATTTTTACTGCCCTCGATATTAAAATAAATAGCTTCGCTATAAATATGAAGAGAATTAACTGAATCGAATTAATATCCATATAGTTTCCAGAATAAACTTGGAAAATGGTGTAAATGTTAAGTTGCGTGTGCCTCAACGTGTAATTACTGAGTTGTTTTATATGTCGACACGAATAAAAAATAGTAACTTAGTGTAGTGTCGAAAACCTCACTCTAACTTTAAACGAATTTTACACATTGGCCCAGTAAGGTAATGTACGTTTTTCATTGGTCAACCCTTTAATTTTATATATTACTTTCCCACGGCTTCGCGCGCGTAATAAAGGCTGGAAACCAAATACCTCCCGTTTTTGCAACATTTTTCATTGATGCCCCGCTCCTATTGGTCGTAGCGTGATGTTATATAGCCTGTAGCCTTCCTCGATAGGCGGACTATCCAACACAAAAATATTTTTTCTATTCGGACCGGTCGTTCCTGAGATAAGCGCGTTCAACCGAACAACAAACGAACAATATATATTGATTCATTTTACAACATGTACTCTTAGTCTTACAAATAGGAATTAAATACTGTATACTTAACTATAAAGAGTCACTTAGACATCATGACCTTTAATGACAGTTAATGTTGACGGTTTTCTCGAATTTGCTCGTATCATCCTTAATATTTCTTATTAGGTACGTTTACTTTCAAAGTTTTGTTCGAAAGAACGTGCACATACTAAATACAAGAATATTCCATTCTTAAATAGAACTACAATGTATTCGATTTCTTTTAGTGTCTTATAAAAAGAACCTCGTGATTTTAATCACACTTAGATTTAATTAAACTTATATTTATCCGTAGCAGGTGATTATTTTATCTGGTTTTGTTTTGGGAAAATCTTTAAATAGTTTAGCAAATTACTTGTAAATAGGATATTCCTATCCCATGTGAAAGTTCTCTTACAATTTAAATCAAATCGTTATCCTTAACTTCATAAAAATTAATTGCTCTCATCGCTCTTATAAGTGCAAATAAAAGAAGCACCACGATATACCTGACGTGGACATTCTTTAATTCTTTCGCTATATACAAAAAAATTTGTAAAACATTTAAAGTAGTATTTAAGTTTTCTTGTTTTGTACCCCGATGCAAAATAAAAAGAGTTATGCTAAATAGTAGGTTATACAAAATCTATGTATTTTAAAATAAATCTGAACAAATAAAAAAAGTAATATGAAATAAAAGCTTTTTACTAAATACATTTTATAAGAAAAACACATTTTTAACATTTTTGTCTGCCTGTCTGTTCGTCGGACTAATCTTATTTTGACTTCTAGTAGTGCCAGTTGGACAAAATTTACTTCGCCAATGTCGCGTAGAATAGAGAAGACAGACGAGACTTTAACTGGCTGAGATAGCTAAAATTATATAGAGTAACTTTTTAACTACTTTCATTTTAAAAATAGTAAGGGTCTGACTTAAAAAACCGCAGATAGAGACGCAACCAAGTAAAGTAACGGTAAAGTTACTACTATCAGATGAAATTAACAAAGACTCAAAACATTATAGTAATAGTTTCATAAAAAGCCAATTACAAAATTTTAAACAATTCCACGAAAGATTGATCAATTTGACTTGATTGAACGTATATGTATGTAAATTTTTAACGGAGCTTAAAATTATTTCCAGCGAATGTGGTGGCAGTGAAATCGCGTGTAGATAGACTGTAACTAAACAACAAACGTTCACCGTAACGTGAACATTATATGTAATGATGATTGCTGGGAATTTTGTTTATCCTTATATAACGTATTGAATATTGATTATGACAGACTCTCTTTTATGTTTTATTGCATTATGAAATAGAATAAATGGCCTTTAATAATTCGCTCTTGAAATTATATTTTTTTAAATATGATTGTCCTATTCAGTTCATGTACGAGTGCAACATAAGCTATGTAGCTTATATTTGACATTATTATATACAGAACTTAGAAGATAAAAGTTATTTGGCAAATACTTACATTTTTCTCTGAATTTCACTATAAAAGCCTTCGCGGATGTAATACTTGGGTAAATCTAATAGGCAGGTAGATTTTTTCTAATACCACTACAGATAGATACAGCAATAAATCTTTTGGCCGGCGCTCTTTGATTTATGTGAAAAATGACCGTAAATTTGAGGTTAGGTCGGTCGTCACGGGGCGGGTCCTCCGACGGTCATAAATGTCTCTCACCAATTACGTGTTGAACGTAGTCAGCTATCTTTAAAATTGCCTTTAAACTCCGGATTTGGATATGAACTAGAAGAAATTACTTAATAATGTTAATGATTCCTAAATATATGGATAATATATAAAATACAGGAAATGGGTTGACTGTTTTTTTTTTTTTTTGTACGTATAAATTAAAGAATCAGGAATCATTGCAATAAATACTTACTTACCTGTGGCAGTTTTGAGTACTGGCCTTTTTTTATATCATGATGTGTATTAGAAAATTTTTAAATAGAAAAATAAACAATAAAATTAGACATGAACTTTTAAGTTTGAGCAGAAACAAAAGCTCATTCTAAATATCTACACAGATATACATAACTGTTCTTCACAACAGTAACTAACATCAATCATCAAAACAAACCTAACTGAATGGCATAAATCACATTATTTTCTGTATAATCACAGTTTTCATTGGCTGTCAATACATCGGCGGTATGATTTACCGTAACACTTTCACCGCTATATCATTGGGAGGACATAAATCAATGGAGCGTCCCGCGACTCGCTCCTTTATCGTCCCGTGCCGATCCGCTTAGCACCGGTTGTAAGATACGTGTTAACTGAGGGTTTGGTAAATTTTTGGTCTGAAAAGTACTTTAAATATTAAATTACATTCGTTGTTTCAAAAATGTAATAATTAATAATAACTTTTCACTTTAAGAAGGTTTTCTAATGTGTTCGGAGGTATAAAATATAGAACTGCTGAATTACTATACTCATGAGTAATTTTAGTAATCACTTTGAAATATAAGCTAGCTTTATGTATTCTTAATGTTTAATAACACAAGTTTTATTGAAATTATTAATATACAAACAAAAAATTACATTCACTTTTCAATACATTTCTGTAAATAGTCAAATTAGTGTGACCGATTCCTTTCAAAGTAGTACGGGAGCCGCAAACAAACACACGTAATCCGGCTGAGCTGTAAAGAAGCAATCAATAAATCACTTTCACTGTTTGGGCGCCGCTCGAGCCCTTTGTCCCAATTGTCGGCACCCATGCTACAGCAATTAGACAGTTACCTGCGCCTAATCCTATTAAGAATGGTGAGAGACAGCGTCAGCGTGGGCGGTCATTGAAACTCGATGTGTTTTACATGTCATATATTCAGCCCTTTTTTTAGGGTCCCACTGCTGGGCACGGGCCTCCCTTCAATAGGCGATGGATAAGGTCATAATCTAACATGATGGCCAAGTGCGGCGGACTATTCTGTAATCACATAATATATAATATTTTTATGAAGTCTTGAAATTAGAATCAGCATGCTCTACCAATGAACAGATAAGTCCTATTGAGAAAATATTAATAGTAAAAATTATTATTACGGTCTGTGTTCAACACATAAATACGCTACTACGATAACGTTGCTTATGTTTTAACAAATATTTATTACACACAAAATTTGCTAGCGTTAAATTTTTAAAACGATTAAAATTCAAGTGTGTAGATCTGAATTTTAATATATATTTTAATAAAATAATTAAACTCAAAAAAGAATGTAGTTGTTTATTTTAAGAGGATTTTTAAAATTGGCAAAAGTAATAAAAAATATAAAAAATTACTCATTGTTATTGTTGAGCTTATAACTCAATAGAGATTATGATAAAACCATCATCCTTTAACACCACAATACAAATCTGTTTATGAAACAATTTTCTCATTTAACGCGGGATTGTTTAGCACTTTACACCCCTACCCTTAAGAGAGATGTTTGCTGTAAACTGATTTATCATATCAGCGAGACTTCCAAACAAGCATCATCTTACACGCATAAACCCTCGTATCACCACAAGTACAAATGCAAACCATTTACGTCGTAATGATCATAAACTTACAGCACACATTCGGTTAACCAACTCTACATATCTCTTAGAAATAGTCTCTACACAACTGTTACAGCTTCTTCTTTACTCGCATACTAAAATAAATGTTATATACTTATCTTTAGGTTCATATTCGTGTGATAAATATTGTCGGTTAAGCTCTTTTACCAAAAGTTACATTGACATGGAGAAGCTTCTCTGAGACAAGGGTGCCATGTATCGTGTTGTCCGGTTTCCGGACACTAGCTCGCCGGTAATTAACTAAGTTTCTACTTAACATGAATATTTATTGATCAAACGTTAATCTTGCGAGAAAATTATGTTAACTTTCTATTTAAATAACTTTCTATGTTTATACCGTCGTTAAGATGCCTAGAAAATGAAATTAAAGTTTTAATTTAATGGGAAAGTAGCAGCAAGAATTCTAATAATACAGGTGCATAGTACATAATTAAAAAAAGAATACTGGTCTTTAGAAAGGCGTTAAAAAGTATTTTAATTTTTAATTAACTTGCCTAAATGTTTTCATACAATACGGGAAATCAAATTAATTTACCTTGTTACCTTAGCACTTGGTAATAGTTTCTATAAAATACATTCTACATCCTAATGAAACCTCAAACACATGTTCCGACATCGTATAAATCATGAACATCTTAAGGCAGTGAAATCTGTTTAATCATCTCAGCTATTATTAATAACGCCTTTGAAATTAAACAATAAATTTGGGGCTAATCGCGCGTAGCCGCCGCAAAGCAACCGAGGCTGGCTGAGTCAACATTTATAGAGACAAATTGTTGCAGCACTAGCGCGGCCTCGATATATTAATCTTGAAGCGACACTACGCCCGCGCCCTGCGACACTTTACTAAATGTTCTGAAACGGCATAAAAAGGTAGTTTGTTAACTATATGCTTCGCGTAAGGAAACTTTTTTGTAATATATCTTGTTCCTTTTGCTATTTTGAGGTTACGTAATGAAATATATTTTTTCATATCTTGTTATATTCATTTCTTTATTGTGACTATAGAATATCACTGCGACCATTTCAGATCCTTGATGGTCACTGCATATTGAACGAAAAAAAAACAATCAACTCTACAGTCGTAATATACTGCAGGATTTGCTTATTTCATCTCGGCCTCGAAAGTTTTTTCCTATGTTGTAATGAGAAGTCCACACACCCTCAGAAGATGAAATGGCGTTTCATGTACCTTTATTCATTTTTTGGAGATTTGTGCGTCACTCAGCCTTAGGGTTAGACATGCAATGTCCAATTACACATTTATAAGGTCAATTAAGCAGCAGTTTCCTGTTAGGGTCTTACCAACCACGTAAGTTTTTTTTCTTTACCTATATACCTTTTGGATCTTGAAGTGAATCATTCTTGTTGATTAATCCGTCCAAAGCTTAGGTACATGTGGTTTTATATAGCTCATACAGCGTACATAAATTGCAATTGTACAAAATTGACGTCGGAAGACAGTAAATTTTTGTATTAAAAGACATCTTATAAACGTTCGTGCACACTAAGGCCAGCGTTATCACGGCGGGACGGGACAGGACGCGGGAGTGATAGGATGGTTTTCTCCCCATTTCCCTCGCATGATATATTGTACGCGGTGCGACACAACTATTAGTGCATCCGTCATTAGTCACCGTCAGCGCAACGTTTAGCCACTGGGGTCTGCATAAACAACTACATTTCGTCTTACTACTCTTATTTTATTTTATGATAAATTTATATCACTTTAAATTAGGATATTGCATAAACAAGAAAATATATTTTTATCCAAAAATATAATAGCGTTTTTAATCAAGACAAAAACTTAATAGTACTAAAATAGTAATTGTACCTAACTGATATGTTATGTTTACATAAATATTGTACTATCATAAAACAATAATCATAAAAGAGGCTTATGCATTTTCCGTTTAAGTAGGTACTTATCTAATAATAATTTTCACATATTCGATTATCATTATACAACTATATGTAAATCCCAATAAAAATCTTTAAATCTATTATTTAATACCATACCTACACTAAAATTCGTGTTATATTAAACGCATATATACTTAAGTACATGTACCTATCTTTAATTAAAAGTAACACCTTCTTGTTAAAGTAAGACTATTTGAGGGACCTTACTCAATTCATGAGGGTGTTAATTGTGTGAGACTATGACGTACCTACTAATGAAACTGATCCTTTAGGCTCAGAAATAAATGATACGTCAAATTTATTCTATTACAATTTTTGAGCAAACTTAATCATTACATGTATTTAACTCACATTCTAATATTTATAAGAATAACAAAAAATATTCCATTTTCACTTGTATTTACATAAATAATATCAAAACTAAAAAAACCTTTTAAAAGAATGTAAATTGAAAGTAGTGTTAGGTTTTAACTGAAATTGGTTACGATGATTATGATCTTGAGTTGCTTTAACACCTAATTATTAATGGTGATTACAGTAGTCTATACATGAAAAATAAAAATAAAAATAACATAAAAGTACACTTTTATTCCTATAATTAAAACACTTATTATATCGATTTTATTAGGGTCTCGTTTAAGCCGTCGTTCAGTGAAGGGTGTTAATTCTCTTAAGACGTGCTAATGAAAGCGACTTACGCTTCTAGATTATTCAACCAGATAACACGGAAAGCAACCACAGTATAGGTATATCTCGACGCTTGCTTCTCAATTGCACTGAACTTCATCTACATAATTAAGAAAAATTAGAAGTTATAACATTTTTATTATCACATTAAAATGCATACATTTAAAATGTTTTGAAATGAAAAGCAATGGTTTTATCACCAGTTACCACTTAAAATGGCAGTTTCAGGTTTGAAGTCATTATCATAATATCAACATTCAATAATCCGTACAATTAATATTGTGAGAACTATTTCACTACCTCATTTATTTAATTAATACCCAGTCATATGAATAGTAAAAAACCTATTCGAAAATACTAAATATTTATAATATACTAGCCGTCCCCGCCCGCTTCGCTGGGCGAATTTTCAAAGGAAATAAATTAAATTTTTTTCATCATTTTTATTTTTTTTTATTTTTTTTTATTTATATTTTTTTTTTTTGCTTTTTTTGTTAATTTTTATTTTTTTTTATTTATATTTTTTTTTGCTTTTTTGTTAATTTTTATTTTTTTTATTTATATTTAATTTAATATTTTATTATAATAATTTTTATTTTTTTTCTGAAATTTAAAATATTTTTCAAAGAAGATAATTATAAATATAAATACATAAAGAAGTTTAAAGTTTGGAAATGGAAATTTCATATTTTAACACCCACCACCGGAAACTTTTTCGGCGGTGAGTTGTTGTAAAATCCGCTCTTAGATTATTTCTGCATCACATATAGATGACTCTAGCTAAATTTGGAGTCTGTAGGAGTTATGGCTTAAAAAATAAAAATTTTCATTGTTAAACCACCCCCGCAACCCCCTGTGGGGTGAGCTACCGTAAAATTCGTTCACAGACTATTTCTACATCTCTTACAGAAGATTCCTACCAAATTTGGAATTTATAGGAGCTATAGTTTGAAAACGGGAATTGTTCATTGTTAACGCCCCCGCAATCCCCTTTGGGGGATGAATTTCTTAAAATCCGTTTTTAGTTAACCATAACGAAAGTAATATTCCTACCAAGTTTCACATTTCTAAGTCCTATAGTTCCCGAGATTTCGTGATGTAACTATAGAAATTGGAATACTTCGATTATCATCGAAATTTTTAACGTTTTAGCAGACTTTTTTAAAATTTTCTTACATATAAACATTCTCCTGACAATTCTGAAGACAACAAAAAAAATTAACCCAATCGGTCCAGCCGTTCTCAAGTGATACTCGATCATAGATACGGCATTTTATTTTTATCAAAAATGAGAGTGGGTGTGCAGGGGTGCGTGGGAGTTTGTAAGTAGATTCTTAGCTGAATGTAAAAGAACATTATCCGTTTAGTAAACTCCGTTGAAATCCATGAAAACAAAAGAATCAAGAGAAAACGCTTGTCTTTTGTTTTTATTAGCGGGATAAATGTTCATAAAAGTAAAACAGCAATAAAAAAATGAAGGAACGTTAGAATTCGAAAAATAAATAGCTATAAACCATCTAGGAAAAATTTCGCATCGAATGGTGGTAGTTTCATGTCGATACGATCAGTGGTTTAGGCGTGATTGAGCCTCAAACGAACACCATTTTCATTATATATATATAGATAGATAAGACGTGTTAATGGGAACGACTTGTGTAACCGCTGATAATTCGTGCAGAAATCCGGAGGAAATTAGAGTTTTGCTGCTTTTACTTGTTCTTGTACGAATACCTAATACCTATAAATAGATGATAAATATGGCACATAAGAAATTAAGTTTTTATGACCTTAGTATTAACAAAATAAATAAAAATGAACCTTTTTTTAGGAATAATAAAATGGTGTCATTATAAAAAATGAGCGCGACGTAATAGAACGTACCCTCGATCGTTATATCGAGAGGTTCGATACGGGAATCACTCCGCTTTGGAAATAATTTGATTTTAGCATATTAAGGGGAGGGCCTTTAAGGAGCATGTCTTAGCCACCCCGGTAATAACGAAAATGATGTAAGGTGTGCCCTTAATATCCATCGCGTCCGTATTTGCTTATCTATAGACGTGCGGAAGTATAAAAATTGTCAGAGGGTTATCACGTCTTATACGCGTGTATGAAACACTTAAAGCTATTAATTTTAAAAGCAAATAGCTATAATTGTGTCTAAGATACTTTCTAACTTATGCGCAGAATAACGGTATTAATTAATTGGTTTACTTAATCAAACTAATGTTAACTTTATGATACTTTATATAACTTTATAAAATTTTATATAAAAATTCAAGTTTAAAGTCAAGTTTTCATTGCAATCTTTATTTGGAGTCATCGCTATAGATTTAATATACATATTAGCAGTAGTAAGAACTATACATATACATATATGTAGAATAAAAATCATATCAAAAGTTCAGTATTTATATTTACTCACAATATTAAGAAAATCATTATTCTCTCCACACTTATTTACTTGAACTTTAATAAAAGTTATCTCACAACAAAAGCGACAAGAAACTCATTTAACTTTACGAATTTTCGCTAGAAAATAACTTAAATACTCTCAACAATTTTATTGTCTCCATTCCTTTTTACACGATACATTTATTTTATCTTTCAAAATGTAACGTTTTCGCCTTGATCAGCTAAGAAATCTTTACTGTGAAACTTAGTACACTTTTAAAGGTGGGGCACAATCAAATGGCAGGAAGTATCTACGGAAATAAACATAGGTAGACTTGAGGGGTAGATAGAAGCGTTGAATGTTGCCGGCCTCGAAGACCTCTCAATCGGATGCTGAGGTACATAAATAAGAGTGGATGAAGGTGTACCTTATCGCGTTATCACTTTAGTCGGTTGTGAAATGGTTCAATGCGCGAGCATTTGTACATATTTGAATATCTAATAAGCTATAAATAACGTCAGTTTCGTCTTATATTGACTTTTATGAATCAAAATATCGTTAATTTATTTTATATAGATTAAAAAGTGGTAAAAAGAAATTATATTATATTATAGTACAATACACTTACGCAAAAGTGTGATCCCAACCATCACCACCAGCATAAAATCGCATGATAACCAAGACAAAGGTACTTAACTTAAATGTTGAATAATAAAATTAAATTTTAGATCTACAATATTTTTAAATAATAACATCTAATTTCTCCAAAACTTTAAACCGGCTAAAAGCGGTTTATTGAACCGCGAAGCATTTGTAATCGTTTAATACCCTCAATTCTTTATCAGCGCCGAGGGAATGTATTTACCGGGATTCACCCCCGCCACGCTCCGTAATGTATAACTCGATGAAAGCGAACTGATTATCTTCTCTATTTGTTATTTGGTTAATAGGCTAAATAAAATTGTGCTTTTTTGAAAACGCTTTTTATATAGATCTCGTAAGCAAATATTATTGATAAAAAGATCTGTTTTATTTGTTATTTTACTTACATGAAATAGGTATATTGTTGCATGATTGTTGCGTATGATCCGTTCTGTCAATATTTGGTACAAATCTTATCGGAAATCGGAAGAAACGTCTAAAATAATTAATGGCACAATTATTTTGTCACTACGATCTTCAACAAATAATTTTCCTTAGCAAATAAACATAAAATAAATTACAGTTCTGTCTGAACTCAAACTCAATATAAAATATAAAAGCAAACGATATAAACTAAGCCGCGCTCAATAATGACATCTTTTGCTTATCAGTTGACCATTACCCAAAATCGAACGCCTCATTACTCTGAGTCCGAACGCTATGAACTGATATAAAAACATCTTATCAACGTTTCGTTGCCGAAAAGAGGCTGCCATTGCCATATTTACTTTAAAAAAACCATAAATTCTTGACAGTTACAAAAATAAAAACATTTCCAATCTTATCGCATTCGATTTTTAAATAACGGTGCGCCATCGGTAGCTCTAGAGTACAGCTTTTTGTCCTTCCCCTTTTTTCCGGGTAAGAATTTCTTTTCGGCAATTTAGAG
Source organism: Boloria selene (assembly GCA_905231865.2). Taxonomy (NCBI): domain Eukaryota; kingdom Metazoa; phylum Arthropoda; class Insecta; order Lepidoptera; family Nymphalidae; genus Boloria; species Boloria selene. The sequence goes on from HG993142.1 coordinate 9,390,318, forward strand.
GCGAACAGATAATAAAGGGGCTCTAACTGCTTCGATCGCACCCTAATGAAAACTTGAAAACTCTTCATTTCAGTATCAATAACTTCTATTTCACAGCTGCACACATCCGACAGTAAGTACTATTTAATAAGGCTAGTTTTCAACTTCTGCATACATTTTCGTTATCCTTTTTACAATTCAATATATTATACTATGACAGCCACCTTTGATTATTAACAATTAAAAATAGTTTTCATTATTATTCAATAGCAGTAAATTTCTTTTAACAAGTGTTAATTTTAAAACCCAAGCCAGGAGTTCGATTATCTCACTTGGCCAGCACTTGACCCAGTTAATGCGTTGGGAGCAAATCGAAAATCGATGTGCCAACGACCCTCCACTCCCGCGACTCCGGCGCTACAATACTATGAGTACAATGTTCCGCACTGCATGTCATGAGTAAGCAAAATCATTATTTATCTCATATGTTTTGAACTGGAAAGTAGTACTTTTGCTTATAAATCTAAAATATGTTTTTAATAAATGTATTGATAAAACCATAAACTTTCAGTAATTAGAAAATTCCTTACGACTGTGCGTCCATTGGGATTTTAAAGTAATCACTTAGTATTAAGTAATTGATACCACGTTATTTTTTTTAAAATTAACCTTTTCTATTATTTATTCTGAAGTCATTATATCAATTTTTATAGTAATATCTAACTGAACTAAAAAAACTGTATTCAACAACATTTGACCTTCAATCGTTTACATTCCAAATATATTTCTCAATATAATAAATGTACGTAGTACATATAGTAAATTATGTGAAGCAATGCTCGAGGCTTTTCGAAGTTAAATGAAGACCATCAATATTGTTACACAATGTATACGTGGAAAATATTAAAGTGTGTGAAATGACTAAAAGTTGCAAGGCTTTGTAATGTTTGTTAAAAAGTGTCAATATTAATAAGAGAATTTTCGTTAATTTAATTATTCATATCATTTGCATAAGAAAGTAGTGATAACATGTCATTTATGTTTTAGTGTTAATTTGTTTATATAAATATTCGCCTTTTTAAGAAATTAAAAATTTTACGACCTGATATATATACTAAAATTTGCTAAAAAGATATTTAATCAATACATATAATATAGAAGTTACTTAAAAAATCTCTAGGTTCAATATTTAGGATACCCTTTACTACTTTACTACAGGAAAATCTTTTATTCTCACAGGAATACACAATAACTGGTTCTCTATAAGAGTAGTTCTCAGAAAAGACGGATGGAACTTTAAATAAGGATTCAAGTACATTATAAGTAATAGCATAGAGCCAAAATATTTTTTGTACTTATAGCGCGAGCAAAGCCCTGGTTCCGCTAGTATTCAAATATACCAATAAATATAGTTTTTAGCCTAACATTTGCCTCTCTAAATAAATTTCCGAGCTGGTATGTTTCTTCTATAGTATTACAAGTTACAACTATACATACGTAAAGCGTAGGTCTTTACTAATGTCGTGACGACGCGGTGCGGATGCGATGCGTTTTTTTCAGCGGCCGGTTATTCCCCTCGGACACGTGGCGGCTAATTGCTCAGCTGGGATACCTAATGCTAGTTTTCCATTTAAATATATGTAATTAGACTTATATTACAGATAATCTAAAATGTAAGATTGTAGTTGATTCTTCATAGATTGTGTTTATGAGAAATGTAGAGATTATATAATTGTGTACCTTAGAGTATTAAGTAATTGTGTACCAGATAGCTTTTTTATGTTATGTTATATGTCTTAAATAATTATATCTAAGGCAGATTAAATGCTTGACGTAAAGACAAAAGTGAATTTGGCTCGTTATTTAAAATAACTGTCTTTGCCTTATAACGTACCTAACTGATATATGTAGGTACTAACAATACCATCCAAGTTACTCTTTCATCTATATATTAATGAGTATAGGTAAACTTTGGAAAGTAACATTTCATCTCACGTAACAGCCAAAATTAACGTACGAACGCCATATTGAGATTGTTTAAATTGGGGAATTATTTACAAGCCGCTGTCGCACATGTCCTTTCTCAGAACCCGAGAACTTCTCCGTGCCTATTCGAATTCCTGTATGGAGTAGAAATACGGCTTTATAGGAGTAAAATCATACTTTCTCCTCGAGGGGCGGCGGGGCGCGCTGTACTAATGACCGCGCGGGGCGAGGCGCACCTATACGTACAGAGCTACGTATACCGAACCACACTTTATATTGCGTTTAGCTGCCTACCCACACTCTTGTTCAACACACACACAGCCAACAGTTTGTACTTTTTATGATATTCCGCCGCACACTATTTTCTTTTTGATGAAAGGTACAACTTGCCATCAACTTGCAGCTCTTTGTTACGCTGCATACCACAAATGCGTATATATTTTAAGCATTTCACGAGTTTCTCTTTAAATGTTGTCTGAATAGGTGCTAACATTTAAATGAAATGTTTATGTAGAAATCATTTGCTGCAATAAAGTTTACGTTCATATACATAGTACTACTATTTGTCCAACTAGTGGTTAAAGAGCGCTTAACACTTAGCTATTACAGTATTATATGGCTGCATTAGAAATATGAGCAATTTTATAATTATGCTAATGCACTACCAAGTTAATATAAGATAAATGTACATGAAATACATACACTATATTGTAACCTTGTTTACCACTTTAGGTACAAATATTTCCCTCATTTTTTGTTTCAACTATTTAACATAAATTGAATTGTTTCACTTAAGACCAATTAAAAGCGCCCCGTCATAGTTCTGCAGAGTCACGGTCGGGTATGCCTACATGTGTTGAGTCAAAAGTCGGTGTTTGATACTCGCTGACTCACGAACCCTGTGTCAAATCTCAATGGACATAACTGTTGTTTAGCACATGTTGTAAGCTATTCTGTTGAAAATATGCCCCATAAAGATGCGCGGAAAATATTTTTCACGAGCATCTGAAAATGCAATATAAGGTATTTTGAAACCATACCTACTGTGTATGTACTATATACTTATAAATATTTTTAAAATGTTTAAAAATAAATACCTTGTCGATATATTTCAAACTAACATAAAATTGGTAAGCTACTTATGTGTCACTATGTAATTTTTGTGAAATATGAATGACAATACACAATATGTAATAATATAACAATTGGATGCTACCGAGCCTTGTTGATGATGAACGAGGAAATAGATAATATATAAATAGATATTAGATATATTACATAATAGTAAATTCTACGGATATGGGTTATTTTGTTACGTTTAGACGTTTTATGAATTATTTTAGTAGGTAATTCGTATTCGTATCGTAGGTAATTCAATAAAGTTTATTAGTTGTTAAAATTGACATTATTTAAAATACATATTTATATACAATCATATAAAAAAGTTTAAATGTTAGCGAGTCAATCATAAGTTTTTATGAACTACATGGAACTTATTTATTCACCCGAGTCCTATGATTACGTGTTGGTTGTACACAACGCGACGTACAAGCCTCTTATTAGAGCACTGCGGGCTAGTCTCGTTGCTAACATTTATTTATATTTAGTAAGATATGTCATATGAATAATATAACTTATGTATTTTATATTAAAACAAAATATTAGTATCATGTATAAGTGGCATGCTTAAAAAAGGAAACCATTTTGTAACTACTTTTTTATGCATACAATTACTAAAAAATTACAGAATAAAAAAATACGCGATACTAAATATTATATAGGTAGGTCTATTAAATATGATGATAAGCCAAACTGATCGGCAAGCTAAAACAAACAACAGTCTTTTATTATTTACATCATATACCTACTTACTTGTACTTACCTACTGTATGAAGATTTATACCTACTGATATAATGTAAAGATTAAGTAAAGATAAAAGAAAATATGTAATCAAAATAGTTTTCATACTAGATTCAACAATTTATTATTGTGAATTAATCATAACTTAAAATAAAATAAATAGTACCTACTTTAATATCATGATATTTTTAACATTATAAATTATAATAGAATGAGCAAAAAAGATGTAGTGTACATTTCGTATTTTAAAAAATGTAGCATACGATATCCAAATTGTTATTGGAATAACGCATCATCCATCAGTTACACCGTCATAGGGGTGAGCGGATCGCAGAAAAGAAAGAGCGAGATATAGAATGTTAAAGCGTGTCAGAAAGGAATGGGGAGGAAATTCTTAAATTTGCATAATCTGTTTAGGTACTTTATCATACAACCACGTGTCAGTGACTAGCGCAGTCGCGGATTACGGAGTCTGGATTAAATCGCGTTACGGGAATCCCTCGAAACGGCTACAATATAAGAAAAGTTATGAAATATAATAAAATAATCTTAACAATTATAGTTTTGCTAACATTATAAGAATGACTGATAGATTTTATATCAAATGATAAATATCACAGTGGCAGTCACGGCCGTCCAAAAAACGCTTAACTTGTCCCGCTACAAAAGGAAAAAGCCAGCGTCTTCCGTTCAGCCGGAGCCAAAGAAAAAATCTTCGCGAGGGACCCGAACCTTCCATTTATCATATTCCATATTCATTTATTCGTCAAGTTCTGGATTCATTTATTCGTCATGTCTTGATTTCGTCTCATTTATTATTAAAAATGAACTGTCCAAAGCAGAACGTGAATACATTGGCCCGAGGCTACCGATTTAATCTTAGAATAATATTATACAGAATTAGATCAATTATAAACGAATTTACCTATATCGAAAACTAAGAATAACTAAACCTAAAATAGGCTTGGTTTTAACCTCAATACATAAACACACATACAAAACTGTTGTATAAGAACTTTACAATTTTGTATATAGCCTAATAATACTCGTATTTATGAATAAATATTATTAGTATACTAATTCCATCGTTTGGGTGCTTCTTTTTATGTCTAATAGAAGTAAAATAGAGTTTTAGGTCATAATGTATTCATGTACTTATTTATATACAAATCTGGCTAGCCGTATCATTAGAAAAAGTAACAGAATAACTGCCTTTCGATAAAAAAATATGTTAATAAATACATATAAATATGTTTAATGTTTTAGCCTCATTATTTTTTTTGGTTTTAAAGCTTACCTAAAAAGCTCAAACCCAAAATGAAAATTGCTACCCTCTTTTTAGGAGTGCATGAAAGTTTATCATAAGGTCAGTGATTACATATCGCGATCTCAACCCTCGACCGTGCTGACCTGGACCCGCGTGATTGATAGCAGCAGGGACAGTATCCAAACCGTAATTTTACATGACTTTAACTTGCTGCATATTTTTATATTATACGTTGCTAATAATAGTGATAATCACTACAAGTATCAGATGAATTACTGTATATTATACACAGAATTACAGATTGTAAATATTGTAGTAGAAATCTTACTGATATGGTATGTGCCTGAATCAACATTTAAGCTACTGCGTAAGACGAACGACAGTTAAAAAATCTAGCTTTATATCATAGATAATAACTATCATAATATAATGTGTTCGTAATGGTGTACGCTTGTCTACACATTAGTTAATTGAGTCTTTACTTCTTGAAAAGTCAATGTTAAACTGCTGTCGGTGCTATGTATTTAGTCAAATATCATTACATCAATATATGATAGATGACTTGACGTGAGCCAAGATAAGTGCACATGAGCAGATAAATATTGTGTTGAATTTTAAAATTGCACATTGCAAAACAAATGTTAACTCTTTTACTCAGTTACTATATGTTATTAATGATCTCTAAAATTTTCAATTTTAAATACATGTCAATGGGTTAATAAAATAATAATTCTCAAAATTGGAAATAGTGTTATAAAAATAATGAACATAAAAATACATATTCTTACTATTACGTCTCTGCCAATTAGATACAATATTTACTACCCATACTTTTCCACGTTGGTGAAAATACATAATTATTTTAATTATTTATTTGCTAAAGTTGTGTTCAACAAAAAAATTCTCGCAATCATTAATTTTGCGACGTAATTAAATCAATAAGTATCAATGCTATGTAAACAGATATTTTAACAGGACTTATGGCATATTATAAGAGCTTCTAGAAATAAAGTTATGACAAGGGGTCTATATTATATGTGATCCATTTGTAGGCAATCTCAACAATAAAACGTCAGTCTTTGTGTCGGCTGTCGGCGAGTCGTAATTCTGCCATTTCGTCGACATAACAAATGAGCGCGCATTACGAGTGGCTATCCTACTACATACGTCACTGGCTTACCAAAAGTTTCGTAACGAAGTTGAAACAGGTATTCTGATATTAATTTTGTTCTAATTAAGTTTGGGATTCTTTTTACGCCCAAATGCCGTATGGAAAAGTTACTTGAAAGTTCAATTATTAGTTATAGTAAAGATTTGTATTCGTATTACAGAAGTTTGTACTGATTCATAAAGGACAGCTTCCAGAGGCTTAGATCAAATGTAGTTAAATTAATTAATCATTAAAATACCTTATGTAGTCTCAGTATGAAATGCTTTTATTAAATATTTACTAAAAGATGAAATAATATTATGATAAATTAATAATACTCAATCTCTAATACAAAGAAAAATAAAAAGGTAATCTCGTATCGAATTTCAAGGTGAACGATCTGAAAATTCGTACAGTAACACGGCTGTCTCCAAGAATCAAATCGTAGCCCAAAAAACTGGTGCGGGCATGATGGGCGCAGGTCCCGCCCCGGGCCGCCACGACAGAAACAAATGACCGCGCATCATAATAAATAAAACAATTTGTTGTTAATTAGATTTCGTGAATTTAATTTTCATGTCGGTAATTGGTCGGTGGCCACAAAGCGTCTCTCTATCAGTGATGGATGATCGAACGGCGCCTTCTCACTATTTACCTTCGTCCGTTCCGCCGTAATTAGATGCTCGGAAGTTTACTTTCATTATTGCTTATGAACCTATTACTATTTCTAATATAGATTTCATTTGGTATGCTCATTGTTTATTATTTTCAAACGTGAGAGAAATCATAAGACAAGTACATGCGTATGGACGCAGGATGTACTTACTACAATGATTTCATATATGTATATAATTATACTTGTTACACTTCCGCATTATACTTACAATATAAACTACTAACTGTAATACACAACAGTAATGTATGAACAATTAATAACATCATATTTACCGCCATTAGTAATGCTGCAATAAACTAACATAAAACGATATATTAGAAACAGGTGCAATATAACAGAAATGTAACGGAATAAGTTAAAAACAAACAAAAGAAGATCGGAAAACGTTTGCCTCATACACTCGCTACCAACAGCGAGCGTAAAGTTTAAAATATAAATGCCGAAAAAATCTTGGAAAGTCACGGGCGCTTAACTTTCTTCCCCTGTTTTATTTTTCATTCCCTCTATAACATGCGGACTGTTCCCTCTCGCGATAATAAAGCTCTCTATCCCTTTTCATTTAACTGATAAGTTACTTTTTTAAAGTGCAGGAAAATCGAAGTCGTTCACTGGCAAAATTAAAAGCTGGCACTCGCAGACACAAGTCATAAAAAGAAAATATGGAGGTATAAATTATTTTACGCTTGTAATTGTTTGTTTTTCGGCTTGCCTTTTGTAATTATACTTTGTAGTAGATATTTTCATCTTATTTTTGATGGATACAAGTTGAGTTCGAAATGATGCGGATTTTTGTTAGCGCAGGGTTCAATCTGATTACTCATGGTAGAGATAGCATATTTATAATAGTCTTTATAAAGTTTTATCGCTTTAACATACCACATAAAAATAACATTATAGCACAATTTATTCAAATTAATAAAATTACGGTAATACATTTTGTAAATACAAAAAACTATGATCAGTATGTTTGTTTTTACTTCATTATTTTACTTTACATTCAAATTGACTCAACTGATTTTAATTCTCGGAATGGAAATGCCCTATAAAATGGATTAACATCTCGTAGGTACGTAATAAAGCTTAAGATTCGAATTGTACACTTTACGGTTTATGTTTAAAGTAGGTATGGTTTGCCTTTTTATCAACCTAAAAACTACAACTATAAAACTTAACGAATTTTATTTTTATTTTTTTGTTAGCAATATATTTTTATGCTTATTTCCTTTATTGAAATTATATAAGGCAGTGTGGCTGGGAAGCCGAGTGAAGCAGGTTCTATAGCCAGATCTTGCACCTCTAATATTATGGTGAGCTAATAATTTCGAACATGCTAATCGTTGTCTTACGGCGAATGCACATCGTTAGCAACCCTGCATACGAAGGAGAAGAAAGATTTTAGTAATTTTTCGAACGCACCTAAACTAAAACACCCAAGAAGCACTAGGCATGGTGACTATGACTTGATCCCCCTGAGGGCTATGCTCGGCAGTAATATGTTAAAAACATACGATAAAAATATTAAAAATAAGCACTATCGAAAAGGAAAAAATGTGATTTTATTCTGTTTACCATAATAATATTTATTTAAATAAATATTATTTATTTAAATATTATTTCCATTAACATAGATTTAAAAAAAATATTTTTATTAACACCTACATCGCATGATAATTAACAATATTTTTTTTGTTTCTCTGACCGTACGTGCAATGCAAATGTAACGGTGGCAGCTCCACAATAGGGTGATTTTAGTTCAACGCAAATTGCAATCGCACTGCTACCGGGAAACGATCATCCTTTGCGCTTGCTACATCGAATGCCATTTAGTTTTTTCTATCTCTACATAGTATTTGCAATTCTGTTAGTACTTAAAACGTTTTAGTGTGACATTAATCTTTAAACATAATAATAGTTTCTCAAACCAATGTAGAGTCAATTTTAAAAGGTTTTACTAGTTATTACATTATTAAGCTTTGTAATGTTAGTAAAATTACTTTTTTTTAAACGTAGGCTGGAATTACAAATGAGATATTTATTATAACTAATATAATTAAATAAAAAAAGGCTCTATCGAACTTATGATAGAATCGTAAAAAGCATAGTCTAAAATAGTCTTTATAAACCTTCATGTACATATTTAATGGTAGGTACTCACGTAATCTAACACACTTCCCGTAAGTTATTGGAAGTGACAGAACAAAAAACCAATGTGCATAAAATATGTACATTCCACGTAGAGACATCAATGAGGGGACAGTGAAAGCTCATTAGCTTATAAAATTTTTAATTACATATTAGAATAGGATAAATTTAGAAAACAACTTTTACTTACGTTTTATACTTAATTTTATAAATAAATGTAATATACTAAAAAAATCATGGTTATGAGTATATTTATGTAAGTCTCTACTTTAATGCAATTGTCTGATTAGATTAAAATTATTGTTATTTTAATAGCAACCTATCATAAGCGATCATTTGTTATGGTAAAAGTTTAAAGTTAGCGATGATACAAAAACTGCAGAAACAAAGCCCAGTGATGTTAGAAGACCCTGATATTGATATGAGTGACTTGCACTTACCGCCCTTTGAATAACGTCGGTGTTATGAACAACACCCCACCCCACAAAACTGTTTACTTAACAAATATTGTCCTTAAATACTCGATCAGTAATCACGCTTGAAAGCGATAAACTCAAAATCCTAAAAAGTAGGTCATCATGATAATAATATAATAATGTAATAAAAACACATTACCTTCTTAATATTAAAAAAACAATAATTGTATAATTAATATAATATCTTATATGCTATCGATCCTGCGACGCCCCATTAAGACGGGAGAAATTCCGCTAAGTCTTAGTGGCTACTACCCATTTAATACACATTTTGGAATGTGTTCTTGAAAATGAAACAACGTATATTTGACTTATTTTGTAATAATAAAACGAATTACAATAGTTACTGCATCTCTGCATTTCATCAAGCAGAACAGTCATAATAATGTAACTAAATTACACATTTTTGTGTTTATTACATTATTTTATACATATATACAATAAAATTATTACTCTATTGAAAAATTAAAATACTCATATTAATAAAATAAAACATTAAGTTAGAGTAAAACTAACAAAACAAATAGCACACTGTTGTAACGATAAAAACTTTACACGACAACTTCGGTAGTAAACCTACAATTCTGTATATCTTATCCAACGGGACGCAAAAGTTTGCGAAACCACAAAACCTACTGAAATTGCCGCCATGTCCATAAACAAGGGCGTGGAATATTCAAGAGGAAAGTTAGGCGGCAAGTTGGTCATTCTAGAGTCCATTGGCGACAGTTGCATATAACGGGCTTAGTTTGGACACCATACGTCAAGGGTCATGTATTGTCCCTAATGAAGGCTAACTTACGATAATAGTTTAAGTTATTACTTGAGCACGCTTTGATGACCACTTAAATGTTGTCCACACTAAGTTTTCGCATTATAAAGTGTTGTGATATGACTTAATGTTAAGTTCTCTTTAAGCTGGTGATTCAAGGAAGGGCCGCATTTGTACGAGTAGTAATGTAATAATGCTATACCATATTATTGTGTGTCTCGTATTGACTGGTAGACCATGAAGGTCTCACTAAATTTTATTGTAATATTCGTCATCTTTTTTCTCTCTGCTCTCATTTTGAAACCTATCTAACGATGATTATTGCAGTTTCTAAGATAAAATTACAGTTTAAATATATTTAAAAAAAGTGAAGCAGATTTATAATAATAATAATAATAAAAACTCTTTATTGCACACAACTTAATACACGTAAAAGGACAAGAACAATACATATACAGGAAAGTGCACAAGAGGCGGCCTTATCGCTAAGACAGCGATTTCTTCCAGGCAACCTTAGGGTGTTGGAAATAGCAAAATGTGACGTGGAAGGGGTGCAAACAATTAAACATTTTTGAGGAAAAATAATAAAATGTAATAGTTACAATATATCAGATAAAATAAATAAATAAGTAAAAGAAAGAAAATATATAAATAAATAAATAAAGTTATACAATATAAATATAATATAATACATTATTAATAACCATATATATTACGATATTTATACATATATATATTACTATATATATATTATATACATGTATACTTACATATTATTATAAATATCCATTAAATAAACACTATATTATCTATATAGTAGAAAAAAAAAAGATATAAGGCAAGAAATATTTTAATACAAATATCATGTCAAGAATGAATTATAATGTAAAAAAGTGCTCTTTTAAGCGTTTTTTAAAAACCTCAACATTTTTAGCATCCCTAACGTTTCGGGGAAGGGAGTTCCAAAGGCGAGGAGCCATTATACTAAAAGAGTTACTATAAAAGGTAGAGGAGTGGGAAGGGATTTTAAGGATTAAATTTTGGTCAGAACGCAGAAATCGAGAATGGGAATCTCCAAGGAACTCAAAACGCTCTTTAAGGTAATTTGGAGCAGACGGATCGAACAGAATACAGTAAAGAATATGGAGAACATGAGTATTTCTGCGAAGACGGATTGGGAGCCACTTAAGCTTTTTACGAAAACTAGAGACATGGTCATATTTACGTAAACCAAATATGAACCGAATGCAGAAGTTTTGGAGTCGCTCAAGCTTATTTAATTGCTCCTCTTTAATATCAAGGTAGCTAATATCAGCATAGTCAAGAATTGGTAAAAGGATCGATTGTGCTAACGCAATTTTGGTGGAAATTGGAAGAAAGTTATGTAACCGACGAAGAGATGCTGCCGAAGCATACAATCTTCTGCTCACCTCACTTACCTGTGGAACCCATGAAAAACTTTGATCCATAGTGACACCTAGGTTTCTAACAGTTTTGCTGTTTATAAATAGAATAGTAGGGCCATTTTTAAATATCTAGGAGTTTGAGTGTATATAATATATAATCTGTGTAGAGTACATAGATATATATTATTTAGTTATATCAAACTAATAAAAACGCATAATAAATAAATGGTTTGCAAATATTAATAAAATATAATCTATATTGATTGAAATCTTATATGTATATATATTATTTAACACGTGTTTATTATATGCGAGAGAATCATGTCAAGCCCATCTATCACCACCGAGAGCGACGTCGAAATACAACTCTGTTTTTAAGTCTCTAAATAAACAAAACTTTGTCATGCAGATGCCGATTGATACTGTGTCCCTAAATATAATTTAAATTGTAGATCTAACTTTTTTTACTAAGTTACAGTAGTGAACGTTTTTAGAACAATGTCTAAGATAACTCTTCAAGTTTATTATTTTACGTAGTAATATTTAAGTAAGATTAGCTGGTACAAGTATAAATAAGATTAAAAACTTAAGGACAATATTGATATAACATATTGAAAAACAATTGATTTATGATTTACTATTATTACTTATATAAATGATGCAACTTGAAATGTACTGCTGAATGTTTTATAAAACTCTAAAGGTGAAAAAAATACTTAAAACTCAGTTGTCATAGTCATCTGTCAACAAGTCAAAAATAAAATTTGAAATAAAAAAAGTTCAAATATTCCATATTCATGACAACAGGGTGTTAAAATAAATGTGTTTTTTTTACTGTTTTGGTCTTCTTATAGGTACATACTAACTAAATGATAGGTACATTTGTACTAGTTTGTAAGTAATAAGTCTTAAAAACAGATTACCTCATACCTACATTATTATTTATTAACATAATTGGTATCCAAGAGTTCCAGTAGCCGAGCAGTATATTAAATATAGTATATTGGAAAGACATTGGAAACATCTGGTTTCATAATATTACTATTATTTTATTTTATCTTTGCAACGTATTAGAAGAGGCTTAAATCGATTCGAGTTACTAACATTCATGATATTGTAATATTTTGTAAATAAAGTTCTAAATAAATATTATCAAATATAAAATATGAAAAATATTACGTATAAGAAGTTGGGTATTAGTTATTAAAAACATCAGTACACAAAATTAAACCTGACGAAAAAATAACTAAGAATAGATAAAAGCTCAAACGTTGCATACCGGCATACGTGTGGACTTCCGTTTAGTTGCCCGACAGTGGTCGGATTGTTTCTTTTAATCTCCGCCGTGAATGAAGCTAATGACGTGGCGCTGCGCAGGCGCAACGTCTAACGGTTGTCCTCATTCATCAGAACTGTCACTGACATCTATTGACAGTCGACTCCTGTGTCACGCCCGCTGGATAAATCTACTTGCCTCTTTAGCGATGACAAATCAAAAATATTATTTTGTCTTTTAGACATAACATTCTAAATTATTATAAATACGTTTTTACTCATGTACATATTATATAACTCTAACATAAAAAAGTGAACTGTAAAAAACACTAAATTATTCATCCTTTAAGCTAGCTGCCGGCAAGTAACTACAATAGTTAGTGATAAGAATGTAAAGAAAAATAAACGATTATAATACCATCAGTCATGGCGGCAACCCCCGCGGTGGTCAGGTCAACAGCAAAGAAAAAAACTTCACAATTCCGAGCCGAATTCAAATGAAGAATGATTCATTTATGAAAATGAAATGACGGAATGAATAGTTATGTGGCAAGAGTACAAAAGTGACGGCAGCTACCGGCCACTGCTTTATGCCACGTGCTCCCATGGACCTCATGGGAATTGTAAGACAAAAAACAAGATAAAAAAGTTTAAGGCTTTAACCTTACCTCACGTAAGAATATATATTAATGTTCAACATAATATACAGGTATTAATTACATTGATTAGAATAAATTGATGTACTAAGCGAAGCAGAGCATCAATTTAGGTAAATAGCAGAAGCAAAATATTGTCATCAAAAGTTTTTTATCGCAATATTCTTACTGTCTAATTCTGAATGATGCTTAACATAAGGATTATTTAAAGAAGCTCTATAGAGTATTAATTTTTTTAAATCAATAAATAAACAACAAGAACGTTATTTGTTAATGTCGCCATAAAAATTGTTTGACATTTATATGTGACCTTATCTCATAAAAATCGCAATTACTGTACCCGCGGCTTAGTAAACTCAAACACTAAGAAAGAAGGAGCGGGCAATGAAATTAAAAATATGTCTTAAGGGCAATTAGCTTTAACTTTTACAGTAAGTGCCCTATCAGCCGCCACCGCTCCCTCGCTCTTTTCAATTGCAGGGAAACCAACCGGCTTTTCATTTCGAGTGAATTTTATGAACTACTCTGGAAAATTTTCGAAAGTTCTTCTACCCTTTATTAAAGTTTACTAATTATATAATACACTTTCTTTGTGTTTCTTTGTGTAGTTATGTTTATAATTAGGTAAAGTCGACGTAGATTTAATACTGAATTAAAGCATGTTTTGGAAGTACATATTAAATTAGTTACAATTGAAAAATATATCTTGATAATTGCTTTTATTAGGGTTTAATTTAACAAAGGCTACGAAAATCCAATTTCATTATGTACTTATTTTTATTTTTTTATATTGATCATTATTTATTTTAAAGTTTGTGATAGATTATAGTACCTGTTAGAGTCAAATACATTTTTTTATTATTTTCGTAAGACGATATTTAAATAAAAACAATTAGGTCCTAAAATGAACTTAATATTTTGTTTACTAAATAAAAAATAATGAAGTAAATATTTACTAACTTTTCTGACAGTCACACTGAATTGCCTTAAAAGTGGACAACAGAGGGTGAAATTAGGTAAAAATTCTTAAATGCTGGGAGCATTGACGGAGTGTTTGACAATAAATTTCCATTTATAAAGCCACAAGCAGGAGGGGGGCAGCTTCCGCCGCTTTTTTCCTTCATTTCCTTAGGCCGCTCGGTGAGGGCGCACCGCCCTACGCTGAATTAAAATGTTTCTTGTTTTTATACATAAACATTCTTAACTTAAATGAATAGGAAAATGCTTTAGCGATAGAACGAAATAAACTTGCTTAAAACTTTAACCTACTAACAGTGCTTTTACTTCTTATTTAAATACAAATTAATTTATTAACGCAATTCAAAAAATTCAAAATTGATATTCTTTTACGGTGTGAGAAAAATGATCAGTTTGGATTGTGCGTAGATCGTCGATAATCATTATAAAAATAACATAAAACAAAATCGAGTTGATAACTTTTTGATGCCAATTATAAAGAACTGCCTACCTAAATACAAACTAATTAAAACTTATCATTTAGTTTAAATACACTCTTTACACCATCAAATAAAGTCTCTTATACTAGATATTACAATATTTATCAAATTATACTTAAAAATATGCGAAGTGACCATAAAAAAATAGTTAAATTTGCAGCTGATGTAGGTAGGTTACCTCAGACCTTTTATTGGTCCGAGGTAGGTACTAGACACAGCTAAAGGAAGTAAAGATGTCAGAGAGCGTGGCACAAAATATCGGCGGGATAATAATTAAAAGAAGCGATAATGTCCCCGCCGCGGTGAAAAACGACCCTACCATCCTTTTTATTTGATAAATAAAATTTATTTGCCACTGCCATGCCTTCCTTGCGCCTTTTGTGAATTCCACTTCCTATTAGAAATACTTGCTTGATTTTTTTATGTAGGTATAAAACAAAAAAAGTCTAAAATAAATTGAAATTGCCAGTGGATAAGTAAAATATTATTTTAAGTTATGTTGTAAAAATATCTTAAAAATTTATATAATTCACGACCATCGGTGTAGCAGTAGTAGTTGCCAATACAAGAACCAAATAGGTATGCCAAGTAGGTACCTACTTGGCATATTTGTTTCAATCTTTCTAATCAATTTGTCTAATATTTATAGTATGTAGTAAATATATTAAAATAATTATGTTGTAAAAATATCGAGCATTATATAAAATAATTCTCAATAATAAATAATTTCAATCAATTCCATTGACTGTTTAACGCAGTCGTAGCTCATAAACAGGCGATGTCTTATACCCAACTAAACATTCCCCACAATCAGGACAGTTTTACTGCGCACTAAATATTCTCCCGGCGACAATTGCGATTATGAAAAGTGCACCGTTATTTATATCCCGCCGTTTATTTTTTGTCGCCCCTTTCAAGGGCAATTAAATACCGCCAGTCTTAAGCGTTTTGCATTTTCAAAGTCTTTATTATCGGCGTCCTAATAGAGATAGCAAAGGTCGAAATGGGTAGTTAGTAAAATACTGTTTGACTTTTGAAGTAGAAGTCATAAATCTGACGGAAAATATCAGCAAAAACTGTTGCACTCACATCATTCAAAAGAAATAATCATGGTCTCTACATAAAGAGGTACAATACATACACCAAGATCATTTAGCCAACTTTAATTTACCCAAAAGAGAATGTAAACAAAGCAAAAATAATTCGAATAATGACATTAATATCTAAAGGATTAATGAAATTTCCTCGTTGACGGAATCGAACAGGGATCCCCCGGGAGGCTGTCAAACTGCTCCAAAGTTCCGCCGTCTGCCGCGACAACTTTTAATAACCTCCGTATCAGCCAAATGGATTTGGGATTCTAAGTGCTCATTACATTTTCACAGAACTTTAACATAATAGATTAGGGGTAGACAAGAAAGTGACAAAACATGTAAATAGAAGTGTTTATATAAATGATTTTAGGTATTGAATAATTTTATTTATTGCATACTAGGTATTTATATACTCATACCTTAGGTATAAAGTGCTCCTGGAAATAACTACTCGCTTTTTATAAAATAATGCGTTTTGATTTTTATGCATTTTAAAATCTAGAACATAGCATATTTTTAAAGGATAAGTGGAAGTATCAACAACATATAAAAAATTTGAGTCGCTCTCTTACATTATTACCCTAACCCTCCTGCGCTGCGAAATTGAACCGTCTTAGATCTGTCTCCTCGTAATCCACGCTTATAATTGATGCGACAATGTCAAACAGACCCCATACAATCGGAAAAATACAAATCCACAACATGATCGATTGAACCGTGACAGACAATGAGATAAACGTAATTCCTATGGCTGAGATTGGTGCCGTGATAGAGATGTTAGCGTTCTTTCATTCAGTACCACTAGACACTTCCTAAAATGATCAAAACTTAAAGTATATCTACTGCACTGCTTATATACTATCTATAAGTTCAAAGACATTAAGTAAAATCTATTAATATAAGTAGGTATAAGGTATCAAAAATTAAAAATTAAATTAACTTGTAATAAATATAGAAATATGTAACTACCTAGAGAAGCGAAACCTAAAATATTATTTTAAAGCTCAAGAAAAATAAATAACTATTTTTGTAGCAAATTTTAAACAAAAACATCCAAATTGTTAACCTCAAAATATGTCACTTAATGTAAATAAAATATTTGCTTAACTTTATTCACATGGCACCCTAATCGACGCTATAACCGACAAAGAATTGCGGAAAAATTTACTTTTTACTTTAGAAATATTGAATTTTTACATTTATGCCTTTCACACCTCATAACGTAATATTTCTTCCCGAAACCATGCTCCCCTAGCAAGTTTTCTCTAACAACTGTATCTACATTCAAAATAAATGTTTGGTACTCCATCAAATCTATGTCTCAGTAGGCATGATTCCTTTCTACTCTTAATAAAAGTAAGACGATAAAAACATTTTAATCCCGACATATTTGATGATGCTTTACTATATTACGAGTACGTACCATAATATGAGAAGTAGTACAATATCTGACATCAATAGTTAAAAGTTAGAAAAAACACTATTTTTGTATGTTTTGTTGTATGTACGGGATAAACTAAAAATCTGCAGAAACGATTTAGATGAGCCGGAAATTAGTAATGCTAGTAATTAACATTTAGTAATTTATGTTAATGTAGTACTTAGTACAAATATCAACATTTTGTTTTTATTAAATATTCTTAATCTTCAAAGAGATATACAAGATTACATACTCCAAGAATTTTGGCAACAATGTAAGGAAATTAAAGAAAATCAATTAGAGGAGTTTTACCCCATATGCTTAGGGAGCTCGAAACAAATAATGTGACCGCAGCATTTAGTCGGCGGGGCATCGAACGTTCTCTAATGGCATCCAACCGCCAACTGACCACCGCATTAATCCTTTACCGGCTTTTGATTAATTATTCAAACTTGCCCCTGGGGGACCACACATACACTTTGCAAATTGTTTACAATTACACCACTTGTAATTTAAAAGGAACTTTACGAATATCTTAAAACAAAAATATTGTGTAGGGTATACTGTGGCACTGTTTTATTTATTTAGTAAATTTATAAAATTAAGAAGTATATACAATTGTATACGATAAATGATTGAATTATAGTTAAATATGTATATGAACTTATTCCAACATATATCAGCCTAAGTTAATTCCTTTAAAATAATACCCTCACGTAACTCAGGTAGCTGGGCTTGCTATAATTCAATATAACAGGGGTACCGTGATAGCAAATTAAGTGCGGACATCGCGACTGTTGACTTGAGCGATGTAAGTGACCCTTAATCCGCAGTAAATCTTCGGCCGGCCCAAAGTACCCCGCTTAGCGTACGAGGGTTAAACAAGCGCCTCCAACACCATTTATTACCTACTTGTTGTACGTTACAATGGATTTGTAAGAATAACGAGCTACATGATTGTAATACGTTTGTGAATTATTTAACCAAAAAATATCTGCAGCAAAGATTTTTTTATTCAGCATCATTATTTCTATAACTACCTAATAATTTAATATTTAAAAGAAATCTGAATACTTTTCAGCAACCTCGTGTTATGATGAATCTACATTTTTCATCGTTAATGATTCTTCGTATCGGACAACATCGACATCAACGCTTTGCAAGAGCTACGGTTACAAGTAAATTGGTACCTAGTTTACAGTTATAACGTATTCGAGCAGACTCCATAACGTGATAAAAACCAAGCATCGCGCTGGTGACATCGAAGAAAGTTCAGTGCGTAAGTAGGGACAGGGCGATAATGCGAACATTATACTCGGAACCTCTTGAGCTTGCATAATCGTTGTGAGCAAAAACTTCACACTTGCATTTGTGTGAACAGTCGCAAAGAAAATAATGCTTGCTGAATTCAGCTATTTATAAATCAATTTGATTTACTTTACAATTAAGGAAAAATATAACTTAAAATATAAATAAGTATAATTAGATGAACAAATAGGTATTTTCTATTATTATATACCAATACCCTTTGTTTTTCTCGCCTCTAGAACGTTTATAAAATTAATGCATATCTGTGTACATAGGAAGTAAAAGTCAAGAAACTACTCGTGTTACTTTTGCTAAAAACTGAATTTATCACCTAGCTTAATTATTGTCAATTCACGCAGTAGCAGGTAGCTATCTAGCTAGGTAAGTCTCATTTTAACCGATATATTAGGTATATTTAATATTATACATCCTAATTATAAAACTTTAATTACAAAAAACTAATTTGGAAAAGGTTCCATATACAACTATATAACTGAGGGGCTAAAAAGCAATATGAAGAAACTATAAAATTATTCTTCCCGTCCTGTCCCGTTTTTTGTGCTTAAATATTTGTTTCACTTTTAATCTAATTTTTGCACGGCACGATAGGATACTACGATTTGTAGGTACAGGTACTGAACTCATAATGTGCAACTAACACACGCTGCAGCATTACATGAAATTATGAACTATGCTGTAGGGGGTATATATGTGTTATTCCTATTATTACGTAGAATACTATATTACAAAAAAAACATAAACACAATATTTATCACAAAAAGGAATGTAAGTTAGTATTTTTTTACGATACTAATTCACTAAAATAGCTACAATTTTAAATGTAGCATGAGTAAACATCATAAGATACTTTAGAGAACGGAACGCTTGTGTTTATCGTTATACCTGAAAACCCATAATTATTCTGCAGGCTGACCAAGCGTTATCGGCTTTCAGGTTCAGTAAACGTATGATTTAGTTATATAGTTTAATCTTAGGTGTAATGCTGCATTCGAAAGTAATTTATGGCCACTTCTATGAAGTTATATTTTGTTCCGAATGTTAGAGTTTGCATACGACGCATAAAGTATATTCATTATGTAATAAGGTAGCTAGATTAAACATGTACCTATATATCTACCAACTTATCTGCAACTTTACATAGACGTATATTTTTTGCAGTGTGCAGACTGTGGAGAAATCTTTATGTATAGTTACATAAATATATTTCACCAACGCAATGTAACTATCATGAATGTCGATTTCAAAATCGTGCTTTTAAACCTGACCGGGGCAGTAAAAACCACAATAGGTTGTACTCATTAGACACACGCAATAATGCCCCACAATTATTAATTGAACATATAAATGTATTTTTACCAAAAGAAAACAAAATGTCTATCGATAATCAACAAAGTAAAAATAGGGTGGGCAAGTGCGACGACGCGGCACCAAGAGGAAACGTTACCTTTTGATTGACAGCTGTCCTTGCCCAATAGCAGGAGTCGAAGTTTACGAGCCACATCAATCAAGAACCACCCAACTTAGATAATTTAAAACAAACAGCGCACTATAGCCTTTATTACTTAAAATTTAAAAGCTATAGCATCATTTGCCCTAATTATAATGCGAATACACACGAGCCCTGCGGAATCGTCACGCGAACACGATCGCCCCATTATTCGCCGCCCTTTTGTAATTTGAATTTCGAATTCCAATTCGTATTTGTGGTAAAATAAAAAGAACTGTTTCGACACAATGGCGTCAAGGGCGGTGCTCTGACATGCGATCAAGTTATTACATTAAAGGAAAGCGCACCCGTGAGCTGCTCGCAGACCTGTTATTTAAACTTCGAGGAACATAATACTGTAACATTAATACAAAACTTAACTATAATCAAAGGCTGAATTTTAATAAAAACGAAGAAAATTATTTAAGCACAGCTCCTTTGTTTCAGAAAATGGATTACCACGAAGACTACGAACGGCGTACACCAATACCCAATTGTTAGAGTTAGAAAAAGAGTTCCATTTTAACAAGTATCTATGCAGACCAAGAAGAATTGAAATCGCGGCTTCCCTAGACCTTACAGAAAGACAGGTAGGTATATTAAAAATAGTTTTTTACTATAACGTGAATATTAAAGAAATCTATAATCTATTAATCTATGACATGTAGGCTTAGTTTTGTACTAAACATATTTTTAATAAGTTTACTACCTAAGTATAGTACAAATGTTTTAAATAAACTTAGTAAAATATTAAAAAATTTAACTGTCCTTATAAACTGTTCCTTTATATTGACGATATATTTAGTGGAAAATCCAATAGAAATAAGTATACTTTATAATCTTTTGATGTTGCAAAATGGTAATATTGATATTTTTATTCCAGGTCAAAGTCTGGTTTCAAAATAGAAGAATGAAACACAAAAGGCAAACCTTGAGCAAAAGTGAAGATGGAGATGACAAAGACTCTACCACATCTGAAGGAGGTAAAAGTTCCAAGACGGGGCTGGAGAAGTTTTTAGATGATGATGGGCCTCTTTCGGGAAAGAAGAGCTGTCAAGGTTGTGAATTACCACCGGGCGCTTTATGTTCACCAACTGAGGATCTGCCTGAACTCACATCACGAACACGTAACAATAACACACCGAGCGCAACAAACAACAACAGCTTTGCGAGTGATGGTGCTTCAAGTGTTGCATCCTCTTCTTCTCTGGATAAGCTAGAAGATGACTCAAGAGAAGCTCCTTCTTCTACTACTATTTCAGCAACGCCTAGAAATTTAGCAAAAAGAATCAAACAAGAATCGAGAAAACGTTCTCCATCCTTAGATGCAGCTTGCAAAGTTTCACCCTCCTCTTCAAAAGATGTTATTATTGGTGTAGCTGGCTTAACAGAGGGTGGGAAATTTTCGTCAGTAAGTTTGACACCATCATCTACTCCAGGCACACCATCGAGTATGCATCAGAGTCCCCTCGGATTGTATCCACGACCCTCACCACCGCATACAACTTCAGGCCCGCCAATACCACAAGCTGTACCCAATGCCATACCTCCATATGTAATAAGAGGAAATGCTCCACCAGGTCAATTCGTCCCGCACCCAGATTTTCGTATGGACACCAAACAATTTGTAGGCAAACTAGCACAATACCCGCAAAACAATAGATCATACGAAGCTTATGGGTCAGCATTGCAGGGCGATCAACATGTATACACGCGAAATCAACAACATTCGAGACAATCAGACGGGTCTTCAAGTGCTAGAACAGCGAATGGGATAGGATCAAGGCAGTCGTACCCACATGAAATGTATCAAAATTATGGTTACACAAACTATGGAAAAGATCAGACTACATACGGCCACCCTGGTTACGATCAAACTCAAGGTTATCCAGGAGATCATATGACCTATCCGAACAGCCATTATGGATATCATTATCACGAAAGTGGACAACACGACCACACTCATGGTTATTACAACGATGGACAGAAAGCAAACTTACATAGCACCGATTATACGAAGAATACTTATTACGATGCAAGCTCGTATAACCAACATGGCTCTACGACTGCTCCTGTTGGTTACACCGCGGGTGCTACGGCACCTGCATCTGGGGAGGCGTACAGTGCAGGTGAATGTGTCGATGGCTACGGATCATTCCAGCAATTTTATGAAGCTACACATAACACGCCTACTACAGGAGAAAATTCAAATTCTTCATCCGATTTTCATTTTCTAAGCAACCTAGCCAACGATTTTGCTCCTGAATACTACACCATTTGAGATAAGGACTTTGCCGAACAGGCCAGTAATCTGTTTGTGTAACGCATAAGCGTGTGTAATTCATATAACTATGTAAATAAACAAATTGCTTAGTCTAAGGGTTATGGTGTTGGAGTTGAACTGAACGCCAAAGGCGTCTTACTTGATAATGGTCCTATTTCTCTTTGTACGACTCACATAACCGTACGATTCTATACTCAGTAATAATGTAATAAATTGTAAATATTTACTCTTTCTAATTATTATTTGATAGAGTATGTAATGTTACTCAATAATTTTACACAGAATACAAAAGGGCATAACCTTAATATAATACGTCCCTTTAAATATACAAAATTTACATAAACGAAAATGAATACGTGGATTTCGGATTATATATAAAAATTATATATCAAATAATTTATAGATTCAGCGAGAGTCAACAAAGCTAAATCTTAAAATCTAATGTAAGAAATCCCTAAATAATTTTATGATGAAATTAATTTTCTTTTCGTTCTACATTGCAAAAAGTAATTAGGTATCGTAAGTATATTTAACACTGCCCATTACAAAGAGAAAATTAAAATTAATGGAAGGTATGAAAAAGTGGGAATTAGATATCTTTTATTTGATTTTCATGGACGTTATTAGTTAAAACCTTGAATTAGTTAAAAAAAAGTTTAATTGAGTTTATCATGATCACAAAT
Organism: Boloria selene; assembly: GCA_905231865.2. Lineage (NCBI taxonomy): Eukaryota > Metazoa > Arthropoda > Insecta > Lepidoptera > Nymphalidae > Boloria > Boloria selene. The sequence continues at coordinate 9,413,717 of HG993142.1, forward strand.
AGTATATATAATCCGACATCCAATAGCATTTTATGAGATTAGAGATGCAAAACCTTAAAAGGCTTTCACTTTTAGGTAATATGTAATTCGTCAAAATAAGGTATAAATCTCAAAACTTTGGCAAAAAACCATAACAATTCATAATAAATCAAATTTACGAATACCCACATGTTCAAAACACAAACTGTTAATAGACGCTAATGTAAATTTATTGATATTGATATGTAATAACTTAAAAATACATTGTGTACTAAAATACCTTTTCACGTGTTCATGTTAAAAATATTGCAATTTTTCATAATTATTGTTTTCTATTATCTATACTTACAAGTATAATAGTTATTGGTTACGAAATGAGGGCTAACAGTTAGTCGTTTTATTATGGATAAGTTACTTTAGCTTGAGATGACAATAATTTTTCTTTCTCCAAATTTTTCATAAAAATAATTCTTTATAAAATTATTTATGCAGTATTCATTCATAGAAATTGGTTTTCCGTTGTTGTTTTTGGTATAAAAACATATGTTATTTAAATTATAAATATATTATGAATTGTTAAATTAATTATTATGTAGAGTAGGAAAAAAGAGCACTGAATAAGATGACGCTAATGTTTGGTACAAGTATTACATTAATCGGTATTATGATCGATATTATATAATGTCAGAATATAAAAGTTATTTATTACTTTTAAATAACAAAAACATAGCATTTATATTTATGTTATCTAAACATACAGACACTAGCGCCATTCTTGTCAGTAATTGAACTATTTAATGCTGTCAACTGTCCAATTTTTCTATACTCATGATAAGTGCTGCCATCTTTTATCACGCGCCGGATTTTTAGCTCTCATTAAGTAAGTCGTTGCCTTATTTAGTTAATACTTAATATTGTTTTGTGATTATAAAACATATTGTAGATATATAGTACGTTAGTTTATTAAGCGACTATTGTAGATATCAATGCTATCGTTTTGGCCTATTAAAATAAAAAATCATTTGGTGTCGCAAGAGTATGAAATCATTTTAGTTCTAGATATCCTCAGCCCTTAAAATATATAAACCTAAATCTGTATAATATATTATTATAAAAAAATAATAGTTTAAAAAAACTAAAAAACACGCTTTTTATAGAAAACCGAACTAAAAAATAGAAAATAAAATTTTATTTTAAAAAAAGCGTTATTTTCTACTTTTTCTAGCAAAAATCATATTTTGCAAATTGAAAAATGGAATAATTTTATCAAATTAGTGTATTGTCATCGGTACTCAATAAATCTACAAAGTTTGAACGAAATCTGGCCGTTTAAAGTGGGTCAAAATCGCGCCCAAAGAAGTCGGTTACAAACAAACATACAAACATACAGGTGAAGCTAATAAAAAGCGTGTAATTAGCGACTCACCCTCGCTTCGCTCGGGTTCTTTCCTGGATCTAGCACGAGCGAAGCCGCGAGTTCCGGTTGTGTATTATACATATAAACCTTCCTTTTGAATCACTATCTATTAATAAAACCGCATCAAACTCCGTTGCGTAGTTTTAGAGATCTAAGCATACATAGGGACAGACAGACAGCGGAAAGCGAGTTTGTTTTATACTGTGTAGTCATTCTAACAAAGCCGATTCTGTATATTGAATATTTTTAAGAAAATCTAATTGATATGGTTATTAACGATACAGAGGTCGAATATGACGTAGTTTTTAGAATTTTTGTCTGTATCTATCTGTGACTGCATCACTAGAAAACTACTAGACAGATTTTGATGAAGTTTACGATTGTTCTGCTTGAGCTGGTTCATCATCCAGTTCAACATAATGAGATACTTTTGATTTATGGAAAATATGATTTCTGATTAATCTATACTAGCAGTTAAAATGTATAAGTAACCTAAGCATTTGGTTTCTAGTCTTTATAAAGCGGGCAGGGCCATGAGTATTGAGTAATGTTAGTTATATTTATATAATAGTCGCAAGTAAAACATTTAATATAAAATATTGCTTAGGATAAAAAAAACAAATAATTGAGTAATTAATTACTTTAATTAATTTTTGTCCTACTTAAGAGGATATCTTAAAAACTTTATTATTATTCACAAGCTCAGACTGTTTAGCTTTATCTCAACACGTCATATCACCAAATAGTATAGGAAGCTCTAAACATAAATTCCCATTACAAATTATGTATAAAATTTGTCCCCCAAATATATTTCCATTGTTACAGATGTCAAATATTATTAGATAATTAAACATTTTAACTACAGACTATGCAAACCTTCCTCAAATACCATCTGTGATAAGCATGGGTCGTAGACGCATTAAATAGCTAGATTCAGACCAAAAGAATAATATCTTACAAAAGCCTGTGGTAAAAGCATATTTTTAATTAATTTTTAATACTTGTTTTCCCACTGTTAAATCAAAGACATTTTAAATTTAATGAATATGATTAATGAAAATAGCAGATTGACTTTTTCTGCTTAAATGTGAAAGATTTATTTCATTTTAGTATGTATCAAAGGTTATCGTAATATGTCATTTTGTGAGATTTATCATTTAACCATTAAAATATGTAGAGGACTTAACATAAATGCACATAAATAAAAATTTATAAGAAATAAAGAAGGTAAGTTACAATAAAGCAGAGAGTATTGTTACAAATCATAGTCTATGTTATGAGCTAGACTTCTGTGCTTGTGCTTGAGCTTGAGCTTTCATTTCCATCATCATCACAATAACATCACGGGCTTTTGACTTTTCAATACCCAACATTTGAATTTTTTCCATTTGTTCTGTGACAAATTGCACCTTCCGTTTAAAATAATCTTTAGCACCTTCTATATCCTGCATGTTCCAAATTAAATATTAGTTTAATGCCTTATAGAAAATAATACATTAATTTGAAACAACTAAGACATGTATAATAATAAACTATTAAATGAAATTACATAAATATAATAGCTATTCTTAAAAAATAGGATTGACTTTGATTTCAACTAAACTTACTTTTTGTGCATAATATCCAGTTCCAATTTCTATAATAACATTATCTGTATCTGCTATAACACCAGGTACATACATGGACCCAGTAAGAGGTACAAGAATAGTTTTGCCCTTTTTTTCTGGTTTAATTTTTTCAACACTCTCTCCTGATTCCACAAATTTACCTTGAGCTATTTTTAATGTTTGTAATGAATCTTGAAAAACATTAATTTCCTAAAATTAAAATAGGTAATGATGTAAAATTACGAAAGAGTAGTCAAATTTTAGATAAAAAAAGCATTCTTACTTGATCTAATTGCTGTTTCAACTTAGCCAACTGGTGAATATTAAGTTTAGAGAGATCGATTTGATGCATCCCAGGAGCCGGAGCTGACGAAATTGTAGCCATCTTGTTAAAATAGTTTTATATTGCGACGATAACGTAAAAAATGAAAGTTTTTATATATTTTCAAAAGAAATTCATTATTCTAACCTCTCGGCACTTAATGAACGGCTCTAATGACTAATCTAATTTTTTTAAATGTCAAAAGTCAAAACTCAAAACCACAGAACACATATACCACTGACTCAAAACCACAGAGTAAATTGCTATTTGGCTTGCTATAAGCTATTCCAATATTCGCGTCAGGGTGTAACCCATAGATATATGTATAGTCTATTTTTTCTTACTTGTCTTAAATAGTAAACAAATATGGCGGACAGGTAACCAGAGATAATTTCATAGAGATTGCAATGACGAATGAATGACAACGACTGAACTTAATGGTTTTTATGCAGTGAACGTAAAGTATTGGGTAGAAATAATACGACAAGTTAATTTGATAATTTTATTACTCGGATATGACCTCCTTACTAATAATAATTTTAATAATTTTATTTTCCTTTTTGTCTTAATATAAAGTCATTTTTAAAACTTTAAACTAAAAAAGCAAATAAGCGATTGAAAGATCTCCGAGAGCGAAGTCTCTCACTCCATTTTATTACACAGTGCAATAAGATAAGAAATAATAATAATTACAATAACCAAATAAATAATCAGTACAAGTTGGTTAAAAGCAATAAAAAATCTTCTATATTCTACAGATGACACCTAAATCTAAAACCTAATAAAATTTGAAGAAAAATGTCGTACTTTGTAATTTACAAATATTGTTATTTTTTTAAAAGTTCAGTTTCCATTCTCGCCAAATAATTTTACATGTTACATCTCTATGATTCAAAGACAAAGTAGCGTATCGAAACGTCAAAATGTTTTGTTCATATTTTATCTATAGAATTTAGTTCTGTTAAAATTTCAATTTTAGCAAAAATAATGTGTTCAAATCATAAATAAACAGCTTGTATAAGTGTAATTCATAGTGTGTGTGTTTCTAAAATAGTTATAAACGATGAAACCAAGTCTAAAATGCGGGATTTTCCGAAAATAAGTGATTTTCGTTCAAGGCAGTGTTTGTTTACCATTTAGGACAAGTAAGAAAAAATAGACTATAACCTCATGCTGACGCTTGACAGTTGACGCTGGTTATGAGCGTCAAATTGTGTCACGTGGTTAATTTAGGCTGTGCTGCCACCTGGAAAAAAGTTAGTAGCGTCTAATCGTAAAAAGCTAAACTCGAATTAGCTTTTTATTTTAAGGATTAAACAGAAATTTAGAATCTATATAATCGAACTCGAAAGTAATCGATATTAGTGGTGTAAAAGTAACGAAACATAGCGTACCCGTATGTATTCGTTACTATAATAATCAGTATTCGTTACTTTCGTATCGTTACGTTACTCGTTACTTTTGATACGATACTTAGAACATCGCATCAAGTCGTGTTGCGTATTTCGTATGATCCGTATGATGATGACGTCACGTCGTTCGTACTTTGTAGTAAAAAAAAAATACTATTACGTATAGTATTTTTATTTTTTATAGACCCTAAAACAATAGTTATTAAATTTTTTGTCTATATGTCTGTTTTTGTGTAATCGTTTAACACAAAAAATACTGGACCGATTTTAACCTAATTTTATGTACTAATTACTCGTGTCAACATTTAGGATACTTTTTATTGCAGAAAAATATTTCATTTCTACATGAAATCAAAATGATTGGTTTTCTTGAGTCGTTCTTAGAAAGCTAGCGGTGGGAAAATCTGAAAGAGACACAACAAATCAGTGTAGTAGGATGCTGTAGCCTGTAGGTCCTAAAAAGTCGTACAGAAAAATCTATAATATCTAATATAAAGTTACACTCGCAATACCTATTTTTGTCCGTACGTCTACGTATAAAAAACAGTAGGTACCGAACTAAGCGCATCGATTTGCACTGGAATAATACTAAGTATTCGTTCGCAAAATTTCTACAAAATATCTGGAAATAACTCTTCAATTTTCTTGTAAACACTGTGTATCATGTGCGTGAACTGAACAGTCGTATTTCTTTGTACGTAGAACTAGAATCATCCAAACTAATATAATAACATCAGGCTGTATGGACTATAGTCCTTTGCCTGTCCCTATTGGGATAAATTTTAAAAACAACAAAAATCTATAGTTTGACGCTGAAAGCTAGCGTCAAGCGTCATCATGAGGTTACAACTTCAACGCCGCTGTGCATGCGTTGCTACTTTATATATGTAGCAATATACTCTATGGTTGCTACTGCTAGTTGCTACAGTCTGGAGCTGCGCAGTACGCATAGAGTATATTGCTATATATTTATGTGTAGAAGTATGAAAGCGGATTATTGTAACAAAAAAGAAATGTCTAATTTCGAAATACAATGAAATATATTTTATTAAAAATAATTCCCATAGACAATTAATTTTCCCACCTCTTCGGCAGTTTATGAATGCCACGTCAAAAAAACTGTTCTTAATTTGAAGCTAACAAGATGTAAAGCCATTTTCATACATTTTCATACGAATTGATCCGTTGCTCAGCGAGAGCATGTCCCAATGATGCGAACAGATGAAAATCAGATGGAGCCAAGTCTGGAGAATAAGCCGCATGCACCAACTGAACGCCTCGATTGTTTCCCTGACCCGTTTTGCACCGTGAGATGGGGTGTTATCATGAAGCAAAATCACTTTGTGTTGCCTTTTTCCATGTTCCAGTCTTTTTTTGCGTAATTCTTCATTTCATCCGATCATTTGCTCTTGATAACGATCAGTGTTAACAGTTTCACTAAGTTTTAGAAGCTCATAGTAAATAACACCCTTCTGATCCCACCAAACACAGAGCATTGTCTTTTTTCCAAATCAATTTGATCTTGCAGTAGATGTCGATGCTTAACCTGGATAAATACACGATCTATGACGCTTAGGATTATCAAAATACATCCATTTTTCTTCACCTGTTACTATTCGATGGAGAAATTACTTTCTTTTGTTTCTACTGAGTAACACTTCACAAGTTATATTTCAGTTTTCTTGCTACCTTTGATTCAGTTGATGCGGAACCCATTTTCCTATTTCATGAATCTTTTTCATAACATTTAATCTATTGGTCGACGTCACATTTAATTGATCCGCATGTTCTTTGAGATCGATGATCATCTTCATCCAATAAGGCTTGCAATTCATTGTCTGTAAACTATTTCGGTAGTCTCTCACGCTCTTCGTTACTCACGTTAAAATCACCACTTTTAAATTTTTTGAACCACTCGAAACATTGTGTTTTACTGAGAGCATGTTCACCACAAGCATTCGATGCAATTTTGCAGCAGTTTTCTTTGAATGAAAACAGAGAATAAATGCTGTCCGCATATCATAGTTTGTAAGCACACAACTCGCCATGTTGAAGGTTATAAAAAAAATTACTTCTGTATGAAACTTGAGTTGTTGTGAGTCGAAAATATTCGTCAGTTGTTAGAGGAAGATGATGGTGCTACAGAAGAGGTTTTGCGATGCATAAACTGAAGTCGGACTCCACCTATAAGAGGATTCCGGTTTCATACTTCTATACCTATGTATATAGTACGCTCTGCACACGCCGTTTAAGTGACAAGTACATGCTATTTATGAAATACAAAATAAATTCAAGTAATGTGATGAGAGTTTAGTATTGCTTTGCAAGCAGCATTACGTGGGGTAAAAAAGACACAGAATAATATTCTATTTTATTTACACAGTATCCCAGTCTATGCCGCTCAATGGTAATATAATACGTCATTGATGCCACTGTCCGAGTCCCACTGTACCAGTCTGCGTACTGCGCAGCTTCAGAGTTCAGTCGATAGCAACGCCATACAGCGACTTCGACGCGAAGCTTGGAAGTTGTCACACAAATCGTACAAATTTCTTACTACTGAAATTGAGCTTGTAAATAAATTGTTGCTCTGTTTTACTTCTCTTTGTTCGCAATTCGGATTTGTAATTTTTTTATTAATCATCTATGGTAATTTTCATATTTGATTTGACATTTTATTGCATTCTCTTTGGTAGATTTGCCTTTCCCTATTGGGGATAAATTTGAAAAACAACAACAATCTCTTTGGTAGATACTAGATAGTAGATATATTTGGAAATTAGAAGTTATAGCCGAATTTAGGCATGTGTAACTCAATGACTTTTTATGAGCTGCGGTTCAGCTCATGAGTCATATGCTTGAGCCGGAGCTGCGAACCGGCTCACAGTTCAGCTCAATTGTTATTGGGTACTTTTGACTACTTATAGATCTACAGCTCAGTTATGACGCGGTTCAAACAAATGACATGTATGATGTAACTCAATTATAAAATATGTAATAAAGCAGCGTTTCGAAGTTATTATAGTGAATAGTGATATATTTTCGTTTTTACACAATTATTGGGGAATGTTAATTTCATGCATATTTATATTTATTATTATAATTTATATATAATTATTAAATGCTAAAGTGAGTTTGTTTTACTTTTTTAACGTTACTTTAATTAACGTAGGTACCATAGTTTTATATTATAATATTTATATATATTACCATAGGAGCCTGTACCACGCAAGCGAAGACGCGGGCGAAAGCTAGTTATTTATATTAAATCTTTAAAGCTAGAATTTAATATTATTTTATAAGTATATTATCACAATACAAACTGACTACACTGACATTTAATTAAATTTAAAATGTAAAATTATTGACGATTCAAAAGTACTTGTAAAAGTCTATTTGAATAAATTATTTTCAGTTTTAATAAATCGTATGCATAATCGTATGTCGTATGTATTAATATTACAAATATACGTAATTTATTATGGTAAGTAGCTAATATTTTGGATATTAATTGACTATTGCTAGCGCGGTTCGATATATGTAGCAATATACTCTATGCTAATAGCACAGATCACATAATACTATACTAGGTAATAGTGACTCAAGTGAGCTGTTTGGTGAGCTGTGAACCGTTTATCTGGCAACTGAGTCGCAGCTCACGGCTCAAGTTGCTGTGAGCTGAATATTTGAACCGGCTCTGAGCTGAGTTACACATCTTTAGCCGAATTGATTTCCCATTCTACCTAAAATCTAAATATATTAGTTGCTGTGATTAGTCGTAAGAAGTTCAATGAATAATTCAAAGTAATTATTTCAAACAAAGGTTTAATTTTAAATATTCGAGTGTTATACAATATTATAACCTATACAATATGTCGGTCACGAATATTGATACCGTAGATAATTTCTCCAGCTTTATAAGGTATGTTTCCCAATTATCTGAGAAGTTAGTAGTTGGTGAAACAAATTCCGAATTTTATAAATATATGCTATTTAGTATTGCTTTGATACCTAATATTATAATGTTATGATAACATCGACGAACTCTAACCTTGCAATAGTTTAAGCCGTTTTATTTTAGTGCTTATTGATAAGAATTGATCATACATTACTTAAGAAAGTGTCCTGCAAATAATTAAATTATAATATTTAACATATTTTACTATTTTCATTATGTACTAAAGGTATCTTTTGGTATCCAAGATAATTAAAAAAACTTTCAGATCACCATCTTTATCCGTGGTGCATTTCTCAGCAGATTGGGCAGACCAGTGTGGTCAAGTAACAGAAGTGCTCAAAGAGCTATTAAAACTCCCTGAAGTTGAGTCAAGTAACAGTAAATTTGGTGTATGTGATGCAGAAAATCTTTCAGAAATCTCTCTTAAGTATAAGGTAAATTATATAAATGTTTATAAGTTAAGAGTATTTAAATATCTTTGTAATATACTTATATTTCTTTTATAAAACAGGTTGATTCTGTTCCTACTGTGATTTTATTCAAAAATGGATCACCAGTAGATAGAATTGATGGAGCCGATGCTGCCCAAATAACTTCTAAAGTGAAAGCACATAGTGGAAGTGCAGATCTAATTGAAACACCAAAAGAGTCATTGGAAAAAAGACTGAAAGCACTTATAAACAGACATAATGTTATGGTTTTCATGAAAGGTACTCGAGACACTCCAAGATGTGGATTTAGCAGAACTCTGATTCAGATCCTTAATGAAACTGGGTATGAATTGTTAAACATTTATTTAAAATAGATAGAATCTTTAACTATAAATAAGTATTCAAATTTAAAATTTTATGTTCCAGTGTTCAATATGAAACATTTGATATTTTGAGTGATGAAGAGGTTCGTCAAGGTCTGAAAGTTTATTCTGATTGGCCAACATATCCACAATTGTATGTCAAAGGAGAGCTAATCGGAGGATTAGATATAATTAAGGAATTGCAAGCTAGTGGTGACCTGGTATCTACTCTAAATGCCTGAAACTCTTGAATGTTGTGTAGCTTATTTTTTTATTTATATAATTAAAATATTTCAATCCTGTTTTATACATGCAATCTTTAAATTATTTAAATCCACATTGTAATTTCTCTTTTATTCTTAATATATAAACAATATTTTATAGTAAGCATATATTGGCCAAATGATATACAATGGACTAACTTACTTTAAGTGCACTTCTCAGGGACACTAATAAGATAATTAATTCATAATATATCACTACATAGCATATAACAAAGTTGCTTTCTGCTGTCTGTCTGCCCTTTGTGTGCTTAGATCTATAAAAAGAACTACACCATGGAATTTCATGCTGTGTTTTATACACAGAGTGATTTAAGAGGAAAGTTACACTTACACTAAGGCTACACTTGCATTAAAGTTAGGTAAGAACCCGAGCAAAGCGAGTGTGAGTTGCTAGTTGAATTATATATGATTTTGGTACTTAAAGTTACTTAAACTTAGTGGATTATTTTACTTTGTGTGATATTACAAAGGTTTTATTATTATTCATACTATGTAACAACATAGCTTTACCTCTTACATGAATTTATTTATTAAAATATAACTAGATGTATCTATTCTACCTATTACAATTCTTATTTAGACTCAGTGTGTCACTCCTTCGTGTGACAAAATGTATGACTATGGTGGTAAAATGTCTAAAACTGAATCTTAAATATTTTGGGGACAGATTTTTTTTTCTGAATGTTAAGTGCTGTTGGCCCTACTGGCTTTGACAGCGTCACCGGGCGGGGAGGCGGACAAAAGGTCCTGCCTTAAAAGGGAGCATGAAGCTCGAAGCGTATTTCCCTTTCCGTGTCCAGTTGGCGGCAAAAACCAGCACGGTTTTGTATTACTAACCAACTCGACAAATCCGTGCTTAGTTCGCCTCAACTGAGCACGCTTTTGCGATCAAGCAACATTAAAAACGTTTTACAAAACAGCGTACAGCTGAATCAAACACGGTTTTTTATTACTATGGAATTCAACTAACCCGTGTTCAATTCGCATCAACTGTCTTTGTAACGAGTGGCGCTAGGTGATGTTTTACAAATAAGTGTGTAGTTGAACTGAATACAGCAAGGTTAGTTGAATTCCATAGTAATAAAAAACCGTGTTTGATTCAGCTGTACGCTGTTTTGTAAAACGTTTTTAATGTTGCTTGATCGCAAAAGCGTGCTCAGTTGAGGCGAACTAAGCACGGATTTGTCGAGTTGAATAGTAATACAAAACCGTGCTGATTTTTGTCGCCAACTGAACACGGAAAGGGAAATACGCAAGCTCGAAAGGGTGTAGTTTCGTAAGGGCACCTCCTGCGAGGTTCGGACCACGGCTTACGAAACTATCGGATGGAGGTCTTGCCGAAATGGCTTAGAAGGACTCTGAAGGAGTCGTATACGACTCATGCGACTCGCACACGCCTAAGCGTGGACGAGCCGTGACGAACAAGGGACCTCCTCCTCGCCGGCGAGAACGGTTTGGGGACAGTTTGGCACCTAAAGATATATGAAAAGGTTAGATCGAATTAAACTCTTATATAGGAGGTATGTAGAGTAGAACTCTACACTCTTTAATAGGAGGATACATCAGTTGTACTTCGTAGAACATATGGAACAATGGAAGCTAAAGTTATAGAATACATATAACAAATGTGAAATTACCCAGTGCGGCCGCAGGAACCAACTGTATGTGTATGTATGCATATAAGATGAAGCAAGACTAAAAAGTAAAATTTAACAAAAAGATTTATGACCTGTACAAGTTCTTTCTTTTTCCTTCGTGTTTTGAAATAGCTAACTAGTTCGTTTCTATCAGACTGCATGCAGCAGGACCTTAGGGGTCGTCCATAAATCACGTGATGTTTGAATGGGGGGGGAGGGGGTTCGGAAAAAATCACGAAATATCACCAGGAGGGAGGGGGGGTGTAGTGAGTTATCACGTGATTTTTTTTACTCACCGTTGGGATTATCCCGCGCGCCGCGACAATCGCTGAACTTTTATAATAATAAGCCTAGTCACCTCCAAAACTTCTCTGAAAAGACCTGTACGGGAACTACTATTGCAAGAAAAGGCACCTATTAAAAGCTATGCTATGCTTTAAAAAGTCGTGTATTATAAATTCTTCATTACAGATGATAAGACCAATAGGATGGGCCAAACATTCCCCCAGACACACGAAGCGTCGCTATTAGTAAGAATGGAAGTGTAATAATGAACCGATTGGTTTTAATTGCTTTTGATTGCTTATAAAAAGTATTGACATACTTCCATTAATATCATGTATAAAAATTAAGACATACATAAATTATAAGTAACGTTACATTGTTATAGTAGTAGTTATAAGTTACAGACGGACGAATTATACGGACCGTCGGCCGAAACTAGAGGGTATGCATACAGTCAAAGACCATACATAAACCACCTAATCCCGTTGATTTTGTTAATGAGAAAAAAGAAAATTCTGGCAGGATTTTAGTCGAGTCGTAAGGATTCTGTAGGTGCTAGTGCACAAAAGAACTACGGAAAAAGGAGCATAATATGCGTCACTCCCAGTCACATAGGCTAGACTCATACTTCCGCATGACTCTTATGGAACCCAACTTGATGGACAAGGAAGGTCAACAGATCTTGAAAAAATTTACTTTTAAAAAAGGCTGCAGAAGTCCACACAGAAGTGTGAAATAATAAGGTTATCGACAGCCATGATGTCTTAGTAGAGTATGTCGTATGTCGAGTAGAATGACAGTGCTTTATTGTATGACTTCCTTCTCCGCAGTAGTATAGCGAGAATGTGTGAGAGAGCCAGTATTTGCTTCAGGTACAATAGTAAAATTTCACGATTATTATTTTGTCATTTATTCTTCTTAATTAGAATTTTTACATTTTTATCATGGTGCTTAATTTACCATAATTATATTAGATTATACCTGTTAACTTTTATTTAAAAATAATATTCAGATTTTTTAAGGTACTTTGTAAAAAAATACACGTGATTTTGAGTGGGGGGGGGGGGGGGGGGTAATCTTAAACCTCACCACGTATCACCATGGGGGAGGGGGGGTCTAAAAAGTTGCTTAAAAACATCACGTGATTTATGGACGACCCCGACGAGTTAAGTGTTTTATTTGTATGTATGTCAGATCCTATATTCCCTTATAATTACTAATACTACGGGAGGTAGCGCTGTATTTTTTCTAGGAATTTCATCCCGAATGAATTTTATTTCAAACAGTTGTTTAGAGGTCAGAGATCAGTAAAGTGAGCGTCAGTCGCCGCACCAGCGGTGGAACTAAGAGGGACAGCATGAAGAAGTCATTGGAAAAAAAAGTGCTCCGATGAATTTTATACCGAGCCAAAATGAATTATATGATAGTTTCCATCACATTTTTAAAGAAAATCATCGTCAGCTGTATTGACGGTAGGGGGTTATATGTCAGTCGCGTGCATGAACCTCATAGAAATTTTCACAAAAAAAGTAATTTTATACCTTATGAAATTTATACATCTTAATTTTTATACTTTTAAAATAACAAAGACAATCGTCAGCTGCATTTTTGATGGGGGAAAGACCGTCAGTCAGCGTGATAAACATTTCGCGAGGTCGATGCATTTGAGCGTTGCATAGTCTCTTTAGAAAATAAACTCACGATCTTTACATCCACAAACAATCAGCTGGCGACGACTCATGTTTCTTTAACATTCTAGTTATCTTAGGCTTGGAATTACGCACAAACACTGTAGTTACATGCACACTCGATTGACTCAGCGACTGCTTGCGCGTTGCCATTTTTAGATTGATAGTTTTTAAGATTACAAGAATTATATAATAATAACTTTATTTATAATTTCTTGTGCATAATACTCTCTCTTACTCTAGCTTCACTCGGGTCCGTCTCTATGTACTACGTATTGTTCTGATAACTATATAGGTATAGGAATTTTAACTATTCTGCAGATGATCGGACATTGAAAATTCCGTAAAAATTGGTCCAGCTGTTTTGGGGATTAGCCGAAAAAACAGAGTGGCAGCAGAAATAAAATTGTACACATTAATTTCATCTATACTAATATTATAAAGAAGTAAAGTTTGTGTGTTTGTATATTTGTTAAATTGTAAGGGGTAATCTCGGGATCTACTGAACCGATTTTAAAAATTCTTTCACCAATAGAAAGCCACATTATTGCTAAGTGTCATAGGTTATATACAAAACCGAATAATAAAAAGGCTTTAACGTGGTGTCCGTTTTGCAAAGTGAATCGGAGAAAAAACGGTCGAATGAAAGCGTTTCTTACGAACGCTGCTTTAACTATGAAAGATATATTTTTGAGTTCTAGAGAAAAGATGTGGAGCTTGAAAATGCCTACAAAAAAGTCAACGACAACATATGTCTAACTTTTATAGTTAAGTTACAAAAAGTAGTTTTTTAATATTAGTATAGGTAATTTAATTTTTAATATTAATAAAATAATTTAAATTATTTAAACACTCTGTACTAAAAAGGATTATTAACATTTTGCCCAACGAAGTGGGCACGGGACAGCTAGTTAAATATAAAATCTTATAAAATTTCATTTGAATTTAGTAAATAGTTTTTATTTTGGTATTACAAATAGACTTAATAAACAATTTTATTTATTTGTATAGGTAAGTTTTACAACTTCAAAACAACAACAGAGGCGTGGGTCTCACCCCTAACAATGACCTATCTGACTCTGTCAATATCGGAAATGTGCGAGAGATATACTCAATACTCGTTTGTTAAAAAACATCTAAATTCTAATATATAAAAATTTCATGCCACAGTGTTTGTTATTGACCTCCGCCGAAACGGCTTAACCGATTTTTACGAATTTTTTTGTGTTTATTTGGTAGATCTGAGATTAGATAGGCTATTTTGTATTTTTAGACCAAATATGTTATACCCATAAATAATCATAACCCTAAATTTTCATCCAACAATCCCTATTTTTAATAGTAATTAGAACGCGGGCGGAGTGTGGATTCCAATAGGAATTGCTAGTATTATAATATAGTTTTAAACCGACACAAAATAAATAATTATAATGCGGTGTTATTTATAAGAAACTAGCAATACCCGCGGCTTCCACGTTCATTTTCTTATTCGATACTAATCTTCATTCGAACACTCGCTGGGTTGATCTGTAGATTGACTGAAAGTTTCTTCAAAATTACTCCAGCTATTTCAGAACCCATAATTAATATGTAACTCCTGCGCCGCGCGGCTTTCTATTTCATATAAGTAATATGTGGACGTCTCCCTTCCTCTCCTCATTGCTCGCTGTGCTATACTTTCTTAATATATTTACTGTGTGATGGAAGAGTGTCTGATTTGTATAATTTTAAAAGCTATCTGCTGACTATAAACTAACTCCCTGCCAAAATTTAAATTTGTAACACAAAAAATGAAAGAATTTCGTAAAAACTTGCGAGAGCCCTCAGACCTCCTTAAGCCGGCCCTGTCACAAAATTAGTTCTTAGTGGATTTTTACTAACAATTAACTACCTCCCTGCGAAATTTAAAGTCTTTAGCCCCAAAAATGAAAAACTGTCATACAAACTTGCGAGAGCCATTAGATTATAGATTAATATGTGCTATACTTATTGATTTCTAAGCGTAAGATAACTAGATTGTTCAAGAAACATAAGTCGTCGTCAGCTAATTGTTTGTGGATGTAAAGATCGTCAGTTTATTTTTCAAAGAGACTATGCAACTCTCAAATGCATTGACCTCGCGAAATGTTTATCACGCTGACTGACGGTCTTACCCCCATCAAAAATGCAGCTGACGATTGTCTTTGTTATTTTAAAAGTATAAAAATTAAGATGTGTAAATTTCATAAGGTATAAAATGACTTTTTTTGTGAAAATTTCTATGAGGTTCATGTACGCGACTGACATATAACCCCCCCACCGTCAATACAGCTGACGATGATTTTCTTCAAAAATGTGATGGAAACAATCATATAATTCATTTTTACGCGGTATAAAATTCATCGGAGCAGATTTTTTTCCAATGACTTTCTCATGCTGCCTCTCTTACCTCCACCACTACCTGAGCAGCTGACGTTCGGAGTTGTTATAGGTAAGGGGAAAACTATTAGTGTTGTGATTTTCAGCCGGTATGAAATGACTTGTTCAACTATAGCGCTACCTCCCGTAGTATAAACCGTATAAACGATTTTAATGGTTGCGAATGATTCGAGTGTTATAATTTGGGGTAAGAAATAGCTAAACAGATTCTATTAATATCATACTCGACTCAAATTTCAATAAAGGGACATGGTATTATTCATTCAATAATAATTATTCAGTCGTTATTTTTTAGTACCTACTGCAGTAAATATTTTGGCTTGTTTTGCTAGAATTCTTGTTTTATCATTCAACTATTATGATTATTTTGATATGTCTATAGTCCATACAGTTTATAGTATTGACTATTGACAGACAATAGACATCAGTAATCAGTATTCAATATACTCTATGGTATGCTTCTTATCAACTTCTTATGTTACTACTAAATGACACTGACAGTGATAGCTCACAAATGACAATTGACATTTGACAATTGACAATATTATCAATTGCGACTTGTGATTTGTGAACGTATTCTGTTTTTTGGTAT
Source organism: Boloria selene (assembly GCA_905231865.2). Classification (NCBI taxonomy): domain Eukaryota; kingdom Metazoa; phylum Arthropoda; class Insecta; order Lepidoptera; family Nymphalidae; genus Boloria; species Boloria selene. The sequence goes on from HG993142.1 coordinate 9,430,109, forward strand.
TAAACGTTAATTATTTTGTGATGGACACATTAATATCTTTTAATTCTAGTAAGTATATTTCAATTTAAGTCCATTCTTTACGTAGTACTTATTTAGAAACCTTCAGTTAATTTTTTCTTTCCTATAGAAATCATGAACAAAATAAGGACTGCAGGTGATGGAAGAGAGTCAGATGATACTTATACCGAAAACAGAAGTAAATCTGATTTGAAATCATCTACATCAACTATAGAAACATTACCAGGCCGTTTGGTACAAATTTACCCAACTAAAATTATTACGCGTGAAAGGAAAAGTTCTCACATTTACTCAAAGAGTCCTAAGTTTGTACCTTACGAGCCCTATGCAGGCGCTGTTAAACCGATAACACCTAAATGTATGGCTAAAGGAAATAAAAAGTCCAAAAATAATATGGATATTAACACACTAATTTCTCAAATGTCACAAATGGATACTAACATAAATGAATTTAAACCAAGAAATAAAACATGTAGTGATAAATCAGAAGTGGACTCAGACAAACTAAGTCAAAACAAAGAGATGCAGAAAAAAATTGAACAATTGACTAAAGAAAATGAAAGTTTACAGGAACAATTAAAACAGCAAGCGCAGGTATTTTAAAATGTATACAAATAAATTAAATAATTAATATTTGCAGGGACAGAAAATTAATGCTTTTAAAATAGACCAGAGTATAATGTTACTTTTATTATTCCTATAAATTTCTCAAAATTTAATAATCATGTTTAATACTTATATAAACTTTACCGTATTATTTAAGAAAGTAAACACAAACACACAATATCATATATCAATATATAGATATGATTTTATATTATATGTAGAAATAAAAACAGTCAATTTTTAATACTAAAACAGGTCAACAAAGAATTGAAAACCATGTTAGTAGCTTCAATGGGTGAAGATTTAGAATTCCAAGTTCATTCACTCAATGAAGATAAGAAACATTTGGCTAATGCTTTAGTGAACTCTGCACAGCATTTATCTACACATCAGGTAAAGTTAAGATAAATTGACAAGTAAATAAGTTGAAAATTGCCAAAGAAAATTACTAATAGTCTATTTCTATTTGAATTTTATTAGGAACAAACGGAATGGCTTGCTGGTCAATGTGAAGTGTGGAGAAGTAAATTCCTTGCAAGCAGGTAAGTACAAACATGATTCACATTTATCATCTGATAATAGACATGCTGTATTGGATGAAAGTTATAATTTTTATGTATAATATTTATAAATCTTTCAGTTTAATGATTGAGGAGTTAGCAATGTGCAAGAAAGTGTTAAATGAAAAAACAGTAAGTCTACAACAGGCTGTGAAGCAATTACTAGATGAAAGATGTAGAATGAGAGATTTGTTAATCTGTACATATAAAAATTTGTATAGTTTACATGAAAATTGGCTTGAAAATATTGCCATTTCAGAACATATGGAAAATAGACCAATTGGAAAACTTAATTTTAATACTACAATGCCACATTCAGGAAATGTACTCGATTTAGCATCCACTAATTTAAAATTGTCTGAGAATATTAGTAGTTCCATAGAAAAACAGGATATAAGTCATCTTAATTTGTTGCCAGCTGACACTGAGGCTGAAAAATATGCAGAACAGGTGAGTTTTGATTGATTTGCTAGTTTTCGGTACAATTTATTTTAAATATCTTATTATATTATTGCTAGCAAATTAAATAGCAAGAAAAAAAAGTAAATTGCTTAATAACAAAGAAATTGGTTCCTGTAAAATCTTATATTATTAATTTATTTATTTAAATGTTTTAGGTTATGGCAATGCCATTTGAAGTGAAGAAAGTTAACGAAGAACCAGTGAACGCCTTAGTACATCACGCTTATAACAATAGTGATGTATCACCACCAGTTGCTTCTTGTGTACACTGTAATGGCAGAGTACAGTTATTATAAATGTTATATTATTAATAACTATTACTAAATTTCAACTTATTTTTAAACTTTTACCAGCAGATTTGATATTAAAATATTTCAATATTAAACTAAAAAGATAATAAATTGTGAATGTGAATTGATCTGTCCAGTGTTTAAAATTACATCCTATTAAACAAAAAATTTAAAATTAAGTCATTAAAAATATATTAATAATGTAATAACTAATATTTATGATTATAGGACAAAGTAATTTGATTACTTCCAATTATATTATATTTCAACCAAAATTTTGTTATAGTATGTAGAATTAATTTACTCTTTTTAAAAAGTAATGCAGGTTACAAGCCTTCCTTAAATATGAGGGGGTTTACATATTATATATAACAATTCAATATTATGAACTCAAGTATGCACACTATAATATATTTAATTAAGTTGACTAGAGGTTGTATTATAATGTTATTTTTTTAATTACACATTCCCTGGTTATGGTAACATATCTTATTTAATTAATTTAAAGCATATCTCTTGTACCAACTAAAGTATTTTAGTTAAAATATATTAGAATATCCTTTTTTAAATAGCAAAAGGGAATTATATAATTAATTGTAAGATATTTAGGAAGTAGTTGTAATTAAAAAATAGTTCTTAAGTTTGTTCATATTGTTTGAATAAAAGTTATAGATTAAAATAAAAAACTAAAATATATTCAATTCCCGGCTTTTTTATTATAAAATTAAATACGTCCGTAAAAATTGTACGAGGTATTTATTGTAGACCGTAGTCTTGCATAATAATTGATGACAGTTACTTTATTAAATTCTTAAGACTGTTTTAGAAAAACTCACAAAAATTTATTCATTTTATAGATAAGCTCGATTACGTCACCTTTTCAACAAAACAAAAATAATCGGTTCAATTGTTTGGGAGCTACGGCAGCGGGCAGTCAGACACATTTTAAACTTAAAACACTCGTCATTCTCGTCGTTGAAAAATAACATCGATGACCCATAAAACGTATTTAAAAACATTTCAGTGCGAGGTAGCATCCTCAATCCTCATACGTACTTCGCGGTGCCCAAATAAAATTTATGATAACTTGTGTAAAAAAACAACAAAAAATTCAACACTTTATGAAGGTTTTTATTTGTAAAGTAGTAAAATACATAGAATTTATTAATTTAACACAACTTTATGTATTAACTGGTTGTGATAGTTCAACATTTCGGTGCCAGTGTAGTTGTAGGCGAGGTAGTCTCGCACCGGCACATACTTCGCGCCGCCAAACCAGTCCACCATTGCGATTTGCGCGATCTTCATTTTAGCGATGAACCATTCATGATCTGTAACATGATGCGTTTAACGGTTAATGTAGATTTTTCCCGACTGAGACATTTACCTGCAGTAACAAGTATCCTATATGTTACATATTCAGCTATCATTATACCAAATTTCATCAAAATGTGCTCGTGATGCTGTCATAGACAAACAAAGTTTTAAAAACTATAGATCGGCCTCTGTATCGCGATATTAATGAGTTTCAATAAGATTGTACAAAAAATATTCAATTAAATTGACTGCTCTGTTGCGTCCGTTTTTATTTGTCTTTAGTTATTTTTAGTTTGTGTAAACCGACTTAATAAATGGAGGAAGTAGATGTGGGATGCTAGCTGTTTTCTTGTATCTAATGCTATTTCTTGCAATTTTATTTGTTAAACGATTTTAATGATTCTATTTTAAAATAAATTTTGTATAACTCGAAGGGGGTATCGCATTTAAGACTTTAAATAATTGTAGAATGGCTAATATTACTAACAATATGTATACTATTAAGATTAAAAGAAATAATAAAATTTATGGAGATTACATAATTAGAGAGTACCTATAGACTAAAATATATGTACTAAGTATATCAGAGTTTGAAAATGAGTTACGGGTTCAAATCCTACATCTGAAAATTGTGAAATTCCATAAAACACCCTACCCTTATACTCTTAACATACTATTGTGTTTTAATAAATACAAACCAGGAGGGAAGTTGGCCATCGCCGGATGTCTTTCAAACAAAGCGGCTTTCGCGAAACTGTACTCGGGAGTGCCCTCTTTGACCTATGAGTTAAATATAGCAAGTTAAGATTTGTTATACACTACAAATGCAAACGGTTTCATCATGTTTGGCCATATTTCATTGTAATTTGGCAAAACAGATTATTTTACATTTCTATTTTCAAATTTAACCAATCGAATACAGTTAAAAATATTTTCAGTTTTCAGACAATAATTCATAAACAATTATTTTAATGTGCATAAGAAATATGCAAAATTGTATAGATTTCAGTGAAACGGACACCTTATTTGTCGTTAAACAAGTGTTTCTACAACACTATCATGTTTTCGCAGATAACGGTGATAATGAGAACGTGCTAACATAAGCGTAGCACTAATCTAATGTAAATATAGTTGAGATAAACTAAGTTCATACAGGTCTGACATTTTGAACTCGCTTTATAACTATCTAATTATTAATATTGTGACATTGAATGTCTTCAAAGATGAATTATAATTTATATTTAAACCAAATTTGTTTACTTGTACGTGTAATTGTATCCAACAATGTAACCTTATCTTCGAAGTCGATTTTAAGCTACTTTTTATAAGTAGCTGCTTCAATTCGAAATTCTGTAAGGCGATTGACAATAAGTAATCTGATAATGGATAGGTAGTGGACTTCAGTTTTGACGTATTCTACATAATATTATGAAATGGTCAAAATAATATTACATATAAGTTTTTTAAAACTATAAGTACCTTCATCTATACGTATGATGTAAAACGAAATATATAAATGGTAATAAATGAGGATGTTGAAATATTAACACACAGCGTCACCTAATTCAATTGCATGGTAAGCTATAAGGCTTGTGTTATGGATACCGTGATTGGAGAATGTACAAACATATTTTAAACTCATTAAATATACATAGTAGACACTATAGTATACCGTAGGTAGTAGGTACCTACCTATAGTATCGGAACAAAGTTTTATTAAAATAGACCTACTGGGGGTTTTATATGGACATATTATAAAATTCCCCTGCCACGTATGACGTACCTACAGACAGATGTATCAGTCTGTCTGAACGCGATAAACTCATAACCTATCGAACGGTTTTTTTTAGATGTCGAAATATACCTATTTATACATACTAATAAATGTGTCACGGTCCCACGGATTCCAATAATTATAAGCATCAACGCTATGAAAACTACGATCATAAATAAATATACTTATCCGTAACTGTCGCTTAGCTAGTTACTGATAAATTCAAAGCGAATCAATAATTTATCATCGACATTAAAATCTATCTTTCTGTGTGTCTCTGCGATACAACTGAAACGGAAGGACCGATTTTAATGAAATATCACATGAGAGCACGTTTCCTTAAAAATATATAGCCGTTTGAAGGTATTCTGTTCCAAAAGGATGTATGGCTTTATCGTTAGATTACGATTAACTTGTAAATAATAGATAAATGTTTCACAAACGATTTGCAAAATCAATAAAAAATATCAATGTACCTACTTGAAAAAGATACGTTAATTATTTATTCATTTTATCGGATTGTTTTGAAAGAGCTTTATCGTCGCTCATAAATAAATAAAATCACAAGTTTTCATTACTAAATCGATAACTTTTAATGTCTTTGTAATTTGTACCTACTTCAACAGCTTTTTTGCGAAACAAGTAGATATACTTATGTACTTGTAGGCTACTAATAATATTGTAAACGAAAATTTGTATAAATATATATTAAATTAATTGGCATCGAAAATTAAGTTTTTTAATATTTAAATTACCTTTTTCATTTTGCCTGACAGCATTAGTCTGGTGCATCGCGGGTCTTCCGGATCCCATTTTTGACTTTCACAATATCTTGTTTCTTCTAAAGATACTAGTATCGTTGCTCGACTGTTTTTCTGCAAGAATATTTAAAAAATAATATAACGATTTAGAAATTAATACTTTTTTTATTATTTCAAACAAGTATACAAGTTTTTAATTTCTATTTGATTATAAATAGGTAAATCCCTAAAAATATTACTCATTGATTAAATGCGTACGAATTCCGTCTTGTTACATTTTTGCTGTGATAATAATTATATATCTATTATTAAACATTTGTTTCATTAAAAATACCCATTACCTAATAGGTTTTTAGTCTTACTTAAGTAATAAATAGTCGTATGATAACCTTTTAAAACAACTCACCGATAAGTCTCTCGCTGTAAAATCTAAGGGTGACATATAGAAATATGGTATACCAGTAGAATTGGCCATAGACCCGTCTACGACGGATTTAACATTTGAAAATGGGAATCCTTCGATTGCTGGCAATACAGAAATAGTTGCAATGGATGCCCAATCTGCGAAAAAAATATAGATAGGTATGTTCTAACGGACAAATTCACGAACCTCCGGCTACTGTTATTTTTTTGTTAATTTTTCTCTTTTTATTTCAATGAGGCTCATAATTTTATTATGTAAGAAGCTACATTAATCATACTTACCGCAGTTGTGTAAAACGTATCTTGCCATTGCAACTAGTTTAGTGTGATCTGGAGGACTAGCTCCTTTTTGATGAGATTTCCGCGTTAAGATTTCATTAGACAAATCTTTATTAACCCAGTTATTATGCTTCCGCTCGGCATCGTACTTTCTTACTCTAATTGTTTCTCCATATAAGCATAAAACACTTAAGGTTAAGAAAACTAATTTCCACATGGTGTACGCGATCTACGGATATAACGTTTGATTAATCGTACTTTGAAATGACTTAAAAAAAAGATAAAAAGAAATATAAACATAACAACATTCATTTCACATATAATAAAGTGTCAGTAATGCGTTATAAATAGGCTTAAACAATTTTCCTTATTACAATACACATATAAAGCTTTATTGAGAGAATAAATATCGCGTACATTTATTATTATTTATACTGAGCGAAGCCGCAGGTTTCACTAGCTATGTATTAAAAACCTTCGAGAACCACTCTATCCATTGGTGAAAAGACCATGAAAATCGGTGCAGTAGTTTTTGAGTTTATCGCGAACAGACAGACAGACAGTCGCGGCGGAGGACGGCGGGCGGCGCGGCGGTTTAATAATATGTAGTGATATAGATAATAAATATAACAAAAAATTTAAGCTACTTTAATTTTCTGCTTACTTTTTCCCAAGAATAAATTACTTAATATAGACACAAAACACTGCCAAAATAATTTTGGCAAAACTCTCACTGCGCGCACCCCTTGTGCTACACTAAACGGAAGTAAACGAGCGCGCCAAACGACTAAATGCACATGACAAGCTGTTTGACGACTTCTCAAATTTTTAATAATCATGACATTTATCAGAGTTGCCGCTACAATCTTAGTGTTTCTATATATAAAATGTACAAAAATAACAGTATTTTTTAATTAAGATTAATTCTGAAAAATAATATTATTCGGGCTTTTAATTATCAAAGAAATGGTAGCTGGCATGAGAGGAATCAAATCTTTATAAATTATAATCAACAAAACATTATTTTATATGAAAACATTATAGTTGAAGTTGTATGCTCGAATTGTTATCGTTACTTATATACTTATATGTTGGGACATTATTACAACCAGCACATCTAATTCCATGGTTAAAGCTATGAAGCTTGTTACGGATACTAAATAGTTGATATACTACACATATATATTTTTTATTACATACATATTATAAAATTAAACACCTATGACTAGAGTACAAGCATTCGTGCTCAACTAATGTATGCCCCAAGCGGGACTCGAACCCGCGACCGCTGGCGCAGAAAGTAGGGTCACCACCAACTGAGCCAGACGTGTCGTCAAACGTTAACAACTTCGGTGATTTACTTTACTAACACTGTCAACTATATCAGTTGAACTTTGTTGTCTTATTCTTTAGATTTGAATCTATGATCTTATTTATTTATTTATCTTGATGGTCAGTTAAAACAGTTGCAATTTTTTTCTATATAGAATGCAGGTTCTTTAATTCAATAGATTTTAACATATTTATGACTAGCTGACCCGTGCCCACTTCGTTGAGCATATTGTTAATAATTCTTTTTTAGTACAGAGTGTTTAAATAATTTAAATTATTTTATTAATATTAAATAAAAAATTAAATTATCTATACTAATATTAAAAAAACTACTTTTTTTAACTTAAATATAAAAGTTAGACATATGCTGTCGTTGACTTTTTTGTAGGCATTTTCAAGCTCCACATCTTTTCTCTAGAACTCAAAAATATATCTTTCATAGTTAAGGCAGCGTTCGTAAGAAACGCTTTCATTCGACCGTTTTTTCTCCGATTCACTTTGCAAAACTGACTATCACGTAAAAGCCTTTTTATTTTTCGGTTTTTTATATAGCCTATGACACTCAGCAATAATGTGGCTTTCTATTGGTGAAAGAATTTTTAAAATCGGTTCAGTAGATCCCGAGATTACCCCTTACAATTTAACAAACAAACAAACTTTACCTCTTTATAATATTAGTATAGATTTGTATTCTTATATTGTTGTTCCTCGTAATGTACGAGTATGTCTAAAATGTTAATGGGATTCCCTGTCAATTGCCCTCGATATTACTGAAGTGACAACAATTTATCTTGTCCATTAAATTCACGTGTAGCTAAAGGGAAGCGTGGCCAAAAAGCTTTCACTTATTACGATAAAATCTTTCTAAGTTTCAAAGGATTGAAAGGAGACCCGGATTTGAATCCGTATCACACGGTTACCCAAGCAAGCGCATTACCATGATTACGATTACCACTGCGCTACCAATGTCTACGTATTTGTATTTAATTGCGTCCTTATTATATAAATTACTCATTATGCTCTTCATTATAGACCCTAACCAGGAAAACAACAAAAGCCGTTAAAATATTTATTTAAATATACACAGACATTCGCGAGTCACATGTTCTTATTTCATAGATGTACTTTATTACAAAATAAATCCTATAAAGGTTATTAGCGCTGTTGAGTGCTCTTTGCAATTTGCTCCTTGAGCATGAGAATGCTTGCTCGTTGTTCCGGAGGCAATAGTGCGATTTGCTCATCCGATAGTTGCAGCACTTGCATTATAAGCGCGGCCTGTTGAAGCAAAAACAAACGAATTATATTATACAGTAGTATTTCCCGCAGCTCTGTCTGCATTCTAAAGACCGATAACCATGTTTTACAGCCGGTTTGTAAAGGTTAATTGAGATTGTCAGAAATTAGATATTTACCAATATATATCAAATCTCATCAAAATCAGTCCAGTGGGTATCTCGTGACCCGATCATAGACAGAGACAGACAGACAATAAATCCAAAAAATATTCGACTATGTTCGAATTTAATTATACATATTACATACATTTGGTACAAATATTATATAAGTGTAATTGTTACCTTTTCTTGATCTGAAGCACCAGATGGTATCCCTTGTATAGTTCTTGCCTGCGCCATGCTCGGCATACCGGGCGGCATTTGCTCTACATAAAATAAAACCGTATAGATAATAGTTACTATCCTGAGTTAATTTAACAGAAATAAAATATTTAATAAAGATATCGATATTCCCATATAAATTAAACATGCATGTACTAAAAATAAATAAATAAATATTTTAGGACATTATTACACACAGTGCCGTCTAGTTCCGTGGTAAGCTACGAAGGAAGCTTGTGTTACGGATACCAGATTGTTGATATACTAGATATATAACTTTAAATTTATACATATTTTAAATAAGATTAAATTAAAAAGAGACATTTTAAATTAATTTAAAAAATAAATAAATATGACACCATTATAAGACCTCTAAAAACTAATCACAATATGATTTAAATATTTATAACTCACGCTGCGGCATTTTAGCTTGATTGCGCGGATCGTTGGGACGCACTCGCGGATCTGAGTTGAAGCCCTGCATATTGGCAAGGCGAGGATCGCGCTGGTACGACCTGGTTTTTATATAATATTATTAAAAAAATAATAATAAATGCCTAGAAATAAAAACAAATACACTAATGATAAAACATTAACAATAGACTACTACATACAAAGTGGATTGGTAATAAATAACATAATAATTCACAGATAAAAAATATTCAAGCAAACACAAAACACTCAATATAATTTTTGTGTAATTTTAAATTTTCTGATTTAAATTCTAAAATAAGCCCATGAAATTTGTATTCTTTTATTTAGGAAACTCAAGTAGATATGAAGAAATAGGTTACAACAAATAATTAATTTAAACACATTTAAAAAAAGCCTAAAAGATGTGTGTAAGAATATTAATTCATATTCATACATTAGAAAGATTAAACACATAGAAAAAAATAAAAAACACATAGATGAGCAAAGTACAGTTACACTACATATGTGTGAAACTTACATATTGTCAGTACCCTCCGTTGTTTGGGCCGTTCTTAAACATTTTAATATATTATGTTATAAAATATGCATTTTTAAAACATGCAAATGTTTTAAGTGTTATTCACGTACATAAATTACATATATTAGCTATATTATATTAGTAAAAAATGAAAATAATCAGTTGTGAAAAACTGAATGTCCTTAAATTATTTACCAATTTAATACAGACATGTATAATCACTACATAGTATAAAACAAAGTCGCTTTCTCTGTCCCTATATCCCTATGTATGCTTAAATCTTTAAAACTACGCAACAGATATTGATGCGGTTTCTTTTAATAGATAGAGTGATTCAAGAGAGGGAGATGGCGAGAAGGTCACACCCACGAGTTAGACAGAGTTAGAAATGTCACTGACTCGCGGTGGGCGAGATCTAACTAAGGCTAACACTTCCCCGTCTCTGAGCGCCTGGTACTATGGACTTATTTTTTCGTCTCATCGAGTTTGAAATCACAACGATTCTATAGAAGTTTCACTTCAAAAATGTGTTTGTGTGTGTGTGTGTGTGTGTGTGTGTGTGTGTGTGTGTGTGTGTGTGTGTGTGTGTGTGTGTGTGTGTGTGCGTGTGTGTTTGTGTGTGAGTGTGAGTGTGAGTAAGCATGTCGTCAGATACATACGAGTCGGTGGTGTGCGCGGGCGGGGGCGGGTGCGGCGCGGGCGGCGGCAGGCTGCGCATGTCCTGGTCCAGCAGCGGCGGCCGCGCGTTGCGCAGGTCCACGTCCATGCCCATGCCCATGTTCATGTTCTGCATCGGCATGGACGGACGCGATTCTGTGGACATCACATTATATAACACTACAGTTCTTAAGACATAAGCTGCTGAGCTTTTTGTGCATTTGTGTGAGTGATAGCTAATAGCCAATAGCCGCGCATCAAAAACCAGTTAAAACAGGTTTAAACCAATCTCGCAACGTTTATCCGTATCGTCGTGCCTATCCGTACACTGCACTCACACAAATGCAAAGCTGAGCTTATGCCTCGAGAACTGTAGCATTTCCCATTTCCGCATTTCTAAATACCGGCAACCAAATTCTTTTTGAGTCGCGCGATGTGATACTTCGCAGAACTAACGCCTGCTATTCCCGTTTTTCAACATTTTTCATTGATGCACAGCTCCTATTAGTCGTAGCGTGATATAATATAGCCTATGACCTTCCTCGACAAACGGACCATCGAACACAAAACGAATTTTTCAAATCGAACCAGACGTTCTTTAAATTAGCGCGATCGACCAAACAAACAAACAAACTCTTCAGTTTAATAATATTAGTATAAATTATGATTTTTTATGTGTTGTGTCGAATATCTCTAAGGCATGGTTAAATATGCTGCTGTGGACGTCACATTAAATATAATGTTTTGTCTTCTCCATTCTACGTGACATTGGCGAAGTAATCTGTGGTCAACTGACACTCTTTGAAGCCATTAACAGGACAATTGAATTAAACTGAAATATAACATTATTTTTTTTAGTTATCTGTTACATGTCACACCTATATCTTCATAACATGTTCGAACGGTCTGTTGTGGATATCATATAAAATATAATATTATCATTTTTTTATTATCTTTCTTATTAATCTATGGCATTGGCGAATGGGCTGCTGGGACATCATCTTTAATAAAAAAAAATATTTTTTTGTTTTGTGTCGTATGGTAAATTTGAAACGAGAGCGGGGATGAGCACACCGCGTCGAACATCATTGAGGCAGCGCGGCCGACACTCGCCCTCACGAAGTACAACTGACGCCTCTTTCGTTTTACGGCATTAAACCAGTACATTAACACAGTCCACTTTTATTTAGAGTCCCTATTTCTTATTTAAGTCCCTTTTTCTTATTTAATTTTTCCTTTTTCTTATTTAGTTTATTACTTATAGAAAATAAAAATATTGCTTTAGCTAGCTAGTCACACACAGACATGTGTAACTTAATAACACCCCTTCCTTTTTATGTCGGGGTTAAAAATAGTTATAAATGGCGATATTATTTATCGCACTAACTGCAAAAACTACATAATCCATAGACGTGATGAAACTATATATGAATATTTTTCTTGTTATTTCTAAAAACTTACGGCCATATTGGTTCTGTGGTGGTGGCGGAGGTGGATTGCTCATTAGTGGCAGTGTTTGCGCTGAAAAAAAGAGTATTAATTAATTTATTATTGAAATAAAAATCGCAATATTGCTTTATTTATTTAAAATACTTTTAAATAAAAAAAAACGATGTAATACATTTAAAATGTGGGGAATTAAAATCAAATTAAAGCGGCCAAAAATCCGAAAAGATAATTTTATTTTTATCCCTCGCCGGTCGATAACTGATCTGTCGATAAGTTATACCCGCCAGGTATCTTTGTCACCTCTCATTTAGCAAACATCACGGAGTAGGGATAAGAACGAAGCAGGGCTGCTGTCTCACTAACTATACAGTTTCGGCCATTTTTTTGGTATCGATAATATATTATCGATATATATTTGGTATGGATAATACTAATAGAAAAATAAAGCGCAATGGGGAGACGGAGGGAGTGCCAAGAGCGGGAGTTGGGCGTGCATGGATTCTGAAATAGTTGCGAGTTATTTTACCAATTACGAGTAATTGAATAAAGATTAGAAGCGATTCAAATTATTAACGCGGGCGAAGCCGCGGGTATTGCTAGTTATTTATTTAAATAATACAATTATTTAAAATTAAAACCAAATAAAAAAAGGTGAACAATATGAATCCTAACTGTTGATACCCATAAATATTTAAACTATGACATAAATAATGTACCTTGTTGTTGACTGGTGGATACATAAGTATTAGATGGTTGCTTATTATCTCCAGGTTGTAAAACTGGTGGGACTGGGTTACTCGGGTGCAGCATACTCTGATAGCAACAAAGATGAACATTAATAGTTGTAATTAAATTAATTAATTTTAATTTAATTATTTTTATTTTATATTCTTTTTTTTTTTGTTTAAATAAATAAATAAATTAATTAATTAATTTAAAGATATCTGTTATAGATTATTATCATTACATAATTTACACACACATCATCATAGATGTGAAATATACATGTGTTATTCCTTAATACTGAAAAGACTGGAAGGCTTTTAATGAAATATACATATTATTTAAAATATGACCTGGAACACGTCATAAGCATATATGGACAAACCTGAGCAAAGCAATGATAAAAATAATAAAATGATCATATATTTTTAATTAATTTGTACCTATTTTATTTTATTTATTTTATTATATAATTAATGATATAAAAATAATGACTAATAAGTGATATTTTTTAATGTTTTATTTAATTATAAAAAGTGAATTTCTGAAGGATTAAGAATAACTTATTAAATAAGATGAAGCACTAAGCTTTACTGGCAAAACTACTATTATATTATAATATAATACTTACAACAGCTGTAGCCGGATCAACAATTCTCATTATAACTTGTGCTTGCAAAAGAGCATAAGCCAACTGTGGATTCTGAAGTAGCATATTCCTAGCTTCAGTTGGATTATTCTAAAACAAAAAACAGAAATAAGCTATATTCTTATATATTCACTTTGAAAGTCAACATGTATATTTGAAAAGGCTAAACATATTCTGTTAATATTACTATAACCTGCATAATCAAAAATCCGGATAATCGATTTCAAAGTCAAATCAAGATATATTTCAATTATATTCAATTTTAATATGTAACGGGCAATGGGTTTAACATATGTCGTTTAGATATAAAAAATACGACCTATAACAATAATAAAGTTAAACATTAATATTTACCTGAATACAAAGCTTCATCTGCTTCATAAGCTCAAACATTTGCTCTGGTGGTAATGTTGCTACTGCTTTACTTATGGCTTCTGGAGCTTTTTCAGGTTCTACAGGATCTCCATAAGGATTTTCTATCTGAGAGATATATTTATAAAATTATATGCAATCATAATATAGCACATTGTGTATATATAAATGTAATCAGTGAGTGTATGCATAAAATGTAATATGAGGAGGATCATTGCCCTGGCCCAGTGCATGTTGGGTGACTTCATATGTCTTTTGAAAACTTGCTAGGTTCTTGTAGATATACAGGTTTCCTCATGATGTTATCCTTCACAAAAAACAAGTGGTAATAAGTTAGTAAAGATTTGCACATGAAAATATTGAAGGTGCAAGACCAATATTTGAATCCGCATCATTTGGATTTCCAAGTGAGAAAGTAACCATTGGGCTACCACTGTTTTAAATAATATGATAAAATTATTAGTAGACAGAACTTGACTTGACTGAACAGGGTGCACTCAAAGGGCTATTAAAAGTCTAGTATTTTTTATTAAGGCTTCATTATATGGTTTGTTATATACAGCATTTTACCTGAGGACCTTGCATCAATGCCTGCATTTCCATTCTAGATTTTTCTGTACAAGCATTGTCAACTCTAAGTGAACGGCCACCAATTTCATAGCCATTGAGATTTCTCATAGCACTTAGAGCGGTTTCTTGGTCTTTGTATTCACAGAAACCATAACCTTTAGGTTTCCCTGTCTCTCGGTCAAAAACTAGTTTAAATGACAAAACAGGCCCAACTTCGCTAAATATATCTTTCAATTTCTCTTCTGTAGCTTCATATGGTATATTTCCAACTAAAAATAAAAACTATTAGACTATGCGGCTTTTTAAGTAATAAAGAAACAATCAAGTAAAACATTGTGTTACCAAAAACAGATCTCATGGATTTGTCCATTATACTCTGCTCTTCTTTTTCTTTATTTTTATCCATTTTGTAAGTATTAGCTTTTAAGTCTGAAATTTAATTTCTGAATTCTGGAATTCTAGCTTTGACAAACTATTTTAGCACAGATTAAGATAAGGAGACTACTATTTTAGTTAGTGTATTGTGTAACTTGTAAGTAGGGATGGCGATCTGAGATCGATTAATCGAAGAATCGATTTTTGTAGCCAAAAAGATCGATTTTTTAAATCGATATGTAGTACTGTATCGATTCAGTGAATCGATATTTCACCCTTGAAAATCGACATTCGATTTTATTTTAGTTTTTGGTATAAACCAAAAAAGTATTTACAATTAATTGAATATACCCGTATTACACGAGTGCTGCCGGCTGCCGGTTAAAGGGTTAATTATTCAAAAATCGCGAGATGGCTGTATGTTTGGATTCCTTCACCTCACCTTGGATCCATGTAGACTTGACAGACTGTTGTGCTTAAAAAGTTTAGATATTAAGCATTGGGAACTATAAGTTACATTATTTATTTTCTTATCTTTGTAAACCAATACATTTAAAAAATAAATATTTTGTTTTATACCTGATCTGATGTTTTGATATGGTAATAAAAATATTTTTATCATCGAATTACTTGATTATACTGATCGTTAAATTTTAATATGTATCTTGTTTTTAATAAAATAGATATAGTATATTTAATATTACATTATAAACAAAAACTTGAGAAAAAGATCGATTTTTCAGAAATCGATCTCATTGGTCTCGATTTTTTTGTGGATCGATTTATTAGGTCACGATTCGAATCGATTTAAATATCGATGTTTTTCGAAAAGAATCGCCATCCCTACTTGTAAGTCACAGACGAGGTTAAATTGTCTGTGGTCAGTGTCGCCAACACTTGACATTTTATCCCCCTAAGAGTAAATTCAAAACCCCCTAAAACCCCCTAAATGATAATTTGAAAAATGTAGGTTCTTATCTAATACTAAAACATTTAATGTTTAATTTTTAATTGTATTTTAAATAATTACAAGTAGCGTAAACAACTTATTTATGCCAACCATTTAATAATAATAACAATAATAAACATTTTAATAAAGCGTCACTTTCCAATATTTTTGTATATTTTTGAGAATATTTTTTATCTTTTGTTTTCGACATCACTCCAATAATTATCAATCGTTATTAAAAATAAAATATCGATGTAAGGAAGTCTTGAATTTTCCAATAAACAAATAAATTTGCCGAATCGTAAATGTAAGTGATCAGCTGTAAGCTTTGAGCTGTTATTGGCCGTTGTGTTATGCGATTGACCAGTAGATGTCATCATAATTATCATAAAATGATGTTTAATGATATAAAAGATATTAAAAGATTATTTTTTTCCGAGTCTTTAAACGAAATTTTATAAACCCCTAAAGAAACCCCTAAACATTTTTTCCCCCTAAAAAAACTCCTAAACATTTTTCCCCCCTAAAAACCCCCAGTGCAATTTTTTACACCTAAATTTGGGGGGAAAACCTCTAAGTTGGCTACACTGTCTGTGGTGTAAGTGTATTATATATTATGTATCAATCATAGATGACTAATAAAAGTATCAATAATCAATATTCAATATACTCTATGGTTAGTGTAGTTACCAATTATAGTTTGTCCATTCTGTAAATGGTTTTTTGACAGCTCGACGACTGACAGCTATAGTGATGTCAAAAGGACGTAATAATCGATATCTCTTATTATTTTTAAATATAAAATAATATTTATTTTTATATTTATTAATATTGTCGCGGAATAGAGTGCGAACCCGTCATAATAGCACGTTTGTACCATGCCTTACAACGGCTAATGTCAATTTATAACTTTTGACAATTAGATAACAAGAACAGTTTATTGCAAATTTTAATGTGTCAGAGAGAGAGAAAGCATTTTCAGGAAAGATTTGGAAGTTACTAGAAACATTTTGAATTTTCAATACTACAATGTTCTATATTTACGCATATAAAAAGGCCGGCAGTGTGTCGAGAGATCAGTTGAAGTTCGGAGTTGAGTGAAGATTGCGAAGAGATACGAAATAGTGGAAAGGTGAAGAAGAACATAGTGAATTATTAAAAGTGGTGGTTTATAGTGCTCAGAGACTAAATTAAATTAGTGTTGTGTACAAACTGCGCGTGTATATTAAGTGTAAATAAAATAACTTTAGTGCGAGAACGCTTTTAATTTCCGATCCCGAACCCGTAGAACGTAACAATTGGTGTCAGAAGTGGGATCGGAAATGCCGTTAGTACCGAGGCACGAGAAGGAAGGAGTCACTACACGCGCAATCGCAGAACAGCAAAGGGAAGATTCTGGCCCTAGCACATCGAGGGATGAGTCCGCGGCTCAACAGAGCACCACGCCAGACATGAACGCCCTTTTGCAACAAATGGCGATCATGATGCAAGAGCAGGCTCGCCGCCAGGAGGAACAGCTGCGCGCTCTACAAGATGAGCAGGCTCGCCGCCAGGAGGAACAGCTGCGCGCACTACAAGATGAGCAGGCTCACCGCCAGGAGGAATGTGCACGCCGCCAGGAGGAACAGCTGCGCGCACTCCAAGAGGAGCAGGCTCGCCGCGAGGAAGAGCAGGCTCGCCGCGAGGAAGAACGTGCACGCCGCCAGGAGGAACAGCTGCGCGCACTCCAAGAGGAGCAGGCTCGCCGCCAGGATGAACAGCTGCGCGCACTCCAAGAGGGCATTCACAAGGATGTCATAGCCGCTCTTCAACAGAATACGGAAAGGGTGGAAGTCATTGAAAGAGAAGTTGAGGAATTAAAGACGACACTCGTCACACACGGTGAAGCTTTAGACGAGCACGACTCAAAACTCTCTAAAATGGAGAAGAGGATGGATTATTTGGAAACTCAGAAATTACCACGTGGTGCCGACATTAGCTCATCATCAGCAAAGATTTTCAAAGTCCCCTACTTCGACGGCAAATCTTCTTGGGCCGCATTCAAGATCCAGTTTGAGACGATCAAGGAGACGAGTGGTTGGACGGATGACGAAGCCCGATCTGCCCTTACCGTCGCACTTAGAGAGGAGGCACTGAATGTATTGGAGGCGCTTTGTGCTAGCGACCCTGGCAGGAAGACCACATACAGTGAACTCCTTAACGCATTGGAGTCGCGGTATGGTGATAGTCATCTAGAGCACGTATATAGGGCTCAAATTAAAGATCGTACACAACGAGCCAAT
Source organism: Boloria selene (assembly GCA_905231865.2). Classification (NCBI taxonomy): domain Eukaryota; kingdom Metazoa; phylum Arthropoda; class Insecta; order Lepidoptera; family Nymphalidae; genus Boloria; species Boloria selene. The sequence continues at coordinate 9,448,528 of HG993142.1, forward strand.
GTAACCCTGCAGCAGTGGTCCATAGAGATTGAGAGGCTCGTACGTAAGGCATATCAATCCTCGCCATCCACCATAGAAACCATTCTTCTGCAGGCTTTTGTGGACGGGATTTGCGACTCAGAGGTACGTGCCGCTGTACGCCTAAGGCACCATCTAAGTCTCAGGGAAGCTGTCGCTCATGCTCTAGAGATTGAAGCTGTGCGTCAAGACTCAAGACCGAGGAGGGTGCAGCAAGCTACCACGGGAGGATTATCCAACCGGAGACGTCTTTTTAACCCAAAGTGCTACGAGTGCGGTGACCGGGGCCATCTTCGAAGTGACTGCCATACAAGGAAAAATGATCGACTACAGTCAGATGTTGGTGTAACAAGCAGCGATCAAGTCAGAGGAGAATTGATCTCGGCCAGAGTTGGGACGCTGGCTGGATCTATAACTCCACCTATAGAAGTAAAACAGGCAGTAGATGGAAACACTTTGGTTGTACATGGCGCTATTAATGGAGTGACATGTAAACTGACACTGGATACCGGAGCTTCGCGAACTGTCATTAATAACCGAAAGCTGAAACACATTGCGGACAGTAATTTGCAAGATAGAAGGCACATCATCCTTATGACAGCCACTGGTCAGCGCATACCTGTTTGGGGGGAAAGAAAAATTGCTATAAAAATTGGGGACAACGTCTATTGGCATAACGCAATAGTTGCAGATATCGTGGATGATTGCATCATTGGATTGGACTTTCTTCAAAATTATCAGTGTACGATTGACATGAAATATGGAGTTTTAAAGTGCAGAAATAGAGAAGTACCGATAAGTGGTGGAGTTAAGGGGAAAGTTTGTTGCTTAAGAGACACCGCTCTTCCACCAAGATCACAGACTCTAGTACCTGTCGCTATACCTCAGAACAAGTCAGGTAGTCAATGGTGCTGCGCTATCGTAGAAAAGTGTGAAGATGAGAGCTCGTGGATCCCAGCAAGAATTGTAGTAGGTAAAACTTCGACATCCATGGTTCCAGTTCTGAACACCAGTGACGCTATGCAAACTATTCAGAGAGGGGAAGTTGTGGGGACTTGCGAAGAGATAGCCTGGTTAAGCAGATGTCAACAGAATGAGAAGGTTCTTAACAAGGATAAGGAGCAAGCAATGAAACTTTTAGAAGACTGCAAAGATCATCTCACAAGTTCACAGAAGACAAAAGCTGAAAATTTACTTTTCCAATATTCAGATTTGTTCTCGAAACATGATGGCGATATTGGAAGAACCAGTTTGGTGAAGCACAAAATTAATACTGGTGACGTAGCGCCTATTCGACAACGACCAAGACGAATTCCGTGGGCTAAGGAGAAAGATGTTGACAACATGATCGAGGACATGTGAAAGAATGACATCATCGAACAATCTACTAGTCCTTGGTGTTCTCCAGTAGTACTTGTAAGGAAGAAGGATGGATCTACAAGGTTTTGCATCGATTACCGCAGACTCAACGATGTAACCAAAAAGGACAGTAATCCCCTGCCTCGAATCGACGACACCTTAGACACTCTCAGTGGTATGAAATGGTTTTCAACTCTCGATTTAAAGAGTGGCTATTAGCAAGTGGACATTGACTCCGTGGATAAGGAGAAAACTGCGTTTTCAACTGGAAAAGGGTTGTGGCAGTTTAAGGTTATGCCGTTCGGGTTATGCAATGCACCAGCAACATTCGAGAGGTTAATGGAACGTGTACTCGCTGGATTACTAGGAGCAGCCTGCCTTGTTTACCTGGATGACATAATTATTGTGGGACGTGACTTCGAAGACCATCTTAAGAAACTCGAAGCAGTACTCGATAAACTAAGGGAAGCTAATCTAAAGTTAAGTCCGAAGAAGTGCTTATTCTTCAGAAAACAAGTAAATTACCTTGGACACGTAGTTTCGGAAAACGGAGTAGAGACGGATCCTGGGAAAATCACCGCTGTGAAAGATTGGCCGACCCCTAAAGACAAGACGCAAGTGAGAGCATTTCTAGGATTGTGCTCCTACTATCGACGATTTGTGAAAGGGTTTTCTGACATCGCCAAACCACTTCATAAACTAACCGAGGAGAAGAGACCTTTCGTATGGGACAAGAATTGTGAATCGGCCTTTCAAGAACTGAAGAAACATCTTTGCCAAACACCGATCCTTGGGTATCCAGACACAAAAGGAGAGTTTATTGTCGACACTGATGCTAGCAATATCGGTATTGGAGGTGTACTGTCCCAGCGGAAGGGTGATCAGGAGGTGGTTATCGCATATTTCAGTAAGTCACTCTCTAAACCGGAAAAGAATTATTGCGTTACTCGAAGAGAGCTACTTGCTGTAGTAAAAACCTTACAGCATTTTAAGAAATACTTGCTAGGACGCAAATTTTTGGTAAGAACCGATCACGCTGCCTTGAAATGGTTATTAGAATTCAAGGACCCCAAAGGACAGGTAGCGCGATGGATTGAACAACTTCAAGAGTTTAAGTTTAAAATTGAACATCGTGGGGGTAAAACACACAGTAACGCCGATGCCCTATCTAGAAGACCATGCGAGGAAGACTGCAAGCACTGTCACAGACAAGAAGTAAAGGAACTAGAATCTATTAAAATTATAAGAACAGATTCGATAGATGAACGTTGGAGCGATGATGCCATGAAGAGAGCACAAGAAGAAGACCGAGACATACGACCGATTATGGAATGGTTAAGTACTGGTAGACCAAAACCTAAGTGGACTGACATAGCACAGTATAGTACCGCTACGAAAAGTTTGTGGGCACAATGGGACAGTTTGTTGTTACACAATGGAGTATTGTGCCGCAAATGGGAGCAGACACGTGGAAATGATAGCCATCTCCAACTAGTGACACCTAAAATAAAAGTACCCGAGGTACTTCGAGCATACCATGATGGTTCTTCTGGTGGACACTTAGGGGTAAGAAGAACGTTAATCAAGATCAAGGAGCGATTTTACTGGTTGTATTGTCGAGATGATGTCGAGGACTGGTGTCGGAAATGTGTACATTGTGCCTCTGTCAAAGGCCCGCAAACCAGAAGTCGAGGAGCAATGAAATTATACAATGTTGGGGCACCTTGGGAGAGAATCGCAATAGACGTAGCAGGACCATTTCCGATTACTAACTCCGGGAACCGATACATTTTAGTTGTAATGGACTATTTCACGAAATGGCCTGAAGCATTCGCCATACCAAATCAAGAAGCTGTTACTGTTGCAAATAAATTGGTCACAGAGGTATTTTGCAGATTTGGTGTCCCATTAGAAATGCACAGTGATCAAGGAAGAAACTTCGAATCACAGGTGTTTCAAGAACTGTGTAAGATCATGGGGGTGCACAAAACTAGAACTACGCCTTGTCACCCACAGTCCGATGGAATGGTGGAGAGGTTTAATCAAACTTTAGAACGACATCTAGCCAAGGTTGTAGATAGTCATCAAAAGGATTGGGACGAGTACATATCACTGTTTCTTCTATCTTACCGGACAGCATTACATGAAAGCATTGCAATGACACCTGCCTTTGCCAATTTTGGAAGAGAATTACGGTTACCAGCGGATCTGTTAAGTGGTTGCCCGCCGGATACCCCAAGTTGCATCACCGAGTATGCCAGTGAACTAAGAATGAAGATGATTGGTGTTCATGAGCAGATACAAGATGCAGGGCTACACGCAAGTGAACACATGAAGACTCGTTATGACCGGAAGGCGAGAGGAACGACCTTCGAGGAAGGCTCATTGGTATGGCTACATAACTCGGTGAGACGAAAGGGTAAATCACCAAAGCTACAACCCAGTTGGGAGGGGCCTTATAAGGTAATAACGAAAATTAACGACGTCACTTTCCGAATTCAACGTACATCCAGAAGCCCGGCTAAAATCGTGCATGTGGACCGATTGGCCAAGTATCACGGCAACAACGATGCTCGAGACGAGCATGACTTAGGAGGGGGTAGTGTCGCGGAATAGAGTGCGAACCCGTCATAATAGCACGTTTGTACCATGCCTTACAACGGCTAATGTCAATTTATAACTTTTGACAATTAGATAACAAGAACAGTTTATTGCAAATTTTAATGTGTCAGAGAGAGAGAAAGCATTTTCAGGAAAGATTTGGAAGTTACTAGAAACATTTTGAATTTTCAATACTACAATGTTCTATATTTACGCATATAAAAAGGCCGGCAGTGTGTCGAGAGATCAGTTGAAGTTCGGAGTTGAGTGAAGATTGCGAAGAGATACGAAATAGTGGAAAGGTGAAGAAGAACATAGTGAATTATTAAAATTGGTGGTTTATAGTGCTCAGAGACTAAATTAAATTAGTGTTGTGTACAAACTGCGCGTGTATATTAAGTGTAAATAAAATAACTTTAGTGCGAGAACGCTTTTAATTTCCGATCCCGAACCCGTAGAACGTAACAATATGAAAATAAATATTACTATCGTAAAAACAAGTGTGGTGGAGAGAACTAAGAGAATCATAATGTCTGATTTGGACCGTGACATTGCATTTGATAATTTATGCACACAAAAGTTAATAATTAATATAACTGAAGACTCCTCATCGGACAAATCTAATATTAATGATGATTGTGACGAATCATGTTAATAAAAGGAATTAAACTATTTTAGTTGTTTTACTTGTATGATTATAATAAGAAGAAAGTAACACTTTACATAATGTTAATGTTTTCATTTATTGGTTTCAACCTTAAAATTTTGTTGTCTTCCTAATTAAATAACATATTATTACACCTTATTTAAATATTAACATTGATTTTTTTCCGATTATTTGTAATCTGTGGCACAATCGTAGTAATCGTTATGTGTGGCACAGCAGTAAGGGGACGGTGCCCGTCCATGAAGTACAATATTATTTGTATGACATTTTGACTTTAATGGCTAACCATTAAATACGAAACTTTGTGAGCGTGAGCTGTCAAAAAACCATTAGTAAAATGGACAAACTATAGGCTACACAATTTTAGCAACCCATCGAAGGAGTTTTGAAATCAAAATTACCTTAATCGATAGGTCTACGTTTGGTCTGTATAGGACCACTATCATTTTTGTTAGGTCACCTGTAGTTTTTAATAAATATTTTTTTAAATTTAACTATTATTTTAAAATAAATCTTAGCACCTCATGTAAACGAAAACTGATTAATCAATAATCTTTATATTTCTACATACTTTATCGTTAGGTCAGTATTGGTCTCTATAGTTTTTGCTTTTATATTATCCATTTAATTTTTTTTATTAACAATTATAAATAATTGACATTGACACCTAGTCAAGGCGCGTCGAGCGCATACGCTAGTGATAAATTAATAATAATAACTTATGTCATGACATTCTAATTTTTTGTTTGCCGAAGTTGGTTGTTTCTGCTTTTGGACCGAATGATATGGGGCGTTATCCATAATAATGCAATGTGGCTCCTTTAAATTATCTAATAATTTTAAAAACCACTCCTTAATTTTGTCAAAATTCATTTTCTCGTGGTATTCAGTAGTATTAGTTGATTTGAATGCCAATAGGCAATTAAGCACAAAACCAGATGACGTGTTACATGAATAGGTGAGAAATGGGATTTTATTTACTCACTATTATTTTAGATCAAGTTTGTACAAATAAATAATGTCATGATATTAAAATATACATTAAAATTAAAAGAAAGAAAGATTAATTTTAAATTAAGTTTTATTTAAAATATCGATAGTTTAACGTCTGTGGTCGCGATGAATCAACGCCCATCGCTAATTAGGTCGACATGCCCATAAAGTATGATATTGACAGGTACTGTCTGTAATAATGTAATAATATGAAATTTTGAAGCCATCAACAACAGAATTGAATTGAATTGAGAACTTCATAGGCGTGATTTTACTGACAGTTGTCGCAGAGATTAAGCTATTAGTAGTCTGTGCAAGCTATCTTTTATGAGGTACCTATATCTTTTTAATGTGTTCGTCCAAAAAAACATCTTCGGCCTTAATTACCTTTTAATTTAATTATAAACTTTTTTATCCCACGTTAATTAATTCTTCCCGCGCATGACGATGATCTACAAGACTTGTGGTTAAATTACAATTAAAAAAGTTTGTTTATATTATGACCTCTTTTTCATAAGACCCAATTACATTAAATTGAAACTACGTTTGTATGGAAACATAAATATATATAAAAATATCAATTTGATTTTTTTCTTATGTTACTAAATAATTTAACCAACTAACTTTTGGATTAATTATCAGTTTTCCCTGATCTTATATTTTTCAAACCTTAGACGTGATCGTGTTCAGAGTTTACATCATTCAGTTATTATTATTGAAAGCTGATTTCCCGGTAATCTACAAAGGATATTTACAATAAGTAAACAACAACACACATACACATGTTTGTGTTGTTGGTGTTGACGTGTTTACTGGTGCTTACGCTCCGATTTGTTAAGTATGGTTTATTTTAATATTTTTTTGAAAAAATAAAAAGTTCATGATTGTTTTATACTAATTTAACAGTATTATTTTTCAGACCTATTTAATGTTCCATGTACGTTGTTGATTTATAAATTATGAAGCACTCTGTCTATTTATACTCCAAGGAACATTTTTACTCTAAAGGAGCTATACTCTGTCCAGAGTCCACGGCTGAACTCTAAAGTCTAAACATTAGTCATCTATGCTCTAAACCATAGATGTAATTTTTTTTTTCTAAACCATAGATGACTAATAAAATCTAAACAGCAAGTCATGTTTTATCTGTTACAACTAAAGATAATATAAAATAATATATTGATCTTTTATGTTCTATCATCATTCATCTTACATCTATCATCTATGATTTTGCGTACCTCATCTATGGTACCTACCTAGTAAAATCATTAAAATCATAGAGATGAATAATAAATATTAAAATAAATTCGCCGTCTTTTTCGTCGTAAAGCAAATTGCAATTAAATTTCAAATTAATATTAGTGACGATCGGAAAACAGTAACATTATAATACATATTCACGAGTGATTGAATTTAATTTTTGCAGTGAAGTTTCTTTGTTGTAAAATTGTCATTTCGTGAATCGTACTATCTGAAAATAGGTATTGATTCTCTTTCTTACTTATGTCGCGATAAAAAATCGATAATGTTGTTCTATTAATAAACTTAGATCCTTAAAAATTTGTCTCGTGATCAGATACTGTGCCGATTGCGGAATGAATCTCGATAATAATTCATCCAGGGAAAATTCCGAAGCGTTAGATACTATTGGCACAGTAAGTCCAAGAGAGAAATATCACGGAATGAGGGAAAAAAAGCTATCAGCTGCGTCTTTGACAAATTCAGAAGGAGCACGGCCAAAAGTAGTTACTGTTAAACATCCCGAATCAAATAAACCGAAACCAACAGCTAGAAAGAATAAACCAATTCAAGCTGATCTTGATGTTATTAAAGAATTTATGAGATGTCGAGATGAAGGTTTGAAAAGGTTGGACTTAAGCAAATCCTCTATTACATCTCTGCCACCTAATGTAAGAGATCTTACTCATTTAGTGGAGTTTTATTTATATGGAAATAAATTGGTTGCTCTACCAGCAGAGTTTGGTTGCTTAACTAATTTACAGACATTAGCTTTAAATGAAAATTCCCTAACAAGCTTGCCTGATTCTCTTGCAAATTTAAAATGTCTTAAAGTATTAGACTTGAGGCATAATAAATTAAGTGACATACCTGAAGTAGTTTATAAATTGACATCACTGACTACTTTATTTTTACGATTTAATAGAATCAGAGTAGTTGGAGATGGCATAGCTAATCTTACTAACTTAACAATGTTAAGCTTAAGAGAAAATAAAATTAAAGAAATGTCTTCTGGAATTGGAAAACTGGTGAATTTAGTGACTTTTGACATTTCTCATAATCATTTGGAACATTTACCACAAGAAATTGGCTACTGTGTGAATCTGTCAACATTGGACCTGCAACACAATGAATTGCTAGATATACCTGAGACAATTGGAAATTTACAAGCTATAAATCGTATAGGTCTTCGTTATAATAGGTTGAATGCCATACCAGCCTCTTTGAGTAACTGTAAGCACATGGATGAATTTAATGTAGAAGGAAATTCAATATCTCAGCTTCCAGATGGATTACTTTGTAACTTAACAGAACTAACCAGCCTAACTTTATCTCGTAACTCTTTTACAAGTTACCCCAGTGGCGGTCCCGCTCAATTTACCAGTGTTTCTTCTATAAATCTGGAGCATAATCAGATAGACAAAATACCTTATGGAATATTTTCTAGGGCAAGAAATTTAACAAAATTGAATATGAAAGAAAATTTGCTATCATCATTACCACTAGACATTGGAACTTGGGTTAATATGGTAGAACTCAACTTGGCAACCAATCAACTAGTAAAACTACCTGATGATATCCAAAGTTTAGTAAACTTGGAGGTACTGATTTTGTCAAATAATCTTCTTAAGCGCATTCCTCCCGGTATTGGAAATTTAAGAAAACTGAGGGAACTAGATTTGGAAGAAAATAAAATAGAAGTCCTCCCTAATGAAATTGGTTTGTTACAAGAACTAAAGAAGTTGGTTGTATCAAGTAACCAGTTAATATCTCTCCCGCGATCTATTGGTCATTTGGTTAACCTACAAAAATTAAGTGTCGGAGAAAATAATTTGCAATATTTACCTGAAGAAATAGGAACACTTGAGAATTTAGAAGCCTTGTATCTCAATGATAACCCAAACTTATGTAATTTGCCATTTGAATTGGCTCTTTGTGTTAACTTACAAATTATGAGCATTGATAATTGTCCTCTGACAGCACTGCCCCCTGAAATTGTATCTTCAGGACCTTCTATGGTAATCCAGTACCTCAAAACGCAAGGTCCCTATAGAGCTATGTGATATGAGGTTGAAGATTATCAATCAGGATTATTACTACCTGACTAATAATTTTTGAAATTGTTTATTTATCAAAATAAACAATAATGAGAAAATAGAAAAAGTGCTGTTTTACATTTATTATAATAATCTTTCATATTGTATGGTAAAAAGTATAATTTATCTTTTCTTTTCTTAACGTAACCAAAATTTAAAATAGTACTGAGTGTAAAATTTATATTGTAAAGACAATTTTTAAGATAATAAAATTTACAATTACTGTAATAATGTATGATATGCAAAAGTTGTAGGTTATCTTGTTCTTATATTGTGAACTTATAATGTGTAATGCATTCTTAGACCTATAAATAGATGTACTAGACTTTTATTTATGTAGTAATTACTACATAGAAAGTTATTACTGGAAATTTTTGTATATAAAATTTTCATGATTGCTGATTTTGATTATTTAATCTTACGAAGCCAAATATGGTGAAAGACGTATTACTTAGTAATTAGTATGCTTTATTAATTTTCATAGGACTGAAAAGCTTGTTACATAGTATTTATATAAGTTATGTATCTTTCGCTTTACAACTGTTTATAAATAGTGTTATAACATTATTTACTTTTTTATATTTATAAGAATAAGATATATATCAACTAATAATTTTCAACAATAGTCTCATAGCAGTAGGAAGAATTGATAATTTGTTCTGACAAATTCAAAATATCCCTCATCCTTAAGAAATGGAAAGTATTTTGTCCAATATTCTATTTTCAATTACATTGTAAAATGTGATGTAAAAAATATTATTTTATATTTTAATTACTATCGATCTCAGTGTTGGTCAGTATTTAATTTCATGGTAGTATTTTATATTTATTTTTTCATGAAATTCAATAATATGAAGTATCTTTGATGAAATATTAATGTTGTTACAAAAAACATAATGACAATTGTCTTCAAAGCCTTAAAAGTTCAAAGAGGTGGATAATTTATATTATGTTACATGTAGAATACGATTTTTAGATGATAAGGATGTATGTTATTTATCAATGTTGTCCTAAAGTGTTGCATTTAAAAATTGCTGTTTATATTAAGCTGTTATCATGTAGGTAAGTTTTTTATTTAAGTTAATCTTCTAAAGCATTTGTATTGTGTAAATAACGAAAGTTGATATAATAAGGCTAGTCATTTTAATCACTTGGTGATGGTGCCTATTATCAATTTAAAAATACAGGACGTCGTAATACTTTACATATAATAACAATTGTTCTCTATAAATGTGTATGAGTAGTTATTATGGTAGCAAATCAACTCCTGTATGACTTCACTGTCCATTATTCATGCCAGATGTAAGTATTGAGGAAAATAATATGCTTTTAGGTACTAGGGTATCTGTCCTCTTGTTTAAATGATATATCTAAAGACTATAAAATAGGTTAAATTTGATAAAATTATAACATTGCTATCATTGTCTACATGTACGGTTTTTAACATTAGAAGCGTATTTAGCTGTATATGGCTAGTTTCCCAAAATCTTAAAAAGTAACAAAATTTAAAACATGCCAATATCTTTAGTCTGTATTGCCTGAAAGTAAGTTTTTTAAACACTTGAATCTTGATATGTATAGTCATTATAGTCTATCAGACAATATAATATTAACATATTGATGTTGCAGTCTACATAAATATTTTCCTTAATATAAATGTGAATCTAAATGTTAGAATTTAAAATTGGCATTAATGTTATTTGAATATAGAATGTCTTTGTCATCATTTAAATGTAAAATTGCATGTTTTATGTGAATTAAAATTCATTCAACCATAAAATATTTAATCCCAAGTGTGAGTAAATGTGTTAATGAAAATGTGTTATTACAAATAAATTACATATGAAAATTTTAGTTGTTTATTGTCTATTTTATATTTAACTGTCTTAATTAAAAAAAAAAACACTTTAATTTAGGTCCTAATATAACGTAGGTAGGTACATTGTACATGATAACTCTTTGATTTATTTTAGAATATGGTACAAACCCTTACAAATGTGGCGTAACCTATTGTTCAGGTAAATAAAAGAAGACATTATAATTGAATAATTTATAAAGTGCAGTACATATTATTACAATAAGAGTTTATTTGTAAATTGCGCATTTGTTCTTAGAATATAAATAATTAAAGTTTATATACATTAATTTCAAAGCATCTCCTGTAACTCAAAGCAGTCTATAAAATATCCATGAGTTATATCGCTGTAGTAGGTATAATCACACTAAATGCCTTGTCATCCTAAGCTATGAGTTTCACATACAAAAATATTTCACCTAAAAACGACTAAACACATTTTCAATTTCGTAATGTGTAACGAATGTAAAAAAACTAGATACCTTCATAAATTCTTAATAAAATTACAAACACATTTAAATATAAGAAAAAACACCAAAAATATTTATAAACTAAGAGATTATTATTCGAGCTTTTTCAGCACAAATTTTCCAAGATTTCACCTTATTGTGATGTAACTAGCCCTGAATGTATATTGCATACATTTGCATGGCAAATATATTGATAGCAGTACAAATATTATGTTTTCGTTAGTAGTTTCTAGCTTAGGTCTACTGTAACATGTGTCTAAATTAATATTATTCCCAAAATTGTATTTTATAAAAAGAAAAAATAATAAAAATGTTGTTTGTTTATATAAATGCCAGGTAATAAAAATATTTGTCGCAACTAAGTGATTACTATTGAGTATGCTAATAACTAGCTTCATAACTAATTGTCAGTCCTTATTCACTTGTTGCATAAGAATATATTTCAAAAGTTCAAAATTATTGAGGTCATTTGCATAATATTATAAAAATAATATTATTGTTCTTCTTACTCTGTAACAGTAACAATTTGTTTCCAACCATATCTGTTGTTTCTATAACAAAAACTACACAATACTGAACTTACATCTATTCATATCTTTGGTATTTCAAATTGCTTACAAAGCACAAAATATATAAACATTACAACATATAAATTTTTATAAGAAATTGAGCCAACTGATATGTTAAAAAATATATATTAAGAAATAAAGTTATAGTATGTGAAGTGTGATTTTTAACTAAACTTTTGATGTTTCAATTTTTCTTTTTATTTTGTATTTTAACAATATGAGATTCATATAATAGATTTCTAAAACAATTATGTTTTGTTTTTTATAAAATATTCACATTTATATATCACAGATAAAAAATATCTGTTTAGATTCATAGCATTTTTACATTAATAAATTGTATGGCACTGAGTAAAAAATGAATCAATCACATAATCACTTGTTTTAAATTTAAAGTTAATAAATATTATTGGTTGAGAAACATATTATTACTGTCATATTGAGATTATAAGCATTAAGTGATTTTATCATACTTTTGTCATAATATCCCATTTACATGATTAAACATTTTCTTTGATGTCTCTTTTGTGGTTCAGGTCTTAACACTGCACGCACTGCTTCATCAAATACCTGCAAATAAATATTGTCATTCATATTAAAAAAATATAATGATATATGTTAAATTAGGTTCTTTAATATTTTGTGTCTATCAATTTGTATCACACCATGAGTACTAGATCAAAAATATTAATTTTTTTTAAATATCCAAAGATGAAAAATATTACATAATAACTTTATGCAGATAATTTCTAAAATCTTGTTTCACAACAAAAATATAACAAAATCTGAAAATAAGTGATCAATCATTTACAATGTGATTATGTCAGAAACAAATCTCTATAAATGTCAGTATAGTTGCAATATAATAAGTTCTTAAAATAACTGTTAGGCATGATGTTTTAAATGCAATAAGCTTACATCTTAATATAATCAAAAAACTAAAATGTCACATAAAATAAAATATTATCCTTCAGATACTAAGAATACAGATACTTAAGTGTCTAAGAAAAAGAATCAAGTTTCTAATAAAACAAATATAAAAAAATGGTGACATAAAAAGATAATAAAAAAGCAAAGCATGGACCAGAGGTTAGTTATTAGTTGTTTTATATTAAGACTTTAAGAAAAGTTGAAACATTCAATTCAATTCAATCTATGACAAATTATTTTATGATAATTCTGAATATCAAAAAGTTGCTGATTCAAGCTTTGAAATAGTTTCTTTAAAAATTGGTAATATTACATACAAGAATTAGAAACTTAACATAATATATAACAAAAACTAGCCATTCGAATTATTTATAATCAAATTATATTTATTTATAGATAATGTAAGTTAAAACTTAGTATATTCCTAAATGTGATGAGTAATGCATTTATCATTTAAACTTGACTAACCTGTTTTAGCCCACGCTGTGTCAAAGCAGAGCATTCCATATATTTAACAGCTCTTATTTTATTGGCCAATTTTTGACCCTGTTCTCGTTTTAAAGGAGACATACCTTGTTCAGAAAGCAAACTCAATGTCTCTCTATCATCTCTTAAATCTATTTTTGTACCTAAAATAAAAAAAAATCAGTTATAGTTATAAATTACTATATTACTATAGCTATGAAGAACGTCTTAATTAAAATATCTATAAGAACAATATTAAACTAACAAATAGTAATTAAAATATTATTACTTACCAACTAATATAATAGGTGCATCAGGGCAGTGATGTTTGATTTCAGGATACCATTTTGATGTTACATTCTCATATGAAGAAGGACTGTAAATATAAAATAAATTATACCAAATTAAAATGTCACTTTTCATAAGTTTTAATTTTATAATTTTTTAAGTAAACAAAAATAAAATAAGTTAACATGTACCTACCTTGTCACACTAAAACATATAAGGAAGACATCTGTTTGTGGATAACTCAAAGGTCTTAGTCTGTCATAGTCTTCTTGTCCAGCTGTGTCCCAAAGTCCCAAAGATACGGCTACTCCATCCACAACCATTGGTGCTGAGTAATTATCAAATCTACGAAAAAGTTTGATATAGTAATGAAACAAATACTTGTAAAGCACTCATCATCTCTCTACTATAAATATGAAACAATTATACACAAAAGTTAATTTAGAAATGTAATAGTTAACCATAAACTTAACATTTTCATGTTATTAAAATCTAATACAACTGTCTACTTACACTGTGGGAACATATTCTCCTGGAAAACTGTCTGTAGTGTATGATATTAACATGCATGTCTTTCCTACGGTTCCATCACCCACCACTACACATTTAATCGGTCTTCCTGACGACATCTTAAATTGAATAGTACACAAATTGATAAATAAAGACAAGCCTATGAGTCACGAAAAAAACCAAAGATTGATCTTAAACATACACTCGGTAGTACCTCTAAAACTGATTTAGTGTGGGTCTATGTGTAATTAAAAACTTTTCTATTGCTGTATTTAATATAAGTCAACTTTTATTTTAGGTATTTCGTGGTAATCCGAATATAAATACCAAAAGCAGATCGTAAAACTGAAAAAACGCATTGAAAGATGGATGGTTCGTTGCCAGGTAATAAATTTATATTTATATAATAATGAAAATTGGAATATGAGATGTTATCAAAATATCTAAAACGTATTTTTATTTTGTATTAACTTAATTCATTAATAAAGAAAATAAATATGTTAAAAAAATATTCAAGTTACTTGGTTTATTATAAAATAAGAGGAACGATATTTCTCTTTTATTTTAGATGGCAAAATATTATGTCAAATATTATGTCCCATTTGCTTTATTAATTTTCTAGCTTCTAATATACATTTCGTAACATAACATACACAATTGCTTATGAAGACTAATTAATAGTTACTTCTAAATTATTATAATTATAATTATTGATTATAGGTATTACTAAATAAAATTATATGGATACTCTATGGTCTTTGCATTTAATACTCTGTCTACGATTTGATAGCAAAAAACGTAAACTATATAAGTAAACTACTGTCTACGGCAAAAAATTACATAGATAAAAATTATCAATATTTGACACTTGACAGTTAACGCAGCACAGTGTCAGTGACAGCAGACAGTACACTTCATTCGTGACAGTTGTTTATTATTTAATTATTTTATGTTGTTTTCTCGGTGTAGTTGCTGTCTTATTTTTTTGTGGATTATATATTTGAAATTTAAGTTTTTTATACCTAGCTTTGGTTTCCTTTACTACATATATGTAAAAGCTATTTATGTTCATAAATTAATTACAGTAAACCCTTAATGGTAAGTACGCTTTGTTATGACTCATTATATAAATTAACTTTTCTATTTTTACATGTTATTACATTGTATTTTTTGACCTAGATGACTGAATCGTGTGTTGAGACGCCAGAGGCGCCAGCTTGGTTATCGAAACTGGAAAGCCAAAGGGAGAAGTTGAGTAAAGCACGTCTTGGTCATGATAGCGGCGCCGGTGCGCCTTGTAACTCATGTGGTAAATTATTATAGTCTTCGCTGAATTTGATTAGTATTCTACTTATAAATTATAAAATATTAAATCGGTTATGTTTGTATAAATATTTGCTTATTAGTTATAATATTATAATGTTTGTCAAAGCTTATAAATGAGGTATCAGACTAATCAATCATTATTCAATATGTATTGTATACATTCTTGAATGATTCATTACCAATAAATATAATAACATTTATTATTATTATTTATATTATTTACAGGATCAGGTTGTCCAGGTCTGGATTTGCATTTTTGGCGTAAAGTTTGCCGCGCATGTCACTGTAGTAAAGATGTACATGATGTGCAAGATGATGATTTATCAGGCTGGGCTCAATTTGAGCTTCTTGGAACAGCAAAACCTAAAAAAGCTTCTAGTGAGTATATAACAATAATATTACAACACTTGTATCCATAGGTTTATTTGTAGATAATTATTTTTATAATAAGTAATTATTAGGCATGTTAAATAAATTATCTTTTCAAAATAAGCCAAAAGTAAACAACTTTATTAGAAAGTTTTAGTTATAATGTTAAATTTTCTATATTAAATATGTGTACCAAAATTTTTTGCATGTATTAAAAAATTGAATATAATTTTTACAAGTAAATGGTAGATAATCAAACATACAATTTTTTTACAGTGCCTCCCATCAAAATTCGAGGAGTAACAGATAAGCCTGTTAAACTTGATTGGGTGCCACCAAATGCATCAACAGACTTAGTAAGTATTACAAAGCATATCCTGTACTAGAGCCATATCTGCCCTTGAATAAGATATCCGGACTGATAAGATAGAAGTGATAATGTCACCAATATAAAGATTATTATAAAAAATGATTAATAGTTGTAGATATATAGTTAGGTATGTATTGATAATTCTGAGCTGTTATTAAACTTACACCATCATATCTAAAATGGTCTTGATAAACATAAAAATTGACTAGTGTATCTAGTTTTTTGTTTGTAATTAGGTATATTAAGTTGCTTCATAATGACAATTTATATATTAACTGTTTATATTTCCACGATTTTAACTGAGTTTTTCATACTATTACCCATGTAGCTGCTTTGAGCGATTAAGATAGACATCGCGCGATATATTACAAATCACTACATATTATGTAACAAAGTCCTCCGCCGCGTCTGTCCGTCTGTCTGTTCGCGATAAACTCAAAAACTTGCACCGATTTTCATGTTGTTTTTACTAATAGATAGGGTGGTTCGCAAGAAAGGTTTTAGTATCTATATTACTAAACCAAGTGAACCGAGGGTGAATCGCTAGTATGTAATTAAAGTAATGTAGCATATTAAAAACCTTTTATCGTAATCGCAAATAGCTGTGCTTGTTGGAAAGTTAATGTAGATAGTAAGAAACAATAAATTATAATACAATTCAGTGATTCGAATTTTTGCGACTGAAGAAAAAAACTCGTAATGATATTAAGTAAATGTCCGACTCGGGACTTGAACCTAGGATCTCCAGTCTGGCAGTCATATACCCTATGTAATTGAAAAAGCATTCTCATCGCGATGTAGGTACGAATGACTAATACCAGTAGGCCATACTAATGTACAAGGGTTGCACAAATTAAAACACGCTTAATCCCTGTAAATTCCGATTAACCCCTGTTAAATGTCGGTAGGGCTTTCGCTTCTCATTCGCTTTAGGGGGTTTTTGGTGCTAATATTGGTATTATTTTTTATACAAACTAACATATAATATTATATATGAAAAATTTACATTCTGATTTATAAAGTAGTTTTATTTATTAATAAATCAATAATTTAAAAAAAATCGGTTCTGTTTTTGTAAATGGAGTGTATGGTGCATATTGAATTAAATGAAAAAATAATGACGGTGTCATACTTTATGGGTTTGCCAATGTTGGTTGTCTTATACTTAGTGAGTTACGAGCTGATTATTATTAATTGTAATATTAATTAATTACTATGATTTTTTCTTTTAGATATGAAGGCTTACTTCATATATTGAAATAAAATAAGTAACTTTATGGTATATGTGCATACTGCATACATAACATATTGTATGTTGAATGTCTCGTTAGTTTAGAGGCTAGCTAGCACTTAATTGGAATCCCGAGTTGGGCAATGTCAGTTATTACGTTTACGTTTCAGTCTAGATTGTAATATCCAACTTGGAAACTCGGCGTTGTTCAGATATTCTTGTCTCGACTCTCGTATAGCATTGTGCTTTATCTCTCCCCAGTCGTGTTGAGAAGTCGCCTGAAGAAAACTGACATCCGATAAAAGGAATATAATATAATGCTTATGTCTTGTGCGTACATAGTTGGATAATGGATACTATCAATAAAATCTGTTAAATTTAACTGTGTCGCTGGTGTAGTAGGAACTCTCGAGTCTCGATGACCTTACATGCTAGCCTAGTGGCTAGTTCCTGAGTTCAAGTCGGGACGGGGCAATTTTAGTTATTAAGTCTTTCTGTTAAGTAAGCCTCGGTAACAGGCCGGAGTTGAGAAGTTGGCGTTGTGTCACCTCCGTGCCTCGGAGAGCACGTAAAGCCGTAGCTCCTGCACCTTAACTTTCCTACCGGAGTATGAGTGACAGGAATATGTCCTGCGCAGTTGGTCAGTCTCAATGAGATTGGCCGACATGGCCGAAATCGGTCGGGAAACAATAATATCAATGAAATCGGTTACTTCACTATTATATGGTTTGTATACATATGTAGTCAATAATACATTATAACTATATTCTAGGTATCGGAATACATGTCATGCTTGGGTCCACTAGCGCCGGTATCAGGATCGGAGGCGGCAAAGAAGCGCAGAGCGCAACTCCGCACACAACTGCCCCCGCACGATGTGGCGCCCGCCGTGAGAAACCATGCCTCGGATCAAGAGAAATCAGAACATACGGTACGTTAAAAATTCTATTTTAAGATTTTCGCTCAGTCTTTTTTAAAGTCCGTCTACGTACGAGCCTCTCTTGTATCGGAGATTTACGCGAATATTTGGCATTATAAATGAAACGGATTTTGTCGCAGATTTGTTTCGATTTTTGGACTTTTTCCCGACGTTTCGTATGCCTTACAGCAATCATGGTCACGTCACTCAGGGAGTACAAGTCAATCTCGCCCATGAACATCAAAAATCAAAATAAATCCGCGACAAAATCCGAAAAGATAGTTTCATTTATGAAATAGAATATATTGTATTAAAATTAATCTCAATTATTTCTTTTATATTTGATCTTACAAATAATTTTTCTTTTATTTCAGGAATATATTTCCCGTATAAAAGATCATGTAGTTGGTATGGGTAATGTGGTAAGAGTGGCGCCTCTGCAAAGTGGGGAGGTCTATTCTGTAGAAAACAGTAAAACGCACAATACTACGAAGTCATACGCACTGCCATTAAAAATGTCGAATATATCAAAAGGTGTCAAATACAACATAGTGCCCAAAAATACATCAGATAAGAAACTTGTGCTGGACTCGCAAGGGAACGTCGTCAGCAGTGCTGCGTTACCTGACTATAAATCCAGCCCTATACTGAGTAGACTTGTCAAAGACAAATTAAACATTATGAAAATAGAATCTGACAGGATTAAGAGTGCTGTTGAACATGGCCCCATATATGACAAGCTATTTAAGAACCTAAACGATCTAAGCATGCCAGTTACTAACGATGTATACTTACAACCTATTAAGTTGTTCCGTGATGAATATAACAGAAACCCTCAATTCAAGGAAGAAGTGAAGGAGTTTGCAAACAAAGCGCTGGGAGCTCAAGTTATACCAGACCTGTGTTCTGTTAGTAACAACAATGTGATGGGCACTGCGAAATTGTTGGATGGCAGAATCCAAAAAGGCACTATATTTGCTCCAAATGGTGAAATATGGAGCTGGAAACATGAGCCCACTACACCCGAACATAGCGGCACTCTCTGCTCTACGAAGATAAACCCGCAGTATTCAACGACTATGAAACCAATCAATCAAGTTGAACCACAGCAAACTGCACCATTGCGAGATTACCGTAGAACACACTCTGAGGAAGATGTTCCACCACCATTGCCTAATTATAGCACATACCCAGGCCTATCCGTACAAAGTGATAATGGTCAAATTGAACACATCAGTAACCCAGTTCCGATCTCTAACTCGCAACTAGATTATACAGGAAATCCAGTCCAAATCAGCAACTATGCAGAACAACTAGATCCTATTCTTACACAATTTGCTGATATGTCTTTGAGCCCAGTAGAAATAGAGTTCAATAGAAAGCTGTATAACGAAGGTGTCCCGTGCCAACGTTGTGACAAGCCAATGTTCGCTGGCGAAGTAGCCGTTAAAGCTGAGAGAGCCGGCCAAGAAGCCATATGGCATCCACAATGCTTCACATGCTGCAAGTGCGGAGAACTCTTAGCGGATCTTGTCTATTTCTATTACAATGGAGATATATATTGTGCAAGAGATTTGGCGAATGTTTTGGGAATACCACGTTGTGCTGGTTGCGATGAGCTGATATTTACAAGGCCCTACACTGCAGCAGAAGGTAGAGCGTTTCATGTGCAACATTTCTGCTGTTATCACTGCGATGCTCCCCTTGGTGGGAAGAAATATGTTCCAGATGATAAAACAGGCTTACCCATATGTTTGACGTGTTATGATCAGTTCTATGCAGAACGCTGCAAAGCCTGTGGAGGGGTCATTGGTCCGGAACAACAAGGTGTGTCTTGGGGAAATATTCACTGGCATGCAGATTGCTTTATTTGTTCAGGTCGGATGTGTGGGAAGAGCTTGCTAAGTGGAAGATTTGTTGTTAAACAGGAAATGCCTTTTTGCAGTGTACCATGTGTACAAAGTAAAATTAAGTGAAAATGATATTTTATATGAAAAAAATTTTACTATATATACAAATAAATGTATTGTATTTTTATTGATAGACATAAGATTCCAATATTTACTGAGGACCAATATTGTTAATTCAGACTGATTTTTGGTATATGATAATAGACTAAATGATTTAGATTTAAGTATATTTTTTATATTCTAGTATGCTAGTATTGAATTACTAAAAAGTGTCATAAATATTTTTATAAAGATTTATTGATAGATACTAATATATAAGCTATTTTTTTACATAATTATGACAAATTGTTACAAATAATGTATTACGATTATTTAGCTAATATGTGCCATTACTTATAAGAATATATTAATTTTGTGAAATAAATATATTGAATACAGAATAATGTGTTTTATATTTCAAAGCAAATTAAGGTAGACAGGAAACTTTCTGGTTTTCTGGAATCATTTGACACAAGTGACAAGTGAGTAGCAATATTGTGTTTGGCTGAAGAGGGTCCAATCATACACTTTTTTAATGAATACATATGTCAATAGATGTCAGTATATTTATTGATTTATTCATAGATTTAATATATAAATCTATGGATTTATTATTAATATATGTATTCAGCACTTGTAACATCCTACAGCTGGGAATGAGCCTACTTTTAATAAGAGGGGGATCAGGGCATAGTCCAAATCATTTATAGCTGCAACATAAGAACATGACTAACGGCCAGTTTCTATAACCTATCTACCGATAGACCGGTAGATACTTTCATACGATTTTGATAGGTTGTAACTTTTAATGTGTCAAAATAGTATGAAAGTAACTACCGGTCTATCGGTAGATAGGTTATAGAAACTGGCAGTTAATATATGGTCAATAAAACTATTATTTACATGGCAATCTCCAATGTCATTACACTGTATCTCATAACAATTACTTAATAAAAATGAGATATTTAAGACTGAAAGAAGAAAGAAAGATGTAGAGTATGTATATGACTTTGAATTTATTAAATTTATGATAATTAATTGTAAGCAATGAAGGTTTCACTAATAAAAAAATGATGTATTTTTATATATAATCTTTTTATTTATTATTAAAAATAATGTTAAGCCAGAGTCAATAAAATATTTTAAGTTCAATCCATGGCTCTGCTAAAACAATGAGAAAAAAAAATCAGTCACAATACAGAAACTATTAAAAAAATCTGACACGATACAGAAACTATTTCCACTGAGAATATTGTTAATATTTTTGACTATGTGATTTTATTAAATTATTAACTGGTAGACAACATCGAGTAATAATGCCTATAGAACTATCAGTAAAATAAGATGAAGTAGAAAATATTAGGATATTATTGATACTCATACTACTTTCCTAAATTTATGCTACCTTTAAGGCAGCAAGATCATTTTTCAATTTATTAAGGTTTTCCTGTACCGCTTCTTGTTTATTTTCTAGAGCTGAGATATGTCCATCTGTTCTCTTGATTTCTTTGCTAATATACTCCATCCTTTTGGATACATTTTGTCTAGCTTCTTCTAATTCTTGTTTTACTAGAACAGGACCTAGAAGTTTATATACCTCAGCATCTTTTTTTAATAACATAAGTTCTTCTTTTACTGCTTTGTTTTCGTTCAATTTGCTATCTAATTGTTGTTTCTGCGCAACAGCCTTATGATATTCTTTTTTTAAACTATTGAAAGTTTCGAACTCTTTTTGTAGTTTTTTCTGGACTTCATCAGCCATGGTAGTTTAAATATTATATCAGTAATATCAAATTAATATAAAAATGTATATATATATTAATTAACGAGGATTTTTACCAATTCAATGATGTTATATGACATTAATTATTAAATAAATTAAGACAATAGGTTAGAAAATATCAAATAACGTCAGATCACAGGTGACAGGTCACAGAATAAAAAACGCGATACAGTGTTTACCATAGATGACTAATAAAGTGTTTACCACAGATGAATAATAAAGTGAGTACGTAGTTAGTAGTACGAGCAATGATGTTATAACATGACTAGATAAGCATTCTGCATTGTACAGCGTCGATGGCCGATGCGCGACTACGTTAAATATGTCCACAAGCATATTAGACCTCAATAATTGTCAGCTAACACCTATAATAGAGATTATAGATGTCTAATGAGCGATTGCTTGGCGATAAATAAAAAAACTAAATAGTGAAATATGTGGTAAAAATGTTAATCACGGTCTGAAAAGATTAATAAAGCAAGTGATATTACTTTTCACAAGTTAGTTTTATTTGTTCAATTTTGTTCAGATTATCCATAAAAACATTATGATA
Source organism: Boloria selene (assembly GCA_905231865.2). Classification (NCBI taxonomy): domain Eukaryota; kingdom Metazoa; phylum Arthropoda; class Insecta; order Lepidoptera; family Nymphalidae; genus Boloria; species Boloria selene. The sequence continues at coordinate 9,471,088 of HG993142.1, forward strand.
TGAAACTGCAATCAATGTTACCAGTAAATACAATTTCGATATTTCTAACATTGTTGGGAGTTAAGAGAATGACGTACTCGTATGTATGTGTAATAGTGTAGATGTAAATTTATTATTAAAATCCATTTTACTATAAACACTGTCATCACTCACTGAAGTAAAAAATAACACATTTACGTTTACTTTCCTGAATGGAATATAAGTAAAAAGTATTTTCTTAACATTATAAATGAATCTTTTCGGATTTTGTCGCGGATTTATTATGATTTTTGGTTCCCGACGTTTCGAATGCTTTACAGCAATCATGGTCACGGGAGAGACTACTTTGAAGCCATCTTGAATTTTTTGAAAATTGTGGGTAGGCAACAACTGTCTGTAACAAGTATATAACCCACTGAGACGTCTAATACCTTAGTCTCAAGTATTCGTGTAAACCTAAGAAAGTATTAGTATTTTCTTAAATTTAAAGGCCACCAATCAGGATACCTAAAGTTGTTAAGCGTATGGAGGGTTAGACTAAAATTATAAGACTTTTGCGTAAAGAAACCGGTGACCATCTTCAGCAACCGTCTATATTCGAACTAGGTACTTCAGAGATGGAGATAACATTTTACCGATTACACAACTTATAACAGTTATTGATTATTTCACCTTGATTTTACAGTTTTGAAAAACATAATATACATTATACATTTACGCATTTTTTTATCCTAACCTACCTAGTCTTTATCAATTTCTCTAATTCTTTAATATTTTGAAACGAGCAATATTTCATAGTAATTATTTGACTAAGAAAAAAAATCAAACCTTTATTCATTCTGAGGAAATAATGTTGAGCAATGACAACACCTGACTGCTTTCTCAATGACAATACCTTGTCGCTTTTCAACGTAATTGGTTTGACGGTATAATAAATTATTTTTTAACAAAAATGAAAACCGACTTCAAAACGTTACAAATCGAAACTAAAAAGAAAAAAATAATAATTTTAATTACTTAGTTATATTGTTGGAGTCGGTGCCAGCCAAGAAGGACAGTTTATCCTGCCTTTGCAATGAACTTTCGAACGGATATTTTGATTATATTTACAAATCGATACGTTAATTAAATTGTATTAAGATTATTTTGCTTTGGCTGGCCGCTCCGCTCCTATCAGTCATAGCGTAATGTAATAGAGCCTATAGCCTTACTCGATACAAGGACTATCTAACAAACTATATAACAAACTCTTCAGCTTTATAATATAAGTATAGATAAGACCGTGGTGTAAAAGAGTAAAAGACCCCTTACTCCTGAGAGGCCCCATACCATTCAATGTTACCTTTATGTGTCATTTTAAACCAAAAGAGATAAATAAATAAATAGGTCTAATAAAGATTTTCAATAGGATTTATAAGTAAAAAGAAACTGTAACTGGGCCACGTCTAGGTAAAAAATAAAGGAGAAACGTGTAAATCAGTCTAAATTTATTTATTAAAAATTGTATTATTATAGATAATATTTTTAACTTACACTTACCATTTTATAACTACTCTATATTGTACATTTTAAGTTAATCATCTTTTAGCTTGGTGATAAGTAAGTTTGTTGGTACCTACGTAGTACGTACTACAGTTCTCGAGGCATAAGCTAGTTTTGCATAGTGTGATTGTAGTGTACGGATACGACACGACCGAAGGCGTAGCGCGTTGCGAGTGGTTGAAACTGGTTTTATCTGGTTTTTAATGCGCGGCTATTGGCTTTTAGCTATCACTCACACAAATGCAAAGCTGAGCTTACGCCTCAAGAACTGTACGTACGTGTAATTTTAATGCTCTACAATACGTTCAGAATTTATTTAAGACTTATTTTAAGACTACTAAAAATATATGGTTTACAAGTTTTCTCCATATTCCAATGTCCACGAGTAACCAGCATCTGGATTTCCACTGTCTTTAGCCTCTTTTTCAATATTATCAGCCTTTTTTATTACACGCTGGACTGTTTCGTATAATTTAGAGTTAATTGGCTTGCGTTTTAACTCTTGAAATTTGTTTGTCTTTCTTTTACTTTTACCAAACCTTTCTCGAACAAACTTATCATACAAGTCTTCGTGATCTTGTTCGTGATCTTCTTCGTTTTTGTGTTGAGAAGTAGATTTTTGAGATTTATCTTTAGATAAATAAAAATAAGGTGAATAAAAATCATCGATTTCCACTTCTTCTTCTTCCTTTTTCTTTGGTGTTTCTGAATGTTCATTAGGATGTTCATAACTATCTTCTTCATTGTAATATTTAGTATCATCTTTCTCTTTATTTTTCTCACTTTCAGATTCCTTACGTGCATAAGATAATATATCTTTCGGTAAATTTATTTCAGGTAATTTGATGGTAAGGTCAGAGAATTTAATATTTAATTTATCATCAAATTTACTATTTATAATAGGTGAAAGAGAATCTATCATACCTTCCGTATCATTATTGTTACTCTCTTCAGTACTATCTACGTGAGCAGATTTTGTAGCTGCATGATTATAATTAAGAGGTATTCTTTCAAATTGCTGTTTTACATGAGTGTCATCGTTAATTACTGGTTCCGATTTAAATGTTTCAGGATTTACTCTTGCATCATCTCTGTCACCTAAGGTAGCCTTAATTTGTTCATTATTATTTTCTTCACTCTCCTCAATACTTTCTTCATTTGTTAATTCTATAACAGGTCTTATTTCACCATCATTAATGTGTACCTGCTTTTCATTTTCAATGGAATCATTACTTTCCTCAATTGAATCTTGCTCATTATTATTTGATATGACTGAAGTAGTCTCCTCCATAGGAGTGACTTTTACAATGGAGTCAACATCAGGGTGCTTATATGAATCATTCCCTTCTTCACTATTCATGTGATTATTTTCATAGCTAAAATCTCCTAAACCTACATTTTGAATAAGTTTCGAATTATTTAAAGTATTTTGAGTAGGTTCATTACTGTAATCTTCACCTGACACTACCAAATGTTTTATATCTTCTTCACTTTCTCTACTGTTTTCAGCAAATTTATGATCTACTTGTATGAGTTTCTTGGGGTTGTACTCGTCACTTTCATCATTTATTCTCTTTTCTGATTTATCATTTTCGATATATTTTTCTTCACTTTCCATACTTTCACTCTGCAAACGTTTCCTAGACAAATCTTCCTCGCTTTCATTATTATTCAGCAAATATTTGCCTTCTTCATTGTGTTCTGACGGGACTCTATTATTCTTAATATATTTTTTCCTTTTTTCTTTATCCCTTGATATAGTAGATCTATCTATTTCGTCATTTTTTAAATGGTAATAACGTTCTTTATGAGGTTTTATGTCTGTGGTAGGAAATCGTCTACTTTTAATTTCTTTGATATGTTTTTGTTTATCTTTCGTAGAATTAATATTATTAAAAGGCTTAATGTTATCATGTAATGTCTCGATATTAAAATCTGCTAAATAAGCAGATTTGATTTGATGTCCATCTGGTGTAAGCTTCGGCATATTCAATTCCTCTCTATCTTTACTATCGTTCATTATATTTGAATCAAGCAATATGGTAGGTTTTTCATTGTTGTTTGTGAGTTCAGATCGCTTTCTCCTTTTTAGACTATTTTTAAAGTGTCCTTTAGATTTCTCAGAGATAGCAACATTCTCATTTTTCTTGTATACATATTTCAAAACTGTGTCATTATTGTTTGCATTTACTTCTGGATTACTTAATTTGATAATTAATTTTTGTGTCTCATTTTGTGGCGATGAAGATGAATTGACATCAGAATTACGTGAAGTACTATTTAAAAATTTATTGCATACAAAAGCGTCGGTCATCTAGAAAAAAGATTAAGAAAACTTCATTTATTGTAGCGGGAAAAAAATAATAAATCATGTAGGACGATGAATATTAGGTCAAAGAAATAAAAAAAAAGTTTAACTTTCAACATTTTACTTACTTTTATTTACAATACAAAATGTTTTATCATGCATTACATACTACAACTAAATAGGTACTATACTGACTATAAAATAAATAAAAAGTAACAAATATTGCGATAGAGAATAATCTTAGTAAGAATGTATTGTGTAAACAAATGTAGAATATTAATTAGATTTATTGTAGGTACTTATAACGGATATTATCGCAGTATTATCCCTGCATAGGTATAATAATCCGAAAATCATGCAAACATTATTAAGTATAAGAGTTTTTACTGATTTCAAAGAGGAAAAAGTATCTTTTTTTATTCAGTAGTTACACCTCTCCATTCATATAAATTTAAAAATAATCCATCCTAGGGTGGGATAATTACTTTAAAGTGATTTTAAAGTCGGTGTTAAATAATTTTTAGTTGAAAAGTAAATAATTAATCTAACCTCTTTTACTAACCTTATGTGAGTACAACACATGATAAACAAAAAGGTTCATTTCAATTAATTTAGATTGTTCTTTTTTTACTTGATTTGTTCGCAAAGATTATTATTATTATTTAATTTTAGAGTTTATTTAAAACTGTTCTTATTAGTAAGTTTAATCAAGAGTCACTATATTTTGTCGTGTGTTGACTCTCAAAGACAATTCTATATTTTATGTACAATAGTATCTACTATTTAATAACTACGTGTACTAATCCCGCAACAATCTTAAATTCTACTGTGGATCTAAAAAAATATGGCAATTACGCGTGTGACTGTTCAATTGAAGCCGCTCTACTTTTATTCTACTATACATTTTTAACCTTATTCATAATAATACATTTCAATGAACATGCAAAAAAAACATTTTACTTGCCATGGTCATTGAAGGAGAGTTAAATCTTATCAGAGAATGCATAATTGAAAAATGATTAGAAAACGCAGTGCTTTAGAACGAAAATATTTCAAGATTTCGATATTTTATAACTATTTACCACATATATAATTTTTATTGCATTTATTAATTAGTTAAGTTAATGGGCATATAAACTTAATTGATACCACGACGCATCTAGTACTCGTAAAGAACAACCCTGTTTCTCAATTATATTATTTCTGTGATAAGATTTACATACAGCACAAACTTAAACATGTAAATAATTTATAACATTGATACTATTCGATTACAACTCTCAATTTTAAATCTATTGACTAAATGTTCTAAATAAGTCCGTACTACATAGTGATATAATTCATCTAACCAGATTTTAAACTACTTACTACAAATCTGAGCATTGAATTACTATTTCTAATAACAGTGAAAATTCAAAGACAATAACGACACTTTTTTTAAGTATTAAATATAATTATTTACAATAAAGGCAAGTTCTTGAATAGTTTTTTTGTGTCGCTATACACCTTTGTAATTTGTTGTGAATCGTTAGCAGAGGACTGATATAAATTATTATAACATGACGCTATTTCTTCTAATAAACGCATAAAATTTCGCTAAATGTATTAATCTATTATATAAAGGTACCTATACAATGATTTTCAACTTCCTTGAGAATCTTTAGAATTTAATAACCTAAATAATCTAGGTATAGTAAGTATTATTTAATTAATAAATGTATCTTAATAGCTTAATATCAGTTCTCTGCTATTATAAACAATTTGAGTGCGGTTACTTTCCATGGTAGGGGTTATACGAGAAACTACTTACGTATTCCTTCGACGCCGCGAAAGGTGTCGGTTCAGCCCATTTACTAAAGTCCATTGATGGAATGATGCCACTTCTGCATGGTACTCGAGGATTTCTAGTGTAAATAATATATGAGTCAGGTTCGTGTAAATTAAAGGTATATTTTAACATTATAATTTATTCTCCTAAGTACCTATAATATTGCTATATACTAAAAAAAGGTGCACAAATTAAATGACAACAATATATTAAATGGTGCGAAATAAATGTAATAAATAATAAGCCTTTGAAAGACAATAACAAATATCTTACAGCTCATGATCAGGCAACACCATGGGGTAGAGTTGCACGGTATCGATGATGTCGGTGTTGTCGCAAATAACACGAGCGAGTCGTGCTTTCTTGATCTCTACTAACTGTTCCGGTGTGAAGGAAGATGGTTGATTTGGTAATTCAAACCTAAAAGAAACAATAGAAAAATACTACTTATACTAAAATAGATTAAATTATGTAACATTATTAAATTTTTTTCCCACAGGAATATCGAAGTTGCATATGCAGAGTGGAGCAATGTTATAAAGTCCACAAGTGAAACAGATTTAAGGCTTACAATCTAGTGTCTCTAACAATAGTAACAATCGTGTAAATACTTTTTTACTAAAGCATTTAGAAAGTAAAATAGATAACAATTTATTTGAATCAACTTACCAGAATCTATCACCTCGTCTCGAATAAGAGAACTGCGTAGCAATGATGCAAGCGAAGGTAGGTCCTAACATAGAACCAGGAAGAGGTCTCTCTGAAACTCCACCAGACCATAAATCGACATCAATAGGATGTTCGAAAATGGTTTCATATTTCTGAATAGTTTCATTTGCCATAGATCCAAACAAATCTTGGAAAGAGTCAGCTCCAGAAAGTCCACAGAACTTCCTGAACTCCATATATCCTGGCAGACCGAACTCTCGACCACGTTGCATGTTAAAAGAAACTAAATCCATTCCAAATCGTGCACCAACTTTCTTGAAGAGATGGTTCGTCACTTCTTGAGTGATAGAATCGTCCATAGCTTGAGCGACTTGGTTCATTAAACCCATAACATACTCATCTAAAACACCGGCTCTGTACAAATCGTACGGTCTTCTTATAAGATCAGATAACCTCTTTGACGCTGTTGAAAAAATAATTGTTAGACATATGTTATAATATATTTCCTTTTTTTTTTGCTTGATTTGGAACACAAAATATGTAATTATTCAAACATACTGAAAAATGTATGTAGGTGTAAAGGCCTAAGACGATTTTCTATTTAATTGAACATCTTTCTTTCGGTTCGTTTATCAAGTACCTACTTAGAATAAATTTATAATTACCAATAAATTTATGAGCTTTAGACCATCTTTCTACTGCAGTGGGTAAAAGGGAATGTCCAAAACGATAAGCGGCGGCTGCAAAAGATGCAATCACGTCGGGATTTACTTCGGGATCGTATCCATCCCAGTAACCCTATAGAAAATGCGAAAACTGATTAACATATACGGTATATACCATATATATACCATATATACAATTTTCAGACATATTATTTGTATTAATTGTTTTACGAACTGTATACTAAATGTAGGTACACATGAAATATAATTGAAAATTAAAGCAATATCAATTATCAAGTACTAATATCATAAATCTGAAGAGTTTATTTGTTCATACAAAATATGTTTAAAATTGAGTCTTTTATTTCTTTATTAAGGTTTTCAATATTATTTTTCCTATTCAGAGAGGGGTCTGTCTGTCTTAACACGAAGCAAAAATGGAGCTGGGAGAAAAATCTAGTATATGGTTTAACTTACCTCCTTTTCTAGCACCAGACCAAATTTCTCCATAACATCCTTACCAAGTAGAATGGGCAGGAATTCATTATAGGTTATGTGTTGTATTTCAGCTATGTTGATCCTCCGAGCCTCTTGGAACAGGGTCTCGTCATCCCAGTGCGGGTTGACGGCGGCGAGCGCGGTCGCCACTCTGTTGTGTTCACGCGCCATAAGCGTGTGCATCACGGTTAACACTAGCTGCTCGTTTACTCTGATTTCACCTATTATTTAAATAAATGCATTATTGAATCTATTTGTATTGGGTGTCTTTCGTACTGGTTGGCTGTGTGTAGATTACGAGTAGTTTACTGTATTTTTAAAGGTGTCTTTTGCTCGTATTAGTAAAGTGTAGGTATATGTTCTTTGCGACATCAGAAATAGTTTTAATACTTTTAATTCCTGTGTACTGGATCTATTATTTCGAATACATTAAACACACATGAATGGCTTTGCCGGTGAAAAGACTTGCCGGTAGTAAATCTTATCACCACAAATAATAAATACTTAATGTGTTTTGAGACTTTGAGATTTGTTAGAAGTGTAAGGAGAAGGCGAATAGGAAAAATTGTATATCAATAATAGACGAGACTACCCTACCTGTAACCTACCTTAGGTTACACTCAATTAGTAAAAACAGTACCATTGACTTACCAGCTTCAAAGCAATACATATTTTTGTTAGGTCTCGTGCATCCTTCGTCAGGAATATCCAATTTAAGTGGGAGAAGATCTTTTAGTCCATATTCTTTGAATACTGGATTCATCCGTAATAGTCCACCATAGCCAGTTCGCAGCTTTCTATAGTAACAATGAAAAGCTTTACATAGATATTTCATATTTCATACTTATATTTGAATACTGTTATTTCTTTACGTGCAATAAAACATTTTAAATGGATAAATAAATTTTAATGACAATTTTACAGCCTTATGAAAGTTGCGAAAAAATCAATTATTCCTTTTTAACAGGCATTAAACATGAAATACTAATAATTTAAATTATCTTTTTTATTTTTAAATTTATGTAAATAGTCTGGTATAATATTATATTTAAATTTTAGTAAATAGTCTGGTATAATATTATAATATGTACTCGTACCTTGCGAATTTCTCTGTAACGCCATATACAGTGTTTCCGTCAATAGCTCCTGTTAACGTGTTAAAAGGCACTCGAGAACCTGTAGAGTAACAGAAATAAAATATTTTTATATGTCTAATATTAAATTATGTAAGATTTGGTTTTAAGGTTAGTTTTAACAATATTTATTTTATTAGAGCATTTTGAAAGACATATTTCATATTAAGTACCTACCTACACGTTATTTCTGCTTCAATTTCTTTATTATATGTGCTATTTTGTAAGATTGATAATTAATCTAGGAACTAACCCGAGCGAAGCGAGGCTGAGTTTCAGTTTAGTATAAAGATGTTTTATTAATGTTACAAATAGACATTTCAATTTTATTTGTCTGTATACATGTAATATAAGCGCTGCAGGCAATTTCTCATCGTTATACAAAAATGTTACAAAGTCAATTATAGCTGGCTATAATATAAAAAGAGATAGTCATGGTTAGGCCTTCTTTACAAGTGATGTTTGTACAATTTTTGCACTACATTACGCAAGGGAACACGTAACGAACTACTTTCGCCGCTCACTCGGCAGATGCCCGGGTCACAAACCGGTCAAAGTAACTCAAATTGTATACACCAGTGAGTGGAAAAGCATCGTAATGATAGTGACATAATGCATCAATAGAGATGTTTCGAATAAAAAACTATTACGACGCGCCGGGAGTGGCGACTGGCGACAACCGATAAAGAGGCGTCATAATATTTCAGTTTTTATATTAATTAATGATGAGATAACATTTTTTATCATATTTTATACCTAGCTCGATGTTCATAAAGTGAAATTTATTGATAATACATATACTTAGTATATATACCGCTATTGTTACACATTTAGTCTAGATTTACCTACATCGAAATGATTAAAATAAAGTACTTAAGTATATTTTTTAATCTGTACATTGTAATAAAATTCTTGCTTAGTCGAATCTGTATATTGATTTTTTATTAAAAACAATCTTATTGAAATAGTATTAGTAGTTATAATCGATTTAGAGGCCGAATGTACAGATTTTATGATTTTTGTCCGTCTGTGACGGCAATCGCGAAAAAGCATTGGACAGATTTTGGTGAATTTTATTATGATAGTAGTGGTTTTGATAAAATTTATTATGTTAATTATGATCGTTATCCGGGTCAATATAATATGGGGTACTTAAAACTATATGTTTTACTCAAAAATCTATACTAATATTATAAAGCTAGTAAGAGTTTGTTTGTATGTTTGTTTGTTTTGTTGGTCCGAATTAAAAAAACTCTTTTTGTGTTGGATGGTACATTTATCGAGGAAGGCTATATTACATCACGCTACGACCAATAGGAGCGGAGTATCAATGAAAAATGTTGAAAAAACGGGAAAAAAATATTTCTATTGATTTTCAGCTTTTCAAACGTGAGCGAAGTCGCGTGAAAGGCTAGTATCAATATAAAGCTAAACACAGTAAATAAATGTTATTTGAATTCAAATGACTTAAATTGCACCTACATGTACTATATCATACATTCGTTCCGATACCAATTACAGGCGATAAATAATGACAATTGTCACTTTGGAATAATTGAAACCATTTAAGGTAAAGGCACCTAATTCCGCGGTATTTTCACCAAAACTAGAAAGAACTTTAAATATTAAGCATTTAATATATCTTTCTGCAGATTTCGCTATTTTTATCGGAAGTATTATTTATCTAACTCTTGAAATACACTTACAGTTTAGCAATAGAAAATTTTATATTATCTTTAATTAATTAAAAATGTGAAGAAGTCGAGAGCACCTAATTGCGATGTAAAAATCCTATTTCCGATGTATTTGGTTCCTAATTCCGAGTGTTCAAAATACAAAGAAATGGAGGTGGGGAGAATAATACATGGTGTTCAAAAATCAAGTCTATTTATTTACTGTGGTCTTTAAATCAGTCTTCAGTCTTTTATGATAAAATGACACCACAAGTCACAACATGTAATTTACTTAGATTAATAATATTATTCTAAGTAAAGATGTAAAAAAACATAGTAGTAACTAGTAACTATATATTATAATTAATTCGTTAACAGTATTTTTTGTTTTCTTCATAATATTACAAATAGATACACTACTACCCTCATTGATTGCTGTAATAGCATTTCGGAGATCTTCTTCCTTGTATTTTTTTGGCTTCATTATCCTACAACAAAAAATAATAATAATATCAATATTTAAAATACTATGAGCCCATACCTTATGAATTTCTATAAAAGCTGCGTAAGATAATGTAACAGGCAGTTTTTCAATGTATCATGATAATTGATTTTTAATTTGTCAAATAGGCAGCGATTCGTGTACTAAGAACTAAAAAACATTTGAGAGAGCAATAAATAAGATTGCTAACTGTTGAATATTGTTTTGTGGAAACTCTTCTGAACTTTTTAATAATTAACATTCTGTATTTTACTTGTGTCAATACCACGAAATTAGGTGTTCATAGAACCTTATTCCGACTTACATACATCGGAATAGCGTTTTATAATACCATATCACATTTTTTAACTCCGATTATTAAAAACCAAGGGATTTTTCCATATTTTATAAATAAATGAATCTTTAATTGCAATATCTTCGAAAAAATACATAGAACACAAACAGAAATATATCAAATATATTAATAATACAGTTTAATGTTATTAGTCTTTCCATATAATAAATTAATAAAGTACCTAAATAGATAATCTTTGATCATGTATAATTAGTGAGTTTGACGCTAAAACATACATCGGAAATAGATTTTTATATTTATTGGCCATTTAACTAATCAAAACCAAAACAGTAAATTTTGTAATTATAAAATTTCCATCAAAATTTAAAGAAAAGTAAACGTCTATGAAATCGCAATTCCGTGGTATACATCGGCATTAGGAACCAACTAAAATATTTGGCACCTAATGCCGTGGTATTTTTAAACTTTATTTACTCTTAAATTGTTAAGAAAAATACACAAATGTTACGTGTTTTAAATAAAAAATATAACTCTTTTATTATTTTAACCTAAACATGTACTCATATAGCATTAAAATATCATCTAAAACACTATTTAGTAAAACATAGTACTTACGTGCGTAAGGTCCAAAATGTATGGAGCGTGCGTTCAAGTCAGCTGCTAGCGCAAAATTTACGCATTATTTTAAAATGTACACTCACTAACACACTCTTTTACTCATATCAACACGAACAGATAAATTATGAATTCAATATGATATCTTACACACAGAAAGAACTTGTAAATCACTTGAAATCGATGTTTGTTTAAATACCTCGGAATATGGTGCCATTTTTAGAACCCCTCGGAGTTAGGTGCCTATACCTTAATTTAACAATACAAGGTTATGAATAGCTTTTCGACGGCCATAATGGAGTTTCATATAACGGAGGTGTTAGTAATTGGTGTTGCAGAACAATGCAAGTGTCATATGTCAGTGCGCACTAGTTTGCATGAAACGCAAGAGACCGCAAGTGATCGATTGCTGATTGCGGTCGTTAAGTAATTTTGTAAGAGTACTTGCTACAGCTACAGGAGTATGAAATGTTACTTAATTCTCAGTATCACTGAGTGCTACGGAATATATAATTTTGTTTACAGCGTCAAACTAATCTTATTGAGATAATTTATTTAACTGTTTGATGACAATGGTTATAATTGGACAGACAAAATAAAGACAAATAATGCTCAAACACCTAAAAAGGAACGAAAATAATTGTATTTTTAGTACTCACCTTCTCTACTTAAGTGAAGTTTTAAAGAAAATAATTTAAAGTTCATCATACAACGCATAGCGCATATATATGTACAGTTCGCGTCACATAAAAAGAACGCTGAAAGAAGGTGGTGGGGGGTGTGTTTGCGCATGGGTACATTCGCATACGAAATTACTAAGCCTATTCTTTTTTTTATATTGTATATTGGTTATTGGCAGGTACATATAAAATATATTAGATAGAATGTTATTAAATAGTATTCTATTTTTTAATAAAATATGTTTGATTCAGCGTAGAATGTTTAATCTACTTAAAAAAAATAATTAATTCGTTTAATATATTTTTTAAAAATTATTAACTGCATTATTATCAGACTCTCTCTTTGTAAAACAATTTACGTCATTAATATTTTTTCTCAATTTTTTTATTTAAAACCATTTCGTAATTAATAACTTTTGTGTGCGCAATGGTATTTTGAACTGACGGGCCAATAGCGAGCCGGAAAGCATGCAGCGTGTGCATCGACGTCCCGCACCCCGCGTCTTACCACCAATTTGGCCGATAAATCGCCTCTGCGCAACTTGACAGCCAGCGATCTTTTTACATGACGCGAATTATACATCGTACAACGCATTTTATTCGCAAATTAAGTTAAGTATGAAGTATATTCAGTAGTAATAAAAAGAAAATAATAAGTCTACCGATATTATTTTATTTCTTATACATATAAAATATGACTTACCCAGGCGGCAGCCGGGACGTGGTGAAGGGAAGCCTCGAACAAAGTCTATGCACTTGACACCAAAGAGCCTGTAGAAGTAGTCATCGTCGGGTACTCGAATCTCATTGCAGTATGGGTGCTTGAGATGAGGAGGGCGTTTGCAACATTCCTCTGGGTCGTTACGGTGAATTGGGTCTGATCAGAATAAAAGTAAAAAAATGTCTTTAGAAAAATAATATTAGAGTTATAAATTAAATAAATTATTATATTTACGTAGTTTCAAATTTTTAATGTAGTAGGTATAGCTTAGAAATCCAAAACTCAAAACGAAAATAAAGCTTTACAGGTATATCAGAATTTTACCAAACAATTTAAACTTTTTGTTCGAAATGTACGATGTCACTCGTCCACATATAAAGAAATAGGTAATAATAGATTCAAATTCGATTAAAATTTACGCACCTAGCGGAGTTCCAGTAAGTGTGTAATCGTGATCCATAAACTGACCCCAGGCTATGACCATGACAGTACCAGCGTGGTCATGGAATCCTTCATCGGGGTGCATCGTACGTGAAACCACTCGAGACAGAGGTAGGTCGCGACCGGTGTGCGCTATCCTCGGCGCGTTCATACCATCCGCGAATAGTGGGCCGATTAATCTTTAAAAAGCAACATTAAAAAATATATACAGTAAACATGAGTAAATTAATTTAATATTAAATAATAAAATTATTTGTTATTGTTCATTTCCATATCTTATACCAAATATAACCTGAGACATAAATTCAATTTTGGAGGTAAGAAGAAATACGAGTATTTCAAATGTTAATTTATAATTTTGGAAGCAAAAATGTATGAATAAAACATGGCATAATGATTATAATAATTAAAAAAATAGAGCAAATTTTGTAACCATTTCTGTTTAAACCAATGCAATAAGTAAAAAATTAGTTACATAATACGTAAAATAATATTTACCTTTGGAAAGGTGCCATAGTTGCTCCCCATGTAGGATGTCTCAGGTTATTGCAAAGTCCATCAAGACGACGGTATTTTCCTGCGCGGCACTCCACGTGTGAGAATACTGGCGGACACACCTCTCGGATAAGCGTGCGAGAAGTGTCTATGAGGGGTAGGCCCTTTTCTATTTCTTCGTATGTTAATCCATATCTGTAATCAAAATTTCTAAATATTTCGACGAGCATATTTTGTAACAATTGTAAGTGTTTCGTAATAATTATACATTTTAAGCGACTGCAAGTATATCTCCATAATGCGATGATTAATCGCATATATTTTACTAACTTACAAAATATAATAAAAATCACTTAGTACATTGATACACAAACCTCATTTGTTTAGTGCTTTAGATAACAATATTCGAAATGCCAAGGCTAATTGTTGCTATAAAATATGAACTCATTCCTTACTATCCTGTGCTATAATTATTTTAATAATTAAAAAAGGTATGAATCATTATGTAAAGTCGTTTTAAAAGCGTTAATATGATTAAAATATTTTATAAAATGTCAATTAAGTCTTCATTGTTAAGAAACCTTGACTACTGCCTTTCTTTAGAATACAGGATATTTCTACAGTTGTAAGTAACAAGAGTGCTTGTAATTCTGTTCTAATTTCAATTGCGTTAAGTAATTTTTGCGTTTTTCATTAGCGAGCTCAAATTTTGACTTTGTGAAATATGTTCACGACAGTTCCATTCATAAAAATGTTTTTATATTTTAAGAAAACAAATATTTTTAGCTCAATACGTAAAAAAATGGTTTGTTGGTCATTTAAAATCAAAAAGTAAATGAATGGTATAATAATTTGTACCACCGCCTTTATTTTAATATGAATACACATACTTAAATATGTTTATGCTACTAACTAGTATGACAGGTTGTATTTGAAAACAATGTTTTTTTTAATATTAAAAGTCGAGCCCCAGATCTGTCAAACACTAAAGATAAGGGACTTTATGTGTCGGTCCCAAGGTAAACTAGCTATCTAACACTGCATCACCTCGACTTGAAAGCATTTACTTTCGAACCGAACTATTCAAAAAGCTTTAAGCACACGAGGGTATACATAGGTACAATATTTTCTATTAAGTGTATTCTATGCAAACAAAACTACTTATTACTTAATAAAAATCCTTAAATTCTTATCAGGCTAAATCTGAGTTTGGGTCTCGAAGTATGAAAAATCTTTCATTGTAATTTTCTATCTCGATCTAGAATTAAATAATTAATATCCTCAAAAGATATACGAGTATATGTAATGTTACTAGCAAAGGAGTACCTAATATTTAAAAATACCTACATATGATATATGTTTTATTATATACCTAATATGCACTATAGATAAGTCAGATTTTCGAGCATTGCATTTTGACATCGTAAATCATTTCATGAATTAAAATCAAACGCAAGGAGAGTCTTAATGAACGTTTAATAAATTACTGCTGTATTTATCTTACAAACATTAGCCTTGGTTGTAGGAATTATATTTCAAGACGATTTTGCAATAGGGCTTTTAAAGGTTTTATGGCAATTGTGTTACACATAATATAAATATTGAAGTACTTAAACTAGTTATTTTATCGTTAAAATTTAAAAGCATTTAATTGTAGTTATTATAACTATAGATTATCCATTTCATAGTTTTAATTATTATAACTCAACTTTTTAAGAATACAATATGTGTTTCACGTAACCAACATTTATTTAACTTTGGACTACTAACTTAAAAATTCTATACGTATTTACTTAGTAATTATAGTACAGAGCTACTTTACATCCTTGAAATAACACCACGAATATTCATTATATAAAATTGATATTAATTAATCATGACAGTATAGGTTTTATTCGTTTTCTTTCCGTGTCGTGAGTGGTCCACGGCCGTGAAATTTTATTTAAGAACATCTACAAAACAAAAGTCCTAATTTAAAGGCCAGCCTTGCCGTCGAAATCCGTATTTATTTATATCGAAAATAGCTAATGGGAGTTAAAGAAACAAGGTCATAATGTACATTGGTTTGAGTTATTTTAATGTCATATCAATTTAATCTGATATGACAAGTCCCTGCAGTACGTAGGTAATATTTGCAACCACTCGATCTTAGATTTGCTGTTTGCTGGAGCTACATTAATAACTATATCATAATATTTATTTACTGTATTTTCTCTGATAATTTTATTTAATCGAACATACTTAATGTTCGATTAAATAAAATTATCAGAGAAAATACAGTCCCGCAACCATGAAAAAAATAATGCAAAAAATTATTAAAAATATAAATAAAAACGCCAAAGAAACCAAAAGATAGTTCTAAGGAAGTGTGTGTATGTAAATCTAAGGAAGTATTATTTAATTAATAATATTACAATTATTTAATAACATGTAAGTATTAGGAATAGGTATACATTATACAATTTTATACTATAAAATACTTACGTGCGCGCTAAACTGGTAGAAATGTCAAGTATAAGCTCTCCAACGCTGGCAAAGTCTTCAGCTTTCCAATCACCCTTTGGCTGTGATACCACTAAAAAAATATAATAATAATAATATGTAGGTACTTATAACAACGAGATAGGAACAAGAATTGTTTTGAATTTTTTATTAATATAATATTAAGTTTAACATTGTGATTTTCATCCCGATGTAACAGTTATTGAAAAAGGAATTTGTTGGGCAAGCAGAACGTTAAGGATAAGGAGTTCCAAATAATTGACTTTAATTAGGTATATCAAAAATGCAACCAGTTCTTAAGATCAAAGTTAAAATGTCAATATTATGTTTATAAGTTAAATGCTAGCAGGCCAAATTAAGTTAACTTTTAGGTACTTTCTGAGAATAATTTTATGAGTTGTGAAAGAATGGTGATAGGGTACTTGTAAGAGAAAATTGCTTTTTCTAAGAATATCAAGAATTTTAATTATAGTCACATATTAGGTAATGTCTTTTGACTTTGAAGTAAGAAAACGAAAAAAACTTCTGCAGCGTTTAAGCTTAGCTATCAAAATATAATTAACAGTTTAAAAATTGAAAAAAAAAAATTATGGAGGAGACCAATCAACCAAACAATAAATTTATTAGAAAAAATAAACAACTCACAAATTCTGTTTCTGGCGTCTAGATAGGCTTGATTAATGGCTTCATATGTTATACAGGTGTGTTGACCGTCGTATGCGCTAAAAAACAAGATAAATAACAGTTAATTCTTAATTATGTCAATAAATAAATTCCCATGTCACGATAAGTAGCTTAGCAGTTCATCTCAGACAGCGATGAACTTCTAAACTACTTATTTTTTTCAAAATTTATTTCATTTCAGGACAGGCCTTTAAAATATTATATACCTGAGTATTCAAACATATAATATATTCACTATAATTAATTACATATATTTCTATAATAATAACTACATAGGTATATTTTCTATATTATTTTTATTCTCTCATGTCGTAATTGAACATATCAATAAAATGTTTTTATCGGCGACGAGACGCTCACGATGCGTTAGGCAATGGATACTCGGGGATTTACGCTCACTTTCAAAAATCCTTTCGCTTATACCATATTGCTTTCATCCGATTGACCGGTTTCTCGCGAACGATATGAATAGGAAATAGAAATGAAGTAGTACCTTCCTATCTTCCCTCGGATATTTATTCGTCTTTACTTCATAGGTCTCGCAATTTTAATGTGTATGAACTATGAAACTCCATTTTTCATACGTAGGTATATAATTTTCCCGTTGCTTATGCTAAATTTTTTTATTATAGATTAAAAAGTATTCGTTATTAATCTGTCACAGTTTTTTTCGTATCTAGTAAACTTTTTTTACATGTAATAATTTATACGAGACTAACGCGGTATGCGCGACCATAGCTGGTAACTAATTCTTCACAAAATATTTTTTTACGCAAATGTGAAAATCTATTTGTTGTTTTCACTGACACTGTGTTATTATTTAAATGATGTTTTCTCTTCAAATTGCTTTTATTAAAGTACAGCATAAAGCTTTGTCTTTATGCTCTACATAACCAAATAAATATCCACAAAAACAAATTGCTTGTTTGTTTACAAAATAAATAAAAAGCTGAGAAAATTACATTTGCATATATGAAAACTAGAAACCAGTTTTTTAATTAGTTATAAGAAACTGCCACTATTATTTTTAAATATTAGTGACTCCCCCTTGCTTGGTTCAGGTTGGTCCTGGGGAGGTACGGTAGGTAGTAGGTAGCGGTAAGGATGGAATAAAAAATCCTTGTGGGAAACTGAAGAAATATTTTTTTTCAATTTTCTCCAATAAAAAGTAATCTCTTCAGCCCTTTTCAACGTCTCACAGCTGTACAAGGGGGGTCAGGCCATAGTCTACCGCGCTGCCCTAATGTGTAATGAGTTGGCGGACTTCACATGTATTTCGAAAACTTGCTAGGCTTTCTCAGACATGCAGGTTTTGTCGCAATGATTCGTACATGAAAATATAAGTGATGCGAGACCAGGATTGGAACCCGTATCACTCGGTTATCCGAGCGAGCGCGTTTACCGCTGGGCTACAACTGCCTTAAAAAAGTAAACTATGGAAAAATGAAATTTTAGATTATCATTTATTTATGTGCTAAATAAATATAAAATCATTCAGCCGTCCTGGCGTTTCTAATAATAATAATAATAGAAGAGTGAAATATTAGCAAGTCAATTTTCCCTTGCATAAAATACAAATCTGAACGCCTACTACAATGTTAGCTTTTGAATACGTCAACATAACTGTGTGCAACATTATTTGTTCAAACAAGGTATATCTAATGTAATGTGCATCTAACGGTGCGGCCCTCTGTTTGTCCACACGACCGACATTATTCCTGTGGCAGTATTTCACGATAATCGAATATACCGTTCGTAGATCGTTAGGTATCTCGGATTTAACGGCATTTTTATATACATAATTTATGGATTTTTAAATTTAGATGCTCTGCCTCATTCTTGTTTTCGTCCACTTTCTAGCCATTATATTGGCCACACCTCTTAATCTTTGGTTTAAGAATCGCCCACTTATTTTTTATAAAATTATTAACTTATCAAGAAGTGGGCAGTATTATTCAAAGCTTATAGTTTTTATTCAAATCACCACTTATTCATACCATCTGTTAAACCAGCTTACCCTCGCTTTTCGCTTTAATTTCATGTCAATCAGATCATTTATTTAGCGGAATCCTAATGCGTTTAAATCTTACATAAAAGAAGTCTTAGTTACTCTGTCAGCAGCTGTCTGTGAAAGTCCCTTCAAATTCACCACAGACACAGAGACGGCCTAAAGTTTAAAAAAATAAGTAGTTTTATTAGTAGGTATGGTATGTTATTTCATATAGGTATGCACATTTAGTAAAAAGCTAATATTTTATTTATCTATATAGATACGGATAGTTGAATGGCATATTGTAATTCTACTAATTTGTCTGACATAAAAGATTGTGTATTGCAAGGCACTATTGTTATTATATTTTCGTAACCGTCTATATTAGGTAGATACAAGCTAGATGTCTAGACTCGTGAGAATCCCAACAACCTAAACCAGTTCCAGCAACTTGGACTTTCTCGTATCAAAGTTAAAATGTGCAAATATACTTAATTAAACCGCTCAACCTTTGCTTCCTTACTAAAATGATAATTGCGAAAAAAGTGTGTTGTTCGTCCTTCGTTTAACGCGTTAGACGTTTATTATTGATTAATTTGATTGTAGAATTATGGTACAAAAGTTAATTATTAGGTTTTATAATAATTACCTATAGCTTAATTACGATAATTCTATTTCTAACACTATGTCTACTATAATATTACTACCTACTATAGTATTACTACCTACTATAGTATTACTACCTACTATTTGTAACAATATATTTTTACAATGCAGATTGAAGACCGAAACTTTATTCATTGCCAAATAGGCATTAAAAATTTTCTTAATACAACACACGTCCTGACTAACGAGTAACGATATCTTTTTAGAATTTTAAAGAAGAATTTTTAAGTACATTTCAGATGCTGCACATCAGGCTCAGGTTGCCATTGCAATATCATTAAAGTAACGGGATTGCAAGTTCGAATCGATTAGATATGGAAGTTGACCTGCAAACGGCTGAATGGATTTTCTTGATTAATAGTTAAGAATACTCGATTAAGTCACATTTCGAACAAAAATATACTGAATTGAATTAGGAATACACACAAATACAAAGAAATCGATATATTCGTGAATTCGATAACTGCTTACATTTTGAGTCGTGGATGATATTAAATTGCGGTATTTTTTCAGAATTTTATTTTTCATCATTATGTGACCGATATAACAAAACAAAATATGTGTAACGAATTAGCATACATTTTAATTTTAGGCAACGTCAAATATGAGTGTGTAAACACGTCCGGATCGATGACCGCTTGATAAATATTGGAAAATATAAATAATAGTGGTAAATGTTTTATTGTCTTTCGTATTACGGTTAACATTAGAAATTATTATCTTAAATCAATTTAGATTTAATAAAGATAACATTTTTAAATTCAAGTATTTAAATTTATGGCAAATGCCGGATGAAGCTAACGTTTAGTAGGTATGACTACCTATGTTATTTCCTCCTTTGAAATTCGTTTATATTAATCTACTTGTATTTCCCGCGGTTCCGCTTGCGTTTTAAAGACCGCAAACCAAATTCTTAGATTTTATATATTCCTGAAGAATACTATATAATAAGAGTTAAAACAACTCTTACTATAGATTTTTCAGAAATGAAATATTCTCATGCAGTAAAAATTATCCTATATATTGACGGATAACCAGCTATCATCATACCTGTTATCATCTATCCAGTGGTTCTCGTGATGCGGTCGCAAACAACAGACAAAAAATCTAAGAACTATAGATTCGGCTGCTGTAGGTAGGGAAAATAATGACTATTTTAATTATATTTCCCAAAAAATATTCAATGTACAGATTCGACTAAGTTGGTACACGTTTGGCTCAGGTGGTAGTGACCCTACTTTCTGCGCTAGCGGTCGCGGGTTCGAGTCCGCTGGTGGCATTCATTTGTTGAGCACGAATGTTTGTACTCCAGTCATGGGTGGTTTTATTTATAAAATCTATGTATTTAAAATTTATATATGTGTAGCATATCAACTATCTGGTATCCATAACACAAGCCTCGTAGCTTACCATGTACCAGATGGTGCTGTTGTAATAATGTCCCAACATATAAAAAAAGTAGATAGATTTATAAAATTGTAATTTGATTTTTCATAATATTTTTATTCATTTAATTCAGTTAGCAAATACTCATACGAAATATTAAATACATTTTAACATTAAATTTGCATATATTCTGTATTAATTTTGTTTAATTACACAAACTATGCTCGAACAACATATAAGCAAACTCGAATGAATCTAGTTTAAGATAAAGAAAGTAACAGTAAGCGATGTCGGGAAGTGTGTCAAGTTTGTAACAAATGTGATGCAACTCATATGTATATGCTGGTAAATGTTTTATCCCACGCTCCTGAGACATGCTGACATTGGACCAGACGTGAGTGCGCATTTTGTTTACTAGCCACCTTCTAATGTTTTCAATAATCTCGCTATACCTACTTTAAATTTTAATATTAGTGTTGCGTCAAGTTTTAAAGAAAAGTGTGAGCGTTAAATAACATTATTTATATGTTTATATAAACATAATATTATCTTTTTACCGATTTTGCATAGGTACCCATAAATACGTTAAATAATGTATGAATGCGTTTTTTACAAAGACGTGTGGATAGAAAACTTAACTTTCACTTTGTTTTATATTTTTCCCATGATTAAACAATAGTGTGCACGGGTCATTTTCAATTGTGTGCTTTAACAAACTCGAAAATGTCAGCAAGGAAGTTAAGAAGTAATAAATTTAAAGTCGCCATATCACTTTCGATTAAATGACAAAATAGGATTGCAAGTTTTTGTAGGATGATAGATTACATTTACCTTTTTATTTTTATATACCTACATTTTAATGCTTATATCATATATTTTTTTCATATAAATACTAGTACATTATTTTTCGTTTATGCTTTTTTTAAATGTAGTAATTTGAATATAAATAATTCCTCATGTGTATAAATATATATAAATCAAATTAAGCAATACACGTAAGCTTGTATATAGGGTTGCAAGTTGTATAATCTCTACTTTCACTATATACCCCTGATTTCCGTGCGAAGTATTTAATGTAATCGCTAGAAAGATTGAAGGCTTTAGGAAATGTGGATTATCAATAAAATTCAAATGATGGCTGTCATATAACCTGAAGTGATAATTTATTGATTGCTAAGAATTCCTACGTGCTGTTTTAATTACTTCATCGTAGAGATAAAAACTCTCGCGGAGCCAGTAATAAAGTAGTTAATAGTTTCATTTTAAATACTCATATGACTAATTTGAATAAATTGCTTAATTATATTTATATGAGATACTTGTATTCTTAGCTGCCAATCTGTAGTCTATGTGCATGTGTTTCAGCGATTAATAGTAACAAACATACCCACATTTCAGGAGTTTGTCATAATAATACTGTCCATATTTTGTCCTATAATTATATATTTACTTACAAATTTCCTTTGAGTAGGTTCAAGCTATAGTCATAAGCTGAAGATCTGCCGGGTCCTGTTAGGTAGAGCGCGCAGTCGTCGTCTACACTCACACTCAGCGGATTCAACGACGTCGCGTAAACAGCGCATAGCGCTACTAAGAGCGCTCTGGAAAAGAAAATAATTTATTTAGTGAATGAAAAATATAAATTTATTAATTAATAGAAAAAAAAAATTAATTCTTTAATTTTTATGCCTTTTATTTTACAAATTTCTTTCGTTACGATATATTATCTTAAGTAAATACTATGAAATTTCAAATTATATATATTATTTGAAAATAAAGGGAAGAATACTACTCTAATTAACTCAGATACTAAGAATTAGTACATATAAGCTATTATTTATTTACTTCTTGGGGATTGTTATTTTATGAGATACCTATCGATGTTTATCATCTTGATTATGAAGGGATTAAACAGTGTAAACATTTTTGTAATAGTGACTGGTTTAAAGGTAAATATAACTAAATATGTTATGACATTAAGTTTTTTGTGAATTTTGAAATCTATACAATTTGCATAAGTGAATAACACAAGAATCATATTGAAGTTACACAATGGCTTGTCCTGATTTTAAATGTCTTCGTATATAAATGTTTTGAGTAATTTTGTCCCTTTATGAACTTTAAATTAATGTAATTCTGTTTAAACGACATAATCATATCAGAACTTAAGGACAACTTATTATACAGTTAACTTCAATCCTTATGTGGTCAAGAATTACAAATAGGTGTGTCTTTGATATTTATTGAATGCTAGTTACAGTATAGGCTAGTTTTAAGAACAGACAGTATAGTGAAAGTGGTTTATGCTTCTATCGTTTATGTGTATTCATTACTATTAATATGTATTTTTATGTCTAGGTACCTTCTAGACATGTTTTTAATGATTAATATTCTTTAAATACACCATAAAATAAATAGTGTTTGTTTTTTTTAAATGTGCCTATATTATTTGCTTGGGCATTATAGATAATTTTATTATGGACTTCGTGTATAAAACTTAAATATTGAAGCATAAAGTATGGCGAAAGCTTAAAAGTGGTTAATTGAACTATCGTTTAATGAGTTAGATAATGTGTAAATTAAGTGAAACTAGTTTTGATTTATGAAAAAGTCAATCGAAATTAAGAAAATATATTACTTTACTTTATGAGGTCGAGTATAATTTCTATGGGAAACATTAACTTGTTGATTAAATTTAGCCTATAGTTATTTACGTAACTTCATAGCGTAAACTTTTAATGATTACCTTGTGAAAGTAAGATAGTTGCGAGAATTGTAATAATTTAACATTTAAAGATATTGCTAGATTAGCGAAGAGCCGAATTGAGGTCAGTGCTCTCGTTGGTCAATATTTAATAACTACTAAATAATAAACTTTTAAATGCCCAAGTTGTTTTACGGTTAGGCCTGCCTGAGTTGAAGAAATAACCTGAATGTGAATTAATTTATACTTCGTATCTAAGAGCAAAGAACTCAACAAGAAATATGTTATTTTATTTGTATTATATTATATAGTTATTTGATTTCGATAAAATGAACCTTGAAATGTTTTGAATAATGTTTGATATTACATTGTGTATTTTGTTTAAATGAAATAAGTGATCTATGACAAAATGCAAGCAAACAAACATACAAACATAATTAAGAAAACTGCTGATTTATATCCTCTTAATTTTTAAGATTTTTTTGTGTCTGCCTAAGGTCTGGTATATATAACAAGTATGAACATTAAATTAGTCTGTTTTGTTCATTAAAACAAGTAATTTTCAATATCTCTAACAACAAGCTCGATCTTTTTAAATACCTGACTGCAGCTGTTTCAAAATTAAACCGGAATCTTATAATTAACGCTCAGAAATTTTATTAAAATATCGAAATAGAGTGCAAGCATATTTATACCCAATTATATTTTATATAGTGTCGTTATTTTATTTGATGAAAACTAAGAACCACTGAATTGACAAATCTGTGCTAAGAACAGATATTTTGTTTGCTGTAAGCTCGATTTTCTATTGATTACTTTTTAGTCCTCGATTTCTTAGCTATACTTATTTAATTGTTTATGTATAACTTTAAATAATAAATAAACTATCTATTCGGTTTTTTTTAGTTTTGGTACCTACCCAGCGTTTCGATAGTTTAGAGTAATCATATTCAAGGGGAATCAAAAATCAAAATAAAAAATTGATTCCGTGAAAACCTAAAGAGAGTTTTATTTAAATTTAAAATGTCAAATATCCGCCTTATATAGAAAATAAGTATATAGTTTATTAAAATAAATAAAGTGGTTATTCAAGTATTTACTTAATTTCTTGTCTGATTAAAACTATAGCTAATGGTGGAATATTTTTTATCTTCTGTTTATAGAAAACCATAACTTACGAGGTACCTACATAATTCATAGAAACCCGTTGATAAAGCGAAAATATTTTCAACCTGCTATTACTAACTAGTACATCAATATTAGATCAAATACTTGTCGTACGATACGATATATTTCCTTTAATAATTGCTCTCAGTAAGACCTATTAAGCCTAATCATTTATTACGATAGGATTCCGCTCACGTGTTTCATGATTCTTTTGCGGAATGTTTGTTTTTATTCGCATGCTTTGAAATTTTCGAATTCAATTTAAAATCTTTATGAAACGCGTTTTTAAATTATTTATAAGCAAAAAGTATTATTTTATTCGAACAAAATGGGTTATTTAAATATGTTTTGTTTGAATAAAATATATACATTTTAACTAACGTTTAATTTATGACATACCTACTCATGTATCAATAAATTAATTGAGTTAAGGTGATACAATTGAATCGATTTTCGTTCTATTATTCTGCCCTTTTTACCGACTTCAAAAAAGGAGGAGGCTATGTTATGTTCCACTGTATATATATTTTTTTATGTATGTTCACCGATTTCTCCGCCAACTATGGGCCGATTTCAAAAATTTGTTTTGCTTGGTAGGGTATGGTTCCGAGGGGGTCCCAAATCAGAATTACCTATTTTGTTTTTTATATATTTTCTAAAGATGTTCAAGCAATTGTGTCTGAAAATCATCATCTCATGTGGATGAGCTGATGGAAGGTACAATTCGTCAACGGTTATATTTTCATGTTTGTTCATTAATTTCTGCGTCAAATATTGGCCGATCACAAATTTCTTTTTTGTTATTCATTATCACCAAGTCAGGGTAATATGATGATGGGATCCTAGGAAAATCGAAGGCCACTCTAAAATTTTATAGGTATATATTTTACTTTTTTTATATCTTTTCTAAAGTTGTTCAAGAATTTGTGATGATGAAAGGTATACAGGCGCGGTCGCAGCCTGAAATTTTGGAGGGGGTCACTCAATACACATTATTGCACAAGACACAATTTTTTTTAACCGACTTCAAAAAAGGAGGAGGTTATATGTTCCATTGTAGGTATATATTTTTTTTATGTATTTTCACCGATTTCTCCGCCGTCTGTGGGCCGATTTCAAAAATTTTTCTTTTGTTCGGTAGAGTATAACTCCAAGGGGGTCCCATTGTCACCAAGTCAGATTCTGATGATGGGATCCCAGGGAAATCGAGGGCAACTTTCAAATTTTATAGGCACCTATTAAGTTTTTGATATATTTTCTAAAGATGTTCAAGCATTTGTGTCTGAAAATCATTGTTTCATGTGGATGAGCTGATGATGGAAGGTAAAATTCCTCGACGGTTTTTTTTATGTATGTTCATTAATTTCTGCGTCAAATGTTGGCCGATTACAATTTTTTTTTGTTCGGTAGGGTATACTTCCAAGATATTCGCATTATCACCTGATGATGGGATCCTAAGGAAATCCAGGGCAACTCTCAAATTTTATAGGCAATTATTACGTTTTTCAAATATTTTCTAAAGCTGTTCAAGAATTTGTGATGATGTAAGGTATATCTCCTCAACGTTTAGGAGTTGAAAGAAAATTCTTTTAATATTATACGTACTTATGAACCGATAGTCGCATTCCTTTAAGATATTAGGTTGATCTGATAATAGAAGATACATCTTATTAACGTCTAGGAGTTACGTGGAAAAATAGATGACAAATCTCGATTGACTATTGTCGTACACTCCAAAACTTTGCTGACTTATTGGAGCAGTAGTTTAGTTAGCCTACCAATATTATATTTAAACAAAAAAAATAAAAATAAATTATTTTTTAACAGAACGTTACAAATCGAAACTAAAAACAGAAAAATAATTTTAATTACTTAGTCATTGTTGGAGTCGGTGCCAGCCAAATCAAAATAATCTTAATACAATTTAATGAATGCATCAATTTGTAAATATAATCAAAATATCTGTTCGAAAGTTCATTGCAAAGGCAGGATAAAACTGTCCTTCTTGGCTGGCACCGACTCCAACAATAACTGAGTCATTAAAATTATTTTTTCTGTTTTTAGTTTCGATTTGTAACGTTTTGAAGTCGGTTTTATTTTTATACATTACTTATAAAACAAATGGAAGTCGTCTTTTTGTATTTGCAAATCGGGTGATAATATTTGAGACGTCTATTCTAGTACTATTTCCGGGTGAATGTTTAGAAGAGCTAAACCTGTTAATCACTCTTCTAACATGTTTCATCATGTTCATAAAAACACCACTAGATGTCAGCAAACTATAAATTTATCGCTGTTAGGCGATAGCTAGAAATTTCCTTTTATTATTTGGCAAATTTTTGAGATTTTTCAATTTGACCTTAGATTTTGGGGGGGGTCATGTCCCCTGTGACCCCCCCCTTCGGACCGCGCCTGAAGGTATATCTCCTCAGGTTAGGAGTTGAAAGAAATTAATAGTTGGATTCCTTCAGGATATTAGGTAAGTCTGATAATAGAAGGTAAATTTTATTAACGTCTAGTAGTTACGTGGAAAAATAGACGTGGACAAATCTTGACTATTTTCGTTCACTCCGAAACTTCGCTGACTCATTGGAGCAGTGGTTTAGTTAGCCTACCCATATTATAATTTAAACTACATTTAATATCTAATTTTCACAAAAAAAAAATAAAAAAAATATTTTTTAACAAAAGTAAAAACCGACTTCAAAACATTACAAATCGAACCTAAATAGAAAAAATAATAATTTTAATTACTTAGTTTTTAGTTTCCTTACGATGTTTTCCTTCACCGTAAGGCAAGTGTAAATATCAGAGGTGCGAGACCAGTATTTGAGCTCGCATCACTCGGTTATCCAAGCGAGCGCGTTACCACTGGGCTACCACTCTTCGATTCTTCGATTTTCGTTATTTACTGAATTTTAATATTATGTATTATGCTTTTGGTATAGTTACTTTAAAAGTACTTTAATTTCATGATAAGCTCAATCCATACTTTCCCTTCTTGTAAAGTGGCTTCATATTTATAACTAGCGTCTCACCCCCGCTTCGCTCGGGTTTGTTCCAAAATACATACGTTCTCACGTTTAGTATAGATCTCTCAGAGATGTGATATGTTCCTGCTGTAAAAAATATCCTATATTTTAACCCAGATAACTAGCTATCTTCATACCAAATTTATATAGGCTCATATTAAGTTTTGATGTAAATCGGTCACACACAGAAAAACAGACATACACGAAATTCTAAAATCAATTAATTCAGTTTCTGTATCGATAATAATGATTAATTGGTAGGAATATTCAATAAATATTTAACGCTGACTTCGCTCAGCTCGTGTTGGTTTATCGCGTACCTACTTTTTATTGATAAGTACATATATATGTCTCCTCCTACTCCTCAGATGACGTAATATAAAAAGTATACTACTACGTATTACATAACTCAAAATTTCACCAAAATCAGTCCAGTAGTTTTCTCGCCGTCACAGACAGACAGACAAAAAAGATTCAAAAACCTATAAAGTATATCGAAAATAAAATTTATAATTTTGCAAAAAATAATATTTAATTTACAGATTCAACGATGCACTTACAAGTGTAACCAAGTTATTTAAATTTTAGTCTGATTTAATTTAGTATTTATCGACTTACAGACAAAAATGTTATACAAAAGATCATTAGGTCACGCAGATTACGTAGTTAAGAAACTGTGTTACACGGTAATCTTACTTATATTGGTTTTATTTGATGTTTCTTCAATGATCTGCTAATCGGCTTTGTTATATAATATTTGCTCTCTTACTAGTTGTGTAAATGTAATTACGGTGAAGGAAAAATATGTAAAAATGTTCAAAAATATATAAGTAGTTTATAATTGTATGTT
The DNA here is from genome assembly GCA_905231865.2 of Boloria selene. Taxonomy (NCBI): domain Eukaryota; kingdom Metazoa; phylum Arthropoda; class Insecta; order Lepidoptera; family Nymphalidae; genus Boloria; species Boloria selene. The sequence continues at coordinate 9,500,113 of HG993142.1, forward strand.
CTTCTTCAGCCTGTTTATATAAAAAAATAATTCATTCCTTACAGCTAAAACGGGATCTAAATCATTAACTACAAAAACATGAGTTTGCGCATATTGCTTAGTTATTGCAGAAACTTCATTAAAACAAGGCAAATTGATAATGATTATACTGTAATCATAGTACTATAGCACCATATAATTTTATTGAATGTTTTTTATTTTGGTTTTAACATTGTACTAGTTATTTTAGTAATTTCGCTTAACATTTTATATGTGCTACGACAATTATAGTAAAAATGTCAATAGAATCAAAATGCTTAAAGTGGAAAATTGAATTAGTGAAAGGTTGAAACGTTACCGATGACATTCTGCCGCCGAGGTCGTCGAGTAAATTCATGTATAACTCATAGTACGGGTGGTACTTAACTAATCAGCGTATCCTGGCCCTCATAAATATTAGTTAAGGTATGACTGAGTAATACTTATTTATATGAATTCAAATGCCATACATGTCCTTAACGCAGTAATTTTATAGTTCCAGAATGTGTGAATGAAGTAAAGGAACAATTTTAGTTCAAACCAAACCTTACGTGTTGCAAACGTCCTTAGGAAATATAGTTCAGATTATGTCTGAGTTACCAATATGATAATTTGGTGGTATTAATTAAAGCTTTCTTCAAGTTTTGTTAAAGCAGACATTTTTAGTTGTTGTACTTATAAAGAACCTACGTACTATGCTACTATACGTACACATGTTTATTTATATAGAGATTACTATAATAGTTAATATTTTCTGATGATTTATTACTTTTAAACCAATTTTAAAGTATCCAATCATCTCATTTTCATCACTTGAGTTTTGAGGCTTGATGAATAAATTCATAAGAAAATAAAACTCAAAAATTTCGCTCGCGCTAAAACGTTAGTATAATATATAAAATGATCAGCCATACGGGAAGAGAAGCGAGAACAAAACACAGGGAAACGATTACAATACTTAGATAGATTTTGAGGAAAAAAAATTGAAGAGATATAATAATATGGTTCCAAAAATCGGCCATTTTATAATTTTGATGATATACCCAGTGTCACTTCTACAACTAAGACGAATCTAATGATAAATACCTCTTCAGCTAAAATCCATCAAGCAGTTTAGACTAAGCAGTGTGCCAAAAAATATACATACCTACACTAAAAATAAAAGTAAAGACCTCATTTTACGCAGTCGGGTAACTCGATTAATCGTGTATAGTATAGATAAGTGATGATATCATGTGTCTATGATTGTCATGCTAATTTAAATGATCATTATTGTAGAAATATAACAATTATCGATTACGTTCATTGGCGCAGTTTTTATTTATGCGTACTGCGTTTAATTATTAATTCTCTTAAGTTTATGCGTTCTCAAAACGAAACGGAAACTCTATTTAAGTAACTACTTTAAATACTAGCTTTTCTTCTTTGAAATAAGATTATTAATATAATAATCGCACCGTGCAAATTGTCTGCAACTTTGTAATATGTAAACCGATTTTAATATTATGTAAGTACTAATTTCAACCTTCACAGTTCACGACACATATCGTTTAAATACCATTAAAGTACTCATATTACCTAAATATAAAAACTCAGTACCACACATACCGGCCCGATGCAATCTGTGTCAGATACTTTTTTACATATTTAAACACACCACGAATGCTTGAGATGTAATAGTCAAGTGTTACTATTTAGTATAACCTTGCATTATAATAGCCTTGATAAGCTAAAAAATGTTATTATTAATATCAAATTATTTTCGTTACATATCATCAGCCCTTTTTTTTAACGTCCTACTCCTGGGCACGGGTCTCCCTCAGTACGAGGGGGATCAGGCCATAGTCCACCGCGCTGGCCTAGTGCGTGTTGGCGAACTTCACATGTCCTTCGAAAACTTGCTAGGTTTTCTCAGACATGCAGGTTTCCTCACGATGTTTTCCTTCACCGTAAGACAAGAAATAATCATGATAGAAATGATTCGCACATGAAAATATCAGAGGTGCGAGACCCGGATTTGAAGCCGCATCACTCGGTTATCCGAGCGACGCGTTACCGCTTGGCTACCACTGTCTCGTTACCATATATTTTGATATTTTTATATTGATTAATATAAAAAATATATTGATTAATATAATAATAAAATAATGATTATAGCGTCAATTAATTTTATAAGAAACCCCATACTAATTTGTTTAGTTTGACTCTAACGGACTTTAAGTAGATAACATTACATTCAACAATCACTGATGCACAGACTTTTGTTAATTTTACCTAAATGACAAATAGATATGCCATATCCTATATATTTATATATTAGAATTTTTTCTATTCAACAACGTCATCATTTGTTTTCTACATCATTTATCATCATCATTTTGAAGGCTGATTTCTTATTTTTTTCTACTCTTAAAATACGTCTTAATTTTAAGTTAGGTCTTTTCCTGTATAACTAAAGAAAATTCTTACGCAAGTGTTTGTAAGTAGGTACATAACAATTTATGTACTTACCTTGTAAAAGGTAGTTTTTTCGAATAAAGCTTAAAGATTTTATCTTTAACTTTCATCAGTTGTTTCACATTTACCATAATATATAAATCAATGTTTCTACCAATTCCTATATTATTAGGTTCGTTATATCATGAATTGAGCTTTATAACAATATGGGCATAAAATATACGTACGGTGTATAATTTTAGCACACCTTTGACCCCTGACGTACGTACACTTTCGCTTCTAAGGCCATTAAGATAACCACTTACTACTTTTATTATGCTATCGCTCCTTGCTTATGTTTTAAATTGAAATCGGAATACTAGTTTTGCAATGCATTTATTATAGAAGTTATCTTACTTTGTCGTAAGTGAGCATGAATATCAAAACGAAGACTACTAGTTCAATTCTAACAAGACTTAGACGCAGACTTAGAAGATTAAGCATTTAGGAAACAGAGACGAGGAATTATTGTATTTAACCATTTCGTACTCTAACCTTAATAGCTAAAGTACATATAACAAAATTCTTACAGATTCGAATGTAAAACAAAAATGTAATTTACTTTAAATATTTTTTTTGGAAAATCTCGTCGAAATAGTCATCATTGATACAGAGGCTAAATCTATTGTATTAAGAATCATCGCCAATATTTTTACGACTTTTTTGGAATAGCATCAAGAGAAAACCACTGGACAGTTTTTAATGAAGAATGGCATGATGATAGCTGGTTTTCCGTGTTAACATATATAATCTTTTTACTTCGCGAAAATATCTCATGTTTAAGAAATCCAATAAAACCTGGACTATTATCCTAGTTTAAATTAAGTTTGTTATGAAATATACATGAATCAATTAAATCAAGAATTACTCACAAAGCTATTTGTAGTTAATAATAGAAATATAAGTAGAATAATTATCCACACGCGCTACGTTTGTAGCACGTAGCTGCTACGCACTTACAAAAGAATTCAACGCACTCACTATTATAATATAAAGTATATAAAAAACATTTTTATTTTATTTTATTTGATGACATTTTTATTTTATTCGCCGCGTCTGTATGTCCGTTTGTTCTCGAGAAACTTAAAAAATACTGCATTCATTCATTAAAACAGCATGAAAATCATGCTGTTTTAATGAATAGAGTGGTTCTCGAGGAAGGTTTTGGTGTATAATTTGTCAAGTTTTTGTATACATATACTAGCGGAAGCCGCGGCTTCGCTCGTGCTAAATCTAGGAACGAGCCCGAGCGAAGCGATGGCTAGTCGCTAGTAAAAAATAAAACAACATTCATTAAAATAGAAAAAATAATCAAAAAGTCATTATTACATAGCAATTACAATAAAATATGAAGCTTACCTTGAAATCATAATGAAACTGAAAAACACAACACTCCAAATTTTCGACACTACACGTAACCACTAGCTTCCACCGGTCATTATCAATGGCACGTAGTAGAGCAGAGCGTGTTGTCTTCACCGCGCCTCTGATAACACTGTGGCGGGCTCCACCACGCACACCTACGAAGCCTCCAAGAAAGCAAAAAGCACGTGACGACCCCAACCATTGATTAGCTCACACTTAGATGGGTTACATCGTTACAATAGTCTTGCAATCATATTTAACAGTGTAACAAATAATAACCGTCATAATATTATTATCTATCAAATTATTGAGCTTTTTCTTTTTTTAAGATTACATTTTAAATTTTCATGTATATTTCATTTGTTGTTTTTTCGCTAAACATAAGTATAAGAGCGGTAATTTAGAATGTGTTTATTTTAAGTTAGCGACATGATGCTAAATTTCCAGTAGAAATACCGTTGTTCGTCTTCGTAAAATTGTAAACAATGTTGGAGTAACGACCTCAAAATACTTAATTAAAATTTTTCACATAAAATAAGAAATTAAAACACTTCAATAAATCTTATTGCTTATAATATTATTATGATTTCATTTTTGACTTCAGCACATAAATCTATATATGTACATATTTATTAAATTTAGAAAAAAATAAAACGAAAAAAATAAAGTAAAAAAAATATAAAATTTATAAAAATAAAAGGTCACTCACTCATCACAAAATATCGAAAATAGCATGACGTATAAAGATGAAATTTAGCAGGGAGTTAGCTTATAGTTAGTTAAAAGATGTCCGCTAGGAACGGATTTTGTGACAGGGTCGGATTAAAAAGTCAAAGCGCTTCCGCAAATTTGTTTCATACAAACTCCTTAATTTTTTTTTGCTACAAAGTTTTTTGAACAAACCCTAGCGAAGTGAGTCGCTAGTTAAAAAAAAACAATAAAGTAGGTTAAGATGTCATTATTAACTTGTTGATAATTCTTCCGAGATAATGTAAGTAGATTATTGTAATCAGTACAAAAAATTTTGTTTAAGCATGTACAAGAGAAATGAGTGTGGTATGCAAGTGTTAATGTTCGTATTTATATGTTAATGTATACAGTATATTTAACTACTGTATAAGCTAAATCGTAAAACTTAATAGACTATTATTTATTTTTTTTATACACTCATACATGTGTTTTACCATTTTAATTTACATAATCTAGATAGATGAATCTTGATGCTAGATTTTGGCAAATATTTAGACTCCTATTTAATATTTGTAACGGTAATATAGCGTTTGTTATACCTATACGAGTACTTTCTTTGTTGTTAATTTGCAATTTTTTGCAAAGTGATAATTTATTAGTAGGAGATATAAGTTAATTTTTTTTCGTTTCTATAATATGCGTTTTTCATTATATAGTGGTGTTAAAAAGGTTTATTTACACGTCGGGGTCGCTAAATATAATATATTTATACTTTAAAGTAAAACTCTTATTAGTTATAGTTATTAGACCAAAAAAGCCATAAAAAAAGAAATACATGTAATAAATATTAAGTGATCTCATAAAGGAAATACTGATGTTACTTAAATTACATCAGAGGAAATGGAGGCATCGCTATATACGAGTACTTTGGATTGAAAGCTGCGACCGACGCGACGGTCTCCACGACAAGTATCAATTACAACTCTAGAGATTCGTGTCACTCCGCAATCAACTTTTTTATGTTATATTAGTTTGCAAGACATCATTCACATCAAAATCACTAATCGCATTTAATTGCATATATATAGGTATTACTATAATATAAATACAATAGTTTCTAAGTATACAATTACGTAAACAAATTTACACGTGTACGTATGCGCGTGTGAGAGTGGGTATAAATCTAGTACATATAAAATAAAAATTTATTGACATATTTTATCAGTACACATATCTGGGTTTCATTATATGAAACCCTTAAACCCTTGCGCTAGTAAGAACTGTATTGCCAGCGACATCCCCATTTAATAAATAATATGTTTATGCCAGTAATATGTACATGTAGAGAGACAATGACCTAGAGTACACATAGACTTTTCTTAGACACCTAGTGATGCGCCCGAGGAAAACGGAGTTAAGTCTCAAGCATAATAAAAGTGAAGGTATTAAATACATGTATATTTATTATTATTTCATACTTATTAAGATTTGAAGGCAATTAGGAATAGAGTTTTTATTCATGTAACTACCTTATTTTTAGCGACGTCAGTGAATATTGCTAACAAGGTATATGTAATTTAATACAAGTATTTTAGATATATTAAATGCCGAAAGTTTTACTTTTTAATATTTAATTTCAAACGTATTGTTTGTTTACTACCATAAACATACCTTTTACTGCTACAAAATATATTCAAATCATTTTCTATTGTGTTTCGGATAAGGAAGTTATAAACTTTTATTTTGATCGTCATACAATTGCATAATACACAAACAACACTTCAAAATGCTATTAATTTACTATTCCTTTTGCTTTTGCAAAAATTATAATGACGTTAAGTGTACAGACGTCCAATGAAGTGGAACCAGCAATAGTAGAAAGTAAACTAAAACGAGAAATATAATGATCCTTGTTATCTGACTATCTAGAAACGTGCGAGTATATCGAGAAGATCGCGTATGTTATTTATTTGGCGGTCGGTATTGCATAAAATGGTTATTTTATTCAACGATTGAGAATGCAGTGCTCGTATTTTGCGCAATCAAGTGCAAGTGTCTGAACACTTCTTTATGTGCATTACATCCTAAAAAACCGACAAAGACGCCCTAAATAATTTACAGTTGTGAAATGACCGACGGTTTCCGCTTTAGAAGTAATTTATGTTGACACGTCTGTGAATGAAGTCCTTGGTATGTTTAATTTATATATTACTAATCTGACAAATACCCATCGGCGTTTTGATATTAATTATGTTCTAAATTCTTAGGAGCCGTTTAGTATGCAATGAAATAGTGAATAATTTATTTTTTGTATTAAGTTAAAACCTTTTTTTTATATTTCTTTTTTTTTTTTTTAAACTTTCTTTCATCATTATCTTTATAAATAAAAATGAATGTTTCTAAGCTCGCGAATGGCTCGACCAATTCAACTATTTTTTTTAATTCTAAAAAAAATAAAAATTCAAAGTTTGTACAAAACTTATACTAAAGGGGGTACCTAGTTTCAGAATAAAAATTTAGTAAAAATAAAAGTTTTACGCCTCTTCTGTTTGTCTTTTCGAGATGAACTCAAAAACAAACTGGTTTTTTACACGGTTTTCGCCAATATATAGATTTCACCAATAATTCATGAAGAAAGTTTAGATGAATATCAAGTGTTTGTGTTAACTTGTTGCACTATGTAGATGATTGTTAAAGATGTCGGAAAATATCATGCCGCCATGGAATCTTATGGGCGTGCGCCGCTTTTAAAAGTAATAAAGTTATATGAATAAAATGTATGAGAGTATTATTACTATATAATTTGTCAATAATACTTAGATAAATGGCAAGAAACAATTTTGAACTAAAACAAATGTAATTATCTAGTTTTTGGGTCATTTGATTTATCGTGTTACGAGATTCGAGACGAAAAGATGAAATAGTGTTATCGAATCTATTGCACTGTCTTTAATTTTGTGGTAGATGGATATCCTACGCTTCATTAAATATGCAATTGAGTGACTATTTCAGTTTTGATTTCAATAGTAGCTATTTCATGTTTCTGCAAAATAAACAATAACATTTTTTTCCTATATATATTTTGTACTTAATTTTATTTTTACCTTTAGGGTTCCGTACGCAAAGGGTAAAACGGGACCCTATTACTTAGACTCCGCTCGCTATCCGTCTGTCTGCCTGTCCGTCTATCACCAGACTGTACCTCATAAACCGTTATAGTTATATTTTCACTTTAAAAATAAATAAAATAAATATTTAAGGGAGCCAGGGAGCCTCTCCTATACAAAAAACGTGGTTTTTTGCCGTTTTTATAGATGGTAATGGAATGGTGCGGAACCCTTCATGCGCGAGTTCGACTAGCACTTGGCCGTTTTTCTTATATTAACATTTTTATATTTTTCAGTTCTTAAATATATAAAATGGCAAATAGATGCATTCATATTTAATTTTTGCTTGTAATTGATCCTTATCTCGTGTCGTAAGGCCTAATTGCTATTGAATTGTATTGATATTATTATCGCTAAGTGTATCTACAAAATGTTTTATACACATGCCTTATTTGACGGTATTGCTCAATATAATTAAGATATGATGCCGTATTAGTAACTACGCCAGGACGCAGATTTATTATGTGTGCAACAATTAATATAACTCTATATCTAAACTGTATTAGTTGCTCTTATTTGCGTCTTTTGAGGGAGATAGGTAAATTTATTGTTTCTTTAATAATTTTTTCATAAAATTTAATCTGAATTCTTACTTGGTATGATCTTAATTAATGTAGTACTTCTATCGAAGATAATGATATCTCATTAGTAAAAATATACAAAAATAACCATAAAATATTTTTAGCCCTATGTTAACATAACAATATAATAATATGATTTTAAAAGTTTCCAGTCGTTTTATAACTTCTACATTTATATAAAACCAAATCGAACATTCTCATTTATCTCAATCTCCTTCAACATAATATGACTTTACACTAATTTATTTACACAGTTCTTCCTTAATGTCTAAAAACAGCATTAGCATAGACATTGACTTAGAAAAATTTTGCTGCAGTTTATTAATAAAATGCATAATTTTGAAACGATATTTATGAGTCTCGTAAAATTTAAATTAAAGAAGTGTGCTAGATTTTTTAAAATACTAAGTGTGGTCATAAGCTTATTGATTACAAAATTTATAGCTAGGAGGCAGACTTGCGATACATTGATAAGACAAATCGACGCTTAACAGCCTAATATATATCGACCTCGGACTACATAGCAGCCAGTTCGTGAACGAGTCATTTGAATTAACAACGTACATGCGCAAGGCTGCTGAAGACTTCGACTTAATCAATCTGCTCTTTAATGCATTTTTATGATGATTATGATAAAAATAGATCCTATAGGTAGATGATTTTTTACAGAATAATAGAAAAAAATTAAATCTTTGAAAAGCATAAAATTATTACAAATTTTACTGAACTTAATTAGTCTACTACAAAAGGAAAGAAGAAGCCTGAAACCTGAGATTTAAACCAGTTGATTTATAGAGTAATTATATTATAATCTATTGGTATTTTCAGAACTTTCAAGAAATAAGAACTTTTGCAAAAAGAAGATCTGCAACTCTTGGGTGCAATGATTTACTGCATTCCATCATATTCCACTTGCAAAAATATTACGTGCTAAAGTATAGTATTTTTACTTTTTAGCTATGTAGTTACTTAATAAAACAAACGTAAATAATTAATTAGCATTGTTACATCTTTACAATAAGAAGATGTTTGATGATTGTATTGTATTTCTTTAATAAAAATATATGTTATTTCTTTACTTTCTCTCAAATATAAAGGATTATTGTCAAATTTAACTAATGTGAGAATTTTTAAATAATAATTATAGCATAAGACCAACAAAAGGAAATACAATCTCTAAAAGCGAGATTATTAATAATGTTTCTGTATCTTAAAGTTATATAACAAAATCTGATCGTATAACTTTGGTTCTGTAAAACTGTATGTGTATAGTATCTACTATGTAAATATATATGATGAAATAAGATACGTAAAACTGCATCTGTACTATAATTTATGACTAAGTTGTGTTACAATCATCCAATTTAGACTTTGTTTTTGTATTAGAGATAAAACTAAAACTAAAATAATACTTTAAGATACGATCATACATACATATATGTACATACATAAGTACATACAGATTTCCCTTCGGCCTTACCGGTTACGTAATAAAAATATATATTTATTAATCGTTTAATTAAAATGTACCTACCTAGTAATTAGATGCTATGCGCAATAAGAGCCGTTTCCGGTAATTGACACTTGTTTAAAATATAGTAGAATAATTTTAACTAGCTACGTGTGCTTACAAATAGAATTACATAAGTAACCTTCATCTAATTAAGGTTTAAAATTCACTTAGGCGTGGCTTGCGTGCCCAAATGCTCCAAACATACTCGTATATCAGTCAGTACGTGTGCGTCAGTATTTAATCATGTCTCCATTATATCCCTCCCTCCATTATATTGTGTTATACAAATTATTCATTTATCTCTTTGGTTATCATACATATGTAGCTAATATTGAACTGATCTATATTATATATATATAATATATATATATATATATATATATATATATATATATATATATATATATATATATATATATATATATATATATATATATATATATATATATATATATGTATGTGTGTTTTTGCTACAAAATGAAAGCATATAAACAGTTGAATATTAGACAGTTTTGTAGATCTGTTATAATCTATAAGATAAATATTCTAATATAATATTCGGTGATGTTATCTCATAGGCCGTGAAAGCGTTAGAGCGTATCATTCACTTTACACACACAACCAGTCGATCATTAATAGTACTACATTTAATTTAACATGAGTTAAATCAAATGTAGGTAAATACAATTTAGATTTTTACCGATACAAAAAATAACAATTCCAAGTAGTACGTAGGGTTCTAAGGTTTTTCTTTAAGGATCAGTAATATTTTGCTCTACGTAATAATTCGTAACTTATAATGATAATATATAAGTACGTAGTTTTATGATATACAAAAGCTTATCTTGAAGTGACAACAAATTCTTTTAATTTAACGACGTTAAAACATTCAAAACAAAACTAACTAATTATTTTAACTATTTTATTGTTTATTAGTTGCGTGCCCTTGCTTTTACAATATTATTTGCTTACGTCTATTGGTATAACTTAAGTTTTTTTTAATTTAATACATAGATAAGTACCTACTAAATCCCGTAACCGTAGGCTTAACATTGTTACCAAATTTTACGTTTACTTTTTTGCATTATTATCATACCTATTCTTTGGAATCAAATTAAGCAAGACCATGTCTAGATTGTAAAATGGTGTACTAATCTGCAAAAACAATATTATGCAAGGTAATCCGAGCGTGGGCCAAGTCTTAAGATCTTTTATTGTTTGTCATTGCCTCCGTTTACTTAACGACAACCAAACAAGAACAAAATTATCTCGAAAATAAAAGCAAAACGTCTACGTTCAGAGAGCAAATATGAAGCAATGAAACATTACATTATATTTAAGGTACGTACAAGTTTTAGATACATCTTTGAGGTTACGGATGTCTCGTGTAATGCCAAAGTAAAAGCATTATGTAACGAATGAACCATGCAGCGTTGAGTTCATTTAGCTTTCCATAAACTGTTAGCGTGAGATTGTAGCAATCTAAGCTCGATCATGATTTTATAGCAATGGATAAAGTTCGGAAATGACGTAATTGGTGGTAAGTTAGCGTCATCACTATTATTAAGGGACCTAGTCAAGGAGTTAAATCAATTTAATAAATTGTCCTATAGTGACCTATTTATACTGATATTATATAAAGATGCAAGGTACTCGTATGTTTGCTTGTTTGTTTTCTGTTGTTATTTCGTACACCCAAAAATAACTTATTAAAATAACTTAATTCTATAGCAACTTTTTAGACAGCAAAATATAATTAAAGTTCATTGTTGGAATCTTTTAATATAAAGCTTTATCCGAAGAGTACATTACATAAAGTTATTTTATTTTAATTAACATTAACTACCAGAAGATTATATTCTGAATTGTTTTTTTTTGCTTAATTAAGATCTTTATTTATTATATAAAGTATTATTATCGTACTTTATCAATTCGTGAAATTGATAAATTAATGAAATCTTTAAGTGTAAGCGCATTATTAAGCAATGCGGTGCGCCGTTAAGTTCTGTGGCTTGCCAGCTTTTCTGCACAACTTGTTCATATGTTTCACAATCATTCAATATAAGTTGACCTGGTTTGTTCAATATCAACATTCCTGCCTGAACTGTATTATGCATTTTTAGTAGAGACTAACCTTTGGGTATCCAAAACTGCAAATGTTATGACAAATCTTACATTATAATTTATCTGTATATGAATTTCTTAAACGGCGATATCAAAGATCGGTCTAATGTCTTATTAGTACCTAAGCGAAAATAGATGTAGATAAATAATATATTTTTCCTGTGAATTATAATCTCGTTTCCAACAGTAAAAAAAATATTATGACTATTTTTAATATTACTTATATTGGCTTATGTTTGGCTTTGAAAAATCCAATTGAACTTTTACTCAGTGAGAAAAAGATGTGCCGTGCAAGTTGCCTACCTTGTAGAAGACTACCTTTCTGGCTCTATAGTGGACTTTGAGAGCGACCATCTGAATGATGCTGTTGTTGGATGTCGATGTTGAAGTTAACCTCTGAGGTCTGCGTTAGTAAGCTATGAGTAACTTACTTTACATTAAGTGAAAAATACCAAGTTTACCAAGAAGCAAAAATAATATCGATTACTCGTACAATCTACATAAGTATAATATGTATGTAGGTATATTGTATATACATTCATATTATGTATCACAGGTTATCACATGTTTTCTAAAATTAGAGTTATTTATAGTAAAATGCTTTGCTTAATGCCTTAATTCAACCTATACTTAAAATTAACGTCACTGCCAACATTGTGTGTAGGAAAAAATTAGAGATTATAAGTAGATAAAATATAGCATGTATTTAGATTAAAAAGAGAGAGTCGTGTAAAAAATACTTACATATTGTATTTATTTAACCAATACAATTGTGATAATATTTTCTCACACTTAAATCGTTCAAGTCTGCTGTGTAATACTTATAAATAATGGTATATTATTTAGTGAAACAGAAGAATATTTTCTTACAGTCACTGTTTACTTTTGTTAAATTAATCCTACAATTTGACAAAAATTTAGGTCATAGCAATGTTAATTCGCCAATACAAGTCGTGGTCACTAGTATATTTCATAAAAAAACCTGGGTCTAGAAACTGAGTCCATTTACGGTGATGTATTTCAAACATGGTACAAGGCACTACCAGATTTATTTAACTTAATCGGTATACTTTACCTAATTTAAAGTGAAATTATATGGAAGCTATAAATGTATGTGGATATTCTTAGGTAATAACAATAAACTGGAAGTCAGTAATTTAAACCGTAATAAAAAATGTTATCATTTTTGATGTTATCATTGACAATATTTTTATAAACTACAAATTCGTAATTATTTTTGTATTAAATAGTTTTGTTGCTTAGTAATTGTAATAACAAAGTGTGTTTACAGCATTTCAGTAGGCAGCATTAAGTAGCACGATGCAGTCATTTTAAGCTAATCTTCTTAACTACTTATGTCGATAAAAACTTAATTGAAAAAGTACAAATAATTAAACTTTTAAGATTCCGAAACAAAAAGGCTAAAGGGAATAGTCACAGTCACAGTTATTTTATTCAGATACTACTGGAGTTATATCGCAGGTATTTGATAAGTAGGTGTTTTTATAATTTTTATTAAAAATTAAAAAAAACGGCTGGCAATCCATACAGATAAGTGAAGGAAATAATAGTGCATTGAAGGTCTACATAAGTCTACATTCATCCTGTGGATTAAATATGGATTGAGCTTTAAAACTAACAAGATGTTTCTTAATTACCATTTTTCATGGCAATAGTTGCCGAGTTTTGATACGTCTCACTTCTACCTTCTAGAATAGAAAAATGAAAATAGTAGAGCTTCAAAAATACTTACAACGGAACCCTCTGTGTCTCAGTAAGACTCGCAATTGACCAAATTCCTATTTTCATTAATCATTCATTCCATAAATCATATAACTTAGGTATCTAGGTACTACAGATCTTGCTTAACATCAGTGTTTCCTTTCATTTATAGGTGTGAAGATAGAAAATCAATTGCTAAATGTAATTTATACGTAATAGGTACTATTTAATAGCATATTACAGTAAGATAGATGTACAAAGATGTTACGAAGTGATAAACCACTTGATGAAGGGCAATAGTGTAGGTGGGAGTATGAAAAGTAGATCAACAAGAAGCTCGCAGTCATGTGACTACGAAGGCCAGCCGCTCTGCCGTCCGTGCAGGGGTCCTTTCAGTGGCGTCTATTCGTTAATCTTTAAATATTATACTATTTAATTTGCATGTACATAATTGATTTTACATACTTAATATTTAATTTAGGTTGGTTTTATAAAGTTTTAAAAATGATATGTCATATGATAGAGCCGGATTTCCAACCAATATCGCGAATCAGGTAATCTAAGTCGCAAAGTCTACATCGAGATTAGAAAGTATATTAATCAAATTTATAAACATTATTCATTTTAAGATAACTTTTATTGCTAATTATGGGTTGTAAACGACTTGCAATGTAATTTTCGACTACAGCTTTTGCGTAACGTAACTAGAACATACAAATTAACGAATCTTCTCTGGTCACGATTAGAATCGAAATATTAGGCTTGATACTATTCAATTACGAACCACTTTATTACTTCAAATTATTTAGTTTTCGCAATCTTTGGAAGATTTACTTTAGAACATATTACAAGATTTCAGTGTAAACTCTCTTTAGTCTTCGGGTCGATTATAATGCGTAAAATTTACTAGTCGATCAAAAGTTTAAATCGTTAATTTAAACTTTTCTTGAATTATTCCTAATTTTTAATCATAATTAAATTATTTTTATATGATTCTGTCTCCCACATAATTATATGTTTTTCTCCCACATTATTAAAAACATAATTATATATTGAATGCGATACTATCCTGCCTGCTGTACGAATGCACCCCACGCGTGGGGAGTACTCGTATAATTCGTACAAATTCCTCATCATAGAAAATTGGCTATAACTCTTTAATCTTGTGACATAATAGTTTCAGACTTTAACTACGATCGATATATCGATACCATCGAACGATATTTGTTACAAAAAGGTGCAGAAACTAGATAATTTTGACAATTAATCATAAAGTAAGAAAATAAAATTTAAAAAGTGTACGTGAGGCTAAACACTTTTCCCTACGTACCGCCCAGAATGCTTAAAGAATGCTAGCTATAAAGTCATTCGTGATAGACTCCTTACATGTTTGACGCTATGTTTGTATGCTTCATAAAGGATTAATTTAATTTTTGGAACCTAAAATCTTAATTTCTTTTCAAATTTTTGTTGATTTTTGAAGAAAAAACCATCCACCATACTCAAGTACTTTAATAATTGTGTTCACTCTTATCAAGTCGCAGATAAAGTAAAAATATTAAATAACAATATCATTATAATGTGCATAGATAAAATTAATTACTTAATGATTAAATCTGTATTATCTATGCACATAAATTACCTACATACGTAAAAGAAAGATAACTGCTTGAAATTGCTCATAATCTCAATAATGCCACATAAGATTATTCAAAGTATGCTTAATTCGATAGATTTAAGAAATTCGGAGAGTGGTGTATCCGTTCCGCAGAGGTCACGCGTTCCAATATTTTTAAAGCTCTATATTATTACGATTATGTGTAAATTATGTATTAAGATAAGTACGCCTCTCTCGTAAGCGGATTTAGTGGTTACCTCCATACAATATACCTTATAACCTATTGGAATTTTAAAAGAGAAAGTGTGATTAGTACAATTTTCTATTTTTCAGTTATAAAATTTAAAATGACATAACTTGTAATATACTCTTAGTAAGATAGCTTTCTTATAAATTGTAACAAATTATTTTATGATAAAGTTATTTTACATTATAACATTTGTCTAGTCTTGGAACCCATGAAATTTAAATGCACGATGTAGTTAAATAAAATGTAAAGTATGCGCGAGTAGGCTTGGCGTTGTAAATGAAAACATTATTACTTAAGTTAATGAGTTAGAAGTCTTGCGTTAGCGGCACCGAATAAGGCCTTGCCTATGTTCAAGTTGCATACGTGATACGGTCAGCAATAATTTTGTCAATAATATATACAATTTAGCAGAGTAATGTAGTAATACGAGACATTATTAAATACTTCAATGTTTTTTCTTTCTAATCGACTCTTTTTTTGTCTTTATTTAAGTCTCTTTCTTTTTATTATTTTAGAGTACAGATAGAATTTCAAAATGATTTCTTAATAACAGTTCCTTAAAATACTTGTGCCAGGGTCAGCGCATACGTGCTATGGATTTGATCAGTATTTGCTCTTGTTAGTACAGGATAAGATCGAATACTCGTTTTGGTTAGACTGCTTTAGCAACGTTCTGGTAAGAGACCCTACTTTTTATGTACAAAATACAATTACAACGATCAACTATACAATAATACTTTTATTAAACGTACAACTTGGTGAAGTTAAGGATGTAGAGTCCAAGAGCCACCTAACAGGGCTAACTGTTAAGTACAGAAAATTAAAAAAAAAACAATCTTTATATTCTGATAAAAATATTTGCTCTCTGTCATAGATCATAATTTAATAATATTTTGAATGCATACTTTTTTTTATAAAATACCTAGTATAGTATATACCGATATACATAGTATTTCAAATATGCTAATACTCTTCACGTAGATACCTATCTCCTATCTTTCCACATCTACGTTCCCATTTCTCAAGATCCACAAGTATAGCATTATTAAGTACTACATGACACAAATCATGATTCAGCTTGTGAAAGGAAGTTGCTATAGAAGGTGAAATAAATGCATCTTGTGATCACACCTTTCTAACTGCAGTACTTTCTGTTATGAAAGGTTACATACGTACATTCGTAACATTTTGAAAGCGTAATTAATCAATTCGAAAACATCTACAGGATATATACATAATGCATAGTTTAAAAGAAAAATGTAAGAAATATATTTATTTAACCTTTCTATAATGAACGGAACCTGTAATGATTTCATTTGAATTATTTCGCCTTCTTAAAAATTATACATTCTGTATAATTCTAGCCATATTGTCGAAATTAGCCTTTCCTAATCCTAAGAACCTAAGCAGCATAAGTACCTATTGTTTATTATGGACGCCATATTGTGGTTTAGGTTATCTAACATAATGAATCTGTTCGTATACTAAACATGTAATTAAAACTAATAGATAAATCATTTGACAAGTTCAATATTTCAAAGGTCAACGAGGCAACTTATTGAAAGCTGCCAGTAAGTATTGCTTAACAAAAATTATTAAGCTATGATTAACCTATTTAATTCAAGAAAAACTTTTTATTTAATGCTCGACAAACATTTAAGTTAATCTCAATATAAAGTCCCTTATTTAACGTCCTACTGCTGGTCACAGGCCATCAGGTCATATTACACCACGCTGGCCAAGTGCGGGTTGGCGGACTTCACATGTCTTTTCAAAACTTACTACGTTTTCTCAGATATGCAGGCTTCGTCAAGATGTTTTCCTATACCGTAAGGTAAGTGGTAATCATGTTACAAGTGATTCCCAACGAATACCCAACGAACGCGGTACCACTAGGCCACTACTGCATTTTGAATTGATACATTTATCTAAAATCTAAAATCTCAAATCCTATCTTCAAGTCTAAAAATAGCTAAGATAGCTCTTCAGCTCTCTAGTTCTTGAATGGAAATAAAATTTATCTTATTGTATTATGTCTAATTCTATGGTAAATTCCAATCCACATTGTATGTGGATATTATGATGACAAAGTGAGGAAAAGTGTAAGTTTCGGAAGAAACTCTATAACATGCGCACTAAACCACAATGCGGGCAATAGCCTAATAAAGATAGTTTCGCCTTTCTTAGTAGGATATTCACATACGATCTATTCTTTTCACATATGAGTTTTTATTTTGAATAACTAAAAGTATTGCCTTAATTAAAGTCTCCTTCTTGAACGTATCTAAGGAACAAATCGAGCTGAACAAGAGAAGGTCTCAAGTTGTGTATAAAGTCAATTAATTATTATTAATTTGTAGAAATGTGTAATTTTTCGATAAAAAGATTATAAAATTGTTTATTATATTGTTTTACATGAAGCTACCTACACAACATTCGTACGATGAACGTAATGATATAAAACAACATAAAAATAAATCGTCTAATTCCGTTACAAGCAGTGTTTCTCCTCATTTTAGTTGCATAATGAATAGAATGAGTTTGGTCGTGGTCGTAACAATCATGTGACCGTCGTATGTTTTGTGATATATGGAATTCTCCTCTGCGCATATGTAATCGTATAATCTTAATCTACCTTAGATTTCACTTTTTTCTGATATATGAATGTAATATTGGCATATTTGTACCTAATTACGTTTTTTTTATTTTCTTTTTCTTTATCCAGAAATATTCTAGGAAAATTTATCAATAAATGTTTAGTAGGCTAGTTGTAAAGTAAAATTTAAATATGGACTTACCTTTTATAAAGTAAAAAGTTCAAATTGTTGTTATTGTTAATTGGTTTTTTAAATGTACTTCTTGTCTTGGGGTAAGATTTAAAGAATATAAATGTAATTTGTAATATTATAATAAGTAGATGAAAATATAACATTATAAGTAAATTTAAAAATAGTAGAGCCACATAGATTAATTAAACAGCGACAAACTCAAATTAAATTAGTTAATTAATTAAAATTAGTGTCATATTCGTAATAAAAAAATTGTTTAAATATTTTTAAGGAACATGTTATAGGCTGTCAAATAGTAATATAATCGTGCGTGAGTTGCTTAAGTCGTGATCAACTGATCTCCTGCCTGTCCCAACAGTACAATGCAACAACTACAACGCCTGCGGTCGAATCTATATTTCGCATATTGGTATTACGAAAGATAGAAATAGCTGAAGTGCATATCATTTGACAATTATCTTAATAACTTTTTTCATACATTCTTTTCAAGAAAATGAGAGCTCCACATAAATTTCATAGAATTCCAACCCTAAGAGTCGTATAATATTTTTTATACAGATACTGATCTTTTAAAAAGGTCGAAGCTTACTGTTTAGAATATATTCAGACGATAGCATATTCTATATAACTAGGGTAGTCAATATGCAATAGATTCCTATTCTGTATGCAAGCATACGTGGGAAATCGAAAGCTTATAAGTAATAAGTATTGGGGAAATTTTGATCCTGGCGTTATTATTAATAACGCCGATGACCTCTAAATACTTTTTAAAAAAATCAAGATTTAATTAATTTAACTAGCTATAATTAATTGTAGCAATTCATTTCAAAAATTACGAGTTGTTGCTCTGTAATACCATACGGCGCAAATACTGCAACAAATATGTAATTAGTTTTAATAAATTATTATTCATTAATCATGTGTAAGTCCTGCCGCAGGCTGCATTATACACGTTTTCATTTCATTACTATCGCAAGCTCGATCTATTACACCTACAGTTCTAGTTATGTTGAAATTATGTTCCAATACACAGTAGCATTTTATCGCTTATTGAACTTTACTAAACCTATTGGTTTAGTTTTGTTTGTGAAGAAAATTAATATCAGCTGGTATACTTTTAAATTACATAAAGGCAATTAGAATGAAGTATTTTACATAGTTTTAACTGTGCTTTGTCTACATTATGTCATATAGGTACAAACATAACTTTTTTAAACTGAAAGTCGTATCCTTCTTGGAGTAGCTAGAAAATATAGAGTTCGAAAAACTACTATCTCTATACCTTACTACCTATATCCTTCACATTCACTTTTTCCATTGTCAGCATTCTTTCATGGATGCACGACTGGGGTCTAAGACTTAGGACCTACCTTGAAGTATTTTAAATATTTCGCATTTAAGAGCCCTACTCTATTTCTTCGGCACTAACTTTTTCTTTGTATCTCAATCAGAAAGACTGATTTTGGCACTTGGATTTGTTCACATTTTTTTATGAATTTAATACTATTTAACTTTTCCTTTCAATGAAAGCTCTAGAAGCTCTAGCAAAAACAACCACATTGGCATAAGTAAATAAAAACTCCGATATAGGGTAATTTGGCGTTATTATACATGTTTCAACACGTAGAATATATTATATTTAGTTTTATTGTGCAAAAATTAAATAATGTGATACGAAACATTTGTTATACTTAGTTGCATAACATTTCGAATAACATTTGTATGATGAATGAGACTGTGAGAAAATAACGGGTCATTGTTATTATAACAATAATACTAGTACTTATATCGATTCAAGTAATTGCTGTTGTCTTGATTCTATAGGTTTAACTGACATAGGTACCTACCTCTTACATTCTATAGAAATCATAAAACATTGCACTTTATACGTACCTACGAGTATAATACCTACCAATTTAAATTTGAACCATCAAATTATCAATAAATAAATGCATACAATTTTAATTATTCCGTTGAATAAGCCGTTGCATATTATAGATATTTGCACCTTTGAAAATTTTATCATAAACTTGAAAATAAACAAAGCTTATACTCATATACTAAATTGTCTGCTGTACGGTTTAACGGTTATAGGTGCTGTACATCGTTGGGTATAAATCTTCTATCGATAAGTTGCATACGATACTTGGTATAAGAAATAGTATTAAAATGATGATTTCTTATGTAAATGCGAAAAATTATGATATCTTATAATTTTTATATTAAAGTAATATTATAAATAAATTATACGAGTCTGTATAAGTGTGACGCTTTCTTTCCTTTATGATATAACAGTTGGATGGATTTGTATGAAATTTAGTATGATGATTGCTAGTGAAATACCGATAGACTATGATGTTAGTACCCAGAAAAGCAACAAACAAGGAGCGTATCAAGTGTAAGTCGTTATCAATACGTATGTATTCAGCTCTTTTTCACGTCCCACTGCTGGGCACGGGCCTCCCTTTAATACCAAGGGGATCAGGCCAGTCCACTACTACACTACACACTGGCCTAGTGCGCGTTGGCGGACTTCACACTTCTTTCGGAAACTTACGAAGAAGGCAATTTAAATCAAAAATTAAAAATACGTTATTGAATAAAGCTTATTACACTATAGTGGAATACCTGGTAGATGTAAATGTGTGGGATTAGTGACTTGTTGTGTCTCACGTAGGATAAAAAGATAAATTGTAATACAATATTGTTACCAAATATTTTTTTGAAAAGAGCAACTGTTGAGTTTCTCGCCGGTTCTTCTCAGCAGAACAGCTTTCCGAGCCGGTGGTAGTTTACTCACAGACTTACAGACTGACTTTTAATTTTGATAATGTAAAAATGACGATTCAAAAGAGCTTGTAAAAGTCTATTTGAATAAAGAATATTTTGATTTGATTTGATTTGATTGAAGTAAGAAGACATGAAAATATCAAAGAAATGAGACCCAGATTTGAACCCGCATCAATTATCCAAGCGAGCGCGTTACCATTGGGTTACCATTGTCTCAAATGTATAATAGTTATATCCATTTTAGTATACCTATTCATAAGAATATGCCTCTGAACGAACTACTTTTGTAAGCACTTATATATTACAAACAACTAGCTATAATTTCAAGGTATTACGATAATAACTATTGGTACACAATACCGAAGTCGATACCTTAACAATTTCGATTTGCAAATTAGCCAACGGCCAGGCGTAAAATGGCTGTACGCTATAAAGGAAAATTAGCTTATAATGGTACTGACTTTTGCCACATTTAAATGAGATATTAAATAATCGATGTAGCTTCTAATAGAAATATCTAATCGATTAAAATAAGCTGACATAATATGGCATCCTTTTATATTATATAATCTTCTAATTTCGTTTAGCATACATAAATCTTATATCTTAAAGTGATTAAAATATAATATTGAATATTTAGTAGAGGAGACCGTGGGAGATCGACCTTCACCGATCTGATAACCAGATGAGACATATTTTTTATCGAATATAATTTATAAACAAATATGCCTATAATTACTTGCCTATCTGAAAGTGCTCATGGCTATTTTTAATTAAATTAACTTTAATCGATTTTTTTTTCATCACTTTCATTCTTTTGATAACCAAATGAATTTTATATAGATAAAAAATATGTCTCATCTGGTTATCAGATCGGTGAAGGTCGATCTCCCACCGGCTCTTAGACCAATTTGACAAGCAATTTATATCAAAATTGGTTAATTAAAAATAAAACAATGTATATCAAGTTACTCCAAGTATATATTTCTTAAAGAAAAATATTACCGTTTTAGGAACATTTTTTTAAATTTAAGATTAAATATTAAATATTATACGATTAAAATAACAAACTCATATATTTAATAACATCTTGATTTAATATATTGTATACTTATTATTATAAAATAAAACAATAGCTACTACGAGAGAATATATTTGTGATAGTAAATAAACTAATAATATCGCATTTTCTTCAATTTCAAAAATGCTAACTTCAACTTAAAAATTCCTTCAATTTCAGTAAGTAATATTATCCATTACGAGATGCTAAATAAAATTGTATGGAATAAGAGCCGGTGGAAGATCGACCTTCACCGATCTGATAACCAGATCAGACATATTTTTTATCAAATATAATTTATAAACAAATATGCCTATAATGACTTGCCTATCTGAAAGTGCTCATGGCTATTTTTAATTAAATTAACTTTAATCGATTTTTTTTTCATCACTTTCATTCTTTTGATAACCAAATGAATTTTATTTCACTGTTATTTTTTAACACACAGAATATGCCTCAGTAGGCTTGCCTACTCATTCTTCTGTATAACCTGGCAAGCCGATGTGAACAGGTAAGTCAATATAGGTGACTCCATCGTTCTGCTAACTTATCGAAAGTTATATCAAATTTTAGATCATTTTATTACAAAATCAGTCATATAGACTTGCCTGCAAAAAATCATACTTAAAGCACTGTTGCCTAGCTAAAAATAGCCATGAGCACTTTCAGATAGGCAAGTAATTATAGGCATATTTGTTTATAAATTATATTCGATAAAAAATATGTCTCATCTGGTTATCAGATCGGTGAAGGTCGATCTACCACGGTCTCTTCTACCAGTAAGAATGAGAACAGATAATGCTGTAATAAAATTAGTCATAAACAGGTTTTTATTACCAATATAGATAAAATAAAAAATAATATAAATATAACAAAAAATATAACTCTTTAGAACCATTGCAAAATACATAAAATTATATACACTAAAAATATGAATTGCCTAAATAATATCATTAGATTTGTAAATTTAATTTAGCATATTCACTTTAAAATAAAATGTAAGAGTAAAAATACAAATCTTATTATATTTAATAGGCAATTTTTGATTTTTTGTACACAGATTTAAGGCATAGGCGAAAATATAACAATTTCCACTTTTTTATCACAAATATTAACCGACATGTCCAGTGGTTCCTTCAAATTACTGATTTTCATAACGTAAAAAAGCTGCAATAACAGTAAAATTACAAAAAGAATGAAAAAAAAACTGTATTGAATTGCGTGTATAACCTACATTTAAGTTGATAAGTCGGTAGTACGGTAAGCAAACGAATAGAATATAATGTTCAAGTGTGATTGTTATCCGCAAGATGGCATAAAGGGAATTTAAAAAAATACTGAATTTAAAAATACTAAATACGTAATTCATTTGTATCTTATCAACAGATTGACAAAATCCGGAAATACATCATTTCTATGGTTAAACAAATTCGATCGTGGGTATAATACGTATTTAAAAAGTTGGCACCGGGCCAGTTACCATTGCCGCCACGAAACCATTTATAAAAAAGAATCTGCCACATTTAATAGTTCTTGGAAGCAAATGTTATTTAGGTAGGTCGGTTTTGAAGCATCTTTTCTTATAATTTAAATGGCTATTAAAATATAGAACATATTAAAAAATATTGTAGGCTTCGCCGCCCCTCGCAGTATGCCGCCCCGGCCATGGCCCAGGCCATATGGTAAACTAGCTGATACCCGCGACTTCGTCCGCGTTGCTTGAAATATTAACGAAGTTTTCCGCATGCGCGCTACACCGCTTGCCCCACTACTCCGCGAGAAGGAAACATACATCATTGATCACGCAGTGCATATACAAATCGTTGTTTCTTGAAACTTTAATAACTTTTTATTAAATGAAGATATCGCAATCATTTTTATTTTGATAAAGGCCAAGTGTCTAAGAAATAAAACTTAGAAAGTTTCAATGAAAGCTATCCAGTAGTTTTTCCGTGATGCACAACTGCAGACCTCTATCATTTTATTTATACACTACATTACTTAAAAACTAAACATTGCATATAGCCTGATATGCTTCTATATGGGATCCATCTGATGGTGTAAGTGTTAGCTGGCGGCTGGCCTTCAAGAATAGTACCAACCCCGGCCTGACTCGCACCGGCTCAGTGTCATTCGCCTCGCCTTCTCCGGAGATGATGATGATGATACTTGGACTGTGTCGCACTATTGTGTTGTACGCATCACCGCTTACAACCTGCAATTAAAAGAGCAATCAAACAAAGCCTTTTTTCAATATAAAATGAAACTATCTTTATTGAAATTCTGCGGATTAATTTGAATTATAAATATTTAAATTTTTTTAAATTTTTATTTATATAAATAATTTTTATTT
The DNA here is from genome assembly GCA_905231865.2 of Boloria selene. Lineage (NCBI taxonomy): Eukaryota > Metazoa > Arthropoda > Insecta > Lepidoptera > Nymphalidae > Boloria > Boloria selene. The sequence continues at coordinate 9,524,649 of HG993142.1, forward strand.
TATTATATGTTAAAATACCTTGTATAATTGTATTAACTTTTAACTGAAATTTTGAGTACGTTTAAAATGTATACTACTTATGTATCTACTAAGGTATTGTGCTGCTTCTAATTTTTTAATTAAAGACAGTTGAGTTTGGAAATCTACAACAACTCTCTACTCACTCTAATCTTAACAACTGCAAAGTCTGGAACAGGTGGTCTCCAAATGCAACTGTTTTCATCCTCCAACTCTGGCATAAACAGCAGTTCTTGCTTAGCATAACTTGTGTAGTCCAACATATTGACTAGTGTTGGGACATCAATGTGCTTTGGTGTAAGACCTGCTCTAACTACATTATCTGAGCATGCCATACATTCTACACAATCTGAAAACATAATAAAATAATAATTATTATTATTATTATCAATTGCAATTTCAGGATATAAAAAATGCAGTATAATTATCAGTTTCACAAAATGTCATTTAAAACTCTTTTTTTACTTAGCCATGGAACATAAAGAGTTTGTAAATCATCCCATAAATAAATATTATAAATGTGAATTTGAATGGTTGTTTGTTACTCAATCACCCTAAAGTAATAGTTTGATAGAAACCTCTTGTAATTTCTGTATATTAAAAAATATATAAATAATGTTACAAATACATACCTCCACTTAAATAAGCATGAGGCAAGTTAGGCTTCAGAAATATAGCCTCTCCAGGTTGCAAAGTTATGTAGTTCATAAAGAAAGGTGCCCAGCATCCAACATCCCCCGGAAAGTCCTTATGGAGCCTTTGTATTAGAGGAAAAAGGAGTGATGACTGTGAACTGATATCTAAAAACAAAATAGGATTTGAGTAAAATTTTCAGAGTCAACTACAAATTGTCAATTAATAATTATAGATGTTTAAATAAAACAAAAAAATAAGTAGTCAATAACAAAGTGGAAAGCAAATAAATTGTAATACATCAGAATATAAATATTAAATAACATAACACAATACTAGGTACCTTCCTTTTCCAATCTTGATAAAAAGTTCTGTAAACTTAGAGCTATTTTGTCTTTATCACATGTCATTAGTGATTGAAATATTTCTTTAAGGCCATTTCCATCACTATTGAGAAAAACATTTAAACTATCTTGTGGCAAGACTTGAGCAAGCTCTGGTAACTCTGTAACAAATTGTTTTTAGTGTATATATATTGCAGCACTGATGTTATTATTATGTTATTATTATGATGTTATTAGTATGTTTTTTTTGTTATTTTTAACAAAAGTATAGCTATAGAATAAAATCAATAAAATGATGTGTATCAACATAGTTTATTTTATGATTATTAAAGAAAATGTCAACAATAAAAAGGTACATTATTTTTCATTAAATTTTAAATACATTTAATATTAATGTTTGTTTATGTATTTATTAAGTTCTCAAGAACTCACCAAAAGTTTCATCACAATTGGAAGATATTTTTTTAACTCTGACTAGTTTAATTGATTGGTATATACATATAAATAAAGTAATAAAATATAGAACCTACTCTTCAAATATTCCTTAATTTGATCTATTCGCCTGAATCCACACAATGCCTCAAATGGTGTTAAAGCAATAGCAAGTTCTGGTTTATGATTAGGATCTTTGTACATATCAGGAAAACTACTATGAAGTTGTTGTGCATGATCCTATAATAAAATGTAACCATGATAAGCAACATTGTAAAGTTTTATTAGTCAAAAGATAAGTATTGTATGGTATTTATTATACCTGCAGGCTACAGCTAGATTTACATATTTTTTAAATAACAACAATGTACAAAAATTATGAATTAAATGGTCTTGATTGTTAGACTTTTTAACAATTACAAGATTCATTTTGTTATGAATAAGTAATAACATTATGTTGTTACTTATTTTATAAACACAAGTCATTTTATTATTTAAAAAAGGGTGTTAGCATGTAGATTGTTTTTTAATTATAAACATTTTTTTTACTTTGCAAAAAATTAAAATTTAAGTGATATTTGGATAATTATATACTTAGAAAGAATTCTCAATAATAATAACAAAAGTTACCTTAGTTGGGTGAGCTTGAATAGATAATGTTTTTCTTATCGACAACACTTTGAGCAAAAATGGAACAGTAATACCAAACTCTTTTTTCACATCTGGACCTATAGCATCATGATTATCTTTAAGATACTCAGATAGCAAGATATCTCTTTCAATAATTATTGAAGGGCCATTTGGGTGAGTTCCCATCCACAACTCAGCATAAGGTTTCCCAGAATCTATAGTTACATCTGGATTAGCACTTGAAAATAGCTTTGCTACTGCACTATCTGTCCCCAATTTTCCCCATTCATAGTTTTGAACTTTACACTGTAACTCCATTAGGTATATAGCTACAATAATAAAATGCAATAAATACTAATTAATAATTATATAAATAAACTTATGCAATTGTAATTCAAAATGCCTGCCTGTTCTACTATTTTAACCGGAAAGGTTATTTTTAAGTCAAAATAATTAATACAGACCAAATTTTAAGCCATACCTTTTTTTACTTATAGCTCTGAAAGAGAAATTTTAATTTTCGAAGAACCAAAATTATAAATAATAACTAATAAAACATAAAACCAATAATAATAAAATAAAAGTATAGAATTAAAGAGCCAAGAAGTCCGAGAACATCAAAAATCAAAATTCACAATTGACACTTGACAGTAATTGTCATTTTTCATTTGTCATTCTCATTTGTCAACCGTAAATCCGAATCAGTGTCGCCAACACTTGACATTTTATCCCCCTAAGAGTAAATTCAAAACCCCCTAAAAGCCTCTAAATGATAATTTGAAAAATGTAGGTTCTTATCTAATACTAAAACGTTTAATTTTTAATTTTTAATTGTATTTTAAGTAATTATAAGTAGCGTAAACAACTTATTTATGGTTATTATCATAAGAATTACAATTATTTATAACCATTTCATAATAATAACAATAATAAACATTTTAATAAAGCGTCACTTTCCCATATTTTTGTATATTTTTGAGAATATTTTTTATCTTTTGTTTTCGACATCACTCCAATAATTATTATCAATAGTTATTTAAAATAAAATATCGATGTAAGGAAGTCTTGAATTTTCGAATAAACAAATAAATTTGCCAAACCGTAAATGTAAGTGAGCAGCTGTGAGCTTTGAGCTGTTATTGGCCGTTGTGTTATGCGATTGACCACTAGATATATCATCATAATTATCATAAAATGATGTTTAAAGATATAAAAGATATTAAAAGATTATTTTATTTCCGAGTCTTTAAACGAAATTTTATAAGCCCCTAAAAACCCCTAAACATTTTTTCCCCCTAAAAAACCCCTAAGCATTTTCCCACCCCCCTAAAAAACCCCAGTGCAATATTTTTACCCCTAAATTTGGGGGGAAACCCCTAAGTTGGCTACACTGATCCGAATGATTAAAAATACAGAATTATAAAACGTACATTGACTACTTGGCTGTTTACTCGAATCGAACAATAATCGAGTTAACTCGAGATGATAAAATAGTAAGTAGTAACTTTAAAGAGTTATCTCAAGAAACGATATTTGTTAATAGATATAATACCTATATCTACTTAATGAAAACAAAAATAGTAGACGGTCATTATCGTTAGAAGTTCCTCATCATTATGGTGAATAACAAAAAGCAAAATTAATTGGAATCTATATCTAATTGGAATATATATTAAAATAATTTTGAGTAGGTACTAGTTATTAAAATTGTAGTCATGGTGCAGGTATAGTGGATAGCATGCCCAATACCTATGATGGTTGGGCCAAGTGCGCGAATTGGGCTTTTATTTACTTTTATATTATACTACTTATTAGTTATTACTTATTAGCAATATTGAAGGGGTACGTAGATCGATGGTAAGGCTGGCGGCCTTACCGGCGGAGTTGAATAAAATACGTGACTCACGGACGTCTACTATTTATAAACTAACTTTCATCTTTATACGTTTAGCGGTTTTCGAGATTAGTCAGTGAGTGTATTTCCCATTTATAAATATATTATAGATATAGATTATAGATTAAATAAAGAAAATCTTTCACAGCTTGGAGTTGGAAAGTTGGCTTTAGATTTGGCTTGATTTTCTCTCAATACAGTTTTATAAAGACAAAATTATAATTAGTTTAAGTTCTCAAGAAATGATAGCCCACTGCCCTCTGAGGACTAAATGCACAAACCACCCTTGCATCCTTTATCATCATATTATGGCACGTAGAGCACCAATCTTCTTATCTGTTGAACCGTCTTCCATTGATGACTGAAGTATGAGTGACAGGATTGTCCCACATTCAGATAGATTTACTTTGTATTTTCTTTCGTTTCAATTGAGCCTCATAAATAGGTACTTACAAAATTTTTTGAGTGCAGTCAGTGAAGTTCTTAGTTTTTTTTTTTTTTTTTAATGGTAAAAAGGGGGCAAACGGGCATGAGGCTCACCTGATGGAAAGTGATCACCTCCGCCCATGGACATCTGCAAGCCAGGCTTGCAGATGCGTTGCCGGCCTTTCAGGATAGGGAGGGATGGAGGAGGGAGGGAAGTGAGAGGGAGGGGGGAACGAAGGCGGAGGATGAAGGGAAGAGGGAGGGGGGAAGGAGAGTGGGCCTCCCGGACTCTCACTCACCGAACGAAACGCGACAGCATAGCTGCCACTTCACGCCGGTCTTCTGTGAGAGAGTGGTACTAATGAACTATACGGGGCGTGCCGGCCCATTCGGTTGCTACCCGAAAGTAACAAGCATGGCACTACCACTTAAAATTTAGTATTAGTTTTTAGTATTTAGTTTTTAATTTGTATATCGATTTCACCTTATATCGAATAATCATTTAATCGAATACATTTCTTTCGCCCTTGCTTCATTCGTTTTGTGTACTGTCAGTACTCAATAGTTACATTCTCTTTGGTACCTACTGTTAAATTGCGATTGATAATAATTGTATTTTAAAAGTAAAAAGTTATACCAATTTAGTGCTAGCCAAACCGCAGGTTCCGCTAGTTAAAATAAATATCTAGAATAAAAATAGTCCTTAGTCCTTATAACATTAGCTATCTGCAAGTGAAAGTCCCGTCAAAGTCAGCCCAGTAGTTTCAGAGATTAGACGGAACAAACAGACAGACAGACGGACAAAAATTAAAAAATATTTTAATGTTAGTACCTACCTACCGTATAAATTATAATATACTTTTATATGCATGTAGTGAAAAGCTGTTAATTTGAAATTAAAATCAGACACTTCAATATTACTTATACCTATGTACTGATTAAATAGGCATGTAAATACAAAATATTATGTATATAAATATTATGTCTTGTCTTTACCTACATTTAACTTTTTAAATTTTTGAGTCTCATAATAATTACGTTTAAAACAATACGGGGCTTAAACGCATGAAAATATACCTAATGGCAAATATCTTATTCCCGACTTTTCGACTGGATTGGGTTCAGGGTTATCTAGGCAGGTATATTGTTTTCTTTATTCTAATAATTATTATTAATAGGGGTAATACGGAATTCGTGTCTTTTAGTAAAACATTATCTTAAAACGGGGAGTGATTCAACTTCAGAAACTATTTGTTTTAAGAAAATATTTTTTAGGCAAAACACATTTTAATAGAAAACATACAGTCTACTTTAATTATTTAGTTTATTACTTGAAATTTAATATTAGAAAATATCTAGCAGTGTTTTAGTTGTATACTACAACTATAATAATTAATAACGTTTATTGTGTTTGAGAGATCTGCTTTACTATATAAGCTTTTACATCTTCTTTTAAACTTTGCAGTATATTATGATCTAAGGAATTATTTGCCGAATATTTTGAGTTCCAATTCGTCTTTTCATTATCTTTTCGTAAATTATTATTTTCACCCAGTAGGTTCTTTGAAAGATGGGATGGTATTGAAAATCCAGACAAACCTCTGTTAGTTACTTCAACATTCAACATATGATCTACAGGCTCACAAATACTTGGCTCATATTGGAAATTTCTATCTGAGTACAGACTAGTGCTGTATTTAGTGTTTTTCGATGATGTTGGACTATATTTCATTTCTAATCGTTGTACAATGTACATCCATATATGGATATTTCTTCATAATTACTAATTTTTCGAATTGACGAAATACATCATCGCTTTTTGAATGTTTATTAGCGAAATTCTTAAATCCAATATTATAATGGTCATACATATTTTTACCGACGTCATGTGTCGTGTCTTTGATTTTGCGAAGTGTATTTTCTAAATTGGATGTCATTTTTTTTGATGTTTCAGCAAAATTGAAATGTTCAGTGTCTAAAACCAAATTAACATGATCATGTTTTGTATGAATATCAAAATAGCTAATTTAATCGACAACAGAAAGAGGACATTTTAAATAAAAAGATTGTACAGAAGAAACTTAACCAAAGTGGTAGCACTAGGTTGTAGGTAGGTTCTTATTGATTGATGTTTGAATCTTATCGACCAAATAATTTTTCAAAAAGTAAAACCCTATAAATTGTACAAGTGCTATATAAGGTCAAAGAAAAAAGTATGCTTTTAAATAGGTGGATTAAGTACCTATTTAGGATTTAGGACTGTACGAATAGTACTTAATTAACAAAAAATTGTTTATAAACCTTAAATCCTGTTAACTTTTTTGTATTAAAATAAACTGAAAGATCTTTATGAAAAATCTAAATACATACTACATAAGTCATAAATATACTACATAAATTTACTTACTGTTTTTACATTTTATTTTATCAATGAAAGCGTCTCTATGAAGTGCGAATGTAGAGTTAAATGAAAAACATAATATCACACATACAATTAGAAAAAAATTATATTTCTTCATATTTTAAAAATATATCATTAAATTCAATTTATGCCTTGTTGTTTAATAAAATATTCATGTAGATAGGTACATAGGTATGTGCTTAGAATAATTATTGACAAAAAAATGTCATTTTATAACTTTTATATAATTCGCGTCATGTAAAAAGAACGCTGGCTGTCAAGTTGCGCAGAGGCGATTTATCGGCCAATTTGGTGGTAAGACGCGGGGTGAGGGACGTCAAGGCACGCGCCGCATGCTTTCCGGCTCGCTATTGGCTTGTCAGTTCAAAATACCATCGCGCACACAAAAGTTATTAATTACGAAATGGTTTTATATAAAAAAATGAGAAAAATATGTATGACGTATATTGTTTTAAAATGAGAGAGTTTGATAATAATGCAGTTAATAATTTGAAAAAAATATTTGAAACGAAATAATTTAATTTTTTGTAAGTAGATTATACATTCTACACTGAATCAAACATATTTTATAAATTAATAGAATTCTATTTAATAACATTCTATCAAATATATATTTTAAATGTACCTGCCAATAACCAATATATACGTCGCGAGCGAAAGACTAGTTCAAAAAAAAAGAAAAGGCTTAGTAATTTCGTATGCGAATGTACCCATGCGCAAACACACCCCCCCACCACCTTCTTCCAGCTTTCTTTTTACGTGACGCGAACTGTACTAGATGACATTTTTTGTACTAAGTAAAGTGAATCTCTTTTTCAGGTGGGGCAATAAAATTAACGCAATTCTAAGTCATTACGAAAAAACTGAAAGAAAATATAAATACTTATTAGGTATAAGTATATAGCCAATAATTTGGAATATTTATAAAAAATAGTTAATGAAAATAATACTGTAAATTTGCAATATATTTCAATGTCGGCAAATCAATTTCTGCTATGTTCCCGCCCAGTAGGCAGTCTTATATTTAGATCGAGCCATCATTGGCCGGGATTCACCCTTTCCACCGTTTCCCAGTCCCGTAGGGGATGAGGGACGTAAAGGGCGGTGCTCCAGACAAATAAATACCTGACATTCAATCCACGTGTTCGCTTGGATAGGATTGCACGTATAATACTTCACTTGACATTAAGTTATCGTTTTAAATAAAAATTATTTAAATAGTTATAATTTAGTTATCGAAATTAATATTAATCTGAGTGTATTTTTTTAATATTAAATACTATAATAATTAGTTGTGTATTAGTAGTGAATTTATAATTTAAAGTTATAAGCAATGGATGAGGAAACTTATTCAGAAAAATCTAAGACAGTAATACAGACACCAAGACCATCGTCACCTAGAAAATTCTTTGCCAGAATATACGGGCATCTCGAACAACAGACAAATACCAAAGATAATGCTCCAGTATCTGAAAGTGATTCGTCTTCTGATGTAGAGATTGGTGATAATGAAGGGAGAGAGAGTGTCCAACCTTCACCTTTGTGGCAGCCACCACCACCTCTACCACTGTGCCCCCGACCGATTTTGTTGCCACATCAACAGTTAGCATTTGGAGCTGGTTTGGCTGCTTTCTGTAAGTACTATATTAAGTTAGTGTACTTGTATACTGTATAGTAATTGTTTTCTTTTTGTCCCTACTAAGGAAAAGGATTTAAGTTATCACTAAAATATTGGCCTATGATTGAACTTCCACTATGTATCGAATTTAGAATGTAGAGTTTTACGACCTATTTTCATACGCATACTAAATAAATAAATAAATAAGCGCCGTGGTCCGTAACACACAAAAATATTTATACTAACTAATTACCTACTTAATAAAAATTAAATTAAAGAAAGATTAAGGTTCAATCTTTTGTTAAGATGTAATAGGTATTACTTTGCATGGGCTGTATGGTAAGTCGATTTATTAGCCAAATCATAAAAAAATTACGAAATAGGGATGGCACTTCATACCTACATAACGTAGGATTATCCCTTGATTGTCTTTGAAACGACATCGTTTGAATGATGAGATCGACGTTTCTAAGCGATACATATTTTAAAGTTTTATGGTGCGGAATCTTGGCAGTAAGAGTATGAATGAACGATTTTTAGGGTACCTGAAGAGTAAAACGGGCCTACTAAGACTCCGCTCGCTGTCCGTCTGTCACCAGGCTGTATCTCATGAACCGTCAGTTAGACAGTTAAAGTTTTCGCAGATGATGTATTTCTTGTAAACAACAAATACTAAAAAACAATAAAATTAATATTTAAGGGGGCACCGGGCTCCAATACAAAAAATGTGAATTTTTGCTCATTTTGCTCGGTATTGATAACGACGACAGGTAGACGCTTGTAATATTCATAGAATATTTAGTTATATATTCACTTTAAAAATAAATAATTAAAATAAAATAACATAAATATTTAAGGAGGGCTCCCAAATAACAGACATAATTTTTTTGCCGCTTTTTATAGATACTTAATAATGATACGGAACCCTTCATGCGCGAGTCTGACTCCCACTTGGCCGGTTTTTATAACATTGTTGAGCTAAATGAATTTAAATCAAGCGTGTAATGGTTTTGATTTAACAAACTTATTTATTAAATTAAACAAATAAAATATCTTAAAAATAATATTATTTATGGTTTTAATAATTTTTGTTTAAAGTATTTTGCAGGGACATTAGCTCAATTGAAAAGTTTCCACTAGATATTTAAACAGTTAAAAGTGGGATGTTAATTTCAGAAGGATATTACCTACTCTGCAATTATTGGCTGCCTATTAAGTATATAAAAGTAACTTAAACACAACTTTTAAGGACCTACATATCTAGATAGGAGTATCTCACATGTTTGTATGGTCTTTAAATTGTTTGTAATTTATTTTAATTTAATTGTAATTTTTAATTTCTGGAAGTGGTATGATATCTAAACTAGTAGTAATATTAAGTACTTAGTTTCAATATGTATAATGTTAATACCAAGCTGTTATGATGTCTTGGTGAAAAAAACAAAAAAAACTTTGATTTCTGAAAATATCCAAAAAGCTAATTGAGATTTTATTTTTAAACTCTAAAAAAATTCAAATTGAGGGGAAAATTTCGTAACAAAAATTCTCGACTCCCGGAACTGTAGGACCAATATTTATAATTTTCCCAGACTGATGAAAATACGACCGAATAAGTGTTGTAGATACAGACATCACGTCAGAGATTTCCATCATATCAAGGTTTCTAAGCAGAAAAACACCTTTTCTTTATTATTTTTTTGTGCCAGTGAGATCAGAAACCACAACAGCAACCTTATTTCTGTAGACATTTTTATTTACGTTAAATTTTCCCGAATTAAATTAGATTAAACTTGTTGGCTGTTAACCTGTATCATGTAGGTATGTAATAAACTATAATACTATATACTTACTTTCTCATAACATCAAGCTCCTCGTTTTCTGCCATTCGTGTTTTGTCTGGGCTGGGAATGTGTGGTGTTAGGCGGTAGTCAACTTCTTGTCTTGTCTCTAGGGCTACTATTGCAAGGTATCATACTAAAAAAGTAATACGCAGATTTAAAACAGAAAATCGCCTAGTGGCTACGAACATTTTAAATAGTAAAAAATGATCATAAAAATTATTACGTACAAAATAAAAATCTCGGGGCTTTTACTTCTTTGTTGTATTTTTACATCTAAAGGTAAACATTTTTATACGTCTTTAGAAATAAGTCCTCGGACATCCTCCTACACCAAAGGAACTGTAAGATCAAAGAGTGAGATATGTATCACGGTCTTTTCAATAAAATATCACTAGAAAAATACTTTGAATAAGTGAGTCGATATAGATAAGCCGTATTGCGCAAACCTAATCCTCGAACACTCAACTCTTTGCCGGACGTTCTTTTATGAATATTCTATGAAAATTCTTCGTAAATCATATCTTTTTTTAAGGAGTGGTTAATACTTAATACCCTAGCTATCTTTTGAATGACAATATCGTAAATTGTTACCTCGCTAAGGTATGTGTATTTCTATTTGTACTCAGCTTTCCTTCACTACGAAGAGGAACAGAATTTAGTCCATCACGCTGCCCAATTTCACATGTCTTTCGAAAACCTGCTAGATATTTTCGGACTTGCAGGTTTCCTCACGTATTTTCCTTCACCATACCATAAGACAAGTTGCTATCATGTTAGAAATGACTCGTACCTACATGAAAATATTAGAGTTAAGAGACAGAGTGAGCGGAGTAAAAACTAAGCTAGCAAAAAGCTTTGAACCCGCTTCATTCCGTGTCTAAAACGAACCACTGCCTCCCTCTCCTTTCTTATAGTCACAGGCAATTCAACCTAGAATTGTCTGTGCTTATAGAATATCTTAACTAAAAACGTCTAGTGAAATATGTCCAGAAGGTACCTAGTTAAAATATTTTATAATTTTTTACATCTAACATTTTATTAATTAAAACATTGGGCTAACGGGAAACGAGATGGCTGATATTCGAGCTAAACTAGCACTTCGCATGGGAATAGAAATTAATTTCAGTCCAAACCCAGTGAACACAATTATGTCAGACTGATGTCTGAATGACGTCATGCTACGTCATGATTTACGTAAGATGTGACTCATATATGAGTCATATATGACTCACAATTTCCCACTTCCTGACGTAAGATTCTTACGTAAGATAGATGACGTAAATATGACGTCCACCTCCTGACGTCCTATTGACATCATTATGACTGATGTGACGTAAATTTGATATATATATATAATAGGACGGCGCGTACGCAGTCCCCACTACCAAAAATTACGCGTCCGAGTCATCCGCATTAGGGATAATCGCAGAGGTCAACCCAGCCGCAGTGCAATGGGAGGGTCTCGCTCTGGGGGAACTGCCTTCTTGATCACAATGTCCCCTACGCCAGGTAAGTATGCTCAATTTGGCACGACCTGCCATAGTCATTGTTTGCGAGAACATCTTGCCATTGCGATTCAGAAATCGCTTACAATTGAGCAGCGCAATCTAGTGGAAGATATGTCGAACTACTTACCTATGACCATTTAAGTACTCCATATAAGCCTATGCATTAATAATTTGCATACAAAACCTTCATTTATCTAGCACATGTATGATCTATACGCAAAAAAATTTTGTTTTCATATATGATCACGATTTATAACTCCAATATAATATCAACTGTACGTAAACAAATGACTTATAACTGATGTAACGATATGATGTTCTTGTTACATCAGTTTTACGTAAAAGTGGGGACTTATGTCTTGAATACGAATATGATGGAATTATTATATCATTTTTACGTCAGGAACCTGACCTGTACCTTATGTAATCATATGACTTACTAATTACATAAATAATACATAAAATAATGACTCCAGTATGACGTCATAGCATGATGAAAATATGATATAATATGTACGTAACAGTTAAGTCATACAAATAACATCATATCAAAGTCAATTTTGATGTCAATATGAGGTCATTGTGATGTAATACAACATGACCTCAAATGAAAGTCATCAAACATAGTCACTATTATGTCATACTTACGTGAAATTTTTTTGACCTCTGTGTGACATATATATGACGTCATTTTAAAGTCATGTGTTCACTGGGAATTATTCCGATATTTTAATCAAATATAAAAATGAATGTATAAGTCGCTTTAAAGAATGTTTTGATGACAGATCTAAACTTAAGGGCATATGGTATAAGACCATACAAAGTGAGCCTCCTCATGCCCCATGGTTCTGCGATTCAGGCTTGATCCGACAGCAAATTGTTATGGCTCTCAGGTTGCGTTCGGGACATATTCCACTTAGAAGATTTCTGTTCTTAATTAAAAAATCAAACTCTTCAAATTGCGATTTATGCGGGGTAGAGGATGATGTACATCACTTCTTAGTTGAATGTGTCCGGAACGCTGACAGGAGACAGGAGTTGATGCGCCGATTCAACATTTGCCGAAATGATGTAGGAGTCTTTCAAAGCGCACTGTCTATACCTGACTCAGAGGTAGCCAAAATGTTATACAGATTTAAATTGAAGTAGACAATAATAATTTATAAGTTTCTAATAGTGCTATAAGTGTTGATATAAGCGTATTTAGGGAACGATGGGGCTGACATTTAGTTCTGTAACTAAAAAGTCCCTAATAAAAATCAGAATAAAAAAAAAATATTAATTAAAAGTACAATTTAGGGAAAGAACCAAGATGCTTAGTTAGTTTGCCAGAATATTTATTGAATACTTTTGGAGAAACAAACAATCTATACATACATCCCTACTAATATTATAAATGTGAATGTAAGTTTGTTTGTTACGCTTTCACGCGAAAACTACTCAACCGATCATAATGAAACTTTGTACACATATTTTTGGAGGTATTAGAAGTAACATAGGATACTTTTTATTAAAAAAAAATATTTTTTAAGAAAAATATAAAATTGTTTGTATTAACAATGGGTTCTGAAATAGCTAGAGTAATTTTGAAGAAACTTTCAGGCATCCTACAGATCAACCCAATGAGGTTGCTTAGCAATTAAAGAAACGAACGCGCTCGAAGCCGCGGGTAAAGCTAGTATCTATATAATCTATACATCTATACATATAAATAAAATTGAAGTGTCTGTTTTTTATATAAAATTAACAGTATTTAATTATCAACCAATACGTGATAATTATCACGCTCCCGTTTATACTCATAGCGACATTTTGTGTGTCTAGAGGATATATGGTCCATCAGATGATGGGCGGCTGTTTGATGGAAATGTGGCTGTTTTATCAAAAACCTGATTTCGTAGGCTTACATTGCTAACACTGGCTACAAAACAATGTAAGTAAAAAAATAAATACCTGAGCAAAGCGAAGGCATAGTGAAATATATATATAATAAAATATCTTTATAAATCTCTCTAACAATAAAATAAGGATTTACGTTAAAAATATAAACTGAGACCTGTAAATTGTAATGTACTTCTGCCTTCAATTAGTTCCACAAAATAGCCTTTAGAATTACCTACATATAATTGTAGGGAATCCGATAAAACAATATTTTCATACCATGCCTATACAATTCCTTCCACTCAACATACCTAAGCTTATTAGAATGAATATTGTTGTTCTGAAAATAAAATCATAATGGTTTTTCGCGTCGTTAAAAAACGTCTGGGTTTCCAGTTTGTAGATGCGGAAGGCGAAGCGACAGCGGCGTCGTGTTGATGCGATTACCGCGCCACGATTCGATGCCTCGCTATACAAGCAAGCTGAGGCCCATTCAAACCCACCCTCGTATGAAAATTGCCAGCACTGTTCTCCTACACAGCTATAAAATTCATTGTTCAACTCTTATAACTATTACGAAACAACGGTCCGTGAAACTGAAACGAAAATTAGCAGTTCTGTACTGAAATTCGATGGAAAGTAGGTATTTGGGATTTAGAATTGATGCTACTTAATTGTATCAAACTAGAATTTGTGAGTACTCGTAACTCCGAGTCCGCCCTCATGTATAGTGTACGACCGTATGTGACACACACTTTTTTCTTAAAATTTAGATAAAAAATAAAAAAAATAAAATAAAGGTGTCTATGCATTAATATTCAAAATGAAGAAAAATATTTATTCATACTATCGCCTAGCCTGATCAAAAACATCACACGAGTTTAGTTGTTTTAATTATTGAAATGCCAAAAGTGAGTGTGAGTGTGAATGTGTATCGTTTACAGCTTACGTTCTATTCGACATTAGGACATATTAAATCAAATCAAATCAAAATATTTTAATCAACATAAAAATTGTTAAAATTTCTTACTGAACGTCATGAGTCTACCACCAGTTCGGAAAGAAGAAACCTCTGACCTGAGAAGAACTGGCATAAGAAAATCAGCACGCATAAAAACAGTTGCTAAAAAATAAGTACTTACTTAATATTATAGTGTTTGTTCTTAACACATCGTAATAAACTCATTTCGAAAATGAATTATTATTTTTTTTATATGAAACCTAACCTTTAAAAAGTTGATTTCGAATTGAAAATATAATTAAAAATACAACCGAATTGAGAGCCCCTTCCTTTTTGAAGCGTGTTTAAAATACCTATCTAAAATAAATAAAATCCTACTTTATAATGAGACATCTAGCAAGTGAAAACAAACTTTTTAACACTTTTACCCAAATTAACTTTTAAATGGGTGATTCTATTTCATTGAGGCGTCTACAAAGCAAAACTTTCTTATTAGTTAAAGAGTACTTATAAGCAAACCCGGCAAAATAAATTTAACGGTTTTTATATTTTTTAATAAAATAAAAGTAGATTATGTTACTCCTTATAACATATTTAGCTATCTGCAAGTGAAAATACAATCAAAATCGGTCCAGCCGTTTCAGAGATAAGAACAAATAGACAGACAGACATTATGTAGGTACAGATAACTAAGAAATATTTAGAGAGAAAACTATCTTGAAGAATAACAAAATATAGTTAGTACTTTAGAGTGAGATTGAAAAGAATAGATATAATATTTACGTAGGTTCTGCGCCGGCGGTGTCTCCGTGGGAGCGAGCACGTGGGTGCGTCGCGCTGGAAACATAACATTGTGATTTACATTAGCCGCAAATTGTATCGTCCTCGTTTTACATCGTATTTGAGCGGATTGGGATTTGAGAGACGCGTCCATCCAAACGTTTAAGCTATACGATCATTTGTGCATTGAATAAGTGAATCGTATGTTATCCTTCATATAAACTACATAATATGATAATGAACGAATGATTATAAAATAATATAAAATACGGGAGTGCTTACATAAACGTAATGAAAAGACAAATGACGGTTTTATGTTTTTTAACAAGAGGCTCCAATTTGTGTTTCTTGAAAAAAACATGTCTTACAAATTATCGTTTTGGATATCAAACTACTTTTAAGTACACTTTATAATGAGACAACTAGCAAAGTAAAAAAATAAGACCTCTTGATAAAAATATAGGTACTAAAACTTATAAGTTACGTTATACGTTTCTTATCCATTGGACAATTTGGGTTCAAGGCACCGCGATCGACAAGAATTCCGCAGTTCCATTTAGTCATACTTAAGTAGTCGATACGATTACATGACAAAAGTAATTGACTTAGTTATGGTTGACAGGTCTTGCTTTAGCCGGACATGTCTACCTAGTAGCTTTTTACTAACGTGTCCGGCTTATTATTTACAAGTTCGGCATCTTCTGCTTCAGTTAGTGATAGACTAAGCACTGACCGGTGTTTGTGTACTTGTGTTCTATTATTACAACTAATTATTTATTATAGATAAGAACTTATTGTATATTAATTTTAAAAATTAAATAAAATTAAATTTTTGTTTATCTATTTTTCCCTACAAACAGGTCCCATAATCCTTATGTACCTAGGGCCTCTGATAGGTCAAATACGTCCTGAATGTTACAATAACAATACAGATAAAAATTGCATGTCTGTTTTGCAAAAATTCATTTCCTTCTCTGTACTAAGTATTTTATTCAAAGAAGCGTTTCTATCAGATGCTGTACCGTCCAATTGAAATTTATCGGAGCGCAACTCTGCAATATCAATATCTTTTAGAAAGAAAACATATAAACAAGTCAGGTGTACTCTCTCATCTATAATGGTTGAACGAATCGGTAATTAGGGGTTAGCTAATGAATATTAAGGGTAGCATCCCCTAAAATATACGGTCTATTATTGTATTGTTAGTATTGTTGATTAATCACGATCATTTTTTAATCGCAGACAACAATGTGCAAATATAGGGGGTGCCAAATGGATGGACACGGTTTAATTCATCTTTAAAAAATTAAAAACAGAAGTATTTTTTGAAGTTAATAACTTTTTATAAGATTATTTCACCAGCTCTACACTTTTAGAGCTTTCAGAAAAATATATACCTACTTAAGTCACCAAGAAAAGCGTTCTTCGGAATGACAAATAAAAAAATATAATTTTAATCGGTAGTTAGGTACTAGGTCAAATCTACCCATTTTTACATGTCGTTTGTGTTTGATACTACATTATGATTGCGAAAATACCTAACTAAGTGAACATACATATTGGGACCTAGAGTTGGTACACTACCTAAAAAAGGGTAGTGTTAGCGACTCAGGGGCTATTATAACTATTAGGTATATTATTATAATAATAATACATTGCATGCCTACCTAAGTACCTTGTAAACTTACTATCAAAATTGTAATGCTCTCTCATTTTATTATAAGAGAGACCTGTACAAGTCTGTAAATTTTATAACAACGTTACATAATTTAGTATAAACTAGGTTGAGTTAATAAGATCAAAATAACAAATTGTTTTGAGGATGACTGATGAGGGATTCTTCGCTCACTTTCAGCTCGATCGCGCGCGTGATGTTTTAATGTGACAACATTCAGTCAGATTACGCCCTCAACGGTCCAATTACATATGCGACCGCAAGTGTTGGTTCCCACGGCGCCCCTATTTTTATGTTAATTAGATCAAATCATCATCTGTTTTAAGATTTTATTGTGAGATACTCGATTATTTCATTCTGTCTGCCTTGTGATAAAAGCTTAAAAATTACCCACACAAGACTTTAAAGGCCTAAAAATCTCGACATAAATTGGACCGCAAAGAAAAATGGTGATTGGTTAAAAAACCTTCAATATCTTGAAAAGTACCTCACCTAGCTTTATAAAATACAGACTAAATTTAGTATGAAGCAACGTTTTATTTTTTGAATGTTTCCTTTATGTGTGCTATAAAACGTTGCTTCATGCCAAATTTTAAGATTCTGAGTTCAAGGAAAGTACCCTGTAGGTTTTTGATTCCCTTGCGTGTGTCGAACATTTACAGTATAAACGGCTGAACTTTTGATTACGTTGGTTTAGAAGATTGATTTTTTTACAGCTCCCAAACTCCACACGTTCCTGAGAAAAAGACTCTTGACAGACAGATATACGGACAACTAAGTGATCCTATAAGTTTACTGTTTTTTCCTTTTGAGGTATGGAACTCTAAAAATGAATTCAAGCTTTTTTTAGGTTTTTTATTTTTATCTTTTTAATGACCCATGTAAAATCATACAAAAATGAAGCAAGTTACTACTTAATGTGTAGTAGATATTTTTCTTATATAAGGTCTAAATGATGATGTTCAAAGATAATAACTAAATGGGAGAAGAATTATGATGTCTTTATGTTCATACAATTTGAAACATTATCATGAGCATCATTAGACCATACTCGTGTAATACACATTTGGGGCAAACGTTCACGCACCGCGTCTAACGACACAGATCATGCGAACTATTGAGTTCCTTTCTAAATGTTCCATTCATTCTTGATATATAACTCTTATCCTAATTAGGTATTATATTTATAATTAAAAGGTTTTATATTAATTCTTTACTTGACAGTAGTAATGTACCTATCCTTATTTAGACACCGTTAAACATACGTAGTTACTTAATATAAACTTGAAAAATAATGCATTTAAAAAAAGAAGAAAATATTATGAAAATTGATATACTTTTACAAATATCTTACTTTAAACTTAAAAGCCTTTTACTTTTTATTTAAGCGAATTTACTACCTCCTTCTTTTTGCAGTTTTCTTAAATCTACATAGAATAGGTATTGGGTACCCATAAAAATAAATTGCTGCATAAAAAATGTTTCAAGGTAGAGCTTACTGTATTGTAGATATGGTATGGCACACGTAATTTTAATTGAAAAACTCAAAACAACTGCTGGAAAATCGAAAAGATTAAAACTATTAATTTTGTATGAAAATTAATAACGATTAAAAAGTACTTAGAGACGAAACCCGAGCAAAGAGAGGGTGAGTCGCTAGTGTTACAATATCAAACTTCAGTTACCGTGTTAAATCACGTGAAATATTTTTTATAAACAGTGATAAGATCATTGAATCGTACGGTAATCGCAAATGGACCGGACATTAAATAATACCTATGTGATAGGTACAGTCGTAAGCAATGACATGTATACATTGACAACTTTTCAAATATATGTAAACATCAATCGTTTCAAAAGAAAGTATACAAGCTTTGTGTCAAAATAAAGTATACGTATGTTGCTTCATATTTAAGTATACATTTTTATCAATTCATAGTAAATAACATAAAACGAATATTATTATATACAAGTTTCGTGTTATAACTATGTAGCCATAAGTCTAAGAACTAAGAATAAAGCATTAAATATTATTTTCGTATTTAACAAGTTTTCTAATACAAATACTGTGTCTCTTTCATTAAATACGTGAATTCTTTAAACTGGTCGTTAGAAGTTTAATTTATTTTTATATGTTAAGTGATTGAATCAATTCGACTAATTGCGACCTGATTCTCTAGGAAGCGCCTTGGATTCACTTTAGGCAGAGCTCTCCTAAACAGCTTTACCCAGGGTATATGAGATATCTTCTGCAACCAACAGCACAGACAGGATTTAAAATATTGTAACACCATGATTCGTAAACTTATTAATTAGATAATTAACAGTAAAATATGTTTTAAGATCTTAGGCTTCTTGCATCGGAAAATGAAGCATAATACTTTGCTTTTAAAAATGTATTATTATGTATTTAAATTTAAATATTATAATACATTTTTAAATCATACGTATAATACAAATATCATCGCGTAATAGACTGTGCATATGTGTATGTGTAAGAGCGTTTGTAACACATTCACAACATTGGATGACAGTTTTAAACTTTTGACAATTCGAGGACAAGATCAGTTTATTTAAAATTTTAATGTGTAACAAAGCATTGAAAAGAATTCGAAATTATTAGAATTACAACTGACAATTCTCTATTTGTTTAGTTTGCGTTGTTATGAGAAACTTACTTTTTCATGAATTCGCCCAATGATATTAAGTTGTCATAGCTCAATTGGCGTAGTTGTAGTATGCGTATAATATTCTTGCGACGCGGGTTCAAATCCCGCGCGTGGATAACTTTTTTAATTTTTGTTTCTTGCGTATCTTTTAATTTATGCATTATATACTGGATGGCGATTTAGGGACAAGGAGTGAGCCGTGATGAACGTGGCTCGTCATCATCATTGAGTATATGTTTTCCACATTTGTGAATTTATAAGAATATACAATAATACGTATAATTATAATAGAACAGTGAGTTAAAAACTCTATACATGAAATATTTTTTTTTGTTTTTATAAAAAAATACTGTAACGTATAGTGCATTGAATATAAATCCCAAAAAATATGTTTTAATTTTTTCGTCTGTTTGTATGTTTTCGTTTAACACAAAAAGTACTTGGCCGATTTTAACCAAATTGTGTAGTTACCTATAACATATTTCTCGGACCATGACTTAGGATACTTTTCATTACATAAAAGCATTTTAATTTACAGGAAAAAATAATAATTGGTTGTATTGAGTTTTCCTTGGATAGCTAGTGATTAAACGGTAAGTTCATCTGTGTCTATTTTACGAGCCGAGTTTGTGCTTCTCGCCGGTTCTTCTCAGCAGAACAGCTTTCCGAGCCGGTGGTAGTTTACTCACAGACTTACAGACTGACTTTTAATTTTGATAATGTAAAAATGACGATTCAAAAGAGCTTGTTAAAGTCTATTTGAATAAAAAATATTTTGATTTGATTGATTTACGCAAATTTTTGAACGTAAACCTAATTTTTTTATAATTAATATTTACCACTAGCGAGCCCGGACCGCTGCGCTCGGCGTAAGATAAAATAAATAAAACAGTTTTCATAATTAAAAGTAGCATAAGTTACTCCTTAAAACATTAGCTACGATATCTGAGGTCAAAAGTCCCGTCAAAATCAGTGTAGCCGTTTCGAGGATTAGCCGAAACTAACAGACAGACAGACAATTGATGTATGGATGTAAGTGCCGTATATACTTTCTATGCATTGAGTCTTCTTCTTCTTGCCGAGTCGATGGCAATAGTTAAAGTAAGAAAGCCCAAAACCCCTTAAAAATAAAGATTAAAAAAAAAGAAGCCCAAAACTCGGCCACCATAATAATTGCATAAGCTCCTGTAAGATGCAGGTAACAGGACCAGGAGGTCATATAAGTAAGTGTAAGAGAGGTAAGAGAGGAAGAGTATAAGTCTGCACTCCAGGTCAATTCGCAAATCCCCACCTGGTTGAGTATACTTATCTATGATTTTTATCACACTATGATTAATTCATATTTTATTTAGAAGAATATTTAAAAAAATGTATCTTTTTAAAAATGTAAGAAACTAGCATTTCCCGCGGCCCCGCCCGCGTTCTAAAGACTGGAAACAAAATACTTAGATTTCACACACCGTGTGACGTTTTATAGTCGGTTTGTAACGGTTAGTCGATATTTCTTACAAAATCATCATCAAAACCTGTCCTGAGGTTTTCTCGTGATGCAGTAACAGAAAGACAGAAAGACAAAAATTTTAAAAACATAGATTTGATTGTATGGATAATAATGTCTATATATTTTAATTACATTTTTATCTATTTTAATTAGATTTAAAAAAAAATTACGTACAGATTTGACTCAGTAACAATTATTTTATTATATATGTTTATGATAGATAGTGAATTATTTGACTTTTCAAAATAGATTTTAAGTTGACGTCTTTGTATCGATGCGCAAAACGGCAACGTCGCGTCGCTTACGACGGTTGCCGTTCCGTCAAATAACATGTGGTCTAATATTATAAATTTATCTTGACACATTGTAATTTGTAGTAGCGCTGTGGTAACGCGCTTGCTTCGATATCCATGTGATGGGGGTTCAAGTCTGAGTTTGAGTTAAACGGGCTAAATACATATAAATTTATCTGCCAGTTACTTTATTGGGAAGTTTTATTATGAAACAGATAAAATATATCAGCAACCATTATCGCTAATCGACTACTAAACGCTAATTACCTACTAAGGTCATTATTTAGGATACCGTTTACTATAGGCTAATCGTTTATTCTTACTGGATAATACAATAACTGGTTCTATGGACCACCCACATAAAAGCGTGGCGGAAATTTAAATGGGAATTGAATTATTATAAGTAATAGCATAATATTGTCATAAAATATGAACTAAAAAATGTTAATGGAAGAGACACACTATATATGCATTAGAAAACTTTGTTTCAAATACATTATTTTATGCTTTTCGAGCGCAAACCTGTGCACTTTTTTGTGCACAGACTAATGGCTAACTTCTTATATTACGAAAAGTATACAATAATATTCGTTTTATGTTATTTACTATGAATTGATAAAAATGTATACATAATTATGAAACATCTTACGTATACTTTATTTTGACACAAAGCTTGTATACTTTCTTTTGAAACGATTGATGTTTACATATATTTGAAAAGTTGTTAACGTATACATGTCATTGCTTACGACTGTACATGCGGTGCTTCTGTCCGGCAACAGTTGTTGGATAGAGATTTCCGCAAAGGGTAAAAGTGTTCATACTCTTCACATAAATTCATTGTACCTTTATTAATATTATTATTTAAACTAATCACATGAGTTTGTGGAAAAAACACTTCGATATTTTATCAAAAGAACTAGGAAGGCACAGGACCTAGGTATATGTAGTTTATATTGTGAATATAGTATGATTATTTGGAATTCTATTTTGAATATAAAATATTGTTATATTCCAATTTCATGATGATGATAATGATAGACCTACCTCACTGCTAACTGCCTGTTTCATTTTAAGTCTACGAGCTTTAAATTAATTTGACTACACCGGCGCTTGTGGGTTTTTGATTCTCGTACATACATTAGGTTTTACAATAATGCTAAGTCATGTAGAATTCATAAAATTATGAAATTCGATCCACCTATATTCATATCATGATAATAGCGTCACCGCGATACCTGTGTAGGGTTACAAACTGATTATTAAAATGATCGTGATTCACCCTCGTCCACAAGGTTTCACTGAGCTTCCGTACAATATGGCATGGATTCGGAGCTCTTACAAGCTCTTCTTAGTGATAAATCACTTCCCTACGTTTGAGAATCGGAAGGAAACCTTACTTCGATTATTTTTATATACTAATAAGTAATATTGCAACAAAATTATACCTACTTTAAAATATAATTTGTTCTTTACAAAGATTACATCTAAAATATCTTACAGATGTCTGGTTTGAATTTTGTGTTATAAATTAAGTAGGTATAACACATTCAACGCCAGGGCCGGATTTAAACTCAATGCCGCCCCTGGACACCGGAAAAGAATCCGCCCCAATATTGGAACTTTACTTAAACTTATAGTTTATATATTTTATTTCTCAAAATTAAAATCTCTAATTTATTGCAGAAACTTTAATATATGTTACATATTCCAAAAACATAAATAAATACTTGTTGTTTTTTCTAACAATTATAAATTTTGCATCAATTTTAAAATCAATTTTTTCACAGGCAAACACGCCTAACTTTTTGTATTGCGAATTGGTCGATTAAATCTTCGCAATCTAAACGTTGAAGTACGTGGGATTCTATGCATAGAATAGCTAAGTTAGTATATTAGCAGGGGCGTAGCTTGCCCTTGATGGGCTCTGTATCAAAATTTTGTGGGGGACCCTTCTTCCTAACTGATATAAAAACATTTAGTGTGTGGCCAGTATAGTCAACCAGTGCTTTTTTGGTCATTTTTTGTAGTCTCAGAAAAATATGGACATAATATGTTTTAAAGAAAAATTTGCAAAAGTAATAAATAATTAAGAAAAAAGAGGTTTAGTTTTTTGCAAATATCTCAAAAACTAATCGAGATTTTTGAAATCTAAAAAAAGATTCAAAAAGAAGAGGAAATTTCCTAAAAAGGAGTCCTTACTCCCGGAACAATTTTGAAAAAAAAAACAAGTTTTACTTGCAAAACTTGAAAAAGTTATAAACAATTAACTAAAGAAAATAGGGGTTTAGTTTTTGCTAATATCAAAAAAAACCAATTGAGATTTTTAAATCTAGAAAAAGATACAAAAAGAGGAGGAAATTTTAAAAAAAAACAGTTCTTACTTCCGGAACTGTAAGACCAATATTTATAATTTTCCTACGGCCGAAAACGAATGCTCTGGCTTTCGCAAGCCATCTACTTTATCATTAAAAATATTTAAACATATATCTTTACCAACATATTATGTTGGGACATTATTAACACAAAAAGTACTAGACTAATTTTAACCACTATAAAATTTAACTTTGCAATTTTTATAGCGGGACTTGATGTTTTTCAAAGATCTTCATACCATTCCGAATCAAATGACACCTCATTCTTATTTCTCCGAGACTGCTCAAAAAAGTTGACAAAACGCTATATAATAATAATAAATACTTTACAAAAACTTTCAATTTCGTATAATATTTTCATTTTTCCCGGGAAATTAAGCCTATGGCCTTAGAGTTCAAGTGAGATTTTGAATAGCACTTTATAAATTTTTGCTTACACGGGTTAGGGACCCCTTTACCCCCGGGGCCCCGTATAATTGATACAGCTGATACAGCGGTATGCCCCTGTATATTAGCAGTCATTGTAGAACGTAAGAAGTTTTTAACTCTCTTCAAACAGAAACTATCTTTTCAGATTTTGTCGCGGATTAGCATTCGAAACGTCGCGACGTCCGCTCAATTTTTTACGTCCGTCGGACATGTTTTTCAATTAATTGTATATTTATACTCAAAATTAAAAAAAAATATTAAGTATATTAATATATATATATAATTCATTTATTACGTAAGACAATTTAGGGGGGGGGGGGAGGGGGATCACCCATGTCTTGTGTTTTCTTACAAGGGGGTGGGAGGGAGTCTCTATAGTTCTTCCGTAAGATCAAAAAAAAGCGCAAAGTTAAAATTATACTTTGAAAAAGCGCGGGCAACCGAGTGAAAAGTACTGTACCTTTAAAATTACAAATAAACATTTCAAAAAATTGTTATTTAAAAAAATTAACATTAAAATAAACCAAACGTGTATTCATTTTTTTTAGACTCTTACGTAATAAATATTAAACAGGGGGGGAGGGGGTCGGCCAATTCTTATTTTTTTCTCATAATAGGGGCAGAGGGGGTCAACAACTAGCGAAAAAAATAGTCTTACGTAATAAAACCATAAAGCAAAGTAATGTACCTTTAAGTCTATACCAATGGTCTATACAACAGCTTTGACATAAGAGACAGAATACAACAGCGCCACGCACGGCCGGAAATAATATATATAGTGAACCGGGGCTATTGTAGCTCCGGGGCTATTGTATCTAATCACTTTATCTACTTTCACAAGTCGGTTAAAGGAGTAACGACACTACTAGTTGATAGAGAAACTAATGCTTAAAAGAGTGGATCATAGATTGTAGTTGTATCGCGTCTACTTTTTTACTGATGGCGCATTATTTTTGATCGACTATTTTTCATTGAGAGCGCTGAATACCTACTGTTGTGTTTTAGTGGATAAAATTTTAATGTGAGCCTTATATAACAAACTTTATGGAAATTACAAAGATAAAGAATAATTGCTTGTTAATTGATAATTAATTTCTTTCACTGCCGTAGTTATCTAGAGTTATTTATGAAGATACAATAGCCCCACGAAAATTTTTACAGAAGTCTCTTGTATCTTCAATGAAAGATACAATAGCCCCGTAGATTTTAGTATGGAAATAAAAGTCTTAGTGACGCCAACGTATTTTTTCTATCGATAAAGTAAAAAATACTGAATTTGCGAGTAAATGACTGTAAAAGTTTATAATTTACACTATTATATATTAACATAATTTTTTATAACTACAATTTACTTTTAGATTGTGCTTACCATCGTATAATTTAATAAAAATATATACCTAAAACTGTCCCAACATTTATATTTATTTATTTAAATCGCTTAACAGTTGACGGAGCTATCGATGAACATACATAAAAAATATATTATACAGCTGTGGAACATATAATGTCTTCGAGTTTTAATTAAAACTAGCGGACCCGCGGTTTCGCTCGTGCTAAAAGTACAAAAACTATTTTTGTTTTAATGGTAACTTATAAGGTACCAACGATTGATTCCCCATTTAGTTTAGTTTAATTCTACTACTTTTAACCAATTACAGTGTAGTTTAGTTATTGAGTCTTTCTGGTTAGTAAGTCTCAGTAATCGCCCAGAGTTGGGAAGATGGCGATGTGTCACCCCCGAGCCTCGGAGAGCAGTCAGTCAGCGTCAGTCCTGCGCCTTAGCTCTCACTAGTCGTGTCGAACAGTCGTCTCACCGGAGTATGAAAGTGATAAGAATAGAAAATGCATTTGTGTCTGCGCGTACACTTGCACTGTAATATTTCCTGCACAGTTCAGCAAACTCAATGAGATTGGACGCCGTGGCCGGAATCAGTCAGAGAATAATATTCCTGAGATAATAAAATATTTTGTATTACCTTTGTAGTCCATGGTATCGGCTCAGCTCATTTTGTATGAACGCGCACATCGATTAACACGATGTTGCACAGTTTTGCTGTATACATTAAGAGTTAGCAAAATAAACTGTATAAATAGAATGCGCTTAACGACAATCAATGCTAGGAAGCACTGATGAGGTCTAGGTTGGAGCACGTTTGCCTTGGAGATTCCTATTCCCTCTTGCCTTGAAGTGGCAGAAAAGACGGATGTAGGAAGGGTGTTTCACAATTTAGCAGTTTGTATCAGAAACATTGAACTGGTTGGATTTCAACCACGAAAGCTCTACTCTCACGTAACTTTAACTCAAGCACTCACTACTGTCTAATCGGGTTCTTTTTGAGGTGAATAAACACGCCTGTTTTGGTGGTATTAAACTTAACTAAATTGGCATAATTCTAGTCGGACACCTCAAGTCAACGCGATTCACCAAAACCTCTCTTTGCTCAAGGATCTTAGTAGCACTGGTTCTAGAACTAGATAAGTATCTATCCGCAACAGCGCTGTCATCAGCGCATCCAAAGATACCGGGTTTCTGAAGATCGTTGTTGAGTAGCAGGAAGAGTGATGCGGGAATAACGTATAAGCAGCCGTCATCGACCCGAAATGATCTCTCTCTCAGAAAATCAGACATCCAGCTACAAAACCCAGTGGTTATTTCATATGCCGAAAGCTTAATGATAAAAATGCCATGCTAGACATCAAGCTATGCCATGCAAGACAGGTCAAAAGCCTTCGAAATATCGAGAGAAACGGCGAGTACCTCACCGTCTTTTAGATGGCTTCATTCCAAGCGTATATGATATACACTAGAGTACATATAAATTGAATTCAAGTGCCTGTTTCTAATAATAACCGTGTGGCACCGGCAGCGTAGAATGTTGCCCTCCTTCCTACATCATGGGTGTCATAAGAGGTGATTAATTAAGGAAACTGGGGAACCGTTTACCAGCTTATTAGGTTACCCGTACTAGGGCGTAGGTTAGGGCTTGCGGAGATTGGCACCGACGGGATCCTCTAGGGGCCCGCCACTGGTGGTGTATGTCGCATGAAATGAACGTCTCAAATGAACGAGAATGTCACTGCAGGAACCTGACGGACTGGCTACCGAGCGGCAACGTACTGTGAGTTCCTGCTGCTTGAGCCAACTATAACTGTTACGGAACCAAACCTGGTAGATCAGGTTCGGTATATTCAGCGTTTAAAATACAGCGCTCGAACTATTATGACGTAAGGCTGTTTCCGAGGTGACAAATCCAACCAAAGAACAAATCGTGCCTCCAACTGTTCCACTGGGGAGTACCTGGTTACCATCTTCCACAATTTGCCTGTTGAGGAAAGCACCCAGGAAACAGTCGCCCTTGATTGAGAGTGGATGAGAAGGATTCTAGAAGAAGCGATTTCAGAGATTCGGAGCACTCCGCGGCTCTCTCGCCTCAAATTGAATGTAGTGACGTGGGATGTCATTGAGGCCATTAACTAAATGCTGCCTCAATACCTAGAGAGCATTGGCCTGGATGATACGGCGTATCTCTCGGCTCTTTGGTATGGCTTAAGCCAAAAACGGATTTGTCGGAGCCAAGATCCCGGGCTCAGGAAGCAATGCTGCTGAGGTGGATAGAACACTGTATTAACCATGCCAGAGGTCTCATTGGCAGACTTTAAAGCTTCTGGTCGAGCAACAGACCAACGTGTGGTCACCTTGTCGTGGTGGGGTCTTAGTAGCATCTGGCAGCCAGCTAGACGCAAAGCCAAAAAACGTTGGGACGTTGCAGTTGCTTGCGCAAGCGATCCTGCGACGGCCCATTAAGACGGGTGAGAGCTTTAAACCAGTGAGTCCCACATGCAAAAAAAAGTTCGGATCCTGATTGTTTGCATCACTACTGGCTTAAGGGCTTTTCGATTTTACCATGCGACCTTTGCTCAACAATTCCAGGAAGCTCTCGAGCAGAGGACGCTCACGTTCCTTTTCACTACTGGGATCACTCACCTAGCTCCAAAGTCGGATGCCCGGATGCCTCTGATCTAGCTAAGTACCGCTCCATTACGTGTCTTACGACCATCTTTGAGACGATAAGGTTCGTCATGAGCCTCAAGATATCCCGTCATGTAGACGAAAATAACGTCATTCTGGGGTAGCCATTACACTAAGCAGATTCTTCCCATCGATTCCGTTGCGAAGCAATTGGTCAAACGCAACCGCCGGAACTTCTCTGCTGACTGGTTGGACTATAAGAAGGCGTTAGACTCGGTGTCCCATTCAATATTCTTGAGGGTCCTTGAGGTGTACAAAGTTGATGGTATAGTTTGAGACTTCCTCGAGGAATTTGGTTTTGCCCGTCTCTAAACCAAGCTCAGTTTATTGCTGGTTTTCAATTTCGGAGAGGAGGGACAAGAGAGCTTTACCTTCTGTATATTTATAACTTCAAACTGCTGGCACCCAACGCCACTCACCTGCAGAAATTACTGAAGATCACCACTGAATTTAGTAATTCTATCAGGATGGGGCTTGAGCTGGACAAGTGATGAGGGAGCAGGTTAATCATTCGGCTGAGATAAATGTCGACCCTATATAAACCGAATAAGGACCCTTTCTGAACCTGAATCGTACCGGTATCTGGGTATGTCGCAATCAATAGGGGTGAATGAGATGAAAATGAAACAGTCTGTTAGCGAAGCCTTTTTTGGTCATTTGGCAAAAATTTGTAAAAGCTTTTTGTCGGGTGCTAATAAAGTCCGAGCCTATAGCGGCTTATACCCATTCTCATGTGCACTTTCGGCGTGCTTAAATAGACTTAAACTGAATTTGAAACCCTGGATAGAAGAGTCTGCACGACTTTGACTCTTTAACGCATGTGGTGCACCTAAAATTGTATGTAATAAGGTTGTATATGCGGTGGTTGAAGTGTTTTGAGCGTCAAAACCATGCATAATCGGGATATAGTAAACGTTAGTTACATACTTCGAGACAAAGAAAGAGTCGTGCAATGGACGTAGAATATGATAAAAGACTCACTCCCCTATTCTTAGCCAAAAACAAGTGGCCGGCCCCGGTCGTACTTAGCACCTCTGACCGTGAGATTGTGTGGAAGGAGAAGGAGTTGCACGTACGCTTATTTAAAGCTCTTAATGAGCCACACGTACATAAAAAGCGTCCGTGTAATGGCTGCACTTCGGTGACCTCTTTGGGAAAACCAAGGGTTTTGTCTGTACAATACAGGATCAGGCAGTTAAGACGCAAAAATACCGAAAGTATTAAATAAAGTATTATGAAGGACGTCTATCGAGTTTGTCGCCATCCCGGTGAATCACTCAAGCATGTGCTTTCGGAATATTCAGCGCTCACTAGCACTGAGTATCTGCACGGGCACAATCAAGCAGCAAAAATCCTTCACCACGAGCTTGCCTCGTAACACAGTCTCCTGGATGAGAGGCTGCCGAACAAAACAAGCGTAACGTCTGGCTCTATTGCAACCGGTCCATCACAGCTCGACGGATCGTTAGTAGAGAAACAAACTGGCCAAGGGTAAGATGCAAAGAAATGCTGCAACTCGTCCCAATCTGCTGACTTGCCATCTGAATCGCCACTACCCGCCTCTTTTTTTACTGAGGAGTCTGGAGTCAGAGGATAAGCAGATTTTACGATACAGTTGTCTGAGGTTCCCAAGGGAAAAGAAACTGAGACTGAGAAAATATCAGGATCAGTTATATGCAGAAGGTTCAAGTAATTTGCTTTTTTGATGTTCGGTTTTCCGAACTAACTGTGAGATAGTGATAGTGCGAAAAACGCCTCTCCCAGCATGATCAGTTTCTATGAATAGAAACAGCTACTGCTGTGGTGGGCATGAAGCCTCCCAGAAATACCATTTGAACGGTTGGATATCGATGTTAAACGATGTCAGCTTTTTCGTTTAGGTAATTGAACAACTGAGTTGTCTTCCGATCACCGCTATGTGACTGTTCGACACCTAACAAAACCAGTATCGACCAAGCACCACAAAACCGAGAAGAAAGTACAGAGACGTTGGTAGCAGATGTTATTACGAGCGTACAAACCGGACTCGCTTCGAGGTTCCGCGGGGTTTAAAATTTTTCTCAAGTGAATACCCCGGGTACATCCTGGGCTGGCAGGGCTCTTAATTTGCGTCTCCTTGAGAAAGAGTATATATGTCTTAGCGATCTCAAGGTAGTAGTGGACCGCATAGAGATAAGAGTATAATGCTCGAATTTTAGAGAAGCACACTGAAAAGGAGAGAATAAGCAGTCGCTGCTTAAAATCATTTCTCTTTTGGCTTTTGATGAGTCAGAGCTGCATTCTTGATAACATGACCCTAATTGGAGCAGTGTTAATGGTAGATTTAACTGAAGACCACACTTACGCCAGAACCCTCCTGGATATCACCATCGGGTCTTCTCTCAGGTCACCAACCGGCACGATGATAGTCATCCCAGAATTGTTCACCAAAGGTTGTGGTGCAGCTTTTCTCCAAATTAAGCCACCAAAATTCAGGTCAGAACCTGTCATTGAAATGCAGCACAACTGTACAGAATCATTTTCCCGCGTATAAATCAGTTAGCGAACATCGCACCGGAACTCAAGCCAACCCTTGATGCGACGAACCATGCTACAGGATGATTTGGCAGTTCGTCTTTGCTCGCTGGGTAGTGTTAGCCATGGCCAAATTCTACCACCTATTATAATGTTGTTCATAGTTATGAAACGCGAAAGCTTAAAAAGTTATATTGCAAACGGAGTTGCCGGAGTTAGCATCTAAAGTTCGTCAGCTAGAGTGTTTGCGTCGGAAGAAAGTGCGTCTTGAAAAATCGTTGACATTTTTTAAAAAGTGTCGCGATTGGAACTTGCTACCTACATGTGTTCGTATAAAACCACGTAGTGATATAGCGGATTCTGACCGTATTCTAGGCAATACGAGTGTCCGCCTGCTACGCCAATTGATTCAAAATAGCCACAAGGATTTAAATGATATACAGTGTAAATTATACGCGTTACACTTGGATTGCAGTGTTGTTATGTCGGATGGTGATTTTGAGTTGTGTGACCGCCTTACCTACCTACAAGCTCAGAGATTATTTGATTTGTCTAGTAGCAAACACAACCGAAAATTTGAAAAGCTACTTTCACGTAAGTCAACTTTAGAACATACTGACCGTAAAGCTAACACGGTGATTAACATCTCGAACAGAACTCTTGATGAATCCACTTTATCAGTACTGGAAAAAGGTTTGAATTACGCACCAACACCTAAGCGGGTTCCTTATGAAAATATCATTTGTAATGTCGAGGAGGCCATTATACGTAATAAAATGCCACAGTGTGATGCGGATGCATTAAGACAGGATATTGCAGTCATTTTGCGCCGCTCTAAGTTACCTAAAAGTAACATTACTCTTGAAAAACACGCAGCCCTTGGCAAACTACGCGAAAACAAAGATATCCTGGTTCTCAAGGCCGACAAAGGTAACGCCACAGTAGTGATGAATACGATAGATTATGATATTAAAATTCGGAACCTAGTCGCCGACACGAATACTTATAAGCCAATCAGCTACAACCCAACTGCCCGAGTGACGTCATACACGCTCTCTAGTACAACAACATAAGGAGCTTTTTACGGACGACGAGTACAATTGGCTGCAAAGCCCTAAAATATCGCAGCCTCCAAAACTTAAGGGAAGTCCAAAAGTTCATAAGAAAGACGTTCCATTGCGACCAATAGTGAGTCAGATTGATTCTCCAACGTACCACTTGGCGAAACATATTAATAAAATCTTGCAGCTATTAATTGGAAACACGTCATCTTATGTAAATGATTCTCGACATTTTATCAGCATCATAGAGGAGATCCAGCTAGAATCTGATGAGATTATGGTGAGTTTTAACGTGGAATCGTTATTCACCAATGTTCCGCTGAAAGAGTGCCTTGAAGTAATCAAAAACAAATTATATTTCAAGGGCATATCAGATCGGTACGTTGCTCTACTTCAACACTGCTAAGGTAACTTTTTTCTTTACCAGGGTCAATACTATCTTCAGATTGATGGAGTAGCTATGGGTAGCCCAATAGCACCTTCCTTAGTCAACATCTGGATGGAACATTTTGAAGAAAAAGCTTTGAAAACAGGGCCTTTCAATATCCGACTATGGAAGCGATACGTTTACGACGTTTTGTTTAATTAAAGGGAATAAGAAGGGAATAGAGCAATACCTCGACCATCTTGACTCCATTCACAGTAAAATACGATTTACATATGAAATGGAGAGCGATCGTTCGCTGGCATTTCTGGATGTGAAGTTGCTTGTGCGAGAAGATGGCTCTCTAGGGCACACTGTATATCGCAAACCGACACACACGGATACATACCTTAATGCCTCCTCACATCACCACTCACGTCATTTACAAGCGGTAGTAACGACTCTGACTGGTCGAGCCCATGATCTGTGTGACCCTGAACATTTGGATGCGGAGCTTGCGCATGTTCAGGAGGTACTTAAGAGGAATGGGTACAAAGTAGGAAGAAGGAATCTAGGTCACCGTGATACACGTACGAAACATCCAGAGGTTAACCGCCAACCTGCGTACTTGCCTTATATCAAAAGAATAACGGACAAGGTTGGATTACTACTAAAAAATTACTCCATTAAGACTGTATACGTTCCGTTTTCCAAGCATGAAAAACTTTTGCGCACGCCGAAGGATGTTATCCTGTACCAAACACCGGGTATATACAAAATTAATTGCAGCTGTGGTAGTTCGTATATTGGCCAAACCAAGAGAACCATAGCGGAGAGGGTCAAAGAACATATCACAGTTGTAAAGAATAACCAGACAGGGAAATCAGCGATCTGCTCAACTCAAATACCAATCACTGGATTGAGCTCCACCAGCCGAAGGTTTTGCCCACCGATCGAAGATACTACCGAACAATCGTTCGCGAGGCTATCGAAATAAAAAAACATCCAAACTTCAATCTTGAAGATGGATACAGGCTCTCGTCTGCGTGGAATCCGGTAATAGAAAAATTTAGATATCGCGATTTCCCGTCCGACACACCCATGGATAATATTAGCACCGTGTGTAGTGGCCATAACAAATTATTAAAATTAAATGAGGGTACCAGCAACACACTCCTCTAATCGTGGCAGGCGATGCCATCCCCCGCCAGTCTCCCCGTGACCACGGCTGGTGCAACCCGAGCAAAACGTCGGGAATAAGGTATCTTCTACCTTTAAGTAATACACGCGTTAAGTCCCGTTATACCATATATGATATGACCTAATAATGTCGTGTAAGAATGCACTGTACTATAGTACAATACACAAAATTTCGTTCAAATGGATTCAGTCCTTTTTGCGTGAAATGCGCCGATAGATTTGCTAAGTTAGGTAGTACTGCTTTTTGTACGTACTGATAAAAATAGGTATTGAGTAACACTAACTTGGAAGAAAGATATTTAATATTGTTGACTTTCCTTCAATAATTATGTTTTGACGTATCTTTTAAGATTTAACCACCGCTAGCTTTTCAAGGACTAGTTAATCAACAATATTTTGTTTTCCTATGAAAATAGAACATTTTTCTGTTATAAAAAGTATCTTTAGTAATCACCCCCACATACGTTATTACTACACAAAATTTGGTTAAAATCGGTTCAGTACGTTATAAATTGTAATAATAATTATTTAATATTCATTCATTGTTTTTAAAATATTTAATGTACAGATTTTTAAAGTTACTGTTTTATTATATGATATATTGTATAGATATTATCGACAATCGATATAACATACTTATCAGGCATAATCCCAACACTTCATTTTTAAAAATAGCTACAATAGCCCCTCTTTTACGAAAAACAGTATTTTTAAGCAGGAACTAGCCTTCCTACATTGATACAATGCCCAAATTATTTTCTTAAATGCCCTTGTTTATCATATTCAGGGAGTCCGAGCATCATATCTCGTCAAGTTTAGGAGTAAAAAGTAATAGTTACATTTGCCCCCGATACGGGGTAAATGTAGCTAAAATTTGTTCTTGAAATTAAAATCAATATTAATAAGAATATACTGGGTATTTTCTAATACAATTAATTCAAAATAAGTCTTAAGTATCTGATCGTTTAAGATATTTAAACATATTTTCCGTAAATTATTCAGTAGCTGAAATACAGCTTCTCAAACCTACCTCGGGCGGAGAAAATTCACTTTTTAGATACAATAGCCCCGGTTCACCTTAGTATATACAAAATCTGTTTACGAAGACACTTATATAGTATTTACGGAGACATCTTTAAATTTATGTATTTAACACTTGAATTATCAATTAAACAGAAAATTATTAATTAAAAGAATTAATTAATTATAATTAGCAATCTTGATAAGACTAAAAAATTTTTTTTGACTTTCAAAGTTTTGCCGCCCTAAAAAATTTGCCGCCCTGGGCACTCGCCCCGACTGCCCCTAGTGTAAATCCAGGCCTGTTCAACGCCACTACAATTTTGTAATAGTTCTTAGCAACGCGATGCCACCCAATAAACTCAATCACACTTCGCGTGTCCGCAGCGGGCACTGCTACCTATGCAAAAATATTACCTAAACATTGTCATTTAGAAATAGATTGGAGATTGTCAACATTTTAATCATTTCTATACGTCTGTGATATGATTATAGAATGTATAATTCAATTTATTATAATTTTCTAGTAATGCATAAGCGACGAAAATGCTTAACTTGGAATTGAATTCGGTTTAATTTCTTATTCACTGTTAGTATATACCTATCTATACTATTTAATATAATAAAGCTGAAGAGTTTGTTTATTTGGTTGAACGCAATCGAATATCATTAACTACTGGTCCGAATTGAAAAAAACTTTTTGTGTTAGATAGTTTGTTTATTAAGGAAGGCTATAGGCTATATGCTACGGTCAATCAGCGTTAGCAACTTGAAGTGGACTAACTATCGTACCATGGGGCGTAAAATTATCGTATATGGATCGAAATTATCGTATTTTTTAGGATAATGTCTATTATAGATAAATAAATCATATAAATTGTAATATTTATATGCATGCAAGTACTCTATAGTTTATCTTCTTTAAACCACCGCTGTCAAATCAACAGAACACTGAAACCCAAATGTTTTACACGTGGTATACAGACCTGCGTACGATAATAATATGCTATCATACGTCGTACGTAGGCACATTTATCGTATGTATACGATAATTATCGTACGGTTCCGAACGCTGCGGTCAATAGGAGCAGAGCATCAATGAAAAATGTTATAAAAACGGGAGAAAAATATCCCTTTGAAGATCTTCCGTCGCGGACGCTGCGTAGACGGATAAGTTATGCAAAAGTCATGTATGACAAAATAGTTCTCCTTTTAAATTTCTAAAAAAAGTAATTAAATTTGTTTTAAAATAATGCATTCTTTGCGAAGGTGTTTTATAAAAATGATATTAATAATACCTAAATAAATAAGTTACTCATGAAAAGTATTTAATTTTGAGCAAAATTTTCTTGGCATCATTTGATTTCAATGAATATCTTACGATATCATAGTTTTAACATAACTCCGTATTAAAACAATGATCAACGCGTGCAAGATGGGTTGCGTGGGGTGAGGGACACCGTTAGCGCTGGATGGTATTTGGATTCCAGCCTTTAGAACGCCAGCGAAGCCGCGGGAAATGCTAGTATAAAATATATAATACATACAGATCAAAACGTGTCCGCGGCATGGCGACACGGCTAAGAATATGAACACGCTATGCACACATTCAGTCAGCGACACGCTGACTGAATTTTTCAGTTATATGGAATTCAATTTTCATTTTTAAACTGAAATTTACATACCATTATTAAAGCGTTTTTTTCTTTGGTTTGATGCTTACGCCTTATTTACATCCTTCTCTATGCTTACGCCTTTTGTCTGGTATGGGTTTCCGTTTCAATTCATTATACTTATTTAAAAAAAAATTTTTTTACAGTGGCTCGAAGAAGACGTAAAGAGAGTCGGCCGCGCAGGCAACGGACGACTTTCTCAGCACATCAAACGTTACGACTCGAACTTGAATATGCGAGAGGCGAATATGTTGCTCGAGCAAGAAGGTCAAGCTTAAGACTAAAACTTTAATTAGAATTTCATGTGTATAAAAAACATATTTCAAGTTAAACATAACTGTTGCAGGTGTGAACTTGCCTCAGCACTATCTTTAAGCGAAACACAAGTGAAAATCTGGTTTCAAAACAGAAGGGCCAAAGATAAAAGGATTGAAAAAGCTCACTTAGACCAACAATACAGGTATGTAATATAATAATTTGTTTATTGATCTTGATGACTTGGTATATACTCTTTGGTATGTTGGAAGCTGGAAATCCGAGAAATGTAGTAGGTACGTGTAACGTAGGATAGTAACTAGTTATGTAGAACCCGAGCAGAGCGAGAGTGAGTTTTATTATATAAATCTATAGAAGACTCACCTTCGCTTGGTTTCGAGTTCGCCCTTAGAGAATTTGAATAAGATGTGATAATCTATCCCATGTTTATCATAAAACTTACAGGGATAGAAAGTACTTCTCCTATCTTTAATCTACCTCTGTGCAAAGTTTTATCGAGATTTAGCCGTCCTCAAAAACTTTTAAAGTAATTATATTATTAGGATATGCACAACTAAATAATAGAAAATTATATTCCTAATAATTTGGTTACTAAACCTTGTTTGCTGTAAAGAATTCGAAAGATCGGGAACAATATAAAATAAGACCGTGTCAAAATCAGATCAGATATTTTTCTGAAAAGAAATATCAGAAATATTTAAAATCCGTATAGATTACGTTTTATATGAACTACTAGCAAACCCGGCCCGCTTCGCTGGGCGTAAGTTAGAGTAAATTATACGGTTTTTACGTATATTTTAATAAAATAAAAATACTACTCCTTACTACATTTTGGCCACGCGCCATATATAATCTAGAAATAGAAATACGGCGCCATCTACCGGATATCTGTGCAACTTAGATGCCAATCCGCCATCTATTAAGATTTTATAGAACTAACCGGTAAATACACACTAAAGTCGTATAATAAACATTTAATTTGTAATAAAATAACATTGCGACTATAAATTAAGATGTAAGCTATCCTATCTTTCTAGTTGGATTTTACTGCACACGGTGTGCAAATTTGATTAAAATCGGTTAAGTAGTAGTTTAGGAGTCCATCGCGAACAAACAACGTGACACGTGATTTATATATATTAGATACTAGCTGATACCCGCGACTTCGTCCGCGTTGCTTGAAATATTAACAAAGTTTTTCGCATGGCGCTACGCCGCTTGCCCCACTACTCCGCGAGAAGAAAACATACATACTGCATCACTGAACACGCAGTACATATACAAATCGTTTTTTCTTGAAACTTTAATAAGTTTTTATTAAATGAAGATATCGCAATCTTTTTTTATATAAGGGCCAAGTGTCTAAGAAATAAAACTTAGAAAGTTTCATTTAAATATATCCAGTACTTTTTCCGTGATGCGCGCACAACTGCAGACCTCTATCATTTTATTTATATAGATTATTAGGTTATATAAAAACAAATGAAATTAATTAAATAAAAAAAAAACAATTGACTTTAACCTTTTCTATTTAAACAGTAAAAAAATAATCATTTGGAGTCTGTAGAAGTTACAGTTTGGAAACATAAATTTAACATTCTCACACCCACCCCCGCAATCCCTATTGGAAATAGAATTTCGTAAAATCCCATTTGAGATGATTTCTGCATGACAAATAAAAGATTACTACCAAATTTAAAGTCTATAGAGGTTACAGTTTGGAAATAGAAATTTCACATTTTAACACCCACTACCGCAATCTTTTTCGGCGGTGGGTTGTTGTAAAATCCGCTCTTAAGTCATTTCTGCATCACATATAGACGACTCTAGCTAAATTTGGAGTCTGTAGGAGCTACGGCTTAAAAAATAAAAATTTTCATTGTTAAACCACCCCCGCAACCCCCTGTGGGGTGAGCTACCGTAAAATTCGTTCATAGACTATTTCTACATCTCTTACAGAAGATTCCTACCAAATTTGGAATTTATAGGAGCTATAGTTTAAAAACGGGAATTGTTCATTGTTAACGCCCCCGCAATCCCCTTTGGGGGATGAATTTCTTAAAATCCGTTTTTAGTTAACCTCTACATAACGAAAGTAATATTCCTACCAAGTTTCACATTTCTAAGTCCTATAGTTCCCGAGATTTCGTGATGAGTAACTATAGAAATTGGAATACTTCGATTATCATCGAAATTTTTAACGTTTTAGCAGACTTTTTTAAAATTTTCTTACATAAACATTCTCCTGACAATTCTGAAGACAACAAAAAAAAAAATTAACCCAATCGGTCAAGCCGTTCTCAAGTGATATTCGATCATAGATACGGCATTTTATTTTTATCAAAAAATGAGAGTGGGTGTGCAGGGGTGCGTGGAAGTTTGTAAGTAGATTCTTAGCTGAATGTAAAAGAACATTATTCGTTTAGTAAACTCCGTTGAAATCCATGAAAACAAAAGAATCAAGAGAAAACGCTTGTCGTTTGTTTTTATTAGCGGGATAAATGTTCATAAAAGTAAAACAGCAATAAAAAAATGAAGGAACGTTAGAATTCGAAAAATAAATAGCCATAAACCATCTAGGAAAAATTTCGCATCGAATGGTGGTTGTTTCATGTCGATACGATCAGTGGTTTAGGCGTGATTGAGCCTCAAACGAACACCATTTTCATTATATATATATAGATAAATTATACATTTTCAGACAAATAGCAGCTGCGTCAGGATTCTTTCCACCAATATTCAACACACCGTATGGAGCCCCGCCATGTCCCTGCCTGCCGGTACATCCTACATCCAATATAGATAAATAAACCAACTACTAATGTTCCTTACTATATAACACGAAGTTTTAAATGAAAAAAAGTTAGCCAACGGCCTAAAAAATAAACAAAATTCTGATTACAAAGCAAAATTATTAAGCTTTAAATATTTGTGCAATACAATCACATTTTATGAAAAATAAAAATCCCTTCATTTTTTCTACTAATTGTCAAACAGACGTTTCTGTTTAATCCTTCCTCCTTTCAAGAATAGTTCTTATAATATTCTCAAATAAAATGGAAAAACTTAAATAACACAACAGTTCACATCAATAATAGAAAAAAAATATTTTAAATAAAAATTGTTCTTTTGACTTAACAAATTTTTTCCCGTTAAGATGTCTGTTATTGAAAACACTATTTTGCAATGGAATCGAATGTTATATAATTATGTCAAAAAAGATCATGCTAAATTATTATTTACATAGTTATTGTGTTATATCTACCTTTAGATTAAAATTAAAAATTAGTTAAGTTAGTGTAAATATGCTAGTCAGTGTTGCCACTATATATTGTTTTGGTACATATTTGGCATACATACGTATAGTGTAAGGTTGGCATGTAAAGGAATTTAAA
The DNA here is from genome assembly GCA_905231865.2 of Boloria selene. Classification (NCBI taxonomy): domain Eukaryota; kingdom Metazoa; phylum Arthropoda; class Insecta; order Lepidoptera; family Nymphalidae; genus Boloria; species Boloria selene. Next base: position 9,564,512 of record HG993142.1, read on the forward strand.
TAAAAAACGTTATTATTATTCCATAGTTTTATTTTAGTCAACTTACCATGGGCTTTTCCACGGTCGGCTTGTCCAAGAGTAGAAGAGTCCATGGAAAACAGTCTCAATTTAATTTTATTGCACACAAATACGAAATCAATGTAATTCTACATTATATCATATAACACCAAGTAAAATATGAAGAAAAAACAAACAATATATTCTTTAAATATAACATTGTTAATTTAATAAAATAGCTTATTTTATAAGGAACCCTTTAAACAAAATCTTACTTATTAGAAAAATTTTTGAGACCACTTAAAGTATTTCCATATTAACATTAATAAAAAATAAAAATAATTTTATCAGTATACATTGACTCAAACAAGATAAAATTGCACCTTTGCTTTAAATTATTGGAATGTATAAATAGGGTAACACCGTATAAACTAGTGGTGCAAGTCCTCTGTGCTAAGTGTGTGAATGAAACTTTGAAAAAATATGCTAACTCCATATTGCCTTACAAATAAATATATTTTTTTTTAATTTATGTCCTCATAGAACTTCTTTAACTATTTTTATAATAATAATTATTGTTGTCAAATTGCTAAAATTTTATATTAAGATGTAATAATATTAATACTTTACGTTTTATTTGCTTTTTAAAATCTTAAATGATGAATAAAAATTCATTAAATAACTATATTTTATAAATGTTCATATATCTTGTATTAATTCATTCAATAAAGACAAAATGCATCTTTGGGTAAAAATGTCAAGGAATATAATTCTAATTTGAAAAATTTCTATCCTTATAATAAATTTATTTTGTTTTTTTAATTTAACATTAATAATTACTTTTTTCAGTATATCTTTACTCAAAGTTAGGTAATTTCTAATATTACGAGTAATAAGGATACTATATTGTATAAAACTATCAAAGCAAAACGGTCCAGTATTCATTGATTGGACTATTGAAATAAATATATTACAAATAACTTTCATTTTATACTGAAACATAAATCTTATCCATATGAATATTAAAAGCGAAACAAAAACAATGAAATATTCAACACATGGTTAGGACAATGGACTTAGCATCTTTACGAAAGGGTCAAAGTGATCAAAAGTGCAGGAACAATGAAACTAGTGCCCGACAGTACCTCCACAAACCTTATAGGATAAATGTAAGCTATGCAGTTATAAATCCTTCCTCACTATTACTTGCCTCTCGTATTTACCTGCCTAGCTCGACTAAGTGACTTGATACCTAAGCAAAAATGTTATATATATCGAAGAGCAATAAATCTGAGTCATATATTCAAATAATCTGTTTTTAAATTGTGATTTATTTCCAGGTAGCCCTGTAGTGATGCGCTCGCTCGATTAAATGAGTGAAGCGAGTTCAAATCCGGGTCTCGCAACTCCAATATTTTCATGTGTAAATCATTTCTATACCTATTACCAAGTGTCTTTTGGTGAAGGAAAACATCGTGAGGAAACCTGCATGTCTGAGAGAACTTAATAAGTTTCCTAAAGACACGTAAAGTTCGCCTACCCGCACTAGGCTAACGCGGTGGACTATGGCCTGATCCCCCTCGTATTGAAGGGAGGCCCGTGCCCAGCAGTGGGACGTTAAAAATTTGCTGAACACAATGATGATTATTCTTAGTATGATGGTTTTAACTGTTTTAAAAAAAATCTGAGTGACAAGTATTAGGTATATCATAGTAGGTATCAAATTTCTAACTGAAATACTTTTTATGATATTAGCACTTGTAGCATTGTATTTTATAAAGATTTAACTTCTACCACAATATGATTTAAATAATATTTTCATGATGAGAAAACATTTAAAAAAAGAGTGTAATGAGTTGTTGAAAAGAATGGATGAATACTTACAAGAGGCTTTGATAATTTTAGAAACGACGTTGCTTGTTTGGGGGTGCAGAATTCTCCAAATTATTAAAGTTTTCTCCGCCGCCAGCCGTGTTGTAGAATGCACCTGAAATATTTATGATATTTGAAAGTGTATCTATATCTACGTTCTTTCGTGAACCTTTGGTTGGTTTCCTATTTAGGCATTTAGTTTTTTTACCTAACTTTTTAGATAACATTAAAAATAGAGAAAAATTATCTCATAAGAACAGAATAGATACGAGTTATGCATTTTTGTCAAGAATGTGAATACACAGCATGGGGTTTCATCAAAAACAATAAAAAATATTGATTTCCCTTTTTAAATTGTATATACTGTTGGAAGAATAGTAAGAAAACGTCATCGTGGAAGGGATAACAAGTAGTGGTGGTAACGGCGAGCTTATATAAGCCTGTGCGCGCTTCATTCGAGGCGAATTTCACGTACTGTAAACTAGTGTAAGGGGAAACCTTGTCCGTTTGGAAAATCTTTTTATTTTTTCTAAATTTCACTTCTGGTTCCTAAAAATACACTAAATTTCTAAATAATAAATTTTTGATTTAATTAATGATTTTTTTTAATTTCTATATACGAGATTTATATAAAATATAAAGATATAATCACCCTGAATTGTTATAAAAAACATTGTTTAAATAAAATATGCTGTTTATTTTGGATTGCATTAAGCTAAAATCTTATACCTTATATAATAATATATATTTTATTACCTGTATTATATGGCTGCTGTCGAGGATTACTAAAATTCTGACGCATGGGTCCTCCGCCGTAGCTCTGTTGGTATCCAAAACCAAAATCCTGACTCCAGTTTTGATCTCCATATCCCTGGTTTCCCCAGTTTTCCCCTGAATTGTCCCATGGGTTTTGATTACCCCATCCTCCCCCTTGACCGAATCCTAAATATGTTTGTATATTTTCATGAGACAAAGAATATTATGAAGGTACATAATAATATTGCACAAAATGATCAGTTTGTCAATAATGTGTAAACATTATTTTAAAGTTTGTGTAATTTTTCGGACTTTCAGACTTAATTGACATAATTTCTTAAGATCTCATATCATCATCCCTAACTATATAATATTTGATAAATAGGCTGATAATATGCAGCTTTGGACTTCATTGCCGATAGTCAATGTGAAAAGAAATTTTTGCGGTTCAGTACAATCAAGATAAGATAGTTGGTGAATTATTTTATTATTTCCTTAATATAGTATTAAACAACTAACATTTAAATAGTGTCTGCAAAGTATGCACATCACTAAATACTAAATATCAACAATTCATCCAGGTAATCTTTAGGACGTGATGTTATCTGTCCATTCATGTCAAATTACATCAGATTCAGATTTTATGTAAACTATATTTTTTAAATAGTTAGATCACAATAATATTTTATATCTGTGTGTTTGTAAACTATAGCATCATTCAGTAATACTGCAAAGAATAAAGTATATTACCCGTATATGTATAATTTAATTAACCTGAATCTCCCCAATCTCTTCCTGACCGGTTGCCCCATCCACACCCTCGTTCTCTGTTGTTATTGCTACCTATTCCTGATTTGGATAATGCTTTTTTTACGTCCAAACTGTGTCCTTTAATCTGATGATCTTGTTGTACTGAAAAGTCATTAAAACATATTTATCCAATTTGACTGTTTATCACTGTTTCTGTTATAAATGCAAAATAAAATAAAATGTGTGCATGTGTGTATATTTGTTTGTGATTGTTTGGGCATTGCATATAGTTGCTTCACAATAAATAAACTTGAATTTTAAACAATTTACTTACAACATATTCTATCAACTGGATCATAATCATCAAACTCTACAAAGCCAAAACCTCTTTTCTTGCCAGTTTCCTTTTCTGTAACTATGCTAACTGACACAATTTCTCCATATGAGCCAAAGTACTCTCGTAGATCCTCTTCTTCAATATTTTGTTTTAAGCCACCAACAAATAATTTCTTAACAGTTGCACTTGCATCAGGTCTTTTTATCTCATCTCTGGGTACAGCTCTTTTTGGTTCAACAATCCTGAAACATTCATACATGACAAAATACAATTAATAATATAAGAAATGGTATTTTTTTCAAGTTATGACCTGTGATCAGTTATCAAGACTATAATCAGGCGAGTTAAGAGAGGGTGGAGTTTGGCAAAGTAGAGCCACTGCTCTATCTCCTCTGTAATATAGCAATTCGGCTCTCTTGAGTCTACCAATATTTGACATGTAATTTTTTAAAGATTTTCATGTATTTCATTTAATATTTTATAGGAGCATAGTAAGTTGAAGTTATGGCATGTAAAAAAAACTAAGATTCAAATTATCTCTGCAACAAATTATAAATAACATACTCATAATAGTTCACATTGTCTAAACTAAGCTAATGTCAGAATTAGTGACAATGACATCTATTGGTTCTCTTTCTAGGTCTACTCTCTAGTGTAGAGAGAATATTCCCATAAAAAGCTGCTGTTCGAAGAAATTAAACTATAAGAGAATGAGCCCTGAGAATGCCATAAAAAAGTGAAATATTTAATAAGATCATATATTCGAATTCCAAGAGATCACATACTATAAAGAACAGTATAAACTAAAAGACTTGATTATTTGAACAAACTTGGAAGATAAAACCTAAAAATTTTATAATCATTTAGATAGCATAGAGTATGTATTTGTATATTGTATTCCTTTTTATGTATTGACCATTGTCTAAATGTTTTTTTTTTATATAACACTTGTTACATAATTTTCTCACACACCCATGATCAATGCATCAATACACAAATACAATTTTTATTACACCAATGGGGATTGGTATATATTATTAAGCCTGTAATATTTTCATTCCTAGTTTTGTTAATCTGGTCATAATTTTCAATATACCTTCCATCAATTTTGTGAGGTCTATTACTCTGAGCAGCATCAATCATATATGATTTGGAATAGGTAATAAATCCAAATCCTCGAGATCTTTTAGTATGGGGATCTTTCATAACAACTACATCAACAATCTCTCCCCATTGTTCATAAAACTCTTTTAAAGATGTATCTGATGTTTGATAATCCAAACCACCTATAAAAAGTTTTCTGGTATGTTCTGGTTCATCCTAGAAGTAAAACTCATTTATTAACATGTAAAATTAGTCAGAATACTGTTACAATTACAGTATTTGTATTTTGTATGTTTGTTGTTGTTTTTTTTTTATCTCCAAAGTTTTATAGGTTTTTTATTTAATCTTAATGTTCAAAGGTCTTCCAAGGGCTAGTCCGTTTTATTTGATATTTACTGCACATATTGTAACATACAATGTATTATAAACAAACGGGCGAAGTGATGGTATAAATCTCTAATAAAACACAAAAATTTAATGATGATGATCATGATTTCTTAAACAATTAAAATTTTAGGTACTTCGTTTAAAAAAATCTTACATATTCGTCGCCTCCGCCGCTTGGCTTCATTTTGTGCTAAATTTATGAAGCAAATACTTGATTTTTTAACTCTAAAATAAATGTTTCAGTGCGTGTCAGATTAGGAGTAAAAGACAGTATTACATTAAAGGAACTTTCAAAATGTTTATTTTATATGATATACGCAAGATTCCCAAAAACTTATTTCAATACAACTAAATATTTTATTAGTTTCGAAAATTTTATTTACAAATTCAGATTACAATTTACAAACAAAACATTCGACGATCGAAGAAAACGAAAAAGTGAAAACTGAAAACTAAAAAGTCTTGGTATCACAGAATAATAATACCCTACGCTTGGTATAATGTTGTTTACTTTATGGTAAGAGAAGTATAAAGGGCCCCATAGACGGGGCAATTATCGCAACGATCTGTCGTACAATGTTAAAATCGAACGACAGATTGTACGTGTGTGGCAATATCGCATCCAATTTTGTAGTCGTTCGATCGATCGCAGATTGCAACAAGCAACCCCGAAAATATCGTTGGCGATCTCAACATCGTTCGATATATCGCACGTGTATGGCGTGATCGGGTGCGATCATTGTCAGTCTGCCTTCCGTTTATTAGTGTTGCCTCATATTGGTATCTTTTTTATTATTCTGGCAGATATTTTATGCAAGAGCTATAAATATGTTTCCTCTGACATCCTACGGTAGTTATGCCAATCTTTAGGATGAAAACCTAATTCCTCCAGAAGGTGGATATGGGAATATTGATGCCTTTTCAGGAGCCATCTCTTAGTCCATTCTCTCCTAGTCGTCCTTTTCGTTATTGTTGTAAGTTTTTTTAAACAAAGTAGTTGCGACTCCATCGTGCACACACTGAGAATCGTTCGATCGAATCATTTGTGTGTGAGCGGACGAAAATCGAAAGATGGATCGTACGATTTGCTTGACGATCAATCGAATCGACTGATTGCCCCGTCTATGGGGCCCCTAATATTACTTTTCTCTATGGGTAAGAGTCTGTTATAATCAGTGACTTATAATTTTTAATCGATATGTTGTACTGAATCAATTCAGTGAATCGATATTAACTAAAAAATATGATTAACCCTTTAAAATCGACATTCAATTTTTTCTGATTTGGTAAAAAACATAAAATTATTTACAATTACTGTAGAGGTGGGGTGCAACGGCTTTTTATAGACTACTTTTAGGGGTGCTCGTTATTCTAGATAGCTGAAAAAATGCTATTTATAATAACCAAATCGCCTGTTATTAATTTCCAGAGGCAAGCGCTATAGCTATTTTTTAATTTATTTTTATTACATATAATATGACCACAACAAAGAGAATGTAATCACTATGGACGACAACTGCCGCGCAAAAAATATTATATAATATTTTTGTCACGATTCGTGTGCGCTAAAGTATGAGAAATTATATAACGTAAAAATAGCGTAAAAAATAATAGGCATTTTAAAAATAGCGTATTCTTATAACTCTTTATCAATATATAGCCGTTTCGCCCACCGCTACAGTTATAACACGTTATCAACAGATAGCAGTCTTATCATTCATTCATTAGTTTATATATTATGCCTTTAGTAGTTGACTGGCGTATTATATACATACTGCCATTTGGGAAATAAATACTTATTTTTATGTAGTGTTTTTACGGAATAATAAGTAATTTAGATTTGAGAGTGCTTTTTTTTTACTTTGATGCTATTATTTTGAGTTTGTTCTGTTAGTTGCTATTGCTAAATCTAATAAGTAAATAAATATCTGGAGAAGACTATGTTACAGTCAGTAAAATTATACCAATCGTATCTTGTCTGACTGAAACATACCTATAATACAATGAAAACTTCAAATGATAAGAAAAAAAGAAGATGGTTTAAAGAAAAGATTTGGAACTATTAAACAAGCTCATTTGTTAGCTGCTACGACAATTTTAGATCATAGATTAAAAAAAACACTTTGCTGACCGTGTAGCTTGTTCTCGAGCAAAAATATAATAAATACTTCAATTTTAGATATTCAATCACAGCAACAACTTCCACAAAATAATAGTGAATACTTCGACGCAATAGAAGACTGATATAAAAAAAGGAATTTGGGATTTTCATAAGTTGCTTGAAAAATTCTCTACATGAATTCATAATACACATCTCAGATCAAGTAATTTACTTGATCTGAGGTGTGTATTATGAATTCATGAAATACACACATATTCGTAATACACTTGCACTAGAAAGTCAGGACGACGGGACGACGAAGGAGACGAAGAATATCAACATTTTTTATCGTAGGCGGTTGTACACCTAAAGTATGATCCTATACTTGAGTCGACTAGTATCAAAGGCGGCAATCTGAGCATTTTGACAAAAAGTAGTTAATGATATGGTGACTCAGATTGATTTGATTAAAAACGTTTCCCCTGGAGTATACGGTTCAGAACTTGGAATAAACCATAGTAAAAACAGGTCAAAAACTGACATCAGCATCAAAGCCGGCAATCTATAAAATTTTGAAATCAAACCCGGCAATCTTACGCTGTCAACCAATCAGAAGCGAGAGTTCATTTGCGTTTCGTAACGGCCGCAGGAACATTTCGTTCTGTGAATTTTAATGTTTTCTACGTGTTTTTGTGACTTAAACTAATATAAAGCAGTGGAAGTAGTATTATGGAAAGCCACCCCCCTTTAGTAATAAATAGTTTTACACGGAAACGCAAGAGGAATCCAGAAAATTGGACAAGAAACAGGGATAAGGAATTGAAGTAAGTTTACCCGTAGGGTTGTCAATTCTTGTCATGTAAAAGGGTATAATATTGTAGTATTATTATTTTTTTTATTTTAGAAACTCGGAGAAATCATTACTCGATAGAGTGTGCAGTCATAATTCGAAAGCACTAAAATGTGCTACTTTAACAATGGCTCATGACATGACATGCGCATGTAATTTTAAATTTAGTTTAAAAAAACTCAAAAAACTTTTTAGAGTTACTTAATTTTTTAGTTCATAAGTTAATTATAAAGATTTTTTGTAACTGCCAAATGCATTATTTTTTAATTACAATATACTATGCCAAAAAATAAAGAGTCGTTCCATGCTTGTATGACAACCCTAATTCTGGAATAACATCTATAGTATCAAAAACGGTTATCTGTGCCTTACTCAATTTCAAATACGGCATTCTTAAAAAAATAGCATCAAAGCCGGAAATCTTCAAAATTGAAATAGTATTTAAAACTGATATAGAATGATTATTAGGGTAATATAGCATTAATTCATCCTGCTATTTACCTAAGATCTTATTTAAATGAGTTTTGTAACTACAAAGGAGATACAAACCAAACAATCAGTTTTTTTGAATTTACCAACATTTGTCTTAAAGTCACATTGCCACCTTTGATACTAGTCGACTCACTTTACTGGCAAGATAAAAAAAACTATTTATCACAATGTTCACGCAATAGCCGTGACGTATATGAGTATCGTGGGACGATCTGTTCCTTGTGAGCGCTTTTTTTCACATTTAACATCGCAAGTAATTAACGAAACCGCTTGGATCCCAATAGACTTGACAGACTGTTGTTTTTAAAAAGCTTAGATAGTAGCAACTATAAGCTATATTATCTATTTTCTAAACTTTTTTAATGTAACAAATACATTTAGAAAATAAATGTCTTCTTTTTTCTAATACATTGATATGATATGGTAATAAAAATAATTGTTATTTTCGAATCCGGTAAACTAATAATCCCTGAATTTACTGATAAGAGATCTCAAAGATTGTTTATTATGGTATCTATATAATATATACAAACTTGAAATAAATAAATGAAATGAAACTAATATATGATAAATGATAAATGTCAAAATATTACATAGTAAAAACTAAAAATCGATGTTTTAATTATTATTTTTTTGTTTCAGAAATTCAGTACAACACACGTAACATACAATAATTTCAAAGTAACATTGATTCATTAAGATAAGAGCTCTTTCAATTTAGACGTTTCGTGTCGTCGTGTTGCCGCACGTTTAGGTTTACTACTGCGTGCCGCGGGCCAATAGTTGCAATTTTTTGAATCACGTACGATAGTCGATAATAATTGTAAATATATTATTCACTGCACTAGTGAACAACAAAATGAACACGTGTCGTGCGTCCACGGAACCGGTTCCAACACAGTTGCCAGACCATGTGTTTTGTATGAAAAAGGCCCTAAAAACCCTAATGTGCTAACACAAATCATCAATAATATATATAACATTCAATAAAACGGAAGCTTAAAAAAAAACTGAATTTTTTTTTAAATGACTGTAACGTATTGTGTATTGAGTATAGACCCCAAAACAATAGTTATTAAAAATTTTGTCTAATTTTCTGTTTGTATGTTTAACACAAAAGTACTGGACTGATTTTAACAAAATTTTATGAAGTGATAACTTATTTCTCGAGTCATGATTTAGGATACTTCACAGAAAAATTATTGGTTTTATTGAGTTGTCCTTGAAAAAGCACAATGTACACAAAGAACAATGTACAGAAAAAATGTAGATCTTTAAGAGATACATTAAAACAATGTACAAAAAAATTGTAGATCTTTAAAAGGTTATATAAGAATTAAAAGTCTACTATATCTAGAAGTACAGGAATATATTTTAATATTACAAATAAACACAATAACTGGTTCTATAGAGTAGTCCGCAGAAAGGTCCAAAAAAGGTTCCCTTTAAATGAGGAATCAATCGTTGTAAAATTGAAGTAATAGCATGTCGCGAAAGATATTTTTTGTTGTTCTAGCGTATTGTAAGATAAAGAAATAATTATTTCGGTTCTACTCTAAGATATAATAAGAATAATCCATAAGGAGCAATATATAATATATATAAACAAAAGAACTAACATTTTTCTGGATGTCCGAACTGGTGTGTTTTAGCCATTAGTATATAAAGCCCAGTCATAGACAAATGTTAAACTTCCGTATCCGATGACAACGCGACGCGACGCCATTGTAATTTTCTTCATTGATCATTCTTTTTGGCGTGGCGTCAGTTGGCATCGGACGTGTCGTGTACTTAAAACTTAAAGTAACCCTATAATCGAGTTCTTGTACGCGTCACATTGTTAAGCGCTTAAAAGTTTAGTAATTTGCATTGTTAATTGTATTGATTTTCTAGTGTTTTAATTCACTTTGGCTAATATGAGGCCGCAACAGAACGGTGATGATGGTTATGTGAGTATACTGTATTAGTTTTATATTGGTATATATTTCCCAAATTTATGCAATTTTAGTCACATTAGTTTAAAAGCATACCTTATTAGCAAAGCATTCTAGTAAGGAACTCCCTAAGCATCAAATTTTACCACAAAAATGTAGTTTATTACATATCCGCCATCTTGTTATGCATGTGTTCTACTTTTAGGATGAGCCCGAAGTTCACCGCAAAATCTTTATCGGAGGGCTAAATTATCGTACATCAGATGAATCTTTAAAAGCTCATTTCGAAAAATGGGGAGAAATCGTGGACGTTGTTGTAATGAAGGATCCTAAAACAAAAAGGTCTCGAGGGTTTGGCTTTATCACTTATTCTAAGGCGCACATGGTAGATGACGCTCAAAATAATAGGCCGCATCGTATCGATGGCCGGTAAGTTTTATTAACTTTTCTGTTCTTGTACTGCAGTCCAGCTATGTGAAAATTTTTTGCTAGTTTTCACATCGTTTTATGCTGCAAATATTGAAAGTCACCACTTGGTGATTGTCTTGTGTAAGCATAACACGTGGCATTTTCCGTGGGGTCGACAATTAATTTTATTAAATGCAAATTTCTGTATTTTATCATTTTAGCATAATATAAAGTAAAGTAAAAAAGTTAATTCACATATTTTATCATTCATAATTTTTTATAATATATAATAATTGTTTTTCCTTCCTGTAGCATCGTGGAAACTAAACGGGCTGTAGCCAGGCAAGATATCAAAAATCCCGAGGCAGGTGCTACTGTCAAAAAATTATTTATTGGTGGTATTAAAGATGACCATGATGAGGAGCAATTAAGAGAATACTTTTCTAATTACGGAAATGTGCAGAGTGTTAGCATAGTCACTGACAAAGGAACAGGAAAGAAGCGTGGATTTGGGTTTGTCGAGTTTGATGACTATGACCCAGTTGATAAAATTTGCTGTAAGTATACAAATATTTTTTTTAATTGTGCCACAGCTTTGCCCCAGAATGGAAGTTTCTGTGTCCAAACTGGCTTCCTCTGACTGTGGATAGTAAATTATTGATTTTAGCTATACCAGACTACTAAATTAAGAGGAGATTTGGTACGCAAGTCAACAGACATTCATTTTATAATAGTGGTGTATTTATTTATTAATTAAATTAAATAATAATCTATTCTATGAATATTTTACAGTAAATGCACCACATAAAATTAATGGTAAACAGTTGGATGTTAAGAAAGCATTACCCAAAGATGGCTCTGAACAAAGAGGAGGCAGACAAGGTCCAGGAAGAAATGATAACTGGGGCAATGGAGGTATTTTATTCCTATTTTACTTATAATAAAATGAGTGAATTGTTCACTAGAACTGTAATGAACATGAATGCAAAAATGTTTATTTTTAAAACTTGTTTACCTGAATTTAAAATTTATAGGAGGATATGGCAACAATCAGGGTGGGTGGAACAATTCAAATCCATGGGATAACAATCAAGGAGGTGGTTGGGGAGGAAGTCAAGGTGGTGGGGGTTATGGGGGTGGCAATCAAAGGGGAGGAGGTGGCGGCTGGGGTAGTGGTAACCAAGACTTTGGTAATTACAACCAACAGGGTTACAGTGGGGGCCCAACTCGTAGCCAACAATATAGCAATAATAGATCCACACCATACAATGTCAGCCAAGGTGGCGGCGGCGGCGGCGGTGGCGGCGGCTATGGCGGTGGCAATTATGGTGGGAGCAACCAAGGACGAGGAGGAAGATTCTAAACGTGTGTATAACCTTTTTCACATTTACACCAATTGACTTTCCAACATCATAATCATCACATCACTTAACATTTGTTAGGACACACAGTGTCTTATAGGTTAATTTGGGTTTTATTTAGGTATATTGATTAATATTCATAGGATGATAGTTGTCAGTTGAGGATTATTACTATGAAGGTATATAATTAGTTATATATGTATACTTGTTATTAAAGGTTTTTTCAATCTCTAGGTTTCGTGCTAAGTACACTAGTAGTGCAGAATATGTCTAGTGTAGGCAGCTTCGGAGCACTAGTTACTCGACCTTGGTCTACATGCGAGACCCCATAGAAGCCGTCAGGAATACCATAGACATAGTTTGGACCTCGTTATAATTTTTAGAAACTTAAATAGATTTAAAATGTGTACTGATATGTAATTTGATCTATTTATTGTAGTACTTTAGGTACTTTCGTGGACATACTTGTAAGGAATACAATACCATAGTTTGTGAAATCGATAGTATACTTACTTTTATACGGATATAAGTACAATGTAGGAATATCTTGTAAGAGAAATGAATTAGAAGCTAGGAATTTCAAGATTTAAGATGACATAGATTATAAATGATCATGACTTTAATTTTGCTGACTTATTCAGTATTAAGTTTTCAGATAGATGTTATATGAAAACAATAGGTGTAGTGATTTATAGGCTAATTAATGTAATAAAATTTTAATACAAAACCTGTAGGGTTGTTTATTTAGTACTGTAAATACTCCTTTTATGCTAGGGCATATAATAATTGATATAGCCCACTCCACTCCCAATAAACTAGATTATTTTAATAAATTTTATAAGGATATTAAGATTGCATTATTACATATTAAACAATTGTTAGTTTTTACTTATCTATATGATTAAATAGCGGTTTTATGTATAAATACTGCTAGTTATTCTGAATTTGATTTTCCAATATCTAATTAAATAGAAATTCTAGATTCCATTGTGTCTTAAAGTTTAATTTTAAAAATTTATAGGTGTTATTTTCTTTAGTTTTCTTACTCTGTAGTTAATTATAATAAAATATTTATTTGAAAACTCATTCACACTATTTTCTAATATACCCATTTATATACATTCTTAGTGATCAATGCAGGATATTATCGAGAATTGGAGATAGCATCAAATACATTATGGTAGGTAAAATATTTCATGTATTTAGATAGATTTACAAATTTTTATGCAATAATAGTGCCGATCCGATCCCTTTAAATTATACAATAAACATTTTTACAAGGATGGTTTAAAAAGATAGTTTCAATTTATTATCTCTTTTCGCGGAGTCTTTGGTTTTACTTAGTTACACTATAGAGGCATATCAAGTAAAAATTTGAAGGGACGTTAGAGCGGATAATAAATATGTCGCAATATATTCAACTTGTAAATTTTCAAACAAGGCGAATACTTACAGCCGCAAACGAGTACGCTTAGTGTTTAATACTAGGTCATTGTCAATTGTTTCTCACGGCGTGATGTGAAAACAAGACACATTCACAAGAATGTGGAATTAGAACTAGCTGTTAAGGTGATTGTATAAACAGGTTTTGTTGGAAACAAAGTTTGGAATCGCTAGACTAGTGAAAAGTTCTTAGATATGTATTGGGTAAGGAATAGAAATGATAGAATTAGTCTTGAATAAGAGAATACTGTTCAGTGCAACCTAACTTGGCAAGTTGGCATTAAGAAAACTAATTATATTGTTGAGCATTTTTGTAGTCTTATTTTTGTCAGGTTTTTATTTTACATTAGTAATTTTTACGGTACGTGTCACTGTAGACATATTTTGTAGCTTTTTACAGTGTTTCATTTTTCCTTTCCTTCCTATGTAATATACTATACGGATTGACGAACCATTGGCGGTGCGCTAAACGGCGGAGCGGTACCACCGTATTGCGCCACCTTAGTAACACATTTTATCGACAAATCTGCGCAGGTAAATAGTCCGTGTTTTCTTTACGTGATGGGAACTATACATTCTATAGCCCATTCAATCTTATGAAATCCATTTGGGCAGCGGTCTACCGTCTAATATACCTTTTCTAAAGACTGAACAATCTGTAGCCAGCTAGTATTAGGCAGTAGCGAAAACAATCGCTATAATTAATATTATAAACAAAAGAACAATACTTAAAAAGTGTCACACATAAATCGAACAATTCATAAGTTATTCTTAAAACTATATTAAGTTTCTGGTTTACGAATACAATTTGATAAAAGTATCCATTGATTTAACAAATCGTATATCGCGCCATTACGATAAAAAGTAAAGTCAACTTACAGCTCGTTCACAGGTTATCACATAAAAATTATGAGTTTATCCTACTAAACTAACGCACTAGTGTAGTTAATTTATAGAATTCCTCAAATATTTTTTGTAAAAATTTTATTGAAATAGAAATTGATACAGGGGCCGAATCTATAGTACTTATTACAAAATAACTACTGAACAGATTTTAATAATATTTGGTTATCTGATACATGGTTATCCAGGTCAACATTTAGAATTTTTACTGCGGGAAAATATGTCATTAGCGGAGCGAGGGAGAGTCAGTTTTTTACGACATAAAACAAACGTTTCACTCCATAAGTGATTTATTGTTGGATTCAATTCAATTTTCTTGTTAATGGCTTCAAAGCGTGCCAGTTGAGCACAGATTATTTCGCCAGTGTCACGTAGATTTATTGTTGGATAGTCTTGAAACTGAAACTTTTCTTGATACTTACCGACAAGAGCTTATTATAATAATAATATTGACGTAACATTATAATGACGTCAACTTTACGATATTGTTTTTCCATCCAATACCATCAATCACTAATAAAATCGAAGGATTCAACGTTAGATTATGGTGCAGGTGTATTATGAGGGCATGTGCGTAATTAAGCATACGAAACGTCAAAACGGAATATTTGATGGCGTCCTTTGTGTAGATAGTTATATGTAGTTGTCATAGATAGTTCACAGATGTCGCACTCTCGCACTATTGTTGTTTAATTGGTTAATTAAAGAAGCTGTTGGAATGATCTAGATGTTTATTAAATACCTACCTTTTATGAGACCGCTTTATGTAAAACGAAAGGGTTCACCGATATGTGTTTATTTACAGCGCTGTCAATGTTATAGGTTTTAAATTTTACTTCATAATTATTTTATGAGCATCAAACGTGCACCTATGCAAATGTAACTTCCTTTCTTAAGTTCTCTATTATATCGTTAGCGTTCAAGAAGCCGGATCGAAATCCAATCACTACCTATATTTACCTTACCTTCCATCTAGTACTAAACTATCCTAGTACTAGCCCTTAAATTCCCACAGGTAGTGGGATGAACGTAATATAATGCACTCTTGTTAAAAATACTTGCATGTAGGTATATCTTTGAACGACTAATCGTTTCCACAATAATATACACTGTGATTATAGAAAGCCCTAAGTAGTAATAATACTGTTAACGTTCGATTCCTGTTGAACGTATAGGAAACTTGGTTTAGAATTAAGTTTCATATACAAAACCATTTTCAGTGCTAAGCTCTTCAATTATAAAACATTTACTATTATGCTTCGTAACATTGTATTTTAAAAATAGTACTCGGGCTAAGCGTTGCTTCTGTCAGAGTTTTTTTTATAGACTTGGATTTGACCAGATTTATATATTATACACACTTGTCATCATTGTTCGATAGAAAAATAAAAATATTATTTTCCGTTATCGTGATAAAAGTAGGTGAACTTCAGGATTGCCAGCAAACAATAGGTATTCAGGAGGAACATTAGATTAAAGAATGATTCAAACAGCATCGCAATTGGTGAGATTCATTGGTAGGTAGGTACCTATATCAAAGTTAGTTTTTATATTCGGTTCGTTTTAGAAGTTCTTTTAGTTTATAACAAGGTATCGTTATATCAGTTTTATTTAGTTTCTTTTGCATCTTATAAACATAGGCATACTATACACTTATCCATACAGTACCACCTAACCATTAATTGTTTTCAGTTCCATCTACCCTACTGACATTCCTTTTTGAGAAATCTTAATGTGAATTTATTTACTTTTAACACCAGTTCTTTTTATACAGAAATCATAAACACACTAACAAATCATGCCCACAAACATTTTTTCCTTATAATAATATATAAATATATAAATAGAGAAAAATGATGACTATGAAAATGATGACTGCGGATGAACAGGCAAGTATAAATTTTATTAATTATTATTTTATTTCCATGGAGAGACATCTCGGGACATCGGGTTTTGCTTACCACAAATTAACTATATTGTTAAAGGTAATGCATGTGCTACTATTATTTTACGCTTTTTTTAAATAAAAAAATGAATTAAGATTTTGTTTATTTATTTTACACCTTTATCCCTACCTCTCTAATAAATTGTGGCTTTCAAAATTATCAGCAGATATGAGATGTACTAATCGTAGGCAATTAAAAGTATCTTGAATAATATAAGAATCGAGTAAAATGTTACATAGGTATGGCCAAAACCTCGAAAGTATTTCAAAGATTTATGAATATAAATATAGAAACTATTTAAAGTAAACGGTTTTATCAATAATAAAATAAGAGCGCCTGATACGAAGCATTGGCATTTGGCGTCTCCTTAATCTGTGTTTACTGCTGTATAATTCGCGTCATGTAAAAAGAACGCTGGCTGTCAAGTTGCGCAGAGGCGATTTATCGACCAATTTGGTGGTAAGACGCGGGGCACGCGTCGCACGCTTTCCGGCTCGCTATTGGTCCGTCAGTTCAAAATACTATCGAGCACACAAAAACTATTAATTACGAAATGATTTACTATAAAAAAACAGAAAAAATATTTTTGACGTATATTGTTTTATAAAGAGAGAGTCTGATAATAATGCAGTTAATAATTTTAAAAAATATATTAAATTAATTAATTATATTTTTTGTAAATATATTAAACATTCTACACTGAATCAAACATATTTTATTAATTAAAAGAATTCTATTTAATGACATTCTATCTAATAAATTTTTCAATGTACCTGCCAATAACCAATATACGTCGCGAGCGAAAGGCTAGTTCAAAAATAAAAGAATAGGCTTAGTAATTTCGTATGCGAATGTACCCATGCGCAAACACACCCCCCACCACTTTCCTCCAGCGTTCTTTTTACGTGACGCGAACTGTACTATATTATTATACTCTGGTTTACTGTTTGGCATGGATACGCAACAAGCCAAAAGGCCAAAATATATAGATAAAAAATTAGTAAGCACGGTCTAGAATGTATCCATACTAAATTTTTTTGAATTAGCTGCGATATTTCAGTTTCTACTTTCAATTATCACAAGTTCATGGAGAGTAAGGTACATTCTCTTTGCATGGAGAGTGGAGGTAAGGAGAATTTTCTGTGTAAATGAAGAAGTGTCCGTCAAATTCATTAAATTCGGGTGACGCCACACAGGGTAAATTTTAAAGGAAGATTATATTAATACTATCGTGTTTCTGGTGGCGGCACGGTAGCAAGTGGGTTAATCACACTTCACAGTTCACTCAGTTTACAGCCTGAACCACCCCCAGCAGCTTTCAGGTGGAATGGTGTGGACACTTTCAAGTTGCCTTCCATATAAGATACTACCTGCTAGTACTTCTTACCTAGAGCTTATTGCTTAATTAAATCACTAATTGTTAGTCACCTATTATACTATAATATAATTATTGTCTATCTAAATGAAAAATTAATACCTGATTAGTAATTATTCTTTTTCTTTACAAAAAACGTACCTTTATTTTATTTTTTTTATTATTTTATTCTGAATTAGTGCTTGACTGCGTTCCACCTGATGGTAAGTGGAAACGCATTCGGAGATGGTAAGTCGCACTAATTCAGTAGCCACCTATTCACTCTTGCCTTGAAGACACCCATATTGTAAACACTGACGCAGGCAGGTTGTTCCAATCCTTAGCCGCACGTATAATAAATGACGAAGCGAAACGCTTCGTCCGGACGGGTGGAATGTCCACGACATAAGGATGGAGACCAGCCGTTCGTCGAGTCGTCCGATGATGGAAAGGGGATGGGGGAATTAAGTCGTGTAATTCCTGCGCACACTCTCCGAAATGCAACCAATAGAATACACAAAGGCTGGCAACCCTACGTCGGTGTTCGAGGCTTTGTAAGTTGGCTTTTACCAGAGTAGGGTCACCAATAAGTCTCAGTGCACGCCTCTCAATCGAGTCTAAGGCTGACAGATGGCATTTCGCAGCACCAGCCCATATGTGACTACAGTATTCCACGCACGACCGGACTTGAGCTTTGTATAGATTAAGAAGCTGTCCCGGCGTGAAATACTGTCGGACCTTTGCGAGGATGCCAACTTTCCTCGCTGCTACATTAGCCTTAGACGCGATGAACCGCCCGTAGTTCATGTTGGGGCTAATGTCCATTCCCAACCACTGCAGACGATCAGTGTATTCTAGAGGCACATTTCGGAAAGAAGAAGTCAAGGTAAAAGGACTCCTTTTTGTGGTGAACAGACACGCCTGTGTTTTGGTGGCGTTGAAACTCACAAGATTGGCATCGCCCCAAGTGGAGACTGCCTTGAGTGATTTAAACGCTCTACCATGGCCTCTCTTTCGGACTGAATTTGATCTCTACTGGCTCGAGAATATGGCAGGTATCTCTCTACAACAGTGCTGTCGTCTGCGTACCCATAGATACCGGGTATAAGCAGATCGTTAATATGCAGCAGGAACAAGGTTGCAGAGAGAACAGATCCCTGAGTAACTCCAGAGTTGGTCTTTAAGGGTTCTGATGAACAGCCTTCAACCACAACTCTGAGTGATCGGTCGCTCAGGAAGTCTTTTATCCAGCCGATCAGGCCAGGAGATATGCCATAGGCTGAAAGCTTGCTTATAAGACTAGCGTGCCAAACCCTGTCAAAGGCCTTTGAGACATCGAGGGAGACAGCAATTGTCTCCCCACTTCGCTCAAGAGCTTCGCCAATGGTGTGGTTGGCATACACTAGAAGGTCCCCAGTCGATCGATTCCGACGAAACCCATATTGTCGATCACTGAGGAGATCGTTCTGTTCTAGGTATGCCATAAGACGAGTGTTCAATACACGCTCCATAATCTTGCAGAGTATGGAGGTGATTGAAATTTGACGATAATTGGCAGGGTCAGCACGGCTACCTTTCTTGGTCACAGGTTGCACATTGGCAAGCTTCCAGGATTTAGGCACTATTCCAGTCTTAAGAGAAATGCGGTACAGACGTGTCAGTATCGGAGACAACTCGGGAGCACATGTTTTGAGCACTATCGCTGGTATACCATCGGGACCACTGGCTTTATTCACATCTAGACGACACAATATTCTCTTTACCTCCTTATTAGTTATGGAGATTTCGGGCATTAAGATCCCGCAGTGAGGTAGATGTGGTGGAGTAGCATTGCTAGAGTCTAGATATATATTTTGGGCAAAAAGCGAGGCAAGTAAAGACGCCTACTCCTTTGCCGTATGAGCCAGGGATCCGTCAGATTTTACCAGCGGTGGCAGTGAAGGCCGACAGAAGTTCGTCTCAACCGCTTTGGCAAGGGACCAAAAAGCTCTGCTACCAGATGGTTGGGCAGAGAGCTTTGCGTCAAAATGTGTAATTCGGTCAAGACGAGCCTTCTTTAATGTCTTTTTGTAGGACTTGGCGGCTACCTATAGATCTAAAAAAAAACTAATAACGCCTGGTAAAAATATAAGCAATTTCTTGTGCATGCAATTGCTATACCTAGTTTGTCCATTTTGTTAATGGTTTTTTGACAGCTCGACGACTGACAAGCTATAGTGATGTCAGAAGGTCGTAATAATCGATATCTCTTATTTTTTTAAATATAAAATAATATTTATTTTTATATTTATTAATATGAAAATAAATATTACTATCGTAAAAATCAAGTGTGGTGGAGAGAACTAAGATAATCATAATGTCTGATTTGGACCGTGACATTGCATTTGATAATTTATGCACACAAGAGTTAATAAATAATTAATATAACTGAAGACTCCTCATCGACAAATCTAATATAAATGATGATTGTGACGAATCATGTTAATAAAAGGAATTAAACTATTTTAGTTGTTTTATTTGTATGATTATAATAAGAAGAAAGTGAAACTTTACATAATGTTAATGTTTTCATTTATTGGTTTCAACCGTAAAATTTTGTTGTCTTCCTGATTAAATAACATATTACACCTTATTTAAATATTAACATTGATTTTTTCCGATTATTTGTAATCTGTGGCACAATCGTAGTAATCGTTATGTGTGGACAGCAGTAAGGGGGCGGTGCCCTTCCATGAAGTACAATATTGTTTGTATGACATTTTAACTTTAATGGCTAACCATTAAATACGAAACTTTGTGGCCGTGAGCTGTCAAAAAACTATTAATAAAATGGACAATTTGTATTAATTTATTGCTTTTTGTTATTGTATAGAATACATTTCTATGCATCATAATATTATAGGGCAGTTAAGTTCATTAGTTATCCTTTGCAAATTAATTATTTTCTATATACAATAAAAATATATATTGTACTATTTTAATAAGAAAATAAATGACCGTAGTACCGTATATAATAAAGGTAACATCTGCGTTTTTTTTCTGTACGATTTCGAATTTATCTTTAAACTAGCATTTCCCGCGGCTTCGCACGCGTTCTAAAGACCAACTAAGGAAACCAAATTTTTATTGAGTCGCGCGGTATGATAGGTACCTCGCAGAAGTAACGCCAGCCCTTCCCGTTTTTGCAACACTTGATAGCGTGATATAATATAGCCTATAGCCTTCCTCGATAAACGGACTATCCAACACAAAAATAATTTTGAAATTGAACTAGTAGTTCCTGAGATTAGTGCGTTCAACTAAACAAACAAATTGTCTTTAATGTAATCTCTAATAGTTTCATAATATTGAATAAGAAAAATATGCAATCTTAATTAGAATTAATTATTCAAATAAATGCCTTTTTAAAAGTTATAAATTCTATATTTTGATTAAAAATGGGGACTAAGAAGAACAAGGGGGGCAATAAGCATAGAAATAAAAATAAGTCTTTTTGCAAATAATGTTTAAATAAAAATAAAAATGAGACATTTTGCTTATCCGCTCAGAATCAATGGAAAGGGAATTTCTAAACTAGCTACGTGTTCTCAAGCATCTTTTTGTTGAACGTGTTGCGGAAATTGTGAGACGCTATAATTTCACTTTCATTTATCGGTGTGGAAAATCCAGCAGCCGCAAGTTATGACGGCATGATGTTGGTTGATATTTATCACCTAGGCTTGCTTGCCATGCTAAGAGAAGTATAAATATAAATAGAATTTTATATAAATATATAAAATTCGTATTTTGTACGAAAACAAGGACGGCTATGTTAAGAGCCAGGCTCTTTGCTGCCCAGGTCCCCTAAGTTTTATATCTAATAATCTAAAATAAAAAGAAATAAGCAACACACTAGCACACATACAGACAGTTAGTAGCAAAGGGACACTCTACAAGACATGCATACGCCCGATCATGACCTACGATCAGTAGTATTCAAAAACTACAAAACCGATTTCCACGCATAGCCACGGGCAGTCCCTGGTTCATGCGCACGGTGGACCTACACAGGTTTGTAATTACAGTCGATTAGGGACTTTGTAAAAATTATATTAGTGAACGCGGCTAATTACGACCCTGGAGATGACATACAGATACGTGCAGACGACCTAAAGACGTACTGACCGAGTACCGACCCCTACGACATGGTTACTTACACGGACCAACGTACACAGAATAACCGTTCTCGCCGGTGAGGACGAGGTCCCTTGTTTGTCACGGCTCGATTACGCTTAGGGCCTAAGTCCCTAAACTAAGCCTTAGGCACATAAGAGTATACGACTCCTTCAGAGTCCCATTAAGCAAGACCTCCAGGCTCCATTCCGATAGTTTCGTAAGCCGTGGTCCGAACCCCTTACGAAACTACACCCTTTGAGCTTCAAGCTTTAGGTACTTTTAGGCAGGACCTTCTGTCCGCATTCCCACCCGGTGATACTGTAAAGGCCAGTTGGGCTAACAGCACTCAACATACAGAATAAAAACGAGCAAAAAAATCTTGTTTTTTGTATGGAACTCCCCTTAGATGTAGATTAGTTTTTAGTATTTGTTGTTATAGCGGCAACAGAAATACATCTTCTGTAAAAAATTCAACTGTAGCTTCACGGTTCATGAGATTCAGTCTGATGACCGACGAACAGCGGAGTCTTAGTAATAGGGTCCCCTTTTACCTTTTGGATACGGAACCCTAAAAAAAGGATGAAATTTGGCACAGGAATGGAATAAAAACGGGAATAACACATAGGATACTTTTATTCCGGTAAAATGTACGGTTGCTATGGGATAGTTTTGTTTTATTTTTTACACATAGAGACAACGCGAAGTGAATAACCTATTTCTATACATAAAATGGAATAAAATTGCAAATTTTTCAATAGAATATTGTATTTTTAGACCAACACAGTGGTCGATGCATTTATTTTACGTTTTAAATGTAGTTTCAGCACCCAAAATACATTTTTGAGTATTAAAATTGAAGTCGGTTGAACACAGGTTTTGAAGAGCCAGTAACAGTATCTTTATTAACTTTTAGATTACTCATTTTCGGTAAGTAAGAACTGATTATGGAAATTAAAATTTATTTTAACATCGAAAGTTACATTGGAGGTAAAACGCCTATACGCACCATAGTATGCAGTGTTAATGAAACATACGCACTGCAAGAAACCAAACAACAAAACAGCTGTGAGTAGCGAATTGTGGTAGAAAAGCGGTGGGGCTTGAGTTTTTGGTTCGAGGAGAAAGTGCGCAAAGTGGTGGCCGAAGACCCCGGCTCAGAGGATTCCGCGGCTGCGGCCACGGCGCCAGTCGGCCTGCGATCTGTTTGCGAAATAACCTAATAATGCCATTGAATCGCAACCGATACCGACTGTAGACGCGAAATGCCGCGCAAATAAATACGTGCCACCCAACGCCGCGACATCAAACGACAATGTGCCCATGGAGGTCCCTAGCTATAATTTTAGTGCTCATCCTAAGCTCGGAAGCGAGGGAGATAACGCAGGACTTATACGACAATCATGTGAGTAAACCATTTTTTATCGGTCAAGTTACGCGCGGTGCAATGACTGCACTTTTACTTTCAGTGGAGTGCACTCGCTTGATAGTTGATACTTATGTTAATTACCAGATAATGACGTCAAGTTATAGGGAGTGTTACTTAGTATACTTTTAATTAAAACTTATGTTTCTTAATACATAGATAGGAAAAGATATCGGTAGTAAGTATACCTTATTAAGATGTAATATGTAGGAGATACTTAAAAGAATTGAGCACAATCAATAAGAGTGTAAAAATATTTCAATTATTGAGTTTCTTAGTTTGGATCGGATTTAATTTTGAAATCACAAAATATATTTACCTATATCAGTTTTATGTTTAAAAATATTTTTTTATTTCGAGATATTTTTAAATTACTTACATTAAAATTATTTATTTTCGAATACTTTTTGGATAATTTTTAATTATTACCATTTAATACAGTAATAGAGTTTAAGTATTACATAAGTACCTACTAATTATACAGTAAAATGAAAGTATATTGATCTACCGCGTACCTACATGTACAAAGTACAATGATTTATTTTTACATTTTAGAGCAATATTATTTAGGTATTGATATTTCTACTGATTATAATGTTTCTATTTTTCCTTTCTTTAATTTTTATTATAAAGTGACGAAGTAACACATAGCAGAATTTATCCTGCTTAAAATGCGTCGTATCATATTGAACTTCAAGTTCAAGATATTGTTATTAAGTAGAGTACCTACCTATATTTTTTTAGTTAAGAAAATATTATTTATAAGTTCAAAGTCCGACACTTAAAAGTCTTACATTGTTTTCCATGTCAAAACTAAGTAGTGTCACTAATTGATCTACAATAGCTTGCGTGATCATATTCGTAGATATGCAAAACGGACGTGCACTACTTTCGCCGGTTACATCACGTTATATAAGTATATATTTTATCGCTACATACGGTATATTTACAGACCATTCTTTATGGCTATCCTCATTTCTGAATCGACTGTTAATAAACTGCATTGTATATCTGCCGAACGACTGATTTATATCGAGTAACTCAGGTCTTCTACATGTTCACCGTCTGACTCTGAGTAACTCGAATAGTAAAGTAAGAGCAAAGCATGTTGGTATGATTTTGTAATTTGTTATTATTGCTAAGGTATAAAAGAACATTATATGTAGTCTAATTGATACCTAATTTTTTAAAGTAAAAAGTCCTGCGAATCGTCGTGATTATTTTGTGGTTAGAGTGATATATGATGATATACCTAATAAAATGTTAACCATTTTGTTTTTATGTGCAGAAAAATACTTATGAAGCGTGCATATCACATAATACAATATAGGTATAGTTTAGACATACTTTTTAAAGTGCTTTTACTCAGACATAAGGTATTAAATCTATCTTTATATACCTTGGCATAGATTGCAATTCGTCTCGATTAGCTGTGACCGACTTCTGTTACAGCTACATAAAAAATGATTAATTAATTGCTTAAAAGAGATTTAAATTCACCATATTTAAAATTCTAAGCTCTATAGATTCGACCTCTGTATGTAGGTATAGTAATGAGTAATGGATATTTCAATAAGATTTTTCAAAAAATATTTAAAGTATGTACAAATTCGACTCCGAATTTCATTAGGTAGGTACCTATATGTAGTTATAGATAGAGGTAAATGATCAGAATTAAGCGTTTAATCACAATATTTGCCTAAAAGGCCAAATCATTCTGCACACGGGTACATTTTTATAACTTTTCATTGGGGTGAATTACTCGTATGTTAAAATTATGATAGTTTCTATTGGATAATAATTTCCATATGAATGGTGTTTTGAATTTTATTAATAAAATAAAATATAAAAATAAAACATTTGCGTAGCCAACCATATAAATACAGTGGTGATAAAACAATGGATAGCAACGTAACGAAGACAATTAATTACCGTGGCATACCTTACATTATCGTAGTTCATTAGAAGCAGTCTGTTTGTTATTAGATAAATGGACAGCAGTCGCCTTCTTCCTGTTAGCTCAGAGCTTGTTTTGAGGATGCCCGTGGGCAGTGTTACAGTTATTCAGTTCTACTAGAGCTTTTGTTTCTCTTAGAAAAATAAAGGTAGGCTATTTTCTTAGTCTTACTTGTTTAAATAATATTACAATAATTAAGTAAGAATTAATTTTAAGACCTTTTATAGGTTATTACATCCCAAACTTCTAAAATATTACTTGGCAGTGAGAAAATGTAGGCAAAACATAGGCACGTAGCGTTAATCGTTATGTTACAAACTATAAAAACAATTTTTATGTAACTGTCACGCACGTTTATAGCAATTAACATAAAATATGAACAAAATAACCAAATAATATACTAACAACCTAAATACATAAGGAACAACTTACTTATGTATCTTGATTTCCGATTTTACATAATATCCGGCTGCATTATTTCTCTACGATTATTATTTATAACGAATATTCTCGCGTGTTACATATTATTAATACTTTGCCTAGTTAATGTCCGCTTGACACTAATAACTCGATATGTATTCTATTTGAAGGTATAATTAATGTGAATTTTGATTTGATTCATTAGAAAATAATGTTATTTGGATTAGGTACATGAGCATGTTTTAGTACGTAATTGATGCATTTTATGTCTTTATGTACATACTAGTGGAACCCGCGGCTTCGCTCGCATTTAATCTATGGACGAACCCGAGCGAAGTAAAGGTGAGCGCTTGTTTAAGATAAACATTTCCATCATACATTACATATGTGTAACTCTAGCGGTTATGGCAGCGCATGCCAGAATAGCTCGCAGATGCTAGATTTTTTACTACTTACTTTACACCTATCGTCATATTTTTAAAAAAATCACACAATATCTTTATAAATTGTAGCCTATGTGTTATTCTGATGTATAAGCTATATTATTGTAAAGTTTCATTAAAATCCATTCAGTAGTTTTTACGTGAAAGAGTAACAAACATCCATACATCCATACTTACAAACTTTCGCATTTATAATATTAGTATAGATTTATGCGAAATGCTAGCATTTTTAAAATAAATAATCCTAAAGTCTTGAAACTGTATATAGGTGAAAAGATTAGATTTTATAATATTATTTCTTCAAAATATGTCATCGCAAATTCATGAAACATGTAGCATGTATAAATAGTGGTTTTTGATTGTAAATTATTACTGTAAATTATTGAAGTATTAAAACTACAATTATTAATAATTTGTTGACGAAGCTAGGATTCGGGTACGGGTCTAGGCACCTTTTCTATTTACAATTTGACATGTTTGGCTCAGTTTCAGTCAGATGTAATAACTAATAAATGTACACACAAACATACTTATAATAAATTGATAAGTTATAAAATAATAAAAACAATTATAGGTAATATTGGCGTACATATTACTCAAAATAGCAATAATTTTTTTATTGCTTCCGTTATTCTGTCATAAACTTCGTTTTCCTATAGTTATCAGAAAATTATTATTTTCATTATTACGATCATATAATGAAGTGATTATAACGATCACATCATTTGCTCTATGTAACGCATTTTGTTGTATGCAATAAATATTTTCTTCGTTGACCGTAAAATCTTGAATACATAAATAACGAATATCTTATGTACCTACTAGGCATATACACATACAAAATAGGTTTATAACTATATAAAACTTACTGCAGAATCGTACGTAGGTACTCTCTACATGGCTTAAGGCGACAGACTGCAAGTGACAACACAAGTCTTTTAGAAAATTGTTAATGTTTCTTTGATTTATTAGGATTTCTGTTATAAAAGTTTTTGGAATGATTGCCGTAATAAATTTCTTTTTTTTTTAGTTTCATCCTTTTAAGTAAGTATTACTAGGAGCGGCCAATTCTAAAGGCCCAGCGATTAGTTTGAAAATATGCTATATAAGGCAGTTCTTGCGTCTGTTTTTTTATGTCATGGTAGTTTTGTCATTTGTATTTGGTATACCTATATGAATGTGCGCGTTAATTTCGAAATCTACAAATAAATTTGGGCGCAGATTTTGCCTGATATGTTATGTAGATGTTTGTTATGTGTTTCAAATTACTCTAGCAATATTATAGGAGCTTAGCATTGACTGTATCAGTAAAACGCAGAAAAAGCTCTGCTATGTAGAGAATACATGTCTGGCAAATGAGTTACCCTGAATTCTAAAAGAAACTATATATTTATTTTTGATATTTATGCAGCTACAGTTTGCTTGTATAAGGGTAGTTAAAAATATTATTACAGTTTTGATCTAAATAAATAATTTATTTTTATCAGTAGGTACCTACGTATTAACTTAATAAACTTAAAAGGAAAAAAAAAATTATTTATTTTAAGAGATTGTGACCAATAAACCGATTGTGATTAAACTTTGCTTTGTGGTTGGTGTTCCGTGTATGACGTGTATTCCGCCTTATTTTAGATGCCTATATAATATATTTTTTAAATTCGATTTGCTTCAATGTCGCTGCAGTACAGTTTTACTTTATATTAGAAGCAATACGAATGGAACTGCCCTCAATTCTTTATTAGCACGACCGTCAATACTTTCTTGTGTTTGATGAACGCTTCCGGATAACAAAAACGAGAGTACAATAATGATTACCACGAGAAAGCCCCGCAATTACTTTCGAAAGTAGTTTACTAAATGATTTTTTAAATTTAGAGGTGCTATTTAAATAAAGAAAAAAAAACTGAATTAGAGCTATGTATTACGACAGAGAAAACGACAGTGAAATTGTGGTAGCAAAATATATTTTAATGATGATGATAATTTCATGTGATAGTACCAATTACGTATTATAGGAAGAACACGATGTAAAACACAATAAAAAAATAGATTATATCAATATTTTAATATTAATATCTCAATGAATATATTATTCGTTTCACTTAAACGGACGCTTCTCGGTCGTTAGTCTGCAGATGGAAGTTGGTATTGACACAAGTTGTCCGTTTCCTTAATTACGAAAGGCATTTACGCATACTACTCGTATACTCTACAATTAGTATGTACCTACTGTTTACATACGTATGAGGCTTACCGGCCAGAAAGCCAGTACTATTACTAAAACCCAACGGAACCTCCCCTGTCATAATAGGGCGTCGCAGAATCCTTTACGCGCTCAACCACGGCGTCCCGACGCGACGCGACAGCAGGTTTGCGTCAGCAGACGACACAACCAAATGGTCCATACCATTGGAGCAACCATATTAAATATACTGCGATCAGAGAAGTTCCAGGAGAATCTCAAATGGTGTTTCCTGGTCTCGCTCCCGGCTCAACTGGTTTGCCGGATGCTAATAAACCCTCCGACCACAAGGTTAAACGCACATTGCGGGAAGTCGTTTAACAAATTACCTAGGTTATATAAGAACCGAACTAAACTTTGAATTTTAACGCATCTGACCAGCAAATGTGGAGATTAATAGGTTATGCTATGCTGTAACTGATTTATATACTCTTACGTTCGCTTTAAATATAATATGTTCCTAATTATTATTACTACGAATCTTTGAAGTATTGATAATAAAAATTACATTTATTTCAAAGGATATTAGAATACAACAAACAATAAAATTAACTACATTTTACTTTGGGATTAAGCATAGTCCTAAACTATAACTAGCTACTGAACAATATAGGTTAATTAAAAAGTGAATTAATCTACGCCAATTGTTGCCGGCTGCTATCGCAGGTTAGTGATATTGAACTTCAAGAGAGACTAGATTACATCAAGGTCTATTACGACACTCAAATAGGTCATGGTAAAGTACAGTTTATATAAAGTCTAGGATTTTATTATTTTTAAGCCTCGAATAAAATTTTTAGCATTTGACATTGATCGACATATTGCTCAGTGAAAGCGTACGGGTCACGAGCTAGCAAATCACGATTTTGTTTCTAATAACGCGGTAACTTTCTTCTATACTATACGAATTAAAACTTTACTAGGTAATGGAAAAGTACCTTATAATAATAAGAAGTTTTATAGAAGCAGGAGCAGTAACTTAGTTAGCTTCTTTTTATACTTAAGACAGACCTACGCTATAGAGAAAGCTATTAGTTGATGATAGAGTTCAATCCAATGGTTATTTAGAACACTTAAGTTTTTATTCAGCATTCGTAACTATGTAAATGTTTTCCTTATATTTACATAATATATTCTACATTACTTTATGTATTCAATTTCCTACATTTTAAAAAAATATTTCACTCATTCCATATTTACATAAGTATTGTTGTTTGTTTTATAATTTTTATATATTAATCCAAAGAACCTGTTAGATTAAATAAATTTGTTAATCAAAGGTCTATCTTATCTACATTTTTGGTCTAATACTACATACACAATATCGTAAGTTCAGACTAATACTTAAAAATAATAATATGAACAAATATTTCAAACTATTACGTATAATGTAGGCCACACCATATATGAGTATGTTTACATACAAACGGACACAACCTTAGCCTTGTTAAAAACTTATATAATAGATTATCTAATATAGATAGGTATATGTACATTGTACATATTTCGTCACGCGACGCGTAGTTACGTGACGACGTGAGGGAAAGTGCTTAAATTGGGTAGGTATATTATTTAGGCATGTAGCTACAATCTACATACGTATTGAAGTTACAGTGTCCGATATTTTGGGCGTTCTTTAACTTTTTATCGTCTTACTGCTTAGATAATTAAGTAAAGAAAACTTAGTAAAGAAAAAAATATCACATTAAACATACGGCGCGATCTAAAAAAATATGGCACAATGAGTTATGTGCTGCTAAGAGAGCCATTTGTCAGGTATACTTTTAGGACAGACGGAACAAACGTAAGCTATAGGCAAATTTTCGTAGATTGTACAATTAGCGTATTCTGTTTCGTAGCTAGAAATGGGTAAAATCCTGGGTGGTTATACTTATCGATGGAGTCACGCCTAATTCTATGTGCGTTAACTTTATGACAACAAACATACCCGATTGGGAAGAAGGATTGACCTTGTCCTAGCTACGCTACAATATCTTAAAAAAAACAAAAAAATTAAATATTCCCTTGCAATTTCACTATAACAATTAACGCGAAATTAATAAGCATGTGGGTTTTATTACGTAAAACTTAAAAGCTTGTAGAATCAAATAGGCGATACCATGTTATCGCTAATTTTTTTTTAAATGACAAAACATTACCTACAATGCACGCAAGTCCTTTCTCTTTCTTAGCATTATCGAATTAATAATATGATATGAGAAAGCATATAAAAAACAAGGGAACCAGATAAAAAAGCAAAGGCCGGAACAGTTGTTGAGATTGTGAAAGCAACATTGACATTAGCAGGCAATTACTATTGCGCAACGCTTGCGCGAAAGTGAAGCTTGCGAGTCACTTAACACATAAATATTACATAAGTTTCCAAAATTCCCGCGTTTTTTGTAGAGATGTTATGTAAGAAAACTTCAATTAAGTAAGATTTATAAGGCCGATAAAATTAAACTTAATGAATAAAACAATATCACATTGATTTATTTCGTTATTTATTGTTCGTGACTCCTTGCAGCGAAGCAATTGAAGAGATATTTAAGTATAAAAATATAATAGACAGTAAGCCAGAGGCACCTATTACATGTCTATTAAATGTAAACCGTGGAAAACATCGTGAGAAAACTTATAGTCTGAGAGAATCTAGCAAAATTTCGAATGACCTTTGAAGTCTGCTAAACCAAACTTGGCCAGCGTGGTGGACTATGGCTTAATCCCCTTCGTATTGGAAGGAGGTCCGTGTCCAGAAGTGGGACGTTAACATACATATGCTTATTATTAATTATAGTTGCCAGTTGGGCTTATTGAACTAGAATTTTTAATTTCTTTTATATATTTTGGATGTAAAGAGAGACAGGGGTTGGAAAGGGTTAACAACAAGTTACCGAACTCTAAATAAGTAAATAACTAATTAATATTTAAAATGTAATTTCAGGTATCCATGGGCAACAGGACTCAACGATTTCTATTCGACTCGATCTTCGGCTTAGAAGTACCTCTTCTTGAGGAACAAAGCGTGGAAGATGATGAAGAGGAACCAGAGATCAAGAAATGCTCCTGCGGTATGTTAAAGCTGAATCCATCCGTTTTATGATAAAGTTATAGTTCTTACAATCTATAATCGTGTATAGTCGTATGTACTACAATTAATTATTATCAACAGCACAAAATCCGAATTAAAGTTAAACTTTTATGATTCGACAAGTGTTAGATTAAGTTATAATAATTTTTATTATGATAATTGATAGTGAAAAAACCTGTATAAATCTTTGCACCACTGTATCTAGGTTAGGCACTGTTTGTAGGTTTACTCCCTTTTAGACTTTAGAGCAATAAGTGCAATTATTTTCATTTATATTCACGTTTTAGAGTGTGGCAGAGCAAATCCTCTTCCTAGAAAGATTGGTGAGTTGCACGAAACAAACGGACATTTGTTTTATAGTAGTCTTGCACTGTTTCTCTTTAGCACCAAATATTTACTCACATTACTTATCCACTTATTTTCTTGTTTCCATTCCCAACCTTTAATACATAATGACCGACAGAAATTTATTTAATTTGAGCTTAAAAAACTGACGTTAATTTGAAGGTATAATTTTGTACCATAACAATAAAAATATAAATAAAATATTTTAAGCTAAAAATACACCGATTTAAATATTATTGTATAATAAATTACTGTCTTCATAATATTAATTTTGTACAAACGTTTTTTTCAGTCATAACTTTGATCGGTCATTATCAACATCCTCTTGCATTTTAGGTAGTCTGCACTCAGTAGTATCTTACCTTATTTTCTTAATAATGTAATACAATTGTCTCTCATTTAGCAATAAGCTCTCCTGTGTATAACTCTTGGGGTGTGTAATAATTAGATAGAATGTAAAACTTATCTTAACGTTGACTTATACATTTATAATATACCTACTCGTAGATTAACACAATGTCGCTCGTTTCCTTATTATTCAATTAACCAGTAATTCAGGCTCCAGTAGGCAATACTGTCTAGTTCGTTAACCGTCACTTTCTCGCAGATTGCGGGGGGCCGAACCAGGAGAACCGTATAGTAGGCGGCATACCGGCGGGCCTCAACCGGTACCCATGGATGGCGAGGTTGGTCTACAACGGGCAGTTCCACTGTGGTGCGTCTCTCTTGACCAAGGATTATGTTGTCACAGCAGCACATTGCGTTAGAAAGTAAGATTAACATCTGTATCACTAATCAATGTTTATTTAAATATTTAGTAGGTGTTATTGTATTAAACGGAGTTCCGTTCCGTTTCTCTAGTTAGAGAACTAATGCAATTCAACAATTAGTAAATGTAGTGTATAGTAAATATCAAGAATATGTATTTTTGATAGGTACTTCATTCTATTTTCATGTGCATATATTAAAGATTTCAACGAGCGAACACCGAATTATATGTAATGTTTAGGAATATGTATTGTAATATAAGCTACATTTTATCCAAATATAAAGGGTCTTTTTATAAAGAGTTTGGTAAACGGGGGCCACTTTTGGGCTTGCAGCTTGTATTAAAAATATGATTTTCCATTTCTAGATTAAAACGCTCGAAAATCAGAGTGATTCTCGGCGATCACGATCAAACTATAACAACAGAAAGTGCGGCCATCATGAGAGCGGTCAGTGCCATCGTCAGACACAGAAGTTTTGACCCTGACTCTTACAACAACGATATAGCATTGCTAAAACTAAGAAAACCTGTGACTTTCTCGAAGATCATCAAACCAGTGTGTTTACCGCCATCTGGTGAGTCTTACATAGATTTATAATTAATAAAGATACACATAACTGCAAGTTTTTTTTTTTAAATAAAATGAGGTTTCATGAAGTTTTGAGATATAAAAAGTACTCAAAAAAGCTCGTGTTTCCTTAATGGAATTACGTAAGATAAAAGATTTTCATACGAGATTATTTGATACTAGCACGTAAGCGACTTTCTTTTTTTAAATACAAATTTAATATTACAAAGCAAGAACTTTTAAGAATTTCCATTTTTTATAACCGACTAATATTGTTATTGTTCCCGCATTTTAAGCCTTGGCAAAGTTATTGATTACATATCTTATGTAGCATAACATACCTAGTTGTAGAGTAAGAGTAGAAAAAGTAAAATAGTTATATGTATGTAATGAAAAATGTTTTATCTTTTTAGGTATAGAGCCATCAGGTAAAGAAGGCATAGTGGTTGGTTGGGGACGTACATCAGAGGGAGGTCAGCTGCCCGCCATAGTGCAGGAGGTGCGCGTCCCAATCCTCTCGCTCAAACAATGTCGCAGCACTAAGTATCGGGCTACAAGAATCACTAGTAATATGGTATATATTGCACGTTACTTATATCTAATCTAATAAGTAAAGTTTATAATTATTTGCCATAAATGGGGAATAATTCCTAGTAACTTTACTTGGCGATTCAACTTGGCTCTACTTTAGTGAGTTTTATCACACGAACCGATTTTTGTGAATTATTTTTAAAACTTGGCCTATGGGAGCATGAGCTTGGCATAAGCTATATTTCATACACATTTACTTTAAAAATATAAATATAATCAATAATAACATAACATAACAATAATAAAAAAAAACACCTATAAAATTTCATTAAAGTCTTATTACGATTGCTTTTGTTTTAAGATTTAGTTTTAGCTCTACATGCAACCTGCAAGGGTAATTTTATTATGCTATGAGATAAATTTAATAAATACAATTGTTCTTCTTTATAGCTATGCGCGGGGCGGCCGTCAACGGACTCCTGTCAAGGTGACAGCGGCGGACCCCTGCTCATAGAACAAGGAGACAAGTACCAATTAGTAGGTAAGGACTGAAAATATGTCTTTTTGGTTCTGTACTAAAACAAAAATATTTTTTTTAATATCTTATTTTTACACTACAACTAATCCTTAAGAAATGATTTTGGATTAGTTGTTTTAAACTTAATTTGTCTTTACATGTTTTCAATAATAAAAATATAGTATTCATAATCATATTTTAAATGTTAACCTGTTTAATTATAAAATTTCAGGCATAGTGTCATGGGGCGTGGGGTGCGGGCGGCCGGGCTACCCCGGCGTGTACACGCGCATCAATAACTACTTAGGCTGGTTGAGAAGCAATTTACAAAACACTTGTCTCTGTGGCAATTAAACAAAATACATTTTACTGTATGAATTTAAAAAAGTTCATGGTTATAGTAGAAACTTAGACGTTATCATAGACATCTTCATCGTTATTTTACATCATCAAGATTCATTTCATGTTGTTAAGATCTCATATCCATTACATTTTTATTCATCTGCTACATTCAATACCATATTCTATATTTTGTAATAAATCTTCACATTAACACCGAAAATATTTTCAGCAATCATTAATTCATGCCATTTATTAATTTCATCTTTCAAGTAATTCATCAATCATTCGCCAGTTAAATTATTTTTGTATTCATAATTTTATAATTAATTTTATTTTAAATTTAATATTTATTTTATTATAATTAAGCTGCAAAATAACGGATGTCTTAAGTGTATGTTAATAATTTCTTGAATTAATACTTTAATTCATAATTATTATCATTTCAAATCTTAGATACATTAGTACTTAATTATATAGACATTATATTATTAATCATATAGGAAAACATATATTCTTGCATGTATATTAATTAACGTTTCATTCTTATTTTATCACATTAAAAAATCATTAAATTGCATTATTTTCATCATTAATTATTTAATTTAGTATTCAATATTATAAACGCGAAAATTTGTAAACATGGATGGATGGATGGATAGATGTTTGTTACTCTTTCACGTAAAAACTACTAAATGGATTTTAATGAAACTTTAAAATAATATAACTTATACATCAGAATAACACATAGGCTACAATTTATAAAGATATTGTGTGAATTGTCCAAAATATGTCGATAAGTGTCAAGTAAGTAGTAAAAAATCTACCATCTGCGAGCTATTCTGGCGTGCGCTGCCAAACTTACTAGAGTTACACATATTATGTAATGTATGATGGAAATGTTTATCTTAAACAAGCGACTCACCCTCACTTCGCTTGGGTTCTTCCCTAGATTTAGCGCGAGCGAAGCCTCGGGTTCCACTAGTAGTATATAATTTGCTCATTATCATGTTAGTTGTTAAAATAATAAAAAAGTGCCTTATAAACGAAACAACACTTTAAAACCTGAGTTTTCCTATGACAGCTGTATGTTTTAGTTTTGATGTAATCTTTAGTTTTTAATTAAATTTAATCTAGTATATAAATATATCAGACAGGCCGGTGGTGCAGATTACCAATAGATTATAAGTGACAGTAGACAGCTACCTACGTGTTCAATGTTTGTATATAAAAACTAAGCGTTAATCGTTGTAAATATGTTGTCCTATGTTATCATTATATAATTTATCATTGTATTATTTATCGTTATCATAATTTTCATTATTATTAATTTCATAATCATTATTTACATTATTTTCATTATCATTTTTTTAGTCATTATTTTTCTTTTAATTTTAAGAATTGTTAAACGAATGGAGTCAGCTTACCTAATTGTTGGTTTTAAATTATTTTAGCTTAAAATATATTATTTTTTAAGAAAATCGCTCTTTAGGCTACGACTGTGATCTTAATCACGATAAATTTGTTGTTATACTAAAATTTTAACTTATTTTTGTGATTATTTAGTTTTATAGTAACGTTGTTTATATACCTATTTTAATTGTATTTAACACTGCCGTTATTTCGAAGCTTAAATATATTACCGATAATGTTTTTTATTTTAACTTTTAATAAAATATTTAATATAAACGAGTGTTTTAATAATTGACAGATATTTTATAAAATAATAAGAAGCCTATATTTTATTTTTCAAAATTATACGCAGAAACCTTAATGACCATTAAATATTTTCTAATTTATTTTAATCTACATAATTTGTTAGCAAACTATCTGTAATTTCAAATTTTATAGAGACTAGTCGAGTGCACGCGTACTAGTAGTCGTCATAACATAGAAAAGCATTCTAAAAACTTATGTAGAGTGCATCTTTTTCCTTTAAACGCAGTTTCTCTACCTCTATTCGTTTAATTCTTACTACAATAGGACTACCAATCGATACAACGCGTAAGAGATCAGGCGCAAGTCCGACGCAATCAAAACACCGCCAAATCTCAGGAGGTTACTAAGAAATCCCAAGAACTTGATCCGATCTTGAAATCGAACCTAGAATGTAGATATACAACCAAGCCACTATGTTATCTGCTCTAAATGAAAACTTAAGTAATTTGAGCTTGTTTGTATTCTCAGTTTGTAACCTTCAGATAGGCTAGACTTATTTCGGATGAATGAGAAATGAAGTGATACTTCATATTATGTACCAGAAGCAGAGGCGGCCTTACCCATTGCGAGGCCCCAGGCCGCAGGTCTTTGCGAGGCCCTTTGTCCTTCGTGAAAAGTATGTGATGCGAAAGTAGGTCTGGTTGTTTGGTTTAGGTATTTGTCATGTTTGAGGAGAAATGTTTAAGTTATACAAATAAATAAAATTTGAGTTTTAAAATATTTTACATTGAAAAATTCACAAAACTAACAAATACAAAAATGATAAATTTCAAAATTGATGTTTGCGGCTTTTTCCTAAGACTAAATTCTTTAATTAAATCACAATAATCCAACCCTAAGAAACCAATAAAATGTTTTTCATTATGCTGTATTTGTATTAAAAAATCTTATAATAATTGAAAGTTGCTCAACACGAGAAACGTCGCGAGTACAATCAAGACTAATAGAGTAATATTTAATATTTATTATTTTTTCAACAATTTGAGTCTTCACGTGACTTGCCATTTATTGTATGAGCTCATTTTGAAAATTTTGTCCGATATAGTCGTCTTATTCTTTTCTTGGAACAGCTTTTCAAACCCTTCCCTAAATTATTCCATTTTAACATGCAATCTGTGTGCTGTTGACTAGATTCATGAGACTTTAGATAATCACCCAAGTGTTACCAATCACACACTCCTTGATTTGATCCAATCTTTGTATCTTTGTATCTAGCCCGAATATTCGACACGGAAGGCAGTAAACGGCATCCTTTGTTTGTGAAAAATCATCTAGCGCCTGTCAAGCTTTTCACCGCTAACTAATGAATTTTTCAATTATGTTTTGAATGAATTAATTTTATATTTTCCTTAACTAACTTTATTTTAAATTAACGTTGTGTTATAACCTTAATAAGCAATTAAGGATCAAAATCAAAAGCTTAAAATAAAAAAAAATTATAAAAAAAATCTATATTTTTAAAAATTTGCTAGGGTTGTTGCGCGAGGCCCCTGCAAGAGCGAGGCCCCGGGCGATTGCCCCGTTCGCCACCCCCTAAGGCCGCCCCTGACCAGAAGGCAGAACTGGACACAACAAAGTATATTTCTAATTTATAAAATTCTCGTGTCGCGGTGTTTGTTGCCATACTCCTTTGAAATGGCTCGACCGATTTTCATGAAATTTTGTGTACATATCGGGTAGCTCTGAGAATCGGTCAATATCTATTTTTCATACCACTAAATGTTAAGGGTCCCCCTCTTAATTTTTTTTATTTTTTAGACAACATTTTTTGTTTATATTTTTTTATGATACAGCATTCAAAAATACATACAACCCTAAATATTAACCTTACTACGATCACCCCCTATTTTTATTTATTAATTATAAACTTAAATTATTTTTTGTCATGATTTAGAATAAAAAATTCATATTCTCAATTTTCACCCTTCTACGATCAACCCCTATTTTTCCATTGCAATTGTAATTTTTTTTTATTTTATCCACATATCACACCACACACCACATAGGATTCAAGATGGCAATCGAATATAATAATAGTCAATTTCCTTCAATTATGTTTTTTTCTCAATTTAATTTGATCTTCCACCCTCGCCGGTCGATAACTGATGACTGATCAACTATCAATCGATCAGTTATCCCCGCCAGGTGTCACCTCTCATCCAGCAAACATGACGGAGTTGTTTATTAGTATGTGTTTTTCATTATTTTCATTATTCCTACAGATATGTAACAAAATATGTAAAACTGTAAATACTAGAAATAAGAGTTAGCAAATTTATATGTTATCAATATGTATGTATATTAATAGTAACATAAAACAAATGTATTAGCCGAATAAGTAGAAATAGTAAGTAGTTTGTAGAAAATTGATTAAGTAATTTTATGTAAACGTAGAAAATAGAGTAGTAAATAGTTGTGTAGAAAAATAAGTAAGTATGTAAATCTTAAAATGAAAAAACTGTAAAGATTGTCCTACTGAAAAATGATAATAAAAACATGTCTACAACCCTTTATTATCCCCGAGTAAATAGTGTATACCTAGAACAACATACATAGATGAAGAACGATTAAAATGAATGTGGATGAATGTCAGAAAGAAAAAGTATGCAGAATGAAAGTGCGAGAGGCAAACAAGCGAGAACTTGTATGAAAGAATTAGAGAACATAGTCTCCTTCCCAACCATGTTGGAGGTGTAGTATTAAAAAAAAAGAACATCACGGAGTGGGGACGAGAACGAAGCCGGTCTCTTGTCTCACTCACTATACAGTTTCGGCCATTTTTTTTGGTTTTGTTTGTGTACTGATCGTAGAAAAAATAAAGCGCAATGGGGAGAAGGAGAGGGTGCCAAGAGCGGTAATGGGGTGTGCACATATATCAAATAGGTAGCCGCGCGGCTCAGGAGTGTATAAACGATGGATTCTGAAATAGATAGTGTAACTTTGAAGAAATTTTCAGGCAACCTGCATGATCGAATGAAGCTTATTAGCAATTAAAAAAATGAACGTGGGCGAAGCCGCGGGATTCGCTAGTTCATAATATAAATAATATATTTCACTTCATAAAATATATTAAAGAGTGAACGTATCACAATTTTTAAAGACACTAATGTCGTAATGTCTTTCTAAGCAATTTTCTTTAGAGAGGTTTTAGAGCCAACTTCTTATAGAACTTAGTCGTGCACGTGTAGTTCGTACCCTCCAGGATCGGACTATAATAGGTAGAGAACGCAGAACGAGAACGTATTCCGTGGTAGATAAGGATTTTCTTCTGGTAGTTGGATAAAAAAATTAAAGCCTTAAAGGTTAATTAGGAGGTAGAAAATAGTTGAAATACAAAATACATTTTCATTATGCAAATATAAAAAAAATATTATAAAGAATATATCACATTAAACATTGATCACATTAAACATTGATCACATTAAACATTGAACACAAAGTCCTACAAGATAGATATTGACCGACGCACTAGGTTGGAAAGTTACACTTTCGCTTTATAAATCTTGTGCCAAAAGGATGTTTAACACCATTTAAATATTTTTAAGATACTGCTAGAAATGATATAGGCAATATTTTTTTTCATAAACCTTAAATTTCTAACATTTAATGATGTTTTGTTAGTCAATGAATGATGTTATAAATCGAAAGATTAATAGTTATTCAAATAACATTTGTATTAGATTTATACAACATAGTTTTCATTAGTCAATAGATTAATAGTGGGGTGTTTCGTTCACCCAAATCACGTCCGTGTCCGTGAAATGATGGCGGAACATCTCAGTGTGTGTCAGTTTGTGCGCGCGCGACAACTTCAAAGAAGAGCGATGCGAAGGCTGTGCGAATTCTGAATTCGAAGTTGAAACTTTTTTATATTTTTTTTATTTTAAACCAGCCAGGATGTGGAAATGCCTTCTTTTCTTTGTGTTAATAGCTGTAACTTTCACTCATTGCCAGGTTTGTGATTTGCTTTTTCTGTGTTTATGTTAGCATACTTACTATATTTTATTCGAACTCGTAAATATTCCGCGACGTTGAGTGTTTTTATTACTTTCTTAAACATTATTATAAACTTCATATTATAATAATTTATTTTTTATGAGCTAAAAGATCATTACGTTCATAAATTGATACTTTGTAATAAATAATTAATTATTTAAAGGATTTTTTTGGTAATTACAAATAAACAAAACTATATCACGTTGGAAATCGAAATACTCTATTTTTGTACTAAATGATAAATATTTTTTCTAGGTACAGGAGCAGTCGTTGCGTGAAAAACGTGGCGTATTTACTAAAAATTTCTTTGGTGGTGTTTGGGGAAACCGACCACCTTTGCTCGAAGCAAACCAGCCGAAGACCACGTGCAGTTGTAGTAAGCTTAGACTTCATTGTGATAATGGGCTATTATATATAGCTTTAATAATAAATTCAAATAGCAATATTGCATTCTTTATTAGACTAACACTTTTTCGGTTAGTCTAATACACTTAGATTGAATATTATGACGTTTTCTTTTTTGCTTTAATAAATATTTAAGTAGCGAAATCTCGAAGGATTCATTGCTAATAACCAAAATCAACTGAAACAAGATAGAATATAAATATGTAAATTTTTAATTAAAAGGATGTTTTTTGAGTTATTGTCAGAAATCTGTTAATATCATCTTGTTCTATTAAAACGTTCATTTATTTTATTAGTTGTTTATATTTAACAGGTTTTCAAAATTGGATATGATTTGAGCATGCCAAATTATGGTAATAGTATCATTTAAAGTGTCATCTTTTATTTGTACGATTTGACTTAATCATTATGAATGCCTTACTTTTTCTTTTTCATATTTTTTTAAGTTGCCATTGAATGCAATAATTAAGATATTTATTTAATTCTTATTTGTTACATTGAAGTAAAATTACTAATAATCATTGCAAAATTTTTTAAAGATATTTTAAAATATGTCTTTACATGATTTCAGAGTGTGGCATAAGAAATGAAGCATCCCGAATAGTAGGTGGCCAGGAAGCAGGCATCGATGAGTTTCCCTGGGTGGCTAAACTCTCATATTTCAAGAGATTCTATTGCGGAGGCATGTTGATCAGCGATAGATACGTACTTACAGCAGCTCATTGTGTTAAAGGGTAAATATATTTTTTATATACGATACAACAAACGTTTATCAAAATTACTTCCTGACAGGTAAAACTTTATATTTCTTGTAAAATCCTTAATTTGTAAAGCTTGACTCGTTAACACTTCATTTGTAGAGCTCTAATCCAATTTGATAAGTTTTAACTACAACAAAATTGAAGAGACTACTCTTAGAGCTTAATATTTAAAGATAAAAATTTAGAGTTATTTGTATTTGATTCCATGTAAATAGGACGAGAATAAGTTGCGTTTACATCGCAACAATATCTACTTTTCCTTATTATAAATAATGCCAAATGTATGTTTATGTATTATGGTTTGTTTTTTTTTAAACGTCGCGCGCGTCGCTATGTAGATAAAAGTTACTTAAGTGGACTATAGCTCCCTTATTAATTGTCTTTTTTAACATTGCTTAAGATAACACGCATAATATTAAAAGTTATTTTGATGTAAATAAGATCTTCTTTTTGGTCACAACACAAATCGTTATATGGTTAAGTCTATATACTTAAGTCATTTTGTTTGTATGTTCTAAAAACTTGACTTAATATAAAATGCCTACACATTTATGTTTTGAATTAATAGGTAGTAGGTACATATATGTTGCGAGTATAATAAGGTATTCATTAGAATTCTGCTATTTTTTATTAATGATGATATAATAATATTTGACTTTGAGGACTTCTTTCTATTTGTTTTTACTTATAATTCACGTTTTTAAGTAATTTTCCTTAACGAATTTGTTGAAATGAAATCCTTGTTTCGTAATACCGAGAAGTTATTTATTGCATTTTAAGTGATTTGCGTGTATGTGAGTGTAAATTTCTCTAGCTACTGGTAAAACAATTTTATCGCTCTTGTAGATAGATTCTTTGCCATAAAATACACGTCCTGTTTAGACTGAAACAACAGTGTCATATGTTACATTAGGTACTCATCCGAAACCTAAACGTTTTAGCAAGTGATTTAAAATTATTAGCATGAAACTTGAGCGGATATTAACTTATACCTACAACTAGGATTTCAGATTTTTTGGAAAGTATTTTTTACATACAAAGGAAATAAACGTTAATCTTTGTGTGTTTACCAAGAATTATCAACATAGTATATCAAGGCTAATCGATATGTAACGAGAGATTAAGAACTCTATAAAATCATCAAATGTGCGAAGCGATTGACTTTGTAGGTTAATGACTGAAGAATGACGTAGTTGCTCAAAAACAAAGTCCCTTTAATGCCAAAAATAATAGTATATGAATACATTTTATTATCAAAATGATATTTCCAATCATACCTAATATGTAAATCTGAGGACGTAGAGGACGTTAGATGAAATGTTATTATTGAGCCACTTTATTTTGATGAAAACGTTAATGCGACTCAAATTTGCAGATGAGATCGTAAGTCATCGAAATATAAGACCGATAACCTGGGAATGGCAGAATATGCCCGAAATAAGTTCTTGAACAGAATTTGTGAATTCCAATCGGTATCAGTACGTTCACCTTTAAACCGGCCGGAGGCAGGCTCCAAACTTAGGGTTCAATATCCTCTATAAATGTCCACTTTAGAAGCGTTTGTGCGTTTTTATTATTTTTTGTTTGTCTCAAATAATTGTTTATTTTACGAAGCAATATTAACTTGATGCTTATTTGGAAAATTAAAAAATGCTTATAAAGTAATTTAAATAATTGCGGTGTAACGATATTCAAACTAGTCCCGAGACGTTAGCCGCGCTCTCAACTGCAATCAGTGAAAGCGTAAATGAGGATGTATTAATGGTATTCATGTCCAAAATATATTTTGTGTCACTTTCGCTAAATGCTGACACAAATATGGCATTGTTATTACATTGTAATATACTAGTAATGGGTAATGACTTGTCCCACTTGATTAAGTACTTCTATCTGCGCTTATTATTATGGTTTTTTACGTTCACCTTTAAATAAACTTAATTGGAAATGTATGAATATATTTTCAACTAACTTGTTACTCTATTGATATAAAAAATACTAATATAATTAATATTAAGATCACAAGTATATAACACGTCCCTCTTTTTGTATAACAATAAGTAGGAGCGAAGGCGCAAAGCCTTAATTGAAACTAAATTACATTTTTAACTGGTACAGTAAAAAATCCTAAATGAAAAATTAAGTATAATTAGACAAATTGCTCTTGTAAATTTTCTGTAATAACAGTATGTTCAAAAATACTCATTG
Organism: Boloria selene; assembly: GCA_905231865.2. NCBI lineage: Eukaryota > Metazoa > Arthropoda > Insecta > Lepidoptera > Nymphalidae > Boloria > Boloria selene. The sequence continues at coordinate 9,608,393 of HG993142.1, forward strand.
TTTAAGTTTGTCCCACTATAATAGCTCCATTACAATAGTAGGTATATTTTTGGTGTTATTTAGCATTACTACTTTCCTCATAGCTATGTTTAGATTATATTTATTTATAAACGATCCCCTTTTAGGTGTATACCGCAATGTTAGATCATAATATATAACCTTCTTCAATTAATATTAAAAGAAAATTATCAAATAAACTGGTATTTTCATGGATTAGCGCGTTCAAAAAGAAATTTAGTTATACATTTTTACTATAATATAATTAATACTTATACATTTGTATTTATTTTTACGAACATAAAGTAATGATGTGTTAAATTACTGTATAAAGAATATTATAAGTCCAAATAAAAGTCAATTAAGTATTTACTGTCACATATTTAATTATGTTTGTGTATTCTTTCAGATTTATGTGGTTCATGATAAAAGTGACGTTTGGAGAGCACAATCGGTGTAACGCCACGCAACGACCGGAGACTCGATTTGTTATTCGAGCTATCCCAAACAAATTCAGCCTATCCAATTTCGACAATGACATCGCCTTACTTCGTCTCAACGAAAGAGTGCCGATGAGCAACGCCTTAAAGCCTATTTGCTTGCCTAATGATATCAGTAAGTAGTCATACCTACTAGTATTATATTATAATATGTAAATATGTACTATCTTGAATTTAACCATGCCGTTTTTCTATTTCTTTAAAATAATTTTATAATTTTATGGGGAAACACTATTTGTAACATCTTAAACCTTAATTCCTTGATTATGTACAATAAAGTATTCAAAACGCAGTAACAAAAATGACATTACATTTTTTCAAAACAGTATAGGTAATCTGAAAAGATAGTTTCGATTAAAAAGCGAAGTTTCCTGTGTGAATATGTATTTTTATTTTTCCATGCTATAACGCTAAAGGGTAAATGGATTTAATTGAAATTAGGAATAGAGGTGGCTTAGGTACATATTAAGTTTCTTATTCCGAGCAGAATCGCGGATAAATATTAGTTAACATTTATTGAAACAGCCATGAAAATTAATGTTTATTTAATCGTTTTATTCTCTCCTTATACTATCAACTTGACGACACGTTTGGAGCAGTTTGTAGTGCCCCTTCTTTCTTGCGCCAGCGATCACGGGTTCGAGTCCCGCGGGGGGCATTCATTGGTTAAACTCGGATGTTTGTACTCCAGTAATGGCTGTTTATATTTATAATATTTATGTATTTAAACTTATATATGTAGTATATCAACTATCTGGTATCCGTAACACAAGCTTCCTTCGTAACTTTCCACGGAACTAGATGGCGCTGTGTGTAATAATGCCCGAACAACATATTTACTTATTTAAATTTTACTCTATACAGTAACTTTAAGCCTGTAGACCTGCCCACTTAATATGTTGTATCTTTTTCGGCTCAAGCCCCGCTCTTATTTGATGTCCAATTGCTAGGCACGGGCATTTTATTCAAGAGATCAGAACAAGGACCACCGCGCTGGTCAAGTTCGGGATGGCGGACTTCTTTATTTCGGACACGCAGGTAGCGAGTCCCTTCTTTCTTGCGAGTTCTTCCCCGTAAGACAAGTGGTAGATACGACAAGATACAAGTGGTACCTGCTTGACTCGCTACCTCAAGCTAGCGCGTTAAAGGGCTAACCACTAACTTTTTAAATTACCAATAGATATCACCACGTGTTGAAATAAGTACGTTATTTACTTCACTAATTAATACCACATTGTATGTAGTATAATTGTAATATCGTATTATTTATTTTATTTCTTAAAGAAGAAAAGGAGGGAGACAGCTAACAAGCGTAGGACAGAAAATTCGACCATTTCTTTATAGGACAGGGATAGTAAATAATATGAAAATTGGTGTAAAAATGGAATCAATTTTCTTGCCAGATGAATTATACGTCGGGGTGAAGGCAGTAGCGTCAGGATGGGGTACTCTCACCGAAGAGGGTAAGGTGTCTTGTACATTACAAGAGGTAGAAGTCCCTGTTATCAGCAATGAGGAATGTAGAAATACGAAGTATTCGTCGAATATGATTTCTGATAATATGCTGTGTGCTGGGTACCCTAAGACTGGACAAAAAGATTCTTGCCAGGTAAATTTCAGTGTATTTTTAGTTTCGCGATTTATATTTTGATGAGTACCTATAAAAAAAATTTATCTTAAAGTTGGATTAATTTTTATATTAAATGGATATGTCAGTAATAAATCGATTATTCGCTCTGTGCGAAGCCGGTGGTGGGGAGAAACTGATTTACCGTCAGCGCTACCCGTGGCTATATCCGATACTACGGGGGGCTGTTTTTATGTTTCGAGTTAGCTAAATATACAAGTGAATTGTTATTTAAAATTTATTTAAATAAAATAACATAAAATGAGTCACAAAAGTTGTTGTGTTGTAAGTTGTAAGAATACAGGTAGAAAAAGTGCTTGTCATTTTTATAAATTTCCAACAGCAAGTTGGAAAATAAATCAGAGGAAAAAATGGATAGCCGCTGTTAGGAGACAAAAGTAAGTAGAATCATAACCTTACTATCCGTAATAATAAAAATCTTGAAAGGAGTAAAACTTAAAAAAATAGTAAGTTTAGAAAATGCTAGGAAATATTATTATTAATTAAAAAAAAAATTTTTTTTAAACATTTTTAAATTTAGCATAATTATATATTAAAAAATAAGATTGAATTTTTTTATTATAAACTTTTCATTAATTATTTAAGATTCATTTACTCTTTGCCACTTATTATATTAAACAAAAAGATTATCCATACCAATGATCATAAATTTTAAATATTAAATATTAAAATCTAAAAATAAAAATGATAAATTTTATCGATTAACAATTTTTCCCAGCTTTATTATTGAATTGTAATATGTTAATTTTAGTTAGCAAACATAATCTATTTTTTTTGTACTCAAAAACAATCAGCACTTTTAATTTGTAGAATTTTGAAACATAAAATATTTTGGTAATTTCGTTTAATCTAAATTTGCTATTAAAAAAAAATAATTGAATGTTTATTCAAGTTTTCTTATAATTTTAATTTTAAAAAAAACTTTTTCTATTTTCTTTTTATTTGATTTCAGTCTGATTTCAGTTAACCTACCTTTATGTGTGCTAACTTCTATGCTACTTTTTCGGTATTAACTATACTTACATTTTATTTTTTAATGCACAAGAACACTTTACATTAACAAATATTTATTATAAATATTCCCTTTAATTAAAAAAGCATTTTTTTATTTATCATTCGATATTATTATTACTGACAGCCATTCAATACTTAGTAAAATATATTACAATAGCCCCCTGTAGTTCAAACGTACCATGGCGCTGAAGTCGCGCACAGAGCGAATAAACTAATTTCATTTATTAGGTTCATTATATTTGTAAAAAGAAATGTTTGTTGAAAGTATGTATTTTAAATTTAAATATCATACTTATTGCAACAATAGATCCTTAACTTGGCTTTATCAAGTCAGATCACATTCCTATGTAAATCCGATTTGCTCACGATCAAAGATCGTCACAGAATACGTAATTACAAATAATCGGGAGAACATTAATTACAGGGTGACAGCGGCGGGCCGCTCATCACCGAGAGAAAGTACGACAAACGCTACGAGCTAATAGGTAATGCATATTGATGTTTGCAAATCCTATTGCACTGTTTATTGCACTTAGGCACCTTTCACTGGCCTTTACGACGGATGGGTATATATTTTCTTCTCTAACAAGATAAAGATTTATGACAGATTCCTTCCTATAAGTATATATAAAAGAAATATATAGAATAAAATGTCTGCTATTATGTAAGCACAGAATAGTAGGTGAAATGTATGTATATATGTGAGTTTATATGTGAATATATTAATAACTAGCTGACCCGTGCCCACTTCATTGGGCATAATTTTAATAAACCTTTTTAGTACATAGTGTTTTTAAGTTAGACATATGCTGTCGTTGACTTTTTTGTAGGCATTTTCAAGCTCCACATCTTTTCTCTAGAACTCAAAAATATATCTTTCATAGTTAATGCAGCGTTCGTAGAAACGCTTTCATTCAACCGTTTTTTCTCCGATTCACTTTGCAAAACGGACGTAAAAGCCTTTTTATTTTTCGGTGTTTTATATAGCCTATGACACTCAGCAATAATGTGGCTTTCTATTGGTGAAAGAATTTTTAAAATTGGTTCAGTAGATCCCGAGATTACCCCTTACAATTTAACAAATAAACAAACTTTACTTCTTCATAATATTAGTATAGATGATCATCACTATAAGTGTTTGGTTGTTTTTCTTCCTTACACTGAGAGAGTGAGATCGAACGATTGGTTTAATATATTATGTATATTATGATAGTTTTATTTCCAATAACTATCAGTAACGTTTTATGCAAATTAAATACGTATTAAAGGACCTGCTTTACAATTTATTGCAGCGTGGTTAAATCATTGACCTCAAAGTTTTGGTAAATCGAGATAGCAAAATTGTCCTATAAGTTGTAAGAGATGATTTTGATGCGACATATCCTTTAGGCTACTTTAGTTTTACCTCTTTGTCTCGGAGACTACGTATATCCGTTGATTCTGCGCTTTAGCTTCCATCCAGCATCCCACCGGAGTATGAGAGTGAAAGAAATAGAGAATGCATTAGTGCCTGCGCGTAGACGCGTAGCACTAAGTACAATTTAGTCGACTAGTCTTAATGAGATTGGCCGCCGTGACCGTAGTTGGTTGAGAGGAGGACATGTTCATAAATTGTTCTCAATACATTTTGTTATTTCCAGGTGTGGTTTCATGGGGTAATGGGTGCGCTAGAGTGGGCTACCCGGGAGTGTACACGAGAGTCACTAACTACCTGGGTTGGATAAAGGAAAACACAAAAGACTCGTGTTACTGCACCGAATAATCCTTTGAACATTATTGAAAGCAATAAAATATATTTGGAAAAGTAACCTCGTAATAATAATAAACGATATATTTTTAATATATACACAAAATATATAAAATATCAAGTTATACCTAAATATTAGTTGAATTTTATCAGTGCTATATCATTACTTCTATACAATTTAGATATAAACACCATATTTTGTATAAATATATTTATTACTATTATCTGCAATATAACGACATACAATTATGTAGATGATTCATTTAGGTACCGCTACCAATTTATGAAATCTAAACTGTTTTTAACATAATTTCACATTTAAACGAGAATTCATCATAAATAAATATTAAATTAGCAAGTCAATGAACTCGTGTAAATAATAAAATGCGTAATATTATTGATTTAAAGACTTTATTCTAGAGACGGACTTCTTTGGACAGCTTATACCTAATTAAGAAATAATGACCGCTATGTAACAATATTCTTAAGTTAAATAACAGCAAATATCTTCATAAATTGTACCAAAAATATATACAAATAGGATGCTGTAAGATATTTATTTCATTTTGGATTATTAATATTTATTAGACAAGGGATATACGTAATAATGCCATATTAAATAAGCTTAGATTTAAGTGCGACCGTGGAATGTATAATTATATAAATAAAATACTTCATTTATTGTTTTATTTCCATTCTAAAGGTTGGTATTGATTGAATTCAAGTTTTATTGCAATATTTTCGAAGTCAAATGATTATTCGTATAATAAAAAGATGTTTAAGTCGTCATCAAAAAGTTAAAATAAGTGTGATGGTTATATATCATAGAAGTTGTTTGTGGTTTTCAGTATTCTAATAAACAGTACATCTGTAACTCTTTTAATGACTTAGTTAATTACACGGAATATATTTTTAGAAGAAGTGATTACCTGACCGCTTTTTAACCGACTTCAAAAAAGGAGGAGGTTATATTTACTTATCTCATTTGTTTGTTTTAAGTTTTGAATAAATTTTTACTTTTGGTTATAAAACTGGTAACTTGGACGTATTTACGAAGAATGAGCTACATTTATAGAGAGTCCACTACGTGGGTTCTCGGGTCCGCAAATGCAACATAAATCCATGTCTTGGGTGTTGGGACACTGGCGCTGAATAGGTCAAATTATTTCATTTATTCAGAAATAGCCTTTACTAGTTGATTGCAATTTTTCGAATATATTGAAACAAGGGACTCACCCTCACTCCTCCCGGAGTCCACCCAAGGATTTGCAGGTTCAAATCCAAGACTCGCACCTTTGATATTTTCACGTGCTAATCATTTCTTACATGATTATCACTAATAATGTCTCGGTAAAGGGAAAGATCGTGATAAAACCTACCTACATGTCTGAGAGAACCTAGCAAGCTTATCCGCCAACCCGCACTAGGCCAATCCACCACGCTGGGTGGACTGGCCTGATCCCCTCGTATTAAAGGGAGGCCCATGCCCAGCAGCAGCATATATAGATATTAATGGTATTGAAGGATATCCTCAAATGCTTTACTACAATATTTATTTTTATGTTTCGTTTGTTTCAATATTCTTTTCGAAATTTACGGAGGGGCCAGGAAATAAAGTTCACGCGCTTTAAATCGCAGTTAAAAAGAGATTAATATGTTAAATAATAATAAAATGAGTTTGGTTTTAAACAAGAAAACATCTTGAAGAAATATATCAAATTACATAGTTTATAGAGGTTTATTATAAATTATTTAGGTATGTATATGTATAATAAATATTTGATAATAAATGAAAAAATCTTCCATTCACTATATTATTACAAATACAATATGTAGTACAATATGCAGTACTAAATAGGAAATTTTGAAGTTCATTAAAGTGTTTAAATATATTATTATTTTTACGAAGTTAGGTATTACGCATTAATTTTTAAATTATTTGTTGACTTATAACCTACTTTTCACTTATGACGCACGACTACGGTTTCAACGCCATAGCGGAATTTTCCAATTTTGCTTTTGTCGTTTAGTGACTATCAATAAGTATGATTGTTATTAGTAACAGCCATCATTTATTAAGTTTTGTAAGTTCAATTTTTCCCTTTACTAATGATAGAAGGGAAGTTAATTCCTACGCGTTTCTGAGAACAACTGTCTTGGAGATAGACAGACGGACTAAAAAGTTATACTATAAATGTTAGTTTTTTTTCCTTTTGAAGTATGAGACCCTTATAATAAACATTAATAGAAACATTACGAAGATTATTCATTAGCGAAAATTACTCAACCGACCATCATGAAACTTTGTACACATATTCTTGGAGGTATTAGAAGTAACATAGGATACTTTTTATTAAAAAAAATATTTTTTACGAAAAATTAAAAAAATGTTTGTATTAACAATGGGTTCTGAAATAGAGTAGAGTAATTTTGAAGAAACAATGACCTACAGATCAAACCCATGAGGTTGATTAGCAATTAAAAAAATGAACGCGGGCGAAGCCGCGGGTAATGCTAGTAATTTATATATTTTTGTGTTCTATAAAGGCAATTGGCAAAAATAATTCAAATTCAAAATAAAAAATTGATATTCGTAGCTTTAGTACCGGACCATTGGTCAAATTTTATACCACTAGGCTAAACGATGTATCCGATAATATAAGTATAGTAAATGTAAATTAACATCAGATTGTGTTCAGATAGTAAAGATTAATAAAGTGTTAATAAATGCTAATTGCTATATTTTACGATAAAAAATCAGTCAGTAAAAAAGCACTTATATATGATTGCAGGATCTATTTAATTAATAATAATTAATTAATTAAATGCTTTACAAGAAGTAAAAAATGTCTAAAGATACAACAAGAATTAAAATCTTATATGTTAAAACTGCCTTCATTTAATATGCGAAAGTAAAACATACATTAAAAATAAAGCTAATAAAATATCGGCAGTGAAAATCCATATTAACAGTTTTAAAGTACACACTACTATGTACTTGTATATCATCAACATGCTACAATGCATTGAATATCTTAATATTTTCTCATCTAAGACAGACATTTCGAAGTCTATAAGATTCAAATTAAGATTTAATTTGGAGGCCCGCGAGGTCATTGATCTCTGAGGTCATTGCCAAATAACATGTTCGAACATACAGCCATCTATTGGCGCTTTTATCCAGTGTTTAAAAGCTTCATTCGCACTAATATTCGATCTCATTAGTTTTTCTTATAAAAGAGACATAAATTATTGCACTTACATTTCGCAGATTAGGTTCGACGGGTTATAGCTGCAATATATTTGGGTTTTAAGTTTCGCTACATTTAGGATGCCTGATATTCATAAGAGCTTTGAAATCGACGGCATGAGTTAGTGTATCGAATATTTTGTGTACTAAACGCGCAGAAGTGTTTCATCACTCATGTCTCTGGAGAATGATAAATAAAATGTTTTATTCGAAAGACAACGCAATGATTGCACGATTGTTTTGTTTTATATTGTGTGTGACGGTCAGTGCTGGGGATACATTGAGTAAGGTAATTTTGTTGTTTTCTGCTCTAAATTCTTGCTTTTTGTTCTTTGAGTTATCATAATATTTATTTATATATAAATTTATTTTTTTATAATTGCATTGTACAGATATGACCAATAGAGTGAAACCTATTGTAAGATTTTAAATAATTTATTTTTAAGTTCATTCCAATACATATTATAATAACACAAATATTTAATATTTATATTTTTTTTACATTTGTAGACTTTACTTAGAGTAACTGATGAATATTATGCTTATGGACAATATCCAGCAATTCAGTTGCCGCCATGTAGAGATTGCAGTAAGTAATGATAAATAAAAAATTAGACTTTTACTATTATTTAAAAAAAACTTATGAACAGATGCGAATATGCTTTACTCGTGTAAACAATTAATATTAGATTTTCTATTTGTTTTAAATTAGTATTTATAATATAGTAGTATATCGTAGGTATGTAGTATTTGTAGGTCCCAATGTTTAAGAGTATTTACACTGTGCCATTATTTATACTATTATTTCTACATTTTGCCTGGAAATTAAACACATTCCATTGGCCTCCATAAAATAGAATTGACAAATGCACATTGATAAGTTCCGACCTTTGGTTTTAAGTCTTAAAAATATCTGTAAACACATAATACTTATATAATATGAATGTAAAGATATGTATTATAAATATAATATGTATATTTATATCTTATTTTATATTTATACCTGATTATACCTATAAGATTATTTTTCCTGAAAAAATATGCATTATTACTAAATCATGCATTTTATAACAGCAATTCATTTTTATTTGTAAGACGTGTAAACAATATGTAAATAGAATGAATATATTATAATAAATATAAAATAACTAAATTTTGGTAATATCTATTCAGGCTGTGGAGAACGCAACGAAGAGCTTAGAGTGGTGGGTGGTACCGAATCTAACATGAACGCATTTCCATGGATAGCTCGTCTTATCTACTTAAACTCCTTCGGCTGTGGGGCATCGTTAATTAATGACAGATATGTAATCTCAGCTGCACATTGCGTTAAAGGGTAATATTATTTAAATCATATAATCCATAACTTGTAACATGAAAATTCTTTAGCCAGTATGTATTCTAGTAACGGAGTAAAAGTTCCAACGATATTAAAAAACTTATTATACTTATTTTGATTTTTTAAATGTTTTTTTGTTTAATGCATCATTTACTACGATTACGAGAATTTGGTGCAATTTATATCATCTCGTTAAAATTACACTATTTGCTGTTATCAAATAAAAGTGTATAGGTAGTATTTAACATTAGTTTCTCACTAAAGCAATCTTGCCTGGTGTAAACAGGAAAGTCGCAAGAGTAAATCTATTTGGAAGGCATTCAGTCATGTATCGTTTGAGGCAAATTAAAAATAAACAAGCACCTCGAAGAAGCTTATCTTATCCTTCTAATGTTTCATTTTTAGGGACCGTAGCACTTAAGTTATTAAAAGGCGCTAAAGAAATGTAATTTGAGTACTTAATATATCAAGGTGGGGTATAAAATTTATAGCTAACTGCTAAAGATAACATTATTTTATATACTATAGTATTGTAGGATTTTTGTCACAGTATAGGTCATCTATGTATCTATACTAATATTATAAATAGGAAAGGTTTGTATGTAAGTATGTTTGTAACGAATTGGTTCAAAAAGTACTGGACCGATTTTAAAAATTGTTTCACCATTTGAATTCTACATTATCACTGATTAATATAGGCTATTTTATTTGCAAGAAAAAATAAGGAATCCTACTAAAACTACAATAACAGGAGAGGAGGAGGAGTGCACGCCGCACATAATAATATATGACATAGGTAGCCGCGCGGCTCAGGAGTGTATTAAAGCTGGGAGAAATATTGGAGAATTTTCAACCCAGCGAGTGATCGAATGAAGTTTAGTAGCGATCAAAAAAATTTACGCGGGCGAAGCCGCGCGTATTGTTATGTTCTATATAAATAAAAATGAATGTTCATATGTTTGTTCTCTATCATTTTTTACTTCGTACGCGTTCCTAAACTATTGATCGGATTGTGATGTCTAATGTTATCTCATATATGCCTGTGAAGGTGCCTGGCACAAAAAACAGTTTTTCTCCTTGGACGTTTTTCTTTTACGAGTTAGGAATCATTCAAGCCCAGCGGGGTTCATACTTGTTAGTTAGTAACAAAATCTACGCAGTATTAAAAATTTTATTGTTTGTATACACTAATACTACGCATTTGTACGTAATGTGCTTTTTCTTATATAGAGTAAGACTATTTAATTACTGTTTCATAAATATATAAAATTACCTTCTTACTACATTATAAAATAAACATAAATAGTAGGGAGTATTTTAATGGCGTATGGAAATATATCAGATAATCAACGTTTTTTTTCAGTTTTATGTGGTTTTTGTTCCGAGTGAAATTCGGCGAGCACAACCGGTGCGTGGCCAAGCGCATGCCCGAAACCCGATATGTGGTGAAAATGTACGTTCATGACTTCACATTGACTGAGTTGACAAATGATATCTCATTGCTACAGTTAAACAAACCTATGGAATATTCATACGCGATACGACCTGTGTGCTTACCTAAGGAAAGTAAGTGACTACAGTATTTATTTAAAAACTCCTTTATACAATCTTTGTTCCAGGAGAAACTTAGTCATTTGTAATATTTGAGTATTTTACTTGATTTTTCACCAACTTAAAATGATTTTCGATTTTTTATTTAGCGAAGAGGTTAACTTTAAGAGGTTCTACATAAATTAAAAAAACCTAAGAGTGGAATAATTTATAATGAATTCAACTTAGGTATTTTTTCTTAGTATCTACGGTCATATAATTCATTTGGTAATTTTTTGCTTTGCCGCTTGCTAACCAATAAAGCATAAGTATGATTTTTTTAAAGATATTTGGTATTTTATATAAATGTTTTGAGGTAATAATAATAAATATGTTGGGACATTATTGCAACAGCACCATCTAGTTCCGTGGTAATCTACGAAGCTTATGTTACGGATAGTTGGATAAACTACACATATTTGAATATTAAATACATACATATCATAAATATATACACGCATGACTGGAGTTGTACTCTAATCATGGGTTTTTTGTGCTCAACAAATGAATACCCCCAGCTGGCGCAGAAAGTAGGGTCATTACCAACTGAGCCAAACGTGTTGTCTTTACGTACAAGTGTATGTATGTAAAATGCATTTAAAATGACATCAAATTTAAAGTTTATATCATAAACATGTCAATGTAAATTTATTGGGTATAAAATTAAGGATCACTTTGCGAAGAGTCGTAAAAATATTACGATATTATTTGCTTTGTATTGTAATCAAAGGACATTGGCATATTTTTATTAGTTTGAAAACGGGGCAAATATTCTCATTTAAAAAGCTCCCAAATGTGTTTAATACTCGTATATATTTTGTTAGTGTTCAGACGCCATTTTTTATATTTCTTAGAAATAAGAAGTTAATATTATGTTTCTTTAAAGATCTTCCATTCTATCAGTATTATTTTTATGCAAGGGTTTGAGTTCCGCGATCCATATTGTTTTTAATGTTGGGAAATAACTACATGTAGGTCTCAAGTCGTTATAATATGGGGTTCACAGAATAGAAAAGCCAGTACTAAAAATAAAAACTTAACAAAACCGCCCCCGTGTTAATAGGGCATTAATTTTACGCAGTCAACCATGACTCCGTGAAGGCAGATCTGCCGAAGTAGACCACAAAATCCTGGGGTTGCTCTAACTCTCTTAGCTATAGAGAAGTATCGTCCACCGATGTATCATATAGGTCGCTTCCATGTGTCACCGTTTCTTTGCTTTGCATCCGACTGGAATGCCGAACGCTAATGAGCCCCTTCTCCCACAACAAGGGACATCTACTTACATTGACCATTAATTTTATACTTGTCTGGCTGTAACGTTCCCTAGTGCACGGCAATTAGATTGTCTCTCAAGAGGTCATCAATACAGATGAAATTAAGACATCAATATGTGAATAAGTGATCCCCATACAATAGTTTCACTGAGTTTAAATCTCTATATATACAGATTTTTCTAAAACTGGCACTGACTAATTTATGTTTTTTTTTTGAAGTGAAACTTCTTTAGAATCGTTGTGATTTCAAACTCGATGAAACGAAAAAATACGTCCAGAGTACCAGGCGCTCAGAGACGGGGAAGAGTTAGCCTTAGTTAGATCTCGCCCACCGCGAGTCAGTGACATTTCTAACTCTGTCAAACTCTGTCTCGACGAGCTTAGACGGGGTTATATAGTATTAATATAAACGAGATTTAAAAATTAGTTTGCCAAAGAAGTTTTACATATGACATGTGTACTTTGTACACACGCACTTTTTTTTCATTTAATCAAAGCCAATGTAAAGAATAATAACTTTTATTGAATGTGGGGGACAATGGATAATATAAGCTTTTTATTTGTAGCGCAAAACCTCTACGTTGGGTCAACAGTAACTGTAGCGGGTTGGGGGGCCACAGTGGAGGGTGGCAACTGGTCTTGCACGTTGATGGAGGCACAACTTCCAGTTCTTAGCAATGAGGAATGTAGGAACACCAAGTATAATAAAACAAAGATCAAAGATGTGATGATGTGTGCTGGTTATCCTGCAACAGCTCATAAGGATGGTTGTACGGTATGCTTAATATTTTCTCTAACTGAATAGTATATGGTAGATATTTTCAGTTCGTTTTAATGATGTAAACAAACTTTTGACTATATTTTTAAAATAAATATTATAAAATAAAATTTTAAAATTAAAATACTTCAAACATGCTTGTTTTGGATTATGGGGGATTATTGTTATTGAAAGTACAATACGCCGTATTCACCTAATTTTAGTTGGAAGAGCAGAATTTTAATATATTTCTTGATAATAAAGTAATGAACATAAGTGATTCAATATTTTTAAAGCACAAGTTTTGAGAGATATGAATTTTAGTTCCGTTGTAAATTTTGTTGCAGGGCGACAGCGGTGGACCTTTGATAGTTGAAAATGAAGACCATACTTATGACTTGATTGGTATGCTATTTCAGTTTATTGGTTATTTCTTATGTATATTAACTTTCAAAATAAGTTTATAATAAATTTTATATAATATATAAATAAGTTTATAATAAATTTACTAATATATTCATAATATGCATAAAATATTAAACACGATATTTTACCTACTTAAAACCACAACAAAAATTAAAGTGTAAAAGTATTAAAGCAAATACCTATTAGTTCCATGGCAATCCATATGCTTGAAGTAGTTTAATTGCAATTAACAGTTTTTGCCAATAAAAGTCAAAAAAGTCCTTTGTTGAATCAAAAAAATTTAAATGAAATTCTTTTTTTTATACATCTACAGGTATTGTATCGTGGGGTTATGGATGTGCTCGGAAGGGATATCCAGGTGTTTACACAAGAGTGACAAAATATCTTGATTGGATTCGAGAAAACACAGCAGATGCCTGTTACTGTGATTATTAGTAGCAATTTTAATTAAATTTTGCTTATATTCCCTCTCCTCCTCGCCTCGCTTTTAAATTGTATTTTATAACCCTACGTATATTTTGTATTACTAAGAAAAAAAAAACAAATAAACTAATTACTTATTATATTTTTTAAAATTTTAATTCTATTTCCAACACCTTATTTAAAAATAAGTATTACACTTTTGTCGAATTTTGTGCTAGACAAAAACCTGTGTCACAATCATTAATGAAGAGTTCGATTTTTGCATGTTACGTCCATCGCTTCACTTGTAACCCTTTGTACATTATACCTATATGGGGGTCAAAAATTCTCGGCCCCTTTGCCATTTTTATTCCAACAGTCATGTTACACATTGTTTATTAAAGTTAAGTTTATCAATGTTGAAATTAGTAATATATTTTATTACTAATTTATATAAGTTTGAAAATGAATAAAACAGTGCAAAAAGCTAGTTTTCGAACTAATAATAGAAGCAGGCTAAACCGCATAGATGTCGCGGGAGCAACGCACCCATTCCTGTTGCAGAGCCATCGTATTTGCTTACATTTTGCCTAAGAGGCGACTCGACTCTCTGATTTACAAATAATGGTCCTGTAATTTAATAAAAGCATAACTTTATTTTTGACTGTTTCGAACGGAGAAAACAATGTGGAAGTTATTGTTAGTGCTTTTCTTTTTGTACGTTGACTCTATAATATTAACAGTAAGTATTTCTTATTTTCTAATATATAAAAATCTCGTGTTGCAGTGTTATCGAACTCCTCCGAAACGGTTTTCGGTCTGGCTTTTGTGTACATTTGGTAGGTCTGAGAATAGGTCTTAGGCTATTTTTATTCCGCTAGGTGATAAGGGTGGCCCTCTCCAGGTTTCTTATTTTTAATTCTAAGACCAAATTTTTATTTTTTACTTTTTAATGATTTGGCATTTGCAAGGGATTGCAAGTAATATTATAATAATTACTCATAATATAGTATATAATAAATTTGTATGGTTTTGTTGATATATTTTAATGAAACAACGAATTATATATTCTAAATTTCTTTTATAATTTAATTTTATAAATTATAAGCTGTGGAATGTACTCAAAATTTATTTAAAATACTTTTTAATTAAAGAAGAAGGACAAATCATCTTTTAAAATATAAATAAGCTCGGAAAGTCGAGAAGTAACTGATACTTTGAATCCTATTATCATTACGAATAATTTTGAAGTGTCTGTAACGTCAACATAACGGCTTTTTACTAAATGCATAATTATGTAATTACGAGTATTTAAGCTACCTACTTATAAGGAAAAAATTTTTTTTTATTTTTTTTATCTGTCTGTCTGCATCTGATGTTATAAGGTGTAAGCGTAACTTTTGTTAAAGAAAATGTGTTAGGATTCCTTTAAAAAATAAATAAAACGTATCTAGAGACCCGAGCGAAGCAAGGGTTAGTCGCTAGTAACTAGTTCTTATTAAATGGTATTCTTTATACATGTCTCTTGTTAAAATCAAGGTTAATACTGCAGAGGTAGATAATGCTACAGAGGAAATAGTTTCATCTATAACTGAAAATGTTACAGAAACAATAAACGAAGAGAATAATAAATGCAACTGCCGTAAGTAACATTTGTTAATTTTTATGTTGATTTTAAAATGAAAAATTTTGATCTTTATTAGGAAATGAATCTTGCAAATAACAAATCAGAATGTTATAATAAGCTCAGACTTTTTTCCCCTCAAATAAAGTTTTTCACATATTATCACAGATATTAAGTATTATTTCCAAGAAAATACCAGCTACTTTATTGTTAGGGAGATTGTCTTAAATAATAATCTACATACTATAAATACTTACATTTCATATAAAGATTAAAAAAATCTACATTTATAAGCAAAATTGTAGAGCTTTACAGCGTGTAACATGAATGATAATTGTTCAGCGATTTTAGTAGAAATATATGGGGGTCAAAAATTCTCGGCCCCTTTGCCATTTTAATTCCAACAGTCATGTTACACATTGTTTATTAAAGTTAGTAACTTAGTTTAATTACTTATGTGTCATTATTTCATTTTTCAAATGTAAATCAATAAACAACCTACCGACTTAACTGAAATTTCAAGTTTTTCAATATAATATTCTCTATTTATTCTCTGTATGTATATATTATTAATAAAAGGCGAGACGTTATGTTCACTCTAATTGCAAAAAATTGCATTTTAATTAACGGGATTATTATGTAATATTACATAATATTACATATTTTTTTAATTGTTAGGCTGTGGAGAACGTAATGAAGCAACGCGTATCGTGGGTGGCGTGGAGACGGCAGTGAATGAGTTCCCATGGGTGGCGAGGCTAAACTACTTTAACAAATTCTATTGCGGGGGAATGCTTATCAATGACAGATACGTGTTGACTGCTGCTCATTGCGTCAAAGGGTATAATTTTACCAATTTTCAATATTTATTTTATAAATGAGTAGCACGAACAAGGATAAAGAATCAGTTTTACTTGACTTTTTGCTTAACTATAATAAATTATTCAGCTTAAGTTAACAATGGCTATGTATTATTCTAATACGAAGTAGTCACTTCAGTGGTGCCCTTGAAATATTACCTACTCACTTTCCAATACCTATTCGGGCCTCGTCGGAAGGAAGGGAGGACATGGTACTTTATTTAATCTCCACATACAGTATACATTAGTGAAAAATATTACCTAAGTATTAGAAAAATTATGTGCAATTGGCTTAAGGTTTACGCTGTTGGTCAGTGAGGCAGTGAATAATTACAACATTAGAATTCTTATAATTCAGTTGGAATTACTTAATTTACAGGTACATAATATAATGAAACTGAGTTGAATCTGTACATTACATAATTTTCGAAAAATCTTATTGAAATAGCCCTTATTATTATATTCGAGACAGAAGTATTTTGAACTTCTGTCTTTTCATTTGTCTGTTCATCTGTGATCGCATCACTTAAGGAATTTGCTATGGTGGTAGCTGGTTATCCGAAAACTCTTTACTGCGGGAAAATGCCTTGTCTCCGAGAAATTTACTCTCATCGTTAATATATGCGTAGTCACGAACCCGAGTAGAGCGAAGATGAGTCGCTAGAACTATTATATGGGCAATGTGTTTTTTATTAATTATTCAATATTTATAGGTTGATGTGGTTCATGATGAAAGTGACATTGGGAGACCATAATCGATGCAACAAAACGCAAAAACCTGAGATCCGTTACGTGGTGGATGTGGTGGCGCACAACTTTACCTACTTAACATTCCGAGATGATATAGCCGTTTTAAAGTTAAATGACAGGGTCAATATATCGAACACGATTAAACCGGTTTGTTTACCGCGCAACGATGGTAAGTATAATTATATGTAGGTAATATGCGCGTGCGCATGCATATTTTTTACCTTTAATCAATACCTTATATTATATTATTATAATCGTAATTCTGTTAGATTTTTTATTTTTTGTTGTTATTTATTTAGTATTATTAAATATTTTTAGATAATTTATATACGGGAGTAAAAGCAATAGCGGCTGGTTGGGGTTCAGTTGGTGAACAAAAGAATCATTCCTGTAATTTACTTGATGTAGAACTGCCAGTTCTCAGTAATGAAGTGTGTAGAAACACTAAGTATGAAGCGTCTATGATAACAGACGGGATGCTTTGCGCTGGTTACCCAGAAAA
Source organism: Boloria selene (assembly GCA_905231865.2). Taxonomy (NCBI): domain Eukaryota; kingdom Metazoa; phylum Arthropoda; class Insecta; order Lepidoptera; family Nymphalidae; genus Boloria; species Boloria selene. The sequence continues at coordinate 9,626,076 of HG993142.1, forward strand.
AGGAAAAAAGGACACCTGTCAGGTTTGCTTTTTCTGTACTGAGTTTAGTGTTGAGCTTTTTTGGGAGCTCTACAAGCTATAGTTAATTGTGATTAATGAAAACGGACTTCACATGGCTTCTGTATTTTTAAAAAATTAGAAACAGTTATTAAAAAAATTAAATATAAAATAATAATTATTTGTATTTCTATAAACAAAGAATATTGAAGTTAATACTTATTTTCTTTACTTTTGAATACATAATATATTTTGTTGATATTTATGATTACTGCTCACATGAGGGAGAATGATATATTCCCTATAGTGTTTCTCAATAAACGGGATTATCCCGTTTATTAAGAAAGACTATCCGATTAGTCGATAAGCCAATCCCAAAAAGATTTTTTCAAATCTGATTAGTAGTTCCTGAGATTAGCATGTTCAGACAAACTAACAAATAAACTCTCTTTATAACATTAGTATAGATTACCTTCGTTGTAGGGAGACAGCGGTGGGCCTTTAACTGCCGAAAGAAGTGACAAGCGCTATGAAGTACTAGGTAATAAAAATTGTCTGTTCATTCATTTCATAATTTAAAAAATATGGAAATTTTTATATAAAAATCTTTTACAGGAATAGTTTCTTGGGGCATCGGATGTGGGAGAAAAGGATATCCAGGTGTTTACACAAGAGTTACAAAATATTTAGACTGGATCAAGGCTCACACTCGTCACGGCTGTTTTTGTTCCAACTGATTGTCAACATTAGTATTATATTCTAATTAGTTGTCTTCACCCGTATATTTTAAATAACAATCTAAGTGAAATGTCGTAATATAATATATCCATATGTAAACTTTATCGAGATTATTTTAAATTAAAGAGCCCGCATCGTCATTATTTTTTTCCAAAATTAGGGTTTAAAAACCTCCACACAACATTTTATGTTGCTATTTTCTGCTAGACAGTTGTAAGATGTTCTTATTGAATGTATTTGCGTTATTGTATTCTATACATGCAGTAAGTACCACATTTCCATTTACATAAAAATTAAAACTTATTTTTTTACTTTTCTGCGTATTCGTTATATTTTGTAATTTTGCAGGTATCATGTGACAGTACGTCGAATTTATTAGGTTTTTACACGAAATTAAGGAAACTTTGTCTCTGCCGTAAGTCACTTCACTATCTGTTGCAATTTTTTCTACATTTAAATATACTTGTCTAAAACAAATACTGCGATTTTTTTTACAATAATTTAAGTACTATAAACTAAAGATTCTTGTTTTAGGCTGTGGAACGCTCCAGAACGATGTGCCTTATGAAATGCCATGGTTAGCAACTATTAATACAGGCAAAAATATTTTCCGAGGAACTTTAATATCTGACCGCCATGTGATTACTGCAGCATCTCCTTTATTACGGTAGTAATTGTAATTTACGAAGTCATTTAAATTTCTCAAATTTTTATTCTTTATAGGTTTTGATATTTCAGAAAAATCTTTGTTTATAAAATATATTTTTTACCATGAAATATAACTACACTAATTAATATAACATAAAATAATAGCTTTTGTAGACTCCATGTCGCTATTTCTCAAAAACCGGACATTGGACAAAGGTCAACTCGTCCGACGACGACTGTTTTACCACCTCACCTTACACCTAGCTCTACATATGCAATACATTATAATTGGGTTAAACAACATAATTTGCATTTGTTTTGTGTTACTATTTAATTTAAATAACTGATTTGCAATTATACATAAAAGTTTATACCAGTGTAATAAAACTCAAAACCAAATAGCCTCGTTTGGAAGTAAAGATAAAGAATGGTACAAAATTCTATGTTGGCTCATAGAGCTTGTATTACAGTTTCAGTATAGTATAATTTCAGAGATAAAGTTTTATTTCGGTTTGGTTTGTTTTATAAAACTATACTATAATGAAACTGTAACTTAGAAAACATCCATATATGAAATATTTTTTTAAAACAATGACTGTAACGTATTGTGTATTGAATAAAAACCAACCCAACCCAAAACAGTTAATCAAATTTTTGTCTGTTTGTCTGTTTGTATTCTATTTTTTAACCCAAAATGTACTGGACCGATTTTAACCAAATTTTGTACAATATGATGTTTGATGAGCCATGTCATTTTCAAAGAATAACTAGAACCAGTTTTGTGCTTTCCCGTGAAACGAAAGATTTTCCAGTACTTAAAGGCATTCTAAAAGTTAACTCTACTAATTAGTTATCGCTGTAGAAAATATCTTTAAAATCGGTTTAATACGTTTTACGTGAAACGCATATAGAACTAGGTACACACAAACAGCCAAAAATTCTAACGATTGTTTTGGTATCTTAATCTACCTACACACATTCAGGAAACAAAATGTTACATGTATAAATTTATGTAAATAATAGTTATTATATAACGATATACATTGTAATCAGCCTTTTTTAACGCTTAACACTGTTGGGCACAGGCCTCCCTTAATTACGAGGGGATCAGGCCATAGTCCACTCTGGCTTAGTGCGTGCTGGCGGACTTAACATATCTTGCAGAAACTTGCAAGGTTCTCTTAGGCTGGTTTCCTCACAATGTTTTCTTTCACCGTAAGACAAGTGGTAATCATGTCAGAAAATGATTCGCACATGAAAATATCAGAGTAATAGACATTTGTGCAATTAATATACATTCTAGACAATAAAGCTATTTAGGATAATTGTAAATAGCATTTAATTTTAGGAAATCACCAATGGATGTCATAGTGACTTTAGGTGCACTTGAATTGTGTAAAGGCGAGAATGCTTTGAATATTAGTGTTGAAGCCATTTCAATACATCCAGGCTTTTTTTCAACGGGCAAATTTAACGATTTAGCTTTACTGAGGCTAAAAAGTAACGTTATGTTTAATAAATTTATATCACCTATCTGTATGCCTGTATACGGTAAGTACTCGATTAAGCTCCACTTTTTTACTCAATAATATTTTATTACTTTTTTAATGGATATTATGTAATAACATCTGTAGAATAGTGTCATATGTACATATCGAAATTCGAATCCTACACTCATTATAGGTAAAATAGGTAATTACTTTATTTAATGAACAAATATAACCAGAAGACTGGGATCGATTCCCGGAGCAGGCCAAGTTGATTTATTGAATGTCTCAACTAAGGTAATCGTAGTAACAGCTTTTATTAACATTTTACCGGTATTTCACCAACTTGCCTCGAACAGCACTTTAAGCCGTCAGTACTGAGCCAGGAGCCTGATCTCTAATCGGTCGTATCGATTGTTGTCCTACCGGTATGTGAGAGCCACAGGAATAGAGAGGCACTTGCACATTATCTCCTGTGTAGTTGGCTTGTCTCAGTGAGATTGGCCGCCATAGCCGAAATCTTTCAGAAGCACATCATTACTACAGTACTACTACCTACCGAACATTTTAAGATTTCAGCAGATTCAAGCTAAAGGAAATCTATTGTTATATACATAAATACATGACAATATGCATTTATTCGATTTCATACTTTGTCATATTTACTTGTTGGAAAACATTCTCATGAATATCAATAATTATATTAGTATCTTCAGTACTTTTTCGTGTTAGGTAGTTGATGTTTCTGATATTTTACCATAACAGCTTTAATAATAAAAATTAAACAACTTTATATGTGTCTAGATAATGTGGGAGCAGATCAAATAGCTTGGACTTCAACATGGATGAGAAACAAGACGGAATATTGTTTAAGTCAAATAACTACGGTCCCTATGATGCCATCTCGGTCTTGCGCTAGAAATTCTGTATACCCGCCTGAGATTTTATTATCTGATAAGGGCTGCCTTGGACCCGCTCGGAGCAAAAGCATCGTTTGTGAGGTGAAAGACCTGACATTATTATACCCTTTACCTTAAGTGACTGTAAAGTAAAGAAGAAAAACCTAAAGACAGGTTTTTCTTCGAGATGACACTCAAAATCAACTTTTCATATTATTTATATGTATAGAAATATAATGCAATATACCTTTTTATAACGAATACATCACAAGCATACATTGTTTCTTAAAACATGTTTATTACCTAAGAAACAATTATTATAATATCAAAGAGCCTAAAATCGTTTTTAAAAAGAACTTTTAGAGGTTTTACTTAAAAACAATGTTTGATAATTGGTTTAATAATATAAGTTGCTTTTGTGGTATTTTACTGTAGGTAATTTAACTATTTACTTGAAATAATTAATTTTGTAAATACCTAAAATTTTATTTTAAGGAAGATATTGGAACTCCCGTTATGACTCGTTGGTCGGCTGGCTCTCCGTTCAGATTAATAGGAGTTGTCACTTTTGCTTCGTGTAAAGACGAAATGTCTCCGTTATTTACCAAAATAGTTGATAATATGATTTGGATTCATGAGAACATTAGAAACGATTGCCAATGTTTTTGAAGAAATAAAAGAATCAAATTAAAAAACCGTATTTTTATTAAATGCAAAGATTCCAAATTAATAAAAATATCTTAAGCTGTGGCATAGTTTCTGTTAAGCGAATTAACTTGGATAACGTCATTTTCGTGGTACAAAGGAAGTCCTTTTTCCTCCAGTACAGCATTAGGTGATTTATAAACCACGTCGTAGGATGGATTCAATGGATGTAATATTCCTATAGCAGTGACAGCTTCTCTGGCCTTTTCATTGCCTAGACGGTAGTGAGTTCCATCGCCAGAGTTCATAATGTGTCTCACAACCTAGAAATATTATGAATTATGACATAAACTTGTACTTTTTTTTGGTTGTGATTTATTTTATTTTTATTATTTTGAAAGTATCACTACATAGTATAAAACAAAGTCGCCTTTTCTGTCCCTATATCCCTATATCCCTATGTGCGCTTAAATCTTTAAAACTACGGAACGGATTTTGATGCGGTTTTTTTTAATAGATAGAGTGATTCAAGAGGAAGGTTTATATGCATAACTAGCAGATCCCGCGGCTTTACCTGTGCTAAATCTAGGGAAGAGCCCGAGCGAAGCGAGGGCGAGTCGCTAGTTTCTTAATAAAACCTTGTGCTAAAGTTAAAATTGATCAACCAAAATATTATTATATTAGAATTAAAATAATTACCTTTTCCGACGATACACTTTTCAAGTCATAAGCTAACCCGAGTTTTTCAAATAACCTAATAAAAGATGCGGACATATTAAAATGCATCGACATTTCAGCTGCTTTATAGTCCCAGGGGAATGTGTGGTGATAATTGTGCCAGCCTTCACCCAAACTTATGAATGACACGAACCATGATTCGACTGGCTGCAATTTGCTATAAAAAATAAATTTTGAAAAAGGTTCATTTGATTCGTCCGTTATAAAGTGTCACGTATTTAGGTACTAATAAAATAGAATCTTATTCTCAAACTGAGGTGAAAGGTCGCAGCAACTAACTAAATTTGCGTTATTATATTTATAAGACTATATTACGGTCACGTCTTTTAGCTAGCCATCTGTTTACACTAAGGCTGGCGACCGTGGTTATTTACGATAACATTATATTTAAAGTTATATATAAAGTTATCTTAATTAAATAAAGACAAAGATTTTTGTACCTGTTGTAGGGTCTTGTCCCATATAGATGAGCAGCGCTATTAACTAGGCATGTTCCGTTTAATTGTAATACGTAACGGAAAAAGTAGCACACTAATAAGCAGTTTTTTAATGATTCTCCCATAAAATAGTACGGCACAGCCACAGGAATAATTATCGCTACTAAGAAATATAAATAAAAATAGTATCTGAAATTAATATACATATATAAAGTGTCTTTGAATTTAATATTTTTTTTATTGTAACTTCTTTTCAGAATAAAACAAGTATATTTCAAATGTACTCACTTCTTTTGAAACATGACCATCCAGTCAGATTCCAAATCGCTCATATCGATACTTCTTCCAAGAGTTTTTACATACGGGTGCTTTTTGCACATCAACCAGCCGATGTGACTAAAGAAGAACCCTCTTTTTGAATTGTGAGGGTCGCCATCTGTGTCTGAGTAACGATGGTGGAGGCGGTGGTCGCGACACCAAGTGAAAACGGAATTCTGTAAAAAAATTCAAGATACTTATTTTAAATTACAGCCTATGTGAGGTGCTATATTACCATGAAATTTCATCAGAACCGGCTTAGTAGTTTTAACTTTTGCGTATTATTAATCTATATACCTACATTTGGGGTGAGCATTATTTAAAATAATTAATAAAATAAGCGTAATTATATTATAATTATGATGTAGGTATACCTGTCCCGATGCTGTCTGTAAAACTATTAAAAAGGCTTTTAGTAGTGGAGTCGCCTTAAAACTTCTGTGTGCAAAAAGCCTGTGAGCTCCGATCGTCACTCCTTCAGAACCGCTATATAACACGAAAAAAGCTGCAGAAAAGATGAATGTTAGAAATATCAATATCAATTTCCTTTGGTGTTTTTAAAAATGTAATATAACCAAAATAGCGATAATGAGATGACTTAATTAAAATTCTTAATGGTTAATAAGCTAGTTGTTCGTTAGTGAAATTACTTAAAAATTACTTACGAAGGAATATATAAACCGATCTAGTCTTAAAAAAAGTCTAGTATATAATCTGTACATATGTATGCAATTATAATAAAAAAAATAACCCAGAAAAAATCTGCATTAAATATTTTTATAAACAATGACTGTAACGTATTGCATATTGAATATGGACCCCAAAACGATAGTTATTAAAATTTTTGCATTTTGTTTGTTTATATATTATCGTTTAACTCAAAAGTATTGCACAGATATTAACCAAGTAGTGTGTAGTGGTCATTTATTACTCGGTTACACTTTTTATTCCAGATAAATATTTCATTTTAACAGGAAAACAAAATAATTGTTTTATTGAGTCGCCCTTAAAAGCTAGCGTTGGCTAAATCTTAAGAGATACTTCAAACTTAAAAAGTCTATAATATCCAATATCTATATATTCCTAAGTATCTATATCTCTCATTTTTGTCAATACGTATAAAAAGTAACTATGCGCATCAGTTTCAAAGTTTCACGCAAGAAGTACTAAAACGATTTGAACAAAATTTTGTATATTGATACGTTATTACACGTTGCAACCTTTAAAATACCTTTTATTAAAGTACAACTTTTATTTCCTACGGGATATTACGTTAAACATAAGGAAGTCCTCATAAAATATGGCTAACTCTTCTTAAACTTAAGAGATGTTTTATAAAAGAGAAATTTTAGAGAAAAAAGGCGTAAAAGAGGGAATCAATCGATGGTACGAGTATATATATATAAGTCAATAGCACAAAGCCAAAAATATTTTTTTACTAATGCGCGAGCAAAGCCGCGAGTCCTGCTAGTATTCAAATAAAAACTTACTCCACAAGGCGCATTTGTAAGAGGTGCCTCCACTTACTACAATAAAAAATCCCCATAACGCCATAACGTGGAAAAATAAAAATCCAATTGCATTTTTCCACACAACTTCATGTTTGTACGAATAATCCGTTCCTATACGTTTCGTAGGTATAAATTCATTTTTATTTCTAATATCTTTTAAATTGGTTTCAATTTCACTTTGATACATTTCCGAAACTGTTTTTTTTTCATGAGACATTGTTAGACGTTTGCATCAACTGTCGATGTAGAAATAACGTATGTTATATTATATTCCACATCATTTGTAACTGTCCTTAACCTATTATTTGTCACATATACATACATATAAACATATGGCAGTGCAAACAAACACAGGAAAAACAAAGGAAGTTATTATTGTTTGTTAATTAGTCAATATATTTATTAAATTTACAAAAGTTTAGAGGTCAAAGGGATTCGAACATTATTCGATAGAAGCTAGCATTTTTCGTTCGCTGCCATTTTGATTACTTACGGGGTGACCACTATGTATGTATCCAGTTAAAGACATACACGCACACGACTCACTGCAAGTATAATACATGTGGATAGGTATGCATCCGACTGCATTATAGTTTTCCTTCGTCAATTAAACGAATAGTTTACGTTTTTAGTTCGATTTTTAGACAAAAAAGAAGGAAAAGGTCCTCCTCCTTTTTCTTTTTCTATGATGATCTGTGAATAAGTTTTTTATTTATGTTCACCGATTTTTCGAGTCGATTTGATTAGAAGTGAATGAATGAAGTCAACAAAACAGAAGAAGCAGAAGAAGTTTTTCTAAGAACATCGATATTAATTACAAAATATTGATACTTGTATCGCTAGTTACAACGCTAGTTAGTTAGTCACGTATATATAATTAATAAATAATAATATGAATTAATTATTTCTCTAGCGTAGTGATGACACAATGTAACTAAGTAGTTTTATGTTTATAAATTAACTAGCGACTCACCCTCACTTCGGTTGTGTTCAACCCGCCCAAGGTACTAAATAGGTATAATAAAATTGTAAATGAGTCAAATCTGTACATTACATATTTTTAGGTAAATCTAATTAAAACAGACATTATTATAGATACAAAATTCGAATCTATTGTTTTTAGAATAATTGTTGTCTGTCTGTGTGTATGTGATCGCATCACTAGAAAACTACTGGATGGATTTGGATTAAATTTGGTACGATGATAGATTTTTAGAGAGGTTACCAGGGTCAACATATATGTTATTTTTTTCTGCAGGAAAATAGCTTATGTCTAAGAAAAAAATACAAAAAAGGTTAGAAATACAACCACGCTAATACTTTATAGTCCAGTCATTATAGAGGGTTGACCTCGGAAATTCGACATAGCTTGTAAATTCCAACGTAAAAATTTGTATTTTGGCAATTTTATGCAAATATCTCGTTTTCTATGGGTTTTACGCTATTTGTATTTATTATCAATATTGCAGATATTATATAAATGAAACTATCTTTTCAGATTTTGTCGCGGATTTATTATGATTTTTGGTTCCCGACGTTTCGAATGCTTTACAGCAATCATACATAATACTCTGACCGCGCGCTCTACGCCCTCTATCTCAAAAAAGTTCAAGGTATAAAAAAATGTTAAATACAAAAGTTGTAGAGAATTTAATTCTCTACATATGCGTATAACAAATTCTATGGGTTTTACCCATAGAAAACGAGATATTTGCAAAAATAAAAAAAAGATTTTTGTAACCTTTGACCACTAACTTTAAAACTTGCGACCATCCAATTATATTATGTGAATTTTGAGAATAGTTTTAAGATACTAAAATAAAAGTATACGTGATAATATACTGTTATATATACTTTATACTATGTATATATTCACTATATACTATGTATATATTCACCTAATTTGACCTAGATGACTGTACTATTAAGCATTCAGCAAGATAACTTACAATAAAAAATGTAAACCGACCTCAAAACGTTACAAACCGAAACTAAAAACAAAAAAAATAATTTTAATTACTTAGTTGTTGTTGGAGTCGGTGCCAGCCAAGAAGGACAGTTTTATCCTGCCTTTGCAATGAACTTTCGAACAGATATTTTGATTATATTTACAAAGTGATACATTAATTAAATTGTATTAAATTATTTTGCTTTGGAGCATATAACCTCCTCCTTTTTTGAAGTCGGTTAAAACAAAATAGGTAAAAAATAATCACAAATAGCTTCTCTTGAAACAAGACGGAATATTGTTTAGTCAATTACATAGAGTATATTGCTACATATATAAGTCAATTAACTACGGTAATGCCTTTTAGGTCTTGCGCTTGAAATTCTGTAAGCCTTACTAAGTTTTTAATACATGTCTGATAAGGGCTGCCTTGGACACGCGCGGAGCAAAAGCATCGATTGTGAGTTTAATGACCTGGCATTAAACAATTTACAAGTGACTTCGTGTCTAAGATTTTTCTACGACATGACACCATTGACTCTACATACGTAAAGAAATATAATTCAATATGTCTTTTCGTTACAGCATAAATTGTTCCTTAAAACATGTTAATTATCTAAGAAATAAGTACCATAAGTTTTACTACGAGAAATTAGAACAATGCTTAATGATTGGTTAAAACAATACCTTATAAGTGACTTTTGTGCTTTAATTTTGTTATAATTTAACTATTTATTTACTTTAAACAATAGGTAGGTACATAATAGATTTCTAGAAGGATATTGGAACTCTCGTTATGACCCGTTGGTCGGCTGTTTTTCCGTTCAGGTTAATAGGAGTTGTCACTTTTCCTTCGTGTAAAGACTAAGTGTCCAAAATTGATAATATGATTTGAATTCATGAGAAAATAAGAAACAATTGCCAATGTTTTTAAAGAAATAAAAATATTTAATTCAATCGTATTTTTATTCAATATGAATATTTAATTTATGGTAAAAAATACAACGATTCCAAATAAATAATAAATAAATTAAGCTTTGGGATAATTTCTGTTAAGGCAATTAACTTGGATAACGTCATTTTCGTCGTTCAAAGGAAGTCCTTTATCTCCCAGTACAGTATTAGGTGATTCATACAGCACGTTGTAGGATGGATTCAATGGATGTAGTATTCCTATAGCAGTGACGGCTTCTCTGGCCTTATCATTGCCTAGACGGTAGTGAGTTCCATCGCCAGACTTCAAAATGTGTCTCACAACCTAGAAATATTATGAATCATGGTTTAAACTCGTTTTCTTTTGGTACTAATTATAAGTGATATTTATAAGATTTTTATAAAATTTTGTGCTAAAGTTAATTACCATTTCCGAAGTTGCACTCTTCAAGTCATAAGCTAAACCGAGTTTTTCAAATAATCTAATAACAGATGCGGATATATTAAAATGCATAGACATTTCTGCTGCTTTATAGTCCCAGGGAAATGTGTGGTGGTAATTGTGCCATCCTTCACCCAAAGTTAGGAATGACACGAACCAAGATTCCACTGGCTGCAATTTTCTAGTAAAAATAAAAAAAAATGTTAAAAAACGTTCATGTAAAAATAACGCATAGATTTAAGTTGAAGGTTTATATGTGTAATACATACATGCTTATTATAGTAGAAAAAAAGCGGAAAATATGCCATTTCTGAGAAATCTATACTAATTAATCGTTAAAACGTCGTTGTAGGTACATTAGAGATGATCTCTAGGGAAGCGAGAATAAGTCACTACAGTTCGCGTCACGTAAAAAGAACGCTGGAGGAAAGTGGTGGGGGGTGTGTTTGCGCGTCTTGTAAACAAATGCGCCGATAATTTGAAATTGATATATGTAATTGTTTATATTATGTTTTTGTATATATGTTTTTTATTTATTCTTACTTTTGGGGTGGGAATTAGTAAGGAATTACTTACTTCGATGTTTTGTCATTCCGTAACACAGCAGAACAAAAATCGGGATTTAAAGCACAGAATTTGCACTCAGAGCTTATTCTTGGTAAATTTGTGTTGTCTCCCTTTACGAAAGCATCTTTCATGGTATTAAATTAATAAAAATGACGTTTTTTTAAGAATATCATAAAACTAAGTACCTACCTACTAAAACAAATACGCTGATCAGTTAACACAGACACTTATTTGTGTACAGGACAGTATGACGTAATAACGTGGCGGCAACTATTTCGTGGTGTTTAAAAACAGATTAAAAAATACTAAAAATTTTGAATTTAATTTTAAAATTTATTTTGTTATTTTATGAACTAAAAATAACATTTCCCGACTGCTTTTTGCCTAAGCTATCTCAATAATAGATTTTTAGATAGTTTTTCATATGGAGTAAAATACACTATTTTATCACTGAGACTGTTATTATTAGTATTTTAATATAGTGTTTTTCATATAGCACTCGTAATTAGCAGTCACGTATTAGGTTATTAAAGGCACTTTAATGTGAGTTAGTTTAGGGTTTAGACTATAACATTATATTTGAACTTAAATAATGTACCTATATCCTCACTTAAATAAAAACAAAGATTTTTACCTGTTGTAGGGTCTTGTCCCATATAGGTGAGCAGCGCTATTAACTAGCCATGTTCCATTTAATTGAAATACATAACGGAAAACGTAACAGACTAATAAGCAGTTTTTTAAGGATTCTCCCATAAAATAGTAAGGCACAGCCACAGGGATAAATATCGCTACTAAGAAATATAAATAAAAATAATACCTGAAATTAATATAAAGGAAATAATATAAAGTGTCCTTGAATTCAATAATTTAATTAATAAAATACCTACAGTATTTTAACAACTAGGCTAGAACTTTACACAAAAAATAATTGCTTTATTCCAACATAATGTTTCGTACTCACTTTTTTTGAAACATGACCATCCAGTCAGATGCCAAATCGCTCATATCGATACGTTTTCCAAGAGTTTTTACATAAGGGTGCTTTTTGCACATCAACCAGCCGATGTGACTAAAGAAGAACCCTCTTTTTGAATTGTGAGGGTCGGCGTCTGTGTCTGAGTAACGATGGTGGAGGCGGTGGTCGCGACACCAAGTGAAAACAGAATTCTGTCAAAATAGTTAAAACTACTTGTAAATTACAGCCTATGTGTTATTTGAGGTGCTATATTGCCATAAAATTTCGCTCAGTACTTTTAACTCTTGCATTTATTACATTATTATTAATCTATATACATTTGCGATTCTAGCAATTATTTTAAATAAGTAAAAAAATAAATCTAAAATAGATATACCTGTCCCGATATTGTCTGACAAACTAATAAAAAAGCTTCAAGTAGTGGAGTCGCCTTAAAAGTTTTGTGAGCAAAATACCTGTGAGCTCCGATCGTTATTCCTTCAGAACTGATATATAACACGAAACAAGCTGCAGAAAAGTAGGAAAGGTTAAAAACATCAATATTATTTTCTATCATGTCATAATTAAACAATATCATAATTAAAGTAGTACAGCACAAATGAGACACAAAGCGATCTAATATATAATGTTTAAATAAAAAAACTTACTCCATAAGGCGCTTGGATAGGAGATTCCTTCAGTTACTAAGATAAAAAATCCCCACACTGCCAAAAGGTGTAAAAATAAAAATCCAATTGCATTTTTCCATACAATTTGATGTTTGTACGAATAATCCGTTCCTATACGTTTCGTGATTATAATATTACTTTTATTTTTTATAGTATGTTCTACATCACTTTGAATTTCACTTTGATATATTTCCGAACTTGTTTTGTTGTCATAAGACATTGTCAGACGCTCTCATCAACTACCGATGTATGAATAACGTATTTTATATATGCCACATCTTTTGTAAGTGTTTACTGTCCTTAACGCATTGTTTCTCAGATACGCATGTGTTGGGACATGCAATCATGAAGCTTGTATTGTTTGTTAATTAGGTAGTTTTTTTTATTAGATTTGATAGTAATTTTATTTATCATCTATACATATAATAAAACAGTAACCTAGAAAAAATCTGTACATTAAATATTTTTTAAAAACAATGACTGTGACGTATTGTGTAGGTATTGAATATAGACCCCAAAATATTAGTTATTATTGTCAGTTTGTAACGCATTACAAACATCGTTCAACTTAAAAAGTACTACATGGATTTTAACCAAATTTTGTGTAGCGGTTACTTATTACTAAGTGACGACTTAGGATACTTTTTATTGCAGAAAAATATTTAATTTATACAGAAAAACAAAATAATTGGTTTTATTGAGTCATGCTTAGAAAACTGGCCATAAGAGATACTGATCTGTAGGTGTTAAAATGTCCTACAGATTAATCAAATATCTATCTCATAAGTTACACTCACAATAGGTACCTATTTTTATCAGAACGAATAAAAAACAGTTACTTAGCGAATAGAAGTGCGTTTCACGCAAAAGTACTGAAAAAAATAAACCACAATATAAGTACCTTTTTTTAAGTTAAATTTTTAATTCCCATAGGAAAATACAATGACTTGTTCTATGGAACACAAAAGGCACATAAGAAGTTCTGAACCGATTTTAACTAATTTTTGTGTAGTGATAGATTATTACTAGGGTCAATATTTAGACTACCCAAAAGGTATACAGGAAGGTACTACAGAAAAATATTTTATTCCCACAGGAAAACACAATAGCTGGTTCTATAGAGTAGCCCTTATAAAAGAGGGTGGACCTTTAAATGGGGAGTTCGTTGGTACATAACAAGTATTTAATTTTTTTAATTTTTTTTTTGTAAGTTTAAACGTTAGAATGTGTAGTTTCAGGATGATTGTACTAACATCAGAATGGCTATTTCTCTTTAAGTATACCACAATTTTTTCTTGAAGTGATCCGGTTAATCAGCTAGTATAGTATTTTCTTTATTGCACTTAAAAGGTCAGACATTACAGATTATATGAGGTTGAGTTGACTGTTGACGATAGATTCTAGGACTTTGGAGAGGATAGGGAGAATAGATATTGGGCGAAATTGAGTAGGACATGACGTGGGATTAGTGGTCTTAGGTAGAGGGATTACATAAGCATTCTTCCACAGTGAGGGAAAAACATTGCAAGACAGTGAAAAATTAATAATGTGGGTGACTACTGATGCTATGTCATCCAACACAGGAAGAATCATATATAGACTAAGATTGTCACTTCCAACGGCCTTAGTCGAGACAGATTTTTTTTTATGGTAAAAAGGGGGCAAACGGGCAGGAGGCTCACCTGATGGGAAGTGAGCACCGCCGCCCATTGACATCTGCAAGTCAGGCTTGCAGATGCGTTGCCGGCCTTTCAGGAAAGGGAGGGATGGAGGAGGGAGGGAAGTGGGAGGGAGGGGGGAACGAAGGCGGAGGATGAAGGGAAGAGGGAGGGGGGAAGGAGTGGGCCTCCCGGACTCTCACTCACCGGACGAAACGCAACAGCATAGCTGCCACTTCACGCCGGTCTTCTGTGAGAGAGTGGTACTAATTGAACTATACGGGGCGTGCCGGCCCATTTGGTTGCTACCCGAAGGTAACAAGCATGGCACTACCACTTTAAAACTTTGATTTACCCAGTAGCACTCTCACAGTCTAATAACTTAATTCTACTTGACTTACTACTAGACTTAATTCTACCCTGTCATAAAATTCGTTCTTAGCGGACAATAACTAACTATTAACTAAGTTCCCTGCCAAGTTTAAAGTTAGTAGCATAAAAGATGAAGGACTTTCATACAAACTTGCGAGAGCCCTTAGACCACCTCAATCCGGTCTAATCGCCAAAATTTTAAACTACCTCCCTGCCAATTTTCATCTTTATACGTTTAGCGGTTTTTGAGATTTCGTGATGAATCAGTGTGTTTCGCAATGTGAAATTTTATCGTAACTTCAGCCGTTTCTTTAATAACATATTAAATATGTGAGCCCCCTAGCGCCACCCCCACACCTGGATCCGCTACTGTATATAATAATATTACCTTAAAGGCAGCATCAACACCTTTCAACGAACTGTGAAAATTTACGTCAACGCACTGCTCAGGATCTGCACTGTAAATAAAATAGGTTGTCAGTGAAGTTGACGAAAGCATAAAAGCTGGCCGCCATTTTGTTTTTTTTTTACTTTGATTTACCCAGTAGCACTCTCACAGTCTAATGACTTAATTCTACTTGACTTACTACTAGACTTAATTCCACCCTGTCATAAAATTCGTTCTTAGCGGACATTAACTAACTATTAACTAAGTTCCCTGCCAAGTTTAAAGTTTGTAGCACAAAAGATGAAGGACTTTCATACAAACACTAATATACAACAATACATGTAGATATGGATTCGACTGTATAATTCGTCAATTAAATGAATTTTACGTTAGATTTTAGTTAGATTTTAGTTTACTTACGTTACTTACGTTTAGATGTTTAATTTACGTTTTTGTTAGATTTTTTGACCGAGTTATAAAAAGAAGGATATGGACCTTTCCTTTTCGTTTTTCTATGATCGTCTGTATACATGTTTTTTATTTATGTTCGTATTTTTTTAGACCCAGAGTTGTTGGCCGGTTTCTTAAAACTTTGGAAGACCATGAAATTTCAAATGAGTATGTTAACAGAATTAATTAGAAGTGAATGAATGAAGTTAACAAAACAGAAGAAGTTTATCTAAGCACATCGATATTAATTACAAAATGTCGATAGTTGTTGTTGTACCGCTATCGTTTATATAATCAATAAATAATAATATGAATAATAATTTCTCTAACGTAGTGACGATACAATCCAATGTTTTATGATTATAAATTAACTAGCGACTCACCCTCACTTCGCTGGTGTTGGATCCGGCCAAGGTACTAGAATAATAATAAAATTCTAACTGAGTCAAATCTGTACATTACATATTTTTTGGTAAATCTAATTAAAACGGATATTATTATAGATACAGAATCCGAATCTATTGTTTTTAGAATTGTTGTCTGTTTGTCTGTGATCGCATCACTAGAAAATTACTGGATGGATTTGGATGAAATTTGGTACGATGATAGATTTTTAGAGGTTACCAGGGTCAACATAATATGTTAATTTTTTTGCACAAAAATAACTTATCTCTGAGAAAAAAAAATACAAAAGAAGGTTAGAAATAAAACCACGCTAATACTTTAAGCATTTAGCAAGATAACTTACAAAATAAGTTAAAAATTATCATAAATAGCTTCTCCTGAAACAAGACGGAATATTGTTTAGTCAAATAACTACGGTAATACTTTGCTGATTCTTCTTATTCTACTTCCTACCTTCCTGATAACGGCTGCCTTGGACACGTGCGGAGCAAAAGCATCGTTTGTGAGGTGAATGACCTGGCATTATAAAATTTACAGGTGACTTCGTGTCACTTGTCGTAATTAAATATACTTATATTAAAACATAAATTGTTCCTTAAAATATGTTTTTTAAGAAATAAGTATCATAGTTTCAAAAACTCTAAAATCATATTTAAACACATCTTTTAGAGTTACTTTTTACTACGAGAAATTAAAGATTGGTTAAAATAATAACTTATAAGTGACTTTTGTGCTTTCATTTTATTATAATTTTATTACTTACTTACATTAAACAGTAGGTACCTCATTGATTTTAGGAACGAAGTTCCTTATGGCAACGGAAGGGAGCGATGCGGAAGGGTACCATAACCAGGAAAAAACGTCCGTAACGTAAGATTTTTATTCATCTAGTAGGTATAACAGTTTTACTGTTGGGTGTTGCTAGTGATGTAAGATATTTTCTTTCTTTCAATTATATTTATATTATTTAAAAATGGCAATAAATATTTTTATCGATAAAAAAATTATAAAAAATGTATACCAGAATAATTATTTTCTTTATACCGCTAATATCCTAAATCCGCTAATATCCTAAATCCGCTAATATCGTTAATATCATTTTCCTAACTGTAGGCCTTCTCTTATTAATTTAATTTCCGTCTCTAAGCCTAATCTTGTTATTTCTCACGGCCAGATGAGTGCCCCATTCTCATATCATGACTTGATTTTTCTGGTATACAAACTCCGATCTCCTAAGGCTAGAGGCAAGATTCTTTTCCAACGCAACTTTAAGCATATGGACCCGGAACGCTTGAGGGAGGACATGATAAACTGCAACTGGTCACCTGTTTTTTCATCAAATGATATTGATAGTATGGTTGACTCTCTGACTACTGAACTGATTAGACTCTATGATATCCACGCGCCAGTAAGACCAGTTCGCAGGAAGCATGCGCCAACACCCTGGTTAACACCTCTAATCAGACGAACTATGGCTAAGCGTGATAGGGCAAATACAAAAAATAAAAAATACCCATCGGAAGACAATTTTATCAAAAAATTTTAGTGCCATGCTTGTTACCTTCGGGTAGCAACCGAATGGGCCGGCACGCCCCGTATAGTTCATTAGTACTACTCTCTCACAGAAGACCGGCGTGAAGTGGCAGCTATGCTGTCGCGTTTCGTCCGGTGAGTGAGAGTCCGGGAGGCCCACTCCTTCCCCCCTCCCTCTTCCCTTCATCCTCCGCCTTCGTTTCCCCCTCCCTCCCACTTCCGTCCCTCCTCCATCCCTCCCTTTCCTGAAAGGCCGGCAACGCATCTGCAAGCCTGGCTTGCAGAAGGCTTGCAGATTTCCATGGGCGGAGGTGATCACTTTCCATCAGGTGAGCCTCCTGCCCGTTTGCCCCCTTTGTCCTAAAAAAAAAAATACTCAGCTTTATTCCTATCTCACTTCGTATAATCTTTTATGTCCTTACCAGTCCGGTTTTCGTTCCTTCCACAGCACTGGCTAACACCAGGCTTACTGCATTGGTACTTCTTGACTTTAGTAGCGCATTCAGCTCTGTGGACTTCGACATTCTTCTTGGCACTCTTCGCGCAGTTAACATTTCTACTGCGGCCATAGACTGGTTTCGCTCATATCTCTTCGGGCGCCGACAGTGTGTGAGAGCCAATGACACTTCATCGGTGTGGTTGGACCTTACGGCTGGCGTTCCCCAAGGCGGCGTTCTTTCACCACTTCTCTTCTCTGTTTTTATCAATAACATTTCTCGTGCTATTTCTTCTCCCTACCATCTGTATGCAGATGATTTACAACTATATCGACATTGTGAATTAAACGACTTACCTGACGCTATTCATGCCTTAAATAATGACCTAGCTGCTATAAAAACTTGGGCCGAATCCTTCGGTCTTTTAGTTAACCCAAAAAAGTCACAAGCAATAATTATTGGCAGCAGTAGGTTAAGATGCAGAATTGATTGGAAATCAGAGTCTGATATTCTCTATTCTGGAGTTCCAATTCCTTACTGTGATAAGGTAAGGAACTTGGGTCTTATTATGGATTGCAATATGACTTGGACACCCCATATTAACGATATTAGTAGGCGCATGCATTTCACCTTCCATTCTCTCAAGCGTCTCCAATACTTTCTACCCTTTAAAACCAAAATTATGCTTGCGAATTCTCTACTACTACCCATTCTCGACTACGCTGATGTATGCTTTCTGGTTGTGACTGAGGAGCTACTGAATAAACTTGAGCGTCTCCAAAATCTCGCCATACGCTTCATTTTTGGTCTGCGTAAGTACGATCATGTCTCCGACTTCCGAGCTCAACTAAAATGGCTCCCCATCCGCCTTCGCCGTGATATGCACATCCTTACTTTTCTATTAAATATCCTACATAATCACAACTTTCCTTCTTATCTACGTTCCCGGTTTAACCTTCTTCCGACTCCAACACGTTCCAGGCGGCCCTGCCTCACATCAATGCTTGAGGTACCGAGAAGTAACACAAAATTCTTACAAAACTCTTTTTCAGTACTTGCTGCAGTGTCATGGAACAAACTCCCTAAATTCCTTCAGGAGAGCCCTTCTGCAGCTGCATTTAAAAACAACTTTAAAAATTATATTCTAACTCAAACTTGAATAATACACTTTTCTGTTTGCATCAGAATAATAATATGTATGTTTATGTATTTATTTGTGTGTAAATTATATTAATTTATATACTTATACATGTATATATATATATATATATATATGTATTGTGCAATAAAGAATATTAATAAATATCGCTTTAAATTAATATTTTTATAATAAGGAACTTCGTTCCTATCCGCTGTCCCACGACACCACACGTTATACTTTTTTTTATATATCATATATTTAAAATATCTTTTAAGAAAGATATTGGAACTCTCGTTATGACCCGTTGATAGGCTGGCTCTCCGTTCAGGTTAATAGGAGTTGTCACTTTTGCTTCGTGTAAAAACGAAGTGTCTTCTTTATTAACCAAAATAGTTGATAATATGATTTGGATTCATGAGAATATAAGAAACGATTGTGAATCTTTTGAACGAAAAAAAATATTTAGTTAAATCGTATTTTTATTAAATATGAATATTTAATTCATGGTGAAAAAACAACAATTACGAATAAACAATAAATATATATTAAGCTTTGGGATAATTTCTGTTAAGGCAATTAACTTGGATAACGTCATTTTCGTCGTTCAAAGGAAGTCCTTTATCTCCCAGTACAGTATTAGGTGATTCATACACCACGTTGTAGGATGGATTCAATGAATGTAGTATTCCTATAGCAGTGACGGCTTCTCTGGCCTCATCGTTGCCTAGACGGTAGTGAGTTCCATCGCCAGAATTCAAAATTCGTCTCACAACCTAGAAATATTATGAATTATAGTTTAAACTCCTTATTTTTTGGGTACTGATTATAACTCATATAATATCTTAGTTTTTAATAAAACTTTGTGCTAAAGTTAAAAAAGATCAAATTATTTTAATTTATAAGAATTAATTTATTTACCATTTCCGAAGTTGCACTCTTCAAGTCATAAGCTAAACCGAGTTTTTCAAATAATCTAATAACAGATGCGGATATATTAAAATGAATGGACATTTCTGCTGCTTTATTGTCCCAGGGAAATGTGTGGTAGTAATTGTGCCATCCTTCACCCAAAGTTAGGAATGACACGAACCAAGATTCCACTGGCTGCAATTTTCTAGTTAAAATAAAAATATCAATTTTCCGCAATGTCAATCAAAGTCACTTCCTGTCGTCTGATCCGTTTAGATCTTTTAGACTACGTAATGGTTTTTTGGCGGTTTTATCAATTGACAGAGTGATTTAAGAGGAAGGCTTATATGTGTAATACATGCTTTTTATAGTAGAAAAAAGCGGAAAATATCTAATTTTTGAGAAATTTATACCAACTAATCGTTAAAACGTATTTAAAGATAAACTCTAGCAGAGTTTATCCCTAAAATAAAACAACGTATCTCTATTTACGAGTGGCACAGACTAAAATTTTATTATAATATGTAAGATACATAAATGTCTACCGCAGATGCCAGCACTAGTAACATATTGATATTATACCTTTAACACCCCCACTATATCTAACAATGTGGATATACAAAAATATTACAATCTCTGAATACCTAATACATCTAAAAACTTATAATGTTTCACAACACATAAAGCCTTTGTGAATACATCAGCTGGCATCTCAGCTGTAGGCAAATACTTCACATTTACAATTTTACTTACCACACATTCTCTACAAAAGTGAAACTTAATGTCTATGTGTTTTGTACGCTTGTGAAACATTGGATTCATAGTTAGCTTTTGTGCACTCTGATTATCGTTGAACAAATCAATGTTATACAAATTTTGTGTTATTTAATATAATAAGTTTCTCAAATAAACAGCTTCTTTACATGCTTCTGTAATAGCCATATATTCGGCCTCACTACTAGATAAGGCTACAGTAGTTTGTTTTTTTGTTTCCCAAGAAATTACACAACCAGATAAAGTGAAACAATATCCTGTATATGACTTCCTATCTATAACATTTGCACCCCAATCTGCATCTACATATCCTTCTAATACTGAATTTCCATCAGCAGTGTACTTTAAACCATAATTTTTAGTAAATTTTAAATATCTCAGTAGACGCTTTACATAAGTACAATGTTCTCTAGAATAGCAATTATTAAATTGACTCAAAAATCCAACTGTATAAGTAATATTAGGTCTGGTTAGAACTGCTAAGTACATTAGACAACCAATAACTTGCTGATATGGGAATTATTCAACATAATTTTCCCCCTTAGATATGTGCAACTTAGTTTCCATAGGAGTCTTAACAGGTTTGCATTGACTCATGTTACATTTTTTTAACACCTGATCAATATAATCAGACTGGTTCAATGTGATAGTTTTCTCAGATTTATTAAAACTTACATTGACACCAAGACACTTTCTGATTTCACCTAAATCTTTAAGTTTGAAAAATGGCTAGCTAATACATTTTTCAAATATTTTGTTTCTTAACAATCATTTGAAAAAATAAAAAAAATCATCTACAAAAAATGCAACAATAGTCCTTAAATTATTTCTTATTTTTGTGTACATACATGGTTCTATCTTACATCTCCTATAACCAATATTTAACAAACATTCATCCACTTTCCTGTACCATGCTCTTGAAGATTGTTTAAGCCCGTAGATTGCCTTTTTTAATTTAAGTACTTGACCCTCATGGGTCTGCTCGGAAAATCCTTCTGGCAACTGCATAAAAATGGTTTCATCAAGAGCACCATTCAGGAAGGCTGTAGTTACATCAAGGTGAGTAATGTCAAATCCTAACTTAACTGACAATGCAAATAGTAACCTTAATGTAGTATGCCTCACCACAGGAGAAAATGTTTCTGTATAGTCTATACCTTCAATTTGTGAAAAACCTTTAGCAACTAAACGTGCGCGGAACCGAACTTTGTTATCACTATCATATTTTTTACGAAGCACCCACTTACACTGCACAACCCTACCATCTTGTGGACTATCACATAATTCCCACGCATCATTTTCTTTGAAACACTGTAATTCTTCTTGCATGGCCAACATCCACTGTTCCTTTTCTGGTCCGTTTAGAGCATCATGCAGTATCAAACCTGCCCCATCATCATAGGTTTCAGCGCTTGTACAAAGATTCGACATACCATATCTCTCTGGTGGTTTTCGTGTTCGTCTGGGTCTGTCCATGAAATCTTCATTTTCACGCTGAAGTATACTCTCTGAGTCTTCATAATGCCTTGGAACATATGTTTTGTCATTGTCATCACTATAGAAATAATCACTTTCACTGTTGGAGTTATCTTCAAGACTAGATGTTGATTCACAACTTGTTACCTTCTGGCCTTGTTGTTCTTGTTTAACCTCATCCCCCACTGAAACAACATTCTGGTCTTGCACTTGAATCATACATTCAGAATTGATTTCTGGCTCAATAATGACCACATCTCTACTTGTAAACACAGTCCTTGTTTCTGGATTATAGACTCTGTATCCCTTTATGTTATCTGGGTATCCTGTAAGAATACATTTCACAGATTTCTTGTCCCATTTCTTACGTTTTTGTTTAGCAACATGTACCATGACAGTGCTACCAAATATCCTAATATGACTGATATCTGGTTTTGTGCCAGTCCATAGTTCATATGGTGTTCTATTATCCAATGCATCAGCCACAGTTCGATTTTGCAGGTATACTGCCGTATTGGTGGCCTCACCCCAAAACTCTTTTCCTAGGTTTGCATCAAACAGTAGACATCTCGCTTTTTCTACGACTGTGCGATTGAATCTTTCACATATACTGCGGTACCGACCAATACTGCGGTAGCGACTAACTGTTGCTTTTTATTGTAAATACAACAGCCTTTATCTGTGAAAGACACACTGTTTCCTTTTTTAATTAATTGACTGACTGATAGTAGGTTAGTAGTCAGAGATGGTATACAGCATACGTCTTCAATCACGATGTCGTAATCGCAATCATCAGTTGAAGTCGTTATTTTAACATCACCAGAACATAATACTGTCATCTTCTCACTGTTAGCTACGACAATCCCTTTATTTTGTTCATATCTGGCATTCATAACCCAACTTTCGTTTGCTGTTAGGTGTACACTTGCCCCGGAGTCGATATACCAATCATTTTTATTGAAATTCGCACTTAAAAATACTGCTCTAAATGCGTTTGATTGCATTCTTTCTTTATTTTTCTTATTTGCTGAATTATTTTCGTTACTCATGCACTGATTTTTGTAATGGCCGACTTGTTTACAACGGTAGCATTTCACCGCCTTTGTTTTTGACTTCGACGTAACAGTAGTACTACCAACATCACAATTTTTCTTGGCCATAGACAAATTATTCTTACTTTGCTTTGCATGATTTGAATGACTGACGAAAGCACCGTTCATTTCATTCTCGTTGTAATCTACTGACTCCATGTCTAATAATTTTGTCTTGATATTGTCTGCCGTAATAGAAATGCCCGAATGTTCGATTGCCATGATCATTGGAGCGAAACGATCAGGCAATCCAGCCAATAACAATGACCCTGTCCATTGATCATTTATTTCAAATCCCGTTCCACTTAATTTTTGCGCTGTATCGATAATCTGCGTCACATATGACGTTATCGAACTGCAATTATCTCGCCGGATTGCAATTAAATTTCTCAACAGACTTATTCTCCGTGAAAAGCCACTATCATCAAATAATTGCTGTAGTTTATTCCACAATTCTTTCGACGATTTAACGGTTTTTACGTGGCATACAATGACGGGTCAATGGTCATAATCAATTTGGCTTTAGTTTTTTCGTCATCCGCGCTTGCTATTTCTTTTTTCGATTCTGGCTTGATACAATGCGTTATGCCTTCGAGAACTAAGAAATTTTCTGCAGCGAAACACCACTCCGAATAATTATCGCGTCCCTTTAGTTTCGGCACATTGATAAGGTAGTTGGTAGCCATTTTTACAAACAGTTTCTACACTTATACACTGCGATAATTAATACGATCAGTCAGTTCACAGCTAAATCGCACTGAATACTGTCTTTTAACACTTGCTTTATTGCAAAATACTTGTTAAAAAAACTCAATACCGCGATTTTATGAGCGTATGGCCCATAACCTAAAATAAAACAACGTATCTCTATTGACGAGTGGCACAGACTAAAATTTTATTATAATATGTAAAATACATAAATGTCTACCGCAGATGGCAGCACTAGTAACATATTGTGTAGATATTATACCTTTAACAATCCCTAGATATGTTTCTTTTCTAGAACTCTAGAATGAGTAGCTAGTTTTCGAATAAAATAGAATTTTATTACTTGGACTGCTATTATTGGTACTTTAATATAGCGTTTTTCATGTAATTTGTGACCACAATTCAATAGCGTCTTTATCTTCCACGACAAATTTTGTAAACAGTTGGTTTATACGATAACATTATATTTGAACTTAAATATCGTATATTCTCATATAAATAAAGAAAAAGATTTTATACCTGTTGTAGGGTCTTGTCCCATATAGATGAGCAGCGCTATTAACTAGCCATGTTCCATTTAATTGAAATACATAACGGAAAACGTAAAAGACTAATAAGCAGTTTTTTAAGGGTTCTCCCATAAAATAGTAAGGCACAGCCACAGGGATAAATATCGCTACTAAGAAATATAAATAAAAATAATACCTGAAATTAATATAAAGGAAATAATATAAAGTGTCCTTGAATTCAATAATTTAATTAATAAAATACCTACAGTATTTTAACAATTAGGCTAGAACTTTACACAAAAAATAATTGCTTTATTCCAACATAATGTTTCGTACTCACTTTTTTTAAAACATGACCATCCAGTCAGATGCCAAATCGCTCATATCGATACGATTTCCAAGAGTTTTTACATAAGGGTGCTTTTTGCACATCAACCAGCCGATGTGACTAAAGAAGAACCCTCTTTTTGAATTGTGAGGGTCGGCGTCTGTGTCTGAGTAACGATGGTGGAGGCGGTGGTCGCGACACCAAGTGAAAACAGAATTCTGTCAAAATAGTTATGTCAAAACAGTATAACCGCTAAACGTATAAAGATGAAAATTGGCAGGGAGGTAGTTTATAAATAGTAGACGTCCGCTAAGAACGGATTTTGCGATTGGGCTGCATTAAGGTGGTCTAAGGGCTCTCGCAAGTTTGTATGAAAGTCTTTTATGCTACAGACTTTAAATTTGGCAGGGAGGTATTTAAGTGTTAGTAAGCGTCCGCTGAGAACGAATTTTGCGACAGGGCCGCATTAAGGAGGTTTAAGGGCTCTTACAAGTTTTTTTTAATTTCTTCATTATTTGTGCTAGATACTTAAAAATCCCATGGCAACACAGATACATTGTCAAGAAGACCTTGTCCCGAAGATTGCAAGCATTATGGTAGGCAAGAGTCTAAGGAAGTGGTACCTGTGAAGATGATTAGGACAGACCTTAACGACGATTGGAAGGAAAGCCTACAACATGCACAGCAGGAAGACTCGGATATCAAGCCGATTCTGGAGTGGATAAATGCCAGTGCTCCTAAGCCCACGTGGAGCGATGTCTCGGCGATGAGTTCGACCACGAAAAGCTCTTGGGCCCAATGGGACAGCTTGGTGGTTCAGGATGGAGTCCTGTGCTGTAAATGGGAAAATGCTCGGGGGGACAGCAGTCATTTGCAAATGGTTGTCCCTAAAGTTAAAGTATCGGATGTTCTGAAGCTGTACCATAATGGTTGTTCAGGAGGTCATCTGGGAGTTAAACGGACTCTACTGAAGATACGAGAACGGTTTTATTGGACCCACTATCGTGACGATGTCGAGGACTGGTGCCGCAAATGTACAAGTTGTGTGGCTGTAAAGGGACCTCAGACTCGTAGTAGAGGTGCATTGAAATTGTACAATGTTGGTGCACCTTGGGAGAGGATAGCCCTTAACGTTGCAGGACCGTTTCCGGAAAGTGACAGTGGGAACAAGTATTTTGTATATGTGTATAATAATGAATTAAAATCTTTGTGTGCGTATGCTTCAATTGGTTGAACGATGTTTCATGCATTTGTATTTTATATCAGGTCCAGTAGCTTATTCGTTCATGGTCGTGGCTTATTACCTGCCATAAAGATCATACTTTTGCTTTTTACAATTTCTCGCCAACCTCTCTAAGGCGACGATCGAAGGGCTCAGGAGCACCATATCCATACCCACGGAATATGTAAAAAAGTATCTATTCTGTGATATCACCTAGCTGTATGCCATGATGTGACATCCAATATTCGTACTCCTGAGTCCTTCATAAGAGCGTTCATAAAAAATTAAAGAGGAGAACGAGGTGACGTCAAGTGTCTTTGCAACCTGTATTCATCAGAAAATGAACCTGTCCATTTAATACGGTTCATGATTATCTCATTAGCATACCAATGTGTAAGGGCTAAGTAATGATATTATTTCCTCAGAAACACCAGTATTCCTTAATTTTTTCCAAAGAATGTCATATTGGACACAGTGAAATGCTTTAGACAGATCTAAAAAACACGAATGTACTGGTGTTTTCCTACAAGTATAATATTGCAAATTATTAATACAAAATATTATATTGGAAATTATAAGATATTTCTTTTACTTTGATAGCTGCTCGTTTTCTTTTAATGTTATACCAAATATACCAGCACAAATACTTTTTCCTAGCCTTGTTGTAATTTAAAATCTTTTTATAATGAATAATAAATTAGAACAGTTACAGTTCAGAGTAGGTAACTATTTTGCAAACTATCGAGTGAGGTATTAAATTTTCACTGTATCTACATATTAGTTCAATAACTGCAATAACAATGTTACTTTTACGTCATATTAAATGAGTTATTCTTTTGTATCTTGAACGGCTCGAATAATTTTAACTAATTCTTGTACACATAAATAAGGTTTTGCTTTTTGAAATCCAAAATATTGTACATTGCAGCACATTTTTTTGCTGTAGTAAAGAGGTAGAGCTAACTCTATTGACCAAAAAGGTCCTGCTCAGTAACAATTAATTTTTGGATAATTATTTTTATATTCACGGCACATGATTGTACATTTTGAGCACATTTTCGTACAATGTTTTTAATCGAAAATTCCAAGATAGCGGGTACAACTTAATGGACGGACATCTTCGGTAGGTGTTACAAACACATTTTCATTAAAATAATATTTCCATTGATTCCATTACTATGTTTATTTTTCATAGCAGTCTCATCTTTTTAGTTCGCTTTTTACGCAGTCGGGTTTATTAGATACGTCTTTTGAAAATTTTTTTTGGTATTTTGTCTACGATTCTACATATGTATTAATATTAGGTACCTAAAAGGCAGCATCAACACCTTTCAACAAACTGTGAAAATTTACGTCACGGTGCTGGTCAGGATCTGCACTGTAAATAAAATACGCTGTCAGTGAAGTTGATGAAAGCATAAAAGCAGGCCTGCGCAGGCAAACCACAGCAACCATGCGGCTGGGTGAATATTTCATTTGGTGCATATTACAGTTCTGGCCATAAAGAATGTATAAAACGTTAAAATATTTTGAAGATGATAATATTTATTTTTAATATGCTACGGGTTCTAATGGACGCAACTCGTTGAATATGTATATTATTATTAGGTATGTGTAAAAAAAATTAACAAAGTCGTAAAATCTAATTACCATTTGTGTCCTTTTTCCAGATTTGACCTAATCAAAATATTTTACTAAAAAACTGTCCTTAAAGAATAGGTTATCATATATATTTATGATAAAAGACTAAATAATCTATGTTTTATTTTTTTATTATTAATGAAAGAACAGTTTTAAGCAACTTTTTACTATTTTAAAAAATGTCCTTACACTTCTTCATAATTACCATTCAGCGACATGTTTGTGTCGATATTTTAATACTTTCGCATCACTATGTACCTTCATTCTCACAAAACGTTCGGCATCAGTCGACACTCTGCAATAGAGCAGGATACACGCATGAAAGACTGTTACCGGCAAAGTGAAATAAGTTTCTCCGGTTAAAATTTGGTGTGGTTTGGAATATTTCTACATACCGTTTCGATTATAAAAGGTAATATATTGGTTATTTTTTATTTAATTTTAGCTAGATGTAACCAACAATAGGATATCTTTTAAACAATAGACTGCATAAATTCATGACTCTTTAAAAAAACTATATTTAACCGCATATATTGATGAATCTAATTACCAAACTTCTAATTACCATTATTTACCATTCGTTTATAGCCGAATGATGATTAGAAGAAAGTAACGGTAATGATTTTAATGTTAAGATTTGATGAAACCTTAACCATATAAATTAACAATTATACTTACAATTAATGTTAAGTGACGCATTTTCGCAAATTAGATTAGTAAGCTTTTATTTTGGTTCTATTTGACTGTTTGACCCCCACATACTTTAATTGTTTTTAAAAAAACCAAAAAAAACCAGATTAAGGGCTAAAATAACACACAGAAAAAGATATTAAATTGAACCCAGTCTTACATGCTCTAGAAAAAGAAAAAGAAGTCCAAAAATATATGTATAAGATGAAAGGCGTTCCTTTCTGTCAATTGGTGATATGACTCCAAGAAGCAAAAGACAGCAAAGAAAAAGTGGTGAGAGACCATTTTTTTAACAGTAAGGGGAAAACGAGTTAACAATCCGCGTTAGCTGGTGATGGTAAGTTTGTTGCCCCTCGACACCTGCAACATAACAGGAGTTGAGAGTGCCTCACATAATAGCGCTTAGAGAAAACCCCAGGAGGATGATCATTGCACATTTTGCATGTGCGGGCAGAAAGGAGCGAGATGCATGTTCATTTTTGGGATACCAGGCATGTAATATATAAGGATGACATCCAACCCGACGGGGAAGAGAGCGGTGACAGAAATGCGACGGTGGCATCACATCAAAAAGTTTGTCAGAACATTCCATTATACAGACGAAAGAATACACATAGAGAGCAACATCTATCCGAAAGCTTAAGGGTTCTAAGTCGTATGTTAGTATGGGATCATCAACAATATGAACGGCTTGTCACATGGAAGAAGTTGGTATTGAGGAGTGCCAGCCCAGAGATCATAACAGTATTCCATCAGAGGGTGAACCTGAGATTTATAAAGAACAGGAACTGAAATACTGTTTCGCTCCGTTTGCACTACTATTGTTTTGGAAGCCAATTTGGCTCTCTGTTCCAAATGACGTGTAAACTGGACATGGCATTAAATCTCCGAGGATCACAACTTCCACGCAGGGATATAGCTGGAATAGGAAATCTGACCCTTCTTGGATGTCCGAAGGGTCGGTCTATTTCGGCGTTTCCACTATGAGATACACGTCTATATTGGAGTATGTCTCCCATATTTTATACGTGACCATAAAATTGACAGATCAGGACGGGGTGGCGACAACAGAGTGATATCCCTGACGAACGTACAAATCCCAACTTTTGGCAGAAAGACATGTTCCAAGCTGTAACTAGGATATTTTAAGTAAGATGTATCGGCAGGACAATATCTGTCTCCATTAAAAAAAGTAAGACCGGCTTATCTGTTTCAAGATAGTGATGGACAGCATTGAGGTTGGAATGGAGTGCCTTTTTGTTGCAAAAGTCCACATTAAACGCGGAAGGGGTAGCCGCTGTGCAAATTTTTCTTACGTTTGTTGCAACCATAGTGTGTCAAAAAGGGGGAAAAAAGGAATTCTGAGATTTCGGCGGACTCGGGTTAAATAAAAATATTCAGTATGTATATATCTGCACCACTTAAACTGTGTATTTTGCTGGCATGGGGGATAGATCTGGGTACAAACAAACGAGCGGCCAGCGGTAGAGCGTTTCATCAGGTCTCCATGGACTCCATGCCAACACGACACACTTAAACAGAAGCGATGACTTCACTTAAATACCGGTCCCGAGGTCGCCGAGATCATCGGAATTTAGGAAAGGTGCTGGCTTTGAACATATCTGCGACTGGGACATTCAGCGATCAAGTTCGATATGAAACTGGTCGCGAGCCAGTAGAGAGCAATACTGGCAAGCAAGTTGCAGTGGTACATGAAAATTATAAATCGATTAGTGTTTATTGTTACAAATAAAAATTGACAATTACTATTATTTACTTTGTGTTGAAATTCCTTTTTTATGATTGTTTATATTATACGCGTTTGATTATTTATACTAATTATGTTTCCTCTTTGTTACTTATTACAAATCATATTTAATTGTTAACGAATAAAATGCTGATTAAAGTACTCTGATGTTATACTTTTTAATATATTTCTAATCACCATTTGAATAAATCTCATTACCATTAGCTAAATATCAATTACCGTTCGTGCTAATCTCATTACCGTTTATTAAAAAAAACAAAGCCCTATATCTTCAATACTAAACGTCACATTACTGTACCTCCTTCATATTTAGTTTATTTTCATTATATATTGTACAAAAAAATAATAAACAGCACCATCAGGCTTAATATTTGATGCGTCAAAAAAAAATGTAAAATATGCATGAAATGAAATATTCACCCGGCTACTCATACTTTGAGTTTGTATGATGATAGCTGATTAACCGGATTACTCCAAGAGAAAATGTTGTATTCTCAAAGAGAAATAGCCATTCTGATGTTTGTACAATCTTACAAAGAAAACAAGAAACAATTGTTAAATTTAAATAATTAAAAGTACAAAAAATCAGAAAATCTTTGGCTTTATGCTATGAAGTACTTGTTATGTACCATCGAACTCCCCCCGTTTAAAGGTCCACTTTTTTATAAGGGCTGCTTTATAGAACCAGCTATTGTGTTTTTCTGTGGGAATAAAATATTTTTTGTAATAGGTACCTACCTGTATAACCTTTTGGTAAGTCTAAACATTGACCCTACTAATAATAATCTATCACTACACAAAGATTAGTTAAAATCGGTTCAGAACTTTTGTGTGCATTTTGTGTTCCATAGAACCAGTTATTGTGTTTTCCCAAAGGAATTAAAAATTTAAAAACTTATAATGTGGTTCTGTGTAATAACATATTACTCTATATATAATTGAAATCAGTTCAGTACTTCTGCGTGAAACGCGCATATCGAAGTTACTGTTTTTTATTCGTTCTGATAAAAATAGATTAACCTATTGTGAGTTAGGAGATAGATATTTGATTTAATAAACTTTTCTGTAGGGCTTTTTAACACCTACAATTTCCTACTTACCTAGTTTTGACTGATAGCTCATAAGACCAGTTTTCTAAGGATGACTCAATAAAACCAATTATTTTGTTTTCCTGTGTAAATTAAAAATTTTTCTTCGTCCCGAGTAATAAGTAAACACGACAATTTTAATATGTTTAAGAAGATAAACGAAGTTATACAACCTTTAAAAATACGTAAAGCTGTAGCGATGGTTAATGATAATGGTGACTTAATCTACACAATTCAAGATAAAATTAATGAATGGGAATTATATATAGATAGACTCTTCTCGGATAACAGAAATAATGCTATTGATATAGAGGTGCCGGAAGAATATTTAGAGATATTAGAATCAGAAGTAAGAAATGCGATAAAAGCTTCAAAAATAAATAAAGCGGTAGGTCCTGATAATGTCTATGCTGAGGTTATAAATATTATGTCCTACAGATCGTCTCTAGTCCTTAAAGATCTATTCAATTTGGTTTACAAAACAGGTATTTTCCCCAATGATTGGTTGAAATCCACTTTTATCACTATACCCAAAAAATTAAACGTAAAGCGCTGTGAAGACCATAGAATGATTAGTTTAATGAGCCATGTTCTTAAGATATTTTTAAAAGTTATACACTCTCGCATCTACCATAAATGCGAAGAATATATGTCAGAAACGCAATTTGGTTTCAGAAATGGCTTAGGTACCAGAGATGCACAGTATTGCCTAAATGTTCTAGTTCAAAGTTGTCTTGACATGAATAAAAAAGTGTACTTATGCTTTATTGATTAGGAAAAGGCGTTTGACAGAGTACGTCATGAACAGCTAATTGAGATTCTCGAACATATTGGTATCGACAAACATGACCTTAGAGTGATTACTAATATATTCTGGGCTCAAAAAGCAATGGTTAAGGTGGAAGACCAACTATCCAAAGAAACTAATATTAAGCGTGGCGTGCGACAGGGGTGTATTTTATCGCCCGTATTATTTAATGTATATTCCGAGAGAATCATGGCTGAATCCCTCCATGGAGCCGATGAAGGTATAGTGATAAACGGGGAAGTAGTAAACAATATTCGCTATGCTGATGACACAATTCTTATTGCGGAGGATATTGTAGGTCTTCAAAAGTTGCTATATCGTGTAAATGTGGCGAACAACAAATACGGACTAAAAATAAATACGAAAAAGACGAATTTTATGGTGGTATCCAAGACCCCAGTGACAAATGAAAATCTATTTTTGGAGAATAGCACAATAGAACGCGTAAACCAATTTAAATATCTAGGAAGCTACATGAATGAGCAATGGAGTAATGAACAGGAAGTTCGAGTCCGTATAGAACAAGCCCGTAGTGCCTTTATGAGGTTAAAAAAATTTTTGTGTTGTAAACGTTTTGGCCTCGAACTCCGCATGAGAATGGTGCGATGTTATATATTCAGTGTGCTACTTTATGGGGTTGAAAGTTGGACCTTAACCTCGACATTATGTTCAAAACTCGAAGCATTTGAGATGTGGGTATACAGACGTATGCTCCGAATATCCTGGACCATGAGAATAACAAATGTTGAGGTTCTGCGTCGGATGAATAAGAAGTTGGAGATAATGAGGACTGTGAAGGAGAGGAAGCTGCAGTATTTTGGACACATAATGAGAGGACACAAATATCGTACTCTTCAGCTTGTAATCCAGGGGAAAATCGAAGGAAAACGCCGACATGGCAGAAGAAGGACATCCTGGCTGAAAAACCTTCGTGAATGGTTTAATCTTAGCACTCGGTCTCTCTTCCATGCTGCAGCTTCAAGGATAAAGATAGCCATGATGGTCGCCAACCTTCGTAGAGAAGTGGCACCCTAAGAAGAAGAAGAATAAGTAATCGCTATACAAAATTTGGTTAAAACTCATGCTGTACTTTTTGTGTTTGACGATGTTTGAATCATGCTTGTATTATGTTACAAACAGACAATAATAACTATTATTTTGGGGTCTATATTCAATACACAAAACAATACAGTCATTGTTTTTAAAAAATATTTGATGTACAGATTTTTTCTAGGTTAGTGCTTTATTATATGTATAGATGATAAATAAAATGACTATCAAATCTAATAAAAAAAACGACTTAATTAACAAACAATAACAGCTTCAGGATGGCATGTTCCAATATATGTATGTGCATCTGAGAAACAATGCGTTAAGGACAGTAAACACTTACAAAAGATGTGGCATATATAAAATACGTTCAATTCAATTCATATCTCTCTGTTATTAGCTTCAAAGCGTGCCAGTATAAAACACGTTATTCATACATCGGTAGTTGATGAGAGCGTCTGACAATGTCTCATGATAATAAAACAAGTTCGGAATTATATTATCAAAGTCAAATTCAAAGTGATGTAGATCATACTATAAAAAATAAAAGTAATATTATAACGAAGGAACTTATAGGAACGGATTATTCGTACAAACATCAAGTTGTATGGAAAAATGCAATTGGATTTTTATTTTTACACCTTTTGGCAGTGTGGGGATTTTTTATCTTAGTAACTGAAGGAATCTCCTATCCAAGCGCCTTATGGAGTAAGGGTTTCTTTAAACATTATAGAGGTACTAAATCGCTTTATGCATTTAAATGTTAAAAATGACATTGTTTAATTATATAGAAAAATGATATTGATATTTATAACATTCATCTTCTCTGCAGCTTTTTTCGTTTTATATATCAGTTCTGAAGGTATAACGATCGGAGCTCACAGGTATTTTGCTCACAAAACTTTTAAGGCGACTCCACTACTTGAAGCTTTTTTATTAGTTTGTCAGACAATATCGGGACAGGTATATCTATTTTAGATTTAATTTTTTACGTATTTAAAATAATTGCTAGAATCTGTGAAAATGTATATAGATTAATACTACTATACTAAACGCAAGAGTTAAAAGTACTGAGCGGATTCTAATGAAATTTTATGGCAATATAGCACCTCAAATAACACATAAGCTGTAATTTACAAGTAGTTTTAACTATTTTGACAGAATTCTGTTTATACTTGGTGTTGCGACCACCGCCTCCACCATCGTTACTCAGACACAGACGCCGACCCTCACAATTCCAAAAGAGGGTTCTTCTTTAGTCACATCGGCTGGTTGATGTGCAAAAAGCACCCGTATGTAAAAACTCTTGGAAAACGTATCGATATGAGCGATTTGGCATCTGACTGGATGGTTATGTTTCAAAAAAAGTGAGTAGGAAACATTATGTTTGAATAAACCAATTGTTTTTAGTGTTAAGTTCTGTTATTTTTTTGCTAAAATAATGTAGATATTTAAAATATTAATAGAATTTTTGAATTCAAGGACACTTTATAGTAATTTCTGTATATTAATTTCAGGTACTATTTTTATTTATATTTCTTAGTAGCTATATTTATCCCTGTGGCTGTGCCGTACTATATTATGGGAGAATCCTTAAAAAACTGCTTATTAATCTGTTACGTTTTACGTTATGTATTTCAATTAAATGGAACATGGCTAGTTAATAGCGCTGCTCATCTATATGGGACAAGACCATACAACAGGTATAAAATCTTTTTCTTTATTTATATGAGGATATACGATATTTAAGTTCCAATATAATGTTATTATATAAACCAACTGTTTTCAAAAAGTGTCTTCAATAACATAATTGTCGTGGAAGATAAAGACGCTATTGAATTGTGGTCACAAATTACATGAAAAACGCTATATTAAAGTACCAAAATAGCAGTCCAAGTAATAAAATTCTATTTTATTTGAAAACTAGCGACTTATTCTTCTAGAAAAGAAACATATCTAGGGATAAACTCTGCTAGAATTTATCCTTAGATACGTTTTAACTATTAGTCGGTATAGATTTCTCAGAAGTTAGATATTTTCCGCTTTTTTCTACTATAAAAAGCATGTATTACAAATATAAGCATCCCTCTTGAACTACTCTGGCAATTGATAAAACTGTCAGAAAACCATTACGTAGTGTAAAAGATCTAAACGGATCAGACGACAGGAATTGACTTTGTTTGACATTGCGGAACTCTATGCGATATTTTTACATGAACGTATTTTATCATAGATTTTTTTATTTTTACTAGAAAATTGCAGCCAGTGGAATCTTGGTTCGTGTCATTCCTAACTTTGGGTGAAGGATGGCACAATTACCACCACACATTTCCCTGGGACTATAAAGCAGCAGAAATGTCCATGCATTTTAATATATCCGCATCTGTTATTAGATTATTTGAAAAACTCGGTTTAGCTTATGACTTGAAGAGTGCAACTTCGGAAATGGTAAATAAATTAATTCTTATAAATTAAAATAATTTGATCTTTTTTAACTTTAGCACAAAGTTTTATTAAAGGCTGTTGCTAGTCATCCGATAATCGTATTAATAAAAAATATATTATTCGTCCAACTATTGTCGGTTTGTACGAATATCTATCACTTCTTTGATTTCTAATATAAAATAAGCGATTTTTATGTGCAGGATATAATAACCTAGGATAACCTATGCCAAAAATAAAAAAAAAATAACCCTAACCTACCGAGCTGATAATTTATTATTTAGATCCCACCCACTTTTAATAAGTCCAAGAATTTTTATATGTAAAAGAGCTGGCTCTATAGAGTCGTCCTATGAAATTTACGTTACTAACACTCCCTGAGAGTATGTACCTACATCAAAACAATGTACAAGAAAATGGTATTTTGTAAAAAGTACTACAGAAACGTCCGCAATTGCATTCACGAGTATTTTAAAACTTAAAAAACTAATTGATTTCTCTTTTAGCCATTTAAGAAGCAAAAAATTCTCAGTCGCGATATATCAAACACCAATTGTCGGACGAATAATATTTAAATTATTCGTCCGCTTATCGGATGAATAGACACTTCGTTTATTAAAAACTAAGATATTATATGAGTTATAATCAGTACCCAAAAAATAAGGAGTTTAAACTATAATTCATAATATTTCTAGGTTGTGAGACGAATTTTGAATTCTGGCGATGGAACTCACTACCGTCTAGGCAACGATGAGGCCAGAGAAGCCGTCACTGCTATAGGAATACTACATCCATTGAATCCATCCTACAACGTGGTGTATGAATCACCTAATACTGTACTGGGAGATAAAGGACTTTCTTTGAACGACGAAAATGACGTTATCCAAGTTAATTGCCTTAACAGAAATTATCCCAAAGCTTAATATATTCTTA
Source organism: Boloria selene (assembly GCA_905231865.2). Classification (NCBI taxonomy): domain Eukaryota; kingdom Metazoa; phylum Arthropoda; class Insecta; order Lepidoptera; family Nymphalidae; genus Boloria; species Boloria selene. The sequence goes on from HG993142.1 coordinate 9,662,852, forward strand.
CGTACTACGGGTTCGGGATCGGAAATTAAAAGCGTTCTCGCACTAAAGATGTTTTATTTCTTCTACATAAACTTAACAAGATTTTCACTGACACGCGCAGTTTGTACACAGCACTAATTCAATTGAGTCTCTGAGCACTATAATCCACCATTTCTAATAATTCACTATACTCTTCTTCACTTTTCCACTATTTCGTATCTCTTCGTAATCTTCACTCAACATCGAACATCAACTGATCTCTCGACATAGTGCCGACCTATTTATATGTGTAAATTTAGAACATTCTAGTATCGAAAATTCAAAATGTTTCTCTCTCTCTGACACTTTAAAAAGTTAGAAATTGACATTCGCTGTTGTAAGCATGGTAGAAGCGTGCTATTATGACGGGTATATATTTATTACTTATTCGTAATTGTTGTATTTTTACCATGAATTAAATATTCATATTGAATAAAAATACGATTTAATTAAATATTTTTAATTAATTAGTTGATGAAAGCATAAAAGCAGGCCTTAAAAAATTTTATCTCGAGCAATAGCTTTTCTAGTTGCGCTTATTCTGTGAACGTGAGTATACAGTATACATTTTTTAGTTTTACCCTCAAAAATTGTAAATTGTCTTGCCTGTTTTGCGATGTACCTACTCAATAATGTTAGTTAAACTTTAGTAATTGTTAATTTCACATATAAGTGAAAGGTAATACTCTTCTTGAAAAATAAATGATGTTAAACCTGACATATAACACTAATCTAAAAAAAATCTGTATATTAAATATTTTTTAAAAACAACGACTGTAACGTATTGTACATTTACATAATATAGACCGCAAAATAATAGCTAATAAACAGCTATCATCATACAAACTGTAAGTGTCATTTGCTCTTGGTATTTTTCTGATAGCAAAGTGGCACGTATGAGTAGCCGCATGGTTGCTGTGATTTGCCTCCGCAGGCCAGCTTTTATGATTTCATCAACTTCAATGGCAACCTATTTTATTTACAGTGCAGATCCTAACCAGCACCGGAACCATCGTAAATTTTCATAATTCGTTGAAAGGTGTTGATGCTGCCTTTTAGGTAATATTAACACATATGTAGTATCGTAGACAAAAGACCAAAAAAAATTTACATAAGACGTATGTAATAAACCCGACTGCGTAAAAAGTGAACTAAAAAGATGAGAACCAGATGAAAAATACACATAGTATTATGGAAAATGTTATTTTCAATGGATTCAATGGTCAATGGAAATATTATAATTATAATAAAGAAAATGTATTTGTGACACCTATCGAAGATGTCCATTAAGTTGTATCGGCCATCTTGGTATTTTGGATTAAAAACATTGTTCAAAATATACTAAAAAATCATGTGCCGTGATTATTGAAATAATTACCCCAAAAATTTATTGTTACTGAGGAGCTCTACTAATTTACTACATCAAAAATGTGCTGCAATATTCTGGATTTCAAGACGCAAAACTTTATGTGTGTATACTTGATATACAAGATATGGTTTAAATGATTCGAAGATAAAAAAAATTACTCATTTAAAATGACGTAAAAGAATCATTGTTATTGCAGTTATTGAATTGATATATTGCTTCTGAAAGTTTTCAAAAACGTTAAGTATCAGGGTCACTGAATACACTCTCAAAATATATTATCGAGGAGAAAGATTATTGTAAAATTTTTAGTTTACTATCTTATTATTCAATTTTAAGGAAGTATGGAATATTCTTCTGAAATAAATGCTTATTATTATTATTTATACCTCTATGGAATTCACGGGCTCGAAAGAGTCCATATGACTATATCACAAACAGCAGGCCAACACAATTATTATTATGACTTGTATAGGTTTGAGGCATATTCGTCGCTAGTTAGTACATCAGGAACGAAATAAAAATCAAATGTTATCAAAAATATTGCAATTTATTTAAAATCACTACAAACTATTTCTAGATACATATAAATAGTATATAAGTAAGTATTTACAAAGCTATGTTATAACAGATATAAAGTAAATTAAAAGGCAACGCGTCATTCTCGTGAATTAAGTGAAGCCCCTTTGACTTTAAACTCAGTATTATATTCCTTACAAGTCATGTTGTAGGTTGGATTAAATGGATGCATTATTCCTATGGCAGTGATAGCTTTTCTGGCCTCGTCGTTGCCTAGACGATAGTGAGTTCCATCACCAGATTGCAATATACGTCTCGATATCTAGAAAATGATACTTGTTTGTAAGGGACGAATTTGCAAAATTAAAATAAGTCTTGCATAGAGCCCTAGTAACATAATGCCTATGCATATAATAAAAGTTACTATGATAGTTTGTTTATTACGTTTTCACGCCTAAACCACTAAATCTATTTTGATGAATTTTAGGATAGAGAAAGATTATATCCAAAAGAAGGATATAATATGTTACATTTAATAAAAAAAAATATGTAAACTTTTATAATAATAAATAAATAATAATAATAATGTATTAAGGTAAAGGCACCTAACTCCGAGGGGTTCTAAAAATGGCACCATATTCCGAGGTATTTAAACAAACAGTGATTTCAAGTGATTTACAAGTTCTTTTAGTGTGTAAGATACCATATTGAATTCATAATTTATCGGTTCGTGTTTATATGAGTAAAAGAGTGTGTTAGTGTGTGTACATTTTAAAATAATGCGTAAATTTTGCGCTAGCAGCTGACTTGAACGCACGCTCCATACATTTTAGACCTTACGCACGTAAGTACTATGTTTTACTAAGTAGTGTTTTAGATGATATTTTAATGCTATATGAGTACATGTTTAGATTAAAATAGTAGAAGAGTTATATTTTTTATTTAAATCACGTAACATTTGTGTATTTTTCTTAACAATTTAAGAGTAAATAAAGTTTAAAAATACCACGGCATTAGGTGCCAAATATTTTAGTTGGTTCCTAATGCCGATGGCACCACATACCACGGAATTGTGATTTCATAGACGTTTTCTTTTTTTAAAATTTTGATGGAAATTGTATAATAATAAAATTTACTGTTTTGGTTTTGATTAATTAAATGGCCAATAAATATAAAAATCTATTTCCGATGTATGTTTTGGCGTCAAACTCACTAATTATACATGATCAAAGATTATCTATTTAGGTACTTTATTAATTTATTATATGGAAAGACTTATAACATTAAACTGTATTATTAAAGTATTTGATATATTTCTGTTTGTGTTCTATGTATTTTTTCGAAGATATTGCAATTAAAGATTTATTTATTTATAAAATATTGAAAAATCTCTTGGTTTTTAATACTCGGAGTTAAAAAATGTGATATGGTATTATAAAACGCTATTCCGATGTATGTAAGTCGGAATAAGGTTCTATGAGCACCTAATTTCGTGGTATTGACACAAGAAAAATACAGTGTGTTAATTATTAAAAAGTTCAGAAGAGTTTCCAGAAAACAATATTCAATAGTTAACAATTCATTTATTGCTCTCTCAAATGTTTGTATTAGTAATCGAATCGCTGCCTATTTGACAAATTAAAAATCAATTATCATGACACATTGAAAAACTGCCTGTTACATTATCTTACGCAGCTTTTATAGAAATTCATAAGGTATGGGCTCATAGTATTTTGAATATTGATATTATTATTTTTTTGTTGTAGGATAATGAAGCCAAAAAAATACACGGAAGAAGATCTCCGAAATGCTATTACAGCAATCAATGAGGGTAGTAGTGTATCTATTTGTAATATTATGAAGAAAACAAAAAATACTGTTAACGAATTAATTATATGTAGTTACTAGTTACTACTATGTTTTTTTACATCTTTACTTAAAAATTACATGTTGTGGTGTCATTTTATCTTAAAAGACTGAATACTGATTTAAAGACCTGAGTAAATAAATAGACTTGATTTTTGAACACCATGTATTATTCTCCCCACCTCCATTTCTTTGTATTTTGAACACTCGGAATTAGGAACCAAATACATCGGAATTAGGATTTTTACATCGCAATTAGGTGCTCTCGACTTCTTCACATTTTTAATTAATTAAAGATAATATAAAATGTTCTATTGCTAAACTGTAAGTGTATTTCAAGAGTTAGATAACTAATACTTCCGATAAAAATAGCGAATACAGCAGAAAGATATAGTAAATGCTTAATATTTAAAGTTCTTTCTAGTTTAGGTGAAAATACCGCGGAATTAGGTGCCTTTACTTTATACTGTCCACAGGTAACATAGGTTACCTTAGAATTCTTAATAATAAAATTGGGAAAAAAGAAGGTGAAAATTGAAATGGGGCAAAAATTATTGTATGGAATACTCATCATTTTTTAAGTTAAGGATAAACAATACATGTGTATGTGTGTATGTCATAAGAAATAAAAATGATAGGTACAATAATAGTAAGGTGGATTTTTTGTATATATACTCAAGCGGCAGTAGGTATACAAAAAATACAACGAAATAGAACTGAAAATTGGTCTTTGACCAATCGAAGCGGGATTTTCATTTCTTAAATTCCATAAGCTTTTCTATATTTCCTTTTAATTACTTACCTTTAATTATTTTTTATAAAAATGCAAAACATACTTACAATTTTTTGCTTTTATTTAGCAAATAATTTATAAACAAAGAACCTAGATATACAGTTCTCTGAAGATGAATGCCATGCTTGTTACCTTCGGGTAGCAGCCGAATGGGCCGGCACGCACCGTATAGTACCTACCACTCTCTCACAGAAGACCGGCGTAAAGTGGCAGCTATGCTGTCGTGTTTCGTCCGGTGAGTGAGTCCGGGAGGCCCACTCTCCTTCCCTACTCCCTCCCCCTTCCCTCCCCCTTACCTCCCTCCTCCCTCCCTCCCTTTCCTGAAAGGCCGGCAACGCATCAGGCTTGATGTCCATGGGCGGAGGTGATCACTTCCCATCAGGTGAGCCTCCTGCCCGTTTGCCCCCTTTTTACCATAAAAAAAATATTAGTACGCTCAGCATTAAGCGGGCGGGTGATGGCTACTGGGCACATAAAGTTAAGTGACAACTGGCTATTACATACGGTCGCACACCGAAAGGTCGTGGTTTTGATTGCCTGGTCGGGCCAAGTTTAGTTATCAAGGCTTTTTGCCTCAATAACAGCCCGGAGTTGAGAAGTAGGCGGTGATTCACCCTCGTGCCTCGGAGAGCACGTAAAGCCGTCGGTCCTTCGCCTTAACTCTCATTGGTCGTGTCGAGCATTCGTCCCACCGGAATATGAGTAATAAGGAACACTTGTGTCTGCGCGTACACATGTGCACTATAATATCTCTCGCGCAGCTGGCTAGTCTCAATGAGTTTGGCCACCGTGGCCGTAATCTACTTTGAACGAGACAAAACTAAAGCGTTTATTAAAATTAAATCTACATTATTATCTATTATTGAGAAATATTTATGATAGGGTTTAATACCGATTCAGATGAAGCACTTTTCAAGTCGTAAGCTAATCCTATTTTCTCCAAAAATCTGATGACATATGAGGATATATTAAATGGCATATTATATTCTGCGGTTTTGTAGTCCCAGGGGTAGACATGATGATAATTGTGATAACCTTCACCCAAAGTTAGGAGTGAAAAGAACCACGAATCCACAGGTAGTATTTTCCTTTGAAAAAGAGTTGAATGATAGTACAATTAAAATAATAATAGTATAAGGGAAAATAGTTTTAGACATTAATTTCAAGCATAATACAATAGAAATAAATAGGGATGCATCCGATACCGATACCGATGCCGATATATCGGCGATACTCGAAGTTTGCCGATATATCGGCATCGCTGATATTTTTATGGCCGATTCAACGATACAATATTCAAACAGATTTGCTAAATCGCCTTTCTCCACTAAACTTAAGAATACTTTGTTTTTAACAAAAATCTCATCACCTGTCTATAGTTTTAAATGGTTTTATTTAGTTTGTTGTTTGTCTTTTATTTGTAAGTCTGTTATTTGTTCTTTTTATAATAATAAAAAAATAACCTGAATTGTGTTTTATTTATTTTACCTTCATTAATTTTTGAATTCAAGAAGCGTATCGGTATCGGTATCGGTATCGTATCGGCAAAAAGGCGTAACGCGGCATCCCTAGAAATAAATTATTTTATGAAAGTTAATCCATAAAGATAAATAAAATGAAAGTGTCTGTTTCTAACGTCACGTCGATATAAATTCGTCGGCTTTTTGCTAAATACATAACAAAATAAATGCATAATATTATGCGGTACTTATAAGAAAAATACATTATTTAAAAAAAATTCTGTCTGTGTAGGAACGCATCTCGAGAAAACTGAACACTATTGGACAAATTATCAAATTTGGTGTAAGTGAAGCTGGTTATCTGGCTCAACTTTTCAATGTAGGAAAATGTGTAAATTAAAAATCATACTTATTATAAGGTCTTGTCCCGAAGGAATGTCCAAAGCTATTTATTAGCCCCGCTACATTAATTTCAAATGTGTATCGCAAAGCGTAGCAAATTATGAAAGAGTTTTTAAACGATTCGCCCATAAAAAAATATGGCACACCAATGGGCATAAGTATACCCATTATGAGGTATAAATAAGGGTAGTACCTGAAATTAAAGACAAACATGATATAATAGTATGTAATGTGTAAATGTACGTGTTAGAGCACGAAATAGAAAAAACAGTGGAAGTGCCAAGTAGGCGTGGTACGCTCGCCACTACTATGCGATGTTACGCATACCTAATCTCAGATGCGTTTTGACAACGCGTCAAGTTGGTCGTCTCACATCGAAATTTATTTTTCGTAAATATGCCGTATTGTTCCATTTTGGAGTGCAAAAATGATAGTAGGAGAAAAAACATTAAAAATGGAGGTGTTTCGTACCATCAGTGAATACGACAATATTTATTTCACAATAAAATCTTAGTTTATTTCAGTTCACTAATAATTAATTAGAACGTCTAGTAAAGTCAATCTTATATGATTAAAATAAAGTTCATTTTGGATTGACTGTATTCAACATGGAATTGTTATGTCAATCTCGAAAGTTCTTTGCTACTCGATTAGGGATGTAGAAGGGTTGGGTTGAATGTAGATTATATCGTTAGATATCGATAAAAGAAAATCTTTTTTTAATTTTTAATATATCACATTAAAAATACAAATTTAAGTTTTCTTTTCGCTTGTATGGCATCTTTACCACCTCTTAAAATATTACGTATTTGTTATTTCATTATTGTAAATAAAAGTCAAATAGAACTTAAAAAAAATAGATATAATATAAAAATAATTAGGTATGATGCATTGCATACATAATTATTATTATAACGTTCCTTTGTGTAACTTTTTCTTGTAATAACTCAATGAACATCAGTGGGACATTAATTAAAAATATTTTTAGTTTTCACAAAAACGCTGGTAGTATTTTTATTTTTAAATAATATCACGTCATTCCTCCAACAGTTTTACTGAACTTCTTATAAATCTTATTTCTTGAATGAATCATATAATTAAGGTATTTATCGATGTCGATAATGTAATTAAAAATCAATGTGTCACTACAATAGCGTGACCTAGGTCGAGTAGCGGTTGATTTCGACCTATACGCGCGACTGTCAACCTAACGGTACAAATAATTAAGTTTATAATTGCTGTCGCTGAGATTACCGCATTCTATTATCGAATAGCAAAATTACTTCATGTCAACGAATATGTTTGAGTTCAGATTACAAAACATCGTAAAAACTTTCTGCGCTTAAGTAAAATAATTCTTATCGATAGGATTTTAAGTTTATTTCCAGATTTATGATTTGTGACTTATGATAGTTATGACTAAAATTAAAACGACGAATCAAATTAATAATTTGTTTGTAGTGCATAATATGATTATCGGTTTATTTGTGTTAGTTTGGCGACACCGGTTCCGATACAATTTTTTTTGTATTTCACTTCCACTGTTTTTTCTATTTCGTGTGTTAGAGAGTGGTTCCAGCCTTTGTTTTATCTTTTTTACAAAAATATCACTATAAAATTTTTAGAGTAGAATTTTCATTTCAGTTAATAACTGATAATCTATTTTAACATAACGGAACGGAACAAAGGAAAGTATGTTTGAAATATACCTACTTTTTTTGAAACATTAATATCCAATCAGATTCCAAGTCACTTATATCAATTTGTTTTCCAAGAGCCGTGATATAGGGATGCTTTTTGTATACCAACCAACCAATTTGGCTAAAGAACAATCCTCTGTTTACATTGTGAGGGTCGCCATCTGTGTCTGAGTAACGATGGTGGAGGCGGTGGTCGCGACACCAAGTGTAAAGGGATTTCTGTTAACAATATTAGCTCCTTTAAGAACATTATGTTATATGAGACGGACGGCTGAATTACTTTTTTACGTAATTTTGTAATAATATTTATTTAATAATAATTTAGAAAATTAATTAAATAGTATGGGATTTAATCTACACATTTATAAATGTCTTATGTATTGATTATGTAGATAATTTTAATAATCTATTGATGTATCTACTTGTCCTGTTATGGAGTGACATAAAATTATAATAGCTCTCAGCAGCGGAGTTGCTTTAAAGGATCTGTGTGAATAATATCTATGAGCTCCAATCGTTGCTCCTTCGACGCAGGTCCAAAACAGAAACATAGCTGAAAGAATTACATTTTAAAAGTTACTTGAGGACTGAGGTGTCAATTTATTATAACATGGTTTTTCATATTAATCTCTTAATTAATGAACTTGTATTCATTTTCAAGCTTACTTACTCCATAAAGCAGTTTTGTATGAGATTCCTCTGGTTATTAAAATAAACAATCCCCATACTGCCAGACCGTGTAAAATTATCAAAAAAATTGCACGAGGCCACACAATTTCATGTTTGTATGAAAGATCCGTTCCTATACTTTTGATTTTTATTAAACCTCTCGAATCTTTTCTATACTTCACTAAACTTATATTACTTTGAACTTCAGTTTCGTTTATCACTGAATGAGGTTTATTATAAGGAGCCATTTTTGTTATTATATCCTATCCACTACCGATGAACAACTAAATTAATGCTTTAAAAAATATACCTTTAAGTATGTGATTTTCTTTACCATATTGTTTCTCATTAGTATTCTTATTGTATACTTATTAGCTAGAGTAACATTTTAAATTTAAAATAATGTAAAATCTATCTACATAGTGAAATTGTGTAGAGGTCGTTGGTACATTTGTTTTTTATATAAATACAATATTTTTAAATTCTAAGAGGCGGTCTTATTCCGGTCAACAAATATTCATGTCAAGCAGTATACTCACTGTATACTGCTTGACATGAATATTTGTTGACCGGATCGATTATACCTACTCTTGTATTATTTAGGAGAGCTTCGTGTACTAAAATTTCCATTGCGGTGTCTTAACATTAATGCGTGCGTTGTATTGAAATTGAAAACCAAAATGTACAATTAAAACGAACCGAGTATACCGGCTTTTTACAGCTAATAGCTTACATAACATTTCTAGGTAACGCAATCGCTTGGATAACCGAGTGATGCGGGTTCAAATCCGGGTCTCGCACCTCTAATGTCATGTGCGAATCATTTGTATCATGATTATCACTTGTCTTACGGTGAAGGAAAACATCGTGAGGAAACTTGCATGTCTGAGAAAACCTAACAAGTTTTCGAAAGGCATGTGAAGTCCGCCAACATGCACTAGGCCAGCGCGGTGGAATATGGCCTGATCCCCCTCGTACTGAGGGAAGCCCGTGCCCAGCAGTGGGACGTTAAAGCCGCGGGTACTGCTATTAATCTATACCAATATTATAAAGCTGAAGAGTTTGTTTGTTTATCAAGGAAGGCTATTGGCTTTTCACGCTACGACCAATGGGAGCGGAGCATGAATGAAAAGTGTTGCAAAAACGGGAAGGGCGGGCATTAGTTCTGCAGGTATCCGCGCGACTCAGAAAGAATTTGGTGTCCGGTCTTTAGAAACGAAGCCGTGGGAAATGCTAGTGATATATAACCGTACATAATAGTAAGTAAAAACAACATAGTATTTGGCTCCACGCCCAATTTTTATGTTTTAAACATAATCTGAATATTTACAAACATTAGCATAATTTATTAAACATTAGCAAAAATTATCGATTTTTTTATTTGAAATGTTTTTCTTTCTATAAAATATAATTACATATTAAAAAAGTCAAAATATTTAGGAGATTATGAGTACCTATATATCTATACTATAATATTATAAAGCTGAAGAGTTTCCTCGTTTGTTTGTTTGTTTGTTTGTTTGTTTAAGCACGCTAATCTCAGGAACTACTGGTCCAAATTGAAAAAATATTTTAGTGTTGGATAGTCCGTTTATCGAGGAAGGCTATAGGCTAAATTACATTACACTACAACCAATAGGAGTGGAGCACCAATAAAAAATGTTGCAAAAACAGGAGAAAAATATTTCTTTTGATTTTCAGCCTTTAGAACGCGTGCTGAGCCGCGGGAAAGCCCAGTAAGTAATAATAAAAACTATCACTTAGAAGTTGTGTCTGTCGGTCAAATTGTGTCTTTTAAATGGCATTAAAAGTCTTAGTACACTACGCCACGCAAGCAAGCACGGCAAACCCTCTTAAGACACTTATAAAGCCTCATTACCTCTCTAGCTATGGTGAAAGTGGAACCCATCAGCTGAAATCCTTAGCCGACTACACCAACTGCTTCACCCCACGCTTCATTATGGGGATCTTTAATGGTATAAGATTCATCGTCAGCCAAATGTTCAGGACGAGACTGTTGAGAAGGCAGACAGTCTTATCCAATAGTCCAGTTATTATCGTTTATATTATGTGGGTAAAAGAGGAGTATGCGTTAAAACAGATAACTTCACATCGTTACTGTACTGTTAATGATAATTATAATATTTTTTAAGCAAAAACTTACGTATCATATTGTAAATTATTATTGCATTTATATTTTTACATTGTAATTCAATTATTATATTCTCATCAACCATGAAATTTATCGGAAAATTAATTCGTTTCAAATAAATGCACGGGTGCGTTGATATTTGAAATCCACTCGAATTTAATTAAAAATTCTTGAGTGTTTATTGCTATCAAAATCATTTTTGTGATGTTGATGACCATGTTTTTCCTCTTCAGCCATATCGCGATATTACAAGCACCTATAAAATGAAAGGAATAGGTATTTTCGTCGGTTTGATGATTCATTTTGTAAGTTTTAATAATAATTTCAATAATAATCTTCTTAAGGTAGTATCCAATAATTTGTAAAATTGAAATTTGTATTTTTTTTTGTTTTTTAGGCACATCTAAACAAATCTAATCAAACTAATGAAACTTGTGGTAAGATAATGTATGCTTTGAATTAGCATGTTATTCATTTAGTGGAAAGTTTGAAAGTATTTTTCTATACTAACTATTGCAAAAAGGACGAAGTCTTTTAATATGATTTTTATATTATATATAGGTAACATAAGCAGATATAATTAGAACCTTAGACGTAGAAGTAGTTGAGAGGTTATTAATATAAAGTTTAGTACGTAGTTTTTCAGGTTACATGATATTAATATTTTAATGATAATGAAAATCTTATAGTCAAATATTACGCACAAAATTTCTTTGTTTAATGTGATGCTAAATTAAAATGTATATTGCGATGCTAATATGCTAATGTAAATAAATTATACATATATGCAAAGCTATTTTATTATTCCGCACGGTGAGCATTAACAACAAAAAAAGTAAAGAGTTTATGCATAATATTATTATTATTTATTATATATGATTATTTCTTTTACATAATTTGTTATATATAAAATTAGAATGTGGAATTGCGGGAAAGAATCGTCGTATAGTGGGCGGGAGCACAGTTCAACCTCACCAGTATCCATGGCTAGCGGCTCTGATGCTGGGATCGAAATTGCATTGTGGAGGAGCAATTATTACTGACAAGCATATACTCACCGCTGGTCATTGCATTACATTTGGGTGCGTTCGTTGTTATTTAAAGTTGCAATTATACTTTATTGTTTGATAGGTAATTAAATCGATAGCTTGAATCACTTAACTATAAATCGAGAAAATCCGTTTCGCCGATAAAATCGGTTCAGTCCTTTGGGTGATACCTACTTCAAACGTTATAATATTATAAATTCAAGGTTAATAAAACACGTCACAGATTTTACCCACCTAAACTCAGATTAAACTTTATACATAATAGATTTAGGTATTCGAACAGTTAGTATATTTTGTCGATCGATCACTGCCTCGGTGGTGTAGGGGCTAGCATGTACGGTCGCACAGCGGTCACACACAGTCTAGTTGCGTTCGTCGCGAGATCAACAGTTGTCACTTATAACGTAGTTCAATATAATCACAAAAAATGTCACAAAGTGATAGTGAAACGTTAAAAAACCTTATTAGTATAATCCTCAAGCCGTTAGAACATAAAGTGAGTGAGTTATCAACTAAAATTGACGGAATATTTAAAGAAATATGTGACTTGAAATCGAGTTTATCTACAAAGAAAACTGACAGCTCAACTAAGTTAACCAGTAAGGTTGAGAACAAAAGCACGCCGTCAACACCCGGTAGCAGCACATCAACACCTGCTAGTTGTCCTGCTCCCTCACACCCGCGACAGCTGCGCGCTTCCGCCGTGCGAACGAGAGAGAAAATAGCGGTGCAATCCAAGCAAACAACGAAATGCAAACGAGATAACCAGCCAACTAAACAAAACCCGCTACAAAAACCGACAGCCGAGATAAATGAAAATGAATCCAAAAAGATAAATGTATCCTCAAATGCTAATTACAGCACCAGTACACTATCAGACAACTCAAACACGGTAAAGCATGACGACATCGTAAAATGTGAAGAACCAGACTCTGGAAATTACCAAGTATCAGAGGCAACCGTTGATACTCAGAAAGATAACAATGGCAGAGAACCAATCCTGATTCGGCACCAACGTCGTCGCAATCACAGGAACACACTAACTCTAAAAGGATCCGCTGAGAATACTGAAGTGTGTGGAGTAGAAGTCATCAAGTACCTCCATGGATGCTTTTTTAAAAAAGAATCAACACCTGGGGACATAATAAAACATTTAAAGTCCGTACAAAATGACGATAGGTACACGGTTGAACTGATTCCATCAAAGAGGGACACCTATAAATCCTTCAAAATCGGTATACCATCGGCCGTATACGACGACTTCCTTGTGGCTTCTGCGTGGCCTCTTAATACTTGTATATCGGAATGGCGGCCCTTTCTTCAACCCCGGGAGCCCAAGTCTCCCTATATACAGGAATAAAGAGAACACCCCGACCCCGCCTGAAAAAAGCAATAACCCGACAACAGGTAAAATAAGGCAATTTCGAATATTACACCAAAATATAAACAGACTGGAAAACAAAACATATAAGCTCGAAAGTGAACTGCAAATGCAAACTCCTATCGATGTAGTATGCATTACGGAGCACTGGATTCAGCATGATAAAATATCCATGATCAACATACTTAACTACAAACTAGGAGCCCAGTTCTCAAGAAAAACAAAAAAAGGAGGTGGAGCCTGCATCTACACCAGGTCGGAGATGGTAACCATGGACCGCAAGGAGGTTGCACAGATGTCTGTGGAATGCCATTTCGAGGCCTGTGCAATCGAATGTATCGGAATAAACCTCGTCGTTGTGTGTATATACCGCCCGCCCAATGGTGACATACCTATTTTTTGGTCTAAGTTAAATGAGTTACTAAATCTAGAAGCAATTCAAAATTATAATGTTGTAGTTGTCGGTGACATTAACATTGATCTGATAATGGAATGTTCTAACAGTAAGTACCTTATAAATATTCTTAAACAGTACAATTTTAGGCAGATAGTAAAAACACCTACAAGAGTAACAGACTCATCAAAAACATGTATAGACCATGCTTACACAAACATGCATAAAAGTAAAATTAATAACGTATTTTGCAATGATATCAATCTATCTGATCACATGAGTGTTAATGTCATCTTAAATGTCGAAAACTGTATTTCTCCTACAATGCACATAGAAAAAAGGACTTTTTCTAAACAGAACATTTGTAGTTTTATGTTTAGTCTTGAGTCATATGACTGGGATAATATACTTACGAAAAATACATGTCCAAACATCCGAACTTCATCGGTAATAAACGTTATCCAGCATTTTTATAATATCCATTTTCCTATTAAAAAACAACTGCTCAAAGACTTTACAAATACTTGGGTTAATGATCTCATACGCGAATTACGCTATGACATACACAAGACTAAAGTTAAATTATCCAAACAACCAAATGACGCCGAGTTGCGTTCGTGCTTGCATAGGCGTGAGACGGCGTTATGGGCAACATTAAGAAGCGAAAGAAAGGATTATGTTAACAACAAAATAGCGCGCTGTACTGATGGTAATGTGAGTCGAACTATGTGGAACGTTATCGCTTCTGAGACATGCAAGCGCGGCAATAGCAGGAGCAACCCGATCAATGTGCTTGTCAGCCGGTCGACTGGGGACTGCGAGCGCTCGCGCGCTGCGGCCGCCGCCGATCAGCTGAACCACTACTACACACAAACAAATTACATAAACACGCAGCCGCGCGCTGGTGATGCGCTTGCATATCTCGAACAATACATAACTGGCTCACCGCCTGCATTTGTTTTCGAACCGTTTACGTTAGACGAAATGATTAGTGCATGTAAAAATGTAAAACGCAAACAATCAAAGGACATTAATGACATGTCATCCCACATCTTAGATCTTTTTCCACCTGTACTAATATCATTACTGCTTTTATTGTTAAATGAGTGTATTAGCGCTGGCGTGTATCCGGATGCGCTAAAGCTGGTGAAAGTGCAGCCTATTTACAAGGGAAAAGGAGAAATGCATATAACAAAATTCTATAGACCAATATCACTCATTCCTGTAGTGTCTAAAGTGTTCGAGCGTTTATTGAGCGCGAGGCTGATGAAGCATTTCACATCAAATAACCTCTTAAATAGGCAGCAATACGCGTACCAACCGGGCCGCTCGACGAGAGATGCGGCGCGTGACCTGGTTGCTCGGGTGATGGCGCATCTCGAGGGCGGGCGACAGGTCGCAGCGATATTCTGTGACCTCTCGCGCGCCTTTGAAATGATTGACCACAAGCTACTGCTAAAAAAACTCGCCCGGTATGGCTTTGAAGGTAATTTCCTAAATACCATTGCGTCATTTTTGTGTAACCGAAAGCAAAGTACATATCGCACCTACGGTGCTATAACGTCACTTATGTATCTGACGTATTTTTTCAGGAGAAGCGTTTGAAAATTGAACATCCTCTTAAATTGTATAGTTTTACTCGACTAAAAAAATAAATTGATAATATTGAAACTAAACCATTAAACCTTACTTTAACATAAAAGCAAACATTTCCCTGTTTACTATTATGAAGATATAAACGTTTAAAAATTACAACCCTCGCAGAAGTGACGTTATGGGTCTAGAAAATAATTTATCGGTCAATTATGTCAAAGCAAATAAAACACGTCATCATGCATTTCTAAAAAAATATTTATTCAAATAACAAAAAAGAGTAACAAAATTTCTGAATTCTAAATAGGAACTTTTATATTAATCAGACTTTTTAATGACAGATTATCTTCTTACTGCCTAAACTTGAACAATCGTCCCAATTCCAAATTGACCCCCCGGTTAATTTGGAATGGGGACGATTGTTCAACATCATCGTAATTGCAATTATCCATAGAACTTAACTATTGATTAGTCTTTTAATCACAGTCATTGTACCCTTATTTAAATCTTATTAATTAATAATCAACAGTAGGTACCACATACCAATTACTTCACTTATCCTATACCTACAAAAAATAACTGTTTACTTTTAACTTAGAATCACAGGCTTGGTAAACCTTAAGGTAAAATACAAAAATTAAATTAAATCATTATAAAAACTTTCATAGTATCTTGGCACAAGATTAGCCTCCAATAATTGCAATAAATCACGCTTTTTACGTTCTGAAATTGGTATTTTGTTGTTATAAGCTTGCTTCAATGTAATTTCGTCTATTTTTCGATTGCCTCTATTGCCGCGTAATTTTTTGGGTTGAACAATAGTTTTTGCTTCCTCCCAATTATCCGTTTTGTATGTGGTTCGATAGTGGTAATTTTCAGAATTTTTGCTAAATTTAATACTTTTGATGTCACCAGTCTTGATAACACGATCATTGACATTTTTCGCCATATTAAAGTTTATGTTCTCTTCAAGTGCTTTCAAATCGAAGAAATCGTTAAAGTTCATTTCGTTTACCACAAACGGTTTGCCAGTTTTTTTGGCCCCACGGATTAGGGAAATGTATTGATCGGGTACATAAATACATCCAGCATTTTTGGCTCTAGTCACAGATTTTTCTATTACAGAGTGAGCTACATCACCTTCGTTCTGCGTGTGGCCTCTAATCAAAAAGTTGTGTTGAATGGAGTTAATATTTAAGCGAGTCACTGCATAGTAGTACATAGCAAAAACAAATCTATTTTTTTGCTGACCACAGCAATTGTCAGAGTAAATAATGACATCGCAGCCTGGTTTTTCGAATGCAATCTGCTCTAAGTATTTATACACACACGACCCTATTTCGATGGCTCCTCTATTGGCCAACCCTTCATGCCAAAAATAACAGGTGGTTTCTTGCTTGTTTGCATTAGATATCGTTAAATTATAACAATTCAGTCTTGATTTGTAGTAAAAAGAGCTTGATTTGCCAACAGGGCATGGTAACACCGCTTGTAAGTCATAGGTGAAAACAATTGTGTTGTTGTCAGGTTCATGACATCTTTTCATATCCCTTTCTTTCTCAAGTCTACTTAAGCTTTTTTCTTCTTGATGCAATTTGAAACTATCACGTAATTTATTTTTTTCTTCTTCAGAGGCATTTTCGTATGCTTCACACTCATCGCACCGATCTTTTTTAGGTTTAAAAAATCCAATGTTAAAATTTTGGTTTAAAAATTCGTGAGTAAGCGTCGTAGTTCACAATAGGCTTGTTCTGTTGTTTCTGAATTTCTGAATAATTTCTATGTAATTCTGCCACTGTCAAACCCCCATCAATGAATTGTCTGCTAGTACTAGCCCTAAGATAGTGACTCTCAATCCTTGGAATTGATTCGATATGATCCTTTACTGCTTGTATAACTTCAGGTTCCAAGGTACATTGTTTTCCGTGTTTTCCTCGCTGATCAGGTGGAACGAAACCATCATTCTGAGCTTTGCCGTCGATAACAGTCCGTATAATCCGTTGTGTGATACCCAAAGTGTTGATGAGAAAAGTTTTACAGACGCGGATTTCTTTATTCTCATTTAGCAAGTAATATGCAGTATTTGTTTTTCTGTTGAACCTTTTGTCAGTCTTTATGCGGCGGTAAGCAGTTTTCAGTGGTCTTGTACAGGCGTTCAAAAAACCCCGTTGCCTCTCTAAACTCTCCAACTTCCAGTAAGACTCAAAGATTTCTGTCCTTTTTTGTTCACTAAATTTAGCAGCACAGGACAACCGACATTTAGTTGTACATGTAGGTCCTATTGTTTTACTTTGCTTTAGTTTTTTAGTTTTTACGGAGATATACGCTTGTCCAGAGTTTTTCAATTTCTTAGCAACATTCTTTTTCCAGATTGTTGGATTACGCGTACGCTTTTTGCCTCTCGGTTTAGTTATCGTTTCCGCTGGTTGGTTATATTCGTGAACTAGACTCTCTTTATTAGAATTATTGTTTTCTGCAGGAGAATCACTGGAACTACTACTGGAGCTACTGCTACTGGAGCTACTGGTAGAACTGCTACTGGATGAAGACGATCTTGAACGAGGGCCAGGCCTGTATTCATCTCCTGAATCAGTGCCGGAGAAATCGCCTGTTTGAAAGTCGATACCCTCTTGTTCATACGATGTATTAGTCGCAAATAAAATAGATGGAGAGTTACCGGGGTTCTCGAACGTAGTATCATCCTGCTCTGGAGTAGTTGTTGTTAGGTCTTCTAGGTTGGATGGTGATACTGTACACTCGGAATTTGTAAGAGACAGTGCATTTTCTGGTTTTGAATATGGTAACTTTGTAGAGTTGGCTAAATTTTGAACTTCAATCGAGTTTTTGTTACCATCGGAAAGTGCTAGTAGCA
Source organism: Boloria selene (assembly GCA_905231865.2). NCBI lineage: Eukaryota > Metazoa > Arthropoda > Insecta > Lepidoptera > Nymphalidae > Boloria > Boloria selene. The sequence continues at coordinate 9,681,086 of HG993142.1, forward strand.
CTAGGTGTTTGCTGCGTTGGTTCATTCTGAAAAAAAAAAGAAAATACAAAATAATGATAATAAATAGGTGCTCAATAAAAAAATATAATAACGAAATAAATTATTGACTGATTTATCAAAATTAAGATTTTAAATTCCCGTGAAATAATTACTTATTAGATTGCTTAAAAGCAGTGACGGCTGTCCTTTTAGTGCGCCAAACCACCACTTTAATAATACAAATAGGTACTAATTATAATACAATTTCAAACGAAACAAACTGATCACTTTAAATTAAAGAAAATCAATAAAATAAAATTGTCTTAAAATTAGCGGGACCGCCGATACCAGTTTTCAATTTAACGCAGGAATGTAATTTCAAAATCTAAACATCTCACATCAACTTATTTAAAATTTCGGGATAAAAAAGAGAAAAGATGTCATAATCATACTATTATCTATCTATTTATCATGTTGGAATAATTAAAAAAAAAAGTCAAAAACAATAATCCTACTATACTGGAGCAATATCGTCACAAGTGTTAATCTAACGTTAAACTTTACACCATGAAATACAAATATTGGGGAAACAACGTCATTACTTCACTACCTCACTACACAAGTGTCGTTATTGCTCCAAAAACATAAAAAATATATAATAATAATTGTCACAATTACCTTAGTAACGTTGTAGCTCCAGAAGACAACTACTCGTGCGGGGGGCCGCGCGCAACTGAACAATGAAACGTTGTTTCTCCCAGTGCCGTCCAGATTCGCGCCAAAACCGTAATGACACTAATGCCCTCACGAGGAAAGTTTGCGTACTACACAAATGACAATAACGCACCAAGTAAAGAGGTGGATTTGGAGTATTTTCTCATTATCAGTTAAGTTTTGACAAAAATTGCATAAGTGACGTTATTGCACCGTAGGTGCGATATGTTCTTGGTGTGAGATCAAACCTCGAACCCATCGGAAGTTACTCGGTTCCACAGGGATCAGTTATGGGAAATAACCTGTTTTTAGCCCTAGTTAATGACATAACAACAGCATGCTCTGATCCTGAATACATTATGTTTGCTGATGATACATGCATAATAATAAATGCTGTCGATTTTAACAGCTTAAAAATAAAAGCCAACAGAGTGATGCATCAGATTGCAAACTGGTTTGAATCTAATGGCATGCAGTTAAACATAGAAAAAACCAATATTATGCATTTTAAACTCCGTAAGGGTGACACCAATTTATTTAATATTGTTACCAATAACACCCCCCTACCCCAGGTTGACTACGTAAAATATTTAGGATTTACAATAGATGCAGGGTTGACATGGTCTCTCCATATAGACGCTGCTTGCGACAAGTTAGCATCAGCTTGTTTTGCTCTGTCCAGGCTCTCTCCTACCCTGTCATCTAAAAACCTTAGAATTGCTTACTATGGATATTTTCATTCAATTCTAATTCAGGGCGTCGACTTATGGGGCACTGCAGCTAATTGTGAGAGACCATTTAAATTACAAAAACGAGCTCTCAGAATAATATCCGGCAAGCCTTATGATTTTCCGGCTCAGGCGTTGTTTAAGGAAAATAAAATCCTCACTCTACCATGTATATACATACTAACAGCGTGCCAATATGTGAGAGCAAATCTAGATCAGTACACCACCCGCGGGCAAGGCCATGGCAGAAACACCCGAGGCGCGCACCTACTACTTGTCCCGAATCGCAGACTCGCTAAAGCGCGAAAGTCACTCGGTGTCCTTGGTGTTAATATTTACAATACCCTTCCGAGTGACATCATTAACTCACCAAATGACAAAATCTTTACTCGAAAACTTAAAAATATGTTAATTAACCTTGCTTGCTATAGCATAGCTGAATTTATGTCGTAAATACTTTCATAATAAAAGCACACAATGTTTTTATATACTTATTTTAGAAGTAAAATTGTAATGATTTTCGTATGCTTGGACATTTGTTACTGTAACAAATAAAATGTAATTAAACTAAAAATAAATTTAATTAAAGATTGAATTAAAATATTTATAATAATGTAAAAGACAAAATGCTGTGTAATATATATAATAAATATTAATTTATAAATACGTAAAATAATGTAAAAAATATGAATTAGTTGTATGACCTGTAAAATTCTTGTAATTTTATCAATAAAATATCTCAATCTCAATCTCAATCACATCCGGAGGTCCTGGGTTCGAGTCCCGAGTCGGGCCAAGTTTAGTTATTTAGTTTTTCTATTTAGTATGCCTCAATGATAAGTTGGCGGTGTGTCACTTCCGTACCTCGGAGAGCACGTAAAGCCGTCGGTCTAGCTCCTTAACTCTGACTGATCGTGTCAAGTGGTTGTCCCATCGGAATATGAGTGAAAGGATCTCCTAAACGGGCAATATCTTTTTGCAATTTGTGGCTTCAATATTGACAACTAATTGCAGGGCCTTCACAAAAATATTGCAAGCATGGCCGAGAGTAGGTGGCTGTAGCAATGTGTCTGAAATTTACTAACCTTAAATTTACTATTTGTTAATTTACTTGAGTCGCGTAGAAAACTACATTATGCGATAACAGTCGGGCAATATTGCAGAAAATCGATCGCTCAGCGATTGCCGGACGGTCCCGGCAATATCGGTCATACGCGGCCATAACAAACATGTTTGGCGATACAGTACTGCAATATTGCACAGTCTTGCGGGTTTTGCTTGCAATGTTGCCACTGTATTGCAGCCACATATTACAGAAAAATATTGCCCGTTTAGAAGCACCTTTAGAAATAGATAATGCACTTGTATCTGCGCGTACACTTGTGCGCGTAGTTGGCAAGTATCAATGAGATTGGCCGCCGTGGCCTTAATCGGTCGGGAGGACATTATTATTATTTGTCGATGATCACATTATCACTTATATTTTTAATTATTTTTATCTTAGGGTTCACTATCGAGACCTATCAGCTCATGTTGGAATGCACGATCGTCTTGATTCGTCACACAGCGTACTTCGACTGTCTAATGGAGTTAAACATCCAAAATTCACATCAAATGCTGTTCGTGATATTAATGACATAGCAGTAGTGACCCTTGAGAAGAAACTAAAGTTCTCTGATAAAGTTCGTCCTATTTGCTTACCACATGAAGGTATTTGTACTCAGCAATATCGGAATTTACCTTATAACACAGATAATATTTATTATTTAAAATTAACTTTTGTGACAATATATAATATATATTATAAATTAAACTATAGGTAATAAGAAATATTTTTTATAGATATGGATTTCCGTAATATACCCCTAACAGTAGCTGGTTGGGGTAAAACAAAACAAGGCGCACTAACTTCTTCTCGTTATTTATTGGAGACGAGAGTAAAAATGGTTCCTAGTGATATATGTACGAAATCTTCTATATATAAAGAAAACCTTGTTCCGTATACAATGATGTGCGCATATAGCTTAGGAAAGGATGCTTGTCAGGTAACAAAAGCATTCTGCCGCATCTAATACATAGTTTTAATATTAGTTATACCTTGTTGGTTAGAGGGGTTGTTGATTAATTTTAAGCCTGACTAGTATTAAGTACAACTGTATTGTTGGATCCTTTGACTCAAAAATTCTTCCTTAGTTTTTACCTGAAGTGTCCTAGTGTACTAACTCTACCACTTTTTAAACTTCTTTAAAACATTCGTTCTGCGCGCCTACAACAAGTGTAACAAGTAATTGTTTTTGACTTTCACTCACACAACAATGGTCAATGATCATTTATAAATTATGTTATTAATTATTTAATAAGCTCCCACTACAAATATTGGTTTTTAAGGAATCGCATTTGCAGTTTGCACTCTTGAACTTCTATTTTCAGAGTGTTATTATACTTTTAAAGAACAAGTTCTTTTATATTTACTGTAATGTTTGTTATTAGGGTGATAGCGGTGGACCAATTTTTTCTTCACATTATAAAAGTAATCACAAGAAATGGTATCAAGTTGGTGAGCTACTTTCTATCAAATATTTAGAAATTTTCCGTTATAATTACTTACTTGTTGGAATGTAAGAAAAATTGAGTATTGAAGTAAGTCAATATACTAAAGTTCAAGTTATTATTACCTACAATATTTATTAGAGGAATCGTGATATTTAAATAGTACCGTTATCTTTTATAGGTATTGTTTCTTGGGGAATTGATTGCGCCATGCCAGATTACCCGGGTACGTTTGAAGATATCTATACTAATATTATAAAGAAGTAAAGATTGTCTGTTTGTTAAATTGTAAAGAGTAATCTCGGGATCTATAGAACCGATTTTAAAAATTCTTTCACCAATAGAAAGCCACATTGTTGCCGAGTGTCATAGGTTATATAAAAAAACGAAAAATAAAAAGGCTTTTACGTGGTAGTCCGTTTTGCAAAGTGAATCGGAGAAAAAACGGTCGAATGAAAGCGTTTCTTACGAACGCTGCCTTAACTATGAAAGATATATATTTTTGAGTTCTAAAGAAAAGATGTGGAGCTTGAAAATGCCTACAAAAAAGTCAACGACAGCATATGTCTAACTTTTATATTTAAGTTACAAAAAGTAGTTTTTTAATATTAGTATAGATAATTTAATTTTTAATATTAATAAAATAATTTAAATTATTTAAACGCTCTGTACTAAAAAAGGATTATTAACATTATGCCCAACGAAGTGGGCACGGGTCAGCTAGTAACTTATAAGTCTCTATGCACCTATATTAGTTCTATTATACATAACATAAGTAGATATACATCAATGAAGTTTCCTGTTTATAGGTATTATTTGTTTTAATTACAGGAGTGTACACAATTGTGTCCAAATATGTACCTTGGATAAAGCAACAAACAAAAGATGGATTATCCTGCGTCTAAGTGCATTTAATATAATCTTTATATTGTATAATTTTAAGTACATAAGCCTGTACGGCCTCTATGAAATACTAAATAAAATAAGATATTATAACATCGTCTATGTCTTCTACATCTTACTACTAACTATCACGCCAGCACGGCTAAATGGATTTGGACGAATTTGGCACAGTGATACATAGCATTAAATATTATTAGTATGCAAAATGTACGGTTCCCTTTGGATGTATTTGTTGTTTTTAAGTAGGTACGAATACGAGTGACGCTAGTACCTACTGTTAGGTAGCATACCTACTCGTACCATGTCTTTAATTTTGTAATTTGAACATACATTATTTTTATCAATTGTGTAGATGTTTGTAATAACTTTGTAACTCGCAGCGCAATCTAGGTACTTACCTATAATATAAAATACTCATAAAATCAATCGTCCAAGATCTACAAATTGATTTTCACGTAGGTTTTATTTGAAAACATGTGATTGTAAATGTAGTTATAATACGAGTTTACATACCTATATAATAAAAAGTCATGCATCCGGTAAAGCTTATGCGCGATGTTAGTAGGTACTATTCTCCACACACCCCACTTAGTAGTGTGACTTAAAAGCTTATTATATAACTAGCTGTGCCCGCAACTTCGTTCGCGTGGATGTCGGAACTTAATTAGTATTTTTTAGTGCGAAGCGCTTATCTTCTTATCTATCGAACAATACTGCACGCAGTTGATCTCTAGTTATAGTCCCGTCTAAGTTCGAATACTCGTAGATGGCACTGTTTTAATATTTTACTTCGGAAACACTATTTTTTTTTATTAATTTACATTTTTTATAAGTGGTGAACTGATTACGATGAAACAAAAACCTTAATGTTAATTCAATTTACGCACATATTGTTGTGTATAAAAGTTACGTGAAGTTGTGAGACCAAATGCACATAACCCTAATTTTACTTCTGGAATTTCTCTACTTCTTCACTTTAAACTCAAATATCTTTTGATAGACTGAACCGATTGCAATGAAACAAAAACTAAATGTTACTTCAAGTTACGTTCAATCGTTGTGTATAAAAGTTATCTACATTGCTTTCGTACATTTTACGTGATGCCCGGATAAATAAACAGACAAACCGACAAACAGACAAACAGACAAAAATTCTAAAAATGCTGGAAATGGGTTCTATTGGTTATCCTTTAACACCCTGGCTATTTTTTTTGTAATTTTTTTTGATGTACAAAAACGACTTTTCTACAGTTTTATTATATGTATAGATGTGAGTTAATGAGTAAAAATTAGTGATTTACTATCGATAATTAAAATAAAACGTTGGTTGTGATTTTACAAGGACGTGAAGGTAAAATAGCGTGAACAATTGGTATAGTTGCACAGGCGATAAATAAGCAAGTATCGCTACTTTAGTCGCGGAAACAATACAGTGTTAAGTGCTTACTAGAATTATATTGTAAATGTAATAACATGTGGCATATTTTTTTCCTTTTTGTTGTTAGCTTAGCTCAGGTTTGTAAGATTTTATATTATCATTTAAGCGCATGCAATGTCATCATTTGAAAAGGAATACGATTTTGTTTTAGATGCAGACTGTTTGGGGATCGGAATGCCGTAAGTTTATTTGTAATTTATATTTACATTTTTTTTACCTATTCAAATATTACAAAAATACTAAATAAAATTTGTTTTATTTTTATTTTAACAAGAAGTACCTACACGCAATATATATAATAATGGATATAGCGCAATAAAATTATTAATTTTTAATTTATAATCTTCAAATTTATAAATAACTATTACTTAGAATGTGGCAAGCCGTCCGAGAACATCGTATCGATGAGGATAGTGGGCGGGCGTAGAGCCGAGCCTCATTCGTTTCCGTGGACGGTGGCAATTTTGAAGGGCGGACGCGTACATTGCGGAGCTGCGCTTATCACAGATAGGCATTTGCTAAGCGCTGGGCACTGTTTCAAATGGTATACCCACTGAATTATACTTTTATTCTCAGCTTTATATCAACACTAGACAAATAAAGGCAACTTAAAGTCTAAGATCCGAACTAGGATTATGTGTTACTTAATTTCTTATTTATTGTTTATTATTTTGGTAACAGGGATGATTTTAAAACTTTGAACGTCTTAATCGGCTTGGATACATTAGACAATCAAGAGAACGTTGAAAGAAGGAGCATATCAAACGTAACCATTCATGAAGGCTTCCGATCAACGGCAGTTCGAGATGAACACGATATTGCCATAGCAACGTTAAATTATCCTGTTGAATTCAGCGATGTAATAATACCCATTTGCTTGCCTCAACCAGGTAATATAGGTTATAGAAACTGCTTTTACAAGAACAATATTTTTTTAAATTTTTATAAAAATAATATTTACCGACAAACAGACAACCAAACATAAAGACAACGTTTTTATCAACTATTGTTTTGGAGTTTGTGTTGTGTTGTGTATAAGTGACAAGTAACATGTTGCGTTTAAAAATATTTCATGTAGGTACCTAACTACCGACTTATTATGCTAGGGTACTATTTTATTATAGGTACCTATACCTACATATATAGATAAATACGTAAGTGTAGTAAATATGGATCGATATTTTTTTTGGCCATACAAAGTAAAGTAGGTTACATACGTATAAATAATAAATAAAAAATAATATAATTATTTTGCATTTATTTTATAATTATAATAACTTATAATATTATAGGACAAACTTTCAGTGAGACAATGGGAACTATAGTAGGATGGGGGCGACTTGGTGTCGATAAATCTTCATCTAAGGCGCTTATGAAAGCAAGTATTAAAATACTCAGTGACGAGAATTGTATGAGGTCTAAGTTGTCACGTCATATAAAGCCGATGATGATGTGCGCATACTCGCAAGGAAAGGATGGTTGCCAGGTATTAATTCACATGTAAACGCAACTTATTTTTATTAAATTTTGCACTAGTAAGATGATATTTATTTATTTTTGATTTGATGATGATATTTATTAATTTTGTACTAGTAAGATGATATTTATTTATTATGGTAAAATTTTAGTTGGGTACTCCTAACTACTTATTTTAATCTTTACTTTAAGTAACTGTCTATACCTTTTTTTACTATTGGGAAATGCATTAACACATATCACAAGTGGTTATGTGGGACTCACTGACCAGAAAAGCCAGTACTACCCACTAAAACCCAACAGGCCCCACCGGTCTCTTGCACATTCAACCACGATGCCCCCCGGCAGGTTTGCCGAAGCAGACCACACAAAATGAGGTTGCTCCACAGTCAACCCGCATAACATAAAGCCCATCGAAGTGGGCCCCTCCTGCGTGTTTTTTGGCTTTGTTGGATTGCCGGAGGTAACAACTTACACAACAGAAAACAACACAACAACAACACAGATATTCTAGAAACAATTGTTATTCAAAAACATAGAAAATATTAAAAAAATATATTATTTACTTATGTTATGTTTAATTTTAGGGTGACAGTGGAGGACCACTTGTTGTCTTTGAAAATGCCGGAAAATATGTTCAAGCAGGTAATCGAATGTCACTTGCAGGCGAATTATAAATACTTACTTTTAATCGAGATTTTTTTAATTATTGTTAGGTATCGTTTACAAATATTGTTACTTTTTTAGCTAATTTTAACCACCAAATTATTTTCAGGTTTGGTTTCATGGGGCATTGGCTGTGCGGATCCTAGATACCCAGGTTCGTATCAATTCCAAATGGAATTGTTTAAAAAACTGTAAAGGTAATAGTTATTTTTATTTTTTTGTTTTCAGGCATATACACTAAAGTCAGCCATTACGTCAGTTGGATTAAACAACACACTGCTGATGGGCACACTTGTGATTAAAATTACATTGTGATGAAATAAAATTCTAAGTCATGTTTTTTATTTATTTTCATATAGGTATTAGGTATATCTTTCTATAACTAGCATTTAGAATAACAACTTTATTTTACACAGCTATGCTAAATCGAAAAGGCGAACTGGTTATAAATTATATAATATAACTAGATATACCCGCGGCTTCACCCGCGTTCATTTTTTTTATTGCTACTAATCTTTATTCGATCACTCGCAATCGGTTGATCTATAGATTGCCTGAAAATGCTCTACAATTACTCTAGCTATTTAATAACCCATCCTTAATATACTCTCTCTCACTCTCTCGGAATCCCCTCCCTCTCCCCATTGCTCGCTGTGCCACTTTATTTTATAAGAGCCCTTACACCACCTTAATTCGGTTCTGTAGAAAAAACTGTTTAGCGGACTTTCAGCTTCCTACCAAATTTAAGGTTCGTAGCACAAAGGATGAAGGACTTACAAATACAACAACATACAAACTTGCTATAGCCATAAGACTTCCTCGATCCGGCCCTGTCGCAAAATTCATTCTTTGCGGATGTCTAAACTATCTCTGCGCTAAATTAAAAGTTTGTAGCACAAAAAATGAAGGACTTTTATACAAAATAATAAGAGACAGTGGTAGCCCAGCGGTAACGCGTCGCTCGGATAACCGAGTGATGCTGGTTCAAATCCGGGTCTCGCACCTCTGATATTTTCATGTGCGAATCATTTATATCATGATTACCACTTGTCTTACGGTGAAGGAAAACATCGTGAGGAAACCTGCATGTCTGAGAAAACCTAACAAGTTTTCGAAAGTCATGTGAAGTCCGCCAACACGCACTAGGCCAGCGCGGTGGACTATGGCCTGATACCCCTCGTACTGAGGGAGGCCCGTGCCCAGCAGTGGGACGTTAGAAAGGGCTGATGATAATGATTATGATGATGAAGAGCCCTCAGATCACCTTATTCCGGCTCTGTCACAAAATCCATTCTTATCGGATGTCTATTGACCACACATTACCTTCCTGCCAAATTTAAAGTTTGTTGCACGAAAGATTTGTTGCACGAAAGATTTTAGAAAATTCATTCTTAGCGGATTTCTACTAAGTATAAACTAATTTCCTGACAAATAATTGTAGCACAAAAAATGAAGGAACTTTATACAACTTGCGAGAGCCCTTACATCTCCTTAATGTGGCCCTGTCGCAATATTTGTCTTAGCGGATTCTTATTAATTATAAACTACTTTCCTGCCAAATTTTAAGTTAGTACCACAAAAAATTAAGGCTTTTCATTCAAACGTTCGAGAGTCCTTAGACCACCTTAATCCAACCCTGTCGCAAAATTCGTTCTTAGCGGACGTTCACTAACAATTAACTTCCTCCCTGCCAATTTTTAAGGTTATAGCTCAAAAGATAAAGGGTTGAAAATTTAGGGTTGTATGTACTTTTGAATGCTGTATCATAAAAAAATAAAAAATAAAGTTAGGGGTGGACTACCCTTAACATTTAGAGGGATGAAAAATAGATGTTGTTCGATTCTCAGACCTACCCAATATGCACACAAAATTTCATGAGAATCGGTCAAGCCGTTTCGGAGGAGTTTAACTACAAACACCGCGACACGAGACACACAAATAAAAAATCCTTCGTGGTAACATATTTTATTTTATTAATATAATTTTGATTAAATGTGACGAGCGATAACTTAGAGCGTTAACTTAGTATTTAGAATTGAGCAATTGCAGTTCCTATAAACACAAACATTACCTTCACAACTTATATTAAAAACGAATATGAATGTAGAATGTAGGTATATCTAATAAATTTATAGTGAACTACGAGCATATAGTACATACACGTGTGCACGGTGTTAGGTGGAAATTTTCTAAATTAGTTTTAATTTTAAACGTTTCTCGCAGAATCAATTTGTGTCGTTTTAGAACTAATTGATTTATAAAAAATCATTCACTACAAAACTTACCTGTGTACTTATTTGAGAAAAATACTAGCCAGAAACGATTTGACCTAGTAGTTTCCAATTGGTTGCATGTACATACTTTGTACTTTTAAAATTATAATTTTTTTCTTTTTAGTTGCGATTTGCAACGTTTCGGCTTTCATTCTTGTTAAAAAAAATGAAAAGTGCGTGTGTACAAAGTACACATGTCAGAAGTAAAACTTGAATTTAAATTAAGGCTAACAGCTCTTCCCCGTGTCTGAGTGCCTGGTACTATGGAGTTATTTTTTCGTTTCATCGAGTTTGAAATCACAACGATTCTAAAGAAGTTTCACTTCAATAATTATTTTTAATTTTTAGTTGAAATTAGATATTTTGTTTAAATATACTTAATATGGGTACAGGGTAGGCTAATTAAACTACTGCTCCAATAAGTCAGCGAAGTTTCGGAGTGAACGACAATGGTCAATCAAGATTTGTCCACGTCTACTTTTCCACGTAACTCCTAGACGTTAATAAGATTTAAATTCTATTATCAGATCAACCTAATATCCCGAAGGAATACAACTATCGGTTCATAAGTACGTATAATATTAAAAGAATTTTCTTTCAACTCCTAATCGTTGAGGAGATATACCTTAAATCATCACAAATTGTTGAAAAACTTTAGAAAATATATGAAAAACCTAATCAATGCATATAAAATTTGAGAGTTGCCTTCGATTTCCCTAGGATCCCATCATCAGATCCTGACTTGGTGATAATGTGAACATCTTGGAAGTATACCCTACCGAACAAAAAAAAATTGTAATCGGCCAACATTTGACACAGAAATTAATGAAAAAACATAAAAAATAAACGTTGACTAATTGTACCTTCCATTAATCACTCAGACATTTTTAATAATAGAAGTTATTCTAGACTATTTTTAACCCCTCAAGAAACGCAAAAAAATTATACTAATAACATTAGAGTTCATAAATCACCCGCCGCGCTACTGTTTTACGCGACTTTATGCCGCGCGGCGGGAAAAGATTAATATAAACAGAACTAGACTACCTATCTTAGTTCTATAAGCGGATGTTTCTAGGTTAATAGTTTATCTATTTATAGATGTAAAATACTTAAAGCTATATCTAATGTAAGAATAATAAAAGCGAAAAGCGCAAAAAAAAGTTAGACACTTTTTTAGGGACATTTTTTTCCATAAAATCTACTTTATTTTATATTGAATTTTACTAGATAAGGATTATAAAGGTTTATTTATGATAATAATATAAAGTTTTGTTCCAGCTCAATACAAAAAAAGGAAAACAAACTAATTCTAAAACAAGCGTTTTTACCTAAAAAAGACGATTGGCCGTAGTGACGTGACATCCATATATTTGAACAAAGTCGATAAGTGTCGATATTTATTTCTTATGATACATGTATTGAGGTTTTATAAATAAAAAATGTTTATGTTCATAAAATGTTTAATTTACAATTAGATCTAACAATAAAGATAAAAAGAAAAAAAATAATTATTTACAATATTATTATTATTATTAGTAAAATCTGTACATATAATAAAATTCAAACAGTCGAATATTTCTGTATATTGAAATGTTTTTGAAAATTGAAATAGTTATCATTGACGATACAGATGAATCAATCAAAGGGTAAAACGGGACCCTATTACTAAGACTCTGCTGTCCGTCTGTCTGTCACCAGGGTGGATCACATGAACCGTGATAGCTAGAAAGTTAAAATTTACACAGATGATGTGTAAAATTTTACTTACAATTAAATCCAACAATAAAGATAAAAAGAAAAAAAAATAATTATTTACAATATTATTATTATTATTAGTAAAATCTGTACATATAATAAAATTCAAACAGTCGAATATTTCTGTATATTGAAATGTTTTTGAAAATTGAAATAGTTATCATTGACGATACAGATGAATCAATCAAAGGGTAAAACGGGACCCTATTACTAAGACTCCGCTGTCCGTCTGTCTGTCACCAGGGTGGATCACATGAACCGTGATAGCTAGAAAGTTGAAATTGTAATGTACTTATCGTACATCAAATTACAAAAATATGGTCCATACCTCTTCATCGCAGTTCACCAGGGCCGCCTCATCACCTCTTTCGAGGGGCTGTACTGATAGGTCCTTTAAAAAAAGAAAGCAAGACATTAAGTGAGAGTTCAAAATGTACCTATCGTACATCAAATTAAATATATGGTAAATACCTCGATCTCTTCAAAAAGCTCCTCCATCTCCTCATCGACGTCTGATAATGGAACTTCCTCCTCCTCATCCTCCTCTTCTAGGATGTCCAAGAAAGTTCTTGGCGGGGAATCCACTCCCGGATTCCACATTTTGAAGCTGAAAAAATAACACAACAAATTACACACACGAATATATAATTACTTATATTTATAAGTTCATAATATTTATTGATATAAATTTAATTCATAAGCATAGCCGCGCGAAACACGTAGTATACGGCGCGCGCTTTTGTTTGTTATAACAAAGGACTGTTTTCGCTAAATATTGTATGGTTACTTCTTGTATTCAATATTATTATACAAAAATAAAATCTAAATAAAAATATTTCATTTACATACATACATAAAAATATTATATATAAATATTATTATACAAATTATAAATACTAATATAAACATAAAATCTAAAAATAGATTGCACTATAATATTTATTGATATAAATTTAATCCATAAGCATAGCCGCGCGAAACACGTAGTATACGGCGGAACGGAATTTAAAATTGAACAAATGACTGTTTTCGCTAAATATTGTATGGTTACTTCTTGTATTCAATATTATTATACAAAAATAAAATCTAAATAAAAATATTTCATTTACATACATACATAAAAATACTATATATAAATATTATTATACAAATTATAAATATAACTAACTAATATAAAAAGAAAAAGAAGATTTAAAAATATATTTAAAAAAAAGTTCGTATATTCAATATTTTATATAAACATAAAATCTAAAAATAGATTGCACTATAAAAGTATCGAGCATAAAAAACGATGTAATAGATGCCACATTCCTACGACTTTGACCACTAATATGGACTGATATGCTATTATAGGCCTTAGGCATTAGGCACTGTCTTACACATAAAGACTACTTTTGCATATTGAATTTTCAATGTCCGCTACAAGATGGCGGCCGTGGATATAAAGTTTCTTTATTTAACATTTTTGTTCGTTTTAGCTTTGAATTCTTTAACAAATGGGTTTGTTTTAATTGTAAATACGTATATTTAGTTACATTCACACGGAAATCACTTGAACAAGGCGAGAAATTCGACCGTCTATATAATACGAAAATAGTAAAAAATACAACTAAAACGATAAGTTTGAATTTATAAATAGCTTCAGTATTTATCAAGGAATACAATTATCACAATAGTTATTAATTAATAAAGCACTTACCTTATTATATTTGAGAAATAACGGGAGCGCACGAGCGAGTTGTAGCACTAACCGCACTGTCACAATGTACTGGTTGGATTGCGTCATTTTTGTGTTGCCGCGTATATAGCAGTATAACCATTACGTAAAATTTAATAGTCAACCTAATGAACACAAGTTTTCCATACAAAAGTAGACTCTGTCTTAGTAAAAATTGGATTCAAAGTCGGATGCTCGGGCGGAGCCGACATGGGCTCTGATACTGTGAGCAGAATTCTTTAGACGTCACGTGACCGAGCCGAAGTCGGCTCTGCGCTGCTCGAGGGGTTAAGCATATTACTATAAGTTGTAAATATTTTTGTAATCGCCTCTTAAAAACGGTTAATTAGATAAGTATTTGATCGATTTGATTTTATGGTATTCCTAATACATACATTCTACCCATAGACGTATTAACTAAGTACGAGACACATAAGCTGACGTACCTTTACCGGCCTTGACAGTAATCAGGATATTTTAGGCCTGGCCGTTTGATTTTACGTCAGTCTCAAGCACTTACTTGTCAACAAAACATCTCCCAAAAATGACTAAATGTTCTATTAGATGGTGTAAAAACTAAAGCAGCGGAAGCAGCACTATTTCTTTTCACTTGTAAGTAATATATTTTATTACATTTAATGTTATTTATCACAAAATTTAAGTAAATGTAAAATAAAATTTCGTATTATTCAACTATGTTAAATATAGTCGATATATCTATGTATTGTTGACATCTGACAACCATCATAAAATGGCTGGATTATACCGTTCAAAACAAATGACAGAACCGTCGAGTAAGTCCATTTGACATCGACTAGTGCTTGACAATGTCGAAAAATATATCGATATTTGACGAAATAACTAAGCGAATAATGGATGTTATTTGTACAGTACAATAACATAAAATACTTTTATCGCAGTATCCTACAATCTGATGACAATAAATTTATAATAATATTTTTATAATTAAATAAAAACATTATAAATGCAAAAATTATAATTAGTATGTGTACTTAATTTTTATTTTATTTTAACACATAAATTACACAAAATTTTAGATTTCCTAGGGATCCTTCTCGAAAGAGAAAAGAAATTCTTAACAAAAAATTTGAAGTCTATAATAACTATAATTGAGTAAAAAGTTCATAACAATGTCCTGCTTATTTTAGTATAATTAAAATATAAATACCGGAAGCTTACCCCACCTTTATTCTCCCTTTATTTTCTTTGCCTTACAGCTTATTTATGATACGCCTTTTCTTTCCCATTCGAACGTTCTGGGTTTGATTGTCGGCGAAAAATCAAACAATATTTATTATTAATATTTAAAATGTCATTGATGTATGTATTTTATCGACCACGTTCAAGCACTAGCATTAGAGTGAATTTTGATGTATTGTGTCAATTCTTTGTGTGCGTTATACTTCAAATGGTTGAAAGTGTTTTCATGCATTTGTATTTTATGACTGGTCCTTAGGTAATACGTCCATGATTCTACCCTACACTCACGCAATTAAGACAAATTTAAAGATTTATTAATCGTCCAAATCAAATGAATCTTAAGTTATTACGAGAGAACATAAGGTCATATATAATATATACATACATACATACATACATACATACATACATTCATACATACATACATACATACATACATACATACATACATACATACATACATACATACATACATACATACATACATACATACAAGTCAAACATAATATACTCGTAGTCCTCTAGCTTCGTAGTAGTCGGGTACCTAATTACTATTCACTATTCTTTTAAATTGAATTGGATAGTTTGTTTTTGATTTGAATGTGAAAAAGCAAAATTCAAATGAAGTTACCAGAGGTTGCCGCGGGTCACGTCATTGGCTTTGATTTTAAGACTAAAGATCATATTCTGGATTGCTCGTAGATACCTATTATATGGCAATCGTCTTTTCCTGTTTGTTTCTAGATAACTATTCTCTACAACTATTAGCTTTCTGCTATCAGTCATGTGTAGTTGTTGTTTAAAGATACTATCTTAATGCCGGTGGATAATATTGTAATAGTATTTCTACATAAATAAATTAATTTTATTTTATTGAATAGAAAGACCAACATTATACATAATATCAACATTTATATAAATATGTAACTATTATTACAAACTTATTAAAATAATATAATCAAAGATTACAAAGTAGAAGGGTAATAAAATGTATCCAACCCTCCTTAAACTCCCACTGCTGGGCTTGGGCCTTCAATACGAGGGGATAAGACATAGTCCATAGCCATAATCCATATGGTAAACTTCGCATGTCTTTCGAAAACTTGCTGGGTTCTCTCAGACACGAAGATTTCACTCGGTTATCCATGCGAGCGCGTTACTACTTGACTACCACTATCTGTAATTTATTATAATTTATACCAATTTATAATGTCTGATTTATGAGTCATGAACTTAGTCCGACTTCACGTGTGCACTTCTTACAATATGTGTTATCTTATCTATACATGTAATGCTATTAATGTCTGAATAATATTGATCTACCTAACTCTTAGTGATAATTCTTCTTAGTCTATGTGATCTGTGATAACTTTTTAATCTGTATTCTGATATCGGTATTCTGTACTCTGTGGTCACTGGTCAATCTTCATTGCAGTTAGTTGGCCTTTGTCCTAGTTGTTATTTATTGTTCAAATAAATATCAGAAATCTCAAAATTGGACAAATGTAGTACTGAACTATAGTCTACTTTAGTTGTTTTTATGAACCTTGTTTTATTTTTTATTTGGACATGTGATAATTACTCGTTAAAATGCCTAGCATGAGAAAATACCGACGTGACACAACCGAAGTCAGCTGTTGTTTAAAATATGTAATTTTTGGTGTAAATGTGTTATTTTGGGTAAGTTGTCTGTACATAAAACTACTATATGATATTAAGAAACGGCACATGTGATTAGTTTTAATATTTGAGTCATGATGTCTGTTCTAAAATCAAGGGTACATTGACTAAGACTCAACTAGGAAGTACTGTTATGTGTCTCCTTTACTTTACAAATAAAATTATTGTTTTAAACACCACTAGACTATAGATTATATAGAATAGAATAAGATTTAAAGTTATTACAGATAATTATATGTATACAAGTTTTTTGCACTATTTTTGTAAAATAAAAAAAATGTCATATTTGAAGTAACGTAAATTACAACAGTAAGTAAGTAACAAAAACAAAGAAGGAAGCTATATCAATATATTTAATACATATGTAAAACATCTAATAGGTATAATATTTTCCAAAATATACCTCATGAACGACATTAATACAGCTTCTTTGTCTCCTTACAGTTTTTAGGTCTGATTGTCTTGGCCATAGGCGTTTGGGCTTGGTCTGAGAAGGATACTTTCAATAATCTTTCTCGCTTGACTAATATTGCTTTGGATCCTGCATTTATCTTGATATGTGTTGGTGAGTTATTTGTTTGTTTTAGCTTCTAAAGTTACTGTATTAAATAAATTGGTGATAGCCAAGTTGTAATGCAAAAAATATATATTCAAACTGTAATTTTTAACTAAGTAGAGAACATTGAACATACTTTGATTTCTATTGCCTCAACATTACTTAACATATGAAGCTTATATATTGTTTAATTTTAACACACTCATTTATAATACGAGTCCAGTTTGGCGAAGTAATTTTGCTTGTTTATAGTCTATTTATTTAGCAAGCTTATAATCATTTATCTAACACCATACTGCAGCGTCTAGGAGCAGAGTACACATAAAAAAAATATTTTGATGAATTCTTGAGCAATGGGTAGTATTGAATATCACTTTATAATGTTTATTTAACAATGACTTAAAATTAAAGTTTAAATGATCTTATTCAAAATAAAACAAATTAAAACATTGACCCTAATAGAAACGGGTTAACCAAATAATGTCAAGAAATTAATTCAAAAGTAAATTACAACTTCTCAAGGTTTGAATAATTGAATAAAATAAAGTTATTTCTCTTGATGTGCAACATCAGCTGAGTGTTGTACAATATATGGTGCAAGATATATATGGCATCTAATATTCTAAAAAAATTGGTCAATATTTTATACTCTGTTTACCTGTAATTTTATCAGTATTTTTTACCTAGTTAGGTTAGTTATTCATGTAAATGATTAAAGTATTAACTTAGAATGTAAAGATTTACATGGGTCGAAATGTAATGGAGTAGTGTACTATTGTTTTTTGTCTTTTTTTATAATGTGTAAGTCAATTTTAAAATTTTGCATTAAATGATGTAATGTTATTATTATTATTTTGATTAATTTCAGGTACAATAACATTTATAATTGGCTTCACGGGATGTGTCGGCGCCTTGCGTGAGAACACGTGCTTGTTAGCGTGTGTAAGTTATTATTTAGTTGATGTTATATCTAACCTTAGTATGTTTGACCTAGACATATATTTTTTGTAAAATATTTGTGTATGTTGCTGTATAGATTCTATTATATTTTGTTAAGGTTAGTTGATTTTATATGTAGGAACCTCAGGGGTGCTGGAAAAATTCTAAAAATTATTTATCTAAACTCAAGGAAATGACACATGTTACGTTAATGACATTGGTTCCTTCTTTCTCAAATATATCTAGCACTAGCGATATCTAGGTCTAGCGCAAGCAAAGCCATGTAAATATTAATCTTTCTGTCAATTCTATGTCAAGCGTCATAAGGTTACATTAAAAAAGTTTATATTGTTTAAAAGGTTAGATTAAAAATAATTTTATAAGGTGGTTAAGTAATTATTTAATTTGTAGCATTTTCATATTTATTCATCGTTTAAACCTTCTCTGCACTTCTAGAAATAATTAAAATCCAAAATTAGCCAAATTGGTCTAGCCTTTCTCGAGTTTAAGCGAGACTAACGAACAGCAATTCATCATTTTATATCATTTTATATATATACTAGCGACTCGCCCTCGCTTCGCTCGGGCTCTTCCCTAGATTTAGCACAGGTAAAGCCGCGGGATCTGCTAGTTATGCATATAAACCTTCCTCTTGAATCACTCTATCTATTAAAAAAAACCGCATCAAAATCCGTTGCGTAGTTTTAAAGATTTAAGCGCACATAGGGATATAGGGACAAAAAAGGCGACTTTGTTTTATACTATGTAGTGATAGATAGATAGATAGATTTCCTTTGTTATTTACAATTTAATCTTAAAGTTAGCATATATGGCCGCACACCCGGAGGTCCTGGGTTCGAGTCCCGGGTCGGGTCAAGTTTAGTCATTGAGTCTTTCTGTATAGTAAGCCTCATTATTAGCCTCTCCTTCGGAGAGCACGTAGCCGTCGGTCCTGCGCCTTATCTTTCACTGGTCGTGTCGAGTAGTTGTCCCACTGGAGTTTGAGAGTGAGAGGGATAGAGAGTGCACTAGTGTCTGCGCGTACACTTGTGCACTATAATATCTCCTGTGCAGTTGGCTAGTCTCAATGAGTTTGGCCGCCATGGCCGTAATCGATCGGAGGATTTTATTATACCTAAAAGTGTAAAAAACGAATTGTTACAGTATGCAGTGTTCCTCGCTCTTCTTCTATTAGCTGAGATGACTGCTGGAATACTGTTCTTTGTTTTTAAAGACTGGGTGAGTTATATATTGTTATTGTTTTTTATGTGTAATCAAAATGCTAGATGTTCAAGAATTAGAATACCAGAATTGCCTTTTATTTAAAATTCATAAAACCACTAGTAACTCCCTGCTTTTGTATTACAAGTACTTAATATTAGGGTGGAAGTATATAGTTTAAGTACTATTTACATTTTCATGTGCGAATCCTTTTCAATATGATTATCACTTGAATTAGGAAAAAAACTTGAAGACATGAGGATATTACCACGATGATGCCCGTGCTGGACGCCAAAAAAGGGCTGAAAACTCATTTTTTATATTAGTATTACTTTTAGATCGAGCAAAGCCACGGGTTCCGCTATTTTATATACTAAAACCTTCCTCTAGAGAGTGGTTACTCTATCCATTGGTGAAAACAGTTTGAAAATCGGTGCAGTAGTTTCTAAGATTATCGCGCACAGTCAGACAAATGCGGTGTAGGACTTTGTTTTATAATATGTAGTGATAAATGATTATATTCAACGTGAGATTTTAAAATATCCTTGTAAATTATAAAATAAATTTCGATTTTCGTAATATAGCTTGTGTTGTTATTTGAATACGATAAAATAGATTTTACACTATTATAAACACGGAATTGATAATAATCTATATTCATCTGCTCTGTGATTATAAACTACAAAGATTTTGAGGATGAATGGATGGATAGTTGGTTTGTGTTAATTTTTTACGCCAGAATAGCTGAACAGATCTGGATGTGATACAGAGATAGACTTGAATAGCGCACAGATTACTTTATCTTTTATATATATAAATGTATTCATCCCGTGGGATTAATTTGTTTTAGTTTTATGCTATCAGCTATAATTATGGTTAAAAACGCAAAGTTGTAGGAAATGACTAGTAAGAATCTAAAAATCTTAATTAAAGTAAGTAGGTTACACACACATCAATGAGGCATTAATAGCGATACTAAAATAGAAAGTTATGTAGCTACACTAATAATAGGCATGATGACTGATTTTGAAAAACCGGCCTATAATGATTTAAAGTATTTACTATTTCCAAAAAATACATTATTTCTGCAGGAAACAAAGTTTCATTACGAAAAAAATGCTATTTAAATTTTAAGTTTTAAAATTTGCTTCAAAACGATCGACGGTGTCATGGCGTCTGCTTGTGACGTCACGGCCGTATAATCTGACTGTAAACACTAGGGAGCCAAAGCAACAAATCAGATAATTTGGGTTTAAATATGAATTCAAAAGTGTACAAGTGCTGTGCGGTCCCTCAGTGTGTTAATACGTCATTAAAAACACCTAACAAATTGTTTGTTTACGTTCCACGCAATCAAAAATTGCGAAATAAGTGGTCTTGCACGGCGAGATCCAACAGTTATATCTATAAATTCTTCACTTTATTTCTGTGAAGATCATTTTGACGTAAGTTTTTACTTTATTTCATATTATATTGTGACATGATTTGCGACTTTGTTTAACTAAATTTAATTATAAAGTTCATTCTTTTTGAGATAACATTTCGTCTTTTAAACATGTTCACTATTTTTATCTTATTGAGTATTTTATTCATTTTGCAGTTTGCATTCTTTTATTATGCAGTGATTTCCATCGCGTTTAAGCTGAAGGTAGCTTACAGCGTCATCCCCATAAAATGGCCTGGAGGATCTATAACAAAGAAATCAATATGTTATAGTCAATAAAAACAATGTTTTAGAAACAATCTCTAATCTATTACGTAGTGCTTTTTATTAATACAGAAAAATATATTAAAATTTTACGGGTTTGAATTTTTAAATTATTGTTTATAAAGATATAATAATGTACAACTTACATTGTAGTCTTGACATTTCTAAACTCAGCTGAACAAAAGTCTTTGTTTGATGCCAAAAACTCCCCCAACATCAACAAATCAACTCTAGGCAAATTAGAGCTATTTGCCTTGGTAAATCCTTGTTCCATGTTATGAAAACACAAACTAAGCAACTGATTGATAGAAATAATGAAATACTTCACAAAATACAAACGCAGAATGCAGATTTAAACGTCCTAGTTAGTACTTTATACAAAACAAAGTGACGTTTATACGGCCGTGACGTAATTCACTCTGATTGGTGTTCAACTTATCATGGCGGACTGCTGTATTTTGTCGTTTTATTTTAACAAATAAAATATCAATCTCGCCCTAAATATGAAAATAAATACGCTTTTCAAAACCTATTAATCTTATCTCATTAGATGAACACATTATTTTAGTGGTTTTTAGTTACTGTCATCATGCCTATTGTCAGCAGATCGAATCGATAAGGGTAATATGCTGCACGTAAATCTTTCTAAGATAAAGTAGTATTATTGTTTTCATTATGTAACTAGCGTGTGCCTTTGTCCTCGTCTATTTCTGTATTTAACCTTGAGAGTTCTTTTATTTTAAAGTTTATTTATTTTTACTAGTGGAACTCGTGGCTACACTCGCGCTTAATTTAGGGTCGAACCCGAGCGAAGTGCGCGAGGGTGAGTCGCAGTGGATAATATAATTGTAACCACTTGTTATAACTTTTGAGAGATAGTGTGTAGTGTGTATTCTTACAGTATTCCCGTGATCATGACACTTGTAACAAACACAACAATATTTTGGTTTTTATTCCAATTTGGAAAATTGTATTGTGTAAAGAAATTATATAAACAATTCTGTTACGTTGGAAACCTACATTGATATGAAACTGTTGTTGCTAAATTGCTTTGGCTTCAGAATCATACGAATGCAATTCAACGAGATAATGGATTCATTGCACAATAAGTACATTTAATCATGACCTTCTTATACTATACAGATGCTATCAATATTATTTTATTTTTAACAAAGTAAAATATTGGTCCTTCTTCAAAATGATTTCTTAGAAATAATTAATACGCTTGATGTTTCTATTTTCTACCCATCACGCCCTAACTTAGTCTTAACAAAATATTGACGGACGGAATATTGTAGGGCTCGTTCTATCTGTTTTTTCTGATAAAAGAAAAATAAGTACACTTTAACGATTACATAGATTTCTTAGTAATGAGACATTTTCCTTCAGTAAAAAGTATCCTATATGTTGACCGGATAGCCAGATATCACCATACCAAAGGGTCTAGCAGGATAATTTAGGGTCAGCGACCCCAGAAAGATATTTTGAAAAAAAACTTGTGTGGTAACATTGGCGAGGTACAAACATGGAACTGACAAAATTTCAGCTTCACATGTCGCTGGGATTAGGAAATATATTATGATCAAACAGGCGCTAGAACGGGCATTTTGTACACTTTTTTTTTAAATTATTATAGCTACATAAATGAAACAAAAACTATTCATTAGAAGAAATACTAGCGTACATTATATATTTTTTATATTTTATTTTTTATTTGAAAAAATGCAAAAAAAAATTTTTTTTCATAATTTTATTTAAGGTTCATACAATCATAGACAATCCCGCAAAGACATAATGCTAGACCCTTTCATCAATATCTGTCAATATTTATTTCAGTGGTTTTCTCGTGATGCGGTCACAGCAGATAAACAAAAATTGCAAAAAAATTGTCTTTGTTCCGATTTCAGTAAGATTTTCCAGAACATATAATATAACTACGCCTCGCCATCGCTTCGTTCGGGCTTGTCCCTAGATTTAGCGGTAGCGAAGCCGCTGGTTCTGCTAGTAAATGTGTACAAAAACTTGACAAATTATATACTAAAACCTTCATCGAGAACCACTCATTGGTTCAGACATGGTTTTGCAACATTGAAAGCATCTCCTTTTGATGTTTAACACATTCCGCCGGAGTGTGTTGAACATCGGCTATCCTTTGTGCATAATTTTTATATGTTATACTTAGATAAAGATACGATGGGACTGGCATATCCTAGAAGGACAAAAGTCCCTTAAAAATTTAGAAATAAAAAAAAAAAACCACTCATTGGTAAAAACAGTATGAAAATCGGTGCAGTAGTTTTTGAGTTTATCGCAAACAGACAAACAGACAGACATACGCGACGGAGGATTTTGTTTTATAATAATATGTAGTGATGTGCAGGTTTGACCCAGTTAGAATTTTATTATAAGTATAGACTAGTTGAATAGTGTAGTATGTTCACAATGTCTTTATTACTAGTACATTTAAATAAAGTGAATTGCGTATAACAGAAGTACATGTTTGTAGATAAAACAACAAGCAACAACCGGCTTTCAGTCCTTCATCACGAACTATAGAGCGGATCCTGATCAACAGAATTTGATAGATTGGATACAAGAAGATTGGGTGAGTACTACGTATTTATATATATACAAGTATATTTATGTACGTACCTATCTATTATTTCTTATATAGATCTTTAATCTTTTTAATACTTCATCAAAATAAATATTAAAGATATAGATCGTTATACATTTTAAACACTAATTTTTGTTTTTTATAATATTTGTATTTTGCAATTTATATATATTATATAATTATATATAATTTATAGGCAGAATAATTATAACGTCCAATGGTTTTAATAGAGCCACAGTGAATCAGTGAATTAAGGTAATGGTAGTCCATTGCTGACACGCTCGCTTGGGAAACCAAGTGGGCGGAGCTATGATATTCTCATAAAAGAAATCAGTTTTTAACATAATTAATAATTACACAATTTGCTAATGTAAGCAACAATGTGATGATGTCCGCCCAACCGATTACGGCCACGGCGACTAATCTCATCTCCGAGGCACGGGGGTGAAACACCGCCAAATTCCCAACTGAGGCTTATACGAAAGAGTAAGAAAATAACTAAACATTTCCCGACCCGGGACTCGAACCCAGGACCTCTCGGTGTGCGACCGTACGTGCTAGCCACTTCACCACTGTGGCAGTTAAGCAACAATGTACCAAGTGTTCAAAAGACACGTGAAGTTTGGCCAGCGTGGCGGGCTATGGCCCCTTGGTATCGATGCAGGCCAATAAGAGCTAATTATAATCTGTGGTTTAATTAAAAACAAGCAAGTATGTGTTGCGAGTCTCATTATTATATATATATTATAGTTCAATACTTAGAATTACGCAATTATTTGACATTTAAAGTGAACTATATTTTGTTTTTTTTTTCACGGATTTAACTATTTTGATTATTGGTTCCCGACGTTTCGAATGCTTTACAGCAAACATGATCACCGGCGAGAATGTCTCCCGAATTATTTTAACTATGTTAAATGCATGATATATAATTTTATTTAACGATTTAAATTGTCTCCAGTTACAATGTTGTGGTGTAGAAGGCCCTCGAGACTGGGATAGGAATGACTATTTCAACTGTTCGAGCGGCGCCGTGGGCTCGCGCGAGGCTTGCGGCGTGCCCTTCAGCTGTTGCAGGAACAAGCCGCAAGACATTATACGCAATAAACAGTGTGGATATGATGTTAGGAAACCGACTTATGTAAGTATGATTTTATTGCCATTAAATACGTCTTAAGTGACACCTATACATTTATGTAATTTTATCTATACATTTGCTATGTGTAAGTTTCTGGCTGTTGTTTCAAAATCACTGTTTCCTGTAATACTGTTAATCTAAATGGTTATCTTTGAAACGTACTGCTTAATTAATTGTATTGGGGTTTTCATTGAAAAAAAGATAATTGTGTAAGTCTACATCTAGGTGCGTTTTATTGTTGGAATATTCATATAGTCTAATACGAAAATCGAATTGAAAAAATTGCAACATTGTATGGGTGCTAAGTTACAATCAAAATAACTATTTTTTTCTATTGAAAACTTAACTAGGAACGCACTCGAGTAAAGCGAGGCTATTATTTTGATTATTGGGTGTGGTGTCGAGGTCGGCCCTTACGACCGGGTAGTAGTACGTCGACCAGTTCCGCTCCATTGTAGTTCAAAGCGAGGCTAGTAGCTAGTGCAAACAAAAAAAAAACAAAAAAGTTCAAAGGTCAAGTTCACATGTGACACGTGTACACTTGGCCTTTTTGTATTATTATAATTTATTATAGTAAATTCAAATTTAATTCTCCATCACCTAATTTAAATACTTATATAAATTACTACTAATGCTGATTTAAATTTACAAAATTAATGGAGACTTGATCTGCATAATAACAATTTTCTTTATAATTTTAAGTCACATCACTACAACATTTGAAAATACGTCATCTCGTATAGAATATTTATAAAATATGTATATGTATACTATCAAGAATTTATTACACAAGGCTTATACCTAACCATGTCACTAGATGGCGCTGTGTGTAATTGTATCAGAATATTTATATTTATTTACTAGCGACTTACCTTCGCTTCGCTCGATTTCATCCCTAGATTTTGCTCGAGCGAAGCCGCGGGTTCCGCTAGTTAAATAATAAACAGTTAAAGTAAATAGAATTTCTAAAATTAAAAGTAGCCTAAGTTACTCCTTATAACATTAGCTATCTGCGAGTGAAAGTCCCGTCAACATCGGTTCAGCCATCAACTGATCAAGTTAATACAAGCGAAATGGAACGTGATGAACGGAAAGAATTACTGAATCATTTTTTATTTATTTTTAACAAAAATATTCAGTGAGATGAAGTGAGAAAACAAGTCAAATTAATCGTTTCTCAATATAGAGCTTTAGGCCTTCACTCTATGAAAAAATGATTTTTATGATCTTAACAATAAAAATTCTTTCTCACTAATGCTTCCTTTCTAACCTTCGCAGTAAAATCTGCGCGTCTATTGAATACCATTCCTTTAAACATCAGGGTTTCCAAAAGTTTTAATATTATTAACCCGTTAAAAAAATCTTTTTTAACCGAATTTATAAAAGGAGGGATGGATATATTCCACTATATATTTTTTATCTCTCTCTTTAGTATCTTTATATTTTATAATTTTTCTACTTTTTTTTCTTATTATATTAATTTTATTAAAGCCTTATCCATGAAAGAATTTATATATTATTATTTTGTAATGTATGTATATTGTATGTGTATGTATTTAGAACATGTATTTGTGTGTAGTAAGTACCAAATAAAATAAGTATAAATGTATCAATAAATATTAAAAATATTTAACGATTTAAACATCTGTACGCTCTTATGACTTATACCGTTTTTTTTTCGGGATAATAAAACAACGACCATATAAATACGGACATGTCTGTCGATGAACTGTTGGTAATCTTATTGAACGTTGTAGAACTTTTACTAGACACCCTAAAGCTGTTTCCCGACTGTCATAAAAATTAATATGTACGAAAGTCGGGTGCAATTTTTGCACACGTTTGTTAAGCCCAGGGCTCGGAAACTATAAAAACTATTGTTTTTGTTATGTAATTTACCGTTAAAAAATGAACTTAGTAAACCGAAATAATAGGTAAGTTCCATACACAAAATAAACCGGTTAATTCATCAAGAGTTAAGAAACGTACATCCTTTTACTATTACATAGACTCACCAAGAAACAATCAAATTGACAAATTATATTTTAGCTGGTTAATTTCGATCATCCAACCCAAATTCATGAAAAACCGATTAACCGAAACCTTAAACTGATCGGTTTGGAGTCAATAATCTAAAATCCAAAAAAAGTATGGTTTAAAAACTATAACCTTAGTAATAGAAGGCAAATTGAATATAAAGTGATGTATAGCAATCGAGTGAGCGCGTGATCCACGAGCGAGGGTGTCTTGTGGCCGGTGAGGACTGGTTGCAGCGCAACTTCATCTTCGTGGCTGTAATCGTACTGGGATCCTTAGCGTTGAAGGTTCTTCCCTATGATGTATTGAAGTTATATTTTAAAGGCTTTTTAAGCTTAACCGACTTCAAAAAAAGCGGTCCTCAATTTGGATGGCTTTTTCTTGTAAATATTGCACAGTTGTTGCTGTAAATGTAATGAATCTGATTGATTTGATCCTTTCTTGTGTTTATCGAAAAAAACTCAATCACCTCAATTGGTAGAATAATTACTTTGAAAAGTAATTTTGTACTTAAGAATGATGGATATTATGGAGGCTATTAAATTATAGCTTCAATATGCGCGTGTATTATATATATATAGCACAGCTTTTTGTA
Source organism: Boloria selene (assembly GCA_905231865.2). Lineage (NCBI taxonomy): Eukaryota > Metazoa > Arthropoda > Insecta > Lepidoptera > Nymphalidae > Boloria > Boloria selene. The sequence goes on from HG993142.1 coordinate 9,709,000, forward strand.
TACAGCAAGATAGATTGTGATTGGTAATGTTCGTTAGCTCCTACGTGTTTGTGCTCAAACCGTTTTTGAAATTTTTTAGTATAATATTAAAGCTTGAAATATTTTGTAATGCCGCATAATGCATATTTTATTAATTTATTTTATATAATATTAAAAGACGTTAACTGATAATAAGATGAAGATGATACTTTTTTAATAAATATCCACAAAATATTATTTATGTTGTCGATATTTATTACGATGACAACGAAAATGTGCGAAATCATAAGATTTAGAATGTGTAAAACACATAAGTGCTTATATATCCGAATATCCTAAATTATTTATGATAAATAAGGACTTTTCTAAACATTTGTTCTATATTTTTACACACATATTTACACTTTTTATTGTCCCAGCGTTTATATCATTTATATATTGCATTAAAAATATAGAAAATAATTTAGAGAATACTTAGCCAGGAGAAGACCCTGAAAGAGATCTTTTTTTTGCAAACAAAATAAAAATACAAACAACAGCAATACAACGACAAAATGGTATATGTATCATATTATGTTATATATAAATATACAAATTATATAATATGTGTATATCTTAGACTAAAGAACAACATATTATAGAGACGGAAATGTCACCTTAAAAATAGTACATAGCGCGATCTTACTACTAATCTCAATTTTACCATACAGGATCTTTTACTTCATTTAAAAAATATGGGAAATTTTATTTCAATATTAGTTATAATTTTTACGTATCTTTGACACCATAATTATTGTATGCAGGCCTTGTCTTGTTTTTTTTGGGGGCACGCTAATTCTCGAAAGTAACAAGTTCATAATTTTTGTACACCCTCCCCACCCCTTGCCACTGTCTTTTGAGGAAATAATATTTTTTTTTGTAAAATTTACAAAATTGAATTTTACTATTTTTTTTTCAATTTTGTTCATTTTTAGTTTTTGTAGCATTTTTTGATATTTCCGATATTTCCTTTAAGGCACATAGTGCCCCCGCGTGCCCACAACAAAGCCCTGATTATATGTATATAATATTATGTACATAATTTTAATCAAACACGTTTGGCGCAGTTTGTAGTGACCCTACTTTCTTGCGCCAGCGGTCGCGGGTTAGAGCCCCGCTGGGGGCATGCATTTGTTAAATGCGGATGTATGTACTTCAGTCATGGGTGTTTATATTTATAATATGTATGTATTTAAACTTATATAATATGTATGTATTTAAACTTATATAATATGTAGTATATCAACTATCTGGTATCTGTAACACAAGCTTCCTTCGTAGCTTACCACGGAACTAGATGGCGCTGTGTATAATAATGTCCCAACATATTTATTTATTTATTTATAATGATAGGTTTGACGTATAGTTTAATCTGTCTATATTGTTCCTCAGTGTGAGGTATATACAATATACATATATTATGTATATGTTGCAGTAGTCGTGTTGTTGACGTTTAGTTTTCTTTTGTTTTAGAGCTTTGACATAGCTAAGATAATATATGACAAGGGTTGTCTCGAGGCCGCCGAAGAGTGGTTCGACAATAATCTGTTGATAGTTGCCACGTCTGCTGTTTGTACCGCTTTTGCACAAGTAAGTTTTATTTTGTAGGTGCACCTTTTGATTTTTTCATTTGTAGCTTTCAGTGTAAAAGTTGCCTAAATCAAATTTTCACGGAAATTTCTTGACCTATGATGAATTTGTATTACAAATAATATATTATGTGATGATTAATTATTATATATTATGATTTTATTACTTGTAAATTATAGGTCACTTTTACGACGAAGGCTTGTTTGAATGTGCTATTGCTTGAAGCTGTAAAAATATCAGTATTGCACATTATTGCTTATGTTAGTAATTCTAAATTATTATAAATTTTATCATCTTACTTATGATATTTATACAGATTATTTATATTTTGTAAGTGACAATTAATGTTAAAGAAAAAAAAGTGTTAGCTTGATTAAAAAAACTGTATAAATTGCAAAAAAATACACATACAAATATTGCAAAGAAGAAAAAAGAACAGAGTGTAGTCTCTTAGTTATTATTACCTTCGAGGGTAAAAATTATGAACAATATTTTTAGATTGCTTTCTAATACGAGTAGATGTTCACTACTATTCACATCACGTCGTAACATATTCATTTATTTCAATAATTCCCAGATTCTCGGCATATGTTTCGCTCAGAATCTTAGAGCGGACATATTCGCCCAAAAAGCGAAGTGGTACTGACAATCAGCGTCTCCTGCGGCCGTGTGAGACACCCGCGACGCGCTCCGCCTACCGGTAATCAACCTTTCAATCTATCAACCGTTATCAATCTATCATTTTTTCAAACATTATCAATCTATCAACCCTTCAACCTTCAATCATTTTTTATTACAAAATTTGTTGATTAGTTTCTTATACGGTAGTGTATGACGTGCTATACATAATATAAATGTGAAATAGCCTCATTAGTATTTTTAGAATGCAATAATTTAAATGTTTGTAATAGATCTGAAAAATAATGAAATATTTGTATTTATGTGTAAATTTCTATATCGAGAAATAATAATATTATAAAGTATTACTTTCAACTTACAGTATTTTTGATGTAAAAAGGTATTTTTGTGTCTTGATTGATCAATTCTTGTATTATATATTGATGAGATTATTAACATTAGTGATTAGATCACTACTCATTATTTGTTATTTTATACTCAAAATTTTTACTCTTTTTATATACTCCTTGAATCTCTATAAATACTGAATGTTGATACAGAAAGTAATTGCTATTTTATTTTTAAAGGCTTTAGTACACTTCAAATAATGCCATTTCTAATGGTTAAGCGTATTTTTTTTGTACTTAATTAATTTCTCACTACTGCCATCAATCCTGCCATAGTTAAAAGTATTACAAAAGAAATCTTTCATATGAAATATCCTATTTTTTTTATTTGTTTACTTGCCTTTTGATTTGGTACCTAAATATTTTCATCCTACATCATCTTGCTATCCCTACGGCTTCCATGATGTAATAGATATATTTCTATTTACATCGAAATTTCAAATGCCTTGGAAATTCTTCAAACCTATACAGAAATGTACATAAGCATTGTTAAAATGCAATTATTATTAGAATTATCCATTGTGTAAACAAGATATGATCGACTTCAAAAAAGCTAACTAAATATCCAAACTTTTTAAATTAGCATCTAACTCTGAATAATACTTTATTAAAAAAATAATTTCTTTTTTTAAAAAAACCCACCGTATGCATTTAAATTATTAAAAAAAAACTTTTTGAAGTCCATATATATCGTAATGTGTGTTCAATTAATGTTCAATAAGCCTTAATGGGAGCTGTGAGATGAATTTAGTATTGGAAAGTATTATAGAGCTATATGTATACAACATTGTTGACGATGTAGTGGTAGATATAAAAAATAATTTTTAAATTTAAAACAAGAATGCGACAATTTTTTGACAGATGACTAACGAGCATACAGATAATATAAGCATCAAATATAATAAAGGTTCCTATTCATGACATTTATAATCGTGACAACCATGTTCATTTGCCTTTGTTAAATATCGAAATAGGCGGAGATTTTTAGTCGTGTGTTGAGCTGCAGGAGAATAATGGTGACAATATTATAAAAAATAATGCATTTTAAGATGTATAATTAATATACTATAAGATAAGAATAGTGATTAAGGAATACTCGATTAGTGTCAATATATTATATTTTAATATTTTTTTGATTTACAAAGGCAATTCAATGGTATTTATGTGTAATTTGGACTCAAAATTTATTTACATTTCGCACAATTTATTATTATAGGTGAAATAAGGATATTTATCGTATTATTTTAGTTAATGTTAAACATGCTTTTACTAATTATACGAATTCATTTTTATAGCCTATTTATATATTAATTTTTTACGCGTATAGTCATTACACGAGTTTATTTTTTCTTGATCTGACTAATATGACTTTGTAGATATGTAGGTAATAGGTTATTTTTATTCATGTAAGAAATTAAGAGATCTATTTTACATTTTGTAATTCAAAAGTATTATAAAAAATAAAAAAAAACCCTATAAAATCTTATAACGATTGGTTATTAATTATTCGAGTATATTGAAAATAATTATTAATTGATATATGTAAAATAGATCTCGTATCATTAAATCACCACGTTTGCCTTAATAACATTCCTTTGCAAATTCCTCAGACGCCGAGACAATAATATATCGAATACTTAAATTATATTGATCTCTAAAATCGATTTGAATCAATTCCGTGGACAACACTGCCTTACAGTATTTTATATGACATATAATCTCATTTTAAGCTTATATTAGCTATAACGCGTTTTTGTATTTAGAAAGTATTAAGGTGTTATATGTACAGTTTTATCGATTAATATTTGTAAAATTATAACGAAATCTTTGAATAATTTGTAACTTATATAAATAACGTTCACTCATTATAATAACGTTTTGGAGTCTAAGAACATAGATGCCTAAAATCTTAGAATAATAATACATAGAAGGTGATTAGGCCAAACGACAGTGGTAGCCCAGTGGTAACACGTCGCTTGGATAACCGAGAGATGCGGGTTCAAATCCGGGTCTCGCACCTCTGATATTTTCATGTGCGAATCATTTATATCATGATTACCACTTGTCTTACGGTGAAGGAAAACATCGTGAGGAAACCTGCATGTCTGAGAAAACCAAACAAGTTTTCGAAAGGCATGTGAAGTCCGCCAACTCGCACTAGGCCAGCGCGGTGGACTATGGTCTGATCCCCCTCGTACTGAGGGAGGCTCGTGCCCAGCAGTGGGACGTTTAAAAAGGGCTGATGAATGAATGAGTAGGCCAAGCAAATTGAAGCCACTTTCAATTCGGTCTTAAAGCCGAAAACCTTTCCCGTCTCCATAAAGTCTTGTTACATCTTGACCGTATGTTCGTGCTTTTGGTTGTAACTCGGTTGACATTTACGCACACGTTCATTCTAATGATGCTTGAATATTAGGCGGAATTATGTATGAAACTATTCAAATCAAATTAAAATATTTTATTCAGCATAAAAATTGTTACAATTTCTTACTGAACGTCATGAGTCTATCACCAGTTCGGGAAGAAGAAACCTGAGAAGAACTGGCGAAAGAAACTCATGTTCTATGTGTTATTTTTCTAAGCCTAAAATGATATTCTATCCATTATCTTAATACGTTTCGTTCAAAGGAGTGTTTTTGATAATTTGGCTTCACTTTTCTATAAGAGGTTAATTTAGACAGAATTATGAGATTTTCAATAATACTTTACAAATATTAATGCAACTAAACTTCTATATAAGGTTTATGTAATTCATAGTTTAAGTGTAGACGTACAATCTTCACATCATTATAATTAGTTATCATCATATATCAGAGTTAATAATTTGATTATTGATTGTCTTGTTTGATTTGAAATTATTATATAATTTTTATTAATATTTATAATTATTATAAAAAAATCGAAATAATAATTTAAATATATAGAAATCGAGTTTAATTCAATTATCTTACACAATATTCTGGTAATAAGATTTTTATGATGGTATTTCAAGATTTTTATATGTTATTTAACAACAACAAGCTTTGAAAAACTTTAATTACTTATATTTAAGGTTACGATTTTTTATAGTGACATTGTTATGTAATTGGCGATATTTATATAATGTTTACTATTCAAAAGTTCTCGTATTCAACTAAAATTACATATATATTAATTTTTTTATTATGAATTTACTTATATAATAGAGTTACTGGAAATATATTTTGATAAGATATTGAATTAAGCGATAATATATGGTTATTTTTTTGTTTTTGTATTATATTGAAACACCACAATTTTACTTTAAAGTTTTATAATATAGTGAAATTATTGTAGAGATTATTTTACATCACATGAAACTGTTATGTTGGTCATTGGAAAATTATATTTTTTACGTCAATAAATGATTATATGATGAAACATATCTTTTATTTTTTTCCTTTTTAACCTAGTGATAGCTTTGCTAATGAGAGGATATCATTGGTAAGAATGCAAGTAACACTAAAATATACGAGATGGCTCTTTATGAAGTTATCGGAATTAGAACAGATAGGAAAATCCTCAAATAATTAGTTTGAAAATGTTTTTTGGGAAAAATTTAGTTTTACCAATGCCAAGATAAAAAAAAAAATATCCACATTCAGCCGTACCCAAGATACACTGTACACGAAATAAAATGTACAACAATTGCTTATCGAGAATTACCTATAATAAAATTCTAACTTAGTCTAAAATATTATATTTTTATTAAATAAAATATATATTTTTTAAATTTTAATGAATGGAAATAGTTATTATTATTGACGCATAAGCCGAATCTAGTTTTGTAGGACTTTTGATTATTTGTTAACACATCACAAGAACTCTACTAAACAGATATTGATAAAAGGTGTTATGGCAGCTGGTTGTCCGAGTTAACATGTACAAAAATACTTTTTACTGCGGGAAAATGACTCATTTCTGAGAAATGGAAACCAAACCGATAAAATATACGTAGCGAAGAAGAACGTAAGTCGCTAGTCTATACTAATATTATAAGCGCGAAAGTTTGTAAGTATGGATGGATGGATATTTGTTATCTTTCACGTAAAAACTACTGAATGGATTTTAATGAAACTTTGCAATAATATAGCTTATACATCAGAATATCACATAGGCTACAATTTATAAAGATATTGTGTGAATTGTCCAAAATATGACGATAAGTGTCAAGTAAATAGTAAATAATCTACCATCTGCGAGCTATTCTGGCGTGTGCTGCCAAAACCGCTAGAGTTACACATATTATGTAATGAATAATGGGAATGTTTATCTTAAACAAGCGACTCACCCTCATTTCGCTCGGGTTCGACTCTAGATTAAGCTCGAGCGAAACCGCGGGTGCCACTAGTTTAATATAAAAAGAAATAAAATAGAAAAAATACGGAGACTGGGTTATATCCTAACTTTAAGACAAGTACCCGGATGTTGTGTGTGACTCGAAGTGGTTTTACTTGTAACTTTAAACTTTGTGGGAAAGACTGCGCCTATACGATATAAATTTCTTCAGTTCGGTTTACAAAAATATATATATAACAATAAATAATCATATTATAAAGATGTTATATTTAATGATTATCAAATTTAATATCGAAACTTGCCATGAATAATACTGAAACATCTAACAGTTTTGTCTAGAATGAACTTTAAATATAGGTACCTAGCAAAAGTTATAGTATTATTAAATTAATTATCTTAATAGGGAGTTACTTTGCTCCTTGCGAGTTTATTTTTTCATGCAAAAATAGTTTGTCTTTAGGTTCTCTAGATCAATATCGACCATTGAAATAAAATCTCAACTAAAATGGTTATAACTTTCGGCAATTATTTAAAATCTTTTAGGTAAATCTCTGGGTCCAATTAAATTTTGCTTATAAAAAATATAATTCTAAGCTATCGGACTATAAATATTTTAATTAAGAGCAATCGAGTTAATTCTATACCAAAAATTTTAACTCTATCTACCTAAGTATATATTGTTAACAAGAATTAATTTAATAAGTTAAGAGTTGTTTTTGTAACACAAAAGTAATCGCAGTTGCAATTTATCACACGCAAACAATATTCAGTCAAATAATATATGTATTATGTTATATTTATCCGATTATCCGACGACAAGACTCTATAATATTTAGACGTACCTATTTCATATTGTAAAAATCCGCCTGCGAGCGACATTAATAAACTAAGCGGTTGAAGACCACGGTCGAATGGAAATAGAATTATAAACTTTTCTATTTCCACTATTCATACATTTTCCTGTTAATCTTTAGTATTTTTCCATTACATTCGCCACTAACACGTCCGAAGTGTCACGTTCTTCGCGTAAAGAGTGATAAAGCGGACAGAAATGGTGCGTTACTTTCAGTTAGAATATCACAAAAAGATCCGACACGTCGTTGCTAATTGTGAAATAAGCTTACTGTAACATGTAATTGAAATGGAAAGCTTTTATTTGTTTTTATAAAATTCTATTGGTAGTTTTGTCTTCAAGAATAAACTTTTAGATAGCTAAAGGGATTTTACGACGAAGACTAGCTTTCTGATGGACTTACAGTAATGTTAGGTAGTGTAAGGTTATATTTTAAGAGTAAAAGCACAGATCACATAAAAAAGAAGTAAAAGTTAATTCAAAAGTAAGTACTTACTTGTTAAAGTTATTTGAATAAAGTATATTTACTACCCTGAGCATTCAATCTTGGTTGAAAATCAATAAAAAAATTGATTCCTAATACCCATGTCATTCCTAGTACATATATAAAATTAACAGACATCTAGGTATTGATAGGTGGAGTTCACCAAGAAAAATGTTATTAAGTTTTTTTGAATAAGACAGAAACAAAAAAAAGATTTTTTTACCTACCTTTTAAAGAAAAAAACGATTTTCACTTAAATCATTTAGAATCGAAATTCTACAAATATAGCAATAGTAGTACCTATTTAGCAAAGACTGAATAAACTGCGCACTATGCAGCTTATTAAATCAAATAACATGATGAATATTTGCCACTTTATCACCGAATACTTCAAGGACGGATCTCGTAATAAATCACTTTCAAACTATAACTCATAAGTAAACGTTGGAAACAATCCCGTAAGTGCACATTTAGGTGCCAAATATTGGCTACTCGAAGTGTAGACATTGCAGTAACTAATATGAAGGAGTTATTATGAGATTTATATAATATAATAGTTTCAATCATTTACATGTTGCTGTTATGGTACACAAATTTTTGGTACCGGAAAGTGAATGCCTCAATGAGGAAGTATTATTTCTTACGTACAGCTACCTCGCAAAACCCTTATTTATCGCTAATGAATGAATTTTCTGTAATTTTAACCTACTAAAAACGATATGTTTCTCGATTGTCCGGGAAAAGAACCCTTTATGATAAACATTGATTAAAATGTTTTAGTATATTCGTTTTCTATTCTTTCGGAATAGTTAGGTTGATAATATAAAATTTTACCTTCTTACGGTGTTATAGTTACCTTAAACTTTACCTACATGTGTGACTTATAGGTCACAGTGTTACATAATTAATAATATACGTATAGGTAATCGGGTCAAATCGACAACAAATGAGAGAAGTGTCAGATTTGATCACCAGTACTAGATTTATGATATCACGTGCGCCATTAATCAAGAGATTAAGGTTAAGTTATAGGCGTTTAATGAAAGGAAATGATGATAATTATTATATTTATAACGGTTATCAAATTTCGCGAACATATTTTTCAATAGAAATAAGAATTATATACCTACCTAATCTTACCTATTTTTTTCAATTCGTTCAAAATTTTAAATTTAAACTTATTTTTTTTAAAGCTTGAGTCTGGCTGTAGTTTATGCTGTGCTAATACTAAAGTAACTTATATTTGATTTTCAATTAAGACAAAATATATTAGGATTTCGATGATCATAAACTTCTAGACTAAGTAAGTACGAAAGTACTGTCTGAGCAGAGAATAATAATATTGTAATAGGCATCCCAAGACCGCAAATTAACAAGTTTGAGTCGTCTGCCCGCAAGGTGTATGTAACAACGTACCTAGGCATTGCGTGAAAATGTTACGATTACTGTTAGTTAGTACTGTACCTGTTCTATAGGACTACAAAGTAAAACAAAATTAATTACTTAGAACCAAAGAAAAGTTATAATTTCCATATCACTAATTTACTTTATTAAATAATCATTTTTTCGATTAAAAATATTTTTTAATTTACTTTATTAAATAATCACCAACAACTTGGATAATACCAGAAAATAAATGAGGGATCCATCGGATCGGATTCGATTACGAGTATTGGATTTATGGTGTCACGTCGGAAACGCCAGGCGTCATTTGTCACGCATGACGCGCCCTACATTCATCAAGGCTTCTCCGTTATAACCAATTTGGGTATAAGATAAGCAGACATTTTTCCAAACGCTTAATGAAATACTCGTACGTCCAAAGAACACGTCCTAGTACGTTGATGAGACGAACGAATAATAGATATCATGTAAAACATAATTAAGAGATGAAAAAAATATTCACAAAATTGTTCTTACAGAAATGGTTACCAGCAAGGTTATCTCATTATTGTTTTGTACGTCAAATTTTCAAATTCAAATGAAACTTAAATTTTCCTGAAATACAGCATATAATACCTAAGAATTAAATAAAAACAACCCCTATAATTTAACTTAACCAAATTAGTTTACTTCAGAAAAATATACACTTAAAACTTTTTGAACTAACTGCTTATAAGAAATATTGAGATTGAAGTCTTAACTTTTAAGCTCTTAACTTTGATGGAAATTTCTAAGTTGAAATATTTATAATAATTATGAAACGAATACATCAAGTTGCTACTACTTCCTACAATTTTGAGCAATATTATTACGGGAAAGATAATCGGGATACAGAGAAAATATTAAAACACTATAATGATTCTGATGTTTGAAATAAACATATCACTCATTTTTCTTCCTAAAATTTTTTGAATTATGTTTATTTGTATAATCAGACTTTCTTAATGAGCTCTTCTATATGTATGTTTGTATGTATGTTAAGTATGTATGTTATGTATGTATATGTATGTATGTATATGTATGTATGTATAAGGATGTATGTATGTATTTATGTATGTATGTAAGTTAGTATGTACGTATGTATGAATGTATGTATGTTTTATGTATCTATAGTATATCTATCAAAGTCTTCGCGTACACCGCCTACCTTACTTGCAAAAACTTACTCCTCTACCACAAGGGTTGCCTGGAAGAGATCGCTTTAAGCGATAAGGCCGCCTTCTGTACATCTTTTCTTTTTGTGTTTTTGTGTCTATTCTTTGTGTGTATTATTGGTGTACATTAAAAAGTTAAAATAAAAAAAAAAAAAAATATTATTATTAGTATGATCTTAGACCACCTACTTGAAATACGAAATTAGTAGCAATGCGTCATCAAACACAAAATAATTGATAGAGATAATACGGGTTATTTTTATTTTCTTGAATAGATTATATGTCGTTAATCTGCAAAATTTCAAACTTGTGAAAACTATAAAATATTTTAATAACTATTGCAAAATTCTACAAATTTCATTGATTTATTAGTTTTTTTTGTCATAATAAAGAAATTGCAAAAAATCTAAAAAAAAGCGCTATGTATGAATATACACTACAAACCTAGTATGTAATTTCTGATTTTAAATAATCAGTAAAATTATGTCGATTAATATCCCCAACATGTTTTTAATTTTCCAAATTTTTCATAAAACAAATATTAGAAATCGATACGTTAAAATGAGATTTTACCTTTTTATCATAACAATCATCATCATCATCAGCCCTTTTTAACGTCCCACTGCTGGGTACGGGCCTGCCTCAGTACGAGGGGAATCAGGCCACAGTCTAGTTCACGATGTTTTCCTTCGCCGTAAGACAAGTGGTAATCATGATATAAATGATTCGCACATGAAAATATCAGAGGTGCGAGACCCGGATTTGAACCCGCATCACTCGGTTATCCAAGCGACGCGTTACTACTGTGCTACAACTGTCTCAATACAAAGTTTTATTTACTTATTTGCATAGATTTAATTCTTTTTTATTTTCGAATGTTACATTCATCCAAAAAACACCGAGTTATACATACTTTAAATATTTAAATAGATAATAACAATTATTAAACATTTCTCTTGTTTTATATTAAAAAGTGCCAACTTTACACCTCAGCTCGTTAAGGTCGGGGTTAGGTTCTTTGTCCGACAACTATAAATGGCGCGTCACTCATTTACTGAAAGCCTCCACTTAAGTTTGAAACTAGGCCATTTTTGCTAGCGTTTATGAGTAAAAGCGCCAGCTTTGCATATCATGAACTTTACCTACGTTTGGCTTTAATTAAAAAAAGTCTTAAACTCTTAAAACTACTATGCAGAATACAGTTAAGTGTGAAATGTGCAAATGTGTGCGGCAAATCTTATAAAGGAATCTCTTGTTTGACACTTTCCAAAGTAGCTTGAAAAATTTAGCTTCTAAAGGTCGGGGTTACGTTTTCTTTGTATTAACTTGAAGTTTTGCGGTTTAGGTACTGTCTCATCAAAAGCTTGCGATACAAGTTTTAAAACCAGGTCATTTATAGACAAGCTATGAAGCTCCAGTCTATTTACACTGAGCTGAAACACCGGTACAGACGACAGAATCGACTACCGCTATTATTGGGTTGTTTAAAGTTGGGATTTTAACTGTACTTTTTTTTCATGTTTTTTCGTGTTATTTTATATTCATTATAATTCATTACTATAAGAATGATATGAGTATAATAAATAAATACGTTAAAACAAACAAAGTTAAATTATATTAAATAAAAATATATAGGATTTTCTTATCGAAAACGGTATTCATTAACATGACGTGGAATGAAGGACTTGAAAATGTTAGCAATAAAATTTTATAAATTGTAGTTTTCATTAAAATATTCTTAAAATCACGATAAATAAAGTGTATTTTAATTTTATCAATTCTATTTCAAAATTGATATAAGTTTTTATTATAACGATTACATAAGTTATTATATAAGTATTAAATAAGTTGTAATTTTGCTATAAATCCCAAATTCTTTTAGATGTTCATTTTGAATAATATTGAATACTTTTTGTCCCACATAAATTTACAAAATTTTATTACCTTTCATATCAAAAATAGAGACTCGCCGTATATTTGGACATACATGAATATACCAAGTTCCGTTCCTGATGCCTGTTTTATTCAGTTTACGATATGTTTTGATGGTACCGCTGTACCATCAGAAGTCGAAAAACACCGTGGTTTCCCAACGTACGACGACTTATGAATATACTCGTATTCTCACATTAAAGGGTACACACATATTACCGACGATCAACAGACAAACGTACCTACCATCATTTTTATATACAATTGTAAAAAAATACATTGCTATAGATATTACACTACACATAATGGGTACTCCTATGTATTGTGGGTGTACACTTTGTGTCAGTATTAAACTGTATTTTAAAAGATCTAAACCAGTAAAGAAATCTTTTAAGAGAAGGTAATTTTCATTTTTTAAATATGTTTAAATTTTAATAATAAATATTTACTTAGTTTAAATCCGAATACGACTCTTGTAGCGTATTCTTACTACTTTTCTAGTAATGTTTTTGCGCTAGTGTATAGGTTGCCTAAGTTTCACACTCATTTACTAAAAGCCTCCACCTCGAGTGTTAAAACCCGGCCATTTGTGTGGCAAGTTGCATTTTACGTTAAAAACGAAAGACTTGAAACCCTTTTAAACACTGCCAAAAATGGTGTGATATTTTCTAAATATTTTGCTTTACTTTTTTTAAAACTGCTTTTGAAAATTTTCCTATAAATTATCATACAATCTTAATTATTATTTAGTTTAAATATTGTAAACTAAAATCTGGTTATATTTCGATAAGGTATTATTAAATACTACACAAAAAAAACTCAATTTGTGTATTGAGTTTTTTAAAGAAGCTATTGATAATAATAATTACTAGTCGCCGAAATTAGCCAAATATCTTTATTAAATATTTGATGGAAACATCTATGAATCAAATCAGTAATTTTCTTGTAGTGTGATAACAGACATACTAAAATTAAACAAAACTATGGATTGGCCTCCGATATTGACTATTGAAGAAGATTTAAAAAAAAACATTCAAAATATAGAGCAGTTTCGTTTCAGTTTTCTAATAATCATCACTGCATAGTATAAAACAAAGACGCTTCTCGATCTAAGCATACATAGGAGAGAACAGACAGACAGTCTGTTTCTCATATGTATGCTTAGATCTTTAAAACTACGCAACGGATTTTGATGCGGTTTGTTTTTAATAGATAAAGTGATTCAAGAGGAAGATTTATATGTAAGTTATAGCTAGCGGACCCTACGCCTTCGCCCGCGCTAAATCTAGGGTAAATCGCGGATTGTTGTTAATAGATAGAGTAATTCAAGAGGAATATTTATATCTATAGTTAGTGGAACCCGCGCTAAATCTTGGGTAAATCACTAGTACATGTATAAAGACAAGTTTAAACTTTACTTTTTTAAAACTTTGAAACAAAATACCATCTAAAAATTGTATATTTAAAATACAATTTTATTGTTGTTCACTAACAAATGGAGCATGGCAAAAGACCTTCAGACCACTCACGACCAAGTCTAATCAGTTGACAACTAGACATTTACTTAAATACCGTAGGCGTATTGAAATGCCGTGCTTTTGAAACCCCGCTGAGATGCCAACTGCAGTTGTTTAAAAACTAAAATAATACGTATTCTTTTAGTGGAGATACCAATACTTTTGCTTGTAGCATCATCATCATATATTTTTATTTTTTTATATAATTTTTATATTTTAACAGATCTTTATTTAATACATTATCGAATGTAGATTAAGATTAAGATTAATGCGGATATTTGACATTTTAAATAAAACTATGTTCTTAGATTTTTACAAATTTTACAGCAATCGTGGTCTTGAGAGAGGCACTCGGGAACGAAAAATCAAAATAAATCCGCGACAAAAACCTTTATTGTTATATTAAAAGATCAGTATTGGTATGTTTTATTTTTAGATAAAATAAACTTTGCTGCATGTATATTACGGTCTTTATGTTTTTAATTAGCTACATTATTATTTTTTATTAATAATAAATATAAAAGCTTCCATTTCAAATACGTAGAAAAGCCGTTGAAAGAAAGAAATATTACGTTTCTTAAGATTAGCATTCCCTAGAAATTATTTAGCAAAGGTTTGTAACGAACTTTTAATCCTTTATTAAGGCAGAGATTAGCCCTATTGCTCCAACCCAAATGAAATATTAATCAAACTAATAATTGAATTGCGAGGTTCATTGTAACTGTAACCGCAAAACCAAAATAAATATGAATATGTATATATTATATAGATTTTAAAATAATCAACATGTTTTGTTTGTATTCTTGTATAAAAAAAAATATTTTTTGCTAAGAATCGAATTCCAAACGTTCGAATCCTTTTCACTACTAGACTTTATCGGTCCTCTTACCCTTATCCCGCTAATATAAAAACTGAAACTGAGCGCACCCCTCAGTGCCGTGTTCGATACCGAGTTGCTAGCTCATTACTCTTCATAAAGTTTAATATGCGGGATTCATTTGTATTAATTATCTCTCTGTTCGTAATCACTGTGGGATGTGCGAATCTAGACAAGGATGGCTTCAATTTATATAAAGGTTATCCGAGCTTTTTAACGTAGTTAGGGTTAATCGACGTTTAACTGTCGGTATTTTGTTGTCTTCCACTTCCGATGACGGTTTTAGTTTAGTGTGTAGGATTTTTAAACGTGTTAAGCTCATTTTTTATGACTAAATGATATTCACTGATCTTAATCAATGGATATTTTTTTGTAAAGAAATAATGACAATCGTTCAATCTACACAAAATGGAGATTCTATGGAGAAAATTGTTTTATGTAATTGTTGTTGTGTTTTATGAAATTGTTTTATGAATTACACAATAATTAAGTACCGTTCACTTTTAAAATCTGTGTAAAATAATAGGCTGAAATGTGTTAAAAAGTCTCATCTTAATTGGTTTAGCAAGAACAAAGAAAGCTTTGTTATTAAAATGTCTACTGTTTTAAATATTTGTTAAAGGTTCTTAATTATAAGCACGTGTTAATATGATTAATAAAAACCAATTATTATGAAATTGAACCCAACCCTTTTACTTTGTTAATTATAAGGTAACAAGAGTATCGGGTCCGAGATTAATTGCCATACAGATTTCGCTTTTGTTTTTTTATTCGTTTTGTATTAACTCAAAAATATTTTATTATTTGATATAAATAGTTATATATCGACATTTTATTTTTAATAAGTTAATTAAATTATATTATTATTAATTTAAGTGTTTGGACGACCTGTTTGGCGCAGTTTGTAGTGACCTTACTTTCTTGCACCAGCGGTCGCGGGTTCTAGTCCCGCTGGGGGCATTCTTTGTGAAACTCGGGTGTTTGTACCCCAGTCATGGGTGTTTATATTTTTAATGTATGTATTGTAATGTATGTATTTAAACTTATATAATATGTAGTATATCAAATATCTGGTATCCGTAACACAAGCTTCCTTCTGTATGGCGCTGTTTGTATGTTCCAAGATATTTATTTATTTACTTCTCAAAAATCACAAAAATAGAAACATATTTTGTTTATGATATATATTTTTTATTGATGAATAATACTACAAACACATTATGTTTATATTTTTAAATTGTTTTTCTATTTCAATACATATGAACAATGTTATACTCGTAATATGAATAGAACAGTTTGTATAGAAAATAGTGATTGAATAGTATTTCAAAAGAATTGGAACAAATTAAAACTTTTCTCCATTGCAGATCACTTACGAGCACGTTCTGATGAAGCTCTGGAGTTTGACCCAGAAATCGGAAGCCGAATGCTCTGTCAGTATAATTTATGTCACATGACATTTTTTAGTATAGAACAGTGTTTTTACGAGTTCTTGAATATAATTGCCGAAAATATTAATAATATTTCTATAATGCTAATATTAATATAATATAATAAATGCTTTTTATATTAAAGCGTTAATATTTAAGTGCCATTAATATTAAACGAAAAAAAGAGCTTAAACCCTTTTTAAGCTTCAATGCTTAAGGGCTTATATTAAAGCTCTAATTCAATGAATACCTTTACTTCATGTATATTGTATACTGTATTTTGTTTTAATCCCGAAAATCTATTTTGTAGTTCTATTATTTGAAGTGAAGATTAATATTAATTAAAAGTGTTTTGAGGTGGAATAATAATTAAGATTTGCACTTATCGAATATTAATTACTTAAGTTATCAATAAGTTAATTCTGATAGATAAAAAAAGGCTGAATGCAATGTTTGATAGTCTGATAAAACATCGTAAACAAATATTCACAATAATTAATTTTAATTTTAAAATTCAGCTAACGTTTTTTTGCGTCAACTCTATAGTTGTTTTACAAGAGTAGTAAAGAGACAGTAGAGTTTCAAGAATGTAGTTAATAATCTGTAAAATTGTTTTATTAAAATAAAAATATTATAGAATTTAATACAAAGTCCTAGTAATAATTAATTTATATAATAGTTATAACTTTGACGTTGTTTTGCAGATTTTTATAGAGCACCCCTACGTTTTTATACACACTACCTGCCTGTATTACCTCAAGAATATAGGAAGCGTACGGCTAATATATTTAAAAGTATGTAAAACAGATTGTAATTTCTAGTAGAATTAATTAATTATTTTATTTTAATTTTATGATATAAAATCAAAGTATAATGTTATAAAATATTTTGGAACTTGGCCATTAGAATAAAAATGCTTATTAAATAAATATTTATTTTTGCCCGACTGCGCCAGAAGGAGGGTTATGTTTTTCGAGATTATGTATGTATGTATAACTGTTTGGTACGCTCTGCAACCTTAACGGTTTGATGGGTTTTAGCTTCAAAGGTGTCATTAGATTCACATTAACTGTGAAAGTGACACCGGGTAAAAACTTTGAATCAGAATACAATTTTTTTTTCATTTCCAAATTACACAGAATCGCAGTAGTGTTTTTTAGTTTCTTAATTACACTGAATTGTTATTTGTGTAGAGTGTAATAAAAATACTTTTATAGGATAAAAAAATGTTTAAATTGTTTTAGGAGAGAAACAAATGAATTTTATTTCAATTATAATGAAATTTTACAGATCACATGTTGAATAAGGAGAATGTGCTTACAGCCGAAAAGCGAACATCGAAAGCTGCTTTGTCACTCATGTTGCAGAGCAAGCAAGATATCGATCCTGAGTAAGCATTGTCTTTAAAATAAAATTTACTTGTAAGACTAGAAGACTAGACTAGACTAGACTTGAAAATGCAAAGTTTTTTTTTGAATCTGGTGATGTTTTAGATATGCTACGTAATAGTGAAAGTATTTTTTGTTTATTTTCTACCTTGCAGGATTCCTTTTCTTTCCCAACGTAAAAAGGTTAATCTGTAATTTACATCTTAATACATTATTCGTCATTGAAAATGTTTATTGAAAAAAAAAAACGTTTTATTTTGTAACTATTCTATAAGTAATCTCAATGTTCATAATTATTTTGTAATTTAGGAAACACAAGTCACGAATAAGGACTTCAGCATGATTTTTAGCAGAGACTTTTTATCCCAGTCCATTAAACGAGTACCATCATTTTTTCCTACATATACAAATATTTGATATATGTTAGGTTTGTGACCTCCGTCCTTTAGTCAGTTGTGGAAAAATAAAATATTATTTTATATTTTCATTATATATACATGAGATATAACGATATTCAATTGACTATTTTTATTTTCAGAAAAGAGCATTACTGTCTTTACGGAAAATAATGATACAAATAATAAAGGTATGTATTAAGCTAATAATGTGTAACATTTCCTTGTCACTAATATTGTAAATCATTTGCATATTATATACAAATGTTACTTTATACATGGTTATTAGGGTAAAAAATAATGAGTTACAAATATTGTTACCAGGCTATTAAGAAGACATATAAATGTGGTGTATAGAACGTCAATTTTTCTTTTGTAAAATACACTCCATGGAGAATCGAAAGCGACTTACGATATAATAGTTAGTATTGTTTGTTAGGTGTTGTTATCGTTTTTCTTATTATAAATAAATCAAATATAATTATCATTAAATACATATTATAAATACACCACCAGGATACGAACCCGCGACCACTGACAGACCAAGCGAGGGTCCAACAAACTGAGCCTTTTCTTTAATTATTATTATAAGGATCTCTTTGTTGGTGCATATGTAATTCATCGTGTAACTTTTTTAAAACCTAACTTTATTACGTTTATGAACGAAGTCTATCGGACTACTAAATAATAATATTATGTAAAAAATGTATGTTATAGAAAGAAATGAGGATATTTTTTGAATACATTCATTTTTTTAATGTATTGTTTCAGAAAGCGAGCTCCAGAAATAAGGAAATTTACCTGTTTAATTGATTTTGGCCTTTTACGTGGAATGTTATGTTTTTTTGGTAATAATGTTTGTAGTTAAGAAAATGTTTTAAATAAAATTAATTTTACAATAAATAAGTAATTAACATTGTTTCATTTTTTCCCTTTCGTGTTCATTCATAAATTACGAAGAAGTCTTAGGTTGCGATTTTGCTCATGCTTAAATTAATTGCCATTTAACTTGTCATCACTAAAGATATTAATAGTAACGGCCGTAAGCCGGTACTATTGAAATGTACAAATGGTGCTATTTAAAAACTACTTGAGTTTTACCAAAGGTTTGAATTTATTAGGCAATAGTTAGAGTAAGAAGCGCAATCAAGAAGTTCACTTCACGTCATGTCTTTCGAAAACTTATTAGGTGGTCTCAGACATGCACGTTTCCTCACGATGATTTCCTTCACCGTAAAATAAATAGGTAGTAAGCCTGTTAGAAATTATTCACATATCAGTGAGACCCGGATTTGAACCCGCATCACTCGGTTATCCAAGCGGACACTATAACTTAGTGCCTATGTTTGTATTAAAATATTTTTGTTATATCCTTATACAATAATGAAATAAATATTTATTCACTGAAGATAGGTACTTAAGGCATTCTCTTTTGAGATAGATTTTAGAAACTTTTGTGATCTTAGACAGTTGAATAGAAAAACTATATGCGATGAATACTTTAGTTCGTTATTATTGCAAATTCGTTGAAGCAAGTTTTACCGTCTGGTAAAGGTTCTGGCGGAAATTTCAATTCCATTTAAATCAAACACTGCATTTATTCCATTTAACTCCAAGAAGTGAACTGAAAGGTTTAAAACATCTTATCCCGTTATGTATTCTGTCTGTACATTTCATAAATTCACTTAACTAAAACCTATATATGTATAAGAATAATTCAGTATTTTCATATATAATATATTTATGCTTATGAATGACGAGGAACATTGCATTTAAAATTACAATATTTATGGTTGAATTTATTGGCTATAAACAAATTATAGAACTTAAAACATTATAGAAGGTAAGGTAACTGTTTTCTGGAGATATCACAGTGCAGAAGTATATGCATGAATCAACGACCATATTGTATGGTTGTAGGCGCGAGTACAGTTAGCTGTATATACATTCTGTTGCCCAATCTCTTTGTTCGATGGGACCACAGAGCAGGTGAATATAGATAATTTGTCAATTCCGTGGATGGGACTACCTTCTGACAAATTCCGTAAGGTGACAAACAGATCCAGGGCAGGAGATTCAAAAACTACTTAAGTATTTCTAAGTATAAGAAGAAAACAGCTTTTTAGCAAAATCCTAGTCTATAACGGTAATTTAATGGAAAGTAATTTTTCTTTTTGTTTGTACTAGTTAGTCTACAATACGGTTGAACGGTTTTCTTAGGACTTTTAAAGGCAAATGTAAAAATGAGAAAAGGTTTCCCTGGGGTATAGTAGCTACAGAAAAAGAAATATTTAAAGTTTTTTGTTACGATTTTAACGAGATTTTCGGTTGTGAGATTTTAACGTAATGAATATAGCCTTATTTTATTTCGGAAAAAGCAAAGTTCCCACGGGACAGGCGAATAGTGATGTTGTACACGGATTGTAATCAGGGTCGAAACACAGCGAGGGGAAAGTCTACAGTAAAGTTACTTACTCTTTAATTTACATAAAACACAATGGAATAATTCAAAGTAATAAATTAAATAAAAAGACATTCTTTATATCTAGAAAGATATTGACTACCCAATCTTCATCCAAATGATCTTTTCTCTCAAAGTATTAGAATAACTGCCACCATTTGCCTAAGTGGGCCAATTCTTCGAATCCCTTTTTAACAGATTGCTCAGAGGTCACGTAACATTCTTTAAGCTGAAATTTGGGCATCGGGGAGCAAAATCGCTTTTATGTCCTGTAATGAAGATGGGGAAATCGGAAAAGGGTATTTTACATTTATTGAATAATGATAAAATTGTTGAACAGATGCGGAGACAGACTAAGCGCATGATGAAGTAGGCAACACAAAATATAAATAAAATATATTTATTGTATTATTTCTATATTATTAAGTTATTTAATAGAGGTCTTTAAAAACTTTTTTTTTGTATCTTATCAACGATATTAGGAAAGGACACGTACCCACATACATACCACAGTGATCATAAATTGACTGTAGCAAAAAGAAAAATATAATAGCTATATGAACTACTAGCGACTCGCCCCCGATTCGCTCGACTTTTTGACAAATTATATACTAAAACTTTCCTCTTGATTCAATCTATTTATAAAAAAACCTCATCGAAATCCGTTGCGTAGTTTTAAAGAATTTAGCATATATAGAGACAGACAGCGGGAAGCAATTTTGTTTTATACTATATAGTGATAGTGACATTTCTGGTTTTATTTTAGTAGGTAGGTACTATTGATTTATACGACTTTTTCTTAACTTGTATCTTGTAAACCACCATAAAGTTTACAAAGTGACGCCAAGCCTATCACAAGCACAAGTGTTTTATGAAATTAATTAAATATGCCGCTGTCTTTAAGCAAACTTCAAAAGAAAGGCACAGCTGTGTAAGGGCTGGTCCCTGTTATAATTATTTTACTGCAATAATTAATGGGACAATAAATTTTACGCCACCGCAAAGTTTAAAGGCGTATTATGTTCTTTATGATATTTACATCGTCATATATAATTTTAGAATCAACAACAATGTGAGCTCCAACAGCCTACGCGAAGGTTTAGGGGAAGGTGTTAAATAATATTTCAAGCTAATATACATTGCTCGAAGATTTTGAATGAGAATCAATTTACATACATATGTATCATATGCGTATTACAATAATATTAATAGTTACATAATTAATAAGTATTAAATATTTTATTAGGAGGAGCAGGTACTCTACCTGTTTAATAGGGTAGAGATAGTTAATGAGACTTAAGGGATATGAGCAGGACAATATTTCCTACGATGTTACTTTTATATATTATTTCATTGATTTATTAATTCACGAGGTTCGTGTTACGGATACCAGATAGTTGATAAACTACACATATAACTTAAAATACGTACATATTATAAAATTTATAAGTACCCATAAGCAACTGGAGTACAAACAATGAGCATTCAACAAATGAATGCCCCAAATGGGACTTGAACCCGCAACTGCTGGCACGACAAGCTGGGTCACAAAAAACTGAGTCAAACGTATCGTCATATAAATATCGTATCCAATGTTGTTAATTTCCACCATATCTTTTCCATTTTGTACCACATTAGTGAAGTAACTGTTCATACGGCACGCTTAAAAGTTACAAAACATATAATTGATTTATGTCATCCCCATACCCTATTCAATTTTTAGTTTTGTAAAACTGTAACAACAATTTATCTTGTCCAGATCCACATAATTACTTTTAATTTACCAAAATATTACATTAAATAAGTGAATATTAATGTTTTCTTCATAAATTCATTATAATTGGGGGTACCCCAATTATAATGAATTACTCCACAATTACTCCAAATGCTGTGTAGGTATCTGTCAGCTGGCGCTATCGATTGTTATCAAATGAATGGCACACGAAATAATCTCTGTGTATCTTATATTGATTGAAGCAATTTCGATAGACTGTTTGGAAAAACGAACGTTTAGTTTTCGTTTGCGCGAACAGAAAACGTTTAAATCGCTGTTAAAAAGCAAGCTAAAAAGCAAGTTTCAATAACTTAGGTACTTTCATATTTGTATTTTCAAATAAAAATCCGAGAGCACGGTTCAAAGCCAATATACTTATTAAAATTGTTCGATAAGTAATAATAGTAATCCAGTCGTTATTTTCTTACACGAATTTTCATTAAAATTCTTTAAAATCTACTCTAGTACACCGTAAAATATTAATATACCTATTTCTTGGTTCGTAACTTTAGCTCTAAGATATTATAAAATATTATATGGCTAGTTCTTATTATGAAGGAATAATACGGGACGTTTTAGTTCCATACCTTTTTTTCTTAAATTTAATATGCAAAGTAGCTTACGGTCAAGGTTTTTACTTAAATAAGCCATAGATTTATGGGTCAGACAAAATATTGGTAAATAATTAAATGATAGGCCTTTTAAAAAATTTTGAGGACAGGCAAGTGATATATGACACAGGAAAATGAAAATTTACTTTAAATATGTATAAAAATTCATGATAAGCTACGTGTATATAATTGACCATATATAATTTATACATTGCCTGAAAACCGTTAGAAAATATTATGACGTGACTGTTATTTTACTGCCAGAATAGTGATAAATAACCAGGAAAGTGAGATTATTAAAAACAAATCCTCTTATTTATTTTTTATTTACAAATAATTAATTACAAAATTTAAATATTAAGGCACTAGGAATAATGACTGTCTGTTTTAAACAAGTCTTTGAAGCTTAATAGTCTTAATTTATCTTAAAGAGATCATATAATCAACAAACTTAATGCATTCTATGAATAATACTTAAGTACAAAAATAAACAGCAGCCTATTTTGAGGTAGTAACTTTAAAGATTCTTAAGTAGGAACTTAATATTTCGTATGGCATCGAATATCACATTAAAAAATTATATTAATCAGCTGAAAATTCACTGAATAGGTTAGTTTAAGTTTATATTGCATAGTCTTTATCCAATAAACAGTCAAAACAAGTGAACGGTACAAGATCTGTTTTGGTACAGTTAATTTGCGCCTATTGATGACATATGACGCATCGGATCCAAATTCCAATCTTGGCCTGATTTACCTTCTTTATATAACGATCCACAAATGAGACAGTAGCAATCATCAGCATTCTTGTTGAATTTTTCTATCTCTTCTCCTTGGTGTAACTGAAGTTTGTCATTTGCTTTTCTTTTGTTTTTCAGCCTTCTTTCATTTTCCGGGAACAGATCTTTATGGTTTATATTTAAAACAGGATCGCTAAGCAAACCATCAGGATCATCTATATTAAGTGTTGTATTTTTTTCTTAGGTTGTGGCATTTTGGTTTCTGTGGAAAAAAGGTCTCAAGGGGTTAATAATACATACAATATTAAGAGGAAATTAGGAACCTAAGTGAATGTTTATCACTTTCCTGTGATGTAATTATTTTCCTGTCTAAATGGACCCAGACAAGTGAAACACATGAAAGTGATAATTTTGAGGTTTTTCATTAAAAAACATAAAAACGCTATATTTGAATGACATGTTAACGCTTTATGGTATATTTAAACTAGGTATATTATTCAAAACAATAAACAATATTTGAGGAATTCAAATACTCTTTACGTAAATACATACCATACAAATGAGAAGTTGTCTGACCCGAACGCATCTGCAGTCGCTGAGATCTTCGTGGCAACTGTCTGATTGGCTGTTAGGTGGAACTTTAAGCGGCAGTGACCTTATGGTACTACGTACTTTGTCTCGGAAATCTCGCAACAGCGCTCATTATTCAATTTATAGGTATTTTTCACACGTTTTTAGCTGACAGGAATGTGATACACAATTTGTGTCGCCCCTATTCTATGATGAAAAATCGATTAAAATTAGGGAGACACGCCACTTCTCTTTACGTTTTAGCAAAGTTTTATTAGTTGTTACTGTGATTAGATATAATCTCTTTCATTTATGTACTTAATTTACGTATTATGTAGCTAGAACACTTGCATTTTGGAAAATCGCCCCACAGGAAAATGACAATTTTGCTCATGTTTAGGCATTTTTCTCCAAAAAGATATTTACGAACCTAGCTGAATTTCAGTGCCCATATAAAAGCCAATTAGTTCTTTATTACAAATTAAAAATAAATCATAAATATTTAAAAACTAAGGAGCTATGATTTGAGCGCACCAAAATTCCTTTACTGTAAGAACTAGCCATAATATACTAGTAGTCGAAAACCAATTTATTTAAAAAATATAAAACATCAGATTTTTGATTGTTTAGTTTTTTTATTTTTTTGTATAAAAATTGATTTACAAATTCACTTAATTTGCTATAATTACTATTCAAATATTTAGATGCATCTCTCTAAATGTTTAATATTTTTGATTATATACTTATGAAAATTTAGTAAAATTCAACATGAGTGGGTAAAAGATTTGCGTAGCTAGAGAGCTCTTGGCACGAATTGGCTCGGCCAAAGGCGTCAGGGCGGCACTCGCTTTAATTTTAAATGTAAGTACTCAAATCTGCAACTACTAAGTGAAAAATATATAAAAATCTGTAACTGAACGTAAAAAAGGCAATAATAAATTATATTTCGTAGAAAATTCGATGTTTCCTGTTAAGTTTATGATTTAATTTGTATGTTTGGTTGATTTATCACAATTAGTTGGTCAGTTTGAAAATAAAAATATTACTAAAATCTATTGGTTAAATTGTAACGACATAAGATATAGTTTTTTAGTCATTAAATAATAATTTTAGATACTATATATGTAAGTTCTCATAATACTGATAAATTGTAAATATTCAAGAAATTTAGAAGGCTCCTTAGATAAAAATATGATCCGAAGTAACAAAAGAAGAAAAAGCCAACAACGTAATGGAATAGCCCTGATTTTGTATGAAAAAGAATTGATTGATAGCGCGCCCTGGAGGGACTTGCGTATAAAACCTATGAATAAAAAGGGCCGCATTGTGTATTTTACATTGTATAAAATGTTGAGAAGTAAAAAATGATTTTCGAGTAAACAGTGAAGAAATATGCAAATGAAATATCTTTAAAATATTGGAGACGTAAAATATTTATAATAAAGATTATTTTATATAAAGTAAGAACAAATTGTTATTAATCTAATACTAACACCTCAAATGCAGAACATTAAATTTTATGAATTAAATGAAACAGACATTTTAACATCCCATCTAATCCCTGCTGAGCATCAAATCGACAGTTAAAGGTACGTTGACTTCACAGTGGCTATTCGATTCTAGACTTCGATTTTAGACGAGAGGAATTTTTCAATTTTTATTTAATATTCATTATATTATATTTTAATATTCATTATATTTAATATTCATTATAATTATCCTATTTTTAAGATAAAAATCAACGATGGTCCAGATGTATGTACTAAGTACTAACCCTCATCTATACATCTATACATGTAAATAATTAAAGTATCTGTTTTTAATTTCAAAGTAACAGCTTTTTACTACATGTATATGCAAGTATATACGATACCAGCAACTAAAAACCAATTTTAAAATTTTTTGTCTGTCTGTCTGTTTGTTCCAGCTAACCTCTGAAACGGCTGTACCGATTTCGACTTTCATTCGCAGATAATTAATCTTATAAGGCGTAACTAAGGCTACTTTTTAACCGACTTCAAAACAGAGGAGGTAGAAATTTTATTTATTTTGACTAGCGGAACCCGTGGCTTCGCTGACGCTTAACCAAATAGCATTACATATAAATATGTATGCTACAATATTATTCTCGTTAAAGGCAAGAATACTTTTAATCATAGAGCTAACAAGTTTTGTACTGACTACGAGTCTTGCTTATACATGTTTCCGACTGTATAGTACCTGCAATGTCTCTTCTCCAACTTATTATCATCTTTTTAGTTTGACCTAGACGCTGTTGACTATTTTTTTTAATATCTTTTTTATTTACCACAATTTAAGATTTAGTCAGTGAGATATTTTTAATTTTATTTAACAATTTCTTATCAAATATTATTAAAATCAGTTAAGGCTTTTAGTAACTACGAGGAAACAAAGGGTCATATACTTATATACATACAAGTCAAACACGTTCCCTAAATCGGGTGGTCACGTTAAATATATACATTTTGTTTATTTATCAATTGTTATATATCGTTTAGAACGATTGAATTAAACGCCAGTTGGTTTTAATATATGAAAAGCTATACTATTGTTTTATCGCAATAAAAACACATACATTAATTTAAATAACGCTATGGAGTAACGAACAAAGTGAACAAAGAAAAATTAAAACAACTTATCTTCATTTAAAGCCTTATATTTAATTATGTCATAAACAGTACATAGCTAGTCTCCAGACAAAGTAATCGTGACATGTCTTCTGCGAGAGAAGTGTGAAATGCTTTGTAACATGTTAGGACAATTGTTTCTAATTTGAAAACCCTACTCTAGTAGTCTTGAAAATTTTGAAATAGGTATGTATATATGCTAGAAGTTACACATTCAATTTACTTACTTTAATATGTATTTATGTACTACTCTCGACCGATTATGGCCAAGGTGGCCTTTCTCATTGAGACTGGCTATCTGCGCAGAAGATATTATAGTACACTCTATTTTTATCATATACTTACGGACGACTATTTGACACGACCAGCGAGAGTTAAAGTGGTGGAACGGCTTTACGTGCTCTTCAGGGCAGGAGGGTTGGTAAAAACACTTAACTCCGCTACTCCGGAATCTTACTAAAACTTCGTTAACAGAAATACTCAATAACTAAACTTTACTCGACCTGGGATATGCCAATATGCTAGTCACATATGCCACCACAGTTCAATGTATACTAATATTATAAAGCTGCAGAGTTTGTTTGTTTGTTTGTTTGGTTGAACGCGCTAATCCCAGAAACTGCTAGCCTGAATTAAAAAAAATATTATGGCTATATTATACACGCTACGACCAATAGGAGCGGAGCATCAGTGAATAATGTTGCAAAAACGGGAGAAAAATATTTCTTTTGATTTTCAGCCTTTAGAATGCGAGCGGAGCTGTGAAAAGGGTAGTATGGATATAATTTAAATTGAAAATTTTGGTAATTATAATAATCGTGTAAATATTTTATAAGCCCTAAACCACCACTATTACTTAAACATTGCAAACAGATATTACACATATTATAATTTACATTATATTTTTTATTTAGTGTATGTATGACGCGTAAGCGTAAACTCAATCAATCACTCCCGGTCATTCCATTAACAGAAAGGTCATAAATGACGGACACGGTGGAGATAAAAGGAAGTGACGGTGCTCCACATAAATCATACCTACACTATGTTGACTATTGGCCCATTATACAGTATTTAATGTTTATATTACACTAGAGATTCACCCTCGCTCCTCTCGGGTTTTTACATTTTAACTTATTTGTTAAATGTTTCTCAGAGATGAATTATTACCTCGCAGTAATATAACCCCGGGTTCGTGCCTAGGTTCCAGCCACGGATTCAGCTAGTTAAAATAAATAAAAAAAGGTAGCCTAAGTTATGCCTTATAACATTAGCTATCTGCAAGTGAATGTCCAGTCAAAATCGGTACAGCCGTTTCAGAGAATAGCTGGAACAAATAGACAGACAGACAAAAATTTTAGAAATTTTTTTTGTTGGTAGTATCGTATATACTTTCATATTATGCATTTAGTGAAAAGCTGTTAATTTGCAACAAGCACTCCAATTTTATTTATATGTATTGATTTTTTGATATTCTTCGTTACATTTTCATTGATTCAATCCAATCTTCAGAAAATAAAATACAAAGTTAAATATTTGTAATATATTGTAAAAGATAAAATCGTTTGCATAAAAATTGAACTCTATGTTTTATGCATTGTAGTTATAAGACGGAAATTACATTGTAAATTCAAGAAGGCAATTTGTATGTTAATGCATATAGCATTCACAAAGCACTGCCCATCCGACCACTATGAATAAATGTACAAGTGTCTCTACTATGAGGTGCATCGATGATTTTATTATTTTGTTATATTTACTTGATTAGTAACGATTCTTTCAATTTATATATTATAGTTATTATTATATATTTTAATACACTTTTGTTTGAAAAACTATATACTTATCTAACTGTTTTTTAAATAATATGTTATATGTATGAGGGCTATGCTAAAAATTAACAAATTTCATATCTCGAGAGAAACCCCTCTGCAGAAAGAACCTAAGAAACTGCTACGATTCGTAACTCTTGGCCACAAATTACACCCCCAAGCTAACGAAAATATTTTTATACGAGTAAGTGTGCTCTATCAGCGTAGCAGGAAATGTATAAAAATCTAATTAGAGATATTTCAGAGTGCTTATAAATGATTTAATTCATATATTATATATGAAACTTTAAATATGCTTAAAGATTTGATTGAATTTTGATATTATTACGTGATCTAAGCTAACCATTAATATGTTACATTAAGGATTCCAACATAACGACATTTAGATTTTATGCACATTCAAAGCTTTGTATTGAAGACATGAAAGTATGGAAGAGATTTTAATATCTAAAAATACGTACATATATTTAAGTTTTGTTCGTAGTAAAGGTAACGTTAAACTGCTGCTAAATGCAACAGTTTATATGTGGGAAATATACAAATTATAAATTATTCTGTTGGTAGTAACTTAGTGAAATGTTAGTATAACTTTAACATAGGAACTTCAACAAAGCTCATCAAAATTAGTAGCACTGTATATGTATGTGTATGCAGTTGCGTAATCAAAACAGTAATATATTTTCTGCTATGTTGAAGGTAGTGGGTTCTATTTTGTAGTTAAATAAAGTGTGTTTATTTAGTAAAATATTAAAAGGGTGCAAAACGAATTTTAACTGCACATTAAGAATAATTTTAATCATTCCTTAAGTACATTCTATTTATTTATTCTATTAATAGTATATAAGCTAATAAAGCTATTTTCTAGGTCTTAATATAGTATTCTTAATTTATTTTAATATACATTAAGCTTGTTAAGAACTGAATACAATTTGAATAAGCTATACGAAATATATACTTACACATAATCCCAGGATGTATGGACTGTGAAAGTTTTATATAAAGCAAATAGCGAACTAAGTATATAGAGAGTATAAGTATATAGGGTATGTTGATGTGAAGTAGAAGTCTAAGATGTTTGTTGGAACTAACACGGTTGTTATACGGTAGGTAACTTAGACGACGACGCTTGCAAGTAGGTAATCTAGAATATTTTTGAGATCAAACTAAGTACAATTCGACTTTTTTTTTCAGCTTATCGCCGTCCACTGCTGGACGAAAGCCTCCCCTAAAGAGCGCCAACCATCCCGATCTTGGGCAGCCTGCATCCATCTCGGAACGCAATTCGGCTTACATTATTACATTACACTTACATTACATTATTACACTTACATTTTCATTTCGGGTTTTATAAAAATTTGACGCTTTTAAGAATTGGACGAAAATGTTAAATTGGCAAATGGGAAATATGCCAAACAAATTGTATTGAAAGTGTGGTCGATCCAAGTCGTAGCTGCTCATTAAACAGTAGTAATGTTAATCTAAAGTACTAAAAGCTATGTCTATTGTAAATAATGCACTGACGCGTATTATGCTGTTACAGCGTGAAAAAGGTACACATATACATTTATAATAATATTCTGTGTATATATAACGAAATTGTTATTATTCATTTAAAAATTTTTACTTTATTAATTTAAAAATTATAAAAGTGTGTAATTAGGCATTTTGAACGGTCTTGTTTGAATATAACTCTGATATTGAATACTACAGCAATGCTTTGATTGTAGTACTTGGCTCCCCGCCCTCTTGCCTCGTTAGCGAAATAACACGAAATATTTACTTAAAGCCTGAAAGCCCGAGAGTAGTCTACTTTTTATTCAGGCGTTGTAAGTGATATTCGCCGTGTAGAAAATTTTCAGCCTTTTTTATTTCGCATAATTAATCAAACAATATAATTAATCAAAGCGATTTCTGATCCCTGGTCTCACACCTCTGATATTTTCATGTGCGAATCATTTCCAATATGATAACTTGTCTTGTCGGTGAAAGAAGACATCGTGAGGAAACCTGCAGGTCTGAGAGAATTTAGTCAGTGTTCGAAAGAAATTTGATGTCCGCCAACCCACACTCGGCAAGCGTGGTGAACTATATTTGTTGAACTTTAACATTTATGTACTAGAAAAAGAAATACCTAGAAGTTAATAATAGAAACAAAGATTAAAATAACAAAATATATGGTATGCATGAATGTATCGTACACAAAGGATGGCAGACAGTTGATTGTTCTTAAAGCCCTATTGGGGATATATTTAGTATAGTGTAGGCTTCAGTAGCATTGCCCCATTCCGTTCGCATACGGTTTATCGGAGATAGTGCAGCAATAAAGCCTTAGAATTAAAGGCATCCAATACGCTTTGGGTTTTACATAAATTAGCATTAAAGTTAGATTGTGGTGAAAACCAAATAGGTACGATTAACATTTATATATATCGAATTTTATTTTATATATAAATATCTTGTTTCTATTTATTTATCAATACTGTTTGATGTACTTATCAAATCAAATCAAATCAAAATATTCTTTATTCAAATAGACTTTTACAAGCTCTTTTGAATCGTCATTTTTACATTATCAAAATTAAAAGTCAGTCTGTAAGTCTGTGAGTAAACTACCACCGGCTCGGAAAGCTGTTCTGCTGAGAAGAACCGGCGAGAAACTCAACAGTTGCTCTTTTCAAAAAAATATTTGGTAACAATATTGTATTACAATTTATCTATTTATCCTACGTGAGACACAACAAGTCACTAATCCCACACATTTACATCTACCAGGTATTCCACTATAGTGTAATAAGCTTTATTCAACAACGTATTTTTAATTTTTGATTTAAATTGCCTCAAAGGCAAATTCAATATGGACTGTGGAATTTTATTATACATGCGTACACCTTGCCCCATAAACGATCTGTTTACCTTTTGTAGGCGAAAACTGGGTGTTACAAGTTTATCCTTATTTCTAGTATTTATACTGTGTTTGTCGCTGTGCTTTGAATAGCAATTAATATTTTGCCGAACAAACATAATGTTACAACATTGCGAAGCAACCGTAAGAATTCCTATTTCTTTAAAAAGTCCGCGGAGAGTATCACGAGCGCTTATGTTATAAATAGCCCGAATGGCCCTTTTTTGTAGAATAAATATCGATTTAATGTCCGCTGCATTACCCCACAACAAAATACCATAAGATAAAATGCTATGGAAATAACTGAAGTAAACAAGTCTGGCAGTATCGATGTCCGTTAGCTGCTTGACTTTTCTAACAGCGAAAACAGCTGAGCTCAGTCTACTCGCAAGAGACGAGAGATGGGGACCCCATTGCAGACCCGAATCTAATGTCAATCCCAAGAAGACCGTGGAATCTACCGTATTTAATGTGTCGTTATTGAGATACAAATTCAAATTCTGTCTTTTTACATTAGGTAATAAAAACTGCATATATTTTGTCTTCTTAGGATTTAAAGCCAGATTATTAATGTTAAACCAGTGAAGTATATGCGATAATGCACTGTTTACTTCGTCGTAATTATTTGACTTTCTATCAACTTTAAAAATTAAGGAGGTATCATCCGCAAAGAGTACAATATCACACAACTTATCGGCATAAAACGGGAGATCATTAATATAAACTAAAAACAAAAATGGACCTAGGATAGATCCTTGCGGAACACCCATTCTAAGAGGAGAACCAGAAGAGTTGACGTTATTTACTGCGACCTTCTGAACTCTATCAGTAAGATAAGAAGCAAGTAGATCGAGAGCAATACCACGAACACCGTAATGAGCAAATTTAAGCAAAAGAGTTTCATGTTTCACACAATCAAAGGCTTTAGACAAATCACAGAAAACTCCAATTGCATTCTGTGATTTTTCCCAAGCGTCATAAATATGTCTAAGAAGCGCAATCCCCGCATCGGCTGTAGATCTGCCTTTAGTAAAACCATACTGTTCACTATGGAAAATATTATTTGCGTTAAAATGAGTCAGAAGTTGACTTAAAATAAGTTTCTCAAAGATTTTACTCATACATGGCAATATAGAAATAGGTCTATAATTGCCAGGGTCATTTTTTTCACCATCTTTAAAAAGAGGTATTATTTTACTAATTTTCATAAGATCAGGGAATATTCCAGTATCTATGCATTTATTGAATATAAGAGATAATTGTGGTGCAATGTTTGTTATTATTGTATTAAGTAATTTAACAGACATGCCCCATAAATCACCAGTTTTTTTAAGATTAATAGTTTTAGATATTTTAATTATTTCATTCGCATCTACATATGAAAATTTAAATTGGTGATCACAGTGAGGAGTATGACTTTTCAAAGAAATTATCGTCTATATATATGTCGTCTTGAGTTAATAAATGAACCCAGGGTTTCGATCATTTTAAAAAAAGCATTTTATATACTACCTATAATATAGAGCTCGGCATAAATCTCATAGCGAATTGGTTGAAATGCCCTGAAAATATAATAGTGGTAGATAATTTTGAAAATTTTGTTAAATAATTTATTTACACATACCATGATACAAATTCAAATCATCAAAGGTTATACAAGTTTTAAGTCAATATAGTCTCGACTGAAGACGATCGTTTTTATATCAAGTAAATGTGTACGAGAGAGCCTCATTTTAATTAAAGTTTTCTGAACGTAAATAAATATTTGATGAAAAGTATATCTTCTAAGCATTCAATTTAGTCGTCTCTTGAGTTTTAAGGTATCTTTCATAAATACTTACTTTTATTTCAAAGAAAATAAAACTAAGTAATAATAAAACTTTTGTTGAAGTGAGTTAATTTAAAAATGCTTTTCCTACTTTATACATTTTTGAATTTACATTTGCGTTTGATAATAAGCGTTACGTAACTTGTTTTATTATACATAAGGATATAAGTGATAGAAGAATTTGAATTTTTTTTTAATCTTATTAGACTCACCCTCGGGGTCATCCCTAGGTGCTCCCTGCCAAATTTAAATGTGCCAATTTAGTGCGGCTCTGTCGCAAAATCTATTCGAGGACGGACCTCTACTAACTATAAACTACCTCCCTGCCTACTTCATCTTTATACGTCATGCAGTTTTCGATATTTCGTGATGAGTGAGTGACTGTCACTTTCGCTTTTATATATTTAGTTAATCAGGTTAACTTAACACTGCTTTATTGATATAAAGCTTATATATGAGATATACTGTGCTATTAGTAACAGTGGTAATGTGCTTGCTGGGAAATCAAGTGATATTTTTATCTTGATATAATTTTCATTACGACTGTCATAATATGTATCAGAAAAAAAATATTTTGAGGAAATCTCCGTTCTGTCTCTTAGAGACATAGGGAGTTTTCGAGTGACATTTGAAGGCCAGCTCGTTCTTGACTTTTGAAGAAACGTGTGTCTAATACAGAAAAAATGTCA
The DNA here is from genome assembly GCA_905231865.2 of Boloria selene. Classification (NCBI taxonomy): domain Eukaryota; kingdom Metazoa; phylum Arthropoda; class Insecta; order Lepidoptera; family Nymphalidae; genus Boloria; species Boloria selene. Next base: position 9,743,477 of record HG993142.1, read on the forward strand.
TATAGTTAAAATATTAGACCACAGTAGATTGTATAAATTTCATTGAAATATATAAATATTCGTTCAGCCTTAAAAATCTCAATTATGTTTCTTAAGTCGTGTGTAAGGCCGAAGTATTATACTTGGCATCACGCTTATCAATTCTTAGTACAAAGCGCTATATTCAGCTCGTCAGAAACTACAACTTTGGTTGTTCTTGTTCGCAACTACTTACCAAATTGTTGGTGGTTAGAATACTGAAATACCAGTTCGAATTGGATATAAGATGATTAAGTCAGTTAAGTACGGAAATATAAATTTGTAGTTATATTAATAATCAACAGACGAAGTTATAAGTCATAGGGTCGTGGGTTCGATGCTCATACATATATACAAAGGTGACAAGATGCCTTAACGCATTTCAGGATCATTACAGTAATAATAATTGTGTTATATTTAAAAAATAAAGTTCTATATAAAAGCTGAGTCAATCTTAAAGGCAGTCGATTCGTTTCATCTGTAACGAGGAAACAGAACTAATCGTTAACAGGAAGCGTTTCTTAGTTTAACGCCTGAACTCCCCTGGGATTACGATGAAATAGCTGAAATTGAAATGCTATCGTTTCTATAGTAATTTAATTTATCTGGCGCTCGAACATCTTCAAATGCATTACTTCTATTATATTGATCGACTTCAAATAGAAGAGCTTTTCTGCATTTAAATATTCTACAAAACTAAAAGCTCTAAATTGCAGTAAATAAATTATTGTGTAAGCAACTATATCTAAATGTCATAGCAATAAATAAAAGCTATTAAACTGTTTACTGGCATAAATTAAAGCTGAAATATTTCAGTAATAATTGCACAGTGAGTTTATAATACTCCTCCTCCTAAAAACACTGATCCTTTTCAAGAGAATTTTATAATGTTAAGATTTTTATTTTGAAAACGATAAAATTTTGTAAAAAAATAAGTGAATCTATTGATCATGATTGATGAAAATAGAATATTTTTACCGATACTCGCTCTTATTTTTAGATTTTGCATTTTGTTATTCTGTATAAGGGAGAGTGTGGTAAGTTGGGTTACTTAAGGTTTGAAGAACAATAAAAGCAAAACTTGCATATAAGAATGCAGAATATGATGCAAAATATGATTTGTTTCTAAATGAAACGCTATTTAATAATCTTCAAATATTTAGTGACATAAGGAACTATTTATTATGTATTTTAGGAAAATAAAAACAAAATCAAAAGTAAGTATTTCTCCCCATCTTACCCCGAGGAGGTACCACAAAGCAACAAAGAATAGCGTTCAAATCTATATACTGCACGTTATCGTACTGTAGATAGTTTTAAGCGAACAGGATTAAATACCTCGGGGGAGGTTTACTTTGATTTTGCTTCCTGGTAAGCGTTGTGGGTAGACTGTAATTGCGTTGAGAAACAAAAGACTTTTCTCATTTCACTACGTTATTTATTTATGTATGAATATTATAATAAATGAATATTGAGATGAGATTTTGTCCCCAAAATGGGTTTAATTCGTAAGCATTTATGGTTTACTCTCCTTTGTAAAGATATACTTATCTGTTTAATCAAGATTGGAAACCACGAGGGTTTAATTTATTTTTTTTGAATAAATTGTAAAGTGCCCATTCGTGCACTATTCATATGATGAACAGGCTTCCACAACTCAATTTTTTAAAAATAAAATTCCTTTACTCTACATGCCACGTTGTTTTAATTTTCAACAGCGATATAATTCCTCAGTATATACCTAATATGTAACCACTGGAAGTACTATACGAATAACATATAGGTATACCCTAAGTAACAGCGGTCATTATCGGCCTGTCACTTATCATAAGTTACATTAGGAAGATTAATAAAGTGTCTGTGAACACCTGACCCTTGTACTTAAATTAAATATATCCATTATGTTCAGTAAAAAACCAAATTAGTTTCTTTTAATTATAACAATATGAAGTAAACTATACCGCAATATTAGAGAAACACAATATTTAAGGCTTTTGTCTGTTTGTTTCCGAAATGGCTAAACTGATTTTGATCTTATTATAATAAGGTGTAAGAAAAAGTATTGGGATTGAGTGGAGAGAAATAAAACGTAAGTAAGCCATTAGTGAATAATGATACGTATTAAGTTATAAGTATATTATGTCTAATATCATACAATATTAATATTAATATAAGTTATAAGTATATTATATAATATATCAATAATTTAATTCCAGGAAAATAGTCTTTGTTCCATATTGTATCAAAACTTTTTAATTTTTAACAAAGGACTGTAACAAATATTTGTTTTTTACTAAACAAGGTAGTTAGAGAATTGAGTTTTTAAATTTTATGTAATGATTAACAAATCCGGCCCGCTTTGCTGGGCGTAATTTTCGAATAAAATAAAAGTTGCGTAAGTTACTTATAACATTAGCTATCTGCGAGTGAAACTCCCGTCAAGATGAATAAAGAAGAAAACAAACAAACAGACAAAATTTTTTAAAAATGATTTTTTGTTGTAGTAAGTTGTTATACTTTGAATATGGATTGAGTGAAAAGTTGTTAATTTGAAATTACAAACACACACTTTAATTTTATTTATATATATTGATGTATTGATTTTTTAAACAAAATTGCTTTCATTAGATCAATATGCATAATAAACTAATGAACTAACTAGGAACTATACTGATACAAATGTTGATTGATTGATTTTATTCTTCAATTAAGAAATGTTCAACCAATTATTTGTAGGTTTTCAAATAGATTTCATTTTATATACTTATAACTTTTTTATGGAATCTCAACACTATCGATAAAAACTTTCAACCTTAAATAAAAGCAGATAAAAGATTCTTAACCAATAAGTGTTCTCAATAAGTTGAACAATCGCCATCAGTCCTCGATTTGCAACGAAGCGCCACTTTTATTCACTGCTTTGTCTTACATTCAAACTTTTTCCTGGTGATTTTGTTTGCAAACTACGACTATTTCCGTTCATTTACGTTTTTACTAAGTGATTTTCTATGTAATATACTCAAATCAAGTGTTAATTTGAGTATATTGTTATATTTCAGTTGCGTTTTCAGTACTTTTTTTAACTAAGAAAAAAAGTGTATTAAAATAAAAATACGGGAAAGACGCAAGTCTGACTCAAACATGAAGGATTCAACGTTATATATATATATATTAGAAATTATTATTAGAAATAATAATAATAAATATTATTAGAAATGTTAGACATGAAGCTAATTTTTAAAAATGAAAAGTTTTTTTTAAAAGAAAGAATTCACACGTAATAAAATATTAATATACTTATCTGTTAACTTATTTTGGACTCTGTATTATTAAAATAACAATATCATTTCTTTTAAAGCAAAATTTACGCGAGAAAAGTAAATGAGAAAATCAATGTCACGTTTCTAGATATGATATAAATCTTAAAAGAGCTTCATGGGTAGAGCTTTACAATTTTCTTATTCTACTGCATTAAGAGTATTTAAGTAGAACAATTCAATTTTAAAAATTTACATTACCAAACAGATATAGTATGCCAATCATTTTTATGTATTTCGTTAAGCTATCCTAAGAATATAATAAAAATAAAAAAATTAAAAAGTGGTACCGAGAAACTATTAGATACGGTAAAAATAATGTATTGTGGGTATAAAAAATAGTACCCCCAGTAAGTTTCAAAGTAGTGATAAATCTTCTTAAATCTATAAAATTCGTTCAATCTTTACATCTCTGAAGCAGTATAATTCTTATCTCCCCCATTAGAGATCGTTTATTCAGAATCGGGATTTATTGAAAATATCAGGGACATAGAACTCTTTGTAAATCGTTAGCGATAACTACCAGTAAGAGTACTTTAAAAGATTTATTTGGTTTTTGTCCTTTGCTTAAACATATAGAAATCATTAAATTGGTTCAAAAAGAATTAAAATATAGAAGTAAAAATATGACTATTATTATTCAAGTCGCCTTTCATACAAGTCTTGTATTAATTTTGATATGTAAATTAATGATAATGTGAATCACAGTAGAAAATTAACGTTACGATGGTGGTATGTAATTCATATATTAAAGCGGCCTCATTAATTTGACTTAACAATACAAAACGGCGTTTTCATAAGGAAATGCCGCAGAGGGCCTAACTCAATGAAATATATTATAATGCTTTGTAACACGCTCGTATTATAAATAGGTACCTAAAGATTTAATTTCATTAAATTTTATGAAATTATAAATAATAACAATAAGTAAATGTCTTGGGAAATTGATACACATCACCATCTAGTTCCGTAGTAAGCTATGTAGCTTGTGTTATAGATACCAGATAGTTTATACAGTACACATAATATATAACTTTAACTTTAAGCTCCAGCGGGATTGGAAATCGCGACCGCTGACACAGCAAGTAGGGTCAAATATTGTGTCATTTGATTCAGTAGAAAATAAAGTTATGTGCAATATTAATCGTCTACAATGTACACTGTACACAGATACTGCATTTATTACCTTGTTCTTGTACGAATAAGTGCCTTTGGATAACTTTTGTGTACTTATTTATAATATTAATAATAATAGCTGCTAGATAATATTAATAATATCTTACGATAGTCTATGTATTTAGTCTAGCTCATACCTTTTCTATGTAATAAAGTTTTTCAAATTCAGGATAAAATTTATTTTAAATGAAAAGGTTACAAATACTTTATAATACAAGTTATGAAAACTTCATTTACGTTGCGACAAAACAAAAAGCAGAGTATGTTAATTTATAGAAAAAAATATATTGAAATGTCAACTTTAACCAATAACAGTATAGTGTATTAATATTTAATAGTGATTGTTACTTTTTTGCTTGCTCTACGATTTTTCTTGATTTTAACTCGTTATTAAAATATATACTTTTAAATTTTAGCTACTTTATGCGAATTTCTTTATATTGATGATTTCCCTTAAAATTACCTACTTGATATTTCTATATAAACTTCAAAACAAATTGTCACAGATAATAAACCTTCTACTGATATTTTTTGTTCATTACTCCAGTTGAAAATTGGCTATGAATCCCTTGAATATAATTATTTTTGAAATATTTTGTTTGCGATGTTTGGGATTGAAGTAGAAGCTTTAGAAGCTGTCCCTCGAGAACCTTTCATGTTGCGCAAACAAAATTAATAATAGTTTGAAGTACAACAGCCCAGTCGCCTCGGCTGGGACGAAAATAAGGGGTCTTAAGTTACAATTTTTAATTAATTGCTAGCAAACTTTAAAGTTCACAAGGAAAGGAGTCGTTTTTATTTTTAATCTAGACAAATAAAGTCTATTAGACTTTTTAGGTCCTGTGTAGTTCAAAATAAGGATTCTATATTTACACATACACGTAATGTGTAGTACACTAGTGTTTTCCTGAAATTCCATCGCGTATTTTTTAATATACATATGTCTTAAGTTTATGCTCTACAATTAATTGTATTAGGTTAAGTTACTTTTAAACTTCCAATAAATAGATTGATGAAAAAGGGTGTTTCGAAATCGTAGTAGTAATTCCAGAAATTCGAAATTTTAAACGAACAAAAATATTATTGTATCTTTATGCAGATTAGGTTTTTTTAATTAATTATTTGACCTTTAAACTTATATTCAGCGCTTTGGGTTTAATTTTAGAGTTTGAATTATGAATAAGTATTATGCTTTTAATAAAACGTAGGTATAGAGGGTTTAATAATAATATTCTAGTGAATACAAACAACAATTTCCACGAAAATTATGAAAGAGAACACACTGTTTTGACTTTTACATATATTTTAGTTTGTTATTTTATACTGTACTAGCGGCCCGCTCCGGCTTCGCACGGGTATAAAATATATAACCTACTCTTATTATACATATAAACATTCCTCTTCAATCACTCTATCTATTAAAAAAACCGCATCAAAATCCGTTGCGTAGCTTTAAACATAGGGATATAGGGACAGAGAAAGCGACTTTGTTTTATACTATGTAGTGATATTAATTTAGAAGTTGTAAAGATTAATTTCAAAGAAAATATAACTAAATATGCATTTTATATTGTGTCTCAACGCATAGTATTACACAAAGGAGAACTGGCAATGCTTTTGAAGTATCAAAATTATTCAGCAGTATATGTACTGGAACGACGGTAGCCTTTTGTCCTTCTACTTAACTTAGAGTGTGCAGTCTGAAAATGAGGCAAAGACAGCATTTGTTGCAACCAAGATGCTAAAATAAAGAATTTATATAACAAAACATTAAAGCAATTAAGAACTTACTATGAAAATTGGAATATCATGAACTGAACTGGTTCTGTGGTAAATCTATAAAAAATATTTATTTTAATAAAGCCTAATGTATTTTAACTAATGTAAAAACTCTCTAAACTTTTAATGTTTAATATTTTTAAGTATAGATATTTCAAACAAATTGTAAGCGCAAGCCACACATGCAGTACGCTAGTCTCAAGGGAAGAGCAGCTGTTACATGCAATTTAGGCGAATACCCTTCGCAATGTTACAACATACACTAGAGTGCCCCATTATGAAATCAGTGAGGCTAAGTTGATATTAAAACCGTCGCTTATATTTGGTTTATGCGAAAGATTACAAGTAAAATTGTTACTCGTATTTGTAACATAACCTGAAGTGAAACACTGAACCGGAGAAATGATATAAGATTTTTTTTCAGTCAGTGATGTGATTTGTGAAAATATGAAAGTTGAAAAAAAATAATAGGTTAACTCTTTTGAGAATTGCTAAAGCTCGCTCACTAATACTATTTTTGGTCCATTTCCGTATAAGCAGTCATGCAATATATTAATGAGTTATGTTTTACGACACATTGGGCTTAGTTTGTAGTGACCATACTTGCCGTGCCAGCGGTTGCGAGTTTGAGTCCCGTTGGCATTCATTTGTTAAGCACGAATGTTCGTACTCCAGATATATTATATATATTTATAATACATATGTATGTATTTTAGCGTATCAACTATCTGGTATCTGGAAGACAAGCTTCATTCAGCCTTATTACGGAACTAGATGGCGCCGTGTCTAATAATGTTCTAACATATTTATTTCAGCATGTTTCGTATCGATTTGTAATTATTATGGTTGAAAGATTTGAGAAAATACATTAAATTATAGTCTAAGGGTATGGTTGACCTTCACCCACTTGCTTATTGGATGAAAAGTATGTTTTAACTATAAAGTATCAATGAATATATCACAAAAAATAAATTGCCTACTATGGTGAAGATAATTTTGTCGATAAGGAATTTTTTTGTCTTACACAGTAGAGGAATTTTTTTCCACTATATTATTGCTCTTTCAAGTCTGACTCAAACTACAGTGCAGTTCAGTGCAGCTCACTCAGAGGGGAGTTTGGGACTTATATCTAGGTGACGACGAATCACATACTCGTAAGTCCAAGTATGAGATAGTTGGAAAAAAAACAAAATACATTTAAGTACTTTATTCCTTTTGCTCTTGGCTAAAATAAGTACATGTTAATTTATTTAATTATCAAAAATGACTCCCTGGACTCGATAAACTGTTACTTGGTAAACTATTATACAATATGTTTTATATAAATTTATAATAATAAAAATAAATGTTAAACTACTCAAAGTAGGAAATAATATAAATATATCCATTAATAAAGTTCTTCAATCAAAAAGTAACCGAAAAGTTTTCAACAATTATTATCGAACAAGATTCAAGAGTTTCAAAACAAACAGAACAATATTCAAATGAATAGAGTGTTTTCATAAATTAAAGCAGGAATCTACGGATAATTCAAGGATATTCTTGCTTACACATGTATTATAATATAAAGATGTGAGTTTCCGTCGTTTGTATTATTTTCAGACTTATATTTTATACTAGCTAACCCAGCGAACTCTGTTCCGAATTCAGAATAAATAAATATATATAAATAATATAAATTTCTGATTATTGATTTCTAACAAAATTTATAATTATCAAATTTTCAACAATACTTAAATATAGACAAAATTATGTTAAGCTGTTATTTGCGTTTCGTTATTCCATGTCAAATGCGTTTTTATTATACTACGTTTTATAGTAACTTTTAGTCACGTCACACGGGAACGCGACCGAACTGGATAAAAAGTCCTATGTCCGTCTCCTGGTTCTAAGCTACCTCCCCACAAATCAGCCAAATCGCTTCAGCCGTTCTTGAAATATAAATAGTGTAACTAACACGATTTTCTTTTATATATATAGATAGAAGAAGTATGCATTCATTGCTATTAAATGAAAGACGAATAAACTTACTGACACATATTCACGTTAAATTGTATTACTATATAATAAAACAAAGTAGATTATCTGGTATAGTGCTAAATAAAAATAAAGTATTCTACGCGAATGCTTAATATGGATTGGTGTCAGTTTCAGCCGTTGTCTGTATACAATGACATATATATCTATTTACTATGTATGTATATTAGAATAATGGCTCAAAAAGTAACTGTAACGTAATATAAGCCGTTTGTAACCACATGCAACAAAAGGTTTTCAGCCTATACTTTCCAGTTTATTTTTGTTTAATTTTAAACTTCCACTATTTATATTTACTAATTAAATAATAACGTTTTATTTGCTATTTGTATTTCAAACTGTAGTTGCATTAAAATATAAAATTATAATGTAAATTTTTATCTGCGTAAACAGTGGACCACGGTCATTCTGTTTGTGCAAAATATTGCAAGCGGATAAGCGGTTTCGCAGTGAATTATGAATTTTCCCGTGCACTTCTGCCACGGTCGTGTTTCTACCATTGCTTTAAAACCTTATACATTTTTATGACGTGCTGTGCAATATGTTTAAACCGCTTCACTCAACTTTTTTGGGAAAGGTAGGGGTTTCCATGTTTTATAGAAGATGATCTTTTGGGATTGAGTTTTCAATAATCTTTTTTAAAGTTTAAAGTTTTAATGTTATTTTTTATAACTTTCTGTGTACAGTATAATCTATGAAACTACTGATCCGTATCTGGAAACACACCACCACCGAATGCTATGCTTATACTATTATGTATGGATACAAGGCACCTAATATATAATAAGTCGAGTTTACGATTAAAAGATTTGTAACGTTTTTTTAATATTACTTTGAAACTAAAAAATAAACAGAAATAGGAACAACGTAAAAACATTTGCCCAACTTAAGAAAAATAGCGACAATTTACATAATCATGCTAAAAAGAGAGCTGAGAGTTAATCAAGCTTTACTGCAGGGATAATAAAAATAAACTTTAGATACTTGACAACCCTGGATTTATTTGTATTATATTCTAAAAAAAACTAGACTTTCATATCATCTTATACGTTCAAAATAATATGTAATATAACTATTAATTTAAGTAAAATATCTATTTATGTAATGTTTAAGTAAGTTTTTTTTATTTTTATGTATGTAAGTCTATTATATTCGTTTTTGGTCTTTAATATATTTATTTTATACACGTGCGTCAGAATAAAGTATATGTAAATATTGAATATATATTATGTATGTATCACTATGAAACCTTATTATTGTCTCAGGTGTATAAACACAATTTAAATCGTATAAAAATCATATAGCAACGTTGTCGTATGTAATATAGCTTTCTATTACTGAAATAATTTTTGGAAGCGAAAGAGTAGTTTAAGATATTATCCCCTTTTTACCCCACATCCAACCTAACAAACTCTACTTCTGTAAAACTTTTTTATAATATCAGTATTGATTTTATAAAAATATCAGAAGTATTGTATTTTTTTTCTTTTAAACTAAATTAAAAAAGGAGGAGGTTCGCAATTCGACGGAATCTTTTATCTTTGTGTAACAAACAATACAAAACAGGCTGACGTGATTTTATTGCTTGATATGAGGGGTGTAGAATGGAGAATTTCCCTTGAGACATTAGTAATGAAGAAATAATAATTGAAAACGCGCGAGAGTGAAGTTTCGATTTAAGATTGAGTGGGACTCATACATATAATATGAAGATTCTGCCAAATTTTGTAGGCTATTTTATTACCTATATATATACTTCTATAAAGAACATATATTACTTGATATATAAACATTTTATATAGTCAACAATTTATTTTTAAATCCAAGTAAACATAAATTTAGTTCGAATATTTTAGCGGTATTATTTACTGTTCATTTAAAAGGCAGGTAAGATGTTTCACTTACTTAAGCAGTAACGAGGTCAGACTTTCTTTAAAGAATCTGTCGTAATAAAATGGAAAACGAAAAATAACTTAAAACTCCAGGGACTATATCAGGATGAATACCAAGTTTCAACCATTCAGGTTGGATCCAATGAGAAATCGTTTATTGAGATTAATCTGTTTTCGTTTCGACCTTTTGAGAAACACGAAAACCTTTTAAAGTATATTTATATACTCGTAAATGTACCTAAAATTGGCGAAGGTTATATACATACTCGTATGAAGCATTCCCTATCGGCTTACCTTTTAGAAATTCAATTCATCCACTATTAATAATATTCAATTAATGAATGTATAAAAATAAATTACATTTATCTATTTATGCCCAACTACTAGCAGTTCTACAAAGACACCATAGAACGTAGCATGCTTTTGTGTGGACTTGATTGTAGATTTTAGTGGATGGATAGTAAAGTGGACTATGATACCGACGCGCAAATAATCTTCTAAAATATTAGAAAGCTCTTGGGTGGTTGTAGCTTTTGCAAACGGAAGTTAGTGACGAGAGGTACACATTTCCCTCCTAATGACCATGGATGTGCAGATTTCAATTGATTTCATTTCAGTAATCATAATTTATACTAAGTTTTAAAAGTTTTAATCTAATTGTTAAGTAGAAAACAGGATATATTGCCTCTGCCTAAATAAAAATTAGTAAAGCGTCACGTTTAAAAAAAATATACCTAGATATTTATTTATATTACAAGTAAGTAGATTACATTTGCTCAATGTGCACGCTAATGAAAAAGTTTTTTTTTCATCAAAACTTCACTACGATTAACTCGTTCCTGTTTAATTTTCCTTTTGAGAATTGGCTCAACTCCCGCAGTGAATAATGAAGACTGTTGCGCATTCATTTTTTGTTTTTTTTTAATTTCATTCTACTACCGCAGGGTTCGTGACTGAGGTTGAACTCTTAGTAAACTTTGATTAACTTGTGCAAGTTTGAAGAAAATCGAGATAAAAAGAAGCTAAGCTCTTGGTGTTTTACACTATATTTAAAAAACTTTCAACTCATTACAAGCATAGGTAGTCATTATATTAAATACTAATCGATAATAGATATAAACGTCTATTTAATAATATTATTAGCAATACCTATAAAAATAATTAAACATAGTTTAGTTTACAATAAGCTATATATTTATATTAATAACTTTTGAAAATCTTTTAGAGCAATTTGTACCTTCTGTTAACCATTCCATAATTATGGGTGATTTTAATACATGTATTATCAAAAACGATTCTCGAGCTAAACGTCTTTTAAACATTGTCAACGGTGCCAACCTTCAGTTATTGAACTCCAATCCTACTCACTTTTTTCCTAATTGTACCCCGTCCCTTTTGGATCTCATGCTCGTCTCCTCTCCTGATCTTGTTTTATCCCATGGACAATTCCCTGCTGACTCCTTTTCATATCATGACCTTGTCTACTTATCCTATAAAATTCGTCCCCCTAAAATTAAACCTACGGTCGTGATGCGGCGTAGCTTTAAAAACTTTAACAACAACAGTTTTCTAAGTGATCTGAACAATATTGATTGGCAATCGATTTTCGATGCTGGAAATATTAATAACAAACTAGAAATTTTTAACTCAATCTTGACTAACCTTTTCGACAAACATGCTCCTTTCCGCCTTATTAAATTAAAACACCTTCCTGCACCTTGGCTCACACAAGACATTAAAATTTTAATGGCTAAACGTAATGCAGCTAAATCCAAATATAAACTTAAACCTACAGAGGAGAATCTGTTGAAGTATAAACGACTCCGTAACCAATGTAATAAAATTTGTAGAGACGCTCAACGAAATTACATCCATACTGCAATAGACAATGGTAATCCCGCCAAAACCTGGAAGCTCTTAGAATCTCTTGGAATTGGTCGCAGATCCAGTAATGTCCCCTACAATAGACTTGACCTCGATGCTCTGAACAGATTTTTTGCTTCTGTCACACCTATGGACAGTAATGTAAGACTTCGCACACTGAGCCAACTCCATTCAACACCACCTCCTAATCATCCCATGTTTAATTTTACCCCTGTTAGCACTCCTGATGTTAAGAAACACATCCTAGCAATTAAATCTGATGCTACTGGAAGTGATGGTATAAACCGCAAAATGATCCTCTTACTTCTTGATACCATTACTCCTGTACTCTCCCATATTTTTAACTACTCTCTTTCCTCTAATGAATTCCCCTCTACCTGGCAAACTGCTCGCATTATTCCTATTCCTAAGATCAAAAATCCTTCTTGCTTCTCCCACTACCGTCCTATTTCCATTCTCCCATTTTTGTCGAAGGTGTTAGAAAGAATTGTGTTTGATCAACTCAGTCGCTTTTTAGACCAGCATAATATACTCTCTCCATACCAATCTGGTTTCCGAAAAGGTCATAGCACGGTGACAGCCTTACTCAAGGTAACCGATGATATTCGATTTAATATGAATGAGAAATTAATAAGCGTTGTAGCCCTACTAGACTTCAGTAATGCTTTCAACACAGTTGACTTTAAACTCCTGTTAGCTGTTCTTGAATCTATTAATGTCTCAAACCCCGCCATTAGTTGGTTTAGCAGTTATCTGTATGGTCGTCGGCAGTGTGTCCATGTGGATAATAAGTCCTCCTCCTACTATCCCCTTTCGGCTGGTGTCCCACAAGGTGGTGTCCTGTCACCTCTTCTGTTCTCTATATTTATTAATACGATATCCAAACTTCTTTCATGTCCTTATCACCTTTATGCCGACGATTTGCAGGTATACGCTGCGGGTCCCTCCAGTGACCTCAATAATACTATTGAAAGGCTAAACAGTGATCTCGACAAAATTTATTCCTGGAGTACGACGTATGGGCTTCGTGTTAATCCTATTAAGTCACAAGTCGTTATTATTGGTAGCCAAAAAATGATCAACAAAATCAACTTTAATACCCTGTCCCCTGTTAAATTTGGCAATTCCGACCTAGTATACAGTAACGCGGTAAGAAATCTTGGACTGTATTTCGACAATTCCTTCTCCTGGACTAGGCAAATTGCAGAGGTAAGTAGAAAGATGTTCGCTGCTATAAGTTCCTTGAGACGATGGAAGAATCTGTTGCCCATTAAAACTAAAACTGCACTAGCTCACTCACTACTGCTACCAATTATAGATTATGCTGATTGCTGCTACCCTGACATTACTGAGGAACAGCTTAACAAGCTTGAACGTTTGCAAAATTTGTGCATTAGATTTATATTTGGCTTACGTAAATTCGATCACATCTCCGAGTACCGTACAAAATTAAAGTGGCTTCCAATTAGATATAGGCGCAATTTGCACATTCTTTCCCTCCTATTTTCCATCCTCTATAACCCAACCACTCCTTCTTACTTAAAGGAACGCTTTTTGTTTCTTGGTTCGGACGTATCTAATTTACAACTTAGGTCTCAGAGCGACAACAAATTAAAACTTCCAACTTGCACATCAAATTACTATGGTAACTCTTTTACTGTAAAAGCTGCAAAACTATGGAACATGCTTCCCCGTGATGTTCGCCATTCTGAATCACTAGGCATTTTCAAACGTCGTCTAACTAATTACTATCTCTCTATTTAGTCGTTTTATTATATATAGTATATATATTTATATTGTATGTAAATAGGATTTTAAGTTTATTTATGTATCTATGCGTATGTATGTATCTATGCGTATGTGTGTATCTATGCGTATGTATGTATCTACATATATATTATATTATAAGTATATGTTCTTCTCCTATGCATAATCGCTTGAGTTATTTAATTGTACCGCCCCGAGTACGTTTCCACTAATCCTTTCTCCAAAGGTTGTCTGTAAGAGATTGCTTATAGCAATAAGACCGCCTTTGCATGCCTTTTTGTATTACTCTCTTCATTTTCTGTACTCTTCTTCTGTGTGTGCAATAAAGTATTTATCTATCTATCTATCTATATTTATATTATTTATTAACTAACTTTTTTTCATTGTTAATACTATCAATGTTATATTTTTTAATGTAAAATCACCTCGATTTATTATTAAATTCATATAACGAAATTACTATAGTACCTAACGAAACATCGAATAAAATGTGCCCATCCTCTTAATTACTCCGATCAGTTGCTAATGGTTTTGATCGATTCTTGGAGCGCTGAGATGTCACAGTTTTTAATTAAAAGTAATTAAAAGGCTTGTTGCGACATAATATGCTGTATATATTTCTTCTTAGTAATCTATATTATTAATTGTAAATACGAGTAAAAAGTGATTTCATATAATACCTAGTTAAATTGACCTATAAAATTCCCGTACCAGAAATCGAATCCGAGCGTACTGGGCCTAGCCACTAGACCAAACGGAATGTTAAACTTGTTTCCAATAAATCTAGTTTTATTTTTATTTTATTTACATACATAAGTAAAAAAAACTTAAATTATGTCAATCTAACTATATATAGGTAATGGTTTTTCCTCCTGATTCTTTAATTCTTTTTTAATTAAGGTCTTTAATTCTTTTAGAACATGTTAGTGCCTTAAAATTTAACTTGAATTAGACTTAGTTAATATTGCAATAGTTTTTTTAATAACATTTTATACTACTTTCATTAGTCTGTCCATTTGCTTCAAAAGGCAGGCAAGCAAACAAATTATAATAACTAGAGATTCGCCTTAGTAACGATAATAAATAATATTTCTATTTTAATTAGATTATCCAAAAAATATTTAATGTACAGATTCAACGAATAAATGAATTTAATATTAGAATTAATATAAGTATTAAAAAATACTTGAAATACATAATTTTATTCCAGGACGAAAACTATGAAGGAGACGTTCGAAACGTGCCTTGCTTACACATTTCCTTTGAATTATCGCCAGCGTATAAAATATTGATGTTAAGATTTTATCGCCAAGGCAGTAAATTTAATATCTTAGATTATATAAGAGGAAACTTCGAGTATCGTTTTATAAGTCCACTTGAGCTCGCCATAACCATAAAACGGAATTTATTTACAAAAATAGATAATATTACCAGATACTAAATAGAGTATAAGGATATTTTAAGGCTTAGTTTAGTGTAGTTAAAGTAACATTTGTTCAACTTTAAAATAAATAACTAAACTTAGGTATATTATTTCTACTTTACAATGAAAACAACACATTATGAAGCTCTTCTATCATTATTATAAGTATTTATATTATAATAGACATTGCTTGCAAAATTAATAACGAAGTTTTTTACTTAGTTTAGTAATGTAGGCAATATTTTAAGAATATTAATATTACAGAGTATCAAAATTGAAATGATCTATAAAGGCCCGTATAAATTTGAAACACTATTCAGAGGAGCTCTTACTAACGTCAAGAAACTGGGTTCTTTGCTTGTCTTTTTATACGCTCGGATATCGATTGAGCGTAATTAAATATCCTGACTCAACCACTTTCTCAACTTTTATTACAAGGTAATTTGAAGATCGTTGACCTTTTCGAATTTCGTCTACTCATCTGTAGACATCTAATTAATTGTACGGATAAAACAGAAAACAGTTAGCTTTTTCTATACTTAAGTAGTTTATTTTTATTAAGGTACTATAAAAGAAAGGAGCGAAAAGATTCTTCACTTTTTGCAGCAACGTATTTTTCAAAAACAAAACTAACGTCTGAATACACAGTTAAAAAAAAATATATATACCTACTCGTACATATTACATGGGCAAATTGATTGGAAATGTAACTTATAATGCACTTTAACTTATATCGTCAACTTTTCACTGCCGTTTTGTATACTAACTAGTTATTATATATAATGACCGAACTTCTTCAAATAGTCTGTAATACAAAAGAATTCGAACCTTTGACTATATATAATAAATAATAGTTATAAGAAACGTATCCTGTACCGATAAGACTGTAATATTATATAAATTTTACATTCTATTTCACAACAATAGAGTATGATAGCTAAACTCTGAAATAGGAACAAATACAGTTGAATAGGTATCTAAGATCATCTCGGTCTCAAAGATACGCTGTACCAACCGTTTCAATTTATCAATATCCTTTGTAAGTGGACGAGATATCACACTAAGCTACGATACACAACACTAAGCTACGATATACAACACGAGGTTCAAGTTGCTATCATATATTGGCAATATCAGACACGGTGAAATTGCAATAGCTGTGGAACACCACGATCAAATAGTTTTTTTTAAAACGTACGTTTTATCTTATTTTAATTTAAGTACTTTAAAATATTTTTAACCTAAAAAATTACTAATCTAGTACCATGCTTTTTCAGATTATTACCAGAATGCAAAGAATTAACAAGAAGAAGTACTCTCTAAAGAAACCAGTACGTTTTTAAAATAATAATAATTAAAAAAAAATATTGATAAAAAATCAATTAATATAGGTATTATTTGAGGGATAAAAGAATATTACGACAGTAATAATTTAAATTTGACGTATTTATTTTTTTTTCAAAATTACTAAAACTAATATTTAAACATTTTTATGTAGAATTTTTACAACTCAAGATGATATTTTGATAAGAAAATCTTTATATGAGTATTGATTAACTATGTTTAAGCTATAATCTACAAAATGTATTTCTATTAATTAACAGATGGAAGCAGAAATCACGCGGTCGTATCTTACACTAGGAAGTGCAGTCCAATGTTACTGTTGTACTTAAAAAATTTGTATTAAGTATATTACTATGAAGAATATAATATAATTCTCTTAAGGCTGCCAGTTATTTATTTTACCGGAATAATTGTAGTGTAAAAGTTTCTCAACTATCTTGCTTTCTTAACTTATTCAAAACAACGAACCATGCGATGAATAACAATGTGATGTTCCGACGATGTATCTGCTGAATTAGTAAATAACTTATTAGGTGTTGAAAACGTTTAATAAGTTATTTCAAAATAATACGTAAATAATATGTTTCAAATAAAATAATATGTTGGGACATCATTACACACATTATATATTATATAAATATAGAAATAACTGTACAGGTACATATTGTGTATATTAGGGTGGTCGTTAAAAATTAAATTTCTTGCGGCGCCCCCTAAAAAGCAAATTTTTATAATTTTTTAAGTCAAGACAACACGTGGCTCAAGATGATTTAAGTTAATTTTTAGGTATAATCATGTTATTGAAGATTTTTAATAATAAATACAATTTCATACAAAATATAAACAACCACAGAACCAAAATTCATGAGAATACAATAGTTAATCAAAATAACAATAGATTTTTCCAAAGAAAAATTGATCACCTACTTTCTATTTTACTCTGTTTCTATATTGTATACCAAAATGTAAAATATAATTATTTCATATTGAATAATGTTTCTAAAAAAACAGGATAAAAGCTAAAGCAACCGCGAACAATATAATAACTTCACATCCGCAATGCAGCGTGACTTGTATACTGACTTCAGCTGTAAGAAAAAGATAAAATTCACTGTATTTTTCAGCTCTATGCTTTACACTAATTGATCTGTAATTTATGGATATAAAAACTTATTTTTTGATAATAGGTTAAAACTCAGGTTAGTCCGTAGTGAAAAAAAATCCATCCTAAAGGAACCGTACACTTTTCTGGTATAAAAATTCCCGACGTGTTATTCCAGACTATAATCTATCCCTGTGCCCTTAATCTATATTCGCATTTCACCATGAAATGGTATTACGAAACAAACATACCAAAAGTGCATACTGCATAGTTATGGAGAGTATTAAAGGAATGAATAAATAATGCTAATCTCTATTACAGGTGCGGCTAAATTGCAATTTCATGTAGTGCAATAATCTGAGAGCTTTTGAACCGGTTTTGAATTCAAATAGTGGGTGCACGTTAAGTAAATTCTTATTTATGCTAATTCATAAGCTTTTTTCTGCTATATATTAGGAAGTTTCATATAAATCATCACTTTTGTTAGTGCTTTGTGTGTGAAATAACATTTTCTTTTAAATTTGCAAAACGCATTTGGCAAAACATCTGCCTGGTAGACTATATTGATTGATGTCATGATCAACTTACATAACCACCTGTGTAAATGCACTTCCCTAACATAAAAATAAAAGAAAAAATCTTATCAATCATAATATCAATCCAAGCAGCACGTTTAAAAATAATAATATAATATATATAAAGTGATCTCGTAAAAATTAAAAGACAGATGCGGATTTACACATTAAGTATTCCGTACCATTTGAGGTGAGTTGATTGTATAGATAAAATATTTCTTATACGGGAACATTTCTAAATTTGTTATGAAGGACAAATTTAGGAATGAAAAGAACATTTTCCCAAATACGCATATTCACAGTGTACCGTAATAACATAATGCAGAAAGAGGGGAACGTGTTTGCGTCACGTTTATTTATTCTCTAGACAAGTGAATAATATTTACAGGTTATGGACTTTTCCATTTAGAAGCGAAAATGTCATATTATGTATATTATGTAGATAATAATATGTCTTTGGAAATAAATAATATTCTTATAAATATCTAGCTACATATACTGTATATAAAATACTACATTCAATCAATGGTAAAGTGGCTATTTGCACATATATAAATAACGTTCTGGGTTCGAATCCCAAGTTTGACTAAGTTTAGTTATTGAGTTTTTTTCTTAAATAAGGTAGGAGTTGGCAATTCTGTCGGTCATGCGCCTGATCTCTTAGCGACCGCCTCAAATTCGATAGTTCCATTGATATTTTTGGGGAGAGGAAGTACACTTATGGCGTACTCGCGCCACACTTTTATATGTCCTGTGTAGTTAGCTAGTCTCGGTGAGATTGGCTAACGTTTCGTAATGTAGTCACAGATAGTAGAGATGAGACTAAGTTAGAATTTTGTTATGTATATTGTATATAGAAATAAGATGAAATATAATATGAGAAATATAGATATCATGAAAAAGGATGTTAAAATGCTTTTATACGCATAAATTCAGAGACGTATGAGGTTACAAAAACTGTCGTCCCCTTTGAGAAAAGGCTATATTATGTCCACTCTATGGTACATAAACCCTTTAAGGCAGCCCCCGCCACTCTATCGAATAATCCAGTTCTGACCTCACGGCCACTCTTAACCGTTCACCCAATTTTCAAAGCTTTCTTTTATCTTCGTATTTTGCTTTCAGTTTCCTTGAAATAATGTTATTGTTATAATATTTCATTTAATTATTACGTGAACTTATTATTTTTATATAAACGAAACTAATATTTGTTTATTCTATACTAGCAAAACCGGCCCGCCGCTGGGCGTATGTTAAAAATTAAATTAAGTTAAAAATCAAACGGTTTTTTTAGTTTTATAATAACATAAAGGTAGCCTTAGTTACTCAAAAGTTTTGTCAAGATAGGCCTAGCCGTTTCAGAGATTAGCCTGAACAAACAGACAGACTGACATACAAAAATGTCATACATTGTTTTATTGATGTAAACTTTTATTTGAAAGTGAAAAGCCGTTAATTAGCCGTTAATTCAAAACAAACACTTTAATTTTATTTATATGATTTAAAAATAAATTATTTCAGAGATGTAATTGAGCTTGTCTCATGATAATTAGCATGATGAAATAATTAAGATATAATTAATTCACATCAACGCAGTACTCCGTCAAAGAAGTGGATTTCGGTTGTGGCTCATGTTCATAGAGTTTTAGCATTCACTAAACTTTTTCCGCTATAAAGAAAAGGTGTATGTTTTTGAAGCATATTAAAATATTATTACGACCGCGAATGTGTGGT
The DNA here is from genome assembly GCA_905231865.2 of Boloria selene. Lineage (NCBI taxonomy): Eukaryota > Metazoa > Arthropoda > Insecta > Lepidoptera > Nymphalidae > Boloria > Boloria selene. The sequence continues at coordinate 9,763,525 of HG993142.1, forward strand.
TAAAAAATAATATTCTTTTTTAATGGATATTGTTCTGTATGAAAAATGAATTGAAATTTTTATACATCTAGCATTATTTCACAAAAGATAAGGATGGACTTTGTATTCTTATTATTTTTTACTTATTTTAAACAAAAGAAATAAAAACCTCACTTCATGAAGTTTTCGAAGCTGTTTATATTTTCTCTCTACCCACTCTGTAGATTGAGTACGTGTATATATTGTATTTTTATTTTACTCTATAGATTTCTTTTAGTTTAACGAAAACTTATTTATTTTATGATTCTTTTAGGATGTTGTTATGCATGAGCTTTTTAAGTTAATTAAATATTTATGACGACACGTTTGACTCAGTGGGTAGTGACCCAACTTTTTGCGCCAGAGGTCGTGGGTTCGAATCCAGCTGGGGGCATTCATTTGTTGAGTACGAAAGTTTGTAACATTTAAAATTTATATATGTGTAATTTATCATTTTTTATCTGTAACACGAGCCTCGAAGCTTACCACGGAACTAAATGGCGCTGTTATAATAATATCCCAATATATTTATTTATTTAATATATTGTAATTTTGGCTATACACACATTACACATGTTGATTACGAATTTAATATTTTAGTTTAAATTCTATAAACTTAGTCATTTTACCAAGATTATATTATTGAATATATTTTACCAATATAGACATTAGTTAAACATGCCATATTACTTCAATCGAATACATTTGAATATATCGTTTTGTGTATATTAAACATAACACTGCAAGAAGTAAGAAATTAAAGATTCTCATTTGAAAACATTAGATTTAATACTTCAAACAAAGGAAACCAAATCAATTTTAGTTGTTTAACAAAAAGACTTGCAAATGAGGTAGCATTCGTCGCTTTAATTAATTAAAACTCATGAATAACTTTCTTATAATAATATTTCGTTTCATTCATATTCATTTGATTCCTATTCTGATATTAGCAATTTGTTCTTAAATTAGCTATTATGAAAGAAGTATTTGATTAAGATAGGGCAAAATATTATAATTTTAAATTTTAAAATTACAACTACTATATTATACTCTGATGGGATCACTACTCGACACGACAAATGAGAGTAAGACGAACCTCCCAATACTCAGGCTGTTAGTGCGGCTTAGTACTAAACACAAAGACTTAATTAGAAAACCTTAAATACACTTAGCTCGATCCGAACCCATGACTTTGAAATGTGCCTTATATGCTCTACAGGCTCTACACCACCGATGCAGTTATATAATTATAGACATACCTATTCTAGTTTGAAATAATGAAGTACAACATCAATATAAAACAGCTAACTACTTGTCTTTCGAAAACTTGCAATGCTGTCACAGACATGCAGGTTTCCTCACGATTTTTTTTCATAAAGTAAGTGTCTGTGTCATATTATTAAGGATAGAAAAAAATATAATAATCAAAATGAATATAATATTAGTGGTTCAAGACCCAAGATTTGAAGCTGCTTCACTCTGCTTTCCAACTATTTGTTGCTTGTTGTTGGGTTACCACTGGATTGGTAAGAACAAATACACTGTTTTACTTATACTTAACATACATTATATGAATTAAATTGGGACCGGTAGGCATCTTTTACTACATATATCCAATTCCTAAGTTGTCTTTTAGAAAGTATAAGATGACTAACTTATTAAAAATACTTAGGCGTTACAAAGGATTGAAGTCTTCTTATAAAGTATATAAAATATAAAACAAAGAATAACTAAGAGATATATTAAAACATTCTTAGCCATAACTAATTAAATTAGTGTTAAATATTGTAGTATTTTATTAAAATACTTATATAAAATACTAGTAGTAAATACCTAAACATTTTTATTTCGCTTTTATGTAGCGTAAGGAATATAGAGAGCTATTTCAAATTTTCAGCTGAAAGGCTGTTAGTGTTTACTGGCAATATATTATCCTCTTGTCGAATAAAACCGACACGTAATCTACTCGTAGCGAAGGTGATCAGACGAGCTGGGCAATAGATCGATTACGAGCGCGGATTATAGTTATAGAATGGACGTTGGAAATACAATTTGTAGAGAGATGAAAGCCTCAAATTTTGGTCAGGTATAAAATTCATAATTGAATTTCTATTTCGTTTAATAACTTTGTACTTAAGATATAAAAAGGATATATAATAATAATAATAATAATCGTTTATTTCGACCATAATAGCCATATTTTTTGTTAGTAACACTTATCACATAATAATTAAATGTTAGCAATCATCTTATATCTAAGACATGCTCGATTAGTCAGCACGTGAACCATTTGACAATGGTTCAGGTACTCACAATCGAACCTGTTAGCAAATGCCTTCAGGATGCCATTGGGACTGGCGCGAATTCTACGCACCAGGGATGTACACCGTTTGCGCATGATGGTGAAGAAGCAATCTACATGCGCTTCGGCGAACATGCCAGATGCACTACAGGCGCGAGGAAGTCCCATCAGCATTCTGAATGCATTATTATATTGAACACGCAGGGTATTGTATTGTTTTTGTGTGTAATCAACCCACAGGCTGCTCGTGTAGAAAGAGGTACAGTAAGCTCTAAAAAGGGTAACTTTAACTGGCACGGAGCACCGAACAAACCTGCGTGCGATCATATTTGCCCTAACAGACAACGCCCTGCGCTCTCTCTCTATATCAGCATCATCTTTCAAATCGAAGGAAATCACATAACCTAGATATTTATACTGAAACACTCTCTTTAATGGAGTACCGTATAGCCTAATGGGTGGTACCGTTGAGGGCAAAGATTTTCCTTTGGTTTGAAAGACCATGCATTCGCTTTTCTTAACGTTATAAGTCAAGCCGTGATTGTGGGCATAATTTTCACATATGCTTAACAGTTTCGCTAACCCACAAGCAGACGCACTCAGCAACACCATGTCATCTGCGTAACTAATGTTGTTCAAACACACTCAGTCAATATGACAACCGACATGAGTAGAACTGAGCGCCTCCACCAGTGCATTGACATAGAGATTGAAGAGCTTAGGGGAAGTCAAACCACCCTGTCTTACCCCACACTCCAACCTATATGGCTGTGAATGAGCTTCCGACCACCGTACGACATTGACCTGATTACGATACCAATATTTAAAGATCTCACTAACTTCTTTTGGTAGTCCGGTATTGCTCAGTTTCTGCCAAAGGATATCGTAATTGACTAAGTCAAAGGCCTTGCTAAGGTCAAGGAAACAGGCGTAAATAGGCGTGCGCCTAACTGAGTAATACTTCACAGTTTGCTTAAGACATAATATTGCTGACTCTGTTGATAGACCTGGCCTAAAGCCAAACTGATTATCATGTAAGTGTATATACTCATCAAGCTGGACGTTAAGCAAACTGTCAAGTACTTTCGCAACAACAGTGGCTAGTGAGATTGGTCTGTAGTTGGATTTATCAGATATGTCCCCCGTTTTGTTTTTCAGTATTGGCACCACCACCGTTTTCATAAGCGCTGCAGGCAAGTACGAGTGAGCTATACATAAGTTATAAAACATGGCGAGAACTACGGACAAATGAGGACCCGCATGCTCTAGATGTTCAATACTAAGTCCGTCATGGCCAGGAGACCTGCCACGTGACATAGAAGTTATAGCAGTATGAACGTCCTTTGGAGTAAATCGGATTCTAACTCTCTGCTCACGCGTACTCTCCTCCTTTGCAGACAGTGATGGTCCCAAGGGCGATTTCACTGTTAAATGCTCCTTAAACATATCAGCTATAAGACTATGATCATTAAAGCCATCAACGCTCGTTGGTAGACCAGGTCTAATATTTAACTTATTGGTTGATTTCCAGAAGTTACGAAAATCATTTTTTGAATGCTGCGTAGCTAAAATATCCATTTTTATTTGTTCACTGTGGTTCTGACACCACTTTAGACGCGATTTAAATATACTGCGACTTCGTTGCATATCGTCATACACATTACCATTGTTAGGTTTACCCACCCACACCCACATCAAAAACTTAGACCTGGCCTCCTTATGGGCATCGCGTACATACCTGTTCCATCCAACCACAGGACGCTTTCCACCGCGCGGTCTTACAGTTTTAGATTCAGTGGCGGTCACAGATAAAATGTTAATAATCTCGCTATATAATTTATCTATAAGTATCGTGTGTTCAATACATTCGCACATATTATTACAACAAGAACGCAACTCTTCGGGAAGTTCAATAAGTCTCAGTTTCTCATGGCATAGAGTAGTGAATAGTTGAATTTCCTCCTGTTTCCTATCTCCCCAAAGAATCTCGTTTATCACTTTATTTACATTACTACATTTCGGTATCACAATATTCAAATTACATTCAATAATTAAGGGATAATGATCAGACCATAATACATCATACTTAACGTAAACATTTAAAATTGACGATATAGCGGATTTTGTGGTCACACAGTGATCAAGCCATCTTTTCGATCCGTGGGCTTCACTAACAAAGGTGTACGTGCCCGATTGAATACCTAACAGCTGTACATCTACACATGACCATTCCTGTTCGTCACAAAAACACATCAACTCATCATAGAACCTCATGTTTGGATGTGCGTTAAAATCGCCAAGAATGTAAACACTTTCAATATTCATATTATTAATAATAGCACTCACCGAACTAAGGCAATCCGTGAATTCCGTTAGGTTTATTATATTATCCGTAGGCATATACACACAAAACACTAAGATAGACCTATCACCTAGCACAATTTTTATAGCGCAATATAAAATGTATGTTGTGATTATATGTGTCTCTCAAAGTATAATATCAATCATGATTATAATTATATGATTATGATACGAACTAGTAGGTAAGTAATATTAATAATAATGTTACTACAGTTTACGTGTACAACTAAAATACTTGATTAAAGTAATAATTAAAATGGTCTATTGTACTAGTGACTCATCCTCTCTTTGCTCGGGTCAAAAAAAAAATGTAATTAAAAATTTTTAGTTACATCTAAAATTAAAAATAATAATAATAATTGACAAAAAGTCGTATTGAGACGTAGCTATTTTTAATTTTTGTTATTTATAAGGCTTATTACTTAATGTATATTATTAATATTGACATGATCGCTCTGTGAAGCCCCTTAAAAATAAAGATTACAAAGAAAAAAAAATATTGACAAAACTTAAAAATTGCATAGAAAGCGAACTAAACATATAAAAACAAGTTGAAGACAAATCTTAGTAGGTATTATGCAGTAGCTAGCATTTTGAAAGTAGTTGGTATACGTAGCAAGAGTCGTAGCTTGTATAAAAAAATGTACTCGTACACAATACATATGTATATTAGAATAATAAAAGTTCAAAATTATCAATCTTCACCTTGATTCCCAACAAACTTTATACTTATCAATGAAAAAGATCCTTGTAAATTTTATTCCTTTGAATAAAGTAAGGTAGATGAAGAAATAATTTGCTTTATAATCTACGTTACAAGTCGAATCAGCAAAATGCCGTCACGGTGAATTAGGTGATCATTCTTTATTCGCGTCACGTCCTTGTCTGCCGCGTATCTGAGCCGGCATAATGCCTTTTCTACTTCAAACCATTTATTTTCGAATATAATGTTTTAGTGAAAATAGGTATTTAACAATCTATTTGATGAATCTATTTATAATAGCGACTCAAGCTCGCTCTACTTGATGTTGTCTCTAGATACGTTTTAACGTTTAGTGTAGAGGTCTAAGAAATGGGATTTTTCTCCAAGTAAAAATTATCCTATATGTTGATATACCGGATAACTAGGAGCGTACCTGACCTAAGCGATCTGTCGCTTTTGCACGCTAGTACCACTGCGCACTGGACCGATTTCGATAAAATATTCCAATAACATAAACTGCATTCTGAAGGTTGACATATCATTACCATGCAAGAAAAGACATGTGCACTCGTGGCATAATACATTACAATTTATTTATTTATGCATATTCATTCTTACTTGTATCATAAATTCAATACAATTATAAATATTAATATCTTTTGATATAATATAGTTTACATAATAATAAAATGATATGTAATATATTTTTTTATAAAATTACTGGATACTATTATTTTATTCAAAAACTTACTTACCTAAAACAAGGTTGAAGTGAATAATAAATATGCTATTATTATTTATTATTTATGACATTAATACACGTTATTTATTATATATATACGTTATAATGGTTAGTTATATTATAATGGTTATACGTAGTTGGAATATTCTTTCGATAACTATTGAAATGAATTATTAGTCTGTAAACTTCATACTATATTTTAATAATGATAGATATTGGGATAAAATATACGAAATAGTAATAAGGCTTTGCTTAAAAAACTCTATTGATCAAAAAATGATTGATGGATGATGGATTGATTTGATTGTAAAAACAAGCCAAGTCGAATCTTGAGTATTAATCTATGTTTTTTTTATTGTTGGAAAATGCTTTAAATATCCTAAGTTATTTGGTGTGTAAATAATTTGATAACTCTAATTTAAGAAATTATATTCCTGTATAATATTACTTCAGCAGACAAAAAAACAAGAAATTTTGGGATAAAATTCTAGAATGTTGAAAGAAATAAATTTCTGAATTATTTTCAGTACTAAGAACTTGTTTTTATTGTCTATTGTCGGCGAAAACACTTTCGAACTTAGCTTTCATTTTACATTTTGTCTTGATATGTATAAGATTCCAACGCCATGTTCTGACAGTGTGGTACCTATGTGACTAAGCCATCATTTTGCCAATGGCCAATGCTATACACCTACACAAATTAAAGGACCAATAATAACACTTTTTGTTTTATTACTTAGTCGTCTTACAAAAATTTAATTTATTAATACTTTATTTTGTTATATAAACTTTAAAATGCCAAAGCGAAGGAATGCAGCAAGCATTCATTATTATCATACCAACATAGTTCTTCGAGAATATGACTTGTACAGAATTTAATTATTATTATGTGCATGTTTGCTCTGTATAGAATTTTAGTTTCATATTTTTATTAACATAGAGGGAGGGAGGGAATAGGGAGATAGGAGGGAGGGAGGAGGGATGGAGAGTGGGCCTCCCGGACTCTCACTTACCGGACAAAACGCGACAGCATAACTGCCACTTCATGCCGGTGTTCTGTGAGAGAGTGGTACTATACGGGACGTGCCGGCCCATTCGGCTGCCACTCGAAGGTAACAAGCATGGCACTACAACTTAAAATCTAAATACAAAATCTGTAATATCAAAAATAAAAAATCTTAAACCATTCTGCGATCAGGCGAAATACCAGGAGCAAACCACATGGTACACCGCCCACCAAAGTGAACCCTTCCTGCGCGTTTCTTGGCCTTCCTTCTCCCCAGATAACGTGAACGGACGTTAGGAGGACGTAGTAAAAGACCTACAATAACATCAAATATTGACAATACTATGTTAGATTATTATTTGCTTTATACCATATTACGTTAAATATTGAAATTTTAAATTAAATCGACTAATGTAGGTAATTTTATAGTATGTTAAGCAATCTTGATTAACTTATCTAAACATTTCCAAAAGTATTCCAATTTCACTTCGTTTGGTCTTACAATAAAAGAGCAATTTTCAATATATAAATACAATTAAAAGTGTGTGGTTGTACTTTGCCTTTGATACTTTTATACCCTGTTACGCCAAATTTAAATTTGGTAACCACATGAAATGGGCAATATACGAAGAATGTCGGTTTTATATTAAAAATGGGTTTTATTTTATTTTAGAACACTTTTTAGTTGTCAATTGTACACAAATTAAAAACTATTAGTATGTAAACTTTAAAACAGTAAGTTTTAAAAACAATCACATTAACTTTATTTGGACTGAATATAAATCCCAAAACAAAAGTTACCTAATATTTTTTTTCCTTTTTCTTTTCCGTTTGTTCATTCAATCGAATTTAGTACAAAAAGTACTGAATCTCTTTTAACCAAATTTCTTACAGTGACTTACTCGCGTTAATAATATTTAGGATTTTTTACTTCAGGGAAATATTTAATTTCTATATATTGACTGGATGGCTGAACTTAACAAATTTGATTGGTTATTTTTACCAAAGCATTGTAGTAAGCTTAACATTTAGTCTGTTTAATTTCAATTTCAATTATCAAGTTTAATAAAAAAAGTTATGTCAATTTAAAGAATCATCACTAATTGTTATAATTTACTATCAAACTGCAAACCCTCGCTTTTAAGTAGGTGCCACACAGAAACCTCTGTGTTATTTGGGATTATAGTCTAAGCTCTATCTGTGTACTAAACCTCCTGCAAGTTATTTAGGCGTAAATAGTTAACAAATATAATATTCACATAATATTTTCGCGTTTGTAATAGTAGTCTTTTTTGAGGAAGTACTCTCATTCGTATTTTATACTACAATGTTTTCGTATAATTTTAAAAACTATTAATATATTTAGATTTTTTAATGCTTTACTGTAAACACTTCTTGGTCAGCCTCAAATGTCCCATAAACATTCACTTTTGGCACATTGTGGTAAGGGATGTAAAAATATAAATATAACCTTAATACGTCCTTCCTTACCTCTTTCTTTTTTATTAAGGATAAAAGCCCATAAAAAGCTACAACACTCCTCCCGAGGCCACTTTGAGCAATTTTTACCTCTAAGATAAATGTTTTGCACGTCTAATTTCCCTCCACCTCTGAGGTGACCATTTTTCTTTTAGAAAAACAGTTCAGGGTACAAAAAACGTAGCATCTACTTTTAAAGCAGCAATTTGTCTCGGATTTCCTCATTGCACTTAAATTTTACTAATTCTTTTAATTTACGACTAGTATAAAGCGCTGCTCCGCCCGCATTTTACAGACCGGAAACCAAATCCTTATATTTTACATATTATTATACCATCTGATGTTATGTAGCCTCTAGCCTTCATTGGTAAATGGGCTATCCGACAATTATAGATTTTTCAATACGAACTAGTACTTCTTGGGATAAGTGCGTTCAAATTAACAAATTCTTTATTTTTATAGTATTAGTGTATTCGTAGATAAAAAAACTTTAATATAAGTAAATTTTCATATACTTAATTATTATAAAATTAATTGCAATTAATTATTTTAAAATACCATAAGTCATATTGTCTTAGCTGTCTCGTTAATCCCGACTACGTAAATCGCTATAAATTCAGGTCACCGTATTGTGCCTAACGGGTTCAACATTCTACAATATGCGGGTGAAAGTACTAGAGCATAAGATTTTAATGAGTACATACGTTGAGCTTGGCAATAGATTAGTGGTTTACTTTGTACGTTACGACGCTGTAATTAATGAGTGTGATGTATTGTAAAAGGAAATACTTGATTATAGAGATTATCATTATTCAGCCCTTTTTGACTTTCCTGGTAGGTAGTGCCCTTTAATGTGAGTGGTTCAGACCATAGTCCACCATGTTGGCTAAGTTTGGGATGGCGGATTTCACATCTTTTGAAAACTTTTAGGTTCTCTGTAAATAAATTACCTTAGTAATAGTTTTTGAGAAGCTTCCGATATCTAATCCGAACATCTAATCCGAAATAACTAAAGAGAACACGTACTACTACGTAATACAAAATCACTTTTTCTGTTTTGTAGAATATTGTTGTTTTATGCTAATTTTAGATATTACTTGAAAATTATAAACTTAAATAATTGTTTCACAACTAATAATTTAGGTACAACGTCAGTTTGGGTCTTAATAAATTAAAAATAATATTTTTTTACAATTTTCATATAAATAAATTAGGTAATTAGTATAATAGTTAGACTTATAAACGATAACAGTTTTTCAATACCGTCAGTGCCTTAATAGACGACAAAGAAGGATTTGTATTCGTTTGAGCAATATTAAAAAAATACGAAAATTCTGTTCAAAAATATCGTATAAACATGGTTCAATTTTGTGATATTGCTTAACTTAATAACTATTTATTGCGTCGCTAAGGAAAAATTTTCCTTTTTCATTTTTTCTTGTCATTTTCGATGTAATATTCGTGATGTATTATAAGAAATTTGATGTGGCATACCGAAAAACAAACCATTGTGAAAGATTTTGTTATAAATATTGCTAATAGTCACTTATTTTGGCAACTTTGTTATTATCCGGCTGCGACGAAGAAGGCTTATTTGTTTTGAGTTATTATTTATTTATTTGAATTATTTATACGTAACCTGATATAATTTAAATTTAAAATGGTGGACTTCAGGGGCTACTTTGTGTCTTTACGAATCAAAAACGCATCAAAAAAAGATTTGTAAATGTATGTACATACCTATAACCGAATACGTAGCTATAAAATGCAATAAATTACAATATAATAAAATTGATTTAAAACATGCAAGTAAGAAAAAGCAAAAACTTTACACATTTTTTTATATTTATTACTTAACATTTGTTATGATTTCTTTAGATTTTTTAAAATTCAAATCATACTACTTATTTGAATCTCAAAGTAGGTAGTATAGTAAAATAAAGATGTCCTAATGAACAATATTATTTTCAATAGTTTTATTTCAATAAAAGTAAATTTATGATACTCAATAATAATTACCAAAATATGTTTTTTTACAGTGTAGTGTTCACAGAGTGCTCAAAGAAACGTGTATCGGGACCATTTTTCACGATAACGTAATTATCACCGCCGCGTACTGCTTGTTAGTATATCTGACGCTTTTATTATAGGGAATACTGAAAATGGATCTGATGTACATACATACAATATTTAATTGAAATAAAATTAAAACAATAAAAATATAAGTCCAGTCCACGAAATAGTAAATAAAATGGTTACTTTTGATTTATATTGGCTTTTTTCACAATGTTTTACGTTATTTCAGTGGATATTAACTTATTTAATATTAGATGAGAACTGATAGAATACTAATAAAATTATTTTTATATTAATTCAACGACTTTTAATTGTTATCTATAAAATAAAAAAAATGAGCAGAACTTACACCGTCATTCGTAGTTTCTACGAAAAAATGATCGAGACTGGCTACGAAAAATACCTGCCTACAGAACTAGTGAAATACCCAAATTGAAGAGACTGGACGGATGTCTGAGTCCGTCAGGGTTTTAAAGTAAGAGAAAAATGTTGTTAGATTTTGACACTTTTAGTTGTTGAGTACAGACGAGTTGAATATTATTTTATAATGCATAATACAAGTGCATAACGTATATTATATGACACAAAAAATAAAATTTTAGGTTCGTATGATCTTGCATAATAAGAAAAAATATACCTAGTTTGAATAGGTTAGTTTGAATAAGAACAATATTTTTATTTAGGATATTGCCTTAAAATCAATTTAGAACAATATCATTTCCCACGGGTTTATAAAATATATGTAGATTATTAATTTGTAAATTACTTTCAGTAATAGTTTTGCTACACTAAAGTTAGTTTAGGCTTAAAAGTTAAGGTATTTTATACTCCAATATAATATACATTTTAATAAAAACCCGATATGAGCAAATTGTTATAATATAACACCAATATTATTGTAAATAATATTGTTTGTATTTAATGTTAAGCAATATTTAATAAGGAGAAAAATATGATAGTAATTTTGTACAGACATACTTTTGTCATTATTTGTTGGCTTATTGCTGCAACTGTAAAAATAGAAATTGTAAGATTTTGGTTGATTTTTGTGAAACTACCGCGACCGGCGCGAAAAAATTGCATTTAAACAGAAAAAAAATTCTAAAACCAGAAAAATCGAAGAAATCTTTCGCCGAATGTACTGAAATATTCAGGATGAAAATTCTACTATCAAAAGAAAGTTTTTACTTTAAAATATGAAAATCTTTACCAAAGTCTAGTTAAATACGGCGTAGATATACTATTTATGTTTATGCATAATCATATATTTATATGATGATGAAGATGGAACTCGCTACTGTTTATTCTGGACTGCACAAATGTAGGATTCTTTGTAGAAAAAAAAGCTTTTGCTAAAAAAAGTTGTATTCATTTACAAGGAATATAATAATCCAAAGTTTACATTGATTTTCTTTAAATTTGATAGAACAATACACTTATGTCAATATACACAGTCTACTAAGGCTTGACTTTTAGCCCGAATGCGAACTATTACTAAATAGTAATAGAGAGCGAAGTAAAATGTATTTGTTACTGTTTTATGCCTTACTTAGCTCTTACTTGCCACTTTGTTCCTTTCTACATTTATACTGTAATAATTATGAATTTATATAAGTACTAATACGAATTACTATAGAACCTAATAATATGCTGACATAAAAATATTCTATAGCACTACTGCCCTTAAAAATATGCATAAAAATCATTTACTGTAAAGAATACCTACAACCGAATTTTATTAATCATCTACTTTGTAAAGAGATGAGATATATTTGTATTGAATTAGCTTTCCTAAATTAGTAACGTTTCATGAGAACAATCAATAGACTCGAATAGATTTCCGCCTGAGATGTGTACTTTATTGATAGCTGGCGATGCTTCGCCTCTCTCACGATCTCAAGCGGAAATTAACTAATGGTGGCCATATACATTATATGTATTAAACACACACTGACACTACATAACACATTCGCGCCTACACGTGAAAAAATCCTATGTATCCGTCCGTCTGTTAGTTTCACATTATTTTGTTACGTATTTTCCGATAGAACTAAAATAATGTAACAAAAAGTTATTATAATTATAACTAGCTGATACCCGCGACTTCGTCCGCGTTGCTTGAAATATTAACAAAGTTTTCCGCATGGCGCTACGCCGCTTGCCCCACTACTCCGCAAGAAGGAAACATACATACTGCATCACTGAACACGCAGTACATATACAAATCGTTTTTTCTTGAAACTTTAATAAATTTTTATTAAATGAAGATATCGTAATCTTTTTTTATATAAGGGCCAAGTGTCTAAAAAATAAAACTTAGAAAGTTTCATTTAAATCTATCCAGTACTTTTTCCGTGATGCGCGCACAACTGCAGACCTCTATCATTTTATTTATATAGATTATTAGGTTATATAAAAACAAATGAAATTAATTAAATAAAAAAAAACAATTGACTTTAACCTTTTCTATTTAAACAGTAAAAAAATAATCATTTAGAGTCTGTATAAGGGGTCGTCCATAAATCACGTGATGTTTTTAAGCAACTTTTTAGACCCCCCCCTCCCCCATGGTGATACGTGGTGAGGTTTAAGATTACCCCCCCCCCCCCCCACTCAAAATCACGTGTATTTTTTACAAAGTACCTTAAAAAATCTGAATATTATTTTTAAATAAAGGTTAACAGGTATAATCTAATATTATTTTGGTAAATTAAGCACCGTGATAAAAATGTAAAAATTCTAATTAAGAAGAATAAATGACAAAATAATAATCGTGAAATTTTACTATTGTACCTGAAGCAAATACTGGCTCTCTCACACATGGTCGCTATGCTACTGCGGAGAAGGTAAGTCATAGAATAAAGCACTGTCATTCTACTCGACATACGACATACTCTACTAAGACTTCATGGCTGTCGGTAACCTTATTATTTCACACTTCTGTGTGGACTTCTGCAGCCTTTTTTAAAAGTAATTTTTTTCAAAATCTGTTGTCCTTCCTTGTCCATCAAGTTGGGTTCCATAAGAGTCATGCGGAAGTATGAGTCTAGCCTATGTGACTGGGAGTGACGCATAATATACTTACTGGCTACTGCTCCTTTTTCCGTAGTTTTTTTGTGCACTAGCACCTACAGAATCTTTACGACTCGACTAAAATCCTGCCAGAATTTTCTTTTTTCTCATTGACAAAATCATTGGGATTAGGTGGTTTATGTATGGTCTTTGACTGTATGCATACCCTCTAGTTTCGGCCGACGGTCAATTAACTTTGAGCACTGGGTACATCACCCGGTGCTAAAGTTAAGTCAAAATAGTATTCACTTTTCTTAAACTTTCAGTGCTGATATTCACATATGTAAATATAGTAAAAGTTTTTGAGAATATCATTAAAAATGTATAATTCGTCCGTCTGTAACTTTTAACTACTACTATAACAATGTAACGTTACTTATAGTTTATGTATGTCTTAATTTTTAAACATGATATTAATGGAAGTATTTCAATACTTTTTATAAGTAATCCAAAGCAATTAAGACCAATCGGTTCATTATTACACTTCCATTCTTACTAATAGCGACGCTTCGTGTGTCTGGGGGAATGTTTGGCCCATCCTATTGGTCTCATCATCTGTTATGAAGAATTTATAATACACGATTTTTTAAAGCATAGCATAGCTTTTAATAGTGCCATTTCTTGCAATAGTAGTTTGCGTACAGGTCTTTTCAGAGAAGTTTTGGAGGTGACTAGGCTTATTATTATAAAAATTCGGCGAAAAAAAAATCACGTGATAATTCGGTACACCCCCCCTCCCTCCTGGTGATATTTCGTGATTTTTTCCGAACCCCCTCCCCCCCCATTCAAACATCACGTGATTTATGGACGACCCCTAAGTTACAGTTTGGAAACATAAATTTAACATTCTCACACCCACCCCCGCAATCCCTATTGGAAATAGAATTTCGTAAAATCCTATTTGAGATGATTTCTGTATGACAAATAAAAGATTACTACCTAATTTAAAGTCTATAGAGGTTACAGCTTGGAAATAGAAATTTCACATTTTAACATCCACTACCGCAATCCTAATATTCCTACCAAGTTTCACATTTCTAAGTCCTATAGTTCCCGAGATTTCGTGATGAGTAACTATAGAAATTGGAATACTTCGATTATCATCGAAATTTTTAACGTTTTAGCAGACTTTTTTAAAATTTTCTTACATATAAACATTCTCCTGACAATTCTGAAGACAACAAAAAAAAATTAACCCAAACGGTCCAGCCGTTCTCAAGTGATACTCTATCATAGATACGGCATTTTATTTTTATCAAAAAATGAGAGTGTGTGTGCAGGGGTGCGTGGGAGTTGGTGGGTGGATGCGTGGAAGTTTGTAAGTAGATTCTTAGCTGAATGTAAAAGAACATTATCCGTTTAGTAAACTCCGTTGAAATCCATGAAAACAAAAGAATCAAGAGAAAACGCTTGTCTTTTGTTTTTATTAGCGGGATAAATGTTCATAAAAGTAAAACAGCAATAAAAAAATGAAGGAACGTTAGAATTCGAAAAATAAATAGCCATAAACCATCTAGGAAAAATTTCGCATCGAATGGTGGTAGTTTCATGTCGATACGATCAGTGGTTTAGGCGTGATTGAGCCTCAAACGAAGACCATTTTCATTATATATATATAGACTAGCCGTTTCCCGCCCGCTTCGCTGGGCGAATTGGCAAAGGAAATAAATTACATTTTATGTTTCATTTTTATTGTTTTTTTAATATTTTTATTATTCTCCTTTTTTTCTATTTTCGTATGAACATAAATAGGCCCCGCGGATAGAACTGTAAGCATCGATATTGTTTAGACTTACACAAATACCGAATTCCATCGATTTTTCTCACTAATATTCATTGTAACTTTCAATGTGCAATCATTATAACATTTCCGTGCCTTTCTTCCAAAAATTATTAATAATTGACATGAAGAAAAAAATTTGAAATGAGCATTGAAAGTTTAAGTTTAAGTCATTGCAAGTCTCATATGTGAAGTTGAAATCTGTCTAGGTTCAAGTGCGACGAATTTTCTGTTAACTAAAATTTTCTCCGTGACATCAATTTTTTATAGAAAATTAATTGTTCATGTTTTTTATGAATTTTATTGGATTAAGTAACTAAATTTCTTTTCCACATCTCAAGTGCTTGGAAAATGCATTCATTTTAATCTGTTACATTTCCGCGATCCCGCAATAAAAGAATTCGTTGGTTATGTAGTCTGCAAAAGTAAAATGAATGTAAAATTCTTAGTCCGTTGATTGGATAGCTACATGTAAAGTTCTTTGGGGTGGGATATCGTAAAATTTGTTCATAAATCATTTTTACATCACTTATAGAAAATTCCTACAAAATTTGGAGCTTGTAGGAGCTTTAGCTGGAAAATTAAAAATATTAATTGTTAATACCCACCCCCGCAATCCCCTGCGGGGTGAGCTATCGTTAAATTCGTTCATAGCCTCTTTCTACACCTCTTACAGAAGATTCCTACCAAATTTGAAGTCTATAGGAGCTATAGTTTAAAAACGGGAATCGTTCATTGTTAACGCCCCCGCAATCCCCTTTGGGGGATGAATTTCTTAAAATCTATTCATAGCTGACCTCTACATAGCAAAAGTAATATTCCTACCAAGTTTCACGTTTCTAAGTCTTATGGTTCCCGATATTTCGTGGTGAGTGACTATATAGATGGAAATTCTTCGATTATCATCGAAATTTTTAACTTTTTATCGGAATTTTTTAAATTTTTTTTACATACAAAACTTTTTCCTGACAATTCTGATGATAAAGAAAAAAAGCCCAATTGGTCCAGCCGTTCTCCACTACCGTGAGTAGATTCTTAGCTGAATGTAAAAAACCATAATCCGTTTAATATACTCTGAAATCCATGAAAACAAAAGAATCAAGAGAAAATGCTTATCGTTTGTTTTTATTAGCGGAATAAATGTTCATAAAAGTAAAACAGCAATAAAAAAATGAAGGAATGTTGGAATTCAAAAAATAGATAGCCATAAACCATCTAGGATAAATTTCGCATCGAATGGTGGTAGTTTCATGTCGATACGATCAGTGGTTTAGGCGTGATTGAGCCTTAAACGAAGACCATTTTCATTATATATATATAGATTATAAGTTCCCTTATTTTTAATTAACTTTTCTTACGAAAATAATTGGCGACGCGAAATAAGAGATCAAGGTTGTAAAATGAAGGTTTTTCTAATATATTATTAAAAATTGTATTCATTTCTATTTTTGATACCAATAACATAATATTCATACTTAATTATAAAATAAAATTCGTTAATTATTAGTGAGGAAAACTATGTCTACCCTTTAAGACTATTAGGACAAGTTTGGCTCAGTTTGTAGTGCTAATACTATAATAATTTGTACTGTATGTATTTATGTGTTTTTCATATATGTATTAATTGTATCTAAAGTTATGTAGTTAGTAGTCAACTATTTGGTATCCAAATACAAGCTTTGTATTTAACAGGGAAGTGGATGATACTGTGTGTTAATACGTCGTACATATTTATTATTTATTTATTTATTACGGAATAAGTAAGTAAAGGCTACATTAATTATACGAACTACCTTTTTTAATACGTTTAGACATAGATCGTTTTCGTCCGATGTCTATCCAAATAAATGTAATTGAATATTAATTCAAACGCGTGCTAGTTTATTATATTTAATATAACAGTATTTGGAATTAAAATAAATGAGTGAAAACAGAATAAAACATTTTCTCTTTAAAACGTGCTAAATAGTGGAAATTTAAGTACCACATAATTTTTAAGTATTACAAAATAAAGTAGAAGTTTAAAAAATACAGTTATTTGTAAATTATGTTAATTTGAGAGACATTTTCACACGTTGTTTTAATGTTCTCAATATGAAGATGTTTGCAGAAAATCCTAACGAGGTCCTTTGCTACGCAAATGAGGCGTTCTACATAACTGAGGCGAATTAAGAAATTTAATTCAAAAGAATGTAGTTCTCATGTTTAAAATAGAACCAAAATAAAACCTGTTTTTTCTATTATTTACATATTAAATATACCTAATATTGTATAGTTATTAGTATTGAAATTTTCGATATTTATAAATAGGTTTTATATATCAAATAATTAAGAACCCTCACTCCGTTTAGGTTCGTCTCTAGGAAAATTTTAACAAGGATAGATTCTCAGAAATTAGAAATTTACCTGCAGTAAAAAGTATCTTTTAAGATTAGGGAAGATAGTCTTAAATTTATTATTTACTTAGAAGCAGTCTAGACACCTTCAACTAGAGTAGTATAGTTAGAGTACAACCTTTTATTCTCTTAGAAGTTGAAGAGATAGGCCTAGCTTATCAGAACGAGTACAAAAACAATGTATAACAACAATGATAAATAGGTTTAATGAAAATAGTGTATGTAGTAAACTAAAATATAAGTATCTCAGTATGGGGTAATAGTTTACATCCGTTGCATCTACTCGTAAAACTGACCAAGCAAGAAACGCACTATAGTGATTAATACGGTAGTTAAAGGTAATGGATAGCGTAAATTAAAGCTTTAAGCGTAGTTTAAGTTGGCCAAATATTTAACTCATAGTGCAAAAGCTTGTACGAAACGACCATGCTTAGTGATTTTGTAGTTTCATATCTCCGTTATTTCAAACAGTAATGACGCATTCACTTTAAAAAACATACTTATAGTAATTTATATTTTAAGAATTTAATATGCATTAAATAAAAAAATAACATTAAATAAACTTTTCTGACAGGCAAAATACAGCCGCTGAAAGTCTAGGAATTACGTACATGAATAAATATACACGAGTTAAATAGTATATGACCTTTACTAAATACCTAGATATTTTGCTTTTACAATATATTTCTGCTGTAAAGCTGAGCCTGACAGCTTTTATCTATAGTATAAAATAAATATTAAAAATATTACCTACTACATAGAAATCACGACGTTCTGCGCAAAAGACTGTTCCACGAATAATAATAAATAACAACAATAAACAAAGCGTAGATTTTATGAAAACTCTACTATATATTATATAATTTTTAATAATTATATTTCTTTTATTTAAAAGTTTTATTGTTACATACCTATAAAAATCATTGTAACCCAATTGAGAAGGTGCAATTCATTCACATAACAAGTATCATTGATTACTTACTGGGAAATCTCTGCGCAAAACATTGTGAAGACTATTTAATTAATAACTAGAAATAAATAAAATAGATAGAGACTGGAAAAGAGCCTTTATTGAGATTAGTTATTTTTAACTTTTATCAAGTCACTTTCAGTGTGTTTTCAGCGTAATACTACTAGTTTATGCGATACAAAATTTAATATTATTAACAGTCAGTTATTCTCAAATATTTTCAATATTAGATAATAATTGTTAAAGTTTCGAATTAGTGCATAATATATTTTTCATAATGTGCTGTATTTTTAGCCAAAAGGTCAACCAATAAAAATAGCTTTTTGTAATAAAAGCTTAAAATAACGCAGCTAGGGCTTGGGAAATCTTTTTATAATTTACAGTGTAGCCTGTTATGCGCTTGGATTACTTCTAAAAATAAACAGTAGGTACAATATGTTCTTAGAAATAGAAGCATCCATAAAGTAAATGAAGGATTGCTGCTTATTTTTCTTAATAAGTCTAAATAAAATAATTTATATAATATCTAACAGAAAATATAATTTTGAGTACTTGTACATTACTTAAATGTAAAGAAATGTGGACGTAGGACTAATAGGTCTTACCTTGTTCTAAATAGTCTAAAGAGTCTCATACAACTATCCAGTTCTATTATCTTTAGTTTAAATACTTATGGATCCTCCACACGTGCCCAGGGTGTGGCTCAGTAGCGTCCGGCAAGCCAGGGTGTGAAGCTCAGAAACGTACATGAAGGTGGCCCACTTCGGTGTGCGGATTGCTCTTGGTAGTACTCAGATAGCATAGTAGACTGTGGAGCAAACCATTGGTAATGATCTGCTTCGAAAGACCTACACAGTACTGCTTATAAGGAAAAATACATAAGATAAAACACAGGAATGGTCTACTTTAACAAGACACAGGTACATATTAATAATATAAATAAATATGTTGGGACATTATTACATACAGCGCCATCTCGTTCCGTGGTAAGCTACGAAGGAAGCGTGTGTTACTGATACCAGATAGTTGATATACTACATATATAAGTTTAAATACATACATATTATAAATATTAACACCCATGAATAGAGTACAAATATCCGAGTTTAACATGCCCCCAGCGGGACTCGAACCCGCGACCTTTGACGCATGAAAGTAGGGTCACTACAAACTGCGCCAAACGTGTCGTTTTAAGTATTAAATGCAGCAAATAGTCCGTCAATAGCAAAAGCAAAGCTTAAAAGATTATGTTCGCTACAGCGCTATGAAATTGGTGAACAAACAATCAAATTGTACGTTGTAGGTACCTATTGCTTTTGATAGGAAATTCTAAAGATGAAATTGTTAAAGGATCGTACACGATATGAATCGCTCAATTTTGAACAGTTTACCTATGTTCTGCATATTCACTTTGCAACTTTGTGGGTTTTAGAATACTTAAGCAGGAACGTGAAAAGATTTTAATATTAAAATTTCTTGGCGTCGCTCTCGGAAGTTTAACCAAAAGATAACAAATCATAAGTTTTTCTTTAAAAAGTTGTCATTCCATAACTTTTAATTTTGTTTAAGGATAACCCGAAGGCAATTTCTTGAAAGGATAGAATTTATATTGTCATTTATCTTATCTGTGCCTTACAATATATAAAGTTGATGATTTTGTTTTTTAATCACTGTTTTTTACTAAATCGATACGAAAACTTTTTTTCATTTTATTATCTCGACCGATGTAACCTTGGAATGGTGTATTTATACATAAATGGTACCTACCTACATACGAATGAAAACGCTGAACGCCAAAAATTGAAAATATTTAAACTAACTTAGCACTATATGAAATTAATCTTCGATATAAAATGTGATTACTTTTGAAAAGGATTATTTTATTTATTATTAATTAAAGTTATTGAATAAAAACAAAATTGTTACGTAGCAACTACTTGATAAAGTGAATCATTATCACGGTTTAGCCTGGTACAGACATTTGGCAAAAGTCAACAGAAAAGTTTTTGTAGCTTTAGTTTTTTTTGTGTAAAAAACTTCAAGTTTTATTCTAAGCTATCACAATATTTATCATCAATTAGGGTAAGACTGAGAAGGAAAAACAAGTAGAGCCATCGTAATTCTTTACCATTGAGTTAACAACAAATCGGTGTCTCTATTGTATTGGAAGCTACCAATTAGCAGTCAACATAAGTTACAGTCTTGTAACTAAGCCATACGAATAAGAGTTACATACAATTTATTAATTTGTCAGTAATAAATACTACCTTCATTAAAGTAAAAATAAAATATATAGTATATTCTATTGAAGTATCTATTAAATGTGGTATATATAAGATAGATTTAGCGCGAGGGAAGCCGAGGGTTCTGCTAGTTAAACATTATTCTCGTACATATAAACCTTCCTTTTGAATCACTCTATCTATTAAAAAAACCACATCAAAATCCGTTGCAGAGTTTTAAAGATCTAAGCATATATAGGGACAGACATACAGCAGGAAGCGACTTTGTTTTACATTATGTAGTGATATTAATGTGCAATGCAACTATGATTTCAAATAAAGCATTTATTTATTATATTGATATGTGGTCATTGAAAGTAAGGAACTTATCACAGTTTACTGTTTGATTAGGGGTCGTCCATAAATCACGTGATGTTTGAATGGGGGGGGAGGGGGTTCGGAAAAAATCACGAAATATCACCAGGAGGGAGGGGGGGTGTACCGAATTATCACGTGATTTTTTTTTCGCCGAATTTTTATAATAATAAGCCTAGTCACCTCCAAAACTTCTCTGAAAAGACCTGTACGCAAACTACTATTGCAAGAAATGGCACTATTAAAAGCTATGCTATGCTTTAAAAAATCGTGTATTATAAATTCTTCATAACAGATGATGAGACCAATAGGATGGGCCAAACATTCCCCCAGACACACGAAGCGTCGCTATTAGTAAGAATGGAAGTGTAATAATGAACCGATTGGTCTTAATTGCTTTGGATTACTTATAAAAAGTATTGAAATACTTCCATTAATATCATGTTTAAAAATTAAGACATACATAAACTATAAGTAACGTTACATTGTTATAGTAGTAGTTAAAAGTTACAGACGGACGAATTATACATTTTTAATGATATTCTCAAAAACTTTTACTATATTTACATATGTGAATATCAGCACTGAAAGTTTAAGAAAAGTGAATACTATTTTGACTTAACTTTAGCACCGGGTGATGTACCCAGTGCTCAAAGTTAATTGACCGTCGGCCGAAACTAGAGGGTATGCATACAGTCAAAGACCATACATAAACCACCTAATCCCAATGATTTTGTCAATGAGAAAAAAGAAAATTCTGGCAGGATTTTAGTCGAGTCGTAAAGATTCTGTAGGTGCTAGTGCACAAAAAAACTACGGAAAAAGGAGCAGTAGCCAGTAAGTATATTATGCGTCACTCCCAGTCACATAGGCTAGACTCATACTTCCGCATGACTCTTATGGAACCCAACTTGATGGACAAGGAAGGACAACAGATTTTGAAAAAAATTACTTTTAAAAAAGGCTGCAGAAGTCCACACAGAAGTGTGAAATAATAAGGTTACCGACAGCCATGAAGTCTTAGTAGAGTATGTCGTATGTCGAGTAGAATGACAGTGCTTTATTCTATGACTTACCTTCTCCGCAGTAGCATAGCGACCATGTGTGAGAGAGCCAGTATTTGCTTCAGGTACAATAGTAAAATTTCACGATTATTATTTTGTCATTTATTCTTCTTAATTAGAATTTTTACATTTTTATCACGGTGCTTAATTTACCAAAATAATATTAGATTATACCTGTTAACCTTTATTTAAAAATAATATTCAGATTTTTTAAGGTACTTTGTAAAAAATACACGTGATTTTGAGTGGGGGGGGGGGGGTAATCTTAAACCTCACCACGTATCACCATGGGGGAGGGGGGGGTCTAAAAAGTTGCTTAAAAACATCACGTGATTTATGGACGACCCCTTATATATTATTTGACTTATGCTTAAATTAACAGCCAATAAAGTGAATAGTAAAACAATAAATTTAAAGTTATTTTAAGTTTAAAATAAACACCGATATAAAAATAGCTCTACTATGAGCTTTCAACTCTTTAAATTACTTATTATTAATTTTCAACAAAGAATTTTGATCTCTTTATAAAAGTCAAAGCGTAGCTCATTTAGTAAGCCAACCATTTATTTGTAAAAATACACAGACACAAAGCCCGTAATGTCGCCATGAACAACCTTAACTGTAACTTAACGCTGTAAATAAATAATAAACAAAATATTTTAGGACATTAACACACAGCACTATCTACACTACAAAGCTTGTGTTATGGATACCAGATAGTTGATATAATACGCATTTATACCTTTTTAAATATTGCTGTAGCTAAATAAATATTATTAAATACATTTGTGCTCATCACACAAATTAATGCTCCAAACGGTAGCGACCCTACATTCTAGCGGTTGCGGGTTCGAGTCCCGCTGGGGGCACTCATTTGTTAAACTCGAATGTTTGTACTCCAGTCCCATGACTGTGATTGTATTTATATTTATAACATGACATGTGTTTATATTTATAATATGTATGTATTTAAACTTATATATGTAGTATATCAACTATCTAGTATCCGTAACACAAGCTTCTTTCTTAGCTTACCACGGAATTAGATGGCGCTGTGTGTAATATCACAACAACAATATCACAACCGATAAAGCAAGTAGGGTCACTACAAACTAGTCCAAACGAGCCGAAAGAGTCTCTTATTACAATATTTAGCATATATACACATAACCAAATATTCCTTACAAAGTACCAATCTTTTGACTAACATAGTTAAATTTTCTCATCTATATCTCGTTCCAAAATTCTATAGAGCTTTGGTTTAATTCCTTCACACCATCATCTAGGCATTTAATTTAACGTTTCCACTCAGTATAAAGTATGTTAGTAATGAGTGTAGAAGATAAGTTGAACGATTCATTAGTTTCACCACGCTGGAGAATATACTGAGACCCGAATAGCCTAAATAATTTAGGTAATATTTCAGAATTGTGTTAAATATTTGAATATAATCCTTAATAATCTATTTTTAAATAATCTTCCTTTTGTGAAAAGTCTTATAGGTATTTAGAAACCTGAAATTAATCTCGGTTAAAGAAAAGTAATAGTTGTGTAGTATTTTGTATAAATGGCGCTATTCGTATTGGATTTTCAATTTTTGTCATTCACACCTATAAAGATAAATAAAATTGAAGTGTCTATTTGTAATGTCAAAATATCAACTTTTTGATAAATGAGTATGGAAGTGTATTCAGCACATAAAAAAAATATAATGTATAAAATTTTGTTTATCTTTGTTTGTTCCGGGATTACCCGGCCAATGCAATTCCCGTTGAAATCGGACAAGCCGTTTCGGTCATTAGTTCGAAACGGCTTGTCCGATTTCAACGGGAATTGCATTGGCAAATAGCTGATGTTATAAGGAGTAGCTTAGCTACTTTTAGAAAAATAATTAGGGTTTCATTTAAGAAAAATAAATATTATAGTGATAAAATTTTAATATTTTAAAGCCCTTCGTGAAAATATGTTCCACTTACACAAAAATCATGGTATTGTCTTTTAATATTTTTGTACAAATGTAGTATTTTTAAATGCTCTGAAAAATATTGTTTAATTTATTAATACACACTAAAAGGCTTTAGTTTTTCACTTGACTACAAATGCATATCTAATAAATAAATACGATCAAACATTTTATTCTGTAAGCTGCTATTTGCCTTTTTCTCTCCACAAAATCAAAAACACTCTAAAATAAATAAAGTTGTTTTGCATGGTACCTAGTTCTATTTAACTTTAATAAAAACTTATAAGTAGGTAGTAGTAGCATTAACTGTAGTACTGTTAGTCTGGGTTGTTTAGTGGCTAGCAAGTATGTCTGCACATCCGAACATGCTGGGTTCGAAACCTGAGTCAGGCCCAGTTTAGTTATCAATAACTATCTTTCTGTCGAGGAAGCAACAATAGGCTGATATTGAAAAGTTGGCAGTGTTTATCCCAACTATTAACGATACATTTCTTGTTACCAAACCCTACGTGCACACAGTCGTGGGTTCAAGTCCCGCTGGGTTCATTCATTTGTTGATGACGAATTGACGAATGTTTATACTCCGGTCATTGGTGTTAATATTCATTTATATATTTTAAAGTTATATATGTGTAGTGTAACAGTAGTCTATGGTATCCTTAACTAAAGCCTCGTAGCTTACCATGGATCTAGAACTAAATGGTTATTCATTTACAATATCCACTTCGAGTGTCTCATAATCTTATCAATGTTTCTATCTTCAGCATTTCAGCAAGTAGGTCATGAAAAACTTTATATATACATATAATAAAAATAATTACATTTCTTTGACAATATTCTTATACGTTATACCAACTTTTAAGTACACAATTACAAACATAATTTAAATTAATTTGAGACTGTTACTTCTTATTTACTTTGTTCTGTTTAAAAAGGAAAAAAGGAACATTATTGACGAAACCCAATTTATTTTATTACAATCTTAAGGGCCGGCACGCCTAAAAGTTAATCAAGGCAGAATTTGTTTTGTGAAGATTGTACGTCTCTTTAATTCTTATACACAAAGTTCCTTCAAAGTACACATTTTGGTAATCATTTTGAATTAAATAGAAGAGTATCCTCTTAGAATGTACGTAAAAATAGCAATATCCGCTCTATTTCTTTTTACCTGTCCTACTCATTTCCTTCTGCTGCCATCCTATTTATGGCTGCGGATACCACAGGATGGGTGTTAATATGTTTGACTATAACGTCATAGTGTAAAACATAATTTTTAAACCTATAACTGCCATACAAATCCACCTATACTATGTCTTCTGTTTTTATTAGGTTGCGATTAACTAAATTTCAAATTATGTTTTGGGGTCATTTATATTATGTACCATTTTATTAAATTAATTAAGGCATAAAATGTTCTAATCATATTAATACATCCTAAATCGAATAATCTGTTTAGGACGGTTAAAATAAAACGAATTAACTTTGTAGATGTTTCTTTAATTCATATAATTAATAATGTAAATAAATATGCTGAAATTTAAATGCCACTTTATTTTTTTTGTACCTTTAAATATTATAAGATACAAGGTAATTCAGTTAAAAATGAAATTAAAAAAAATTGCAAAATCTTAATAATTATTGTAATAAGAATTTATTATATTATTATAAATTTTTCAGTTTCATATGTTAGGTTAGGTTTTTCTCCTTTTAAGATATGAAATACACACGTCTATAATTATAAATGTACACTATTGTGTACCTACATTTATAATTTTATAATACCTAGGATGTATTACTTTAAGAAAACTTCTTAATATTTTAATTTTTATAGTTATTTTTACAAATAAAATTCGAAGTAACTTTTAGATTACTTATCTCTCAAAGACTTCAAAGAAATAGCAAAAGTGTTTAATATAAAATTCAAATATTTGTTATATTGTTTGTTTATAGTATTCATTTGTTTTAATACTATAGTAATAAGAAAATTTTATCGCTGTAGAATATGAAAACGGTTGGAAAATTAATTATTCGTAAAAACAATTTATCATTCGGTAACTCATAATCCTGTCTACATGAAACACCCTCGTCAAATTACACGAACTCCCGAGATTAAAATGTTCAATGCATTTTGATAGCTTCACACGAATTGTATTGGAATTTCCGCTGAAGATCCTTTGATCATCGCTTCGTTGTTTTTACTGCGTACTTTATGAGATTTTATGATATCTTCGTCCATCCCTTTATGACACTTCTATCTCAAAGCAATCATATGTTAAAGGTTCATTCTTTACGTGGCGTCGTAAATTCTAAGAGCATGTTGAAAGTTTAATAAATTATACTTATATTATGCTATAAATAAACACACATAAATCACTGCCTTTTTAATATTTAAAAATATATTTACGTTACATTTTCAAAACGTTATTGATATTTTATATAAAACATCCTTTTTCAGTTTTTTCGCAGATTTATTTAGATTTTTTGTTCAGAAGTTTCGAACGCTTTTTAATCATGGTCACGGGAGAGTATCTTTCGCAGTAATATTATAATAGTCAGATTTTTACTGCTATTTAGCTTAATGTAATTTAGTTTTTCTACTTAACTATCTAAGAGCAGTAGACCAAATAAGTTACAGTTATAAGCAATACGACACTTTTAATGTTATACCTATCTTCTTCCTTCTTACTAGTGACTGACCCTCTCACCGCTCGGGTTCATCCCTAGATTTAGCAGGAGTGAAGCCGCGGGTTCCACTAGTTAAAATAAATAAAATTTCTCTCAAAGTAGCCTAAGTTACTCCTTATAACATTAGCTATCTGCGAGTGAAAGTCCAGTTAAAATCGGTCTAGCCGTTTCAAAGATTAGCCGGAACAAACAGACAGATTTTTTAAAATTTTTAAACCATCATATGCATTTAATGAATAGCCGTTTATTTGAAAATAAAAACAGACACTTCAATTTTATTTATATGTAAAGATATTTCGAAGAGTTGAACTTGTGAAAGCTATATAAAATCTAGATCAAATATTATTAAAATACCTTTCCTGATGCTAAATAGCTTGGATATGTAGAATTTTAGCAAGCTGGCTTGAAATACAAGCCAGGTAAATTAGAAAACAATTTCCTCGCTAAGCGTTCGCTATGAAATAGTTCACTGTTGATTACAATTAAATCATATAAATTATTTCATTATTACTTAAAAAAACCTTCATGCAGTACATAATATTATAAACACAGGAATTTTATGTCGGTTGATACAAGTTCGTAATATCAGTAATACATACTAGCCCTAAGTCCTGGCTTCAATTCCTACCCAAGATTAGAATTATCATTACACAAAAAGGCTTTGAATAATTAAAAGTTTTCAGAATTTATACATTGAATTCTCACCCTCGCTTTGTTCGGGTGTGCTTCAACGTTGTTTTTTGAGTGGAACCTCAATTATTTTCTAATATAAATGTAGCGTTAGTTACTTCTTAAAATATCAGCTTTATGAAACTTGAAAGTCCCGCCAAAATTATTCCGTTTTAGATATTAACTAAAACTTAGAGAGAAAAACTAATAAACATTTTGTTTTTCTTATAAGTGCCGTATAATATTTAAAATATTATGCATATATTTCAAAACTTTTAATTTATATTACATACATAATATATGTACACGTTAATTCTATTTGTCTGTTTATATAATTTATATGTTCTATTAAAAACAATCATGCAAATTTTATGCAAAATTATTTATTTATTTAGTTTTCTTCTAATTTTTTATTTTTACAAGCAGAATTTTAATATTGCTTTAGTAAAATTATAAAATGTATTTAGCAAAGCTTAAGCAAATTCATTTCTAGAATATTCAGGAAAAAAATAGTTATGTCGGTACGAAGCGCAAACTTTGAGCAGGTCGTCGTTGTATAATATTCAAGAAAAAAATATAAAGTTTTAAAAACATTAATCTGAGCGAACGGAGCATCTAGAAAAAAAATATTATAAAAAGTAAATTAAAGTGCAGTACGCAAATAGGGAATTATATCTCTCTTTATAAATGGTATAATTAATGCGAAGAACTAGAGATAATTTTCAAAAGTAAAAATAATTAAGGTAATTTTAATAAATATTAGTGGATTTTAGATACTGACCGTGTTTTTCAATTAAAAAAATACTTTTATTTAGTAATGCGTCTTCAATAATTAGACGCAAAAGGAATTAAAATTAAAGTACTCTATCATGAATATGGATCAGTTTCTCTCAGACTAGTACTAGTAGCGCAGGAGATATTATTAAAGCGTGCGTACGCGCTAAGACCTATGTTTTTTCAGGTGCAAAGCAAACATTACAACAATCGTGTACACCGTACGCCACTTTGGATCTATTGAGAATCTCTAAACAGAAATTATTCTTGTTCTTCTCAGCCCATACACATCCACTACTAGACATAGGTCCACATCAAAGGTTCCCACGATAACCGGTCTTACGCTATGCACATAGGGCTTCAGCGACTTTAACCACATCGTTGGTCCACCACCAGAGAGGCCTGCGCTTTGATACTCCGTATATCATCCATTTCTGATGATTTTTAAACCATAATTATTAAGGTAAGATAGTCTATTTTTATCTAGCTTCTGACTTTTTCTATTTCTAGTTTCAACAAATAATAAAAGAAAAATTGTAACCTAATATTGCCGGCCTATCGTATTTACTAGTATAGCTGTGAAAGTATGCCAGTACGATATCCATATAGTATGTAATACGTTATAGTATACTTTCAGCTATCGTCTGAATGCTTATGTGCTTCGTATATTATATTTTTTATATAAAAAATCTCTGTTTATAAAATTATATTAAGAACAACAATGTTTGTTCACTTATTTGTTTATTTAGACAGTGCCGTTTACTAAATTATTATTATGCGCACTTCTGAGAACATTTCTTTTTTTAAACCGAGCGATTCTCAATCTTCACTGTGTCTTTTCCATTCTACTCGACATTGGCGAAGTAATTAGTGCCCAAATGGCACGCCTAGAATCCACAGAATAAAGAACATGAACATGAGAACATTTCTTATATATAGAAACTTAATATATAATATAATCGCAAATTGCATTCAGATTTTGCGGTTATCAATTAATACGAATGATAGAAATTTGTATGAAAACTAATTCAGACGATCTATCGCGAATGATGAGCTGTAAAGTCCGCCAAGCGAAACTTGTCCAGTGAGTTGGACTGTGGTCTGATTCTCCCTTGGAATGGAAGAAGGGTTT
The DNA here is from genome assembly GCA_905231865.2 of Boloria selene. Lineage (NCBI taxonomy): Eukaryota > Metazoa > Arthropoda > Insecta > Lepidoptera > Nymphalidae > Boloria > Boloria selene. Next base: position 9,793,314 of record HG993142.1, read on the forward strand.
TGCCAGAAGTAGTCGTTAAAAGGGCTTAGTTAGAGGACATTATGTAAGTATATTTATAATAATTATTACTATACAAAATAATTTAGATTAAATAAATGTATTTTTCCTTTTTTTAATATCTGCAAAACGTGATGTGAGTTCTATTTTTTAAGCATACAATGCTTCTTTTGTAAATAGCGTAACTTAGAGTACGTGACCCCTCACTCTCTAGTGTTTTCCATAGCGCCGAGACTAAGTTTAAGAGTCTTCAAAAATCTTGTTACATTCTCTCTTAAAACACGTCCAAACATTTGTTTGCATAATAATAAGTATTCTGAGGCTAAATCTAAATGTTTTGTGTGTGATTCATTGAAATATTAACTTAGTGGATTTGCTATAAAATGAAAAAAATATATATGTTTAGTATTTGTAGAGAAAAAGGGCAAATTGTAATAATTTCATTCATTATTTAAATAAAATTGCTAAAATAAATTCAAAGCATCAAAATATTTTTAAGATTCCTATAGCTATTCCAGTCTCAAGATGAGTTAAAAAGGTTAAAAAGGCAAGTTAAAAGTTAAAAAATGTATGAAAAATGGCTATATAACAAGAGTTCTTCATGGCTCCTTCACCATTCTTTAAAGGCACTTTCCTACGTACTAACTACTGAAGCGGTTCTTTCTTTTGTATCTCAAAACTGGATGCACTCTCGCCTCAACTTTATGAAAAGATTCTCAAAATTTCTGTATATGAATGGAAATTTTAATTTTTTTTATTTATTTACGTAGTAAACCTAATATGAAAATTTTGTAAACTCCGTAAGAGATGTAATATTCTGTACACCTGACGTCATTGCATTAACTTGTTTCGGAGCAAACAAAGCGGGTCAGCAAGAACCCTCATTAAGTAGGTTATGTTTAAATTATCTATCTTTCCTTATTGCGCCTTCATTTTAAAATTAAATTTTATGTTCACGATGTTAAGTTTTTGTGTAATGAGTGACATTGTAAACTTCACAATATAAATTAAATAAAATCTTTTAATACGAAGGAGATCAGACAATAGACCTTCCTAGTAGTTCCTAGATTCTCTCAGATAGGGAGGTTCGTCACTTATCAGAGAGACCTGGATTTGAACGCGCTACCACTGGCGCATGCTGCTTTCCAAGCGAGCGCGTTACCATTGGTCTTATAGTCTCCTATATATAAAAATATATGAGAAAATGTCGTAATTGATAGTATTTGCCAGAGGTGGCAACATCCATGAGCAAGTTTGCTTATTAAATTGAATATTTTTTATGACATAAAAGAAGATTAATATTTTATACATACAAAATATGAAAGCAAATTTAAAAGCATTTGCACATTCATTGACACTTGCATTCAGATAGCAGTGCAATCCTCTTATTTCCTTTACTGTCGCTGTCAGTTACGTTCCCTACTTGTCCAGAGTGTGGCATAGACTGTGAAATTGTTTTGCAAAGGATTATCATCCTTATGATTGAAGGAGTATAGTTTAGAATATATAACACGATAATTCAAGGACCTTTGCCTTAATCTTTTCTTCCCTTGAGTGCGGTTATGAAAAGTCATCAGCAGTCATTGTAATAGGTAGGTATGGATAATAAGTAGTACGGGAAAGTGTTATTAATGAATGCAAGTTTTTAAGTAATTTCTTATGAGAAATTATATAAAGTCGAATCATAATGTTTTTAACTAAAAACGTAATTATTGAAAAATTCAAATTTATGTCGGATAATTTATCTCTAAATTTAATTACATCTTTTAAAATATTTTTCATATAAGACTTCCATTTAAGTACTTCTAATTAATTAATAAGTTGAAGATGTAATGTACTGTTAAATGAGGTAACATCGTATTACACTCATTAGAACGACTTACCTCATATCGTTTTAATTGCTCGGATTAAATAATATACCAGTAATTATAAGGCCACACATCTCCCACGTTACTCATACTTGAGTGTTTTAAATGGGCTATTTTTTGTTTCAAATAAAAATATATCATATTATAACGTACCAATATTTTTATTTATTTTGTATTATTTATTTTTGAGGAAATAAACAGTGAGAAAACCTCCATGTCTGGGAGAAAATAGTAGGAAGTAAAAAAAAACTATAAAATAATAATAATAATATTGTTAGTACATAGAAAAGATTCCATAACCAAACAATTCACACAAAATAACAGTAGACAAAACATTAGGAAAAGACTTTTTAATTTCAAATATTAACAGATCGAAACATTTATAAGATATAATATAGGTACCTACTGTGTCTATATGAAAACAGTTTAAGCGAATTCCATCTTGGTGACAGGAATGTGAAATATTTTTGTTATCCTTATACCATAAATATTACCCTTGCCTTTCTTGCTTAAATATAATGCTTTCACTCATTTTTATTAACAAAAACGTGACTCAGATTTAAAAATGTTTATGCCAATTCTAATATGCTTTAACATTTCTAGGTCATCAATAGATGCGTGGAGCATATCAAAAGTATACATCATTTTATTAATATAGGAGTTTTTGTTTTTATTAATATCATTATATTTTTATATGCTGTCTTATAATGACTTATGCATACTACGAGATATGTATAAGAAACTAACACACATCTAAATAATTCTTTCAATATAATTATTAAAAATACTTCGGCATTAGTACATTTTCTTTAAGTTTCTTGCTTATTCAAATCTGTAGTAATGCTGTAAATTAAGAAAGGAAGCGCAACAGTTTTTATTATTCAAACGGGAATTGCGGTAATTCCCAAACGAAAAATTAAAAACGAATGAGCTAATCTCCATGAAATCTCAACGCAATCGTGTTTTAGACAAAATAATAAAATTAGTCCCAAGATTTACTTGATATTGAGCAATTTGGTTCGGCAGAGATCATTAATATTATTACGTAAGATGGGCACAGTGGATAGAAAAAATAAATCGTTTATCTTTGTTAAAAGGCAAAAGAAGTATTTCGGTTTGAACAAAATTGTTGAACTATTGATTTGCTTTTTATGCTTTCGGAAGTATGTACGTCTTACCAAAACTTTGGCTATGTTTTCATATTTAATTAATTAAAAATATATTCGATTACATTTAACTAACATCGAAACACAGTTGTTTAAGTCACTATTAAATTATTTAAAGGGCTAAAAAAGTATATTTTTAACTCTCTAATCGATACTATGCTATTTACTTGGCTTACACCCATTTTTCCAATGTAAGAATGACAAATTTCCAAAATTATTAAATCTTTAATTTCTTTTTGCTATTTTTTTTATTATACTATTATGTAATTCGGGATTTAACACACAGATCAAGCAATAATATCAAATGTCAAAGGTCTGATATTGATTGTATCTCCTTTGTGTGTTTCTATTTAAATCAATATATATACCATAACATATTGTGCTCTATTTTCTACCATGTATTGGCATAGAGAGGATGAATAAAAGCTTTTACTGTAATTAAAAGTAATATAAAGGTCGAATCAACTATCAAACAAGAGCAGCTTTATCATCAGTCAATAACCACTTTATGTTTAAATTTTAAAGTTAAAACTTATTTTATTACATTTGAAAGCTTAAATATGCGAACTTTTATTTGATTGCGAATTTAATTTAGCTAAAATTTTAGATATATAGTATAAAAACATATAATAAAACTTATTCCTTACATTTATTCAGGTCATATTTTTATCTACATAAAACCTAAACTACAACTGAAACACTCGTATTACAGAGTGTATGCCCTAAGGCAAGGTTTTTAACATATCAGTTACTAAAAGTGCCTCTTCTAGCCATTTATGTAATAGAAGATTAAGATTATGTATGTAATTATTTTTCGATGCAAACATACTTTACCTTTGGTTACTCATTATCGAATTGTTCTTGTGTACATTTGTCGATGGTTATACTTTATTAATTATCGTATCAATCTAAAACTTAGTATCGACATCGATATCGACTTATGAATTCGTTTTTTAAAGTCCTATTGCTGGGCACAAGCCTCCAATAGAAGGGAGTTCGCCCATGGTCAATCGCGCTGGTCAATTTTGCATATTATGATTAAAATACTTAAATCTATACTAATATAATAAGGCAGAAGAGTTTGTTTGTTTGTTTGCTAGTTGCTAATCTCAGGAACTACTGGTCCAATTCTATTTTATTTATTTTTGTGTTGGATAGTACGTTTATCGAGGAAGGCTATAAGCTATATTGTACCACGCTAGGGCCTACTAGAAGTGGAGCATCAACAAAAAACGGGAAGGGCGGGTGTTAGTTCTGCGAGGTATCATACAGCGCGCAGCGCGACTCAGAAAGAAATTGGTTTCCGGTATTTAGAAAGCGTGCGAAGCCGCGGGAAATGCTAGTATAATATATACGTAAATATAATAAAATTCTAACTTGTTCTTGAAAATATTTTTTTAAAAATATTATTCAAATAGTATAATTATCGAAACCGAGACCGAATCTATAGTTTTATAGAATTTTGTATGTATGTCTGCGATCGTCTCACGCGTAAACCACTGGACAGAGTTTGAAAAAATCATTTGTCCGGTTTGCCCGAGAGCTGGATGACCGGATTATCATAAAGGATACTTTATGCTGCAGAAAAATATCTCATTTCTGAGTAATCTATTTATACTAACCGTTCGAATGTATAGTATATGTAAGTATTTGTATAAAAATTATTATAATATAAACATACTTTAACGATGTTACCATACGTATACACTATACATACATACTCATGTATAATTTGATGCTTAAATCAATATTATGTATGTACGTCTGAGAACCTCCTAACTATTCATGTAGTAAGCAAAACATTATTATACATTTGGAATGTCTCTTACTATCTTTACGAGTCTGAAGTTATGACGGTAATATGTTTTGTCTAGAGGGTGTGTTTTATTACCCTTGCATGAACTTCGGTTATAGTTGGCACTATTTACTAGCAATGATTATTATGCCAAGTAATTGTGTCGTAACAAAGTTCACTGATTTATTGATGATGATTCATCATCGGTGCACCTCTTTTGTGTCTATATACCATAAGAATTAAAAACGACCGAAGCTTTCGTTGGTTCTGAAAAAAAAAATCGCGAAAAAAAGTTAAAGATATGTTAAGAAAAAGAAGAAAAATCTGTAAAGATTGAGAACTGGATTTCGGCAAATATTTTAAATGTTCAGTATGGTTTTAAGTTAAGAAAGTGTAAAATACCCCGACAACTAGGTAACTATAAAGAAAAGTACTTAGTTATAAAAACAAAAGATATTTATTCTTTTCTTTTTTTTATATAATCTAAAACGTCAAATATCATAAATAAAATCAAAACTTTAAAGACAAAGTCGTCGGCCTAGTTAGATTTAAATACGATTATATGCGTATTGAACTAGCTATCATGTTTGGGAATTATTCAAATTCATTTACAGGAGTAAGTGACACCTTCAGTTTTGCATACTCATATAAATATTTTATTTTTTATGTGCAATTAAGAATACCTATAATAAATAAACAATTATGAACCAACATACATAATATTAAACTTTCATATTGCTCTTGAATGATAACTGACTTGAGTTAAAACGTATCCTCCGTAATCGTATACTATTTGGTTTCCGGCCTTTAGAACGCAGGCGGAGACGCGGGAAATGATAATTATTTCTATAAATTATTATCATTCGTATATAATAATGACAAGTTGACTAACAACAGAGATCATCTTCTGAACAACATTCTCATAACAATAAATTATATTAACAGCCAGTAATAATAATATATCAAATTATACAGTTTCATTAACACTGGCCTCTAATGGTAACTGTTACAATTACAGATTATCAGAAATTCCACTAATGTTAATTAATAATGATTATTCAACTGGTATTGAAGGGAGACCCGTGCCCAGCAGTGGGATGGTCAAAAGGGATGAATACAATACAATTGAGGCTAGTGCTTAAAAATAAATATAGCACAATTTAATTATATTTTTGGTATCTTTTCTCTGACCTTATCATGAGGAACCCTGCATGTCTGAGAAAAACCTAGCAAGTTTTCGAAAGACTTGTGAAGTCCACCAACACGCACTGGGCCAGCACAACTATGGCCTGATCTACTTCGTACTGAGGGAGGCCGGTGCCCATCTGTGGAACGTTAAAAATTGCTGAAGATGAATTAAATGAACAATACAATAGTTTATGACATATACCATAAAACATTTTGGAAGCTCATAATATATAGTCTATATACTATCAATTTTCAAATATATTGCATAATATTTGTCTTTAGTCTTTTAAAAGTCTCGATCGAACTATAGTCTACAACGCTGACCAAGTGCTGTATCTCATATTATGTCTTTCGATAAGTTGCTAGGTTTTCTCAGACATGCAGGTTTCCTTTACTATTGTCCTTAATCGTAAGCCAAGTGTTAGGTAATCATGTTGAAAATAATTCAATTTTGCTCAAAATTGTATAACATGTATTGTTTTTACAACATGCTTGTACATGGCAGCTATGACAGAGTGGAAGGCTTTATACAATGAGCGAACTTAATAAACCGTGACTTGATGAAGGACACATGTGTTACCAAATAAAGAGCTTTCCCGCGCTTCACTCTGAGAATAGGCTTTAGAGTATTTGATTTTTTATATGATTTAGGAATAATTAAATTGTGCTATATATTATTTTTTCTCTTTTAATTCATAATCTCCATTATTAAATTAAGAGAAAATATTCTTTAACTTGTTATTATTATATTGAAAATAAAAACTTTTAGCATTGGTACAAAATACATATATACCTATTGCCTATATACAAACATTTTTGTGACATGAAAAATAAAAATGAAAATTGCATTTTTATCAAGGCATGAAAGCTATGCACTTTGAGCCAGGAGTAAAAAATATGGGTACCAAAAAATATATATAAAATGTGAAAATTTATTGAAAATTTTTCAGTCGCCGACTTCAATTTAATTTTTTGCTTGCATTTAATTAAAACAAAATTTTTAATTTCTATTCATTGAGGCTATTTCCATTTCAGGGAACATTTGACTATGGTGCAGACTCCAGGTGATGCTGCAGACTAAATTATACTAAATTTCGAATCGATGTTACATCTGTGGAGTTTATTCTTATTTTTCTTCAAACGAAAAAAAAACTAAATTAAAATTCGTCTATTTAGGTACTACAATACTTTGATGGTAGCAGAGCTTTCACGATACTTTAAGAGGTTTAAAAAAATGGGATATTTATCGCATGGCGTTCGGCCGCAAAAGCTGTTTCTCAAAATAATTGATACATATATTATCAGCATTTTAGTTTAAAATATATGTAAATAGGTACCCATTTACCTAAAGAATGTATAAATGAAGCAGAGAAAACTTTATTTTGCTACTGCAATTGTATAATTGAACGTCTCATTGCTAGGCACCGACTCCTTTAACTACGAGAGATCAGGCTATAGCTATCATGCTGGTTAAGTGCGAGTGTTAAGTGGTCTTTAATATTGCATAAAATGATACAAAGGCCTGACCCTGCATTTGAACCCACTTCCCTTATTTTCCAAGCAAAAGTATTACCACTAGGCTATAACTGTCATTGTTAGTTTATTCTAAAGTAAATCATTAATAAAATTATGTTTTGTTTTAACCCGATTCAGAGGAAGACCCTTTTTATACTCGCCATAGTATATTAGTGTACCAACCGTCTGCTTTTTATTTCTTTCATTTTACTTTGATATGCGTAAAGTATCTTTATATACATACAGAAATAAGCTGCACGGCATTAAATAGGGTAAGCTATGGCACTGACATCGCTCCCCTTGTAATATTGAAACAAAGGAATACATTAAACAATTTACCGTTATACAAATAAATGCTTTGAATAATGGTTACCCCGGATAATTTAAGAGTCTTGATTATTATTACAAATGGTAATCATTATTTACATTATTACTACCCTTTTATTAATATTAATGCCTCGGTGGTGTAGTGGCTAGCACGTACGGTCATACATCAAGAGGTCCTGGGGTCGAGTCGAGCCTAGTTTAATTATTGAGTCTTTCTGTCTAGTAAGCCTCAGTAACCGCCCAGAGTTGGGAAGTTGGCGGTGTGTCACCACTGTGCCTCGGAGAGCTCATAAAGCTGTCGGTAAAGCGCCTTAACTCTCATTGGTTGTGTCGAACAGTCGCCCCACCGGAGTGATAGGAATAGAGAGTGCACTTGTGTCTGCGCGTACACTCGTGCACTATGATATCTCCTGCGCAGTTGGCCAGTCTCAATGAGATTGGCTGCCATGACCGGAATCGGTCGAAGAACATTATTATTCAAATCAAATCAAATCAAAATATTTTATTCAGCATAAAAATTGTTACAATTTCTTACTGAACGTCATGAGTCTACCACCAGTTCCGAAAGAAGAAACTTCTGACCTGAGAAGAACTGGCGAAAGAAACTCAGCGGGACTAATAATATTACTAATAAGATTTTACTGTGCGTCCTACACTCACTTAGAACGTCTCTAGGATCTTTCTATAGATCGTCTATAGTGTCTTACATTGATATGTCTATGCAATATATTATTATATATTAAGATTTACGCAAATATTCGACATTTAGTATATTTTTAATTATTTTGAATTCCGGTTTCTGACATCCACAAACAAAACATTTATTACAGTAGGCCGATACCGCGATGCATTTTTTTTATTTACAAAATTAAAATTTTACTTATCGTGACTAATTGACATTTAAAGTGAATCTCAATAATATATTACATTTCCCACTATACGTACTTAGATACAAGTCAAGGTTTATCATATAAATGTTTAAGTTAAGCATCAGTTGGATCACGCATTGGATCATTATGATTTCCCCTTCAACTTGCGTTCACCTTGTCGTGGCTTGGGGTTCATAACCGTCCGGCAATCCAGCCGAGCGTAAAGCCAAGAGATCCACTTCGGCGATGTGTGGGTGTGTTGTGTGATCTGCTTCGGCGGACCTGACATCGAACTGTCATCCTCGTTGATTGCGTATGCGATCCTGCAAGCTGCGACGTACCACTATGAAGGAGTTTTATTGGGTTTTAAGAAGTACTGGTTTTTTTAAGCCGGTGAGTATATATCAATAAAGTATTATCACTTTTATGCTACTATACTCTTGGCTATCTCACAACATACGTATATTATATACAAGTATATTTCGGATTAGGGTTTCCCTTTAATTTAACGATCAGATCCCTAAACATACATTAAATTCATATTAAAATGTTACACAAAACCGCTTTTTATGTAAAAACGTTTTAATCTGTAAATGAAACGAGGATAACACGATTAAAGCTGCAATTAAGGACTGAAAATTAATATGAGGTGTTTCAGTATATATTTAATATAAAGTTTATATTGTATTAGCTTGAATTTTATAATCTTATACCCAATTATAATTTTGTTATGTTTTTAACTTTATATAAAAATTCCTTATTTTTATTTTAATTCCCACTTCCCACTTTTCAAAGAATCTGATTTAGAAAGGTTCTGTAATCTGTTATTATTTTACTATGGTAAGTTTGTATTGTAAGTATTTTAAAAGTGATAAAACATTATATTACTATTTATTTAATAATTATAAGCAATCTTGATTATAAACACATATTTTTTAAATCGTTAGGTCGAAAAGCATTCTTTAAAGTAAAAATCACTACATAGTATAAAACAAAGTCGCTTCCCGCTGTCTGTCCCTATGTATGCTTAGATCTTTAAAACGACGCTACAGATTTTGATACAGTATTTATTCAATAGATACAGTGATTCAAGAGGAAGGTTTATATGTATAACTAGCGGAACTAGAATCTAGGGACAAATCCGAGCAAATCAAGGGCTCGTCGTTAGTATACTATAAACAAAATCATTCTATTAAAACTTTGAAAATATTCGAAGTAGTGACCCTACTTTCTTCCGCCAGTGGTCACGGGTTAAAGTACCGCTGGGGGCATTCATTTGTTAAACAAGAATTTTTGTACTTCAGTCATGGGTGTTTATATTTATAATATGTATATATTTAAACTTATATAAGAAGTATATCAACTATCTGGTATCCGTAACACAAGCTACCATCGTAGCTTACCACGAAACTAGTTGGCGCTGTTTGTAATAATATCCCAACACATTTTATTTTTATTTTATTCGTGACTTTAATATAAATTGGGCAGTCGATTTGGCTATTTTAAGTCAGTTAACGTCACTTATAATTTAGCCTGTGGTTTAGATTCGACTAAATTTAGTTATGCGAGAATAAAATTTATTGCAGTGCTGTTAGAAATAACATACTTTTAATCCAGATTAATACTTGTATTACAGACAGAGTGTAATAGAATTAGTGATGAAGCTATACAATGATGTTTAAAAAGTAGACATTTTCAAAGTCATGCAAAAGTTATTTTTAATTGAAATGTAAAAGAAAATACAAAAAGCCATGAATCATAAATTTATAATTTATCATCTTTTCATAAAAACGTTTCGTGATGTATGACAACGTTTAATTAAGTGTAACAGTAGTTGTCGACAGTGGGTAGGGTAAGGCCGGTGTGATAGGGTGCTGTGTAATAATTTATATCACAACCCTCTAAATAAAACTGTCACGGTGTTTTCAAAACGTTAAAATTTACAGATACTTTGTTAGCGAGAACATTTATGTTTATTCATAATATTACAATTGTTACTTAACTGAGTTTGAAAACAATATTACTGTGACTGACTACATTTCTTAGAAGTATTCAAATAAATAAAATACAAGTAATATTTTAGGAAGCACGATTATGACAATCTCAATAATTTGTCTACCTTTTTTATAACTATCGCGGATAACCGAGTGATGTGGGTTCGAATCCGGGTCTTTCTGAAACCCCTGATATTTTCATATGCGAATCATTTCTACCATAATTACCACTTGTCTAACGTTGAAGGAAAACATCGTGAGAAAACCTGCATGTCTGAAAAAAACCTAGCGAGTTTTCTAAATTCATGTGAAGACCGTCAACACGCACTAAATCAGCGCGGTGGACTATGGCCTAATCCCCATTGTACTCAGGGAGGCCCGTGCCCAGCAGTGGGACGTTAAAACACCTGAAGACTACTACGTCAAGGAGGCAAACGAAAATAATTAGAATTACACAAATCTTCTAATTCATTATTAAACTTAATAAAGTGACTAAATTGCAAAATATTTCATTTGAGTATTTTCATAATAAAAAGTCAAGTAAATAAATTATGGAAAACGAGGAAAAAAACTTCCAAGTCGTAATTTAAAGAATTAAATTGGGGTAAGTTATGTCATAAATAAAAAGGTACAGCCATTAATGAGTATAACTTTTGTCAGCCAACTCCGGTAGATTCCGTCGTATTATCATGCTTCACAAAATAACATTTGGTTTCTGAAGAAATAACGCAATTCAAGTAGTCACATCAAACCGAGGTGTACGTATACGATTATAACTTTTTTGATATATTAAAACATAATAAAAATAAATGTATACTAGCAAAATGCTGAGCTTTGTGAGGGCTCGCCTAGTTTTCTAACGGGTAATAATTTTGACAGTTGTTAGTGTTCATTTTTTAATGGTTTTAAAATTATAGTATAATATATTTTTAAAGAGATAACACACCTAGATTCTAGTTAAATTACTATGATGAAGCACAAATCTATAGGCGTGATAGTTTTTCAATAAAGTGTACCACAAAATGCTCAGGCTGTGCGATAGTGTTAGCTCTAATAAATCTCTTAGATAAAATATGTAAGTCAAAACACATAGTAAATAATATACGAGTATAATAAAAATATGGTTTTCGTACTGATCTCAGCCACGGCCAGTTTCACTAATGCTAGCCGTATAGATGGGACAATGCTTGAATTGTTCTTCAAAACAGAGGTGTAACAACGGAAAGCTTCCAGCTATGGGGTATTATGTCCTGCATGATTATTACGTCCTATCTGGGATAGGATTGTAAGCATAGTTATGTTTTAAATGCCACCTTTCCCTTGAATCACTCAACATGAACAACGAGGTATGCTTTGTAATCATAAATTATTTGGAATGCAACAGCATGTCGAATTTTTTTTAGTATTATAAAATGAATGATATTTAATTATTACTACTATTTGTTATGTATTTCGTATTTAATTTCTACATTCACACCTTCACAGAGCGCTTTTTGAATTCACTCAAAGCGCGTTAATCTACGAGTACAGGTTGGTTAAATTGAAAATTCGTGTCGCAACGTTTGAATCATACGGATTGGCACGAGTTTTAACGAAATATAAAAGCGTCTAAGTTTTTTAAATATTGAAAAGTAATATAAAACTAAAATTTTCACTTTTGGGATTGGAATGGGCAAATTAATTATTTACACCGTAAGAACTTTGAACCCGTACTATTTTGTAACTTATTTTCCTTGCAAAAAACAAAATAATATATACAATATTTGAGTACATCAACAACAAAACACTATGTGTTGATTACTTTTACAACGTTATAAAAAAGCGAACTATATTAAAATAAAACTGCTCTATATTTTTTTACACTGCTTAATTTATGGGACCACAAAATAATTGGAGGGGAACGTCCTCCAACAATTATCTCTAATTTGTTTGCCTTGTTAACTAAGCTTGAAACTCTAGATGGTTTCATGAACTCTCAAATTAGATATTTTGACAAGTAATTAAATAAACAAATCAGATTAAAACAAGAAATATTTGTTGATGACATGAATTATCCTTGACGTTTTTAGTATTTTTTTGTTTCTACCAACCATTTTTAATTATATACATTTATGGTGTGTATGCAAATACAATTGGAAATATAATCTTATGTAGTATTAGAATTATTTATTTACATATTTTAAGATTAAGATAACACGGTCTAAAATCAATTTTATGTAACCATGCAATTAACAAGTATTAGTAACGATAGATATTATGATGTTTTCCTAAAGAAATTGATTGAAGTGTTATCGATTCAAATAAAACATCTATTGAAAATGTTCTTAACTTGAGGTATAGTTGAATTCGCCCCTAATAAATCTTACAGATAAAGGTTTGATCACACCAAAACGTAAACGAGAAGGCACATAAAAGTTTTAATTGATATTTAAGGACTTTACTCCACTAACCATGCAAACTGTAAAGAATTCTCATGAACGACATATTTTTTCCAAATTATTATATATGTTCGAAATTAGCTACCAACATACCTCATCAAATTTTGTCCAGTGGTTTTCCGGACGAAAATTGTTACACATTCAGCCTTTGTATCGATAATACATATAGACTATTTCAGCAAGATTTTTCAAAATAAAAATATTATTGTATATATTCGATTATTATATGTATAGAAGATATCAGTTACATTAACATTGTCATTTGTATTTTAGAATATTTGCTAAGTTATACTCTGACTTACGTCAAGCTTAAATAGAATGACTTATGCGAAATTTCAGAAGTTAATTAAGAGAGAATATACAGGAAATACATATACTTAACCCTTGGAAACATCCCAAGGTTTTAATTTTGTAAACAAACTTCCCAGAGGTATTTCTGTACAACCTTCATTAGGGAAAGTTAGATCAATGTGTTTAAATATTTGAAGTAATTTGTTCGTGTAATGTAAACCTGTACTATTACTACATAATATTATGTATACAGATGGTATATAGGTTAACTATAGGTTTCAAGCAAAATATTATTGTTTGCAATAAAATCTTTTCTATATCCGTTCGTTGCTCGCTTAGAGATTGTTATTTAAACACACAGAATAACGTTTTAAGCTTTTCCAGTATAAAAATGAACTGCAATAATACTGTTAAGGTACTAGGAGCGGAAATTGAAGTACGTCAGTTGTAATATCGTAGTTTATTTCCTTACTCTAGGTACTCGTATTTCTAACATACTCGCAGTATCTGCGCAATTTCGATTTACAGTTAATGAGCACTATTTTTCTACACTTTACAAACTTTTTTTCACTTTCATATTTCTCCGCTATCTTCTCTGTCTATATATTAAAAAAGTGCATATTCATCAAAAATTTAAAAAAAAATCAATACATTTATGTAAGACGTTTCCATCCGTTCCCAGTCACAGCAAGTAACTATTAAGAGTCATTGTTGTAGAGTCTTGGCATCTAGTTTTAAGCGTGATTGAGACGTGCCATTTTAATGTTAAGATATTTTACACTCTCAAGAATGCAACAATTTATTTAAAATAATAATATAGATTAATATTACTTTTATATAAGTTAAATCAATCACATTTCACATTGTCAAGATATGAAATTTAAAATATTGTCAAATACGAGGTTCATAATTTTTTCTTCAAAAAAATCAAATATGAAGTTTACTTGAATGTTGTGAATATAAGTCTAAGTCTCTGTGAATAAAAGATAAAAATAAGTCTATAGGTTTAAAACAAGCAGATTTTTTTATAACTTTTCAACTCCGGGATGTTATTGAGAAGTCTCACACACTTGAATCCAAACCGAGAATCGAACTTCAAACCTCTGAATCTACAGCTTAAAACCTCAATGCTAGCCACTAAACCACATAGACAGATATGATACTATCTAATATTGGAAAAAATAAATAATATATGGAACACTTAATACAAAGGAATCTTATAGCAAATTCAGCTCAAATAAACGACGCCAATGTAATGGACTGTTCCGCCATTATCTAATATTTATTAGTAATCGTTGAAAATAATATTCTCGAATAAAATCTATTGCCATATATATTTGTTTCTTTCAAAAAAGCTAATTTCTTTGTAAATAGGTCGGTGGTGTGGGAATTCTTTAAATGTTTATTATTACAATAATTTATTTTCATATTTCCCGCGGTTCCGCCTAAAACCAAATTCTTACATACGTTAAAGATGATATTTTCCAGCCGGATAACCAGCTATCATCGTACGAAGTTAAATCACAGACAGACAAAAATTCTAAATATTATTGATTTAACGTCTGTATCGATTATAAAAACTATTTATACAAGATTTGTCAAATAATATTCAATGTACAGATTAGACTAAGATAGAATTTTATTATATCTAGGTATAGATTATTCTCTGCTGACTATTGTTGTATTATATAAGCTAAATACTCATATGTTTTTAATTATAGAGCATTAAAAGCTTATAGAGCTTAAAGCTCTCCCTTATTATCAACTGTATCAATTTACATCTTTTATAGACAAAAAAATAATAAAATCAATAATGAAAATTGAAAATTGAATATGATAAATTAATACTCTATGAAAACAACCGAAAGCTAAATAATTGTCATATGAAGTTGCGCCTCAAAGTTTAAACCGCTTCAGTGAACTGATATTATAGGTCTGATAACCTTTAATTTGTGAACTTTGGTAGCCTCATAGGTAAATGTTAAACGGCACTTTCTAACAACTGTCGACGAAATTGCTACTTCCACCTTCGTTATCTAGATCAACGGTGTATAATATAGTCTCTATAAATAATCGTATTTATTTGTATATTACTAGAATATAAGTTTTTTTTCCAGTTCATCAGAAGAAGAGATTTTTTGTTAGAAGATAGGTAGTACTTACAAATGGAATGAACTAAAATTAATTTTAAAAATATGTATATTTATATTGAAATTTAAATATTATTGTCCATTTTTGATTTCATTTTTATTATAATATACTTAATTATCATACGAAGTTGCACCTCAATACTTCTCTTTCTAATTTAAAAAATTGTTTATAGCAACAGAACGTAGATTTTTACTTTACCTACAATAAAGCGTTTAGCACTTTTTCAAATATGAATTACACTGTTTTATTTTAACTAGTGTGTTAAACATATTTTATTTTATTTATTGATATTCACTCTAGAACTACATAATATAGGGATTTTTAATTAAGTATATAATAAATAGGTAGACAAAACCGCAGTATAATAAGGGCATGTCTTGTGCGATTCTAGTTGATGAAAGTTAGAAATATAAGATCATTGACTTTAATTTGCCAAATATTAGAGTACATTGACTTTAATTTCACAATTTTGAGCGGTACTTGGTTAAAATATAGTTAAATTGAGGCTAGACTCAACAAAATAGACACAGTTGAATGAACTCAGCTCGTGTAGTCTGATAAGATGACCGCTGGAAAATGTAAGAGCTATATAGTACGAATACTACAGTACTTGATGTACAAAATGAGTATCAAATTTATACAGAGCTAAACTAAAGTAAATATGTTGTCAAGTAGTAAGCTTCACTATAATTATCTATACATCTATACATACAAATGAAATTGGAGTGTCTGTTTTTAAATTCAAATCTACAGATTTTTAATAAATGCCTATGAAACTTTATACGATATTAGCAACAAAAAACCAATTTTTTTTCTGTCTGTCTGTTTGTTTTAGCTAATATCTGAAACGGCTGGACTGATTTTGACTTGACTTTCACTCGCAGATAGCTAATGTTATAATATAACAACTTATAACTTAGGCTACTTTTTAACCAAATTCAAAAAAAGAGGAGAAGGTAGAAATTTTATTTATTTTGACTAGCGGAACCCGTGGCTCTGCCGACGCTAAAGCTAAGGGACTAAGTCGATAGTTGACAAATAAATTTGCTTACTAATATCTATAAAGAAAAAATATTTACTCCAAGGAAATATAGGAAAAAGACCTCTACATATTTAAGCAATGTCCGTAATATGTTATGACCAAAACACACGACGAACGAAACAATGAAGACCTCCTAAGCTTACTCGTATTATACTACGATGGAATTATTATATTCTCGACGTAGTTGTATACTCAATATCTCTTATAGTGATAGTTGGCAATCCGATATAAGTCATGTAGACAGCAGGCCTAAGACCGACGACCTAACTTCTAAGCTACGGATTGCTACTGAGAATTTGTAAATATATTATGTATGCAAAACTAAAGATCTTGTCTTTGTTTTTTTAAACTTACTTTGCTTAACAAAAAAGCTTCCCAAGAATGCATGCTTTTATATGCACAAATCACTACATAGAATAAAAAATAGTCGCTGTCTGTCCCTATGTATGCTTAGATAATAAAAACTATGCAACGGATTTTGATGCGGTTTTTTTAATAGATAGATGGAGTAATTCATGTGGAAGGTTTATATGTATAACTCGCGAAACCCGCGACTTCGCTCGCGCTAAAGCAAGGAACGAGCTCGAGCAAAGCGAGGGTGAGTCGCTAGTCATTCATAAAATAGTAATATGTTTTGTCTTTAGCTTCAAGAAGATTCTAAACAAGTGATATTCAACATAAAATGTAATATTTTCGTAATATTTAATGAAATATTGTTGATATTTCCAAGAAAATATTTTACCTATTCTGTAATAAAAAAATAAATCAAGCCAGAGCTTTTATTTATTTTTAATCTAAAATATTAATTTATCGCAAAACACGGAAGCTAACATTGTTTTTAAAATCAACCGTTCCTTATTTCTTATATATTTTATCATTATTACAATATCTTATAAGATGTAATTTCCTCAATTATGAGGAACAAACAAACCACTTGATACTAATTAGCGGAAAATATCCTGAGTCTATCAATTTCATGCGTAACGAAACGTAGCGTCGGTAACCTGCTTGTTACACAAGTTAACGCCACAGGCTGGATATAGGAAAATAGGTTAACTCAACCATCGGACATTGATGGAAATTAAATTAAAACTTAAAAAAAAACAACACTTTGTAGAACAACATATTATATATTTTTTAATAGTGGCTATACTGAGTCAATCGCGATTTTGCCTTTTAAACATTGTATCAAGGAAAAGCCAGAAAGTAACTTAGTAATTAGTACTAATATGATAAAATATATGTAAGCTGAAAGTTTTGCTTTTTAATTGCTAACAAGACATTGCATAAATATATTTTTTTGAATACCGTTTTATTTAAGAATTAAAAAACAGTCGAAACCGTTAATATAACAAATCTATATTGTATTGTATTCAGGCCTTTTTAACGTCCCACAGCTGGGCGCGGGCCTTCCTTCAATACGAGCTTTCTACAACAGAAACTGAATCTACAGTTTTTATCTTGAAAATTTTATCTGATCGTTTGCCTGTCTGTCTGTGATTGCATCATGAGAAAAATAGTTCATCTTTCAAAAATATCTCATCTTTGCGATATGTAAACAGACGTTCATAGAGACGAATACGAGTGGAGCCAGGGTAAGTCGCTTGTAATAGGATATAATTAAGTAATTATCCTTATTATGTATATATACATACAAATACAACAAGAATGAATCCTATTAGCAACAATGGCTTTTGAAGAAAAAATATTTCAGATAAAAAGGAAAAGGAAGCGATTATGCGTAATGATGTTGATATAGAAAACTGATTTAACGGTCCAAATTTTTGATCTTTACAAACGCTATTTTGTTGGATTTCCAAAGGAATCAATGGAGCATGCGTAACTTTCTATTATCCTAGGCCTTGGGATCCTAAAACTGCTTTTATAAATTATTATTTGACATTTTTGTGTTTTTCATCTCATTGCTCAAAAAAGAGACTTATTTTAAACACTCATATTTCAGTGCGAGTTAAATTTGAAAATAGCATGTTGAAATCTATAATATCACTCGACCATTTTAAAAGTTACGGAAAAATTTCCAACATTTTAAGCACCATATGACTACTATAAATACAAGAAAATTATTAATTGTAATTTAAAACTGACAAAACCAGCATAGCATAGAAATGGAAAGGCCAAAGTAAAACGATATCGATATGCCATTCTATTTTTAGCTGAAAATCGCTTTCGACGATACCTATCAAATGGCCTTTACCGGAGATAAGGGTGCTCTGTATTACGTTCGAAAGATAGTTTTCACGTTGTATTTTGCCATATATTTCATTTAGATAGCTATTGTATTGTATGCTTTCATGTAGTTCACCTTTTCGCCACAAAAGCTTATGTTTCTTGTATTAATATTGAAAGTCGTTATGATCTTGTGGTATTGAGCTTTTTTTAACATCCCACCGCTGAGCTTTAGTATAGGGAGATCAAGCAAAAGTCTACCACGCTTTCGAACTTGCTAAGTTCCCTCAGATATGTAAGCTTCCTTACTTTATTTTCCTTTACTGCAAGACTAGTAATCAATTTGAAAATTATTCGTATACGTAAATAATAGAGATACGACACTCGTGATTTGTCACCAAGCGAGCGTGTAGCCAACTTCGCTATCACCATGCCTAAAAAATTTAAAAATATATAAAAAAGATTACATTTTTAGAATATATTTAGCTTCTTTAAACAATCATTAAGTTATTAAAGTTTTACAGTTATTTCTTTTTATCACGTCTCATATAAAAATACTCTGTACACGAATAGTAATAGTTAGTCGCATTTTTAGCATTATCTAAGACAATATATAAAAATTTGTCGATACAAAGTTAGTATTACAGAGAAAATAAAAATATGTAGTATCGCTGAGCCAACTGTATTGAATTCTTATCGTCGTTCGCATCGTTACGTAGAATGGCGTCGCGTCGGAGCATCGCCTTGCTCAGGATATTGTACTCTGCACCGATTGTGCTTCAGAATACGTACTTATAAGTTTATAAGCATCTCATCATTACATATTGTAGTGAGAAACGATGTAGTGAATTTTATCTTCGAATGCTTGGGTTTATTAACTTGTTTAGGATATTAGAAAAATCTAGAATACGATTAATATGTACATATTAAATAAGTTTATTTGAAATTATTCGTTATTCCTTAATTGAGAATTTAAAAACCTTGTATTAAAACCAAAGAAAGAGGAAAAATCAGTTTACTTTAAAATAGTATCTAATGTAACGTCTGTTAATATTATGTATTAATTCGAAAGCGAAATTTGTTAGGTGTTTTGAAAAACTGAGCAGATTTACATACCTATACCTGTACTCATACTCATGATACTGTTTCACAGAGAAAATGTCTTCAAAATATCTTTCCTAAGCTTAAGAGGAAAGAAGCCATAAAATTTCCATTACAAAGTTGCGTTTGCGTAAACATTGACAAAATATACATAGGCGGGATTGGTCCTTTTGAAAAAGTTTTTGTGATTACTTTAAAAATACGCTTAATTTGAATTTCCCCAGACATTAACGATGAAAACTGCAAAATGAGTTTGAAGCTCCTACAGACTATAAACAAACTATATGTTGAATTTCTACTTGATTTAGATTCATAGTTTGTGATGATGATTCATGATGTTGATATAAACTAAGAGTAATGAGAATTTTTTGAGACGAAATTTCAATTGTTTATGTAATAAATTAAGATAAAATGTATGCCATTTTTATTTTTTTTATTTCTATAATGTAATAAATCTTTAATCCTGTTTTTAAATATTGGAATCCTTTTTTGAAGTTAGATCTCGTCAAGTAAGTATATTATGGATGCTTAAGTCGTAAAACGTATACGTATATGTCTTGCTTGTATATTTCTGGCTGTAAATCTAAAGTTTTATAGTAGACGATTCCCCACGACCGTAAAGAAAGGCCCACGACGGTACTTGTCAAATAAACAGACTCGGACTTTCTCTAAATAGCGTTGCGAATACGTGCTTCGACTGAAGACAGAAAATATTCTCTCTAAAATTTTAAACTTAAACTAATCTTTGTAGTATTTCAAACTATAATTTACAAGATTCTTTCACTTTACTGCTTTCGTAAGAAGATTTATTTATTATCCTATTTGCTTTTATTATTTTGAAGGAAGTAGGTACCTACTTTTTTTACTATTGTTTTAAATACTAAGTGAAATATTTTAATAAATATAAAAAAATGCAGAGGAAATCGTGATTTTTTCTTTACACAAATCCAACATTGTTCTTTAATTATTGTTGTTATTAATGTTTTAAAATTAAATTATTCTAATTACTATTAAGGTTAATATTTAAATAAAATATTTATTATGTTCTTTATCATTTAATTTTGTTAAGCAGCTTCGTAAATCTTGAAGACTTATAGTTTAATACTACCGTACAACTAGGTTTTGCGGTTCAAATATCTTCAGAAGGAAACTGTTAATATTTAGTCGGATTACACTTTAGATAAGTTGAAATTTAGTACTCTTATGAAATTGAAATTATTATTATAACTTGTTAGACATTTAAAATATTTAAAGAGGTTGAATTCTGGTACTAGTCTTATTTGAGTATTTCGAAGCAAGTTTCATACCGTTATATTATTTAATTGATATCTGAAAGTGACTTTATGAACCATTATTTTATACTCGTAATTTGGGTAACAACTAAGCAAGTTATTTCCATATTCGCTTTATTTATCATTAATATTGTAATCCTGCTTATTATAAAAATTCATGTGTTATGCTTTAAAATAAAGCAACTTTTCAACTACATAAATATTTTATATAACTATTATTCATGTATTGTTTATAGCAAGACATAGAAACATTTTAGAAAATAGAAAGGTAAGCCATATTCAAATTCCGTCGAGGGTCTTCCGGACACAGCCAAATATTGCTCTGAAGACAGCTGCGGCCATCCGCAAACCTAATTTCATGCTCCGCCAAATATGGACGAAATAAATGGAAGAAAATTCAGTTGACTGATCACAACCTGTCGGTACAGTCCTAATCAACATAACTGACTATATTGAGCTTCGCCTACCTTTTAAGTACTCCACTTGTATATCTGCAATGATATGAAAGAAAATTACTTATACGAACACGTATGTTTGTTTTCATTAACACAAAAGCAGTAGTATTGTTATCACTCTTGCTCAGAAAATCAATTGATACAAGGTCAAATCCATTCCAATTTAGAACTAAGATTTATATGTGCTAATCATATCCAAGATGATTAACACTTGCTTACAGTAAAATATAATTTCGTGATTCGCTACCGCTTGTGGAAGTGCGGGTTGGCGGACTACACATAGTTTTCGAAAACTCGTTAAGCTCGCTCAAAGATACAGGTTTCCTTACGATGTTTTCATAATGAAAAGGTACGGATGAAGAGGTGTGAGACCGGGGATTAGAACCCGCTTCACTCGGTTACACAAACAACTACTGCCACGATTAATATATGGCAATATATATAAATCACAAAAAATGTTTATATACTATTTATTGGTTTTTGTATAACATTTAAATTGTATTATAATATAAACTTAAAGTTTTACAAAGTAATAAATTGTAATATTTCTTACAAACCTATTTCTCATATATAATCGAGTATAAGTTATGCATGATTGTGCTTATTCTGTTGAAGCTCCATTAATAATTTATTGAATAAGTCTTGCCTGTCCCACTTAAGAAATCACATATTTATAGTTACATACATTTTTCCTTTTAAGAGGAATCTCATACCGTTCTCCACTCACCGTTCACATTTAATATAAATTTAAATCAACATAAAAATTGACCTAAAGCATAAATCTTAAGTTATCTATTTTTTTTATTAATTAGCTTTATGTTTAGAGATGTAGTTGATACACACCAAAAATTTTTCAAAATCACATATTTGTAGAAATCGATGCTAAGAATATTAAGAATCCTCACTGATTGACTATTCAAAAAGTTTGTAGACATTTAATGAAAAAGGGTATTTGAGGACAGTTCGAATGGTGCGCGTAAGGAAATTTATAAATTGATGAAAGTCCTGAAGTACGCACATAGACTGAAGTTAAATTCATAATTAAAAGATATTTTCTAGTATTTAATGTAATAATAACATTAAGAATGCTATATGGCATGTATTTTTTATTCATGTTACACCTAATTGCATATAATGCAACCAAAAGAGATACCGAAGCTTCTCGCGCAGAAAATCTAAAACTTCCTCAAATCAACAGGACTACGTGGAGAACTTTAATTCATTTTAAATGGAACTGCTGGTGGTACCAGCAATGGATCATTGCTGGTACGAATAGCATAGGGTCGACCTTTGACCCAGTACCTAAAATAAAAATAAGACCTATTTAATTGTTGTATACTAAAGCAAGACTCAACTTGTGTATTTTTTAAGATAGTGCAGTAAAATATCTAAATACTAACGATTTAACTTATATATTTTTCTCACAAAGTGCGTCGCCTATTAACGATTTTTTAAAAGCATTGTCAGTGTACTTGTATAATAAACAAATTGATTACGACGACATACGACCCATCTACATTTTAAAATGATAACCGACACCATTTGCTCTAATTAGCGCGATTACTCGGACCCTTTTTAACTGATTGCCCGAAGTCACGTAATATGAGATAAGTCTGAAAGTGGCACTTTAGCGTTGTTTTAGTCTAAGATTTATTTAAATTAACCATTTCGTGAAAATGTATTACATAAGTAATTGTTTCACGTTGTTTACAATTTTTCTTACTAATTAAATTGGTAATCCTATATAGGTATATCCTAATGTATATAGGTATATCCTAATGTATAAAGGTCTATATAAAAATTAATTAACGTTCGTTAAACCCACTAAAAATTTAGATCTTCTCAAACGACTGTTTTTGCTTTGTTGGTCATTTAATATCATAAAAATATCATTATGATAGATATCTAGATAATCTCAACAACAAAAAATATCTGGAAATCAAAATGTTTAGAGCTGCCTGTTTATTTAGTAAACCCAAACGAACCAGTTCAGTAATATTTTTCATTTACTAGCACAGTTTATCATGCTTGGTCAAGCACTTTTGTGATTTTTAGGGATTCCAATCTATTGCTTACTTAAAGAATCCCTTCGTAAGGTGTGTCCAATTCCACTTTTGTCACTTGATTTCGCTTTCGCCGTCGATTCGCCGATGAGGGATACGTAATAGCTTTCTCACATTTATCAATGTGAGTAATCCTAGGTTACTTAACTCACTCTCTTACTGCCAGTTTCTATAACTCTATCTACCGATAGACCGGTAGATATAATTCGCGTCATGTAAAAAGAACGCTGGCTGTCAAGTTGCGCAGAGACGATTTATAGGCCAAATTGGTGGTAAGACGCGGGGTGTGGGACGTAGAAGCACGCGCCGCATGCTTTCCGTCTCGGTATTGGTCCGTCAGTTCAAAATACCATCGCGCACACAAAAGTTATTAATTACGAAATGGTTTTATACATTTATAACAAATAGAGAAAAATTATTTTTGAACTATTTATAAAGAGAGAGTTCGATAATAATGCAGTTTATAATTTTAAAAAATATATTAAATGAATTATTTAAGTTTTTTATAAGTAGAGCTAACATTCTACACTTATTAAACATATTTTATTAATTAATAGAATTCTATTTAATACATTCTATCTAATATATTTTTCAATGTACCTGCCAATAACCAATATACGTCGCGAGCGAAAGGCTAGTTTAAAAATAAAAGGATAGACTTAGTAATTACATGTGCGAATGTACCCATGCGCAAACACACCCCCCACCACTTTCTTCCAGTGTTCTTTTTACGTGACGCGAACTGTACTTTCATACGATTTTGACAGGTTGTAACTTTTAATGTGTCAAAATAGTATGAAAGTAACTACCAGTCATCGGTAGATAGAGTTATTGAAACTGGCAGTTAAACTATAGTTATTAACTTTTCGTTTCGAAGATTTTCGCTTCGAAAAAATATAAGTAATCTTACATAGTTTTAATTAATTATTATTACCGGGAAAATAGTCGAAATTCGACCGTAATCATTATTACCCATATGTTACGTACCTAATTATAATTTTTTATCTTTTCCATCATATATATATTTATATAAACCATATCTATAAACCAATAGAAGATAAATAGACACCAAGATGTTTTTATGAATTTGAACGATTGAAAAAAAAATTATCTACCCTATTTCACCTTTAACCATGCATTAAATACTTTCGCCAACATTTAAATCGACGATATTTAAAAAATCAAACAGAGTATGACAAAATTGGTCGCAATTAACATTGTGATTAACTCGAACGAAAAATTTGTGGTACCGTTTTGTAAAGTCCCCTAAGCTAATTCATATGAAGTCATTCAACTAATTTCTAGTAGAATGCGTGATTAATTTACTATGTATTATGTTAAATTACGACGACGTATCCATATAAAACATAATACATATGTGGGAATAAAATATATTGAATAAAAATGTAAGAAAGTGAGTGACAAAGGTTGGAAAAAATAAAAGAAAGAGGATTTACACTTGAATAGGGATCTGGTTGCAGGATAACGAAAGAGAGTAAATAAAAGTAGAATTACATTGAATATTGTCTTTAAATATTTGTGAAAATATAATAAACAATTAACATTATTGCTGTTTAGTAGTCTTTTAAAAAAAGAGCCAAGTAATTACTCGGGAAACTAAAAAAAAATACTAAAAATACTTGAAAAATGCTACAAGGCATACTGCGCAAAATATAGATTTATCACTGAATTAACCTTGGTCTAAATCTATATAATAATGTCCCAATATAATTATTTATAATATATAAGACTAGAATAAAAACATAATTAAAAACAAAATTAATGTTCCTATACGTTCAAACTTGTGATAAGATAATTCCCAAGACAATGTAATTCTGCCTTAAGACATCTGTCTGTATAGTTTACATCATGTAACACCGGCATCTTGTTTCATAACCCTCTGAAAACAACACGTTACACCGGCTTGCAACGGGATGAACTAAATCCCTTGGGCCTAGGCCAAAGTGGATTGTAATATTGTTAGCGAATATTCGATAACTATATCCGATATTGCTGTATTTTTAATAACTTTTCCTATACTTATTAAATATCAATGACGAGGGCGATGGAATTGACGTTTTATTTAAGTGTTTTTTTTTTAATATACAGATAGTAGAATGAAGTTTATACCTACTTTAAAATATATGAAAATGTTGGATATTACGAAATGAAAAGTCTTCTGTTACGTGTAGCGTTTCTAAAAATTCTAAGATAAGTTTCATAGATTGATCAAATTAAATTACACTTTTACACATCTTCAACAATTATTTTCAAATGTAATCCAACTGACACTAAACCTTGATATTATACATCTAAACCTTCCTTATAAATCACTCCATCTATTGACGAAAACTACATGAAAGCCGTTAGTAGATTTTGAGTTTATCTCAAACAGACAGACGCAGCGTGCGACTTTATTTTACTTGTAATATACTGTACTTGTATTATAAAGTGATTTATCAACTATAAAATTCTATTTGCATATCGGATCAAATCACGAAAAGCTATACTGCAGAGGACAATAATTTACGCCCCGGCCCGTCGTATTTACTTTGAAAACAAACCGCTGGACCGTTAGCATTGACTCCAATTGATTCTAACGAACTAAATATTATATCATAACTGAAACTTGTTTTGATTTAGAATTAAATAGAATTTGAAATATTTTTTTGTTTATTTCTGATTCGAGGTTTTATGGAAAAATTTCCTTTAATAAAATATGCTGAATGTTATTTAATGTGATTGGAATGTTTCACATTTTGATGACTTACCGTTGAGCAGAATATGTATGTAGATGTATGTATTCTTAGGTATGTAAATATGTATTTAATATGTGTACAGGAAATACACAATACAAAATTAAAGATACATGTTTTGGGTATGAGGCATTTTATTACAAAAAATAAACAATCAAGTATTCAGAAAACCACTCTGTGGGTATTGTAATTTAGTTTTGGCAATTTGGCGTGCAAAATCATAATAAATAGGTTGCAATGGGTGGACTCAACCGCAGTAATATAATCAGTGTTTCAGTAATATTTGATAAACAAAAGCCATCTAGGCATTTTGTTTTCAATAAAAATGTGGTTTATAAAATACTTACGATTATATAATATGTTTTGCGATACAAATAGCGTAAGCTTTATATATAACGTTAGAATTAAGTTGATTGAAAATACTATAATTTCTATTAATTCCTAATGGACGTTAAAATATCAGGTTAATTATAATCATTTTTCCTGCTGCAGGCATTACTTACACCATGGACGGACGAGCTAAGAAAGATGTTGTCACGCGACTGGCAGAATGCATTTTCTGTTAACGCAAATCTAAGCCATAAAGAAAAAAAAAAGATGTTGTCAGTGGCTAGGTGTACTTTATTGAGGGAGGCCTTTATTCAGCTGTGGACGGCAATAGGTTGATTGATTTTCTTTATAGTTAAAAAGGGACAAAATATAACGAATTCACCGAATGGTCAGTAGGTAGTTATCGACTCCCATAGACATAAGAGGAGTTGAGAGTGCATTGCTGACTTTTTAAGAAAGGGGTTGGCTTACATGACCAAAACCAAACTGGCATGCGTAACTTGCCTTTTAGAAGGCTTTCCCACCGGAGTAGGAGAAATATAGTCTAAGCCTGTAATTATTTTTTGGAGAATTTTCATTAAGCGATGTATACCCATACATTTAACCAAAATTAGATAATTTTAACTCTGAATGTAGATTCAATAGTACTATTTTTACAAGTTAAACAACTTCTATATATTGTTAACTGTACCTAACTTCGCAAAAGTTTACAACCCTTCTTTCCCACGAGTTATTTCATTATAACCTGGTCTGTACCTTTTTATCATATACGAGTACGAGCGACTTACACTTTAACGGTTAGTATAGAATAGAAACTATAGATTCGGATATTAATATTCCTTTTTGGGAAAAAATTGCTTCTCCATACAAACTTTCGTCCCGCTACTGACCCCTAAATATATTATAGCCGATATAAAACTACATACATAATATTAAATCTCATCTTAATCGGTTCAGTGTATTTTCATTTCATTCTTTACAAACAAAGATTTTTTTTCCTTTAATAATAGCAGTGAAATATAATTTATATACATATGTAATTTTCTGTCTCGTTTGTGCCAAAATAATAAAAATTCATCCTTTCCTCACATGGGCTTAGTTTATAAATGAAATTATCGAAGCATAAAACATGTGTTCCATTTAGTTTTACGGTTATTTTCGTCCTTTGTAAGATTTCAAGAGTTCATTTGGAAAATGCGGTTACTAAAGGTTTTGACCTTTGACGTAGGACGTGGAAATGTTCACATAAAAATATGGGAATAACGTTTCATATACTTGTTAAGATTATTAAGAAAATTGGTTGAAATATTGACACATAACTGTACAAAAGTTACCACAAGAGATGCAAAATTATTTTAATTTAGTATAGTTTTTATATTCTTATTTTACCGACCAATTTTCTTCTTGTATTTTTCATTCTACGTGACATTGGCGAAGTAATTTGTGCTTAACTGGCACACTTTGAATCCATTATCGAGAAAATTAATCTGAAAAAGATCTGCTAACATTTTATATTTCATAGATATCTTTCATGAGTGTTGCTATCGTTATTATGTTAGAAATAAGATCCGAATATTTCAGATAATTGTCGTTATTTAAAGTAACAATATTTCTTATTTTCAAGGTACAGTGCTTTTTATATAGCAAAAGCCTAAAAGTTAATCCTAAACAAAAGCTATCCTCACTCCAAATTCCACTCAATTCTATTGAACTACACTTCAAATCAAATTTCTAATATATTATGTATTGAACAACGTATATAATACATGCAACATAGTACGTACAATATGTATTTTTTGTCAATCTTTTGCATTTGTAATAATAGTTTAAAAAGGTTTTTTTTCTACGCCGGTCTTAACTTTTTTTATATAAAAATGATGAATCTGTTTTGAGAAGACACTGAACAAATTTTGGTAGCAGACATTCAATTTTCATACAAACATGCCGCAATACTGCTATCATTGCGGTACAGACTGAAAATTTCTATATATTTTTATTTTATTACAAACTGTTACTAATTTCAACATTTCTCTGAAACTACGTGCTTAATTTTTACTTTAATATCATGCAAATATTCTGTTGACGCGACTAGCATTAGTTTCCGAGTAAATATAATAATGAGTGTCATTTCCAGGCGACGTGATCCTGCCTCCGCGACTAACTAGGCTATAACATCTTTGGTTATTGTTATCGAATTTTCACTTAATGAGTATGAACTTACATTATCGTATATATTAAGATTAACAGTTGAAAGTGTAAGTTTGGAATTAAAATTGTTAGTCAATGTGTTCATTTCTACTTTTGCACTTATTTAAATACATAATAAGTAACAAGTGTTTATGTATATATACAATTTTCAACAGAACAATAAACAATTATTTCTGTCGCATCCTCATCAGAATACTTTAGTTACTTCGAATTAGGGAAAATAAATAAAAATTACTTATACCTAATTGAATATCGAATAGTTTTCTGAGTGGAATGAAATTTGAGAAAAGTTAACACACTGAGGTGTTTCTTAAGAAGTGGGATTTTGTGTTTTCCTTTGAGCTATCATATGAATAAGTAGGTATATACTAGTATTTGATAATTACATTTTGATACGTAGCAGTTATCTAGCTCCTTTGGCTTAAGCAACTTTAGTACATACACAATGGTTCAATTTCCAAATCAAACGGTATCTGCCGTACAAAGCACCGTGTAAGCCATAATAATTATTTCACACAAATTAATGATACAAACTTTTTGAAATCAGCAGTCTATTATGTAAATTTTATATAACAAGAAATTGTTATCCTAAAGCGAGCTCATTAGCAGCACCTTAATTAGAATTATTATGTAGGAAGAAATATTATTTTCTTTGTCCTTTTGTGTTTTTGTTGTCATACTTTTTCTTATTGTTTTATTAGATTATTTTTTCTTTATTATATTCTTAGTCATTACAATAAAAGCTTAAAGAATTATTATTTTAAGAACATAAATCAAGGAAGCCGATTGGATCTAAAAAATATAGCTTCTATAAGGAAAATAAGGGAAAAATCTTTTCGCAAAAACAACTTCGATAAACCTCGACGTAATAGACAGTGTTCCGCCATTATCTGGTATTTATTAGCCAACGCGGGAAGGAATCCTCTTGCCCTATTGCTGCCTGATTTTCTATAGCTGTCTAGTATCTCAATTTTCGTTAAGAATAATGGACGTGACGAATTAATGGTAATTTTAAATGTGAAAAATTGCCTTGTCTAAACGCAATGGAAGATCGATCTCAATCGCCACACTATTGTTTCAATCATACAAAAGCTTAGATGGTTAATTTTTATCCGGATCTGGACGAGGGAAATATAAACTATATTCTTAAAACGAAATATGAAGTGAAAAATTAAACATATTAATACATATAAATAAAATTGTAGTGTCTTTTTATAATTTTAAAGTAACAGTTTTAGTAAATGCATATGAAAGTATATACGGTACTGTCATCAAAAAAACAATTTTTAAAGTTTTTGTCCGTCTGTCTGTTTGTTTCAGCTAATCTCTGAAACGGCTGGACCGATTTTGACGGGACTTTCACTCGCAGATAGCTAATGTTATAAAGAGTAACTTAGGCTTCTGTTATTTTAGAAGATCATTATTTTAACTACTCGCTCTAAATCTAGGGACGAAACCGAGCGAAGCGAGGGTGAGTCGCTAGTTAGATAATAAATTAATAATATTGGTGTTTATTCATTTATACTTTAATATTTTTTCTATAAATAAGCTTCGATATTGCTAATGAATGTGTAACCAAATGTTGAGTCAAAGGCAATGCAATTTCATTAGTTTGACCTATACCGGGAACTCGATGGGAGAAAAAGCTGCAATCAATTTAAAAGGGTATTCAATGCAGTGTACAAATCAGTAGTTTAGTAAAGTGAATGTGAACTTGTTTTTTCATCGTTATGTGATTCAATTACAGACTGTATTTATTCAAAACAAAGTTATTTCGTTATTTAGATTTGATGTTGTTTTACGATAAATTAATGTTTATAAATGTATTAATTTGAATTCATTAAATATTATAAATAAATAAAATACGTTAAATAAAGATGAATTTTTATGATTTTTGAAAAGGCTTCTATTTGATCTTGCTAAGAGGAATGTACGATATATATTATTGTGAATTTATTCAAAGTAATACCAATGTTAAAATCTATGTATGAGCCCATTTATCCTCCTTATAATTTTGACTTAATTAAATTAAATAATAAAAAGAAAGCGTTAATTGAAAATACTAAAAATAGAATAAAATAAATATTTAAGGGGGCTCCCATACAACAAACGTGATTTTTTGCCATTTTTATAAATAATGGTACAGAACCCTTCGTGCACGAGGCTGACTCGTACTTGGCCAGTTTTATTTAGTACACCCGACTATATTTCACTGAAAGTCCCTTGTGTTTTCTATCAGTATTAAATTAATATTAAGAACAATAAATTATGCCATTTGAAATATTCGACGTGGGTATTGAGTATTGCGATGTAAGGGCCTCATATAAATTATTTATTCTTACTATTCTAACTATAATGTTGTTTCGAGCTAGCGTTTTAGTATAGGAAATTACGTATAAACAAGACTCGCCCTTAGAACATTTCACGTACACACACGGTACGTGCACAGTAATCGTAATTTAATCACTGTTACTACGCTTTACTTCACTTTTGGCTCCTTCTAATATAATAATAAAAGCTTTCATGTATAATAGTTTTTTTAGAGAATGTATTTTTCTTACTCAAGGCAGCTGGCAGTCTCCAATTTAAGTTCTATGCTCGCAGCCGTAAATAAGCCGGAAAAAAGATTTTCATCCCTCCGATGTTTTGGTAGTGGTGTTGTGTAACTTCCGGCAATCCAACCGGGAAGAAGCCAAGAGGTTAGAGTAAAGAGTAGATGTTAACCACTTGGTAATGTTCATAGATGGGTAGTGTAGTATGCATGATACTCTTGACCCTTTACTGATCGCAGAGTGGACCATGGAAGCAAGCCACTTGGTTGCTATTACGGGTAAGATTCCTTAAGACTTTGATTGGTACCACCTGTAATTAATATTGTAAAAAACGAAAATGTTAGAATATCCAGCAGCAGCATATTAATTAACTATTAAAACCTATATACGAAAGCCTCGATCGATTTTGTACAATTTCATTAAAACTTGTCAGTACTTGATAAATAATTAATTAAAGTCACACAGTATTATATTGAAAATATATTGTACTGATAATATGTCATATTCAGATTGTAAAATATTTACAATAAATTGATATATCATTGTGGTCAAACAATAGTGAACTTGTTACAGACAGCTATCGTAATTAAAATCGACTAACGTACGAGTACGATAGTCTAGATTAAATATCGGTTTTAATTCCACACAAAAGTAATAAAGGATTATGTCTTGAAAGAGGGTTTATATAGGATACTAGCGACTCACCCTCGCTTCGCTTGTTTTTGTGTCTAGGTTTAGCGCGAGCGACACCGCGCGTTCTGCTAGTTAAATAAAATTGATTTTTGATGTTAGTACCGTATATACTTTCATAAGCATTTAATTAAAAGCTGTTAATTTAAAATTAAAAACAGTCACTTCAGTTTAGTTTCAGTTCTATGATTATTATTTCGGAGATAAGTTAAAGTAAGTCTTACATTATCTTTTGCTAATATTATGAATATGAATGATTGTGACGAAATATGGATTAATCTACATACTCTTTGAAGCAAAAACTATTGAACGGATTTTACTACACTTAAGACCTTAAAACCTCGCCAGAGTAACATATTATATATGATACATAACATATATGATAATTCTTAAAAAGGATAGATGTAAATGAAAGAAATACGTATATACAAAACTTCTTATTATACGAGTATGTAACTAACACTAACCAAATTGTTTTATATAAGTATTTAGTATATTAATTAAAAACCCATCTGTCACAGATGGACAACACTTTAGTGATATTATAATTATACAATTTTATGAATATTTAATTAATATTAAATACTCGTATAGGTATAAATTTAGGGTTTCATAATGGTACATTGGTGTAGAAATATTATTTCATTATTTGTGATAGTCATAAAATAATAATATTAGATATTTTTACTACTATTAATATTTTGTACTATTAGGCCCAATTTCACCAATGATGTCGTTATCTAAGAATAACTATGCCAGGTATAAAATTATTCGCTGCATTTACTCTCAGAATAACTCGTAGTACGTTTCACCGCTTTGTAAAGACAAAATGTTAATCCTAGTATAACTATTCTTAGATTAATGTTTTTTTTACCTGTGGCACATTAAATGAGAATAGAATGTAAATGCAGTCAAATTAAATAGACTTGTCATTATCTCAGTACAGTATAGCATAACAGGACATTTTTAATTTAGTCGTCACTTTGAACTTATGTCAATGTGTCAGTGCTATTTTTCAAGTTAATTTCGTTTAGTTTGCTATGTGTTTTTTTAAAAAGTATAATAAATTAAATAATAATAAATTTAATTAATAATAAATTTAATTTAATAATAAATTGTATGCTGCTGCTTTAGATAAACGAAATCTAATCATGAAATCCTTTTCATCGTAGTTGCAAAAATGCTCATTTCTTTCTTTAAACCACCTTGGACGTCTCAAAATAAAATAGTTATCTTCACTATCGCTTTCACTGTCCGATAAAATTCTTCTCAAACGCTGCATTTCAATAATATTTTCTCCTAATTACAATTCAATGTGCAAAAATATGAATCAACAGTTTACTGACATAAAATTTGACACCATTTTGATTTTATCTGAGGAATAAGCCGGTTATTCTTTCAAAATTGGCGGTATAAGAGTTACTCTCGTATAGCTTTGTTATACTCAGGATAAAGAGTTGGTGAAATGAAAGCATGGTTATCTTAGAGTAAATAACAGCTTTATCCTAGGAATAAAAGTTATTCTACTTTGGTGAAATCGGGCCTTAGTATAATTACTTTCAATTCTTGCATTTACTTAGAAAAAAGGATCATTCAGCGTTACATTTACCGCCATAATTAAATTTTCAAACCTTTGTACGCTAATGATAGGACATGTAACGTGGCTTTTGTAAAAAGGCGATACGTGGTAACCTTTTTATTCCTACCAAAAGCTAATGGTGTACATGCAAAATGTGCAAAATTTTTCGTTTCCCATGTAGCTACTATTTCTTTTTTCGGCAGAATGATGGTTATACTGTAAAAAAATTATACATTTTCGTTTTAAAAATTAGAAATGATTTTTTTTTCTTATATCATGTACCTATAATGTGTGTGCCATTAACACAAACTTTTGCATACATGATAGATGTGATAACGCGCTCGCTTGAATAGCAGAGTGATGCGGGTTCAAATCCGTGAAGTCCGCCAACACGCACTAGGCCACCACGGTGGACTGTGGCCCCCTCCCCTCGTACTGAGGGAGGCCCGTGCCTAGAAATGGGACGTAAAAAAGGGCTGCAGACTGACATACAGACATACATACACATTTAAAGTATATACGTAATTGTAAAAAAAATATTTCCAGATCTTATAGTTTACGTTGCATAAACTATAGAACTTTTAATCTCCACAGACTAAAGCTTTTAAGTAGGTTTCAATTTATTAAAGTTTGAATTAGACGATCAAAGGCTAAAAGTTTAACTTATTTCAAAGAGAGGTTTTTTATTCGTAGCTTCTAGTTTACTTACGTATTGATTAATTATTTACGATTAAAAGAAATGCGTTTAGTATTATGTTTTCGCGTTTTCCTTTTGCTTTACAAAGAATTACTAACAAACTTACGTTACATTGCAGGTATATAGAATATCATGTAAATAAAACACTAATTAGATATTATTGTTATTTAAAATATTCATGGCTTCAAAACATGCCACTTGAGAACAGGTTACAAAAAAGTGTCAAAAAGAAAGAAGACACAAAAAAAGGAGAATATACAATAGGATTTTAACATACTTTTTCTTATAAGTAAAATATAATACTAGGAAACAAACACTTAAATAAATGTATATGAGTGATAAATTTGGATTCTAGCAACAAATGGCATCGTTACATTTCATTGCATTTGACACTCCAAATTGAAGTGGTGGTGGCACTACTTTCTGTGTCAGTGGGCTCGGGGTTGAGTCCCACTGAAACCATTTATTGGTGTAGACTGTAGTTGATGATCGTATTTACTATTACCCGTCATGGGTGTTTATAGTTATTATATAATTTTTTTTCAACCAACATATGTGATACATAAATCTAATGAGGAACTATAATTAAAAGCGAAATTTTATTTATTTAGTGTCGCAGTAACCACATTTTAGACCGGCATAAAAGAAGAATGTAGAGCAGTGTTATATGTCTTTTGCTTTATTTATAAACTGTAGGTGATATATAATACCCTGGAGATCCTAGTACTTGCTTCACATCGATTTCAAGTAATATCTCTTGGACCAGCGCCTAAACCCCAGCTTACGTTATTATGCGGATTTTCCGAAATCACCAGGGAACAGGGGCAAGCTTATTTGTCCGCCAATCTTGATTAAAGCAGATCGTGTTGAACTGGCAATGTAAATAGGTAAGTTGAAAAGACTTAGTGTAACACCGCTTTTCTTATCGTAACATCTTAATCGTCTTAACTTATTTAATGTTGTTTTAGTAACAACAAATTTATGAATTATGATTCATGTGTATACCTACAATATTGCTTACTTCAATATGTATATATGTATTTACAATATATTACTTGCTCTATAGCAAGTGTTTTAATTCATAATGATTATTGAAAAACTAGCTGACCCGTGCCCACTTCGTTGGGTATAATTTTAATAATCCTTTTTTAGTACAGAGTGTATAAGTTAGACATATGCTGTCGTTGACTTTTTTGTAGGCATTTTCAAGCTCCACATCTTTTCTCTAGAACTCAAAAATATATCTTTCATAGTTAAGACAGCGTTCGTAAGAAACGCTTTCATTCGACCGTTTTTTCTCCGATTCACTTTGCAAAACGGACCACCACGTAAAAGCCTTTTTATTTTTCGGTTTTTTATATAACCTATAACACTCAGCAATAATAATATGGCTTTCTATTGGTGAAAGAATTTTTAAAATCGGTTCAGTAGATCCCAAGATTACCCCTTACAATTTAACAAATAAACAAACTTTACTTCTTTATAATATTAGTATAGATTAAATTATAAAAAAAGGCTCTTCGTTCTTTGCTTCCCTTTACTTCTACAATTTTATTTTATTCTACCAATCTGTAAGAAAAATAATTCTTATTGATAAAACTTACAAAACCTTTCGACAAAATAGATATTAAAGCATGTAAAAGTTAAAATGATAGCTTAATTGTACCCCGTCTGGTTTTTCATTTAAAAGTGTGGTTTCCTACACAAATTCCTAAGAGTTTTCTCAATATATAAACTATTCTAATAATAATAAATATTTCGTGTTTATGTTTAAATGCAACAAATATTTTTAGAGCAAAGATCCGATTACAGACATCCAAGAAAGTGATGGCAAACCGCTCTTGTAAAATTAGTATCTATAATGTGGAGAAAAGTATAGGTTTAAGCGGAATTGTATAAAAAAAATAACGCGATCAGCTCCGTAGGCAAAATCACAACGTACTTAGTATAATACAAAGTCGCTTCCCGCTGTCTGTTTGTTCCTATGTACGCTTAGATCTCTAAAACTACGCAACGGATTTTGATGCGGTTTTTTTAATAAATAGAGTGATTCAAGAGGAAGGTTTATATTATGTATAACGGAAACCGAGCGAATCGAGTCAAGTCGTTAGTCAAGTCAATAAATTGAAGCATTCTGCTCTCCTTCTCAATATAAACTATGCCAAAGTTTATAATCTCTCGCAAGTTCGAAAGAGATACAAAAGTTTTCTTTTCATATATGATATAATTTACCATGTAATAATTTAATATTACTTTCACATATTTGTTTGATTCATTTATTGAATAAATCATCAACAAACAGAATTATAAATTAGTTTTCTCTTGTTTTAAATTAACAAAATATAAGCTTTGTAAATAACTAACTTTCGTACTAATGTAATATGTAATTATTGTGTCATTATTGAAATTGCATTTTTATTACTAGTGGAATTCTATTATTTCGGCAAAATTTGAAAATAATTAACGTTATTCATATTATTTGTCGTGATATAGGTAAGGCGCTTGCATATGATTTATTAGAAGAAAATTTTTAAACTATATAAGCGACCTATCCTCGCTTGCTTTGGTGAGGTCCTATGAACATTTTTTTTTCTACTTTTTATATTAAAAATAACTATTTTACGAATACATTTGAACATGTTTTCGTTGTTTTAGTCCACACCCATATATATTTTAATAATGTCATGTTTTACACGTCGTCTTTTTATTTCGATTGAAATCAGGACAACGCTAGTCTTAGCCAAATTGAAATAAATGTTAAAAAATATATTATGTTATTTTATAAGATTTAACGTGTTCTGATTCTTACAATGTAAGTTACATTTCGTTTATTAATTAATACGTAATTCAATAAGACTTAATTAAAATTTCAAAAGTGAAAAAAAACAGTGGAAAAAGTCATTCGCAGGACCGACGGCTTTACTTGTCCATCGAAGCATGAAGAACTTAACCAACTTTCCAACTCTGGACGGCTATTAAAAATTTCTTGACAGAAAACCCCAATTAATCTTTTTAGCTCGACCCGCAATCTCTCAGGAATCCTAATAATCTACAGCAGTATATGCCAGTCACTAGACAAACGAGGCATTGCCACAAAGTTATTTTCATATATTTCTAACGAAACACGTGAAACAAATGAAATGAAAATTCTATTCAGTGATGTTATTAACCCCAGACGCAAAATAGAAAAGTTATTTTACGTGGGTATCTGTTTATCTAATATTTAGTTTGTTTATCAAAGGTGATTTGATCGAGATCGCTTTTCTAGACGGTGAAAGGTTATGAACAATATCGACATATCTAATCGATTCGAAACTTGGTAGACCTTACATTATTAATGGCAAATATAATAAGTACGTTGTTTCTTGCGGTAACCTTGGCCTAATGCTGCAGTGTCACCTAGAACCAGCACATACTTAACTTAGATACTTAACCCTTTTGGAAGGACAGCGAAAATGTAGTTTAAAAGCTTATTGAATTGGCCACATTGTGTTAGGATGTTTTAAATGTTTTATTTGACAGTTTATTTTTTATGCATAACTAGGCATTATATATTATATTTCATAATATAGATAAAGGAAATTGAAATCGCAAGCAATTATATGTATTTAAAATGTAGCGAGCGTTTAATTTAAGCTTGTGGGTTAGGATAAATCCTACTTTCCTTGTCAGAGGAAGAATTACTACGTGAATAACGACCTCGTTCTGTAATTTTAATTTACCAAGGCTGTATCTCGTATAAATACGATATCTTTATACTGGTTTTAACTTTAACTATATTTGTATGATTTTAAGGGAGAAATGGTGATACAACAGTTTTGGAATGTTTTCTTTCTCTACAAACATATTGCATAACTACATAAATGAAATACATGAAAATATGGAAAACTAAAATATTACTCAATTTCGGGTTACATCGTGGCAGCAGCGCCGCAGAAACAGCTCGAAGGATATATGAGGAAGCTACAGTAAAAGAAAAAATGGCACATTTTTAGGTTCCAACCTTCTGAAAACTTTGATACACAGAACCAGCCCTGTGAATGGCCAGAGACAACAATTGAAAATGAAGAATTATAAGTGATTGGTAGTAGTAGGGTAGTAGGGTAGTTAGGGTAGTTTTGAACTTAATTGCGATTTACTTAAAATTACTTAAATGATTAACTTAAAATGACAATGTTTCGAAAGACAAGTGACATCCACCAACTCGCACTTGGCCAGCGTGGTGGACTATGGCCTGATACCCTTCGTATTGAAGGAAAGCCCGTGCCCAGCAATGGGCGTTAAAAAGAGATGAACATAAAATACTCGTAGAATGAAGCCTAATATACTTGTATTTACTAGTTAGTTTCTTTGCTCAATTTATTTTGTCCTTATACATGTATCTAAAATAGAGTAAAAATAAATGAAAAAGAGCCCAAAAAGCTTACTGAAAGTACTCGTCGGTTCAGAATTTCGCAGTATAAGTTTAAATCTATAACGTTAGTTTCGAATAGAGGTTTTTTTATCAGCAATCTTGTGAAAAAATATCTTTTATTACTAACAAGACAGATTTGTTTTATTTTAAAGACTGAAGTATAAGTATTCTTTATGCATAACATATATTAAATTTGTTAAAACAGTAAATAAAATGGCGGTAAAGCTTTGAAATTCAAAAGGAAGTCCGAAAATTATTCAAAACGCCTCGCTGAGATAACAGCCATAGCTCAAGTAAATCGAGCGAGATTGTATCGTATCTTCCGGTCATTAAAAT
The DNA here is from genome assembly GCA_905231865.2 of Boloria selene. Taxonomy (NCBI): domain Eukaryota; kingdom Metazoa; phylum Arthropoda; class Insecta; order Lepidoptera; family Nymphalidae; genus Boloria; species Boloria selene. The sequence continues at coordinate 9,832,615 of HG993142.1, forward strand.
TAAATTAGGTTTCATGTAGCTACTACGGGCTCGGCAAAGTTTTAGTGAAATTTTTAAATGGTAATTCAATTTGTTTTGTACCGATAGAAGTCTCCATTAATCAAAATGACTTTAATTTTAACTTTATTTGTGGTCTTTCCCTATAAAAAATTCTTCTGAGACATACATATTTCTCTGCGCTCGGATTCTTCTGGTACATTTTACCTATAATTATAGATATAGACTTTATATTAGTATAAGGGATAGGTTTCGAAAACTTCATATGTTTTCTTAGACATGTAGGTTTCTTCACGATGTTCTCCTTCACCGTAAGACAATCTTACACCGTAGTAACTAAAGACACTTAAATTAATCATGTTGGGAATGACACACATGAGAATATCAGAGGTATGAGACCTGGGATTTGAACCCACTTCATTCGGTTTTGCAAGCAAGTGCGTTACTACTGGAATTCCACGGCTTTTATCTATATAGAGGATTAAGTTTATCTAAAATAGGCATGTCTCTGAACCAGTCGCCCAGGCTACTCTGAATATAAAAACGCCAAATGTTAAATCGGCTTTGACAAGGTCCAAAAATTCCACCGCCATTTCTCTACCCTTTGTATAAATTTTTTTAGTACTTTGAAATTCAGCGCACTTTTTAGTTATAAAGTATTTATATATACTGCACATACATAAAATAAAATAAATCCATCAGATTCACAATAGAAAAATCGTCCAAATCTGATGACGGACTCTCGGACAAAGCGAGGATTAGTCACTAGTTGTATTTATATCTGCTTATATTAATTCCTAAGCAACATTATTTTTAACCGACTTCAAAAAAGGAGGAGGTTATTTACAAAAAATATTTCTTTCTCATGATTTATTTTATTCTTTAAGAAGACAGATAGTACATAGTTCCCAATTTATAAGAAAGGAAGTAAGGATTGCCTTAATAACTACAGACCTATCTCTGTTCTGAGCTCATTATCTAAGATACTTGAAAAGCTAATGAACAAGAGACTTATGTTTTACTTGGATAAATACGGTTTGCTTGCCAATAACCAATTTGGATTTAGAGCTGGCAGATCAACTGAGGACGCACTCATGCACCTGGTAGACGATATTGTCCAAAATATTGATAAAAAAAGAAAGACCTTAGGTATCTTTTTAGATCTATCAAAAGCTTTCGACACAGTATCCTTGCCTCTTTTATATAATAAGTTGGATAAAATTGGTGTCAGGGGAATTGCTCTAGATCTCTTCAGAAGTTACCTATCGGGGAGAACTCAAGCTGTTATCTTAAATAAGAATGTCAGTGGAGAAGAAAACCTCTCATATGGAGTACCCCAAGGTAGCGTATTAGGACCCACCCTCTTTTTAATTTATATGAACGAATTTTGCGAACTTAAAATACCTCATTGTAAAATCGTCTCTTATGCTGATGACGCTGCGTTGCTTGTTCAAGGTAGCACTTGGATAGAAACACATAAACGTAGCGAGCAAGCCCTTACTATTGCGCTGAAGTGGTTGTCTTGTAACCTATTAATCTTAAACCTAGAAAAAACACAATTTTTAACATTTGGCCACAAAACCTCTTTACCCCCAGAAACTTTCACTATCATTGCTCATACATGCCAAGAATTAAACAATGGTTGCAATTGTAGCAGGATTACTCGTTCCCGAAGTGTGAAATACCTTGGTGTACTTCTTGATGAAAATCTCACCTGGAAAGCGCATGTTCAAGTTATGGCATCACGTTTACGAAAACTTGCCTATATATTTAAGCAACTCAGATCTGGTGCTAATATGCATATACTTAAGACGGTATATTTTGCCCTTGTACAATCTTTACTTACCTATTGCATACCAGCGTGGGGAGGTGCATCTAAATCAGTCTTGCTTCAACTAGAAAGAGCACAAAGATGTATACTGAAAGTAATGACATCAAATAATATCCGTTTTCCAACAGCCGAAATCTATCGAACATCTAAGGTATTAACGGTTCGACAATTGTTTATCCTTCATTCTGTACTACGAAAGCATAAACATACTTGTTTTGATCCGAATTTCATATCCAACAAACGCAGAAGTGATAAAGTCTGTCAAATAGAACCTCGTAGAATAGCTTCTTCAAATCGACATTACTTTTATCTTAGCTCCATTCTTTACAATAAAATTAATAAAGAATTAAATATTTACTCTCTTTCTTCACGTAACTGTAAATTTAAACTAATCAGTTGGCTCCTTCATTTAAATTATGACCAAACAGAAGACTTACTGGTATCAATAACCTAATAATCTTTCCACACTCATTCATAATGAAATACTTGTGTATTTCACAAGTATTCAGTCCGACAGTCACTCACAAACACATAAACAAACACACATACACACACACACACACACACACAAACACACATGGCACACTAATATGTATATTCGATGTCATCATATTTCATTATATAGCTTCCTATTTTTTTTATAGTTGTTATAATAATACTTAGATTTTTGTTATGTTTCCTTACTTTAGTTTAATATGTGTAAGAAATTTTGTTGTCATACATGACGCTTGCGAGGTGGGCGTTAATAACTGCGACACAGTTTTATACTAATGCAGTTATTATCGTTATGTTGTTTCTGTCATACATGTATTAAATATTAAATAAATAAATAAATAAATAAATAAATAGTTTTCTGCCGAATGCCACGATCTGCAATCTTTATACACTCTGTTTTTGTATACTTTATATTATGCTAGTCAAGAAATACAGATTGTTAATGAATATTGATATTAACACAACATTGTATGGATAATATAAGGATTTTATTGTCCTCATTAACAACCAAAATAATAATCTCAATAATTGTAACCAGCAATAGTTATTATAAAGATTTTTTTTCCTAAAAAAATCAGTTACAGCACGAAGTTATTGGGCGGCGTTTCCCACCCATGCCTTCGAGAGTACTTGAACCTGTTGACCCTACGCCTGAACTCTCACATGTTGAATTGTCACTTCACTAGAATTTGAGAGTGAAAGGGATAAAAAATCTACCTGTGTCTGCGCGTACATTTGTGCTCTATAATATCTCTTGCGCAGATGGGTAGTCTCAGTGAGAGGCCGTGACTGAAATCGGTTAGGAGGACTATTTATCATAAATAGTTATCGCCCTGTGGCCGAAATTTGACCATAATTAGTAACTAATATAATAATATAATGTAATAAATGAATTTAATACGGTTATGATTGACATTCAGTGTGTCAAATATATAGTAGTGTGTGTAATGTTTTTTTATTGATTTAATGTATTTTTATGCATAATTAAATAAAATATTAGCATTCTGCACTCCTTCTCTATATAAACTTAATACGTGTGAAAAATTTTTTACTCCTCCGTCCGCGCAATTTACGTAAAAATGGGTACAAGCTTTTGCTTTACGTATTAATATATAGATAATACTGTAGATAGTACTGTACTGATTAAGATATTTAAAGTTTTCAATAAAACTAATAGGTAATTGAATTGAGACATAAAATAAATGTATATTTTGCCTTTGTATGGATAAACTGAGTGAAATAATCAGTAAGAAAAGGTAAGCACAGTCGCAAAGAAGATCAAAAATATGAGTAGAATAAAATTGAAATATAGGCATATTTCTTTACATAAAAAATAAACCGTATTGAAAGATCGAAGGTTCGCTCAAGTTTATCTAAATGCTCCCCTTTGATGTCGATCGTCGAGGTAACAAATGTCTGTATAATCAACAATAGGCGTTTCATGTTTGCTTCATCACTGATTGGTGCCATAAAAATATTCTTATAGATTTAGAGCAACTGTAAAAAAAGCCTTTGAAAGATCACATAAAATATGTAATCGAAAGTATATATATGTAATATATTTTTGAAGTAAAACTTCTTTAGAATCGTTGTGATTTCAACTCGATGAAACGAAAAAATAAGTCCATAGTACCAGGCACTCAGAGACGGGGAAAAGTTAGTTTTAATTTAAATTAAAGTTTTACTTCTGACATGTGTACTTTGTACACACGCACTTTTTTTTATTTAACTAACCTATTATACTTTTTATTAAGAAAATCAAATATTGGTTGAATCATGTAACTGGCAAATTGCGTAATTAAAATATCCTTTTGACAAGTTCGTTAACTGGATTGGAACTCCAGCATCTCAAAACTTGATCTGGACTCAGACGAGTGACTCCGTTGACATTTCAAAGTGCTCTTCAAGTGTTAAGGCCCGTGAAATATTATTAACTCAATGATTTCATGGCCTTGACAATTTTACAGTATATAATAAGTGTTTCAATTGAAGTTTATGTTTGTAGTTTAAGTTAACTATCGTTACATATTATGTATCAGTATTCGAAAATATCCTATGACGTACACAATCTAAATAAATCATTAAGCACATTCTAAAACCAAACAGTGAAAATATCATTCTATTTCAAGGTACAGAATCGAATTTATTTAATTTTGACGACACGTTTGGCTCATTTGGTAGTGACCCTACTTTCTGCGCCAGCGCTTGCGGGTTCGAGTCCCGCTGGGGGCATTTATTTGTTGAGCACGAATGTGTGTACTTCAGTCATGAGTGTTTATATTTATAATATATGTATTCAAAATTTAAATATGTGTAATATATCATCTATCTGGTATCCGTAACACAAGCATCGTAGCTTACCACGGAACTAGATGGTGCTGTTGTAATAATGTCCCAACATATTTATATTTATTTATAATACAATCGAACTCTCACTAGTATTTCGCTACTAGAAACAACATAATTTGCAAAATAGAATAGGTAAGTGTTGAAATTTAAATAAAACAATAGTCTACAGCAACTCAAGTAAAGACCACGTAAAACCAGACAGAAGCCGCTTAACCGTAAAACCCGTCAAAATCGTGACCCCTTTAATGATTAAAATAATAACAAAGGAGGTCATAATTTCATAGACCCATTGTTCATTTTATATACCGAGGGCTTATTATGAACGTTAGTACTTTTGCAGACAACAACTGTGTCTGAATCGGTATATTATCTCACAGTTTTTAGGATTTTCTAGTTTTGCATTCCAAACTAAGTATTTAAGGCTTAACATTAGACTTAATTTATGTGCATTGTTTTTATTTACAAAATACCTAAGTGAAATTCCGAATTATTGAAGTGAAACTTCCTTAGAATCGTTGTGATTTCAAACTCGATGAAACGAAAAAATAAGTCCATAGTACCATAAAAGAAAAAATAAGGCACTCAGAGACGGGGAAGAGTTAGCCTTAGTTAGATCTCGCCCACCGCGAGTCAGTGACATTTCTAACTCTGTCTAACTCGTAGGTGTGATATTCGCGCCATCTCCCTCTCTCAATGAGCTTAGACGGGGTTATTTAGTATAAATATAAACGAGACTTAAAAATTAGTTTGCCAAAGAAGTTTTACTTCTAACATGTGTACTTTGTACACACGTACTACTTTTGTGTTATGTAAGTTCTGAATAAAAAAATATTAAATAAACAAAATACGAATATGTTTAAATTTAGAACACAACATACAGCGCGTAGGCGGATAAACATTGAACTGTGCGTGTCAGAGCGTGTTGCTTAAAAAACGTTCATGTTACCTTTATAATTACCATCTTTAATTGTATGTAGATACAATATACAAAATCTCATGTTACTAATCACTTAATGAAACAATAAAAATAATAGTTTAAGTTCGCGTTAGTAGAATGATATTAATTTATACTATGTCTAAATTTTTTTTTATTGAAGTGAAACTTCTTTAGAATCGTTGTGATTTCAAACTCGATGAAACGAAAAAATAAGTCCATAGTACCAGGCACTCAGAGACGGGGAAGAGTTAGCATTAATTTAAATTCAAGTTTTACTTCTGACATGACGTACTTTGTACACACGCACTTTTTTCGGTATCACATCAATCAACATATTAATAAAATAGAGAAGGGAATGGAACTGAACTGTTTTGTCTTTGTCTTTTTATATATATTGATTTATTATATGTAAAAAAAATATTCATATTCTGTAAAAATGAACTGTGTAATGTATCTATGTCATCTACAAATTATTGTATTTTTAATGAATTTATCACGACTAATCGTCATATAAGTATTTATGACAATTATCATAATACTTTCTTAGGTTTACGCGATTTATCATATTATACTCTATAGAATATACGTAAATGAAACCAATTCAAAACTTAATGTTAGTTTGTACTTTTGTATAATTTCAAGTAATTGTGTCAAAGAGATTTTGTAATACCTACGAGTAGTTATTATTGAGCTTATTTTTGTTGTTATTATATACGACACGATGGCTCAGTTTGTAGTGACCCTACTTGTTGCGTCATCGGTCGCGGGTTCGAGTCCCGCTGAGGGCATACATTTGTTGAGTACGAATGTCTGTACTCCAGTCATGGGTGTTTATATTAATATTATGTATTTATTTAAACTTATATATGTAGTATATCAACTATCTGGTATCCGTAACGCAAGCTTCTTTGTAGCTAATACCACGGAACTAGATAGCGTTGTGTGTAATAATGTCCCAACTATTTATTATATATTTATATTAATGAAATTTATTTAATAAAAGCTAGCTATTTCAAGTGAAAGAGGAATAATAATTAACAACATATTTCTGAAACTATATTTCTCAAAGAAGATATTTTGTTTCTGATTAGTGTACAGTCTGTATTAATTAGTTCACCTTAACATTGTTGTTTCAGCATTAATGAATAAATTAACATAACAAATTTATTCTTTAACTAATAGGTACCTTCTGAATTATAAGCAGTCTTAAAAATTACTTAAAGAGACTATACAACAAAATATTTACGAGAAAAATTCAGTAAAAGTACGTTAACCCGAAAAATAAGTTTATACAAAATTTTATTAAAATCGTTTCAGTTTTATATGAAATTCACATAAGCAGATAAAATTCAGGGATAATTCAGTACTAGTATGACGACTCGTTTGGCTCAGTTTGTAGTGACTAGTAATCCTACTTGCTGAGCCAGCAGTCACGAGTTCAAGTCCCGCTGGGGGCATACGTTTGTTGAGCACAAATGTTTGTACTCCAGTCATGGGTGTTTATATCTATAATACTATGTATTTATTTAAAGCTGTTGTATAATATTATGTGTAGTGTATCAACTACCTGGTATCCGTAACAAAAGCCTTGTAGCCTACCACGGAACTAGATAGCGATGTGTGTTAATGTGCCAACATATTTATTTATTTTTTTCTATTCATATGTTTGCCTTCTTTAAACTTTAAGAAATTATTACGAGGCGAATTTAACTCAGCTCAGGCTCTAGTAATTATACCTATTATCATCCATACCTATATACAATATACATGTGTAACTCCATACAGCTAAAATAATAACAATATTAATACCATGTTATAAACCGATTATGATACCTCCCACATGTTGCTACATTTAATCCTTTAATGAAAGTGGATCAGAGATGGGGTAGATTACATCGTTAATACCTCGCTTGGACGTCAAGCTTTAGATGAAAATTGTTTCTATCCACCAGTAGGTTTTAGATTTTTTTAATATAATAATCGTCAAGAAGAGAAATAATTAAATACATTGTATTTTTAGATTTATATTTTTTATGGACTGCTAGTAATTCTTGCGGCTCCACCCGCGATGGTAAAATGATGAAAATTGCGAGTTATAAGTACGTATTGATGCCAATTCATAAGTAAATAAAAAATAAAAATTTGATCTAAAAATAAAAAATAAAAAATCTGTAGAGAAGAGAATAAAAATAGCCTATGACCTATTCTCAGATCTAGCAAATGTACACAAAAAAAACATAAAAATCGGTCATGCCGTTTCGGAGGAGTTCGATAACAAACACTGTGACACGAGATTTTTACTACTACTACGAACGGAACGACTACATAGTATAAAACAAAGTCGCTTCTTGCTGTCTGTCTGTCCGTCCCTATATTGTAACACTACGTAACAGAATTTATGTGTATACACTAGCAGAACCCGCGGCTTCGCTTGCTCTAGATCTAGGGACGACCCCGAGCGAAGCGGGGGTGTGTATTAATAAAATGACCTCTAGCCAAAGCCACTTGATATTTCAAAAACTTAATATAATTTAAAACAGAAAGAAACAAGTTCTTTCTATAACAATTTTATATGATAATTTAAAATTTATGCAGTGAATTTTGTAACGAGTCTGAGTTACGCGCAAGACATAACTTTTAGCTGAAGAGCATAAAACGACTTGGAATTGAAAGTGCCATTTTATACGTAAAAGTTTTATATATTTAAATATTAGATAAGCAAGGGAAATTATCACATAAAAATTTATAGTTGAATGAAATGTTTTGAAGGCCAGCCATGGATAGATTTTTTTTTTTAAATTAAAATGGCAGCATTATGCGTTTGACAAACTAGTTATTAGTTAACATAATATGTACAATGAAACTTCAATTTACCAACACGAATACGTATATAAATTGAAAAAAAAATCATTAGTCGAAGGGTCTATAAAATTTTCCATTTTCCTACTTCGAAACAATAACAAAATAATCCCAAAAGAAACAAAATTTATTCCCTTTGCTTGTATTAATTGCCTCAGTTACATGATCTGAGTCAGCAAACTCTCTCGTGTTGCGTCAAATAGAAAACTTTTACTTGGGGGCTAAGCAAGTCTCCGAATATATTACTTATAGCTCCGAACGTACAGCTTTTGGAGTTCAAGCGAGTTTTCTGACTTTTAATGGCATCACGTACTCATACGAAATTGATGTTGCCATACTTGGAATCACACATACCTACATAGCTTTGATTGTTTGTAAATTCTTAAATTGCATAGTTAAATAAAATACATATCGATGAATATTTAGTTGTAAAGGCAATATTAATATTACTGTCTCCCTACTACATAATAAGTTATGTATTCTACGAGTATTACTGTTATTGATAGAATTAGACTTTATATTGAAATTTATTTTGATTATTTTGATTTTTATATATTTAAAATGATTTATTGATTATTAATTATTCTTGTTGGTGTGTTTATTATAGTATAGTTATATTTTATACTAGCGACTCACCCTCTATTCGCTAGGGTCCGTCCTTAGATTTAGCGCAAGTGAAGCCACAAGTTCCATTCTAAAATATAACCTCCTCCTTTTTTGAAGTCGGTTAAAAAGCACTACTAGCTATCTGCAAGTGAAAGTCCCGTCAAGATCGGTCCAGCCGTTTCAGAGATCAGTCGGAACGAATAGACAGACAAAAATTTTAAAAAATTATTTTGTGATATCGTATATCTTGCCGTAATTAGGTACCTACTTACTTAATACCGTAGCACTTTCATACGCATTTAGTGCAAAGCTGTTAATTTGAAATTAAAAACAGACACTTCAATTTTATTTATATGTATAGATGTATAGATGAAGGTATCAATTCATAAAAAGAAACGCGGAATGAATCTTTGTCACCCAGATACTACTACATATATAGTCACAACAAATTCTAAGGTACTTTTTTCCAGCGTTACTTTTTTCCATAGTAGAGAACTATTGTTTGGTTAAACAAAATAACTCTCGCGTGCGTATTAGCTACAAGAGGTAAGTTTAATATTATGCAACATTGACGTTTGACACAGTTTATAGTGATCCTACTTTCTTGCGCCAATGGTCGCGAGTTCGAGTCCCGCTGGGACATTCATATGTAAACCTCCGATCATGGTTTATATTAATAATATGTATGCATTTAAACTTATATCAACTATCTAACACAAGCTTCGTAGCTTACCACGAGACTAGATGGCGCTGTGGGTAATAATGCCCCTACATATTTGTATTTATTATTTATTTATATTTTTTCTGTTAACATCTGTGACCTACTTGTAGTATTATGAACATGTGGTATGAGTTTTTGTAATTGTGTTATTACATTATGTAAATAGTAACGAGAAAAGTCACTCGTGTTATACAGAAATAATTTTTTATTATGCGCCATAATGGGTTGCAATGCTAGAGCTGATGTTCTACGTTACTTCTTGTTTGCAGCTAATATGGCAATTTCATTTTATCTATTCTCGTATATGGTAAATAATAATTTTACATTGTATTCTATACTACATAAAAATAATAATACAAATAAAATTAATTTTGGTCTGTCTGTCTGTGACCACATAACGAGAAAACTACTCGACAGATTATGATGAAATTTGGTATAATGAAATTTGGAAAAATATATTGTATTCTAACATTTAAGCTTTTGTAGTTTTGCTCTTTGCATAAATATTTAATTATTAAATTATTTTACGAGTAGTTCTGTATTTTGTACATTTTTTGAAGATTTATGTTCAACTATATCTATAAATTATAAAAAACGAAATGGGGTCCCCAGATAATAAAGCTCTGGCGAGTTAATCGGGCGAGATAGAGTCCCCCGGCTAAGGTCATTAAAATGAAATTAGCTTTCATGTTACCGCTGCGGCCGTGAAAGGAAAATTTTCATATAAACTGGATAAGTAACAATAATAGACCTTGCTCTTAGTTACAGTAATGCGGTTAAAGAATTTCCTTAATGATGCTTTCGCACGAACACTAAATTTTGTTTCGAAACTACAGTTAAAAAGCTCGAAAATGTATTGTAGGAAGTATAATTATGAAACAATTTATATTTCATTAGTTTCATTTTCATGCTTCTGGCATCTATTTTGCTAAGCTAATGCTATTCAGAAAAGTTTTCACAGTAAAAAGAGTACTTTTCCTGCTCTGTATTTATGTGGTATAACGGTATTACTAGAATAATTCATGTCTATTACCACAAAAATTCGATTAAAGCTTATAAGATTTTTTTATATTATTTTTGTAGTTGCAGTATACTATTATGTAGACTTTAATTATTATAAATTACTTAACCTCTATCGGGTTTGTCTCTAGATGCATTTTAATTTTTATTTTGCGGAACACTAAATCTTTTTCTAAAACAAAAGTATCCTAAGTTACTTCTTGTAAAATTAGTTAACTGCTAGTATAAGTCCTGTAAAAAATCTTTCCAGCTGTTTCAGAGATCATCCAGGACATATAGACAGATAGATAGCTGTTATATTGACGTTATAAATAGACACTTTAACTTTATTTATCTGTATAGATTAGTTATGCCTTAAAAATAAATCAAACAGACATATTCATAGCCTTTTTTATTAAAATTATGTATACGTACTCTATCATGAATGAATTTCTATTTCTTAGAATAAAATTAAAACCTATCACAAGTTATGTATCTCTTACTTATTTAATAAGTAGAGTCAAAAAATGAGAAATTCTTTAAAAAAATATAATAATCGTAGTTATTCATAAAACGAGGGCTTTCAAAACGCATTAGAATTCATAACGTGCAGTTTTCTTTTCTTGTCTTGATTATTTCTTTGGATGGCTTCCAATTTGAAGGAATAAGAATTTGATAGTCAAATTTTACGTTTTTATTCATATTTCCTTAAAATATTTTAAATGTAAAAGTTTTTTTTTTCAATTTCAATATTTAGAACATAGTGAAATTTGGGCAAGTAGTACTTATCACAATATTGTACTGTCATCGGAAATTCAAACATGTTCAAAATTTTAAGACAATATGACAACTAGAAGTAGGTAAAATTTTTATAACTTACTTTTCCACTCTTCGGAATAGTATTTTTCTTTTTTTAATTTAAAAGGGCTATATATAAAGAACACATTTTCTAAAAAAAAGAAAAGATATTTCCAAATCAATTAATAAATCATATACCTAGTTCTAATATAAAAAAAAACATACATCCAAATCTAGAACCTCCTAATTTTTAGAAGTCAGTTGAAAATAAAGTTTCCTGTGGAACAAGGAATATAATTTAATTAACATTTTGACATAAGATGTAGTGAAGGCCTCAGTGATACAAATTGGGCTGGTTGACAGTTATTAATATTTCACTGTCAGGTGTCCTTAATAAATTAAAATAATTTATTTTGTTATTTAAGGCTAGCTAAGTAGAATCATTAGAGTGACAGTAAGCTAGTGGTAGCCCAGTGGTAATAAGCATATCGGGAAATCGAGTGCATGTTCGAATCCCAGGTCTTGCATCTCTGATATTTGATTTCTCTTTCATGTTAAAATACGTTATAATAGCTCGATGGATTTTAATGAAATAGGATAAGATAAAGTTGTGGTTGGGCATCTAGAACGCACGGGCTTTAATAATAAAATAAAACTACAATTTAATAAAGGCATAACATAAAATTATTTTTTTATACTACGCGACAAAACAATCAAAAGAAAGCAATTTCACTTATTTTAATATGATTTAAAGTAATAAGAACCAGAAAGTTTGATATAAAAGTGTACTTATCTAACTTGAAGTATAAAATTCTTATACTTTTTGTTCAAACTTCTTTAATTTCCGCATGTAAATGAAATGGTTAGGTTTATTTGTACGCGAAATAAGAAAAGTTTTAAAAAAATAATCATTACAAATGCGTTCTATTTTTATGTTTGTTATAAAAATTAAGTACCGCTTGAATATTTTCTCATGTCGACATTATATTATGAAGGACTAAAGATATGCATACGCTTAATGAAATCACTGTGCATGAAATGAATATTTTGTAACATTTTGTGAACAAATTTGGATGAAAAGTAGACTATGGTTTTGAGTTGGCTGTTTACACAAGGCTGTATGAACCTACCATGTCAACTGTGCCCAACCGGCACTCCTGGAAGCCATTAAAGGAAATAATAATTGAATTGAATGAAACTACCATAGCAATGAACCTGATTAGACTGAATGTACGTCAATAGTTCCATAATATGATTCTAGATGATCTGTTCTGATCTGAAATGTATATTAGATATACTAGTAGTATGAAGTTAAACAGTGTTTGGAATAGTTAAAAAAAATTTGAGCCAATAAGAATCTGCAATACATTATATTTAGGTATATTTTTCATGTTTTTGAGGTAAAATGTAATGTTTGTGCATTTTTGAGGTAAAAATAGTGGGTAAGAATATAAATAATACACAATATTTTCTTATAACTTATTTAATTATCAATGTGTGCACAATTAACAAGTAGCTTTAAATATGCTATTTATACATTTTATTCTAAGACGAGATTATGGGTTACAATTGTTTTACAAAAGCATAATATGTCACGTTGAACTTCGAAAAGCTTTTTTATATGGCATAATAGTTAATTTATAACTAATCCTGCTCAAAATATATTTTAAATATTAATTTTACATGTAATGTAGGTTTTTGTTGACAAATATCGTAAAACAATCGGTGTGAAGTAATAGATTTAAGCCTGTTAGTTACTAAATAGGTTCGTTTAATTAAATAGATGAAGGCTCTCAAATTATTTTAAAGGTAAAACATAAAAATAGCCATATAAGTATAGCTTCATACATTATTCACATACTTAAATATTTTTAATCTTTGACTTTTAAACATTCAATAAATATAATATAATTACGAGTATATAGCTACGTATATACAATTTAGTTCTAGCAAACAAAATTAATCAGTTTCACAATCGTGAAAGCTCCTATTGGCAAAAGTTATAGGTTTTCCGAACAACTAATTAAAATATCCAATTTCATTGTATGTCGAATACACGAATATGACTTGAAATTCTTAATACAAGATAAAAATGCTATTCAGATTATATTTACAGACCTAGGAGTAACGTACAGTAATATCGAATATACTATACTTAAGTCTACTCGTAACCTGGAAGCACACAGAAATAATTATACATAGGTACATATATAATTACACGTTTATACATTTTTTATAAAATAATTTGAGATCCAAGAAATACTACGGAAAAATTGTTCCAAGGTACATATACTATTGGCCATTGCTGAACCGGTTTTGATGTGATTTCTATAACAGTTCAAGCTATGACATGTGAGTAATTCTATTTTAATTCGTTTTGCGGATAATTGTGATGTGTGTGAGAAATAAAACTGCTGCTGTCTATTTAATCTATAAAAAAATTACTTGAAGTACATAATTACGGGAGTTAAGAAATATTCAATGAATTATTTAATTAATATTCAATGAACTAATTAACCTTATATACAAATGTTGTATTAGTATTAATAATATGTATGAAAATAACGAAATTATGTTAAATTTATAAAATATTCCGATCTAAGTAAAACATCAGTTAGTAGAGCCATTTATTAAAGTATAAGACTACTATTGACTTAAATTTCGATGAAAACATTGAATATATCACATAATTAAATAAGTCCTTTCAGTATAAATTAATTTTTGGTTTCTTGAAATTCTAACTTAGCATCGGATGTCATTTGCTTTTGTAAGCCACTTGATCTGTATCTGTATAATAATAGGACTTAATTATTCCAAGAAGTGGCAAACGTCTATTTAATTTACAGTATCCACGTTAAATATATTTGATTATGAGTATAATTTACAATTCTCTTTAGATTTGCTTAACGAAAATTGAAAGCCCTAATTAATTTAAGATTAAACGTTGGTAGTTAAAATAGGCTACAGTCATCTAAGAAGATGGACAATCAAATTATGTTTGAAACGTTTTCATCAGTGACACAAAAGTTATTTTCTCGTGAATTAAGTAAAGTAATTATCAAAGGTTTATCTGTAGGCGTCAGGTCAACCCGAAAATTCATTTCGAATGAATTATTTATTGTCAATCTTTGACCTTACTTTTGGTTTCGTACCTTTTACTCTGGTCCTTTGTAGGCTATTTTGAAGATATGTTTCATGTTCTAACATTGCTATACACATATATTACAAGTCACGACAAATATAATTATTAAAAGTTCACGTTATAGGTGTACATGAGCCTTCGAAACACTTTAAGCCTGGTTCACACGTGCCATGGAATCCGCCACAGTCCTCACCAAGCGTTCTTGCACACACTTTACAGCACCTGTAAAAATGCACATTATTAAATATTTATGTTTTTCATTTTAATTAACTTTAATTTATATTTTTTTCTGCCTTAAGTTCCATGTCTATCCGTTTTATAGTTTTTGCATTAGTATACAATTGATCTTATCGAATTTTTTATAAAATTTATTGACACTGTGTGTGGACACTAAATAACGGGTGAGACTGACCACTAAATAAATTGAATAAAAAATTAAATTTGTCTTTGTAAAATATATTTGTTTTTGTTCCCATTTAATAATAAATAAATTAATATATGGAATATTTTTGTAAGATTAGCTGAAAATTTTCAGGTTATTTTAAAAAAGGAAGTCGATTCAGACAATGTATAAAGTAACCATTGTAACAGGTTTTTTGACAGTTGTAATTTGAGCAAAATACCTCGAACAGAAGATTACTTTAAATTCTGTAATTGATAATTTTTTTCGTAATCATATTTGCATTTATTATAAGTAATAAATAGTAGATACGTATATTATATAAGCACATTTAATAAAATAATGAATGCACTCTGCACAGAATTACTAAATTGTTTTTTTTTAATAAGCTAACTATAATAACTTTATTACATCGCTTTAAGTTAAAAAAGCAATTATTCAATGTTACGTGTTTGAAATTTTCGTCCCACATTTGTTATAACTTCGAATGAACTTATTAAAAGAGATGCTCCGGAGATGTTTTCCAGGATTCGTTTAAAATAGCAAGTTTTACCTGACTACGTAATTTCATTAGTTCCAACTTTTATTTTGAAGTTCAAAGAGAAACTTTGTGTAAATGGCTTGCTCTATACCGGGAACTAATAGCGAAAAGTTTCGAAGTATCGGTATAAGAAGGATGTTTCTTATATCGTTTGCATAAAATTTTAATATAGAAAGAAAAATATAGTGTAAAAATACCCTTAGAAATATAAAGTGGTGCACTGTTTGGTGTATCTTTATATCTAAGCTCACCATGGAGTTTTTTTTGGGTTTTTCAGTTACAAAAATTTTATTTTATTTATTTTGAGAGTTTCAAGATTTACACGAAAATCGATACGCCAGTCGACCAATTTAAAAAAAATAGTAGTTCAATAATTTACTATGCTACGAATAACACAGTATGGAAACTAAAAAGGCTGTCAACTCCATCTTATTAACAGTTGCTGATTACATATCGTCTGGATAGATTCTAATGACTTGCAAATACATGGAACCCCCATTATTTTGATACTGTGAAGCTTTTGACATGTTGAATAAGCTTAATGCTATTAGTTCTATTATAGACTCCGACTATCCTAGTGGCTCTTAGCAAATCGAGTACGAGTTGAAACCATATCATACCAGATTCGGTGTAAGTCAGGTATCTTTTCCTTTTTCTTCCTAACATAACAAAATGATAAAATATGATCTTCCGAAACGAATAAAACGCGCGTTATATCTACTGTGTGCTGATGATCTCAAACTTATACTCGAATTTACTTCTGTCGAAGATTGCTTCACATTAAAACGCTTGTCCCCATTCAAGCAAACCATGGTACCTATACTACGTTAGTTGGCACCATTAAACACGCTCTATGGCAATAATGCATAATGTAACCCATTCAATAACTATAGCTCTAGCAGCTTTGGTTGTTGAATCACTAAAATTTGCCGGGAATATTGGGAACCACTGTTATTAATAATCTTGGAATCTTAGTACTTGTCTTTGTAATATTTCTTTACTCATTCTTTTTATGTTTTTAATAATTAATAATTTCAGCGCGTAATTATTGTAGTGGCGCCACAGCTCTTACTTAATAAAAATAAATAACTTAAAATAGTTAAAATTGTAACATCTGCCCCCAGAAACTTCTGTATACGTACTAAATTTCAAGATTCTATAGTCAGACCTAAACTCACTAAAATCAAGTGTACCACCATGAAAAATAAAATCAAATATACAACATAGTAAAGATGGTACATTCATAGCAAAAATAAAAGCGCTCGTACATGGTACGGATCCGTACCAGTTCAATTGAGAGCATACCAAACGTGATCAAAGCATACCAAAGCCAATATTGGCATACAGCATACATTATGGCTTATCTTTGTACGTTTCACAATGAGTTTTAAAAAGAAAGGTACAGTATTTGCCATCTTATAGCCAGTGGTAGCTTTTTCACAGACTTACAGACTGACACTTAATTTAAAGTAAATGTAAAAATGACGATTCAAAAGAGCTTGTAAAAGTCCATTTGAATAAAGAATATTTTGATTCAATTCGACATAGAGAGCATTCTTCTAAAAAAGTGCTATGAGCCCATATACATAGATTGATTTATGTGTAATTCACTGGAAGGCAGTTTAGTCTATATATTGGCAAAGATTATATTATCGTTCGATAATATATACGAGTAATACAGCACTAAAACATAGCTGACATTTTATCATCTTAAAGAAAAGTCAGCGTTTTCCATGTCTTATCATTTTAGATTTATAGTTATGGTAATGTTATATGAATTTTTTGGAACAAATATTATAATTAGTCGTGAGAAATTATAATAATATTGAAAAAGTTTTGTTTATGAAGAACATTTTTTTTACTCCGGAAAGATAGATACGAAGAAATTTCGTAAAAAACAAACTCAATTGTAATGCTAGTATAAGAAAATACATAGAAGTATGCCTATATTTTTTTTTCAGTACGAAACCGAGCTATGTATTGGTTTGATTATTTGTATGGCGATAATAGGAGGGGCTGGAAAGTGACACGTACTTTACATAACTACTTTTTACTACGGTAAAATATGTCATGAAATGTGTACGGAAAAGTAGTTTATGTGAAATGTAATATTTATTTCTTTTAAACTCGGTATAAAATAACGTACACCTATTATAAGCTTATTTTTATATTATATTGTGATTTTTTTCCTACTATATTTACATTATTTTTATTATTTTGCACTTTTCTGCTCTACTAAATGAAAATCTTTCTCACCCCTATAAGTTGAGTGGGAACCCATAATTAAGTTTAACTACACACGTGCTCGATTTTTTCTATTGTCTTTTGTATGTGCAAAGAAGTGAATAATATAAATTATATAATATTAGCTTGAATTTATTTAGAAAGCTGTGCAATGCAAGGAATTTATTACATTGGTAAAAAATTATTACACTAATGATACAAAAAATAAAAAATAACGAACAAAGTCTTGGAATATCAAGTTCAAAGAAACAACTCATAAAGACGATAAAACTCTCTAAAGGAGAAACTCATTAAATACTAAAGTTAAGTACTCACTTAAGTTAGAGTTTTTATTAAACATAGTAGTTGTTGTTCGTAATATTATGCATGTAATTTAAAGTTTTTAATGAACGTTTTCTCTAGTTTATAATTTAAATGAAAATAATTAATAACCTAAAATGGTACATTGGAATCAAGAAGAATAAAATATACCCGATCATTAGGGTTCCATCCATTTTAAAGCCGGTCATTGGTTTTTGTGATTTTCATATACAATATTTAAATGAATTTTTGTTTGTATATACTTTGCCAATAGTTACTAATTTGTGCTTTGCAAAGATTTTTATACCTAACTCAACGCATGACATTTAATTTTAGAAGATTTACATATCATTATTTTTTAATAAGAAAGTATATATACATTTTTACCAAATGAGTATCCTTTTCGTTTAAATTCCTAACTATTAAATGTCAAAAGAATAGCAATAATAAAATACAATAAATTCATTGAGACTAAAAAAATTGATAAACGAAACGAAACTTTCGTTGAAAGTGTTATTTATTCGCGTATATCTAAGAAAATGCTAAGAACGAAAGTGTTACCCACCTGCACGGATCCCACACCACCATGCCCAGCCCTGGGCAACCACTGGGTTCCAACGCCTCGCATTCCCTAGGATTGCACACACAGTCCCATCCCCGTACCGCCCCCGCCACCACTACCAATGTCACCATCGCCAACCACCTACTCATACTGTTCACATCACATAATCGATCGCACTTTATACAGTTCTTGGTTCACCAATTTGCACATTCTGTAACAAATAAAACAAGTATAAAACAAAGTCTTCCCGCTGTCTGTCTGTCCCTATGTATGCTTAGATCTTTAAAACTACGCAACGAATTTGATTCAAGAAGAAGGTTTATATGTATAATACTGTTACGTACTACAGGTTCGGGATCGGAAATTAAAAGCGTTCTCGCACTAAAGATTAATTTATTTACACTTTGTACACGCGCAGTTTATACACAGCACTAGTTAAATTGAGTCTCTGAGCTCTACAATTCACCACTTTTAACAATTCACTATACTCTTCTTCACTTTTCCACTATTTCGTATCTCTTCGCAATCTTCACTTAACTTCGAACGACAACTGATCTCTCGACACACTGCCGGCCTTTTTATATGCGTAAATTTAGAATATTCTAGTATCGAAAATTCAAAATGTTTCTAGTAACTTCGAAATTGTTCCTGAAAATGCGTTATCTCTTTCTGTCACATTAAAATTTGTAATAAACTGTTCTTGTTATCTAATTGTCAAAAGTTAGAAATTGACATTCGCTGTTGTAAGGCATGGTACAAGCGTGCTATTATGACGCGTTCGCACTATATTCCGCGACATTACCCCCTCCTAAGACATGCTCGTCTCGAGCATCGTTGTTGCCGTGATACTTGGCTAATCGGTCCACATGCACGATTTTAGCCGGGCTTCTAGATGTACGTTGAATTCGGAAAGTGACGTCGTTAATTTTCGTTATAACCTTGTAAGGCCCCTCCCAACTGGGTTGTAGCTTTGGCGATTTACCCTTTCGTCTCACCGGGTTATGCAGCCATACCAATGAGCCTTCCTCGAAGTTCGTTCCTGTCGCCTTTCGGTCATAACGAGTTTTCATGCGTTCACTTGCTTGTAGCCCTGCATCTCGTATCTGCTCATGAACACCAATCATCTTCGCTCGTAGTTCACTGGCATATTCTGTTATGCAACTGGGAGTATCCGGCGGGCAACCACTTAACAGATCCGCTGGTAGTCGCAATTCTCTTCCGAAATTTGCAAAAGCAGGTGTTATGGTAATGCTTTCGTGTACAGCAGTCCGGTAAGATAGCAGGAACAATGATAAATACTCGTCCCAATCCTTTTGATGTTTATCCACAACCTTAGCTAGATGGCGTTCCAGAGTCTGGTTAAACCTTTCAACCATTCCATCTGACTGTGGATGATGTGGTGTGGTTCGAGTCTTGTGCACCCCCATGATTTTACATACTTCCTGAAATATATGCGATTCAAAGTTTCTTCCTTGATCACTGTGCATTTCTAACGGAACGCCGAATCTGCAAAATACATCTTTTACCAAAGTATTTGCGATAGTTACTGCTTCTTGATTTGGGATGGCGAATGCCTCAGGCCATTTTGTAAAATAGTCCATCACAACTAAAATATATCGGTTCCCGGAATTAGTAATCGGAAATGGTCCTGCTACGTCTAATGCGATTCTCTCCCAAGGTGCCCCAACGTTGTATAATTTCATTACTCCTCGGCTTCTGGTCTGCGGGCCTTTGACAGAGGCACATTGCACGCATTTCCGACACCAGTCCTCAACATCATCTCGACAATGCAGCCAGTAAAATCGCTCCTTGATCTTGATTAACGTTCTTCTTACCCCTAAGTGTCCACCAGAAGAACCATCATGGTAGACTCGAAGTATCTCGGATACTTTTATTTTAGGAACCACTAGTTGGAGATGGCTATCATTTCTACGTGTCTTCTCCCATTTCCGGCACAATACTCCATTGTGTAACAGCAGACTGTCCCATTGTGCCCACAAACTTTTCGTAGCGGTACTGTACTGTGCTATGTCAGTCCACTTAGGTTTTGGCCTACCACTACTTAGCCATTCCATGATAGGTCGTATATCTCGGTCTTCTTCTTGAGCTCTCCTCATGGCTTCATCACTCCAACGTTCATCTAACGAGTCTGTTCTAATAACTTTAATTGATTCCAATTCCTTTGCCTCTTGTCTTTGACAGTGCTTGCAGTCGTCTTCACAGGGTCTTCTAGATAGAGCATCGGCGTTGCTGTGATTTTTACCCCCTCGATGTTCTATATCAAACTGGAATTCTTGAAGTTGTTCAATCCATCGTGCTACCTGCCCTTCGGGATCCTTGAATTCTAATAACCATTTCAGGGCAGCGTGATCGGTTCTTACCAAAAATTTGCGTCCTAGCAAGTATTTCTTAAAATGTTGTAAGGTTTTTACTACAGCAAGTAGTAAAACTTCGAGTAACGCAATAATTCTTTTCCGGTTTAGAGAGTGACTTACTGAAATATGCGATTACCACCTCCTGCTCACCCTTCCGCTGGGACAATACACCTCCAATACCGATATTACTGGCATCAGTGTCGACAATAAACTCTCCCTTTGTGTCTGGATACCCGAGGATCGGTGTTTGGCAAAGATGTTTCTTTAATTCTTGGAAGGCCAATTCGCATTTATGGTCCCATACGAAAGGTCTCTTCTCCTCGGTTAGCTTATGGAGTGGTTTGGCGATGTCAGAAAACCCTTTCACAAACCGTCGATAGTAAGAGCACAATCCTAGAAATGCTCTCACTTGCGTCTTGTCCTTAGGGGTCGGCCAATCTTTTACAGCGGTGATTTTCTCAGGATCCGTTTCTACTCCGTTTTCTGAAACTACGTGTCCAAGGTAATTCACTTGTTTTCTGAAGAATAAGCACTTCTTCGGACTTAACTTTAAATTAGCTTCCCTTAGTTTATCGAATACTGCTTCGAGTTTCCTAAGATGGTCATTGAAATCACGCCCCACAATAATTATGTCATCTAGGTAAACAAGGCAGGCTTCTCCTAGTAATCCGGCGAGTATGCGTTCCATCAACCTCTCAAATGTAGCTGGTGCATTACATAACCCAAACGGCATAACCTTAAACTGCCATAACCCTTTTCCAGTTGAAAACGCAGTTTTCTCCTTATCCACGGGGTCCATGTCCACTTGCCAATAGCCACTCTTCAAATCGAGAGTTGAAAACCATTTCATACCACTTAGAGTGTCTAAGGTGTCGTCGATTCGAGGCAGGGGATAACTATCCTTTTTGGTCACATCATTGAGTCTGCGGTAATCGATGCAAAACCTTGTAGAACCATCCTTCTTCCTAACTAGTACTACCGGAGAACACCAGGGGCTAGTGGAGTGTTCGATGATGTTGTTCTCTCTCATGTTTTGAATCATGTCGTCCACTTCCTTTTCCCTGGCCCATGGAATTCGTCTAGGTCGCTGTCGGATAGGCGCAACATCACCTGTATTGATTTTGTGCTTCACTAAGCCGGTTCTTCCTATATCGTTCTCATGTTTGGAAAACAAATCTGAATATCGGTACAGTAAATTTTCAGCTTCTGTCTTCTGAGAACTTGTGAGATTTTCTTTACAGTCTTCGATAAGTTTCGTCGCTTGCTCTCTATCCTTGTTCGGTACCTTCACGTTCGGTTGACATCTGTTTAACCAGGCTATCTCTTCGCAAGTTCCCACAACTTCGCCTCTCTGAATGGTTTGAGTAAAGTTACTAGGGTTTAGCACTGGAATCATGGATGTGGAAGCTTTACCTACAATAACTCTTGCCGGGATCCACGAGCTCTCATCTTCAAACTTCTCTATGATAGCGCACGACCATGGACTACCTGACGTGTTGTGAGGTAAAGCGACAGGTACTAGAGTCTGTGATCTTGGTGGAAGAGCGGTGTCTTTTAAGCAACAAACTTTCCCCTGAACTCCACCACTTATCGGTACTTCCTTATTTCTGCACTTTAAAACTCCATATTTCATGTCGATCGTACACTGATAATTTTGAAGAAAGTCCAATCCAATGATGCAATCATCCACGATATCTGCAACTATTGCGTTATGCCAATAGACGTTGTCCCCAATTTTTATAGCAATTTTTCTTTCCCCCCAAACAGGTATGCGCTGACCAGTGGCTGTCATAAGGGTGATGTGCCTTCTATCTTGCAAATTATTGTCCGCAATGTGTTTCAGCTTTCGGTTATTAATGACAGTTCGCGAAGCTCCGGTATCCAGTGTCAGTTTACATGTCACTCCATTAATAGCGCCATGTATAACCAAAGTGTTTCCATCTATTGCCTGTTTTACTTCTATGGGTGAGGTTGTAGATCCCCCGGCCAGCGCCCACCTCCTAGCTCTGGCTGAGATCAATTCTCCTCTTACTTGATCGCAGGTTGGTACACCAACATCTGAGTATAGTCGACCATTCTTCCTTTTAGGGCAGTCACTTCGAAGATGGCCCCGCTCACCACACTCATAGCACCTTGGGTTGAAAAGACGTCTCCGGGTGGTTAATCCTCCCGTGGTAGCTTCCTGCACCCTCCAAGGTCTAGAGTCATGACGCACAGCTTCAATCTCTAGAGCATGAGCGACAGCTTCTCTTAGACTTGTATGGTGTTTTAGGCGTACAGCGGCACGTACCTCCGAGTCGCGAATCCCGTCCACAAAAGCCTGCAGAAGAATGGTTTCTATGGTAGCTGGCGAGGATTGATATGCCTTCCGTACGAGCCTCTCAATCTCTACGGACCACTGCTGCAGGGTTTCATTGGCTCGTTGTGTACGGTCTTTAATTTGAGCCCTGTACACGTGCTCTAGATGACTATCACCATACCGCGACTCTAAAGCGTTAAGTAGCTCACTGTATGTGGTCTTCCTGCCAGGAACGCTAGAACAAAGCGCCTCCAATACATTTAGAGCCTCCTCTCTAAGAGCGACGGTAAGGGCAGATCGGGCTTCATCATCTGTCCATCCACTTGTCTCCTTGATCGTTTCAAACTGGATCTTGAATGCGGCCCAAGAAGATTTGCCGTCGAAGTGAGGGACTTTGGAAATCTTTGCTGATGATGAGCTAATGTCGGCACCACGCGGTAATTTCTGAGTTTCCAAGTAATCCATCCACTTCTCCATTTTAGAGAGTTTTGAGTCGTGCTCGTCTAAAGCTTCACCGTGTGTGACGAGTTTCGTCTTTAGTTCCTCAACTTCTCTTTCAACGACTTCCACCCTTTCCGTATTCTGTTGAAGAGCGGCTATGACATCCTTGTAAATGCCCTCTTGGAGTGCGCGCAGCTGTTCCTCCTGGTGGCGTGCACGTTCTTCCTCGCGGCGAGCCTGCTCTTCCTCGCGGCGAGCCTGCTCTTCTTGGAGTGTGCGCAGCTGTTCTTCCTGGCGGCGAGCCTGCTCTTCTTGGAGTGTGCGCATCTGTTCCTCTTGGCGGCGAGCCTGTTCCTCTTGGAGTGCGCGCAGCTGTTCCTCCTGGCGGCGTGCACGTTCTTCCTCGCGGCGAGCCTGCTCTTCCTCGCGGCGAGCCTGCTCTTCTTGGAGTGTGCGCAGCTGTTCCCCCTGGCGGCGAGCCTGCTCCTCTTGGCGGCGAGCCTGCTCTTCTTGGAGTGCGCGCAGCTGTTCGTCTTGGCGTCGAGCCTGCTCCACTTGGAGTGCGCGCAGCTGTTCCTCTTGGCGTTGGGCTTGCTTTTCTTCGAGTGCGCGCAACTGTTCTTGCATCATGAACGCCATTTGTTGCAGAAGGGCGTTCATGTCTGGCGTTGTGCTCTGTTGAGCCGCGGACTCTCCACTCGATGTACTTGGGCTAGAGTCTTCCCTTTGCTGTTCTGCCATTGCGCGTGTAGTGACTCCTTGCTTCTCGTGCCTCGGTACTAACGGCATTTCCGATCCCACTTCTGACACCAATTGTTACGTACTACAGGTTCGGGATCGGAAATTAAAAGCGTTCTCGCACTAAAGATTAATTTATTTACACTTTGTACACGCGCAGTTTATACACAGCACTAGTTAAATTGAGTCTCTGAGCTCTACAATTCACCACTTTTAACAATTCACTATACTCTTCTTCACTTTTCCACTATTTCGTATCTCTTCGCAATCTTCACTTAACTTCGAACGACAACTGATCTCTCGACACACTGCCGGCCTTTTTATATGCGTAAATTTAGAATATTCTAGTATCGAAAATTCAAAATGTTTCTAGTAACTTCGAAATTGTTCCTGAAAATGCGTTATCTCTTTCTGTCACATTAAAATTTGTAATAAACTGTTCTTGTTATCTAATTGTCAAAAGTTAGAAATTGACATTCGCTGTTGTAAGGCATGGTACAAGCGTGCTATTATGACGCGTTCGCACTATATTCCGCGACAATACACTAGCCGAGATCGCGGGTTCGTTCGTATTAGATCCAAGGATGAAACCGAGCGAAGCCAGGGTGAGTCACTAGTGATATTATAATAGTTCATTAGTTGTGAATTACCCTCGTTCCACTCCGATTCGCTTCAAGATATGCTTTAAATATAGATTTCTCTGAAATGTGTGGACCCGGATAACTAGCTGTTAAGAAAAACAGATAGACAAGAATTTTAAGAATTATACATTAGGCCTCTGCATCGATAATAATTAATAATATAGGTACCTACATGTTTTTATTTTCCATTAACGAGTACTGCGTAGCCAGTACACTTGACTTGCTAACGAAATTTGTGTTATGGAAGTCAATCTCAAGCATATTACAACGCACATAATAATATTATATATAGTATAACTGCGTTTAGTTTTAGTAAATTATTAATTAAGTATGTAAGACAATCATACTCATATTAAATGTGTATTGTGTATATAGAATTTTGTGTTCTAGCTGTTAACCGTTGTATTTACTTCGTCTGGAGCCAACTCGTACTAACTCTCTCTAATGGATTCCCCAAAACTACACGAAAATTATCTTAAAAATTTATTGTTAACAGAGCTGAACCGTGTTGGCAATCCAGCACGACAAAGTTTACCTAAACGAATATAAAAAAGTAACACAAAATTCAAGTTAAATAAAAGCTTCTAAGAATTGATCCTCGCGATCTGTTTATATAGGAAAGCGAGAGAGACATGTTTTTAATTTCTATTTATTTTGAGTCTATTTTGAAGACATCTTAGTCACAAGCGATCAGAAAAGTAATGTAATTACTGAAATTTTTCACATCTCATTTCTTCCTTTCACAATTCCTTTTTATATCTAAGAGTAAAGCAAAATAAGATAAAACTTATTGATGTCTGACTGAAGACATAAAGTGGGATAGCGCACTTAAATAGTGTTGTTGACTATGGCCTAACAACCGTATACAAAGAAGTACAGGTATTATAATTGAGCGTTTTACGCTTAATTCTATTAAAATAAACCAATTTATATCTACTGAATTTCTTTAGCTGGAACTTCTGTTTCAATTAATTCTCACATTTCTCTCTAGAGATTTCCATATAAATATTGCCTAGTTCTACGAAAGAATTGATCAATATCAATATTGCTGCATTCGGCTGTAGTGTTTCAAGCTAATCCGTAGAGGATAGAGAATTGCTTTTTTGATGTAACATAAGCGTTAGCAAGTGATGAATAGCAATCTATAAAATATACGAGCTTTTGGCTTGAGGCTTTGCATGTAGGGAAATAAAGTTAGGTTGGGTTTAGTTAGAATTTGTATTTTTTATCTGTACGCAGATATCACTATCAACGGGATAGTACGTAGAAGTGAATACATACACTTTTACTAGGGTTTTAGACGGCATGGTAGTTATATTTATATTTTCTTAGAATTAAAACATCAAGAGCCTAGTTTTTGTATAGTTCAGATTTAAAAGAATAGTTTTACTGCCAAAAATACTTAATTTTAAGGACTTACACTTTTTAAATTCTAAGTTCTACCTATTAATAGTAAAGTACTATTTTTAGAAAATTCTATTATAGTAAACTGCTTTTATATTTACTTAGGTCTATAAAAAACGAAAAAGCTAAAGCTGAAGAGTTTGTTCATTTGTTAGTTTGAACGCGCTTATCTCAAAAACTACTGGTCCGATTCGAAAAATTCTTTTGTGTTGGATAGTCCGTTTATCGAGGAAGGCTTATAACCTATATAAAATGACGCTACGACCAATAGGATGGGACCATCAATGAAAAATGTTGCAAAAACGGGAGAAAAATGATACTTTTGAGAGCTTTCGTCGAATACGTGAGGAGGGAGATGCCGGTAGCTATGCGAAGTATTTGGTTTCCAGCCTTTAGAACGCGAGCGAAGCCGCTGGAAAGGCTACTTTATTTATATACTACATATTTTATAATCGATATCCTTATTAAAAAAATAATAAATCATAGGATTTTCAAACTTTGGTCTTCTTAGTTTCCTTATAGCTGTGGCCATTAGACAAAATATCATAGAATCAAGTACTTATTTTACAATTTATAAACTTTTTAAAAACTTTATTGCAAATTCAGGAAAAATCCCACCTCGTGACATGTTGTAAGCTCTGACAAATAAGCTTGACAAGTTTCTAAATTTAAATTAGTATTGGGAGTTTAATATGCACCGTTTTATGCCTCAAAATACATACGACACATTAGCTATGACAACGGCAATTTGTGTTGACCGCTCTAGTTAGTAGTTATAGCCCGCTAGGCATTATATTAAACGTTAAGCAAAACGCTATGGTATCTTTTAAATGTTTTTACCTAATTTATATTTAGTGTACGAAATAAGTATTACAAGCTATGGTTTATTTTTAAGTTTTAATGATTCTTATGGATTTCTGAGTGGTAAAATAATTTCTCATAATATAAAGTATCCTGTTTGTTGACTCGCAATCAATTATCATTATACCAAACAACAACATCTGTCATTGTTCGCAGACAGACAGACAGACAGACAGACAAGTATATGTTTTAAGAACTAGAAGATTTAGCCTCTGTATAATGAGCGGTAATAATTACTATTATAAATAAAATTTTGCAAAAAAAATGTAGTGTACAGATTCGACATACAATTTCATATAACCCTTTTCAATAACCCTTTAATGATAAATTACATCATCTTGTTTCCGTATGAATTATTGACTGAACGAATTTTAGTATTATAATTATTTTAATTAATTTTTTTGTTAGAAGATGTAAGGTATCATGTAAATGGTCGTAGAAGTAGGTAGATCGAGAAGGATGTAGATAGAATTTGAAAAATAAAATAAGTATGTGCGTGAAAGGTCTGTTTAAAAGAGCACAAGGAAATCATCTTTCACTAGAAAATGGTTGAGAAATACGTAATATCTACAGATTCGGGCGTAGCCAAGTATGAAACTTAATTAAACGCACAAGAAGTTAAATTCGAAATAGAACAATTTTAAAACGAAACAGCTTTGATTGCTTAATAATACTTTCTTAGGTTTACGCGAATATTTGACATTATAAATTAAACTATCTTTTCGGATTTCATCGCGGATTTATTATGTATATAATAGTATATAACCCCCTGAGACATCAAACACCTTAGTCTCTCCCGCCACCGTGATTGCTGTAAAGCATTCGAAACGTCGGGAACCAAAAATAATAATAATCATAAAATCCGAGACAAAATCCGAAAGTATAGTTTCATTTATAAAGCTTTGATTGCTGTTCTGTTGTATCTTATATAGATCAATCATTTATAATATTGCTTCAATTAACACAATAGGTATGTAGTAAGATCTAGAAGCACTGTTAACTCAATTGTTCTCAATCAGAGAGCGCATTACTGTTGCAAACACCAGCATGCAGACTCACGTTGGGAGTAATTACGTTACATCGTAGCCCAATGGGACACTGTTTCATATTATATTAAGCAATTTGTGTTTCACAGTTGTACTATACGGTTTGAGGTAGTTACAGTCGAAATACTTTGAAATTGAATGATCAAAATGCTCGTAATTTTCTTTGATGGTGTAAATAGGTTCATAATTTAATAACTAATTAGGGCAAATCTAATCTTAGGTATACATTACATATAACATGAACTCGCACTGTATATATAATATGATTGAGACAGTGGAAGTGCGCTCGCTTTGGAAGCCCAAGTAAAGCGGGTTTAAATAACGATCTCGCAAGTCTAATATTTTAATATGCGCATCATTTCGAACATAATTACCACTTGTCTTACGATGAAGAAAAACATCACGAGGGAACCTGCATGTCTGATAGAACCTAGCTAGTTTTTTAAATTCATGGACACAGTACTCTATACAGGGAACTTACCCGCACTTTACGAGCGTGGTGAATAAGTTGATCCCCCTTCTATTAAAGGGAGGCCTGTGCCCAGCAGAGGGACGTTAGAAAGGGCTAAATTCAGACAACCAAATATATTATAAATACAATTAACAATTTATTATAAATCTATTTTAAATTTTGTGTAAACATTACATTCAAAATGCCTCAGGCAACATAATATTTTGATCCTATATATTGTTCAAATTTAATAATTCATCAGATAACATAATTACAATTTTAATTAATGTATTACTATCTGTTAAAACAGAAAACTCATCAAAATATGAAATATTAAATCAAATTAAAAGCGTTAATATTTCATTAATAAAATTCACTATTCATACCACGCTGCATCGATAGGCTCGATCGATCCAATTTGTCAAAGTTTTATATCTATAGGTAACTTGCAAAAACTTCGTTAGACCCAAAAGGTATAAAAATTGATCTTTTGTTAGTTCAAACCCTTAATTACAATGAACCAATTTATACTTTCTGATTGAATAAGAATTTTTGATAAAAATGATGGGTATTCTTTTAAGGACCTGAGAAGCCTGCAGATATTTTAAATCTTTTTGAAGTACGGTGCATTGCATTCTTTTTTTTAGCTTAAATTATACATGTATATTGTAATATAATATTAATGTAAACTTATTCTATTTAAACTCATAATCACTTTAATTCTACTCTAAAATTAAAAAGCAAAAATTGAACTTAAACAATTCATCATAATAATAGCGGGTCCAGCATACTTAGCATTATCATTGGTTAATCAAAATATCCCTATAAGGCAGTTGCCATTGATCTTATTTAGTTTTATTACTTTATAATATACTTACCTTTATTATGAAATTTCTATGCCTAATACAGAAATATTAGATAAAACTATTATTGACAATAACAATACCGTTCTAAATTATACTCAATTCAAACTAAATTAATGGAAGACTATTGTTTGTTGGTTAATATCTGTACAATAGCGACAAAGCTATATACAATTAAGGGTAAATGGCCTAATTAATATCTTTATTTATTACTACTACTAAAATTGAGAATATGTACAGTATTTTTGATCCTTGCTGAGTTATTTCATAAGTTAATTTTCAAAATCTATTTTTAGTACAGACTTTTGTGTCCCAAAAATAACATTAAAGTGACAAAATTTTCAAAGTAATATCTAGTAAATGTTAGTCACTTCAATCAGAGTTTGGCAACATACAAATCGAGTTTAATGCTTTGGTCTGACGCTTCTGCACGATGAGAATAACAACAGTCCAATCAGAGCTGAAATGCAACGTGAAATGGGTAACGGAATAGCGTATCGTTTTAACAGCACTCCACAATTAATAGGTGCTTGATTATTCTACGGATAATGTTGTATCCGAAACAAAAATATATCATATTACATTTAAAATTTCTATATAATATTATACTGTGTTTTACTGTTAGCTAGTTAGCTATTTTAGATATATAAAATACACTGTATGTCTGTCTGTTTGTAATTAAGCTTTTGTGTTACAGATTTCTACGAGTAAATGCGAATGGTGGCGTGCTAGTCATATAATATTACTTTTTTTTTTCGTATAAATACAATGTAATGGTTCTGCTTTCATCAATATTTGTATTTTGTTCTATTTCTGCATATCGGTATGGTATACATAATATGATAATTTATATGCCTGTAAGAATAACCAGGGTTAGTTTCTAGTATAGAGACACCTTAGTAGGTTTAACAATCATTTTTGATATGTACTAGTTATTTCTTCAGAATCAAATAATGCAAAATGTAATGTTAATAACTACGACTCATGCAATAATTTAACATCTACGAAGAAGATAATCTATTAAAATACGAGTATAACACCTATTGAAACCTTATCTAAATGCATGGTTGTCTGTCGTTACAGCTTTACGAGAAATCCACTGGACAGATTGTGATGTTAGGTAGGTATAATGATAGCTACGAGTAGTTACCCGGTTAGACATTTTGGATACTTTTGACTGCGACAAAATATCTCATCTTTTAAAAATGTATGTATTCTGCCCTTTTTAACGTCCCACTGCTGGGCGCGGGACCTCCCTTTAACACGAGGGGGATCAGGCCATAGTCCACCACGCTGGCCTAGTGCGTGTTGGCGGACTTCGAAACAGGTCCTAAAATTTGAAACAGAAAGCAACTGGCTAACATTATCGGTCTTATTCATAAAAATCTCTTAATATAGGTTTACAATGTTCATTAGCTAAAATGCTCAATAGGGCTATTAAACGTTTCATAACTTCCTTTATTCATAACGGTTCAATAAACCTCTCACAACTAAATTATCGCTATAAGCTGTTTTCGCTTTATTATGTTGTCGTTTTGATTAATCATGGACAAAATGTCAAAAATACTGGGCTCTATGCTCTGTGAATCACAGTGTGACATTTGTTTTGACTTTCCCGCCGCCAAAAGTAGTAGTGCTTTATTTAAGAATTTTCTTAATTTTCTAATTATTGAACATGGAAAAGGGAATAAAAATAACTAAAAAGAGAGACAGAAGTGAAAATTGGTTAAGCGAAGACAAGGTCAGTACAAAAGTTTGTATTCGGTGTACTTCCTTTGTATTTCTACGTGTTGCCTTAATATTTCCACGTTCTTATTTCTTTCCGTAGCATTTATTGACGGAGTTGGTCAGGGAGAGAGTTTCCGCAATTGAAAATAAAAATACGGATACCAACACAAATTCAAAAAAGCAGGCAGCATGGGAAGATTTATTTAACAGGTATAGTATTTTTAAATCAATACACTGCATTATTAGTGTAAATAAACATTAAAATGTCATATTGTTCACAGTTTTAACTGTATGTGTAAGGGCAGCATACAACAATTGAAGTCTCAATGGGGCATCATTAAAATGCAAGAAAAAAAATCAAAGCTTACAGAGCGGAAGCAAATAAATGCTACAGGGGGCGGTCCACCGCCACAGCAGGACCCTGCAAGCAGTGATGATATAAGTGCATGGCTGCCCAATGAATTTACCATTGACTCTAATGAATTTGATTCTGATCAAATCAATCAGGTGAGTGTTTTATATTGTGTAGGTATAGTTTCTGCGCATTCTTGCCACAGATAATTTCATATGAATGAAGCACCTTATAGTGATATGTCTTTTATGAGGCATATTGTACATTTTTATTATTATGTCACAGTTGCTTGTTCATGTGCATAATTCAACTTGACCAGGATATCATTTGTTATTAAATAATTTACAAGTGTTTCATTCTGTACTCTCATATCCATATATACAAGTATATTATTAATTATGTCCATATTAATTCAATAATATAGTTTCAGGTCAAAGTGCTTACACCAGATCAAATCATCTTGGAGGTAAATGAAGAGGACAAAATTCCACAAGAGGTAAAAATTAATATTTAACAACATGGGTTGATAATGAATTTTTGATAGTCATCCTCATAATAAATTATCATAATATTATGATAATTTTTACCACTTCCATTGCTTCAGGTCCTACCTCTTAAGTATTGAAAAAAAAGAGATGAAAATAAAAGAAGATAATGAGAACAAGGTAAATATTATCCATATGAGCTCATATCAAATGCTATATAAATTACATACTATTGATGATGGTTTTAATATGTATTAATCAATTTGTATTTAATAACAATAGATACAAATGTCAAACTTCATCCCACTATCTTGAGGCTAAAAATATAATGTTGTTTCACAAAATGATGCCCATTTATTGAAACATTAAAATTAAAAACTATTTTGTATTACAGGCATCTACTTCTGCTGTAAATGAAATAAAAAATGTTGAAATAGATTGTAGGAAGGAGCTGCATGCTATCCAAATGGAAAACGAAAAAAAAATATCACGAAATTTAGACTTGGAGGAGGAATTAATTAAAAAAAAATTGAATATTATGAAAAAAAAATAAAATGCTTTAAAATAAAATATATATTTCTTTTATTAATTTACAATATTATAACAGAGGTATATAGTTGTATAAACTATTATGATAACATTTTTACAAACTTTCAAGGTCTTATTTACTTATACATAATATCTAATCAAAAACCTAAAAAATAGTTTCAAGCTTCTAGCTTTAAAAATGACGCAAATTCCATACAAACTTTCATCCCCTATTTCAACCCTTTCTGTGCCTTTTTCGCCTTGAAAAGTAGCCTATGTCCTTTCTCAAGCTCTAGACTATCTGTGTACTAAATTTCATTTAAATTGGTTCAGTACTTTAGGCGTGATAGCGCGACAGACAGACAGAGTTACTTTCGCATTTATAATATTAGTAATGATAGTTAGGATTAAGTACACTGTTATTTCTGTCCTTAGTTAAAATGTTCATCGATAAATGCTCGCAGGAAAGTACTGTGACCTACTCTTCCTCTTCCAGATCAATAATAAACCTTGCGGTATCTTTATTGAAGCGGTATCGCCGTTTAAACTCCAGATCCGACAAAGACAACGGGTCATATCTTTTCTGATACACCTTCTGACGACGTTGAGTGTTTTCAAAATATTTAATGGCAGCTATCGTTTGTAGAGCTTGCATTACATAGTAATTTGTTTTTAATAGAAAGCAAAAAAATACACTTATTATAATAAAATAATCTCACTTTCAAGTTTAAATTATCAGCTGTCACTGAAGACAAGACGACCATCTTGTTCTTTATTAAAGGTTTATAGTAGGCTTCAAGCTACTATAAGTTATAGAGCCGTTATTGAACACTTATGGAGCGTTTTAGCACTATTGAACGTTTATGAATAATGTTTTTGAGAATTTGCTTATTAGCAAGCTAATAAAGCTTCTATATTTTTTTATGAATAAGACCATATGTATGTACTCGTACCGAGTATAGTCACTGGGTTGCTTGTAAAAGAATTCTAAGTAACAGCTTTAAATCGGTATTTTTTACTTATGGATAGCACAGAAAACCGTCAGTCTTACGCAAGATGTCTCAATGGTCGTCACGAATTGATGTCCTATAGAACTTTATTACACTTTTACACTACCTACAATATATACTGTGAAAATAAGTTTAGTTAGATTGGTGGTGATAAAAATTAACGATTATCATTGATACGATATCATTATAATTATTAATAATAACCTCTTCTAAAGAAAATACTTATAACGTAATGGATATAAATGTGGGTGATATCTGAATAAGACGTCACATCTCCACTCCAGGCTAACAAATCCCAACAAATGATTAATTTCGTAACTTGATTGGATTTAGTACATTTCATAGTACAAGATATATACGATCACGAATACGGTCTGCTTTGAACAATGCGGTATCCAATTTCAGTAATAAGGACCTTCTGAGACATGCGATGTTGTAAATGATGTCTTGGTAATTTGCGAATAGGGTTTCGATAAACGATTACTAAGGTAGTATTCATGGGTCATTTCTGTAAGCTTGCTAGAATAGCAGACCTATTTGAGAGCTCCATTAAATAATAATATTAGTGATTTATATATAATATTAGTGATTTGCAGTACCTAAGTTATCATACAATTGAATCTATCGTTTGAGTACTTTTATTCTATTTTAGGGATTTCAATTTATTGGGATCCTTATCTCAAAGAGAAAAGAGAAACGTTATATGTGTGTTATAGTACATTAATTTTTTTTATTGTAAAGTTATTTTATGTACCATGCTACGGAATTATGTGTGTGTCAGTCAGACTAACATAATTATGTGTAATTAAAAAAAAATTTACTTCTAGAAAAAAAATCATTCGTGGCTTTTAAATTAATAGTATTTGTGTTTCATCTTCAGTCCTTTTTAACGTCCCACCGCTGGACACGGGTCTCCCTCAGTACGAGGGGGATCAGGCCATAGTCCACCGCGCTGGCCTAGTGCGTATTTGTGTTTAGTTAATATTAATTTATAATAATTTGCCAGAGACGTATATTTGTAGTTTACTATATTTGCCATTAAGCCCATGCAAATCAAGGATAACTACCTAGTTTAAATTTATTGATAGCATAATAATTACCGATTCAACATATTATACAACAAACTTAGCAGCAAGATATCACGTATATCAGTGAGTAATCACACTGAGGAAACTACTGTTATGAAGCCCTATCTCCCTTGGTCACAGTAACTTATATAAAGGTCTGATATAATTTTCTATGAACTCCGCCTATTATCCACACAATGGTTTTTGCAAATTGCTGATAGAGAAACTTGGTATAATAAATAGACGTAATTTGTAAGCATGGATACCGGCCGCGTAAATTGACCTCGACGAATTTGATCAACTTTAATTAATAGTTACTTTGTTCTGAATTGTAAACACGTCTCGAACACAATTAACTATGAAGACAAGGCAGTTTAGCTTGGAAAATGTACTTGAATAGTTTAATTAATGTAATAATGATAGTAATAGGAATTGAAATGAAATAAATCATACTCAATATTTTAAAATTTATTTAAATTAAGGTAAATGTTTAAATAACAGTATATTGTGGGGTACTGTTGTTCTGTTTTTTGTATTTTTGAAATGATTTTATAGTTTTGTGGACACTTACTATCTAATATCATGATTGCTGTAAAGCATTCGAAAAGTCGGGACTACAAATATAAATAAAACTGTAAAAAAAGGTAAAAGATCCAAGAGACTTGGATTTAAATTAACAAATCATGCGTAAATCTAAGTTTAAGCATAGCACGAATATTTTTTTATTTATTTCATACTGTTTATAATAGAATTTTAAAACTCATATTTTTAAAGTTACCTCGGAAATTATTGGTTTTCGAAATCCAAGAAAAACATTTGCTTAGTTTAAGATAGGCTGCGTATAGTTATGGAGTTTTTTATTAATGAATTCATTGTAACAGCCTCACTTGCCGCAAAGGGCATGTAAAATTTTTAAGGCACTTTACAGCGAAATAAACGACTAGGCAATGCACTAACATGACCGGTCAGAAGAATATTATTATTCCGATACAGCATTTATTTATAATAAAACTAGTGACTCGCCTTCGCTTTGCTCGGGTTCCGCTAGTTATACATAAACCTTCCTCTCGAATGAGTCTATCTAATAAAACCGCTTTAAAGCGCGTTTTAAAGATCTAAGCATACATAGGGACAGACAGACAGCGGGAAGTGACTTCGTTAAGTACTATGTAGTGATACACCATTTATATTAAATACTAAGTATAATAATCTGACAAAGTGGGACATAATTATAATCTTATTATGTAATCTATTTTATAGATTAAAGCTTTGATCAACTTTGCTTTTATCTCTATTATATTGTTATGATCCTCTTAGTTTAATTACATAGTCGTTAATTAATTATGATTGTGTTATATCGATTTCACAATTATTCCAATTACAGTTATGTGGTAGCCATAATTTTGAAATTATATTTTGAAGTATGTTGTATTTAAATATTATAATGAATAAAATCTCATAAAATATATAACGCTTTACATAAATATGCTTAAAAATATTATGAAATTATGATGACTTCATTAGTATTAGAAATCGATTTTGTTATTTTTTTTTGTAATCTGTCTACGGCATGGTGTGTTTAAGTCACATACGCAACAATATAGCTCAAATAATATTTTATGAATAAAACTGCGACATATTGAAAACGCCTTATTCTGCGCTTCTACCCACCAATAAAGGACATTTTTGCCCACATTCTCACCCCCAAGAAAATATGTAAGCAACTGGACCTTTAACAACTATTTAATCGAATTTCTTTCTTTTTAAAACCTTTCGGATTTTCTAAAAAGATTTTAATATACAACAAAATAAATCAATTAAAAATACTAGTAGTGGTTTTATCATGATTTAAAATCCATATTATAATATCATAATTGAGGTTTAAAATAAATTATTATAGTAAATAGTAGTAACGATAGTTAAGTAGCTAGTTACTTAAATAAAATTTCTTCGCCATTAAAATTTATTTGTTAGACAAAATAAATAAATAATAATATTATTATTTTACTATAAAAGTAAAACTACACACTATTTACAAAGTCACCAAGTACAATAAATTAAAATAAGAAAATATCTTGCTATTTGGAATAAATCAGAAAATAAAACCTATTTATACTGTATTAATCACTTAACCCCTTAATCTGCGCTTGCCGTGTGGGGTCTTGTCATGCCATCAGATAATTAACAAAATTAATTGCTTTACGCTTATTCGCGACTTCCCAAAAATACTGAGAGATCTGAGACATTTATATTTGTTTTAATATCTTTGCGTGGCAAACAAAAATTTTTGGGGGTATATGAAGACTAATGTCGTCGGTTTGAAACTTAAGCCGTGTTTGTATATTCCTTAATAAAAAAATAACACCCTTAAATACTAAAGTTATCTTTGAAGCTGAAAGTAATTCATTAACATTTTTGAAACTTTGGATTTAGGACGAAGATGGAGGATGTGGATTCGAGTTGTCACGTAGTCTTACACAGTCTTCACTTTTTCCAATGTTTCCAGTTTTATAATTATCTAATAATAAATAATAAATAAATATGTTGGGACATTTACACACATCACTATCTAGTTCCACGGTAAGGTACGAGCCTTGTGTTATGGATACTAGATGGTTGATATACTACACATATATAAGTTTAAATACATACATATTATAAATATAAACATCCATGACTGGAGTACAAACATTCGTGCTCAACAAATGTATGCCCCTAGCGGGACTCGAACCCGCGACCGCTGGCGCAGAAAGCAGGGTCACTACCCACTGAGCCAAACGTGTCGTCTAATAAGAAAACCTTACTATATTGTAATCTGCAATATATTATTTTTAAAAGAGCATATACATACATATTTCGTTCAAATATTCCTGTAATGACTATATATTTCAAATTCATTCTCACAGGTCAATTCTATTCCCACAACGGAATACATTGAAAAAGATGGCCCATAAAACCGTGACGATTTGTTGTGCTATAAACCTTTATTTAATGATCGTGTTTACGATATTCCTACAACA
Organism: Boloria selene; assembly: GCA_905231865.2. Classification (NCBI taxonomy): domain Eukaryota; kingdom Metazoa; phylum Arthropoda; class Insecta; order Lepidoptera; family Nymphalidae; genus Boloria; species Boloria selene. Next base: position 9,870,705 of record HG993142.1, read on the forward strand.
CATTAAAAAAACTGTATAATATATAATTATTACCATTGAAATATACTTCTTAAAAAACGCCTCGATGGTAAGTCTGCCGAAGCAGACCAGTGGCAATACAGCCAAGGAGTGGAACCTACGGCCCAATCTACTTTTAGAGAAGTACCAGGAGTGACACGCACTCCCGATCTTCAAGGTTCGCGTCCATTTAGGTTACCGGAAGTTAATGAGCATCCACTATATCAAGATGAACTAACATCTATTAGGAAGGGAGATAAAGATAGGCTAAAGTGCTAAGACGGCGAAAACAGGAACAAACTCTTAATTATAAAGTACAGTGCAGTAGCAAACACGATAATGAGTAAAATGGTACATATTTGTTCTATTTTGCAAAGTAAACAACAAAATACATTTACTGTATCAATATTACAATCAGTAGGAAGACAGGAATAGCAAATTTGCTTTAATGTATTTCCATTACAGCCCTATACGTCACTTAGGAAGTTAATATGTAACATCGGTCAGCAACTGTTACCCGATGAACGTCCCACGGTCATTTCAATTGCGTTGGCTTTTGAATATTTATAGCATGGGTAATGGAAATTTGCAGAGTATCAGTCTAGGTCGGGGACTGTCCTTAAATATTACAAACCGTTTGATTCGGTCTGGATATGTCAAAATTTTTTAATTTCAATTATATTTGCTGGAAACGATAAACGATTTTTCAAATTCTTTTATATATTACAAATGTAACGAAAAACTAGGAAGTCTAAGCAAGTTTTTAATACTTGTAAGTATCGTATATATTGATACACAGCAAATGTTTCAGATATAAGATTGCCTATAATTTAATTACAGATTGAGCAGAAATGAACTTATTCTCTGCTGTAAATAATCGTGTCATGGCAACTAGAAAATCTTTCCAGTTTGGACTAAAATTTCGATTGAATACACGAGTAAGAGGCATTATAATTAATTATGAAATATTTAGTTACAATCTATCACGAGTCTATCTTCGTTAACATACAACAAATTTCAAATGGAGTTGATAGAAAATATGCAATATGCACTATTTTGAACTTTGAAATCATCTAATACCATTCAGTTAAAGCTTCGGAACTTTTCATTCCAGTGAACTAAACTTTATCATTCAAATATTTTTTCAATAAAACCGTAAAGCGCTCGTGAACTTGCCTGATTTATGTTTCAACCTATTAATCATCGATTCGAGTTATTTCCCCTCTCGAATATTATGTTTTTATTGCAAATTGAATTATATAGCTACATAAATCACTAAAATTTAATAGGAAAACAATGTAATAACTTTAAAGTAAACAAAAGTTTGTACGCTTAAATCAAATGTATCATGAAATTCTTACTGAGTCGAATCTGTTAAATAATTTTGGAAAATCTTCTTGAAATATGCATTGTATTGATACAAAGGCTGAATATAAAGTTTTAAGATTTTTTTGTCTGTCTGAGACTGCATTGCGAGCAAACCACTGGACAGATTTTGGATGAAATTTCATATAATGATAGCTGGTTTTCCGAGTTAACATTTAAGATACTTTTTACTGCATGAAAGTATCACATCTCCAAAATGTCTATTCTAACCGTTAAAACGTACGTATGTACGAAAACGTACGTTCTAAACAAAAGAAAATACATGTTTAGTAATTTACATTCAGATTTATTATAATAAAGTAATTTCAGTATTCATCAGAAGCACAAAACCAATTGTGTCACGAGGTCGAGGGCAAGTCTTACTTAAGGCACAGCGGCCGACGTGAAAGCTAATATAAATATTTGGCGAAAGTACTCATAAAGGTCAGGACCCTTTTCATAATAAATCAGATGTGTAAAAGGAGACATGAAAAGTAAGCTTTGTACTTATATACTCTAAACAGAAAGTAAAGTAGTAGAATAAGAAATTGTACATTAAATATCGAATCGAATCGAATTAGATACAGGTAAGCGGTAGATCAATGATTAGGTATTCGCTTAGAAAACCAAGTGAAGCGGTTTCACTCCATTGCCGATAATATACTACATAATTACCACTTGCTTTAGACTTAGAGTGAAGAAAAACATAATGAGGAAACCTGTATATTTAAAATAGTCCAACGAGTTTTCAAAAGACACGTGAAAGTCGATAACCTGTGCGCGCTGATATGATCAACTACCTTTCGAATTGAGGGCAGGCTTAGAACTTGGTCTGAGCAGTGAAGATTGAAAAGGGGTGAATATGACAGTTAGGGTTAGAAAGATATTAAGAAAAATAATATTTAGAATGTTTGTCTGTTTACATGTGTATCAAGTAACAAGTTAGAAACATTGAAGATTTTGTTCTGAAAAATTTGATTTGCGACAGCTAAACTAACAAAGAGTGTAACCGTTATACGTATCAAATATATATTTTAAAATCCCAACAATACATGTTAAAAAAGCTTATGGGCGTGTATAATGTAACAATGTACAGTGTAATTTTATCCGAAGCTGTAAGCAGAGGGTAGGTGGTGTATATTATACTCGCTAATCTCAGCAAAGAAGATCGTTCTTAAACCTTTTAATCATTGTTAAATTATCTACTTCAAACAGAAAATCACCCATCGGAAAATATGTTTATTTTCTGTTTCATGTCTTTCCTGATTTTGAAGCGATCAACGTTGTCGCTTTTTTAATGAATAATTTATATTTTAACTAGTGTGTGGTTTGCTGAATTAATTATTAGTGGTGAAGAAGACCTAACCACTTTTTGAGAATAAAGAAAAGAAGTATCTGAGATATAATAGTTTCAGAGTAATTGCCAGTGACTTTGAATACTATAAAACTACACACAGTATAAAAAATAGATTTAAATTAAAAAAGAAATCAATTTAAACTAGCCAAATTTCTCAACACATCTCTCACGGCACAAAAAAAAGGTTCAACATACGCTCTTTTTGATTTTGTTAATTAATTATTTATATATCATATTTTTACATAACTTTAATTATATATTTTAAAAACATCTCTTTGCATCATAACACTTACTTGTAAAAATTCAAGGTTGCCAACAATATTTTCCTTTCATATGACTAACCTTTGAAACCAGCCACGTTTTATAGCGCCTGTAAGATATTTTTGTAACTCAAGGCCATTATTTTATAAAAGGTATTTCTACTCTAATATTATGTTAGATTTTCCTGTCACGAAGAGGATCATATTTTTTGTACGAAAGCCTTATTGTGATTATAAATTAAGCTTTAAAAGGCTCCATTGTCTTTCATATTGTTATATTTATACATAATATACAATAATTTTAAGAATCTCTAGTATCTTCATTAATTTTTTTTTGGAGAGGTCATTATTTTCAGGAGAAATTCATAGTTTTATGATTTTTTGCCTCTTTGACAGTAACCGCATCATGAGAAAACAACTGTACAGATAATGATAAAATTTGGTTAGACGGTAACGGTTGATTATTAGAGTCTACAAGAGGATACTTTTTACTGCGAAAAATATAACATACGAAGTCTCTCATAAATATACATAGGTAGGTATATTAAATTCGTCAAAGTAAATGAAATTATGTTTTCGGATCATTCAGAGATAGTTTCATTTATTATGTCATATATTTGCGTAAACCTAAGAAAATTAACGATTGAACCTTAATTTTTCTGGTTTTCTAGCTATAGATCATTCTCTGTGAATTGTTTTGAGAGTCTCAAATTGCCCTTTTTGTTTACTTGAAGTAACTTAGTATCTCTCTATTTTTCTCCTTCTGTAACTTTATAAAACCCAGACTGAGATTATTTCTAATACGAGTAATTCGAAATTCGAAAATTTAAGAATATATATAATTCTTCTATTTTCGTATTATCGTAACTAAGAATTTAAATTAAATCATTTGAGCAACTGAAACAGAAATTAATAATCTTATAAAGAAACGAAAGGACGTTTATACCAAATACGGCCATTTTGTCTAATATTCGTGGAAGTCCGAACAAGGTTTTTATGAAAGGAAAATGGATGTATTACAGTGAAACCAAATCTCATCTTCGGTATTGTAAGTCCGAATAAATCATTAAATACAATATTTATTTTGTATCCTTTTTGAAGTGAAACTTCTTTAGAATCGATGTGATTTCCAAACTCGATGAAACGAAAAAATAAGTCCATAGTACCAGGCGCTCAGAGACGGGGAAGAGTTAGCCTTATTTTAAATTCAAGTTTTACTTCTGACATGTGTACTTTGTACACACGCACTTTTTTTTCTATTATTAGGTAACTAACAACTCACCATCGCTTCGCTCGGGTTCGTCCCTAGATATAGCGTCAGCGAAGCCACTATTCTGCTAGTTATAATAAATAAAATTTCTTTGAAGTCGGTAAAAAAGTAACCTAAGTTACGTTTTATAATGTTAGCTATCTGCGAGTCAAAGCCCCATCAAGTTGGTCCAGCTGTTTCAGAGATTACCCGGAACAAACAGACAGACAGACTTAAATAGATAGATGTACTTATACTACTTATAGATAAGATATTTTCGGTACGTAACTTTTTAATTTCTTTAAATTCTTGTTTCAAAGTTTTCATGGTTTCACTTAGGGCCATAAAAATGGGTCGCCAAATCGTTTATTACATTTGTTACGTAACTGGAATTAAATATTACGTGAAAACCGTCAATTTTGTTGCTCATTACAAAATTAGGGCACAGAGCTGTTTTGGGCAAACGACAATTAAGATATTGGAAATTTATATTTACGCTATAGGGTAGTGACTGGTAATGTTATACAAATTAAATTATAATTAAATGGACATAATATGTAGAACCAAAGTATAGTAAATCAATATTTAAGTATCAAATAACTTTATGACATTTTATTGTGAATGTTTGTTTGTTTACTTAGTCAAAATAGATAAATAAGCAAGCTGTAGTCTCCTATAATTGAAGGAGCACACATATTGTGTTTTATAATAACTTTTTGTTTAATTTTAAAGTAACGTGTGTGTTCTTTGTTGGAGACTCTTATGAAAATAAAATAAAATAAATGGTTGTGAGTTAATTTTATGCTAATAATAAAAGGCATAACTTAGACTACTTTTTAGCTGAATTCATAAAAGAGGGTTATATTTAAGAAATTTTATTAATTTTAACTAGCGGAATCCTTGGCTTTGCTGACCCTAAACCTAGGTAAGAACCTTAGCGCAGCGAGGGTGAATCGCTAGTGTTTATGGATATAAAATTAATATGAACGTTTGTTCAATAAACCATGTAACGCTAATAATAAATCATTTAGTAAGAAATACGAGTATGATAATAAACTTGCGCTGTACGCAATAAGAGACATGTGTTGCCATATACCACAGCTTGATAAATATTTCAGGCGTCCAAATACGTAATTCGGGAGACCGGCATATGTTATGCCGACCTGCCTGTTAATATTAAAATATGCAAATCACAACATTACCGTTTTTGTTTTTTATAATATAAACCCTACATATAAACGCAATGACATAATATTAAAATAATGATAAGCATTGAAATTTTGTTTACCTACTTCCTTCACGTCTTTACATGACTACCTTCGCGGAGTAAAATTAATTGTAAATATTATGATACGTGTTATAAAATTTTTATATAATGCGTAACGAATTATTATTTTAATTTCTCTCTTTCATTCAACTGTTTTAAAATCTTCTAATGTGTACATGAAAGTTTGATGTAATTAAACAAAAACTACCAATCAGTTACTTTTTACTTTTTTTAACTTTTTATTTTTACATTTTCAGTGTGAACACAGTCGCATTTTTTAATTTTAATGGGCCCAAATTGAAAATACAAAATAATGCTTTGAAATGAAAAGAAAATAGTTCCTAAGCGACACTCTGAGGAATAAAGAAACTCTTCCAAATTGAGAACCTCCTCCATTTTGAAGTCGGTTGAAAATTAATGATTCTATATAAAGATTTAAGAATGAGAAGAAAAAGGATAATTAAGAATCAGTAGGTAAATATGCTTTACTTTTTTTCATTTTCATTTTGCATTTTCATTTTTATTAATTTCACCTTTAATTCAAATTGACCTTTCCTCAAAGAGCAACGGGACAAAGAAATCATGTCGATCTGTAAAATTATTTTTAATACCTAAAATAATATCGAATGCGTTAAAAATACGAGGAATTTATAGGGTTATTAGTATTTATATTTAACAATAAATCGGTACTGCGAATTTAATTAATTATGGTATAACAACGTAACTGATATCTTCAAACTCATTAATTACGAATTGATTAGAGAGCGAAGCGCTCTCGTGTTTTAATTTTTTGGATGTAAAATGGTCTGTATAAATATTTTATGAGCAAACAAAATTAAATTTATTTCATTTAAATTTGCCTTTTGCTCCTGGCTTTTTTGGTAATAGATACAGTATAACCAAACAGATATAACCTCTGTTCCTAAACCAAAGTCTCATCAAAATCAAAAAATCTTTTTCTAATATCGAGTAAGACTAACAAAGAAAGTGTTACCTTTTATTCAAAATCGTAGTTTGCTAAAGTTAGTTTAGCCGTTACGCAGATTATACAAAAAGAAACAAAAAATATTTTTTTCGAATATTGTTTAGTCTTTGATATGCTCCTGCTATTTATTTATTTATTTATAAACTGAACACACAGTTGTTAAAACATTATAACATATTATCTTAAAGGCTCGTAAAGCAGTTCTGCTGAGAAGAGCCGGCGAGAAAGTTAACAGTTGCTCTTTTAAATACCAAGCTTAAATTTATTTATTTTATTTACTTAAAAATATTACTTGTTAAAGATAAGATTTTTATTAAAAAAAGCTTTTGAACAAAATAATACACTTTGCTCAACAAAATGTTCAAAAATATTTTTAATTTGCTATGGGGCCATTCATTTATTACGTAAGACAATTTAGGGGGGGAGGGGGGTCGACCATGTCTTATGTTTTCTTACAAGATAGTTCTTACGTAAGATCAAAAAATGCGAAAGTCAAGAGAAAATGCGAAATCAAAAAAATGCCAAAGTCAAAATTATATTTTGAAAAAGCGCGGGCAGCCGGGCGAAAGGTACTGTACCTTTAAAATTACAAATAAACAGTTCAAAAAATTGTAACTTTGAAAAATAAACATTAAAATAAATCAAACGTGTATTCATTTTTTCTTTTAGACTCTTACGTAATAAATATTAAGCAGGGGGAAGGGGGTTGGCCTATTCTTATTTTTTCTTATAAAAGGGGGGAGGGGGTCAAAAACTAGCGAAAATAGTCTTACGTAATAAATGAATGGCCCCTATGCAAATTACAATAAAGCCCTTTTTAATGTCCCACTGCTGGGCACGTGCCTCCCTCAATACGAGGGATCAGGCCATAGTGCGAGTTGGCAGACACGACACATTGTCTTTTGATAACGAACTTCACATGTCTTTCGAAAAGAAATGGTTCCCTTAGACATACAGGTTTCCTCACGATGTTTTTCTTCACCTTTAAGTGGTACCTAATCAAAATACAAATGATACGCTCATTAAAATATCAGAGGTACGGGACCCGAATTTGAACCCGCATCACTCGGTTATCCAAGCGAGTGTGTTACCACTGGGCTACCACTGCTATTACCTTTTTCGAAATTATAATGAATAAGAAAATAGTACAATTATTTCTTATCCGTACTATAAAAATGAAGTAAAATTATTAAATAATTAACTCAATCAAATAGTCATAATATTTGATAAATCATTTTAAATGGTAAGTTCCAAAAGAAAAAAGGTGAAAAGTTGAAAAGAACATCAATTAACTTCTGCGGAAACTCGCCTTTTTAATAGATCGCCCTACTTTATAGTTGAGCTAGTTCCGGTCTTTTTGAAAACTTTTATTTCATTAAAAGTAATTTTAATAGGCTTTATCTTATTATATACTAGCAAACCCGCCCCGAGTCGTTGGCCGTAAGTTAAAATAAATGAAACGATTTTTATATATTTCTAATAAAAAAGTAGCCTTAGTTACTTCTTATAAATATAACCTTAGCTATCTGCTAGTAAAAGTCCCTTCAAAATCGGTCCAGCCGTTTCAAAGATTAGCTGAAACAAACAGATAAACTTTTTTAAATTCGATTTTTTATGTAAGTACCGCATATACTTTCATATGTATTTAGTGAAAAGTTGTTAATTTGAAATTAACAGACACTTCAATTTTATATATTGTACTGATGTACTAATAGGTATTTATATTTTCTCTTCGATAATCGCTTATGAAATCGCGAATGTAGACTTTCATTTCGTAAACACCTGCACCTGAGATCGCGGCTCAGATTTCAAAGATGTCAAAACTTTGTTTCAATAATTAACTATCCAGTATCAACTATTTTTTTTTAATATAAACTCTTTAAGTTATACTTTTATATCATAAGATTCCGAGGTTATATATAAATAATGCATTTACACTACAAAATTCTCTTCCTTATTTCCCAATAGCCCCTGTGATCTTCCATCTATCTTCTTTTACCGTATAAAGTAGTGTGTTCATAAATATGTTATATGGAATATGTTATTATTCCGGCAAGCTACTAAAACACAGTAATAAAGGCTCAAGTTTTCGTTGCCTTTCAATTCAAAGAAGTAAAAAGACGTTTTTAGGTATTTTTAGTTAATTTTTATTAGTTAGTTTTTGTTTTCGGTCTATTTTACAAATATAGTAGAGTAAATCTACTATGCGCAGTTACCGTACCGCAGTTAAATATCCACCTGGAAATTAATAACAAAAAATATAACTAGATGAAAACGGTGTAGAGATAACGCTTGTTAGTAAAATTTTAATTCATATTTTTAAAATCGCTGCTAAAGGTAGGTGCTTTTCTTTGTTTGTTATTTTTTTAATTTAATTTGAAGATGAATAATTATTAATTATACATTAATCTGAATTACGTTTATTTAAAGTTTATTTAGTTTATTTTTGCTTATAAATCTTTCACATATGTAATAACGCCTAATACCTAATTTATGACCATTTAATTTATGACTAATTTAAAAATAATGTTAAAGAATTATATGTATATTTATATTTATAGTTACCCACAGGCAAAATTGGTACGGTGAGTAACGCAAAATTTAGTCCCAAAGGACAGATAAAGTTAAACCCTAAGAGGTCGGGTCTCACATGAACGGGCCTGCATTATTAACAGGCTTAAGCCCCGCAGTGGTAATTAACGAAGGCATTATTTACGTGGCGATCCATTTATGTGATGACTAAACATGGTAGGTACAATGATTTTTACACGCGCTTTTTGCGAAAAATACTACTTACAAGCTTAAATATTTAATAAGTAAAACTTTATCCATAGTCCAGTTAAAATAATTAACTGGATGTTAAAATTAATGAAAGGCAGTATCTATATAATATAATAAGCAAAAATAAACAGTGCAAAAACTTTTCCTTTAATTTTCTTTTCATTTTTAGAAACTTTAGACGAGCTTTGTTTTTGTATAAATAAATAAGATCTATCTATATATGTTTAGTTCAAATTTTTTATACGAACAATATTATAAATAAAATAAGTATAATATAATAATAAAATAATAACTTATACATAAACTTTTCATAAGCTAAATTAAAATATTCAAAATCTTTAATTTGCCTGTAGTTTTCATTTAAAACTATATATCTTCGTCTTGAGTTCTATAGATTATAATTTTATTAATAGATTCTTATCATACTTTTTTTATATTTTTATAAATCAGTTTTTTTTTCAACTTACAAACTAATAAAAATTGAAAAAATATATACAAAATTAATTTTCAAATTACCTTTTATGTGAGCGGTATCATTCCTCTTAAACAGTTCACAAAACTATGCACAATGTTATATAATATGTTCGTACGTACGAATATTTTTATCACCCACCGACACGTTCAGCCTCGACAACGATCTAAGGGTAACTGTTTCACGACTGGCGTCACATCAGTCGAGCTCCTGAAGCCGTGTGAAATGCGCAAGTCAGACTACTAACTTATACCTACCTCTGAAATTCAAATTGTTATTTATTGTCTTACTACTCCCTACTTCGTTTGTATTCTCGTAGTGAGTATGGGGGAAATGATTTTAACTAGCATAAAAGTTTACGTGTAGGGAAAATTTTACAGCTTTTTCATCACAACGCTGATGGTCTTGAGTTTGATTGTCTGTAGATGTTTATAGAAGATTTTTGGATTTATTAATGTTTTTTAAAGTAATAGTTAATAAATATAAAGTTTTCTGAAAAAAGATTTTATTGATTAATGCATTCTTGTAGTATTTTAGGTGTTGTATGTGATGGAATTATTCATGTCACCTTATTTCGCCATATACTATAGAACAAAACTAAAAGAGGATTAATTTGCAAGTGTGGAATAACAAGGGAATATCAGGAGTGGTTGAGTATAAAAAAAATCGGAAAACCCGTTATAACCTCTGCAACGACAAGTTCTGAATTGTTTATTTTATGTGGCAATCACTAATCGTAAAAACATACATACGGATGAACCTGAGCGAAGCGAGGGCGAACCGATATTATCGATAAATACTGAAGTGCTTCATTAAAACCTATTTAGAGATATTAATTATATATCTCTAAAAATCGATAATATCAAATATTTAGTAAAATTATATTAGGTAGCTAACGGTCTATACTCTATATAGGTCAAATAAGAGTTATAAAAAAAACAGATAAAATCTCTTAGTTTCAAATAGTGTACGTTTCATTATAAAATATTTAATTTTTGTATGCAAATATTTTAAAAATATTGCTTGATAATGAGGTCGTGTGCTCAATAGTATTTTTCATCTTTTCTCTTTATGAATTTTCATTTGAAAAAAAATAATGAAGATGTCTCCGATTCAATCAACGAACTAGCATATAAAAACTATTATACGAGTGTAGAATAATAAGATATCATTTTACTTTATAAAAGCTACCGAACAATACCAACCCCTAATTTTAATGGGGTTGCATGTAATTACTACAACACAATTTAAGAGCCATATTACATCTCGATTGTGATTTTTGCGTAAGATGGCCAATTTTGGCGGTCTTGATCTCAGAAACAAAAATACATTAACAGTTTTGACTTATTGAATATTGCAAAATAGCTCTTGCCATAGTTCGTAGCGGCCTCGCTTTTTGTAAATTTTGGATCACTTTTTAATTAAACCCAAAATTGCAGAGACAGATTTTCATAAAATGCGCGAAGGCACTTTTTTGAGCATCTGGATTGAACTACTGTTCGAAACAAATGAATTAAAAAAAATAGAATAATATCTCTTATATAGTCGTATAGTTCGTAGCGGCCTCTGAATTTTGAAAAATCATTGATTTAATATGGAAAAAAAATCTTATTCTAAACCAAAAAACTTCGAAAATCGCTCTAAGTTAACTTTGAATTACTCCTGTCTACGATAATTTTATTAAGCAAAATTTGTACCAGAATAATAGTTACATCATGAGGAATAAAGATTTTATATTTTTTAAGCATGAATTTATTATAATATTTCAATAAAAACGATAATTATAACTGCAAAATTACTACAAAATGCGACGCACCGGCCGTCTGCACTCAGTACTGCGCGAGCGCTCCTCGGCGTCGGACCTGTGTTGAATTTTTTCGTGTCAAAATCGATCGAGCGTCAGAAGTATAGTGCGTCTACCAAATTTTGATCACATAAGTATAATTCTTTTTAGTATTGTCATATATGGAATCTTCATAGCTTATTATGTGATTGAATTATTTTTAATATTTATTTTGTTATTTTCAGCATGAGTCGAAAAACCCCTAAGAAATGCAAATAAAGCAAGGTACACTTTTATCTATACACATATTTAAATATAATTCTCATTTATTACTTATTCAAAACTAATAATATTAATGGGACTGTTACAGAATGAATAACTACTCTGCCAAGAAAACATTATTATTACCAATGGATAAAGAAAATATCCCGACATCATCGACTGAGGATGCGTTACCCTTTTTTTTATTAAATACTTTTATTAATAGATATACTAACTGTCCAAATCATAAGGGGCCATTCATTTATTACGTAAGACAATTTAGGGGGGAGGGGGGTCACCCATGCCTTATGTTTTCTTACAAGGAGGTGGGAGGGAGTCTCGATAGTTCTTTCGTAAAATCAACAAAATGCGCAAAGTTAAAATTATACTTTGAAAAAGCGCTGGCAACCGGGCAGTTTAAAGATACTGTACCTTTAAAATTACAAATAAACATTTAAAAAAATTGTAACTTTGAAAAATAAGCTTTAAAATAAACCAAACGTGTATTCATTTTTTCTTTTAGACTCTTACTTAATATTAAACAGGGGGGGAGGGGTTCGGCCTATTCTTATTTTTTGAAGTTATACTTCTTTAGGCGTGTTTGAAAAATTGATGAGAGTGAAATTTTACGATGCGCGCGCACAGCGAGACACAAAATTCTCACGGGAGAAGTTAGCTAACAGTCAACAGTTTAGAGGACTTGCAACTATATTCACGATATTTATTTTCAACAATGACATGGGTGTCATTTTCGAGGTTTCTCGGGGTGCTAATTGCGAAAATGAGGTCCATTTTCAAATCTAAGATGGCGGACATCCGGTTTTTTTTCAACAATGGCATGGGTGTCATTTTCGAGGTTTCTCGGGGTGCTGATTACGAAAATGAGGTTCATTTTCAAATCCAAGATGGCGGATTTTCGGTTTTTTTTAACAATGACATGGGTGTCATTTTCGAGGTTTCTCAGGGTGCTGATTACGAAAATGAGGTCCATTTTCAAATCCAAGATGGCGAACATCCGGTTTTTTTTTCATCAATGACATGGGTGTCATTTTCGAGGTTTCTCAGGGTGCTGATTACGAAAATGAGGTCCATTTTCAAATCCAACATGGCGAACATGCGGTTTTTTTTTCATCAATGACATGGGTGTCAGTTTCGAGGTTTCTCGGGGTGCTTATTGCGAAAATGAGGTCCATTTTCAAATCCAAGATGGCGGACTTTCGGTTTTTTTTTCAACAACGACATGGGTGTCATTTTCGAGGTTTCTCGGGGTGCTAATTGCGAAAATGAGGTCCATTTTCAAATCCAAGATGGCGAACATCCGGTTTTTTTTTCATCAATGACATGGGTGTCATTTTCGAGGTTTCTCGGGGTGCTAATTGCGAAAATGAAGTCCATTTTCAAATCCAAGATTGCGGACTTTCGGTTTTTTTTTCAACAACGACATGGGTGTCATTTTCGAGGTTTCTCGGGGTGGTGATTACGAAAATGAGGTCCATTTTCAAATCCAAGATGGCGAACATCCGTTTTTTTTTTCAACAATGACATGGGTGTCATTTTCGAGGTTTCTCGGGGTACTAATTGCGAAAATGAGGTCCATTTTCAAATTCAAGATGGCGGACATCTGGTTTTTTTTTAACAATTTCTAGGTGTCATTTTCGAGGTTTCTCGTGGTGCTAATTGCGCAAATGAGGTCCATTTTCAAATCGAAGATGGCGGACATCCTGTTTTTTTTAACAACTACATGGGTGTCATTTTCGAGGTTTCTCGGGGTGCTAATTGCGAAAATGAGTATGTATTATTTAATGATGCCAAAGAAGTATAACTTCTAACACGTGTACATAAGTACACACACACATTTTTTTTCTTATAATAGGGGGGAGGGGGTCAAAAACTAGCGAAAATAGTCTTACGTAATAAATGAATGGCCCCTAAGTCATTGGTAAATTGTTATGTGGTTAGGTTTAATTTAACTTATTTTTATTTTAGATACCTACCGGTCACGACGTTCTTTTTGATTCTTTATCTGCAAAAAATTCAATTAATATTGACGAACCGCCAATACTAGCACTTGAGGAGATAGAAACTGAATCGGAGAATGTAGTATGATATGAACCCAATAATTTAGAAGCATTCTTTTCTTATTTTATTAATAATAATAATTGTTTCAGGTAACAGATTACATAGTTCAGGGATGGAGAATAATTGATTTTCATTTCTTTTTTAAACAGTTGTTTGATAACAGAGGACTAAAAGAATGTGTATGTGTACTTATGTACACGCGTAAGAAGTTATACTTCTTTGACATCATTAAATATTCATTTTCGCAATTAGCACCCCAAGAAACCTCGAAAATGAAACCCATGTAATTGTTTAAAATCATACTCATTTTCGCAATTAGCACCCCAAGAAACCTCGAAAATGAAACCCATGTAATTGTTTAAAATCCGGATGTCCGCCATCTTGGCTTTGAAAATGGACCTCATTTTCGTAATCAGCACCCCGAGAAAACTCGAAAATGACACCCATGTTATTGTTGAAAAAAAAACCAGATGTCCGCCATCTTGAATTTGAAAATGGACCTCATTTTCGCAATTAGCACCCCGAGAAACCTCGAAAATGACACCCATGTCATTGTTGAAAAAAAAACCGGATGTTCGCCACCTTGGATTTGAAAATGGACCTCATTTTCGTAATCAGCACCATGAAAAACCTCGAAAATGACACCCATGTCATTGTTGAAAAAAAAAACGAAAGTCCACCATCTTGGATTTGAAAATGGACCTCATTTTCGTAATCAGCACCCCGAGAAACCTCGAAAATGACACCCATGTCATTGTTGAAAAAAAACCGAAAGTCCGCCATCTTGGATTTGAAAATGGACCTCATTTTCGTGATCAGCACCCCGAGAAACCTCGAAAATGACACCCATGTCATTGTTGAAAAAAAACCGAAAGTCCGCCATCTTGGATTTGAAAATGGACCTCATTTTCATAATTAGCACCCCGAGAAACCTCGAAAATGATACCCATGTCATTGTTGAAAATAAATATCGTGAATATAGTTGCAAGTCCTCTAAACTGTTGACTGTTAGCTAACTTCTCCCGTGAGAATTTTGTGTCTCTCTGTGCGCGCATGGTAAAATTTCACTCTCATCAATTTTTTATAACGCGCCTAAAGAAGTATAACTTCAATAATAAAATAAATTTTATGTTAAAAAAATATTATCTGTCTTATTTATCATCAAGGTTTCATCTTCATAATATAATCTGTTTCTTCGCATACTACATCCATGGCACTGTATGTAAAATTTGCGGGTTAGTAGATAACGAATTACTCTATAGAAATACTACAAAATATACAAAACTTAAAATCGAAATGTATCAAAAAAATGAAAAGTATCAAATCGCTTGGTCGTAGTTTCTTGTGCAGGTGTCCGGACGCGACGCTTCAAAATACCTAAACTCGCAGAGTGCAGATTTGTAATAGGGCTCTTAATTTGTTTATTATTATACAAAACCTAATAATAAAAGCGTTCTATTAACATATATTGATACATTTGATGACATGTTTGGTTCAGTTTGTAGTGACCCTACTTTCTTGCGCCAGCGATCGCGGATTCCAGCCCTGCTGGACGCACTCATTTAAACTCGGATGTTTGTACTCCAGTCACGGGTGTTAAATATTTATAATAATGTATGTATTCAAACTTATATACGTCATATATCAACTATCTAGTATCCGTAACACAAGCTTCCTTCGTAGCAAATTAAAACTGAATAAAATCAATGAAATACAGTAAATACTTGCTTGAAAGTTAACTTTACTGCACTCTAAGTGTGTTACTTCAACTATTGGTCAGGCAGGGTCGTGAGCGTGCTTGGAATAAGCTTTATCGAGCGGAACTGAGTAAGCTCCAATCTTGAACATGAAGCGAGGAAAAATTAGATAAACAACTATATCGTAAATTTAATTTTGAAAGTTTAAAATATTTTCTTAATAATATGCCTTAACCGTGTCACTATTCGCACATTGCGCTTCTTAGTATAGTTAGATAATTTTAGATGGAAGTAAAGTATATAAGCCAAAAGAGATTTTCATCCCAACTGATAATACCAAAGATTTATTTTTTAGAACTACTAAATAATTATTGTTCTAAAAGAAATGTATAATTTTGTTATAATATTATCATTATGGCTTTAATTGTAAAAATAGAATAACCAGTCTTCGTTATACACGTTCTATTTTAAAGCGAAGCTAATATTAAACAAATCTGTAAATTTTAGTCTCAAAATATACTAATATGAATCCATAATAAATGTCCTTATTAAAATATTTTACATTAAAATATATCTTTGAAACAAAATACAATAAGTTTTTGTTCAAAAATAGGGACTGGTATAATAATCATGATGGATACAAGTCCCCTTTCAACAATAAAATTATGATAGATTCTTTGATGTTGAGTTTTATTCCACAAAGAAAACAAAATGTGTTTCAAAGATTACTTAGTCCTTTTTTATTATTTGTAAGACATTATTTTATTTTAAGGACGAAATATATAAAACAATGCCTAGTAGGTATAAAGCATATTTATTAAGTATTGGCGACTCGCTCTCGCTTCGCTCGGGTTTGTCCCTTAGTACCGCCTTTAATATAAGTTTTTTACAAACTTTTATTTTTTTTATTATTATTAAAACCTTGATGACGACACGTTTGGCGCAGTTGGTAGCGACCCTATTTGTCCAGTCATTGGTGTATATATTTATAATATGTAAGTATTTAAAATTTATATAGTATGTATAGTTTATCTACTATCTGGTATGCGTAACACAAGCCTCGTAGCTTACCACGGAGCTAAATGGCGCTGTTGTAATGCTGTCCCAAAATATTTTCTTATTTACAAATACTAGCGTTTTTTAATTCTTACAAACTTTGAATTTTTTTATTATTATTAAAACCTTCCGTGCCCAAATCGCTCAAACCATTCTCGAGTTTTGCGATTAGCAACATTCATTTTTATTTATATAGACTAGAGATTCACCCTTGCTCCGCACGGTTTCGATCTAGATACGTTTTAATGTTTAGTCTAGATTTCTCAAAAATATTTTCTCGTAAAGTACATCCTATATGACCAGGATAACTAGCTACTATCACATAAAATTTCGTCAATATCAATAGAATGGTTTTCTCAGAGAGATAGAGTGATATTCTAAAAACTGTAGATTCACCCTATGTATGACGTCATAGTGTGTTTTTAAAATACTTAATTTTATTCCAAAAAATATGATGTACAGATATGATTTTTCTATACCATTATATATATCCCACGTTCCCGTCCATGTCCAAAATTTAGTTATAATAATCCCAATAATATTATTAATGCGAAAGTTTGGATGGATATTTATTACTTAATCATGCAAGAACGGTTGAGAGTACGGAATAACACATAGGTTACTTCTTATCCCGAAAAACATACGGTTCCTATAGTAGGTTATATATGTTTTTTTCTTATGATAGATACGAACCCGAGCAAAGCAAGGGTGAGTTGTTAGTTTCATACTATAAAACTAGACATTTTGTTAAGGAATTAAACGATTCCACAAAATCACACATGTGTGAACAGCTGACGCCTTTCCGCTATTACGTTGAAATAGTATCGACAGCGATGCCCGATATTTTTCTTTAAGATAAGATACAGGCAATAACACCATTTTGTTTATGTTGACGACGGTCTAAGACCCGTGGGACGGTAAGGTTCGGCGGAGGTAGTAGCTTACAAGTATCGAATGGGTTGACCATTCAGTTTAAGTTGAGCTACCCGGTCTCCCTCATACATAATCTTTGTAAGCCAAAGGGGTTCCGATTATTTTACTTGACAGCTCTATGTATGTTGGGCGGAGAATGAATGTGTGAGGCTTAAGCATTATGCCCACGGGAAAAATCCCTACTCAAGCAATAGTTCGATACCATAATAATAGACCGATTTGGAAAGTCAATGATGTTTTTATACTTGCCCACCCAATTTTGATTTAATTATTATTTTCTTTAATTTTTCATGTTAAACATAGTGTATAGTTCGCGTCACGTAAAAAGAACGCTGAAAGAAAGTGGTGGGGGGTGTGTTTGCGCATGGGTACATTCGCACACGAAATAACTAAGCCTATTCTTTTATTTTTGAACTAACCTTTCGCTCGTGACGTATATTGGTTATTGGTAGGTACGTTGAAAAATATATTAGATAGAATATCATTAAATAGAATATATTAATTAATAAAATATGTTTGATTCATTGTAGAATTTTTAATCTACTTACAAAAAAATAAATTTATTCGTTTAATCAATAATATTATTTTATTGTTAACTGCATTATTATCAGACTCTCTTTTTATAAAACAGTATGCGTCAAAAATATTATTTCTCTATTTTTGGTATAAAATAATTTCGTAATTAATAACTTTTGTGTGCGCGATGGTATTTTGAACTGACGAACCAATAGCGAGCCGGAAAGCATGCAGCGCGTGCCTCGACGTCCCGCGCCCCGCGTCTTACCACCAAATTGGCCGATAAATCGCCTCTGCGCAACTTGACAGCTAGCGTTCTTTTTACATGACGCGAATTATATTTAATTTATTTTTTGATATTATATTTAAAGATTATGTTATATTATGTACCTATATTTCAAGGCAAAAAGTAATATCCTTCTAGTAAGTTGTATCTTACGTTTACCTTGCGATATCCCTATTAAAATACATCCGCCGAAGGAAATAACCACATACCTAATTATCTGTTCACACGGAAATTGTGGAATAACTTCCCCTCTTAACTCATTGTCTATAATAGTATTCGAGTAATCCTATTGTGCTATGGTCTGTTATGGAGAAATAATTGTTATATCGATTTGACGATTTAACATTCTGAAGGAAAGTTTAATTTAATTGTTTCTCGTATTAATCGTTTATTTAGCGATTGACAAGTCTTGCTTCTCTTTAGCCCTATACGAATAAAAGGAGAGAGTAGAGTAGTGGTAGACGCCTTTCTCTATTTTCAGATGAAAATGAACAGGTCAATTGAAGTACTTAATTGCTAATATCGTTTTCAGGAACTAACCGAGTATCATAATTTAACAACAAATTGTTGTACCAACATATCTCCAGACTAGAGGTTCTTTAATTATGAATTGTCTTGAGCAACTAATTTGTGACTACTTATTTTACTTTTGCTGGCTTATGAATATACCATATTGTTTTAACAAAATATGTTGCCTGAAAAATAGATTAAGGGTTCACCACATACGTCGCAGGTTACTAAGAAAGCTCCGCTGTAGATTTCGTTTTAAATTATTTCCAATATTTTATGATCGCATTAATTTATAACAATTTCAGATAACAATAAAAAATATTTTATTAAGTAAAGTATATCTTAAAACAACGTAAAACAAATAACTATAACTACTGATATTTAGTTCATACCAAAGAGAATGGGCAAATTCGATCAACATGATTTTTTTTAATTTCATAATTATTTCTGTCTTTACGCGTCATACCAAAAGCTCATAAAAGTCTAACTTCGTTTGCCTTTTCCATGCAGAACCTTTTTCTATTTCCGGGCACCACTTTCAAAATTCTGACCACTTTCAGTGAAATTGGTAAACTCGTTTTATTCCTTTTTTCTATTCCGCAGGAATTAAAATCCGGATACGAAAGCCTATAGATAACATTTTTTATAGTCTAAGCTTTAGAATTGGAACTAAATATTATATTATTTTTATGACAGTGAACTAAGTATTTACGTTTTTTCAATTTTCTTTTTTAAATTTCTAGTTGCGCAGTCAATGCCTTCATGACAGTCGTGTTTCAAATCATAAAAAAAATTCAGAGACTAATGAGACTTTAATATACAGAGAAACACTGCTAAATTATTTATGGATAACTTTAATTATGTATAAAATATAATTTACTTTAAAATTAAAAGCTATTCTAAGTGACTTAGACGCTTATGTTACAATATCAGTGTTGTTGGGACATTATTACACACAGCGCCATCTAGTTTCATGGTAAACTACGAGGCTTGAGTTACTGACACCAGATAATTAATATACTACATATAATATACAACTTTAAATAAATACATATTATAAATATGAACACCGATGACTTGAGTACAAACTTACGAGTTTGACAAATAAATGCCTCCAGCGGGAATCGAAGCCGCGACCGCTGGGGCGAGAAAGTAGGGTCACTAAAACTGCGCCAAAGGTGTCTTTAATATTGTTAAATTCATTTAAAAAAAACAACCTATATAATGTTAATCAACTTGATTAAATAAATGGTAATTGCATAATATATTCGATACTAAAAGATTTATAGAAATCTTTCCAATAATTTTAGTACATATGAATTAAACAGATTCTTAGGCAAAAACAAATTAAAAGTATTGTATGGCTATAATGAAAAAAGCACAACTTTATATTACAGTTTACTTGCATACGAGTATATATTATGGTAATATGTCGGCGCATGGCAACTCTCTGATCCCAGACATACTGTATTTTTTTATTAATAATAAATATTAATTATTTTTTAATAAATTTTTTGTGAAGCAGTCAATAAATACATAAAATATATCTAATCAAGCAACCGTACCATTCAAAAAGAGAATGAAAACACAGAACTTACTTTTAACTACTCGCTTCGATACCCTCAATAGCAAGATAATTTTAACACTTTCTAACAAATATAACTCACATTTAAGTTGCAAAAGTTGTATAAAATAACAATTCATCTTAACAACAAAGGTCCAACCTAAATTGATGACGTTTATAACCTTCTTAATTAATTATTAATGTTGATAAATTTTGGCGAAAATCACAAGCTAACGACGTTACAAAACTTACTAAGTATGATTAACTTAAATCTATTCTACATGAAAAATCCTGTTACATAAAAATATTCTAAAATTATATTTATAAACAGTAACTCAACTTTATTTAGATTTTCCTTTTATGAGTTAAGTGTATCCTGGATGTTGACCCGCGTAATTTGATACTCTACACAATTTTTAATTAAATTACTTTGTGCGTGCATCGGGCATATTGATTTCGCTAAGTCATTGTCATTCTATGGATAGATTTAGAATGTAAAAGTAAAAATTAACGACTCACCCTTGCTTCGCTCGTGTTTGTCCCTAGGTACTCCCTGCCAGTTTTTGTAAGTAAGTAAGTTTTTATAAAGTTTGTAGCAAAAAATCAACGATTTGCATTAAAAAACTTGCAAGAGCCGTTAGGCCTCCTTAATCCGGCCCTGTCACAAAATCCATTCTTATCAGACATTTACTAACTATAGACTGCCTCCCTGCCAAATTTCATTTTTAAACGTACGAATTACTTTTAGCTTTTATATATTAAAATAAATAAGTGTACGTACAGAAAATGAGTCTTGATTAAAATAGTGGTGTACATTTGTAAATTTTAGTCAACTGACAATTGTTGAAGTTCTGCCGATTGGTATATATTGGTTTGTTGGGACAATGGACTATTTGAACGCCATTTTCATGAAATCTATCTTTATTGTGTTATCAAATGTGTCGCTGAAACGAGAATTGTTTCGGTTTAATGTATTGTTGCAGAATTTTAGGATTATGTATAGTACTTTATAACTGTAACAAAATTTTTGCCATCACAATAAATAGACCAAATGTAATATAAATTTTGTTAAATGGACTATTAACATATATAACTTTTTAAATTTTCGCGTTCCATGAATACATACTACGATACTAAAAGGTATAAGACTGCAGTAGTTAGGCCGATGACCACTGTTAGTGCAACTCAGTCAAAATGTTGAGAATAAGGTGTTTAACCACATACAAATTCATGCGGTAAAGTCTCTCTAAATCTTAAATTACCTAAATAAAAACTTATCAGATACCCACCTAACTGATATTGTTAACTACAAGAAAACTATATTTAATTTAATCATCATCATCATAAGCTCTTTTTAACATCCCACTGCTTGGCACGGGCCTCCCTCAGTCCGAAGGGGATCATAGTCCACCACGCGGGCCTAGTGCGTGTTGGCGGACTTCACAAGTCTTTCGAAAACTTGCTAGGTTTTCTCAAACATGCAGGTTTCCTCGCGATGTTTTCCTTCACCGTAAGACAAGTGGTAATCATGATAGAAATTATATCTATATTAATGCCTTATATAATTTAAAATCTTGCATTAATCTCTGAGATGTCTTCGTTGAGCTAAAATAAGTAAACTTATCTTCCTAGTAGAATGGTAAACAGGTACATACGAGTACGAGTTACTGTAGCGTTGTCACAAGCGCTAGAATCTAGCACGTCACTGCAAATGCTTTGCATTTCATTAAATTGAATTAGTGAAACTGACAAAGATAGCTTCATTTTGGAGACATACACACATAACCATTACATGATTAAAGTTACGTAGTTCGGAGGGAAAATATCGCACGTTTGAACTGAAAATGATGTATAAGTAATAAAATATGACTTTAATGTTGCTATTTTTATATTCAATCATTAAATGTAAAATTTTGTGATTGCCTTCACTAGATAGTTAAATTGACTTTTTTTGGTCTACTATTTTTGCTTAATCTATCTTTTGGGCGAACCAAGGAATCCTTTACCTCCAGTCAATCCCAAAACATAAAACTCTATCACTAAAATTGCCTCTGTTAAAAGGAAGTAGTAAAAGTGATATTATTTTCTTATTTACTCTTTGACACATTACGTTTAACTAGGTATGCTATAAATTCTCATTTTGTACTTTGTGCTTTTCTTGTGATGCGGTCCCAGAGAGAAAAAAATTCTAAAAACAGTAGATATAGCCTGTATTTCGATAATATTGTTTATTTCAATAAGATTTTTGAAAAAAATATTTAACAGATTTGACTCGATTAAAATTTTATTATATGTATAGATTAATTTAAAAAGGAGAATTGAAATCTCTGAATGCAATAATGAGAAAACTTATAATAAAGCAATAGCATACATTTGTGTATATAAAGAATTATATATACAAACGTATGCTATTAACGCTTCAATTAATTATTATACCTCATTTTATCTTTATTGTAGAGAAATACCAATGACGAGCTTATATGTATTTTCTCATATTTTTGTAATAGTTGACGTTAACGGTTCTTTCTATTTACAAGTTTAGGATAAAATAACCCATAATAATAATTATTTAAAAAACGTAATAAATATCCACATCAAGGCGGTTTAATATACTAATGTTCTTGCTTAACTATCGGTATCAAATCCACTACAAAATGCATGTAGAAGTAAGTTCGTTTCGGTCATAAGAAAGCACAATATTTAAAATGTTTGTCTTTAAGTCTGTCTGTTTATTATGAACAATCCCCAAAACGGCTGTATCGATTTTGACGGGACTTACACTTACAATAAGGAGTAACTAATGACACTTTCATAACCACTTAAAAATATTAACACATCGAAGCCGGAACGGATCGAGGGTAAGTGGCTAGTTTAATAAAGTCTGCTTATGCACATAAATATAAATAAATGTTGAATATAATATTTCTAGTATACGATCGACAATATAAAATTTAATATTGTGTTCTAACATGTTGCAGTACTGAATGTTTCTTAAAATATAAATTTAGTTTCAGAATACACTCTTCCCTCGAGGCAGACCAAAGCCCGCAGTGTTTTTAATATCAGATTTATATTATTATTTCGCCGTGCGTGGTCCCACGCTATGCTTTGTTTGAGCAACGTTCTCGGAAACAGCTCTTGCATATACGAGTAGTGTACAGAAATAAATGTTATACTTTGTCCATTTTGTTAATGGTTTTTTGACAGCTCACGCCCACGAAGTTTCGTATTTAATGGTTAGCCATTAAAGTTAAAATGACATACACATTAATATTGTACTTCATGGACGGGCACCTCTCCCTTATTGCTGTGCCACACATAACGATTACTACGATTGTGCCACAGATTACAAATAATCGATATAAAATAATGCTAATATGTAAATAAGGTGTAATATGTTATTATAAGGAAGACAAAAAAAATTTAAGATTTTTAAATCTTAACTATTAACTTTAATATTTTAATTTATTGGTAAACCAAAGTTTTACTTTCTTCTTAGTATAAGGCATACAAATAAAACAACTGAAATAATTTAATTCCTTTTATTAACATGATTCGTCAGAATCATCATTTATATTAGATTTGTCCGATGAGGAGTCTTCAGTTATACTCTTGTGTGCATAAATTATCAAAATATGCAATGTTACGGCCCGAATCACATTATGATTCTCTTAGTTCTCTCCACCACACTTGATTTTTACGATAATAATATTTATTTTCATATTAATAAATATAAAAATAAATATTATTTTATACTTAAAAAAATAAGAGAAGTCGATTATTACGTCCTTTTGTCATCACTATAGCTTGTCAGTCGGCGAGCTGTCAAAAAACCATTAACAAAATGGACAAACTATAATATAATTTTATTTCTATTATCATATTTTATCTGTATATTAAAATAGATACATTATACGTTTAATATCATGTGTTTAAAAATAAAGTTTAGAGTAAAAGAGTTTATTTGGTTGTTGTGACTGTCCTCTTTCCAAAGACAGTGTCAGTTTGTAGAAAGTGGGTGTCAGGATAGTAACCAATTATGTTGGTAAATTTTAGGTTATTTTTTCATCCTCAGTATTTTGGTGAATATTATATTATAATACTTGCATAAATATTTTTGTGTGTATAATATACCATGAACTTACAGCGATGTAGTAAAATTAATATTAGCATTATAATATTACTAAAATTAATATTAGCATTATAATATTATAATATTACTTGTGCAATAAAGAATATTAATATTTTGTATCTCTACATAGATTCCTGCTGTCTGTCTGTCCGTTTGTATGCTTAGATCTTAGCAACGGATTTTGATACGGTTTTTTTATAAGTAGTGATACAAAGAAAGTTTTATTTGTATAACTAGCGGAACCAACGGCTTCGCTCGCGCCAAATCATGCGCTAAATCTAATTATATTTTCGAAGCCAGCTAGTATATTTTTAGTCCGATACCTAGTACAAAATGGATTTATTTTTATTTAAAAATAAATAATATATTCATATTATGTACATATCCTTTCCTAGAATAAACGAGAGATGATAGAATACATAATATGAAAATGCATTATAGTTGGTTCCTACGGTTAGATTTTTGCAGTTTAACAATACAGCGGCTGTGCGCTAGTTTTTTGGTTTCCTATTTCATATCACGCACAAAGGCTTCTCGCGAATTTGATTGTCCTCATCTAACAATACGCCGTAGCGTAGGCCATTTTTCAATTTGTCTGGCGCGTATGGCGTGAGTATTTATCCAATTTTACTGTGAACAACTTCAAATTTAATTTCATCTGAATAGTAAATAAAAAATATTTTTTTAATGATATTTCGAATAAAATTTAAAAAGTAGGCAATAATGACACGAAAAGTAAAATGTACCGATTAAGGTTTAAGAACTATTTAAAATACAGAAAGCATCTTTATATTTTTATATATATTAAATCTTTATATATATATATATATATATATATTACTTTTTATTATATTATATCTCTATATACGTATTTTTATATTATATGTTTTACTCAGGATTTGTCCATTCGCAAGTAAAGTGTGTTATTATTTGTTCATTATTCACCTGGAAACGAATCAACGCTATTTTTAATGATAACCTAGGAGCCGAAGAAGTATAGGCTAATTATACCGGTATATCTAAACTTGATGTAAAATAGCACTTAAGTATATTAAAAATAGTTACATTGTATTCATTTTGTTATATTTTTTTTTCGTTGTTCGGAAAACATATAAAAATTGCGTATTTTCATAAAAGACTCATATAGATAAACTTTAAAAGTAAAACCATATAATAAGTACAGCTCCAAACCGTTAGAGATATTTTCGAAATAAATTTATATATAAAAGAATAGTTCATTTAATATTTTAAGATATTTCACATCATTCTTATTCAAATACAAAAGGTAAGGATGTAGAATTTTTCTTAAGCACAGGTATTTTATTGTATTATGGAGTACTCATATTAATCTCTCCCGGACGAGCGCGTTTCACTCTCTCCGAGCGTAACGAGCGACGTCTTCTGCCCGAGGACCCGTAAAATTAATTAAATGAAATGCGAAGGATTATTCCGTAAGTATTGCAGCGACGTGCTAAGCTCAGGCTTTTGTTCGAACTTAACTATATGTGATCTTGGTATTATATTTTACTTACACATATAAAAAAGTAATGAAATCGAAGTTTTTTATATAACATATTAGTTTTGTATTAAAAATAAAAGTTTTTGAATATTAAAGATTTTAATTTATAGATATTTTTAAAATTATTTTTTGTCTATTATAGTAATAATACGGTACTTAGAAACGATAGGAAGTTTATATAATTTGTAGTAAGTTTATTTCAATACGCCAATTAGACCTAAACTTACAACTTGCTTGAACTTCCAGTTTCGAACTTTTCTGTAGAGTGTGAATGTTTGCGTTGCATAGAATTTGAGAATTTAAGCATATATTAGAAACTTTAGTACATCTTTTTGTCAATATATGTATGTAATAAGATTGTTGTGTGCTTTTAAACTATAAGAATATTTTTGAAATATGGGCTTAAAATTAAAAATGTGTTATAATTTATTACGCAAAATTAAGTCCCATGAAAACAACATAAAAAGTATGCAACATGGTTCTTCTAAAAGTTCTCAAAAAAAATCAGATCTAACGTATATAACCGTGTCGTTTCAATAATAATAATTATTACAGTATATCTATGAAAGCATAATAATATATCTATTAATCGTGATCTAGTTAGTTAAACAACATTTTATAGTGATCAATATTAGATATCTATATTTATTAAAAATAAACAGAATGATTTGGCTGATTAAAAATATCGATTCCAGATCATCAGCAGAATAGGATGTACCGTATTCATTTTTTTTTCTTTTTGTGGACTCGTTTAAAAATCAAATAGTATGAGAGGGACATTTTTTGAAATCTTTCGTGTCAAAAACAACACATTTAAAAAAACAAATAACTTACGAGATCACTTAATACTCGTACCTTGTACCAATATACACGACTAATGTAAGAAATTATAATTTTTTATATTATGAAACAACATAATGTCTTAATCTTAACAATCAAAAGCCATTTCAACGCATCCCATTAGTTAATTCGACTACTAAGCAGTTATGTCCAGGGTTAGCCGATATGACTTTCTATGATTAGCTCAGATTAAATGAAATTTCGCACAAGTGTTTACAGCATCAAAAAAAATCGATAAAATTTATAAATTTTACTAATTGGGATGCAAGAAATTAAGAGTGCTTTTTTAAACGGCTTAAAAATAAAACATCAATTTAAATGCTAATGGGCGGCTGGTACGGACAAGTGAGTGACGAGGGCGAAACTTCACTGCCCTACGCCCTAAGCGATCCCTTGAGTATTAAGGCATTATTCTTCTTTAAGCAATTATATTTAAAGCTCATCTTCAAAGAACCATCTGACCTCATCACAGGAAACTTAAGTGAATCAAGTCGTTTTATAAAAAAATAAGTATTTCCTTTTTCTTTGAGATTTCTGTGCAATTCTGAAGTAGATCGCGCAAAAGAACGCTTCACAAATATAAAGTCGAAAGAAGTATGTATAAGTAGCACTTACATAAACGTTTTGTATGATTAAATATATTTTAAGAAAATGTTAATGATATTTAATCATGTTTAAACATCATATATTTTGAAATATATAAATAATAAATATATTAAGACATTTTTACAACAGCGCCATTTAGTTCCGTGGTAAGCTACGAGGTTTGCGTTACGGAATTGAATAAACATTCGTGCTCAACCAATAAATGCCCCCAGCAGGACCCGAACCCGCGACCGCTGGCGCAGAAAGTGGGTTAACTATCAATTGAGCCAAACGTGTCCTCAGATTTTTATTTAATAAAATTTTCTTCTGCTTAGATCCCACTTACGATTGATCCTAAAGTCAGCAACATATCCTCTCTATTAGGAAATTCTTAATAACAGCTCTCAGGTTGGCCTAACGTTCGGTTGCCTCAGAGAGTACATTAGGTTATCAGTGCTCTCTTACCGCGACAATTGAAGATGTTCCATCGAACTTTCAGATTGAAAAATGGAAGCGTACTTGTACTCGTATTTGTAATCTTACACATCACTAGTCAAAGTCAGATTGGTCTCTGTACGTAAAATGTACAATTTAAATTAACATTTTAAAATCTTTTTCTTAATACATTTTCAACTACTGTAGTGCATTATCTTAGTATACGTATCTTATTGCCTTATAGTAAATGTCGATTATGAGTAATTTTAAACACGTGCTCATGAATAATACCCTATTCAAATATTATAGACCCAATATTTAAATAGGTTACACGTTTAAATTATGAACCCTTGGTTACCAAAACAAATTCTAACATTTAAAAAGTGAAATAAAGTTTCAGTTAATTTGAATAATTACAGTATTATAATAATTTTCTATTAAAATATTCAAAAACGAATTTAAATATTTTACGTATAATCATAAGTAACCATTTCATTATTTATGTGTTAACTCTTTTTCGTTCTTTGCTATAAAGCATGATGACCATGATTTAGAAGTAATTTTATTAGATTATATGCCACAAAGATCAATATCTAGATGTTTTATTTAAACTTGTTAAAATATATATTAAATAATATAAATTTCTTTTTTATTAATAATTAGCTTAACTTAAATTAAATCCTATAACCTTTCACGAATACACAATAATACGATATAATTTAAACATTTTATACTTGTACCTACTTTCCTTTTTACTTGTCCTTTCTAATACAATTTATTTTTTTTATTTCACTGTATATTGGAATAATTTATTGTTTAAGTCAAAATTTAGGATATCTTTTATTACAACAGAAGCACGATAACTGTATCTATAGAATATGTAGTTATAGAATTGTTTTTAGAAAAATCTAAGAAATAAATTGAAATTTACTATAAAATTGTCGTTTGTCCTTCGGGTGTACAGAAAAAAACCTGAATAGAATTTCTTGTAAGTTGGATATAACCATTCATATCTATATAAAACGGAATGCATCCGAGCGAAGTAAGGGTAAGTCAATAGTTTGAAGTATTATTTCATAAGAGCAACTGTTGAGTTTTTCGCCGGCTCTTTTCAGTAAAACGTAAACGTTTTTATGGCCTTTATATGCCATCCCAACCGGTGGTAGAATCGTCACGGACTTACATATAAACATTTAATTAAATTTTAAATGTTAAATTAGCGATTAAAAAGTGCTTGTAAACGTAATTAGATTAAAGATTTGCAAAACGACAGTCACGAAGTCTTGAGACTGTCACGTTGCAAATCAGTAAATATAAATAATATTGAAGTGTCTATTTTTAATTTCATATTAAAAACTTTTCACTAGATGCATATGGAAGTATAGTAATTGTGTTTTGTATGTTTGTCTGTTCCGGCTAATCTCTGAAAAGCTAGGCTGATTTTGACGGGACTTTCACTTACATAAAGCGAGCCGGGTTACCTAGTATTCAATATACAAAATGTACCTAATAAAATGATAAGTGTAGCTATTTTACACTTTAAAGTACGGTTTTTGTACGATTGAATGCAGTTAATTACAAAATAGTTTAACGTATTCAGTCCAGAAATTGTCATTAAATTCATTATACAGACAATTACTCCACTTCGTATTCTCATTACGTAATATTAAAGGTATTATTTTAAATCGAAGTTGTAGGGTAAAATTTTAATTAAATACTTTCTTTGTTTAAAAATTATGAGAAATTCTGTATTAATTTTCAGATTTAATATTATTACTTTTATTAAAACGCCTTTGTATGTTTTCCAAGTAGACGTAAAAATTTGTAATCTCAAATAATTTTTAAAAGAGGGGCCAATGGACAAATACTAACTTATTATAAATTGAATTGGTTCTTATTAGTTATATGCTATGTATTCAAATTATTATATAGTTACACGAAGAAAATAAAATACATAGTAAGTAGATACTAGAAGTTGTCAATAGATAAAAATCTTAATTTAGTATCGTCATTAACAAGAAACTTGTTTCAACACATCACTGAAATTAAAATTAAAACAATACTAAAAGTACTTAGTACAATTATAATAACTTAAACATATCTGTACTAATATTATAAAGCTGAAGAGTTTGTTTCGTTGAACGCGCTAATCTCAGGAACTACTGGTCCAAATCGAAAAATTCGTTTTGTGTTGCGTAGTCCGCTTATCGAGGAAGCCTATAAGCGACATGACATCACGCTATAACCAAAAGGAGCGGAGCATCAAGGAAAATTGTTGCAATAAAGGGAGTAAAATATTTCTGTTGATTTTCAGCCTTTAGAACGCGAGCGAAGCTGCAGGAAAGGCTGGTAATATATAAATGTAAAACACCAAAATGTCTTAAAGAGGATTGTTGCTTAAACTTACTTTTTAACTATTAATTATTATATAGCTTTTATACGATACTTATAAATACAGTAAAAGAAAAAAAACGTGGGAGATAAAAATCTTAGGAATGTTTAAAGTATGCATAATGCATATACGATGTACATAAAAATTATTTGTATCACAAACGGTGGTAGATTCCTCAAAGACATACCGACATTTAGTCTAAATTCTATATATTCATAATGTTAAGTGACGATTAAAAAAGCTTGTAAAATTTGATTTGATTTAAAACGTTAATTAAAAGGTCTCATCTATGACTTTCTTTTTAATAACTATATATATACTAGCGACTACTCACCCTCGTTCCGTTCGGGTTCATTCCTAAATACTTTTCAACGGTAAGTTTAAGTTTAAGATACTTTAAGTACAAAAATAACGACTAGATATATTCCCCTATCATAGTAATATTCCCCATTATAGATATATAGTAAAAAGTATCTTACATATTGACCTGGATAACCAGCTATCATAACACAAAATTTCATCAAAATCTATCCTGTGGTTTTCTCGCGGTTACAGACGGACAAACAAGAATATTGTCTCTATATATTCGACTCGGTCAGAATTTCAGTATAATATGTAGGTACATTTTACTCTCGTCTAATCTAAACTTGTCAATTATGTATATTTCTTTAGTGTAACAAGACATATCTTTTCACCGTTTAGGTTAACCTTTTCTTAGTCAAATATTGGCGATGTGATTTTTGGTATCGCTGTTTGTGGATGCCAGCACCGAGTGCATTGTTTACAAACTCTAACGAAGCAAAGGCACCGAAACGTGTGTATGAATAAAGTGACTGAAAAATATGGGCTTTTAAAAAATATTTTTTTCACCGAAAATTAAAATTAAAAAATAATAAAAAATGGACAATCTATGAAGACACATTTAGTAAAAATTGGGAAATAATGATTTATTTTGTGTATTAACAGTTTACACAAAATGTATATCCACCTACTTTATAGGGATGTACCAATAAAATATACATCTATACAATATGAATAAAATCTTTTGGCATGCTTAAGGTTATAAATTCAATTGTGTAGCAAGTTGTAGGTAATGTTTTTCAAACTGGTTAAGGGTTGAAGTGAGTAAGCACTAAGCAGTCATATTCTATTTCGAGCAAAAATATATGAAAATGGAAGAAAATCTCAAATAAAAATATCTTTCCACTTTCAATTCTAAAAGATGGCAGATATTTTATTAACTCAGTTCTTTTAAAGATTTTTAATTAAATCTATTCTGTAAAAAAATATTATGTAACCGCTATTCGGACGTAATGAATTACACAAATCGATTTACTAAGGAGACTATTTTCTTCACGTATAAGAGGGTATACAGATGGTTTTCATCCGTAAGTATCTGGGATCGACCTTTTATATTTATTATGGGCATTGCTACCTCTAACGGCCCATTGTGAGACATAATACAGGATAAGAGGACTCATTATATGTTCATTACTGTCTATAAATCAAGCGCTGTGGGAGGGTGTTGCATTTCTATACAAAATCTTCTATCTCAAGAGTTAACGCCGTTTCGATGGCTTAGCTCAATTGGTAGCGACCACATAGCGACCCTACTTTCTACGCGAGCAGTCGCGGGTTCGAGTACCGCTGTGGGTATTATTTGTTGAGCACGAATGTTTGTATTCCAGTCATGGGTATTTATATTTATAATATGTATGTATTTAAAAGTTATATGTGTAGTATATTAACTATCTAGTATCCGTAACACAAGCATCATAACTTACCACGGAACTGGATGGTGGTGTTGTAAGAATGTCCCAACATATGTATGAGAACTTTTTCCTCTAGGTTTTTAA
Organism: Boloria selene; assembly: GCA_905231865.2. Taxonomy (NCBI): domain Eukaryota; kingdom Metazoa; phylum Arthropoda; class Insecta; order Lepidoptera; family Nymphalidae; genus Boloria; species Boloria selene. The sequence continues at coordinate 9,902,882 of HG993142.1, forward strand.
AAATATCACCATTTATTTTTTTATACAGCTTACACAGTTATATGGATTATATTCTCTCCACACTAATTAATGTTATGAATAAAAGCGTCCCAACTAAAACTCCTAGAAGCCTATGAATAAAATAATTGAATTGCATTGAATAGCAGCATACGTTAGTTATTTTCTGTTTTGTTACTTGTGTTTCTGTTTAGTGTTCTTTACATGCAGCAGCAGAGTTTTGAATGAACATAAATTTTCAAATTAAGATAATTTTTAGCCTTAAAATTCATATAACAGTTATAATTCTGCCTTCTTTTAATGTTTCGTTGTTCGTCTCGGGTCTTGCCTCAACTTGAGCAGTATAGAACACAGTATCCAGTATACAATATATATGTACCTACATATGTCCATTATAGGTACATAATATGTCTATAATCAAGTATCATTCCTTATTATAACAAATCATTTTAAAATACTTGCAATGAAACTAGAAAACCTATATACAGCGTATATACGAGTATTATAATAATTAGAAATACAACTTGACACTTCAAAACAAAATACATTTTGCAAAAAGTTAGTTTACTAGAAGGGCGCGTGTTAATAATTTAAAAAATGAGTTAAAATAGTACTACAGTATTAATCCTCCTTTACAGAATGCCTACATAACTTCTGTTTACATTAATTACTTATCTTTATTTACATTTCACACTAACGTGTTTTATTTGTTTACATACAAATTGTATTACTGCGGTCTTGTTTTAACAAGGAACAAGACTCACTAGTAATCCAACTTTAACTGCATTCTACTGATATGAAGCGTAAGTATAAATAAATAAATACTTTGTTTCAATGAATAATTTAAATACAGTGTAAAAATAATAACATCAATTTGTATTATTATTTTAATATAACATATTAAAAAAATATTTATTGACAGGAATTAGTATAAAAAATGATTAAACTTATACTATATTATATTTTTTTGTATATTACATAATATTTTTTATGTTTAGAATAATGTCGTCCAGATTCAGTATAGCAATAATTTGTCTCGTAAACCCTCAGTATCGACATTTCTTATTCCCGATGGTACCCAGAAAGTTTCATGCTGCAGTGCGCAAACTGTTTAACATTCCTGTGCCGCGCTGCGTACAATAAATTTAACTGGAAAAAGCCGTCGCTGTAAATTTTGCGCTTATTTCTTATAAATTATATTTAATTGAACTCTCCATTTAAGCTTATTAGGATAGCATTTAACTATATGTAGCTCGTAGTTCTGCGCTGTTTGTTGTGATAAAAATCGGTAGCGTAGCACAAGACAGTAGTAGCGCGCTGGTTTGGAAAACTGAGGGTAGCGGGTTCAAATTTAGATTAGAGACCTTAGGTCTCGTTCCTAAAAATGTTAATGTTTAAACCATTTTAAGTTTGATCAGCACTTGTCTTATAGTAAAGAAAATCATTGTGAGAAAACCTGCATGCCTGAGAGAACCTTCCCTGCCACGGACGTTGAAACAGAGTTGAATACACAGGAAGAAAATCAAAAATAGTTACGATACCGGTACCAAATAGTTTTAAAATCACATTAATTTGCTTTAAAGTCATTACAGAATCCATTACTTTTCCTTGTCACGTTCTTTTGCAATTTGTAATTTGTTAAAACTTTAAAGTTACCCTATCTTTATAGCTTTATAATTTTTGGCCCTATTTTTTCAAGAAAAGGATTTCTAAAGCAGATCCTGAAACGGCTACTCTACTAAACTAAGCTACAAACTTAAAACCAAGCTAAAAAAACAAAATTTTAGGTCTGCTAGTAGGTAAAATCTAAAATATTCATAAAGTTACACATAGCTACTAACATAATGAAATACTTTATGTATTTGCAGAAATTAGAGCGAAAGCTGTTTTATTTTACTTTAAAAGCTCTCTATATTCAGTTTAAATTCTAATTTCCTAAGGTAATTGAAAAACATTGTTTCCTAGACCTTAACCACAACATAATCGATAGCTCGACAGTACTCAGTGAGTTCGAAACCATGTTGACAGTCTGATAGTCGAGCTGGTGTTTGCGTTATCTGTTTGTTAATCACAGTCTAGAATTATTTACTGATCATACAAAGGAAATAACTGGTTTAAAGTTTATTACACTATTTTGCGATCGTATAATATCTACTATTGCCATAATAAGTATCTTCATTGAGATAGAAATGTAAAATAAAATTGTTTTGTTAAAATGAGCAATAAAATTATAAAAATACTAACGACTCCCTTCGCCTTCTTTACCTTCGCCTATATATTATATGCATACATTATGTTGAGATATAGACATACTTTTCATTAAAAAAAGGGCCATCTCATCGGATCGGTAGTTCGGATTAGTATTATTATATTAGTATCGGTAGTTCTTCCAAACTGTATTTTTATTATATTAGTATAGAATATTGTTCTTTAAAATATATTTAATTTTAAATAGATATTATTTTTAAACCTAAATTAATCCCATATTGATATTATTTTATACACATCATACGATTATTCCTTTATTTTTTTCAAATTAATTAAACTAAATCATATATGACAAAATTTTTAAAGCCAACAAATTTTAAGCGTTTAGATTTAAAGCAACTTAAATACTAGGAAAAGCGTATTAATACATTCCTTCCTACAACTATATATTTTGCATATATATTTTGCAGCTCTTGACATGGCTATCTTGACCCCATTCTATAGATCCTTGTGGAAGCCTATTTAACTTGGGGATCGAGGATGCATTGTGACCTTAAGCTCGGATACCATCTTAAGCTCTCGACTCTGGTTTTGATCCAACAAATTTTATGCATAAGCGCCCCTCGAGATTTATGGTTACTGAAGAACAGGAAAGGGATTTTTTATTAAGTTGAATTAGTCTTTTGTTTGTATTCATACAAAAGCCTTTTTACTATATAGGTACTTGCGTATTTTATTTTATATTTTGTCATACTAATAATAATGTTTTCTTATTAGACATCCGCAAAACTAACCAGACGCAAAGAATTATAAAAGATATTACGTTATTGTATTGAATATAACTAAATATCTAACGATTTTTTGCTAGGTATATTTTAATGTTTTAATAATAAAATAGTAATAACTAATATACTAACTATATGGACGATCGAGTTTCAAAGTTAATAAATATTATCATAAAATAAATAAACATAATAAATAATTTCTTTAACACCACGCGAGAGATTACTACTATAGTAAGAAATAAATTATAACCTAATAATTAAAACATTTGTAATTAAGTCATTAAATGTTCACTACAATTCAATCAAATTAATATTAAATAAATATTTATTTTCATATAAAGTCGGCCAAAAACAATTCAAATCATAAAGAAAAAGTTTAAAAATATGAATTTTATTATCAACTAAACATTTTAACTTAACGGTAGTAACTTCGAACACAGTGAACTATAAATCCATTTTCTCATAATAACATGTCTTAGCTACAAGCATAGAATTGCTTTTAAAAATTCGTGTCAAAAATAACAAGGTGGTTATCAAGGACAACGTTAAATTTTTACTCGAAAAATAGTTACTTAGAAACAAGGAAAAGCTTTTATAAGGCGAGTGCAATGGCGTATCGGTAAACGCAACCCTACTTAACAATTTAAGAAGGTAGACAAGTATTTTATTGAGGATCTTGTGATCTGTTACTTGATCCTTTCGACGGAAGGATAATAATATAGATCCCAAAAAGTTTCAATTTTGTTTTTAGTGGCAGTGAAAGTGCTCATTATTTAGTGGATAATACTCTCCTTCTCCTGTGGTTATTAGGCCGAACGAAGCGAGCCCTAACGCTGTCACACAACCTGAGAATTTTGTGATAAATTACTGAAAAATTATCATGCCTATAGATTTGTGCTTTAACATAGTAATTTAACTTCATATCTATGTGTTATCTGTAATTTTTTTTATTTTATTATATTTTAACAATTTTTTATTTCATTATATTTTAAACTTTTTATTTTATTATATTTTAACAATTTTGTGTTTATTGAATAAAATGTTATTGTACTACAACTAACGCCATTTGTTAGAAAACACTGAATACGCCTTGTTAATATACTATACATTATTTTCTAATTTTTCGTAAATGTTTTTGCCAATAACTTCTCACTTTATTTAATCTGAAATCACGAGGGATCATTATCGGATGTGTTATAACATCGTTATCTACAAATAATTCTCTCTATTTTATGTGTTGCTTATTTTACGGTCTACTCGTATATAGAAAACAAAACGTAAAAGATACAAGAGTACTTTTATCTACTTTTATCTACTTTTATATCGAAAATATTGTGATTTCATCTCGCTATTTATATTCCAAACACATTGTTTATTCTTGTTGTACCATTGTGAGTGTTCTTGAACTAAGTTACTTTTATTGAATACGGGAAGGTGTTTCACTGTATGTAATCGGTCCACTTTACTTTCACACAAAACTGATTGTGAATAATAATTCTAAACTAAACTTAAAAATGTTCTAAATTATAAAAATATTCTCTTTAAATAATATATTATTCTTAGCTTGACCTGTATTTGTGTGTTTATATTTCAAGCTAATGGGATATTTATGTCGAATTTTCAGCTAGCTTATATTTAGTAGGTATTTTTAAAATAATAAACTTATCACTACAAAGTATAAAACAAGGTCGCTTCCCGCTGTCTGTCTGTCCCTATGTATGCTTAGATCTATAAAATTACGCAACGGATTTTGATGCGGTTTTTTAATAGATAGAGTGATTCAAGGGGAAATCTTATATTATGTATAACTAGCGGAACCCGCGGCTACGATCGCGCTAAGCCCAGGGATGAACCCGCAAAGTAAAGTATAATAAATAGATAGTAAAGAATAAAATTATATGTGAAAATTCTGAAAGTATTGAATCATAATTATGTACAGATTTATTTATACACAAATATATATATATATATATATATATATATATATATATATATATATATATATATATATATATACAGACAGTTGACACTTAATTTTTGCTATATGTAAAAAAAGAAAAAAATAGTATATAACAATGAAATAAATATTCGAATTTTAATAATAATCCATGTAAGCCAAATATACGGTTATAATACCTTTTTCAAAGCTCACGTCACAGAACATGCGAGTAAAGTAGAGCTTTCCATTTGACATGGGATAAAGTTCTCTCCCGGACTAGCGTTAAACTCGATATTGAGTATTAATTTTTCAAGCGTTAATGTTTTGATAACCTTGTGGTACAAATGAAATACGACTATCTATTAGCAGAAAAAGTTATATGGACTATTAGTGGTTATAACTAGCATTCTTGTAAATAGTTGTTTTCGACAAAGTATATTTAGAGAAAATTTTGAGAAAATCTATTCTTTTTTGCAAACCATTTTGCAATTTTAATTTGAAAATAGCTAAGTAAAAAGATTTTGCCACAATATATTTATATTAGAATTTTAAGCATATAAGAAGTTATTTTCAACTTAATATAAAACACGTACACCATGCAGAGATTGAAAACTGAACGTGATCTTTTGTTAGAAATAAGAATATTAAGTAAAATGCACCTCGGCCAGTGCATTCCTGGGACGATTTATGAATATAAATGAAGTTTAACTTATAAGTACATGCTCTATATAAATTGAATTTGATTCGTGTCACAAAATGTCTATTATTTTAATGTATTCTATTTTTATTTCACTGTACGCCTAATATAATAATAAATAAATAAATAAATATGTTGGGACATTTTACACACAGCACTATCTAGTTCCACTGTAAGGTACGAGTCTTGTGTTATGGATACTAGATGGTTGATATACTACACATATATAAGTTTAAATACATACACATTATAAATATAAACATCCATGACTGGAGTACAAACATTCGTGGTCAACAAATGTATGCCCCCAGCGGGACTCGAACCCGCGACCGCTTGCGCAGCAAGTAGGGTCACTACAAACTGCGCCAGGCGTGTCGTCATAATAAACACGCAATTAAATAAATAATATATTCATTTAAAAAATGCTTAATAACTTAATACGTAATATGTAGGTACATATTATGGATATACAATAGTAGCATTTTAACTAGCTCATACATCAGTAACTCAATTCGGGTTCGTCCCTAGGTGTTCCTTGTTAAATTTAAAGTTTGTAGCTCAAAAAGTGAAGGACTTTCATACAAAACAGCCCTTAAACCTCCTTAATCCGGCCCTGTCGCAAAATGCATTCTTAGCAGTCGTCAACTATATACTACCTCCCTGAAAAATTTCATCTTTATACGTTAAGTGGTTTTTGATATTCCGTCCTGAGTGAGTGATATATTTAGTTTTGTATTTAACTATCAAGATCCATAATATCGTTCATTTTTATCATTTTTAACCATTGTTAAACTACAGCAGCTATAACTAATAATTTTTGCCAGGTGGTATTTTATAGATCTTATCAAAATGAACTTGATTATGCAATGATCGAATACAGTATTATGTAAAAGCATTTGTAGACTGTAATTTGTTAGACATTTCCTTCGTAAAATTCGGGTATATAGTGGAATGTGGTTTTGCAAATAACTAGGTCCCAGTAGTTACTCGTTTTATTCTCCCCGCATTAGAGACTGATTAACAACCACGCGTTCGAGACTTGGCAAGCCATTTTTTATCCGCTTTGTTGTGTTTATTTTAACTACAATTTGTGTCTAAGAGACGTACGAAAACCTCTGTTTCTATTACATTTTTATTTTTGTAATTGCCTGGCTTACATTTAAATTACTGAGGACTCCCTGAAACTCCTTAAAACACAACTAATTACTCGACTTCGTCAAAAAGCGAGTAATGTTTTTCAAATGTTGGTGAAAGTTGAAATTATTTAAAAAGTTTTCGTACATATAGATATTAAATGTATACAAAAAAAACTAAAATAATCGTATTTTAGAAAAATATTATATTAATTTTACTTTGCTTTACCTGTAAATCTGAATGTTTTCTTTTATCCATATTCACTTTAGACGTACTTCTAATATTTTCCTTACAAACTTTAAAGTTTCCGCCAGTATTCTACAATCACCATTCCTATTTTGATTAATTAACGATCCCGCTACTTTTTAATTTTTTTTTTTGTGATAATAAATATGTTTGGACATTTAGACACAACACTATCTATTTCCATGGTAAGGTGCGAGCCTTAAGTTATGGATACCAGATGGTTGATATACAACATATATATAACTTTAAATACATAAATGTAAACATCCATTGCTGGCTGGCTGGCTGGAGTACAAACATTCGTATTCAACAAGTGAATGCCCTCAGCGGGACTAGAACCCGCGACCGCTGGCGCAGCAAGTGGGGTATAACAGCTGCGCCACACGTGTCGTCGTAATATATTTTATTTGATACAACAAATAAAAACGATTGAAGCTTAATACAAATAAAACGAAAGTAAAACTACTATTTGGATAACACTAGTATAAATTATGTTGTCATTGAAATTGGAAACAAACCTGTTGACAAGAGAACCGGTGGTGGTAAACATTTGAAATCCTTTCCGGGACGCCACTCCAAAGCTTGATTATACTCTGTATTTGCAGACACCTTCACTGGAGCTATAGAGCGTAGAACTTAAATATTGGCGTGTTCTGAAACCAATCTTACCCTATTGAGACTTTTATTATTTTAAATCGAACATTATCTTTACTCAATTTTGTTGAAAAATAAAATACGTTGTGAAATTTTCAATATCAATAAGTTGTATAAATGGTAGTTAAATAAATATGTTGTAATTCTCTTGATTTTATTATTATAATTTTGAGAAGCCATGAATACTATAAAAAATCTAGACAAGTAATAGGGTATTCTACTATGTTGGAAAAAGTACTTTAAAATGTTAATTTTCCTAATAAAAAACCACAATAAAATATATTTCGGCAAAATAAACACGCTTTTTTGCCATAAAATTAAATTTAATTTTAAACATTTTTTATTCCCGCAAAAACGCTGTCAGCCATTTGGTGACGTAATACTGGTAATAAACAACAGTCTTGTATGTAGTACCCATAGCGTATATTACCACAGAACACTTACTCAGGAGAACTAACAGTTTATAATAATATGTAGCAACTAGCAATATGCTCTATGCTGACAGTGGTCTGTGGCTGGTTGCCTGACTGACGTCACATCCATAGCAGCTCGTGTTTTAGGTCACGTGATATACAGGTTAAAAATTACGACTTTTAATTTTAATATAATAAATCCATAATGAGCTTTTATGACTCAAAATCAGAATATTTAAGTATATTTCTACATAATCTTTTATTTTTATCAAATTTCATAATTTATTTTTCACCACCGAAAGTACCCTATTGCCAATGGGAACACTTGGGAAGTGAACCAAACTGAGAGAAGTGGGTCCCACTCACAGATCTCGCATCTCTAATTATTAATGTGCAAATAAATTTTAACATAATTGTTTTTCAAAGGGAAAAAAATTGCAAGGAAAAGGAGGAAATCATATCTGAGGGAACCTGGCAAGTTTTCGAAATACATTTCCAAATCCGCTAGTCTCCACTTGGCCAGCGTGATGGATTATAGCCTGATATCTCGTATTGTATGGATGCCCGTCCCGTGTTAGTGGTACGTTAAAAAAAGGCTTGTTACACACTGTGGTGAATCTAAAAATATTCTAAGCATCACATACACTCAAAATCTGATGACATGGAACGCAACCTCGAATAATGACATCTTTAGGACATAAGAACGAAATTGTGTTCAGAAAGACTACTTGCATACTTGCTAAGTATACTTAAGTCAGAAGCCGTATTTCAGTAGCATTTACTCGACATTTGTCTTATATAACAAAGCTAGAATATCATCAATTTCCCAACTAGGTGAACAAGTAATTATATAAACATTTATATAAAGATCGAGTCCATTAACTTTTAGATCTGAAACGATATTTCACTATACATACTATACATTGTATGTAAATATTTTATAAGGGGAACGTACATTAAGTATTAAAACTTTTAAATGTTATACATACCTAGTATTCTTGTACACAAGTTGAAAAGTAAGTCATCATTCCCGTATACATTTGCGGGTGTCAAAGTTCCGGTACTGAGAGTTGCCTCGGCAATTTGGAGCGGATCCAGCTGCACAATATTGCAGTGCCAAAACTGCCATGCATTTTAATAAAAGACTAACTATCGCTATTATGCTTCAATTAGTTTTAGATTACTTTATACATTTCACTTTTTCGTTGTTTTATTTTAAATGATTTACCATTGTGATGGATGAGCTTTTTTCGATTTAAAAACGTTTTGTAGCATAATGAATAGCATGACCGGACGCCGATCCAGAAGTCTTGAGTTCAAATCCCAGGTCGGTCTGTGTTAAGTTATTGAATCTCTTTGCAAAGATAAACTCATTATTAGTTCAGAGCTGGGAAGTAGTTGTTTCATATCCGTTCCTCGAAAAGCACATAGATCCGTCTGTCCTATATTGTCGTTGAGTAGTCGTCCTAACCGAAAATAAGAGTGGCAGTAATGTTTAAATAGTACCATGTATTAAAATGTGAAGATCAGTCTGAATTTTAAATTCCTAACTAATTAATTGTAGCAAAGAATCAGATTGTATTATGATATTATTATGAGAATGATCACAGTTTTCTTATTAGTTTTCCATGTAGGCGAAGCCACAGATAAAAAGTAGCACTTTTAGTTTTCTTAGTCAAAAATTTGCTTGATTTTTTATTAAATATATGTATATACACATAAAAGCTGTAATAATATTTTGAATCTTTTCCAAATAACTTCGAGGTATGTATGCTTAAACAATATAATCAGTTCTAAGAACTTTTTCTTAATACAATGTATTTTATATAAAAATTAGCCCTTTTGTAACTAACATCAATGTTAAAAAAGATTATATTAAGAAATATAATAAGAATTATGAGAGAAAACAATATTTTAACATATTTTTCATCCATTTTCTGTTGAGTACTTAGAAATATATTATTAGACAAAAAGAAAGAAACTGATGTTTTCCTCATTTCTTAGAAGTCTAATTTGTTTATCTAATCTTACTAGATTCTTTCATAAAATTTTGCCGAAATTATTCTGAAATTACAATACAATTATATTCTAAATTCTCCTTTTTATAAATGTTTGTATTATATTTTGATCCTTTACAATATGAATTTTATACCTTACAGTATTGACGCGATTCAAGATCTTGTCTTAAATGAAAACAATGAAGGTATTTTACTGTATCTAAAGTCTTACTCCGCTATTTGATTTCCAAATTGGCATGTAAGTGCAAAGGCTTTTGCTTGAAGGAAAACTTGGATTTTGCCAAGCATGCAAAGATCCTTTTGTTACATAATTCAAGATGTATTGGTAGCGAGATGTTCTAAATTTCATTCGTATCCTTCTCTTAACGTATGAGAGGAAGGTACTGTGTTTACTAGTTTATACGAAAATTGCGTTTAATTATTTACATAAATTAACTCCTTCTTTGATGTTGGGAAATGCATTGACACATACCACATGTGTTTACGTGGGACTTACTTACCAGAAAAGCCAATACTACCCACTAAAACCCAACAGACCTCAAACGTCTTTATAGGGATCACTTGCGCATACATCACGACGCCCCGACGGCCCGGCAGATCTGCCGAAACAGACCACGCAGCCAAGGGGTTGCTCCAGAATCCAGTCTGCTCTCAAAACAGTACCAGGAGCAACCCGCATGACACAATGTCTACCGAAGTGGGCCCTCCCTGAGCGTTTCTTGGCTTCACGCCCAGCTAGATTGCCGGACGCGATCACTGGGGAGGTTCGGAGCTTCTCCACCACCACAAGGATATTCATGTCCCCCCAACGTGCGTTAAGGGATATTCTGTAACTAAAAAAATACTATGGATATGTAAACCTAAACCTAAGGTACAGGCTGTATGTGAAAATTTTTTTTTTAATTTCAAACCTTCCTTTAATTTGCGAATAGGATTGAGCCATAGTCCGCCTTGTTGGCCAAGTGCGGATTGACGAACTTCGCACGTCTATCGAAAACTTGCTACTACTAGATATGCTCTTAAATATTTACCACGATTTTTTTCATCGTAAGAAAAAGTCTGGAAATTATGTTAAAATTAAATTATAAAATATTTAATGTATAAAAGGATTCTGATCTTTATTTTTTTCTGAAATTCTTCGCAGACAACCGATTCTATCGGAAAGATTTTGTTGGCAACAAAGTTATTTCGTAAAATTGGCCCCAATATCAAAGTAGCGATAAAGATCCCCTTTGCCTCTTTGATACTTCACTTCTCAATGAAAGTATTTTAGCAGTATTTAAGCAAAAATTAAGTCATTTTTGGATGATAATAAAGAAGTATGTGCTCCTAATTCTTAAATTGGCTTAAACCGTCCATAAAATTTAGCTTTTTTGCTCCAAAATTAACATCCTTCGTTTAAGGACCAAACGACATTTTGAAGTTTTGCTGAAAAAAGGGTTAGTGCAATATGTAAGACATTTATCATTTCAAAAGAAAAATTTGTTAAAATAAAACTTTGCTAAATTCTTAGTTGCTTCATACCTTACCTTTAATTACTCTAGGCAGAATAGAGAATGATAAATAACTTCTTATCATTCTGTACTAAGTATATGTTAGATTTAAGATGAAGGAAAAAAATAACAAAATGGCCGCTTTAAACCTTCATATTCTGTTTTAAAAATTGTCTTAACCATTTTTAACCATATTAAAGTTATTGCAGTCTTTTATATAACAACATATTAGGTTCTATTTTACGCACTCTGAGGTCCCATAAAGCCAATAAATAAAATTTCAATAAATGTTTTGAAAAAGTGCCGGAATTTCAACAAAACGTTTAAAAGCCTGTGTAAATAGAATTTATGATATTCACAAAAGGCGCTTAAATTAAATGTTACCTTATTTTGTAAGCTAGACTAAGCTTTACCTGCAAGCTCGTTATTTAAGCTTTAGTGAAGTTAAACTAAAGTATGTAGAAATCATACAAAATATAGGTATACTAGAGGTAGAGTGAAAGATTTGTGTCAATTTCTTATTAAATTAAAAGAATTAAAAAATTGCATTTTACTTTTATTATATGTATATACTTGTTTTATGTAATGTAATTGGAAAGATCTTTAATCAAGAGTTTATATTGTAAGTATGTGTTTATTAAAGAAACATCCAATTATATAATCTATAATAATAGATTATTATAAATTTATAATTATAAATGACCCTTTCTTTTCGGATTTCGTCTCGGATTTATTTTGATTTTTGGCTCCCGACATTTGCAGCAAGCAATCTTGGTCATGGCAGAAAGGCCGGGAACCAAAAAAAAACCACAACAAAATCCGAAATTATAATACTTTCTTAGGTTTACGCGAATACTTGACATTATAAATGAAACTATCTTTTCGAATTTTGTCGGTCACGGGATAGACTAAGGTATTAGATGTCTCAGGGGGTTATATACTTGTTACAGACAGTGCCTACCCACAATTTACAAAAATTTCAAGATGGCATTAAAGTACCTTAAATTTATACATTTTAATTTTAAACATTTAACAAACTAAACGAAGTAACACCTTTGTTTTGAGTCAATCCGAGATGGAGAATCAGGTTATAATTACCATAAAAAATAATTATAAATATAATGAAAAAAATTAACTTTACAGGAAGGAAGATAATGAAATGTCACCCTAATTAACCTACTAATTGAGTTTGCAAGAATTGACCTAACAATTACAAACATTGCGAGTTAAAAGCTTGTATGAAGGTATACCAACATAAAAAACATTTTTATCGAGTATAATATATCTACCCACACCACTGAAATGAAGTACCAATTGGGCGGTAAAATTTAAGAATTATTTTAGTACGTTAAAAACGTTTCGTGTTTCGTACGATATGACTACATGTATTCTGTAAAGAAAAAATGTTGCATGTAAACATTAATTGGCACGATATTAAAATTCGAAACATATTTTTACAAATTACTAACGAGAAATCCTAATTCAAAATACCCTTATTTAAATATGAAAGATCCAAATTATGCATAGCTTTCATTGATATTAAAGCCACTTTAATAATTTAGAAAAGGAATATTAGATCGAAAAGGAGCGCGAATGAAGAGCCAGGAGAAAAATTGGGTCATAAAAAGGCAATCTCCATGCGGAACGATGAAAAGCGACCTATTTTCAATTACAGTTATGCGGCGCGCCTTTGAAATTAATACGCAAAACTAATTTTCAAATATTCGTAATCTCCTTATAAATAAAGTTTTAGTTATTAAACTACATAATAGACTAGCGAATTATCTCCCATTTGCTCAAGGGTTACCTTAAATTATATTAATTAATTATACATAAAATTCTAACAGAGTCGAATTGTACTTTAATATTTTTTGTCAATTCTTATTGAAATAGTCATTATTATCAATTCAGAGGCCAAATCTATACTTTTAATTTGTCTGTCAGTCTGTCTGTCTGTCTGTTACCGCAACATCAGAAAACCAATGGATTGATTAAAGTAAGTAATTAGTAACATATCCTTACGATGAAAAAAACCTTGTCAACCTTTACCTTTATCTTTCACTTGGAAACCTGAGAGACCTTAGAAAGTGTAAAGGGTCGGGACTGAACACCCATCAATAATGAATTAAATTAAAGTAAATAATAAATCTGCCATAATTTCAGGCATGTAGTAAATAATGTACTTATAATATAAAACATATATTATTCGTAATATTCATGAGGATTTCAAACAAAATGCTTTTGAATTCACAAAAAAGATTAGAAAAGTCCTCGGTCGTGAATAAAGGAATGAATGTTAAAGCAGGGATTACTAGATCTAAGATCCGTAATCCCAAAATGTCCATACGTCAACAGATTTTCAGCGATATTTTTGTGCCCACATGGCATTTCTACAGATACTATAAGGTTTTATGTATTGACTCGTCCCAACCGTAACTATGACGTAGCAGTGAGGCATGTAAGGTACGAGTAACATTTTGTATTATTTTATTTAACTAGGGGACAGACGTTCTTCCCTGTACTATATAATTCGTACACATACACACGCACAGAAGATTTTTATATATAAATATATTTTAGAGTTCTAGTGATTTCGAATGCTTTACAGCAATCGTGGTCACGGGAGACAATAAGGTTTTAAACATTTCACAAAATATTAGACAGAGACAGACGATCTCCGTAAAACTGAAAAAATAGTTGTAATTTAAACACGCGGCTCACTTTCATTCCTATCGAGTCCGTAGACGATAACCATAGTAAAAACGATCTTACCCGGATAGCCAACAATTAATTATCTATTTTATCAAAATTTGTTCAGTGGTTTTCTCTTAATGCAGTGACAAACAAACAGACAAAAAATATATCTTCACACCATGTATTTTCCCTTTCAAAGTAAACATTTATGTTAGTAAGCATTAGAAGTACCTACATATTAATTATATTGTTAGTCAGATACTTACGCAATGTACTTACTACTTCATAAACATTAGTAGCAGAGAGTAATTAATGTTCCAAATAATTATAAAGGGAAGCTTTCAAGAATCATCTTTGTTTGTTGACATAATCTTGTAATAACATAAATTTTACTTCTATTGTTACTGTCCGAAGGACGTCTTTGTATTGTTATCGGAAATTGCTATCTTGCTTTATTTCTCGAGATATAATGTAGGAAATGTATTATTTCATCATTTGTTTCCTTATCTATACACATAATATTTTTGACAAATTTTATTGAAAATATTTTATTTTAGAAGACAGTACGCCTTGGGAATGATGTGATCGCCGCCAGGCTAATTCATCATAAAGAATTATTGCTAATTTGCAATTAGATTTGAAAAAGAGAGATAAAATAGTAATATTAGTCCTGCTGAGTTTCTTTCGCCAGTTTTTCTCAGGTCAGAGGTTTCTGCTTTCCGAACTGGTGGTAGACTCAGGTCATTCAGCAAGAAATTGTAAGAATTTTACGCTGAATAAAATATTTTGATTTGATTTGAATCTATATAACCGTTAGCAGTTACACCAGCTTACCTAAGAACGAACTCGACGAGCGGAGCAAGGTGAGTCGTTAGTAGCATACTTTGCGTAATCAACATATAAAATAATTTAAAAAATATTGCTTTATGACATGAGATCCTGTCTGTGTCCTGATGACATCCTGTGTCAATGTCCTGTGAGAAATTTTACATCAAATTGAAAACAGATATTCTATGAGTATATTATATGCACTACAATATTCATTTCGTAATACTCCTACATTATTACCCGTTACAAAAACTTAGGAAGTTCTCATAGAGCTCAGGTTTTTGCTAGTATTATATTTGTAGAGACGCTTCTTCTTCTTCTTCGCACTTCTGATTTCCGCATTTAGGCCAAGGAACGGACTTTTTTAAGATTTTTTATATGTTTTATGTTTTATAATTAAAATTACAAGAATTTTACTACTATGTATTACTGTGTAGAATCTATCATACTTATAAAATAGCAAGTTGTTTTTAAACTGTATTGCCAGGAGGGAGCAAATTTTGTCAGGTATACTCCCGAGACAAATATAGCCTTGCGTGGCTCAAAAGAAATTTGCATAAAATAATTAGCTCAGAAAACGTTTGGAAAAAAGCGAGGTAATTTCTTTTTAAGAAATATTTTTAAGGGAAAAGTTATTAAAACGAAAATGTTCAAAACACATTATGTTAAACCGGCACCTTTAGTTTTTAATACTTTTGCTCATTTATAATTAAAATATAACAACTGTCTATAGTTAAATTTTATAAGAATTTCATGTATACAGCCATTTTAACTTCCCACTGCTGGACACGGGCCTTCAATAAGAGGGGGATCAGGCCATAGTCCACCGCGCTGGACAAGTGCGGCCTGGCGGACTTCACATGTCTTTCGAAAACTTGCTAGGTTCTCTCAGAAATGCAGGTTTCCTCACGATGTTTTCTTTCACCGTAAGACATGTGGTAATTATGTTAAAATTGATTCGTACATGTAAATATCAGAGGTCCGAGACCTGGATTAGAACCCGCATCACTCGGTTATTAAAGCAAACAAGCAAGAATTGCACATTATTAATATTAATAGATATTAATCCGAAGAAAAAACTATTCTATAGTTGATGCGGACAACCAGCTAACATTATACTAAATTTCATCAAAATATGTCCAGTGGTTTTCTTGTGATGCGATCATCACACACAGACAGACAGGCGACAGACGAACAAAACTACTAAAAACTGTAGATTCAACCTCTGTATCGATAATAAAGACTACTTCAATAATATATATTTTTTAATATTCAATGTTTACAGATTCGTCGAAAAATATAATATGTAGAGACAAGTTAGAATTTTATTTCACCTATGTATAGGTGAATATTTCTAACTACTACATTATTCTGAATGACTGACTGACTAATATATTATTAATTTTAATTATCCTATTTAATGCTACTGAAACCAAGCACTAACTCAAATAAGGTTTTTTAAAAAGAATATTACCCAAAATAAAACAGCATGGAAAAAAAGGAAAAATTAGTGAGATAACATTCAGCTTTAGTGCGCGTTCCTCTAAGGAATTTGGAAGTGACGCAAATGGCCTATGAAGGGCAGCTGCTTTATCTTCTGAGGGAAAACTTGGAATGAAACTGTGGCAAATTCGCCGACGCGTTTATTTTACAACTTGCTTCTATAAATAATATTTTTTCTTAAAAAACAGGGAATGTAATTTTTTTACATCTATATATAGGATAAAAAGGTTTCCGTATGTATCTGGTTCGTTAAACAACGTCTTTTAAACTTCGAAATGGATTTTATACGGTTTTCACTAATAGATTGATAAGCGAGAAAAGTTTATGTAAAAATGGCTGAGCCTTGACGGTGTGTGTATACAATGTACTAAAATGTAGGTCTTAAAAAGGCCCAAAGAAAACTTTTTATAATATTAGTATAGATAGAATGGTAATATATTATAGGTGTATAAAATAACATACCTAGCACAGTTTTTCTTTCTAAAACTGCTGTCAATTGATCGTTAAAATAAAAGAGAGAAATCTCCTACTCTATGCTATCAGGTAAATGTCAAACGTGGAGTAATTCTATTTCCCTCGTATTTGCTAGAGGAAAATAAATTAGTGTTAACCTGTAACGTGCTGCAACACAATTTTGATAGCGCAATATTAGATATTGGAAATATTATTAGCATAAAGCCAGACCTCGATATAGTTCCCTATATTTAGTCTCCTGAATGTACCGTACTGTTGCAAAATTGAAACTAGAATAAAATTTTAATTTATTGTGTTTAATTTAATTTTAACAGTTTAAAATATTTCCACAGAAAAACGAAGGTTTTAGAAATCTTAAAGATCATCATATAGTTGTTACAGACATTTACAATTAAAATTCTCTCCTTGTATTTTATGGATGTTTTATAGAAGTTATTAGAAAAATATAGTATTAAAAAATAGTTTACTATCTGTAAACTTAATATTTCATCATCATCGTCATCATCATCATCAACCCTTTTTAACGTCCCACTGCTGGGCACGGGCCTCCCTCAGTACGAAGGTCCTTCCTCAGCCTAGTTCGTGTTGGCGGACCTCATATGTCTTTCGAAAACTTGCTAGGTCTTCTCAGACATCCAGGTTTCCTCACGATGTTTTCCTTAACCGTAAGACGAGTGGTAATCATGATAGAAATGATTCACACATGAAAATATCAGAGGTGTGAGACCCGGATTTGTCAACTTCAACTTAATATTTAAATGCCAAATATTCGCGTTAATCTATAGGACAGTATCATTTTATATAGCGTTATTTCTAATAAATAAAATAGGTTAAAAAAGACAAAACTTTAAGTTCATATTGAATCACTATTAGTACAAAAGTTTCTAACACTCCTTCTTCTTGAAAATGAATTAAAGGTTTCTCCTTTTAATTAACATCATATTTTTATTTTTCAGCATGACTACGACTAATATTCATAAACATGCTGACACCAAATTTAACTGAAAACACAAACATGATTGATGATTGATTGATTAAATTACTTGCATTCGTTTAAATATAAACGATGCGATCGCGTGAACTTGACACGATAAATGTGTTATAGAAGTTAGTAGAAGAAGTTGTATGTTAGCTTATTAGGCTATGCATGAATCTAAGGATCTTTGTAATATGAGTTATAAAAGTAACTTATACAATCTAAAGTACATATCCAGAATGAAACACGTCGAAGCTATTAATCGGGCAACAGATGCGACTTCCATCGTGAGATGGTCCGCATATGGCCTATAATTCATTTTTTTTTCTTTTCGCTTTCGATGAACACTTAAATAAATTCCAAGCATAATGTAACTTTTAAAACTAAAGAAATTCGTAAAATAAACATTGGAACGCATAAATTTGCCCAACTAGACAAGAAAACGACTCCACTGCAGATGTGGAACCATTAAGTCGAAGTAAAACAAAGAACACAAAAAAACCCGGCAACACTTTAAAAGTAATAAACTATAGAATTCAGGCTAAATACAAGTGGACAAGGTCCGATAAGAGGTTAGCTTAGGAAACGCGTCATAAATTGAGTTTTTGTGGCATTCGCGAACGTGGGAAGCGAACGGACCCGATGCCAGATGTTTGACAAGATGCAGCAAAAGGAGAAATTTAACCAATGTGAATGATTGTACAGTTGATTTTGCGTAAAACTATTTTTACAGATTGGAAGGGGAAGGCTATGAGAAGGGGTAGCGTGTAGATCCCGGCGATCGGACAGCGAGGGGGATCAACCAGAGAGAGCAGTTCGGGAGTCCGAGGTTGTTGTGCGGGAAGCTAACGAGTGTAGTCTTAGAATTATAAAGTTTAATTAAAATAAATCGAGAGTAGAAATAAATAAAGTAATTAAGAAAAGTAATCGTAATAAAGTGCGACGGACGAGGTGACGCAGTATTTTGGTAATGTACTCCAATCCATTTGTAATTTAATAGATTGTTATAGATTCACAGATATATTGCAATTTATATAATTGAGAGGCTTAACCTTTAGAGACTAACAAACATGAATCCAGAGACCGGACTGGAGATATTGAGCGAGCTTATGAGGAGAGACGGGAGTCGAGTATTGCCTATCTGAGATTGGGGAATTATGTCCTTATTTGTGGTTTATATCGCGTATTTACTTTTAATATCATGTAGACTAGTTTGGCGAGGCTAGAATGAAGTAAGGAATAAAGTAAATCGCCAATAGTCGAGTCCAACGGCAGATTGCACCGATCAAGGTCTGAAGTAAATCACTTTAAAGAATGAAATAGATAAATTAACCATCTGTGAATCTAGCACAACACTATGTAAATATATGTAATCAAATTTATCGTAACATTAAGATGTGTGAGTCTTCTCCTTCGACAGCAATGTTAACTTGTATATAATTACCTATACATTAATATTTAGTGAAGCATGTGTGTATTTTAAACGTTAAGATGTACTTAGATTTAAATAGCCCAAGGGTTTTTTCGTTTGAATATGCCGTTTTTCCCTTGCTTAGTATGGCTTTAGGAACGTGAAATATTCGTTCGTGCTTTAAGATATAAACTAATATTTTAAAGTACGATCTAAATAATCTAACAGTTTCTTTCGATATCACTCAAGTTGTTTTGAGTAAAGAACAGATAGTAGTTTTGAGAATAAACAGATTTTTGAACCATAATCTTTATTTTATTAATATAATTTTAGTACTCCTCAGGGTGTTTAATAATGGAGGATTCACTCGAAATTCGAACCTTTTCTATTTTTATTAATCAATTCAAACGGGTCATTATTAATACAGCACATGTGTTGAACTAAATCGAGCCATCTCCAATAATAAATTCCCTCATATTACCTAGATAGAATCACGATTCGCATTCCAGAAAGTTAGGTTTAGATGACTGTAGATATACATATATATTATATACCTGTTATGTGGGTTCGAATCCTACTGGCTACGAGATGTTGATTTGTGTTTAATAAGTTTATTCCGAAACCACGACAATTACTCTTCATTCATCTCATCACCTTTTATAATAAATTAAATTAGTTAGGTTCGATAGAACTATGATACTACGTCATATTTTGTTATGTGGGTTCGAATCCCGCTGGCTACGAGATGTTGATTGTGTTTAATAAGTTTATTCCGAAACTTTGGCAGTTACCTTTTATTACATTGATCTAAGCAGATCAATCGCTTATCATAATATAAATTAAATTAGCTAAGTTCAATAGAACTATGAGACTACTTCAGAGGTGAATTTGATATCATAAAAAGACCTAATACTGTGCAATCTATGATGACTTGATTTAATTTAACTTTGCATAATAGACCGATTGCGTTTAGTTACTAAGGCCTGAGAACATTAGCTACGCTAATGTAAATATCTAGTAAATTAGCAGAGACTCCGAGAGCCTACGAGTGCAACGAGAGAGACGACAGACAGGTAGGAACCCGAGCCTTTTGTTTTGTTTGTTTGTTAGGAATTTATATAATGCTAGGGTGACCATGATAATTGTGTGAAAAAGGGGACTAGGCAAGGCAAAAGTAGGGTGACAATGATATTGCGGAATGAAGGACACTAAGGTTGATTGGGCTTTTAAAATATATTGACATATTGACTGAAATAGTCAAGAACAGTACACGGTTCCAGCGTGGCGTTCCGGCGGCGATATCCCGGCACACCAATACACGCCATGTCTTACAGATCAACTCCCGACCTCGGTTTGGCCAAATCATATAACTAATAATAAATATACATAATCATAAACCATGGTTATGGGGCGAGCTACGGCTCACAAATAGCCTGTCTTTCGAGACAAGGCAATAATGCGCTTCTCAGCGATAAAAGGGAGTTGACTGTGCCCCAATAACAATGATTAAAGGCCCCTGTGCTGGGCGTAGGGTTCCCCGTGCTAGAGGGAAATCGGTCGGTTACGATGGCCCAAAGAAGGCAAATACATACACCAGCTAATCATGCATTCTAACCTGTCCGTTAGCTTATAATTCTAATTAGTCCTATTCGGACTTCCGAGTGTTGAAGTAATGCTATTCCGTAGTTTTATTGAGGTAGGGCTCATACAATACAATGAGCCTCGCGTAGACAGGTAGAATGGGATGATAGCCTGTATAGTCCACCCAACGTATTGTACTGCCCAGGTGAGCGATGCGTCTCCGTTTACCTTGGGAATCCGCGTAATTATAGATAACGTGCCAGATACCAAAGTGTCTTTTATCCTAAAGTATTATTTTCAAGAATTTTCCTCAAATATATTTAATCACAAATTAACAAGCTTAGACGATCACACCGTACCATCACAGAATTTTGATGCCGAGTGACCAGGGATCCATGTACGTATTCGAAATAACGGTATGACTAGATCTATAATAGCATAAAAATAGAACACAACGTAGGAATCGTGATTAGGTATGTGAGGAGGAAATAAAAAAAAAATAAAAATAAAAATAAAAAAAAGGAGCTAAGACACACACTGTGCATGCTATTATTATGTTTTAAATTTATTCCATTTATAGAGGAAGCAGAAATAACACTTTGCATGTTATTATTATGTTGTACATTTATTCCATGTATAGAGGGAGCAGAAATAAGCAGTATGTCTTATAAATGTACAATTTATAAGATTTCAAGGAGGAGATTGCAGTGTCGGAGATAATATTCTTGCTTATTTCTTAGATTTATTTCTCTACACTTGTTTTATTTCTTAAAATTCATTTTGGACCTAGAGAATTCACATAAATCGGGACACATCCCGAGTGTTGTCAAACATCTGGTATCGGTATTGTGCTATTATCTAAGATTTTGTTCGACGATTCGTGAAAGCGGCACGGTAATAAGGAAATACTTTAACATCTGGCGAAGTTAGACGGTAAAAGTAAAAGGGTTTAAGGCGACTAGAAATATGTCGACAGGTAGAAAAGGACGTAAGTCAAAGCAGGTAGCAACGGACCTATCCAATGTTAGTGCGGTAACGGAGAGCGAGCGAATGGAAACCGTAGGTAATTCGACTTTAGAGTTGATTTTGAAAAGAATCATTGAGTTCGAAGGGAAATTACAGCAAATTAGTTCGAAACTGAATCCAGTACGAAATGAAAACGCGAGTGCTACGTCACGCGCGCCGCTTGGTGTGGCGAGTAGCGAAAGTGATAGGGATGTTAGACAGGGAACTAGTTATGAGTCCGCGAGTCACAGCGTAGAGTCTTCTGAAACTCGAAACTTATATGTAGTACAACGGTCGGTTAGCAAACCAAATTTCGATGGAAACCATTCACGAACCCCATTGCATTTTTAAAAGAAATCGAACGAGCCAGACCGGCTATCGCTTCTGTGAGAAAGGGCGAAGGCTCTACTTCATCGGAAAATGTGGGGGAGGGAACGTATAGAAACTAGGATTCCCCACACAAGCGAGGTCTGATAAATTAAATTTGTGTAAATCGGAGAGTATAGAGATCTCTGAATACGAACGGGCAGGTGTAGCTTATAATATCTTAATTAGGAACGTATGGAAACCAGGACAGGGTTTAGGAGTCGGCGGAAAGGGACTAAAACGAGCACCGAAAGGCAGCGTAAATGACGTCGATTACAGTTGTCAGTCGGAAATAAAGGGTATAGGAATCTTATTGGAAAACCAATTTAGTAACGTAATAGAATGTAGTGAGAGGGGCATGACATGTAATTATTGCGCTAGGAGAGGGGCGAGCTTAAATACGATGTTCCACGAACTCAATGAGTCAATTGACGAAGAGGTTGATTATCCTTTACCTAAGTTACCTGAAGTATGTGTGTCGTTGTATGGGAGAAGTATGAATGCACTTATCGATACGGGAAGTCAGATTAGCGGAATAACTAGAGAAAAAAAAAGAAAGAAGCACGACTCTATTCTCAGTGAAAGCGGGTCTTTACCTGAGATCGCTATTCCGGCAATTCGGATACAGGGGGCATTTGGATCGCGAAGCGAGAGCGCGAATCGATTGGTGTTAATAGAGTTCCAATTAGATTTTAGTTGAAGCACCTGTGTTAATCATGCGGCGCTTACCTAGGTCACTGATACTAGGATATGATTGGTTAGAACGGGTGAAGGGAGTAGTGAACTGCGGTAGTGAACGAACATTGACGATTGAACACCTGGGGGTTAAGTGTTGCGTTAAACTAAACTCAGATTGTAAGGTTGAAAGGTTAGGGGGAGAGTCGAATGCAGCCACGATTAATTCTATATTGAACCAAAGTACTAGACCGGCAGGGCATTGCTTGCAAATTAAAGAAGCGGACGTTAAAACCAATAGGGAATACCATTTGGACGATTCAGGCTTAAATAAAGTACAAAGGGAGCTGTTATTACCTATACTAGACAAGCATTGTAAGGTATTTACGGACAAATTAGGGTTGACTAGTAGGTACGAGCACGTTATCGAGTTAGTCGACGAAGTCCCTTTTGTGAAGCACAGTTATCCGGTACCTTTAGCATATAGGGAACAGGTTAAAGAGGAATTAGAAAAATTGGAGAGATTAGGCGTGATCAAACAGGAGGCAACTCCGTACTGTAGCCCTCTCACATTCACTAAGAAACGAGATGGGTCTATAAGACTCTTATTAGATGCACGCGAACTTAATAAGAAAATGGTGGGGGATGCGGGATCACCACCACTCACATCTGAGATTTTACAATCCTTTCATGGAGTGAATTACATTAGTTTGATTGATTTGAATAATGCATATTTTCAAATACCTTTGCACCGGAATTCTAGGAAGTATACAGGTTTCTCTTTTATGGGGAGAACCTATACCTATTGTGTCTTGCCTCAGGGATTAAAAACATCTGTGGCAGGATTTTCTAGAACAATGGATTCGATATTAAAATAAGTGCGTGAGTTTTGCGTGAACTATTTAGATGACATTGTCATATTTACTACAGGGGATATAAATTTACACTTAGAGCACTTAGACCGAGTACTAGACAAGCTAGAAACCGCAGGTTTAACGGGCAAACTAGAGAAGTGTCGCTTCTTATGCGTAGAGGTGAAACTATTAGGTCACATAGTAAATACTAACGGAGTGCGTATGGATCCTGAACGAGTAGAAGCCATACAAGAGTTCCCCATACCTCGAACAATAAAACAATAACGAGGGTTTTTAGGATTAATAAACTATTTCAGGAGGTTTATCGCGAAGTATAGTGAGGAAGTTAGGCCACTTTGCGATTTGTTAAAACAAAACACCAGATGGACTTGGACACAGGTAGCAAACGATTGTTTCGAAAGGGTTAAGAAACTATTTTTAGACACAATACTTCCTGTACACCCTAACCCGAAGGAAACTTATTACCTGCAAACCGATAGTAGTAATTTGGGGGTTTCCGGATATGTTTATCAGGTAGACGATGTAGGCGAGGAACGGATAATAGGATTTTGTAGTAAGGCGTTAATGGAAACGGAACGGAAATGGACAGTCACAGAACAAGAACTGTGGGCGATCATTTTTAGTCTATCAAAGTTTGAAACGTATTTAAGGGGAGCACGTTTAGTGATTAGGACTGATCATAAGAGCTTGATATTTCTACAAACATGTAAGTTATTAAGCGCACGGATGATACGATGGGTATATTTCATATGACGGTTCGATTATACAGTTGAGCACGTGACAGGTAAACTAAACACGGTAGCGGATGTATTATCCCGCCATATACAGGGGACCACGGACGTATTAACTAATAAGGCTACGGGGCCGGAGATGTATGGAAAGAAATAGGTAGTTATCAAGAACGTGACAAAGTCGCTATTGAGATAATTAGACGTATGAAAGTAGCGGGCACGTCTGAATCTAGGTATTATACGCTCAAGGAAGGTGTTCTTTACAGAATCGACAGGAAGACGGATATATATTCCGGAGGACTTACAGAGAGATTTGGTTGTTAGTATACATGAAGAAATAGGTCATTTCGGACGGTATAAAGTTTATGCTCTGATGAAGCACCGTTATTATTTCTCGAATATGTCTCGTATAATAGGTCGGATTGTGAGAGCTTGTGAGGTATGTCAGAGGTCAAAACACGCGTTAGAAGCACACACAGGGCCGATTAAGACTGTGATAGCGAAAGAGATAGGAGAACGCGTCTTTTGCGATATTTATGGACCTTTGTCAGCGGGTCGTTTCGGATACAAATACATATTCGTAATGCAGGACGTTTACAGCAAACTAATCAGGCTATACCCACTACGTGCGGCGAGTGGAAAAGCTACTTTAACATGTGTGAAAAAGTTCCATAAACAAGTTGAAATTAGGACATTATGTTCAGATAGAGGCGCGAATTTCACCTCCAAGATTTTCGAGACGGGCGTTCGCCAGTTAGGTGCGGAACTAACGCACACATCTGTCAGGAACCCGCGACCAAACTCGACAGAGAGAGTTAATAAAGAATTAGGAAGGTTGTTTAGAACATATTGCGAGAAGGCTCATCAATCTTGGGTAGATTTATTACCTAGTATAGAAGATTGTTACAATCAGGTAGTGCACACTACGACAGGCTATACACCAAACGATATGGTATGGGGAAAACGGACTCTATTATCGACTGATTTTGACAAGAGCGTAGTGAAGGAAAACGAATTACGGCGGGAAATGCTAGAACAAATTAGGCAGCATGTGCGGCAAAACATAGTTAAAGCGGCAGAAAGTAGAGATTCCTACTATAATAAAACGCATAAACTAGTTCATTTCGAAATAGGAGACTTAGCGAAACTTAAGGTCTTTGCGAAGTCAGATGCCGACAAAAAGTTAACAAAGAAATTCATGCGTCTATATGAGGGGCCCTACATAATAGGAGCAGTCCCATATAATAACGTATACACCTTGATTGACGTTCGTACTAATAAGACAAAAGGAAATTATAATGCCATCCATCTGTTTCGTTATTATAAAAGCACGTAATTCATAGGTTTCTACTAGGGACTAGTGAGCGAATACAGGGGAGAAATAGATTTTCAAACGACTAGTGCAAATGCTGAGACATTAGGAAGACTAGGTGTATTAAAAATCTATTTGGGGGAGTGTGAGATGGTCCGCATATGGCCTATAATTCATTTTTTTTTCTTTTCGCTTTCGATGAACACTTAAATAAATTCCAAGCATAATGTAACTTTTAAAACTAAAGAAATTCGTAAAATAAACATTGGAACGCATAAATTTGCCCAACTAGACAAGAAAACGACTCCACTGCAGATGTGGAACCATTAAGTCGAAGTAAAACAAAGAACACAAAAAAACCCGGCAACACTTTAAAAGTAATAAACTATAGAATTCAGGCTAAATACAAGTGGACAAGGTCCGATAAGAGGTTAGCTTAGGAAACGCGTCATAAATTGAGTTTTTGTGGCATTCGCGAACGTGGGAAGCGAACGGACCCGATGCCAGATGTTTGACAAGATGCAGCAAAAGGAGAAATTTAACCAATGTGAATGATTGTACAGTTGATTTTGCGTAAAACTATTTTTACAGATTGGAAGGGGAAGGGGTAGCGTGTAGATCCCGGCGATCGGACAGCGAGGGGGATCAACCAGAGAGAGCAGTTCGGGAGTCCGAGGTTGTTGTGCGGGAAGCTAACGAGTGTAGTCTTAGAATTATAAAGTTTAATTAAAATAAATCGAGAGTAGAAATAAATAAAGTAATTAAGAAAAGTAATCGTAATAAAGTGCGACGGACGAGGTGACGCAGTATTTTGGTAATGTACTCCAATCCATTTGTAATTTAATAGATTGTTATAGATTCACAGATATATTGCAATTTATATAATTGAGAGGCTTAACCTTTAGAGACTAACAAACATGAATCCAGAGACCGGACTGGAGATATTGAGCGAGCTTATGAGGAGAGACGGGAGTCGAGTATTGCCTATCTGAGATTGGGGAATTATGTCCTTATTTGTGGTTTATATCGCGTATTTACTTTTAATATCATGTAGACTAGTTTGGCGAGGCTAGAATGAAGTAAGGAATAAAGTAAATCGCCAATAGTCGAGTCCAACGGCAGATTGCACCGATCAAGGTCTGAAGTAAATCACTTTAAAGAATGAAATAGATAAATTAACCATCTGTGAATCTAGCACAACACTATGTAAATATATGTAATCAAATTTATCGTAACATTAAGATGTGTGAGTCTTCTCCTTCGACAGCAATGTTAACTTGTATATAATTACCTATACATTAATATTTAGTGAAGCATGTGTGTATTTTAAACGTTAAGATGTACTTAGATTTAAATAGCCCAAGGGTTTTTTCGTTTGAATATGCCGTTTTTCCCTTGCTTAGTATGGCTTTAGGAACGTGAAATATTCGTTCGTGCTTTAAGATATAAACTAATATTTTAAAGTACGATCTAAATAATCTAACAGTTTCTTTCGATATCACTCAAGTTGTTTTGAGTAAAGAACAGATAGTAGTTTTGAGAATAAACAGATTTTTGAACCATAATCTTTATTTTATTAATATAATTTTAGTACTCCTCAGGGTGTTTAATAATGGAGGATTCACTCGAAATTCGAACCTTTTCTATTTTTATTAATCAATTCAAACGGGTCATTATTAATACAGCACATGTGTTGAACTAAATCGAGCCATCTCCAATAATAAATTCCCTCATATTACCTAGATAGAATCACGATTCGCATTCCAGAAAGTTAGGTTTAGATGACTGTAGATATACATATATATTATATACCTGTTATGTGGGTTCGAATCCTACTGGCTACGAGATGTTGATTTGTGTTTAATAAGTTTATTCCGAAACCACGACAATTACTCTTCATTCATCTCATCACCTTTTATAATAAATTAAATTAGTTAGGTTCGATAGAACTATGATACTACGTCATATTTTGTTATGTGGGTTCGAATCCCGCTGGCTACGAGATGTTGATTGTGTTTAATAAGTTTATTCCGAAACTTTGGCAGTTACCTTTTATTACATTGATCTAAGCAGATCAATCGCTTATCATAATATAAATTAAATTAGCTAAGTTCAATAGAACTATGAGACTACTTCAGAGGTGAATTTGATATCATAAAAAGACCTAATACTGTGCAATCTATGATGACTTGATTTAATTTAACTTTGCATAATAGACCGATTGCGTTTAGTTACTAAGGCCTGAGAACATTAGCTACGCTAATGTAAATATCTAGTAAATTAGCAGAGACTCCGAGAGCCTACGAGTGCAACGAGAGAGACGACAGACAGGTAGGAACCCGAGCCTTTTGTTTTGTTTGTTTGTTAGGAATTTATATAATGCTAGGGTGACCATGATAATTGTGTGAAAAAGGGGACTAGGCAAGGCAAAAGTAGGGTGACAATGATATTGCGGAATGAAGGACACTAAGGTTGATTGGGCTTTTAAAATATATTGACATATTGACTGAAATAGTCAAGAACAGTACACGGTTCCAGCGTGGCGTTCCGGCGGCGATATCCCGGCACACCAATACACGCCATGTCTTACAGATCAACTCCCGACCTCGGTTTGGCCAAATCATATAACTAATAATAAATATACATAATCATAAACCATGGTTATGGGGCGAGCTACGGCTCACAAATAGCCTGTCTTTCGAGACAAGGCAATAATGCGCTTCTCAGCGATAAAAGGGAGTTGACTGTGCCCCAATAACAATGATTAAAGGCCCCTGTGCTGGGCGTAGGGTTCCCCGTGCTAGAGGGAAATCGGTCGGTTACGATGGCCCAAAGAAGGCAAATACATACACCAGGGCCTCAAGTCTGCTATAGAAATGGTGTCACATTTGTCTATCAATGACATCGAAATAACTAGTTTTTGCAATTTTGGTAGTCTACTAATTCAAGTATATCAAATAGTGTGTCACTGACACTCCAATGACACATTTGCAAATAATTGGTAGTCCCGTACATAATGATCGAGTGTAATGCGTAGTCTGTTAATATTTTGACAGTTCTAAACCTATCAATGATGTCATTGATGTGCCATTTTGCAGACGTTGCTTAAAAGCCGTGTTTGTTTGGTGTGATTTGTGAAAATTGTGAAGTTTCAAAATGTTTGGATTGAAATCGAACACATAGAGAAAAGCAATATTATAGATCGAACATTTTGAAGTTGGCCGACGCGGTTGACGCCAAGAACGCCAGCGTTCGGAGCGAAGAAACCGCCGTCGAGCCCGCCGCTTGATGAGGAGTACCATTGACCCCTTTCAGGATATTTCCGAGGTAGAATTTGTGAAAACATTTCGCCTCGGGAAGGATACTGTTACAGGGCTAGTGGAGGAGCTAACTCCATTTATTCCAAAACCACATCGGAATGATGGAATATCGGTGGAGACGAAGGTTAGAAAACAACTTCAATTTCATTGCTTATCACTAAAGGCATAGCTATAGTCTAAGAATACATAATAAATAAATAAATATGTTGGGACATTTTACAGAAGAATACATACCTAATACATCATTGATATTAATGTAATATATACCTACATATTTCTGTGGCAGATTCTGGTGGCCTTAATTATGTATTAGTATTAATCATTATTATTATTCATTAACAACAATATATACTACTTTGTTACAGATATTAAAATTAAAATCAACAAGTTCTACAACAACCCTGATTTCAAGAATTTGATTTTGAGAAAGAGCGGGCTATCATGATATAAAACTATCAACAACTAGTGTAACACTTTGAGGTGTTCCAGGAGGTCCTAAGGGTACAAATTTCTTGATTAATTATCATGAATTATCATGAAAATCATGACCCTTAGCTTGTTGGTATTTCTCTCAATCGTTATTCATACTAATACTTCAGTTAAATTAATCAAAATGGTGTCTCAATAGAAAGGTATGTCACTGTAATATAAAATATATTCATCTTATCCGGTAAGATTTACATTTGGTTGTTCAGTATAAATTGTTCGAATAAATAAAAAATAAATAAAATAAAAATACTTTTATTGACTCAAAGATTACAACACAAACTTGTCAAAAGGGCCCCTGTACTAGGTGGTAACCTGTATTACTGGGTGCGCTGCTCATCCACCAAGGCTATAAAGTCAACAAAGGTTCAAATGGTTGTTTCATGCCTTAATATTAGTTATTTACAGTATTGTGAACCTTTTATTTTATAAATAATCATCTTAAGACTGTATTATCTCTCAGTGAAGTAATTGCAAGTATTGATTTAACATATATATTCTTTATATTGTAAGTTTCCTACTCTAAACTATGTACATCTAAGACTATATTATCTTCTAGCAATTTAACTAGAATTTTTTAAATCATTTTTAAATATATCAATTATAGTGACTTTATTTTGGAATTTCTAATATCAATAAATGTATATTAGGTTAAATTTTAAGTAATAATGTATTCTACTCTATAATTGTTTTTATTAATTAATTATGTTCAAAATAGTATATTATTTTTATGTCATTGTCATGGTTAATTTTTTTTAACATGTAAAAATCTGTTAAATGTATAAATGTTAAAATATATAAATTTTGTTATTATTTGTTCTCAATAATTGTTAATTTAATTTTAGATTTACTAACTTAACATTACACTGCTTGCTTGCATGTATGTAAAATTTAATTTGTGGAAACTTGGTTGGTTGATTTATAATTATTATTTTGCTCTGTGTTTGTATGTATTATATTGAACTGTTTGTTTCCCTAATAAATAAAATAAATAAATAAAAAAATAAAACTGCACAATAAGAATTTAGGACCACCAGACATGGTTATATTTATAAACTAGCATGTATCAACATAATATTATACATTTTCATTTTGTAAATCTATAATAAACTCATACAACTTGTCATTTATAATAAAATATATGGTTATTGAAATTGTTTATTTGTGTTTTATTCTAAATAGGTACATTAGATTGTTTCAACTTTAGTTCAGTTCAAAAGTCAAAAGTTAGGACCACCAGACATGGTTATATTTATAAACTATGTACATCTAAGACTTCATTAACTTCTAGCAATTTAACTGCACAATAAGAATTTAAGACCACCAGACATGGTTATATTTATAAACTAGCTTGTATCAACATAATGTTATACATTTTCATTTTGTAAATCTATAATAAACTCATACAACTTGTCATTTATAATAAAATATATGGTTATTGAAATTGTTTATTTGTGTTTTATTCTAAATAGGTACATTAGATTGTTTCAACTTTAATTCAGTTCAAAAGTCAAAAGTTAGGACCACCAGACATAGTTATATTTATAAACTATGTACATCTAAGACTTCATTAACTTCTAGCAATTTAACTGCACAATAAGAATTTAAGACCACCAGACATGGTTATATTTATAAACTAGCTTGTATCAACATAATGTTATACATTTTCATTTTGTAAATCTATAATAAACTCATACAACTTGTCATTTATAATAAAATATATGGTTATTGAAATTGTTTATTTGTGTTTTATTCTAAATAGGTACATTAGATTGTTTCAACTTTAGTTCAGTTCAAAAGTTAGGACCACCAGACATGGTTATATTTATAAACTATGTACATCTAAGACTTCATTAACTTCTAGCAATTTAACTGCACAATAAGAATTTAAGACCACCAGACATGGTTATATTTATAAACTAGCTTGTATCAACATAATGTTATACATTTTCATTTTGTAAATCTATAATAAACTCATACAACTTGTCATTTATAATAAAATATATGGTTATTGAAATTGTTTATTTGTGTTTTATTCTAAATACATCAGATTGTTTCAACTTTAGTTCAGTTCAAAAGTCTTCGGTTTCTTCCGATTCGGACGACATATGCCGCCTGCGACGTTTCTTAAAATAATTATTCAATATAGGATAAGATTAAATAGCATTCAGTTGGTGATTTATTGGGCAGTCTACCGCAACAGAATTTAAAATTTGGGCGCACTCCACCCAACGCCGCTTTGCTAGACTGCGCCCTTCAATACTTCTGCTACAGTGGCCGAGCGCTAGCTCGGGCTAGCTCTCCAAAAAGTCCAGCACATAGAGAAAAGTAATATTATACGTCCAGCAATGCCGAAATTGCTTGAATATAACCATATTTAAATATTTAAAAGAACACCGATATTTTAACGACCACAAACAAATAAACCTATCAAAGAGTAATATAAGACATTGACAAAATATGTCAAATGTCAATTCGGCAGTTACAGATAAAACTTCGATAGTTACAGATAAAACTTATTTATTTTTGACGTTTTATTTTTTAGATTGCACTTAAAATTTATCTTTTTGGCTTTTTATGATCATTTTAAATAACGCTTAGTCTTTAAAACATAAATTAATAAAATATATAATTAAACTTAAAAACCGTAAACCTCAATAAACGATTTTATGAACTTTTTTTGAGCTAATGGCAATACCGATGCCCTATCTACTACAATTTCAATACGATTCTTATGAACTACCATTTTAAATATAGTAGACTACGAAATTTTGGACAAATGGTAATTGAATTGAAATGCGCTCTTTCCATATTGACAAATCGTGTAAAATAGCAGACTTGAGGCCCAGCTAATCATGCATTCTAACCTGTCCGTTAGCTTATAATTCTAATTAGTCCTATTCGGACTTCCGAGTGTTGAAGTAATGCTATTCCGTAGTTTTATTGAGGTAGGGCTCATACAATACAATGAGCCTCGCGTAGACAGGTAGAATGGGATGATAGCCTGTATAGTCCACCCAACGTATTGTACTGCCCAGGTGAGCGATGCGTCTCCGTTTACCTTGGGAATCCGCGTAATTATAGATAACGTGCCAGATACCAAAGTGTCTTTTATCCTAAAGTATTATTTTCAAGAATTTTCCTCAAATATATTTAATCACAAATTAACAAGCTTAGACGATCACACCGTACCATCACAATCGTCTCTATCAATTTGAATAACTTTATTCAAGTTAGTATGAGCCAAGTACGTACGTGTTGCGATTTACCGCCTCACTATTTCTCATGATTGCATTTTGTTATTTTATTCAAAAGATTTGTTTACATACTTCAACAGTTACTTTCATGGACTTGAAATTAAGCTTAATATAGCATGATTTATAAACTAGTGAAGAATCTAAATTTAAAAAATCTACAAACAGTTGTTTTGTTAATTTTACCGGATTTTACTAATATACTAATTATACCTTATTTCTCGTTTGGATGTGAGGTACTTTAACTTTGTTCTTTAAACAACTTTGGATGATGAAAAACCAAAATGAAATTAAAGACAAAACACAAATTACATCAACGATGTAATTTAAAAAAGTATTTAAAAATAAACAGTAAACATTAAGTTTACCGAATATAAGGTAATTCATGTTATAATAAAAAATGTATGATACAAGATATTTTATGTTATACTTATAATGAAGTATTTTATAGTCACACTAGCAAACCCGGTCCGTCTCACTGGACGTAAGTTAAAATAAATTCAACGGTTTTTATAATTTTTGATTTATAACTATTAAAACTTTATACATTTGACCTTTGATTTATAACTTTTTTTAACTTTGTACCGTATATACTTTCACTAGCGACTCACCCTCGCGTCGCTCGGGCTCTTCCCCAGATTTAACACAGGCAAAGCCGCGGGTTCCGCTAGTTATGCATATAAACCTTCCTCTTGAATCACTCTATCTATTAAAAAAACCGCATCAAAATCCGTTGCGTAGTTTTAAATTTTAAGCAAATATAGGGATATAGCGACAGAGAAAGCGACTTTGTTTTATACTATATAGTGATAGTGATGATTTACATTCAGTGAAAAGCTGTTAATTTAAAATTAAAAACAGACACCTCAATTTTATTTACATGTACAGATTTTTTATATTTAGAATAGGAAAAAAGGGTGTGCGTAATTTTCGATTCATATATGTAGATTCGGTTAAATGATGATGAGACACACGTCATGTGAGAGCTTTTGAAGGGCACTTCATTTCATTTATAGCAATCAATTCGGATCAAGCGCAAAAATTGTATTTATGTTTGCAGATAAAATAGACGCATGAAGTCCCAAACGTCCATGCTTGATTTTAAAAAAATAAAATAAACAAAAATTTCATCGCGCCACGTGAGGGACTGGGATTGACAAAACGAATTTGGTAAATACTTTTGTATTTTAGACATTCGTGTTTGTTTTTGTTTGTTTGTTTATCTGACTGTATCACGAGAAAATAACCAATTTTGATAAAGTTTGATATAATGATAGCTGTTGTATGAATCTATCTATTTATGGACCTAGTATGTATCTATGGACGAACCCGTAGCGGAGAGAGGGTGATCCTAAAGCGATATTATGAATATAAAAAAGTTATACCTAACAAAAGAAAACTGAGGCTTTCCTTCTTGACACTTGACTTCACGGCACGCTCATCAATCATTTGCATGTCAAACGTATCTTTATTCTTAACTCAAAGACGGTACAATTTTTAACCTTTCCGGTACTTTTTAGACAACGGGCAAGAGTTTATTCAATAAATATTCAATCACCCCTTTTCTTTGACGGTGAATTTATACGGTGTATCTTTCTATACATAACTGAATAAGACCCTAGCGATCTTTGCTATTTTTATACTTAGAAATTCGTTTTGCTATAACATATTATATTTAACTGCCCACACTGTTTTTTTGTAAAGTTATTTATATTATAATATTTAGGAAGTAAGTTTTAAAAATAAGATTTATTAACTAATTTTAAAATTTATATGTTTACTAGCAATTGCCGCGGCTCCGCCCGCGTTTTATTACTATTAAAAATTGAGATTAGTGGTCGAATGTTGAACATTTAGGGTCATAAGAAATCCTTACATTTTCGACATCTTAGTCTACATTATTTGAATGGGCAGCTACGGAACCCTTATTTGCAGATGGCATAACATGCACTTGATTAAATTTATTCTATAAACCTATAAATCAACATTTTTTTACAACTATAAAATACAGATTTCGTAGAACTTTCGTATTGGAAGGTAAGCTGAAAATGATTAACAAGTGCGGAGAAAGTTTTGTACGAGTATTTATAATTTTGCAAGTATCTTTTAACAAGTCGTCCCAACTTGTGAAACTACGTCGGCGGATAAGTTTTAATCGCTTCTAAAACCTTGACTTAACGTTTAATGATACTAAATCGATTTTTATCTTAACAGAATTGGAATTTTATTAACAGTTTACTGGGGACAATTTAACTAGTACAGTTTTTAAATATAGCATTTCCAGCGGCTCCGCCCGCGTTTAGTCGACCATAACCAAATTCATAGATTTTATTATACATTTTTGCGTAACTTATCGATTACGCAGCGCACGCAACGAAAGCTCCCAAAAGGAATAATTTTTATGGTTTTTGCTACATTTTTCATTTTGCTTTTGGTATTTCGTAGCGTAATGTTATAATAATATGTTATAATACGAGTATACCCTTTTATACAACGAGAATTTTTCTATTCAAACCAATAGTTCCTGAGATAAGCACGTTCAACCAAACAAACGAACCATTCAGCTTTATAATATTAGTAAGTATACATTATAACTAATTTGGTTTCTACCTTTTGTACCTACTTTAATGTTAATTTTCCTTCCTTTTTACTTCCCACTGTTGGGAACGGGTCCTCTTCAATACGAAGGGATCCTCTGCTACGCTTTACGCCACTATCTTCTGAAAACTTGTTAGGCTCTCTCAGACAGTTAGGTTACTTCACGATTATCCTCCACCGTAAAACACGTGGTAATCATATTAAAAATGATTCGCATCGACTAAATATTAGAAGTGAGATCTGGATTTGAACCTTCTTCACTCGGTTAATCAAGCGAGCACGTTACCACTGGACTATTAGTGCCCGCTCTTTTATTATTTTCCATGTTGAATTTCATGAATCCACAACAAGAATTTTTTAAAAAATTACAAGTATTTATCTTTGAGAAAATTTAACTTATAACGTATAGCGGTAAACTTATTAAAGCAATAAACGTATGATGCAAATATCAAAAATAACTAGAAAGTTATAATGTATTGAAGATAAGAACCTAACCGTCTTGACTCTTTGTTGTAGAAAATAAATATTTTGACCAACTTTTCTTCAAAACCTGACCCATGAAGCAGAAATATTATAAACATTAAAAACACATTAGATGTCGTAAAAAGTAAGTGGAAAATAAAAATATTATATTTAGATATCACATGGCACTGGAGTCTAGTGTATTAGAGGTAAATGCAATAACGGAGAAGGCGTGTAATGTCCGCAATTTGAAGTCATATAAGTTATAATATTCATAATATTTTTATAGTAGTTTGTAATATTATATTGTATATTCTAGATCATATTGTTATGTAGTAATCATAAGTCTTAATAAAAGTAAACCTTAGCATTAAGCACTTTTCAGTAGGTATATTTCATTAAGAAACTAATTTGTAGGTGTATAAGAAAAAAATATGATTATTATGTATAGTATATGTAACAATATCTTTAACTGTCTCGGTGTAGTAGTGGCTAACATTTACAGCTGCACAACTGGAATCCGTTCGTCGACCGGTTGAGTCGAGTTTAGTTATTGGGTCTATTGAAGCCTCTTTCAACTCCGGGCTATTAGCCCGAAGTTGAAAAGTTGACGGTATGTCATCCCCATGTCTTGTAGAGCACATAAAGCCGTCGGTCCTGCCTTAAATCTTATCGGTCGTGTGGAGTAGTCATTCCACTATAGTATGAAAATGACAGAAACGGAGAGTGCACTTGTGTCTGCGCGTACACTTGTGCAATGAGGTTGACCGATGTGGCCGGAATCGGTCTGGCTCACAAACTCTCATGCTTAAAAAAGCTAAATAACTCAGGAGAAATGTGGACAAACTTTAATTACGTTTAGATAATAGTTATAGATTCATATTTTATATAACAAAAGTATAACAGCTAAAATCAAAGCAATTAGGCATTTAAATGGAAACAAGTTTGGTTAAATACAAAATTTACGAGAGTAATTGTTTGAGATTGTTTCGTTCTAGTAGAGTGGTCCTCTGAGGACGATCTAGTTAAAACTTTCGCTTTTATACAAATTAGACCATTCCCTTCTAAGCGTTACAGTTGGTCGTATTTAGTATTGCTCTTATCATAAATTCGATATTGCTTAAAACAATAGTTTTCTTTTACCCATACGTTTGTATGAACCATACAAGCCTTGATTTAACATGTCAAGATTAAATAATATTTTTAATCAACAATACCCATAAATAAAATTATTGCATACTTGTTATATGTGACTAGTTAAATAGAGATTTTATCAATTATCAAATATCTTCAAACTCTTATATTCTATAATTTGTGCTTGATTTCTCTATTGTTTACTAAGATTTTTTTTGTAATGATTTGGGTACTAAATAGGTACTTCTAAGCTATTATTACATTCGCGTCATAAAACAGAGTCAAAAATAGTATCACAATGTATTCATTTATTATTATATGCTATGAAATGTGAAGGCAAAAAGAAATGTGAATATTTTATGCCTGGCGACATAGAGGTCAAGCAAGGATGGTTGATGAAGTGGGCTGTATGTTACCATAAAAGGTTTATGTACCGTGAATAAACGCCATTTCCATTGTGCAGCACAAAAATGAGGAAAATTTGTATTTACAGATTGTATTACACACATTATTTATTCAATATGACATGTAAAATGAAGATGAGTCAGTAATCTTCGCAATTATCATTTTATAAAAGCGAATTAAGTTACACTCACATATTTACGAACTTCAACAAATTATAAAACTTCAAATCACTACATACGAGTAGTATGAAACATTTCCTGCTGTCTGTCTGTCCCTATGTATGCTTAGATCTATAAAACTACGCAACGGATTTTCCGCATTTTTTTAATAGATAGAGTGATTCAAGAGGAAGATTTATATGTACAACTAGCGAAAACCGCGACTTCACTCGCACTAAATCTAGAGACGAACTAATCTTAAAGGTCTTAAAGGTATAATTTGAAAAGTCCTTATACGTATTAGTTACGAATATTTGCTAATAAAGAGTAATTTAACGACAGTTAAAAAGAAAAGAAGGTTTTTCAAACTTTTATACTCTCATAGTGTAATTTATCCTCACTCTACTCGGGTATGTTTTAACGGTTGGTACCTACCTATTTTATCAGAGTTTTATTATAATATCATTAATATTTCTCTGCCGTCATCATACTTTTGATCAATATCTGTTCAATTCTTGTGATGCGGTCACAAACAGACAGACCGTCGTAACAAAATTATACAATACGGCCTCTTTACCGACTTTAATGACTATTTCTATAAGATTTAAAAAATATTTAATTTACATTTTTGACTAATATATAATTTTATCACATGAATGTGTACTGTGTAGACATTTTAAGATACATTTGTGTGTATTTTTCGAAAACAATCTCAAAGTAGTCGATAGACATTAAAATAACCTTTGAATTAATTAATTAAATACCTTCTTAGGTTTACGTTAATATTTGATATTACAAATAAAACTACTTTTCGGATTTTGTTCCCGAAGTATCGCTTTACATCAATCATGGTCACGGGAGAGATTAATTTACCTAACATATCTAAAAATATATAGTATAAAATCAGTATTTTAAATGATATTAGTAAAACATGTTTTAGAATTCACTTGAACTTGAATGTATTAGAATTTGCTATTGTATTCTTTTAGTTTATTTATTCTTTCTGTTCACGCCTTGTTTTAAGCTTATTGCTTAAAGTTATAGTTAAATATATACAGTAAGTTGAAGC
Organism: Boloria selene; assembly: GCA_905231865.2. NCBI lineage: Eukaryota > Metazoa > Arthropoda > Insecta > Lepidoptera > Nymphalidae > Boloria > Boloria selene. The sequence goes on from HG993142.1 coordinate 9,941,783, forward strand.
AGCAAATTTTATATTTTTCTTATTAACTTTCTTTATATTTTCACAATTCGTCTTCTGGAATGGTGGCTTTGGGATATACAATTTTTAAGAGTAATTCTCAGGTGGTACAAAGTTCAACAACGGCTTATGCGAACGGCTGAAACCATTAAAAACAAAACGCTTTTAAGTTCCCGTGTTAGTACTTATATGTTGACATAATTTTCATTATTTTTTTTTATTATTATTATTTTTTTCTTTAAATGTGAAGTAAAGTGACTCACTCTCATTTTGCTCGAGTTCGTCCCTAGAAACGTTTTAACGATTGTCAAACAAAATAAACAGCTCTGAATATTTCGATTTTCCTATTTTTTTTGTGCTTACACCACAAACTCCCAACAAAACACAAAAGGAATTATTAACATTCCACATTACTGTGGAATGTTAATAATTCCAGTATAACAGTCCGGTAGTTTTTAAGTTTGACTGACGACGGCAGCTGATTTTTATATAATATGTTATTAGTTTTATTGTTGCATATACAAATAGTAACATATTATTCATTCCTATCTCAGTTTTATATATTTATCCTAGTCGTAGCTTTCACTGTGCTGAAATTTTTTATTTTTATTTTGTATAATTATATTTTTTTTTAATTTCATTTTTAATCAAAATTATTAATTTACACGTAAATTAGGAATAATTACGGAATGTACAAAAACATGGTTATTCATGTTTAGTATGTTTACTTATAAGTTTGACTTCTGTTTTAACTTATTGGAAATCTCGTAGTAAATACTCGAATATTACGATTTACGACTATATATTATTAAAAGGAGTGGAATTAAACAAATTAATAAGTAGCTTTATTTTTAATTCAATTTATTACAAACAAAAAATGTTTTGTTACGTATAATATTACTTAAAACGTTTTTATACTCAACATAGCACGAAACAGAAAAAATCCTATTCCAAAAAAGGCAAAAAAGGATCACGTTAAATAAACGCGTATAAAACATGTTATATTAACGCCAACATTATATATATTCGTCGACGAAACTGTTTATAAGAAAACCGTGTGTATGAAATGGCATTAAAAGATTGTTAAAAATAAATTATTATAAGGCTTTTATTTAATAATGTGATAATTATACTTAAAATTTTATCTCCGTACTAATTGGCATGGTAATTTAGTGTCTGCTTAATAGGCGATATCGGCTTTTTACTGAAAATATGCAATTTACGATATACATGAATTTATTAGCATGCAAATAAGCCTGAATATGAAATGATGCTCCGATCGATTAATTAACAAACTTTATTTTGTATAATGTTATAAATTATAATTATGGGTTAAAAGTGTACATACATGTTTCGAAGATATTCAAAAAACAAAATTTTTCAAATTTTTTGATTGCGGATATTGACTAGAAAAAATTTTTTTTTCAAAAAATAAAAACAATTCCACAGTTTAATTATACTTAAAAGTACCCCTCTCAATTAATGGTAAAGTTTATATTTCGTTACATCTTATAAACATTGAGAAATATAATGATATCCAAACATTCTAAAGCAAACATGTTCAAAATGTTTTTAGCGTTTTACGTATATTTCATACGTCGTAATTTCAAATCAATAGTCCAATTAAAATTAAAAATTTAAAGTCATATAGGTACATGGATGTTAAGATACGTAACTTAACAATATAAATCATTCCTCCTACAAAGACGTACCAAATCTGAAAAGAGCAGCAATGAAGAGCCACGGGAAAAATTGGGTCATAAAAAGGCAATCTTCATGTGAAACGATGAAAAGCGACCTTTTTCAATTACTGCTCTCCGTGCGAGTATTTCGAGAGTTGTTGGTGAATCGTATGAACTAATTTGCTCGGTTTTTAAGGAATTTTGAACGAAATTTTTTATTAATATTATTATTTAATGATAAATTATTTATATAATTTTGACTGTATAAATAATTGATCATTAAATAGAAATGTGAATAAAATGTAAAACGTGTGTTTGTGTGTTTTTCATTGGTAATGTAGAGTTTTCAGTAAAACTATTTTAAAGAGGCAACACTCCATGTACCATCCTAATCCTAACTAATGTTATAAATGCGAAAGTAAGTCTGTCTGTCTGTCTGTTACGCTTTCACGCCTAAACCGCTGAACCGAATTCGATGAAATTTGGTACACAGATAGATAAGACCTTCAGAAAGGACATAGGCTACTTTTTATCCCTGTAATCCCACGGGAACGGCAACTACGTGGGTGAAACCGCGGGGCGCAGCTAGTTAATTATAAATAAATATGATACGAGTGTATATTTTATGCTTCTTCGTGCTGAAATGGTAATTAATGAACTTGGACGAAATGTTGTATATGTAAGATTAGTATATGGTAGTATAAATAAATGTTAACCATAGAATAGTACGAGGCACCCAAACGCATCTGGCTTATGTACTGTAATATTTCACTATAAAGAAATATAATTGTAAAAGTTGATTTATTATAAATAAATCGATCCAGATTCAAAGTTAAAGATCATAAACTTGTGATTGTGGCGAAGCCCCGGAGCTAATAATCTGAAATCGAGTGGGTAAAGTTTCAAAGATAATGGGCACCCTGGAGGCTATCATTGAATTTCACCGACCTCACGTCGCCGGTTATTGCAAGCATACACTTCACTGACGTCTGATTTACATAGTGGTAATACGAACTAGAATATACTATGCAGAAATATGCGTTCAGACGATAATAGTAATAATATTGCCTTATTTAATTATAATACTTTTTTAAAAGGTTAATAATAATTAAAATCAAAAAGGTAAGGTAAGTGCCATTTTGAAAATTATTAAAAACTAGCGACTCGCCCTCGCTTCGCTCGGGCTCTTCCCTAGATTTAGCACAGGTAAAGCCGCGGGATCTGCTAGTTATGCATATAAACCTTCCTCTTGAATCACTCTATCTATTAAAAAAAACCGCATCAAAATCCGTTGCGTAGTTTTAAAGATTTAAGCGCACATAGGGATATAGGGATATAGGGACAGAAAAGGCGACTTTGTTTTATACTATGTAGTGATTGTGGGTGTAGTATCCTACCTACTATCTGTAAGATTTATATATCTGAAAATATTTATAAGAGGAAAGTGATAGAGTCCCTCTCAAAAATATTTAAAATGTCGCGTACCTTAAAGTACCTCAAATGGTCAAATTTAAGCAAAGCGATTGTATGTCGCTTTAGTTTTTTTATATTTTACTGGTATATACAACATACGCAATTGTGATAAATTTAAACTAATTTATTAAATCTATCATTATTACATTGATCAAACTTGATAGCTGTGATATGGATTCTCAGCATGTGATAAGGAATCTCCCATAACATATATAATATCATAGATCCTTGTTGTTGGTGTACTTTTAAGAGCCTTCTGATGACAATGTATTCTGATATATTTATAAATTATTCTGCATAAAAAGGTATTCATAAGAATGATGCAATCATTTTCTATTTATAATTATAATATATAGATATGTAAAGACAAAACAATTCTAACTACTGTTTTCGCCTGTTTGTGAAACAATTTTCGTTTATATTATTTTTTAGCCAATAAAATTACCAGTAAAAATATTAAGTCAAAATTACAATATTATTTTTTTCTGTACTAAAGATGAAGTAAGCTGTAACACTCTTGTTTAAATCTCTGTGATTTAAAATCTTACATTAATTTAGAAGAAGCTATTGATGAGCTTTTGTGTTATTAAAAATTATTACAGAATTTCGACCACTGGACTAATACTAGTATGTTTGCTATGTTTACTAAATCAAGAACCACTTAGAAACTTCAACAAAACACTATACAACATCATGAAGATATAGATGTAATCTCTTAATTACTCTAACATAAGTACTCATTCACGTACATATAATACTGAACTTACTGGACTCTGTAACGGCTACAAATATACGTACTAACGTACATTGTATGTGTGTATTTAATGCACCAGCTAATGCTCTCAAATGATGGTTGATTACGCTTAATGTGCTCCAAAACTTCATTATTCGGTAATATCATATTTTCATTACGTATTATCTGATTTCCTCATTGGTCTAGTACAGATTATAAGGTCCTAGGTTGGATTCTCGAGTCGTACAAAGCTCGTAATAAGTATTTTAATTTTTACTGTCCATGATATTTACAAAGCATGTTCATGTGTGAGGCAATCCAGTCATGAAGACTTCACATGTCCTTAGAAACTTTCTAGGCTTTCTCAGACATGCAGGTTTCCTCAAGATTCGCACATGAAAATACGGTGCGATACCCGGATTTGAACCCCCATCGCTTGGTTATGCGAGTGAGCGCGTTACCACTGAACTACCACTGTCTTTGTACAAATATAACATGATTTAATTATTTTATATTAATGTTCGATCCCAGAACTCATAGATCGCAACGATAATATCCATAGAAATTTATTCGTAATATTTTTATGTAATGTTCATATTTTTGAATGATTTAAGATCTCATCAGCATTAAAATTATTACAACTACAGAAATCTGCTTTTGGGGAGACATATTGCTCTATTACTCATAATCTATTTCTCTCTTTAAGATTTAGAAGAGAATTTACAATGAAAATTTCATATGAAATATTCTGGACGAAGTAGCTAGACGTATTCACGTTACGTGACGGCGACAGTGATCGATAGTTCTTGTTTACTAACCTTTTAAGGATTTTGTATTTTGATTTTCTAAAGAAAGTTATTAAAACCTTCCCGCAATATTAGCAAGAAAATACAATGAAGCCTTTAATACAAGTTATTCAATTTTTAATTTATGCATTTAAATACGAAATGTTTACAAATATATATATAGTTTCATTATTAAGATGACGATCAAGATTCTTTTTATTTAAAACTCATGTACATCCACAGGTACTTTTTTCTTTTGTGCGTAATTCATTTTGCCACTGAAAAAGCCGTCAAAATATATCCAGCCGTTTCAGAGATTGGCGGGAACAAACAGACAGAAAAAGAAAATTAAAAAGAAATGTAATATTTAAACTTTTATTTCATACCTTTACTTTTTTAAATCAGTAATGTTCGTATTTTTTTACTGATTTCCGTTAAAATGTTACAACATACCTTTATTTCGTACTAAGTGTTTTTTTTACTTCATAAAATCTATAGTAAACTTTTTTGTATAATAAGCAGATGTTAAAATTAATTTTTCTATATATCTTGGTGACGGTAATAATTTTAATAAATATTTTTATTTATTGGTAAACACATAACTCCATTATATTTTGAGGAAAAGCGAATTCTAAGTAACAAGAAAATGAATTTACTATTCCAAGAAACAAAACAGTATACGAAAAATCTCCGAGTGTAAGTGAATAAGCTGTAAACGTGTTACATAAAGTACTGTTAATGATATCAAACCCAATTAGTTATACGGCCGAGTCATCAAAAATTAAACCTTTCGGATGCTCGTAGCTCAGCTAAGATACGGGGCGGTCGTTTGGCCTACGTTTTTTTCGTACAAAAAATTGCTTTTTATATGGAATATAACATTGCCCAATACTTTGGTTATTTTATTCATGTGGAACGCTACTCCGAGCTATCCATCATAAGGTACTAGGTTCGAATCCTGTTATTTCAAATATCTGTCAGGACATTCTCACAACTATGCAAAGTTATAAATTGGCATTGTTAGACTACTATGACTTGAGAGGACTCTGTTTCGACTATTTCAATAAGATTTAAAAAAATAATGTTAATGTACATATTCGACTTACTTAGAATTTTCTTATATGAATCATATCAAAAGTCCTTTTGAAACTCTAGTAAGCAAAAATAATATCCTAAATAATAGTAGATAAGTAGTCACATAATAACTTTTATATTTTATATCAAGTGGGAAAAGGATAAATTTTATATGATGTATTTATTACATAGTTAGTATAATCTCCATTCATCATATTTAAGCTAACTTATACATTTTAATCCGATTCAATTTGAGGAAGCTTTAACATAAAGTGAACTATTTTATTTATGCATAAATCCTCAATTCTAATTCACCATAAACAAAGAAGCTTCCGTTATACCTTCGTTAATATTTAATCAGTATGAAATAAAAGTTCGGTAAGCAACTCAACAAACGAAAGCTTTTGGTTACCATTGACTTATAATTCTTAATTTTTGCTACTAAACACACATGAATAAATTGTATTGAAATACACAATGAAAGGCCTTAGGACATTGCAAAATAATTCTGTAACTTCTTTCGTATGTTAAAAATGTAATTATAAATCGTCGCTAGATTGTCCCAAGCGTTTCACGTTTGTTTTGGTTAGAATATGATTCTCATGGATATTATTTTATAATTTTCCTGCAATGAAATGATGTTTATCCAGTATACCACCTTTCATCGTTGTGATGCGGTTATAGACAGACAGACAAAAATAATAACATTTTTTTACTTCATGAACGTCATGAGTCTTCCAGTTCTGAAAGAAAGCCCCTGACCCGAGAAGAACTGGCGAAAGAAACTTTCAACTTTCATAAAGTATATGATAGTACTTTAAATTTATTATTGGGAAAAAATCTTCTTACGTTAACTAACAAATTCTACTAAAAAAATCAAAGACAGGCAAGCGTCAAACTGTAAAACTGCACAAAGGATTTTGAATACAACGATAACAAATTTCTTAATCCCTGGAGCAACCTCAACATAATGTAAAGATAACGAGCTTATTTGAGATAACTTTGTGAACAGAGCTTTTAGTCTCCAAGGCTTCATTTCCTTTGTTAACTTAGTGGCGCTTGAAGACTTTCAACAGCTGGTTTGGAAAACATTTTCTGGACGGACCTTTAAAAAAGATAAATAGAAACATACCTATATAGAAAATTTTCCAAACAAAATAAACTTAGAAGTTCAACACAGGAATGATCAACCTTTTATTTTTCCTTTGGATTTGGTGATTTGCGTAAAAAATGTGGAGTCTTTGATGTATAACTGTATACATTCAATATACATTATACATATAGTTTAATAGTAACAAAGCAAACTCTATACACAACTTTTTTCAATATTAACATAACACTACAGAAATGAAAGACAATAGTTTTTTTTATATTTTATTTTTTATGCAACAAGTACTAAACGTATTTTGGAACTATCGGGATGAATATTTCATAAAATAATATTTAATTAATTTATATTTTCTTATAACAAAAATGAGGATATAATTTTAATTTAATTTAAAAAAAATTCTACAAATTGTATTTTTTTATATTCTAAGAGAAAAAAGCGGTAACAATTATTTTTTACTGAGAATTCCAAAGCTTTTATTATCTTCTTTGTCAATGAAAGATAAAGCAGCTGCCGCTCATAGGCCATTTGTGTCGCGCCCGAATTCAGTGTGCGGACGGACCGTTCCTGTGGGGTTTATTGTAATCTACTAGGTTTTCCTTTTCGTGTGAAAAAATTATTTGTTGAAATATATAGGATTGTCATTAATATTTACAGCATTTACTAGTAAAAACGGCTATTTAAAATAAATAATATTATTTTTGGGATAGGTTAGAAAAATAAACTCAATGATATGGCGCGGTATATAATATAATAATAATATTTTAACTTACACGGAAGTAAGATTTTCTCCCTTCATATTTACTTTTTTGCTGTTTTACAAAAATTATTTCCAAGAAATTTGCATTTTTATATCATCAAGTTTTCATTAAATGCTCCACAAATTGTTTTTAAACAAAATTTGACTTTGCTTCGTGTCACTTTTTTCTAACTAATTATTTTATGCTAATTTTATCGGTGCCACTCCAGTTAATGTTTGAGTAGATAATTTGGCTGTCAAATTCTGGACATCATTGGCCTTATTGCAGACGTACTCAAGGGCTCTGAAAATTAACCGAAAAAATTATCGTACTTTTTAATTAAGTAGAAAGATAAAATAAAACTTAAATAGCGTATAAGTTTTTTTTGGAATTTTTTCTCAAAAAGTTTTGTTTTGTTTATATTTTTATATTGAAAATCCTTACTGTGTTTCTTTAACCTAAAAAATATTCTAATAACTTTTAATAACCTTATATACAAATACATAAATACGTTACAATTATATATAAATAGAAATAAAAATAGGTTAAACTTCAGTTATAGCATTAAAATCGTTTAAAATACGAAGTATATTCTCAGAATTATATCTTCAAGTTGAAAATAGGTATTGGCAAAAAATTCTAATAGAAAAACTATCAGAACGGGTTATTTTATATTGAGTGGATTTTTTGCTCAATGCTCATGTTTCCATCGGATATTTTCAGCGAAAAGAAATGTTTTAACGAAAAATAGAAAACCTTTTTCGATAGTCTATTTCCATCATCTAATGAGATGTAGAAAATTTGTAATTCCCATATCTAGCGTAATACTGGATTCCCAAAAGGGATTTACTAAGATTGAAAACAAGCCTGCTCTTATTTTCGTTTATACACTCCAATATCATATCTAAACGTGAAAAAATAATAAGAAAAAATATATTTTTTTAATATCTTGTATCAAAAGTAACTTCACTACATATTATTAAACAAAGTCCTCCGCCGCGATTACTTGTCCGTCTGTTCGCGATTAATTAAATCAACTACTGCACCGATTTTCATGCTATTGTCACCAATTGATATAGTGGTTCTTGAGGAAAGTATATAATTTTCAAGTTTTTATATACATTTACTAGCGGAACCCGCAACATGCCCGAGCGGGATAAGTGTGAGTCACTAGTTTTTATTAATATAAAATGTTGTAATAACAAATCTCTAGCGTACAATTTTTTTCACTTATAAAGTAATGAAAACAATGCTGTTCTTTACGCTGTCTTTTAAATGAGTCAAGGGCCCTCTAAGCTAGCGCAATTTGTAATATTGTTACAATTTTTAATTTTAGCTTCTTAAGCTTTAATATAATAAATCCATACATATCATAAAAGTTATGTTTTTGTTTTGTATTTTCTTTATTGAGATTTTCTGATTAAATCAGATCAGAACAACTGATCATATTTGAATACCAATAAAAAATAAGTATAACCAAATAACCAATAAATCGCAAATAATTTCGTTCCTTGTGAGAGTTTCCATAATTCCAAATATGTCAAGGGCATTTAAGGGTGTGGGAACTACATATAAATTGACGACACGTTTGGCTCAGTTTATATTGACTCTACTTTCTATGTGCAGGAGTGTACGTGTATGTTGCGGGTTCGAGTCACGCTGGAGGCATTAATTTGTGTAATGAACAAAAGTATTTGTATTTTTTTATTTATAATGTAACTTCAACAAAATATAATATTTAATTTATTTCAAAGAATTTCGTAATCGTCAAGTCCACTATCGTAGGATTCTCATGGTAATACTTACAACAATGGTCAAATTTTATAAAAATAATGTATCAAAACTTCAAGAACTGAGGACTTTTTACAAGGATAACAAAACCGAGCTTAAAGACATTTCTGTTATTAAATTGAAACATAGATTTTTTATGTAAGTCCGCTAGAGTATTTCTTTATCCTTGGGTCAATATTTAGAATATCCTAAGAAAACAAAACGTTCTTACGAGCAGATAGGTTTTTTAACGAAAATTTTCATGTGTTTGACAAGAAATGGTTATATAATATATCAGATACATGAGATATCATGTTCTACTTATTATTAAATTGTTCATCTGGAGTTGCTGGTTTAAGATCCATAGTACTCTAAGACAAGGTTGGAAAATTGTTAGTCCGAAAAACACCGCCAATAATTAATAGTATGTGTTTATCTTCCAAGCCTCAAAATATTTTTATCTGTATCCAGCCCTGTTCTACGTCCCACTGCTGGTGTGATCATAGTACACCACGCTGCCCTAGTGCGGGACTTCCGAAGATGCTTTCCTTCACTGTAAGATATCATCAGAAATCAGAAATGATTCGCACATGAAAATATCAGAGGAGCGAGACCCAGACTTGAACCCGCATCACTCGAATTTCAGCCGCATCACTGGCTACCACTTTTCAATAGTTTTATCTACTTAAAACGTACCTAGAAGAAGCGAGGCTAGTTAAATGAAACACAATAATGAAAAGTCAAAACCGTTTTTTGTTCTAATGACTATAAACATTGAGTATTTCTTCGTTGGATAAACAATAACAAAAAATATTATCATTACAATTGATATCAAGTTAAGAAATAATAAAGTTACTTATAAGTATCCAATCTAATAGAATTGACCAATATGGCCAACTTTATCAAAACGAAATATCAGACGCATGTCATGTCAGTACTAATTTGGGTTTATCGAATTATACGTCATCTTCATAGCAAATCTATTAATATGAGCTTAGTGGGATTAAGTTATTTCAAGAAAAGATGTATTTCCGTTTCATAATGGAGAACGAAGTCATAAAAGTGTATTTAATAATGGAGGTATAATTTATTTAGGCAGCTAATAATAATTATCTAACTTAACTAGATCTTATAAAATATACTTCACTAAAATTAAGAGACTTTAAAGACACTACCATATGTTATAGTAAAACTATTTTCTTAGTAATTAATAGTTTTTTGTCAAATCTTGTAGTTGTGATGTAACATGCATATCTAAAGCGATTTTAGTAACCAATATAAAAATTTCTAACGTATATTTTATGTTTATTATTATATTCTACCCCCAAGAGTAAAATAAGAAATAGGAGATAGGAGTAAAACAAAAAAAACTTAAGCACAAAGATTATATATTATGGAATGAATTGTGTAAAAATGTAAAAACGTACACGGTACAACCGGTACCAAACTATACGGATATGCCAGAATATTTAATAATATTATTCAATATTAGGTAGGTAGGTATACATTAAAAAAATCTATACCTTTATGGTTACCAAATAATTTAAGTTTCATTAATAATAATGGTATAGAGACTGAAAGATAATTTAGAACAAAAACTCTTTGTTAATTTATTTATACATTGATTCCTTTGATGAACTTGCCATGATTATTCTAAGTCTCGAGGGAAATTTAAAACATTCAGGTCGTATATTGAGCATTAAATACGACTGTATACACAATATATTCTATGTAGCCGTACTGGACGGTCGCCATGGTAGTCTTATTGAAATATCAGAGGTAGCAAGAAAAATAAATGAAATAAAAAATAAAACAAATAAATATGTTGTCCATCATTACAACAGCGCTATCTAGTTCCGTGGTAAGCTACTCGTATGAGGCTCGTGCTACGGATACCAGATAATTGATATATATTACACATATATAAATTTTAAAATACATACACATTATAAATATAAAAACCCATGATTGGAGTACAAACATTCGTGCTCAACAAATGAATGCCCCCAGCGGGACTCGAACCAGCGACCGTTAACGCAGAAAGCAGGATCACTACCAACTGAGCCAAACGTGTGGTCGCATAGCATGCATGCTGCGTGAAGTAAAATTATATTAATACATTGTTCAAAATGAGTTTATTATGAACTAATTGTACGAGTGTCTATACGTATTTATCTGGATTTTAGTCGATTAAGTCAGCATAAAAACATATCTGTACATACGAGTATGTAGATTGTAGGTGTCGTAAAATTCCAAGTCTTATCTGTGCATTAAAATATTTTTTGTAAAATCGTATTTTGGATTATATTTGGATAGTCATTATATTTGATTCAGGGATCCAATGTACATTCTTACTTTTTATAAGTCTTGTATATCACTCTATCTTAAAACGCATCACGAGAAAAACTGAACTGATTTTAACTTTTTTAAATTTCCTATGGTCATATGGTCTGGATCAACATTTAGGATGATTTCAGTGGCTAAAAACACTTCATCTCTTAGATATTATTTCTGAGCGTTTAAACGTACTTAGGGACCAACCAGCGCTAAGCGAGGCTGTGTTGGTAGTATAAAAAAGAAAAAAAAATACGTGTCAATGTTGCATAGCAATTCTGTCAATTATCTTATCCATACTTTGTTGTTATATGAGGCGTTAGCATAACTGTTCAGAATTTGAAACTGACATCCATTTACCGCTATTAGAGTAGAGAGCATGTGCGGAGAATCGAGCGCATAACTTAAGTAGTTTCGTATTATCTTTGAGTCGCAATGTGTTAATGCTTAAAGCTGCAGTATCTCTGTCTTTAAAGTTTTGAATAGTTTAACGTTTTGGCTTTGTGATGTTGAGTCGCTAACTATGGTAGAGATACCGCAGCAGATACAAGAAATCAAATTTCAGTATTTCTATGGTCTATGTTTATTTAACGACACGATTGGCTCAGTTTTCAGTGACCTTACTTTCTGCACCAGCGTTCGCGGGTTCGATTCCCACTGGGGGCATTAATTTCTTAAGCACAAATGTATTTATGTATTTAAAAGTAATATTTATGTGTAGTATAACAACCACTATACTACACGTAAATATAACTTTTAAATACATAAAAGGACCGTAATTAAAGCCTCGTAGCTTACCACGGGACTATATGGCGCTGTGTATTATATATTAATATCCCAACATATTTATTTAATGTTGGGCTCTATCGAATTTCTAGGCTAACGGTATAAAGTATTAACAAATGTATTATTTTCACAACTCGGTTCCATTGTAATGTATAATGGAGAGTAACACATGAAAATGTTTTGGTTCCCGATACATCACGTGACATCCGGCGTGTGAGAGGACACGTTAACTACTTTCGGAATAAGGTTACAACACTACAAAATAACCAGTCAACTCAGATACTCGTATAATATATGAGTGTTTATACTTTATTGCATATTACTCATGTACGTTAGATCTGTTCAAGCTAATATCTTAGACTACTAGTTCACTTCGATTGTTTTTTTGCATTTTATAGTCTATTTACACAGAAAGGCTATTGAGTAGATATCTAACAGAAATTTTTTATAAACTTAAGCTAAAATACATAAATAAAATTAGCTGACAAATTCAGGAGCAAACATTAGTCTACGATTTTTAATCTTAACGTTTTGAATATTGATATTTTTCAATAAAAAATTACCTATTTTGAATTTCAGTAATCTTCAATTGGTTACATTGTCCACACTTTGAATTAGAATGTCTGTTAAGTGTCTCAATAGTATTTTTTTTTACTTAGAGTCGCTCGTGTATGTTTAACAATGTTTGATTATCTATCTATCTATCTATATATATATATAATGAAAATGGTGTTCGTTTGAGGCTCAATCACGCCTAAACCACTGATCGTATCGACATGAAACTACCACCATTCGATGCGAAATTTTTCCTAGATGGTTTATGGCTATTTATTTTTCGAATTCTAACGTTCCTTCATTTTTTTATTGCTGTTTTACTTTTATGAACATTTATCCCGCTAATAAAAACAAAAGACAAGCGTTTTCTCTTGATTCTTTTGTTTTCATGGATTTCAGAGTATATTAAACGGATTACGGTTTTTTACATTCAGCTAAGAATCTACTCACGGTAGTGGAGAACGGCTGGACCAATTGGGCTTTTTTTCTTTATCTTCAGAATTGTCAGGAAAAAGTTTTGTATGTAAAAAATTTTTTAAAAATTCCGATAAAAAGTTAAAAATTTCGATGATAATCGAAGAATTCCTATCTATATAGTCACTCACCACGAAATATCGGGAACCATAAGACTTAGAAACGTGAAACTTGATAGGAATATTACTTTTGCTATATAGAGGTCAGCTATGAATAGATTTTAAGAAATTCATCCCCCAAAGGGGGTTGCCGGGGCGTTAACAATGAACGATTCCCGTTTTTAAACTATAGCTCCTATAGACTTCAAATTTGGTAGGAATCTTCTGTAAGAGGTGTAGAAAGACGCTATGAACGAATTTTACGATAGCTCACCCCGCAGGGGGTTGCGGGGGTGGGTATTAACAATTAATATTTTTAATTTTCCAGCTAAAGCTCCTACAAGCTCCAAATTTTGTAGGAATTTTCTATAAGTGATGTAAAAATGATTTATGAACAAATTTTACGATATCCCACCCCAAAGAACTTTACATGTAGCTATCCAATCAACGGACTAAGAATTTTACATTCATTTTACTTTTGCAGACTACATAACCGACGAATTCTTTTATTGCGGGATCGCGGAAATGTAACAGATTAAAATGAATGCATTTTCCAAGCACTTGAGATGTGGAAAAGAAATTTAGTAACTTATTCCAATAGAATTCATAAAAAACATGAACAATTAATTTTCTATAAAAAATTGATGTCACGGAGAAAATTTTAGTTAACAGAAAATTCGTCGCACTTGAACCTAGACAGATTTCAACTTCACATATGAGACTTGCAATGACTTAAACTTAAACTTTCAATGCTCATTTCAATTTAAATTTCATTTCAAAAGTCTAAACAATATCGATGCTTTCAGTTCTATCCGCGGGGCCTATTTATGTTCATACGAAAATAAAAAAAAGGAGAATAATAAAAATATTAAAAAAACAATAAAAATGAAACATAAAATGTAATTTATTTCCTTTGTCAATTCGCCCAGCGAAGCGGGCGGGAAACGGCTAGTTATTTTTATAAGCTTATGAAAAATAGTAATAGTCACTACATAGTATAAAACAAAGTCGCTTTTTCTGTCCCTATATCCCTTTGTATGCTTAAATCTTTAAAACTACGCAACGGATTTTAATGCGGTTTTTTTAATATATAGAGTGATTCAAGAGGAAGGTTTATATGCATAACTACCGGATCCCGCGGCTTTGGCTGTGCTAAATCTAGGGAAGGGCCCGAGCGAAGCGAGGGCGAGTCGCTAGTAGGTAATAAGTAGTAGTATATACTTGTATAGAAGACTTTCTAAATTTAAATAGGTATACAGATATTAAACATAAAGTAGGAAAAATAGGATTCCTGATGCATATATATATTTACGGAAACACAGTGCAGTAAAGTTAAGCAACGGTTACTGCGGTATAAGATGGAAGGGTGACCGTTTACTAAGAGAAAATAGACGTTGGATTTGTTTTTTTTTATAGGAATAGCCGTATGTAGTCATTTAGGTCATGTCAAAATCTTGTGCAGCTTGACAAACTCTATCACAGGCGACCACAGACATACAAAAACAAAGATTTTTATTATTCTACTCCACAGCTTGTTTCAGATATACTCGTATCTGCTGTTGACACTTTTCTTTTTTTCATTTTCATTTATAATTGAACGAAATATCTTTGTTCTACAATAAAACAATACATTTTAACGTATCCATTGTTTGTCAGTGCATTTCAAGAGTAAATTTGCTTTACAATACTCGAACGTAATGGAAATTCAATGTGCAATTTAAAGTAAAATTATTTTATTCAACATATTATTTAATTCATTTGTTTACCGTAATTTTCTTTTTTTACTTTTATTGGCAACTTAAACTATTATTGGTAGCTTAGTAACCGAGTGAAGCGGGTTCAAATCATTTCTAACATAAATGTCACTTATCTTACGATGAATGAAAATCTAGACTAGTCTAAAAGAATCTAGCAAATTTTCGAATCAAATGTTACGCTCACCTACCTGCACTTTGCCAGCGTGGTGGACTATGGCCTGATTCCCCTCGTATTGAAGTGAGACCCGAAAAAAAGCTGAATACGTACAGTTCATAAAATATTTTATATTACATACGAGAACATTTTTGATGAGTTTGTGTTATCTATGCGCATATACATTTTTGCAGAAAAACTCGAAAACTGCTAAACTTAAATGAACTAAGAGATTTCATTTTTTTATTGCCATCTGAAAACTTTCAAGATTTTATTTTATAATGTGATTTTTAGAAATCCAAGTAAACTTTGTTCAAAGAGAGTTTACAATAAAATTATAATATATTTGAAGTATACCTAGAAATTTTTGTATCAACAGAGTAAACAAACTTCTGCGAACGCTGAAGTTGTTTACGATGAATAATAAAAACGAATCACAAAATAAATTTAAAACAAAATAAAAACTCATTATAAAGTTTAAGTAACTGTCTACCCAATTTAAGTTTAAAAATGTTCGAATGTGTTGCCTTGAGAGTCGGGAAAATGGTTTTGTTAAGTTAACGCGAAGAGTGTAGAATCGCTAACTTGTAACAAGTTTATTTTTTGTATAATAAAAAATGCTACAACTGCTACAACATTCAATGATGAAGAAATAAAAATTTGCGTATGCTACCTACGGTCTATTGATTATATCTATATTTTGAGAACATAGTATGTTCACCATAACGTATCATAACGTTTTTCTACCATAATAATTATAACTATAACTAATAACGTAAGTTATAATAATAAGTTAAGTTTTGAGAAGTCACAGAGTCGCTTTTATATATTTTATAAAATCTATTTATCCTTCATCTTCCTACAACTCTCAAGGCTGTCCCTTGCTACCAACGCATTTCACTTTTTGTACATTATTAAAAATAGAATTGTCAAAAACAATCTATATAGAGGAAATCTCATTCATGTTTTGCACCTTTGTTGCGGCAAAAGTATATATTAAGTAAATAATTATTCAGCCCTTTCGCTAAAGAGGCAAGGAAAACCACATAACAACATGGTATTTTTAGAAACATCCCACTCCCAGTCACGAGCTTCCTCTCTATATGAAAGGATTAAACCATAGCTTATCAATTTACCTTAATGTGGGATGGTGGGCTTATAATATATAAGCATTAAAATGTCAGTTTCCTTCTTCAGTCAAAAGCTTTACCCTATACAATGTAAAATTATAATTTTAATCGCTCAAATTGAATTTACACGAAGCAAACAACTGTTGAGGAATTTTACCTTCCATCATCAGCTCATCCACATGAGATGATGATTTTCATACGTAAAAGCTTTATCGGGTTTAGAAAATATATCAAAAACATAATAGGTGCCTGTAAATTTTGAGAGTTGCCTTCGATTTCCCTGGGATCCCATCATCAGATCCTGACTTGGTGACAATGGGACCACCTCGGAACTATACCCTACCAATCAAAAGAAAAATTTTTGAAATCGGCCCACAGACGGCGGAGTAATCGGTGAACATACATAAAAAAAAAATAAAAAAATACATACAACGGAACATATAACCTCCTCCTTTTTTGAAGTCGGTTAAAAAGCATTAATGCCTTAAGCTGCTGTCTTTTTTATATAAACCATCACTTTGAAATAGTATTGTACATTTCGCTTTGTCTTTAGCTGTGTATTATTAAGCAAATTCATAAAAGATATCTCTAAGTCCAAAAATATAGCATATTACAAGAAAACTCATATCTGCAACTTATCCCAGCTAGCGTGTTGTATGCAAAAAGTGACTACAAAATTGCAACTCTATGATAAATTGCAGGTCCAAGTTCCGAACTCGAGTAGTTTTCGCGTTCACATGTCTAGTATAATCGCGAGAGTGAACACAATCCAAATTTCCAGCTCCCATTTACAACAAACTTAAACATCTACAAAGTCGCGAGAAATAACAATGCTCCGGGTTGCTCAGTTACATTTTGAAGACTTGCTATTTTATTATAAGTTTACTTTGTTTTAAATATTAAGTTTTTGCTTAGTAGTAAATTAATATAATATAGGTTTTGACCACGGCGTCGCTCGTGCTAAATAATGCGGAGATCGAAGCCGCAGCAAAAAATTCATATGTACATATTTTAAAACTACATACCTATTTTACATTCTCCTAACAAATTTTCCATAGGAAGAATTAACCCACCATTGGATTTTTTATAATTTTTTTTTGCATAAATAACAAAAACACAGAGCACTCGTTTATTCATCACATTTCTAAGGATATTGCCTAAGGGCTAAACGACAAAAAGCTTACTACTACGTGCACTCCCATACAAACATAGGCCAAGCCACAATAGCGCCAGCCGTTGTAACTATGGATGTGTCATATTGGGCATAGTGACTATGTTCTTTTAATACTTTGAACATGAAATCTTACATTTACAAATTATACGCGAATATTCGATATTTTAAAAGAAAATATCTTAATTCGTTTTTTTGCGGGTTTAGTGTTAGGGTTTAGGGATTGAGGGTGTAAGAGTTTTGGTATTTTATTTAGAATTTTTTATATTTTTAGTTTAAAAATAATAATTATATACTATGTTACATTATGTATAATTGTGTGTAGTCACTGTCTCTAATGACTTAATAATGATCTTAAAGTTATTTACATTTTGATGGAGTGATTTATATAAATAAATTCACTATTTGATTTTTCTACAAGTTCCTTTTTAATTTCACATTTTTGTCTCCGCGACAAAGATAAGCGATTAACAAACAGCAATATGAAGTACAGTACAATAGTGCTTTTGTTAAGCTTTCATTTGTGTATTTTCACGAGAATATTAAATTAGAAAATGTTTGAAATTAAAACATCAATTAATTAATATGAATTTCAATAGAAGTACTTAATTATACACTCATTGTTTATGTACAGATGTTATATTACTATACTCGAGTATTGCCTCGACCAATGTCCAAAGATGTTGAAAATAATATAATCTTACTAACCAAAAAAATAAATTATTTTGAGTAAAATTGTTTTATAGAATTATTACATTCTCTATTTCTAAGATAATTATTATTTATTTTTCATTAAAATACCTACATTAAAAAAGTGTTGATATAAAATATTCTTTAGCATTGTTTCATCATTAATATCGCCAAAAATAATAACCTCATATTAAATATTTAGTATAAAGATTTTAACTAATAAATAGTTAAAAAGGTTAAAGCTAAATATTAAGTGTTTTGGTAGTTCAGTTAAGTCTCCCTAAGTAATTAAAAGGTTAACCAAGAATTTAGTTTTACTAATTAAAATAAATTATTTTGCCTGTTTAAATAATGAACTTTGATAAAAGATTTTAACAACATAAGTAATAAATTAATCAAGAGTTTTTAAATAACTATGTTGTTTTATTTGTTACTTTTTAGTCAGTCTGAGTCTGCCATTTCTGCATATTACTGATATTACGCGATAGAATAAAGGCGACGAGCCCAAACTTACTTTAAGTTTTGGAGATACTCCCATATAAATTGAACGGGTTTCTGTCGAGGCAATTGTAATTTCTTTTCATCACGTCCGAAAAGTATATAATTGAACCATCTACCCATGAACAAGCTATTTAACTTTTTTTAATGATAGGAAATGCCCTTACGTATACCACCAGTAAGTTACAGACGGTTAGGTGGAGCTCACCAGCTATAAAAGCCAGTTCCACCCACTAAACCTTAACAAAACTCCCCCATATTTATGCCCATTTAACCACGATGCCCCACCGGTCCAGTCTGCTAAAGGAGTTATCCACATTCCACTCTGCCATCAAAGAAGTACCAGGAGCAAAATTGTTTGTTTCTTAGCTTCGCCGCCAATCCAGCCGAGCGGCTAGACTGCCGGACGTTAATGAGCCATATCTGTCCCCTGCCTGTGGCTTGCCTTCATTTACTTGCCAACCTTCTAGGCCAAGGTTCGAGCCCATTTGAGTCCTACTAAAACCAAAGAGGTATAAATATTACTATAAATAAAAATTTTGATGAAACCTAAAAAATATCCTTTGTTTATATTTACTCATCCTGCAATCCATTTCATTTTAACCTAAAACCTATAAATAAAATATATATAAAAAGAATTTATTTACTAGCAATCGGACTCGCACAAGGCATATGCGATGGTAAAACAAACCGATTCGATCCAATATATCTGTATTAGGGTCGTTTGATATCGCTTCTAAAGCTCGGGATTTGCGTATCGCACGCAATAGCGGCCTAATACGCTATAAGCGTTCTTTTAGCCTAACCCAAAGAAATTCTGTATCTTTCGTAGGATCTATTGTTAAAAATTCAATTTCTTTTTGCACTTTGTATCTTTACTAGGGTAAAACAGTACTCCAAATTTGAGGAAATTTATTTTTATGTTTTGAGAAATACACAAACATACAGACGTTATATTACGTCAATATGTTATTTATAATTCACGTATCCTTGATAATAAAAAAACTTTAAATTGACGATTTTAAAGTGGTTCTAAAAGAATAGCCAAAAGACATTCCAAGATGGCACTTGGAATACTATAAAAAGTTTCAACGAGATTGTACACTCATCTTTCGTTATCTTGCAGCTGTAAAATAAATGGTATGTCTAAAGTTTATTACAAACAGTTTATTGTGGTCATAAACTGTCCACTATTTGACGAATACACCAGCGACGCCACTACGACCGGTGGTAAGTGCACAAGTATTAAATTTCTTGTTTATTTTTCAGGTTCAACTTTAAATAAATATATCGGATATACATAAAATTTTATGAGAAAATATTATAAAGATTGGGCATCAAATCCTGAATCTTGTTTCCATGTTTATATTAAACGTTGCGTTTGCTTATAAATCAGGGATCAATATAATAAAGTTTAAAGAGTTTCCTTGAGTTTTAGCATTTTTAGGATTTCGTTTGTTAAAATGGCTGTGAATCTTATTAAAATTTAAATATTATATATAAATTGGTAAAATATTTTATGCCAAAATCAAATCATTCATTAGGGATTCGTAATCCAGACGGATCTGAAGTTATGAGACATACTAGGAAGGGCTTACTTTGTTGGGCGGTATACTATATAGGGTTCTCCTGGCAGCAGGGATCTAGGTGCAATGCCGTGGTTCAACAGACTTGCCGAGGTTGAAGCGTTAGCAACCCTGTGACATCTCATTAAGACGGAAGGTGCAGTAAGGTTTTAGTGGGTAGCACTGGTTTAACTAGCCGGTGGGTCCCAAATAGCCACCTAAATGTACAAGGCAGTCTTTGATTTTTGATGTGCGGCGTGTTGAAGTGCATAATTGATCCAGCGGTACCCCATTAGAATAGTAAAAGTTCTGTGGTTTTTAAATTGGTAACATTAGCTTTTATAATAAATAATTCCTATATTTAAAATATTCAAATATACCTATATCGTTTTCAAAACAATAAACATAAGAATATTTACCCAATAATATATAATAATATTTATAAAAGAGTATTTACTATAACCTACTAAAGTAATAATTTCTTGAGCTACCTTTATTACCCTTTAGCTTAGTTTACATCATCGAGGAGCGGATATCTAACGCAATATCCGGTGTTTGAAAAGACCAGGTAACGATCCATGCATAGTTCTATTTTCAAATACAAAATAACCTGTCTCGGTCGGACCCTCGTCATATAAAACCTCAATAAACGTCTTCAGAGATTAAAATATGGTAGTCACTTCATAGGATTTATGAAGATGTTTTCTTTTTGTGTACTGGCTATCTATTGGACCGATATTATCACTATCTGACATAACATATATGCGAATGTATCAATTTTATGCATGTTCGTTACTTCTTCACACTGAATTTGCTAGATAAATAACAATCAAATTAATAACACACAAATATCATGCACTGGAAAAATAGACTATTGTTAATAAATTGTTAATAAATTTTGACGCTTGCTGGATAATATTTTCAATACAAAAGACATCTAGAAGACACCCGCAAGGCTAGTCTACTACAGAATGACATTTTGCAAATCCCATACTACGATTTATCTACCTGATTTTATATTACTATTTTGTTTCTTGAAAGTTATTTTTACTATACAAGTTCTATAATTTTTTTTGGAATGAAAATAAAACTTGTAAAAAAATTCAAAATTATCAGAAGTTTCAAAAATTACATGTAAGTACAAACTTAGAAACTCTATTTCCCTTTCAATATCAATATATAAATATTATTGAATACAATATATAAATATTATTGAATAAAATATGATTCAAATATGTATATTAAATAGTTTTTTATTTATTCTAGATGCTAAACGGCACTTCTAAATAAAAGTTTGTAGGTATAGACGGAGGAAGTACCTAAGTAACTAATCAGTATTAATACAAATAAATTAACTAAACCTTCAATAATTTAGGCATAGTGTAAATAAAATTATTCTTAAATATTATAAATTTTTCAAAAATATGCATTCTTTCCTTTTGTATTCAACTCCTTTGAACAGTTTTAAATGACTTTCACTGGCGGATAAAGGATTCCATCTGGGTTACTATTGTTCATTAGGTGAAATACTTATCTCTTATCTGGATATTAAAGCTTCCATAAAATAGACAAGGAAAACGACTTAAGAAATGGAGACACGAATAAAAGCTCGAGTGAAAATACTCACTCATAGCTTTTGAGGCGTGAGTTCAGTTCTTTCAGGAGAAAGATATTTGTTATTAATAATAATATAATATCAACTATATATTTTAAATATTTAATAAATCTATTTATTAATGTCAATCAGCCCAGTGGTAACGCGCTCTCTTGAATAACCAAGTGATGCGGGTTCAAATCCGGGTCTCGCACCTCTGATAACTCCATGTGAGAATCAGTTTTAGCGTGAATACCACTTATCTTACGGTGAAGTAAAACATCGTGAAGAAACCTGTATGTCTGAAAAAACATAGCAAGTTTTCGAAAGACATGTGAAGTCCGCCAACCCGCACTTGGCCAGCGCGGTGGACTATGGCCTGATCCCTTCGTATTGAAAGTAGGCCAGTGCCCAGCATTTGAATGTTAAAAAGGGCTGATACAATACAATTAAAAATCATAAAAAACTAATTTGTGCGTCTTGAAAAGAATTATTTCGTATATATACTCGTTTGGTCAAAACGAGTGAGATACCAAAATGTAGGTTTTTAATAGGCAATTACAAAAATACATACCACTTATATTATGCTAATAAAAATCTTTTCAATAAAAGGAGCTCATAATTAAAACAAATATTTCTATAATTCAATGATCTTCATAGTATACGTATAATTTAAATTAAAGACTAAATTAACTTGAAATGCTATGACTATTATATTATGTCATGTATATCTGTTGTTTGTCTGTTGCCTTTTAATTATAAATTATTCTGTAACTTAATTTTGTGATTAAAATCTGTATATTAATTAAGTCAAACCCTAAATCCTTAACCATGCGAAATTCTATTATTCCTTTCAGAAAAAACAAGAATTTTGAAGTTGTCATAAACACAAAGTCAAAGTCGCTGCCTGCCTTTACCTGCTTCTTCGCTTACTTTAATTATGGCTTAGACATCAGAGATAATTTTGATATGGTGATTATTTAATATGAGTAGAAAAAGGTTCACGTAAATATGACGACACGTTTGGCGCAGTTTGTAGTGACCCTACTTTCTTGCGCCAGCGGTCGCGGGTTCGAGTCCCACTGGGGGCATGAATTTGTTAATCTCGGATATTTCTACTCCAGTCATGTGTGTTTATATTTATAATAAATATGTATTTAACCTTATGTATGTAGTATATCAAGTATCTGGTATCCGCAACTAAATAGCACTATGCGTAATAATGTCCCAACATTATTATTTATTATTCAAATATTTTGTACAAAATAAGCAAATTATGACGATGTCTTATAAATTTTAAAAGATTAAATAACGTAATGAAATATAGTGGTCTAATTCACATACACAGTAAAGTGAAGGAAAGTAGCTTGTCATAGACGTATTAACTAAGGACGAGACACATAAGCTGACGTACCTTTACCGGCCTTGACAGTAATCAGGATATTTTAGGCCTGGCCGTTTGATTTTACGTCAGTCTCAAGCACTTACTTGTCAACAAAACATCTCCCAAAAATGACTAAATGTTCTATTAGATGGTGTAAAAACTATAGCAGCGGAAGCAGCACTATTTCTTTTCACTTGTAAGTAATATATTTTATTACATTTAATGTTATTTATCACAAAATTTGAGTAAATGTAAAATAAAATTTCGTATTATTCAACTATGTTAAATATAGTCGATATATCTATGTATTGTTGACATCTGACAACCATCATAAAATGGCTGGATTATACCGTTCAAAACAAATGACAGAACCGTCGAGTAAGTCCATTTGACATCGACTAGTGCTTGACAATGTCGAAAAATATATCGATATTTGACGAAATAACTAAGCGAATAATGGATGTTATTTGTACAGTACAATAACATAAAATACTTTTATCGCAGTATCCTACAATCTGATGACAATAAATTTATAATAATATTTTTATAATTAAATAAAAACATTATAAATGCAAAAATTATAATTAGTATGTGTACTTAATTTTTATTTTATTTTAACACATAAGTTACACAAAATTTTAGATTTCCTAGGGATCCTTCTCGAAAGAGAAAAGAAATTCTTAACAAAAAATTTGAAGTCTATAATAACTATAATTGAGTAAAAAGTTCATAACAATGTCCTGCTTATTTTAGTATAATTAAAATATAAATACCGGAAGCTTACCCCACCTTTATTCTCCCTTTATTTTCTTTGCCTTACAGCTTATTTATGATACGCCTTTTCTTTCCCATTCGAACGTTCTGGGTTTGATTGTCGGCGAAAAATCAAACAATATTTATTATTAATATTTAAAATGTCATTGATGTATGTATTTTATCGACTACGTTCAAGCACTAGCATTAGAGTGAATTTTGATGTATTGTGTCAATTCTTTGTGTGCGTTATACTTCAAATGGTTGAAAGTGTTTTCATGCATTTGTATTTTTTGACTGGTCCTTAGGTAATACGTCCATGTAGCTTGTATATTATAACATGCCATACCAACCATACGATATTGTAAATATTATATTTAAAAATCATTATATTCGTTGAACTTTCAACCAAAATAACATACAAAAATAAGAAATTATTCCACAAAAGCAGCATCGTGAAAGGATCTTTACTGACTCAATTTAGCGGTATATTCCCGTTTTGAGCTAGTGAATGGATGACAACCTTTGCTTTGTTACTTCATGTAGTAAGTTTAACAAAATTTCTGAAATTTCTATGCACGAAAGTCTTTTACGATTATCTCAGAGAAAGATATACTAAGCGTTAAACTTAGCCAGGAAGTAGTGACGACACAAGCGAAGCAAGAATGCGTCGCTAGTATGTTCATGTTCTTTATTCTGTGGCTTCTAGGCGTGCTATTTGGGCACAAAAGCTAGTATGTTAAATTACATTAGATTAATTTGAATTTTTGATAATAATCTGTCAAAATTGACGTATTATATCCATTACCATAATGGAATTAAATTTTCTTTATCAGTCGACCAATCAATTAATTTTTACCGAAACGTATTGCGACCAGTAGCCAGAAGTTTTCGATACATTCTTTTGGACAGCCGACGTTTTTACTTAAATAAAACATCTTAATCAATCCTAATAATGTCCCAAAAAGTGTCAGCGGTGAAACGAAATAATTTTTTACAAAAAGAATGTCCTTTGATGAATAATATTAAATTTTTCATCATATTCGAAGCTCTACTTGGAGTGAATCGTTTATATTTGTTAGACATTAGAAATTGGATTATTTGGTTCAGTTACATTCATTACGTATTATTAATATTATTTACAATGTTTTTCATAGCTGGTGAGCGAAGTACTGCCACAAATTCGGTGTTCAGGAATACAATTAGCGCAGAATACTTTATATTAGGACTAAGCGCATTATTTTTCCAAAAGAATAAACTTAAAAAATTTATACTGGTTATTAAAAAATTTGATGAAGAATTAAATATTTATGGTGAAAAGTTTTTACTTATTCCAAAACGCAGTTATTTTTATGCAATATGCGCTGCTATATTATATGACATCATGGAAAACATATACAATATATATTTTTTCTTATATCAGTATAATGCCTTATCATTTTATAATTCCTACATGTATTTGCCCATAGTAGTGCATGAGAATGAAATAATATTTTACTGTTTTTTGCTAAGTATCATCTTGAAAAGATTATACGTTTTAAAAGCTCACGTCGCCAAAAGCTTTTTAGCAAAAGATGAAGAAGCAAATGAAAAACAAGTACGAAATAAATTTGAAGAATTAGCGTCAAGAGTGGTTCTTGATATAAGTTCTTTGCATAAAATATACGACTTGTTGCACAAATCTTCAGAGCAGCTAAATTCTTTTATAAGTTTTCCCGTAGGTATTCCTTTTGAGCTTTAATTTCTATTTCCTTTATGATTATAATTAAAAAACAGTTTTTTTTCAGTTAATAGTGATGATGTTTGCATCAGGACTGTCAACGATAATGATATTAAAAAATGCCATCAAAGAGGTCCAAACTGTACTAGATGTAAGCTTTTTTATTAAACAAACACCTAACTAAAAACTTTTTAAATTCTCATTATTATTTTTTTGTTTTTTACAGATCTTCAAATCAAGTCTCGTATTTTCTATATGCCGCTGTCTTAAATATGTAATACTCTTGTTCTTTCCTTGTTATTTTTCAAACCAAACAAAACGACAAGTGGCTAATATTCGAACTATGATTTATGACACTTTGAATAACTCAAATTTCAGTACGTATGTATTATGTATTATGTTTGTAATGTTATATTGTTATAGAAAAAGATTCCAGAGTCGCCAAATCTTACTTATTTTCTCAGTTACCTAATGTATGAGGACATTACTGAGGAAATAAGTAAGGTCTATCGGCCCTGGAACCTTAGACTATTACATGAATGACTATACTTCAAATTTTATTTAATGTTGCAAGATATATAATGTTATGTAGATTCTAGATTTTATATACATTCTAAATGATGTCTTAATATTTCATTATTATATTTAGCTATTAAGAAAGGACATTTACATATTATATAAATACGATAATATTTGTTTCAGGTAAAACCGACCGCCGTAAGATAAAGGCGTTCTTTCAATTAACCCATGAAAATGAATTCTCATATGCTTTATGGGGCATTATAAAGTTAGACATGACACTGCCACTTAGTTATACAAGTGTTTGTATCACGTATCTTATTATAGTTGTACAATTTTCAAAATTTATAGATTAAGTTTAATTACCTTATTTACTTTTTGGTTATTTTTTAACTAGAATTAAATTTGGTCTATTGTTGTTTATAATAATAAGGGTTTGTTAATATCGAAGAACTTAAGAAATAATAAATGTAGGTGTGATTACATGTTTAAGTCTTTTATCTATATATATAAAAATGAATTGCTGTTCGTTAGTCTCACTAAAACTCGAGAACGGCTGAACGGATTTATCTTATCTTAGTCTTGAAATGTTCGTGGAGGTCTAGGGAAGGTTTAAAAGGCGAGAAAAAATCTAATAATGCCCGGGAAAACCCTAAAAACAGCCTTTTTTTCTATTTCCCATACAAACGTTTTCTAGAGTCAATTTGAACTTTATTGCTATTCAATAAAGTTCATATTAAATTATAATCACTCACTGTTGTCTAACCAATTAAGGCGTGTTCCTAACGTCAAAGAGTCAATTTGCAATTTATTACCGCTGCATAAAGCTCAAATTCAATCATATCTATGAAAATAGTCTTCGCGTGCGCTTTGGAGGATCTAATGTCGCGTTCCGAAAATAAACAAAAGTGAATCGCGAACGCGACAAAAAATGTAATATACTATTAGTAGTACTGATTTC
Organism: Boloria selene; assembly: GCA_905231865.2. Classification (NCBI taxonomy): domain Eukaryota; kingdom Metazoa; phylum Arthropoda; class Insecta; order Lepidoptera; family Nymphalidae; genus Boloria; species Boloria selene. The sequence continues at coordinate 9,969,288 of HG993142.1, forward strand.
CAATTAATTTGGTCGGCTTCGCGAAACTTTATTTTAGCTAACTTCAGTTGTAACTGCATCAGATTATTTTTTTAAGTTTGACAAATCTTAAGTTTTGTCACAAATTAAGTTTCTGAACACAACCATAATATTTGACATTAGATTTGACAACCAACTAATATGTCAATCATTCTGTCGCACTTCAGAACACGGAGATTTATGGCTTAAAGGTAAACTCCAAAAAAATAAATAAAAAAATCAGAACACGGAAAAAAGTATTACGATTGACGATATTGTGTTACGATCATGGTTACGATATTCTATGAGTGCATCCTTCTATCTTTGTGAGTGACATTCCAAGTAGTATGCTCTTTTTTTGTTGATATTTTGTGATAGTGACACTTTACTGTTAATTTACGCGACGGGTCGCATCGAGGAGGTCTTAGGGCCATAGCAAGTTTGTATGAAAGTCTTCATCTTTTGTGCTACGATCTTTATATTTGGTACGAAGGTGGTTAATTGTTGGTACAAGTACGCTAAAAACGTTTTTTGTCTATAGGGCCGGATTAAGATGGTGTAAAGGCTTCATAAGTTTTTCGAGATACCTTCATTTTTTGTGCTACAAGTTTCAAATTTTGCACTGAATTAGCAAATAACTTTTACGATACTACAAATCGGACACTTCATTCAAAGGATATTACGAATTTAAAAATAATAATAATAAAATAATGCGCAGCACAGCGGGAAATGTGGAGAGGGACGGGGAACCAAGAGCGGGAGAGGTAGCCGCGCCGCTCAGGAGTATATTAACGATGGGTTCTGAAATAGCTGGAGTAATTTTCGAGAATTTTCAGGCAATCTAAAGATCATCCGATTGCGAGTGATCGAATAAAGATTAGTAGCGATTAAAAAAACGCGGGCGAAGCCGCGGGTACTGCTAGTTTACCAATAATTACATACATAATTATACATGTACATCAAAATTGCCTCGGTGGTGTAGTGGCTAGGACCTGGATTCGTGTCCCGGGTCGGGCCAAGTTTAATTATTGACTCTTCCTGTTTAGTAAGCCTCAGTAACAGCGGAGCTAAGAAGTTGATGGTATGTCGGGTGACACACCGCGTAAAGCTCTCACTGGTCGTGTCGAGTAGTCGTCCCACCGGAGTATGAGAGCGATAGGAACAGAGAGTGCCCTTTACCTGCGCGTACACTTGTGCACTATAATATCTCCTGAGCAGTAGGCAAGTTTCAGTGAGATTGGCCGCCATGGCCGGAATCGATCGGAGAACATTATTATTATTAAATCAACATCAGCCAATATTGTGTTTAAATAATAATATCTTCATGAGCCTAGATTAGTATTAAGTAAAATATCTATAACGGTTTTATTCATGTAGTTTTATTAGGATATGTACCTATGACTATTAAAATATATAATATGAGAGTAAATAAATTTAGTAGCAAAATTTTATACTGCTCTAAAGTATTTTTTCGAATTCACCTTGAAAAAAATGTGCGTGAAGAATATGTGTGATAAACAAGAATTTTATACATAGAGCCTTTAAGTATAATAAATTTTTACACTTTATTCTTACACGCATATGAAATTTTTAGTACATTCTTAACTGAAAATATGTTGCAGTAAATATGACATGTTCTCGAGGTCGGCGTCCTTTATAAAATATGCAGAGCTCGTCCGAGGACAAACAGTTACAACAGTGTATAATGTATATGTATAGCACCTTATTGAATTTAGCTCACCTGCCAAGTGTTCACGTGACAGGTGCCTCATTTTTTTGATTTTAAATTAATTTTTTTAAGGTTCCGCACTATTGTTCGTATGTTTATTCGTGCACCATTTTATGTGAAAATGGCAAGTTAAAATTATTACTACATAAAAAATATAACTAACCTCGTAATAGATAAGCAATGTCGCTCAATAAAACTAAAGGAAAGCTTAGAAAATAATTCAGACTTCCAAGCAATAACAAATCTTACAACTCACGAGTGCGCAGAAATTCATTCTACAAAATTAGACTATGACATTACTAACTTACTGCCAGTTTCTATAACCTATCTACCGATAGACCGGTAGTTACTTTCATACTATTTTGACACTTTAAAAGTTACAACCTGTCAAAATCGTATGAAAGGATCTACCGGTCTATCGGTAGATAGGTTGTAGAAACTGGCAGTTAAACTATTACAAATAATATACTAAATAATGTCAGTGGCTATAGAGTGAACAAATATTAATGAAATAAAACAGCTTGTACCAATTTTAAACATTCACGATCATTTCGAATAAGAATTAATTAAAGTTCTAAATGAAAACATAAATCATTACCATCTGTTTCTTAGGATAAGAGGTGGTAAAGTCTCCAAGTACATTTACATTTCGTTGTGGTATTTGAATTAATTATTGCCTTTAATACTAATTAAAGTAATTTTATTTGTTATTAAATGTAATATTATTATAATTAAAAATAATTTATTAATTATTATTAATACATGAAAATATCTCAAAAAACTAAAGCTTTTTACTAAGAGTATTATTAGTCAAAAAATTTAGAGAATTGCAAGATAATAATGATGTATACCATGCATAGCTTCAAATAACTAACTGGAAATGACATGTCCAGTCTTACGAACCCCCACAAAAAGTATGCCAATTCTTTTTCATGAGTTAACATGTACAAGGCCTTAATCTTACGGCGTTCTGTTTTATCTGGAAAAAGTATTTTTTAAATAAAGTACAAATTTTATGATTAAAACAAGACTATATTTTATTAAAATTTTGCGAAATTATCAAAACAAAAAAAAACATATTATTGTTTCACGGGTTCAAATCCGGGTCTCGCACCTCTGATATTTTCAAGTGCGAATAATTTCTAACGTGATTACCACTTGTCTTACGATGAAAGAAAACATCGTGAGGAAACCTGTAAGTCTGAGAAAACTTATCAAAATTTCGATAGACATTCTTCCCCCTTGTATGGAAGTGTGGCCCGTGTCTGGCGTTAGAAAATGGTTAATTATATTACATCACACACATACAAATAAATAAATAATTGTAAACAAACCCAATAGTGTAGAGTTTAATACATCATGAATTATTGTCCTAATAAGTATTACTCGAGATTTCGTTTTGTTGCAAAAATAACAAAAAAATGTTAAGAATAATAAATTCTTTAAACAACGGCTTATGATATTGATCATTATGGGGTCTGCGAACTGAAACAATATATGTACATAATTATTAAAGAAAAACAAACTAAAATAAAATGATGATGACTTGAAAAATTAGTTCCTATGAATTCACCAAGAAATTTAAGAAAAAAGTTGATAAACTGTAAATTAATTTTTTTTTGTGATTAAATATAATTCATACTTATTATGGATATAGTTTACATACGTCTGATCCACGTTGAAACATTACTATGCCATATTTAAAATGTAATATCGTTGAGAGTCCACTGGCTATTAGTATAATTGTTACCTAGAAAAAAATGTAAATAATTTTAAATTCGATTCAATTTTTTTGTTAATAGCTTTGAAGCATGCCAGGTAACTACAAGTTATTTCACGAATGTTACGTACTAAAATATATTTAATCTTTACATTTTTTTAGTCAAAAAATACACAAATAATAATAATACACGTTTGGCGCAGTTTGTAGTGACCCTACTTTCTTGAGCCAGCGGTCGCGGGTTCGAGTCCCGCTGGGGGCATTCATTTGTTAAACTCAGATGTTTGTACTCTAGTCATGGGTGTTTATATTTATAATATGTATATATTTAAACTTATATAATATGTAGTATATCAACTATCTGGTATCCGTAACACAAGCTTCCTTCGTAGCTTACCACGGAACTAGATGGTGCTGTGTGTAATAATGTCTCAACATATTTATTAAGGATCTCTAACAAATGTTCATAAAAAATACAAAAAATAAAAAAAGTTCCTTGAACATTGCTTAAAATTTACCCCCAATTACTAGAGAACACAACATGCACCAGAACAGTGTTGACAGCATTACAACATTTTAGATAATAATGTCAATAAAACGGACACTATATGAAAAAAAGATTTTTAAGCACCATTAGCACATCCCTTTTCGTTAACCTTTTTTATATAAAATATTCAATTACCGGTAAATTTAGTACAGTGTTGAGTTGTTCCGAGCATTTATTCAATAAATCATAAGCGGTATGAAGAGAGGTAACGGTCAGGTTTGCTTTTTTGGCCAATATTTCAATGAAATTTGGATATTTTACACCATTATTAACATTGAAAACCTTTGCGAAGTGAGCTTCTAGAATACAAAGCCTGTTCAAAATGGTTGCGAGGGAAAAACAAAAGAATCCTATCTCAGCATCATGGGCCACAACTATTATATATGCAATATATGTGCTGTAATATGGTATATTATTATGGAAAATATATTGTAATCTCATTAGGTTATCAATTGTATTAAGTAGAAGTATTGCACCGATTCCAAATAAATACCATAGTTTTGGGATTAGTTGAGATATTTCATTCACTATATTGAGTACCTCGTCCAACTTTTCATAGTACAAGAATAGTTGGTTCAGATTTTTCTTCTGAAAAAATAGTGCATTTAAGCCTAATATTAAAAATTCTACACCTAACATATTCTTGTATATGGTTCCAGATGTTGATCTGAAACGACTTTCAAAAGAATAAGTTGCTGAAATCGCAATTAAGAATAGGCTATAGATATAACTTAGCCAAAGAACATATCTTCGACTGCAAAGTAAATATATTCACTCCAAAAAACAATTCGAATAAAATAAAAGATATCATATTTTGTTTAAGATAATACACATTTTTCAAACACATGTTTTCGTTTTAAAACTTAATTTCCGAAATATTGTACCACTGCCACAAGTTTTGTACTTTTAATGAATACTTTCCTTTAATCTAATAAAAAATTACTTTGTCGAGTATCTTGGAGAAATCAATCATTATTAATTTTTATAGCCACAACTTTATACATTACGTTAATTGGTATTTGACTTATATTTTATTGTCATTGGAATGACATAATCTATACATATAATAAAATTAAAATTAATCGAATGTGTATATTGAATATTTTTGGAACACCACGTGAGGAAAGTACGACTTTCAGACCCGCGTTTGTCATAAATAAACGTTAAAAATAGTTTATTTTTATTTCCTTGTTATTTTTTATTTAAAAACTCACCTGAGCCAGGAATCGAATAAAAATGCAAAAAAGAACACCGTCCTTGTGTGATTTTATTGAAATCATCGATAGGGCATATGATTAAATCTAACTTAATTGATTTGTTTTATATGACCAGCGTTTAATGCCTTTAATAAGTACATCAAAATATCGATATAGAACAAAATTATCATCTGAGGTTACTTAATTTAAATTTAGGGAGATGAAACTTTGTTAACATGGCAGTTGAATTTTACATAAAACATTTTATTCGAAATACAATTACCTAGCGTATGAATCTGCGATAAAATGTGAGAAAAAATTTTACAAACAATAAAAAAGTTTGATAAAACCAACACGCGGCGTGTACGACAACCCGGAACTATGAAATTCATTCGATTGTGAATATGAATGCATTGTTCTGTTTCAGCCTTCCGTTTAACGAAGTTTTAACATTGAATTGACTTTACTCCGTTAGTGCTTAACTGAAAAGAAACGATTAAAGTAACGAAAACTACGTTTGGAAGGATCAATAAATAAAATTTTATACAGTGTCATGTACTTATTTAATCTCTAAAAGTTGTAAAATTTTATATCTATTTTTAGTTTTTGTCGTAAAAGCTATAGGTATTCATAAAATAATTTTAAAAAATCATGTTACTATGTAAATGTTGATTTAAGTGAAAAATATTTATAAAAAATAACAAGACTTCTGGGCAATGGATATATTGTATCGTCATGCAATACATATAATAAATACATACTTCTATAATAAAATTCTGAGTCAAATCTATCTGTACATTAAATATTAAAAAAATCTTACTGAAAGGAAACGGAAAATGTAAAGGGAAATAACGGAAAATAACCGTGAAATGTATAGAGATGTACACAATTGGAACGAGGGTGAGTCACTAATTAAAAATAAAGTTATTATTACATAATACGAAAATATGAAATCCCTTTTTAATGATCAAAAAGAAACATCAAAAGAAGTAAATAAGAACAGTCCCCAGGTAATTGTATATTTATTGCGCAATATATTTGCTAATATTGATGGTTTATCAAAAGTATCGTGTGAATTGAAAGAGAATTCTTAGGAAGCTTCTTCATAGCTTTTCGGCAAATATTATTATATATTATATTAGTTAGAAAATTCAAAATTAATATTTATTCGAGAGATTCTAAGCCTTGGGAAAACAATTATGTCACTTTATTTTTCTCTTTTAACATTCAATTTTATTCATACATACTAAAAAAAATTAAAACTTTAATTCGAACGTCAATTTTGAGTTGAATATTTAGTAAATAAAAATTTTAAAATTTTACAATAACACATTTCCATTAAAAGCCAATGATTGTACTACTAAAACATACATAGACGAGAAATAATTAAATAATTCTAAAGCTTAGTAAAGATTCTTCTCTTGAATATAACACCCTCCAATTAATTTCACAAACTTTCGTAATTGAGACGTGTCTCCAACAATTTAAAACATTAATTCATTTAAATATCCAAGAAAATTTATCTAATGTAGCATAAAATTGTTTTACTTTGTAACACTTACATGTATTCTTAGTGGATCTTATTTTATTTATATTATTAAAAGAAAATTGTTTTAAGCCGAAAAAAATTTAGTCTCTAGGTGCTCTCTGCCTTGAAAGTTCGTAACACAAATGAAGGACTTTCATACTCGCAAGAGCCTTTAAGTCTTCTTAATTCATTCCTCATAATGGTCTAAGAGCCGGTGGAAGATCGACCTTCACCGACCTGATAACCAGATGAGACATATTTTTTATTAAATATAATTTATAAACAAATATGCCTATAATTACTTGCCTATCTGAAAGTGCTCATGGCTATTTTTAATTAAATTAACTTTAATCGTTTTTTTTCATCACTTTCATTCTTTTGATAACCAAATGAATTTTATTTCACTGTTAGTTTTGTGTATAGCTACCAAAGCCGATGTGAACAGGTAAGTCAATATAGGTGACTCCATCGTTCTGCTAACTTATCGAAAGTTATATCAAATTTTAGATTATTTTATTACAAAATCAGTCATATAGACTTGCCTGCAAAAAATCATACTTAAAGCACTGTTGCCCAGCTAAAAATAGCCATGAGCACTTTCAGATAGGTAAGTAATTATAGGCATATTTGTTTATAAATTATATACGATAAAAAATATGTCTCACCTGGTTATCAGATCGGTGAAGGTCGATCTTCCACGGTCTCCTCTACTATAAGAAAAAATCTGTCCCAACCAAAATTAAAATTCTTTCTTAACGGACGTCTTCTAACTAGAACCTACGTTTCTGCGAAATGTCATTTTAATGTTTCCAGCTATTTACAACATTTCGTGAAGAGTAAACGAGTGATCTTTCGCTTTTATATATTTAGATATGACGAATCTTCTATCTAAAGTCAAGCATTCTAACAAGTGCAATATAAGGCCAATACAGTAATGCAACTAAGCGTGAAATGCATGCGCTACGAACTCCTAATTGAGGGTGGAATTTGCATGCAAATAACAGTTAACGTAATTTGTCCCTTATTGTTCCCACCGTTCAAGACTGCCTTTCATTATGCGTACGCTAGACAAAAATACGTGAATATTTATTTCTCCGGATTCATAACTTAGTAATCCCTATACTATATTTAATAGATTGATGTCACCAAGATCTAGTTAATCAGAAGTCACAGCAAAGTTAACACATGAATTCTAAAAAAATACAAGTCTCACAACTCGAGATATAAATAATTAATATAAAACCAAGTAAGTTAAGTTATACAGCACTTTTTTATTGTTGTGAAATGCATACCACGAGTTGTATGGACTTAACGGCCAGAAAACCAAGCATACCCACTAAAACTCAACAAATCTGCCCCGACGGCAGATCACCTGAAGCAGACCACCACCAATGGAGTTATTTCACAGTCCACTTTACTATCAGGAAGTTTCTTCTTTTTACGTCTAAGTTAAAATATAATAAAAAATATTATATTACATATGAAATAAGTTTCTTTTTCAATATGTAACTCGGTAAATTTTACAGCATTCGAAATAGATTCGATATTATTTACCAAATAGGCTTCAAAAAAAAAATTTGGTAATCCTGATTATGAGTGTAAATGGCTAGGCTTGTATTGCAGTACTAATGAGGGTGCCTGTGTCCAACTTCGCGGTCGACTGATCGCGTAAACACAGCTGCATCCACAGTAAATGGGCTTTGACAAGGTCTTGTTTCATTTCACAGTAGCTTGCATACTTATTACAATTCGTAAATATGCTAATACCACTATAATTAGGTACGCTGAAATGCAATTATTTTATACCTGACCTGACCTGTCTGACCTTTTCAGTTAAAGTTATCTCTACTCAGTATTTATTTAAACTTCATTAAAAATAACCGATTTCAAGTGAAAAAGTAATAAATAACTTAACACGATTTTACAGTAAGTATTACTATAAAAATATTTAAGCTTTAAAATCGACCAATATGTAAAGTTGGAAAAAGCTCTATGTTTGAATTCTGTACTGTACCATTCCAATTTGATAAAGATAACAATTATGTTCTGCTATCTAATGTAACGAATTCTATGGCCAGAACCAAACTCTTTTGAGTTCTACAATTCAAATAGTCCACGAATGTCATGTATGCTAAAAATTTCTTGGGAATAAAAAACATTTAAAAAATATATTTCTAGTATTTGCGTGTGTTTTGTATTTTGCTTTACGAATTTTAGTGAAATTCGAAACGAAAATATCTTGAGTAAGTTTATAACGTTATCACATTATCACACAAAAAAGTCATAACTTTTTTCTATTATCCAAATAAAAAATAATCATTTTTACTGATTCGCAAACCCGTAATATGCTGTCGAGACACGCTCAGTATATCAAGGGCTAAAGATGGAATGTAATAACAGAGATAGCGACGTTTCGCGGATATAATGCCTACAATTTGAAATCGCGAAATACCTTCACGGGCAATTCGTGTAATATTCTTCGCCGTCGTGCAAAAACTAACGAATTTTTATTATCTCCAGGCTCTGATAATGCTGTGTAAAATATTCTGCGTACGTTGACAGTTGGGATTTAGACAGTAATACTCCATTACCGTATTGGAGCAACAGTAAGCGAATTTAAATATTTATAGTATTCAGTTTTGCTATTAAAATAAAAAAATAGATTCTTTATTAGGATTTTGTGCATACCTAAAAAATATTTTAATTTCAAACATTTGCCTCTTCTTAAGAAGGAAATCATTTTTTATGACCCATTTGTTCTTGTCACCTCTACTTTTATATGATAGTAAGCAGGTATACTCGTATAAGTTAAGACATTATTTTATAATGTTTTCAAGTGATATATTTGCTATCCAGCTATTATTAAGACTAGAATTAAAACGGTAGCCGCATAGACATCTGTCAGGGTATCTTTAAATGTACGTACAACAATGTACAAGTCTTTCTTTGGGTTGCAAGATTTGAATCTACTCATTGAATTAAATTGCATATTTACGTACCAATTATTCTGAAATAAACTGAACTAATTTTCATATTTATAGAAGGTAACAAACAGTCTCCAAGTAATATTCAAATGCAGCAGGAACCCTGGTTTTAACAGGATTTAAATTACCATGTTATATGACTATTTTATGCATTAATCGTATTAAGGAAAATTTTGTACCTATTTTCTCTCCTTATTTTTATTTTTACATGAATATAAAGTAAGAAGTTACTCTCGCTTTTTTTCATGTTCAGTATAATTTGCACTACTCCATGTTACATAATATCCCAAGACGATATTTTAAAACGTAATATGTACCTCAATGTCAATTTAAATATTAAATCCCACAATAAAATATATGCAATTTTACATCTAGTCGGAATTTTTCATTTAAAGTATCTGTCCGGAATTACGGTTCACTCAGAAAATGAAATGTACGTAGGTATTTCACAATAATATACATATAACTCAGTTATTAATAACGTTGAAACACATTCACTTTAAGTATTAAAGTTAAATGCAACTTTTCATATTATTAAATAAGAAATTGTTTGAAAAGTTTAATACGAGTAATAAAGTATGAATTGATTAAAAGTTTATCAACACATGTATGTTTAAGTATTTTTATGTATGTAAATATATTATAATAATTTTTACTCCATAATAACTGCTCTTTTCAAACACTATTTCGCGCTTCCATAGGTTGGCTGGAAAAGGTCTCTCCTAGAGATAAGTCCACCTTTGCTCATATTGGTATCTATTGTTAGTTATAGTTGCTCAATTGAATCTTTTAATTATATTAGTATCTCAATTGATTATTGTTCATCACTTACAGATCATATTAATTCTTCATATTTTGTTAATTATAATATTTTATAATATTAGTTTGCTGTTCATTATTTATATTTTATTATTTACAACTTTATAATATTAATACAGATATGAGTTTGTAACATTTTAAATATTAATGTTTTAAAAGTATTGTCATCCACCGTGGGGTAATTCGTAATGTGTATCCGTATGAGATAGATGGCGACACATTATACCCAATGGTGGGGACATAATGTTTAAATAGTTGTGATATTCATTTTGTAGGGCATTCTGTAAAAGTAATCAAATAAAAGTGGAATTGCTGACACTCGTTGTTTTACTTTTAAAATTATTAATAACAGTCAGAAGTGTTCGAATTTAATTGTTATATTAATACCACGTGCCAGTATAGACCGCTAGCATATCCAATTAAGAATTATGTCTAGCGACTCGGAGGACGAAGTACGGGCTCCACCGCCACCAAAAAAGCCCCGTAGAACACGACGTCCGAATAATGGTGAACGACTAAACCGATTGGAGGAAATGTTGGAAAAATTAATCAATCAACGCAATTCAATAATACCCCCATGTGGAAACGACACAGAATTAGTAACAAGTGCTCCACCTCAACAAGAGCATAATCCTCAAGACGTCAGAATTACAGCAGGTAATCAAAATATTGATATTTTTGCTTCACATACGCCCCAGCAAACTACCCTCAAAGATTCATGTCCAGTGCCCGCTACATCTAATCATGGCGATATTTCTTGTTTAACATCTGACCCAGTCAGCATTAATGAACAAATACCCTCAACCTCAGGGGCAATAAACGAAAGCCTATCGGCTGTATCACAAAGCTATATACCTATTGTAGACTGCAAAAATACTATGAGATTTATAGGAAAGCCGGAAAACGTTCCAAAATTTGATGGATGTACTAATACTTTGTCTGTTCACGCATGGTTACATCGATTGGAGTCCCTGGCGAGAATATACGGCTGGGATGAGAAAACGTTAATCTACCACATGACCGGCAACCTGGAAGGCAACGCATTACTATGGTTTGGTCATCAAGAGGACATAGATATCAGCTGGCAAGATTGGAAGAAGCTGCTTGTGGACTACTTTCCCGCTAATCGTGGGCTCGCTGCAAAGCTACACGATTTCGTCGCTACTACTAAACGTCGAGAAGAACCGGTATTAGATTTTTATTATAAGAAATTAGCAATAGGTAAATCTTGTAGTTTAAGTGATCATTTGATATGTGACGTAATCATATATACATTAGGAGACCCTTTGTTAAAGGCGGGAGCTCGTGGTGCAGGTTGTAGAGATACGCGTTCCCTTTTAGGTTATTTAAAAGACGCCGCTGTTGACCCCTTACCATCCCGATCAGAAAATTATGTTATTAACAAAGACTTTAATAGAAATAAATGTTTTTTATGTGGTCGTAGAGGTCACGTTTCAACAATGTGTAATGATAGCTTACGTTGTAAGAACTGTAATAAATTAGGTCATAAAGTGGATAGTTGTCGATTCTTAAAAAAATGTGATCATTGTGGAAAAGTAGGTCACGAGCGTTCGGATTGTTATAGTTTAAAAAATTCAGATACCTCCAAGACATCAAATATAAAAACAAATTCTAAAACAGAAGAGAAAAAATCTAAACTATTTCATATTCATCCTATTGATATAGGTGACCGTAAATATCATAAGACTGTCATTGCAAACGGTATTGAACTAAGCGCGTACATCGATTTAGGTAGTGCTTGTAATACTATTACATTATCGGCGGCAAATAAAATTAACTTATCGTATAATACTCAATGTAAAACTAGTATAAAAGGGTATGGAGGTCAAGTTATAACACCAAAAGGTGAAAGCTCATTAAAATTGAGTATAGATGGAGTTAGTGCTAACACGCCAGTTTTAGTGGTTAGTAACGATCTTCAAGAAACTGATATGATAGTAGGTCGTGCTTTTAGTGAGTTACCAGGTATATGTTTAATCAAAACAAGCGATGACCTCACTTTTTCCAAAAATATTAATAACCTAAGTAAAGAACTTCCATTTTTTAATAATGAAGAGGTTTCATTGTTAAAAATTAAATTGATAGTTCCTCATGACACAGTGTTACTTCATGGCTTAAATAGAATAATGATTTGTACAGACGAAATTACAGACACAGACAGCATACACATAAAACGTTCGGAACATAGGTCGTTTGGTAAAGAAATAGATATTCCTGAACAAATTACAAAAATTCACGGAAATATAGGTTATATAAATGTAGTAAATTTACAATATCAGTCACTCATGCTCTATTCCACAAACTGTATAGGTCGTGGTTTGCTTATGGAACATAGAATAAATCTTGACACTGATTTAAGAGACGACAATATCATGAATCTCGAGAATTTGTTGCGAAAATTTAGCCATTGTTTTGATGATCATACAAGGGTAGGCGAATGTGATTTAGAGATGAAAATAGAATTGACTACAGAAGTACCATTTTATCATCGTCCATATCGAATGTCGTTAAAAGAACAAGAAATCACTCGCGGTATTATACAGGATTTAATTGAAAAAGACATAATCGAACACAGTAATTCGCCTTATGCGAGTCCAGTAATACTTGTCCCAAAAAAATCGGGCGAGTATAGAATGTGCGTTGATTATCGACAGTTAAATAAAATCACGAAAAAAGATCGTTATCCACTTCCAATTATACAAGACCAGTTAGATAGGTTAAGTGGGGAAAAATGGTTTTCAAAATTAGATTTAGCTGCTGGTTATCATCAGATAAAAGTGCACCCTGACAGTCGTAAATATACCGCTTTTGTAACACCATTTGGCCAATTTCATTATAAAAGAATGCCTTTTGGCTTAGCCAACGCACCATCCATATTTCAGCGGAATATGAATCTTATGCTAAATAAATATAGATTTCAATTTGCAGCCTCGTTTATCGATGATATTCTGTTGTTTTCCAAAACTATTTCGGAGGCCTTTAAACATTTAGAATTAATATTAAGTTTAATTAGTGAATCTGGGATGGTATTACGTCGGAATAAATGTTCATTTTTAAAAACGAGTATTGAGTATCTAGGACATGTCATAACTAGTGGTGAGATTCGTCCATCCCCTGATAAAGTAAAAGCACTTAATGAATTTGCAAAACCAACGAATGTTCACGATTTAAGACGTTTCATAGGCTTAGCTAGTTACTTTAGAAAATTTATTATATCTTTTGCTAATAGGATACGCCCTTTAACAATGTTACTAAAATCTAATCAAGTATGGCACTGGGGGGATGAGCAACAAAAATCATTCGAGGACATCAAAACTGTTTTAGTATCTGAGCCAGTTCTTGCAATATTCAATCCTGAATTTGAGACCGAATTACATACAGACGCGTCAGGTCACGGCGTTGGCGGTATATTGTTTCAAAAACAGTTAAACGGTGAATTAAAACCCGTGGCTTATTTTAGTAAGCAGAATACAAATGTAGAACAAAAATATCATTCGTATGAGCTGGAAGCAATGGCCGTTGTTTTAAGTATAAGAAAATTTCGTGTTTATCTGTTAGGACGACACTTTAAAGTTTTTACAGATTGTCAAGCTTTAAGTAGTACATGGACAAAAAAAGATATGTTGCCAAGGATAGGGCGATGGTGGCTAGAGTTACAAAGCTTTGATTTCGAAGTACATTATCGGCCGGGTGTACGAATGCAGCACGTGGATGCATTAAGCCGTAATGCCCTACCTTTGCAACATATTAGTGAGGAAAATTGGGTAGTAGCTGTTCAGAAGGATGATTTAAAGATACAAAACATAATAGTAAATATTAAAAAACCAGAATATAAAGAGATCTATATATTAAAAGACGATATTCTACATAGAAAGATAGGAGATGAGTATAAAATTGTTATACCAAAATCTGTACGTTGGAGAATTGCTAAAATATTTCACGATGACAATGGTCACATGAGCGAAAATAAAGTTATTGAGTTAGTTCAGCGCCAATACTGGTTTGAAAAGCTTAGGCGTTTTATAACGAAATATGTCAGAGCGTGTATATCGTGTCAATTTTCTAAAAAACCTTCAGGCATACAACGCGGTTTTATTTATCCTATTGACAAAGGTAATATTCCGTGGCATACTTGGCACCTTGACCATTTAGGCCCCTTTTGTATATCTAAAAATAAGAATAGTCACTTATTGGTAATTGTAGATGGTTTTAGTAAATTTGTTTGGTTACAACCTGTACCTAATACTTGCACATATCATGTCATAACTACTATAGATTTTCTTATTCGTGTCTTTGGCTTACCTACGCGAATTATAACAGACCGTGGTAAGGCTTTTACTAGTCAAGTATTTAGAAATTATACTATTTCCAAGCAAATTAAACATATATTGAATGCGGTTGCCTGTCCTCGAGCGAACGGGCAAGTCGAACGCTTTAATCGCACAATTTTACAGTCTTTAATCGCTTATACAGGAGAGAATGATAATGAATGGGAGCAGTATGTTCCTCTAGTAGAAAAAGGTATCAATACTTCTATAAATAGTACCACTCAAAAGTGTCCTTATGAATTATTATATGGCTTTAAGCCGCGGTTTGAAATAGATCTTATTCGTATACCTTCCCAGCCCTCAGATTTATCTGAACTGCGAGCTCAAGCCCAAACTAGTAATAAAAATGTATCTAATAAATGTAAAGAACGATATGACCAGAATAGAATTCCTAGTTTAAAATATAAAATTGGTGATCTTGTTCAGGTTCAAAGAAGGATAATTAAAAAAGGTTTAACTAGTGGAAAACTTGTTGATAAATATGCTGGTCCGTATAAGATTGTAAAAGTGTATGATAACGATCGTTACAGAGTAGTATCTCTAAATAGAAGAGGTAGAAAATATAATAATGTAATAGCTGCAGATAAAATGAAAAAATTCTTAGTCCAATCCCTTACTGACGAAGAGAGTGACAAAAGTGATTAATTAATTAATAAATATAGAAGTGTAGTAATTAAAACTATGTGAGGCTTATTATTTAAATTTAATTTTAATGTTAATGTTTTTAAGAATGTTCGATTTATTTGCAGTTAATGTGTTTAATTAAATATAGAAGTGTAGTGATTAAAATTATGTGAGGCTTTTTATTTAAATTTAATTTTAATGTTAATGTTTTTTTTTTTTTTTTTAAATAATAATTATATAGGTATTATGTTATAGAGGCGTAGTTATTAGAATAGTGTGAAGCTTATTATTATTTAAATTTGATTTTCATTAATTGAGGTGCACACATAAGTGTTTAATAATTATTGAATATGAATATATGAAAAATTGAATATAATATATATTTTTGTTTTATGACTTTTACTTGCGTAAAATTAGAAATTGTTTACCAGGTGTATTTAGCGACTATATTGGTGTGTCCGATAGTCGTATAGAAATTACTAGACTGGTGTGTCCGCTAGTAATTATTTGGATGACTATCTTGGTGTGTCCGTTAGTCATATAATAAGTAGAAAGTAGATACTAGCCTGGTGTGTCCGGTGGTATCTAATTGTAAGACTATCTTGGTGTGTCCGATTGTCTTGACATTATAAAATAAAGAAAGAAAAAAAAAATAACTAAAGCATTCAATGTGCATGTCAAAATAAACATAATATATGTGTACAGCTATTACGAGGGCGTAATCTAACTATCAAGACGGCCGACTGGTTTAATCAAAAGTTTACACTAAGAGTTTTATTTTCTATCATTGTTACTGTGTTAAGCTGACATTAAAAAAAAATGTTAAAAAAAAGAATAAAAAAGAATTAAATAAATAAAATAAAAATAAAAAAAAGAATTAAGTAAAATGTATTTGTGCTATAATAGGTAATTCTTAATTATTAAAATTGGATATTTCAGTAAGCTGTAAAATTACGAGGTCGTAATGTGTAAATCAGGAAAGGCCGAGTGTTAGTTATAGTTGCTCAATTGAATCTTTTAATTATATTAGTATCTCAATTGATTATTGTTCATCACTTACAGATCATATTAATTCTTCATATTTTGTTAATTATAATATTTTATAATATTAGTTTGCTGTTCATTATTTATATTTTATTATTTACAACTTTATAATATTAATACAGATATGAGTTTGTAACATTTTAAATATTAATGTTTTAAAAGTATTGTCATCCACCGTGGGGTAATTCGTAATGTGTATCCGTATGAGATAGATGGCGACACATTATACCCAATGGTGGGGACATAATGTTTAAATAGTTGTGATATTCATTTTGTAGGGCATTCTGTAAAAGTAATCAAATAAAAGTGGAATTGCTGACACTCGTTGTTTTACTTTTAAAATTATTAATAACACTATATTATAATTGTAACATTATCTAATGTACAGTAAGAGTTATAATAATATATTATGTCAATAAATCTTACTTTAGTTAGTTTAGTTGTTTTATAGTTTGGTTTTTAGTAGGTAGTACTGTTACTCGCTCTTTTTAAGTCGAAGAGTCCCACATAACCACAGCAGTGTGTACACAGGTTGTATGCGTGAAAAAAAATCCTATAGTAAACAAATATTTCTTGATACATTACACAAGCGCAAAAATTATGTACTAATAATAATTTTGTACTTAATGATTCTATTTAACATTTTAATTCATTAACATTACACGTTTATTTTACCCTCCGTATAACACAGAGGAAGTCTCCTAAATCATAAAATATGTGTTATCATTTGAAGTTAGTGGCGTTCACTTAATTGTAAGAAAATTAAAAGCTATTTTTAACCGACTTCAAAAAAACTTCAAAAAAGGAGGAGGTTATATGTTCCGTTGTATGTATTTTTTTTTATGTATGTTCACCGATTTCTCCGCCGTCTGTGGGCCGATTTCAAAAATTTTTCTTTTGATTGGTAGGGTATAGTTCGGAGGTGGTCCCATTGTCACCAAGTCAGGATCTGATGATGGGATCCCAGGGAAATCGAAGGCAACTCTCAAAATTTACAGGCACCTATTATGTTTTTGATATATTTTCTAAACTCGATAAAGCTTTTACGTATGAAAATCATCGTCTCATGTGGATGAGCTGATGATGGAAGGTAAAATTCCTCAACAGTTGTTTTTTATGTGTTTTCACCGATTTCTCCGTAAATTGTGGGCCGATTTTAAAAATTTCTTTTTGTTCGGTAGGGTATACATTCAAGATGTTCTCATTGTCACCAAGTCAGCATCTGATGATGGGATCCTAGAGAAATCGAGGGCAACCCTTAAATTTTATCGGCACTGATTACCTTTTTCATATATTTTCTAAAGCTGTTCAAGAATTTGTGATGATGTAAGGTATATCTCCTCAACGGTTAGGAGTTGAAAGAAAATTCTTTTAATATTATACGTACTTATGAACTGATAGTCGTATTCATTCAGGATATTAGGTGGATTGATAATAGAATGTAAATCTTATTAACGTCTACGAGTTACGTGGAAAAATAGACGTGGACAAATCTGGATTGACTATTGTCGTTCATTTCAAAACTTCGCTGACTTATTGGAGCAGTAGTTTAGTTAGCATTGCAATATTATATTTAAACATAATATCTAATTTCCACAAAAAAATTAAAAATAAATTATTTTTTATCAAAAATGAAAACCGACTTCAAAACCTTACAAATTGAAACTAAAAAGAAAAAAAAATAATTTTAATTACTTAGTTATTGTTGGAGTCGGTGCCAGCCAAAGCAAAATAATCTTAATACAATTTAATTAATGTATCAATTTGTAAATATAATTAAAATATCCGTTCGAAAGTTCATTGCAAAGGCAGGATAAAACTGTCCTTCTTGGCTGGCACCGACTCCAACAATAACTAAGTAATTAAAATTATTTTTTTTTTCTTTTTAGTTTCAATTTGTAAGGTTTTGAAGTCGGTTTTCATTTTTGATAAAAAATAATTAAGTAAAACAGTATTTACACGACTCTCTTCTTTCATATATATGATTTTATTACCCGTAAGAAGTGTACCTATAAGGATTAGAAAATTATTTTAATTCTCTATTTTAATTTAGAATATTACATGTTTATTTTTTTTACTCTATAATTTTTTACGCCTGCTTGTGATTTATACCACCTTTACTTAGCTTGGGTTCGTCCCGGTACATTTAATTTTTTTTGGAACGGAACCCTAATTCTTTATAAAAAAATAGGTTTTTAAAACACATAAGGGCCAAAAACTAGCATTCTAAAATACATAAGAGTGAAGCGAGAATCGCTATTAAAAAAAGTGTACTTTTTTAAATAAAGATTAAATTAAAAAATCCTATGACAATGTTTTATTTTATATTTCACACAAAAAATAACCAAACGGGTCTTAAGTTTTAGAACGTACTATATTGCTTGTAAATATTGACTTGCGAATTTTGAGATTAGACTTTGTTTACTTTCAATCTATAGAGGAGGAAATTTGTTTAATAAAACAATACATGAAGCAAATTTTAGCTTAAGTCTGTAATACTGATTTTATCTTAACGATGATTTATCCCGACTGCGACGAAACCAAAAGAAAGTTATGCATTTGACCTGTATGTAGGACTTATCTAATTTTAATAAACATTAATAATCTTGGATCTAAAGCACCAATATGTGTGTCTCAAATTATTGTTATTTTGTATGAATAATTTATTACTTTACTTTATTTTTAAAAATCTTTACATGAATTGACTTCGATTGTAGAAACATCAAGTCAATTCGGGTACAATAAAAACGAACCGCTTGAGCATCTTGAGCTTTGAGCTTGCTTTAAGCAAAAGTGAAGGGGAATTTGTGAACGGTACTATAACATTCCACTTTAAATTATAAACATGAAAGTTTGCAAGAAGCTATGAATTATATTATGTATATTTTTACTTTTTTTGAAAAACTATAAAACAGAATATGATGAAATTATTCAGTAGCTTATAAGAACATTAGGTATACAGAGTAGCATATATAAATTAAATGAATCAAATCTGTACTTACATTCAATATTTTTATTGAAAATGTTTATAAAATAATCATTATTATTCTTAGCTGTTAGATAGGTGATCCGGGTCAATATATTATACAATACTTTTTACTGCAAAAAATATCTAATTTCATACTTAAGTGTAAGCTTCAGCCAAGACGTTCGTCCCTATATTTATTTATATCTAATCAAAAAGCTAAAAAATAAGTTACAAACTTCTAGCTTTAAAAAGGACGTAATTTCCATACAAACTTCATCCCCTATTTCAACCCTTACAACCTTATTCGCCTTGAAAAGTAGTCTATATCCTTTCTCAGTGTAGTAAAATAGTGTGTAGCAAATTTCATCTATATTATTAGTAATGATTTTCGCGTGTATATTGTGTTAAATTTTAGGGAGTAAAACGTGAAATATCATTCTCATTATTTATTTTCTTATAAAAATATTCAAGTTTAGAGACATATTCCAATTACGATGTCATATATTTAGTCTGTAATTTTAAAGTTATATATTATAACAAAGAGACGTTGGATTTTTTTAGCATATATTTCATAAGTAATCGTTTAAAACGTAAACCCCCTAATAAATGTGTCTGACTCTCACTAGGTTTTATATTATTGAAGTTCTGCACATATGTACAAGGCGCTTTACCTTTAGCTTTTATACGTACATAATTAAGAGTTTTAAATAGATAGAACACAGTTTATATTTCGTTTAAATGTATATAATTCTCTCTCTTAGTGGGTGCAAGTGGCTTAATGACTTCTTGATTTATCCATATATTGTAACGCCATATGATGTTATTTTATTTTAATTTATAAAAGCGAAATTCACTCATCACGAACTAGTAAATAACCGCTGAACGTATAAAAATGCAATTTGCCAGGGAGGTAGTTTATAGTCAGTACAGAGAACGTATAGAGAAGGGATTTTGCAACAGGGCCGAATCAAAAATCTAAGGGTTCTCGCAAGTTTGTATGATTTTTTTTTTTCATTTTTGTGCTACAAACTTTAAATTGGGTATCCCGCATCTAGGGACGATCCCGAGCGAAGCGAGGGTGAGTCGCTAGTAGCTTATAATACTCACGATTAAACCACGTTACAAACCAAAAGAACAAAATAATAAATTGAAATCTGTTTATCCGTTTTGGCGCTATGATGCCTCAGACAAATACATATTATATACATATTATATAACAGCCCTATATTTGCGTTCGTGGTTAATAAATAAAACAAGCACGTTTAAATGAGGACAATTTTAATGTAATCGCTTAATCAATGTATGAAAGTGAATTAAAATCAAATAATTTAATGACTCTCATGTTTATTTTATATATTAAGCATTCTTTGAAGCGATAATTATATTTTACTGGTGCAGTTCTTTGTAAAATAAGTTCTTCGTGTATTACAGTACAAAGCTCGTAGACTTACAGACACTAATGAAGTATCTTGTTCTAGATTGGAGCTGGCTTTCATATACTTATATGCTCCAATTGCAATTATGCAATTACTGTGGAACAAAAAAGAATTAACTTGTCGTGTTATAAATTTCCCTTTATTTAAAATTTTCTTTTATAAATGGTAGATAATTAGCCAATAATTCTTATAACCAGTGAGTGATGTAGATTATATTACCACTTTTCTTTTCAAGAAAAAAATCTTTACGACCTTATATGGAAAAGCTTATTGAAATAGTCATTATTATCGATCAGAGATCGATAATTGTCTGTTTGTCTGTCAGTTACCACATCACGAAAAAACCACTGACCAGATTTTGATGAAATTTGTCATGATGATAGCTGGTTATCGAAGCAAACATTTAGTATACTTTCTGCGGGAAATTATCATTTCGCAAAGTAATCTGTACTAGACGACAAAACCTATTTAGGAAACGTACCGAGCAGAGCGAGAGCGAGTCACTAATTTTTGCATAAAACTGTAACTATAAAAATACACTTATATACACTAAAATTTAAAAATGTACTATGGAAAAGACATTTTTAAATAGGATTAGTCGGTAATGATCGCTGTATATCACCTGGAAAAGTAATTTTACATACGTAGGAGTGGTGTTCTGTTTGACATCAGCTCTCGACCTTAATTAGGATGTACAGTTTCATAACACTGTTGCCATCACGTCGTGCAGAATGCAGATATTTCTATAGACTGGAGTAGCGAGAAAAAGATTTGGTTAAAAGCTTGATTATTTTTATTTTGTACTACGATTCAATTGAATAATTTAGTTATTAATACTTAATAATATATATATTTAGGTAAATTTAAAGAACGAATGAGGTCAAATAAGCCAAATAGGGCCAATTTTTACTCTATAACAAATAATGAGATTTATTTAAATATACATATTCTATATAGGTATTAATAGTAATAATAATTGTTCCATAGGAAAGATTGTAACATGTTTCGATTTAAGCTTTTTTGTGTAGAGCAAACTTTCGACAGTCACTAAATTGATACACTATAGTCAACTAAGTCTTAAAGTTATTATTTACATTAAATTTCTAATTCACTACACCCATAGTAAAAGTTAGTTAAATTAAATTTAAAATGTTCAACTGAATGTGAATATTATTCCATTCAACGCCAGTCCCAACTTTATTATGTTAGTGGTTCAGACGTGAGTAAAATATGCCAAATGTTCTCGTATCCCTTTTTCATACTTTACCCTGGAGGTATATTTAATACAATAATATTGCATCATTTTAAAAGGAAAGAAATGGTATTTTCGAGTATACCTACGCATAAAAAACTTAATAACAATATTTTCAATATAAAAGCGACGACAGTTCAATATATAAAAAAATTGTATCGCGATATTATATCCATAAATATTTCTTATAAAATATAATTATCTTGTATATAGCAAAGTGTTATACCTATGGACGGTTATACCTGTGGAAACTATGGATATCTTGTCTTAAAAAATAAATTCAATTCAATTCTTTTGTCAGTGGCTTCTAAGTGTGCTTGAAAATTAAAAAAGAACGAAAGGAACTGTCGCATGTGTGAAGTTTAGTCACTGAAACACTTTTTCATTTTATTATTTCTTTCTTTTTCACATATTATTTTTAAATCAGTGCCGAAGTAATAAAAAAATTGGTTTAAGGCTTTTTTATAACTTCTACAAGAGAGTGACAAACCATCTCTGAGACGTCTGCGAGCAACAATGAACATAATATAAAAAAAAACAATATAAAAAAATACTAACAGAGCAACATGATTCTCCGCCTTTTCAGAAGTCAGTTAAAAACCTTTATTTTAAAACTAAGGAAATATAAAAATGTACGTCTGCAGCCCTTTTTTTAACGATCCACTGCTGGGCACTGGTCTCCTCAGTACGAGGGGGATGAGGCCATAGTCCACTACGCTGGCCTAGTGCGTGTTGGCGGACATCACGTCTTTTGAAATCTTACTAGGTTTTTCTCAGATATGCAGGTTTCTTAACGATGTTTTCCTTCACTGTAAGACAAGTGGTAATCATACTAGAAATGATTCGCACATGAAAATACCAGAGGTGCGAGAGCCGGATTTGAACCTGCATCACTCGGTTATCCAAGCGAGCGCGTTACGGCTAGACTACCACTGCGTTAATAAAAATGTATGTAGCCGTAGTAATATTTACAAAAAGGCCGACCGAGTAGTAATGGTTTTTGAAACTCAATTACAAAAGGATGCTTAGGTTTGATCAAATTTAGTTTCTAGTTGAAAAAGCTTTTTTCTATTGAATCTTTAACGAATTAAAGTTAAATTCTGTCAATAAATATAATGAATGTTTTATTTATTCAGTAAAAGAAATCTTGATTAATTTACCGTTAATTTACTAGGTATTATGCCTTGACTTAAAAAAGATAGTAAACTTAATAGATTTAAACTCAAGCCTATATGTACATATATACTGTATAATAAAATTGTAACTGAGCCGAAATTAGTACATAAAATAAATTGTTGGAAATTTTTATGGCAACATTCATTATTATCGGTACAAATTGATCGTTATCGATTTTTAACTGTCTCTGTAAGCGCATCACGAGAAAATCACTAGTCAGATTTCGATGTTTGATATGATGATAGATATCACAAATACTTTTTACTGCTGGGAAATATCTGTGAGAAATCAAGAGAATCCAAGCGGAGCGAGGGTTAATCACTAGTATTTAAAATAAAATCGAAACCGAAAGTATCTTACAATTGCCAAAATCTAAGCAAATACGCAAGGTAATGAAAAAAGTTTTAGAATCGTGGTTTTATTTTCGCTATTTGGCAGACTATAATTTATTAGTTGGTTCACCAGAACAGACTTTCGTACTCAATCAAACTATCTAACTGGATATTCTATCCGGTGATTGAGCTAAGCCACAGCCAATTTTAAGCCGATCGCTGTCGGCCGCACGCGTTAGCGAAACGTTCAGCACATTGTTTCCTTAAACATATTAAATATGGTTGGAAAGTTTTAATCGAACCGTTCTCATGTACAGAATAGTTTATAATTTGCTCATGGTATATTAGTTACATAATACGGCGTACCTTAAACTATAACATAATCTGTATAAACTTATATGTAGGTTTTTTTTTCTTGCAACGTTTATCGTCTAAACGAAATGACAGACCACGTTAAGCCCTGAATACTTATAATAAACCTTGTCCTAAAAACGATATATTTCCCATATAAATTACAAGGGACTTTGCTACTTTTTAAAATGTTTTATTTTCTCTCGAGCAACAAGACTTTCAGCAATGAGACAAACATATTTTTATAAGAATTTTAATGCTTAAAAACCGTTTTGTACTTTTTCGATCAATTTACTCCTTCGATTAACGTTTGAAAGAAATTATATCAAAATATATTTTTTTATATAAATACGAGTATTTTGAGAGTTTTCCAATCATTCCCAATCCAACTACCAACACCCTTATAAAGGAATTCTATTAGGGCTAGATCTACTTCGTTGTTCATATATGAGCAAGAAGATGAATATTTCCAAAATCCTTTCGTTGTTTTAATAAAATGTAAGAACACTCATAAAAGTCTACTAAGCCTGCATGACGTACCTATCCAATAGAATCGTAGAATAAAAAAAATCAATATAGTTATTTCTGTTTAGTTTTCCTTATAAAAATTCACGCATCAGCCATTTAAAATAATGAATTTATTTCTTGGGTTAACATTAAATCAATATTATCACTGTACAATGAAGACTGTGCAAGGGACGTCTCAACTGTTATCTTATCATTACGAGAGTCCTGAATAAATACTGCTTGGCCTTAACTATGCTCATGGGCATAATAAACTAAAACGGTCAGTACCTTATTTAAGGGGAATCTTTACTTATTTTGTACAATTTTGTAAGATATGGTTTTCATTTTGAAATAATAAAATCAGTCATTTTAATGTTCATTGCTGGGTACGAGCCCCTCTCTATAAAGATTGCAATATGAACACTACAAAATATAAAAGGTAATTTAAATTGGCTATCAAACTTAATAAATTCAAAAGTTTATTCAAATTTTCAAACATAACTGATTCGATAATAATCATTTAATTCAACCATAGTATATCCATCGCTGTGTACAAGTCTTTTTACTTTCATATATAAATGTACACTTCACATTATGTATAAAATTTGTAGTCCCACTAATCATACAGTTGTTGTATTAACTACGCAGATTCAAATAAATTATTACTGCTAGAACAGCTATATACATACATTAGTCCTCTGTGGTTTAAGGCGAAGTAGTGAAGTATGTACATCCCCTTACTTTTGAATAGGACCAAGCTGTCGTTGATGTTCAAAACGCTATAAAACCAACGGCACGTAGCATCCATAACTTTGGTAACAGCTGTCCCCTGGAACATCTAGTACATCAATTTGAATAAAATCAAGTTAATACACGTCATAACGCAGTTTATGGTAGGGAAATTAGAGAAGTTTATATATGAAGTTTTAGAAATTAAATTACTAATACTTTATGAGGGCAAATAAATTATTTTTTTCATGCAACATCAAATAAAGCAAGTATTATTAGCCTGACACACTTAGCGTGATTGCCTGATGGCTGAATTAAAAGTTTTTGCGTTATCTGACTTTATGTATACGGTTCCAACATTATTTTATTCAATTTAAACCACAGATATAGTATAAATATATGTATGTATACTAGTAAAGACAAACGGACGTACGAATATAAAAATGGACCTCTTGCTGTATTTATATTTTTATGAAATTTTAAAATAAGAAAATAAGTAATATTTATAGTTTTAAATTTATATAAAAATAATTTCATTAAAACCGACTTCCACCCATGGGATAAGTAATCTCTGCCTCTAAGTTTAATAATTTATGCATATAATTAAGTCATAATATTTAGAATTTTGCAATAACTCGGCTCTTTAGAGTTTAATTAATTACTTAACAGGATATTAGAGTGCAGTGGTTCGATCAAATCTAAATCATCAGATTTGTCTAAAGACTCGTCCAAACTGGATAATATATTTACATGCAAACGAAAATTGTAATTATCACATTAATTAGAAACCCACGCTTCGTTTCGACATCACGTGTCGAAGTTCTTCACATGTAACTTAAAAGCTCTATCTCTATCCTGCGCTTGAAGTATATTAGTTCTTTCAAATTTTCATTCAATTAACTCATAACCCTTCAGTAAGAGCTTCCTTTAAATCTATTATATCTTCATAAATTAACAATTACTGGCTTGGTTTTATTTAAGTAACCATCATATGACCTCAATATTACAGTATTAAAGCAACTAGAGGCTTAGTTAGAAACGTACGACTTAGTTTATAATATACTGTGGGAAGCAGCTTAGAAATCACTCATACTGTGTTGGTAGTAGTAGATCACATGAACATTGCCATTAGGTTGTATCGTAATCATACCTTAATCTGTAGAATCATGTACCTATATGCTGCTTATTATGTAGTATTATCACTATAATATGGATTATAGTTAACGGAATTAAAATATTATATTAGTTGTGATCTAGGTAGGGCACTAGTATAGGTAAATAGTTTAACTGTTGAATGTCATTATATAAATTATTTGTATTTGTGTATTATATATATTACATAAATTGTTTGTTTATAGTTGTTATTATATTTCACATATATCAAAAACAATTTGAAATCATTTCTGTACTTTGTATTTTAGCTCTATGTACATTTTCAGATGTATCCCTTTTTAACGTCCCATTGCTGGACACGGGCCTCCCTTCAGTATGAGTGAAATAAGGCCATAGTCCATCGCACTGACACACGTGTCTTTCGAAAACTTACTAGGTTTTCTACGACATTCACTCATGAAAATATCAGTGGTGCTAGACCCAGATTTGAACTCCAATCACTCGGTTATCCAGGGCTGGGCATTGGGCTACCACTGGAAACACATTTTCAAATAAAAGGAAATTAAAACAAAGTCACAGTCGTGTTCAAAACATGGATTTCTTTTATTATTAAAACCTTTTTTATTAAACTAATTTCATATAGTTTTATTTTTATTATAATATTAAAAAAGAGTATCTTACCAGAAAAAACTTTACCAACAGAAAGCGCTGACTTAGTTCCTTAACTTGCTCAATTTGCTACAAGCAGTTAACTGAGTTTTTATCAAAACTTCCTACATGTGCAATGTGCATACGACATATATAGAGAATAATGCTAGGGGAAGTTTTAAACCGATTAAACATACCAGCGCATTACGACCGCGGCCATTTTAACTTTTTGCTAGTAATATCCATCTACAACTGTGTTCTAAACTTTTTGCTAGAGAGTTAAATGTATTACATAAAACGTTCGTGTAGCCAACGTATTGTTTATTTCTTTCATTATAATATATAAATAAAGTTATATTATTATATTAATAGTATGTCTCGTATATATACGTATATAAGCACATAAGTGCCTACATAGTTCACAACGTAGGCCAAGTGTGGGTTCGGCGGACTTCGTCTTTCGAAAACTTACTGAGTTTTCTTAGACTATAGAGAATAGACATCCACGATGTTTTTGTTGTTTAACTTCACCGTAAGAAAAATCGTAAATTATTCGCACGTGAAACTATTAAAGGTACGGAACCTGGTATTGTTGTTACCACGGAACTATTATTGCCTTTTTTATGTAACCATTTTATAACATAATTTTACAGTTATAGAGATAACGATATTAATTAAAGGAAAGCTAATATCGATTTCTAAGGTCTAAACCATTTTATAACATAATTTTACAGTTATAGAGATTGCAATATTAATTAAAGGAAAGCTAATATCGATTTCTAAGGTTTTATTACATTCTTACATGCAAGTACGTTTTCCTACATCTGAGTAGGTCACGTTTAGCAGAGCTTGTTAGAAGAAGTAATCGTCTCGTGTGGCATCCTTATAGTGCAATTTTCTTTCAAAGACAATGGAGTGTGACTAGTTCAGTTTTCAATTTGCCACACTGTCTCCCACGGGGCGCTTTGCTGATGTCGACAGCAACGCTAGTGAAATGCACCTTCATGTTTAAATTGAATATATTATGTATCAATATTTATATGTAAGTTACCCATATTTGGATAAATTATATAAATATATAAGAATATTATTGTAAGAAGAGTTTCTGATATTTATAATATTTGTATGGTTATTAAATTACGCAACCAATTATTTCACAATAAATCACAATACACATATGTTTTTTAAATAAAAAAAGTAATAATTATATATATTATATACCGACATAACTTTTCTAATCAACTTTGCTCTTAAGCTCAGTTTTGAGCTCTTATCTACAGTTAGTGTTGTGTTTCAACCAATAGCACAAAGAAGAAAATTATACGCTAGACAGTTAACTATTGAATTTTGCTAACACCCTTTTATTAGCTTTACTTGTAACTAACTAGCTTTCTAATAATATCTGGAAAGTACCTAAACATCTTATTATGATATTGATTCAAAATGGTAAATATATGAAAACTAGACGACCATATAATAAATTGTTACTATGGAGTTGAATATGATAACATGGGTATCATTAAAAAAAAGTTTTCTTTGGTAAGATCCCCAAATTGAGGCTAATTTATTTCCTTTATGGAAGTATAAATAACTCCATTCGCAGCAAATTTATGTATATTAATAGAGAGAATAGACTAGGGAATACAGCGCTGGTATATTAGTTCCATATCATAACTTCTTGTAAAATAATGCAACTACAATAAATTCATATAACCGTCATATTCACACAAGTACCTATTATTAAGTAATAAGTACTATACATACTTCGAATAAGTACAGTGAGGTATTTACAAAGGTAAGGCTGAATCCAAATATATTAGACACAAATCTAATTATGCTCAAACCGTAACTTAAATTTAGTTTAAAATATATTAATTAAATATTGATAGCAATTTGTACCAGTTGCACTGGCATGATAGAATATAATACTATATTTTAAACTGATAACGACTAGATCTCTACTAGATTAACCATAAAGAACTTATTTTTTATTGTCATGTACATAATATGTTATCGTGCAATCATTTCCAACATTCATACACTAATCATCTCATGTCTCTTTGCTTTCAGTTAAAAATTTAAACAATGTAAATAAATGTAATATTTGTGTAGTAGTCAATCATACTGCCTTTTCTAATGAGTATCTAAGAGGTACCTAATATATTATATACGATTCTTGAAATTAATCTAATTTCTTGAAAATTTACTCAAAACTCACCTAAATAACTTTTATTTTAACATATAAATTACAACACATTAACGTAAATAATAATTTAAATCTTTACATTTCCGACCCTATGTAAATAAAAATTTTTCGTACAGAAGTAATTTTCACACTGAAAACGCTAAAACTCTGGTAAAATGCGGAACAATGGTCCTAAATGCTGGCAGGAAGCTGGGTGTATATTTATCTTGTGCAACAATAACAATTTAGCGCGAATAAAACAGAGGACAACTAGCTCAATTTATGTGAGAGTTGGACTGAAGTTGTATTGTTTAAAAATTATAAATTACTTAAGTATATTAAGAGATAGAACACAATTTTGTAATAATGTGTACTGGCTTTTGTTTCCAGTGAATTTAATATTTTTCTTCTATTCTTTGTTGTTTTTTATTACTTTTTCCTGAAGACTATAATATATACGAAGTATAAGTTTTCTGTTAATATTAAGCACTTGAAAATATTGGTAAGTTCACATTTTTGATACTTAGCTATGATAATAAGGTAGATTCATTTTCATATTTATGTGCTGACAAAAGTGTCCTACAAAAAGGTTTACAAAAAATTGTCCTACGCTGTATATTTATTGTATCAAACTGTGTGATTTGTAAATCATTCATGCTCCAGGTCCTCAACATGTCAAGAAAGTATTAACGGAAGTGTTATTTTAGACGTCTCGTATTTATTCTTTGATTTGCAGGCGTTCTCGAAATTGCATCTAATTATTATAGAAAATAACTGATTCACTTTAAGCATGACAGAATGGTTAAAAATGTTTATAAAGAAGTAGCAAATCCGAACTTAAACAGTCTTATAATTTATACCGGTATATTTTATTTATATAAAATATACCGAGTAAAAACCCCATCAAAATCAGTTTCATAGATTATCATCCGGATCAAACAGACAGACAGACAAAAAAATTAAATATATTTTTTGATGTTAATACCGTATAATCAAGTATAATTTCATATGTATTTTTTGAAATGCTGTTAATTTGAAATTAAAAACATACTGTTCAATTTTATTTATATGATTATTATAATTTGTTTTCATCCTAGTTTCATTTCTAATTCGTAATATTCACTAAGAACTTACAAAGTTGAAACATACTTTTTGTAAAACTCATCATAATTAACCGATTAAGAAAAAAACTATAATAACAATTTTTTTTACTTGAAAAAATAATATAATTCCCATCAAAAAATAAATAATATAATGATTCAATTTACCATAGAAACAAACCAGAAAAATAGAGCTGTCAGAAAACCGTTGCGTAATATCAAAGTCACATGAAGT
Source organism: Boloria selene (assembly GCA_905231865.2). Taxonomy (NCBI): domain Eukaryota; kingdom Metazoa; phylum Arthropoda; class Insecta; order Lepidoptera; family Nymphalidae; genus Boloria; species Boloria selene. Next base: position 9,999,857 of record HG993142.1, read on the forward strand.
TATCTTATTTCAACATGAAACAGATAACAGTTACCTTTCCAACCTTCTCTTTATATAAAAATGACTAACACCAATTCACTAAGTAGACCCAATTTTTCCAAACCCTTATCAAGAATTTGTCTATGGAAGTCACGTATTATTCAATAAACCTAAAATTAATACTGTGTACGTGATTGGCATCAGGATGTTCGAAGTTTCGTGTAATGAAGAAGCCGCCTCGAAATAGTGGAACTAATAGTTCACGTAACTTTTTTATTTACTGGTATATTTGACTTCTTAGTAGTTATAGGTAGTGTTTTATATTGAATCTTTATAAGTAAATATTTAAAATAAATTGATATTTTCAAAATTATTTCGCTATTAATTATTCCGCTTTGTTCGTTTGATTCGTTTTTATACAAGTAACAAAAGTAACTGTTATCTATATACATATATAAAATACTCACTCACTCACTCACTTATCAAAAAATATCGAAAACCGGTTGCCGTATAAGGATGAAATTTGGCAGGGAGGTAGTTTATAGTTAGTAGACGTTCGCTGAGAACGGAAGAAGGAGGCCTAAGGGCTTTTGCAACTTTGTATGAAAGGCTTTAATTTTTTGTGCTTCAAACTTTACATATGTCTGAGACGAACTCCAGCGTATCCAAGGTGAATCACTAAATTTTTCTATATTTATTTTTAAATAAATACATCTTTTGGAATCGTGCAAGGTTTGTAATTTTAAAGTTTAAAAGTCCATAGCTAAAATGAAATCTTAAGATAGCTTAGATAAGATTTATATTAACAGCAGTCTTCTATGCTGAATGGCGTATCTAAATGGGCCATTAAAAGCATCTGCTTAATCTCTAGATTTGGTCAAAAGTAATTTCATTCTGATACTTTTTTATTTATTAATGTTTTAACTTTATTATAAAATTACAATAGTTACTACTTTATATAAAAAATGACTCTGAGTTTAAAATAACCTTTATATATTCTTATTATGTATCTGCTTATAAGTAGATGAAATAGTGAAAACTGTTTGGTGAAGACAGATCAAAAGAATAGTTTTTGTTCTATTTAATACGTATATTTGCCAGACTTTGACTCTGACGTATTGCAAAAATAGCAAAAGCAGTAACTTGTTCGACGAACGACTTGGTCATATAAACCGATGTTCTTACTTACAATTGCACGGTGGACTTATAAAATAAAATCGTTATATGAAATTTATAGGTTAATTAGTTAGGGTACTACATTTCTTTACCTTTTTGTCTGTCTGTCTGTTTGTTCCGGCTGATTTCCGCAACGATGTGACAGATTTTGGCGGGACTTTCACTGATCTTTCATAGAACAACACGGGGTACAGTTCTCGAGAAGTAAGCTTAGCTTTGCATTTGTATGAGTGAGAGCTAAAAACAAATAGCAGTGCATCAAAAACCAGTTAAAACGGGTTTCAACAAAGCTTGTAACGTACATTGCACGCACACAAATGCAAAGCTGAGCTTAAGGCGCGAGCACTGTACATCGGTAGTATTTATTTTTATTTTATTTATACATTATACTTGTGTACGGAAATACCTTATCTTAACTTTAACTTTAATGAAAGCCATATCTAAAATAATATACAGCATTATAGGTTAGCTAGCAAACTATCGAACTAATGCATTCTATAACTATCGAACTAATTCATTCGATAACAAAGTTAACAAGGCTTAATCTGTAATCCCCGGATAGATCGTGTACGAGTACGTATCAGTAATTTCAATTAGAGTTCGCGACATCACGCTAGCTTCATCAAACACGCCCGAATTGGTTAAAGTAATTAATAAAATAACTTGAATTTTCGACGTACCAATTTATCTTCAAATATTTGGAGTATAATAGTGATAAGTAAAATATAACATACTAGTGTAGTCCTTGGGTTTGTTTGGATATGAGATATTTTCCCGCAGTAATATCCTATAATGTTGGCCCGGATAACCAGATGGTTACGTTACGTTACGTTTTAGTGATGGGGTCACAGACACACAGATAAAAAATATAAAAACTTCAATCAATTCATCGTTAATAATTACTGTTTCAATAAGATTTTACAAAAAATAATAATATTTTATTTATGAATGCAGATTATATTATTAAATTATGGATCGTTGTATACATATATGTATAGATTTTTAAAGAATAGCGCCTTTATCGTAAGTATGGAGATAGAACGATAGATAAGTCGCTCTTAGATTCATTACTCTATAGCACAACAGTCGAAATTTGAGGTAAAATTTGGCAAGTTGGAAACTTGTGTAACAAAATAAACGTATACATAAGTTCTTCGTAGTAACGTACATTTTCTTTATTAAGAGCTCAATCGGATTAGCTAGCCGTTTAAAAACGACCATGCTGTATTTTTTCTTTTTTTTTTGGATACAAAGGGGGCAAACGGGCAGGAGGCTCACCTGATGGGAAGTGATCACCTCCGCCCATGGACAAAACACTGCAGGGCCTGCAGATGCGTTGCCGGCCTTTCAGGAAAGGGAGGGAGGGAGGGAGGCAAGAGGGAAGTAGGAAGGAGGGAAGAGGGAGGTGTAAGGGAGGGAAAGGGAGGTAAGAGGGTGGTAGGAGGGAAGGAAGAGGGATGGGGAGTGGGCCTCCCGGACTCTCACTTACCGGACGAAACGCGACGGCATAGCTTCACGCCGGTCTTCTGTGAGAGAGTGTTACTATACAGGGCGTGCCGGCCCATTCGACTGCTACCCGAAGGTAACAAGCATGGCACTACCACTACTACTTTTTGACTTTATCATTATTATAAATATATTCTCACAATATATTTATAATAAGCACCTCATATTCGACTAAACCTGCCGAAGAAATTGTTGTTTCTGACGGGAATTGGCTCTCAGCAATAAGAAACGAAGTGCAAAAAATCATCACTTAAACTGTGAGTGTTGAATTGAAAAAAATTCGTGAAGAATTGAGCGGTTTACAAGATATTCAATCATCTATAGAATATTTATCGAGCAAATTTGACACAGTGAATCAAGAGCTGGAAGAAGCAAAAAAGGAAATATTATTATTAAAGAAAAATAATAGTGAACTTAGAAATATTGTAAACAATCACGCAAATATAATAAGTATACTAGTATACTAGGCTAGAGCAAACAATATTGAGGTGCATTGCATTCCTGAGCACAAAGGCGAAAATTTGCTCAACACGGTAGAACAAATTGGAAGAGTTATAAATAGTCCCATAGCAGAAGGAAGTGTACTCAAGTGCACGCGCGTAGCGAAATTAAACAAGATTTCCTCGCGTCCGAGATCTGTTATTGTTAAATTTAGCTCTTCTCTACTTAGAGACAAATTTCTAGCAGGAGTGATTAACTTCAATAAAGCAAATAAAGAAGATAAGTTAAGTACGGCCCATCTAGGTATATCGGGAGAGAAGAAGCCGATATACATTTCAGAGCACCTGTCATCAACAGCCAAAGATATCTACGCAGCGGCTCGTATTTTTTCCAAGGAGAAAAATTACCGTTTTGTCTGGTCGCGTAACGGCAACGTATTTTTGCGTAAAACAATATCAAGTGACGTAATACTGGTGAAATCAAAGGACCAATTGGCTTCTTTAACATAAGGACTCTTGTCATATTTTAATTCTAATTACATTATATTCTGATATTGTGAGGAAACAATTACAACTTAATGGTAAATCACTTAAACTTATTTTATCAGAATGTCAGGGGAATTAGAACCAAAACAAACGATGTATACCTCGCTATTCTAAATTCCAATTTTGATGTAATAATTTTTACAGAGACATGGCTTAATAGTGGAGTATTGACTAATGAATTAATTGATGATAGATACAATGTATTTCGTCGGGATCGCGAATCTAGTTGTTCTAATAAATTGGATGGTGGGGGAGTTTTGATAGCGGTGTTAAAAAAGTTTAAATGTTACAGGGTTAATTCCTGGGAAACAAACTGTGAAGATATTTGGGTTAATATAATAATAAATTCAACAACTATATCGCTATGTGCCGTATACATACCATCACCGCTTAATCAGAACACTCTTGACCAGTTTACACAGAACGTTGAACAAATAATAATTAACGACCAATTACCCACTGTGGTCGTTGGTAACTTTAATATTCCGTCATTGAAATGGAGCTTTGAGAATAATAACATTTGTAAATTGATTCCATGCAATAGTAGCGCGGCATTAACGACTATTAATGATTTTATGGCATTGACGAGTCTATCTCAATTTAATCATATAAATAATTCAAAAGGTAAGATTTTAGATCTCGTTTTTAGTACGTCTAAAAATGTTGAAGTGAAACACACTGACTTCTTCGCGTGCTCAGTTGATAATTTTCACCCACCATTAGAAATAGACCTTAAAATAGAGCAAAATGAATCACTATTGGTTACGAATACAATAAGAAAATATAACTTTAGAAATGCTGACTACGAATTAATAAATAAATTACTTGCAGACCTGAATTGGGTTCATCTATTTAATAACTGCGATAACGTAAATGAAATGACCGAGATCTTTTACACAGAATTACGTAACATAATAGAAAAGTGTATTCCAAAGAAAGCATTCAAAATTAATGCAAAATATCCTGTCTGGTTTTCAAAAAACTTAAAAAAAAGGCTAGTGGAAAAGAATAAATATAGAATCAGATTTAAGAAATATCATAATCCAATGGATGAAATTGAATTTAAATTATTGAGAGATAGATGCGAGATTCTATTAAATTCAGATTATAAAATATACTTAGATAGGGTAGAAATAAACATTAAAACCAATCCAAAATTTTTTTATTCATATTTGAAAAAAATGCGTTCAAATAAATCTGACTTTCCTGCTATAATGACCTTAAACGGTGTTTCAGTTGATAATGGACCTGATATCTGTAATCAATTTGCAACGCACTTCTTAAATGTATACAATTCACTAAATTCAACAATGCATCAACCGCTTAAAACTACGATTTTAAATCAAAACTCATTAACCAGTATAAAGATCCAAGAGAAAGATGTACTTGAAGAGATAAAACGTCTCGATGAGTACAAAGGGGCTGGCCCCGATGAGATACCTCCCATTTTTGTTAAACGATGTGCTGTTTTTCTGACAAAGCCCTTATATCTTATATTTAATAAATCGCTGTGTGAAGGTAAATTTCCATGTTTATGGAAAAATGCAAAGGTGGTACCTATTTTTAAAAACGGTGATAGAAATGATATATCGAAATACAGGCCAATTTGTATATTATCAGTCTTTTCTAAAATATTTGAATCGTTGGTTTGTCCGACGCTCACATGGCACATGAAATCGACAATGATAGAGAACCAACATGGCTTTGTCAAAAAGCGATCCACAATGTCGAACTTAACAATCTTTGTCGATGATTTATCGATAGCATTGGATAATTCGGAGCAAATAGATTGTATTTATACGGACTTAGCCAAAGCATTTGACGTTGTTGATCACTATATTCTATTAAAAAAACTTACTGATTACGGTATCAACTAGAGTCTCGTAAGGTGGTTCGAAACCTACTTGGTAAACCGAAATATGAATGTAGTGATTGAGGGTTATCAGTCACGAACGTTAACCTCAACTTCAGGAGTACCACAGGGCTCCATTCTCGGTCCAATACTTTTCGGATTTTTTATAAATGACATAGCTGAATGTTTTAAATACTGCCGGTTTCAACTATACGCTGATGACCTTAAAATTTACAAAAGAATAGTAGACGTCAGTGACTCTATAAAATTACAAGAGGACTTAAATAGACTTTCCGTATGGTGTGATCATAATAGCTTAAAATTAAATCACTTAAAATGCTACAACATGTCATTCAGTAGAAAATTAAAAAAAACGACTTTGATTACAGTAATAATGGTAATGTCTTAGAGAAAGTAAACCAAATCAGTGATCTCGGCATTATTCTAGATAACAAATTAAGTTTTATACCACATTTCGCCGACATTATAAAAAAATCACTAAATTTATTAGGTTTTATTTTACGAGCTTCTAAAGAATTTAAAAGGTCTTCAACCAAAATAGTGCTATTTAATTCGATGATACGAAGCAAACTCGAATATTGCTCTATTGCATGGAATCCTCAGTATAAAGTACATATAGACAGGTTAGAAAAAGTTCAAAAAAAATTTCTTCGGCAATTGGCTTATAAAGATAATGTACTGAAACAAACTAGAAGCTACTATGATCATCTCAAATTATACAAATGTCTTTCCCTATCTAATCGAAGAGAGTTAATGGATCTATGCTTTTTACATAAAATTATAAATACAGGTATTGATAGTCCAAATTTGTTAAATAGAGTAGGTTTGGCAGTACCAAGGTGTAATGCTAGAAGCCACATTAATATGAGGCAGACTTTTCAGCCACGATTTGTTAGGAGTAATATTGACAAAGCAGCCCCTGTTAATAGATTAGTCACTAAATACAACAATATATTTATAAAAGCAGGCGTAGACATATTCCGACAATCTGCTCCATCATACAAAATACAACTAAAAAAAATGTTCGCTACTTCAAACTGTCTTACATAGTTTTTATTTTTTTAGTTTTTATTTTTTTTTAAACAAAAATAAATTTTAGTCATTTGTTTTTCTTCTTGTTATATGTATTGTGTTCTTCTTTGATATAAATGTTTTATGGTACATACGGTTTATTTCCATTTAAATTGTTAATTATTTTAAGTTTTTTAGTTTTAATTCCTTTTTTTTTGTATATTGCGCTTGGTTTTAGTAATGTAAGCTTTTAAAATGTATATTTCCTAAGAAGAATTATTGTACTGTTTCTTCTTTGACCATTTAAATGCATGTTGAGTTAGCCTGTAAGTGAGGCATACAATGTATAACCATGGACACTTAAGTATGCTCTAATGTAAATAAGGAATTATTGTATGCAACGTTGGCTTCCTATTAAATAAAATAAAATAAAAATAATGATAAAGTCAAAAGCAAAATCGCATCTATAAACAAAATTCGATTCAAATCGTTATTCATTTCCAAGATACACAAAGTAGGTATATATACATTGTACATACTCGTATAACAAAGTAAAAATTGTTAATATGTATTCAAAGGATAAGCTAAAATTTCTAACCCATTGTTAGAATTTTCCCTCTCATTTTGTACATATTTTCCTGCTCATTGAGTCTTGTTTAACATCACATCGTTATATTTTCAGATCATATAAATACGACGTACTCTATACTTGAATGTAACAGCATCAATATAATTTGATTTTACATACCTGTCTAGTTTTTAGAAAAAGCTTAATGGAAAGCATTTTTAATAGGTAGTATGATGTATATAACTAACAAGTCATTGTAATTAAAAAACTAAATAACACGAATGCGTTTCTGAATTTAGAAGTGAAAAAACCCAAAAAAAGTTGAGTTGTGTTTGTACGTATAGATGTTGACTATTTGCGGACGCCTCTAGACGATTTAAGTAGTTTTTCTCTAAAAATTTATAAGATACACTGAAAAGCGATATATGCTTGACTAAAATGTTTCATGAGAGTCTTCTTGCCCACTAAACTAACTATAAACAAATAATTTTACTTAGATTTCATTATTATCGAATGTAGGCTTGCCTGAATACTTAAACTCTATGAAATTTTAGACTATTTTTATACGATATTGAGCTTCTAAATCCTTTTTGCGAACTTGTTAATCGTTAAGTACTTATTCAAAAGAAAATGAGTTAATTCCGATATCTACGGCGCTCATGTGTCTTTTTTGTTACAAACACGGCAAAGCTGACTCGTCAACTAATCAGTACGGGGATCCTCAGTCCGTCGCGTAAAACTTTCACAAAAACAATTGTGATATTTTGTGCTTTGCTTACATGACGAAGGTGAATGAAGGGTGCTTAATGGGTTTGATGTGATCATTTACATCAAATTTACATTTTGTTTATATAAATAATATTATTTTAGTATTTTGGGGGTGTCGACCCCAGCCAACTTTCCAACTCCGGACTGTTCTTGAGACTTACTAAACAGAAAGACTCAATTACTAAGCTTGGCCCGATCTGGAACTCGAACCCGGAACTTCCGGATGTGCAGCCACTTGCTAGCAACTTTACCAACGAGACAGTTTATATTAATAGAATGGAAAATATTGTGTTATAATATAACAATAATTTCCTACCATCGAGGTGAGAAGTTGTAAAACACAATATTTTTGTGTCAGTATGATAGGAAGCTCTTTTAACTCTATTTTTATAGGTAAATACTTTCTTTCTATTTTTAGGTTTTATATTATTCAAACACACACATCGCTAGAATTTAGTGTTTGAGTAATTAAATGTTGAAACCTATTTTAGATAACAATCATAGTAAACAGAGAGCCTAATCACCACAAGTTGTCCGCATTTGCAATGCACTCATTAACCACTACAGTAGAGCTTATTTGCGGTGTATTCAACAAAGTAACAATAATGCTAATGGAATAGTCGGCGCAATCAAGAGATTGAAATCTTATATCTCAATGTTTGCTAACTACGTACTGACATGTGGTGTAGTATTAAAATTATATAGAGATGTTACATTCATATTTATAAATTTCCTATTTATTGTTCAATACTTTTTAAAGTTATTTGATAACTATTTTAAAACTATAGCTTTCGGTACCAAACAATTTATCTTTTTGTTGTTTTATTTAAAGAAATGTCAAACTAAATTCATGAATAAAAGTATAATTATAATATCAAGGAATTATATGTAAATATATATTTTAAAAATTCCGTATACTATAATATTTTAAATTAAAAAGATGATTATCACCTCTATATACATACAATCAGTTCTAGACTAATATGTTCTGTGGAGTAATCAAGATATGTTAATAAACCGCTTTGATATTCCAAGTTGTGGGTAGATGGGTCTTATACATAGATACCAGATAGGGTAGAATATCTTGACCGTTGCAGCGCTCTGTTATTGTCTTAATCTATACTAATATTATAAAGCTGAAGAGTGTGTTTGTTTGGTTGAACGCGCTCAGGAACTAGTGGTCCGTATTTAAAAATTATTTTTGTGTTGGATAGTCCGTTTATCGAAAAAGTCTATAGGCTATATGACATCACGCTACGACTAATAGGAGCGAAGCATCCATGAAAAATGCTGCAAAAACGAGAGAAATTTCTTATAATTTTAAGGCTTTATTTAGAACGCGAGCCGCGGGAAAGTTAGTCTAGTCTAAAAGCTAGTCTGATATTTATATTAAAAAGTAAAATTTGCTTGTTGGTTTGTACGTATGATTTAAAAGCTTTTTATAAACATTGTCGCCACGAAATAACTAAAAAATAATAGTAGAAATATGCAATTCGTATATCTAAGCATTGCTTCATGAAATTATGTGATTCCAATATTATTTTACAATTTGGGTGTACAAGTATAATGAGTGTGAATTATTATTAGTACCTATAAGTACAGTATTAAAAATCAATTCAAAAGTTTTTCTAAGCTTAAAGTTAAAATCGAAGTTATTTTTTTGGACTGAATTGTAGTTTCAGATGTATTTATAACGCTAAGTATGGGAAAGAATCTTAAAATTATGGAAAATTAATTGATTTAAAAATTAAATTATATTTTTTCAAAATTATGTTAAGGTCACATTAAAATGATTTTAAAAACAAACAGAATTTAATTTTTATTGTGTTACAAATATTTACATAAAAAAAATTTACTTTGGCATAGTCCCATGACCCTCTGCTAAATAATATTTCGTATAGTAGATGCAAGATACGAGTTGTCCAAGTTTAATGTAACTTAATCTTACAAACTTAATATTAATAATAGTGTACTATTAAGACCTCTAACTTATATGATATCTGGGACGTGTCTCAAACGGATAATTTACACAAATGTGTCTTTAAAACACATTCAACCACAAATGTGACCCATAACAGTCAGCAAATGAGATTACTTCTATACATATATATTTAAAAACACTCAAATCTGGACATAAAAAATTATTTTAAGACTTTGTTATTGAAATAGTCTTTGTTAACGATCAGAAACCGAATATATAGTTTATAGATTTTTGTCTGTCTGTTTGGGAACGCATCACAAGTAAACAATTTAGTATAACCGATGACGATAGCTGCTTAAATTTCGGGTCATCATATAGAGTGTTATTTACTGCGTGAAAATGTGATCTCCGATAAACAATACTTGTGCGGTAGCTAATGACAAGCTTAGCAATAAGAAAGTTTAGTAACCGTTAGTTTATCTTTATATCTAGATTCTATTTTTTTATTTATTATATATATTTTATGTTTATATTATGTTCGAAATTTGACTACGGGGCAAACTAGTATATAACTGAGCGATAAGTAAGCTGATTATGTGCTATTGCTCCACTCCTAAAAGTAGTCCTTAATAGAAAAAGTAATAAATAATAATATATTAATAACGCACTTTTACTGTTATAAAAAAAAGCTAATCCTACCTTACATTTTGCTTGGAAATCGGTTTTAAATCACTTCAATCTTTTCCCCCAATACATTAGGAAAAAAACCACGAAACATGTTTTCACATCTACAGTACTCAAAGTAAGAATTTTACTCCATATAGAATGAAGGGAACAGATACTAAGAATACAAAGATATATTAGAAAGGTCGCTACCAAGGGACTTTAAGAGGTCGATAAGAGGGAAGGTAAAAGTTCTATATTTACTTTGTAACAAAGGTCTCGATCACGTATTGGAAAACATAATAGTAATATACGCAACTAAAGCTTATTGAATAATTTGTAGAACTATACTGCTTCCAAAAACACTAAATATAATTTTATGATGGAACTCGAGCTCTCGATTATACATTATTATGGTAAAATGAAACCTATTATAATAATTTGTAATTTTATATGATAATAAGCTTTAAGCTTATGAAATATCAAGACTAAGCTGTTCACCAAAATTATAGAATTGTAAGATTTTACAAATAAAGATAAAGTAGGTAGCTATTGGAAAAAACGTTAAAAGCCTGGCACCAAAGTTTTCTCATAATTCGGTCCTTTTAATTAACAATAAGTGTCAAAGGCTATCTTAAGGAGATTAATAAGTACGAGAATTTTTACCACATTTTCTGAGTAAAATTTCCAAATACATTTTTTGTAAAAATTAGTGATAGTTGTTGGTAACGCTGCAAAATATATTGTACTTAATAACTTTCAGCAAAATAATAATATCCATAATGTTATGAAATTCTAAGTCAGAATTATACGAGTACATGAAATATTCTAGAAAATTCTTATTGAAATAGTCATTGTTATCGGTACAGAATCAGCTGAATCTATAGTTTTTAAAAAGTTTGTCCATCTGTTTGTCTGTCTACGACCACATAACTAGAAAACCACTGGCAAGATTTTGATAACATTTGGTACGATAATAGCTGGTTTTCTTCTAAGAAGTCTGAAGTGTATGACTAGGGAATTTATCATCTCTAGTGAGTCATTAGTACTAGTATATTACCTTAGTAAAAAAAAAAGAATATAATATAAATATTAAACGGATATCAAATTAATACGCGTAAATATTTATTTTCAATTTAGCTTCCATTTGATATAAGATGAAAAATAATACGTAAATCCGTACAATAAAATTCTGTAGGCCAAAATAGAATCAATTACGGCAGCGTATCGCAGTGTGGCTTCTGTTAACCTCAAGATTCACAAATTATACTCAAAAACTTTATACGAATTTGGGAGAATATTGGATTTCGTCTAAATTGAAATTCCATATTATTACGCATATTATAAAATGCGAAGGAAAACAATTAATTTGGTAGGATTCTTGAAATACGAAAAAGGGGATTTATATTGAAATTAATTGGTTTTATTACTTCGTTTGCGTGGTTTTAGGGCCTAATCTTCAAACATAGAAGTTTCACAGGCCTGTTTAATTTTAAGAGTAACCATAGTAATATAATATGATAAGATATTTAATGTCCATGTATATTGTATATATTATACACTATTATTGTAAAAAGGTAGTTTATTCGTTTGCTTCGCACTTGTCTCAGGAACTATTCATCCGATTTGAAAAATTCAGTTTTCATGAGATAGCTTGTTGAGGATGACCTGTTATGAAATCATAAAATACATAACATGTATACTTTATTTTTTTATTTTTGTCTCACATAGGATTAATAGATAAATTGTAATACAATATTGTTACGAAATATTTTTTTGAAAAGAGCAACTGTTGAGTTTCTCGCCGGTTCTTCTCAGCAGAACAGCTTTCCGAGTCGGTGGTAGTTTACTCACAGACTTACAGACTGACTTTTAATTTTGATAATGTAAAAATGACGATTCAAAAGAGCTTGTAAAAGTCTATTTGAATAAAGAATATATTGATTTGATTTGATTTGATTTATGTACACATATATTAAAATATCGTTATATCGTACCTATAAACTGTATTATATTTATAATATATATTATTTTTAACATTATTGTAACAACGCTTTACTTGTTCTGTGTCCTTATTAATATCAAGTAAATAATTAATTTAATTTAATTAAACAGAAAACAGAGCTTCATTTTTATTTCAATATAAACTAAAGAACAAAAGATATCTTATTTCATTGAAACCTTTCTATTGACAATAATCCCTTTTCATTATTCTCGTAAAATATAACAAAAAGAATATATTTTTCTCACAATTTCAAACTCAAGTATTTCCAATAAAAGCGTAGGATTAGAATAGCGCTCTTCTTTAAAATAATATTCATAAGTATAAATAATAACATCACGTCTTTTATGACGATGTTATATGTATTTCTCGGAAAATTTGATACAACGGGTAGTATTAAAATGGACCGAGCATTATGAATAATGGCTAAGCTTCAAGCATATTGATTTTAATACTTCGGGCAGGCACCGCGCCATAATAATAATGGCCGATGTCCCTTGATACATTTAAAAAAAATCAAACGACGTTCCCGTTTCTCGATATTGGCACTCTAATAAAATAATCCTTTTACTAAATGCAATGGCAGTTTTGGCACTGTGATATATATTACCTGGAGACAAGCCAAAGAAACTAGAATTAGGACTTTAATATCCGCAAAGTATGAAATTATTGACTTGTCCATAGGAATGTTAAGGTAGCATCGCGTGTAATGGTTGAAGTTTACATAAGTTTCGAAGCCTTTATTGCTTTAATGAGCTGCCGTACCTCGATTGCATTACTGCAAACTGTTATAGAGCTTCGTGCTTGCAATGTGTATCGTACAATGTGTACATATAAAGTTAATATCGTGCTTACTCTCAATATCCATTATAGCGCAGTTCAATGTCTCTACTGTTATCAAATTATTAAAAAAAATATTTAGAGATTCAGGTTATATGCATGGGTTGTTATATTAAATAGTTTGATATTTATTAAAAATTATAATAAATTCCAATTCGACAAAATATCTTCGCGCAAGATGTTGTAGTACAATACAGCGGCTTCTCTATTCTACGTTCATGAACCGAGCTACTCAATTTAAAACTTTTACTCCTATTGAGAATAATGTTTGGCTCAATTTATAGCGACCTTACATGCTGTGCCAGCAGTCGCGGGTTCGAGTCCTTCTGGAGGCATTCATTTGTTAAACACTGATATTTGTACTCCAGTTTTGGGTGTTTATATTTATAATATATATTTATTTAAAGTTATATATGTAGTATATCAACTATCTGATATCCGTAACCGAAGCTTCGTAGCTTACCACGGAACTAGATGGCGCTGTGTGTTATGATGTGCTAACATTATATTAATATTTATTTATTTATAATTTAAAAAAATGAACTCGTTTTCTAAGTTAAATGCAGCCATATAGTTATTTTAATTAACTCAGACTAATTAGTTATAGTGGTACACGATATTTGTAAATTTATATATGTAGGTAAGTAATCCCTACAAGTGTTCTAATCATGAACTAATATTCTCGTAGAGAGTAGTGGGTAAAATATATCAATTGAATTATCGAAACCTCTCTTAATACTTTTATTCAGAAAACCTGAGGAAGCTCGATCATTGCATTAACGAAGGCTACAGGGAAGACCTGAATCAGGCGGGAAGGTTAAGACCGATCGGAAAGACGACACACTGCATCATCTAGGGAAAATGGGATCTTAATGATGATTAATCATTTTAAGACGTTATTAACCTGTATATTTATTTTAATACCTTACAAGAATAAAAATTTAAATATTATTTAGTGAAGTTTGTGTGGTTTGACATTTACAAATTTTAGAAAATATGTATTAAAAAAACTGGAATGTATGAATCATAAAATTAAAAGATATATAAATTCAAAAAGTAAGCACAAGCTATGCTTCGAAGTTCGAACAAATTACAAATATTAGACCGATTGTTCGAAACTCCCAACTTTCTATTTACTAGCGGAATAAGATTGATATAAATCTCATCGGTGTTTCTAAGAGTTCCTGTTTAACAAGTTCTCTTTCATCTCTGATCTTTGACTTTCTTTTGAAACTTTAGTATTTTTATAGATAAAAATTTGTTCAGCTTTTATATTAATAACATACCTTTAAAATTTAACAGCCACAATAAAATGAACTTTTATCCAACCTCAAAAAAGAGAAGAATCTATTTCTTGGAGATGGTTTGACTGTTTTTGCTAATACTTTCTACGATTTTGCTACTTCAAACGGAATGACATTAGAGTAGGACCCGAAGTGCTCCCATTTAATTTTCTTAAATACAGTATACTGTTTTCAAGGAAATCAGGATAAACCATGAAATTTGAAAAGATTGTAAGGAATATATTTATTCAAAATGATTCATGTATTTTAAATGAATATTTCATTGCCTATCAAAACATTAGCTCATAATTCGAACATTTTATTACTCGATAGTTGATTCGACATTTTATTAACAATTTATGTCAAAAGTTGCTCCTATCGTTAGCAAAACTAGCTGAATTTGTTACAAACTTTTGCCCCATCATAGACTTTTCATCGTTCTCCCTTATCGATATCTTCGAATAAAATGTTGACACCCTTTCCAAACTTTCAAAACTCTGATCTTTATAAATCAGATTTCAAAGTCGTTTAGATATTGGTAAATCTTATTTTTCTTTCAAAGATAACTTGTATTTTCGGACTTGTCATCGTTGATTTATGTGCAAATTATTATTTATGAAGGGTGGTTTTTATTTGATACTTATTTTCAGGGTTCTGCACCTCAAAAAAAAAGGAAAGCCTTATAAGAACATTTAATTGTCCGTCAGTCACTCTATCTGTCAACACCTTTTTTCTCAAGAACGCATGGAAACATCAAGTCCACATTAATATTAAATACTAAAGTATGCAAACCCTTAGAGCTATGGGAAATGAAACTTCTAAGTTTTAATAGGATTATAAGCTTATTTTAATATTTAATGGTACAGAACACTCCCTTTAAGAGTAAGACTCGGACTTCTCGGATTTTTTTACAAAATAGAAGCACAAAACGGCTTCTCATCAAAGATTAAATAACAACAAGAAGTACTACTCATCTCATTATCCACTGCTAAACATTGGCGAAGTGTACCTATACCCAATAAATAAATGTACCTAACAATCTAATTTTTTATATCCGTTAATATTACATACATTAAATACTCTAATATTGCCATAATCTAATTAACAACGAAACAGTATATTTACCACCAGTTATTACAAAATCTGTTTATTAAACAGATTTTACAACTTAATTCAAATAAGTAAACGGAATTTCCTGTTAGTAAATGTTCTATTAACTAATGTAAATGTTTGAGGTTATTTTACTCGCATTTATTACAAACTATTTTCAGCCTGCGGTGTTGTTAACGAAGCTTTCTTCTATCTGAAAAATATAATGAAACTTTTCTGGGAACAAAATAATTTTTTCTATTAACTACTTTATGTAAATGAAACGACACGTTTGGCTCAGTTGGTAGTGACCCTACTTTCTGCGCCAGCGGTCGCGGGTTCGAGTCCCGCTGGGGGCATACATTTGTTAAGCACGAATGTTTGTTCTGCAGTCATGGATGTTTATATTTATAACATGTGTATGTATTTAAAATTCATATATTTATGTAGTATATCAACTATCTAGTATCCGTAACACAAGCCTCGTAGCTTAGCACGGTACTAGGTGGTGCTGTTGTAATATTGTCCCAATATTTATTTATTATTTATTTATAGCTATCTGTTCGGATTCTATCGCGGATTTATTTAGTTTTTGGTTCCCGACGTTTTGAATGTTGTACAGCAATCATTAATAAAAAATAAATAAGATTTTCATTAATAAAATATATCGTGAGACAGTGGTAGCCTAGTGGTAACGTGCTTGATTGGATATTTGAGTGATGCGGGTTCAACTCTGCGGGTCTCGCACCTCTAATATTTTCATGTGCGAATCTTTTCCAACATGATTACCACTTGTCTGATGGTGAAAGAAATATGAATACCGTGAAGAAACTTACTTATTACATGTCTGAAGTTTTCGAAAGACCTGAGAAGTCCGCCAACCCGCCCTAGGAGCCCCGTCGTATTAAAAGAAGGCCCGTACCCAGCGGTGGGACCTTAAAAAGGGCTGATTACAAAATATCCATAATATAATAACAAATTCATCTCGCAGCTGAACGAAACTGTTTTAATTTAATTAGGATTAAATGAAGATACATGATGAAGACCACGAGCATCCAGTGTCCCGATTCTATGACAGATGACACTTAAGGACTGGCTTCACAACATAAATTCTCTGGTAATAAAATTCGGAATTGTAACCACGGTATGTCTTTTTGTTAGAATAATTAAACACCAAACATGTATAGCAAACAAAAGCATAAGTAAATTGCTATAGCACTCTTAATCATCAGAAATACAAGTATATTTGTATAGCCTAGATACGCTTATTAAAGTAAATAAAACTAACCGTAATTGAATTCAAAGCCTAAGCATACGAAAGACCTGATATGTATGTATAAAGTATATGGTAGGCTTCATTAATTTGTCTATTTACTTACCTACGACAAAGTAGTTCATATATATTAGTTAACTCTTTCAATTATTCATTCTTATAGCATGGAATGTAATAGAATATGAATTAAATTATGAGATAGCTAAGTAAAAATAGTTTTAACTATCTTAATATAATTAGAAATTTATTGAGATCCCTTGAAACTGAAAGCTCTGAAGAAAGGGGCTTACCCCTTGTTGTTGTTTCCATTACTTATAAGTAACTTTGTATATACTTAGTAAAGTTGGTATTAGCTAAATTTCTAACATCAGAAAGACATTCTAATAGAACGAGCGTCAACAAACCGCAGACGTACTTGAGCCAAGATTTTGATTATGTGGCATACAAACTATATAGGATTAATTCACTAAAATAATTTATAATGTAATCCGTACGTAAGATAAACAAAATGTTATAAATTATTAAAATTGGCTTATGCATTTTTATCTACTCAGGAGTAGGGCGAAGATAAGCGTCTACGTATCGCTCCCTACACTTTTTCGATTGAGATTGTAAATTGTTTTTGTCCTGATTAAAAATTTGCTTACATTTAAATTCCTTTTATGTATTATATATATTTAAATAAATAGTAGGATGTATATTTAAAGAAATATAATGTAACGCTACTCATTCTAATAAAATGGTCTTGAACTACACATCTTGTGTGTAAATTGTAAACTAGATAGTTCATACTCCTACAGCATATTCTGAATATTGGAACTTTATTGAATAGTACTAACCAAGAAGTTTAGAATAACGTCCAACATTAGACAAACTAAACAGTTAGTTAAATGTCACGTTCGCTTTTCATATAAACTTAAAGGAATTTTGTTAAAAAGTTACGTTAGACATTAGTGAGGTCAGATAGAATTGGTAAAAGGAATGGACCGTGTGTCTCCATAAAGCGTTTATGTTCATTGAACCGCACCGATCCCGGATTTCCGATGAGAATTTTGGGACCAAATGTGTGAAACAGATTTGTACGTTTTCGTAATGTTGCTTAAACAAAAAAATACAAAAGGAAAGTATTTTTTCATGTGTTACTCTAAAAACTGTCTATGACAAAGTCTTGCATGTAGTTACGCTTTACTAGTATAAGTAACTAAGAATTCACGTTATGAGGTTGCTTAGATAGTTGAAATAACATAGACCATTTTTTACATTTATTAAATTCGCCAAAAGTCAAGATGTTATTAAGTATATAACTCAAAAAGTACTGCACCGATTTTAATGCTGTTTTCGTTAATGGATATAGTGGTTCTCGAGAAAGGTGTTTGTATAGTATAACTAGTGAAATCCGCTCGAGCTAAATCTAGGGACGAATCCGAACGAAGCCAAGGTGAGTCGCTAGTATATAGTAAAATGAAGCTATAGTAATTATGAAATATTTTATTTAAGACTTTTTAATTGAACTATTGTAATTAAAACATATTTTTTGAAAACCATACGCAGATTTTCAAAGGAAACTGTAAAATACAGCCTACTTAAACATAAGTCAGTCAAAAACATATATGATACGCAAAGTATAGCTTATGAAGCCAATATTTCATGGCAAAGCTAAGATTGATGATAGTCAGTACTTAATTTCAATTTGTGGTTGGTCGTTACGATGGACCGTGAGTCCCCATAAAAGATTTATGTACCGTTAAGCGAATGGTGTTCGGAATGTTCATAAAATTCATACCATTTCACATTCACACGTTTTTGCAGGCTCAGTGCATACTCAATGCAGGTGATAAAGGCTTAATACTACTAGTTCAGAAGGTCTTATTGTTTTATTTTGATAACAACAATTTCTATACTACAACTACTATTGATAACACGTTTGGCTCAATTTGTAGTGCCCTACGTGCAAGCGGTCGCGGGTTCGAGTCCCGCTGGGGCGTTCATTTGTTAAACACAGATGTATGTACTCCAGTCATGTGTGTTTATATTTATAATATGTATGTATTTAAAGTGATATATGTGTAATCCGTAATACAAGCCTCGTAACTTACTACGGAACTAGAGGGCGCTATGTGTAATAATGTCCTAACATATTTATTTATTTATAACTGCGCGTACTTAATATTAAAGAAAATAATATTTTTCCTTTTCCGTTTCCTGAGATCTGTGTGATATGTTTATATTATTACTGATCTGCTTTTAAAGATTTTAGTAATAAAAGATAGCCTTTGTAATGCATATGCAGCACTTATTACAAAAACACAAATCTGTAAATTTTTTTTGAATGTCTATCTGTCTATTTGTTTGTTCGCGCTAATATTTGAAACAGTAGAACAGTTTTTAACGGGACCTTTAATATTAAAAAAAGAATTAGGTGTCCGCTTAAATTAGTTAAAACGTGTAATCCCAAACCCAAGCGATATGAGGGTGAGTCACTCTAGTATTAAATATATGCAGTAGCAGTAAATTAATCGGAATTAACAATACCAAGCACTACTTCTAAATAAACAATAAAATATTCAAGGCTAAACTAAATTCAAAACAACATTGTAGAATGTATGTACACGATCTACTAAAGAAATTTTCAAGATATATCGAGAAACTTCAATGTAACAACAAGTCATCTCAACTCTCAAGTCTTGGCAGTTGTTTAAGTTTTGACTTGGAGAGAAGGTACAAGCTTTTCAGCTTGTATTCGAATGAAACATTGTATTTTAAAACGTCAAGAATGAAATACGTGTATAAAGTAGCTACGAGTGTGGTATGTGGTAACCATATTATGCATTATAAGTTTTGTACAATGCTTTTTATTAACTTTAATTGTGAAAAATTATATTATGAAAATATATTAATATATTATGTTAAATTACTTTTAGTTAATTAAAAGTTATAATAATTAAATCTTTAGCTCAATTAAGAAATGTTTATTATAGAATTAAGAAATGCTTATTATAGAATATCGTACTCGTGCTACATTTGTGTCACTAATTGAGTATATTGTAGATTCATAATTAATCTTATACACTTTCCTGAACCAAATCATATTATTACCTTTCAGCTTCTTATCTATTAAAGTAACAATGATTTTACGTCCATTATAATCATTTTCGCATCCACAAAGTTTATGTGTGCCGAACAGCTATAGTTACGCCGAGATGTTTGCTCTGCGGGCTCTAATGGTGCTATTGCACACAATATATCGTATAAGCAGCTTTTATTGCGCTCTGAGACTTTATTAATAGCCGCAAGGCGATAGTAATGTAAGGGAAACTTCACCACCAATGCTAAGCTGTTTTAGTACGGCTTAACTATTAAACTTTATATAGGTATTGAAAGGTTATCTTTATGTTTATACATACCTGCACATTGAGTTTATATTAAAGTATTATTATATCAAAAAAGTAAAATGATTGTATCTTTTATTTTGTATCAAAAGACATTCAAGTATTTTATAATTTGAATGAATAATATTTGATTGAAAATCCTTACTTATATTATAAATACGAAAGTAATTCTGTCTGTCTGTTGCGCTTTCACACCAAAACTACTGAACCGATATGAAAATTACGTCATTTTTAGCTTGAAACTTATTTTTTAGGCTTTTAATTAGATAAAAATAAATAAGACATTCAAAGTTAGTAAAAGTTTTATTCTAAGCCTAGGTACGAATCCGAGTGAAGCGTGGGTGAGTTTAGCGACGTAAATTACAATACAACAGTTTTTAAATTTATCTAACAGCATTTCCTAAACATTTTCATTTTCTTCGTCGCAAAAACTTTAAATAAAATATTACAAAATTTAATCTTATAAAATTCAACATGTTTCAATTAGAAAACTTTGCTACATTTCTTTGTGGCTAGCCAATAAATAAAGTGTAATCGCGTAGAACAAAAAACAACACATCTTGAATTGCTACTCGCTTTCTTTTTCTGAAGCGTAACAGTTTGATTAACTAACATCGAAACTCGTCGCCGATATTTTATCTTCTTTAGACCTTGTTTAAGATGCTTGGTTAATGTTTTCTGTAAAGTTCCAATTTATATCGACTTAGAGTACGGAAAAAGCCTTTCGTTCAAAATTGTCTTGTGTTTTCCGAAATATATTTAAAATATTAAAAAAATACTTAATTATTTTTCTTTAAGTCTATTTTGCGCTTTTTATACCCTGGAATATAAAAGCTTTTCTTTAAACCTTATTAAAATTTGTACCTGACCTCTCTTCAGTGTGAATTCCATACCATTGGATTATGAGGTTAAGAAACAAATGTACCTATACCTATGTTTGTATACTTATGCATTAAAATCCTAATAGGCTTATCTCATTGGCATAAACCATCGACCGACATTCGGTTCGAACATGATTATATTATGTACATTAAAAAGTCATAACAAATAATATTCGTTCACTTTGTAGTTATTCCTATTTGTATTCAGCAAGATTTATCGTGCCATTGGTCAGTTCCCAACAATAGAATGGCATCACTTCTTATCGTCTCTGATATTTAAGGGGGATTAGGTAACCCACCATGCTGGGCAAGTGAGAGCTGGTGAATTTCACATTTCGCGTCGAAAACTTACTAAACCATCACACTTCAGTACATGTAGGTATTACAAATATTAATTAGAATCATTTATAGTTATTATATTATGTACTATCTTGCTTTCTGATAAAAATTCATATTTGATAGATAGTTTCAATATTTTCACTGTAAAGTAACCATTTCTAGACGAAACAACCACGCTGCATATTTATGGTAAACAATTTCGTAGAGAAATATGAGCGATGTGATAAAATATTTGTTCTGCATCTTTTAGTGGACATGTAAGCTATGCGCACTTGTGAAAGAATAATACTACTAGAATAAATATAAGGCTTCAAAACGTATTCTACAGCAAATCATAAGAGAATGAAAGAAAAGCACAGATCAAATGAGTCATGAGCACGAATGTTGGTACTTTATTCACATGGAACTATATGATGCTATGTGTTATTGTTCTAAAATATTTATTTTATTTATATAAAAATATTTTACCTCTTTTAATTCCAGCCACAAACAAAGTTATAAAAATAAGCAGCTTTATTTTATTTCTACTACCTTTACTTGAAAAACTTTATTGCAGCGACATTCCAATTACGATGTTGGGAATGTTATTTAGTTTTTAAAATTACATTTTTATAATGAACACTGTATGTTCTTTTATTATTTAAAATTATTCACATGTTTTAAGTTTATTTAGTTTTATCTACATATGTATATAAATATTATAAATGCAAAATTTTTAAGAATGTCTTTCTTTAAACAATGGATAAGGACTTTATTTTTAACCGAGTTAATCAAAGAGCTTTTAACATTATATAATTTATACATTCATCAATCAAGTACTTTTGGTGTTTTTAGTTCCAAAATATATACTCGCATGATGATCGCATAATGAAAGATGATACGACGATGAGATCAATCGAACACGACGTACGAGCGTAGTGAGGGAAGGTGCGTTTCGTCGCATAATATTTTACAATTTGACGGTTTCACATTGATAGATTATAATATAACGGTATTTTTAATTTTACGGTGCCGTATATATATTCTTTCCCTAATGTAAACAATAGGTACAATATATCAAAATATATGGAAAATACTTTAGAATAACAAGTACAAGATAGCGTAATGTGAATAATATAGCAATTAATTTAGTAGAAAATTTGTTAGATGAATACCCCGATGGAATTCTGATAAGGGAAACCAGGCTATTGTCTCTCGTTTGCCTTCTTGGGAATAGGACAAAGGACCGGCGTAACATAATTTTCACACAATTTAAATACGATCACATTAAATCAAACGCAACGATAAAAGGTTCTCCTTAGTGAGCCTCAAGACGATTAATCTGAGAATATAAATTAGCATGCAATTTATATAACAAAAATTGTAAAAAGCATTTAATGTATTGTTACTGCAGTATTTAGAGAAATATTTATCGAAACTTAGAAATAATAAGTGTCTGTCTGTGATTTCTAAACAGCCATTCAACTAAAAAATCACATTTTTATTTTAGCTACATACTGAAACTTTTTGATAAATAACTATGAAATTGCAAAATAAATACAGAAAATATTGCGAAATTTATTACGAAAATACTTATTATCTTAAATTCAGTTAAAACGACTCAAACATCACAATTCACAAACTTTGAGTATGTACTTAATTTTCGGATGGGAGAATTAAGTAATATTTACATAGTATAATGACATCGTACTAGGCTTTCAGAAGCTTGGTATGTAAACGTGAAATATGGCGCATATCAAGCCGCCGGCAGTTTCTAAGCACAAGGATATAGGTTCACTTTTAAGTAAAGCTTTAGAAACTAATATGGTTTTCACGAATTTTTACAAACGCTATATTTTTACAATCATTATTATTTAATCCTAAGATATTTTTCTTAATGTATACAAGAGACCCGTGTGGTAAGTTATCCTTGATACGTTTGACTTCCTATTATCCCTCAAATTGTTTAATATGAAGTATAAACGGAAAAGTTTGGATGAATGGATGTTTGTAACTCAAACACGCCAGAATGGCTGAACAGGTTTGGATTAAATTTGGCACAGAGATAGAATACAGACTGGAATAGTATGTAAGAAACTTTTTATTCGGGAAAAAATCATGATCCTCGTGGATAGATTTAATTTTCACAGAGCAAGGAATCTTCTGGCTACTCAACACTAAATATTAAAACGTGTCTTCTTCTTCTTCAGCTTTTTGACGTCCCACTGCTGAGCACGGGCCTCCCTCAGTACGAGGGGGATCAGGCCATAGTCAACCGCGCTGGCCTAGTGATCGAAATGTATCTAGACTCCAAAAAAAGCAACGGTGTGTCGTTATTACATAATAAAAACATCGGTCGATAACAATATACATACACCAAAAAAACTAACTACTGTTTTTGAGGAGGATTAATAAATATAATTTACTTTGAAGTGACTAAATTATGATCGTAATACTAACGAATGTAGTGTAGGTTAAGAAGATCGTCATAAGTATAAGTAGGTTAGGAAAAGGGGAAGTTTACTTTGATTTCAATTCCGTGCGCTGCGCTACGCTTAGCTTTAGTTAATGCTGTAATTACGACGTCGGAGCACAGCAAGTGTGCGCAATGTGAGAAAATTTGTACAAACATACTCGTATTATATGAAAACATTATTTTATACAAGTTTTCTAGTAGGAATTTAATTCAAAATTATTTATTTATTGTGGTTCATTGTAAACGGTATTTATTTATTTTACTGTAGGTAAGTATATTTTATAAAAATTATCACTTAAAGTCCATTACACAACTTTTATTCAGCTAACTAAATACGACTTCAAGATTTAATGTAGAGATTAATGTAGATATTTCTCAGAGACATTGCAATTTAAAGGACCCTATATATAGACTTGGATAACCTGCATCTTACCAAAGTTAGTGAAAATCTGTCTAGTGGTTTACTCGTGATGCAGTCATAGGTAAAAATTCTAAAATCTAATTCGTGTTCCTTATAGATAGTAAGATTTTCCAAGAAATGTACATATTTAATGTATATGTTCAACTAAGTTAAAATTTATTATTACGAGTGGGTATGTATTTTCATTTTAAGTTTAAATTTTATATTTTTCATTTTAAGAGACATTAACTCGCGAAGTAACTAAATAAAGCATTTTGACGAAGTAATCCATGAAGTAGATTGGGTTTTCTATTGCTAATGTAGAATTTAATATAAAGAATTAAATAGCTGTTATATATATCATGTAATCAAAAATATTCCCATTTTTTAAGGTTTTTTATTAGCTACATCAATTTTAGATATCACCTATATTAAAAAAGTATTTTTACGTAATATTTATTTGTTCTTTACTTAAAGTGTCGTCCGACGGTAATACTATTTGTGATTTACGGCTATTTATGCTTGCGCAGTGTTCAAAAGCGTGTTAAGGTTTACAAAGCTCGAGAACGCAATTTTTCACCCTTGTTTACACCATGATTTATGTTTACAATATAATTTATTGTTCTCATTACAATCTTATTTTTTGACGTGACAAAGTATATTTTCTTTTCTTAGGCTTAACATAAAATATAAAAATATGCTACTCATATTATATGTATTTTTGTTTACCAGTCTTATGCTTAGTTATAATATAAATAACATTTAAAAAATGTGTAAAAAATCATCCATAATTAGGGAAATGAAAAAGATTTTCACGCCCTTTCTGAAAATATTCACGAATTTTTGCTAGGTTGTATAAATTCAAAATAATCATTTCATTTTTTATACAAATACGTTTCAGCTTGCTTAAAAGATTTGTAGATTCAAAATTCTAATATTTTGTTTTTCATCATGCTTATAACATTTTTGGCCTTGCTTAACCCAAATTATTATAGAAATTCAAAAAAAGACTTTATATTATTAAAAAATGTTGCATACTGTATGAAAGTAACAGTAAAATTTTGTCAATTAAAAATATATATACATTGTGAATAATAATTAAAATTCCATCTCAGTGAAACTGCGACGAAATGTCGATTTTAATTTTATTAATCTATGAAGCAGCGGCCCAAAGCTCATTAAACTAGATACCACCACCACGAATATTTTCACTCGTTCACTTATTCCATTTTCGCTTTTTATTATCTTGTGAGAGTATTCGGAGTATGTAGCACTAACTAAAGTTTTAGCCAATTTTCGTTTACTTGTCTTTTACTTATTACAGGTATTATATTAGATATTAATTTAAGTTCACGAATAAATTTCTGATGATTTTATGGGTTATTACAGACTTCAGTATTACTTATTACCATTATTTTTCATCGAAGAGACGGTATGGAATTATGTAAAAATCTCTCAATAAGAATTTTATGGTTATTCTCCACATATTCTGGTCGAACATAATCAGAAATTTATAAAACTAACTACTAATAACTCTCACATTAAAAATGCCCAAATTGGCTCTAAGATAACGCTGGGTCTGGGAGAGAGATGCTATACCAGTGGCATTCCAACGACATCCTACCAGTCGAAGAAGAAGACCTAGTTGACCATAAAGCACCTGAAAGAGGTCCATAGTGGGAATCTCTAGGAACGACTTACCACTACAACAACCATCCAGATCTATTCATGTCATAAATTTCATCCAAGTCGATCCATCCGTTATTGGATGAAGAAGAACCCCTAGGATTATACCAGAATTAAATTACTTTACCTTAACGACACTAATAGTGTCAATAGATGGTATTAATAAAACTTCTTACGTTGGCCATTTTTTCTAAGACTCTCTCTTTTATATAATATTATATATGATAGACACGTATTATTCTATAAACCTAAAATTAATACAACGTACGTGAGTAGCGTCCTTAAGTGGCACTTGCCTTTGTATCGTCGTAATGAAGATTGGACAAAGCCGATTGAACAAATTATTTACCAAAACCTTCCGCTTCCAGCTTTTTTTTCCTATTCAGGAATATAAGATATCATTATATGTCAGGAAAATTATATGTAGAGGTAAATAGCACAACAAACTTACTTTCTAAATATCTATTTTTAGTGTTCCGTTGTAAACAGATTGTCATTGTATGAGAGACTTCTCATAAATAATTGCGGATTAGATAAAACAATTTTTCGTTTATCCGATTATAAAATATTAAGCTTTAATGAAAGTTCAACTCTTTCATGAAATCAAGTGGCTAATCAGAATACCGTCTAGAAATAAAATCTGTTTTAAGAGCATCTTAATCTATACCAGTAAGATATGCCACCTCTTTGCTAGTAAAATAAATGAAATAACTCAGATGGATTGACTCCTTTTATTAGTACTGCATAATGAATTTTATCACATCCTATAAAAGGGACCGTTCATAGCCCCAAGAGTCAGGGGCAAGCCTTTATCAATTAAAACAGGATAGATTTAAATAGGAAGGAATTGAATTGGAAAATTATGTAAAGAAAATAAAAATAACTACTATTTCTAAACAATTGTTATTATGCAAATAATTAATTAATTATTAATTTAATCTTTAATTGTTTCTTATGTACCTATGTGCGATTTCTCTTTTCTCATGAATTTTTATTTATAAGAAAACTGTTAGTAAGTAATTTTAATTGTTATACTTGAATGTGCTTTAACGCCTTAAATTGAATCTTGATATTAAACAAAAAATATATAAAATCATAAGAAGGATACGGGTTTTTTATTTTTGGCCTTTTGAATATCGTTTAAATATTTCATTCATTTATTACGTGGAGCACTCATGAAACTACAAAAGGACGAAATTCTTTGAACGATTCTTTCTTTGAATCTCCTCTTAGTATTTAGAAGGTTTATGGGACAATTGTAGGGGGACAAAGAAAAATATTTCAAAAAAATATAATAATATTCGGACTTTAATACACAGCACAGTAGTAAGCTAAGGAGATTCTATAATATTTTAATTAAATAAATTTCTTGAATTGGGGAAAGTCTTTTAAAATTAAACTGAAATGATGTGTAAAGTTTTCTTTTCTTACAACCATTCATGAAAAGATGAAGGTTTAATTTTGTTGAAAAGTACCACGAATTCGAAGTAGATTGCACGCGAATTGTATCATCTAATTATATTACATTTATTAGTTTGAGTATAATATAATGGACTAATTAATTTAAATGTATACAAATATGCTACTTCGTTAGTTCTTACCTTGAGTGGAGTATCTCTTAACTAAATGGCTGTAGCTAATATTCAATAGATCAGTTGTAAGTAACTAAGTGCAACAAAGCTATATTAAAAAAACAAACTTATAAAGAATTTTTTTTATCTATACTTATATTATGAAGCTGAAGAGTTTGCTTGTTTGGTTGAAAGCGCTAATCTCTGGAGCTACTGGTTCGAATTGAAAAATTCTTTTTGTGTTGGATAGTCCGTTTACCGAGGAAGGCAATAGGCTATATTACATCACGCTACGAGTTAGTTTTCGGTCATTAGGAACGCGTGCGAAGCCGCGGTAAATGCTAATAACTTAAGCATAATAATGACTTATAATTTATCGCATTCCGCTCATCGCTTACATTTGGTACATTCACGATTACTGCTACGATTTACTTAGCTTAAACGTGGTTTTCTGATGAAACATGCCCGCCCTGTAGATTTAAGTGGGTAAGAAACACGACTACGAAACATCGTTGAATTCTGTACCGCAATATTTGAGTTTTGGGGATAAGCAAAAAGGATATTATGATAATATAAATTGTAGGCTTTTGTTGCAAATGAGATATTTCGTCCAATTCTAGTTTGAGATATAGAATATAATAATGATTAATTAAAACAAAAATGTTAGAATCCACGATCTCGCCGTCTGTCCCTATGTATCCTTAGATCTTTAAAGCTACGCAACGGATTTTGATGCGGTTTTTTTAATAGATAGAGTTATTAAAGAGGAAGGTTTATATGTATAACTAGTAAAACCCGCGGCTTCGCTTGAGCTAAATCTATGGACAGGCCCGAGTCGCTAGTTCTTACTATAAAGGTTAATCTTAGAAATTATTTTTATTGGTCCCCTATGTAACTTTCTCCATGATATTAAATTATGTTATATATTGAAATGTATAAATAAACAAATTCTGAGCTTTCATTAGCATTACATCAGCATTTTATACATTCACAAGTGATGGTAAAGTTAGTCGCGCCTCGGTGATCACGTCTTGAGACGGCTGTCATTAGAGCGACAGTTAGAAGCTAATTCAGATGCTACGCTGACATGACAGTTGAGTCATGTTGAAATGAAAGCTAAGTATTTATGGTATTTAGTTTCATATTATAAATAAAACACGTTGCACTTGCAGATCACAGACTAACTCAGACTCTTTATTTTATGAAAAAAGGAACATTGACAGCTTTTTTTTATACTTTTAAAAATTGACAACAGATAATCTAAAGACATAATACAGATACTATTTTGATATTATATTATATAAATAATATTTTGATATTATTCCTTATATTCTTTAACACCCCCACTATATCAAAATAACAAAAAAAAAAAGCTAATACAAACTATACAAATAATAATATTTGTTTTGTTAATAACAATCACAAACAATTTACTTTTGAACAATACCAAATTTTTGCATGAACTCATAGTGTTTTACTCCTGACAATCCTTTGGTTAACAAATCTGCAGGCATGCTAGAAGTTGGCATGTACCTAGTCTCAACCTTATTATTGTTAATCACATCTCTGATAAAATTATATCTAACATCGATATGTTTGGAACGTTTATGAGAATAATGGTTGCTTGCCATCTTCAATGCACTGCGATTATCATTATAAATAACAATTTTATAGGAACAACCCAACAATTCATATTCTAAATTCTGTAAATATAAAGCTTCTCTGCATGCTTCAGATAAAGCCATGTATTCAGCCTCACAACTACTGAGAGCTACAGTTCTTTGCTTTTTGCTTTCCCAAGAAACAGCAGATCCAGATTTCATGAAACAAAATCCTGTATATGAACGTCTATCAATGGCATCACAGGCCCAATCTGCATCCACAAAACCTACCAGTTCTGCTGCTTCTTTAGAATATCTTAAGCAATAATTTTTTGTTTTCAATAAATACTTTAAAATTCTTTTAGCATAATTCCAATGTAACTGTGAATAGCAGTTATTAAATTGGCTTAGATAACTTACAGCATATGCAATATCTGGTCGTGTCATGACTGCTAAATACATTAAGCTACCTATTAGTCTCTGAAAGGGCAAGTTATTATCACACATATTAGATTTCTCTATATTCAATTTACTTTCTATAGGTGTGTTTGCTAAATTACAATCAGTCATATTAAATTTATTTGCCAACTGTTCAATATAATTCTCCTGATCTATTGTAATAAGATTTTTATTTATACTAATTTTCATGCCCAAATACTGTTTAATTTGACCCAAATTTTTGATTTTAAATTTTTGACTCAATGCTTCTACTAGAGACTTGGTTTCTATTTCTTTATTAGAAAAAATTATAAAGTCATCCACATAAACACCAACAATAGTTGTATTATTTTTATCATGTTTTTTTATAAAAACACAAGGTTCAAGTTTACATCTACTGTACCCTAAATTACACAATGTCTCATCTACTCTTTGGTACCAAGCTAACGATGATTGTCTGAGACCATAAACAGCCTTTTTTAATTTTAATACTTTATTAGAATCTTTAACAATAAATCCTTCTGGCAAATGCATGAAGATATTTTCCTTTAACTGACCATTAAGAAAAGCTGTTGTCACATCCAAGTGAGTGATATGCATATCTAGTTGCACACTCAAAGCAAATAATAAACGTAATGTTGAGTGCCTAATCACAGGTGAAAAAGTTTCCTGATAGTCCACACCAGCTTTCTGCGTAAAGCCTTTGGCAACTAATCTAGCACGATGTCTCACTTTGTTATCACTATCAACTTTCTTTTTTAAGACCCACTTGCACTGCACCACACTAGCACTATCTGGAGCATCAACAATCTCCCATGCTTGGTTGTCATCGAATGACTGTAGCTCTTCTGCTATCGCCTGCAACCACTGTTGTTTCTCAGGACCGCTGATAGCTTCTGCATAAGTCAGTTCATCTTTTACTATAGGTGTAGTACTCAAATTTGCAATTCCGTATCTTTCTGGTTTTTTTCTCTGCCTTTTCTTTGGTTCTTCAAAATTTGTCTGAGGAACATTACTTTTTTTATCTTTTTGCTCTTTCATGTCACTCTCTTTTTCTACATAAGGTATTTCTTCTTTATTTGAAAAATCATCTAGGCTTTCCAAGTATTCACACTCACTGGAACTTGACTGATCATGAGTAGGTTCTGTCTTCACCTCGGAATTCTGTAGCAATTCCCCCACTGAATTTGTGCTCTCCACGGGAATAGCTACAGTTTCCATACTTCTTGGCTTTTCCATAATCACCACATCTCTACTTGTGGTAATGTTTCTTTTAATTGGGTCATAGATTCTATAACCTTTGATATTTTCACTGAAGCCAACTAATATATGCATCTTTGACTTTTTATCCCACTTGGTTCTTTTCTCTTTGGGTATATGCACCATTACAGGACTTCCAAATATACGTATATGTTGTAAATCTGGTTTCTTCTTGGTCCAAGCCTCATATGGAGTTTTTTCAATACTTGAAGCTACAGATCTATTCTTTAAATAGACAGCTGTGTTAGCAGCTTCCGCCCAAAATTTTTTATCAAGACCTGCTTCAAAAAGTAAGCATCTTGCTTTCTCCACTATGGTTCGATTTGACCTTTCACTCAGTCCGTTCTGTTCAGGTGTGTAAGGGTTTGTTTTTTGATGTATGATTCCCTCTTTCTTTAAAAAATCTTCAAAATCATTGCTGCAGTATTCACAGCCATTGTCCGTACGCAATATTTTTATTTTTTTATTCTGAAAATTTTCTACCATTGATTTGAATACTTTGAAATAATTTAATACTTCACTCTTAGTCTTCAAGAAGTAAATAAATATCATCCTCGTGTAATCATCAATGAATATTAAGAAATATCGTGCACCGCCTATTGACACAGTCTCCATGGGTCCACATATATCTGAATGAATAATTTGGAGAGTCTCTGTGGCACGTGATCCATGATTACTGAATGGAAATCTTGATTGTTTTCCTTCACAGCATATTTGACAGCTAGATTTGCTTGTTATGAACCCATCAGAATAATCAAGTCCTTTTACCATTCCACACTTCTTCATTTTGTTCATATCCGTGCTATTAATGTGACCAAGCCGTCTATGCCATGTATCTCCACTGACAGTCAATAAACAATTCTGTGTTTTTACTCTTAACTTATATACTCCATCAACAAGGTCAGCTATTGCAACTAACTCATCCAATTTGTTTCTTACGAGACACTTATTGTGGTCAAATACGACGCTGTTTCCATTTTTAATTAATTCGCTCACTGACAAGAGGTTAGTCGTGAGACTTGGTACACACAACGCATTCTGCACAGTGATGTCGTAATTGTAGCTCGTCGTTATTTGTATTTCTCCTGAACATAAAACGGGAACTTTAGTCTTATTTGCAACAATAATCTCTGGTAAACTTGATGAGTATTTAGGATTTTTCAA
This sequence comes from Boloria selene, assembly GCA_905231865.2. Taxonomy (NCBI): domain Eukaryota; kingdom Metazoa; phylum Arthropoda; class Insecta; order Lepidoptera; family Nymphalidae; genus Boloria; species Boloria selene. Next base: position 10,031,979 of record HG993142.1, read on the forward strand.
CCAAAATTTATTCGGCGTCATGTGCATGCTTGCACCCAAATCAATATAAAAGTCACTTTTACTAAATCCGCCACTGAGAAAAACAACGTTGAAAGCGTTACTTTGTTTCTTATTTTCTGTTTTCTCCTTCAAAAGTGGGCACTGGTTACGATAGTGACCAATTTCCTTACAACGATAACAAGTTATTATTTTTGTGTTGTTAACATTAGATAATGATTTTGATGTATTTAATGTCTGTCCGCCATGTTTACTAGTGCTGCCATGTTTACTAGTGCTGCCACCTTTTGTCGATTTCCTATGCCATTTTGTTGCTAATGCCGAGTTACGTTCGGATTCATTTATATCTGACACTTCCATATCAAGTAATTTCGATTTGATCGAATCCGCAGTTATTTGAATCCCGGAATGTTCTATAGCCATAATCATAGGCATAAATCGCTCTGGTAATCCGGCAAGTAATAAGGAACCAACCCATTCATCATTTATGGCGAAGCCTGTTCCGCTTAAACGTTGAGACGTTTCTACAACTTGTGTCACATAATTCGTCATATTTTCACAGTTTTCCAACCTTATAGATATAAGATGACGAAGCAACGTAATTCTCCGAGAAAATCCCGAATCGTCGAACAAAGAACGTAGCTTTGTCCACAATTCCTTCGCGGTCGTTGTATCCTTTATGTGCACGAAGAGCGATGAGTCTATTGTCAAAATCATTTTCGCGCGTGCCTTCGCATCTGCCGCTGTTGCATTTTCATCAGTTCCTTCCTGCTTTAGGTACTTATCGGCGCCCTCTAAAATTAGCAAGTTCTCAACTGCAAACGCCCAATCGTCAAAGTTCTCGCGCCCTTTTAGCTTTGGCACGTTAGCGAGATAACTGGAACTCATTTTTCACGAAAAATGCTACAACTGTACTGTTCTAACTTAAATGGGTCTGGGCCCATAACCTATAAATAAAACACGTTGCACTTGCAGATCACAGACTAACTCAGACTCTTTATTTTATGAAAAAAGGAACATTGACAGCTTTTTTTTTATACTTTTAAAAATTGACAACAGATAATCTAAAGACATAATACAGATACTATTTTGATATTATATTATATAAATAATATTTTGATATTATTCCTTATATTCTTTAACACATATTCTTATTATAATACTTACTAGCAAACATAAGTTATACAATAAATAAGTTGTAAGTACCCCTTATAATATTAGCTATCTCCGAGTGAAAAATCCCGTCAAAATCGGTTCAGATATTTCAAATATTATCCGGATAAAATAAGACACACAAACATTTAAAAAAAAATTATGTAAGGGACGTATATACTTTCATACGCATTTAGTGAAAAGCTGAAAAGCTGAAAAGTTATTAGTTTGAAATTAAAAACAGGCACTTTAATTTTATTTATATTACCTACATATACTACTGATTGTCAGTTTAATTTACAAATTATTATTATCATCATATTTTACGTAATAAGTAGCAATGAAAACCAAAGTAGTTGATTAAAAGTTTTGAAAGTTTGTGATTTTTCAGAAAGTTTCAAGCAGTTTCTTAATTGAATTGAATCAATATGACATTCGATACAATATAGCAACTCTAATCTCAGTGAAATTTAATTTCAGTAGTAGACACAGCTTTATACGAAAACTGGCGACTTGCCCTCGCTTCGCTCGGGCTCTTCCCTAGATTTAGCACAGGCAAAGCCGCAAGTTATGCATATAAACCTTCCTCTTGAATCGCTCTATCTATTAAAAAAAATCGCATCAAAATCCGTTGCGTAGTTTTAAAGATTTAAGCATACATAGGGATATAGGGACAGAGAAAACGACTTTGTTTTATACTATGTAGTGATACTGATTGATCGTACTGATTTGCTCTTCACTTTCTTTTCAACCGACTTCAAAAAGAAGGAGGTTTTCAATTCGTCTGTTTTTTTATGTTTGTTACCTCAGAACTTTCGACGCCGATTCCAAAAATAACAATAAAATTGTAATTTCAGTTCATTTTACTTCGGAGAACTCTATATAAAATAAAAAAGTAAGTTGATTATTAAATTGTAGAACAATACAACATTATTTTTTTCTTTTTAGTGCATTTTAATTTTAGACTAAAGAAGTGTTTATACCTTATTTTCGAAATAAACTTTTAAATGTAATCCGTAGTTTTAAAGTTATGTTTATTTTTATACCTACTTTATTACCTATATACTAATAAGTACTACTACTATACTACAAACCATTAACTCACATATGGAACAAATGTTTTTGTTATTTTAATTTGGTAAGCGGTCTGCAAATTAATTTGCTTGCTATTGCGGGCTAAGTACTTTGTAAATACATTTAACAATTCAGCTATTAACGTAACATGGCCTTACTTTTTCATTAAAGTTTAGTTGTGGTAGAGCTTACAAGTGCTTAACAAATATTCGTGAATATGCAGGAGTTAAATACAAATGAAATAATTGAACACAGACCTACAAAACACAACAATTATATATCTAATGTACAAAATATAAAAAAATATATTAAGTCCGTAATGCTGTTTGAAGTAGTTTTGGGAATACATCGACTTTATTTATATGATTATCGAAAATGTACTCGATGTATAAGTGTTGCTTATAGCATTTTTCTTATATTTTGTACAGCAAGCTCTTTAGCTTTTAGTATTACTTTTGATGTCGCTCACCTAGCAGATAGGGATGTTACATACTTCGAAACTATATTATTACAATTGGGTGCATTACTCCTGCAGAAGAAAAAATTGAACAAATTTTTCGAGAAATTGCAGCATTTCGATGAAATGATTAATATTGATAGCGACCTCTCCATAATAGCACCTGTGAGATGGTATTTCTATGGGATTGCTGTTTTTATCGTGTATAATGTATTTGAAAGTTTAATTTCCATTGCTCTTATATTACTTCATAGCAATACCAATATATTTAAAAACTCATTGCGCATTATAGTCTTACCGATTACCGTGCATGATAGTGAGATGTTATTTTTCTGCTTCTTACTTATTTTGGTGTCAAGAAGACTAGTTATAGTCAAGGCACATGTTATCAAATCGTTTACAAAAAAAGATAAATTATTGAAGAAAAAACAAAACAAATTAGAAGAATTGTCAGAAAAAGCGAAATTGGATATAAGCGAGTTACATGAAATCTACGACTCATTGCACAAGGCTTCTGAGGTGTTGAATTCCGTCATGACCTATCCGGTAAAGTCTTTACCGTAAATTAATATAATACCTATGTATTTATTTGTTATTATTCAACACAACATCACTACATAGTATAAAAAAAATTTCTTTTGGTTTGTCTGTCTCTATGTATGCTTAGATCTTTAAAACTACGCAACGGATTGTGATGCGGTTTTTTTAATAGATAGAGTGAAGTTTATGTACCTATACATTTACAAGCGGAACCTGCCTTTCCCTCGCGCTGAACTCTTTATATGAAAATCTATATCTTTGGGCGCTTGTTACCACTTTACTGTGAAACGGCTGAACGTATTTAGATAAAACCTAAGCCTGGAGTAGAAGATTTACGACTGAGTAATGCAGCGGTAAATCGCAAGTTAATACCTATTTTATAGTAAAACTTTATATAAAATTCAAAGAAATATATGTTTTTATTACAGATAATGGTACTTTTGACGACTTCGGCAGTTTCAACAATTATGTTATTTAAAAATTTTCTAATGTTTTTCGGTTACTCATCTAAGCTGCCTCTTACGTATGACATATCTACGGTGAGTTTTTATTAAATACATATTAGACCTTTATTTTAGGCTCCTTGAAATTAATAGCTTATAAAAATACAGTGCCGTAAAAATACTGACCCGTAATTTGTATCAAGGTCTTAAGAATCAGCACCCTCCAAAATTATTCCATTTTATGGCAGTAGGCATAGTATGGTAAGGCTTATGATAGAGTTTTTATGATTGACGAATAATAATACATTTTTTTCATATTTTTTTCATTATGTATAGTTTTATAAGGTATGATTAATTATTATTAAATGTATATACCTACCTAATATAAAAGTATTTCTTTTTATTTACAGTTTTATCAAGTATCCATAATATATGTGATTGCACATTGCCTGAAATATACATCACTCATGATTTTTCCTTGTTACCTTTCAAATGTTACTAAAAGTCAAGTTGCGTCCATAAGAAGTATTCTTTTCGATGCCTTAAATCACAATGTTTTGGGTAAGATTTATTATTAAACTTAGTTAAATTTTGAACATTACAACCGAGAATTAAAACATTCATCTCTTTGTATAGGTAAGAATGAATAAACTTGACGTAATTGTTTTTCATTTCAAATTAACAGCATACACTAAATGCAAATAAAAGTATATACAGTACTTAAATCAAAATATATTTTTTTTAATTTTTATCTTCTATCTGTCTGTATAAATTAAAATAAAAGGCTATATCTGTCAAGCGAATATCAGAAATGGACGGTTTCTACATTTCAAAGAAGAGTTTTATTTTTTCGCAATAATATCAAGGTATAGTATACTCGATAAATTACTTATTCCCAATTACCTTATTCAAAAACAAATATTTTTTTAATATATTATTATATACTAATCTTGTGCCAAAATAGATTAAAAACGATTTATATTAGTTATTTGAAAGTACAATAAAACAAAGAAATATGTATAATGTATATTACACAATAAATTCTATTTTTACAGATGAAATCGAACGCCGGAAACTAAAAGCATTCTACCTATTGACTTGTGAGCGCAATTTCTCTTATTCTCTGGCCATTTTCAAAATGGATATGTCGCTACCGCTTGGCTTCTTCAGTTTCTGTACTACATATCTCATCATTGCTTTACAGTTCTCGAAATGCGTTGATTAAACTTACTCATATGTATATAAGTAATTCCTTTGTATTATTTTCCTAATTTGCTAATATTTTTTAAAAGTCAAAATTTTTAAAAAATCTAAATGTATACTGTGTTTTACTTGATTGGATGGATCATATTAATTATTATATAACCTAAGCTAGACCAATATTAGAAGATAGCCCAGATAACCTAAAAATTTAACTTTGATAGTTCAAATATTCATATTAAATACGAAACTGATGGTTTGCTATGTTTGAATCTAATCTGCCGATTTTATAAAATTTCTTTTGAAAAGTACTAAGCATAATTATTATAAATATGTTCATTCTTTCTATTCTGGCCTCGGCGACTAACCGTATTGAGACTAGCCGATTGAGATATTATAGCGCACTAGTGTACGTAAAGACACAAGTACACTCTCTGTTCCTGTCGAATCTTTTCGAGGCACACTGGGTTGCCTGACCCGGGGCTTGAAGCCTGGACCTCCTGATGTGCAGCCATGCTAGCCACTCGACCACTGAGGCAGATATGTAGTAATTCATAATAATTAATAATCATTAACATAACATCATATAAATCAAAATTCTATTAAAAGTCAGCCAAAATCTAAATATTTACTAACAATGTAATCAAAACAATTTTAGTATGACAGCTAAGTAATTGAGGGTTTCTTGCTCTGGTATAAAAATGCAAAAGGAAATTAATCTTTAGGGAGTAAAAACTCTGTTGACAAAATTATCTCAAATAAGCTCGTTATCTGACACGGTGATTGAGGTCGCTCTCGGGATTCCGAAATGCTGTCGTATTTGGAAAATGAAATTGTGTTACTCATTGGAAGTTACGCTTTATAATCATATTTATGTACAAGATAACACATAGTATTTCAACTTAAAAATTAATGGTACTTTTTTTACGCATTGTAATTAGAAGTAAAATATGGTACATATCTTCGTAATAACTTAACTAAAATTTTAACTGAGAGAAATGTGTACACTTTTTGAATGTGGAAAATTATTATTGAAATAGTCATTATTATCCATAATTAATGCGAATCTATAGTTTTTAAAATTTTTACTGTCTGTGGCTGCATTACATAAAAATAAAGTACGAATTTTGATGAAATTTAGTATAATGATAGATGATTTTTCTGGTTGTTGGCCAGAACCATATGATAATATCTACTAACCCGAGCCGAGCAATTGTTAGTTGCTAGTAAATTATACAATACCTACTTGTAGAAGTAAATCACTACTTTTATTGAATAATGTAAATAAAATATTGTTTAGGAACGAGATTATGGTGAATTCGAATTTCGTTAGAATTAAATATTTGTATTCAGGTAAATCGCATTGCACAGAACCATAATCTTATCAGTGGAAAACAGAGAGCAGAAGTGTTTTGTCATGTTTCTAATACTTTTATATCTTACTCGTACGTGCCACTATTATGATGTTTTATGACATAGAAAATGAAAAAAAAATTTCAATTTATGTTAAGGAAATATTGCGTATTATCCACATAACACAAACACATTCAACAATTGTGTTATATTTTTAAAACTTTAACTTTTAGCACACATAATTAGGTAAAGGTACTAAAAGTTTAAGTCAATGTCCTGAAATACTTTTTTAATCAAAACACAACGTTAATAAAGAAAAAAAGAATAGTTTTCGACATATCAATACATATGCACAAAGGTAAACGTGTTGAGATGCAAGAAGGTTTCTAATATGTAAATACAATGAAGCAGCTTGAAATCCCTCCTCGATTTCAACGTGTCACCACATTGAGTTCGAGTAGGGTTTCTTATTACGCTGTAAACAGTTCGTGTCGTTTTAATGCCCTAGAGAAGTAATAGGAAAGGCAGCCAAACCACATAAAAAATAATGGGAAGCATAAATATAACATAATAAATGGACACGTATGTGACTTCAAAACTAATATAAAATATTATGGAAGTCCGCATCTTCGTTCACGCTAAAAGTATAAAAAATATCTTTAACTTTATGCTATTACTTTTAATGAACCAACGATTGATCTCACGATTACTTAGTTCCACCCCTCTTTTATGAGGAGTACTCTATACAATGATTTACTGTGTTTTCCTGTGAGAATCAAAGAATTTCCTGTTGTAAAGGGTATGTTTAATATTAATCCTAATAATGATCTATCACTATACAAAATTAATTTAAAATCCATATAAATAAGTCATATAAATTTGTAGGGAGGACCATCGAATCATTTTTATTATTTTCCCCTAGGAATGAAACATTTTACTTCAATAAAAGGTATTTTAGTTTTCGTTTTTTATAATAACGTATCACTGCATAAAATTTAGTCCACATCGGATCAGTACTTTTTGCGTGAAATGCACACATCAATTCGCTAAGTTACTGTATTTTATACGTACTGATATAAAAATAGGTATTACGAGTGAAACTTACGTGTTAGATATTTGATATTATGAACTTTTCTGTAACCCTTTTTAATACCTACAACTTCCTTCACATTGCTTTTATGTACCTATCTCTTAAGATTAAGCCACCGCAAGCTTTCCAAGGACTCAATAAAACCAATTATTTTGTTTTAAAATTGATCCAGTGCCTTTTATATTAAAAATATCATAAAAACAGACAAATTATTGTTTTGGGGTTTATATTCAAAAGATAATACGTTACAGCCATTGTTCAAAAAATATATATTTATACAGATTTTTTAAGTTAATGTTTTATTATATGTATTGTTGGAAGAATAGTGAGAAAACGTCATCGTGGAAGGGATATCACGTAGTGGTGGTAACGGTGAGCTTATATAAGCCTGTGCGCGCTTCATTCGAGGCGAATTTCACGTACTGTAAACTAGTGTAAGGGGAAACCTTGTCTGTTTGGAAAGTCAACCTGCCTATTTTGTAAATTAAAAGTTAGAGCTTTTATTTTATTGTTTTAGGCTGTGTTTGCTTAAATTGTTAGGTAATGTATATGTGAACAAATAGTCGTGATTGTCTTTTTATTTTTTTCGAAATTTCACTTCTGGTTCCTAAAAGTATAGATAAAAGTCAGTAGTAAGATAAAATGAGAAAAATTGTTTGATAAAATATCTCCCATTTGATAGCATTGTGTAAGTGGGTTAAAGCACTTAAAGCATCCGCAGGCTGGAATAATAATTTATTTAATTGGATAGTAAGAATTGATTTCTAATTGGTCTCTGGATAAAGTAAAATAAAAAGTAGGTATAGACTTAAAAATTATAGCAGACTCTGTTTTTTGCCGAGAAAAGTAAATAAAAGTCCCCTGTATATTTCTAAATTAGTTACATAATGTTTCATCGATTAATTTGAACTATTACATGAGAGAAGATCTATTATATTTTTATGTTAATACGAATCACATGAACTCACAAAGAAATATTTTTAATTATATTTTTACGTATACAAATTAATAGAAGAAAAACGCTTTCAAAAAATATTTCTCAAAATTCTATTAAATTGCAAAGTAATTTAATTGATTTTATTTCGTACAACATGATTAATGACAAAAAACCAAGCTTCGTGTATCGTAAAAATTGCATTTATTGTTCTGACTGTTACATTTTATTTTATTGCACTAGCTGTAAGTACTCGAGGTGTAATAAATTGAAATGAGTCTTACGAGTTACATCCGGTGGGTTTATTTCACTGTCGAAGGAACTTTTATCACACATCGTTGTGTAGACTAAAATCTAAACATTTAAAGTAGTTAAGAATAATTATCTTAACTTTTTAATGTTTTATTTAGAAATTAGTATCATACTTACTAACTATGAGATACTTTTTTTAAAATGACGTTCTGGAGCCTGTAAAATGTTTAACAAATGCTCAAAAACGCACAAAAAATATTTTTTTCCTACGTAATTGTACTGTGTTTGTAATTGCCCTTTTTTTAACATCCCTCTGCCGGACACGGGCTTTTCTTGAATACGAGCGGAATCAGACTGCACATGTCTTTTCAAAACTTGCTAGGTTCCTCACGAAGTTTGCGTTTTTTCGTAAAATTAGTGGTAATCATATAAAAAACTATTTGCACTTGAAAGAATCAGACGTGCGAGAGAGTGTATTTTTTGTACAATACAGATTACCAATTCATAATATTTTATACAAAATTGTTCTCGGTAAAATTATCGATAATTTGGTTGATTTATACAACAAAAAATTAAAATAATCAAGCTAAGACTTTCAACTTTTACCATATTTAAAGTAGAAATAGAAGATGAACCAATGAAGCATTCACAGAATGTTTACTAAAACTTCCCCCTTCAAGCAGACCATATTAAGACTATTAAAGGTATCAAAAGATATAATATGTTAAGCTCTTTGTCATATAGTTCACCTGAGAGATACCATACGTTCTTCGTAGACCTTGTAGTATATACTTAATACCTATATTATGGTATTCTGCTAAATCTTGTGATATAATTACGCTTTTATTTCTTTTTCTTGAATCAATTTTAAATTAATTTCTCTTGACCTTTCAAAGACAGTCACGTAATTTAAACCTCAAATCACTCTTGGACTCGAAGAGCCACTTCACTTGATACGACTAATAGCCAATTACATTTTCTTCTTTACCGGATTTAATTTTCTAATTAATACCCATCTTTTTAATATTAAAGTAGGTAGTTTTTAAATAATCTTTCGAATATAAATAATTGTAACTTAATATTTACATTAAAGAACTTCATAATTACATAAGTATATACTGAACTGAGAGTATCACAGTCTTTTTTCATTAGCTTTGCATTTAACCGTATGCAAAGCTAACGAAAAAAAAGTATAAACCTTTTTTATTTTAAATATTTATTATGAATAATAGTAAAAGAAATCATCAACAACGTTTTAAGTATAAATGCTTATAATCAAGGTAATTAAAAAATAACCATATATTTTAAAAATAGTTGTATCAAAAATATTTTCTTCCTTCTCTCGTCTTGATAATAATAATTGTTTTCGCATATAATTTTCTATTAGTTTTCAAAACATATCAATATTATTATAGAAGTTAGGCCGAGTCTGTACATATCAGAGCTACAACATAAAAATACCGTAACAAAGTAACAGTCTTACCATCAATGTTACAAGAATAATGGATATCCCAATGGACTGATAAAACTTACAAACAGTACAGAGATACAACAACAGCATTAAAACTATGCAGCGACTCAATATCAATCACTGAGTCAAAGAAAGTCAAAATTAAATGCCAGACTCAAAAAATGGCAGCCATAGGGCCTAAAAATGAAACGAACGAGTACAGTACGAGTACAAAAATGAACAAAAAAGTTAGAAAGGTTCAGTACATTTTGCGAATCACCGAATGAAAAGAAAACACGTACGAATAGGTTTTAAAAGAGACACTATAAGAACGTAGAACGCCGTCACGCCATATCGTGATTTTTATTCGTATCGTCTTCGCAAAGCAAACTTGACATTCAGAAGTTCACTTACAATAATTCTGATTTCTAAGTCGTTTGAAAGCACTGCTTTTAAGCTAAGTAAGTAAAGATAAAGTAAGAAATGTACGAATCTCGTCCTTATTATAACGTCTGAGTCGTGAATTAAGGTCACGTCATATTACGTTTTTCAAAAATGTTTATATTAAATGATGTGGAAATAAATAAATATGTAGAGACTTATTTAAAACAGCACCATCTAGTTCCGTGCTAAGCTATGGGGCTTGTGTTACAGATATCAGTTAGTTAAATCACTACATAATATTATAACTTTAAACATATTATAAATATAAGTCATGACTGGCGTACAAACTTTCGTGCTCAACAAATGAATGCACCTAGCGGGACTCGAACGCGTGACAGCTGGCGCAGAAAGTAGGGTCACTGAGCTAAACGAGCCGTCAAAAGAAGTATATACACAAAGACTATTCCAAAGGTTGCGCAATTTCAATGTTAGATAAGTAGGGAAGTTAATATTAACCCGAGAAATGAACTGTAAACTTTAGAAAGGATCGATAAGTGAGCGTCAATTAGATAGCGTAGCAAGTTTTTAGCTAATCGCCCTACACGAAATACCCTAATGTAGTGATATTAGGGTATTTCGTGTAGGGCTTATGGGTGCATGTAGTCTAAGTGAGTGTACTTAGACCTATTTGTGCCCATAGGCGATCGTGTTTAAGGTGCATAGCTTTCGCTACAGTATTTAGGAAAGCAAAGTCTACTTCATTATAACTCAGCAAAATGATAGTTTCCAATACTAAACTTTTAAACTTACGGCTTGAAATTCTTCCACTTGCGCATATTACTTAATCAATTATAGAAATATATTTGCCAACACACTTTAAATTAATTTAAGCAATGTAAATTAAAAGAATATTAAATTAATATTTTTTTACTAAGGCACAATAATGCAAGAGAACATGAGTACTTTATATACACATTCCTAAAAGCTTTCAAAAAATAATATTTTACGTATATATGTCTTCAGTCGTTCTTTTTACCGTCCCACACATATTGAAAGCACGCCCGTGCCCAACAGGCACGGGCGTCCTTTCAATATGAGAGGAATCAGTACATAGTCCTATACACGAGGCCAAATGTGCCAAGGCCAGAGGTTCAAGATCCAGATTTGAACCCGCTTCATTCGGTTACCCAAGCGCGTTACCATTGAGATACACTTTATTACATGTATTTTAAAAATAATAATATAAAGAATAAGTCGTTTTCGTTTAGAAAGCGTTTTATTAACTATGAAATAATGCATTAATTTTAATTATTTAAAACAGTTTTTTCAACTACATTCAAATATTGAAATCAGAAAGCTAAAATGACGATACACATGAAAATGTGGCAACCGGAAATCCAATTCGGCAGTAAATGTAAACGCTTTGTTCAATTCTGCCTACGTTTTTCAATTACTCTTGAAAACTTCCATCATTACTGTTGTAGTTGTATTTTAGTTGTTTTAATATAAATTTGATATCAAATACTCTGGTCGTTATGCAGAAATTATGTGCTATTTAAATAAATAAAAGATTGTCGAAGTATTTTGTGTCATAATTTTCTGCTAAAACAAAAATATTTAATTTTCATCGATGTGGTTTATGACATTATAGATGTTGATTTTTTTTTATCTTCCTTAAGAGAAACCCCAAAAATTAATTTTCTTAAATAAAATTAATCTAACTAGGTACTCCTTATAATTATAATAATAACTAGCTAATTGTATTAGCCGAGGAAAGTACTGCCAAAATCTTTGAATATTACCGTTTCAGAGATTAGCGGTAACAAAGACAGACTGAAAAAGGGTTAAAAATTGTATTCTTCTTATAAGAACAGTTTTTGATTTTGACTACCATCATTTTGACTACACTCTTAAAATATTGCAGTGAAATCTTAATACTTATTAAATTGATATGCAAAGTGACGAGCGTTTTAATTCTACGTACTCGACGTTGTAATTTTTGTTGAAATACCAAAAGAATGGTTTTACCCGACTACGGTGAAGCCCAAAAGAACAGCTTCATATTATCTTATAGACAATAAAAAGACCTTACAACATTTAACTAGAAACTATTCAATTTACGAATATACTAATAATATAATAAATAATTTAGGAATACAATTTATTCAATTTTCAAGAAATCTAATAAAACTACTTTTTTAAACACTACATTAAGAATTTTATTTTAATTTATTGAAAAAGCGGCTAAAAGCGATCAATCAATGTCATGTGCATAGTGATGTGACGTGTTAAAAAGCTTTAAGCTTTGTTATAATTGACATGCGATTGTGCCTGACTGACCGTCCAGATGCAGCAATTTTAAATAACGCTACCCCTGAGTAAATAATGCGAAGTAATTCTATGGGATAAACCTATACTAATATTATAAAGCTGAAGCGTTTGTTTGTTTGTTTGTTTAGATTGAACGCGCTAATCTCAGAAACTACTGGTCCGAATTGAAAAATTCTTACGGTGAAGGAAAACATCGTGAGGAAACCTGCATGTCTAAGAAATCCTAGCAAGTTTTAGAACGACAAAAAAGGGCTGATGATGATGACACTTAATTATTACTTATTAATAGTTTATGGTAAATAATTAAGTGTTCTATCTTTTATTAGTAAAAAATATATTTTTCTAAATATAGATTAAAAGCACTATATTGAAAAGTAACCAAAAGCGCTATAAGTAAATAAAATACCTTAGTATTCTAAGCGGTGCTGAAACGCCGTAGTTTCAGCTATGCAAAGGAGCACAATAAAATCAATGCACGTTCCAACCTCTGGGGCATCTTAGGGCTTGTGTTCGCCATATGGTTGAACAATCCGTGTTTCGCCTTCCAATTGTATCGCCTTTCAATTATATAGCGTATGAATATTAAATTTTAATTCTATGATATACAATATGCATCCCGTGTCGGTTAAAGTTATGTATATTTTTTAAAACACTAAATACACTAATACTTTATCAACATTTTGAATATAACATTTTTTTCTTTTAATAGTTTTGTCCTTTAGTTCCCTGACAATTAAAAATCTAAATAAAATTTTCACTTAACTCTGAAAAGCAGTACGTTTATTCAACAAGAAAGACGTAAGCTAGCTTATGATTAATAAAATCATAGAAACGCCGCGAACAACGATATGAAAGGATATGGTTTAACTCAATAAATCCTAACACAAAATACATACAATGTCTTTGTATTTGTTTTATTTCAATTCTTTTCCATATAGGTACTTTAACTATGATAAAGCTCATCTCCTTCTCATTTTAATATAAATAAACCTGGGTTATATATTTTCTAACATCACACTTACACATCAAGTAAATTGCGTAGCACCAATCACTAGTATTAATTGGGAGCACTAGTAGTAGCCAGTTTATACATTGTACAAGTTCCAAGTGCCTGAGGCAAGAGGGCCATAAAGCGAAACGAGCCTCGGACATTCAGCGGTTTTATTTTATTGTGATAAACTATCCCTTGTTAACTTCACTACAGATGATTACAAACCTGACTAAAAGGTAGTGTGGATAACGTTACAAAGATTGGTATGTTCCTTCAGCTGAATAAAGACAAAAAATATATATTCAGTACATATATTATGTTAGACTTAGACTATGAATTTCTTTAAAGATTAAACAGGATGTAAGAGTGTGGACTTATTACATTTATATCCAGAACAAAAAAAAGTAAAAATTGTTAAGAGCTAAGTTAAGCTTTTCTTAACTTACTCGTATGATGTTAATTTTATTTTATATTCCGAAGTGTCTATTCATCCGATAAGCGGACGAATAAATTAAATATTATTCGTCCGACAATTGGTGTTTGATATATCGCGACTGAGACTTTTTTGTTTCTTAAATGGCTCAAAGAGAAATCAATTTGTTTTTTAAGTTTTAACATACTCGTGAATGCAATTGCGGACGTTTCTATAGAACTTTTTACAAAATACCATTTTCTTGTACATTGTTTGGATGTAGGCACATACTCTCAGGGAGTGTTAGTAACGTAAATTTCATAGGACGACTCTATAGAGCCAGCTCTCTTACATGTAAAAACTCTTGGACTTATTAAAAGTGGGTGGGATCTTAATAATAAAATATCAGCTCGGTAGGTTAGGGTTATTTTTTTTTATTTTTGGCATAGCTATATCCTGCACATAAAAATCGCTTATTTTATATTAGAAATCAAAGAAGTGATATATATTCGTACAAACCGACAATAGTTGGACGAATAATATATTTTTTATTAATACGATTATCGGATGACTAGCAACAGCCTTTATATTCAGGCCTTTTCACATCCCAGTACAGGGTACAGGCCTTTTAATACTACTGGGACCAGGCCATAAACCACTACGGACAGACAGGATGATTTCCTTCACCTAAGAATCGTTGGTGATGTTGGAAACGATTTATATTACTTTTATATAATTTACATACTTTAAATGTAAATATAATTTACATACTTACGTAAAAGTAATATAGTATATAAACATTTATTTTAAAGCTCGAAAATCTTTTCGTTCTTTTGCACAGTATGATTCCTCCATTCCAAATCACTCTTTCAGCATTCATATCGGTACTAACAACCTTAACATATCCTCTTTTATACAATTCAGTAGTACATTCTAATTTAATGTTTTCTTTATATGCAATATTAAACTTTCAAACCTATCTATTTTAAAGATTTATTTTTTCTTAATTAACTGATCTTGTCTTAACTTCACAGACCAAATTCTTAGCTTAAGAAGCAAATGTACCATAAAAAGAAAGAACTTGGTACGATGATGAAAATTTTTAAACAGTAGAAAAAGTTTGACTCACATCGCGTAGCCAACGTAGCATTCAGCAGACGCGCAATATTGACTCTAGGATCTTAAACCTAATCTACAAATATTTTGGGAGTGTTTTAGGTTATGACAAAATAAAAACATAAAATTATTAATATAAACATAACATAATAGAGCCAATATTTTAATTGTTATTGAGTAAAAGATCGCTTACGCAATTAATCATGACAATCTGGCGGTTAGCCTACTATTCTGGAACATAACAACCATAAGGTTCCTTCCATAATCCACCCTACTATCTGAGAAATATCTGGTACAACCCAAATATATAATATACGTATTGCTTTAAGCCTGGCTGGATTGCTAAACACTATGAACACTATTAAGCCCCTCCACCATAACCATAAAATAAAAATGTATCAACTACACATTATAAAACAAAGTCCTCCGCTGTGTCTGTCTGTCTGTATGTTCGCAATAAACTCAAAAACTACTGCACCGATTTTCATAATGTTTTCACCAATTGATAGAGTGGTTTTCGAGGAAGGTTTTAGTATATAATTTGTCATTTTGTATAAATTTATTAGCGGAACTCGCGACAAGCGCGAGCGGAGCAAGTGCGAATTACTAGTTTTTAATAATATTGTCGCTAGTTTTTAAAGTAAAATGTTGATATAACAAATCTTTAGCGCACAAAATTTACGCTGTCTTTTAAATGATCATGCTGGTTTCACCAATAGATAGAATGGTTCTCCCGAAAGATTTTAGTATATAATTGGTCTAATTTTTGTATACCTTGGCTAAAACACAATGATATGTTAGAGGTGTCGAAAAAAATTAAGCCGCCTGGAAGCTTTCAACGAAAACGCTTTTTAAACCCTTTGATCTTGTATCTTATATAGGTCCGCGATGGCATATACGAGTATGTCTATCTCTTTAGGGCAACATACTCTATCCATTTTAATACTTGAAAAAATGGGTAACTATAAACAGATAATTGGAAAGCTATTTACATAAATACGGTATAAATCCATATGAGTTTAAATAAGTCAGATGCTTCAAGCATTTCATGTACATTATTTTAGTTTTGCACTATATAATTTGAACAAATGTTTGAGGAGTAATCGCAAAAAAAGTACGGACACGAGAATAAAATTCAAGCGCACCGTCTTGCCTACTGTTTAGCTAATACTAGCGGAACCCGCGGGTTCGCTCAATCAAAACTCGCTAGTCAATATATAAATAAATCTAGCAATTCAATTTTACTCTATTTCTAATGTACTTTTACATTATTTTTTTATATTTCTCCACAGCTGTAAAAAAGACTATGTCAGATATCTGTCAGTATCAAGAATCCACCTGACATGTACTCGGATAACATAAACGTGTACCTGTTAGGGTACAATGGCATTTAATTAGAGGTGAATAGCTCAAGCGTGTACGAAGCTGATCAAAATCGTTAACAATTGATGTCTGTAATTAACAGAACATGTTCAATGATCAACGTAACGTAACGTAAGTACTTACATGACACGGTCTTTATTAATTACTTATTTTGTCAAGAATAAATGGATTAAGCTAAATTTCTCTTTATTTATCATAGAAAGAAAATTCATATTTTAAAATGACAATAAATATGAGGTTGAGAATCGAAGATACTTGTCCTTCTCAGATTAATATATTTATACACTAAGATTAGCAAAATAGAAAAACGTTTGATATAATAAGTTAGTGGGTCACTCGAAATTCGTCTCATTATGAAAATGAAAATTATTTATAAAAATGATATTTATTATAACCTCTAAAGTTAATTTGTACCATAAAAGTATTTTTCTTCTAAGGAAGCTAATAGTCTATCGCTTTTATCCGTTGACGCCTCAACCTTCGAAGGAATCTTTAGTTTCATAAAATTTTATCTTAGCTGTTTGAAAATCACGGCTTATTTGGTTCTACTCTATCTTTACTGTATTCAGTTTTATAAGGAATTTCATTCTTGAAAACAATAATTACAATAAAATTGTATTAAACGTATTGAGTTTTTTCTTGTACCCATAAGTACGAATTTATTTTATATGTATGTGTATCCATCCCTATATTCCCTTATAATCACTAAACGGCTT
Source organism: Boloria selene (assembly GCA_905231865.2). Taxonomy (NCBI): domain Eukaryota; kingdom Metazoa; phylum Arthropoda; class Insecta; order Lepidoptera; family Nymphalidae; genus Boloria; species Boloria selene. Next base: position 10,049,254 of record HG993142.1, read on the forward strand.
AACCGATTTTGATATTTAAAAAACATACATATTATACGACACTATATTGGTCTCGATAACTCGAATGTCAGATATAAAAAAAATGTCACAACTTTTAACACGCCTGCCATCCTTCCACTACATAATATTATAATCTGTGGTAGAAATATACACTTTTTAACTAATTTACAATTTGAGTAGAGTTGGCATACACATTTAAACACATAAGGCTAAACCATTTGTAATTCAATATAACCATTCAATCATATCACAGCTTTGTAATTATTTCGTGCCTAAATTTAAATTAATGCTCACTGAATCCTACAAATGCGAAATTAGTGTGTAACGCATCAATAAACTTTTGCGATTTTCAAACATTCGCGTCCGCATCAAGTCATTTAATTATATTTTTTGCTACTGACACTGGCAATGTAAAAAACTTTATTTTCTTCTCTTATAAATTAATTAAGTTCTAAAGCAGTCTCATTTCTTTTATTTATTCACAGTAAGAGTAGTGCTAATTTTCAGTAGTAAATTAAAAAGAAAGCTTGTATTAACTCTACTCAGCAATTACATTCAAGTAGAACAGCCTTAATTTTCTTTTCCTTTTGTAAAATAACATTGTTTTTATTTCATATTTTTACTTAACCTTTAAGTATGGACGTGGAGTCTCACAGGCTACTCGATATTTTCGTTTTCTTAGTTTCACCTAGTTCCCTCCACTCCACGCCATTGATCGGCTCAGTAGCTTTTGTTTTAGTTGTAAAACTACCATCGAAACAGGAGGTTGCGTCTTCCAATGAATATAACGTAAGTAATGACCATCAAAATATTGACCGGAGCCTGTCAGGCTACACGTCCATTGTTGCCCTATGAGATATTTTACAAGGGCAATTTTGTTTGCTTCAGATTTTGTAATACAAAATAACAAAAAACAATAAAACCGGTAGTTCTAAAACAAAACGACCATCTACAAGTTCTGTTCAGGGCCCTGCGAGAAAAACTTTGCGTGTAGGAGATCCATCTTTCGAACAAAAAGTGAGTGAGTTGCTGTTAACTTCGGATCAGTCTGTCAATGAACAAGAGAATATAGAAGATTTTTTTATATTGGAGTCCAAACTGATAGAAAATCATGAAAGTGACAATGATCAAGATGAGGACCAAGATCAGGACCAGGACCAGGACCAGGACCTAGGAGAAGAATCGGGTAGTGATAATTAGGAAAATATTCCGTTATCGGAGTTAGTGAGAACTAACTATTACTACGGCAAAAATAGGTATAAATGGGCGAAGACGTCGCCTTCGGCTAGGGTAAGAAAATGCGAAAAAACATAGGATGAAAACCCATGTTTGTGTTGGGTGCAACAAACCTGAGTGTCTACAATATTCTAGACCTTTGTGCACGGACTGCCAGAAAATTAACGTTTTTAGACTGTTGTCAATTTTTTTTATATTTGTTACCTGAAGTAGGTGTTTTGTGTTTTTGGTTTTTTATATATTATATTTTGAAAAAAAAAAACTCATTTTGTTGTAGGAATAAGTTTAGCTGTTATTTAAACCTAAAAATGTAACCTAAGAAGATTTAGACTAAAAGTGCCATAATTTTGTGATTTAAATTTTTTTTATATTTGTTTACATAAAAGTTGATTATATAAGCACGTTTTATTATTGCTAAATCCCATAACTTTAATATTCAATCAGTATTCAATCGATCTTATATCAAATTCCCCAAAAAAAATGTGTGTGCATATAGGAGCCTGTGAGACTCCACGTCCACTGTAGTGTTAAGAAAAAATGACGTCCATACTTAAAGGTTAAATAAACTTATTTTACAACTTATAAAATGAAAAATAAAATATTTTTTTATTTCTTAATCGTGTTTTACAATTAATTATATTCGGGTCTTCCCAGTAAGTAATCCGAAGATACTTGTGTTGGGAATGGCCCGCTTCTTCCCATTTGCATTATCTATGATTAGGTCTTTTTTATTACAATATTATTTTATAATATGTTATTTACTTATAACTCACGTCTATTTTCTCAGGTACGTTAATAAGGCTTTTTTAAGGTTTCAAATCTATAATAATATTATAAAGCGTTTTTTTTGTATGTAACAAATAAACTCAAAATCTACTGGACCAATTTCAAAATTTGTTATGCCACTCGGAATCGGAACCCACGGCTTCGCTCGCACCAGATCTGAGAACGAACCCGAGCTAAGCAAGTATAATTCAACACACACAATAATGTTATAGATTGGGAGAATATGGTTACTACTTTGACGACGCGCGTGGCGCAGTTTGTAGTGACCCTACTTGCTGCGCCAGCGGTCGCGGGTTCGAGTCCCGCTGGGGGCATACATTTGTTGAGCACGAATGTTTGTACTCCAGTCATGGGTGTTTCTATTTATAATATGTATGTATTTAAACTTATACATGTGTAGTATATCAACCATCTAGTATCCATAACACAAGGCTCGTACCTTACCGTGGAAGTAGATAGTGCTGTGTGTAAAATGTCCCAACATATAAAAAAATAAAAAATAAAAACATATAAAAAAAAGTAGAGAGAGAGTGATTCAGAACTCAGTCACGTCAGTCAGTACTCAAAACGTCTGAACGAATATGCATGTGAACACACATAGATTATAGTCTGTTAGGATATATACTATAAATATGCTTATTTTATGCACCTGTAAGAGAAACGGTTCCCATGGCATAGATTTTTTTTCACAGGGACGAATGCAAGTAAACCGAGGGTTAGTAGCTAGTAATATTATAATTATATCTTCTTTGTTACTTTCATGTATTACATTATAATTTTAGTAAGTATATTTCCACTATAATATTAATATATATAGAAATGCCATTTCTGGTAATTGAATTGTATTGTTAATCCTTCATAACTGTGGATGAATGAAATCATTAATTGATAGAATATAATATGTTGTTAATGAATATGATTATTATGAAACCTCTACTTACTTTAAATATCTTTTTGGCATTAAGCATTTTAATCGAGTTAAAAATACACATTCCGAAATTTTAATAAGAAAATTCTACACTCTGTATAGAGTAATTACTTTTAGTTGACACAAAATCAATATGAATTTGCGAAAACCGATTCCACTCATATATTATATCAAATCGGTATTATGTTATATGGTGACATAAATAACATGACATCTGTTCTTGAGCTAAAATATTTATTAATTAAATTTCATCAATACAACCTAATATTTTTTCTTTTTACACGCTCTCATAGAAGCCGAGATCGTGGTTATTGGTTAGGAAATAAATAGAACTACCTTCATATGCTATCGGAATTGCAGGTAATAACTAAGTGTAATTACAAAAAATATAAATATCGAATGGTAAGAAATTCCTCAATATAACGTACAAACTAATTGAAAATAGGTCCCTTTTCATCGTCCCACAAGGGAATTGTATTTTCAATCTCGATGTTTCACATTTCCTTGTCTGTATTTTTACTTATACCTTATGTTAAACCTTAAGTTACCTTATGTGAAAGCTTTATTAGCTATTAGAGATTATTTTGTAGGCCATATTAAGACCTACAATTATCTAGAATATTATTTTGATGAATCTCTGAAGGCTTAGCCAGCATTAGCCATGTAATTTTTCTAAGAACAACGCGATAGAAGCAGTTATTGTGTTCCCCTTGGAAACTAACAAGATTTTGTTAAAATCGCACATTTAGTATGCAAATTTAGTGTGATATTTTAAAATTATTTGTACCTACAGATGATTTGTCTCAAGATGTAATGTAGAAAATTGCTGTAGTTGATTTAAGGAGTCGAATTCATGATTTTATGTGTAAAGTGTTTATAAATATAAATTGTACAATGTGGATTATATGTTATACAATTAAACATTATACACATATAGAATTAAATTTTATTATTTACTTTTAACTTCATGGCGTCCTTTTTTTTTGTTAACGGGTGGGAAATCTTCGAAAGATACCCATTTTATTTTATTTTATTTTATTTTATTTTATTTGGGAAACAACAGTACAATAATACATATATATAAATAATGATAAAATAGCACATACACCAATAAAGTTTCCACAGGTAAATAACACAAAAAAGAAGCAGAAGGACAAAAAAGAGGAAAAATTTACAGTTAACTCAAAAAAAAAAAATTTTTACATAATTTATAAAAACCAATTAAAACAATAATAAAATTATAAAAAGGGCAAAACAAATACATAGATAATTAACAGTTATACAATATATTATTAACATTATTCTTAAAATTTAAAAACGAATCAGAAAATATGTCTACATTTTTTAATTTTTTATTGTAAACATTACATGTACGATACAAGAAGGTATTGTGTGCATATTTTGTTCTTGTACAGGGCAATTCGAAAAGATCATGGTTTCGCTTTCTGTATGTCGGGACTTTAAAGTTGATACCGTTTAACAAGAAAGGGCTATCAATGATATTATTTAATAGCTTATAAAGGAAAGTTTGATCTCTAAGCATGCGACGCATCTCTAAAGGTCTAATATTAAGTTGGCTTTGATCATGACTAAATTTATAATTAAGATGTTTAATGAATTTAAGTTGAATTTTTTCAATGGTATCTATATACACTTTATATTGAGGGTTCCATATAGACGAACCAAATTCTAATAGCGAGCGTACTAGACTATTATATAAAAGATTTAATGTATAATTATTCTTAAAATCCTTACCAACTCTAAGAATAAAACCAAGCATTCGATAGGCCTTTGCAACAATATAGTTTATGTGAAACTTAAATGTTAATTTAGAATCCAGATATATACCCAAGTCTCTCACCTCAGAAACACGGTTAATAATTTGACTATTTAAACTATAATTATAATTAATAGGTGATAGTTTGCGTGTAAAAGAAATAGTGCTACATTTTTCTATATTCAAAGTCAAAAAATTGTCGTTACAGTATTTACACAACTTATTTAGATCCTCTTGTAATAATGAACAGTCTGACAATTTAGAGATTTTTCTAAAAATTTTTAGGTCATCTGCAAATAATAATACAGAAGAGTAATTGAATATACTGTTAATATCATTTATAAATATATTAAAAAGTAAGGGACCAAGGTGAGAGCCCTGCGGTACACCGGATGGAACGGGAACGAATGTTGAACAAAAACCCTTTATTGTCACAGCTTGACTTCTATTATTGAGGTAAGAACATAACCACCGAAGAAGATCACCATGAATACCAACGTGCTTTAGTTTACTTAGTAGGATAGTATGAGATATTTTATCGAAAGCCTTCGAGAAATCGGTGTAGACCACGTCAACCTGAACACCAGCGTCCATGGCATTTACCACATGATGAACTAATTCACACACATTTGTTTCTACCGACCTTTTACTAACGAAACCGTGTTGCTCGTCAATCAAGAAACCTCTTATAATTGGAAAGATACTGTCATAGATAATTTTTTCAAACATTTTAGCTATTGTGCACAATTTAGAGATGGGCCTATAGTTTTGAACATTATGTTTATCTCCCGACTTAAAAATAGGTACAACGAACGAGCGTTTCCAAACCTGAGGCATAGTCCCTGTACGTAGTGATTTATTGAACAGAAGTGAAATTGGATAACTTAATGATTTATAGCATTGCTTTAAAAATATTGGAGGTATTTCGTCAGGTCCACAACCCTTGTTGATATCTAATGACTTCAAATATTTTTTAATGGTCGGTACTGACAAATCTATATGACTTGAATTTAAATTACAATTAATATCATTCATATATGTTTTAAGTGGTTCAGCAGTCTGAGTTTCATAAACTGATTTAAAATAATCATTAAAGAGTGAGCACATCTCTTCCCCTTCGCCAGCAGTACGATTGAATAGAAATACACTATTAGGCAGACTTGAAGATGAATTTTTTGATTTCATAAAAGACCAAAAGTATTTACTATTGCTGCGAATTTTAATTTCCGCGTTATAAATATATTGATCATAGCATTCAATTTGGACTAATTTTTGGCGTTCTCGTAAAAGAGCGAAAGAGTGGTAGTCAGCTATCCTATTATAGATCTTCCATTTTCTATGGTATTTTAGTTTCTCAGCTATCATTTTTATTAAAGCACGCGTATACCAACACGGATAATTTTTTGTATACTGTACTTTCTTAACAGGAACTAAATTATTAATTATAGAGTTAATAATTTCATAGAACGTATCTACCGCCCGGGAGACGTCACAGTCATTTAGAATTTCGTACCAATTCACACATTGTAAAGCTTCGTTGATTGCATCGTAATCTGCTTGACGAAATAGTCTTATTCTACGCGGTGTAAATTCCTTATTTTTTAATGTAGGAATAGTAATTTGAATTTGCAATGTAGGGTGATGAATATCTTCTTCTACCAGGGGAACATCACATTTATGGACTGAACAACTACTACTACTAATAACCAAGTCTAAGAATCGTCCATTCTCATTCGGGATTGAGTTATATTGCTTAAAATCAGTAAATTGCAGGAAGTTATATAGACAGTTAATTTGTTCATTACCACAACCATAATTATTAATAATCATATGATTATTTTCATTTGACCAAGAAGCTCCTGAAATATTAAAATCACCTAACAACAAAAAGCTATCGTCAGTGTGCCGTAGGCAATCATGAGAAACACTGTCATACAATTCACACAATACTTCAAACTGTGAGCTGCAATGTGGAAAGTAACAACAATATAAGTGCAGAAGTTTCAGAGGAGGACCAGGTCTGGTAACTATAGAGACTTTTATAACTTCAGCCGCGTTCATTGTTAGTATAATAGGTGTACTGGAAAAGACAAGTAGATTCGATTTAACGGCAATTAAAACTCCTCCGCCCATTTTATCACCGCGTGAGTGATATGATCTATCGCATCTATATACGGAGTACCGAGAATCAAAGATTTCGTTGTCAAATATGCCGTCGTGCAACCATGTCTCCGTTAAACAAATTATGTCACCATCTTGTTGAAGTAAATTTCGAAAAAATATATTAGTTTTCGTTCTTAGACCACGTACATTTTGATATAATATATTAAGCGTATTACTCATAATAAGAAACAAACGCAATAGTCGAAGATACCCCGCTCTTAATAATGATGAAAAATAAGTAACAATTCGCATGTAGATTAATATTATAAAAAATAAAAAATATGTGTAGAGAAACAATAAAATATAATAGCCCTATCTTGTAAACATGCCCTTTAATAATATCATGGTGATCATTAAAATAAATGAGATTATTATTTGACACAAATCCCAAATCATTACAACTCAGTTTTCGCTTTCGAACCAACGATAAAAAGTCATCCTTTTTCCATCGACACAAAAAGCGCACTACAATTGGTTTAGCTTTTCTATTTTCACTGTTTTTTGGTGCTACCCTAGTAATAAAATCAATATCCGAATTTATATTTAAGTTTATGTCAGCTTTATTAGCTATATCCTGTAATATAGAAAGCAAATTCTCGTTCTTTTTTTCAGGAACTCCATAGATTTCAATGTTGGATCTGCGCGCCCATTGTTCCCTATTATTGTTATCAATTTCAATAGATTCCAATTTAGATTTAATATTCCCAAATTCAACCGATTTGCTTGCTAACTGCTTGACTTCTGTTTCACAGTGCAATATTCTAGAGTTTAACTCTTCAAATTTAGAGTTAAAAAATTCCAAACTCTCCTTAACACTTAAAAATTCCTGCCTTAAAGCCTTTACTTCTGTTTCAAGAGGTAACATAAAAGATTTAAACTCTGACTTCAAGATAGCTATCTCTGAGGAAATAATTGATTTAATGTGCGCAAGAAATGATGTGGAGTTTATGCTAGGTTCAATTAAGTTATTATCCGGCGAACAGGTAACCGAGGATGAGCCGCCTCTACGCAAATTTATGTTGTCACTCAAATTAGATTGAATGTCACTGCTGCCGCGAACGGGAGTGTTATCTTTGTATAGATGTCGTGGTCGTGTTAGTGTGCACTCTGGGCATATCCATGTTTTCTTATTCTCATTCGATAAATCTTTTTTACTATCCGAGGGATTTAAACATTGATAGTGATAATTATTTTTGCATTTAGTACAAACTACACAGTCAGTGGCTCCACCTCTGGTCGATTTACAGCATTGGAACTTCATTATTAAATATTAGAAAAAATTTTAATATTTATGTGGGATTTGAACCAAGACACATCGGATATATCGGTGTGGTAATAAGCGCAACTCCACTAGACCAATACGCTAGTTACGTGTACTGCCAAAGCTTCGTACAAATGCTTATAGAGAGGACTGTTGGTAATGACGATTCTTGAGTCCTTTTGTTTAAAGCACACGTACGTCACACACTGAATGTCACTTCAAAGTCACTCAACTAACTGTTAGCCGTTGTATTAAGAAAAAAGGCATGTTAAAACCTTTATATTCTTGAGATTAGTTATACAAATACTTTAAATATATTTAAAGTTTACGTTTCACTAAAAACTCACGTTTAAAAGTCAATTAAAACTATAAAATGACAATTACGAACACTGGGGAACAAAAACACGTCTGCTTCTTATGACTCGCACTGTCATGTGACATGTAGGTAATGTAGGATTTTTACCTACTAAAACCCCCTCGATTACCGTCTGCTGCGTTTTAGTGGAAAGTACCGGGATCTCTCTAAGAACGCACCGGTACAACTTCATGGCGTCCTAGCTGAGCCAAATTATATCGCCAACGTCACGTTGAATGGAACAGTCACGCCGGAAATTGGTCAGTGGAATACCACTGAAAGGTTAATTTAAAACTTTGTTATACTTCGACATAATATCAACATACGTTGTTATTTTACATAAATAAGATCTTAACATAAAATCTAATTATACTATATTTTACATATATATACAACAATTTACATAGGGGACAAACATTGAACATTAAAGGGACGGGTACTTTGGAAGAGGAAGAGCGTCATAAAGGGTCAGAAGGGGTTTGGGTCACTCATTATTATTATTTTTGCACAATTGCCACTCTAAAAAATATTAAAATTTGACTTTAACCCAATTTGAGTGTATATTTTAAAAAATACATTTTCACTTAATGTTGACGTTCAATTTTATTATAAATTCTTTGTGTATTATATTACAACAATTTATTATTACCTTATGTTTTTAGATTAAATTGTGAAGTTGAAACTTTGTTATTTTATATACTATCTTTAGTGTCGTATATCACCTATAATGATGGTACTACGTGGTACTACTATTTATGTTTTGTTTACCAGGAACAACTGTTTTAATGGCTTTAGTAAGTACTTTTGTAGAGGTCTAATAAAATAAAATAAACATAATATTATATATTCATTTCTCTTATATATTCATTTATTAGCTCCTGTTATTCTAGTGTGTATTGAAAGAATAATATTTGTTTTCTCTTTCTTAAAACTCTCTAATTAAAATAGTATGAGAATTAAAGTGATATGACGTGATTGCGTATTTCATTTATAAGATAATAATTAATTAAGGAAAAGCTTTTAAGTTCAATATTCCTTTATAGACGTAAAAACTGATAAGACGAAGTGGCTTTTGTCTTGAAGAACAAAAGACTTGAACAGCTTTCGTAGTAATTTAAACACCCGCATTTAAATCTGATGAACAAGCTTATTAATCAGATCGAAATAAATAAGAAAACTAAAAACAAAACAAATTATAAGTTAATTTAAGAATATTAAATGCAATTACCCACATACGATTTTGATTTTTTTATCTCCTAACATCTTATTCTACTAACGTTAGTAACTGCTATTGGTCTTGTATTGTAAATTTAGAGGAAAATTTCGGTTTTCGTAATACAGATGTTCTTTGTGCGAGCCTCTTGCAATGGAACCATTATACCTACTTCATAGGCTCTTTTCGTCTTCTTGTGTGTGTCTGTCAAGTATCCTTTTTCTCAAAAACATAATATATGGAGGTATAAAGATATTACTATCAAATACTCAGGGAGTTCTGGAAAAATAAAACTTCTAAGTAAATACGATTAAAAGGTACGGCCGTTTTGCCGCATATTTTTCCCTCGTACGAAGATCAAAACCAATAAGTTTCTTCTACGTTGAATCATGAAAGGCAATTGAAGGAGACAGCAAAAGTAAAAGAAAAAAAAATTGAAAAAAGATTTTTGTTGCGATTTTAGACTTTTTTATTGTTCTCATTGCTTATTATTAGTTACGCTCAAAGAGAGCTCCATATAAACTGTAATTAATACTTTATATTAAATTTCAAAAGTAATTATTTAAAATAAAAAACAATACTGCTACATTAGATAAAAATCACAGCTACTCTAAAACAAAATTCGAAATAAAAAGAGAAACATAAGCTTATCGGCACGAAGTTTTGGCAACAGTTTTCAATACAGCTAAAAATACAAAATATGTAACAGATAATACTGGGGATTTCGAACATGTTACAGATAATACAGGGGATTTTTTGCACAAAGCTTTTATTTAAAATATATTTAACCACAGTAATAATAAGAGAGGCTGTATTTTTCTGGACCGACACTTGAGGCGTGGCTCGCAGTAAATGAACGCTTATCCTATACAGCGCTGCGTAATACGAACAAAGAGGCATTCCCAGCCATACGATACCCCAACCACTTCAACAAGACCCTCTCTACTGATTAAAAAACTTCTCAAACAACAGCTTTGAATAGGAGCTTAAAGCTCTTTTTAAAATGGTTCGCAGAAAATCCAAGCCGTTCCACGTTTGTGAAGAGCTCAGTATGATAATAGTTAAGGTTTTTTTTTAATTCGGACCCACAGCTTAATGATTTCCTCTTTAATTGTGCTTTTCTATCTTAATCTTATAACATTTAGCATATTACGTAATAAAGACTTAGAATTATCGTGATAGTGATCCGTGATCGAATAATTTAGGAAATGACTGAATGATGTGTGTGTAAACTTTAATAAAGGTAAAAATGCGTAAAGCAATAGAATTTGTAATATCTTCAAAGTTATTATTAATACAGTTATTATTAGTACAATTTTTAATTTTGGAAGAAAACGTATATTTACTTGAATAAACCAGTCCGATTTCAGCCAGAACAAACATCGACGATAAAAACGTTAAGAACTTACTAACATTACGTACTTTTAATCTGTAAAAATTCTTGTCTATTGTCGAAATAATACACGTGGGTCGGATTTCATCTAGCTGAATATCCAATACAGGACGGGAATTCCTACAAAGGTATGTTTCCAGTGGAGCCAATAAATACCAACTAATGCTTGAACGCTGCTATTACATAGTTTTGTCCGAATTCACATGTAAACCATGAGTTGCGTTGTTTTTTGCTATATTTTTTCTTTTATTTTAGTTTCTTTAATTGATTGTACATAAAATAGTTAACTATATCGAATGGAAAGATTAATTATTTTAAGTAAAGATGGAGAGTACGCTGTAATAATTATACTAGCATCTATTTAATGTAATGATTTGAATTTTACTTTACATACTAACGACTTAGACCTCCTTAATCCAGCCCTGTCTCAAAATCCGTTCTTAGTAGACGTCTATTAACTGAAAACTACCTCCCTGCCAAACGCCTATATACAAGCGGCAGTGGTTGAGTGACCTTTAGCTTTTATATATTTAGATTTTGTATAGATAAGGTTATATAAATTTTATTTTATATATAAATTTATTTTATAAAAAAACATTGCTTATTTCGTAATTCATGCTACTGTACTCAAACAAATACAACCTAGACAAGATTATTTAGTAGATACCTTTGAGTCTGCAACACTTTTGACAGACAATGATTATAATTATTAAAATCTTACAATAGAATCCTTAAAGTTAAAATAGTTCAGTTACTATATTTATAATTATTGCTAAAGAAAGTTTATTTATTAAAGCCTCTTTTATTAAAATTGTTATTAAAATATTTATTAAAATAAACCTTTATCATCATTTATTGTAAGAAATGAAAAAAAACTTAATAAGCAAATAAAATCAATCATCATTTTTTACCATAAAAAATATAGTTGACTGTACATAATCCTCATTTTATCGATGCAATAAAGAACATAAAAAATTGATTGAAAAATAAAAGTCTAAATAAAGCTACATTAATACAAATAAATTAACACTTATAAGAATTTCAAATTCGAGTAATTATGGCAAAACCTTTCAAAATGAATTTGTTATTTGAAAAGACAAATTAAAAACATTTAGTAAATAATAATTCAGATTCTTTCGCCTAAAAAGTAAATCTCTGAATAAAAAGGATAATCTCTGAATAATAAGGTTCCAAATATAAAGAGCAATTTGGAGATGAAATAACATAATGTTAAAAATACTAAAAAGGAAAGCGTTAATTCTTCGAAAACAACGTTTTTCTGCTGAAATACTTTGCTCTTTTCAAATACAATATAGATTAGCTTGAATGCAAATTCGTAGAATCCATCCTTATAGTGAACTAGCAACTCACCCTCGCTTCGCTCGAGTTCGTCCCTAGCGAAAATCTATCACACGGGAATCGTATTTTTTGGGGTAAAAAGTAACCCATCTCTCTTCTAGGCTGTAATTTATCTCTGTCCTAAGTTTCATTACGTTACGTTACGTAACATAACGTAATTCATAACATTACGTAACAAATATCCAAACATCAGAATTTTTATATTTATAATATTAACAAGCAGAAAAATTATCTTTTTTTATGTCCCAACATATTGTTACGTACTACGGGTTTAGGATCGGAAATTAAAAGCGTTCTCGCACTAAAGATGTTTATTTCTTCTATATATACTAAACAAGATGCTCACTGACACGCGCAGTTTGTACACAGCACTAGTTCAGTTGAGTCTCTTAGCACTATAATTCACCACTTTTAATAATTCACTATACTTTTCTTCACTTTTCTACTACTATTTCAACATCGAACATCAACTGATCTCTCGACACACTGCCGGCCTTTTTATATGTGTAAATTTAGAACATTCTAGTATCTAAAATTCAAAATGATACTATTAACTTCCAAATCTTTCCTGAAAATGCTTTGTCTCTCTCTGACACATTAAAATTTGCAATAAGCTGTTCTTGTTATCTAATTGTAAAAAGCTAGAAATTGACATTCGCTATTGTAAAGCATGGTACAAGCGTGCTATAAGGACGGGTTCGCACTCTATTTCGCGACAATATTTATTTATTTTTTGTTTATAAAGTATGGGTTCTTCCTTTCTAAATAATTCTAACAAACAAAATAACTAAGATTTTCCAAATGTGCCAAAAGGTTGAATTTCCACATAACCACAGAACTAATAATAAATGTAACAAAAAAAGAATGCAAATTCTTAGAATATCTTTGAAAGATCCTAAAAGTTTAATTAAAGCCCTGAAATTTACGTCTGTCTGTCGGTTTCTACAGTTTATGACCCGCTGGAATGATATTTCTTCTTTTGAAGGTATTATTTAGGTATAATTTCATTATCTTGATAATATAACAAAATTTTATAACTGTATAAAAGTTCGAGAAAATCTTTTATTTATTTTTCTTAAATGACCTTAGGGTAAAATTAAAATTTGTACAAGTAATTATTTAATATTACACAAATCAACTTATTTTTTAACATTACAATTTTTTGCTCTTCCGTCGGCGATTTTGAGTTTAATAATATTTAGGCGTGCAGATAAAGGGATGATTCCTATGTAACGACTTTAAGAGTTCGTACTATTATTGTAGCTATAAAGTTTAAATAGTATAAATAATTTATTAGAGTATCGCTATTTAATAATTTATTAAAATAATAAATTAAATTATAGATCGTTTCAAGAATAATTGTAGGCGTTTATTGGAGGCAGACATTATAGGGGAAAATGAAACACTTCGGAATGATGAATACGTAAAATAAAATTTTAACCGAGTTATGTTACATTTTTTTAATCTTAATAAAGTATTAATTATCATCAATACTGTCGAATCTAAGGTTTATAGAATCTTTGTATGTTTGTTTGTTTGTGACAACATCACGAGAAAACTGCTGGTCATCATATTGGATACTTTTTACTGCTTGAAAATGTCTGATCGCCGATAAATGTATACTAATCGTTCGTCCCTAACTCGAGTGGAGCAAGGGTTAGACACTAGTGTTATTATAAAACATTTAACTTCTTAAAACTTATTTCTTTACAGCCTTAACACAAAGAGTAAGGATGGAAACAGTTTGATGAAACATGATTGTATAGGAAATTATATACACCTATCTTTATTTACATACTTTGTAAATATGTACATATTCTATTATATTATGTGAGCGCGCAATATATCATTTGGATAGATTTTCAAATTCTAAAAACAAAAAGAAACAATACAATTTTGTGATGTGTAAACACAGCAGTCACAGCTATTTTACTTCGATACTAAAGTGCATACACAAATCATTTAAATTCAGGAAACCAGGGATGAGGCACATCAATATTTTAAGTCGATTATATTATAATAATCTTAAATTTCCTATATTACTATATTTAACATGGACTTATACATATGTATTTAGTAAGAAACGGTTTTGATGTTCTTACTTGAAGAATTTGTACGTATAAAGTAAAGAATGTTACTACGCTGAGAGCTCACAAAAAATTAGTTCCATAACATTCAGTTTTATTGCCATCCTTCCACCGAATTCAGGGGTGACAGAAATGGTCCAAATGACGGCCTTTTATCTTCCATGAGGAAACATTTTGTGCGGGCCTGTAAATTTTTCCATGGAATAACTACTACTAGTATCCTTAATATTTCAGAAATAAAAGTTTTTACTTTTTGTACCTTGCAGTTTCCTTATTTTGTAAATTACATACTATTTAGTATATACATTTTTGTATAGTATAGGTACATAATAATCATGAGTCTTATGTAAAGTATTTACAAAAGACTCATGATTGTAAGTCTAAATATATGGAAATAAATTGGTATTAGTTAAGGACTTTAAACATTATAGCTAACTAGCGACTCGCCCTCGCTTCGCTTGGGCTTTTTCCTAGATTTAGAACAGGCACAGCCTCGGGATCCGCTAGTTATGCATATAAACCTTCCTCTTGAATCACTCTATCTATTAAAAAACGCATCAAAATCCGTTGCGTAGTTTTAAAGATTTAAGCGTACAAAGGGATATAGGGACAGAAAAAGCGACTTTGTTTTATACTATGTAGTGATGTTGGCGCATTTTAATGCTCGTTTAGCATTATGTTTTCTAATTTTTAAATACATTTATTTAAATGTAAACAAACTTAAAATTTTATTACTTAACTGTACAGTGTACATACCTACTAGTAAAAATGAAATTGTATATATAAGTAATCAACTCGTATATTAACTATTATTCTAAGGAAAATCTTATGGAAATAGTCATTACTATCGATACAACGTCTGTCTGTCTGGTACACATATCTGCGACATCTATCGTTGAAACGGACTTAGAAAATGGATCCCAACGATAACTATTATTATGATAATCCACTTTAAAGCCGATATGAGAATATTAAAACTTATTTTTTCATTGAGAAGTTAGTATACATGTTATCAAGGCTTAAAACTATCGCTAGGTAAGCACGATAACAGTCGACGGGATTACACTTTCCATATATTAGTTTTACTCGCAGGATTAAACTCAAACTTACTACTTCAAGACGCTACTAGGCTACACTATTACCAACATAATAATTCTTAACTTTAAAGCTTTAATGTTTCTGTATAAACCTCAGATATGTTTTCGTAAGGTATAAGATAAATACAAATAACCTTCATTTTTAATTAAGACTAGCATTTCCCGCGGCTCCACCCGCTTTAAAGATCAGAAACAAAATTCTCAGATTTCACATCACGTGTGTTCTTTACAGCCGATTTTCAAGGGTTACGTGAGATTTCTTACAATTAAGATGTTTTCTAGCAGTAAAAAGTATCCTATATACTCACCCGGATAACCAGCTATCATCATACAAAATATCATTAAAATCTGTCCAGTAAATTTTAAAACAGACAGACGAAAATTCTAAAAACTAGAATAGATTCGGCCTCTTTATCGTTAACAATGACGATTTCAATAAGATTTTCCAAAAAAAAATTAATGAACAGATTTGACTAAGTTACAAGTTTATTATACGTATTATATGTATATAAACAGAGTAAAATATTTCTTTTTTATATAAAATAAGCAAAACTATGCAAAATTACGTGTAATAGCGAGCTTGTCTAATTACAATTTAAGACTGTTCTAATAAGACTGTCTTGATACTGCGTGGTGTAATAGGATCTTTAGATCTTTAAAAATATAAAACGTGACTTTGCAAAGATATAAAAAAAATATTTCTAATAGAGTTATGTCAATTCCACTCGAAGGAGCACTCGAATCACTGCGTAACCGAAGTCCAATAAACTCTTACCTATAGTTTCATATTCGAGATAAAAATGTGCATATTTCATGAACCTGTATTTCTTGCGGAGACCTTATAACATTATATACCTCATATTATTGCCAATGATATTATTTAAATAAAATAATAATAATAAGTTATTTTATTATTTGTATTACACTTGCTAATAACTATAACAATTTTATATTCGTTAAATGTAAAAAGAATAACTTTGGAATTACTTTAAATATAGTAGAGTTTACAAATTAATTTAAAAATTTGTAGGACTTTTTATTTATTTATTTATTTTATTTATTTATGCACCACACAAAAAATACATACATATAAAAAGGAAGCCGAGACATTGTGCGCAAAGACTTAAGACATTAAAAAAAATTGTACGTAAGTACTGATTGTTTAAATAGTATTAATTGTGGAATTTTCTACATAATCTTTGTTAAATTAGCTTTAATATTTAAAGAGATGGAAATTTGCATAGTAATATTTGTTTTTCTCGTGGTTAGCTTTGAAAATTTACTGACTATCAGGCTGTTACCCTCGTGCAGACCATTTGAATATAAATAAGCTCTACATAATCTGCACACGTACTCAGCAGGCCTCATAAATGTAAGAATGCGTGTTACTCCCGCGTTCAACCCGATTTCACAAGATCCCAAACGTGCTCAACGAATCAAGATTTCTTGTGTACATAGTAATATTATAATATAATAAAATAAAATAAAAAAATGTTTTAATAATAAATATACGGTCATACTTACAGTAAAATACTAGATTTTGATATTGTGAAGGAAAATTTAAATAATTATATTATTTATTTCAGAACATATCCATAATATAAAGTGTTGTTAGTAAATCAAAATACTTATAAACTATGTCAGTATATCTTTTTTTAATTTAATTATACGATACTGATAGATGGTAGAGATGACCTGCCCAGAACATTAGCTGTGCACTGCAGTATCGAGTTAGCCCCATCAACTTACTAAATAATTATTATTTTGTAGGAAACGTTCTTCTTCTTCCCCGTATAATTCGACAACAGGAAACACATATAAAAGTTTCACCATAAATTATGAAGTTCCTAATAAATTTCTTCGTTTCTAGAAATCCTTGCTTATGTAGAAATACATCACTATTTTCATTCTAATATAGCCAGCTCTCTAATCTCCATGTATATAACAGTATAAAATGTATGGCATATTATAAATATGGTATTCAACTTTTCTAGATATTCTTTATAATTCGGAACGTCATGAAAAATAGATACTTAACAATCCAATTTTCTTCTCTGGTAAGGGCAATCTTTTCAAAGAAATTGCTCTTGAAATCACGACGGCAGTTCACGGTTTATTTGGCTCGTCCGTGCTCTGCCATTACTACTGGAGTTCGATATAAAAGTAATGAACCATTCGTCTAAGAAAAAACGGTGCCATTTCTCTATAGTTATTCTTACTTTTTTATAAAATGACTTACAACAATATATAAATTTTAACCGTTTTTAGATGAGAATTTACGTCAATCCAATTATATCTACTGCCATTTCTAAGTAAGAAAAGAAATAATTACCATATTTTAAGAAATAAGAATAAGGGTTCAGATAATCTTGAAGTCAAGGGATGTACTTGGGACAGGCACGAAACGGTAAGTTCTATGTGACTTATCGAGAAAGTTAGGTAATATAGGTATCTATATTTTTATATATAACGGATAAAATATTGTCCATTAAAAACCACTCATCTCTAAAACCTTAATTCTTTACTTCTTCTCTTCTTGGTTTAGATATTTTGGATAATAGCGATAACTTTTAAAACATTATTCATAGTGTAGCTTCATATTTTTTGAGCAAAATTGAAGATCTATTGTAGTATAGCATATACCAAGTGGAAAACAACTGAACCGGACTGAATAAACAATTTTCTATCAGCACAAGTGTTAACGGTAGTTCCACATGTAAATATATTATTTCATATAAAAGTGATAGCTAACTGCTGTATAAATAATGATAACCTTTTTCATATAAGTGACAGTTAAAAAACAAATTATTTTAATGTTTACTATGAAATTAAAAGTTTTAATATAAATATATTTAATAGTTAATAACATTTTATTTTTATTATTATATAAAGCGAACGTACAAAGCTAAGAACTTTTAAACTAATTAATACTGCATAATACTGCGTTTAAGAAACTAACGTTATAAATGTCTAATAATAATTTTACTGTAACACTGAATATAATTCAAACATACTTTAACAAAACAATCAATCCCACGGGAACCATTGATATTTCCGTGATGAAGAGCAACGAAACATCCATTTAATTCGTTCTGCCTTTCTGGAGTGAAAAAGTAACAAAAAATAAGCATCCATTCATCTATCATAAGCAAATCATATTCATAAGCTTTCAAATCCATAATATCAGTAAAAAATTACAAAACTCCTCGTGTTTTTTTAAATGAACAATTCAAAATCATAATTAAAAAAAATTAAACAAAGATTTTTTGACGAAACCTTAAAGTTTCTATCTTTGAGAAATTACAATGAGTTATTATAAAGTAAATAATTTAGCTTTGAAATGTTAATACAATAGTCTTACAATTCAAAAACCTTTTGAGGTAGCCCCGAAATTTTAGATATTAAAGCTTAATTTTTGATCAATTTGGCAAATTTTTTTTTACTCTTTCATGTTTAAAAAAACTTTCAGTGCACGCTGCGATTCCAGTTTTTAGGATCCAGACTTTTCTTACCAAAGTATTTTAAACGAACTTCAGTAAAAAAAATATTAATTTAAAGTTTATTATAATAATTATGTGTAATAAATTTATTTTTTGTGATAAGATACTAGCTAGATATGTACAAAATAAATGAAAATAGTTAAATATAGATTTAATTTTTCAATCTCTATATTAAACGCCGCTTTTGAATTCGTTTACATTCCTTCAGGGTGACGCTTGCAACTTTGCGCTTGTTACGAGTAATGACATACTTTTTAATAATATACTAGCGTTAAAAAATCGATTAACGTCAATACTTTTCTGGTTAAGATTATCTTAATATAAGATAACTATAGTATATATAATGGAATAAATATAATAGTAAATTACTCACTTATAAATATACATGTAATATGTATATATTACATATACATAATATAAAAAGACAAACTTTTTGGTATCAATTTTAAAGTGTTCCCAATGTAAAAACGTCCTACGCTTCAATATAACATTTAACTAGGTGTTACCAAAAAAACCTAGGTAAGTACATGTACTGTACACACTTACGATTTTAAAATATATGGAAAAAGTAACTATTCTTCGTATTGTATTAAATATAAATAAAAACAGTTCGTGTGATAAACTTAAAAGTATTTAAGTCCTTAAAAGTTAATAAAAATATCAAAATATAAAGATAAAATTGATCCCGGCTATTACCGAAATCGCATCAAAATTATCTTCATCGATGTCATTAACGATGCTATTAAACAAATATTAATGAAATGGGTATAAAAGAAGTAATTGTTCGAATTTACATGTTAATAAAATTCATGTATTCTCTCGTAGATTGCATATAATTGCAACCAAAACTCGATAATGGAGCGGATCGCGCTTAACGTAATAATACATAAATATATTTTACCTGGAATTATTTCTGTAGTACCAGAGTGGTGTTGGATAAATTTGTAAGCATTTTACATTTATTTTATGCGTAAGGTTTCGCTTTTTTGATGTAAAATAAAACAGTCTTTAATTTGTTATACTGGCCATTTTGTAAAACTGGCAGTCAACATTATGAAAATGGTTAGATAAATAAAGAATATTTAAATAAAAATAAAAAGCATAAAAGTACGAGAGTGGATGCTGATCGGCGAGGAGTTAAAATGGGTGGATTATTTCTAAAATTATAAACTAGAGCAAAGAAATAAAATTGTATGATTATTCATAATTCTGTTTAAATATTGTTAAATCAAATCTTAATATTTTAAAAATAATATTTTGCAAGAATGACGCTGGCTTTTATTAAGGTTTCTTACATGTAAATAAGTTTAAGAATATTTTGCCTTCATTTAAGTCTATTTTTTCTTTTGTTAAAACTTAGCTTAAACGAAACCTCATAATCCAAATTAAGCTTACAAAACTTCTATATCCCTATCCTACGAGATACGTTAGCTTTCCTCAATAAATTCTTACCGTCGTTCGAATCTGCCTGTAAAAGTCACGTTAAATTCAGTTCAGTAGTTCCGGAGAGTAGCGAATACAAAAGAATAGGATAGGAGATTTCTTTTATTCAAATTAATCATAGCCAACTGAGTACACTTTATATTTAATTAAGTATAAATTAAATAAATTCTTAATTTAAAAAACAAGTACGATTGACGCCAATTCCCTAAGAAGTATTTAATTTTTCACGCGTTTTCGTTGATGATGACAGGTTAAAAAAAGATGTGCGTCTAAAATACAACTTGCAACCAGCGAATAAATTACTGTTTAAATTGGTCAGATAATAGGTACCTACTCTATTAATACACATAAATAAAATTCAAGTGTCCGTATTTAATTTCCAATTAACAGCTTTTCAATAAATTAATATTATGAAAGTATATACGGTACTTACATCAAAAAAACAATTTTTCAAATTTTCGACTGTGTGTTTGTTCCGGATAATCTCTGAAATGGATGAACTGATTTTGACAGCCTTTACTCGCAAATAGCTAATATGTTATGATCACTAACTTAGGCTACTTTTGAAGCCGTGGGGTTCTGCTAGTAAATATGTACAAAAACTTGATAAATTATACAATAAACTCTTCCTCGAAAACCACTCTATCCCTTGGTAAAAAGACATGAAAATTGGTGCTGTATTTTTTGAGTTTATCGCGAACAGACCGACAGACACGGCGGGGGACTTTGTTTTATAATATTATTTAGTGATTATAAAAAAACCTTTATTTATCTTACACCCAGCGAAGCAGACCGGGCTTGCTAGTTATAAATATATTGCTAGAGATTTCAAGTAAAGAATATGTCTACGTCAAAATGCACCTGAAACTCCTTGTGTTCAACTTTTATTGGGCTTCTTTGTGAGAACATGCTGAGTGTCAATTTCACTGCACTTCACATATCAAACGTAGCTGCAACTCAATTTATTTACACTTGTTCGGAAAATGTGAAAATAATAAGAAGAGTGCAGATACCTTTAAATTAAAAAAGTTGTTCTAAACTCTAGTGATCGTCTCACGCCATAGCTTAGTCAGGATTCATAGCCTGGACTGATCTATATATTATACGGTTTTTTTGTCGGTTAAGAGCAGTAACTGCCATTATATTTAGCACTTTTTTGCCCCCGAGCCTCCTAAAAGATAAATCCACGTCCTGCGTGTAAATGGAATAGAGTAGAGAGAGTTAATATAAAACATAATAATATGTTAATAACTTATACATTTTCAAAATCCTTCAATTAATGAAATATTAGTAAAATTTAATAATTTATTCAAGAAATGTATGTGGGTTATCATTATGATTATATATTATTAACTGCGTGCAATTACAATAATAGCTAACATAAATCTTACAAAAGTACCGAAGAAGTAACTAGAAGTAGGTTTCATTTATAATCTGATCATACCCAAAGTTAGTCCCAATTGAGCAACTCTGAGACTAATAACTTAAAATCGAAATGGTTAAAGTTCGTCGAGGCACGCCTAAAGGCACTTTTCAAATTCAATTCATTAAAAATATGAAGTGCTTGTAAAATTTTATTGCGATTATATTTTAAATTTGATGTAATGGATTAAAAACCGTATTATTTCATGAATTTCTTTCATAGGCCTTTCGATAAATCCTAAAAATAAACATCTTATCAAATTTTAACACTATAAAACCAATAAAACAACAAAAAATATAAAACTAATTGGATAACTTTTCTTAACGATTTAGTTTTGTAAAAGTGAATTTTTTTTATGTCAAAAACAATTTCAAGTATGACAGTAGCAAAAATGAAAGGGTTTTCCTACCCGGGCTTATCATTTTAATGCTGTAGAAGTTATCAAAGGTAAAGTATAATAAGGCGTATAAGGTATAAACCGTGCAGTGCAGATGTACGAGTACCTATTTGTCTAAACGCCTTTCTCGGTGGCACGTCTTAAACGTGAAAGTTTTGGGATTTAATTGAAGAATATTAAACAACATAGAGGTAAAGATAAAGTAAAATTAATTATAGATATATTGCATACTATATCCTGTCTATTTTACTAATATGTACATAATAGTAAAAGGTTCTTGCTATTTTTTTTTGTTTTTGTATAAATTATTGGAATTTAAAAGTTCATCTTAACTAGATTTTTTATTATTAAACTTTCTAAATTAATCAACATGCCAATTAAACGTGATGGATGAATGTAGGCTAAGTGAATATCTGTAAACTTCATTACTATAACATTTTCTTCGTAGCATGTTGCGGGTGACATTAGATAAATAGATACATTTTGCAAAATATTACTATGATTTGCGATATACATGCCATAATGTTTTTGCTCTAACTCACGTGTGTATTTTATGAGCACAAGACTTAGCACTTTTTTGTCAGTTATCTTCCCAAGTTCTTGTTTCATTAAAAGCAATAGTAAGTTAAAGAAATTTAACCTATAATGTGTAACAATAATATTTTCAATACGATCAAAAGATAATAAAATGGTGCAATTTGTTATGCAAATAACGTAGTGTCAGAGATGGGGCATTATTGGTACGATAGATGATCGATATGTGTTGAATGAGAATAATTTTTACGCGTTATTGAATTATTTTGTTTGTAAATAACTATTGAGAACAAGAAAAATAGATCACGTACCAACTTATAACTTATTTAATATTGTTAATCTAGCTTTTTTTGCCATATAATGGATCTATCGGGAATTATGTTTCAATATTTCTCTTATAAATAGTATAAATTGATACTAAAATATAATATTTGTATTTATAATATTTCAAGATATTATTTCTTGGGAATTTGACTTTAATAAATATTATCGATAAAGTTGATAGAATATTGTCACTCTTCTCGTACTGACAAGTATTAACCGCACTATGCTATAGTGAAAATATAGTAGAGTAGTAAAGTGTATGTACATTAAAGAAATGATAACATATTTCAAATATCAAGCCTTCAATAAATAGGACCAAGCGTATTTATTTTTACTACTTTAATATATAAACATTTACTATTCGTGCTATAAAATAAACTATTTTTTTAAACTGATTATATTAAACCTTTTTATTTAAAGGTAAAGGACTTTGTATTATTTAAGATACTAACACGACCGAGGTTCCTTCAACGTTTTTCAGAACAGAACAGATATAAAAATGTGTTTTTTTAGACAAGACATATAAATGACTATCTTTATTAATTTAAAATGCCAAACCTTAGAAAGTTTGCCCCATATCGTTGATAATTCCCGAGATACACAGAATTTATTATATTATATATTGTATAATAATTACTTAATATTACATGATGTAGATAAAACAAAAAATCGAATTTGAATAAAAAAGTTATTTTTAACATTTATCGAAAAATATCCCACATAACAACCATAATAAGAATCCACTGGTATAATTCAGCAATCAGGCCGGTGCCAAATTACCGTATTTGTATCGTAACGGTCAATAGCCGCTTGTATACGTTAATGAACTTTGTATGATGTTATGTAAAACCGACTTAAATTTGCTTTATAATGATAAAGAGATACCATAAGTAAAATGCTTTAATTTTATTTGTAATCACTACACTACATAGTATAAAACAAAGTCGCTTTCTCTGTCCCTATATCCCTATGTATGCTTAAATCTTTAAAACTACGCAACGGATTTTGATGCGGTTATTTTTAATAGATAGAGTGATTCAAAAGGAAGGTTTATATGCATAACTAGCAGATCCCGCTGCTTTGCCGGGGCTAAATCTACGGAAGAGCCCGAGCGAAGCGAGGGCGAGTCGCTAGTATCATATGAAACAGTGTTAGCCCAATGCATGGTAATGCGTTCGCTTGGTAAGCCGAGCGAAGCGGATTCATATCTCGATTCTCGCACTTCTGATATCTGCCAATACACACTGAGACAGCGTTGTGAACCCAAATCACATACAAAATCCCGTATTGAAAAGTGGCCCGTGCCCAGCGGTGGGACGGTAAAAAGGGTTGAATACAATACAATAAATTCCATGAAATTTTAATGAAATTTCGTACACATAAACTATGACTCAGTTATTTTTATGGTACAAAGGGGGCAAACGAGCATGCACCTGATGGGAAGTGATCACCTCCGCCCATGGACATCTGCAGCTCTGCAGGGCTTGCAGATGCGTTGCCGGCCTTTTAGGAAAGGGAGGAGGAAGGGAAGAGGGAGTGAGGAGGGTTGGGGAGTGGGCCTCCCGGACTGACTCAGTTTAAGAATAAGTAACTGTTATAGCATGTCATTTTTATGTTGGGAAATGCATTCCTGCATATCACCTACAAGTGGTTATGTGAGCTTCACCGCCTTAAGATAGGCCAGTACTACCACTAAAACTCAACAGTATGAAACCCAATATGACTTAACCAAAGATAGACGCGTTTTAATGTTTAAAAAAAAACAATAATATTAGCGTACAGAAGGAATAATCGTTTAATTGGTACTCTTCAATAAAATCCTAAAACGTTATTAAATGAAATTAATACAAACAACATCAGAAATGGGTGTACAGTTTAATATAACCGTTTAAAAGCATACAACAATAGCAAATGATTATACAGAAAAGCAATGGTTAAGGTAATTTCGACGGTAATGATTCGTTTGTTATGGTAATGAACTATTTTATTGGACATTCTACTTAAATGTGGCTGAATCGTTTTACAAATTAGGATTTATTTAAATAATCATTTAATGGCGTAATTTTAATATTTTATACGTAAATTATTCGTTACATTTTGAAGGGCTTAATAAATTCCGCAATTATCCCTAGTTAATACGGATCGTGTATATCGATTAGGGCGAAGACTAATAAATATACCATAATAATATAGAGAGAGAGGGAAGAGAGGAAACTTGTTACTTGTTTAAATAGAAGATAATGTTTGGAACTACTGATTGAATTATAGAAATTCTTTAAACTAAAGGTTAAGTTAATTCTCAGAAATGAAAATAACTTTAATCTACTAAGGTATTACCGAGCGTAGTATACATTATATTCAGTGGTAGATAAGTATGGTGGTAGGAAACTATTGTCCTATTATAAAATTAACTTAAGTAATGCCAATTATTGTTATAAAGAGAAACACTTATTTCAATGTAAAAAATAAAATCACCTTGTCTTGTTAAACTTTATGAAAATCAATAAAAATTTCACGTTCTTCATTTGGCTAGCATATTCTGAAAACCAATTTTAATTTAAATAAAACGTCGACAGCCACAGTCCAGCGAAAGCTCGAAAACTTCAATTTAATATTTATATGTATGGAAACAAGTGAAATATTAAAAACGTTTGAATCAAACCACATACGTATTAGTTGATGTTAACAAACTTACAATGCATGGTATAGACTATAGATACGTTTTATATTATTTATTTTTATTATTATAAACAAATTAAAAATCTATTCTAGTATGAATAGTAAATTGTTACTTTTCTTATTAATTATATTGAATGTAAAGAAACAAGTTTAAGACAAAAAATAATATTAGTCTTGCTGAGATTCTTTCACCAGTTCTTGGGTCAGAGGCTTCTTCTTTTCGAATTGGTAGTAGAGTAAAAAAATGTTATAATTTTATGCTGAATAAAATATTTTGTATTTGTATTGAATATAAATTAGCCTTAAGAAAAAAATTGTAAAAATTGTAAAAAAAAATTGAAAAATTGAAAAAGGATATTTTTATACGAGTAAGTTCATCTATCCATCGCGTTATGTTTGCACCTACGGCTCTACTCGCATGTGTTATGCATAATTATAAAACAAAATTAAGGTCGTACATATATTTAAAATAGATTTTTTTATTAATATTTTTTAATATACGAATTTATTAATATACGTCTATGTTTATATATCTGAATATGAAATATGAAGCCTATAAATGTACCAAATCCACATAAAATATACGCCTATGTTTCTAGTGTCACTATGTACAACGTACTCTACAGTTTTAATATCAGTGAGATATGTAAGTTCAAATTGTTCGATTTTTACACACCATAAACTGCTGAATTGTTTCCATTTTTATTGAAATTTAATTATAATAAACTACATTTTATAATTGTCCACTCCGTAATTCACATATTATTTTTAAATCCTCATACATATATTTATTATTACATATATCATGCATCTTCCTCACTTACGCCATCTTCTTCTTAATACTTATGTAGTTTAAATTAATCCAGTGAATAGAAATAAAAAGTATGTTCACGCAATTGCTTTAAGCACGCGGCTTACTTCAGCGCTAATTGGTCTCACAGTTCTCAACGCTGCGGATGACTGAGTCTGAACACGCTCAGTAAATGAGCTTTACACAACGCCATCGAATAGGTGCAATCTGAATTAACCACATAGTAAACATGAAATAAATACATATAATCGATAGGTATACTATCTATACATCTATACATATAAATAAAATTGAATTGTCTGTTTTTAATTTCAAATCAAAAGCTTTTGATTTGCTTTTTAAAACTAAATGCATTTGAAAGTAAATAACGTATATACCTTTATACCGTATATACTAACAACAAAAAAGTCAATTTTAAAAATTTTAGTCTGAAAATTTAGTCCGTCTGTTATTTCCGCCTAATCTCTGAAAATGTATTTATTTTAACTATGGTGGAACCCGAGGCTTCGCTCGCGAGGGACGAATCCAAGCGAAGCGAGGGTAAGTCGCTGTCGTGTGTATGCTTGTTACTCGTTTACCCTAAAACGGTGAACGGATAATAAATTAAGTGAAGTTATTTAACTAGACTATGGCTCAATAGCACATAGACTACTATTATAGACTTGACGCTCATAAAGGAAGCAAGAATATGTCACTAGTACTAGAATTTTTACATTCTAGTATTTTCCAAAATATGTAATAGAAAATATGACTTTGCTTACTTCGCAATTCCGTTATATAGGTTTTTTTTTTAAATTATGGTATTAAATGAAACTCTGTGGAGGGACTGAGTGAATAAATAATAAGGATTGCTTGTGAAAGTTATTTAATTATAAATGTGTTTCTTTTATTTATGTATTTGTATTGTTTTGTACGTATTCCATCCTTTTTGATGTCCCACTACTGTTCACGGCTACCAGAAGTACGAGATGGATCAGGTTGTAGTCCACCACCCTTGCCAAGTGCGGGTTGGCGGACTGTAGTCTTCTGTAAAACTTGCTAGGTTTTCTCAGACTATGCTGGATTCATTGCAGTGTTTTCTTGACCATAAAACAACTGGACATATTGAAAATTACTCGAACATAAATGTGCGAGACCCGGGATTCGAACGTCTGTCAGTTTCCCAAGCGAACACGTTCCACTGAGCTGCTAAGTAATATTAATGAAGAATTTTAAGGATGATATTTAATTATTAAATCCTATCCACGCAGTCTATTTGCGTATAATAAATTATTGTTCGCATCCTTGGAATCGTAGCGAGATTCTTGATACCTGTTACCTGCTTCTATTTTTGTGCAATGAACATGAATTGGTAATTACAAAAAATGAACTACAGATAATGAACAAAATTTTCAGTTTTATATGTTACTCGTAACAAATAAGAAACACCACATTTCATTAATCGGTAAATATAAGCATCGTACACAACTTGTCGCGTAATAAATAAATAGAACAATATTCCATTTTATTTGTAAATATAAAAAAAACTCATTTAAATTCTTAGGCTAATGAGTCTTCGTTGAGAATCTGAAGTAACTTCTTTGATATAGGTCTTTGTTTGTTAAGAATTTTAATTAACTTTACGTACACAGTGACCTTTTATTTGCTTTTATTAAAAATAAGTTAATTACGAAACTTCAGATAATGAATAAAATTAATATTTATTAATATACGACGATAAATACTATAAAAATCGTAATACAAACAAAAGGATTATAGCATTATTCACATACATATAATATTATATGTACATTCCGCAATGAATTATGGATTTATTATAATTTTATGAATCTATCTACGTTTGATCCGAGCCCGTTGGAGGGATCAATGATATTAGATTACGTTTAATTTTGTTTATTTCTTCAGAAATTCTACCTTTTACTTTTAAATACAGATAAATCAACGTAACTATAGTGTTTACCACTCAGCGATTATACCAGCAATACTCGTATAAAAATCGGATGACGTATATGAAAATACAAAAAAAACCTTTTACCTAACAAAAAATATTACTAAATTTCCTCAAACGTGAAACAATATTTTTGACTAGTAAAATACATATGCATTATATTTAAATTTTATTTCAACAATAATAAAAAAACTTCCTTGATTTAAGCCACGCAATAATATTATAAAACGTTAAAGCACAGCTCCACGTGTTAATCTTTGATCTCAAAAGAGTCAAGTTAAGCAAAGAAATTTCGCTTAGTCATTTTATTGGACTGAAATCGAATAGCTATTCTCAGACGGATGTATATTTCAAAGTGAAAACGTATGTTTAGTTAAAGTGATCTGATGCCAAATCATACTTTAAATGGATTACTTCAAAAGTTTTATATTTAAAGATAGTAACAGTCGCATATTGTAGTGTAGTATATCAACTATCTGGTATCCGTAACACAAGCCTCGTAGTTTACCACGGAACTATATGGCACTGTGTGTAATAATGTCCCAACATATTTATTATTAAGTATTTATTTCTTACTACTCAAGAGGATACCAGTTTGTCTAAGAGAACGTAATAGTTATCGAAAGATATGCTTATAATGTTTATCAACGTGCACTTACACAGTGCGAGGGATTTCAGCCTGATATCCTTCGCTTTGAGATGAAAACCCTACTGCGCAACTTTAATAATACTGAGCTATTATTATTATAGCTGGATACATTGTGTACGTACAAAAATAGCCTGCTTCTAAGTACTTTTATACAATAAGCATGTTACAAAAAATAATTACAATTCCAGTAACATAAAAATATATTTGTATTCATTATAACAATGTCATAATAAAATAGAAGGTAGCAAGCACGCTTTTGCTACGTTCCTCCATTAAATAATAATTATATGAAAAGCTTTAATTTATTTTTTATTAAAAAATATTCAAGGTACTAACCACTCCAGTGTCTAGCATTTCCCAGCGTATTTTATTTAATAGCGACTCCTCTTGTCCTTGGGCATAAAAAGCAATGTCAGTCAGACGTCACCACTACAGTAAACAAGCGAACCTGCTTTATTTTATAAAAATAATTATTACATTGTTATAAATTTTAATAAATTTTTATGTATAATCAAAAAATATATTTTACGACTAATTTGGCACAGTTTGTAGTGCCTACTTGCTACGTCAGCGGTCTCGGGTTCGATCCCCGCTGAAGCATTCATTTATGTGATGAACACACATGTGTGTTCACCAGTTATGGGTATATATATATATTATATATATATATATATATATATATATATATATATATATATATATATATATATATATATATATATATATATATATATATATATATATATATATATATTTATTATATATATATATATATATATATATATATATATATATATATATATATATATATATATATATATATATATATAAATAAATCTTCTTAGACATTATGCGCCGCTTCATAGTCCCACCCTGTTGGTACCACTGAATGCGACAACATTTTTAATGTTTTTAATGCATATATGTGCAGTTTTTATCCTTACGATATCATGAAACAACACGAAATTTCAATTAAATGAAAAATGTTGATATTCATTTTTCATATTTCCCGCTTCGGTTAGCGGATCCAAACTATTACCGAGATCATTCCAGCACACTGAATATATAACGTATCCTTCATGAGATTGTTGAAGCTTTAGTACATCCGATGGATTATATCAATCATATAGTCTCCTGAATATAAACGTATCTTCTCTATTTAACATTGTTGCCTTAACGAATCCGGTCATTAACCGAATGCGGTATCTACACTGAATAAGTTTAAATCGGTCCCTCCGTCGATCGAATTATGATACTATTTTGATTTTGTATTTAATTTGAGTTTTACTTAACTATAGCAATAATTTTTTTAAGCAGAATTCTACTTTTACTTGTTACCAAATACATAAACAAATATAATGTTACATTAATAAATGTGTCTATCTTTTAAGATAAACTCAAATTCGGTTTAAAGATTGCATTACTAGCGAAGGCGTTTTTATAAAATAACTAGCTGTACCCGCGGCTTCGCTCGCGTTCATTTTTTTAATTGCTAATCAACCTCATTGGGTTGATCTGTAGGAAAAAAATTGTCAAAAAAAAAAAAATTTAGGGGTGGACTACCCTTAACATTTAGGGGGATGAAAAATAGATGTTGGCCGATTCTCCACCCTGGCCGACAATCACACTAAGGATCACAAAAATCGGTCGAGCCGTTTCGGAGGAGTTCAAGTTCGAACCCCGTGACATTTTAATTTACAAATAAAATATAAGGGTTGATCGTAGAGGGGTGAAAATTTAGGGTTGTATGTATTTTTGTATGCTGTGTCATAAAAAAATAAAAACAAAAAATTTTGCCTAAAAAATAAAAAAATAAATTTAGGGGTGTACTACCCCTAACATTTAGGGGGATGAAAATTAGATGTTGGCCGATTCTCCACCCTGGCCGACAATCACGCTAAGGGTCACAAAAATCGGTCGAGCCGTTACGGAGGAGTTCAAGTTCGAACCCCGTGACATTTTAATTAACAAATAAAATATAAGGGTTGATCGTAGAGGGGTGAAAATTTAGGGTTGTATGCATTTTTGTATGCTGTGTCATAAAAAAATAAAAACAAAAAATTTTGCCTAAAAAATAAATTTAAAAATTTAGGGGTGGACTACCCTTAACATTTAGGGGGATGAAAAATAGATGTTGGCCGATTCTCAGACCTACTCAATATGCTCACAAAATTTCATGAGAATCGGTCAAGCCGTTTCGGAGGAGTTCAAGTTCGAACACCGTGACACGAGAATTTTATTTCTAACCTTAATAAATAGAAACTCATCACAAGTATTTAATTTGGAACATAATTATATTTATATTTGATTACATTTAATTTTCATCATTTATTATTTGATTTCAATAAATGTCTCAAGATATATTATAGTTTTAACATAACTTCGCAACAAAATAATGATGACCGCGTGCAAGACGGGCGCGGGGCGACGAAGGTCATGAGGGGGGAGGGTCACCGTTAGCTCCGCGAGTTACTTTACCACGCGCGAGAAAGAATTTGAATTCCAATAATTAAAACACGGGCGAAGCCGCAAGAAATAGTAGTAGAATTGTAAAAACGATACAATTTTAACACTGTCCCTCGAGCTGTAATTATTTCTTAGGAATTAAAGAGCTTATATTTATTTCTTAATTATTAAAACAGAAAAAAATCTTAAGAAGACTTTATTTTTTTAGAAAGTTTATTTTTTTTAAATTCATGTGAAGTGTTATAGCAAAATAGTCAATACATTTAATATTGAGTAAATTAAACATTTACTATTGAATAAATATAAACATTTTAATGAGGCCATCTATGAGAAAATATAACGCATCATTTCGAATATAAATAACGCCATCTACTGACATGTTTTTGAACTATTCATCTATCTTACTGAAGATATTGATTTTTTATTTATTTATCAAACGAAGTTAAATTAAAATTATGAAATAAGGTGACAACCTGTTTAAAGCTAATACACGTAAAATTATTTTGTTAAAGTAACACGTTTAAAATAACTAAAAACATATTTTCACTTAAATATACATTAAGATACGCAAATTAATAATGTCTTATAGAACACACCGTAATTATAAAATTTGTGAAACAAACACAACAAAAAATGTCTATTTTACGCTAAAATCAACTAAAAAGACAATAAAACAAAAAAACATAAATAATGCAGAAGTGCAAACAGAGTCGCCATATTAATTTGTTTGAATTTAATCTTATTTTTTATTTTGTCATTCTAAATTGAAGCAATAAATGTTTAAACGCAAAAGCCCTTTTGGGTTTTGCCCAACTTTGCCCACTTTTATATCGCAAATAAGATCGACGACAAGTAAAAACTTAAACTTTATAAATAGATTCTAAATATTATAAATTTGTTCAACGAACAAAATCTGTCCGACCAAAAAATTGTATAGATAGCTAGAAGCTTAAAACATCGTATGATACTAATAGAAGCTAATTATATGCCAAGTAAGAGCGGCTTACGCAATTTAAATTAAATTAATAATAATTATATTAACATTTTTGATAAGGCCTATAATGGCCCAATCGAATCCGGGACTTAGCATCAGCACCACCGGGCCATACCCGACTCGAACATAACTGAGCGGCCCGCCTCCCCGCCGCCCCGCCGTGACGTCAGCCCTACCTGTGCTAGCTACAGCCGCGAGCGCCGGCCCTGCCGCGCGTCCCCGCCGCCCCGCCGCCCCGCCGTTGCAACCGCGAGCGAGCATATTTGTTTTATTGTAATTTACCTTACTAAACTTTTATTCAAAATATTTATTTACAATAAAAGAATTTACAAGTAGGCTTATCTATATAATAATTTATTTTATTTATGTAATTTTTAAATATGCAAATTAAAATATAAGAAGTCCTAGATTTGTTATTTGAAATCACATCACACGACTATTGCATGATGGCAGACCAGCCACGATGGACTAGCTATTCTTAACACACTCCTACAACATGTTTATCAAATGAAAGGATTTGTAGAGAATACGAATGCGGGTTAAAAAAACAACAGTAAAAGTAAAAATTAATTAAACTCAAGCTTTTATTTAAATGTGTTAAAAAGCTAGAATATTCCTTTCCTAAAACTATTCCTTTAAAACTTTTTCTATTACCTTATGACGTCACTAGAATTAGGGCGAGCGAAGCCGCGGGATCCGCTCGTATGTTTATAATTTATAGCCTATGTGATATGCTGATGTGTAAGCTATATTATTGTAAAGTTTCATTAAAATCCATCCATTCAGTAGTTTTTGCGTATTCTTAAAAACTGTCGCTCAACTTTTATAATATTAGTAGGATAGCGCAATTTACCTACCAGTACATGAGTACATCAGTATATATAAATAAAATTGAATTGTCTCTTTTTCTGATTACAAAACAATAACTTTTTACTAAATTCATACGAAAGTTAAATACTTACCTAAATAAAAAAAACAATTTTTAAGATTTTTGTGTCTGTCTGTTTGTTCCTGCTAATCTCTGAACCGGTTGGACCGATTTTGACAGGAATACATTTTACGAGAAAAGAAAATAAGTTAAACGGTTCTGTTCGTGATATTAATATTTAACATTAATTTAACTAAATTAACAGCAACATTAAATTAGAAAAATGTAATTCAACCGGGATTCGAATCCACGACCTCTAATGGCTCTGTGGGCCAATAACCCTATTGTTAATAAGGGCGGCAAATTCACCCATCCAAAATCTAGATAAATAACAATTTATCAAAATAGGTATGTACAAACTTGTTTATATAATGTATGTATCTCTAAGCGATAGCATAAGTTAATCTAAATAATATTTTTAGTTACAACTTTATTACAAATTACAAGATAAAATAAAATATTTTTAAACCTCCATCAATTCACACAAACAGTCATTAAAATAATACACAAAGTTATATTATAAAATGATTTAATTGAATGATGCAATATTGAATAACATTCACTAGAAATTACAATCTATCACAATATCTTGTTACATACTTTAAACAAAACAATGTTTAATTTATTTTCGCAAACATTCTTATTAATAACAATAATTGTTAAATTATTAGGCAATGCACTCGCTAAAATATTCGTAACTAGCAATACGCGCGGCGTCGTTCATTTTTTTAATCGCTACTAAACTTCATTCGATCACTCGCTGTGATATCAGTGATAATGTAGCATTCAAATAGTGAAAGAATTTTTAAATCGGTCCAGTATTTTTAAGCCAATTCGTTACAAACATACTTACATACAAACCTTTCCTCTTTATAATATAAGTATAGATTTAACATAACTTCGCAACAAAATAATGATCACCGCGTCCAAGGCGGGCGGTCGTGAGGGGGGAGGGGCGCCGGTATCTCTGCGAGGTATTTTGATTCGTCTTTAGAACGCGAGCGAAGCCGCGGGAAAGGCTAGTATTAAATATAGCCTATGTTCATCAGGGATAATGTAGGATTCTAATGGTATAATTTTTTTTAACGGTCCAGTAGTTTCGGAGCCTATTCTATTCAAACAAACAACAATAAAATCTTTCCTGTTCATAATATTCGTGTAGAATGTAGATAGTGTAGATAGATACCTATCAACCATAATACATAATTATCATCACTACATAGTATAAAACAAAGTCGCCTTTTCTGTCCCTATATCCCTATATCCCTATGTGCGCTTAAATCTTTAAAACTACGCAACGGATTTTGATGCGGTTTTTTTTAATAGATAGAGTGATTCAAGAGGAAGGTTTATATGCATAACTAGCAGATCCCGCGGCTTTACCCGTGCTAAACCTAGGGAAGAGCCCGAGCGAAGCGAGGGCGAGTCGCTAGTAATAAAATACATTCAAACTGTTATGTACCTAGAATGTACTCACAAGTTTTTAATTCTACACGAATATAGGTGATCCACCTAATACATAAGTAATTCTAATGGTAATTTTTTTTAATCGGTCCAGTAGTTTCAGAGCCTATTCTATTCAAACAAACAACAATAAAATCTTTCCTCTTTATAATATATAAGTTAAAATTACAAGGACATTTACGATACCTACGAGCATAAAACAAAATTATTGTATGTATGACACAGACCACAGTCCATACATAAAATTTAAAACTAAGTAGGTACATACGCACTCGAGTTTTGATTTCAAATTTCAATTAAATTTAAATACAGCAAACTGTATCTCGTAACTACACACACTGAACAATCGAAGCAAGTCTTGTTAGGGGTACGAGTAGGCGAAGGGACTGGGCATTGGCCTTCCTCTACCAATAAGTTCCTCAAATCCTAGTAGTAGGTACGCGAAGCGGTACATAGCCGTTGATACCGCCTGCACACATTTTATTTTACGTACGCAGAGCTCCTGATGCTGTAGCTTCGTTTTATATCATCTCCCGTTAATTAAACGGTTGTCACTGTTGAAATATGTCTTCGAACCTTGGCAATGGCAACCACTAGCGGCCAGGATGGATATTAACGAACCGCTTGGTTTATTGAAGACTGTCTAGGTACCAAATGCAAATACCATAGTAAGCATTAAAGACTAATACAGTATGACACTTTCACAACTATTACACAGATTCATTAAAATCAGTCCTTTGTCTCATGTACGTGCTCCAACTTCAACGCTTTAAAGTCAACTAAAGTAGTAAAGACAAAAACATAGGTAAGTCATAAGCAGAGCCGCCTTTGTCAAAGGAATGCCGACAATCGACATATTAATTGCAACTTTAATTTTATTTTTGGTAATTTAAGGCCTTTTAATATTAAAAAAATTGAAGTAATAATAGTTCAAATACCTAAATATTTTATAAATATTATTATTTTCCTTAAGGGGCCGGCGATCGACAAATTGCTAATAAAAACGTAATACGAAAATCATTTTCAAGTTAAGCATATTTTCACCTTGTTATGCTGTTATTCGGATAGTATTAATCTAGGTTTCAAATAATTTTTAATTGCAAAATACTAATTTATAACAATTTGTAAAGTAATTGAATTTCTCACATTTTTACAGTATAAATACCTACGATGTTATAATCTCATATGTTCTATATTAAAAAAGGTGATATTTTTAATATCGTTTGTTTTAAACATGGCTTACTATATTGTTAAATAATACAATATAAACTAACTAAAACTATTGTAAAAGCATTGAGTTTTAAATAATTTAATTCATCATTTTTGTTTATTCTTACTCGAGTGAATTTGTTAAACTCATTAATACGAGTGAAAACAAGTTTGACTCGAGTTCGTTTGCACGAGGTTTTGTCGAGGGAACACAGCGGGCCGAATAGATCAGTTAAACGCTAAAATTAGTTATTATAAGAAATATTTAGTTGTAAGTTTACAGCAAAAGTCTAATTATTATCTAATTACTGATACTTAATCAAAAACAAATTGAATTTTTAAATAAGTGAAGTTCATTTTGAACTATAAAAACTGATAATTTCTTATTTGAAATTAAATTGTACTTTTACATGGAAACTTAATTAGTCGTAATACTTACATTTTATTTCATATACCTACCTATTTAAAAATTTTATATAATATAAACTAATCGAAAATCAGCTCGAGTGATAAATTCTGACTCGAGTTGTAAGGAATGTAAGTACTAAGTAGTAAGTAGTTCACTCGAATGGCTCGAGTCGTATCTATGGTATGACACGTCATAAAATAACCAATTACATATTTATGAAGTTATACATTTATTTCATTTCAATATAGTTTTAAATGCTATTGTCTTAGAGCATAATTTGGTGCACACGACTCGTGACAAAAATATTATACGGCTAGCACGAAATGTCGAGCGCGGCAGTTGTGGTCGTATTATATGTAATAAAAATAATTTTAAAAATTAACGCTTGCCTGAGGTATTATATATAATAGGCGATTTGATTATTAATTAATAATAGGGTATTTTTTCAGTTATCTAATATAACGAACACTCCTAATGACGGCACGCAATACACATTCTAACTACATATTCGCAAATGTTAAACGGCTAGTCATGCTTTCTCATCAAGTATTGCGATTTGCGCGGGAACAAGCGCGGCGCGGCGCGGGACGTATTGGTGTGTCGACGTAGTCTATAGCGAAACATGTAAATGTGTGCGTGAGCACGACGACTAGGACTAGTAGGTGAAAATATAACAAACGTCAAAACTATTTTTATCCATACTAATATTATAAACGCGAAAGTTTGTAAGTATGGATGAATGGATGTTTGTTACTCTTTCACGTAAAAACTACTGAATGGATTTTAATGAAACTTTACAATAATATAGCTTATACATCAGAATAACACATAGGTCACAAATATGACGATAAGTGTCAAGTAAGTAGTAAAAAATCTACCACCTGCGAGCTATTCCGGCGTGCGCTGCCAAAACCACTAGAGTTACACATATGTAATGTATGATGGAAATGTTTATCTTAAACAAGCGACTCACCCCCACTTCGCTCGGGTTAGTCCCTAGATTTAGCGCGAGCGAAGCCGCGGGTTCCACTAGTAAGATATATTTATTCTTTAATTATAATCAAAAGAAAAGAAATGAGGATAAAGGTTACCTTTGGTATGCCATCAATTTCATTACTCTGTATGGATATTTAATTGCAACAATTATAATATTTTCGAAAAACGAATGTGATTTCGTTTTGTTCTATAAGCATGGTTACATTTAATCGTTATATCGTATTATTTTTTAAATCTCTTATATTCTCTTCTCTCTTTTTAGATCTTTGAATCGATAATAATTGTAGGAAGGCACCGTAAAGAAATATTCTAGGTATTTGATTTGCGCACGGAATTTTATTTTAATAAAAATCAAAGTTAAATTACAATCTTTTATCTAACTTGCAAATTGCAATGTGTGTTTGTTGGGATGGAATATTGTGACTCAATTTTGAATGAAAAGCGCTTGCATTTTTAACAATTTTAATTTAAAGAAAATAATAACAGCGCTGCAGCGCTTTAAGCGCTTAAAGCGCTTGCATTTTTAACAAATTTCACCGCAACAAAATAACTAGCACTTAACTTAAAAATAACAGCGCTGCAGCTCTTTTATCATCAAAGAGGACTTTGTCACCTTCCAAACAAAAACTTACATCAAAATCGGACAATGGATTACGGAGTAATAGCTAAAAATAGAAGACAAGTTAAAAAATTGGATGCGGCTCCTAAAGCCCTTTTACCTGACACCAATATTATAAAAATCCGTTGAGTAGTTTAGGAGTAATACACGATTTTGTCCGAGGGGGTGAGGTAAAATTGGGGGGGGGGGGGGTCGGTTTTCGTGGGAAGATTGGCGGGGTCGAGTTTTGGGAAGGTGTTAGAATTGGAGTGGGGGGTGCACGTGCCGAATTTGAAATTTTTGAAGTAAAGGTAGGGGGGGGGGGTATTGGTAAGGGTATACTCTACGATCACGATTGAAAGATATGAATTAAAAGAAACATATTTTTTCGAAAAACAGGTAACGGGTTCGATTCCCGTTCCAGATTATACCTATACACAAAATATGAAATAATAATTCTTATATCTAAACTTAATATTTAAAACTGAAAACTTCTCAAGTTTTAATTTTTCAAGTAAAATAAATAGGATAATAATCCTATGTCTTGGCACTTTTAGCTCCTCCCATCAACTAATATGAAAAATATTGTACAAATTTTGTTCGTTGAATTTTATTATTCATATTATTTTTCTATACAAAATCTCGGTTTTATAAAAAAAAAATTATTATACTAATTTTACTGATTTAGTTTAATTAATTACTTATTGTACTACTACTTTTTTTAATTTTAATTTTTTAACAAAATTGACTTTATTTAATATAAAAGTTACAAGGATATCCAAAGAATCTAATATGTATGTCGATATCTGTAAAATATTTACGTAAACAATTTTTAAACTATAATTTTACATGTCATTTTAATACCTTAACTTATATCTAGTCCGATATCTCCGGATCCACTGAACGGATTTGAGTGCTGTTTTCTTCTCTGGAAAGAAGAAGAGTTGCTCCGTTGGGTCTAATAAGTTCCAGGGTGGGGCATCGATCTAAATTCTTAGTTATTTAGGTCCAAAATTAGGTTTCAATTTTCAAAATTTTGTATGTTAGATAACTCCGAAACTACTGGAGCTATTTTGATGGGATTTCGCTTTTTGTGATCCTATTGTTATGGGTTTTCCTCTGATGTCTGTCATGACCGTCTAAGTTTACCGACGGCGAAAAGAGCAATTTTGCTGGAATTGTTTTTTTGCCTTTTTAGCGCACTTAGTGGAGTCCAAAAAATTCAGTTTTTTGGTCATAGGTGGAGCTCAATGAGCACTTTAGAACGCACTATTTAGAAGCATATGTCGTAGATCTTAATCGAGCAGCGTCCACGAAAAACTAAATCGGTCACTCACAAAATTACAGTTTTTATGCCAAATTAGGTTCAAATTGTTCGATTTTGAAGATTTAAAATAGTCTGTGCTATTCACTGTCACTTTTTACACCTATATAGTCACTTTAAAGTTTTAAAATCGTCACTTTTTCCACTTTTTATGAAACGGTTGGTTTTGGCGGGAATCCATTTTTCGAGAAAAGAAAATGAATTGCTTGTGAGGTATTATGTTTTACGGTTCCGTTGGTGATATTAAACTTAACATAAATTTAACTAAATTAACAGCAACAGTAAATTAGAAAAATGTAATTCAACCGGGATTCGAACCCACGACCTCTAATGGCTCTGTGGGCCACCCTATAAGCGCGTAAATTTTTCTGCCTCGTGTCTCACAATCACGATTTTACACAAGCTATTCTTTCTCTTCTACATATTTATTTTTTAAATTAACATGATTAGTAAATAAAATAATAATTTATTGTAATAATCTTTTTTTAAAATAACAACGCCTACAAGAAGTCAAAATCAATAAAAATGTATTTCTTGCTTAAATCCTTCTTCATAGAAATGCCGCGATAAGACGTAGTATAATTGTGGCTTACCGTTTTTGTGTATCATTCATGTCTTTGGATTGTATTACATCGATATATTAAAATTAGCCCTTTTACATATTCTTATGTGCGTGCACGCACTTCAAAACTTTTAAGTCAACTGAAGAAAAGAAATAGAAATTAGAAAAACATTTTTAAGGATGTTCTTTATATTTTAACATAATTTTTATTACATATAATACGACCACAACAAAGAGAATGTAATCAATATGGACCACAACTACCGCGCTTGACACTTTGTGCTAGCCGTATAGTATTGTTGTTACGAGTCAAATTATGCTCTAAGACAATAGCATTTAATACTATGTTGGAATGAAATAAATATATTACGTATTAAATTATAGGTATTTTTTTTCTTTTTAAGATATTTGTCCGCCAAATTATGCTCTAAAACATTCATTTTTAAAACTATATTGAAATGAAATAAATGTCGTGCTAACCGTGTAATATTTTCGTCACGAGTTGTGTGCGCCAAATTATGCTCTAAGGCAATAGCATTTAAAACTATATTGAAATGAAATAAATGTCGTACTAACCGTGTAATATTTTTGTCACGAGTTCTGTGCGCCAAATTATACTTTAATACAATAGCGTTTAAAACTATACTAACTATACTAACTTGAAATAAATATATAATGTATGTACATATTTGGTTATTTTGTTCCTAATATAATATTTGTTTGTATTATACGTTACGTTAGATTGTTTTTAAATTAATATTAGTGCGGTTTACTCGCTTGAATTGTTTATCAATATAAAGAACACTCCTTAAAAAACATAAACCGCGTTTGCCAAAGAAATGCCGACATAGGGGTCAAGGACATAGCAAGTGTGACTACCGTAGTTGCGGCGGTAATTGTATTGCTTTACTTAATTGCTACTTTAATATTATTATTGATATTTTTAGGCCTTTTAATATAAAAATCATATTATTGATGTTTTAAAATATTGACGTAATAATAGTTTAAATTAAAATATTTTATGAAAAGCTTTATTAAATATAATGTCAGAAACGTAATAAGAACATATAATCTCATCTTTTTTGAAGTCGGTTAAAAGTATTGTCTGAACACTACTTGTGAAATATGAGCTAACAAATATATTAAACACAAAACGCGCATGCCGCTCCGCCTTTACCCGTGCACCCAGAGTGGCCCCCTCAGTAGTCAGTGAGACACAATAAAATCGACAAAGTAAAGGCGAAATATACGTAGTTTACAAATATTATAAACACGGAAACGCACCCCCGCACCACCCCGCTCCGCCTTTACCCGTCAACCCAGTGCGGCCCCATAATTCGTAAGTGGGACACAATAAAATCGATAAATTAAAAGCAAAATATACGCGGCTCGCGAGCACCCTCCAAATTTCGCGCGGCCGATGGATGAACTACGATATTCGCCAAAAATCACCCTAGGAATAAATTTGTGTCCAAGCCAAGTTATCGCCCGTGCACCCAGAGTGGCCCCCTCAGTAGTCAGTGAGACACAATAAAATCGACAAATTAAAATCGAAATATACGTAGTTTACAAATATTATAAACACGGAAACGCACCCCCGCACCACCCCGCTCCGCCTTTACCCGTCAACCCAGTGCGGCCCCATAATTCGTAAGTGGGACACAATAAAATCGATAAATTAAAAGCGAAATATACGGGGCAAAATATACGCGGCTCGCGAGCACCCTCCAAATTTCGCGCGGCCGATGGCTGAACTACGATATTCGCCAAAAATCACCCTACGAAGAAATTTGTCTCCAAGCCAATTTTTGGCCCAGTCATTTCAAACATCGAAACAAACCTTTGGACAAAAAATCAGGGTTGGTTAATATTGTATCCGGAATACGGATACAATAGGCCGGTGGATACAAGAGCGCAGCCAAATTTCCCCATACTTGGAGCAAGATGATTCGCGAGATTTATATATATATATATATATATATATATATATATATATATCCATAACACAAGCCTCGTTGCATAACATGGTAGTAGGTCTGTATGATAATAACCAGCAGATTTAATTATTTATATTTATTTTCAAAAAATAAAAAGTTGAGGGGCATAGTATAAAACCATGTTTCCTGTTCATGAATCAAATTAAATCTAATTCAGGTAAAAATGTAAAAAAAATTCCACGCTTAAAATAACACTCCGAATTCGTTTATATTTGGCAAAAAGATAACATCACGCTAACGGCCATAATTTTTTACTCCCGCCCGTTTATTATGTGAGCAGAAGTTAAAGAAGTATGAAAAGCACGAGTTGTCTAGTGATTAAAAATGAACTAATAAGATACCAATATCACCACAGTGCCTATACATACAGTATAGGTATACAAAGAAAACTACTCCTACTGTTTGGGCCATATGTTTGTATTATAAAAAAAACTGCCTTGAAGGTGTAGTGGCTAGCATATACCATCGCACATCCAAGGTCGTAGGTTCGAGTCCCGGGTCTCACTGGTCTTGACGAGTAGTCGTTCCATTAGAATATGAGAGTGATAGGAACGAAGAGTGCACTTGTGTCTTCGCGTACAATTATGCACTATAATATCTCCTGCGTAGTTGGCTACTCTCAATAATATTGGCCGCTGTGGCCGTAATCGATCGGGAGGACTTCTATTATAAATAAAACCACTTATGTCTCCCTTGCTGCGTGAAATTAGAACAAATAGTCAAATACAAGTTCACTCTTATAAAATGAGTCTGAGTGATTCTTATAAAAATCTTCAGTAACTGTTATTTGCTTAATTTAGTTTTCATCCTTGATATTCGATGCAGTTTATTTTTTCAAAATGAACATTTCTCTATAAGATAACATAGAGGACATGTTTCAAACTACTAACTGGAAATGCAATTTCTGTTTATGCGGTGTAAATTCCTGGGAACTAGCAGGGAATTTCCATTTTCTCCAACTCCGCGCAATGTGCCGCCACGCGTGAGATTACACAAAAATTGTCTCATAAAAATTCTTTAGCATTCACTTCAGATTTGCGTAGTGACGTAGCTCTCAGAATGATATTTTTATACTAGTTACTCATCCTTGTTCCGCTCAGGTCCGTTCCATAGGTACGTTTTAACGGTTAGTAGGTATAGATTTCTAAGATATGTTGGTAAGATGAATCCCGCAGTAAAAAGTTATCTTGACCCTGATAACCAGTTACACCATATTTCATCAAAATCTGTCCAGTGGTTTTCTCGTGATGCGTTCACAGACAGACAGACAAAAAATCAAAAAACTACAGATACCGCCTCTATAATAATAATGGCTATTTCACGATTTGACGACACATTTGGCGCAGTTTGTAGGGTTCGAGTCCCGCTAGGGGCATTCATTTGTTAAACTCAAATATTTGTACTCCAGTAATGGGTGTTTATATTTATAATACGTATATATATATATAAAATTTATATATGCACTCGTAGCTTACCACGGAACTAGATGGCGCTGTGTGTAATAATGTCCCGCAATATATTTATTTATTTATTTATTCAATACCCCCAAAAAATATTTTAAGAACAGATTCGACTTATAGTTTAATATTTCGCTTTAATTTTATCATTTTATTGTTCTTGTTAATTAGATAAATAATTCGTAAAGTATAAATGGGGATACCACATGAAAAAAGTGCACTGCACTCTACATCGGGGTGGTAATATAAATGAATACCGATATCAGTACGGATTACGTAATCGGCATATACCGCAGCGATTTTACGGATTTAAAAAAAACTGAGCTTAACTTTGCTATAACTCGTAAACTATTTATCTGATCAAAAAAATTTTCCACAGAAGTTGCTAGAATAAAAATTTTTGATTCCATTTTATTATTTATTTTCTCATATAGCGACGAGCAACGGTCGCTCAAAGTCACAAGTCACAAAATATTAATTAGGAGATCAAACTATAACACTCTGCGAAATTAAAGCTCTCCTAGACCTTTTGTAGCGAAAGCCCAATTTCATGTCTTCAATGACTAGACTAATGAAGCTTGCAAGTTGGCAACCATATTGTAAGTAATTATTAAATATTTGCTTTTCAATTTTCATCAGTACATATAAATAAAATTGAATTGTCTGTTTAATTTCAAATTATAAGTTTTTAACTAAATGCATATGAAAGTATATATATACGGTACTTACATCATAAATAAATAAATCAAATTTTAAATTTTCTGTCTGTCTGTTGGTTCTAGTTAACTCTGAAACGGCTGGACCGATTTTGACGGGACTTTCACTCGTGGCTAGCTAATGTTATAAGGAGTAACTTAAGCTACTTTTATTTTATTAGAAAATTAT
This sequence comes from Boloria selene, assembly GCA_905231865.2. Taxonomy (NCBI): domain Eukaryota; kingdom Metazoa; phylum Arthropoda; class Insecta; order Lepidoptera; family Nymphalidae; genus Boloria; species Boloria selene. The sequence continues at coordinate 10,093,906 of HG993142.1, forward strand.
AAAAACCGTTTCATTTATTTTAACTTACTCCCAGCGAAGCGGGCGAGGTACGGACGAAAATAAAACCTGCATTTGATTAAACTAGAACAGTAAAACCATGATTTCGTAAACAATTCAAACATTTGATGTTTATTGTGACAATTGTACTAAACCAAATCTATCACGTTCCAATACATAGTTTCTATTTGTTCATACTGTGCAGTTTGCATATACATACAATGGAATTGGAATTGTAATAAGGTTTCATTTATGCACAGAGGTTGATTCTGTATAGTTTGCGGTATTGTAGTATTATAAATAAAATATATATTTATATTGCTATTGGATAGTTCAAATAACCATTCAAATACTAGTCATATCCTTTATCACATTGGATTGTAGTTATTATAGTAGGTACCTAAACTGCTTAGTTAATATAAATACGAATATTGAAATGCTAAATTAATTATTATTTTTACCATGAAGGTACTCCAATACCACTTAAAAATATATACTATCCGTTTCGGGAGTCACTTTTTTAACTACACTTTATGTATTGGTTAAAATACTATAAAAATCCAATGACAATGAACTTTCGCAGTATAAATACTTATTGTGTAGTAGGTATCTATTGAATACCTTTTTACTGTATATTTTTGATGTTTTTTTCAGAACTTTCGAACTGTCAAAGAAGTTTTTGACGAACACTAATTCTATAAAATGTTGAATTTCTCTCTACACCAACCTTTAGAATAAATGGAAATATTACGAATATATACAATAGAAGACAATATAATATGTAATCCGATAAAGCGTTTTTTCTTCATTCGTTCTATTGAGCGAGCAATTTATTCCAATGTTTCAAGCAATTTGTAAGGCTTACTCTCTAATCCGAGCTGCAGGTGATGATAAATTGAAATTCCATGTCACGATAGTATGCGAACCATATATTTCCACCAATAAAGATATACGAGTATGTTTACAGTATGGCAATACTTTGCTGGATACACAAAGGATATTATGTTGCTGTGTGTTATTCTTTTACTTTTTAAGCTTGTAGAGCTTTTTAAGCTTATTCTTCATAAACGGTGTCCGTAGAAAAAAACATCATAATCTATACATATAAATAAAATTGGAGTGTCTGTTTTTAATTTCATATTAACAGTTATTCACTAAATTCATATGAAAGTATATACAATACTGGCAACAAAAAAAACTATTTCAAATTTTTTGTCTGTCTGTCTGTTTGTTCCGGGTAAACTCTGAAACGGCTGGACCGATTTTGACGGAACTTTCACACGCAGATGCTAATGTTATAAAGAGTAACTTACTTTTATTAGAAAATTATAAAAACCGTTTAATTTTTAACTTACGCCCAGCGAAGCGTTGCTGGTATAAAATAAGAAAAATTAAATAAAATCACATATTTATTTAGATCTTGGATTAAAAAAAAAATATTTTCCATTTTAAATATAATTTATTTTCTAAATATAGAGGCGTTACAAATAATCTTACCTAACCTTAATGTAAACTTAAAATTACTAAACATTCGAGGCTCTTATGAATATTCAATATACAATATGAAATCGAAAACCATTCAAGCTCTTTTGTCTTCCTGTATTTATAATTCGAATGTAAGTGCGTATTACAAGAAACCGGTCCCTGGTGACTAGAATCAAACCTAGTTCACGATTTAAACAGAATGTTATTCAGAAAAGTTAATTGGAGATATATTTTAAAAAGGATACAATATAATATGTTTCACACATAAATATCTTTACATTAAAACAAAAAGCTCAAATTACAAGCATTATTTCAAACTGGACCACATCCAGTACTGAATAAATTATTATTTATATTTACACATTTCAGGTTTTATGATGCTACAATATTTTACTTATACACTAAATTTAATTTACCGATAAATTTTATCGTCGTGCGGTGGCAAGCTTATAAAGTATGGGGCTGGCGGCGGTGGCGCTAAATAACGTACTGATCCAGGGCCAGACTGCACTTTATGTGGCAAGGTAGCGTTTGAGAGTGAGGGAGGGGGCAATGTGCCTGCATAGCCTGGCCACGCTGCACTCCACATTGGTGGTCCTCCCGCCCCTGGGCTATTGGCTAGCGGGCCACCTCTATACGAAGTGGTCGTCATTCGCAATCGAACAATGCATATTGCTACAATAAGAATGGCAATAAAAGCGACAACACCACCGACTATCCCAATTATTAAATTGTCATCATTATTAGACGTTGCCACACCGAGAACTGGAGCTCCTTTCGGCTCTCCTGCAACTTTTGGCCGTTCATGCGAAGGTGCAACAGACCAAATTATATCTGGTTCTGCAGATGTACGATGTACTAGACGGGGTGGTGGAGTAGAGATACTTGATGACGACGTTACTGTAGTTTTTCTCTTACCATCACAAGATAACTCATCATCTCCGATTTCGACGAGCAAATATCCTGATAGATGTTCAGGTGAACTACATCGAACATCTTCTATACCAACATTTGGTATCCATCGGCGTAAGGCCCTTGAGTTACAATCACATCGAATAGGATTAGTATCTAAGCCAAACATTGATAAATCTGCTCGTCTATCATCAAGTGCCACCAGTAACTGAGGTTGTAGAGTAGTTAACTGACTTCCACCAATATCTATTGTTATTTGGGATGAACGTGGTAGCGGAAATAGTAATGCTGGGGGAAGATTTGAGACTGATGTATTGCGTAGTCGTACAATTATCGATGGCGCTTTAAGTCCAGCAAGTACTCCTGAAGAAACGGTTTTTAACCGACTACCTCTTAGGCCTAATTCTTCTAAACGTGGGTGTAATGTTGAATGGAGCTGATCTGCTCCAATATTTGTATCTTTTACTTCTACATCTAACTTTTCAAGAGCTAATACATGCTGTAGTGCACCTTGTACGTCAAAATAACCTAACCTTGGGTAACCATAAGCTCTTAATTCCACTAGATTAGGTAATGTTCTAAAGGCACCCTTTTCAATTTTTGTACATTTATCTAAATTTCTTATATCTAAAATACGTAATGACGATAGTCCCTCGAAATTGCCCTCTAACACCATTATTATGGGGTTGTCAGAAACATTTAATTTTTGAAGGTTTTTAAGTTTTGGCCAAGAAATTGCTAGTGAATTAGTTATATCACCAATTTGATTATGTGAAAGATCTAGTGACTCTAATAAAGTAGTTCTAGCAAAAGTCTTTTCAGTTAATTTTGTTATGTTATTATATGATACATTTAATTTATATAAAAATGGTGTTTCGAGTTGACCTACTGATTTCATACCAATACCCGCTAAATTTAAATCTCTAACAGTTTTTGGCTCTGTTAAAATACTATTTACCGTTTTTTCAGATAAAGGATTAAAAGATAAGTCTAGTTTCTTTATATTAACCATAACGCTATCTTCAGCGGGAATGTCAACAATATTATTGTGAGATAAGTCCACAGAAGAAACAAAGAAGTATTGTTTTTGTAAAGCTTTCAAGGGAGCTTGTTCAAAAGAATTATGATTAAGAACTATTGACTCAAGCATATGAAGCCTAGACCTATCGAATATAGTATCCGGTAGTTCAGTTAATAGATTTCCAGCTAAGTTTAAGACTTCCAGTCTTATTAATCCTTCAAAGAGTCTATCACCTAAACGATCAATTTTATTGTACGATAAATCGATATGTTGAATTTGCGTCGAGTTATGGAATGCCATTTCACTTACAGTTTCTATTTCATTTCTTGCGAGTAAAATAGACCTTAATTTTGGTAGACGAGCAAAATCTAATTCATCTACGTTTTTTAAGTCATTGCCAGATAGATCTACTAATTCTAAATATTGTAAAGTACTTATTAATTCTGATGGGAAGAAATTAAATTTGTTATTCGTTAGTATAATCTCTCGTAGGCGAGGATGTATTTTGAATGAAGACGGGAATAAATAACTTAATTGATTATCGGATACATCTATTACCTCTAAGCTCGTACCCGTATTAAAGAACTCTCCTTTGAATGCATTTAATTGGTTTCCCTTTAAGGATAAGTATTGAATTGACATGACGTTTACAAAAGCAGGAGTTCTTATGGTTACAATGTTATTGTATGAAAGATCAAGGTGAGTTAAATTTTTTAGGTTTTTAAATGTACCTTCAGATATTTCTTGCAAGTAATTATGAGACAGATAAATTTGTTGAAGGTGATGAGTTTTGGAAAATAAATTAACAGGAAGGGCTTTTAATCCTACGTTGCTGATATCGATCGATAATAAGGCCTCATTTTGATTAAAGACATTCTGTGGTAAAACACTAATATGTAAATTATGACTCATGTTTAAATGTGTTAAGCTTGGAATGGATTGAAAAGCATTTACAGGAATTTCTGAAATTTGATTCCCTGATATATCCAAAAACCAAAGACTAACAAATTTTAACTCTTCGCCTGTAAACCCTAAAATTCTATTTTGATTTAAAGATAAAAATTCAAGACTGGTTTCCAATCCACTAAAAACATCAGCGGATATAGAGTTTAAAAGATTACCTGACAAATCTAAATGCTGTAAATTTTTAAAATGTTCAAAAGCAGCTGGTGGCAATTCTCTTATAACATTTCGCGAAAGGACCAAAGAACGAATTCTGTCTGAAACTGCTCTTAAAATATCGCTTGAAAGTGCAGTTACTCGATTAAAACCTAAGTGGATAGATGTAAGACTTGGTAAACGTGATAAAGCTGTTGCAGGAATTAAAAGTATGTTGTTATCTCTCAGTAGAAGTGTTTGGAGACTTGTTAAACCATCAAACGCGTCGTCTTCAACCTGGAAAACGAAAAAGCAAAAAAAATGGATATCTAATATATAAATAAAAATATCGTACTAAAATGTACTTCAGTAATATAGTCCTTTCTAATTTTTTATTTTGCGGCAAAGTTGATCTCAACTAGACAATTATTATATACCTATACGATATAATATATACAATACGCTTATATACCCGTATATTATTCAATATAGTTACACGTACGATTGTGTAGCCGTATGTATAGCCGTATCGTTTAATAGAAAAAATAACTAATACCAGTGTAGTATGGTGGTTAAATGTTACTGCAACTTTTTTCACATACGCTTCATTAAATACATAATATTTTTTTATATACGTCTCATTAAAATGTACTTCATTTACCACTATTAAGTTTTTTGCAATTTATACAAAATTGATTTAGTATTAATTATTATTAGTATTATAAAATTATATTGTATTGTTTTTAAGTAAATTGTTATCTCAAGACTCAAAAACCATATTTTAGTTTAATGAGATACTTCAGAAAGAGGAGTTAACTGTAATATACTTACAGTTCGTAAGGAGTTGACTCCCACATCCAAATAACGTAAATCAGTGAGTCCAACAAAAGTACCAGGCGATAACTTCACTAAATTATTCCTACTCAAATCCAAGACTTGCAATGAGGTTAACGAGTTCAAGTGACTCGGATCCATGTTCTGAAAATATAGCAAATAATATAATAAGAAATATAAATACTATAATAAATTAGAAAATTTCTTATACATTTTCACGAGAAAAGACTACATTTAAAATATTTTAAAAAATTCAGTATTACGGTAAAATACGATCAAAGTTAACAATATAAATACAATTAAATAATATATAATATGTAGAATAAATATATATTAACATAACCGAGCCAATTACCATAACACTGATGACCTATTAAATCGATCTCAATTAACTTGCATATTTGACATTTAAAATCAGAACTAAATTAAATAATTGCTATATTACATTAACAACAAACGCTCATTTGGCACAGTTTAAATTTAAATCGAAATAAAATATAATTACCGATATCATGTTGCTGGATAGGTTAAGATGCTTAAGGCTAGCGAACGATTTGAGGGCTACAGTTGGAAAATCTGCGATAAAGTTCTCGGAAAGATCTAATTTATCCAAGTTTTCGATTCCCTGAAAGACATCGCTGTTAAACTTTGAAAGCCTGTTTCGGCCAAGATCGAGGCTTTGTAATTCACTCAAGCTGATAAAAGCTCCTCCTTCGATAGTTGAAATCATGTTACCGTGCAAATCAATTTCCTCTAACGTCTTCTGTGACACAAACGTCGCTTGCCTTATTGTACCTGAAATCATATGTGAGTACTAATTTATATTGCTTGCGGCTATGTATTTAATATGTTTAAATTGAAATATTTTATGTAAGACCAGAAGCATATTATGTTGTTGATGATGAATTTACTCAATAAATTATTAATATTATTATTTTAATTTTTTGATAGAAAATGGGACAAAAACACAGTTATGTCGTTATAAATAATAATAATAATGTTCTCCTACCGAGACCGGCCATGGCGGGCGGCCAATCTCATTAAGACTAGCCAACTGCGCAGGAGATATTATAGTGCACAAGTGTACGCGCAGACACAAGTGCACTCTCTGAGCACTTAGGTGACTCACCGCCAACTTCCCAACTGGTCCGACCGGGGACTCGAACCCAGGACCTCTCGATGTATGACGGTACATGGTAGACACTACACCACCGAGGTAGTTGTAAATGTAAAAATTGAAAGTCTCTACTTCACACCACGACTCCTTAACCGATTATAATTAAATACAGATAAGATATATTACCACCTAACTAAATGCATTTGCTTTTATCCCTGTCCATTGAGTTATTTTCGTGTTATTTACGAGTATGTTTTTGAAAGCTACTAAAAGACGCGTAGGTCGGAGTTAGCATATTCATGAAACCGAGGCGCGTCAGAAGTGTGCAATACAATTATTATAACATATTACATGTAATTACAAGTTAAGATTAAATTTCTTTTTTTTCAGTAACTCTACAGCCTGCAGCAGGTTTTTGACGTACATATTAAGTAACGAAAAATACCAACAAAGTTAGTAACTTTCCAACTTGTCAAAAGCGGCCATAATGGAACTGAAAAAAAGCAACTTACCTATTCTGTTTTCCCTGAGCGAAAGAACTTTTAATGACTGCGGCCCATTGAGTGAAGAAGACGGAACGAAATTCATATTGTTACGGTCGAGGCGTAATACCTGAAAGTATTTTTTTTTTACTTTAAGCGCTGGCTGGAAATATTTTAAGTTGAAATGTTCGCTGTAAAAAGGTTTTATATTTAACGGTATATTTTATTGAACAGAGAATTTCCTGTCGTTGTCGCACGTAGTACCTATTACAGTTTTATTTTAAAATTTTATTGGCTAGTTAAGGTTTTTCAATTTTTTTAAAAAATTAATCTTCAACTTTAGTCAATAACTGTTATATTTATATTTAAAATAACATCTATTAGCTTTATTACCTTCAAAACATCACACCCAATTAAGAGTCCTTCTTCTAGACCTCGAATATTATTTCCGCTTAAGTCAAGCTCTTCCAAATTTGGTAAATTATGAAATTCTGCAGTAGAGAATATTGGATTCAGGTTATCGCCAAGCAAATTATCTGCTAGGACTAACTTCGTTATGTTCCCTCGTAGCCCCGCTAACAGTCTGTCGGGCAAACGTCGAAGGCTGTTATGAGAAAAATCTAACTCCTTTAAAGGGAGTCCATATGACGAAAATATCTGAAAAATAATAAATAATGCGAGTTAATTGCGTTATTTATACGGTAAATATATTTTTCAATTGTGATGACTATACTAAAAAATTTAAGATTGTATGTATGTATCTAAAAAAACTTCTGTTTTATATACATAGGTAGAATCTACTTTAAAAAGAGCATACAAAAATGTACTCTTATCTTTACTCTAAATTGAAAAACGTTAAAACATGACAATTTTAAGGTAAATAAGAACAATGGCGAAAAGAAAAGTCAAGAAAATTTTATGCAACGAAATCCCAAAATCATAAATGTAATACATACTATCCTATAAATATGTTATTTGTATAACACCTGAACGAGCTATTCCGCGTCAGCGCCCACCAATTTATTCCCAAAAATAGCTAAAACCATTTTGTTTGAACCCAAATCCAATATACCATCGACTTATAATCTCACAAATCCTTATATTGTCAACCACCCAAATTTTTCGCTATTATCACACTAAATCATGCATAGATAAAAAGACAAACTTGATTTACATACAATAAGCTAGTAGTAGTCCATATTTCGTATTTTATTTAGAAAAAAAATTAGTATTCTGTATTAACATATAAATTAACTGAACACCTAATTGTTTTATTAGTAACAACATGCCCTTACTTCGCTAGAGCTCGTCCCTAGCCTTAGCGCGAGCGAAGCCGCGGGTTCCCCTAGTAAATGTATACAAAAACTTGACAAATTTTAAACTAAAACCTTACTCTTAAATCACTCTATCCATTTAAAAAACCCCATCAAAATCTGTTGCGTAGTTTTAAAGATCTAAGCATAAATAAGGACAGACAGTGGGAAGCAACTTTGTTTTATACTATGTAGTGAATTAATTAAATGTATGGTTTAAAGACTTTATTTTTACCTCCAAAAATTGCTTTCAAGCGAAAAAAAAGCTGAAATTAAAGTATTTCTGTATATAAAATAAAAATATTTTACTAAAAGGATATTTCATATAAACAGCTAAGTGCTTATGCAAAGTTTGTGAAAGTGTGAAATATTAGTGTAGTCCATAAAAATAGTTGAAATATGTACGTGCTCTGCTCTATATTCTAGCAAGATGGATCGAGGGCGTTGCGGACAGCGATTATCAGAACATGAATGATCGCGTGACATGTGATAGAAATCAGCACACTATTTCAATGGCTATTTCTCAATTACCGGTAGCATTCTTTAAAGAGTATACCAATTACCATATTATGACTTTGTACCTGTTCATTTACAGCCTTACTATTTCACATCGCGAGAATACACTATAAACAACTTCTAAGTTTTATAAAAGCTGAGAGCTTATGATATATATTAACAAAAATATATATCATAAGCTCAAATAATGCATGGCCTGTAAGGCTAACTACATACAGGAAAATAACCTACAGCTAGCCAACAAGCGTGCAATCCATTTTGATTTCCAAGACTACAAGGACAAGGTCATTAAAATGAATTTTGTAACTATTAATAAAATATAATTTTAATATAAATTGTACATTTATATTATACAGAAGTAAAAGTAAGGTTGTGCAATACAGTGTGTAGGTGAATACACTTTCCGTTACTATTTATCTGATTCTAAATATACTTACACTAATAGGAAGCTAATCTTGCCACCGAATGCTAAAGACTACATTGTACTGCGATAAAAATGTGTTTTCTACTAAAAATCATAGGAATTTTCATTGTAAAAATGGCCGAATAGGAAATATAAAACGCTATTAGAGGTATACTATAAAATTATACTACTTAAAATAACTTATAGATACCTGTGTCGGAAGTGACTGCTGACCAGCCCATTTCTGACTGAATGAGACAATGGGTGCTCCATACGGTAAGGGTGGAAAGTCTCCAGCGAAAACCACCCTGTCACAATTCATAAGAATTCGAAGTTGTAATGCTCTGTCAACTTGAACCCTACACCGGCAGGGATACCTTAAGTCGTCGTTTAGTTCTGAACATGGAACCCATGACTGTTGCCCGAAGACAAAAGGCAGAAAGAGTAGAAGTATCAACATTGTGACCTGAAAACAAAAAAAAATGTTTTATTATGTTCTTAGTATCTATATTACGTCATAATAATGCTATTTGTAATACTAGCATTTCCCGCGGCTTCGCACGTGATCTAAAGACCGGAAAACATTTTTTTCTGAGTCGCGCGGTATGATACCTCGCAGAACTAACGCCCGTCCTTCCCGTTTTTGCCACATTTTTCAAACAAACAACAGTTTTACAGTTTGTATATTTATACTTCTTTTGACACTCATGTTTCTTACTCGTGTACAGAGGTCGAGCTTTTGATAATAATATAGAGGTAATCCTTTAATCGTCTAACTTTTCGTCCTATCCGTTTGTACTATTTATAAAATGACTGAATCAACAAATAGGACATTTATGACATAAGGATATATTGAAGGAGTGTTCAATATTTCAGTATGGGATATTGCACTCCTAACTTCTTACTATTTCACAAATAAAAAATTAAATAAAACTTTATTTTAATATGCTTATATCTTTTCATTTTTTTTCTATGCCTTAGGCTATGTTTATACTTACTTAAATAAACCAAATTTCAAGGTGTTAAAAGAAAGTAATCTACATACCTAAGTTGTTCATAATTTTATGGATTTCCATACAAATTTTATACCTAAGTAATTTCTTTAAAGGTTATTATAACGCTCGACTCATGCAATGCTATAAAATATAATGTCTACGATACTTTACATTTTATTATGCGAAAAATTTTCTTTTTTACGCTTCATACGCCTTTTATATTAAGACAATTTGGGAGAAAACTTACTAGACGCGTGTTTACGTCGGAGACAATTTAGTCAAAATCATGAATACTTAATGACGTTATTAAGATGTGTATCTCATTTTTACGAGCTTTGACATTCGTAATGGAACTGATGAGATGTTTTATAGTAATTTACTTTAGTAATTAAATTATGTTACGTGTGACTTTTATTTTTTATTATACTTAGTATATTTTTTAGTTATACTGTTATGTATTCTACTACTGTTAAAAAAGAAAAGTGTATGTATTGGTGAGGGTATATTAATCACGTGTCTCATTTGTATGATATTTAGTAATTACATACATAAAGAATGAAATGAGTACCTAACACTTGTATATTTTAACTGATAAAATTGCCGAGTGATACCCGATATTATGCTATAAAATATAGTGATCCAAGGTAAGTTTAATTCCAATTATTATAAATAGATGAAAGTAATTACTTTTGCCAAAACTTTAGCAAAAAAAATACTAGTATTGTCTTATCTCTTATCTTCAATTCAATTCAATGTCTTCCAGTGCCAGGAGTGCCAGTTAGGCACAGTTGACTTCGCCAATGTCGTGTAGAATAAAGAATAATCTCTTATTTTTTCCTTCATCCAGTGAAGATGTCATTTCATGTCATGTATTATCAGAATACCTGACATGTTACTCCGTCTTAACGATTTTGTACTGTACATATTTTTGATCCCATTTTGATTAAAGGATTTTTACAATTTTTATATACAATAAATGCATATTAAATAATTTATTAGTTGAAATTACAATTCAAAGACTGGAAAATAGCGAATGAATTATTAACATTAATTATGAGGAAAATTCGTCCAATTGCTTTCGAAACTGGAAACTAATTTGCTTTGAATCTGCTTTCTGTATTTGTTTTAATATAATTAGTTATTCATTATGTTATAACTTTTTTGTATTTTACTTTGACAAAATAGATATAATTATATAGATTTCCCTTTTGTTTATACCTTCATTCTTGAAAAACTTGTGAAAACCTCTTGTGGCTAGTAACAAGTTCATTTACAACAGATAAGCCTTTTAAGTATATACATAAAAGTAGCTTTTAGAGCTTTATTTTTGAGACATATTATCGGATTAAAATCTCATAAATATTTTATTTTAAAAAGTAATAAGCGTTACTGTAAACGAATATACAAAGATAGATAAAGTGAAAAGTTTAAGTATTTAAATTATTTTTAGTCATTAGTTTTTATGTTTTTATTATTTTCATTATCTATACACGTATCTAAATGAAGTCTGTTTGAAACGGTATTGCTACAGAGGCTAAAAATATAGGTTCTGCCGTCCTGTAGCTCGTCTGTCTATCTGGGACCTCATCGCGAGAAGCTAGTTATTCTGATCAATATAAAGTTTACTTTTATAATTATTGCAGGAAAATATCTTATCACTGAGAAATGTATTTTTCGTCTGTCAGGTAGGACATGTTATACAACATATAAAACAAAAAATATTAAATTAATTTTAGATGTTCGAAAGATTAATATTATTTTGTAAAGTTGCTTAATATTTTATTGACTGCAAGTTTCCCCCCGACTCTCTCAGCAGTAAATCTCAAATCATCTTCTACAAGAACGGTTCCTAAAACATCCTACATTAGAAACCTTTAGTAGTGTAAAACAACTTCCCAAAACAACAACACAAATAGACAAACATACAAACTATTATTTAACCCTTTCTCCACATTGGCTCATTGAGCAACTATGTTAACGACATTCTAATAGAACTTGATTTCCTTCGATTACGTATGACCTTGCAAATATTATGTTAATTATACTTTGAATTTAAATTGAAATCATTACATAATAAATTATCACTGCGCCTTTAATAGATGTATTAAAAAACTAAAAATAACATTTGTATACATGTTTATTTGGAGTGTAATACGGCAGAAACTGTACGATAGTAAGTTCTCCTAACATACACATTTACCAACTAGTTAATACGCGGTCTATAAAATTTGAGTATTTTTATATTTTAAACTAGCTGTACACGCGGCTTCGCTCGCGTTCATTTTTTTAATTGCTAATCAACCTCATTGGGTTGATCTGTAGGAAAAAAAATTGTCTAAAAAATAAAAAATAAAAATTTAGGGGTGGACTACCCTTAACATTTAGGGGGATGAAAAATAGTTATTGGCCGATTCTCAGACCTACTCAATATGCTCACAAAATTTCATGAGAATCGGTCAAGCCGTTTCGGAGGAGTTCAAGTTCGAACCCCGTGACACGAGAATTTTATATATAAGATTTTCTTCTTCCATAAAAACTTTTTGTTTCATATCCTTAAAATGTATGGAGCATAATTTAAATCTTGACTTCCCAGTTTTGTATAACAAAATGAAAACATATTTTATGACATTTATTTATTGCTTCTCTACAGCTTCATTTCTGAATATTTTCATTTTATCAAGCGCGCCAGCTTTATGGTTTCAATAAAAATTGTAATAACGGGAATACGTCGCGTACGTAACGCCACACTTGCCTGCAAATACCATGTGGTTCATAAAATTTGTTGAGTGCTTGTAATTCTTCTGATGATGTCACGTACAGTCGAATGTTTTATTTGAACTGTATCAAATCAGCTGTATCAAAACTGTATTGATAACAAAGTTCAGAATTTGATTATTCTTATATCACAGCCTATTGATTAATATTGGTACAGTACTTTTCCATTTTTTTCAAGTCCCAATTTAAGTTACAAGTATATTGGTACGGTATATTAAAATACGACTATTTATAAATCATCATCATCATCAGCCCTTTTCAACGTTCCACTGCTGGGCACGGGCTTCCCTCAGTACGAGGGGGATCAGGCCAAGTCCACCGCGCTGGCCTAGTGCGAGTTGGCGGACTTCACATAACTTTCGAAAACTTGTTAGGTTTTCTCAGACATGCAGGTGTCCTCACAATGTTTTCCTTCACCGTAAGACCAGTGGTAATCATGATATAAATGATTCGCACATGAAAATATCAGAGGTGCGAGACCCGGATTTGAACCCGCATCACTCGGTTATCCAAGCGACCGCGTTACCGCTTCATACCGATTTATTAAGTTGCTAATTAAAAATTCATTAATAATTACAATATCAATTAAGAAATTCCGACGTAAAACAATAATTTAATGTACCGTAATACTCTTGTTTGAGAGAAACTGTTAGATTGTTACGCTCTATTACAGTGGACCTCACAGGGCAGCTTCAGTTAAAACTTTGTACACGAACCAACTATACTTTGATTAAATACTTTCTATATGTAAGCTTCTGAGAAATAATTCGCTCAGTCTTAAGTGTAGTAAGACATTATCTCAAATATTCGTTTAACATTTAAATAAAGTATTTTTAACAGATTTGTTTATTATTTTAAAGAAGGCAGCCCAGTGCTGATGTGCTCGCTTAAATAACCGAGTGAAGCTGGTTCAAATCCGGGTCTCGCACCTCTCAACTTTCATTTGTGAATCAGTTCTAACATGATTTCCACTTATCCTACGATGAAGGAAATCCTGGCTCTTTTTTCGAAAAACATGTGAAGTATCACCAACCCGCACTCGGCCAACGTGGTGGACTATGGCCTGATCCCCCTCATAATGAAGGGAACCGTGCCCAGCAGTGGAACGGTAAAAAGGGATCATATTATATATGTATAAAGAAACGGTAAAAAAACCTATTTATATATTTTTATAAATAATTTAAAGAACACCGTCTGTAATAATAACGACATGACATTGTTGTCTCAAATTAAACAGTCTAGCCATGTTTGTTGTAAAGTATTCGAAACAAAACATAAAGAAAATTTCTATACAATCACATTTATTTTAATATTCTTTTTGGAATAAATTGCTAAAAACAGGTTGACCTAAATTCCAGTTCTATTTTCTATACTTTATATTTCTTTTTGCAAATTACGTGAATCTCGCAAAATTGACAATAAAAAGAAAAGAAGTACAAACCGAAACATGCTGTAATAATTAATTTAAAGATATAAATTTTAAGAGCCTTTATAATTTTATGTCTAATTAAAAAATAACGATTGAAATATTTAATTAATACTCGTACTTATGGCGTGTCACAAGTTAAATGATTTAACAAAGGCTGTTTAAATTTTAACTACCCACCATATTTTAAGAACCTTTGAGACTCATTTGAAATATGTAGATATTGTAATTCATTAAATAGTCTAATATATACCTAATAAATATTTTAAGAAGGGGTCAAATCGTGCGTATAAGTGTAGTTTAAAGAGGTCAGATAAGTAAATTATGTTAATATATTTTGTCAATTTTTTTATTTAGAAAAATACACGAAGAAACTATTAATCACTTCAATTTTTTATCTTTCACACACACTTAACTCAATAGTTCTAACTAAATGACTTCGAGAGCTTTTAAGCTAAAGTACCTTCGCGAAAATATAAAGTGAAAAGTAAAAGTGTATACTTTTTTGTCTTTCAAAAATTTCATCAGCAACACAATTCTAAGAATAGAACAAGATAGCAGAAACTTCACTAATATATACTTTGCTTTTCTACTCTCAAAAGTTGAATGTAAGTAAGCACTTTGCTTGCGAAATAAACGAAGGCAAATCTAATTTTACGAACTCAAGTTACTCAGTTAAACCTGAGACAGAGCTGCAAAGTTTCCTCGGCACCTTAAATATCTTCAAATGTTACGAACATACAATATTTAAGATCTTTTTTATTTCAACTAAGATTGCTTACGATGAAAACATCATACACGTACTCGTATATTAGTTAAATTTTGAAAAGAATGTGACGATGACTTTGATCTTTAGATAAAAAGAATTATTAATAATAAATTATGAGAAGGTCTTATACATTTTCAAGCAATAACAGCTTAAATATACATTACCATGCAAATCAAACTTCGAGAAATAACTTATAAATTAATTTTACTATCATTTTTTTAAATCTCTTCGTCTAACCTATTAAATGCTCGACAGACTCATTCTGTCAGCAAAATATCAGTGGTAGGCCATTTCTCAAAGCCTATAAAGTAAATCTGAGAATGCCTTACTTAGCCAATTTGGCAAGGTCTTAACGTGCCAAAATCAACAAGCCTCTAACAAATGACTCATCGCTTTCCTATTTGTTAGGATTGTTTAGACAAACCTCGTTTAAAGTTACCAAAACACAAATATATTAACAGACTATAATAAATATTTGGACATTTTGCTATTTAGCCGTGCTTAAGGCAACTTTGTAGGTTTATCGCTTGAAGCAACATTATAAAATTATTCAGTCTCAAGTAAAGAGAGTAATAAATATTCAGATATGTACTAACTGACAGTTGTATAAAAATAAGCAAAGGTATGTTTTAAAGTAAAAATTATCTGAAATGTAGAAATATTCACTATGTAAATCGAATTCCTTTTTTCCTTTGAAAATATAACTTGAAATTATTACAATATCACAAAACCCAAATAAATATCTTTTTCATAAATATAACAACTTTGTGATAAATTCAATACTACAACTACTAAAAACATTTTCTTAGAAGATCTTTTGATAAATATTTAAAATAATATATACTTCAAAGCTAATCTCGTAAAAGAGAATCTATAAATACTAAAAATTCAGGACCTCTAGTAACAAAATAAATATCTTTTAACGTATAATAGATAATAGCTGAACTGTGAATCCGTCCTATCCCCTGATAAGGTCCTTGTACGAACTATTTGTTCTACGGAACAAAGGCCAATATCAGCGACAGACATCTAACCATTTCTTTTTCTTTCAATTGTACCGCTTTCAATTGATTACAAGATACTGGCAAAAGTTTTGATAACATATGAAGCTTCAGGAAAAATAAATGTCGTACATAAAATAATTCGACGTAATTTTTATAATTGATTTTTTGCTTAGTATCTTTATTAGGGTCGAGATGATGTTTGTTTGTTTGTGCAAATTTATGTTGCAATTTTTCTCCAAAACTACTAGTTCGATTTTCATGCAGTTGACAGTGATTAAGGTTTGATTGGTGGATTGGCGGTTCTTAGATAGGTGTTACGGTGACAAATCACCAGAGGGCGCTGCAGTAAACATTTGTTTGTGCAAAACCAAAACTAGTTCGATTTTGATGCAGTTTGATGTTGATTAGTGAGGGTTCTTAAATAGATGTTACGGTAGCAACTTACTAGAGGGTGTGCAATAATTATTAATTAATATTATATTCATCTCAATATGAAAATCAAAAAATTTTTTCACAAAAAATAAGAATATAAATTTCAAATGTAAAATTATGCAGGATATATTTTTAAAAAGCAATCTTTCGATAAATATGTTAGAGTAAACTGTTTCATGTCATGATGTATGCGGTGCAATATCCGCGATGCGGGCGCTGCTTCCGACACCTCGGCGTAATGATGCGAACGATAATATGATTTTAGTGAAATAGAGGTGTATACATGAGTATGTAATATGTTATTTATTTATTATTAACTAGCGACTCGCCCTCGCTTCGCTTGGGCTTTTTCCTAGATTTAGCACAGGCAAAGCCGCGGGATCCGCTAGTTATGCATATAAACCTTCCTCTTGAATCACTCTATCTATTAAAAAAACCGCATCAAAATCCGTTGCGTAGTTTTAAAGATTTAAGCATACATAGGGATATAGGGACAGAGAAAGCGACTTTGTTTTATACTATGTAGTGATTAACGACTCGCCATCACTCCGCTCGGGACTCAGGTTCGTCTCTACATGCATTTTAACAATTAGAATAGATTTCTCAAAAATGTGATATTTTCTTAGTTTTTCTACTATAATATGCATATGTGTTATGTATATATATAAACCTTCCTCTATTTATTACTATATGTTGCTTATCTAAACGGACAATCAGTGAGAGTAGCTTTGTTTTATACTATGTAAAGACTAACTAATGCTTCAGTTGTACGATGACATAAAATTTGACAAAAGTAAATGCACTTTAACTTTAAAATTTATTTTTTTCTTACTAAATGGAAACGAAACTACCTCCAGCGGCTCCATATGTGCAGATATGACACGATTAGTTATCATAATCACTGCGTAATGCGTTATTTGGAAGTACCTACCTACACAAATTTTTTCGACTGAAATGAAAATAAATAATATGTTGTATTCCATTTAAATGTGTATATACATATTATTATTCATAATATATAATTAAACAGCAAAATTAAAAGTGTAATTATAAAATTTCTTTCTATATTTTATAACTTTTACATGTTAAATATCAAACTGAAACGATTTTATTTTACTTTAAAGTAGCAAATCAAAAATGTTTTGTTATATTTGCCAATTTAAATTTTATAGGTGCCTTATTTTGCTAAATATTTATAACAATGGATCTTACAAACTAGTGATGGTTCAAAGACAATATACTGAATACAATCCCAAATGTTCCCACAAAACCTGTCAAGCGTGGTCCGCTTAATTATCTCGATATCTCCATTGAAGTGCGGCGACCCAAACTAAACGTGTGTTTCAATAAAGACACGTTTTCATATCAAATTTTAAGCAATAAACAAAGTAGTGTAGTCACTTTCATCTCAGTATGTAAATTACTGTCATATTCTGTTTTATATGGCATTCAATTTATATTGTAGCGTTCCGTGAATTTAATATAATATAGCAAATAGTAATATTACTTATATATTCTATATATTTAATTTTTGAAATAATTTTCAATATTCAACCGAGAATATTGTTTAAATTATAAAGTTACAGACAGTTTGTAGTGTTACATTTAAATTTAGCAAACGTCTTTTGCTATACTGCTGTGAAATAAAACTAAAAACCCACGTATCTCATAAGCACTCTTTTCTTTTTCACAGAATAAAAAAGCCCATATCCATTAAAAATGTCATTAAAATTGGAATAGCCAACACATACAAAAAGAAAAACAAGATTTACAGTTAGGTTAAATTTTAACTGCATGCAAGTAGCCATAAGAACAAAGCGAAATAAACAAAAGTGTAGGCCAAGTTAACATGTACTTTATTATATATTTTTATAAAGCACTAGCATTTCCCGCAGCTCTGCCCGCGCTCAAACGACCGGAAACTAAATATATTTTACATACCGTGTTTTACAGCCGGTTTGTATCGGTTAGTTGAGATTTCTCAGAAATGAGATATTTTCCCGCAATAAAAGTTATCGTATATAATGACCCGGGTAACCAGCTATCATCATACCAAACATCCAAATCTGTCCAATGGTTTTCTCGTGATGCGGTCACAGACAGACAGACAGACAGACAAAAATTCTAAATACAATAGATTTGGCCTCTATATCAATAATAATGTCTATTCCAATTAGATTTTCCAAAAATTTTGATTGTACAGTATGTATGATTTGACTCGGTATAGATTTCATTTGACATTTAAATAAAATATAACAAATGATCTAGTTTAAAACATTTATCGCATGTACGTGCAATAAAAATGTAGCCTTATTTCCATTCTGTAACGCAATAATCGCGTCAAACCATGACCAATTGACAAACATGAATCTGTTTATTCGCGTGTACTCTAGTTAATATTAATATTAATTGATAAAATATCTAACTTTAATCAAATCATACAAAAAATATAATATTTTATAGAACACTAGCAAAACCCGTGGCTTCGCTCGAGCTAAAAGTACAAAAATAATTGGCTTTATGCTATATTTTTAATTCCCTATTTAGTTTGTTTAATAATTCCATTCCCCTTTTTATCAGAACTACTCTTTAGAACCAGTTACTGTGTCTTCCTGTGAGAATAAAATGTTTGCCTGTAGTAAAGGGTATCCTAAATATTGGTACATTATTACACACAACGCCATCTAGTTTCGTGGTAAGCTACGGAGCTTGTGTTACGGACACCAGATAGATGACATACTACATAATACATAAGTTAAAATACATATCACTACATAGTATAAAACAAAGTCGCTTTCTCTGTCCCTATATCCCTTTGTGCGCTTAAATCTTTAAAACAACGCAACGGATTTTGATGCGGTTTTTTTAATAGATAGAGTGATTCAAGAGGAAGGTTTATATGCATAAGTAGCGGATCCCGCGGCTTTGCCTGTGCTAAATCTAGGATAAAGCCCAAGCGAAGCGAGGGCGAGTCGCTAGTATATTATAAATAAATAAATAAAACACCCATGACTGAAGTACAAACATCCGAGTTTAACAAATGAATGCCCTCAGCGGGACTCGAACCCGCGACCGCTGGTGAAGAAGAAGAAGGTGGCAAGAAAGAAGGGTCACTATAAACTGCGCCATACTAGTCGTCAAACGTGTCAACACTGCTGTTTTTTTTTTGAAACAAGCAAAGCCTAAATATTATATCAAATTAATAAAATAGCTCCTCTATTCTATAATTTTTACTCAATAAAAACTCTATTTTCATTAGAAAATGGAAAATACTATAGTAAATGATATAAAAATCAACATTCATTTTCATATTATTCCAGAAAATAATGAGATTTTATATCGTATGATTATCCAACTGTTTGGCGAGTGTTATTTCAATATCTAAATTAATTTTAAAATAACTTTCTCTGTTCAGGACATTATTTTAGGATGATAGCCTGCTCGATTTAATTAAATCTGCCTTCGATACCAATACTAAGTTATCTTTGTCACAAAGCTAACATTGTGTTACGAATAATAGTAACGATATAATAGAATTTATGATTCCATCAAGAGTTATACTATACCTACTAGCATTTCTTGCGGCTCCACCCGCCTAAAGACCGGAATCCAAAGTCCAGCATTGAAAAGTATGCTATTTGTTGACCCGGACAACCTTTCTATCTATAAAATAAAATATTAAAGTTTTCATCGTACCAAAAGACAGACAGACAAAAATTCTAAAAACTATAGATTTCTCTGTTTCGATAGTAATAACCAATTCAATTAGATTTTCTAAACAATATTCAATGTACAGGCAGTACAGATTCAACTAAGAATTTGATTATATGTATAGATGTATAAATAAATAATACTTACTTCGATGTGCAAAGTTTAAAAACAAACAATTTATACGTATTTAAATTATATACTAGGTAATATAGGTAGTACCTATAGGTAATTGTATTTCTCAAGGTTAACCAGAATTTTTTGTAAAGGTATGAATCATTTTCGTAAATTTTTCCTTATCAGAAATATCTTTAGCTTTCTCGTTCATATTTTATTCCAAACAATTACATGTACCTACTTCTTTACAACAATTTTTAGTTTATTCTTTGTACGTCCGTGGGTGCATTTTGTTAATATTAGGCATTATAATATACTGATAACCTATATCATATATGATCCTATTTAAATTACTAGTACATCCAGTCTATCAGTTTAGCCCTGTAACACAGGGCCCAATGTTATATGGAAATTGGTTTTCTCCTTATATGTGAAAAAAAAAACAAAAGAAATTGGCTTTGTAATAACACAAAACTAAATAGTACTCAAGTTCAATACAAAAAAATATAGTTTAACTCATGACGTTATGTTGGCTTCCCTGTCTATCAATCAGTCTTTGTAAAAGTTGTTTCATTATAATGAGTGACATTCTGTGTATTTACATTAGAAAACAATAATCGAATAATTTGTAAATATATAAGAATCTAATTCAAAAACATACTTAAAATCACTCTTACTTTGAGGTAAGTTATCATAAGTACTGTGGCATGACTGGAAAACATTACTGCCAACATAACGCCATAGGTACTATTTATTGAATCGAACTATAGAATTAAATCCATCCATAGATACATAAATAATTTATTATATTCATATGTAGTACAAAGCAAAAAATAAATTGTGACATAATTTACTTCTGTAATAAGTTGTCAAATGAAATAACTCAATTTACTTACAAACTTGCTAACAACCTTGATTAATGCGTAGATCAAAGCCGGTGTATACAAACACTAATCATTTGGTATTAAATTTCAAAGGCGTATTCGTTTAGATAAAACAATATATCGACCATGTCTTATGTTCGACTATTAATGAACAAAAACGTATGTAAAAATACTGAATGAGTGGAATTGACTGAAATAGTCACTATCATCTATACCATAGTATAAAGAGAACAAGTAGGGCATCTTCGGCCCAATCCGCGATATAATTACCTGTCATAGTTACCATAGTTGCCTGTCACAGGGTTGTCACTGTAGCTAAATTTTAATTCAGTCCTCAGAAATTGGCAAGGGCCGGGAAGTGTGTTATTAAAAAATATTTATTATTTATATACATTTAAGAATGTAAAGCATTTTGTTTCTACATGTTTATGATTATTTTTATTAAGCCTGTAGTTACTCGCTTAACTGATATATCTGTAGAAAATAAAATTAAAACTCGAACTGACGCGAATAGATTTATCTCGAAATGAATTTGTGTAAATAAATAAAATAAATCCTTTAATTTCTTGCGTTTACAAAAACATAAATATGCTATTAGTAACAATTAAAAAAAAAACTATAATATTTTAATAAAATCATATCACATCCTATTAAAATAATAATCTAATACAACAAAAATAAAAGTACCTACATAAGTATTTCATCATCAAGTATAAATTATATGCTATAGTTTGTCCATTTTATTAATGTTTTTTGACAGCTCACGCCCACAAAGTTTCGTATTTAATGGTTAGCCATTAAAGTTAAAATGTCATACAAATAATATTGTACTTTATGGACGGGCACCGCCCCCTTACTGCTGTGCCACACATAACGATTACTACTATTGTGCCACAGATTACAAATAAATAAGGTGTAATATGTTATTTAATCAGGAAGACAACAAAATTTTAAGATTAAAACCAATAAATGAAAACATTAACATTATGTAAAGTTTTACTTTCTTCTTATTATAATCATACAAATAAAACAACTAAAATAGTTTATTCCTTTTATTAACATGATTCGTCACAATCATCATTTATATTAGATTTGTCCGATGAGGAGTCTTCAGTTATATTAATTATTAACTCTTGTTTGCATAAATTATCAAATGCAATGTCACGGCCCAAATCAGACATTATGATTCTCTTAGTTCTCTCCACCACACTTGATTTTTACGATAGTAATATTTATTTTCATATTAATAAATATAAAAATAAATATTATTTTATATTTAAAAAAATAAGAAATATCGATTATTACGTCACTATAGCTTGTCAGTCGTCGAGCTGTCAAAAAACCATTAACAAAATGGACAAACTATAGAATAAGTGATTTGTTTACCTTTTCTGTTCAGGTAATCTGAACAACAACAACTCTGGAATCGATGAAGAATTTAGATACCCAAACACACAGCAATAAGTTCTTCTACGAATATCACACATTTTTCATATAGTGAAAAACCGTGACGCGCAAAACATGTGCGGCGTCAGCCTAGACTGGCGCACTGATATACGGTTCGAGATATTGTATGAGTGTGCGTGCGGCAACGTAAAGATACTATGACGCACACATACAAGCCGCGCGCGGTGCGTTTGTATGAAGTTGCCCTACTTTGTCATTCTTTATATACTCTGTCTATACAGAGGCCATAAATATAGTTATTAGAATTTTTGTCTGTCTGTTTGTCCATGACCATATCTCCATAGAACCGGGACAGTTTGCGATAACATCGCCTAAGGTGATAGCTTAAACAGTAATAATTCAACTTTGGGAAATCACGAATCATAAAAATATCACATAACATTATAAAAACCCACACACAAACTTAGAACAACTTCCTGTTCAAAAGTCAATCGTAAATTATATTATGTTCGCTATAATATCTAAAAATTGCAAGTTTTGTAAGAAAAAAAATATTGAGTTTTATAATGTAATAGCAACTCGCCATTGCTTCGCTAGACTTCGTCTCTATGTGCTTTTTAACGGTTGGTACAGAATAGACCATAATATATTTATGTATATTTTGTTGATTATTACTCTTCTTATAAAAAGACTACCTATAAAAAGATATTATATAGGCTATAGCCCTATAATGCAAAGATAATTCTTCAAGATAAGTTATTCTTGAGATAAGCAACAAGCAAACACTGCGTCTTTATAATATTAGTACAGATCAAAACAAAAAATAGTATTACAATCACAATTATGACATCCGGATTCGTGAATACGTATGCGTTTTGTGAAATTGATATTTTATCCTTGACTATTGACATTTAACACCTACGAGTGCACGCGACCCACGATATTTTTCTTATAACATTTTAATTCGGCGTATCAAAACACTGCATTTGAGCTAATCGTTTCCAGCGTAAATACCGACATTTTGATATAGTATTTGTAAATAATAATAAATAAATAAATATGTTGAGACATTATTATAACAGCGCCATCCAGTTCCGTGGTAAGCTACGAGGCTTATGCTACGGATACTAGATAGTTGATATAATTAGTACACGGTTACGGGACAGTCTCTCCCGTGACCATGAAAAGATAGTTTCATTTATAATACACAATATATACACATAAATATAAACCCATGACTGGAGTACAAACATTCGTGTTCAACAATAACACAAACTTCAAAGTGGTAGTGCCATGCTTGTTACCTTCGGGTAGCAACCGAATGGGCCGGCACGCCCCGTATAGTTCATTAGTACCATTCTCTCACAGAAGACCGGCGTAAAGTGGCAGCTATGCTGTCGCGTTTCGACCGGTTAGTGAGAGTCCGGGAGGCCCACTCTCCTTCCCCCCTCCCTCTTCCCATCATCCTCCGCCTTCGTTCCCACCTCCCTCCCACTTCCCTCACTCCTCCATCCCTCCCTTTCCTGAAAGGCCGGCAACGCATCTGCAAGCCAGGCTTGCAGATGTCCATGGGCGGAGGTGATCACTTCCCATCAGGTGAGCCTCCTACCCGTTTGCCCCCTTTTTAGCATTAAAAAAAAAACTCGAACCCGCGACCGCTGGTGCAGAAAGCAGGGTCACTACCAACTGAGCCAAACGTGTCGTCATTTTTAAAAAGTTTATGTAATTTAATTATGCAAAAAAATAACGTGTGAAAAATATCTTAAAACAATTGTTAGTGTAATCATAACATTAAGTCGTATTGCAAAAAGTACAACTGCGACTAGCATTTAACTAGTCGGGTTTACAGACCTGTGACTATCACAACCGCTCTCTTTCCGAATATGGCATCATCTATAGCGAATCCCTTTCATTTGCAGTTGAGCGAAATCGTATAACAAGTAGCTCTATTGTTGAGAGTTTTTATGCGATTTCAAGCTGAAGATACCTTTAATTACTTCAATCGTTTGAATTTTAATGCTTTTGTCATCATAATAGATGTTGATGAATTATGTTTTTTATGTAATCAGGATTTTCATAAACCTGTCTATACTACGTTTCCTTAAATGATAAATTCAACCCGGATTTTTTCATAAGAAAAAAAATGTGTGTTAAGTACCTACCTGAATTATTTTTTGAAAATTACTAGAGAATGACAAAAGAATGGAAATTCGTTAAGCATTTATTAGGTGCAATCGGTTTAGATTTTTCAGAATGTTACAATTATCTGAGATCAAATTAGAGGGGTAAAATACGATTTGCAATCAAGTTTCCAATTTTTGCCGTTTTAGAAGTAACAGGTGTTAAAAGAGGCCATCAAGGATTCATTCCTACTTTATTGTCGAAACAAATTTATACAATATTTATAGGCCAGTAAATAAAGCATTTAACCTCGCACTAAATTTCCGATCCAATTTTAATTTTTTTTTAGGTTAAGGGTCACTTACTGACCATAAAAACACAAAATGCTGACAGATCCAGTGGAGCTTCGATCGCAATCTTGAAGAAAAGTTTTTGGCCGATACCTCGAAAACTATAAAATACATCCGTAAATTACATGAGTAGTTCCAGAGATTATCATGAGCAATGATCATACATACACAGTATCAAGCTTTATATGTTAATGTGGCTGAATGATGGCCACTTACTCGTAAAATCACGTCGTAGCTCGTAGAAGCGCAGTAATTTAAAAAATAAACTACGCAAGCGAAGTCGCGGACAAAACTAATCAATATTTTTTCCCTTCGATAGTCTCTCTCAACATAAAACTAAGCTCGTACTCTTTATGCAATAATAATAGGGTTTAAAGGGTAATATAATAACTTAGGGTAAAGTACATTTTCTATTGGTATAAAGATTTGTTTCTTTAGTAAATTGAAATGATGTGTTTTTGACGCCAAGCTTTAATATTCATAGGTCAAGTGAAATGTATTGTTTACAATTTTTGCAAACTTCTTAAGAAACTATCGTTTATATAACATCTTGTTTTGTGACTAGTTTACAAATGTAAATATTGTTGTATGCATAACAGCTTACATAATACGTTATATACTATAATATTTCTTTATCATTGGTTCCTCGATATTAACCACTTTAATATACTTAGAAGACTTTCAAAATGTAATAACTTTTCGATACGTTTCAGCATGATACAGTATGTATTTAAAGCCAAATATAATTAATTCATTAAAAAATTAGTAATCTAATTTTTTTTTCAATAATTGTAAATACTCTTTTATTGTAAAAAGAAGTTTTTTATTATTAGGATATGCATAATTTTAATAGGAGAAAACTTACAGAAGTTTATGACATGCAGATATATCTTTACAAACGTATATTAAACTGTTTTGACCCATGGCTCTGCCCGCAACGTAAGCAAGGGGTGAAAAGTAGCTTACATCCGCCTCCACGATGCCATTTATGCCCTTGTCAAATCTCATTGAAATCTGCTTATCGGTTGAAGGAAAAGAAAAAAAAGACATGTACTTTCACGACAAAACTTTGATAGAGCACGAGATTTGAACCCGAAAGCATGAGATGTAATATTGTGTGCTATATACATATAATTTACATTTATAACAATTTGCAACAACCACTTTGGTTAAGTTCATTAAGTAGTCTGTAGGCTTTTTTTTTCAATTAAAACGTGGCATTTCCTAAGCAGTTAGTTCTAACATCCCGCACAAACTCAACTATACGAGATAATTATAAGGTACTGACCGTTGCTTCTCAGAAGCCTCAGTCCTTTCATCAAAGTGTACTCAAAAAGTAGTCTCCACAGTCCCGTTAAAACGGCCTTCAGTACTGTTATGTATGTGCGTACATTCTTTAGAGTAAATGCGGAGTTAAGTTAACTTAAACACGGTTTGTAATGTGTTTATGAAATATTTGACGACAGCATTTAGAGCGTAGTAATTAAATGTAAACAAACAATGAGTATCTGAGAGTATTATTAGTATATAGAAGAAGAGAATATTATAATATTATAGACTATAAGTAAATATGCGAAGACTTTACAATTATGCTATTGAATTGTAGTGCCTTTTCTCATCTTTTTTACACTAATTTTCTTTTTCTTTATTCATTTTTTGTTTATTTTATTTTTAAAGTATTAAAAGTGAAGCTGTTAGACAAGCTAGTGTCATTTATAAGACGTAGATATACTTCAATTTCTCCAGAAAACTCTATCAACTCTATTTAACCCTAAGCAAATAAACGAAGAGCTTTACGATAAAAAATAATGTAATTTATAAAAATTACATTTATATTATGAAATATAATTTGCGAATGTAAAAAAAACTTGACGTCCTTAAGCAGATTGTGACCAGGTGTGCACAAAAAATTACATCAAAATCGGTCTAACTGTTTAGAAGAAAAATTCCGAACATAACACAGAATTTTGTATATTAAGGTATTATTATTTTTTTATTATCTACAATTCTGCATTGTGGCTAAAAATGTAAGTGATGTGCAAAGATATAGGTAGTACGTCATTCTACCGACCCTAAATAACCTTTGCACAGCAAACAGTTAACCACACAGCGGTATTTATTCAGACTGTACTGACCCGGTTAGCGCTTCTCCGCAAAACCATAGCCTCATTTTTATCTAATCACCTCAATTTATATCTAACATGTCCATCAGTTTATTATTAAGTTAATTTGAATTTAGATACGTGTACGTACTATGTACATGTTTATTATTACTAAATATTGTAGTAATTCTCTCGTATACATTGAAAACGTTATTATACCATTAATATACAACTAAATATAGGCTAAGTGTACTGGGGTTCAGTAACTTTTCAAAAGCCCATATTACGACTTTATTACCGATATTCATTATAACTTTATATTACAACATTACAGAATATATATACAGTAAACAGATACGCTTATAATCGCAGAATTATGGCTACTTGCCAATTAATTAAAAAAAAATGATACAGCTTTCATTTACGTTGTATTACAAATTATACTAATGTAAAAGGTAAAATCAAAATAATATGTATAATATAATATTAATAAATAATATAATAAATTTAAATACATAATAGTACATCTCTTTCTTAGCTCACACAAGAAAAAATGCGGTACATCAAGATCATATTAAGGGTAGTCATTATTAAGAAAAATACCACACAAGATAGTTTTTAATATAGTTTAAAACTTATAGCGTAACCAAATCTTTTGTTCTGTGTATCAAAAAAGCTTATCATTTTCGTTTAGTGCAGCTTAGAAAAGTACGCCACTTGATAAAAACATATTACAATGTTTAACTTTAATCTTTTAAACCAGAAGAATATTTAAAAAATCTCGGGTAACACAACTGTATAATGGACTACCAATCACCAACAAATATTGCTCAACACTCACAACGAGTCCGAATGCTCTGTTCTGACAAATAAGGAATTTGCTTAACCTTTTCGTTTAGCGTGGCAAAGAGAATTACTCGGTATTCATGACCCAGTTTGACACCGAATGGCCACTTCTAACAAATGTGTATACACATCTTTAATAAACTTTAAAGATTTTGTGTATTCAGCCCTTTTTAATTTCCCACTGTTGGGCACGGGCCTTCCTCCAATACAAGAGGATCATAATCTGGCCATAACCCATCACGCTGGCCAATTGCGGGTAAGTTCTCGCTAACGTGCAGGTTTTCTCACGATGTTTTCTTTCTTCGTAAAACAAGTGATAATCATATTATCAATGATTCACATGCGCGATTTGAACCCGCATCATTTGGTTACCCAAGCGAGTGCGACACCGCTGGGCTAACGTTGATTTTTGAAAGATTTTTTAAATGAAATAAATATTTTTTTTTGTTTATTTATATACGTCCGTGTCCAATATAAGGAAGCTTACTCTTAATTGTATTCAATATTTAATACATTTGGTTCCACACCTTATATTTGGAAGTAGAAACTGATAACAGAAAATATCAACTTTACAATTTAATTATAGTATGTTCATTCGGAACTGATCTTCACTTATATTTAAAACTTTGAAGCACACTTAATAATATTCCTTATGTCGTTTACTATAAGAGTTATTTTAAGATACTATCGGACTTAAAATTCGTGTTACTTCGAACAAATTTAGCTTAATAAATGTTTAATGCTTATACATAAGTGCTGATACCGTTTTCTATTTACACAAGCGGTATAGTGAATAATGTACGGATTTAATTAGCAATATGTAGAACAGTTAGTTCTCGAGCAACTAATGTTTTTATATTAAATGCATTATTCTTGCTTATATGGGTGCAATTTATAAACCTTCTAATTCAAGATTAGGTTGAAAGAAATTAGCAAGTAAATTCATCTTTTTTTTCTTACGAGAGATTGAATCTATGACCTCCGACGTTGTCGACGACGTTGACAAGTGCGTGCCTGCGTGTACACGAATACGAAATTATAAATACTTATATAGCTAATTAAACAACACGATTAGCTGCATCTTAAATTAACGGTTGAGAGTCGTCAAGAACTAAACGCGGTCTTCTCATATTTCATAACATTAGTGACGATTATATTATAATAGAAACATGCTAACGCTTCTAATTCTTAATATAATTATGGATATTTAAAAGAAATAGAAATATAAGCAAGGTATTATAAACCTAAGTGAAGAATCTTAAAGAACAACCTCTTTCATATATGATTAACTGTATTAAAGGGCTTCATATATTTTGGCGGGATTTATTACCCTAGACGTCGGATTTACAGCTTTGACCGAAATGCTTACCCACAGCATTTTGTTGGCTTTTTATTGGCAATTTGTTACCTTGCGTCTTTTTGGCCCTTCGTTATTTTTTGCTGTATTGAACTCTTGACATTCCCTTTGAGTTTTGTAAATACCTTTATCCGTATTTACCTTTTAAGTATAATATATTAATCGAATATTTCCAATGTCGAATATTTCTTTTTTTCTACGAAAATGCGAATAAGATTCATTGTGATTCAATTCAATCCTATTGTGTGTAAAGGACAGGTACAAAAATACTTATGAGGTTATATCAATAACAATATATTAATATTTATTAAAACTGATAACCTTTGAAAAGATCTAATATTTGTGTTTCTTTTTATGTATTTAACTATTTATAAGTTTGAACTTAGCATCCAATGTACGTACGATTTACATATCATTTAGTCTATTTCACATTCATGTGTGCCAGAGATCACACATTCGATTACCGTACGTGAGTAATAGATTTTTGTATATAAGATACTAACGACTCACCCGCGCGTTGCTCGGGTGGGTTAGTTTTAACGTTACAGATTAACTAGCACTAATTCATTTTTACATGTTTCAAGATATATAGCAATTATATACTATTAAATATTTTGTAGAAGTTAATTAAAATTATGGCTTAGTTTCGTTACTTAAAACAACAACATCATTCAGGAACAACGTACAGGAAATCGTCCTAAATTCGACGGAATGTAGAGTTAAGCTACGAAACATTTATTTACTATTCTGCATAGGATTTAGCGTAGAACTTTACATATACGAATATATTTACTTCAATACAAAGCCAAATACTATTTTCAGTGAATTCACACTATTACTTTAAATAACTGATGACTGATCTTAGTTGCAACTATAAAAGTCATACACTTTATACATATTTTAGAATACGATATTCATATCGTAGAGCACACTCCGTCGGTGTCAGTTACATCTCGGTCTTATTTTATCAATGTCAGCCTTGCTCGTAACATTCAAATCCCATGAAATACACAGGTCTCGTATAATAAATCGATTTTAAAGTGGTCTAAAATAGATATGTCTTTTACATTAAAATGTTATTTATGTATTTAACTTATAATCGACCCTTTTACAAAATAGATTAATGTTTGGTTATATCTTCATATATATTTTCATTATCAGCAGTAGCCTTAAATTTATGTACATTAAAGAAACTTAACGTAATAAAAGAGCCAAAGTTCAAACCATTACATGATTTTACTTAAGGAATTTGATCTTATCAATACCTTTTCCAGGTATTATGTAAAGCTTACTTATATGTATGATATGACTTCGATCGCTTCAGATCGACATCTCATCAAATTATCTTATTAAAATGTAAGAATCGATCAGTGTTAATGCACCAAGTAGTGCATATACATATTATCATTGCCGAAAACAGATAACGAGGTCATTTCAGTCAGTCAGTCAGTCAGGTCAGAGGAAATTTAAAATAGATATGTCTTTTACATTAAAATGTTATTTATGTATTTAACTTATAATCGACCCTTTTACAAAATAGATTAATGTTTGGTTATATCTTCATATATATTTTCATTATCAGCAGTAGCCTTAAATTTATGTACATTAAAGAAACTTAACGTAATAAAAGAGCCAAAGTTCAAACCATTACATGATTTTACTTAAGGAATTTGATCTTATCAATACCTTTTCCAGGTATTATGTAAAGCTTACTTATATGTATGATATGACTTCGATCGCTTCAGATCGACATCTCATCAAATTATCTTATTAAAATGTAAGAATCGATCAGTGTTAATGCACCAAGTAGTGCATATACATATTATCATTGCCGAAAACAGATAACGAGGTCATTTCAGTCAGTCAGTCAGTCAGGTCAGAGGAAATTTAAAGTAAATATTAATTATGAATACAAAAAAATCATATTTACTCTTTCATTGTAAGACGTATTTACGATATAAAGGTCGCGGGGCGCGCTTGTAAAATCTATTTACTTTGCTAACATTGCGCTTAATCGCCTTTCTTATTTCTTTTCTGTTTGTTTTGCTATAAACCTCCTCCTTTGGAGTATTGCTCGGACTAATTATGTATACCTTAGATGTATTTGTCGTGCTTAAAAGGTTTCGAAATAAATGAGATTTTTAATTTGATATATAATAATAAGCTTTCGTACTTTTCTGTATATTTATATTATATAAGTAATTAAACACTTGTTGTTTTGGTTTTACATATTTCAATGTTCAATCATCGTTCACCAACTAACGTTTTAATGAGTAATTTACAACTAAATAAAGATGGTCTAATCGTTTAAATAAACACTTACTATATTTCTAAATTATTGTATAATATTAAGCACTAAATACTCCTATTCCAGCAAAGCCACATATTTCACTAAAAGTAAGAAAGAGAGTCATTTGTGACTGATACCTCAGCAGACATTTACAGATTGGCGTTCAAAAACTTTGCCAATATCCCGTGAAAACTCGAAGGAAATTCTTAGATAAGTGATTTATAATCATTTCGTAAAATGGGATCCTCGCGGGTATCCTAAAATAAAACGAGCCTACTAATTCCGAAAATTGTCTGAGGTAATTTTTTCAAGAAAATAATAGAGCAATTCTATGAATTTACCTTTAAGAATGCTTTCGAGAAAAAGCCAATCGAGTGAAGATTCTGATAAATTACATCACTTGAAACCAAAAGGTAAGTTTGAGTTACTACTAATGCAGTATAAGTTGTCATTTGGTAAACGTACTTAGACATTGGTAGCCCAGTAGTAACGCGCTCGCTTGTATAACCGAGTCATGCGGGTTCAAATTCGGGTCTCGCATGAAACATGATTACCACATGTCTTACGGTGAAGAAAACCATCATGAGAACCTTTTTTCTGGACCGTCCAACCTCTGTCAAGACTCGTTTCATTTCCCCAAAGAGCATAGACAAGACTTTCATTATATCGTTATTTGAAATTAAAATAATATTTCGAAATATTGAACATAGCATAGCGTTTTTACGCAGTTAAATATTACTTTACTAGAATGTTTTTGCCTGCTAATGACAGTTGTCGGGCAATAACTTTTTATCGGCGATACATTTGCAACAAACTGTCAAGCGCAAGTATCGAGGTCGTCTACCGCCTACGTAACCCACTGAAGGCTTAAATAAACTTGTCCTTAATTGCCTGACTCGCTTGTATTTATCACATCGATAACCGTATTTGAACTAAGTGGATTCTTTAAAAAACTTTAAAGGTTAACGTTATTTTGACACTATCCTGAATTGGATGAATGAATGACTAGAGCGTATGACATGAATGAATGACAAAAAACAAATATTTTATATATTTTCAATTAAATTGTGGAATTCCTGTCATATAATATAATTTTATTTGTGCTTATATTTCTAGTCTGTAAAGTAAATGTAATACAATCTTAGCAGTACCGCAGAATTATATAATACGTAGTACTTCATATACAGTATTAAAATCTTCATAAAACAATTAAAAGGTTATCATGCTTCATTATATAATTAAAATTGAAGAATCTGTTAGAAATATCAACAAAACAGCTTTTTTATAAATACATCTGTAATTTTATACGGTACTTATACTTTTATACACATTTTATTACATTTTTATCTGTCGGTTTGTCTATTTTTATCTCTATCTTAGTAACTTAGGTAAATTTTATTTCAGAAAAAGAATTAGAGTGCCGCTCTCTAATATTTAAACGGGCGGATGTCCGACGAAACGAAGGTGAGTCGGTAATAAAATATGAATAAAAAGCAAAATATAAGCATTTTTATTTTTAACATTGCCAATTTTTTGTTTTAGTACAATACTGAAACAAACATATAGTAAATAAATACAGGAAATAATTACTTGACGTTTCATCAGAAAATAGTAAAATCTTATTCGTAATTGTGTTAATCTAACACTCTTCCGGAAATCACGCGAGACGAGTTCCGGGAAACGTTAATACGTTAGGATGTTGATAGCTTATCTTCACAGATTAATATGAAACTTGTTATCATAATATATGGCAAGTACAAGTATCTATGAACGTAAATAGTAATTTTCCGTTACTTTCCATTATACAATAGTTTATTTTGCTAAGCTAATTTCATGTACTTTTTAAATAACGAAATTTCAAAAATTACGGTCTTTTAACTCTCGAGATAAAATAACACAGGACTAGGATCTCAAATTTTCTTACATATGTATAAGCATAATATATATAACACACCTTTACATTTTTTATTTTCTTTAGCTTGGGTTGAATTTAAAGCGAGTAGCTGTTCTTAAGGTTTTCTCTCCAGAATCCAGCACAAGATATGAAAATTGTGATTTTTTCTTTAAAACAAGAACAGCCAGGATAAAAACTATCTTATCTTTTAAGTCGGGATAAATCAGATTCAATATTTTTAAATCGTTTCAATGGTATAATAAGTAGTTTTGGAGTTCATCACCGATACACAACATGACACTTATATCTATAGATTATAACTATAAACTATATGTTTATAGTTATAATCAAATTATACTAGTTTCGTAACTATTTCTTTTTTATATAATATATTTTATACGCTCAATTAGTTATTACTGGCTATCGAACAGTTAATTCATCACCGAAGAACGATGTTAGGAATGTAATAATTATTAACCATGTAGAAGTAAAGTGAAAGTTCCTAAATACTTTCTATGCGTTTTCAAGTGAAAATGTTTAGTTACGCGTGTAGGATATTATCACATTAAATATTGAATATTTTTGTTAATAGTATCATCATTATACTCGTATAACGTTGGACTTTAACTGTTTGTTCCGTCATATACCCTCCCTACAGCTTTTAATAGTTATATCTAAGAAGATATCTTATACTTAAAAATTATTTCGATGTAATCAATTGATTAACATGTCTTAACATTTTTCGACCATCTATACTAATATTATAAAGAGGAAAACTTTGTTTGTTTGTTTGTTTGTTTGTTTGTTTGTAATGAATAGGCTCAAAAACTACTGGACCGATTTCAAAAATTCTTTCACCATTCGAAAGCTACATTATCCACGAGTAACATAGGCTATATTTTATTTTGGAAAAAAATAGGGTTCCGTAAGATATTTGGGTTTTTCGGACACAAGGTGTAAAAAATCAACCAGAAAAGTTACTTATTTTGCTTACACTGCCTAAACTATAAAAGATAGGACCATAAAATGTTCTAATTAATTGTAGATCTTATAAATATCTACAAAAAAGTCCGCGACACACTATACCTATCTATGTCGAGTGAGGCACAACAACCATTTTTTTTATTTAAAAATCTTGAATTTTTTTGGACTACATTTAAACGCGTTTATTTTACTCATGCTATCAATCCTTATAAAAATAAATTATTTCATCACTAACTACAGTTTATATAGATAATAATATTTGGTCTTTGAATGATAAAAATTGGACGTGCTATAGCAATGTTTGTATGAAATTTCTTCTTTTTTTGTGCTACAAACCTTAAACTTGACAGGGAGATAGTTAATAGTTAGTAAATGCCCGCAAAGAACGAATTTTGTGACAGGGCCGAATTAAGGAGGTCTAAGGGCTCTCGCTAGTTTGTATGAAATGCCTTAATTTTTTGTGCTACAAACTTTAAATTTGATAGGCAGGTAATTTATAGTTTGTGATCGTTCGCTAAAAACATGTTTTGCATCAGGGCCTGATTAAGGAGGTCTAAGGGCTCTCACAAGTTTGTATGAAAATTCTTCAGTTTTTGTGCTACATACTTTAAATTTGACAGGGAGGAAGTTAATAGTTAGTAGACATCCATTAAAAATGTATTTTGGAACAGAGACGGATTTATGTGGTCTAAGGGCTCTTATTTGTTTGTATGAAAGTTTTTAATTTTTGTATGCCACAAACATAAAATTTAATACAAACTTAAAATTTAGCTGGGAGGTAGTTAATAATCAGTAGACATCCGCAAAGAACGATTTTGCGACAGGGCCGGAGTGAAAAGTGCAAGGGCTGTGGCAAGTTTGTATGAAAGTCCTTCACCTTATGTACTACAAACTTTAAATTTTGTGGAGAGGTAGTTATTGTAGAAGACCTCTAAGAATTTAGAAAGGGTTTTGAACAGGGCCGGATTAAGGTGGTTTAGGGAGTCTCGCAAGTTTGTATGATGTTCCTCTATCTTTTCTGCTACAAACTTTAAAATTGGCAGAGAGGTAGTTAATTGTTAGTAAACGTCCGCTAAGAACAAATTTGGCGACAGGGCCGGATTAAGAAGGTCCAAGGGCTTTCGCAAGTTTGTATGAAATTTCTTAATTTTTTTCGCTACAGACTTTTTGGCAGGAAAGTAGTTTTTGTAGTTAAGCAGAAGTCCGCTAATAACGGATTTTGCTACAGGGCCGGATTAATGAGTTCTAAGGGCTGTAGCAAGTTTCTATGTAAGTCCTTTATCTTTTGTGCTACTTACTTGAAATCTGGCGGGAAGATAATGAGTGGTCAGTAGACATCCGGTAAGAACGAATTTTGCGACAGGCTCTCATTATTTTGTATAATAGTCCTTCATTTTTTGTGTTACAAACTTTAATTTTAGCATGGAGGTAGTTAATAGTTAGGTGACGTCCGCAAAGAACTAATTTTGCGACGGGTCGAATCGAGGAGGTCTTAGGGCCATAGCAAGTTTGTATGAAAGTCTTCACCTTTTGTGCTACGAACTTTATATTCGTTACGAAGGTGGTTAATTGTTGGTAAAAGTACGCTAAAAACGTTTTTTTTTTCTATAGGGCCGGATTAAGATGGTGTTAAGGCTTCATAAGTTTTTGAGATACCTTCATTTTTTGTGCTACAAGTTTCAAATTTCGCACTGAGTTAGTAGATAACTTTTACGATATTACAAATCGGACACTCCATTCAAATGATATTACGAATTTAAAAATAATAATAATAAAATAACGCGTAGCACAGCGGGCAATGTGGAGAGGGACGGGGAGCCAAGAGCGGGAGAGGTAGCTGCGCCGCTCAGGAGTATATTAACGATGGGTTCTGAAATAGCTGGAGTAATTTTTGAGAATTTTCAGGCAATCTACAGATCATCTGATTGCGAGTGATCGAATAAAGATTAGTAGCGATTTAAAAAATGCGAGCGAAGCCGCGGGTACTGCTAGTATTTCATATAGTGTATGTATATTCGTAGTTAATATATAAATTATTGAAAACGGTTATTATAATAAATTAGCTTTTCATTTTTCGGACAAAAGATAGGAGAGTGCTGTGTAGTAAAAAGCTCTTGTATGTTTTGTATATAAATTTTCATTTCAAATTTGATTTATTTAAACACATATAATATTCCAAGGTATATTTTATTTATACTTGTTTTATTTATATAACTACTCAGTTTTCAATGCCAGAAAGACTCACGTAGATTAATGTCCAAACACGCCGCACTGAGCCCGAACTGCAAATTCATATTATATACTTTTAACACTAACTGTTTATTCCAAAACAAATTAAAAACATTCTATATACTAGTATATATATAAATAATATGAGTGAATATTTGCACATGAAAAAGGCAATCTCTAAAACTATACATTTTTAACCAAACCTCTACATTTACGAAATTTATTTTTCAACAAATTTCATTTTATAAAAGTAAATTGATTGTTGTCTGTTGGAAATACTTTTTGACCAATCAAATCATTGCCTGCGGTGTTCACGCTTCAGTAGTTTTATTCACGTTGTGCTATTATTGTATTGCGTGTCTGCAAAATGTCACGTGCGTTGATGTATGAACAATAGGGTACTACTTCATATTTCATTCCTTTCTACAAATACAATGTTTACTTTTTAGACTTTTAATTTCTCATTCTAAACAAGTGATGTCCTACAAAACTATATCTACAGAATCGTCTAGTAGAACGTAAGAAAAGAATAGAAAAAAATATCTATCCCTCATCTGGCATTGAATCGATTAATATATGTTACGCGATATTCATATAAGCTTATATAAGCTCCCGAAAGCTATTCAATTTAAGGGTATGTATTTTAATATCAGCCCTTTTTAAAGTCCCACTGCTGGACATGGGCCTCCCTTTAATACAAGAGACATTAGGCCATAGTCCACCACGCCGTGCTGGCCAAGTGGAGTAGGACTTCATATCTTTCGAAGACTTATTCGAGGGTATTTAAATAAATGAAAAAAGTTATTTAAACATAAAATTCATGAATTTCATTATTATTAACTAGGTATAACTGACACTAAATTATGTAAGCTCTTTGCTTCAAACTACTAATACATAATGTTAAACTTCTACAAAAAACATTTTCACAGCAATAAAAAAGTCATAAATACTTTATTACTAAATATGTTATATTAATTTCTCTTTAAGTTTACCATTCTATTTTTTTATTTTTGTATTTGCAACTTCGCTTCGCTCGTCTTAGTTCTAAGTACGTTTTAACGATTAGTAATAAATGCTCAGAGATGAGGTGTTTCCCATTAAAAAGTATCTCATACTATATTGACAGATATATGAGATACTAGAGTATCATACCAAATTTTATTTAAATGTGACAGAGAAAAATCTAAAAAGTATAGATTGAGCCTCTGTGTCGATTTTCTAAAAATATTTAATATACAAATTCAACTTAGTTTTATCATCATAAGAATATGATAAGACAAAGTCCTCTGTCTGTCTGTCTGTTTGCATAAACTCCAAAACGACTGCACAGATCCGACTTTCATGCTGTTTTCATTAATGAATTGAATAGTTCTCGAGGAAGGTTTTAGTATATTAACTAGCTGAACCTGCGGCTTCGCTCGCGCTAAATCTAGGGACGACCCCGAACGAAGCGAGGTTGAGTCGCTAGTTACATGTAAATGCGTATTTCATTACTTAATTTAACAATAAACACTTATCAAACCCCAAATTGTATTACAGATATGTAATAAGATATTTTGCAGCCAACTTCCGAAAAATCGCCTGTACTCAGGGTGATTGTTCTGTTTGCTCTAGAGCTCTTAATTTGATGAGTGGGATATGAAAATTGCGTTAGGCTATGAGTCGGAAATGTAATTGTACCACGATATTATAAGAGTTTCTTTATATTGTAATATGTTATTGTATCTTTGTTTAATACTTGCTAAACCTACAACTTTGCACGTGTTTCCCGAACTTATATTTACTTCATAAGTACTAAAATGCCTGCCAATTTATAAAAAATACTTTGCGAAAAAACTACTCAATGAATAGTTTAACATATTAAAAATGCTCTTATTCGTTAACTTCATTTTATCACCTCAATGGGTCGATTTCCTATGATGC
This sequence comes from Boloria selene, assembly GCA_905231865.2. Classification (NCBI taxonomy): domain Eukaryota; kingdom Metazoa; phylum Arthropoda; class Insecta; order Lepidoptera; family Nymphalidae; genus Boloria; species Boloria selene. Next base: position 10,132,697 of record HG993142.1, read on the forward strand.
TTACCCTAAAAAAATGTTTTATATCCTCGCTTACTAGAACGCATGAAAACGTAATTTTCATAATATAATATCAATTTAATTTCATAATTTTCTTTAAGTTTAATGAAATAAATTACTTCTTAATGTACTTGCACTCGTATGTAGTTGATTATAAATGACTGTGAAGTAATTTAAAGTGTCTTACGAAAACTTTCAAAATGAGATTTGTTGAAAAATTACATTAGTGATGTGCGCAGCAAAGTTTTCCCGGTAATATAGCGAAAAGTAGGTCTAAGCTAACAGGTGCTTCAGACTTATTTATTATCTTAGCGATTCACGCCTGTCTCACGCAGCCTACCTTAAATGGGTTAGAAATTTATTTCCCTTTTTACCGGCTTTGAAAACGAAGAGGATCTTAATTCAGTTTTGTGTATGCTACATGATATCTCTAAACCAATTTTGTATTGATATATATCAAAGCCGTTATGAAGACTATTGATAAGTCTAACGAAAAAATCTGGAAAACCATTCGTTAAGTCATTCACCGCAAAATTTTGTTCTTTAATTCTATGTATTTTAGCATCGCTATACTTGTACCTAGAAAACACACGTAAAAAAGGTACAAAGCTAGAAGATCTAATTATAAATATTCATTCAAAAAGCCTATAACATACTAATTAAGCAATAACAAAATCAACACCTGAAATTACAAAGGTCATTGATCGGAAGTAACGGATTTACAATAAAACATAATTTAATCCTTGTGCAGAACCAGTTTTGACTTAATTAATATCGGTAATAGCCTAAGAATTTTGCTTATAATATAGTGGTTGACAGTTTGTTTACTGATAATTTGCCAAAAAACTCAGGTTAAAAGACCTTTAAGGCAGTGAGAATATTACCTATTTCAACTCTCTGGTATCGCACCGTAAGGAGCTGAGCCTTCAGCCTTTTCATAACTCAACTTTGAGTTAATATTTTCTTTTTATTTATTTTCGTAGGAATAAAATATTTTCCTGTAGTAAATGGTATAGAAGACAATGGTAGCCCAGTGGTAACGCGCCCGCTTATATATCCGAGTGATGCGGGTTCAAATCCGTGTCTCGCACCTCTGATATTTTCACGTGCGAATAACTTCTATACCACTTGTCTTACGGTGAAAGAAAAACATTATATTATTATAGACTATAAATAAATAAATAAAAATGTAGGTGGGCCATTAATAAGAGCTGAATACAAATAGTATATTGAATGGTCATTGCCTAAATTTTAATAAAAATAGATGCACGCGCGAAACGCAGTTTAATACAAAAATTTCGTGAACTGATATTTTAGGATTTTGTTCTGCACACAATACATAACAGCTATTGTTTTTAAAAAATATTTATTGTTCAGATTTCATTATGTTACTCTTTGAGTATATGCATATAATATATAAATATTATATACATTACAAAGAAGATTATATAAAAGCTTTTAACATAAATATTTCGATTAACAACTACTCAATATGTATGGTTTTAATTATAAGTATGATTATATTACTGTTTAATATATTTTTATTATGAACTAGCCCGTAGTTACGTTTCCTTTTTTAATTTATTTAATGGACTTGTTTAATAATAGTTGGCTCTAGAACAGAAAAAAGAATTCCAACAGAGATTACGTTCTTCTTAGAAAACTAAGAAAGTTTTCTACTCAGAATCATACTGCATTAATAATATTAAAAAAAAGAGTTTATTTTTTACAATGATCTATATCCATATAACTTTAGCTTTCCATCTTTATTTATATATCAAAGAAATGAAGCTTGGAAATCAAAGAAATGCGAGTTCAAACCTGTCTGCAATTTTTGCATTTCGAAATTGATTAATACATACGGTTAAGGAAAACACCGGAATGAAAGCTTAAAGTAGTTCTTAAAAGAAAAGTATACTCACCAACATGCACTAATTGGACTGGGCTTCAATGAAAAGATCAATGTTTATATTAGAAATCATTTTCTGACCACAAAAATGATTTCACTATATATTACAATATTAATAATAGTAATTATACGTATTTTGTGCCATTATATGGATTAGTATTAATAGTTGCCAACGCTAAGAAGCGTCGTTAATCGTAAGCCGACTATAAGCGCCACATGTTAGTTAGATAATCAAGTTAACTTGTGGATATGAATAAAAGTTATATCAAATTCACGTCCGGCTGTCGCATTTGTGGAACTTTTATCTTTATTAGACTACTGCCAGCATCCAATGTAATACTTAACTTTGGAAATGAAAATTGAACTGGTTATCTCTGACATTAATGTACTAGACTCAGAGATTAATGTACTAGATCTAATACGGTTTATAATTTTTTTAAGCAGTTAAACTAGGTACAGTGGAAAGACGCTTATTTGGAAAACCGAATGTACTGGGTTCAAATTGGGGCATATAACGTCTGATATTTTCACGTGCGTATCATTTTCAGCATAATGACCTATTGTATTATATTAATATAATCTTATAATAAAATCTATTGTATTATTAATAAATCTAAGCTAGCTACATAATGTTCAACTTATATATTTATTTAATTCTATATCATTGAGTAGAATACAGCTAATTTACTCGCTTATTGAGCAGCTTAACATTTTAATTGGCCGATTATATAACTTCAGCGAGCTTTTACGTAGTTATTTTATAAATTTCTTGGTACTCTTGACCATAAATAGTGCTATATATTTTAATACAAACTAAAGCATAAATATGTGAACTAACATACAATGCTTATTGTAAAGATGGCGACACAGAACAATGAAGGTCGAGCGTACAAAAAGATCTTATATGTCATACGTTGCAAAAGCCTTTTGTTCGCATCTTCATGCCTCACTTTATTAGTCGAGACTCGATAACAAATGCATTTAAGACCTTAATAAGAACAGAAAACATATCTTTTGTAAATATCTATTAAATTAATGATGATGAACTAATGATTTTGCTAGAAATATTTACTTTATAAAGAATGAATATAAGAATAAAAAACTTCTCTCAATTTCTGTTTTTATTATATTCTTAAATTTAATTTCAATAATCACATTTCACAAGTAAACAAATCTATTTGACTACATCTTAATCTCACTCTGATAAATATTCTAGAAAATGCTACAATAACAAAAGCAAATGATTGCTAGACATAAACTTGTTTATTATTCACTTGGTGTCCTCATAGATTGGGTAATATTCCAAACTTGAACTCTCATGTGCGACTTCTATTAACAAGTACTTCTAGCAACATTAAGCTCAATGTTACAGATCCATTGTTTATATAACCGCAATACTAAAATAGTAATGATTGTGGAAGGTAAACTACTTCTAATACAATGTAGTATAATGTTTGAGAACATCAATGTATAATGTTACTGAATGATGTGGTCTGACACTGTCTTAAGTTTGGCATATAGTTTTCTCGAATATGTCTGGGATTAATGTCTGGTTGGGTCTCAGGTAGGATAAATAGCTGATTAATTATTGTATTGCAATATTCATCCATAGGTAACATCTATAAGCTTCAAAACTATCTTTTTTTTAAATAATATTACAAAATGAAAGAGCTTCGTATCTAATAGTTATCATTTCCTTATTTAATATGTAAAAGAGCACAAGTTCATTTTAAGCTTATTTGACGCAGCAACCAACCAATATCATTTTATGTTGTACTAGCCTTTCTCGCGGCTCCGCTCGCGTTTTAAAGGCTGAAAATTTAAAGAAATATTTTTTTCCCGTTTTTGCAATATTTTTCATTGATGTTCCACTCCTATAATTGGTCCTAGCGTGATGTAATATGTAGCCTTCCTCTAAACGGATTATCCAACACAAAAAGAATTTTTCAATTCGGACCAGTAGTTTCTGAGATTAGCGTGTTAAAACAAACAAACTCTTTAGCTTTATAATATTAGTGTAGATATTACTTTATAAAAACCAAATCAAACATTTTGTAATATAATAATATAATATACATACAATATCGTTAAAAAAGTATAAAATATTTAATAAATATTACAGGCACTAAACCATTTTAAGTGTAATAATTGACTTTTGTTGAGGGAACGTGCTAATCTAAAAAGCCAGCCAGATAACATAACAAAGCTATTTTACCATAGTTCATAGTGAAATGCCGATACAAATGGAGACATGGTGATGATTATCTTATTCGCACACATTGCTTACGAGATAAAATCTACTCGTGAGAAAGAATTCCTCTGAACAACACAACTTTCATCAAGTGTATAAATAAGAAATTGTCGTAAATACAATAGTTACATTACGTTATATTATATTAACTATATAACTTAACCTAGATTCTTATGTACACATTTCTTTATATAACTAAAAACAATAATTTTTAATTTAAAACATCAAGAATTTCGATTCTACTTCAGGAAAAGCTTCCTCACTAAATATTTTAAGCTAATTTCTTAATTCGTTATAATCCGTTAATGAGATTTAGTAAAATTTTCTTCGAAATGATAAAATTCAGGGACTTTAAGTAGTTTTAAATATTTTTTTTCTGTATGTGTAAATCTAAATAAGATTGTTAATACATTACATACATAACCTTTGAGAACTGACTGCCAAAGATCACGTTCTAAAGAAATACTTTTTTCTGTCTTAATTATCTTTTCTGAGCTGTTTTGAACAGGTATAAGTCCTTCCCGTTTATATCCCGTTTATATACGTGCCCTAACTTTTCTGTAATTTACCTAATATATTATCTGTACAAATAATAAAATTCTAACTGAATATCGAATCAGTACATTCAATAATGTTTAGAAAATCATATTATTTCGATAATAATACGAAAAAATTCTAGTAGAAAATCTATCAATATATCAAAAGTGAAAAGTAACTTTAAAAATGGATTACTCCAATGAAACCATTAAACTGGAAGGATTTCTTTAAATCAAAACGATTTTTTACTACAAATGTAACAGTATTTATTATAAAAACGTCCATCCATTATAAGTCACAAATAAGGCTGACTTTGAAGAATTAGAGGAACTACGCTCGAAAGTAACTCTCGGCACAAAAGGTTGTTCCGATACAGATCGAATACGTATATACAAGTGAACACGTCTGCTAGTGATAAATGGATAGTTCATAAGAGTGATTGATTCTTTATACAATATACAGTTTGAATTAGTACGCATTTTGTTATTTTAATCTATTAGGAATGTTACTATGTCTTGCAATAACTGTAGTCTAAAATGGTATGGCTTATAAACGTTAATTAAATACTTTTCAAGTTCAATTGTAAAAAAACTAATTAAATGTATGTAGAATTTTAGTAAAAAATCTAATGATTTTTAATAAAAAAGTTTACTTTAAGTGGATTTTTTATTTTTAATGCAAGGGAAGTGCATTCTGTTGCTAACAACTGAAAATCTAAGAAAATCATGCCATTGAAAAGTAGTCATTAAATGTGATTTTATGAGCAAATATTAATTTTAATTTAACTATTATTATTATATAACTATTATATATATACAAATATTATTGTCCGTACTTTTATAAAAGATAATTATTTTTAAAATAAGTACAGTTTTACAACAATATAAGCGTATTAAAATAAGCAATTAATACCTATTACTTTAAATTTATGACATTATAAATTTTATATATTGCACAACTTCATATTTAAATATATTAAAAATTCTTAAAACTTTCCCCAATTTAATGCTGTTACGTATTATATTTGTTTAAACTAAATTGAATAATTATTAACATTTTTAGGAATACAAATTAATCAACCACGATCCCATCCAAGCCAGACTTTACTTATTTTCTTAATAACCAAAAATATAAATAAGTAATCCCATACGATTGCTTATTTGTGTATGGTCATTAACTGTATGCATATTATATGCTAGTTTTGAGTTTTCACTGATGGCCAATCAAGAGGTACAAGATGCTAAAGTTAAATCAAATCAAATCAAAATATTCTTTATTCAAATAGACTTTTACAAGCTCTTTTGAATCGTCATTTTTTCATTATCAAAATTAAAAGTCAGTCTGTAAGTCTGTGAGTAAACTACCACCGGCTCGGAAAGCTGTTCTGCTGAGAAGAACCGGCGAGAAACTCAACAGTTGCTCTTTTCAAAAAAATATTTGGTAACAATATTGTATTACAATTTATCTATTTATTCTACGTGAGACACAACCAGTGACTAATCCCACACATTTACATCTACTTGGTATTCCGCTATAGTGTAATAAGCCTTATTCAATAACGTATTTTTAATTTTTGATTTAAATTGACTCAAAGGCAAGTTCAATATGGACTGTGGAATTTTATTATACATGCGTACACCTTGCCCCATAAACGATCTATTTACCTTTTGCAGGCGAAAACTGGGTGTTACAAGTTTATCCTTATTAAATAATTATAGTATTCACTTATCTTAAAGCTTTATTGCTGATTTTTACATTTATTTATTCGATAATAACAGTTACTTCTCAAATGACATATTATTCTAAAACTTGACAGCATTAGAAGTGAACCATAAATAAGATTGCGGTGTTAAACTATTCATATAATAATCTACAACTTCCCATAAATATAGAAACATTATGTGTGATGTGAAGCGTGCACTTCGTAGTTCGCTATTACGCTCACGTCTAACCATAATATCCGGAACTCAAGATTCTATCGAAGTAATGACAGTATTCAACCATGTATGAATAAAGTGCACTTCGATAATATGCACATAAAAAAATTACGTATTTTTTTGTGTGTCATCAATTAATTTACACTTAATTTAAAATAAGTATGACCGCGCTGCACGATAAAATTCGAACTATGCTGAACAAAACCGAATGACATAGGTGTTATGTGTAGGTGAAAATCATAATATGATTTTACCATATTATGGTAAAATACATATTGGTGGCTACGTTACTCTTATTTTAGATAACGTCGTAGAAGACGTTTCATAGAAATATTACATACCTATTACCATATTCCGTAGTTAACTAATATAGAAAGAACCCTTGAAAAAACTCTTTTATCAAAGTAGAGTTTTTATCCCAAGAGGCTCGGTAGTTAACATTAGGTATTCAAGACTAGAAATATATTTTATTTGAAATTCTTATAAATCTACACAAATCAGAAAACCTCTTGTTCAAATTCTAAATTTTAAAAGTATCATTATACTTAGGTATATGTTAAATTAAATAGATATAAAGACCAACCTAGCTAATAAATGAACATATACTGTGTATATAGATATAACATAGTACTCGTAGTTCGATAACAATAAATAATAAAAAAAATGACAACTACATCCACGTATTGTTTCTGTAATAGAAAATAAATAGATACATCCGGATTTCTTGCAATTTAATCTTTAATACAACTAATTCCTTGATAACCGATCTCGAATAGAAATCGCTTACGCGAGCAGTAGAATAGTTCGGCGAGCGTAGTCATGCTCTCATAAGCTGGAAAATGTGATTATCCGTGTATCCAGAACTAACCGCGAGGAATTTGGCACGATTGTGGCCAATTAATTCAAGTTTTAATGGTCTTTTTAATGTTTTAACTTTTACATTGCCAGATAAGGTAGGCACTAGATATTATATATCTAAAATCATTATTAACAACTAACATACCTATTTATCTTGGTTACAATTTCACAGATTAATTTTTTTCACAAAATAAATGGCATTAGTTACTCCTTATAACGTCTGCTATTTACTGGTTGAAGGTTCGTCAAAATTGGTCCAGCCGTTTCGGAGTTTAACAGGAACACACAGACATACAAAAAATTGTTGATTGCTTAAAAATATAGAACATACTTTCACACGCATTTAGTATAAAACTGTTGGCAATACAAAAAAACTTTTCAATTTTATTTATAAATCGTATAGTTAATTTCTCTATTCATTTGTATAAATTGACTATGATGTCATCAACATAGATTAACATATATTATTATTTTCATACAAATATCAAATGTTATGTCATCTGGAATCAAACTAATTTACAATTCTGTACCAAAATTCGAACAGTATTATTCAAATTCTATACAATTATTCAAATTATATAAAGCTATTTTATTTTTTATACAAAACTAGCCGTTTCCCGCCCGCTTCGCTGGGCGAATTGACAAAGGAAATAAATTACATTTTATGTTTCATTTTTATTTATTTTTTTCATATTTTTATTCTCCTTTTTTTATTTTCGTATGAACATAAATAGGCCCCGCGGATAGAACTGTAAGCATCGATATTGTTTAGACTTACACAAATTCCAAATTCCATCGATTTAGCCTGTATCTTTCATCCAGGTGATTTTTCTCACTAATATTCATTGTAACTTTCAATGTGCAATCATTATAACATTTCCGTGCCTTTCTTCCAAAAATTATTAATAATTGACATGAAGAAAAAAATTTGAAATGAGCATTGAAAGTTTAAGTTTAAGTCATTGCAAGTCTCATATTATGTGAAGTTGAAATCTGTCTAGGTTCAAGTGCGACGAATTTTCTGTTAACTAAAATTTTCTCTGTGACATCAATTTTTTATAGAAAATTAATTGTTCATGTTTTTTATGAATTCTATTGGAATAAGTAACTAAATTTCTTTTCCACATCTCAAGTGCTTGGAAAATGCATTCATTTTAATCTGTTACATTTCCGCGATCCCGCAATAAAAGAATTCGTCGGATATGTAGTCTGCAAAAGTAAAATGAATGTAAAATTCTTAGTCCGTTGATTGGATAGCTACATGTAAAGTTAAGTTTTGGAAACCTCTCAATGACTTTTTCTCCGCTGCCAAAAAGATGATTGTTGTAAGGAAATACACGAATGTCCCTACATACACGAAGATCCCCACCAAATTTGGAGTCTGTAGAAGTTACAGGTTGGAAATTAAAATTTTATATTTTAACACCCACCCCCGCAATTCCTATCGGAAGTAGACTTTATTGAAATCCATTTTGAGATGATCTTTATGTGAATAATATAAGATTCCTACCATATTTAGAATTTTTAGAAGCTATATTTCGAAATTGAAATTTTTTATTGTTAACACCCACCCCCGCGAACCTTATTGGAGGTGATTCATTGTAAAATCCGCTCTAAGATCATTTTTATATTACATATAGAACACTCTCACTAAATTTGGAGTCTATAGGAGCTATCGCTTGGAAATTGAAAATTTACATTGCTAACGCCCCCGCAATGTTCTTTGGGGTGGGATATCGTAAAATTTGTTCATGAATTATTTTTACATCACTTATAGAAAATTCCTACAAAATTTAGAGCTTGTAGGAGCTTTAGCTGGAAAATTAAAAATATTAATTGTTAATACCCACCCCCGCAACCCCCTGCGGGGTGAGCTATCGTAAAATTCGTTCATAGCCTCTTTCTACACCTCTTACAGAAGATTCTTACCAAATTTGAAGTCTATAGGATCTATAGTTTAAAAACGGGAATCGTTCAATGTTAACGCCCCCGCAATCCCCTTTGGGGGATGAATTTCTAAAAATCTATTCATAGCTGACCTCTACATAGCAAAAGTAATATTCCTGCCAAGTTTCACGTTTCTAAGTCTTATGGTTCCCGATATTTCGTGGTGAGTGGTCCTATATAGATGGGAATTCTTCGATTATCATCGACATTTTTAACTTTTTATCGGAATTTTTTAAAATTTTTTTACATACAAAACTTTCTCCTGACAATTCTGAAGATAAAAAAAAAGCCCAATTGGTCCAGCCGTTCTCCACTACGTGAGTAGATTCTTAGCTGAATGTAAAAAACCATAATCCGTTTAATATACTCTGAAATCCATGAAAACAAAAGAATCAAGAGAAAATGCTTATCTTTTGTTTTTATTAGCGGAATAAATGTTCATAAAAGTAAAACAGCAATAAAAAAATGAAGGAATGTTGGAATTCAAAAAATAGATAGCCATAAACCATCTAGGAAAAATTTCGCATCGAATGGTTGTAGTTTCATGTCGATACGATCAGTGGTTTAGGCGTGATTGAGCCTCAAACGAAGACCATTTTCATTATATATATATAGATTAGGTATTCTATACAAACAGAAATTTTCTTGAATATTAATTTATTAATGAAAAAAACTACTAATAAATGCAGCATTTTTAATATTTAGCCCATTAAATTTTGAACGGGCAAATCTATTTACATAGAGTCGGCAGTATAAAACCAATATAACGAAATGACGTTTAGAAATCAATGTACAAATAATGGATATGCAAACAGTAAACGAAAGTTGTTAATTAAACTATTTCAACATGCATAAACGTTAACGGTACGCCGTACCAGCATGTTTGTCTATTAAAAAAATACTTACATTATTATCTGTGCATATCTGAAAAGAAACTAATACAGTTACTTTGTAACACTTAATAATATTTAAATAAATTTATTTTAATTTTAAGCAAGCACAATGCTTATAGTTCAACTTTTAATATTTGGAGATTAGAAAGCATAATAATAAACTACAATTTAAGTACATGTTTCTTGATACTTCCATACATCATCTCGATGTAACATACATATTATTATAAAATATTACTGTAATTGGTCACACATAATGTGATGGACATTACACACAGCTCTTATGTGTGCATTCATACTAAAACTGTAACTACATAATAATTTTTTACTATACAATATTTATTATACCCATTTTGAAAGTATATTTTGTCTAACATACTGATGATCAAATTTTGTCATGGAATATATAGTAGAGTATCTCAACAAATTAATTGTAGTAGCCATTGAAAAGTTCCTCCTCCAATGTCTTTAGATCAGCTCAAAGTGTTAAATTATATTATATTTATTATTAATAAATTATCTATAAACATTATAAAATTCTAATATAGTAGTATCTATACAATAAATATTAATTAAAAAACCTTATTCCGGATCCATAATTTTTGAATTTTTCTGTGTCTGTCTGCGATCACGCGAAAATCACTGGATAGTTTTTAGGAAATTTGGTATGATGGATGATAGCTAGTTATCTGGATCAACATAATATATGATACCTTTAACTGTAGGAAAAATATCACATTTTAAAACGTGTTCATTTAACGCATAGAGAAATAGATATTATCTCACATATGGATGTCTCGTGTAACATTACATACTCATCTTACGAAGAAATCTTATATATTTGTACTTTTACTCACTTTCTCGTCAACAGACGTGTGACAATGTATAATATAATATTGTTTCTGGAAAAGCTTTTTATGACAGTTTAAGCGTTGGAATAAATTCATCATAGCATATCTTGTTTTATACTGGAGATAATAAATAGTACGACAGGTAGCGCTGTAATTTTTCTAGGAATTTTAAAAATTAAAGTAAAGATCGTCAGTTTATTTTCCAAAGAGACTATGCAAAGCTCAAATGCATTTACCTCGCAAAATGTTTATCTCGCTGACTGACGGTCTTACCGCCATCAAAAATGCAGCTGACGATTTTCTTTATTTGTGAAATTTTCAATGAGGTTCATCCACGTGACTGACATAGAAACAACCCCCCTCCCCCCCTCGTCAATACTGCTGATGATGATTTTGTTTAAAAATGTGATTAACAATTAAACAATAATTTAATTCATTTTTACTCGGTATAAAATTCATCGGAGCAGATTCTAAAATCCATTGACTTTTTCATATTGTCTCACCTCCACCGCTACCGGAGCAGCTGACGTTGGGAACTGTTATGGGTTAGAAGAAAACTATAATTGTTAATATGATTTTTAGCCGGTATAAAATGACTCGCTCAACTATGGTGCTTCCTCCTGGAGTATAAATACCTAAGCTGATGTTGCCTAATGTATAATATTCACTCTCAATTTATTTTAATTTTACTAAGAAGAAAATTAATTGATGAAAATTTGTCTTCGACCTTTATATCTAAATATCTAAAGTTAGCCAAAATAATGCTATTATACAGTTCGTTAGTTTTCTTCAAATAATAATAAAAGTATTTTTATAAATGTGTTTTGAGCAAAGTTTCCGCTTAATTAATTTATTTACATTTATTTATATAGAAATTATTATTTATCTAACATATTACAAAAAATAAACATTATATTTAAAACGTTATGGTTTGACTTTATGTTTAGTTCTTGATACTCTCTCTATGTTATTTCTAATTCTAAGACATTTTAATAAAAGTTTTCTAAAAGATATATTATGCAAGATAAATGTAAGCTGAATACATAAATTAGCAACGTTTTGTATATAAATTATAAATATCCATTTATTTAACGATAAAGATTCAATAAATACTTAATAAACAAAAAGTTTCATTAGCGAATGTAAAAATATGAAAATTAATACAATTTTAATGACAAAACTTAGGTATTTTGTAAATTATGACTTAACTGGTGACGTAACTACTCATTGGATACTATCATTTCGATCTAGTACATGATTTGTCGAGTATAATTTTTATGACGGTTTGTAACTCAACTTGAGTTATGTAATTATTAACAGCATTTCCTTCCGGCTTCACTATTATAATAAATTAATGTTTTAAATTGTAATTTTTAATTTTACTTTTTAATTTTTAACTAAATGTCTAAATATTTTGTAGGTATTTTTTTAAATAAATTTGTGTAAAATTAAATAAAAATAGTAACACACTTATACGAGAATTAAGGTATTGTTAATTCTAGATTAGTACTGAGAAATCAGAATTTTTCAAAATACTTAAGAGATTTTATTAGGCACGGATATGTATAACGGGACTCTTACTTGTTTAAATAAATTTTATATAAATTAAAAACACAAAAAATCCACTTTTAAAGTCACAAGAAAATATCTTTACTCTAATGATTAAAACTTTAATGACTTCTAGGAGCTTTGCCTTGTCCAATTATAATTAATTATGTTACTTTTTGCTGCTGATATAAAAATAAATTACATATTTTTATTTTTTATGTCGATAAAAAATCGTAATTTTAGATATGCAATCATCCGTATCCTGTCACACTGAATGATAAAATTAAGTAACAATTTTTTTAGCAGTGTTATGGTTCATAATACTAAGTATCTACATATTTTTGATACGATCTAAACAAATAAATCAAAAACTATACACAACTATTCTAACTAATCTATTAAACTAAAAGCAGTTTAAAATTCATAGGCATAATAATGCAATTTCTACCATCGTTCTATTCAACAAATCGTATCGTTTCCCTAATCTTACTTAAGTGGACCACATTCAGCAATTATGGTATTCTTACATGTCACTATAGTTTCATAAATTAACTATTATTCACCGATTTTTAAGTAAGGAAGTACCTATTTATTTAGAGTAAGTTTTAAGAGCAGATAAAAAGGGAACAATTTTCGTACATCTTTGTTATTTGTACACTAATATGGTTTTATTTTTGTTAATGAGATAGATGTCATCGGGATAATCCGAAGGAACTTAAAAAATGTAAAATAATTACCACCCTTAAAAAGTCATTAATTTTTAGAAGTAATTAAATTAATTGTAAACTTATCCTAATTTTTAAATGTAGTTATAGTAAGTAATTCTACTTGTCACCAATGTTGTATTTAGCCCTTTTTGACGTCCCACTGCTAGGCACGGGCCTCCCTTCAATACGAGGGGGATCAGACTAACGTCCACTATGCTGACAAAGTCCGCCAAACTTCACATGTCTTTTAAAAACATGCAGGTTTTCTTTAAGTTTTTCTTCACCGTAAGACAAGTGGTAATCATGATAGAAAGGATTCGCACATGAAAATATCAGAGGTGTGAGACTCGGATTGGAACCCGTGTCTCTCGGTTATCTAAGCGAGCGTCACAAGTGGGCTACCAATGTTTACCATGTTTATTTTCCTTTTAATCTTGTAGGTACTATATATATTCGTATGTAGTAAGACCGTAGAAGAATCAAACATGTCACCTAAAGTAAATAACTAAAAATCAAGTTTTGTATAATAATTAATCATTAATAATCGTTTATAATTTATATATCATTTGCATAATGCAAATAGAACTCGGGTACATTATCTTGACTAATCACTAGTAATCCAGTTCTGCTTACATATTCCATAAAGTTAATTAGGGAGATTAATGTATTTATTTGTCAGTGCATTAAATAACCGAACAGCATAAAACTTTTCCTCAATTTTTTTCAACTTACTCGTAAGTTAAAGTAAACTGTTAAAGAGTTCGTGAAATATAAAAACTTCCATTCAATTACTTGGCATAACTGACAGGTTTTATAAAAATATCTCAAGTACCTTGCGTATCTTGTTAGCTATTATTAGATAAGTAAAAAGAGAAATAAACTGTCTTGTCATCTTATAATACTTATAAAGTTCAAAGCGTCGAGCGATGTAAGTTATTTTATTATCAAACTGAAAAAAGTGGTGCCCACGTATGCACTTATTATGGCTTTGTCGTACAAAATTCAATATAGAATAACTAAAAGGTAATCTTGCTAAAACCGTATATACAACATTTGTTTTAAGCATATCTTGTAAACATACATCTTTTATCAACAATTTTATAGCTATTTATAGAGCTTTCAATCAAGTTTCTTCATTAGAGTTCGATAAACTAATATAAAACACGAATGTTTAATACCATCAACAAGTACATTAATACACCTCGACATAAATTGCCAAAGGATTTCATTTATTATATTGATATTCAGAAATATAATTTAAAATGCAAACTGATTTACCTCGCGTTTGAAGCTCCTCTAAAAGCTTTTGATCCAAGCACTCTACACTTATATCACTTCGGATGAACTTAAAAGAACAATTCGCAACATTTCACATATCACCAAACATTACACAACTTATCCTTTGGCACTTATTAATAATATATATTATGTTTTCTGTCACAGTAATACAAATTTCAGTTTATAAAGCTTGTGGAATGTATCGAAGCGGTGCGTATGCGCATCTACGCTTGAGGGCAGAGACCTGCAGTAGTCCGTCGCTCGCGCTGGCCGCGACGTGAGTACCGTTGTTGTAGAGTGGGAGCGAGGTCGAATAGGCTTTGACATTTCATATTTATTTCATTACTTTATGATGTCACAGCTTTATTGGTTTTTTTCTATTTTATTAAAGTGAAATTCACTTAGATAATTCTACAACACAATTTTTTATAATTTAAATGAAAAGATTTTAATTCTAATTTAAATACATTTTATTTCTTATTGGTTTCAAAAATACAATAATATATATTTGTATTTCAACGACTTGTAATAAATCATATATAAGTGATATGTATAAAGAAAATTTAGCAAAAGAACAGTCTAGAAATGATTCTTCTTTATATTCTTGACTCTACACTTTTATAAACTCGCAGATGATTTACACGGTCATTGAACCTTTGATTGACTTCACTTCTATGAGTAGGCAAAAACTTATTTTTACTTACAAATATCCATTGGTTAAGGAATTTGCTGAATCATTCGCTCGAGAGATAGGAGATAGTAGTTCTGCAATACTTTGAATATAATATTAATCACTCATTATTATTATAACTTATGTTCGTTAGTAGGTTAAGTACCTAAGCCATTACACACCAAAATTGTAATATTATTATCTTGATGGTTGTTTAAGTTAATTAATTTAAATATTATTTTAAACCTTCTAAATATTACATTTTTATATATTACATTATTATTTTTTACGAACGTAATATAGACAAGGATAAAAATCACTTTAAGTTTAGATAACAACAAATAAAATAATAGTAAATTTACATTTTAATAAAAATCATGCAACTGCGCGTGCGCAAGGCATGTCCAAGCCTATTTACATGTAAAAGACTTCAACGCGTACAAAAAGCAACTATCGATTGAATAAATTTTAATGGTCACTGCAGAATAGTACACATAATTACTATACTATAGTTCTTCATCATTGTTTACTTTCTTGAAAAAACTTTGTGTGGAAAAAATAACGCGAATAGCAATGCAGTTGTTTAAATTGATAGATAGGACATTTTTTTTAAATAGTTTTGAGGAAGATTTTTTGATTTAAAATAGTTTAATAATTTAATTGTTTATTCACAACGAATAACTGCTTTATTGAATTTATTAAAAAAAATAATGGCATTTAAAAAAGTAAGGCATTCCCGTTTTTATTTCCAAAAGAATTATAATTGGAAAACCTGTAGGATAATAATAAAGGACTTAGAAGCAATTTTAAAATATTGAATTTCATAATAGTAATTAAAATACTAACACCTTGTGCAAATATCAACATTCATCGCGGATACGATAAGTTAGATACGTATTCTTGTAAATAATAATTTCTCCATCAATCAATCTGTGTCTAAATGGTATCCAAAGTTTCAAGCATTAGAGTTACAAACTTAGATGATTTATTTCACATGTTCTATATTCCGTCATATTTTGTCAAAATGATGCAAATCGCAAAACAACTTTGAGCAATCATTATTAAAATTGACAACGTGTGTCTATATTATTAATTTTGGGGTAATTTTTACATCACATTATGTTAGTAAGTACTTATGTATGAAGAATATTATAAATTATAGTCGCTCTCTTTCACTCGCGTATTGAAGGAAAAGGACAATACTATCAACGTCATTCATGAATTCCTTTGACTACTTAATAGTCTGAAGAGCCAAGTCGTGAGAAAATTGCTACCTGGAGTTGTTCATACCAAAGCGTACCTATTAATATTATCAAACATTTGCCGGCTTAATACATGTTGATAAAATTGATGTTTTTACTACTTCATTATCATGGCATAACTGTATATTTCGTAGTTGTTGTAAGTTGAAGCACAGTATAAATAATTTGAAACTTTTACATATAGAGTACATGTTACGTACATCCCATGTTTTCTAACAAATAAGTTACACTATATAACTTAAGGTATTCTATTTATAAGTAAGTACTCGCCAGTTTAAAGAACTGGCTTTTGAAGAAATCGTCATCATATGACAGAAGTTCGACGTGTTTACGTTGAAAGCAGTATTACTGGACATACCTTTATTTTTTTTTATAGAAAGCAAAAGACATGATCTTGAGCGATGTAGTCAAAACTTGTATCTTTAAAGCTGTGCGATAAAAATCATAAGGATTTAATAAATTCAATTAAATGGTTAGGATTAAGCAAATTCAATATATAATTTAACATATTAAATGTATGTATGTAGTATTAGTGATAAGATATAAGGGTTAGTCGAGATTTGTCAGAAATAAGATATTTTGCAGTAAATAATATCCTATATGTTGATCCGAATAACTAGCTCTCAACCAAATTCCATCAAAATCTGTTCAGTGATTTTCTCGTGATGCGGTCTCAAACAGACTGATACAAAAAATCTCAAGACTATTTCGATAAAAATTAAAAAATACCTGTACAGATTCGTCTGTTTAAATTTTATAATATTACTAGCGACTCTAAGGCAGGATTCTATAAAATATGTTAGGACATTTTTTACAACAGCGCCATCTAGTTCCGTGGTAAGCTACGAGGCTTGTGTTACGGATACCAGATAGTTAATATACTACACGTATTTTTAAATACATGCATAATATAAATATTAACACCCATGACTAGAGAACGACATGAGTTTTCGAAAGACATGTGAAGTCCGCCAACACGCACTAGGCCAGCGGGGAGGACTTAGGCCTGATCCCTCGTACTGAGAGAGGCCCATGCTGCTGATGATGACTAGCGACTCTACGTCGCTTTGCTGGGATTCGTTCGTTCGTTCGGTACGTGTTAACTCTCGTGATAAAAAATATATACTCTTGTGTGCTGACTTTTATATACTTATTTAATCGTCATCGCACCTACCATGGCAACTGCCATAACATAATACACAAAACTTCGTTAAACTCATTAAGTTACACAAAAAAAAACAAAAAAGTGTGTGTGTACAAAGTACACATGTCAGAAGTAAAACTTCTTTGGCAAACTAATTTTTAAATCTTGTTAATATTTATACTAAATAACCCAGTCTAAGCTCGTCTAGAGAGGGAGATGGCGCGAAGGTCACACCCACGAGTTAGACATAGTTAGAAATGTCTCTCTCGCGGTGGGCGAGATCTAACTAAGGCTAACTCTTCGCCGTCTCTGATTGCCTGGTACGGTGATCGGACGAGAACCGGTGTGTTCAACGTGGTATGGACGTTGGCAACAGAGCACATCAAACGATCGTGCGCTTAGAGAGTACTGGTAGTTTAAGTGGAAGAAACAAACAAAATGAGAAACAAAAAGCCAACGTCACGCGGTGTTCCCAGGCGGTCACCCATCCAAGTACTGACCGCGCCCGACGTTGCTTAACTTCGGTGATCGGACGAGAACCGGTGTGTTCAACGTGGTATGGACGTTGGCGACTGAACACATTAAACGATCGTGCGCTTAGAGAGTACTGGTAGTTTAAGTGGAAGAAACAAACAAAATGAGAAACAAAAAGCCAACGTCACGCGGTGTTCCCAGGCGGTCACCCATCCAAGTACTGACCGCGCCCGACGTTGCTTAACTTCGGTGATCGGACGAGAACCGGTGTGTTCAACGTGGTATGGACGTTGGCGACTGAACACATTAAACGATCGTGCGCTTAGAGAGTACTGGTAGTTTAAGTGGAAGAAACAAACAAAATGAGAAACAAAAAGCCAACGTCACGCGGTGTTCCCAGGCGGTCACCCATCCAAGTACTGACCGCGCCCGACGTTGCTTAACTTCGGTGATCGGACGAGAACCGGTGTGTTCAACGTGGTATGGACGTTGGCGACAGAACTCATCAAACGATCGTGCGCTTAGAGAGTACTGGTAGCTTCAGTGTAAGCAACAAAAAAATAAAATGAGAAACAAAAAGCCAACGTCACGCGGTGTTCCCAGGCGGTCACCCATCCAAGTACTGACCGCGCCCGACGTTGCTTAACTTCGGTGATCGGACGAGAACCGGTGTGTTCAACGTGGTATGGACGTTGGCGACTGAACACATTAAACGATCGTGCGCTTAGAGAGTACTGGTAGCTACAGTGGAAGCAACAAACAAACAAAATGAGAAACAAAAAGCCAACGTCACGCAGTGTTCCCAGGCGGTCACCCATCCAAGTACTGACCGCGCCTGACGTTGCTTAACTTCTGGTAATGAAGGATAGCTCTACTCCGTACTTCTAGGATTGTACTAGGTATAAAAAAAAATATACAAAAATGGTGTTCTTTTTTTAATCTAATTTTACTTGCTTTATTATTTATATATTTATATGCCCGTAACAAAATTGTGATAAAGAAAAAAGCATCTTTAAATGCGCCTCATGACAATCTCATGATAAATTTCAATTTAAAAGTTATTTTTTTTAATTTGGAGTAAGTTTTCAGACTTAATTTATTCTGAGCATAAATTAAATTAGTTCGGTATAATATTTAACGAGCATCATCCTTGCATCATACTCTTTAAAAATACTTAGAGAATGAGAGAAAATCTATCTCTATCATGTAGTTCCGTAGTTATAAAAACGTGGTACCGAAGCGAAAATTTTTGTTATACTAAGTACATTGTTTACTTTGCACTTTATAACATGATTGACGAGAAGTAAAAAAATCAAAAATATTATTCATGATAAGGCAAAACTTTTCAGACAAGAAAATTCTAGACAAAGACAACTACTAGCCGCACGCTCGTTTCATGTCTCTTGCACTTTCTTGTCCCTATTTGAAAGAATTGTACATAAGTTATACTGTTTAATTGAATCATCTTACCCATCTGGGTATCATCTGATATAGGTCTACCAGAATCTCATGGCATAAAAAAATAATAAAAAATTGTGATTTTCATATGGCAATGTCAATTGTCACCTCTCAAATCAAATTACAAATTTGTCAACCGCAGCTGAGATTTAGTGATATCTTCCTGATAATTTGTTGTTTTTATGAAAATGTCGAAATAACCACTTCGATCGCAAGCGAGAAATATTGTTTTTAATGTATATTGTAAAATAAGGGAAGAAGAAGGCGTAAATCAAACTCACTCTATGATTTTAAAACGCATCGTAGAGTTGACAGGTAACTTGGACTGAGTTGTTTTGATACTTTTAGTTTATTTTATATTTTTATTACTTAATTGTAGCTTCTTTATAGGGATTTCTAGTACTACTATACGGCGAATCATAGGTGAGGGCACATCGAATTATAGTTTTTTTTCCACGCGTAAAATGAGGGGAGGAGGCAAGAAGAATTAGTGATTAGGAATAAAGTAAAAAAATTATAAACAATTAAAAAGAAAATTCCAACAGTAATAAAACTCTTACAAATTCTTCGACAAGATATTGATTTCAACGGAGAGAAATATCTTTGAGGTAAGAAATTTTTTTAATTAAATTAATAATTAAAAACTTTCACTCGTAAATGGAGGCCTGCGCCCTACAGTGGGACGTACATAGATTGATGATTATGATGATTAATGACTAAGCTATCGTTTGATTAACAAGATAAACTTTATTTATTTACAGACTTACACTTAAGTAAATTGATTTTGAATACCTATGTTAAAAGCCAAATGCTGGAAGAGTGATTTATAAAAGATACCTCTTTATCTTCATCATCTGATGAAGAACAAGAAATGCAAGTGGGTTTCTTGGAACCGTTTTCTAGTTCTGATAATGTGATAAAGATAATAAATTAGTTCATAAAGTAATATACGATTTATTTATTTTTCATGACATATTTTCCTAAGTTACGAACCCGATGTATAACAACATACTTCTTACACATTTATTATTTATTATATATTACATTAATATAGGTACTTTATGTTCAGTAATACTAAAGATTTATATAAAATTAAATAGTATCAAGATCGTTTAATCCAATTTTCCTAGTATTGCACACAACAAATTTTTATTTCCCTATTTGCCATGAGATTCTGGTAGACCTATAGTGATGATGATGATTTATCGAGTACCTACTCCGAGTTTAAATCAATCAATAATTAGATCATTAACAAGTGATATATTTATAGAAAATATATATGATAATGAAACAGATGAGTTATTTGAGCCATTGAAGTGCATTCATCCATACTGATCACAGACATATAATAAATAGTTATATGTCTGTGATACTGATATTTATTTTTTTAAGTCGTGTCCACAGACATATAAGTTATATGTCTGTGGACGAAACGAAAGGTTTAATTTTTTTTGAACAATAAACAATATTGGTAATAATAAAAAAACACTTACTAATTTTATGCCACTACCTTTTGAGAGTGCTTGATTGTGCGAAGCGTTGCTGTAGTTGGAACATTCAACATTGAGCATTATGCCGCATTATGCGCTTTAGTGCTGTTATTGGAAAACGGGGAACATCTATGAAAAATACCAACCATAGAAAAATATGTACTTTCTTTGTTTAAATTTGACAGTTGACAATCTGTCATCTTGCATCTGTGATCTGTCACTGTCAATGAAAAGAAAACTCAAAAGCAGCGTTGTCACTCTATGTTACCGACCAATCTCCTTTGTGTCTTCTCCATTCTACGTGACATTGGCGAAATAATCTGTGCTCAACTGGCACGCTTTGAAGCCATCAACAACAGAATTGAATTGAAGCAGCGTTGCCAGAATGTTACTTTTGTAACATTTTACGTTACTTTTCACTACCTCATGTTACCTACATGTTACACGACTCAAAATGTTACTTTTACGTTACTTTAAGGAAGTAGCAAAAATATTTTTTTTCATTAACCAAGATTAGTCATGAAACGGAACGCATCTCGTTACGGAACGGAATTTCGTTTGTTGTATTGGCGCACATGCCACATGTCACATAATGTCATAGTCAGTCTCAGTTCGTTTCATCTGTGCGTTTCATGGTTGCCATTTACACGGCAATTGCCGTGTTACACGGTATTTGGGGGCCATTACCAGAAAAACATGGTATACGGCAGAATAATATAATAATAAGTGAGTAATTTTATTTAACTAGTTTAGGAAGTCAAACTAATTTTAAACCAACCAAACAAATGTTAGATCAAAATACGATTTAAAGAAAGAAAAAGTAGAAAAAATAAGTATTAGTGGTATCAGACAGTTATATTATGGTTATAATTTTTACCAAAGTTATTCAAATAAAACTTGTTGATCTAATATATTTTAATAAGTTATCTAAGGAACCCTGGTTTTTCGCCACTAAAACTATAGGAACAATTTACAATTAGGTACAAAAGTCTACATTTTCGTTACATTTGTATGAGACACGGCAATTTTTTAACTTTTATCATAACACACGGCAATCTGACATAGGCAACACGGCAAAATAAAATAATGTTACTTTTTTATGAAAATGTTTCTTTTTGAGCTATCTCGTGTTACTTTTTACTATCTGCCACTGGCAACACTGCTCAAAAGTCAAAACATAAAACAACATTCAACAATAATCCTCAAGTTTTTAGATCGTGTTACATATTTTATCGTATTTAAGATTTGTATTATATGTTTAAAAAATAAATGTCGTATTTTTTAATTAAGTTTTCCTATTAAACATACAGAAACCTTTCAAAAACGGCTAGAATGTTTTGAAGTTTCATGATTGATAAGAAATAAAATTATTCAGTGTCGACTGCCGAGCTGGATTTACCTAATTAGTGTTTCAATAAACGTAATTAACAATTAACGAAAATGTCGGCCTTATTAACTGCAGACTGGTTTCAACTCGAATCCTACTATAGGTAATTATTGTTTTCAAATAAATTTTGAAATCTAGAGTCAAGATTTTGGTTATATTATATCTGTTTTGTATTAAGAGACACATTTTAAAATCCATAAGTTTAAATGTCATAGAATAGGATAATATTTGTATCCAATACATATATATTTCAATTTAACACATATAAATTTTATTAATTTTTAGGAAATTTGACCTTTATAATATGGTCTGGTCTATGGATGAAGGTTTAGGCAACATGACTGTAAGTGGAGCGCCCTATGGTGGGCCCGTAGCAGTAGTCAGGGACAGAAAACAGTTTGTTAGAATCATGACTACTTCTAAGCCCGTGATTACTATTTACAATTGTGTGGGAAATGTAATTTCTAAGATATTGGTGAGTTGTATAGTATCAAATTGCTTTCACATTAGTTTTAATTGTGATATTTTGAGCATAACATGTATTTAATTTATATTTTTTAAAAATGTGTTTAATTTTAGTGGAATAGTGGTGTCCTTATTCATATGGGCTGGTCTGACGGAGAACAGCTATTATGTGTTCAAGAAAGTGGGGATGTTCTTATATATGATATGTTTGGAGCTTATCAGAAGACTTTTAGCTTAGGCCAAGAGGTCCGAGATACTAAGGTTGTACAGGACATTAATATGGGATTGAAAGTTTCATTCTAATATGGTACATTTATAATGTCTAATTTATATTTGCCTTTATAGGTGTGTAAAGCTCAATTGTTTTCAAATCCACATGGGATAGGACTGGCTGTAATGACTTCCACTAATCGGATGTTTTTATTGAGTAATGTTTCTGATCCTAAAATAAGATCAGTACCAGATGTACCAAGTAAGTGTTGAAACTTAGACCAAGTTAAGTATGATGTTTAACATAGTATTATAGTTATCACTAAACAGCTACAGCTTTCAAGAAATTTTAATTGATTTAAGAGATGGGTTATTTTTTGTTGAGTAAGTATGCCCGATGATTTCCCCCTGACAACATTTCCCTTTATTCATTCTTTGTTCATTTTATATTAATTTGTAATCCTTAATTTTGTTCTCCATTTTTAGGGTGAAAACATAATAAACCTTTACTCTTTGCTGGTATAAAACAACAGACAAATAAAAAAAACCAGTGATTGTGAAAATATCTGATCAATTATAGTAAATGAAAAATTGCCCTTAATTTTTTTTAATGTAACAAATGTTATAAGAGTATTTATATGGAGTAAAATCTTTATATTCTTCATTATATATTATATATTTATTATAATCTTGTTTCAGAAGCAAATGAACCAATAAGCTGTTGGTGTGTTATAAGCTCTGGCTTAAGGTCCTCTGCAGTGATTGGCTTTTTAGTATGCAGAGATAAAGAAGTTTATAGATGTCAACTTGGTGAATCAAGGCCTTTACTTCTGGTTTGTTTTTTTTTGTATTCACCTATTTTTTACATTCCACTGCTGGGTTTAGAGGTATAACTGGGCACTGCTGGTCTCCCGTTAATATAAGGGCGATCGGACCATTGTCCACTACACTTACCAAGTGTGTTATACATATATATTATAATTCATATTATTTACACATTTGACTGGAATACAAACATTTGTGCATATTCAAATTAATGCCCCCAGTAGGACTCAAACCCGAGACTGCTGGTACAGCAAGTACGTTCACTCCAAACTTAGCCAAATGTGTCGTAAAATTTTTCTTCAACTAAATTTTACACCATAATTTAAAAAAAAATACATTTGCAGCGTCCAGAATTTAACAACGCGTACACTCAAGTGATTACAATGGTGCCGTCACAAAATGGTCGACATGTTGCTTTGTTCACTGATTCAGGAATTTTATGGATTGGCTCGTCTGATCTTAAGAATAAATACTGTGAGATTGATACTGGGTACATAAAACAACCTAAAGAATTAGTTTGGTAAGTTATCTGTTATCTGTTATTAATACCTGGCATTACTTTACTCTGTTCCATCTCTAGGTAACTTCTAAATCAAAGGACATAATTAGTATATATTTCATCTCTATCAAGCATTTGTCATGATAAAATTTTCTTTGTGCAAAGCTCTGATTCTATAAGTGGTTAGTAATAATAATATTTAAATCTTTCTAGCGAAAAGCCCATAGTAACAGCAATAACAGCATCCAAATATGTTTAGCACTTCAATAACCTACCTCTTATTGAATTTTTTTTCATGTATCACTTAAATCTAAGGAAGTATTAAAAGCAAATTATTCCGATTTGTAAAGAAAATGTATTTTTCAGGTGCGGATCTCAAGCGATAATAGGGCATTGGGATGATACTATGTGCATTTATGGCTTCAATGGAACCGTCATAACCTATCCATATGATGGCCCATTCCATATTATACCAGAGATGGACTGCGTGAGAATCATATCGGAAATGACGCACGAACTATTACAGAAAGTTCCAATAGAAGTCGAGAAGATATTTAGAATTAATAGTACTGCTCCCGGATCTTATTTGGTTGAAGCTTCTAAGCAATTTCAGGTTTATTTATTTGTTTTTTTCAGCATAATTTTTATGTAAGACATATTTGATATTACATAGTATTGAGAATCTTCTATACTAGATAAAATAAATTTGGTAAGCAATGTTGCTATGGAAATCTGCTCCGAGTGTTGTGTTTGAAAATTTTTAAGAGCGCCGCAAATAGCGAACTTTTGATCGGCCGGTAGTTTATTTGGTTGCTTAATCAGTATGAAGATGTATGGAAGTGCGCACATTAGAACGATTTGGTATGACCGACTGAAAAGTTTGATGTGATATACGATTGCCTTCAAACTAAACAGTCGGCCAACTATCGGCCGACTGCATTATCAGTACGACGGGCTTCCACGCCCGCACCCTACGGACTGTTCAGTCGGCCAGACTTTTTTTGTTTTTTTTTTTTTTGGCCAGTTTTTTCGAGTTTTTGTTTCTCATTTAGTCTGTTTGTTGTTTCACTGAAGCTATCAGTACTCTCTAAGTGCACGATCGTTTGATGAGTTCCGTCGCCAACGTCCATACCACGTTGAACACACCGGTTCTCGTCCGATCACCGAAGTTAAGCAACGTCGGGCGCGGTCAGTACTTGGATGGGTGACCGCCTGGGAACACCGCGTGACGTTGGCTTTTTGCACTTATTTATTATTTTTATTTTACTTTAAGTTATTTAACATTACTTTGTTATTTATTTCTCTACATCTATTTGTACTGGAAATATATTGTGACTACAATACAATGCAATCCATATTACTGTGTTACTCTTACAATGGAAATCTAATTTAACATTTTTCAAGTTTAAATCCGTTTAGCACTGTAGGCTACAGAGCGTGCCAAAGAAATATATATACTCTATAAGCGCAGTCGAGTAAAAAACTTATTTTTATTTCAAATCTTTTTCAGAAACGTAGCCATAGAGCAGATGAATACATTCGCTTAGTGAAACCGGACTTAGCCGCGGCAGTACAGAACTGCATAGACGCGGCTGCCTTTGAATTCAATACTGATGTCCAAAAAATGTTGATCCGCGCCGCCCAGTTCGGCAAAGGGTTCATCATGGACCCCATACTGACCGAGCATTATGTGAAGACCTGCAGGTGGTTGCGAGTGCTGAATGCTGTACGCGACCCTAGAGTGGCCATTCCTTTGACGTTCTTGCAGTATCCTTTTAATATTAATTAGCCATCTATTCAACTACTACGATGTAATATACTAGAATACGCGCGGCTTCGTCCGCGTTCATTTAATCGCTACTAAACTTCATTCGATCACTCGACTGGTTTGAAAATTCTCCAAAATTACTCCAGCTTTAATATACTCCTGAGCAACTACCTATTTCATATATGTATTATGTGCGGCATGCACTCCTCCTCTCCTGTTATTGTTGTTTTAGTAGGAATCCTTATTTTTTTTTCTTGCAATTAAAATAGCCTATATGAATCAGTGATTTTTAAAATCGGTCAATTACTTTTTGAGCCAATTCGTTACAAAAATACTTACATACAAATCTTTCCTCTTTATAATATTAATATAGATTTGTTATTGCTTTGAACTTAAAGACTTTAGTTTTAAGTTAGGCTTATATGATTATAAACTATCGACTTCACTCGTGTCCGTTTAGATACGTTTTTTTTTAGTGGAACCATAATTCTTTTTTAATAAAAAGGTACTCCTTATTAAATCAGGTGTTTGCCAGTAAAGGTTTTGTCAAAATCAGTACATCCGACTTGGATATTAGCCTTAAAAAAGACAGACACACAAAAAAAATTTAAAAATGTGTGTTTCTTATAATTAATGCATTTCGTAAAATCTTTAATTTTATATATTATTGTTATGTTATACATAGGTAATGTTTGTAAACGTTATAAATTCCGTTGTTTTTTAAGTATTAATTAATTATTCCAGTGAAAAGTGTGTTTACTATCAGAAGTTATGATAACAGTAATTTATATTATTGAACTCTGAAAACACAATCAGTCCTTGAAATTATATTATCAGTGAGCTGCGTTCGTTTTTTTTATAAATTATAGTAGTTTAAACAAGATGTATTTAATTTAATTTTGATGAAATGTTTGGCTCGGTTTATAGTATACCTTACTTATTATTGTTTATACCTTACTTGCTTTGCTAGCGGTCGCTGGTTTGAGTACCTTTGGGGGCATTCATTTTGTGTGATGAGCACTTGTTGTTGTACTTCAGTCATGGATTTTTATATTTTTAATATGTATGTGTTGTATAATTTATTTATTATGTACTCTATAAAATATCTGGTATCCATAACACAAGCCTCGTAGCTTACCATGGAACTAGATGGTGCTGTGTTATTGTGCCACCATATTTCACTACATAGTATAAAACAAAGTCGCTTTCTCTGTCCCTATATCCATATGTATGCTTAAATCTTTAAAACTACGCAACGGATTTTGATGCGGTTTTTTTTTTAATAAATAGAGTGATTCAAGAGGAAGGTTTATGCATAACTAGCAGATCCCGCGGCTTTGCCTGTGCTAAATCTAGGGAAGAGCCCAAGCGAAGCGAGGGCGAGTCGCTAGTATTTTATATTTAATTACGAATGAATTCGCATAAAATAAACATATCAATAGTGTTTCTTAATACCATTCAAGAGTTCAAAATCTAGGTGAGAGGATATTGTTAGACAGACTGATATGGCGACGACTACACTGCCTCGCGGGCCACATCGCGTCATATTTACAACTCAAGGATGGCCAGACAAGGGTTCTGTCACATTGGGCGTGTTACAAGGTGATATACAAATCCTTAATCTAATACTTTCTTAGGTTTACGCGACTATTTGATATTATAAATGAAACTATCTTTTCGGATTTAGTCGCAGATTTATAATGATTTTTGGTTCCCGACGTTTCGAATGCTTTACAGCAATCATGGTATCTCCCGTGACCGAAAAGATAGTTTAATTTATAAATCCTTTATCAGTTTTTTTTTCAGCTCTTTATCCTAGTGGTAACGCACCCGCTAGTATAACCGAGCGAAGTGGGTTCAAATCTCGTAACCTGATATTATCATGTGCAAATCATTTCTGACATGATAAAGTATGCTTTAGGCGAAGGAAATATCGTGAGGAAATCTGCCTCTCTGAGAGAACTTTAAAAGCTTTCGAAAGATATGTAGAGTCCGCCAATGCGCACTTGGTCATCGTTGTTAACTGTGGCATACTTCCCCTTGAACTGAAGGTCCGTGCCCAGCAGTGGGACGTTAAAAACGCAATATTACTCTGTTGGAAACCTGTAAGGGGATAAATATTAGATATCAATATTTGCCTTTACATTTAGAACTTTCTGAACACTTAAATTCTGAATAATAATTCAATAATTTTATTCTTGAGTGGATTTGCTGATGGGACTAGGTCAATTTTTGGAACTCAAATGTCTAGTAATCTACTATTATTTTGATTATAGGTAACACAGCCGCACCTTGACAACGAGAGTGCAGCTCGAGAAATAGGCGAAAAGTTAAGGAACATCCCCGGCATCTCTTATGCGACGATTGCTATGAAAGCCGCTGAAAAAGGCAGAAAGGCATTGGCTATTAAAGTATGTAAGGGTCTCATATTGTAACTTAACTAACCTATCTTTTATATATAAAAAAAACTATTTTTTAATCTTTTGATTATTCAATGGAATTGTCTATTGTTTATTTTTTTTATTTTTTTTAATCACTCTCATATAAATATATTCTACAGTAATCATAACAGGTTATTATATCATTTATTAAAAATCCAAATAATATTATACCTGTTGTAATAGAGATTGATTCTAATGATTTATTAGAAATAATTTTTAATACAATAATTACATTGCGTTAAATATAATATTACTAATCATGAAATTTCTCCATTACAGATATTAGAATACGAAACTCAAAGCAAGCTACAAGTTCCTCTCCTCCTGGCTCTCGGGGAAGGCCCGACCGCGCTCCTGAAGGCGACGGCAAGTGGTGATACTGATCTCGTTTACACTGTGTTGTTGCACTTGAAGGAGAAAATGGGGAAACATGAGTTTGAGGTATGGCAATATTACAATTTAACTTTATCTATGTTATTTTCATGTAGTTTCTATATAGTTTAATGAAATTTTATGATGTATAATTAAAGAAACTTCTACACTAAAGATACATCAGAGTCAGCTTCATAAAAAATATCGAAAACATAAAACATTTTTTGTTTTTTTTACTCAGTAGTAAAATATGCGAGTTCCGTACTTGGCTAGCACGGCACGTCCGTGCCTAGCAGTTAGACGTTTAGACAATTTGAATTTCCATACTAAAATTATTAATGCGAAAGTAAACCTGTCGCCTGTTTGTCACCTTATCACACTTAATCCGTTTTATTGGTTTAGAAGAAATTGAATATGGTCGTAGTTTAAGATCCTTGAAAGGAAATAGGATAATTAGCAAAAGGGGGGTGGGAATGTTCATGATATTATGTTTGAATTTCTCAAGTATTAGAGATAATTATATAGTCGCTGACAATATTGAGACGTAAAACGAGATATTTACCATGTTTATCACTTACTTTTTAAGGACGCATTCAAGTGAAGCAAGAGCAAGGCGGTAGTTTCAATATAACTAAACATCAAATATCTATATATAATACAAAAATAAAATAAAGTAATTGTAATTTGAATAATTACAGCGAAGTGAGCCTCAACCCACATTTTGTGGTACACTGTACTGAAAAACTATCACGCCTATAAATTTGTGCTTTAACATAGTAATTTTAACATCATAATATCTAGATGTGTTATCTGTCAAAAAATACAATTATATAACAATTAAAAAGAATACAAATTTTTTGTTACTTTGATAGATAGTAATTGTCCTACTAACGCCATCTGTTAGAAAACCAAACATATCAATAATCTAATATATAGTATAAATCACGTGTCACATTGTTTGTTCCCGATGGACTCCTAAACTACTTAACCGATTTTAATCAAATTTGCTCACCGTGTGCAGTTTGATCCAACTTGAAAGATAGGATAGTTTACATCTCATATAAATTACGTGTCACGTTGTTTGTTCGCGATGGACTCCTAAACTACTTACCCGATTTTAATCAAATTTACACACCGTGTGCAGTTTGATCCAACTTGAAAGATAAGATAGTTTACATCTTAATTTATAGTAGCAATATTATTTTATTTAAAATTAAATGTTTATTATACAACTTTAGTGTGTATTTATCGGTTAGTTCTATAAAATCCTAATAGATTGCGGTTTGGCATCTAAGTTGCACAGATATCCGGTAGATGGCGCCGTATTTCTATTTCTAGATTATAGATGGCGCGTGACCAAAATGTAGTATGGAGTAGTATTTTTATTTTATTAAAATATAATATATAAAAACCGTTTAATTTACTTAAACTTACGCCCAGCGAAGCGGGCCGGGTTTGCTAGTAGTAAAAAGTAATAATAGGTATGTCTCAGCTGTGCATACGCAGCTTCCCGCTAGCGCACGCGCTATACATAAAGTACTGCGCGACGCACAACCGCGAGGCGCTGCGCACGGTGTACGTGCAGGAGGACGCGTTCGCCGCGCAGGCCGCCACGCACGTGCGCGACGCCATGGACCACGCCAACCCCGGCAGTGTGGAGGCCTCGCTCATATCCGCCAGGGAGTGCTATAAGAAGGGGAAGAATGATCTGGGTGAGTTGTGTCTGGGATATAATTAACTAGCGACTCGCCCTCGCTTCGCTTGGGCTTTTTCCTAGATTTAGCACAGGCAAAGCCGCGGGATCCACTACTTATGCATATAAACCTTCCTCTTGAATCACTCTATCTATTAAAAAAAACGCATCAAAATCAGTTGCGTAGTTTTAAAGATTTAAGCGTACAAAGGGATATAGGGACAGAGAAAGCAACTTTGTTTTATACTATGTAGTGATAGGGGGCTTCATGTAGCATAAAACCAATAGAGAAAGCATCGGCATGTTTTTGTATTAGCTCAAAGTTACTCATTTACTGCGGGGGGAGAGGTAAGCTTCGCCAGCTTAACGAAAGTAACGTAACGAAGTGACAACGAAGTGACAACCAAGTGATGACTTATTCTCATGGAGCATAAAACCAATGGAGCGCGCATTGGCATATTTTTGTATTAGCTCAAAGTCACTCATTTACGGCGGGGGGAAAGGTAAGCTTCGCTAGCTGTGATTGGGTAACGAAGTGATGACTTATTCTCTAAGAATTCCAAAAGGGTTACTTAAAAACATCGTCATCGATAATTGTTTGACTTATTACTAGTGTAAGGTAAAGCAATCTTGTGTGAAATGTCTAATACATACGACGTTATGCTTTGTTGGAAAAAATCTCATGCGCAGATGAAATATAAATAAATGTAATAATTTACACTAAATATCACACATAAAAATATAATATTATTTATACAGGTGTATCGATTTGCGAAGAAGCTCGCAAGCTTTGCAAGCAACAGTCGAGCCTCCAAGAAACATACGGCGAAATCTTCGTCGGTCTCTCTCTACATGATACAGTAAAGAAACTTCTAGAACTAGGAGAAATTAAATTGGCTGATAAACTACGATCTGAATACAAAATGCCGGACAGAAGGTAAATTTGATGACTTTAATTTAAACTTAATGATGATGATAACTTTAAACATTGTATCATGACATGTTATGATAAAAAGTCCCTTCACAGCGTCTACCTGTCTGAAAGAAATAAACTGAATTTTCTACTTAACTACTGAAGATATTTTTATTATGTAGTATGTACATTGAGTTTTTGTGTTATTTCGCTGTCATATGATTGTAGAAAACGTCAAGTGCTTAAACTTTTAGTCACTGAAATTAATGTCTTGTAAAACGAGATATTACCCTCTTTATTACTTACATTCGAAGGTCGCATCCGAGCGAAGCAAGAGCAAGCCGCTAGTTTCAATGCAACAATTAAACTTCAAATATCTATATTACAAACGTAAAATAAAATAATTGTTATTTATAATTTACCTAATTGAAATTATGTAAGCAATTGTTTAAAATCTATTTTCGTCTACTTCTTAATGTTATAAGAATTTAAAATAGCTATATGAAATCTACTACAATAAATTCATACCACTCAAGAGATGGATCGTGGAATTTTTCAATGTACCTTTACAAATTCTACTGAACCGAGATTTTACATCTGCATGTTTGAAATTGTAATTTAAATCCAAAATAAAAAATACCTTGTTGAATACGGCTTATTACACTATAACGGAATATTTAGTACATATAAATATGTGGGATGAGTGTCTGGTTGTGTCTTACGTAGGATAAATAGATAAATATTGGAATATAATATTGTTACCAAATATTTTTTTGAAAAAAGCAACTGTTGAGTTTCTCGCCGGTTCTTCTCAGCAGAACAGCTTTCCAAACCGGTGGTAGTTTACTCACAGACTGACTTTTAATTTTAATAATGTAAAAATGACAATTCAAAAGAGCTTGTAAAACTCGATTTGAATAAAGAATATTGCGATTGGATTGGAACTCAAACTTCGTCATTTAGCTCATCGACTACTCAGCCCGGTCGTTGATTTAGCTAATTTAAAGGTGCTTTTAGTTTCTTTTTCTATACATAACTAGCGACTCGCCCTCGCTTCGCTCGGGCTCTTCCCTAGATTTAACACAGGCAAAGCTGCGGGATATGCTAGTTATGCAAATAAACCTTCCTCTTGAATCACTCTATCTATTAAAAAAACCGCATCAAAATCCGTTGCGTAGTTTTAAAGATTTAAGCGTACATGGGGATATAGGGACAGAGAAAGCGACTTTGTTTTATACTTTGTAGTGATGATAATGAGTTTTTTGTCTGTCCGTCTGTCTGAGATCGCATCACTAGAAAACTAATGGACAGATTTTTATGAAATGTGGTATAAAAAGGTTACTTTATATCGCGGGAAAATATCTCATTTCTGTCTACTAATCTATACTTACCGTAGAAACGTATACAGGGAAAAACCAGAGTGGGGCGAGCTTAATTATTAATAAAAATATAATTTATTTCTAGATACTGGTGGCTTAGAATACTCACGTTAGCTGAAAAAAAAGATTGGGATGAATTAGAACGGTTTTCGAAATCTAAGAAATCACCCGTCGGTTACGAGCCTTTCGTAGACGCTTGTCTAAAGTGCGGCAAAAACGATGAAGCGTTGAAGTATCTACCCAAATGTAGAGATGATATAAAAGTTAAATATTACGTTAAAGCTGAGTAAGTATATTTTTACATTATAAAATATGGATTGTTGAATTGTACAGATTTTTTGAGTGTATAATATTATAATAAGTTTATATTAAAAGAAAACAAGATGGAAAGTTTTCTTAGATTTAATTTCTTAGTATTTAAATATCAAAACAACTAAAAGTTCCTGATCTTTCGAATGCTTTAAACATGAGACTGGTGGTTTCTCCTGTGACCATTTATAAAAAAATATGGACTATATTTCCGAAAAATCCGAAAATAGTTTAATATTCTATTCAATTTTGTATTGAATATCTGAAATAGTAGCAACTCATTGACATAACATTTTTATAAGGAGAATAGCATTTAAGATTACTATTTTACATCATATATAATCCTAACTAATATTATAAATGCGAAAGTAACTCTGTCTGTCTGTCTGTCTGTTACGCTTTCACGCCTAAACCGCTGAACCGAATTCGATGAAATTTGATGCACAGATAGAGAAGACCTTCAGAAAGGACATAGGCTACTTTTTATCCCTGTCCTTTTTACACTTTTTAACTTTTTACTTTTTAACTTTTGTTTTGTACTTTTTATCCACGGGAACGGCAACTACGTGGGTGAAACTGCGGGGCGCAGCTAGTAGATTATAAATAAAATTTATTTGTACGTGTTTTTCAGATTTTATGAAGAAGCAGCTCAAGTAGCGTTTGAACAAAAAGACGAAAGTGCATTATTTTTCGTAAAAAATAAGTGTCCCGTACGAGAATCTAACAAACATGAAAAAATTATGGCTCTATTAGAACAGTTAACCAATAAGAAATAGATATAGCCTATCTGAGTTCTTAACGAATCACTTAAGTCAAGCAACATCGTCAGAGTTGCGAATAAGATGGGTGACCGCTCAGTGGAAAACACTGCACTTTATATGTGCAACAGAACATTAAGGCAAATATTCCTGGTATATTTATTAAGTAGTAACATTTAAGTCTTGTATAATCATTATATTTAGAAATACACTGTAAAAATCAAATTTTTACTCCTCTATTATATTTAAAGCTTCATAAATATAATATGTAGTTAACTTAACTTTTGAATAATCATTATTTATAGTCGAAATTAACAATAGTATTATCGTAGTAGTACTTTTTTATTGTTTGCTTAAATGTGTAATATTTTTGTGATATTAAACATATTATGTTACGTCCGACCGACTTTTATTTCATAAGTCCTTTTAAAGGGAAAAAACGGTTTATCTCGATTTCCGGCAAAACTACAAGTCATTTTCCAATGGGTTTCATCCTACTATATTTTTTTTGGTCTCAAAAAATATCGACACTGGTCTACAGACTACATGTAAATACACGAGACTGTATCTTGTAAAGTTAACATTGTTAAGGTACAAATCTATATTTATATTTTTGTTGTATTTATTGTTCGATCGAAAGTCGATGACGTAATGTCACGCGTCAATGAGGGCTAACGCGTATGAATTTGCCGCTAGGGGCGCTTGTGTAGCGGGAGGTCTCCGAAATGTTAAATGTCACTGTTTGCCGGTTGGCTACGCGGTTTATTTCTATTAAGATTACTGTTACGAATATTTAGCAATACGTTACATTAATTATGGCAAATTGAAGGTTCGAATCGCTACTTACCACTGCTTTGAGACAGTTTTAGCTTTCGGAAACTTATGTTCGCTTTTTTTCCGAGCAAAACGGGACTGCGCTACACTGAAGCATGGACAATACGCTTACTCTACGGTTCTTTTGTATTAAATATGATTTAAATGTAAATTATTCTTTTGGCGCCCGTAAAAACCAACTTTAACAGCCGTACTTTAGGACCTCACTCTACAGTAGCGCCACCTGGTGAGCCAAAAACGATAGTCCTTATTGGTTTAGTACGGTAGACAAAAAGACATGTAACACGTTAATAAACGAAAAAATAATAAAACAAAGTTGGAGGAGTAATTTAGGTTTATTACTACGACTACGTACACGATATTTCCAATTGCTTTTACTTAGTAAAATCGTCAATATCTCATTCTCATCAAATCAATCATCAAATCTCATCTCTTTCTACTTGGCTTCTTATTTTTAGTAGTTTGAGTTTCACTTCTTATGTATTAGCCGACTTATCTGACATAGGTTTAGTACTCCTAAGCTTTTTTATCGTTGGAATTTTACTCCTGTGTGGTTACTAGCACGATCCAGCGCTAAGGGAAGGCGGATAATTTTGTTTACCCTCACAAAACAGTTAGAACTTTTTAAATTTTTAATTTTTTTGGTCTCTAATAAAAACCAAAAGAAAAGGTAATTGCGTATATCCTTCTCAAATGCAACTTGACGATACAGTAGCTTCTTCTGGCGCCGATATTTGTAATTTATTTGCAAAAAATTTCGCACAAGTGTATAATAACCCTAATTTGCATACAAAATACACAGCAAAAAACACAGATTTTATACCTAATATTTGTTTTATATCAAACTTCTCTTTTAATACCAAAGAAGTATATAAAAAATTAGAATCGCTTGACGAAAGTAAGGGCGGTGGTAGTGATGGTATTCCTCCAATTTTTATAAAAAGATGTGCAAAAGCTCTAGCTTCACCTATAAATATGATCTTCAATCGTTCCCTTAGTGACGGTATATTTCCGGACCAGTGGAAAGAAGCTCTAATCGTTCCTGTGTATAAAAATGGTGGTAAAAACCTTGTCTCTAATTACAGACCCATTTCTCTACTCCCAACGCTAGGAAAAGTTCTAGAAAAATTGATTACTGAACGCTTATCTCTGCATCTTAAGCAGCTATTTTCTTTTCAACAACATGGTTTTCTTCAGTCAAGATCAACGACCACTAATCTTCTGTGCTTTACTTCTATGCTGTCTGAACACATGGACAAACGAGTTCCAATTGACGCCATCTATACTGACTTTAGTAAAGCATTCGACAAAGTTGATCACTCAATTTTGTTGCATAAGCTCTCACAGTTTGGTATTAGTGGTACTCTTTTATCTTGGTTCCAATCATACTTATACAGTAGGTCTTTCAAAGTAGTTGTCAGTGGTCACTGTTCGTCCACCTGTTTGGCGCCATCTGGCGTACCGCAAGGGTCTCACCTTGGTCCACTACTTTTTAATATTTTCATTAATGACGTAACAAATTGCTTTCATCATTCTGTTTGCTATTTATTTGCAGATGACCTAAAAATAATAAAGCCTATAAAATCTAATGAAGATGTGATTAAACTACAAAACGATATCAATAGATTAACCTGTTGGTGCGCTGAAAATAATATGTCGCTCAACACGGCAAAATGCCATTATATACAATTCAC
This sequence comes from Boloria selene, assembly GCA_905231865.2. NCBI lineage: Eukaryota > Metazoa > Arthropoda > Insecta > Lepidoptera > Nymphalidae > Boloria > Boloria selene. The sequence goes on from HG993142.1 coordinate 10,169,455, forward strand.
TCGCAATAAAAGCACCAATCCAAACATATACTACATCAACTCACATCTGATCTCCCATGTAGACGCTGTCAAGGACCTTGGAATTACTTTAGATGGTAGTTTACGTTACAATACTCATATATTTAATGTTGTATCTAAAAGTTTTAAGGTGTTGGGTTTCGTCCTTAGAAATTGTAAAGAGTTTAAAATGGTGTCCACTAAGATCAAATTATTTAATGCGCTAGTCCGACCTATCCTGGAATATAATAGTATAATCTGGAACCCACACTATGACCTTTATATTAAAAAATTAGAAAGTGTTCAAAAACGTTTCCTCTACCACCTTTCTTACAGTGATGCTATGGCACAAAACCTCCCTAACTATCACAATAGACTATCACATTACAAGATGATGTCGCTCGCGTGTCGTAGAAAAATATCTGATACTATAATACTTTATAAAATTATTCATTCGAAAATCGACTGTAGTGAATTACTCCAACTAATTAAATTTAACATACCCTCTCGCATGCCCCGGAAAGGTACATATAATTTGTTTTACACTCCGACATGTAGAACGAATTTAGGTTATCACGCCGCTATACCAAGGATCTGTAGACAGTACAATACACTTTCTAAAGAATACGAAGAACTGGATATATTTTCTACTAACTTTTTTCTATTTAAAAGAAGTATTACAAAATTTATTAATTGTCAACTTTAGTATAATTATTAATTTGTTCTGCCTATTTTTTTTTTCTCTTTCGTTTATAAGTTTAATTTAGTTATTTTTGTTTAAATTTTAATTTTTGTTTACTTAGTCACAATATAAAAATAAGCAAGCTGTAGTCTCCTATAATTGAAGGAGCACACATTATTATTGTATTTTATAATAACTTTGTATATTTTTAAAGTAACGTGTGTATTCTTTGTTGGAGACTCTTATTAAAAATAAATAAATAAATAATTTCACGTTTCACACTGTCATGGGCTTACCCTTTACCTACTTTGATACAAAATAATACCAACAAAAAGTTAAACAGTTCCATAATTTCATAGTGAGAGCAATAAATTCAAAGATCTTGCACGCTTGAGCGTATGACTGTGCTTCTAGTACCTACTAGCTAGGTAAACGCGGGACGTGGTTGACGGAAGTAGGGTTGAATACAAAAGGTAGTTATCGGTAGCACGCAGCTTATACCACAGAATATATAATATACTTATATTAGACATTATTTTGTGCTCACTAACCGCACGATCGTTTGATGATTTCTGTCGCCAACGTCCATACCACGTTGAACACACCGGTTCTCGTCCGATCACCGAAGATAAGGAACGTCGGGCGCGGTCAGTACTTGGATGGGTGACCGCCTGGGAACACCGCGTGACGTTGGCTTTTTGTTTCTCATTTTGTTTGTTTCTTCCACTTAAACTACCAGTACTCTCTAAGCGCACGATCGTTTAATGTGTTCAGTCGCCAACGTCCATACCACGTTGAACACACCGGTTCTCGTCCGATCACCGAAGTTAAGCAACGTCGGGCGCGGTCAGTACTTGGATGGGTGACCGCCTGGGAACACCGCGTGACGTTGGCTTTTTGTTTCTCATTTTATTTTTTTGTTGCTTACACTGAAGCTACCAGTACTCTCTAAGCGCACGATCGTTTGATGAATTCTGTCGCCAACGTCCATACCACGTTGAACACACCGGTTCTCGTCCGATCACCGAAGTTAAGCAACGTCGGGCGCGGTCAGTACTTGGATGGGTGACCGCCTGGGAACACCGCGTGACGTTGGCGTTTTGCACTTTTTATTAAAAGTTACTAGGGTTAAATAAGTCTTTATAAAAATAATATAACATTACTCTGTTATAAATGACTTTTTTTTTTACTCTGTTGTTTATTTTCTCTATATCTACGCCATAATATCCAATTTACTAGCAAACTGACTTACTGCCGGACGGAAAAAACCTTTTTTTCATTGAAATGGATAAATGAAAAACGTACATGGCGTGATCGCAATTTGGCTTTATTACTTGTTTTACAATTATGATCTTACTAACAAATTTAGTTGTTATTATTACTCCACAGGAATTCGCATGCAATGCAGATACACCGAGAGGAATTAATACTATACGATATAAAATTGGTACAAAAAATTATAATCATATAATTTAGGTACAACATTGACAATTTCAACCAGATTAGATAATTACTCAATTTGTATCAAACCATTAGCTAAATTAAGTGCAATGTAATTTCAAATTTGTAATCGATGAAAATATTTTATAAAAAAGCAAATTCCTTAATTTGATTAATAATGTTTTTGAGTTAAGTATGTGTTTACTAGTATAGTGAATAGTTGTTATTTATATTAATAAATACACATTTAAAATACATAGAAATAAAAAAAAATGGTTAATATTTGACATTTTAGAATTCAGACAAGAAATAACTGTCTCAGTTCGTACATTTGCACCCATACTTTAAACATTAAGCAATTTAATAATTTATTTAAAAAAAATAATATCGAGTAAAATATTTAGAAATGACCGTATTTATAAATTTAATACATAAAAATACATTATTTTGAAACACTTTAAATAGTCATCGTAGGTATATTATTCACAACCATTTACGGATAGATATATATATATAATACCAGCGTTCTTTTTACTCATTAATAAGTTGACAACTTTATTTGCACTACACAAAAAACAAGATAACCAAAGATCCAGATTTTTCAAGATAACCGTTTAAATTAAATAATATGGTCAATTAACAAAATGTTAATTTGCAATTTTAAATCTAAATTGACTAAACCAAAACAAAAAAGTTATCAACTTATTCACAAAAGTACGAGTTTGAAGTACATAATATAATTTATTCAAAGCATAAACAAATATTAAATGAATCCTAAGAGTCCAAACATCTTCTTTTTGAAGGTCGATAAATTGGTCGTTTACTTTTTTTAATTAGCAACATTTGCTTGTCAATTTCAAAGTTGCTATTGAGGCACGACTAGCGTTTTTAAAGCTATAAGCAATCGTATAATATAATAATCGGGAATAAAAATCAATAATCATTACGTTTAAAAAAAAAGAATTTCAGAAAATTCATTTCGAAGGTTTTTATTTATGGAACCTTTTAAAACGAGACAGTCATTGACATGTAAATATTTTAAATTTGTATTGTGAAGTTATTTATTCAATTGTATTGAATTTTTTTCACACAATAATTTCGTTTAATCATTAAATCATAACAAAGTTGATGCTTATTTCATCCACTTAGTACTTTCCATTCATTCTTATTAATCACAGCTTCACATTTTCCTACCACAATTTTTATTACTCACATTCATTAAAATGATTAATTTAAATTATAAATAATGAGCACAAACTGTCTTTGTAAATATAACGAATATTTAAAAATAACAAGAATTCAAGACATAATCATGTAACTTTAAAAATAAATTTTTGACTGTTTTTTGGTACTTACGGCAAATTAAAATTTAGAATAATATATGTAATCCTAAATTACGATATTAATTAATAATTATTTATGCGACGAGTGTTACTTTTTCATAAAATTACATGTTTATGTCGATAATGTTTAACAATCAGTCTTAAATGAAGTAATGTACACTTTTGTTATCGAACAAATAAACTACTTTCTAAAAGTCACTTTTTATTATTAATTATTACAAAGCTATTTTTCATATACCTTCATTTCATTAGGGGATATTTTACAAACAAAAAAAAATTTAAACAAAATCATATAGTTCATTTAACAGTTTTCTTTGCTTTGCTGTAAGTTAGAAGAAATCCTATAATTTATTTACAAAACTAATAATCAATATCTAATCCTTGAACGTTTCATATGACAGAAACCAATCTACCTAATAAATTAGTAACAATAAATAATGAAACTAAACACATTCAAAATAGAGCACAAATTAAATAACAATAAATAAAACATACTCGTATTAGGAGCAATAATATTTAAAAGATCGAATTTCAACACGAGGACGGACGCAAACACACCATTGTATGTACATAACAAATTAAACAATTCAAGTATTATATCGCCCTGTCTTACTATGTTTTCCATGGCTGGCAGTCTCGACATTTCCCATGGTCCATAGCTTTATTTAATTGAAATATTGAATAGTATATTATGTTGTATGTAAGAGCTCGCATCTAGGACATGTGCTGTTCGATTAATAATTCATCACATGTGCCTATATCCCTCTCAAAATTATAAAAAATATTTTTCAGTTCTTTAAAATAAACCAGTTTTTTAACAAGACAGGAATTATTAAAAAAGTCCGATCTCGTACTAGATATCTTGTAGGTGATTGAATAAACTTAATGTAAGTTGTGTTATACAGGGTCGGATTTAGGAAGAGGACACCAATGTCTCAACTTGAGGACCTTGTATGAGAGGGGACTCCAATATAAAGATAATTTTAAAAAAGTTAGTATAAATAACTTGTTATAAAATAACTTCTTTTATTTCTTTATAAGGGTCTCGATTTCTTAATAGATCCGGGGATTCCATAATTAAAAAAATCGGTCCAGGTGTTATTTAATGAGACATCGTAGTTTATAGAAACTCGCCCGATGTCGAGTCTGTGTTGGTCTTTTCTGGAAATATTACATCATACCCGTTCAACACCATAATATCGTACTTTTAAACTATTTCCCAGTTATGAAATTTTAATAAATTAATAATTTACTTTGATCCTGTTAACTTCCAACCCTTGTACATAGCACCTCTACCTTTTAAAGTTATCCTGACAAATGTACTGTAAATTTTGCCTCAAGGCTTAGTTCTTGAAGAGTTGCATTATAAAAAATGATCTTAAGGCAAGACCTTCGTTCAAAACTTCAAACCTTATCAACGCTCAAAATATTTCGAATTTTTAAATTGCTGCTAATTAATAAATATTTTCAAATCCAGACCACTTTAAGCTTTAAATACACAAATACATTTAAACATTAATACACCCAATCATATACCTACGTATGTTTTTTAATACAGGCATTCCATAACAATTCTGGTAAATCCCATTTTAGATTTTAATACAAGAAATTAACTTCAACTTAAATATATTGTTATTTTTATTTCGAATGAAAAATAATGTTAAAACGACACATTTTAAAATGTTGTCATCCTTAATTTTAAGTGTCTTTTTCTACAAAGTAGACGATATAACATGCTTATATATAGTGGTATGGTCGTGAAATTTAAAAGCGCCAAATCCCACATTTTAAATTAGATCCATATTTTAACACTCATACGTCACAAAAATCTATATTTCCATAGATTATTTAGTATGATTATTGTTATTACACAAAGAATTTACATTGAACATTTAACACTTAGCAAATATCGACCAAATAAATCGATGATGGAAAAACGTTCTTTTTTTTATTCAAATTCCTACTTTTAAAGCATTCAACACAAGTCTTATTTTTCGAAGTTTTCTTAATAGTACTAACATATAGAGTATACATATTATATAACAACTTACGATTGCATTGAAGTAATTTATTAGCAATGTTGCCACATCCAATGAAAATGAATATCAGCCTTAACCACTAGGTACATATTAAAAAAGGTATACATACGCCAACAAGCATTTTTTTTTACTTTTTCTCTAAAATATTATTATCACATTTATGAGTATATTTACTATCCTATGTGGATATCTTAACAGCAAATGCTATTTTTGTTGTTTTTCTCTCTTAAATACAAAAAGTCTAATATGAAAACGAAACATCGTAAAGCATGTCCGCGTGAAATACACATTAAGTACATAATATTATATATATAAATGAAATGGCACGAGGAGAGTGGAAACGATATGAACTATACATTTCCGACACAAAGCGAAAAGGAAGCTCAAAGGAATTTTCTACTTCCAATATATTACCCTGTTGTAATAGATATGAAAATCCTTTGAAAGTAACGAAGCAGGGGTCGAACCGAATATTGCACAAAAGAGCGATATTAAATATCTTATATGTTATATAATCCTTTGGATTTACTCTAAACTAGCGATTTATGTCACTTTGGTAACAATATCATTACATAAAATTGGAATCACAGCAAACTAAACTAAATGAATAAACAAAACAACAAAATCTCCTGCCATTGAGAAATGGTCTAACTCAATTACAATAAAGGTGCAGTTTACAATTGAATATTATAACATGTGCCATTATAATATTGAGATCTAAAGAAGTGAAATTTAAGATCTAATTTCGCGTGACGAAAACTAATAGGATTTATATCCAGTATAATTCCAATATTGAAGCAAAAAATTCACTTCGCAAGACTCTTTAAACTATATAAAAATATCAAATCAAATTTCCATATGACACCTTCAATAGACAATGAGCCATAAATGAGAATTTTTTTTTATATATAGGAACTGCTTAGTTAGTCGAATTAGCCTCTGCGGTCGCTCGCCTGAGTCAGGCTCGAGACGTCATACGTCACTTCCTGAGTGACAGTCACTTTGGGGGACCTTTCGAACTTGATTCTATCTAATGGCGAGGAGGCCGGGGTGAGGATGACCGAATGTCGCAACCCTTGACTACTTTGGGTTGCGTTAATAATATTTAAATGGGTTAGGTTATGTTTCGGTATGGTGAAAGAGGGGAGGTCTTTGGTTTTTATGGTGTCATAGATTCTGACAAGCTTGGAGGCGTCTATCGCATCTATGGGAGGTGGAGGGCGGGAAGCGGGAGAGGCGGTGACTACGAGATTCGGCATTTTGGGCGCGTTTGCACGGACATCCCCGGGCGCGGTCGCTATGTGTTGCGATATGGAGTGGCTCTTAAGGCCTTGGGCCGTTTTGTAGCTTTTGCCGCATTGGCATTTGTAAGCCTTTTTTACCCTGTAACGTGAAAATATTTATGTTTTACAAACACATAAACTACTCTACTTATATCTACTTCATAAACTATATACTAATCCAAAATTTATACCAAAATTAAAGTAACAATCAATAATAAGTAGTTAAATGCAGACTAAAATCATTACTTAAGTATCTAATTACAACCTCATCTCAAGAAACCATCGGTATAATAATTAATACACTACAATAGTGACAAATCAACAAAAACAAAATAATAAATACCCATTTCTTCCAATAATATTCCTGGGTCGTGAGCCGTTTTTTAGGTGCGGGCATTATGCCCTTTTCTTTAATATGATGAAGAGGGGACAAAGCCGGATATTTCCTATTTCGACAATTTTAACGTCTTTACTAATCTTTATTATTATATATTATTCTACTGTACGTGTGTATGTCACTGAACTCCTCCTAAACGGCTGGACCGATTTTGATGAAATGTTTTGTGTGTGTTGAGTGTATTCGAGAATGGTTTAGATTCACCATTCGGTTCACTACATAATGTATTTTTTATATTAATTACAGTTCGCGTCACGTAAAAAGAACGCTGGAAGAAAGTGGTGGGGGGTGTGTTTGCGCATCGGTACATTCGCATACGAAATTCCTAAGCCTACTCTTTTATTTTTGAACTAGCCTTTCGCTCACGATGTATATTGATTATTGGTAGGTACGTTGAAAAATATATTAGATAGAATGTCATTAAATAGAATTTTATTAATTAATAAAATATGTTTGATTCAGTGTAGAATGTTTAATCTACTAACAAAAAATTTAATTAATTCGTTTAATATATTTTTTTAAATTATTAACTGCATTATTATCAGACTCTCTCTTTATAAAACAATATACGACAAAAATATTTTTTCACTATTTTTGATATAAAATAATTTCGTAATTAATAACTTTTGTGTGCGCGATGTTATTTTAAACTGACAAACCAATAGCGCGCCGGAACGCATGCGGCGCGTGCCTCGCCGCCCCGCGCCCCGCGTCTTACCACCAAATTGTCCGATAAATCGCCTCTGCGCAACTTGACAGCCAGCGTTCTTTTTACATGACGCGAATTATAGTTATATAATTAAAATAAGTCGTTGCTAGGCAACGTTGTTTTGCGCATTCATACTAAAACATTTCACCGGGAGCAAAAGTTTAAAAAAAAATTCTATATGTACAGGGCAACGTCTGTCAGGTCCGCTAGTAAATACGTATAAATTAAAACCTGCTTAATGTATATTTTACGACCAAAAAGTCTCGCTCGCTGTATTGGGTAATCCCATAAAAACATGTTTTTATGAGTGACCTGAGTCACAAGTTATATAATAATATAACGTCATTATTTTAGTTAGCATGCAATTTACAGTATAGTACTGCATATTACGGGTGTAGTTTACACCCTTTATCCTGCAGTGGTAGCCCAGCGGTAACGCGTTCGCTAAAATAACAGAATGATGCGGGTTCAAATCCGGGTCTCACACCTCTGATATTTTCATGTGCGAATCATTTCTATCATGATTACCATCTTGTTTTACGGTGAAGGAAAATATCGTGAGGAAACCTGCATGTCTGAGAAAAATCTAACACGTTTTCGAAAGACATGTGAAGTCCGCCAACACGCACTAGGCCAGCGCGGTGGAATAGGCCCGTGCCCAGCAGTGGCATTAAATGGCGTTAAAAAAAGGGCTGCTGATGATGATGATGATCCTGCAGTGATAAAAGCTGAACTTCTATCTGTTTGTGACCGCATCACCAGAAAAACATTAAATAGATATAGATGAAATTTAATAGGATAATAGCTGGTTATCCGGGTAATATACAGGATATACTTTACTTTGGAAAAACGTCTCATTTCTGAGCAATCTATACAAACCGTTAAAAAGGAACCTACCTAGGAACAAACCTGAGAAAAGCAAGGTGAAGTTTAAAGTAAATAACTTGTAAGTACTTAGTATACTCGTACTTTTATATAAAACCCTAAACATTGACATATTCTGCCACAATTCCCTGAGCCTTTTGATTTCTAAGATTTCTTTTCGCTGTTCTTTTCCCAACTATAAAAGACATTTGCTATTACTAATATTTATATATAAATACAAACACTCACTTTCCGTCTTTCTTGTGTCCGTTCTTCGAGTGGTACTTGATACCATTCACATTCTTATACCGTTTCTTACATCCAGGGACAGGACACGCAAAAGGCTTCTCTAGTGCCGCTGGACCTAACGCGCCTGTCAACGCGTTTGCGTTCATTCTGGGAAGTAAATTTAATTCTAATTAAATAATTTGTTAAAAACACAAAGTGCTTCTAGTACATATATCCTATAATAATAACAGTTTAGTACGTAAACCATAGTAGGCAAAGGTTGTGTTACCTTTGGTGTGGCTTTACTACCACTTGCCTTTACTGTTTCTTCTGAATTACTGCATTTTTCAGACTAGTCAGATCAAATTGACTTAACTTAAATAACATATGTTAAAGTATTACATACGAATGCATTGTTTATTATATAAATATGAATAATATATAAGTAGCAGTATCTTAAAAAACAGCTAATTATTATTCATTACATACTTTACACCATATCGCAGAATGAACTCGGAACTGTACTCCTCGACGGTAGTCCACGAGTCGTTGCTGTCTTCTGACGGGCTCATGAGTTCATCTTCATCTACTTCGCTCCCTATAATACATACATTATATTATTAACCAATAACGTGCAGATATTGTACATATTTCTATAACTTCAGTAGCCAACTAAATAGTAATAAAATAATAATTAATATTATGATAATGTGTATAAATTATAATTACTATAACAACAAGTATTAAAATTAATTAATTATACCAGCATATTAGTTAAAGCATAATAATAGTCTCCTAAAATATTTATAGCATAAAAACTTCAACGTACATAGTTTTTAAGATCTAATAGCAATAACCTGTAGGTGTACTGCTTCGGACGGAAGGCGTCTTAGGTGCAGAGAGCAGGCGCCGGCGCACGTCGGCCGCTGGCGGCATGTTATGAATTTCCCGCCTCGATGCCTCCGTAAAGAATTTTAATACATAACTAAGAGGGATGCATGCTGGCTGAGAGGCTTCTTTTTGTTCAACGACAGCAGGATCATAATCTGAAAATTAACATAAATAATGATAATATTGCTATAAAATATAGATATTTATGTCAAAGTTGCTACTTCCTATTCGGATCAGCTGTTCATTGTTTACAAACATAAATAATATCGAATTAGGATCAAAGAAAGAGTTCCTAAGTCATTTAAGTTTATTATTAACCTTATAAACATTGTAAATGATTTCCCGCAATAAATTTATATTTGCTTCTAAAATATACTTCAATGTTGGCAACTTTGATATATTGATAAGACGTATAATGGGAGGTTCACCGTAATTTCCAAATCCAAAATACCAAATATAGTTACAAATTATAAAAAATATTTAATAGTTACCGATATGAACGTCTTCGATGTGCTCAATTAGGTCTGCTAGTCGTGGAAATGTTATGCCACAGCCATTAAATTTACAGATGTTTATCATGAAGACGGCCATGTCGAATGGTGGATAATGGACTAGTCAAATGTAGAACTACGAACCTACAAATATATACTTTTAAAAATTATGTGTAGACACGTATATTAGTTTCTTATTATATTCAAAGTTATTGTTAAAATACATTATTAATTATTATTAGGATAAAATACCTTTACGACATTCTAAAATATGTTGTAAAATAATAAGTGTTTAATGCTTATGTCATCTGCGCAGCCTGATCAATAGTTGGCTGGTCCGTGCGGAAGCTGCGCACAGTGCGCAAAAGAACCAATACCGACACGGGATTTATATTTTATACTCTGTTTCACTTGACCACTCAGAAATTGAACATTCCAAAGGCCGGTCTCCTCCTTCTCGGTGTTCTTTGGTAAGTGTTAGAGAAATTGTGAGCTAACTAATCGTGGAAAAGTGAATAAATCCCAAGCTATTCTCTAATAAATAGTGGCTATTTCTTTAAATAAAGGCCCATAGTGCGTGTCGGTGCGAATATTTCATAGTGATTTTGTAAGTTTTCATGGAACATAGTCTTTGAAACAAGGAAAATAGATTGCCGATTCGGCCATTTTCCGCTGCCTCCCTGATCTTGTTATATGAGAATATACTCGCTTTTTACCTAGCTTACAGTGAACAGTGAAATCGTTTTCAGTATTAGTGTAAAATCACAGAAATTTATCGGACTCTTACCATAGACTTCGTTACTTAGTCGTAATAAATTACGTAACGCTCTGCGGTCAAACTGTCAAGTCTATAGAACCCTTACTTAATTATATATTCACTTCAAGTTAAGCCAGCCGACAATCAATAGATTATCATTCATTTCAGTTGTCGATCGCCGCACCCAACTAAACATTAAAATGCTGTTTGCTGCCAGAATGATCGCCCCTGCAGTCAGGTCTGCAGTAAGTACATAGATTTTAATGCTCTATTAAATTATTGAGGATTAAGGAAATTACTTCTAAAATTATATAATATTTCCTGTTTTTTTTACAATACAGTGTCTTAATCGATTTTTAACTTAATAAATTGTTTCTATTATTTTTTAATCACAATCTATACTGTATATTGTTACCAATAGGTGCCTTCATTCCTTATAACCTAACATTTAATTGATTTAAAAACTGTTTCATCGGAGGTAAAAGTTATATAACAATCAGCTGATAAGTACTAAGTTAGAAAACTAGTATTTATCTATCAAAATTAAACTAATCATTATATTCGGGTTTTGTCAAGGAAGTGTCAGGGTTAATCTTTATACAGAAAAAAATTATTTTTATGGCACAAATATGTATTCTAATCTTTGCACTAATTTGACATTTAACTGTGTTACAGCTTAAGGTCATAATTAGTTTACTGCAAGATTGTTTTCATCAAATTTTGTACAACAATTAGCAATAGACCTTGATGAAACTTGAATTGTGCAAATTATTGATTGAAATATTCAATGTTGCAGATCTTCAGCAACACAGCCAGCCTGAGGCCACTGGCAGCCTTCACCTCCCACGCCCAGGTGGTGCCTGCTGTCCCCACCCAGTTATCTGCAGTGCGCTCTTTCCAGACCACTGCAGTCACTAAGGACATTGACTCCGCTGCCAAATTCATTGGAGCTGGTGCTGCCACAGTAGGAGTCGCTGGCTCTGGTAAGTCTTATATAATTTGTGTGAAACTGCTTATTAATATTTGAATGCTTTTTCCTATAAAATATAGCACTAATGTGTGTATGATCATTGCAGCTTAACCTCATATATATTTATCATAGAATTGTTTATTTTTTTAATAATAACTTACAATTTCCCTATAGGATTTAAAGTAATAATCTTGCAAAATAATTGTGTCACAGACTATTATAGTAAAAAAATGAAAATAATCAATTTCCCTTAACAGATTTTTATGTAACCTGGTTGCATAACAAAAGATGGTGGATTATTGATTTTTTGTGATTGAAAAGTAATGACTTAAACTAACACTTTTCCAAACTAACTAATTCTAGTTTCTTTTCAAGAATTTCTTGGGTTTTGCTTATAATCTTCACAAAAGTAAATATTAATGAATAAAATGAAATATCTACTAGTATCATATTAGCCTAACATTATCTCCTTCAGGTATTGGCATTGGTGTGGTGTTTGGATGCTTAATCATTGGCTATGCACGCAACCCCTCCCTAAAACAGCAAATATTCTCATATGCTATCCTCGGGTTTGCACTTTCTGAAGCTATGGGACTTTTTTGTTTGATGATCGCCTTCTTAATGCTATTTGCTTTTTAGATATATTATGATATATTTGTAAGATGTGATTGTACAGTGTATATTGCCTATGGATATTGTCTAACAATTGTGTTGCATGTGTACATTTTAACAATATTTGCATGTGATGTCTTCTTGCTGAGGAGGTGAGTTTTGCTTTCTTTAAATGAATTATAAAGGTGTAGTTTATAACTGTAATCTGTGACGCGCGCATATCGATTTATTTTACAATATGTGTCCAACACCCCCCTAAGTTTAGGTAACTGTTACATAAGTGTTCATTTTTAAGATTTTTTTATATACTTTTTACTACATTCATTAATAACAGCAATCATAGAATGTTTTAAATAAATAAATGAATTAATAATGCATTAATTGGGCTATAATTTTTTAATTATCTTATCTTCTGATAAAAGTAAATAAATGTATGATGTAACATGTTAACGATTCTAAATGTTATATCACTAATTTCCAGGTGCTGGTATCGGAACGGTGTTCGGCTCCCTCATCATCGGTTATGCCAGAAATCCCTCCCTCAAGCAGCAACTTTTCTCATACGCCATCTTGGGCTTCGCCCTCTCCGAGGCCATGGGACTCTTCTGTCTTATGATGGCCTTCTTGCTGCTATTCGCTTTCTAAGCTATTTACTTTTAAGAACAATACTGCCATCCCGCGAGGTTTCAGTGTATACTATCTGGAGTGGACGGCCATGGAATCGAATGTGTGAAACCTCACCCTCATAGTGGTGCGAGGACTTGTGTTAAGTGTTACACTTATCAGTGCATCAAGCAATTTATTTAATTATGTAGTATAATAAAATCTGCAAATAAAATGTTGTACGTAAACACTGGGTTATTCCTATACCTGATACTGATTGATAATATTATTGTGTAGATTGTTGTTCATCATTGCATAGTTCTCAGTATAGTCATGTTAGAGCCGGTGATGATTGTTAAGCCAGTTATTGCACTTTGCGTGTGAGTATTGTCATCGACTTTCAACTTGTTATGCTGTTTGGGAATGTCAGCATCTGTAATGTACATTTTTAGGGCGATTAAATGATACAATCCAATTTAATGAGCGTTTTTTCACAACTCACCTACTTTATATTTTGTTTTTAATAACTGCTGCAATGTATATTCATATGTATATGATATACATTTTCTCTTCCTCTCCCAATGTACCTATTATGCAAGTATAAGCGAAAACATAATTTTTTTATAATTTTAAAAGTATTTGATCTGAATAAATAGATAAGGGATTAAAATTCAATACTTTCCAGTACAAGTCTGTTCAGCCTTACTTAGGCTTATATTTTTGAATAGTTGCATCATCAACTTCTACTTATAACACCTTCACATTAAAAAGTAATAATTATCTGATTTACCATAATTGACCACAAAAGGCTTTAGATTCAGAGTTCACAAATATCCACCTTATGACTACTCATTCTTCATGCCTTAAGAAAAATAGTACATAGTATAACATAGTACTTCTACGTGACAATAACGAAGTTATTTGTGCTCAATAAACACGCTTCGAAAAAATTGCTCCAGGATATTTAAATTTGAAAAATGTTGGCATTTGTCCAATTATAATTGAAGAAAGAAACCTTTTCAATGAAGTAAAGTCATTAGTACAGGTTCCACTAAAAGAATAAGTGCCACGCACTTGTGCACGTATTGGTTTTTCATAAAATCTTGATGAATTTGAGTTACAGAAATAGGAAAAATATTTCCTTTATTCGATGAAATTAAAACAATTATGACTAAATGCAGTTCTTGAAATATATTTATAGTATTAGCACAGATCAGTATTAGAAATGAAAAAAATGGGGTCAGTCACTTCTGCGCATGTGCGTCCAGTATTTATAGATTATGTACAGTTCAGAGAAAATAGACTTCAACTACCTGATGTGAATGAGATATATTTTTATTTTGAATTAAAATATTCTATTTCATTTTTCAACTACAAGTATAAATATGTATAACGAATTTGAAAATTGAATCTGACATCCATGAAGTCACCATGTTTTAGGCATACAATTGTATCCCATCGCAAGGGGCTCGTCAGGTTTTATTTGATATTTTTAGTACCTATTGGCTTTGCAGATATATCACATAACCACAAGTAAATACAGGTGGTATTCGTAAATGCACTTCCCTATGATTAAGTAAAATAGTTCTATACTTTTTCAGTAGATGGCGCTGTAAAATAAAACATTGATCGCGAGCACAGATTGCTTTTAGATTGAACTTGATACAGATTGTAAAAAAAAGTACCTGCTAAGTGCTAACTGTTACTTTCCGCTTTATGATGGGTGCTAATATCCTATATCTCTAAGGCTGTTATTTCAAAACTGATAATCTATACTAATATAATAAAGCTGAAGAGTTTGTTTGGATGAACGAATCTCAGGAACAACTGGTTCGATTTGAAAAATTCGTTTATCGAGGAAGGCTATAGGCTATATTACATCACGGTACGAGCAATAGGAGCGGAGCATCAATGAATTTGGTTTCCGGACTAGAACACGTGCGAAACCGCGGGAAATGCTAGTAAATTATAAGAAAAAAATCATCCAATACCATTAAACGCATTTAATTTCTCATATTTTTTAATGAATCTATCTATGAATCAGCATTGTATCCCTTATCGCTTATAATATAATATAAAAGTTTGGACGGATAGATCTATAATGTCAGTACAGATTCTATTCATTTATCACTCCATATATTTTATTCGTGATTCGTTTTATCGATCAGATCATATCGACAAGAGATTTCTTGTCATTTTAATATAAAAAAACATATCTTTTTTTTAATAATACTTGGTTTTGCGAACATCAAACAGAATCACTAAAAATTAAGGCATGTAAAAGTTTCTATAGATGTTTGATTTTTTCGGCTCAGTAAGTTATCAATTATTGAATTATTGAGTATGAGAAATATCAACGACACACGATAAATAACAATTTGGAAGCAAAAAATGGAATAACTTAGAACGAAAAAGGCTAATTAAATCACAATATTATATCAACAAATTTATTGAAAATATTTTACTGGATATAATCTAAGCGAATACTCTCGCGTGTAGACGCAGTACAGCTAGCGAAAGTATTCACTTAAATACTTTTACAAAAAACTTCTAACTTACATACTTAAACAGGTCCAGGCATTCTTAATGCGTAGAATTTTACATAATTTCGAGATAAAGTAATGTATCAAAATGAATGCAATCTAACGGGAATTGCATTCAATTTGGGCTACTATTTTAAGCCTGCGGTCATTCGATGATTTTAGTAATGACGGTAATTATTGTTATAGTGATTATTCCGCAATTCTACAACGCTTTATTAAATTTAAATCGTACATAAAAAGAAACTATTGACAAGCAAGGCAACTATATCTTTGATAGTTTACAATATCGACTAAAACGCCAATACTAAAAGGCATCGTTTTACGCATACTTATTATATAATAATATAAACCAATAAAACGTGAGGGAAATAAAAACCCAATCACACGCCACGCACGCGCCATACACACACATTTGTATAAACATGTAAATATATTTAAATCTCGTAATAGACATTCGCATGATTTGGTGTTTCTCAGTATCACTTACTGCCATAGGCGTAGCTAGTGGGCGGAGGCCGCGATACATACGATAATATGTATGAAAAAAACTAAAATTATTCAATACTAATAATAATTAGTATATTATGAAAAAAAAATCGTCATGGAGGGAATTACCCCCAAAACCAAATATATAATTTTAAGTAGTTAGATGACTTCCGACTTAAATTTCACGTTTCAAATACAGAATCCTTAAGACCAGAAGTGTATCCAAAATTGACCTCTATATCCTCGCTTACTATAATTAGCAGCGATACATATTCTTTTAGAAATGCGAATATTTTAATAAATAATCACTTTTCAATAATGGTCAAACAATAATGTACTAACCCCAGGGCCTCGAAAGTGGTCCTAGCTACGTCTATGCTTAATACTACTTGTACATAATTTTTATTTTTTCACTAGTGGCGTAGAATAGATACCGTATTGACAATTTGCAGAACTTCGCAATATTTAGTTGGTCTATAATATTTATACAACGTTAGTATCGCTTAAACAATGAGATTATAAGGAAATAACTATCACTTATAAGCAATATAATATTTTGCTTTATATTGATTGCTTTTAGTTCTGACAATAGCCACTACGGATCTAATCATCGCAATAGGTGGTCGACTAGAATGTTACATATTTTAAATTAATGAATTAAAAATTGAAGTATATTATTTTCTATTACGAATTTATTGTAATTTACTAATAATTTAATTTACTAGACCAAAAACCGTTAATCATAACATAAAAAATTAAAATATGGAGAAAATATAATCAAAAATTTTAGTACCATTCATAATCGACCACTTCTACTCTAGTTGAACCGAATATATTTAAACAGAACACATCTAACCATCACATCTCTGACAGTTTGTCTTAAGGTATCAAAATATATCTTACACATAATTTACATGCATATGCTCTATAACATTATAATACTAACAATAACAAAATGTAAGGCAGTCAGATTTTCCATATAACTGTGAAACGTCGATTTAAGTCATACACAACACAATAAATGATTATTCATATTTGCTATTAAATGTTATTTCATTTATGCTATTTCAATACTATATTCACAAATGTTGCAATATATTAGTATAATTAATTTCTATGGCTATTTAGATCAGGCTCATCTATACGGAAAGTTTGATTTTAAGGTAAAATATCAAGGGTGAGAAGTCTTAAAAAACTATCCGTGAAATGTGGCTTTATGAATGTGGTGTATAACTGATCGACGCTTAGACACTACCTGTGCTGGAGAGTTGTAAACAAGCATGGGTGATCCATATTTTTAACACATGAAAATAAACATTTCAATTCTATTCTTTTCTCAATGTCCTAAAAAGTAATTCTAGATTTTTTTATGTCTAGTGTAAGATAAAGCACAGAACAATGTGAGTTCACTAAGTCATTATCACATGTATTTAAAATCAATAAGTAACAAAAATTATAAAATATTTTGGACCACCCCGCACACATCTACATGACGGACTATTTAACATATTAGCGCTATGTAAATGTGGAAGCTGTTAAACAATGTAAACATACAATAATTTCACTTAACCTACAGCAAAACAAATTAAGGCATTTCTCTATATTCTTCAAAATAACCACTCATTATGTTCAAGTCCATAGAAACTTAATTGAAAAGTTTAGTCACTAAACCAAATTTAATTATGTACTAGATGAACAAACAATTTAGATATTTATTGTATATCATATTTGTTATTATTCTAAATCTTAATTTTTGTTATGATTGCCAATGAACTTTGTTACAATATACACTGATGTAAAATTATTTTAAGGCAAAGTCAACATGTTGATGGAAACGGTCAGACAATTTAAAATAATAATTTACTATGGTCAAGAAGTAAATATATAAGATCATAATTAAGTATTAATATATTTCAAAAAGGCAATATGCTAACTGCAATTATATTTGCTTTTATACACTAATAGTGCTGACTTTTCTCTATAAAAATTAAGATAAGAAGATATAAGATCAAGTGATAAAATACCTATGTGTTAGTATTTTTATCTATGGTATTTATAATGTTCTGTTGTAATGACATCTGTCATTAGTGATTATTCGGTGATTTGGGTTTTTAAAAATATATTTATACAATATAATCTTAGTGTCTTCTTCATTCTATTCAACTGGCACGCTTTGAAGCCATTAACAAGAGAATTGAATTGATTTACAATATCATGCATATAGATTTACACAAAATGGACTTAGCCCTACAATATTTTTGACACCCGATGTGAGATCAGCATGTTACATTTTGGTCCAAAACAAGTTTCTATGAAATCGAATGCTTACAATATTTTTGGCTCTACCTATCAAAGGAAACTACACATCACCGATTTATATTAAAGTACCCTCTTTTATATCTAATTGATTTTGTTTCTTTGTATAAATATAACTATGTTAATTATATCGCTTCTGTCTCGAACTGAGCTCCCTTTGTAATAGTTATAGGTCCGTATGTTTCGTGCTGTTCCAGTTTTAGCATTTGATGCTTCTTGAGAACTAGTAGACTGTAGAACTTTTGCGCCACCTGCGAGGTAATGCCAAATTTAAAAATTGATATTAAGTATTTAAACTTTTCATGTCTCTCACTATAAGGTTACATTTTATACATTTCAAATGTAATTACGTAGTTTTTTCTACAATGTTATCTTGTATGATCACATGGTCTTTTCTATATGGTTTCCTATCATGTTCCTCTTTACTTAAAAACCTAGCGAAACATACATAACCTACAATTTTGCAAATCTTACATTTGCATAATTTATAAGGACAATACTAAAAATCCATACAGTTATAGGTTATCGCATTTTAATTTAAATGGAACATATGAGCAGATATCGCCACACCAAACAAAATCCGTTCGTTTGTTTTCACGCGACGCGGTCACAGACAGACAGACAAAAATTCTAAAAACCATAGATTCGGCCTCTATATCGTTAATAGTGACTATATACATAAGATTTTCCAAAAAACATTCAATTTAAGTTAGTGTTATTATATGTATAGACTAGCTACATAGCGCGAGCGAATATATAAAAACTTGACAAATTATCTACTGAGACCTTCTTCAAGAACCATTCATCCATTAGTGAAAAAAGCATAAAAACCGATGCAATAGTTTATTAATTTATCGCGAACAGACAGACCGAAACGGCGGAGGATTTTGTATGTTTTATAATATACGTGTGTTGGTCGCACCTGCCCCCGCCCGGTGACGCTGTCAAGGTACTGGCCTTTTAAGTACGGGCCAACAGCACTAGACATTCAGAAAAAAAAGAAAGAAAAAAGTGCATGTCCAAAGTACACATGTCAGAAGTAAAACTTCTTTGGCAAACTAATTTTTAAATATCGTTCATATTTATATTAAATAACCCCGTCTAAGCTCGTTGAGAGAGGGAGATGGCGCGAAGGTCACACCCACGAGGTAGAAATGTCACTGACTCGCGGTGGGCGAGATCTAACTCTTCCCCGTCTCTGAGTGCCTGGTATTTGTACTGGTACTCGTTTATATTTATACTAATCTTAGAGGGGGAAAAGGAAGATAGAGAAATTATTGAAAAGTATTGCAAAAATCAACAGTCGCTTCATGTAAACTGTATATATTCTATCTCATTCTCTCGCCGGCTGAATCCTATACATTTATGTGTTTGTGTATCTATGTACTTATTTTTTCGTTTCATCGAGTTTGAAATTACAACGATTCTAAAGAAGTTACACTTCAAAAAAAAGTCTCACTTGCCTGTATGGACTATAGTCCTTTGCCTTTCTCTATTGGGGATAAATTTTAAAAACAACAACATCAATCTCACCTGCTTCCTGTTGTTGTGCGCGGGCGCGAGGTCGAGGAAGGCGAGCGCGCGGCCGGCGGCGAGCGGCGCGCGCACGGCCGCGAACAGCTGCGCCGCGCGCCGGTTCAGCACGCGCTCCTCGTACTGCTCCTCCGTCTCGCCCGCCTCGCGCGCCGCGCCCACACCCTCCTCCGTCTGCACACACACACACACACGGTAAATATTATTACTTCGAACTTCCTACCGTCAAACAGTTTTATTTATTTACTAGCTGATACCCGCGACTTCGTCCGCGTTGCTTGAAATATTAACAAAGTTTTCCGCATGCGCGCTACGCCGCTTGCCCCACTACTCCGCGAGAAGGAAACATACATAACTGAACACGCAGTGCATATACAAATCGTTGCTTCTTGAAACTTTAATAACTTTTTATTAAATGAAGAAAAAACAATATCGCAATCATTTTTTATTTTGATAAGGGCCAAGTGTCTAAGAAATAAAACTTAAAAAGTTTCATTGAAATCTATCCAGTAGTTTTTCCGTGATGCGCGCACAACTGCAGACCTCTATCATTTTATTTATATACATTAAGATTCACCAGTGGTAATTACAATGATACAGTAATAATTATGCTGTTACAAAGTTCTTATTGCTAAATGCATTACTTTTTAAGGTGAATACAGCATGCAAAAATATATGTGAAATAATTATATAGGTATAAAAACAACCTTCCCCAAGCAAATCCCACAGGAAACGTACATTTTACGGTAGTAATATAGTATAGTACCAATCTACTTTCAGATCTATAGCCGTTCTGGCTAAAAAAGTTTCGCATTTGTAATATTTATAGGATAAACAAAAAATACAACCCTTTTTTCAACTTTCAACTGGTTGATACTTTTAGAGTCTAAAAATTTGACTAATGAGTAAAAAAATATTATAAAAATCAGTTGACAATAAATCAAACATATCTTTAAAAAAACTTGGCCAAATAATAATATGAAGGATTTGCTAAAATATTAAATGAACTCAAACTATAAAATAATGATCAAAACTCCTCAATTTCGAACTTTATTTATATTAGATCAAAAACACAATACAAAATTATTGTATTGTTATTTTTTTATATACTTACCAAAATTGATATGACTACAACAGTAGGTTACTTGTTAAAAGTACAGATATTTCTAATATAAAGTTAAAATAATACTAATTAAAACACTATTTTAACAACACTTACAAGCACTAACAGTAAACTAGTATAATAATAAATTTGATTACTTACATTTTCAACACTGAGTGGTAATTCGTAGTCGTGCTGCGGACTATGATGCCCGTGCTGATCATCGTACCCTAAGTTCGTCATTTGCATGCCATTCTGAGAAAAAAAAACAAATATTTGAGAAATATGTTCAAAGGAGCTTAAAATCCACATCAATATCCATATCAAAACTTCTACAATATAAGATTCGCAACGCAAAAACATAGATTCATTCGTAAGCATAAATACTGCAAAATAAATAGTTAAAGCCAAATGTATCCCAGAATATTATACAGTTACATGACCTTACCACAATCAATTTGTTCTACCTCTCACTCCTTTCAAGATGTCTTTCTCTTTCACTCCTTACAGCCCAGACAGTGTTAATAATGTCTTTGCTTGTGGAACATAGGGACTAAAGGATGTATACTAAAATAATATACATTATTTATAATGTTAAAGTGAGTTCAGTTAGAATACAAGTTATAAACCATGTCTGTAACAAGTATATAAACCTCTGAGACGTCAAATACCTCACCCGTGACAATGATTGCTGTAACGCATTCGAAACATCTCGTCGGGAATTGAAATAAATCCTCGACAAAATCCATAAAGTTTCATTTATAATATCAAATATTCGCGTAAACGTAAGTATTACAATTTACAAGTGCTAAGATATATTTCTGGATAGATTTTGATGTGGTTGATGATAGACTGGTCAATATTTATGATACTTTTTTAGAAAATATGTCATCTCTAATAAATTTATGCTAACCAATAAAACTTATCTAGTGACAGTAAAGTAGTAAAGATTATGAACTGATGTAAGTTATTTTACAATGTAAGTTAGAATGTTATCTATATACCTATTATAAACATTAATATAATATTATGTAAGTATTAAAAGTATGCCTTAACTCCTTATTTTGTATAATATGAATATTTTATACGTTGATATATACATAACAGTCTAAATCTTAATTCCCACAACCACAGTAAACGATAAATACTGTCATGGATGTAGAAAATAAGGGCTAGACAGCTATAAAGACGATATAATTAGATATGTCCTCTTCCAATCCAAAATAGCAATACTTCTTCGTTAGTAAGTCAGATGCACTAAACTCTCCAATCCCTATATTCCAAAACACAGTCAACGATAAAAATGACTATTATTGTGGAACATAGGGACTAGACAGCTATTTAAACATATGTTATATATTGTTAGATATATACTCCTTCTATCCAAATATTATATTATAATATATTAAAATACTAAACCCTCCACTCTGTATGATCCACAAACACAGGCAATGACAAAAATGACCATGTTTGTGAAACATGGAAAACTTGTCCCTTATTAGAAGGTCAATAATACATAGCATCATAGTCATGTTAGTAAAGCAGATATGTAAAAGTTTCTATTCCTTACGAACTACAAATATAGGCAATAGTAAAAATGTCTATGTGTGTGGAGCGCAGAGGCTAGTCAAAAATAAATATGAAAAAACTCAGTCTGACTTTTTCTGTTCCATTTTATGCTAAATTGTAGGGAACATTATCCCGTTAGATGGATATAACCATCCACTCATTCCTACTTAAAATACAAGCAGTGTTATAAATGTGTGGGTTTATGGAACATTTAGACAATGACAAAACCTCATAACAAAATAGATTACAATAGTAGTAGTAAATAACATAAAAAAAATATATATTCACTGTTTTCACTATCATACAACAATTTTTAATGTTACCTATATTTATGAAATAAAAAATTATAATCAAAAGTACAAGAATTATGTACATATGATTTAGTTTAGGTGTTGTGTTTAGTTAAACATATTATGTTTCAGTATGTAAATAATAATTCTATAAATAATAATTATATATTATTTTACAACTTCATTACATATTAGAAATTCTTTATAGTAAGCAGATAATAAAAGACTACTAAATTATAGCTCGCTTAATTATAACTAGCTCTTTTAAAATGGCTGAATATACATATTTTTGTGTACTTAAGTAACCATATCCAAATGCTAATGCTAGTCTCTAGACAAATAAATGATGAGATGTTTTTTTTTGTTAGCTCTAATTGCAAAATCTACAAAATGGATAGACATGAAAATTATTTCATAAGATACAGCATGTCTCAATATATAGATAATATTTCTATATAACGTTTCTATATAATGTTTCTATATAATGTTTCTATATATAGATATCAGGTTCTTATAAAATATAAGAACTTGGTTTCCGCCCTTTCAAAAGCAGGAATATATAACTAACCTGATAATCCCCATGATCGAGCGGCATCGGCAAAGGGTCCATTGGACCGGTGTTGAGGTCGTGGGTGTGTGGGTGCGGGTGTGAAGGCGGGTGCGGGTGCGCGTGCAGCAGCGGGTGTTCACCACCCATCTGCGGCATCTGCGGCATCATCGGCAGCTCCATGCTGTGCTGCAGCAGCGCGCCGTGCTGCAGACCTGCGAATAGTGATGAACATTGTTAAAGTGAAGTAAACCTCTTTGATTTAGAACATATTTGTAATTTTAAATCAAAACTAACTTTTTGTACTTTTTCACAGATTAATCACTTCTTTGACATTGATGTTGTACGAACCAAACATCTAAATAAAATCGCGAAAAGAAACGATATGATAGCTTTATTTAAAATTTGATGAAAAATGAATATAATATTTATTTCCTTGTTGAAATACTTGTAAAGTTTTTCATTGTGACAAACGAAAAATGAAATCAATATTTTTAGTTTTTTCTCTTATATTACCTATATTATATAAATTGCACTTAACTTTTCAATCATAATTTTAAATTCAATAAGCCGAGTGAATTCATAAGAATCTTAAAAAAAAGCCTCATAGTTATAAGGAACCTGTGAGATATTCTCATTGTTGTAACCTTTTATTTACTCACTATTGGTATACATCACTAAAAGATATTTTATTATAATTTATGTATAACTTTAAAGTAGAACCAATGATCCACAATTTCTAATCTTATTCTTTGTATGAATCACTTACCAGAAGGAGTCATGCCGCCATGGTGCAGACCGGCGGGCGTCATGCCACCATGCTGTAGACCGGCAGGCGTAAGGCCGCCATGTTGCAGGCCGGCAGGCGTAAGGCCGCCATGTTGCAGACCGGCGGGGGTGAGGCCGCCATGTTGCAGACCGGCGGGCGTGAGACCACCGTGACCCAGGCCAGCTGGCGTCATGCCGCCGTGTCCAAGCCCTGCTGGTGTCATACCGCCGTGGTCGAGGCCACCTGTAGGATAAGTATAAGTTTACTATAAGTAATTCATATTAAGATTTTTTGATATCTTTAAAAAATATTTGAATTCATTAAATGAATTAAGTTGTTATAAATATAATCCAGTAGTGAATCTGCATGTGTGACGGAACCTAAGAGATTTTCAAAGTCATGTGAGGACTTAAATCTAATCGGCACATGAAATGTGAGGTGTTATTTTCTTAAATAATAAAGAAGTTAAAATGGGCTAAACAGAAAATATATAAAAATGTAATAAGCGCAACTTACCCGGTGTCATAGTACCATGATGAAGACCGGCCGGTGTCATACCGCCTTCTAGACCCAAGCCCGGCGTCATACCTCCTGGGGTCATAGGACCTGGAGTCATACCTCCGGGCGTCATACCACCTGGCGTCATTCTCCCTGGGGTCATGCCACCTGGTGTCATGCCACCGGGTGTCATACCTGTTGGATACCCAATTTGTTAACATTATTTTGAAAATATTTTGTATAAAAACACTATATTCATATTTTTTATAAATCTGCATTTAAATTATTTCATATTTACGAGTAACTAGAATTAATGAAATGAATACCTCCATGTAAGGGACCACCAAGACCCAATTCGGGTTGATCACCATGCTGCAGACCTGCAGGAGTGAGGCCACCTATGCAAAAAAAAATTTTTTTTTTCTTTATCATGTTGATTAAAAAAAATAATGATAAATATATTATATACAATTACTGAAATATTTTCAAAATTATTTATTATGCATTAATCATAATTATAAATTACCTGGTGTCATAGAACCGTGTTGTAGGCTCCCAGGAGTTATTCCACCTTGTAACAAAGTGCCGGGCGTTAGCGGGCCTAGTACCCCGGGAGTGAGAGGGGGGCCCAGCGAGCTTAACATGCCTATAACACATAGTTAAAATATCTATGAATATCATATGTATATGAGGGCTCCACAAGGCTCTATTCTTGGTCCATTTCTCTTTCTCATTTACACAAATGATTTGCCATTTTTTGTACAGGACAAACTTATAATTCGCGTCATGTAAAAAGAACGCTGGCTGTCAAGTTGCGCAGAGGCGATTTATCGGCCAATTTGGTGGTAAGACGCGGGGAGCGGGACGTCAAGGCACACGCCGCATGCTTTCCGGCCCGCTATTGGCCCGTCAGTTCAAAATACCATCGCGCACACAAAAGTTATTAATTACGAAATGGTTTTATATAAAAAATTGAGAAAAAATATTTATGGCGTATATTGTTTCTGAGAGAGTCTGATAATAATGCAGTTAATAATTTAATAAATATATATTACACGAATTCATTATTTTTTTTGTAAGTAGATTAAACATTCTACGCTGAATCAAACATATTTTATTAATTAATATAATTCTATTTAATAACATTCTATCTAATATATTTTTAAATGTATCTGTCAATAACCAATAAACAATATAAAAAAAAGAATAGGCTTAGTAATTTCGTATGCGAATGTACCCATGCGCAACCACACCCCCCACCACCTTCTTCCAGCGTTCTTTTTACGTGACGCGAACTGTAAGATAGTATTGTTCGCAGATGACACTTGACTTATTTCTAAGGTAAAACGTAATTTACTGTATGGTATTGCTTCGATTCGAATAAATTATTAAATAAGAAAACAAAAACAAAATTAATTAAATTCACAACACCTAATGTTAAACTTTAATTTATGAATATTTTCATATTTATAAAAATGTTTGTTTTGTATGAACTAGTTATTTATATCAAAATATATAAACTTCTTATAGAACTTAAATACTGTGACTAAACTAAATTAGCTTTTTACAGATAAATACTAAATAGGTGTACATTTATAAGATGACAAAAGTATGTAACCCATAACCAAAAATGAGAAGTTATAAGAAAAATAAGGCATAGTTGTGTATTAAAAGCTATGTTTATAACATTTTGTTTGGTACAATGTACATATATTAGAAAATATGTGTTTCAATCAATATTTTTATATTAAGTAAGTTTATGTATTAAGTAGAGTTTTGTGTTAGTGTGTTAAATGTGTATAAACTAAATTTGAAGAAAAATAGACTAATATAAATCGAAAGCATTCGCTATTTCGATTCTATCGATATTCAATAATATTGTGTCGTTGTCGTCTACACTAGTATGTGTGAGCATTTATTACATAATATGTACATGTATATTTATGTGTGTATGTGTGTGTGTGTGTGTATATGAGTGTAGTTACCTGGCGTGGTGGGTGGTTCAACGTCGCAGTCGTGTCGCGGCGATTGGTAAGGCGTGGGCTCGCGCTCCGGTTCTGCATGACCCGTAGTGTGCCGTTAGTTAGTGAGGCGGAGGGGAAAGAGCTTATGATATATTATGATGGTATAATTGAACATTCGGTCTGATAATATATATTCTTTTTTTGAACCATTTGTTATCATATTTTTAATTACGTATTTAAACCGAGTTTCTCCAATACTTACAAATTGAGATGTTAGTATTGAAATCAAGAAATATTTTATAAGCTCTTTTACCTCTTGTATTATACACAAGTTAATAAGCAAAGACAAGATGATTTTTAAGTTTATAAGAATAATATGCAGTTAGAATTCATCACACCACATAGAAAATACCAGTTTTCCTTACACATTAACAACATTTACAATACGATACCTTAATTCGTAAGTCGACAAACTCCATCGTATTTTGCGAATTAAGGTATTATTTAACTTAATAATGGTCTCGCAATCACAAAGATTAGTAGAACATTGCACAATAAATGAAAGCAGTGAAATATATACTATAGTTATGACATGATAAAGGTTGTGTAAATGATCAGAAAATGAATAAAAAAGTGCGAATCAATAGTGTCATCCTTACCAACTGAAGGCTCATATTCTTGTGGTACGGGAGTTGGAGGTTCTAATTCAGGCGGAGGCGCTGGTGTCTCTGGTGGGTTTATAGGCTAAAAAATATTTCGTTAAAATTAAAGAGAATCACGACATTTTACATTTCAAATAAAAAAAACAAAACATTTTTAATATCTATTTATGTATAGTAAAACGTCTATTTCACAGTCTAGTTAACTATTCCTAAATGCTTATCTAAAAATTAAATAAATTAAATCTTTAAATATCAATTCATATTTGACTCAGTGTAGTGACCTAGTCGCGGGTTTAAGTCCCGCTGGAAGCACTTTAACTGTTGAGCACGAATACTTGTACTCCAGTCATGGAAGTTGACATTTATAATGACTAGCTGATACCCGCGACTTCGTTCGCGTTGCTTTGAAATATTAACAAAGTTTTCCGCATGCGCGCTACGCCGCTTGCCCCACTACTCCGCGAGAAGGAAACATACATAACTGAACACGCAGTGCATATACAAATCATTGTTTCTTGAAACTTCAATAACTTTTTATTAAATTAAGATATCGCAATCATTTTTTTTTATAAGGGCCAAGTGTCTACGAAATAAAACTTAAAAAGTTTCATTGAAATCTATCCAGTAGTTTTTCCGTGATGCGCGCACAACTGCAGACCTCTATCATTTTATTTATATAGATTGTACTATTATCTATACTATCTATATTAATATTATAAAGAAGTAAAGTTTGTTTGTTTGTTAAATTGTAAGGGATAATCTCGGGATCTACTGAACCGATTTTAAAAATTCTTTTACCAATAGAAAGCCACATTATTGCTGAGTGTCATAGGTTACTATATAAAAAACTGAAAAATAAAAAGGCTTTTACGTGGTAGTCCGTTTTGCAAAGTGGATCGGAGAAAAAACGGTCGAATGAAAGCGTTTCTTACGAACGCTGCCTTAACTATGAAAGATATATTTTTGAGTTCTAGAGAAAAGATGTGGAGCTTGAAAATGCCTACAAAAAAGTCAACGACAGCATATGTCTAACTTTACATTTAAGTTACAAAAAGTAGTTTTTTTAATATTAGTATAGATAATTTTATTTTTAATTTTTAATATTAATAAAATAATTTAAAATATTTAAACACTCTGTACTAAAAAAGGATTATTAAAATTATGCCCAATGAAGTGGGCACGGGTCAGCTAGTTTAAATAATATTAGTAGTGTATAATATGTGCCAACATACCTCCTCGTGCCTGCGCTTGCGTCCGGCGCGGCGCGCGGCGGGCGGCTCGGGGTCGGGCGAGCGCGCCTCGCCCTCCTCCGCCTCCGTGCGCAGCGTCATGTTGCGTTGGTACTTCTGTTCATATATCATACAAAAAATTAAAAAATTAATAGTGCGTGTGTACAAAGTACACATGTCAGAAGTAAAACTTCTTTGGCACTAACACGAATTTTTAAACCTCGTTTATATTTATACTAAATAACCCCGTCTATGTTCGTCGAGAGAGGGAGACGGCGCGAAGGTCACACCCACGAGTTAGACAAAGTTAGAAATGTCACTGACTCGTGGTGGGCGAGATCTAACTAAGGCTAACTCTTCCCCGTCTCTGAGCGCCTGGTACTATGGACTTATTTTTTCGTTTCATCGAGTTTGAAATCACAATGATTCTAAAGAAGTTTCACTTCAATAAGGATAAACTCATTATTTTTCTCTACGTCTGGATTCGTATCTTGTCTGGCTGAGTTTAGTTGTCGATTTTTTCTGTTAAAGACTCTATAACTCGTACTAGCTAGCTACTACTAACTAGTTAGACTAATAGAAATTGGAATGGTACTGGAATATTGCCAGTACTTGGCTCCAATGCCTCGAGAAGCACATATAGCTAGTCGTATGGAATTTTCGTCGTAATTGATTTAAGTTTAAGCACATTATGTACATCAGTGCAAGGGTTAGGATAAAGTATTAACCTTGAATAGAACCCGCGAAGGTATAGGCCTGGCCGGCAGTGTGAACAGTTTCTCCACACCACCGGTCTCCTTCCAGTGCATGAGACGGCGCGTGGGCGGCGCGAGGTCCAGCGTCGTCACTATGTCCGAAGTGTTGCTTAGTTGGTTCTTCATCTCCTCCCCTGATATGTTCTTCACTTCGTCCACAATAAGCTTGCGTTTACGTTTTGTTTTTGTTATGCCTGGGGATATGATTATTTTTTTAATAATAACTTGTAGAATTTGACTACTTTATTATTTAACAAAAAAAAAGTGAGTTCATGTAAAGATAAACAATTAGTAGGTAAAACAAAAAAAAAGCTTTTTTTTGTCATATAATTGCAAAAACAAAAATAATTATTTATCACCTTTGAGAACAGTCGCGTCAACGGGTGCTAAGGCGAAAGATTCTTCATCGTTCTGCAACAAAGTAGTGCTATCTATCGCTGGCGCTGGAGTAGCGGGAGTTTCCGCGCGAGGCGGCTCTTCTATCACGGGATCGTCTACTTCCTATTAAAATAATGAATTATTAACTGTTACTTATGATAATATAAATAAATTATTTATGTTAGCTTTTATTCTTAAACAATAGTTCTTTTTAATTATTTTACACAACACTAAGGAGCACGATGCTACGTTTAGTTCAAGTATACAATAAACACATTATTAGCAAAAAATGGAGATAGACATATTTACTATATAAAAGAAAGTTGTTACGAACATAATGAAGTCAATGTATGAATAATTTCTTAGATCACTTCTTTCTGGTATTGGATTGAAAAGTAGGGATGGGCAAGTGAAAAAAAAAATCGCTATTTATCATATCGATATTTTTCCATACAATTATCGATCGATATTTATAATCACGATATTTAGATATTCGATATTTATTTTACAGTATTGAATTCATACCAATTTCGATATTTTTTTCCCATGCCTACTGAAAAACGTGCGTTGACCGTCGTGGTTGAATGCGTAAGCGTTCCTGCGTCGCCCATTTAAACGGAGGAAGATTTTGTTGATTTTTAGTGGGTAGTACTGATTTTGCCAGCAGTACAGCCAGTACAGTCATTAAATGCGTTTTCCATACATAAATAAATAAAGGTTTAAGACTGACCATAGGGCGTGTGGAGGGCGGTCGCGGCGCGGCGGGCGGCGGCATGAGGCCGGCGTCGTCGCGCGGCGGCTCGCTCTCGTGCGGCGGGGACGCCCCCCAGCTGCAACAACCACTTGTATTATGTACACGTTTTCATATAACTTTGTGTGTTCTGATTAATTTGATTATTTTTTGTTGTTATTAAGTTGGTTATTCATAGTTTTCATAGTAAATAATTGAAATTATTTAGAATATAAAGTAAAAAAAATAATTAAATCACTATAATTAAATATAAACAACGTAATATCGCGCGAGTTTCTTTATTTTCTTCTTATTAATTTTTTTGTAAAACAAACAACATAGAAAAAGAACTGGGACCAAAAGAAATAGGGATTTATTTTATATATATATGATTTTTCATAGCTTTAAAATGGTATGTAGTACATATTGTATTTTGTTTGTATAATTAAATTCTTGAGCATAACAAAATAGATTGAAAACAGCTACTTAAATCAAAATGTTAAATCATGTTCATGAGATAACAGCCTACTAACAGGCAAAACAGACAGCTGAGACTATGTCGCTATAGTAATCCCATTGGCACTCATCGGGTAAGGAAGGGTTCCTTACCCGATGAGATATCCAGTAGAAAAGTAGAGTTAAAAGAGAACAGTAGAAAGCTGGTTACCTGTGTGCGGGCGAGGGCGCGCCGGGCGGGGACGAGGGCGAGGGCGGCGCGTCGTAGTGCGGCATCTCGTCGTCCGAGTCCGCGTCCGCGCCCGCCTCCGCCGCGCTGCCGCCCGCCGCCTCGATCTCCGCCTGACACACACACACAGATTATTATCTATACTAATATTATAATACTAGCGAATCACCCTCGCTTCGCTTGGGCTCTCTAGATTTAGCACAAAGCAAAGCCGCGGGAACCGCTAGTTATGCATATAAATCTTCCTCTTGAATCACTCTATCTATTAAAAAAAACGCATCAAAATCCGTTGCGTAGTTTTAAAGATTTAAGCATACATAGGGATATAGGGACAGAGAAAGCGACTTTGTTTTATACTATGTAGTGACTAATATTATAAATTATAAATAAAGATAATTATTATTATCTATGCTATAATATTATAAAGCAGAAGAGTTTGTTTGTTTGGTTGAATGCGCTAATCTCAGGAACTACTGGTCCGAATTGAAATATTCTTTTTTTTTTGTTGGATAGTCCGTTTATCGAGGAAGGCTATAAGCTATATTACATCGCGCTGTGACCAATAGGAGTGGAGCAACAATGAAAAATGTTGCAAAAACGGGAGAAAAATATTTCTTTTCATTTTCAGCCTCTAGAACGCGAGCGGAGCCGCGGGTAAGGCTAGTTATTAATATAATAATATATTGCACACTAATATTTTAAACGAGAATGCAATGAAAGAAATTTGCAATGGCTGCCTTATCACTCAAGTAATACTCTTAGATGCAACCATAGAAAAGAATACAAAAAAATAAACTATCTAATAATGCATTGGGAATAAATTTCAAAACCATATTGTTATTTTTACATTTTTTGTGATACGTATACGGAAAAAGAAAGCTTTTCTTATATTTATGAGATGATTATTTGATGTTTAAAATGAAACAATTTTTTTAAATGTTAAATTCCTAATGTTTCAAAAGCACCATAGGAATACTACAACCAGCCGTTAAATTAACTTATAATATATGCACAAGCTCACAGCTTGTTTATTATTAATTCTTATTAAAATCAGTAATATTGATTAAAAAAATATCAAACCTGTAAGGACTGTGGTTGAGCAGAAGTCCCAGGCATGCCTGTTCCAGCACCACCGGTCGAACTGCCCGCCGTCACATCACCAAACAAATCACCCTCAAATAGACCTCCCGCATCTATTCATCAAATGATTATAACACTTACAGCATCTCATCAATTGAAAAAACTGTAAAATTTGAATGTGTGTGTGTATGTCTCATTTTTTTAATATGACAAAAGAAGAGTTCAAGAGATTTGAAAATCGGACATTATTTAGTTTCCAAAATATTTCATAATACATATTATGTTAATAATTAATATACATTTATTACAAATCAGATATTTTTCCACATTTAAATGTATCCTATTATGTTGAATTAGATAAACAGCTATTACCATATTCAATTTGATCAAAATATGTCCAACAGTTTCCAATGATGCAAATACACACAGACAAAAAATCTAAATACTATAGATTTCACCTCTATATCAATAATATTGACTATTTCAATAAGATTTAAGCGAAATGTACAGATTTGACTGAGATTTTTTTTTTTAATAGTAATGATAATATCTACAATACAGCCAATATCCTAGGTAATGTCATAACTAGAAGAGCCAAGTAAACCATTTTGAAACATTGCTAATTAAAAATTATATTTTTATAAATAATAGTAATTAACTAAATACTTACGTCCAAAATCCTCCACATCTCCAATAGTGCCTCCAAATCCATCATCCATAGGTCCATGTGGAGCAGCCTCCATCCGAGGTTCATGTGAAGGGGCAGTCAGAGTCGGCACTCCTGCTGCACTTGTACTTGCTACACCTGCATCTTTTGCTAATTCCAATGATGAACCATCCGCAAATAGTAAATTACTCTAAAACACAAGGACTATTTTAAGAGACAGTAAATACAAAAATCATATTATCATAATAATATGTGAAAAAAAATTAATTTATAGGTAAATTTAAATTTTAATGTAACAATAAAAAATGGCATTTTAAAATAATATAATATACCTGTTCTAGTCCACCTTCATTCCCAATAGCCTCTCTCATTATGTCTGGATTATCAGTATCAAAACCCATGTCACCAAATCCATCATCATGCGTAACCAAGTTTAATGATCCATAGTCTTCACGCATTGTTATTTCCTCAGCTCTAGACTGGTTTAGAGAGAACTGTGCTTCAATATCTACTTCACTGTAAAAAATACAAAATTTTTAGAAAACATGTATACTTTCAAATTATATTTTTAATAATTTTGATTAATGCTTAAACACAAAGATTTAACAAGCAATATTACGTATTTATCAATTATCAACATTAATTAATATATTTTATAATGGGTTAGATCTTACAAAAGTAAATATAAAAGTAAAAATATATAGTACTAACAAAAAAATAAGTATATAAGAAGAATCAATAACATTAAAAATAAACAATTTACTTTCAAAAATGATTTAGGTTAAATTCTAAAAGTTATATCTTTTTTAATACATTCTTTATTATTAAATTAGTTTTAATGATTCTGTAAATCATGAAAATGCATTTCATTGATCATAATGAATGTATCGGTAAATATGTACATATTAAAGTTTGCACATTAGAGGGCCTACAATTAAGTTACTTACTTTAACTCTGGCATAGCACTATCAAAATCATGGAACACTTCAGGTAAAGTAATAGCATTTAAAGCAGCCTCTCTATGTTCTTCTGGTAAATCCACCATGCCAGGTCTAAATGCCAACTAAAACAAATAAAAATCTATAAAAGTATACCTTTGTGAAAACATAATGTATTCTAATGAATTACACGGAAAATATATGTTAGGGTGGTGCTTTAACTTTTTATAACTCAATAATATATGAAGTAAAAATGTGTAATAAAAAGTAGTTTTTCTGGTAGCATTCGAAAAAAAATAATAAAAATTTTTCAATCTTTAAGAATTTTAATTACCATCCTCACAAAATCGAAAAAATTCCTCTTCGAAGTATGGAATGCTTTGAAACAGTTATTTTATGATGTTAATCCATAATGCCACTCCACACATTTCAGGAATGGTTTTTAATTTACCAGGGCATAATATAGGAAACTTGTAATAGATTTACCCATACTGGCCAGTGACCAACTTGGTGTTGGGAACTAGCTAATGGAGTCACAAAGTGAACTGGACCTTTGTGTTTTTGGCTTAGATATAGTGATTCAATGTCTCAACATCATATCTTGCTTTCACTTACTACTTGTCTAAGTTGAGATAGGTAGTTCGAGAATAAGACATTGAGACATGTTTTATTTAGGTTTATTAACACTGCCCTGATCTAATAGAAACAATTGTGGTCTATGTAGTCACGAAATAGTTGAAATAAATAAATTGTCTCACACGCAAAATAGGCGCAAAGTTGTTGAGTTGTGGATAATAGCCCCTGTTTACCATACCATACCAAATAAATTGTCTAATAAAATGAATTTGTTTTAAGGCCAAGCCACAACTCCAAGGTTTCGTCACTCTTTAAAGATGAACTAGTAACTTGACAAACTCCAGACATACACAAATAAGTTGCCATGTATTGGCATTTGTGATGTGGAACTGCACATAAGAATCTTAATGTAAAGATTAGTTTGGCTAAGAATTCCTTCAAGACAATTCCTTGACAAATATTTTGTAGAGACTTTCTATTGGACTTTCAGAAAA
This sequence comes from Boloria selene, assembly GCA_905231865.2. Taxonomy (NCBI): domain Eukaryota; kingdom Metazoa; phylum Arthropoda; class Insecta; order Lepidoptera; family Nymphalidae; genus Boloria; species Boloria selene. The sequence goes on from HG993142.1 coordinate 10,204,572, forward strand.
ATGTGACTTATATACCAGAAAAGCAGAATTGCTTCTCATTAAACTCCAGGTTATATCTCTCTTCAACATAGATTCATTTTCTGCTAGACAATGTCCTGATGGTTCAGATGAAAATGATGTTCCTAGTTGTGGTAGTTTTAGGAGGAGCTGTTTTTTATGAGGTTCTAGAATTCTCAATACTTTCAATATTGGTGTTGTTTTTGACCATTTTTCAATCATTTCAATATCATGAACTTCCATTGGCACTTCCTGATTTGGTTCAAATGTGGACCAAATCAGGAATGTGATGCTGTCATCATTATCTTCCATATTCACTCTGCATAGTCTAATTAGAGGATCTGTTCTCCATTTCATCTACTCTTAGACCTTAGGATGCCATTCTTTCAAAAGAGTAAAAATGGGCACAATATAATATAATGCTTAGTATACTTAATAATGCAATGTGCCAGAACTGGTACAAAAACAGAATGGCAATTAATGTCAATAATTTGGAAAATTATTTAATGATATCAATACACAACAAAACAAAGCAATAGACTAGAGAATATTTTTACCACAAACACACTTTCTTGCAGTATATATATTTTTTGTAGATTTTTAATATTACTCAAGAGATCTTTTCACATCAACGGGAAACATTCAATTCACATACATTTATTTTTTGAAAAAGGAACCATCTGGCGTAATAAATGTGCTAATTATTGTAAGACTGCTTATTCCCGGATAAAAGCTCAGTTTTTAACTAATAAAAAGATATTTACTTTAAATTTTATATAGTAAATAAACATTATGGTATGTTCCAGTACTGTTCAACGGTGATATTAAGAGTTAATAAATTCTTGTTTGCAAATATATGTCAATCAGGTTTAAATACAAGCATATTTATACCCTAAATATCGAAACGATAACTTACCTTTATTTTAACAAATGCTTCATTACAATCTTGAAGAAGATATTTAGCTTTTCTTGAGTAGATTCTTACTACACCCAACAACAGATGGCCAGATGTCCGTAAAGCCATCTTAACTTTTGGCTTTAATATACCATCTACAGATTTCTCAATATTAGTCTCAAACACATGAGCTTTAGTCAACTTTTTGTCCCAATGAGCTGCTAGCCAAATTTTGGCCAAAGGGCCCTTTTTGGCCAGCACAAAATGTGCGTAAAACATTGTGTCAAATCACTTATTTTGATCAGTCACATCAATTTTATTCTGAAAGAAAAGATATAGAAGAATATAAGTATCACAAACGTACAATTTATGTACTAATACCATTAACAAAACACTGTAACGACATTAATCCATTTGGCGCCTATTCTACTTTTGCCAAAATATAATGTGGATAGCACTTTAAAAATAACACGATTTGAATTATTGTAGCTGTTATTAATAATATAGTAATATAATTAGGAAACTCAGTAGTAAACGCACACCTTAATAAATTAGAAATTAAAAAACTTTAACTTCCACTATCCACATACAACGTAAACATGACAACAATTACGCTTTCAAGATGGCGCCGTACAGTTCGTGATAACCGATGCGTTTAGAAACTATAGACTTTTCCAAATCATATTGGGAGTTTTTTGAAGACAGAAAAATTATAAAACATTAACTTTTTTCATGATTACATAACTAATAGAAAAAAAAAATGTTAAATTTATATAATATGTAATTGATTAGATCATAGATGTTTTAAAACATTTTTTATTTTCTTTCTTACTATGGTAAGTCTAAGCATAGAGAAAAGTAATATTATGGTCTAAGTAAGTAACCTATCAAATAGGGACAATTTCAGTTCTAAAATAATATTTTAGAATACTTATTACTTATACTTATATTGTTAACTAGTGACTGACCCTCGCTTCGCTCAGCTTCGCCCTAGGTTTAGCGTTAGCGAAGTCCCGCTAGTTAAAATAAATAAAATTTCTAAAATATAACCTCCTCCTTTTTTGAAGTCGGATAAAAAGCCTAAGTTACGCCTTATAACATTAGCATGCAGATAGCTAACTATATGCAAGTGAAAGTCCCGTCATAATCAGTCGAGCCGTTTCAGAGATTAGCCAGGAACAAACAGAGAGACGGACAGATAGACAAAAATTTGATTTGTTGATGCTAGTGGGTACTGTATATACTTTCATGTGCATTTAGTAAGTTACTGGCACAAAAAAAAACAGACACTTCAATTTTATTTATATGTATAGATGTAAAGATAAATATATAATAGTAGCGCTCGCTTCACTCGGGTCGTACCCCCTTTTGTATAAGTTTAGTACACCTTGATTTTCTTTCGTGGAACATACAAAAAAAATATCCGAAATGGTACAGCAATTCTCGAGTTTTGAGCTTATAACCGTCTACTGCTGGACGAAAGTCTCCTCTAAAGAGCGTCAAACATCCCGATATTGGGCAGCCTGCATCCCTCCCGAATCGGGCCAGCAATTTCAGATCCGGAACAAACAGACAAAAAATTAAAAATAGAAATTTTGATGCTAGTACCGCATATACCCTCATGTGTATTTAGTGAAAAGCCGTTAATTTGAAGTTAAAAACAGACACTTCTATTTTATTTATATGTATATATATATATATATATATATATATATATATATATATATATATATATATATATATATATATATATATATATATATATATATATATATACCTTTATATATATATATACCTATATATATATATATATATACCTTTTCTTCATTAAACGTTTGGTGTCGTGGGACACCGGATAGGAACGTAGTTCTATTAGCGGTATAAAGAAAGTAATTATTCGGGTATACATTTTAAATTATTTTTTTATAGATAAAAATCAATAAAAACTACTTTACAAAATTATCCTTAACACCTTTATTTTATTTAGGTGCGGGATGCGAAGTTGGTGGTCGCGCGAGGTGGTTCCCAGGCATTAGGGTTGCGTAACACACAACTAAACGATTCAAAGTTTTTACCAAATTTCGTGAAAAAAAAAACTGCAAGAGATCAAAATAAAAACCAAAAACTTGGTTTTTTGAATTTTTCACATAAATTTTGAGGTTATGTGTAAAAAGTGTTAAAACAAGAGTTTTAGATCTTTTTATTACCTACAACTTTGCCATTAAACTTTTTTCTACATGACTTTTAGTTTTGCCGGAAATCGAGAAAAACCGTCTTTTGCCCTTAAAAGCTCCCCCTCTTCCCCTTCCAGATCGTCAACTCAGATCGTCTCAAATTTATTTTTCCTTTCATTTTTATAATATTCTCTTCCTTTTGCAATGGGTTTCATACTACTGCAATTTTTTTTCACTTTGTATTATTTTTAAAGGCTTCTACCCTGGTCTACACGGCTTACAACTATAGCAAAAAGTGTCGTTACAACTTTTGGTCTTAATTTTTTCCGTCTAGTCCCCTTTCGCAACGCGCGATAATAAGGAACTTCATTCGAAAAATGTTTGCGTTAACATACCGTAACAAAACACATAAATAATAACTGAATTCATTTAAATTCCTATAGTCATTTTATTTCTTTGGTTGGAGATCATCGCAGAAAAGGCTAAATAATTTTATTGAACGCGTTAATGTTAACGTTGCTCTTTGTTACTCGTTACTTTTGTGTTATACAATAGTTCTTGTAGTAACGAACGGCCAAGCCACATATTTTGACTAAGGTGTAGAGTTTGTGAAGTTAGGCCTTGTAGAGTTAGGGCGTGTAGTGTTAGAAGCTTGGCTCTACATGAGATCTGATAACTTTTTGACAGTGCGAGTCATATGGGCTCGTCTTGGCAACATTTTACATGAAAATGTTTTTGGTGGGATTTCATTTCTTTTTGTAAGTTGTTTGTAACAAAATTTTTTTTTATTTTTTTCTTCTTTTTTTTTTTAACAAGGAGTACCTATACATATATATATCTGGGGGCACCAAGTTTTAGATTATAGATTAGACCTCTAGCGTCATCAAAATTTAATTTAAAATTACAGGTCTCATACAAACTCCCATCCCCTAGTTTAAGGGGTTGGGGGATGAAAGTTACAAGTTTTATAATTTTTTTGTTGTTTGTGTGCTAATACTAGCTTACATACAAAATTTCAGCTTTCTAGGACATTAGGAAATACCTTAAGAATTTTGATGATCATCAGTGAGTCAGTGACGAAATCAGCGTTTTTTAGATATAAATAAAATCTGAAGTATAAAAGCTAATGTAATTAAAACTTAATATGTTCAATAAGTCCGCTATTTACAATATATCCCGAAAATTTTGTTGATCTAGCATAATCCAAACCCAAGTTATGAGGGTTCAAAAAAACGACGAAGCGCTTCGAGAAAAGGTAGGTAGTGCCCGTGCGCTTCGCTTGGCTCGTCTTGGCGGGGGCACTACCGTGCCCCCAGATTGAGGAAGACTATAGGTTTTTTTTTACATCACACTACCACCATTAAGAGCGGCGCATCAATGTTGCAGAAATGGAAAAAATATTACTTTTGATTCTCAACCCTTAAACGCGAGTGGAGCTGCGGGAAAGCCTAGTAATAAATAAAAATATAATTGATAGTATTAAAAAGATAATATTAAAAAAACTAAATTAAAAAAAATCGATTTACTTTACGTGATATATGTTTGGAAATGGGTAACTAGTAAATATTAAATTCATTTTGGACACATGTTATTTATATACATATTTATTTAAAATTACACCTATTTTATTAGTAGGTCATTTTTATTTACAAAGTACTCACTTATATTTTTGTAATATATTTTGTTTTTTACACTGGCAATGTAGCCTAGAATATTGAGCCGCAGTTTTGAGTTTTGACGCTTGTAAAAATTCAGTTCTCTTTTCCGGTTTACCTGTGGAGTACGCGAGACGTATGTTCTTGAATTTTAATCTTTAAATATCGGTGAAATCGTATATGTTTCTATGATCAATTAGTTTTAATATAAATTAAATATGTTGTTGTGTGCTGGATTTAAAAATATTTTGCATCGTTACTCATTCTTTTTCTTTTAAATTGCAGACTTCACATACAACATGTTTGTGAAGGGTCATAGATTGCCCTTATTGTGGCCAGACCGATGATGTGACTTCTGATCAATTTGTATTGATTTTGTTGCTAGGTCTGCCACAGGCTTCCCAAGATGGGCGCTTACAGATATATTCAAGAATTGTATCGTAAAAAGCTTAGCGATGTTATGCGCTTCCTCTTGCGTGTCAGGGTATGGCAGTACCGCCAGTTGACTCGTATGCATCGCGCCCCAAGGCCCACTAGGCCAGACAAAGCTAGGAGACTAGGATACCGTGCCAAGCAAGGTTAGTAAACTCGTCTTCATTTTTCTTTAATTTATCTTTAATGAGGTTGTGCCGGCTTCCATTTAAATATAACCTCTAACTAGTTTATTTTATTTGTTAGTTTGTCCACGTGGTATATATATTGACCTAAACTTATTTCATCATCGCATTCAACGTTACTTTGTTTTATCAATTGATATAGATTTCATAATTTTATTTTTCTTATTTGTAGGATACGTTATCTTCCGAATTCGTGTCCGCCGTGGTGGCCGTAAACGCCCCGTGCCAAAGGGTGCAACCTACGGCAAACCCAAAAGCCACGGAGTTAACCAACTTAAACCTACACGCAACTTACAGTCAATTGCAGAGGTATTTTTTTTGTTATTGATTATCAACATAGTATAGTTAATTGTAATTACGAATTTTACTCTAGTATGTGTGTACATATTTTATATAATATGCTTACTTGTTTTAGGAACGTGTTGGACGTCGCTGTGGAGGTTTACGAGTGCTCAACTCATACTGGGTTGCCCAAGACTCATCCTACAAATACTATGAAGTCATCTTGGTTGATCCTTCCCACAAGGTAAATATGTTGTAATACATAGTGTATATAGAAATATTGAGTATAAAATAAATTCTGAAAAGATATATTTAAAATGATGAATGTTTATGTCATGCACCAATCTGAAAGGTTTTGCTGAATACTCACCTACCACTTCTCTGATAAAGCTAATTTAAACATTTTACGATCTCTTTAAAGATTGGTATAATCCATAGACTATGATATATTACAGGCCATCCGCCGTGATCCTAAGATCAACTGGATAGTGAATGCAGTGCACAAGCACCGTGAAATGCGTGGTCTTACATCAGCCGGCAAGAGCTCACGTGGTCTCGGCAAAGGACACAGATTCTCTCAAACCAAGGGAGGCTCTCGTCGTGCCGCCTGGATAAGACGCAACACCCTACAGCTGCGTCGCAAACGATAATTTCAATTATACTATTGACTTTTCATTATTGTATTTGTTCTTTGATGAAAAGTTAATAGGATACAATAAAAAAATCAAAAAAGTTGATCTTTTTTTATTAATAAAAAGCTTGAGGTTATTATTTGTACACAAGCAAATCTCGTGGGTTTTTGGTGTGTCCTAAACTTAGATAATTTGGTGTAGAAAATGTAGTGTGAAGTTAATATCTGATTTGTGAGATTCATGCAGATTAGAATTAGCTTAAATAGAACTAAAAGTTATTTGATTTTTAAATATTTGGATAATCCCTGTAGCATTTTTTCCTTAGTGCTAATTTTGCCACATATCAAAGTATATATAAAACAATGTACCTTGCAAATTGTTCAAGCTTTGGAGACTTGATTGTGTACAAAAAGCACTAACCTAATAATAATAATAATTCATTACTGAATCTAACTAAGTTCTTAGATAAAGTAAGTAAAATTTTATTTGAACATCTCTTTATGGATTGTTTTTTAAATTAATGCAAGTGGTAAATAATAGTGTTTATTTTCTAGGAATCCTGGTTTCAGTCGTTCTAGTTACAGTCAATATATCCCAGATATAAAAATGGTAATTTTTTCATTTATTTAAAAATTTATTTTATGCATAAATTGTTTCCCCTTGATACAATGATGACACAATGCTTTATGAGATGCGCAACCGTGATTACGACGCATTTTAACTTCCTTGGATGGCTGATATTATATTGATGCACAATTTTTATCAAGTCAAGTTTAAATTCTTTTTAAATAACCGTTTTTATTTCTTTTTATAGGTACCTGGCATTCTATGCAGTTGCGACTCCTCTACTTAAGTGCAGGTAATTATATTTTAAGTTGATATCTGTACATAACTATTAAATGAGTTTCATTATTTTATAAAATCACTCACCAAGTTTAAGTTTTCTATTACTGATCATAGAACCAGTCATTTGATAAATTTCAAAAATGATTGTATTATCAAATATGTAATACATACAATATAATAATAGGTACATTATAAATGTTGTAATAGTTATTGCCATAAAGAATATACAAGTATTAACTAACACTTGACTGTCCAAATTTTAATATAACTATTCTCATTAATCTATTGTTAATGTGAGAATGAATTTGGAAATATTGAATCTTGTCTAGGTGAGGTTATCGTTATTTATATTTCCGATAAACCTCAATCCGGCGAGAAACATTACATTATTTTAATATTATGAATGTTCATAGTATAGATATTATGAATATTTTGTGAGACTGTTAATTTATTTTATTTTCTTATTACAGGTACATCACCAGAGGGGGAGTCATTAGATTTGAATAATTTATTGAAAAGAACCATTTTGTATAACGTGTCCAGAAATTCAAGGATAAGCGGAGGGGCACCAGAAGGTGAAATAAACTCGTGAGCAAAAAAATCGACTCAGGACGACACATCTGTAGTGGAAAGTCACTGGAAAAAAAAACTGAAAGCAAATATATTTTTATCATAGTAAAATCTTAAAGCTGCTAGTATTAGCTTCAAAATGATATAAAATATTGTAATGTTTATTGCTCACACAACCCAACAATATGTTGTGATCAGTAACCACCCTTTTAATTCTACCTGAAAATGGACACAACAAGCGATTTAGCAGCTCAAGCGATCATCCTATTGCGACAAGGCCAGAGTCAGCGTGAAGTGGCACGTGCACTGAACAGTCTGCTGTTTCCAGAGTTTACCGACGTTACCAGGAGACTGGTGGCTTTAATCGAAGATGCGGTTCCGGTAGAAAAAGGTGCACATCAGAGACCGATTTATTATCAGCACATCGTAAAGAAATCGGGCCCTCACTGGCGTTCAAGTCCAACAATAGCTCAGAGAAACGCGAGGAGTAGCTGTGAGTGGCTGGACAGTCAGAAGACGACTTAAGGCAGCTAGCCTTGAGCCAAAAATGCCAGCTACTGGCCCCAAATTAACCCCAGACCACCGAGCAGCCCGCCTACGTTTTGCTAGAGAAAATGTTGATTGGTCTGACAAACAATGGAGCACCGTTCTCTTCTCAGACGAAAGTAGAATGTGCTTGCATGGTAGTGATAGAAGAGGACTAGTCTACAGAAGACCTGGGGAAAGATTCACGCAGTGCTGTATCAAAGAAAATGTTGCTTTTGGAGGAGGTTCCTGGATGGTGTGGGCCGGCATTTCAAGCGAGGCAAAACCGAGTTGGTTATCGAAACTGGCGGTCGAATGGGAGGATTGACGGCGATCCGATACATCGAAGAGATTTTAGAGGATCACGTCGTTCCCTACGCCAGTTTCATTGAAGAAAACTTCGTCCTAATGCACGACAATGCCCGTCCACATACTGCAAGTTTACAGGAGTATTTACAGGAGGTCGCAATTGCCGCTATGGACTGGCCAGCGCGTAGCCCGGACTTAAATCCTATCGAGCATTTGTGGGATGATCTTAAAAGAAAAGTTCGGGCTAGAAATCCTGCACCAGACACGTGGCGGACCTCAAAGCAGCGCTAATCGACGAATGGAATAGCATCGAACAAGATCGAGTAAGGAAACTTATTCGATCCATGAAAAAGCGATTGGAAGCTGTTATTAGAGCCAGGGGGGGGGCAACACTAAATATTAAAAAAATAATTTTAAATAAATTATTGTTTTGACGAATTTTACGTGGTATTTTCTTTACCGTCAACCATCACTTTTTTTATTGCTTAAGACTCCATCTCATTCAATATTTTTTCTTTACCAGAAAACATTTTTAATAACAACATAGACCACTCATTTTAAAGCTAAAACAAAGAACTTTGAGATGTTAAAATCAAAAATATAATAAAAGCTTTTTGCTAGAGCTTTTTAACCGCAAGCGTGCGTCCTGAGTCGATTTTTTTGCTTACGAGAGTATATTATTTTTATGAGGGTATAAATTAATTGAAAGTTCTGAAAAATGTATCCGTCTTGCTGGTGAATATTATTAAAAAGAAAAAATTTGTTTTTTTTCCATCCCTTATACCCCATTCCGCGAACATAGAATGCTTAAAAAAAATCTAACTAAATAATCAAAAAAAGATTAACATAATCTTGACAACTTTCGATTGTAATCTCAACTTAATTACCAAGAAATTTGTATGCCGATGGCTTTTTTAATAAAAAATACTAGCAATACCCGCGGCTTCGCCCGTGTTAATCATTTTAATAGCTACTAATCTTTATTGGATCACTCGTAATCGGTTGATCTGTAGATTGCCTGAAAATTACTCCAGCTATTTCAGAACCCATGCACGCCCCACTCCCGCTCTTGGCACCCCCTCCTCCCCATTGCGCTTTATTTTCCTATTAGTATTTTGTATGATCGATACACAAACAAAACCAAAAAAATGGCCAAAACTGAAAGTTAGTGAGTCAGGAGCCCTGCTTCGTTCTTATCCGTACTCCGTGATGTTTGCTAAATGAGAGGGGACAAAGAGAACTTATCGACTGAACAGTTATCAACCGGCGAGGGATGAAGATCAATTTAAATTGAGAAATAATTAAAGGAAATTGTAATTATAAAATCTGAATGAAAATTTATCGTACTTCAATTCAATCTTATCTAATATATATAAAAAATTCTTGTGTCACGATGTATGTTGCCAATAAACTCCAAAACTACTGAACCGATTTCAATCAAATTTCACATGTATTTTGGTCTAACTTACTGGATAGGATAGTTATCATCTCAATTATTCGCTTATGTCGTGAATGTAAACGAATAAAATGTATCAAATAATATCAATTAAATGTTTTCTAAGCAAGTGTTTATTTACTGTTTAGTTTTATGAAGTTCTCATAGATGGCGGTGTACGTTGATTCATCGATAAAATTCTTCAATATTGTTTGACATCTAGGTTGCAAATACACCCAATAGATGGCGCTGTGTTCTGTTTCTTAGAATATAAAAATTCTATAACTTTATTTCACGCATTGTCCGGAAGGTAGCGTTGCAAATCACATAATCATTTCAGGTCGATTAATTCATGGTGAAATCAATGTTTATTACCTGTCATTTAGTGATATGAAAGTCAGCAGGCTCAAAATGGGTGGACGGGCTGGATAAAAAATTTCGATTATGTAAAAAATAAAAAACCCAAAAACAAACAATTTCAGGTCGCTTAATAATTTGTTGAGTAATTGTTTGCATAATATAAAACAATATAAAAATAGTCAGCAGCATAGATAACGGTGGATTACACGTCAGCAGCCGACATAAACCTGATTAAAAAAAATAATTTTGATTCATTTCAGGTCGCATGAAACTAATACACAACAATCTTTTCATCAATTAATTAATAATAAAAAATGTCAGCAGGCTATATTCGACGGTAGTAAGGTTGTCAGCAGGGGGGTACAAGGTAGCGTTCCATTTTTCATAATGATTTCAGGCTGATCCATTTTAAATTTTATTGATAGTTTAGATGAAGATAATAATCGATTAATTGTCCACCTGAGGTGGACGGACGAAATGAAAAATTTTGATTATGTAAAAACAAAAAAATCCAAAAACGTTTTCAGGTCGCTTAATAATTTGAGTGATTGTTTGCATAATAGAAAACAATACAAAAATAGTCAGCAGCATAGATAACGGTGGATTACACGTCAGCAGCCGACATAAACCTGATTAAAAAAAAATTGATTCATTTCAGGTTGAACGAAACGAACGGTCAAGCCGTTTCGGAGGAGTTTAATGTATTGTTAATAAAAACGTTTATTTTAACATTATTCGCCCAGCGAAGCGGGCCGGGTATACTAGTGTTAAATAAAAGTATTATATTATGGTACAATATTTATCTCATCTATTTTTCTTTCAGGGCAAAGTTTGTCATTTACACAAACATTCATATAGAGGTGTGGCCAAAAGAAGGGCCTTATCGATCCCCCTCCGCCGTTTCGGATGATTTCAAATTTCTTTTGTAATATAGAAAAAAACATAGTTTTTTTGCTCGAGTAGTAATGAGCAGGCCACGTCCATCATCTGATGCCCGCTTATTATTGAATTTTAGAACATAACACACAATATATAACATATTTTTACTTTTATTTGCACACAGTAAGTTGAAAAATTCAGTTTTCATCTAAACTCTAAAGGTGAATTTCACGATCATTAGCGGATTAACCATAGTAGCAAGAGTAGCGATTGCTACGGGCCCCGCGCATAAAGGGGCCCCGCACATTTAAGCCCAGCCATCTCTGCCTAAGCGTAATTTTTTGAGTGAAACTTATTTAGACGTGGTATATTAGTAGGAAAAGGTGTAATGTTACTTTTTCCTACTAACACAATCCACGTCAGACAATTAATAACCGATTACTTCAAATTCTTGGCGAAAATAAAACACAGAATTTCAAACGGTAATGACACAAGTTCTACGAAAAGGTGCTCGTATAAATGTGTAGAAAGTAAAACAAACCCTATTATTTGTGGGACACAGCACATTATTTTTGTTATATAGATATTAATGCAATAAGGCGGTAGTCGCTAAATTTTTTGGTAAAACTCTTTATATGTTAAGGAATGAAACCGTATGGGTTCAATCTGTTGGCCGTGTTCCCGATTGAAATAACTTGAAGATTGACGACACCTATATCATCTAGAGCTCGAATTGTCTCAATCGGGATTGCATCTTTAACCGGTAGCTTTTCCATTTTTAAGGTGTATGATGGCAAATCTGACTTCAGACTTGAGTATTTTTGGTTTTCTAATTAGGTCTCTGTATTAGGAAAGTTATTTGACTGATTTTCCTTGATCAGGGACTTGGCATTGGACTGGATCTTATTTTATGATGGAGATACCTGGACCTATGTCTGTTAGCGTGAGCTTCGATTTCTTCATATATTCTGTACAGATAGGAATTCTAGTCCTGCCTGCATCCAGTTTGGATTTGTGCTAAAAGCTTATTCAAGTCATCTGCCCCTGTTGCTTTCAATGTGCGTGTTCATTCAACTAGTTGCAGCGAGTTTTTAGTCATCCAGTATTGTCGCTTATATATGTTACATTTGGTGGTTCAGAAGCCGCAACAGACTCTATAATTAACAATTGCGTTCGTACCGATAACTCGCCAGGTGCATTTTCGCAGATTTTTGCATCGTCCAATTCGTACCAAATATGTTTTGCAGCAATGTACTTTGAGCTATCTTTAATATCGATTCTCTTCTGTTTTTAAGTTCAGGTCGTATTTAGTTTTAGCTTAAACTTCGATATCAGCAGTTGGTGGTCTGATCCACAGTTGACTGCGTGGTTGGTGTTGAAATAGGCTTTTTACTATCCCTAAATCATTTTCAGTTGAAAAATGTACGAGCACGTTTCGAAGTTTTCTCTAATTTTCTCTATTATGGACTTTTGTGTTGGTAGTCTACAGTTCTGAATAAAACTCCTCTATGACTTCATTACTGGCAGTGCTGGTGAGACCATATACTTGCACGATGGTCTTGATGTTGATAGTCCGTTTATTTATTGTTTTAAAGCCGATTACGCTATTTCTCTGAAGTGCGGGTATTAAGTATTAACAGAGTAACTCCATTTTGGCTGCTGTTGCCATTGCCAGAAAAGTAGATGGCATAGGATTCAGAGAAAATATCAATTACCATTACAATGAGTTTTACCGAATACACAGATGTTTCAGCCGCAACGAGTGATCTCTGTCTCCAATATTTGAAGTTTCCCGAGGCTAAGTAAGCCGCTGTTGAATTTGGGAAAACTTAGAAGATATTCCAGTAGCTAAATTTCCACAGGGAGCCTGGTCGTCTGCTGCCCTGTGGCCGGTAGCGCATGTCCCACCGTTTGCCCCGGAAGCAAGGCGGCGATGATTGCTAGGTAGATTGCGTGGCGTTCATACTTTCTTGGAAAAAATAGTTGCATTGGTTTCCCGTTGCTTTCTTTAGTAGTCCTTTAAAAGGTTTTTTAGACCCTAGGCTGTTGAAACCTTCCAGGCTGCTGAAATCTTCCAACCAGTGGCCCTGCACGGTGTTACGGAATAAGTGGTTATTCCGTAACAAATCCGTCGCCAGAGTAGGAGGAGGTCACCACGTTGAGGTGAGGTTGACTTTGGAGGCCATGTAGACGCATTGTAGCCCCTTACCTCTTAAGTAGTAATCTACTATACTGTTAAACACCCACAAAATTGTAACTTAAAGAAGGCAATTCAGTATTGAATATTTTTTACCACTTTATAATTACGAAACCATAGCGGATTAAGGGCCCCTCAAAATAGTTTGCTACGGGCCCCGCGCATGCTTAATCCGGCACTGTTCACGATAGATTAGGATTTTATCGATTTATCAATTGGGTTTAGATGCAAACTACTTCGAATTTCGATTACTTACTTACAATGAATTAGTAGAATCTAGCAACGTTATTTTAAATAAAAAAAATATCGATAATATTTTAAAGTTTATTTATGACCTTAAAAAAATAAATAACAAAATAAATGTACACAAAAGACGATAGAGGACATATTTCGAAGCAGTTTAATAGTAACTAAAGTGCAAAACATCCACCTTACCTTCCTAAATAAATATAAAATTTAACCTATTTTATCACTATTTACATATGAGACCAAATAACTACTAATGACTTTTAGCTGTTACATTATTCTTACATCAAATATTGAATGATACACAATGATGATTAATAATATTAGTTTCTTTTTTATATTATATGTATTGATTATAATAATAAGTGCTCGTCTTTTATGAGACATAATTTTATGATTTAAAAATTCTTAACTTCTTGCAGTAAATTATTAATGTCGATAGACATTGTAAATAATTTTAATACTAAATCAACCACTATATTATTCAAATCAGAAATATTATAACGGAATAACTTAGGAAATAACGAGATTAACTGGAAGGTTAAATAAAAAAAAAGGTTTTGTGCCATTTGAAACAACTATACTACAGGAATAAAAACTATTTTGATAAAATATAATATTTCATTAAAATAAATTTAACATGTATTATGAAATGGGTCAATGACTTGAATAAGTTTATACTTTATATGCAGCGGTTTACTAAATAATGGTGAGACTATACAACGTGAGTGACAATTTTACCTTTCTTTAATGTAAGATAATTCATTGTTATGCCAAAAATTAACATCCATTTATTTAAGCATTTTATACTTTAATATATTTCTAGTAATTTCGAAAAGATTACTTAATCATGGGGCAAAGAGGTAACTATACATTTTAGAATAAAGCCGAGTATATGCCTTATAATCTCGAGTTATTTAATCGTGAAATATATTAAGGCTGTCACATTAAATAGTTGATAATGTAAGTGATGATTGAAAGAAACAAGATTTAAATTATAATTAAATTAATCAATATTAGTTACTTATTAGCAATAATTGTATGTACGTATTTATGTACTTGATTGGTTGAACGTGCTAATCTCAGGAACTAGTGGTCCAAATAGAAAAATTATTTTTGTGTTGGATTGTCTGTTTACCGAAGAAGGCATATATATTACATCACGCTACGACCAAAAGGATCGGTCAAAAATATCGATTTCAGAACTCGGGCGAAGCCGCGGCAAAGATTATATAAATGAGCTTAAAAAATAATTTTATCACTGCTCTTAAGATCCCTAATTTCTTTTAAAACAAAGGTATTAAATAGTTTACACGTCATTATTTGTTCAATAATCACTTACCTTAACCAACAGCACATTACTAGTAACGTTATACACAATTAGATACCTATAGAGAAAGATTTTAATAACTAGATGCGCCCTTTCGCGTTTTAATATGATAAGTTTCGCGACATCCTTATTTCTGCGTTACCATGTAGTACGTAGTGTCGCTTAAGTATCGACAGTTTTAGCATCGACACATCGTCTAAAACAGCAACAGCTAGAATTAATACTTATATCGATAGTTGGAAACGTGACAATACTATTAACACACCACAATTCTATCGAATATTATAGTTTTCAGCTATCGATAGTTGAAATTTTTATTGATTAAAGTTTTAAAGGTATCGATACTATCATAATCATTTGTTAACACCGATACTACCGATAGTGTCGATACTATTGGGGTCCGTCAATAGTACTGTCACATTTCCAACTATCGATGTTATCGATAATATTGATAGAACTACCGATATTCTAACTATCGGTCACTATCGATTAATTATCGATAGACTATAAACAATAGTACGCCTCGCTCACTCATACGAAAGTGATCACTACACACAACAAGTAGATACACAAACACATCTATCTTATTATCTGTTATGATACCGCTGAAATGCTTTTTTTATTTGAAATAGAAATATTATAATATCGTTTACTATAATATGTAACTATATTATAATATGTACTACCACGTAAAATAAATTCACTTACTGACACTTTTTCATAAATTGGGGATTAAGTTTAGCGAATTAAGGGCTAATCTTCATAGTTCGTTCTCGGTCCAATCTTGAGACTGGTAAAATATATATTATATACGACTACGACGATTCATTAAATGGTGCAGAAAAATCTTACAGTACTGTCAAATGGATTGGGAGTAAAATTTCTTCGAAATTGATCGTTACTGGATAGGATGGAGCGAAACTTGTCTGTTACAGGTAGGTCTCAACAGTCTGTTGAGAAAGTCGTGAAAAAAAAAGGAGGGCGCCACCAACATTTATATGGTATCCCTATAAATTTCGGCTGAAAAGTTTTGATAATTTTTTTTATAAAATAATATTTACTAATTCATTTTTTGTCTCTAAACGCCAAACGGTCACACGAAAAAACTTGAATATCACTAAAATACTGTAAAACATCAACAACAATGCTATGATGTGACAGTGGAGGTGTTTGACAATTATTCTGTGTTGCCAGTATTAGAAAAAGCAGTAGTTCCTATAACATTCTTTTCATGACTTTCTTGGCAGACTGTATGAGTCTATATTTCTTACTTGATATTAATTTACCAAGCCGAGAACGAACTGTGAAAAGCATTACAGTGAGGATCAGCCCTAATCCTTCCATATATAAAAGGATCATATATATTTGGTATCCCAGTACTCAGTTAGCGGGTACAGGGTGCGTGGGGCGGCGTTCGAAGTGGAATGTATCAGATAGGTAAAGACCGAAAATGGCGACGCTGTAGAAGACCGTGAGGCCGAACAGGGCCACGCTGGCGCTCGCCGTGAACATGTTGGAGTACTCGCACCTGTGGTGAAAAGTCAAAAACCTATTTATATATATAGAAATTTGTTCCCCTTGTCTCGATGTCTGGTATTTATGAGAATAATCTTTAATATGACCCTTGTAGCTTTATTAATGTTTTTTACTACTCCACTACATCCTTTAATTTGAAGCTTAGAGCAAAGGAACATCTGATATGGAATGCTTTTTAATTTAACTAAGTTTCTGCTACTTTTGGGAACTATTTTACCAAATGGATTTTCTAGAAAGGCTATAATTTATAAACGAATTCTTACTGCATTTGCAACTAATATTGTCGATATATTGGTATCGGATTAACTCTCATCGGTTATCCGAGTCTTCCTGAAACTCACCGAAAGAACCAGACGACGGTGAGGGAGATAGACACGAGGGTCATGAGCACGTTCTCGAGGTCCCACGTGCGCTCCGGCACTGGAGCCTCTGTCACCTCTTCGGGCATCTCTTGCGGCTGCGGCTGTTGGTAGATTGTCATTTGAAATTATTGAAGACGTGAATGTATAAAGGATTTTCGCTGTTTTATGTATAGATGTCGTATAAAGTAAACTTTATAATCTTACAACAAACATGTTTTGGAAAGTACATTAAAAATTGTTTGTTATGCTTTTACTGTCTAATTATTAAATTCAAATTATGCATGCTGTGTTTACCTGTACAGTTCTCGAGACGTAAGCTCAGCCAATAGCCGCGCATCAAAAACCAGTTAAAAAGGGTTTAAACCAAGCTCGCAACGCGCTACGCCTTCAGCCTTACCTATCCGTACATTGCACGCATACAAATTTAAAGCTGAGCTTAAGGCGCGAGGACTGTAAGTGGCTTTACATTTTTAGACCTGTATTTTTTTAATGATAATAATGTATTGTGTATTTGTATTATGTAAATTTGTTGGTAAACCTGATCATTATCAGGCCTTTTTTAACGTCACACTGGGAGCGGGTCTCCCTTACATACGAGGGGGATTAGGTCATAGTCCACCGCGTTGGCCTATTGCGTGTTGGCGGACCTCAATGTCTTTCGAAAAACTTGCTAGGTTTTTTCAGACATGCAGGTTCACGATGTTTTCCTTCACCGTAAGACAAATGGTAATCATGAAATAATCCGCACATAATATCAGAGACGCGAGACCCGGATTTGAACCCGCATCACTCGGTTATACAACTGTCAAACTAATAAAGAGGAAAAAAAATAATACATTATCAGTATTCTGCGGGTCGGGCCGGGGGGTGCGGCGGGCGCCGGGGGTAATTTTTTTATGATATAATGTATTATGTATTTGTATTATGTAAAGTTGTAGGTAAATAAAGAGAAAAAAAATAATAATACATTATCATTATCCTGCGCGTCGTGCGCGGGGAGTGCGGGGGACGCAGGGGGGTAAAACTAATAAAAAAAAATAATACATTATCAGTATCCTGCGTGTCGTGCGCGGGGGGTGCGGGGGACGCAGGGGGGTAAAACTAATTAAAAAAATACATTATCATTATCCTGCGCGGCGTGTGCGGGGGGTGCGGCGGTCGCCGGGGGGTTGCGGCGCGCGTGCACGAGGCAGTGCACGACGGCGCGGTGGTGCAGGCCGCACGCGCGCAGCGTGGCCGCCTCGTCGCACAGCACGCGCCCGCGGAAGATCAGCCGCACCTGCCGGTCCACCAGCTCCGCTGAGAAGTGGCGTCTGCACACGACACACGTGCACGTTGTTAATATCATTATTACAAGTTTACTATAAATGTGTAATATTAAAAAAGAAAAAAAAACAATGTCGAACCACGTTATAGAATGTAAGCATGTATCGCTAGTTTTAAGTTTTTTAAAATGTAGAACGCCAAATAAATAAAAGAAAAATAAATATACAAAAGGCACGGGCGTTAAACGTCTGTGGATGAGTACATTTAAAAAAAAATAATATAATTATTCCACCAACAAAAACCATTAACTCCATGAGGAGATGTCTTCACTGGAAGACGTAATGACATTCCAGTCCACTCAAAAAATCTGCTAAAAGTAGACACTGATTGCAGATACAATAGGAAAAAAAATACATGTTGTTATACAAGCAATACACTACTCACCAAGTTGACAGTAATTTGATAAAAGCATATAAATACACTACTCGTGAAGTTTATAGTGATTAGTTGAAGCAACTTTGACAAGTTAGTCCGGGAGTTAGTGTCAAATTTGACCGGAGCCTTTTGGCATGGCTTTTGTTTTTTTGTATAGTCAGTTGTTCCAACGCTTATTAATAAATAAATTGTCAGTTGGCCCAAAACCGGGGCATAAGATGAGAAAATGCCAGGAAACTTGATAGTAAAAAAATGTTCTTGGACTATTTTGGCAAAGACCAACCTCCTTGGCATCCTTAAGACCAACTTCAATCACGATGGAGAATTTCATTGAGACTAGCAATCTACATGATAAATTTTACAGTGCACAAGTGTGCTTACAAAAACATACACTCATTTTCAAGTTAATCATTTCACTGTCAGTCCGAGTAAACGATAATTTGACATGACCAAATTCGCAATGTCGAATTGCAATGGAAAAGTCCAAACATATCCAAAATACCATATATTGGCAACCGGGACTCAAATCCAGTACTTCTGGAACTGCACACTTTCGCTCACAATAGTTTGTTAACAGTCAGTATTAAAATGTAAAGTATGTATAGGATACGTCCATAGCCAGTAGTTTTGTTAACTTTGGTGATTTACAGGAAAATTACTGTCCCTTACAACCAACTGAACGACGCTGGTATAAACAATATATTATGTCAAGATTATAAATTAGATAAAAAAATAAATTAACAATTATTAATTTCCATGCAAACATACATTATAATCACTAAACAGTAGGTAGTCAAATAGAACCTACCAACGTGACCTTGAAGCAGAATCACTTATTGAATTTAATTTGATTCAGAGACATTAAACAAAGTTTTATGTTAGTCGTTAAGATATCTCAAAGTTATCAAAGTTTAATTCAAGATATTAACTTTACAGTTTATAGCAAATACATTATAAATTATTTTTGGAATATTTGTTGCACAATAATATAAGTCCTAGCAATTTTTAAACTTACAAATCTAGAACAATTTCTTACACCAGACAAAACTAACAGAAATAGTTTCAAACAAACCAAAATGATCCCATAACAAACTCTTTGCAAAATAATTTCCTATAGGCAAGTGATAGAACTAACAGAATTTTTTTTGTAAATACCTTTTGAAATCCTTCAAAAGCTCATCAAGACTGCCTTCCACTTCTTTTAAAGTGTCATTAAGGTATTTCAATTTAATAAGTATTTTCCTGTTGTCTGTTTCTTCACTGGATGTGGCAGTTTCTTCTTCTGGAACATTCTCAGTGGACTCATTTGTTGTCACTTTAGCCTCTTCTTTTTCAGGAGATTTGGTAGTAGTCGGCTTGAGATTAGAGTTTGATTCTGGAATCATTTTTAAATATAAAAATAAATACTTTTATAAATAAACTAAAAATTCCCGCGGAAAAAAGAAATTGGTGGTGAAAGGATAAAAATTTAGGGTTATAATATTTTTAATGACAAATCAAAAAAATTAAAAATAATATTTAGTGTAAAAATAAAACAAAAATCTGTAGAGGTGGCCCTCCACATATTTTTGTCCCTTATCACCTAGAGGAATATATTATAATATATCTAGACCTAGGCATAGTACTAGTTGTTAGTTGGAGGTCCCACAATATAGTAAAAACTTACCATTAGATCTTGTAAAGAAGTCACACCCAGTGGTAACATCTGCTTCCATTGCATTCACAATACTGTCCATTTCACGTATCTGGTCATTAGTTGATGGCTCCTCAGCTTCAACTCTTTCAATTTCCTCATTCATACTCTCTGTTGTAGGTTGATTGTTTTGTTGAGCTAAAATAATAAAATTTTTAAATATATAAATAATACAATAAATAAATGATGAAAAGTATCTGGACTACAAAATTAAAATGTATTACAATAGCCATACACATTTGTAACTTATATAATATATATTTAATGCTTTTTACTTACAATCCATTCTTCTATAAAAATGCAAACGATTATTGTCCAACATTGCCATGTCAGCATCCACAATACTGTCCATTTCTTGTAGAGGTATCACTCTGTTGTCTTGGCTACTTGTTTGCTCACCTTCAGGTGTAGAAATTGGTGCTGGGAATAAAAATAAATATATTCTCTTTACATTGTCCGCTAAATTAAATATAATTTATTTGCAATTATTAACTTTTATAATCTTAATTACATATGCAAGTGTACAAGTATATCAAAAAGACAAGCAAATATTTTTTTAAGTTTTATTATAAACCTTTGGCACTTTCTGTAAATAATTGAGTTTTAATGAAAGTAAAATTTGTTTTTGTATAAATTAAAATAATTTAGGTAAAGCCATTCCAATGTATTTAAAATTGAAGGTCTACTTAATAACTTTACAAGCCTAAACGCAACATGTACTACCAATAATGAAAAACTATACAAACTATGCATTTTATGTATTAAAGCTACAAATTCATAATTTATATATAATATAAACTAAATATTTCTTACCCCTCGATATTGATGTGGATGGTATTGGTAAATTAATAAGAGAACTTGTTATATGTGTTCCTGTAATAAAAGTAAATATCAAATCCATTTCCTGTTATTTTGAAGGCTACTACGTGTCATTTCTTTTCATATTGCCAAAGCATAATTAAAATAACAATAGTAATACTGAAATTACATGCATTAAAATGTTTTTAAAAATAATATATAGCTTAGCATCTATTGAACTCACTTGTTAGTATGCTCACTGTAACAGGGTGTTGAGGCCTCGATCTCATTACCAGCACAGTTCTATATCTGTCAGGTCTTGCATTAGTAGACCACCAAGCAAGGGATGCCACTGCTACCACTACCACAACTATAATAAACTGGATCACTTCATCACCAATTCCTTCTATTAATGACATGTTGTCTAAAAACAACCAATTACATTTATTATTATTATTATTAAAAAAAATACATTAAACCATCCTTTGAAGAATATTTTTTATAATGACGATTTAAATAAAAATTTTCCATAAAAGTGGTATTAAAAATACCGGTTGAGATGTACATTGTAATCTCCCGATTTAAGGAGAAAGGAGAGTGGGTGAATGAGGAGGAGGTGTAAATAGACCTACCTTAAAACGGGCGAGTCTAGGAAATTAGTAGTTTTTGAGATATTTAATTTTAAAAATTTCAAATTTCCAAAGTTATGTTAAAAAATAATTATTAAAAAATATATTGTGTAATAATAAATTGATAACATATTTACTATATTATGAAAAAAATTATTGTTACCAACCTAGTGTTTAGCTTAAAGTCGCTTATGTTTGTAATCATGTTCTAACCTAACCTAACCAATCTGGCCTAGTCACGCTTATGGTACTCGACTAACTAACCTAGTGTTTAGCTTAAAGTCGTTTATGTTTGTAATCATGTTCTAACCTAACCTAACCAATCTGGCCTAGTAACGTTTATGGTACTTGACTAACCTACCTAGTATTTAGCTTAAAGTCGCTTTTGTTTGTGGTCATGTTCGAACCCTAACCTAACCCATCTGGCCTAGTAATGCTTATAGCACTCGACTAACCTACCTAGTGTTTAGCTTAAAGTCGCTTATGTTTGTAATCATGTTCTAACCTAACCAATCTGGCCTAGTAACGCTTATGGTTCTCGACTAACCTACCTAGTGTTTAGCTTAAAGTTACTTTTGTTTGTGTATAAAAAAAATATTCAATTTAATCTATATAAATTAAAGGAAATAACACAAATAATTAATTTTACTTTTTTATTTAGACGTCTCAAAAGCTACTAATTTCCTGGACTCGCCCGTTTTAAGGTAGGTCTATTTACACCTCCTTCTCATTCACCCACTATCCTTTCTCCTCAAATCGGGAGATTATAATGTACAACTGAGCCAAAATACCTTTTCAAATATATACCCAGCAAAAAAAATAGGATTAATAGTGATGAAATGTTTAATAGGGAAAATCTTTACACATTATAATAACGTTTAATTTAAACTGCATAATATGTTTCTACCAAAACTGAATATTTTGGTTTTCAATCGTACGTTTACACTTTCAAGGTCATATATATGGCACCGTAAAAGCTAATATTAAAACAAACACTTACCTTTAGGGTTTTTACGAACGAAACTACAATTAAACTTTTAAAAAACTATAGGTTCGAAGTTCACACAAATATGAATAGACATTTCGGATCAGTAGAAATAACAACTTGGGTATAAATCTGTAACTTATTTTGCAAACCTTTTTGCTAACACAGCTATACGAGCATATTAATATATCACTAAATTTGTCAAAAACATTTCACTTGCTGTTTAAATGGTTATTTATCGTAATGTCTAGAATTCCAGATAATAATTAGTATGCTTTGAAATACGTAACGATTTGTAATATTATAGGATAGAACTTCATATGAATATGAAATTAAAATTGTAATCTACAACAATGTCATTAAATCACTAATGTCATTTTGACATTCGTTATTGTTGTTGTTTTTAAAATTTATCCCCAATAGGAAAAGGCAAAGGACATAGTCCATACAGCCTAGTCTAAATTTTGACATTCGTTATTTCTTTAAAAACAATATGAATAATGAATATATAACGTGTATTCTCCATTCTACGCGACATTGGCGAAGTCAACTGTGCCTAACTGGCGCTTATGGAAGCCATTAAAGGAAATAATTGAATAAAATAATGAATATTGAAAACACGTTTTCATTATTTTTTATTTATCGCCAATCCCATCATACCAAAGGAAAAACGGGGTTTTTATGCTCAAAGTATAGAATACAATTTCAGTTAAACTCTTAGTCTCTCCTGTGACTATGATTGCTGAAAAAATATTGGCAACGTTGGGAAAAAAACATAAACGCCGCGCCGCGCCAGTTTGATTTAAAATTTCCAATATTTGCGTACATATAAGAACAATCAAAGAATGTATATTTTATTATATATGTTTTGTATAACATTTTATAGGTATCTGCTAACTATTGTGTACAAAAATTTTCAAATTTCATAATTCTTTTTTAAATAAATAACCCAAATGCTTCTATATTTTGTTTGACATAAACGTGATTTTGAACATATTTTGTAGAAGTAGATATTGATATCATAGTATAAAGAATGACAAAGTACGGCAACTTCATACAAACGCACCGCGCGCGGCTTGTATGTGTGCGTCATAGTATCTTTACGTTACCGCATGCATACTCAAACAATATCTCGAACCGTTTATCAGTGCGCCAGTCAAGGCTGACGCCGCACAAGTTTCGCGCGTCACGGCTTTTCACTATATGAAAAATGTGTGATATTCGTAGAAGAACTTATTGCTGTGTGTTTGGGTGTCTAAATTCTTTATCGATTCTGAACTGAACAGGAAAGGTAAACAAATCACTTATTCTAGCATATAATTTATACTTGATGATGAAATACTTATGTAGGTACTTTTATTTTTGTTGTATTAGTTTATTATTTTAATAGGATGTGATATGATTTTATTAATATACATATTATACTTTTTTTTTTAATTGTTACTAATGGCATATTTATGTTTATGTAAACGCAAGAAATTAAAGGATTTATTTTCTAACAACCAAACATTCTTAATACTATTTTCTACTGATATATCAGTTAAGCAAGTAACTACAGGCCTAATAAAAATAATCATAAACATGTAGAAACAAAATGTTTTACATTCTTAAATGTATATAAATAATCAATATTTTTTAATAACACACTTCCCGGCCCAATGCCAATTTCTGAGAACTGAATTAAAATTTAGCTACAGTGCCAACCCTGTGACAGGCAACTATGGTAACTATGACAGGTTTGCCCTACTTTGTTCTCTCTCTTTATACTATGATATTACTGTAATTATGTATTTATAGGTTTCATATTTTGTTTATCTGTTATATACCTATATTATTTTTTTTGGAAAAATATAATAGTATTTGTGAGTCCTATTACTATTGCTTGGACTGAGTCAAAATTCATTTTCTTTTCATTCAATGTTACCACAAAATTTTATGTTTCGCATTAGAAAACTTTTTTGTTTCATCATTCATAATAAGATAATATAGAGGATAGAAAAAAAATCAAATAATTTTAAGTAGATACCTGGAACTTTTGTCTACCTACTTATTTCTTAGTGTAAAATGAATTTTATAAGCAGGCTTATTATTAGTGCATTGTATGATTTAATTTTTAGCATACATATTACTACTAAAATCCAAATAAAAAGAGTTATAAAGAAGAGTGTTTAAACATTTTTACATAATATGCTCTAATCTTTTTTCTCTCTTTATTTAGCTGAGAAAGTATTGCCAAAAATTGCATCATCTTGTGTTTGAATATGACTTGGCTTTTGTTCCGTTCTACACAGAGTTTTAAAAAAAATAATTTAAAGTTATAGGGCTAACATACTATTTAAGCACTTTAAAAATTTTAAACTTAGTTTAACAGATACTAAGAGACTTTCCAAAATTAATAAAAATTTTACATTAAATTGAATAGTATATTAAATATATATTTTTTTCTTTTTTTGTTACATAGTAAGCGTAAAATGAATTTATTTAAAGAAACGTCATATTGGACAACTTGCTAAAAGGTTCATTTATATATCCGTTCATAACTCTTTCTCTTTTATTTATAGCTTGACATGTATATTGCATCTCATTCTATCGTTTTATTAAATCAGAACCCAAGTCTCCAGAATCCAGCTATTTCATCATTCGAGTTTTAAATCTCGAGTAAAGTGATAAGCAGAGTTATCTAAACATTTTGAAAGTGATTTAAAAATGCTTAGTGTGTTTTAATTTGAAAGTCCTGTTTAGTAACGCTTATATAGAGTGGCATTTTTATTATTTTTGTTTAATTCTATTTTGGTCTTAAAACAAAAGTTTTTAAGACCGTCGATTGGCAAATTATTCGTTATTGAATCCACTCAAACATTGCAAAATAAACCATAGAAGTAGTATTTGATAGGTTAACCTAGTTTAGTTAACATTAACCTAGTGATTAACATGAGCTACTCATATACCGAACTTAAAAATATTAAATATAATAATTATTGGCTGAATACCAATACAAAGTATAAGCAGTTGCAAACACACAATATTTTGCACCACTTGAACCATTTTTCTATGAGAAAAGACAAGACAAAGAAGATCAAGATAATTTCTAGAAAATCATTCATGATGTAAGTACCCTCACAAAACTATAAAATCTATTGATGAAAATCTGTAACTTTTATTAGTACCTATCAATGAACTTGCGTATTGAAATATAAAAATTGAAAACCATATCTTGTTATTTTTATAGTTTAATTGGCACTCAACTTCGTAGTTCAAATTGGTATGTATTATAAACTTTAAAATAAAATGTTTAAGAATATTTTAGGAAATATAATATAATGTTTAGACAATATTCCACTAAGCGCCATCTAGTTCCGTGGCTTCCAGCTTGTGTTAGCGAATACGGATACGAGATTAGTGGATACACTACACATAATATATAACTTTACGTACATAAAGAAGTAAATCTGTTCGTTTTAGTTTTCAGTAAAGAAATTGCGTAGTTTTTTTAAATAGGTATATGTTGGCACTTTCTTATAACAGCGCCATCCAGTTCTTTAGTAATCTACGATGCTTGTGTTACGGATACCAGATAGTTGTTGATGTACTACATACCTAATATATAATATTTAAATACATACATATCATAAATATAAACACCTATGACTGGAGTACAAACATTTGTGCTCAACAAATGAATGAGGGACCCAAACCCGCGACCGCTGGCGCAGAAATTAAGGTCACTACCAACTGAGTCAAACGAGCCGTCCGCGTCAATTTAAAAAGTTGAATGGGTATTATCGTGTAATTATAGCCGTTTAAAAGTTATTCTAAAAATCTGCAATAAACCTACCTACTTATAACTATTCTAAAAAAGGAAAACGAAAAGCTTAACAAATCAACATATTATAGATTCCTAGGTGCGTTCTCAGACGGATAAATAGTAAAAACCCTAAAAACTATATCAATTTGATAAAATTTTTTTTATTAATGTTTCAATTGTTTATTTTCAATGATTTTTATTACGTACTATTTCTATTTAATTTCCGGTAAGCAGAGTATAATCCTTGTTAAGTTACAACTAGAAAAGCACTTCGTTTGGGATCAATATCGTCCTAATCCTATCTAGATACATTTTAACGGTTAGTATCTATAGATTTCCAGAAATGATATATTTTCCCGGAGTAAAAAGTATCCTATATGTTAACCCGGACAACCTACTATCCTAATTTCACGTGATGCGGTCACAGACACATAGACGGACAAAAATTCTAAAAACTATAGATAAAGCCCTCTGCATCGATAATAAAGAACATTCCAATTAGAATTTTCAAAAAAATATTTACTATATACCTAGTACGTACATTCCACTCATGGTATTAAATAATTGATAAACACTTTTAAATACATTGCAAAATAGAACTTCACCAAATTGAAACCAGGAGTGCTTAGAACTCAAATTACTGGTAAGAGCACGATTTCAGTGGCGCTAACAAAACAACAATAACAAAGCAAAAATTTTCCGATGTTATTTTTAGTTCGTCAGCTAATAATGAATTTGAAAGTGCGTAAATTGTTTTACATAACAAAGTATGGGTATATATAGTACCTATCAATAATTATTTAGGTAGGTTTTATCTTTATTCGTTATAATTTATGAAAATATTATTTTATTGTATAATATTATAAAATTCGAAAACGAGATGTGTTAGTAACTAAACTTATAGGTAAGATTTTTTTGTAAATTAGCGATACCGTTATTTCACAGAAGTGCTAAAACTGGTTTCACTAGACTTTCAAAATGGCGCTCACGTGCATGGGGAAAAATTGGGGACCGCCAAATTAACTAAAACTAAGTAAACTAAATAAACCGCCTTTTTTAAAAATCGTGAACAACTTACAGGCAATCCGGATATATACAAACAGACCAGAGTTTAGAGTTATGTTCATATACCTATGTTTATTAAAATATAATAAGTAGGTATAATATGGGTTTTATGGGCACAAAACGAGCACCATTAGGTAAGTATAGGGTATAGTGTATTTTTAAAGAGATAATTTAAACATTATTTTACAGTGAGAAGTTTAAGGATAAGTGGGTATATTTCAGAAAATATTCTTTTTATTTTTTTTATTAAAAAAATAATTCACTAAGTTATTATATCTTGAAGTCCATATAGGCCAAACAATTAACAATTTTTGCATTACTGCTTTAAAAGCTAAAAATAAGGTTAAATAAAATTGATGCCATATCACTGTTTTAATTGTAGAGCTTGAATTATATTTTTATAAATGTCCAATTTATTCAAAAGAAAGATGTTAAGTTGATTTATCTGAATAAAGTTACAATTCACGATGACTAAGTTAAGTCGTCACGCGTGAGCGTGAGGCCGCGATAGGTGATAACGTGTATGGCCTAGTAACTTGTTTTTAGATTCTCTGCCAATAAATCCATTATTGAACGACATAGGTTTGTTTTTTTATAATTATATATTTACTTATGTATTCAGCGTTACGTATCATGGAAACGGTAAAAGAGAAAGCTTATCCAACACGTACAGGTACCCAATTTCTTGTGTTCTTTTACGAAAATTAAATATTTCTATTTAAAGTCACAATAGTACAGCTTTTTTACAATATTACCTACTTTTATTTATATACAAATAATATAACTTTTAGTTTCTTATACATAATATGTAATGTAGGAATTGCTTGAAATGGCAAGGTCACTTACGAGTAAGTAATTTAACGACAATGGTGTTATCAAGTAATTACATAGGTAGTTCCATTATTTTGTTTGTTTTGCCATTCACACATTATGCTGTAAATATAATATATAAAGCTGTATGTAAGATATACAGGTAAATTATTATTCTCACTCGGATTCGTTCGTTTCTAGTTAACGGTAGGTATAGGATAGGTAGGTATATACAGATTTTTTCAGAGTGAGATTTTCTCGCATTAAAAAGTATCCTTCCCGGATATAGGGGTGCTTACCCCAAAAAGAAACTGACCCATTGATTTTAACAGAAAAGAAACGATACTTTTATTGGTAGATTCCTTGTTGTTATTCAAATGAGTCACAGGATATCCGGCTATTATGTTACTATTTTATTCTTAAAATCTTTCTATTGGTTTGCTTGTGTTTTTTTCAAGACTGCATCATCAGTCCTTAAAACTATAGATTCGATCTCTGTATCGATAATAATAATAACTATTTCAATAAGATAAGATTTTCCAACAAATATTTTTTGTACTCTTACCTACAGATTAGACTTAGTATTTTATTACATTATATACCTACATATAACATAGGTAATAACTCCATGTTATTCTGCCATTATCATTTGACGTCATCGTAGTTGTTGAGACTTGCACGCGATACTTACATTATCACTAGCAACTTGCCCTCGCTTAACGCGTTTCTAGACTGTGCATTTTATATAGATAAAATGTAGCGACTCCGAAAATACACCTTTCATGACATACCTTAACATTTGACGACACATTGGCTCAGTGTTACCCTGCTTGCTGCGCCAGCGGTCGCGGGTTCGAGTCCTGCTGGGGGCATTCATTTGTTCAACACGAATGTTTGTATGGGTGTAGATGGCGCTGTGTGCTTATATATTTATAACCTATTCAGGTTATTTCTCTGTGCCAAATATGCTGATCCGTTCAGCCATTACTGAGTGATCCTGTAACAAACATCTATCCATCTAACCTTTCGAATTTATAACACTTACGGGATAATTATTGCGAGTATACCTTTTTTTTTTAATGTACATAACCTTACTTACAAAAACTTACTCTACCTCAAGGGTTGCCTGGAAGAGATCGCTTTACGCGATAAGGCCGCCTTCTGTACATCCTTTCTTTTTTTGGTACTGTGTCGATTCTTTGTGTTGTATTATTGGTTTACAATAAACACTTAAATAAATAAATAAGTCAGTGTTGTGGAGTTTTTTCTGTAGGTGTTTTTAATTTTCTAATACATTTTTCAATTTTTTGATCCCTTAAGTTTTACCCAACCATCTCAATTTATAGGACCTCTCGACAGAACCATCAATCATTGTTTTCAGGTGGTAATAAAAGATTTTTCCTCTAATAAAATTTACCAAACGTAGGTACTTACTTCTTGCGTAAATAAATTACAAATACACGAAGAAACTGACAAAACATAATCAGTATCAAAATTAATGTAGGCATGACTGTATTCTAAAAATACTTATTGTTAGACTTAGGTCATTAAACTGTTGAAAAAGAATGATTCATTACACTACATAATACATTATATTCGCTTGTAAGCATACATGTATAATATTAAAAATATTAGAGAATATTTTGATAATTACTATATGATTTATCTGCTTTGTCGTTTTGCGGAAAACTAACATTGAGACGATTAAAGAGTCAGAAAAACAAAACTGTTTAGTGCCATAATTGTTAACTAATAATACTTGTAGGTACGGGTTATGTAAAAAGCAAAGTATGAAGTATTAGTAGCAACTTCCAAGAAACTATTATCGTTAGATAAACATGTTTGTAGCATAGATAAGGTACCTATTATACTAAAGTATAGATTGTGGCTAGAATCTAGTTGGTTTTAATTAACGAATGCTGTTGTTTTATACGTGTAATTAACAAGTGTCTTATAACGAGCCTCAATATAACGAATTCTTCAATTTGACGAAATCTTCGATTTAACGTATTTTTAGAAATCCCTTGCACATAAGAGCTATTGCAAAATCTACATTT
This sequence comes from Boloria selene, assembly GCA_905231865.2. Lineage (NCBI taxonomy): Eukaryota > Metazoa > Arthropoda > Insecta > Lepidoptera > Nymphalidae > Boloria > Boloria selene. The sequence continues at coordinate 10,234,962 of HG993142.1, forward strand.
ACATTACGAATATATTTACCAAAAACTTAACTATTTTTGTCAACTGAAAATATTAAATATCCTTTAATTCCACAATACATCACGTCTTGTCATGTTCAGAGTTCAGACACGTTAGTATTCGTTAAAGGGAGTCAATGTAGTTTGATGCAATGGCTGAGGAACGAAAAAGTTGTTCCTTAACTTTCATAAAGAAATGAAAAATTATTTGGTATATGGAGGAGAATCCTATCAAGAAAAAATAGACATACCTACGTAATGTTGAGGTTAATAAACAAGTTTTCTTACCTTGTTAAAACGTGTCACACTCACAGACTAACCTAACCTGTAGGCTGCATGGTTATTGCTTAGGCAGTATGTACCGAAAAATCTCATTGTAATGAATTTGAAAAAAAAGTAAATGATATAATCGATTGCTAATTTGTTATTTTCCGAGTCAATTTATAATACACCAGATAGCGTTGACCTTCGATTCACGCACGACAACAACGAAAACGACTACGACAATAATTTAGTCAGGTAGACAAGGGAGCTAATCCAACAAATATGTGATTTAAAAAATTAAAAGTATTAATTTTATGCAATAAAATTCTTATATTATAAAGTTTGAATAAAGCAATTGTCTTTATTATCTTATTGTCAGCAGTTGTCTACTAGAGTATTTTAGTAAAGAAATGTTATTTGTGGCTGAACTACTACTAATAACTATTTATTGTAGTTCAAACTAAATTACACAATTTTGCTTTGACCCAAAATTATGCATAATGGAGACATGTAGTATGTACTAGTGTTGTTATTGTATAATATGCTATACAATTATTATGAGTCACCGGGCCGGAGCAATTTCATAGTTGGCAGATTCGAGCGACGTAAAATCCCGATGAAAATCCCCGCACCGACCCACTTGGTGGAGTTGGTACTTGCAAAAACAACCGTACATAACCATATATTTTATATCAACTTGGAAATGCGTGTCTCGTGACTGTGTCGTGATTGGTCGAAAAAGTTGACGTCATGTAAGTGCACCAATCACGAGTTGAGCGAGATATTTTTAGACATGAACATACGTCATACAAACTGGTGGGATTGAGGAAAATTGTTAGCGCGCCTCGGCTCTCGATGTTGCACAACGTTTTCGGAGCTCAGCCTGAGCGTGCGTATGTAATTTAGTGAAGACAGTACATTGAATTTTGTAAAGTTTTCGATTAACGCCTATTAGAAGTTTTCACTGCTCAGAAGCTTATTAGTTACTTCTTTTTCATTTCTTTTAAAGAGTAACTAACTGGTGATAGTGCCTACAAAAAGTTACTTTTTGTAAGGTGAGTTCTAGAAAATCTATTATTTAATTAATTATAAGTATTAAAATTCTAAACATTTGAGAGAACTCAAACAGAAAAAGAGTTTCTATTATAGTAAGTTTAAGAAAAAATCATAAACTATTGTAATACTGTAATAAGTAGTTTATAAACTTTAATTGGTGAGGACACGTGAGCATGTCGAGACTTGTCGCTCTCAGTTCTCACGTTGTTGCGCGTTCCAATTCCAAATGCCTTGTGTACTTTTCCTTTGTATTGCTTCTCGAATGTTGAAGAATTATTAATATTATAAAACTGTTAGAATACCCATATAGATAATGAAATTTTGATATCGAAATATTATCAAAAACACTATATTTTTTATTATTGCGCAAGAATTAAAAAACGCGAGGCCGTATCATGTTGAATTAAAGTATCGTTAAATGCATAGACGACGATAGAATAATCAGGTACAAACATATACCTATCTGAAAATTAAACCTATAATAAAAAATAAAAAAAAACTGATATTATCAGCAAGTTAAAACTTCTGTACGTGAATAAATTAATTATTAACACCACCTACGTCAGTAATGACCTTGTTTGTGAAAGTGAAATTTGTATGATGGAGGAATCTGAATAATTTTATATGACTACTAAGTTTTAACTTAGTTACCTATACTGATACTGTATTTTATAATACTGCATCCTAAAAGATGACTCATTGTTTTCATGATGGACTTGTCGACTAGGAGTAGGTTTAATCAATAACTGTTAGTCACCACATTGGTTCAAACTTCAAGGTCAACAATTTGGTAAAGGTTAAAAAATAGCAGATTGTATAGAATCCATACATATATCTACACTATAGATATTATAATGCGTAGGAAATTTTTCTATTCATTAAATTTACTACTACTTTTAATCTTTTTCAGTGTTTAATGTAGTCTAGTTTTTTTAACAAGGAATATAAGTAGGGATAACTTTATTTTACCTACTTTCTACGTAATTTTATTTTCAACTCTTAACCATCTAGAAAATTCCTTAGGTCGAAATGTAAAATGAAAGTTATATTTTTAACTTAATATGTTTTAAATTAGCTGAATACCTGTTAATAGTTTTATAATCTGTTTTTGATAATGGGATTTTTACATAAGCATGAAAATTTCCAACGCATTTTGTTCACTTTAACATCTAATATTCGAATCAGTTATATCTTCGAAGATATTATCGATAATTACCATAATGTCCACCCATTATGAATTATTTATATAATAGTTTCTATTTAGGCATTCAAATGACTTATTTTCGACATTTAAAATTTTCCACTTAAAAATAATGGCGTAGTAATTTTGTTGAAAATATTATGAGGTAGTTTCTATAATATTTTTTAACGTATTCCTCTATTGTTCTAGGTCTTCTGCTGTGAGAATTTCTTGCCCGGGAGCCTAGAAGGTTAAGATTTCCGTAGGAACTCAAGAAGAGTTCAAAGAAGTAAGTAACACCGCTACTGCGGTTTTGTTCCCCTAATCACTTTTTTGTTACAGGAACTTCAAGACTCCAAGCCCAGATCGAAACTATTCAAGATGGAACAACTTAACAAAATTTTTAATTTCTCTTTTATAAAATTAAAGTTGATAGTTAACTTTCTATCTTCAAATAGTATGCGATTGCAATTAATAATACCATGAAATTGACCTATACAATTATTTCAGGTTTTACATACACATTTAACGCATGATCACTAAAAACATCTAATCACCAAACAAACAAATTATATTTAACTGCATATATATTTTCTCTTACGCTCATACAAGTTATAAAATCTCGACTGTATAAAATGATATTTAATAAGAATAGAAAAAAATATTTTTACTTTATATATTTAATTTCACTACTAATCCGGCGGCGCCATGTTTTAAGATTCAAACACCTATCGGCAGCCGGACTTTTTTTATAATATTCATATAAATGTATAATCGAACGATGTAAAGAAATATTACCCGTTTCGCACATACATACACACTATACACCATTATAAGTACATGTTTTTTAATAAAAACTTTAATTTATTGAATTATCTCTCTTGAATAAACAGACGGTTAAGCAATCCATAACCTGAAAAACCTGTAAGGCAACCATTCTTCAAAAACTTTATTCATGTCGGTTACATGACTTTGGCGTTAACTTCTAATCAGCACTTTTGGCACTAAAAATAGCTACGCGTGACATTGTTTTTTTTCTTTAAAATATACATATATTTTAAATGATATATATGCTCTCACCATTCCTTACAATGTCATGTAAACGATATATAGTACATATATTCATCTGTGGGTATTTTACATACATATATATGGAAATAATTTAATATATCATTATGTACCAATTATAAAAAAAATACAATATTTTAGAATATTTTGTCCATATATATGTGTAAATGGGAATTTATATCATTATCCTTCATGGGTCATAAATACTCCAATATTCCTTTCACGCCTGATTTTATTTTCCTATTTCCAAATCCTCTGCTTCATATAAATATATACATTATGTTACGTCGTGTCATTTTTGTTTGTAGTTCTATTCAAAATGGTTGCTCAAAAGATCACAGTCTGTCCGCGTGGAGGAGACGATAACGGAAAGTCGAATACCAAAAGACATGGTTTTTTCGCAAACGAGTGTCAATACTCAACAACTTTTGAAACTGGTAGAGATAAATCGCTTAAAGTCCGAAAAGAATCAACAGGTGAACGATCCAACCGGAGTGATTATCGGCGGAATTACCGACTCACCTTTGTCATCGCCCCTGGCCAGCACGAGCTTTTCCGAGGTAAGAGGTTATCGGCTCGACCGTGAGTATATAATATATAATTATTTAAGTTTGTTCATAAGTTCGTTATTTTTAATCTGCGCCATGTCTTAAACATGTTCTAACATGCGTTATTCAATTTCAGGAATTTCTGGAAACGGAGCCTTTATTCGCGAATACAATGTTACACGGGGCGGACGGCGAGTTCTTCCAAAGCCTGGCGCCATGGTGCGCCGCGCCCGCCGAGGAGGAAGTACAGTCCATTGGTAAGTTACATTTTACTAAGTTTATTCAGAAAATTCAATGTATTTTTTTAAATAATTAGATTTTTTAAATTGTACTTATTCATTTTGCACAGATCCCCAAAAACTAAGTGAAGAAAGGGCACATAAAACCGACACACTGCACACACAATTCTCACCGCAAGGTTGGGAAATTTTCGACGCTAACTCACCGTCAGCGCATACTATACAGTCGTACCCGGTCTCGCCCAACATGGACGGGTTCAACAACTCATACATAGATTACTTTAATGACACACATTTGAACAACAAAATACCCTTTCATGAGCAATTTGTTGATATCAACGAATTGCCAGTAGTTTTAAGTGATTTAGCGTCAGAGAACGTCGACGTAAACATGTCGATGGAGCCATGGGAAGATTACAGCTACACAAAACAAAACATACACAACACAATGCCCTTCATACATCAAGACGACTCAATGGACAAGAAACTGGTGTCAGTAATACCGAGGGAGGTGGAGAGAAACGACATGATCATATCAGAGTATATCATCGACGATGGGTTCAAGGCGCCGAGCAATGCGGCCCCGGGGCGGCGCGGCTGCGGCCTGACCGTGGATGTGCACGCACCCTCCCTGCCCGACGTCATCAATACCCCGGATGTTCTCAGCTTTGTTGAGCAATTGGAGACAGAAAAATCCATTGTACCAAGCTTGGTAAGTATTCTATTTTTAATCCTTATCTTTATCGTATTTTCTTACGAATCTAACGGTTATACTTCAATTACAGAACACCATTCCGGAACAAGCGCAACCAACATTCAAAGAAAGCTCCAGTGTCGACAATTCTCCACATACCATCGACTTTTTCTTTAACTCCCCCAAAAGCGAACCTCGCGAGGACTCTGAAGATGAAACACCAAAGAAACGAGCCGGTAGAAAAAGACAACGGCATGACAGCGAAGAGTCCGACGAAACATATACTCCATATAAAGAACATCACACACCTAGGAAGTACCGTCCTAGGAAACCTAGCGTGCCCATAAAAGATATGATAAAGGCACTAGAAGGTGCACAGAAGGATGCACCAAAATCACGTCGAGGGAGACCTCCGAAAATACAAAGGAGAGACAGCACAGTGTCCACAGTTAGTAACAACTCCTCGATGTCAACACATGAGATGAAGTATAGGGAACTAAGAGACAAAAATAATGAAGCTTCGAAAAGATCTAGGATGAATAGGAAGCTGAAAGAGCTGCAAATGGAACAACTGGCAGGCGATTTAGAAGAACGAAATAAGAAATTGAGGGTGAAAGCCGACATGTTAAGCCAGAGGATAAATGAACTCAGGAAGACATTCATGTTTGCCGTGTCGCAGAAAAAAGATGGATAGATACATTAACCACTTAAATGCATGGTTTATTTCTGATCTATTTTAATAGATTTAGCGATTGGTATTTTGGGCTTGTAGTTTATCGTTTATATGCTATAGCCCTTTCGGCCATGACAGGAGCGTATCGCTCCAAAACTTGGTTTTGACGGAATTGTTATAAGGACCTGACTAGATGTATTAGACTTAAGGTTTATTTTATGAATTACTAAGAACTACACTTTAATTATATTTTTTAAAAAGTTGTACGAAATATTAAGTTTATAATTCTAAGTCTATAATCTTAATCATTCGGGTCAAGAGAATCTAACTCGAATTTATTGTTATGAAAAATAAATAAAAATGTCTATTCTATAAATACATTGGTTAGTTCTGCATGATAGCTAACTATCGGTAGATAGATTTATTGTTTTATCTTACTCGGATTAAATGATTTCATATTGTTAGTGTTCTTTCATTTGCTTATCCCACAAAAATTAATTTAATTACACATTACTACCTACTCTCATTTTCAGCACTTGGTGATAAAAATTGAGCTAAATATTAGTCTTTTATATGAATGATAAGGAACGATGAACCTTACTCTCTTATTTACCCCAAAAAAGAAATTTAACGTGATGCTATCTACCCATGGGTAACCTACCCACCCCTTTTGTGTCAGCTAACATGTCGCTCATTTTGAAATACAAATTCAATTTGAAAGATGTTGAACGAATTTTATCTGGTGTATATAAATAATATTTTTAATGTAAGAGCTTTGGACTTGTGCAAACATGTTCACATTAGCCACAATTGACGCTAAACTTTCGATTTCGAAAACTGAAAATTATTTTTGACCTTGAATTTCTTTCTAATTTTGTTGTGCAATATCGACGTTCTCTTGTAAAGTTTTATAATGTCGAAATAAAAACAACTACCGTAAGATAAAATAATCTTTTCCACAGAAATCCTTTTGATATATTTTATTTTGAGTACAAAGTAACGCCATATTAGTCGTTACTGGTAAAAGTAAACTTGTGTGCTTAATACAAGCGAAACAGGAAAAAGGTTAGTTCAAAATAATTAATAAATCTTGTCTTTAATGATTCCGCGAAAGCAATAATTTAGTCGACTGGTTATTCTGGTTTTAAAGTTTCTTGACCCCAGCAATATACCTTCGAAGTTGACAAGACAATCATCGCAGAAGGATACGTCTGGCGGCACATATCGTCAGTTCCGGCTTTCGAATTACCTATACGCTTATAGAAAGTTTTAAGTTTGCTTGCGATATCCTCCTTTCTCAACTGTTTTTGCTAGTGAGAAAAACATGTTTATTATGAAAAACACATTATAAAGTTGCAGAATAGTTTAAATGAATGTGTTCCGATAATGGTAAAAAATATACAAATTAAAATCTATTATATTTTATTATTATAATGAAAATAAAATATTCAGATATATTCATGTTTCTAAAACCACTGTCAGCCATTTTGATTAAGAAGGTCGCTCATTGGTTGATCTATTTGCCTTCCTAGCCCAGTATATAAGTGTATAATCTATGTTCCTAGCTATGATACAAATCGTATATTATGAGTTTTTTATCGGTGATCGATGACAAATTTATACTTTATAAAATTAATATGTATACTTTTATATTCGAAATATACAACATTTGAATAACAAAACTTTATTTGGATTTGTTAACTTTCATTTTTCAAAAATAAAACGCCGGGGTAAGAAAAACACGTATTGACTTTATGCACAATATTACTTTATTTAGTAACTTTATACAAACTGGCAGAGTTTCTGCTTACTTCAATTGATACAAAAGGAATGAATCGCAAAATTAACAATCTTGGTATTTAAACCCTCTATTTTGTGGTGGGGTGTGACGTCACTTCCCACTGACAGACAATCAATTGGCTTTGGCGTTGCTTGGCTATGGCATGGCGTCTTAGGGCTCAGCTACACAACATCATGTGGCGTTACAGTCGGCCATCCTGAAACAATTGCTCCCGCAATGGGAAGGGTGATTTATTAGCTTTCTAGAAGGTCAATGAGGTCTTCAGTTTCTAGCTGGTCATCAGAGCTGCTCGCGCTATCTGATACTAAAGCTACACTACGATAAGGTCGCAAAGAGTCGGCGGACACCAGCCCGGTAAAGTTTTTGTAGCCCCTTAATCCCTTTATGCTCCTAATTCTGTACCTATCGTTGCCGAGGACTTTAATTACAATATAGGGTCCTGAATATAAGTCATCTAGTTTAGTGTTAACCTTAGCAGCACTGCTTGTAGGCGCCTGCCTCCATAGAACCAAGTCCCCCTTTTTATAAATATGAGACTTTTTGCGACTTTTGTCAAAGTTTCGTTTCATCTTGGCGGTGGCCCTATCAATGCGCGCACTGGCCTTTTCGCGCTTGGACTGAATAGTCTCCGATACCTGGTCTGGTATAGCTACGTCACATACTGGTCTACCATCACGTGCAAACATTAAATCATATGGTTTAAAACCAGTGGTATTATTTAAAGTATTATTTATGCCCCAAATAACGTCGGGGAGGCAATTAGACCAGTTATTAGCTGCTTCACTAGGGTCAGTGGCGCGTAGAGCGTTGAGTATAGTTCTATTAGTGCGTTCAACTTGTCCATTAGCACGCGGACATGCAATTGAATTTAATGTATGTTTGAAATGAAAATATTCTTTTGAGTATTCTTAATGTTTCTATTGAGTTAACCGTCCTAATAGGCTCTGCGATTACAAATTTTGAAAACGCGTCTGTTATAACCAACATGTATTCATGACCTTTCTTAGTCCTACAGAATGGGCCTAAATGGTCTATATGGACCATTCTAAAAGGTTCTTTTGGCTTAGGGATCGGATGTAACATACCTTCCTTTTTACCATATTCTCCCTTACCATAAGCACAATGCAAACAAGAAGTAACATATTTTCGAATAAACCGCGTCATTTTAGGAAACCAAAATTCTTTTTTTATTAGATCTGTACAACGTTTCAATCCAACGTGTCCTATTTCATCGTGATGCATTTGAACGATTTTCCATCTAGCTGGCCCGGGCACAACGAGGCGATTGCCATTGAGCGTTTTTCTATACAATCGATTGTCCAAAATTACATAATTATTCACTATATCGGGTACTGCCGACTTACTGTTTAGTTGATCGATTAAGCTTTTCAATTTATTATCCTGATACTGAATCGTATAAAACCAATCCGTGATTTCGAGGCGATTAATATTTACTGCATCAATAGGATTTCTACTTAACGCGTCTACATGCTTCATTCGTTCGCCGGGTCTATATTCTACACTGATATCATATTCTTGTATTAACAACCACCACCTAGCGATACGCGGAATAATATCTCGTTTCGTGAGGGTAGCACGGACGGCAGTACAGTCAGTGATTATTTTCACGTGTTTACCTATAACATATACTCTGAATTTACGCAAAGATTCTACGACTGCAAGCGTCTCTAACTCATAGCTATGATACATAGTTTCCTCCCTAGATGTTACTCTGCTAAAATACATAACCGGACGCAAGGTACCGTCAAGTTGCTGCTGTAATAATATACCCGCTATTCCTAACTTACACGCATCGGTATGTATTTCTGTATTTAACGTAGAATCATATAAAGCTAAAACCGGTTTAGAACACAAACATTTCTTTAATTCATCGAAACTTTCGATTTGTCTATGGCTCCATAGCCACGGTACATTTTTCTTAGTCAACTCTGTTAAAGGGCGAGCGATAATCGCAAACTTATTTATAAATTTTCGAAAATAGCTACAAAGACCTATAAATTGACGAACTTCATGTACATTTTTAGGTGTAGGAAAATGTGAAACAGCAATCAACTTCGGCTCCGCGGGCTTAATGCCGTCATGAGAAATTTCATGTCCTAAATAAGTTACTTTATCATGTAAGAAAGAGCACTTTTTCATATTTAATTTTAAATTTTCCGATTGAAATTTTTGTAATACCGCCTCTAACATTTTCATACCAGAAATAAAGTCAATTGAGGGTAGTAGTAAATCATCTAAAAATGCAAGAATTTCATGACGTGAACTGTCACTCTCAGTACAACGGATCGAATTAACAATTTTGCTAACCAAACGCATAAAAACAGATGGCGCATTTGCTAAGCCAAATGGAACACGTAAGTATTCATATTGACCCTGAGGTGTAATAAAAGCAGTTTTGTGAGTGTCCTCGGGTGCGATTAGTAACTGATGATAACTTTGGGCCATATCAAGACTAGTAAAGTATTTCTTACCGGCTAACTTAGAAATGTGATCGTCAATGTTAGGTAGCGGATATCTGTCTTTTACGGTTATAGCATTAAGGGCACGGTAGTCAATACATAATCGACTGTCGCCGTTTTTTTTCTTGACTAAGATGACTGGAGAAGCATAATTTGATTCGGATTCTTTTATAATACCGGCATCTAATAATTCATGGACTTTAGAATTAACTATTTGTTGTTCAGTGTGCGATAATCTATATGGCTGACGATATATTGGTTGCTGCGTAGTGAGTTTTATTTTCATTTGTAATAGGTTAGTGCAACCAAGATCTTTTGTATTAATTGCAAAGGTATGTTTATATTGTATCAATAAATTTATTAAACTATTACGCTCGTTTTCATTTAAACTTCCCATATTAATATCGTGTATAGGTACACCGCCTATGTGGAATTCAGATATTTGGTTCACTGCAAGGACAGAGCCAGACGAATTTACATTACACATATTTAAAACACCTCTATTCGAACTTTTTTCCTTATTTAGCAAAGTATTAGGTAAGTTGAGTAACAATGGCTTGGCTTGACTCACCTGGCTAGGCTGGCTGGCTAACCCGTCACAGCTCTCTGCTCGAGCTAAAATCTCGCCCGCTTTCCAGTCAACATTAACGACTCCAGTGTTAACAACCTTTATGTAGCCCTCACCACCTCGGAGCAAGGTCGCTGGTAACATATAGGATACGCCTTGTAATTCATAGTGGCGTGGTGCTGTGCAGACATCGTTGCCGGGCATATTACCCAGCACTTTAACTTTGATGATCGAGACACCGGGTGGCAGAGACTCCCTGTTTGAAGTCACAACTTTAAACTTGTTCACCTCTTCTACTATGTCAAACCCTTTTAAAGGATTAGGGTCAACTTTTAGCGTAACTGTCCCATTTGTTACTACAAGTGATACGTGATCAGCGTTTATAATTGGTTGTCCAATTAATAAATGAATATCTTGCATATCCATTTCAGTGACATGTGCAGTACATTGTACTTGAATGTTATCGATTTCTAAATCAAATTTTACTTCGCCGCGGCTAGTAAGTAAACCACCAGAAAAACCTTTTAGGATAGTATTTGTAGGCGAAACATTGAGTGACATAAGGGAAACAATTTGAGAATTTATAACATTTACTTGACTTCCCGTATCGATATAAGACTTGAGAAAAATGCCATTGACCTTCACAGTCTTTTTATAAATTTCGTTATAATTTTGCACTATTTTGATTTCCTTGGTGGTGGCATTCGATTCAGGGATAGGCTTAGCATGCGAAGTTAATATACTTGAACAGCGGGAGGCGATATGACCTTGTAGTCCGCACTTGAAACAAACTCGTTGATCAGGTAGTGTACAATTTCGTAAAATGTGACCTGTCTTCTTGCAACGTGGACAGGGATCGATTTCAGGGTTAATTTTCTTATCTGGGGTTGAGACCTGTTTAGTTTCCCTGATTGCTGCGCGTGCTTCAAAGGTTGGTGAGCGATAATCATCGAGAGCGCATAGAAAAGCCTCATACAGTTCATCTGGACGCTGACATTGGAACGCACGTGCATTTGGTTGTAATGAAATCGGTAATCCTCTGATTATGCACGAGACACTAGCGGCGTCAGATAAATTGCAGCGAAAACACATCCCGATTTTATCTTGATAATATTTTGTCATTGTTTCGTTCGGCAATTTTTTTCTTTGCATCATTTCTTCTAATAAAGCACTATAATCACGATGTTTGGGAAAAGCTCGTATCAATAAGTGTTTCCACTCCTCCCAAGTATAGTTATACTCATCGAGTCTGTTATACCACTTCCGAGCTTGTCCACGAAGTTTATCTTGTAGGTGAAAGGCTTTTACTTTATCGTCCCAGCCATGTATATCGCCTAACTGGTCAATCTTTTTCAACCACGTTGATACTGTGCAATCTTCTCCATCTGGGTCAAATTCTGGTATAAGGGACGCTGCACGATGACCTTTAAAATGACCCAGTGGTAAGGCTTCTCCATTAAGGTCATGTATAGCCCTCTCAACTTCATTTTCTAGCAAGCACTTTAGTAATTTTCTTGCGGGCGGAGACGGATATTCTTCATCTTCGCTGGTATATTGTTCTTGCTCGTTCCAATCAGGCGGGCGGACTCCGTTGCCGATTTCGTTTGGGCGATTACGTTTCATTATACCACTTCTGAGTAAAACGCCGGGGTAAGAAAAACACGTATTGACTTTATGCACAATATTACTTTATTTAGTAACTTTATACAAACTGGCAGAGTTTCTGCTTACTTCAATTGATACAAAAGGAATGAATCGCAAAATTAACAATCTTGGTATTTAAACCCTCTATTTTGTGGTGGGGTGTGACGTCACTTCCCACTGACAGACAATCAATTGGCTTTGGCGTTGCTTGGCTATGGCATGGCGTCTTAGGGCTCAGCTACACAACATCATGTGGCGTTACAAAAAACACTTCACAGCTTAACCATTTTGAACTATATAGATACATACCTTCCTCCTATATGGAAAATTTTAACTTACTTGTGCATTTTGTAAAAAAATACTGAAAATTATTTTAACTCTGTGACCATGAAAATGTATTTTTCAATACAGTAATAATATGTAAATGCGTGTCTTGTTTGAAACTAGTTTTAATTCAAAATAACATTGTGTCTGATTATGAAAGAAAAGGTTTTAAAAGCTACTATGGAAAATTTTAAATGTTTTCCTTACAATTTAAATACATGAAGTGGTAATATTTTCCTTGCACAAAATGCGAAGAAAACTGCAACTTACTACTACCTTTATAGGATTACATTAGAAAGAAAAAAAAGTTGGCTGTAAAAAGTTATTTATTTATAATTCACAATAAGAGAAACAATATATAATCGCAGCACACTTCAATCCAAAAAGTTCTTGTGACCAGCCCTAACTTGTATAATTAGGTACTTGAAACTTTAAATTTTAATCGAGGGGCACAACAGTGCACAAAACGCGCCAACAGCTCTCGACAGCTTGAATACAGAGTGTATAGATAAATAATACAATTAACATTCTAATAATATTATAAATCGACTAAATATTTAGTATAGACATATTCTAAAAGGAAACAAGATTCCCAATCTGGTGGTACTGTAAACAAATTCCTTGAAGCATTTCAAATTATAAAAAAAAAACAGATTAAAAATAAAATTATTCACAAGGGAATTAAATCGGAGAGCACCTGTAACCATTATCAGTTCAATTGCAAAATAGGAATTCGCGTGAATCGCTCTCGGCTAGAGATGTAACCTGCTTTGAACAAACCCATATAAAAATTTACACCAATCAGTACATGGTTGAGCCCCAGCCTGCGCCGGCGACGCTCGCGCACTTACAAAGGAATGATGGCGCGAAGGCACGTTGCTATGTAGGAAACACTAATTCTCACTACATCGCAATTCCAGTATAATACATACATCTATACAGTCGGCGATTGCCTATTAACTTTATCGTGCTATTAAAAAAGTTGACAAAAACGTCAACTTTCTGTATAATGCCATCTGGTGACACGTTAGTTAAACATGTCGGTTTTAAAACTTTTTTCGGACTGTCATACAAAAATGCGTATGACAGTTGGATGCACGATCGCTGTATAGGCTATAGGCGTTGTTATAGTAGTGTTATTACCTCGCTGCAGACTCGGCTATAAATCATAATCGGACTAGGGATGTCCGCTATAGTTGCGCGCGCGCAAGGCCGTTATCGATAACGACTCCAATGTCTCTGTTGAAAATTGGCAAAAATGTGTGCAGCTTGCAGAATTGCTTCAAGGTAAAGACTTAAGAAAAGCACATTTATGCAAAGAGTTCATCATTCATGTGGATGATGATGACCATTACGATGAGTCAGACATAGAATTTTAATTTTGTATTTTTAGTTTTATATAATACTTTCTTTTATTTATATATTTAATATGCTATGTTGTAATTTTATTAGTAATAAAAAACGTTTTTAATTCTATCACCCATTTATAGAGATACAAAAAAACATCTATCGAAATCACTCATCGACTACAGTACAGGGCGACAGGAGCCGTGCTATAAGGGCCCGTGAGTGGGAAAGAGAGCGAAACACTCGAATGATTTATGGTCGAGTCTGCAGCGAGGTAATAACACTACTATAGCCGTCTGTATGTATGAGTATTGGGTACTGTGGGCCCCCGCCGACGCAGACCGGGGCGGCGCCGCGGCCCGCGCATCGCACTCCGCACTGTCTCTACACGCACTCACGTAGCACTTTACACTCAGTCAGTAAGTTAGTCGGAGGCGCCGTCGTCGGCGTCCTCGAGGAAGCTAAATTTATTCGATGCTACGAAGTTCTGAAAAGAAATAACTGATGTTATTATAAGTTAATTAAAAATTGGTAATAATAACTCTTACTTTTCGATTCAGATTGGAGCTATAGCTAAGTGATAGTTTTTAATGTATTTCCATTGCTTTTGCCTATTATATACAGTAATAACATAAAAAATTGTCATGATTTTTATTATTGATCTGATAATGAAATAAAATCATATTCATTGAAATCTATTTCTTTGATTTCTGCCAAGATAATCAAAAATAATTATGTAATATACATTAGTTCTAAGAACAAATTAATATTCATGATACATTGATTAATAGACACAATGCAACTGACGATACAAGATTGTTTTTTATGAATTTGTTATATTTATTGAATATATGTAGGTATAAAGCGACCGAATCAAGCATAAAGCAGGACACGGTGTCTAGTTGACCCTCTTTGCTCTAGCGCAGTAAGACAATGTTTTTAAAGCAATCTACTATCAATTCAGTAGATTGCTTTGTTATGACGCATACACTTTAAAATAAAATTGTTAACAACAAAATGAAAATCACTATCTCTGTGTTCCATAGATAACATTATGACTAACTTATTATATCATATTCAAACTTGTTGAAATTGTAATATGATCTTTTGCATGATATGATAGTGGTTATTTCCATTAGTTATTTATTTTATGCATTAATATTAGGAAAATAAAATTATCTTTCTCTCTTTCTTTCTTGAATACCTTTTTCTGTTTAATCTGTCTCTGTGTTAAAATAATATCATATTTTAAATAAGCAGACTTGATCTCATTATTTTTATTGACCCATTACTTTTTCCTAAAGAATTCCTTGTCACACTCCTTAAAATAAAAAAGATTAAGGTTTTAATAAACATACCGGTTTCTCCTGTTCCTTAAGCTTGGGTAATGGCTTCTCTTCGGGCTCGTGCCTGTCGCGACTGCGACTATGGCGGCCATTTTCTTTACTTTCCGGCGACGCTACCCTCTCGCGGGATGGCTCGCGTCTTCTGTCCTCGTCTCTTTCCCTATTGTCTTTGTGGTCGCGGTCCTTGTCCCTATCATCGTAGTTCCGCTCCCCATCCCTGTATTCGCGGTCGCCGTCCCGGTCGTCTCGTCGGTCGTCGTCGCGCCGGTCTGCCGGCCTGTCCCTGGACTGGTCGCGGCGGTCTCGGTCGTCCCTGGAGTAGTCACGTCTATCTCGATCGTCCCTCGAGTAATCACGTCTGTCGCGATCGTCTCGCGAGTACTCGCGCCTGTCTCGATCGTCTTTAGAGTAGTCGCGCCGTTCTCGATCATCTTTAGAGTAGTCGCGTCTTTCTCTATCATCCTTTGAGTATTCGCGTCTATCCCTATTATAGCTACGCGAGTCTCTGCCGCGGTCCCGATCATCTATGAGAGGATCATTTAAAGTATATTTAATTCTTTGTTATACTTAACTTTAATAATGTAAATTTATTAGGACTCAATTATAACTATGGGTAAACAATACTTTAGAATACATACCACGTCTTGGTCCTCCACGACGATCACCCGAATGATCATTCTGCAAATATAAAGATGTTTTTATTTATAATCACATGTACATGTATAAGCTTTAACTTTTGGCTTATACAATTAACGTTTAATCACATTATTTTGATTTAATAATATAAAATTAAAATGATAACAATATAGGAACACTAACCCGGCGACCCCAACGTTCTTTTTCCTCAGCAGCGCGCCTCGCTTCCTCCTCTTGTTTCCTTAAGCGCTCTTCTATTTCACGTTCCCTAATAATAATGAGTAATGTATTAGAATTTTGACATTTTCTTACTTTAGAAGCATAATAAAATTACTATTATGTTGGTATAAAGCGACCATTATCGAGCACGAAGCTTGATACGGTGTCTAGTTGACCTCTTTGCTATGGCGCATAGAGACTTAAGTCTTAGAAACAGCAAAAGATGAATTACTTTAGCTATTCTAATTAATGCGCTTTTATCGATACAAATAGAATTAAATATAATATTATTAACTTTATTAAAGTTTGCAATATGAGATAAATTCAAGGTCTTATCTATTTCGTTTCAGCATGGCGAAATAACAAAAAACATACAGTTTTAATGATATAATTGAAGATGTGAATAGATGAAGGTATATGTCGCATATTAGAATTATCGCTGTTTTATGCATAGATGTGGGTCTATGTGTGTTTCAAACCGTTTTAAACTTAAAACATCCATATTTATGATTATTTTGGTCCATTTCACGCATCTTTAGGAAAATTTTATCGAAATTAGAATTTTGCAACATAATATAACCTTAATCAATTCATGTCTTCAATTATAATCCAATCTAAATATACGACCTTTCGTACTTGCTTTCATAGGCTAATACACTTCAAATCTTACTTAGCAGCCGTGTCCACGGGTTTCGCTGCCCCGAACACCTTCTCAGCCGGAACGGGCTTGGGAACAGTCTTTTCTGGAAGCTTCTCGTCGAGCAGAGCGCCGTCAGCTGGCTTGGTAGGCGCCTCGGTCTCGCGCGGCACCGTACGTGGTAGCAGGTTCAGCTTTGGCCGCTCGCGGGGCTTGCTGTCTGTGGTTAAAAAACAAATAATGCTTTTTTTTTATAGATATAGACTATTACGAATATTTTAAATTAGTCATACTAGGCCAGTCACAGTCAAGGCACATACCAACAAACAGTATTTAATGTTTATTTATTGTGACTAAAACAATCTTTGTTGAAACATTTACTTCTACCTCCCAATTTGTCACAAAATTATCTTACACAATGTAATTCACAAAAAAATCGTACATACCTTCTCTAGGCGGGTCTCGGTCCCTGTCACCAAACCCTCTACCGCCGAAACCTCTGCTTTCGCGTCTAATTTGGACAAAAATACAAAATGTATGTACAAAATTCTTAGACATCATTATAGGTTCCATAGATAGATATTCAAAATTTATATAAATTTCTTTGTTATATTTTAATATAGACTTTTAACATAAAGTAGATCTGATATTTAAATTTAACTTAAATTATTTAAAAGCGAAAATAAATCAATAAACACTAACCCATATCCATCTCTGTCAGCGGTGCGGAACCCTTCGCGGCCGCCATAGCCGCGCTCTCGCCCACTGCAATAAGCCAATTAATTTAATAGTGGTGCACTATTTTAACTAAGGAAAATGATAAAAAAATATCTGAGCAATTCCTTAATATCAACTACTAGTCTGTGTAAGTATGGAATACACTATATATTTGGTAAAGCTGTCATAAATTAGATAAAAAGCTATACATCTTGGATTATAATATAATAAATTATGCAATCATAAAAACCTAGATAATTTCCAAATTGAATGGTCAAAATGCTGTAATTTTATTGATATTTAAATGTAATGTATTCTTTATTTAGTAAACTTAAACACAAATATAGGTATAAATAGTATTATTTCTTTTATGACTACTGACACATGTGAATTTTAAGATAAGTTTTAGCTTAGTGGCTTTGATCAAGTGTATCAGGTTCAAATCCCAGATGTCGTAAATCTCACATTTTTATTTACAAAATATTTTTACAGTATGATGAAATAAAAAATCGTTAAGAAATGCCTATTCGCGAGACAATTGTATCGTATGACACGAAAACCACAGACCATTACTCGATCAGCAGTGGATTTTAACTAAAATAAAATATACTAAATTTCTATTTATTTTATCATTAATGTACATAAAAGTCTCCATACCCTTCCCGGTCCCTGCCATACGAGTCTCGTCCGCCGTAGGGCGCGCGCGGCGGCTCAGCACGTTCCGCATCTCGCCAGCCGCCTGGACGGTTGTCTGCACTTGCTAATATACGGACAAACATACTATTAGATTATATCCGTATATATACATACATATACTCATATTATCAATTGATAATTATAAAGTCACTCAGATAAGCAATAGAGTAGGAGCAAGCCAAAGACTAGTCTGAATTGAGTTACGGAAATACCGTGTCACAGATTATACTAAAACAGCTGGTCACAGGAAATTCCAATGACCTTTAGAGCTACGTCTCCTCTAAAAAGACTCCTCGACTGACTCCAAGGTCAATGTTTCTGGTTTCCCTGCCATCGCTGTAGGCGATGCCCCCGGCTAGAGGGTTAGCGAACCACAGACAACCTTTACTCAGACCTTCCCGGGATGAAACTGAGTAACTTATATCAACTTAAATCATGACATTACAAAACCAAACTTTCATAACTAAATTAGTTCAAAAGAGATAAAAAAGGTAATAAAATATTTTCTGTAAGGTAGTTAATTGTAATATACATATTATAAAGGATTATAAAGTTGATAATGTACTCTGCACGTACATCCCAAGTGTGACATTACAGCTTGCTCCAAACCACAATCACTTATATTCATCATAGTGACATAATGAGTAAATAATGTTTCAAACAATCAACTGATTGCCAGAAAATTAAACATCTAACATATCATTATGTAACAACTATTGTAGTTATTGCACTTACATTGCACTCACACACATACAGTGGAAAATTTTGTAATTCTAGTAAGAAATTTATTTCGCAATTGTAGCATTACCAATTATTATTTATACCAGTCTATAAAAATGTAGACCTTTATTATAATTTATTGACCAATAATAATATATTCATTCTAATTAGACAAAAAAAAATATAATAATAAAAATTAATGTTTTTTCCCTTTGTCTTTTAGATAGATTTTTCCAGAAATTGAAACCCAATCACTAGTGCATAGTAAAGCATGATGTTACTATGTCTTAATTATTTCTACATTTACAATATGAAAATTCAAAATATCTTTAAAAAACTCAATCACATTCTAAAAAATCTAGAGTATAAATATTATAAAGGATATCATTCTCCTTATATTAAATAAAACTTGCAAATAAAAGCAAGTCGTCGCTGTAGAAAGATAACCTCGTATGTCCAGAGATCCAAACTTTACAGGAAACAAAAAAAATGGTTCATTTTGTCAATGTTTTTCAAACAAGAGGTTTTCGTTTTACTCTAAATATGGCACTAGTAGTCATGTATTGGGTTATTATAAAATACATAATTTTCATTTGAATTTTACAAAAAAAAAAGTGCGTGTGTAGAAAGTACACATGTCAGAAGTAAAGCTTCTTTGGCAAACTAATTTTTAAATCTTTTTTCTTTTATAATTCTTCAATTTTTTTTATATTTATACTAAATAACCCCGTCTAAGCTCGTTGAAAGAGGGAGATGGCGCGAAGGTCACACCCACGAGTTAGACAGAGTTAGAAATGTCACTGACTCGCGGTGGGCGAGATCTAACTAAGGCTAACTCTTCCCCGTCTCTGAGCGCCTGGTACTATGGACTTATTTTTTCGTTTCATCGAGTTTGAAATCACAACGATTCTAAAGAAGTTTCACTTCAAAAAAGTGCGTGTGTACAAAGTACACATGTCAGAAGTAAAACTTGAATTTAAATGAAGGCTAACTCTGAGTGCCTGGTACTATGGCCTTTTATGTTGTCGTTTCATCGAGTTTGAAATCACTACGATTCTAAAGAAGTTTCACTTTATTAATAAATAAAAAAAGTGTGTGTACTCACAGTCGCGCTCTCGTTCGCGCGGTGGGTCGCGGTCGCGGCGCGCGGGCTCGGGCACGGCGCGCGGCCCGGAGCGCCAGTCGCCCATCGTGCGCTCGGGGTCGTACTCCCTGACACACATACACTTATGTTTATCATTTATATTTATTAGGCAATACATACTAGGACTATACTTAGGATTCATAATTATTGAAATTTTGGTGGGAATCTCTTATTATTTTGAAAATGTTTTTTTTTTTCAATTTGTTCTGTGTTTTTTTACTTAACCATTATAAACAAACATTTTTTCACTATTTATAATGAGTAAAGAACCTCATTTTCTTTAGGTGTGAATTAGGATCCACCCATTAAATAAATTAAAAATATACTTCAAATAACCACATGTGTACAAAATTTTGTATGTCTTCAGCTTCTATACTTCAACTGTTACAGTGTGAAGTAACACACGCTGTCTAAGGCTCTATTTCAAAGTTTAAATTCCTTACAACACAAATAGTACAGTGACAATAAAACATACTATATATCTTACTGGCATATCTTTTTCTAGTATATAAGATTTTCCCAATAATAAGATCCTGTATCATAAAAAAGACTTTTTGTGCATAGTTTGCTTTGCCTTTAACTAATATATGTATATATTCGTCACAAGATACAATTTACATTTACATTGTTCAGAGTTGGACATTTGGTATTTAAAGATAATATTCTCTTGTGTAATTGTATGCTCTATTTACCTGTCTCTATCAGATCTGCCGCTCCTGCCCATGCGTCGATCATTATCTTGAGTGGAGACTTCTATTCTTATTCTTCTGCCACTTATAATCTATAGATAAATTAGACCATATTACATTTTTGAGTCATATAATATGCTTCAAACATATTAAATTTAGTTTATTACTACTATTATGATGACTAATGAATGCTTGATAAATTATTAATAATTATAATAAAAAAATAACAAAATTCAATCATACCAAGTCAGGCATATTCATGGCGCTCACAAGACTCTCTCTATCTTCAAAGTCCACATCTCCAAAGCCCTTAAGACGACCTCCTTCCTTTGGCAGTCTTAAGTTGTTGATCTGTCAATAAAGAAAATTTTTAAGATCGAAGAAGATGGTATCTTTTAAAAAAATGATTGTTTGTACAGTTTCTATATCTAAATATATTTAATATGAGCGACTCAACCTCACTTCGCTAGGGTTCATACCTACATATAACGCGGGCAAAGCCACGGGTACCGTTAGTTTATATATATTAATAGAATTTCTAAAATAACAGTAGCCAAGTTACTCCTTATAACATTAGCTATCTGTGAGTGAAAGTTCTGTCAAAATCGGTCCAGCCGTTTCAGAGACCAGCCAGAACCGACAGACAGTCAAAAATTTTAGAAATAGATTTTTTGATGTTACTACATTATATGATAGTTTCACATATTTGAAACAATAAATGAGATTATATTACGACATGGCACCTACCATGTGTTGCTTTTTGCAATTATATCTTTATAATTTCAGTTTATTGAAAATAAACACTATGTGCTTTATATTTATCATGAAGTGTATAAACAATTACATAACAGTTATCTTAAAAACATACATAATATTATATAAGATAAATATTTTGGATTTTAAGTTGCTTTATAATTAAATAACATTTTATAACTGCATCAAATGTGATTCTACAAATATGTAGTAACACTTACAATTAAGATTTACAATTTTCAACACTAACTATTCAAAAGGTAGAATAGATTGTGGACCGGTATTTAGCATTTTAATGTACAAATAATATCATAATTTAATATTTTAATTTTGATAATGACTGATGCTAATATTTAAAATACTATAATATTACCTTTATCAAAATTAAATGGAAAAATCTGTATACTGCATCACATAGAATAATTTGTCATATATTCACCTACCTTAAGTCCTTCAAACAGCTCCATTATCGCACTCTCCTCAACATCATAAGGCAAGTTAGAGATATGTGCAATGAAGGGTGGCCGGCGGGGTATAGACTCATCATCTATCGCCAGACCTCCCCGTGCTGCGCGAGACGCCGATGGCAAGACCACCGGCGTGCGGTGGCGTGTTGAATTTGCATTGCTTGCTATAATAAATGTTAATTAAGAATATCTTTAATAAGTTTATATATAAATTATACATATAAACTTTAAATTTTTATAATTTCAAATCACAAGTAAAGCAATAAGCACTTCATATAAGAAAGAACCCTCAGTTTTATAGGAGTCAAGCCAATGAAAGACTAGTCTGAATTGAGTTATGACCTAGGTCATCTCGTAGATTATACTAAAAACGCTGGTCATGAGGGTTTCCAACAATATCAGGTACATGCCTCCACTTTTACCAACTGGTTAAGTATCCCAAGCTATACATGAAATTGTATTTTCTGGTTCCCTCATCTTTCTTATGAAGAAAGCATCCGGCTAGAATGTATCAAAACACATAAAACCTATCCTCAGACCTTCCCGGGGCGGAAGGAGTGACGAGCACTCAGCATGTGCACCCCATGTACGAGATTAACATTGGCCATTATCCTTTTAAAGATCATCATTGGGTATTTAGATTTAAAAAAAAGTAGTTAATAGGGCTTTACTTACATTCCTCATCTACCGAATCGGCCCAATTGTTTGCTGTAGCTATAGTAGTGGTTTCCGCAATAAAGTTTGTAGGGTCGGCTTTGATCCATTTTATTTTCTTTGATTTCTTGCCTGCAAAATGTTACGTCAACCATAATTAAATTTTGCAAAATCTAAAGGGTGGAAGTTTCCCGATAGAATATAAAAGGTTTAATAAGATGACGCATAAGTAAGTGAACGACCTGCTCTGATTTTGGAAAGTAGTTATTCGTAGATCTGTTCAGAGATCATTTTCATATTTTTTAACAGCTGTTAAAATTAATATCTAACTAAGAAAATCATCAAACTATATAGATTTTTACTTGGAGAAAAAGTTCATAAAATTATTAGTTTAGAAATGTGGCCACGCGGTAAATCCAAACGTCCGCAAAGGTGAATTGCTGACACGTTAGCATTACCTAATTAAATTTTATGCCCATGACTATTACTTTTTGGATAGACAAAACTATCTACATTACATAACATGCAGAAAAATTGAAATAAAACAATAAAATATATTGAAAATCGAAAGTTTTTCACATGACAAAATTTATAGAACTAACCTGCAGCGGCCATATTACAAGGCTGGGGCCAGTGTTGCCACTGACTGTACAGACTACAGATTAAAACTGGTTCTCTAGTATACCCGCCACAAAATATAAATATTGCCATATTTATTATAAAAATTTAAAATCATGGTTGAATTATTTTAAAAATAAAATTATAATGAAACGATACATAGATAAATATTTATTAAAAATATAAATATGAAATAACATAAATATTAACATTTATGGAATAGTATTTTAGACTAAAGAATTACATTCACGGAGCCCGCAAATTTAAAGTCAAAAATACTATCGTGATTTTGCTGTTATTGCTATGTTTGATTTGTGCTTTTGTTCTTATTTTTGTAATATTTATTATATTATATTTTTTTGTAATATAAAATGTAAAAATACTATTGAAAAGATTCTATCAATTATGGTATTATCATCATTTATGATAAGAAAATTGTAAATTGTTATATGGATAGTTATGTATATTATAGTTACATTCTCTTTGTTATGTATATAGAGATCAAAACTGTATAGTTGTGTAGATCAAATCCATATCAAAGCAAAGAATACGAATCAATAACTAAAAAATAAACTTTGTGTCAAATCAAACTCATTTACTGTATTAGATAATTCAATATCATATAAATAAAGTTGAAGTGTCTGTTTTAATTTTACATTAATAGCTTTTCACTTAATACATATGAAAATATATACGGTACTTCATTAATGAATAATTTTTAAAATTTTTGTCTGTCAGTCTGTTTGTTCTGGCTAAACTCTGAAAAGGCTGAACCTATTTTGTCGGTTCTTTTACTCGCAGATAGCCAATGTTTGTAGCTTTTTATTTTATGTTATAGTTTTAACTATTTATTTTATTAGAAAATTATAAAAAGCGAAGCGAAGCGGGCCGGGTTTGCTAGTTCATAATATAGATACTCGATCCGCTCGGTTTTCTCTCTACACCCTAAGTACGTTTTTAATAAAGGTTATTATAGATTTTTAGAGACGAGATATTTTACCGCAGTAAAACGTATCATAATATATACTCCTATGTTGACCCAGATAACCAGACAAATTATTACAATAAAATTCATTAAAATCTGTCCAGTAGTTTTCTCGTGATGCAAGACAGGCTTTGTAAAAACTTTAGATTGGTCCTCTGTAATATTAACATAGATTATTTCAATAAGATTTTTCAAAAAATATTGAGTGTACAGATTCAACTCAGAATATTATTAATTCATTACAAATAACATTATGCGTGGGTAAAAGCTTGTTTTTAAAAATATATAAGTAAATTAGAATATTTATTTTAATTAATTTACAAAAAATCTATAGAAAAGTTTCTGAGATAAGCAAATAACAATTTGGCTTTAAGCAATTAGGCTTTATTTTTATGTAGTGATTATTATATCAAATCAAATCAAAATATTCTTTATTCAAATAGACTTTTACAAGCTCTTTTGAATCGTCATTTTTACATTATCAAAATTAAAAGTCAGTCTGTAAGTCTATGAGTAAACTACCACCGGCTCGGAAAGCTGTTCTGCTGAGAAGAACCGGCGAGAAACTCAACAGTTGCTCTTTTCAAAAAAATATTTGGTAACAATATTGTATTACAATTTAACTATTTATCCTACGCGAGACACAACCAGTGACTAATCCCACACATTTACATCTACTTGGTATTCCGCTATAGTGTAATAAGCCTTATTCAATAACGTATTTTTAATTTTTGATTTAAATTGACTCAAAGGCAAGTTCAATATGGACTGTGGAATTTTATTATACATGCGTACATCTTGCCCCATAAACGATCTATTTACCTTTTGCAGGCGAAAACTGGGTGTTACAAGTTTATCCTTATTTCTTGTATTTATACCATGTTTGTCGCTGTGCCTTGAATAGCAATTAATATTTTGACGAACAAACATAATGTTACAATATATATATTGCGAAGCAACCGTAAGTATTCTTATTTCTTTAAAAAGTCCTCGGAGAGTATCACGAGCGCTTATGTTATAAATAGCCCGAATGGCCCTTTTTTGTAGAATAAATATCGATTTAATGTCCGCTGCATTACCCCACAACAAAATACCATAAGATAAAATACTATGGAAATAACTGAAGTAAACAAGTCTGGCAGTATCAATGTCCGTTAGCTGCTTGACTTTTCTAACAGCGAAAACAGCTGAGCTCAGTCTACTCGCAAGAGACGAGAGATGGGGACCCCATTGTAGACCCGAATCTAATGTCAATCCCAAGAAGACCGTGGAATCTACCGTATTTAATATGTCGTCATTGAGATACAAATTCAAATTCTGCTTTTTACATTCGGTAATAAAAACTGCATACATTTTGTCTTCTTGGCATTTAAAGCCAGATTATTAATGTTAAACCAGTGAAGTATATGCGATAATGAACTATTTACTTCGTCGTTATTATTTGTCTTCCTATCAACTTTAAAAATTAAGGAGGTATCATCCGCAAAGAGTACAATATCACACAATTTATCGGCATAAAACGGGAGATCATTAATATAAACTAAAAACAAAAATGGCCCCAGGATAGATCCTTGCGGAACACCCATTCTAAGAGGAGAACCAGAAGAATTGACATTATTTACCGCGACCTTCTGAACTCTATCAGTAAGATAAGAAGCAAGTAGATCAAGATCAATACCGCGAACACCGTAATGAACAAATTTAAGCAAAAGAGTTTCATGTTTCACACAATCAAAAGCTTTAGACAAATCACAAAAAACTCCAATTGCATTCTGTGATCTTTCCCAAGCGTCATAAATATGTCTAAGAAGCGCAATCCCCGCATCGGCTGTAGACCTGCCTTTAGTAAAACCATACTGTTCACTATGGAAAATATTCTTTGTGTTAAAATGAGTAAGAAGTGACTTAAAATAAGTTTCTCAAAAATTTTAATATTTAAAATAAATATAAAAGCATAAAAGTATTTTTCGTTTTTTTTTGTGGATTTATTTTGTTTTTTGATTCCCAATATTCTGTATACTTAACAACAATCATGTCCACGGCGGAGAATATAATTTAAAATGACGCTGTTCTCAAGCTTAGGAATAGAATTATAAATGATACTGTTTAGTGACTATCACTCAGCGTTTTATAATCCTTATAAAACGCTGTACGTTTTTGAAAGCGTATGTCCCAGCTCTAATTCGTAAATTGAGTGTTCTTCAATCTTAATTGCTTAGATTTGTTGGAAAAATTAAACATGCATTAAAAATATCTTTATTTAGTTTGCATTATTTCGCAACATTTAATATCACGTTTATATCTTACGGATACTGTCTCTATGTAGAGGTATGGTGTAGTCTAGTTAACGTATAAGCCTCTCTCTAGAGTTCAACGCGGGTGTGGTTGTTAATATTATTTGATTTAGTTTTAAACTAGCGATTCGCTTAGGTTCGTCTCTTGCTAGGTATGTTTTAACGGCTAGTATGACAGTATGATATGTAATATATTTATATACTAACTTACATACATAGGTATAGAAAATATTTTCTTTAAAATATAGAATATAATTGTTACTTGAGAAATATTAATTATTAAATCCCTATCGGTACTTCTAACTCTTTTTTATATGCACGACTCGATAGAACCAGTTATTATGTGTTTTCCCGTGAGAATAAAATATTTTCTTATAGCACAAGGTATTGTTAATATTAACCCCAATAATAAGTTTTTAAATAAGTTAATTTCGGTTCAGTACTTTTTGTGTACGTGCACATCGATAAGTTACTGTTATTTTAATTGCGAGTGTACTAAG
Source organism: Boloria selene (assembly GCA_905231865.2). Lineage (NCBI taxonomy): Eukaryota > Metazoa > Arthropoda > Insecta > Lepidoptera > Nymphalidae > Boloria > Boloria selene. The sequence goes on from HG993142.1 coordinate 10,261,920, forward strand.
GAGACAAACATAGGTATACGAGTGCGAACTTTTCTTTAGGCATTTTTAAGAACTATAATTTTCTAGTTCATAGTTTTGATTGATCTTCCCGTGGGAATGAAAGATTTTCCTGTAATAAAGTTATCACTATAATACAACATTTAAATTGACCCAGTGCTTTTTGTGTTATAGGGACACATACAAACAGGAAAACAGAAAAAAAAACTCATGTTTTGGAGTCTATATTCAATACACAATACGTTACAGTCATATTATTTAAAAATATTTTATGTACATATTTCGCTATGTTACTGTTTTTTCGTATGTATCACTACGTAATATAAAACATAGTCTCGCGCCGCGTCAGCCTGTCTGTTCGCGATAAACTGAAAAACTACTGCACCGACTTTCATGCTGTTTTCAGCAATGGATAGAGTAGTTATCGAGGAAGGTTTAGTATTAGTTATTTGGTTATTTGTCCTGTTTTTATTATTAACTAGCTGAACCCACGGCTTAGGTGGCGCTTATCTAGAGACGAACCCGAGCGAAGAGAGAGTGAGTAGCTAGTAGGTATTAAGATATTATTACGAGTGGTTTTGGTAACATGAAACATCTTGTAAAACATATATAGTTATTTTAAAATCATAATTTTCAATACACAAAAAATAAATAAAATATAATGTCCTAAAACTTTTTATTCGTAGTCACATTAAAAATGTTAGTTCAAAAACTGCCATGAACTTATTGGTATTTTATGTGAAGATATTAATTGATCCGATCGACAAAGGCGTAACTTGATCTTGCGCAGGTTTCGCACAGGCAGGTTCGATCTCTTTCATGTAATAAACTGAGTATAAGTGCGAGGAGGGGTTTAAAAACTTGTTCCATATTCTGGAGAACCCGCGTCTGGCTCCTTGTGACCGCGGGTGACTGGGCCAAACGCGGCCAGACGTTTGGACCGATCTCCGATATTGCGATAGATGGCATTCACGTCGTGCGCCGTTAACGAACGGACGTCTCCTCGCTTGCTCTGTTCGAAGTTTATCGGACCGTTTTTTGTTCGTAACGTTCCATTAAGTTTCACTGGCTCGTTGTTAGCACTGAAAATAAAAGCTTTTCAATTAGATTGACTTTCGAATGATATTAAATTGCGCGTGAGAGATTAAAAGCTGGTGCAGTGATAACGGGGAGTGATGTGAATTGTGTTGTGTTTACAAATACGTTACGATGTGCGTGATAGTGTAGGCTGTATATCATGGGCTATGCGTCGAATAGTGCAGGGCGGGCGGCGCACGAAGCGCTCCTAGCACGGCAGGATGCAGAGCTTCGCTTGATGGAAACGATGAAACGAAGCTTACAGGCTAAGATGAAAAGCGACAGGGAGTACGCTCTCGCACTCTCGGCCGCCGCCGCACAAGGACAAAAGATGGACAAATGTGAGGAACTAAACGGTAAGTTATGCAGAAAACAACTTTCCAAATGTATTCAGTTACTTTGTTCTATTATGTTTTTTTATGCGTCTAATGGGTATAATTATATTGTAAATTGTAATGATTTTAAAATAAAGTATATAATTTCTTAAACAATACCATATACCTATATTTTTCTACCCGCAAAAAATGTCCAACGGTTATATTTAAAAAGATGAAACTTAAACAAAGGATTTATTGATTACGATTTACTATTGGTATTTAAATATTTATAGTGATAGAAACTGGCAATGACGTAACACATTAATAATAATAATTAATTGAGGAGATAATGACGCACCAGCCTCCTTGTAAAACTTGTTTTATTAATCTCAGACACCATTTTGGTCAAATGATAATTTGAATAATCGACGTTATCGTATAATAGAGCAAATGAAGTCCTCGAACAGGGTTTGATTAACGGTCTTATTAAACTTATATATTATGTAGTATATCAACTATCTGGTATCCGTAACACAAGCCTCGTAGCTTAGCACGGAACTAGATGGCGCTGTGTGTAATAATGTCCCAACATATTTCTTTATTTATTATAAACTAGTGGAACCCGCGGCTTCGCTCGCGCTAAATCTAGGGACGATCCCGAGCGAAGTGAGGGTGAGTCGCTTGTTAAGATAAACATTTCCATCATACATTACATATGTATAACTCTAGCGGTTTTGGCAGCGCACGCCAGAATAGCTCGCAGATGGTAGATTTTTTACTACTTACTTGATACTTATCGTCATATTTTGGACAATTCACACAATATCTTTATAAATTGTAGCCTATGTGATATTCTGATGTATAAGCTATATTATTGTAAAGTTTCATTAAAATCCATTCAGTAGTTATTACGTGAAAGAGTAACAAACATCCATACATCCATACATCCATACTTACAAACTTTCGCGTTTATAATATTAGTATAGATGATTAAAGATTTAAAAAATCCTATATATTATGTTATAAAGAGGAAGTACCTTTACATGGAATTAAACAAAATTCATTTAACTACGCTATATTTTTATATTCTAAAGAACGTAAATTATATAAATTGAAGTATGGTGAATTCTACTTTACTAAGAACTGACATGCTTGGAAGTTAAAAAAGTATCAATTACTTTCTTAACTTTATTGAATCAAATTCAAGTAACAAAAAATATTGAAATTATTTGCAGGATCTGTCATAGCTCTCGCATGGCGAACTATGACTGAAGAATGGGAGAACACTAGCCGCCTGATCAAGGCGAACGCGGAGGCTTTAGAATCAAGGGCTCTAGACCGCTTAAACTCACTGATGACCGAGAGGCGGAAGGCCCGTAAGGTTTACCAGGAAGACCATAGCAAAATATCCGGTCAGTTTACACAGGTAAGTTATGATTAACATGAAAATATTAAATAAGAACTAATTCTACTGTTAAAGGTACATAGGTACTACTTGCATTTCTTAGTACATATTCGCAATCACCATTATTATTTTAAGTCTCTGAAATTAACAGATCTTACTGGGTACCGATTTGGGTAAATCCCTCGATAGGGATAGATAATTCGAGTAAAGCGATTAATCTAGTTAATTTTATAGTGTTATGATAAGCTCAGTTTAGTTACGGAAACATAAATATGTATTTAAAAGCTGCGCAAACTGCTGTGTTAGTGTTAATAATAATATAATGTTGGTACCCTTATCAATGCTGATATCAGCGTAGCCGATCACGTTCCGTTGTCGATAACCGCGATGATTCATTCAATTTGAAGCGTTTTCCCACTTATTTTTCAATGATGCATACTGTTTGACGTCCTGTTCTATCACTTTATGTTAAACTATTTTTTTTATCAGTTAAATAAATAATTTAAACCTGAACAAAATCTTTGTGTGCATCATTTTTATTATATATAAATTAGCTATACTTATAATTTTTTTTGTAAAGTAATTAATTAAACATTGACTTTCCTTATCTTATAAAGTTGTGAGAAATAATTACGAGATTAAATAGATTTGGAGGTAACCAAACTCAAATAAGAAAAGTCTGTTAATTTTTTATTAGGTATTTATTAGATTTATTAACTAATATTTAATCAACGTAATCATTATAGGTTATAAAAATAACTAGTTAGCATTGATATTTGACTAATTTTAAAGCTAATTGTTTCCGTTACTGACCGGTTGAGCATGTTTCCTTGTTCAACCATCCGTTTCCTATCGTTGATCTACTCTTATTACTCTAGTCCATATAATTAGGTCTTAGAGAACGGTGTAAGAAATAACTGTGTCAGGGTCAGATCAAAACTGTTAGCTTTTCCAATCGCAGATGTCGGCCGGAATTATCAGGTGCTGGCCGTTGCAATTAGCTTACGGTATACCCACATTGTTGAATGACATAGAACTGTATGATAACAAGCTGACTGTAAATAGATGTATTATCATTTAATGCTTTTTCTCTATACGTCTTATATACTCTTATTGACAAAGTCTTAAAACGTTAATTAATAAACAATTAACAGAACTGTCTAGTAATATTCCATTCTCCATATTGACATTATTTTGGTACAATACCTACTTATTACGAAGTATTCATGTATACAGTACATATTATATTGTTGCAAAATGAAAAGATTAACTCTACCATCCTTTTGTCTCGAACTGTAAGGTATTCAGTCAGTTATTAGGCAAACAGTCGTATTACTTTGGGCGTTTTGCCAATTTTTAGTCGAATAAAAACAAACTATATTGGCGCTAACTCGGCGTCGAGCATGTGTTACGAATTAAAACTGGAGTATGAAATTGGGCGCTGTCCTAGTATCTATTCTTGAATATTTGTACTTTACATAATGTTTATTTTAGTTTAAATGATATTCGGTTACTTAATCGTATTCGTAATCACTGGACCATATACTACCTATAAATTTGATTTTTTTATTATTTATATTATTAGGTATTCTTTTCGGTTAAATATATTTTTGTTTGTCAAGAATTGTGCATTGATTTTGGAGAATGGAAGAATTACTGGAACGTGATTTTAAATTCTATGTAACTTTTTTGGACTTTTTATACTTAAGTTTTTACAAAACTTAATAATGTAATCGGTATATTTACTTCGTATAGCAATAATTGTACATATCGAACTATAAAGAGAATGACAAAGATAATACCATAACAATGAGCTAATCAACAAACGATTTGTATCATCTAATCCTTTCAATAAGTATCTGTCGTTAATATAACTATTAAGTGGGTCTTTATGTTCATATGTCACCTTGGCATTTGCCATTTTACTTAAGTTTACTAGCAACAATGGTATGCTGATAGGACAAACATCACATTATTCGGTTCTAGTCAACTTAGATACGTACGCTTGAACCCTAAATATCTTATAATATAAATTCAAATAAATATTATGTAAATCCAATTGTTAAGTCTTAGGCCGTAGTTGAACAGATTGTTTCGTACTCCTCTTTCGTCTCAATATCTAAGAAAACAATGCGTAAGAAAAGGATAAAATATGTAATTTTGCTAGTTTTAAGTGGGTCGCATAAAGTAAGTCTTTGTATCAGGATTGGCTGCGCGGCACCTGTCACCGTTCATTGGCCCTGCGCCCGCGTCGATGGCGCGTGCAACGCTGATTTCTTTTCAAAACATTTTTGCTATTGCTATTATTTCTAATATCTCTATTGATCATCATCGTTTCACTTTAATTTCTGTTGTACTTTATTACATATGTAAGCCAACATTTACCTCTACATCATGAATAGTTGAATGATTCTCTAATCAATTATTTCGCAAACATCACCGGGATACCAGTCCGGAATGAATGAGTTTGTAAATGAAGGCAATGCTATTTCGATGTGTCAATCGCATCTAAAATGTTCTCAAGATGGTCTTTTTGAACCGGATCTGACCCAGTTCCTGCGTTACAAGTCAATGCGGATAGAAAATCGCGAATCCCTTTTTTGTCTTCTTTGCTAAGTGAATAAAATGCAGGAACTAGGGCAAAAGAATCGCGAACAACGCGGCGTCTAGTACGATCTCAGTAGCGGCGTTAATAATATTGACCTACTTCAACCAATGCAGCGTGAATGTGCTAATTTTATAGATTTGTGTGAAAGGAAAAAGTATTAGAATATAAAATATAAACTAAACGAATGGCATAAATTATATATTGTAAATTATTTATACTTGTATTAATAAACATAATTCTAATGCTGTTGAGCTGTGACGCACGTGAATTTTTCAACATTACTTTTAAAGCAATAAAAGATAAGCCACCGTGACGAATGTATAACATGACGTTTAAAACGTTTAATTTAATTATACCAAACATAGCTAAAGACCATGGGAATCGGCATTTCTTCTTTAATAGTGCTCTATGTTCTTTTGTTGTAAACATATTTACAGTGTAAAAGAAGTCGTAAAAATGATTTATATTTATGATGAAAAAGTTGACTGCCATTGAGCAATGGGTCACGAGTCCCACTACTAATTACTTTGAAGAACGGAGGTCATGAGTTTGATGCCTTCATATGTTCAAAGTTGCTGTCTTGTTTCAAAATGAAATTCATTAATATTTTTTATCAAAATCTTATGTTTTAGCAATAGCTAGAAAGTAGTCTACTTATATTTCAACGTCTTCACAATTTTATCTCTGTCAGTTTTAAATGCATTATGGTCATACTCAGAAAAAGTGTACATTTGACATTTGTAACTAAACTGATAGGTAACGATACTGAGAATCTTCGTAACAAAACTGATGTCATAAAGCGTAGTATAGAAACAATTGTTTGGTTTAATAAATATTATTTACATTATTGTAATGTATTATTTACATTAAATAAAATAATGTATTTTAAAGTTACAAAAATTATAAACTGATTGTCGTGGACTGTATAAGAGGTTCAAATTCTTTTCTTGCTTGTTCGTTTATTCTTCTTGTTCTCGCCTCTTCGATGGCTGTCTGACGATGAATGTAGAGTGCTGTTGGCTCTACTGGCCTTTACAGCGTGGTGAGGTGGACAGAACGTCCTGCCTAAAAATGGAGCATGAAATTCGGGGGACTTAGTGGGACTCTTGAAGGAGTCGTATACGATTTGGGACCTCTTTCGCGTCGGCGAGAACGGTGATTGTGTGTACGGTGTCGGTGTGTGTTCCTAAAGATAAAGGCTAAATTACGTCTTTTGGTCATCTGTGCCTATCTGTTATGTCATCTACGGGTTCGTAATTAGCGGCGTTTACTAATAACTCGTCTGTGTGCATTGATATTATTGCAAAGTACCTAGTTAATGAAAGTTGTTTTTATGTAGTCCCTAATGATCTCTAGCTGTAATTAACGGTTTTAGTTAAAAGTACGCAGCCACTCTTTTCTCAGGGTTCAACTCACTACTCCATTTTCGGAACCAATGCCCCATGATTATGACTGCCTTTTGAAGTCTTGAAACTATTATTTTAGTGCATATTGCTGGGGCATAAATGGCTGTGTCATCCGCATTGAGGGCGATGGTCGTAGTCTCATGCCTCGGAATGTCGATCGTGTAGAGTGTATAAAGTATCTCTCGTGTCTTAGCTTTGAGCCCTGAGGTACTACTGCCCTTATGGGGTGTGGTATGGGAAATGTACCATCTACTCTGCAACGGAGGAACGATTTGACAAATATTCTCGTTTGATGTGAACGAGACCATTTGGTACGCCCATTCGGTAAAGCTTATATAATAAACCGTTGTGCCAGATTTTGTCAAACGCCTTTACTATAGAAAAGAGCACACCTGTGCCTACTGATCAATTAAAAATGTTAAATCAAATCAAATCAAATCAAATCAAAATATTTTATTCAGCATAAAAATTGTTACAATTTCTTACTGAACGTCATGAGTCTACCACCAGTTCGGAAAGAAGAAACCTCTGACCTGAGAAGAACTGGCGAAAGAAACTCAGCGGGACTAATTTTTTTTTTTATCGTATTCTCACTCTTTTTTTTTAAATTAAATTGTAGATTAACAATAATTCTATATGTTGAAATAGCCTGGCGGCGATCACATCATTCCCAAGGCGTACTGTCTTCTAAAAAGTCGTTAATCGAATAATAGCCTTTAGTACACAAACGTTCCTTCACAATTTTTTTAAATTTGGCAATAGAAGCTTTTTGAACGTTTTCTGGGATCCTGTTGTATAGACGTATACATTGTCCATAAAAAGAGTTACTGACTCGGCGTAAGCGAGTCACAGGCATTACAAGTTTATGTTTGCTCCTAGTATTAATGCTATGCATGTCGCAATTCTTGGGAAATTCGAGTATATTTTTATGAACATACATAACATTTTCGTACACGTATTGGGAAGCAACAGTCAATATTTTTATTTCTTTAAACTTTTCTCTTAATGATACTCTAGGTCCTAAACTATATATGGCACGAATAGCTCTTTTCTGCAGGACAAAAATGGTATTAACGGTAGCTGCATTACCCCATAATAGGATTCCATACGACATAATACTATGAAAATAACTAAAATATACTACGCGAGCTGTATCTACGTCTGTAATAAGTCTAATTTTTTTTACCGCAAACGCTGCAGAGCTGAGTCTTTTCGCTAGCCCCTCAATATGGAAATGTCTATGTATGTGCTGCGTTAAGCGGTGCATTCCGAATTGTTCAGGAAATATGAGAGTTTTGGCCTATGCTATGGCCCTTTGTTTGGCTTATATTATTCTTTCGTTGATTTTACTTATGCGGTTTAGTAGTGAAATCGGTATGTAGCTAAAAAGGAGGTTGCGAGCCTTCCCTGGTTTGTGAATACCTATAACTATAGTTTCTTTCCATTCGTTTAATTATTTTATTAGGGATTCTATCTAAGGTGTCTTTCTAGTCTGAAGTGTCTTAATTATTGTTTAACCTCCTCTACTGAGGTTGGTGTGAGTTGGTGTTGTAGACACCAATCGGGTTTAATTCTACCTAAACAAGCCATTTGTTAGTTTGTTAGTGAGGTGAATGTAGCAGAAATGGCTCCTATTTTCTCATAGAACATAACACCTTAAATGATGAGACTATTTCATCCAACGTGAGTGTCGTGACTCCTGTCTGCCCTGAAGGCACTGTGATATCTGTCTGCAATGAAGGCCTCTTGGGTAGACCCCAGCTTTGGGTAGCCATGCGGTTCGCTCATACGTTAGTTGTCGGCACTGGTACGCGTGTATACATTTGGCATTGGCCTTTGTGTAGGGCACGTACCAGAGTCCTGCCCTTATGGTGCGCGGGAGCACCCACTATAATTCGCGTGAGTTCCCTGCTCTCCGCAAAGAACTGCTCAAAGAGGCGTCTGGTACGGGTTCCCTACGCGGGCAGTCCGAAGTCCCGTGGTCCCCTAGACACTTTACACAACGGGGGCGGGCAAAACATTTTCTGACCTAATGGCAATATAACTGCCATCGTTTGTTGTCTCGCTCGATTCCAAGTTTATTTGAGTTTGACATTGTTGCCGATATTGTAGCGTGAATCCGTTCTAATAGGAGTGCGCTTGCCTAGAAGGTACCTATTCACTCTTGTCTTGAAGGTACTCAAATTAAAATAATAGTAATTGTTTTTATTCGGAACAATATAGGAATCATTTTTTGTTAGTATACACCTTAGATAATACAACTTATACACTAGGGTTAGTAACAAATACAAACAAAACATAACAAAAGTGATTTAGTGTGTTTGTACTTACGAGGCATTTTATGCGGACAATGGTTCTGCCTGAGATGCCTCAGCACAGGAGCTCTCGTGTCCTAAGCCACGATTTTCAGGATGCTATTTATGCTCCCCCGAATCCTTATCACATGCGAAGCTACCTTTTTCCTGATGATAGCATGGAAACCATCTGTAAGCGATTGGGTAAACATCCCAGAGGCACTACAGAAACGAGGGAGTTTCAACATCATCCTGAAAAGATTATTATATTGGACGCGCAGTGCATTTAGCGCCCCGCGCGAACAGCTGAACCAAAGACTTCCCGTGTACAAGCCTTGACAGTACGCTAAATTATAGTTCGCAGGAAACACGGCTGCTGTGAGGTTGCTCCACGCCTTGTCATGTCTAAATCGATGTCAATGTTTCTAGTGCTGCTCTTTTAGCGGCTTAGTGGTAACAAATATTGCGCTGAAGGCGCAGGATGTGGTGAAGGCACTGACACTCTGAAGGAGCAGAGGACGCTGTTGGCAGCGGGTTTACAGAATACACGTGGGTTGCGAAAGGCAGAGTATGCTTCATAGACGCGGGTTGTGGCACAGATGGTCCGAGTTTGTCTTTAGATTTCTTTGAGAGCTCTACAAGCTCTTAGTTCACTACAATGTACACTAACACTTCTCTGGCAACGCTAGACTCACTTCACTTATACTGTCTTTCCACTGCTACGCTCTGTAGTACGTCTGCTCAGCTCGATGTTGCTATCCGGAGTGAATGCATGCCGTACATATTTTTCCTGAATGTAGAGTGCGGTTAGCCCTAATGGCCTTAACTACGTTACCGGGTGTAGAGGCGCACAGGCTAGAAATGGATTATGAAGTTCAAGTGGTGTAGTTTCGTAATGGCACCTCCTGCGAGGTTCGGACCACGTCTTACGAAACTATCGAAAGGTATGGAGACGGCTTAGGGGGACTCTAAAGGAGTGCTATATGACTCACACACGCTTAGGTGTGGACAAGTTATTACAAACAAACACCGTAAATAAAATAGGCGTGGCCTATTTCTAACTACACGCAGTAGTTTAACTGTTAACAATCTAATAAAAGGGGCATGGTTTAAAACTAATGTGTTCGGGTACGATCGTGAACGGTCGGCTGCTACCGCTCGTGGTCGGGTGCCGTCGTCGATGACTCGCCGGCGGATGTAGTACTACGTTCTCCCCATAGCGTAGCGCTGCGCGCCTCATTCTTCATCAGCACGATCAGCACAACGCGCTTAGTGACGGGACGATTGAAGCCGCCGCTTTTCGTTCGAACGTCTGCACCTCGTGCGTCACCGTCGAGTAGGCTCGTTTCACGATGCCCATAAGTTACATGTTACGTGACAAGATGGGGTTAACCATCATCACGATGTCTCCCGCTTGCAGAATCTTTGTCTTGTTCGTTGGTCCACCGATAAGAATGAGAGTGGGAGGTACTCTCGCACCCATCTTCGCCAAAAATGATCAGCAAGCGCCTTGCTGGCTCCCCTCACGTGTGTGCATCGGTCGTCGTCTTTCCAGCCCGGTTGTAGGCAGGCTAGCAGATGACCCCAGCAGGAAGTGGTTAGTGGCCTCCCTGATTCGGGGCACCTCGGGGAATGTAGCACCACTCCATACAATGCAGAAGTCCTTCCTCCTTCACCGCTGGTTTTATTCTTGGTAGATATCCCGTATGGCAATACAAGTCAGCAGATTGGGATGAGATGCGACACTTTTTTGCATCCTTCCCTTGGCGGCAGGTCTGCTTCTCTTCTTCCGATCTGTCGAGTTGTGCGGATGCTATAACTGATATGATGCATCAAGCAATGGAATATTTTATTCTCTGATGAGTCTCTGAGTTCTCTGATGTACCCGTCGGTGGCAAAGCTCGCCCATGGTTTAATGTTGAATACACCTTTGCTGAAAAGCGTAAGCATTCGGCCTACCTTGCCTGGGTTGATGCTCGAGACCGCAAAACTGCGGATGTAAGATCCAAGAAGAGAGCCTTTAACTTAGCCGCCAAGTCCTACAAAAAGACATTAAAGAAGGCTCGTCTTGACCGAATTACACATTTTGGCACAAAGCTCTCTGCCCAACCATCTGGCAGCAGAGCTTTTTGGTCGCTTGCCAAAGCGGTCGAGACGAACTTCTGTCGGTCCTCACTGCCACCGCTGGTAAAATCTGACGGATCCCTGGCTCATACGACAAAAGAGAAGGCGTCTTACTTGCCTCCCTTTTTGCCCAAAATTCATGTCTAGACTCTGGCAATGCTATTCTTCCACATCTACCTCACTGCGGGATCTCAATGCCTGAAAAAAAGAGGTAAAGAGAGTTTTGTGTCGTCTATATGTGAATAAAGCAAGTGGTCCTGATGGTATACCAGCGATAGTGCTTAAAACATGTGCTCCCGAGTTGTCTCCGATACTGACACGTCTGTACCGCCTTTCTCTTAGGACTGGAATAGTACCTAAATCCTGGAAGCTTGCCAACGTGCAACCAGTGCCCAAGAAAGGTAGCCGTGCTGACCCTGCCACTTATCGTTCGATCTCGATCACCTCCATACACTGCAAGATTATGGAGCGTGTATTGAACAATCAACTAATGGCATAGCTTGAACAGAATGATCTCCTCAATGATTGACAACATGGAATTCGCCGGAATCGGTCGACTGGGGACCTTCTAGTGTATGCCAATCACACCTGTGGCGAGGCTCTTGAGCGAAACGGGGAGGCGATCGCGTTCTCCCTCGACGTCTCAAAGGCCTTTGACAGGGTCTGGCACGCCTGCCAAAGCCTTGTAAGCAAGCTTTCAGCCTATGGTATATCTCCTGGCCTGATCAACTGGATTAAAGATTTCCTGAGGGTTGAGGGTTGTTCACCACAACCCTTAAATACCAACTCAGGGGTTCCTCAGGGGTCTGTTCTCTCTGCAACCTTGTTCCTGCTTCATATCAACGACCTGCTTACACCTGGTATCCATGGGTACGCAGACGACAGCACAGTTGTAGAGAGATACCTGCCAAATCCTCGAGCCAGTAGAGATCAAATTTAGTCCGAAAGAGAGGCCATGTAGAGCGGTTGAATCTCACACTCAAGGCAGTTTCCACTTGGGGCGATGCCAATCTTGTGAGTTTCAACGCCACCAAAACACAGGCGTGTCTGTTCACCACAAAAAGGAGTCCTTTTACCTTGATTCCTACTTTCCGAAATGTACCTCTAGAATACACTGCAGTTGTTGGGGATGGACATTAGCCCCAACATGAACTACGGGCGGTTCATCGAGTCTAAGGCTAATGTAGCAGGGAGGAAAGTTGGCATACTCGCAAAGGTCCGACAGTATTTCACACCGTGACAGCTTCTTAATTTATAAAGCTCAAGTCCGGTCGTGTGTGGAATACTGTAGTCACATATGGGCTGATGCTTCGAAATGCCATCTGTCTGCTTTGGACTCGATTGAGAGGCGTGCGCAGAGGATTATTGGTGACCTTACAAAGCCTCGATCACCGACGTAAAGTTGCCAGCCTCTGTGTATTCTATATCTGTTGTAGAGAGAAACCTGCTGAGTGCTCGGGCCAGTAGAGATCAAATTCAGTCCGAAAGAGAGGCCATGGTAGAGCGGTTGAATCTCACACTCAGGACAGCCTCCACTTGGGACGATACCAATCTTGTGAGTTTCAACGCCACCAAAACACAGGCGTGCCTGTTCACCACAAAAAGGAGTCCTTTTATCTTGACTCCTACTTTCCGAAATGTGCCTCTAGAATACACTGACCGTCTGCAGTTGTTGGGAATGGACATTAGCCCCAACATAAACTACGGGCGGTTCATCGCGTCCAAGGCTATTGTAGCAGCGAGGAAAGTTGGCATCCTCGCAAAGGCCCGACAGTATTTCACAACGAGACAGCTTCTTAATCTATACAAAGCTCAAGTCCGGTCGTGCGTAGAATACTGTAGTCACATATGGGCTGGTGCTGCAAAATGCCATCTGTCAGCCTTAGACTCGACTGAGAGGCGTGCGCTGAGGCTTATTGGTGACCCTACCCTGGTAAAAGCCATCTTACAAAGCCTCGATCACCGACGTAGGGTTGCCAGCCTTTGTGTATTCTATAGGTTGCATTTCGGGGAGTGTGAGCAGGAATTACACGACTTAATTCCCCCATCCCCTTTCCATCATCGGACGACTCGACGAACGGCTGGACTCCATCCTTATGTCGTGGACATTCCACTAGTCCGGACGAAGCGTTTCGCTTCGTCATATATCATACGTGCGGCTAAGGATTGGAACAACCTGCCTGCGTCCGAGTTTCCGTCCGATTACAATATGGGTGTCTTTAAGGCAAGAGTGAATAGGTGGCTACTGAATTAGTGCGACTTACCATCTACGACTGCATTACCGCTTACCATCAGGTGGAACGTAGTCAAGCACTAATTCAGAGCGTAAAAAAAAGTCCGTTGTCCCCTCTTCTAAAGTTGGTGGCGTTATCTGAGTGAATGGTGTTCGGCCGTCCTCTTCTAGCTGCCACTCGTCTCAGCGCCATGATCGCCGAACTCGTGGACAGTGATGGGCGATCTCCAGATGCACGGCACGCGATTTGAGACACATGAACAGCGCTTCCAACCGCTTCTCTCGATATCTGCCGATCTTCACTATCATCGGCCCGAAGTAGTTCATTCCAAAGTAATTGAATGGTTGTTGGGAAAGTACGAACTACACGTTCTCGATTGGCGTGACCCCAGCGCAATATTCTCGTAGTACAAGGAGTATCCTAATGCGTTGGCCTTCATCGAGGATAATAGGTCATTTCATCTGGAGGGGCGAGGTGGCAGATCCTATACGGCCTCTTACACGCAGCACATCATCCTCCAGTACTGGATCCAGTCGAAATAATCTGCTCGTCTTAGGTGGTGGACGAGATGCTTTAATCCGTAACATTTCTTTTTGAAGCTGACCGCGTTCAGCTTCTTCGATGTGACAATGCTTCATCCTGTAGCTCAACGTTGACACTTGTTCTCAAATGTCAATACTCTAGCTGCTCTCACCAATGTCTCCGATTTCAAATCAATCAAATCAAATCAAAATATTTTATTCAGCATAAAAATTGTTACAATTTCTTACTGAACGTCATGAGTCTACCACCAGTTCGGAAAGAAGAAACCTCTGACCTGAGAAGAACTGGCGAAAGAAACTCAGCGGGACTAATGTTTTTTTTATCTTAATCTCATTCTTTTTTTTTTTTAAATTAAATTGCATATTTACAATAATTCTATATGTTGAAATAGCCTGGCGGCGATCACATCATTCCCAAGGCGTACTGTCTTCTAAAAAATCGTTAATCGTATAATAACCCTTAGTACACAAACGTTCCTTCACAATTTTTTTAAATTTGGCAATAGAAGCTTTTTGAACGTTTTCTGGGATCCTGTTGTATAGGCGTATACATTGTCCATAAAAAGAATTACTAACTCGGCGTAAGCGAGTTACAGGCATTACAAGTTTATGTTTGCTCCTAGTATTAATGCTATGCATGTCGCAATTCTTGGGAAATTCGAGTATATTTTTATGAACATACATAACATTTTCGTACACGTATTGGGAAGCAACAGTCAATATTTTAATTTCTTTAAACTTTTCTCTTAATGATATTCTAGGGCCTAAACTATAAATAGCACGAATAGCTCTTTTCTGCAGGACAAAAATAGTATTAACAGTAGAAGCATTTCCCCATAATAAGATTCCATAGGACATAACACTATGAAAATAACTAAAATATACTATACGAGCTGTATCTACGTCTGTAATAAGTCTAATTTTTTTTACCGCGAACGCTGCAGAGCTGAGCCTTTTTGCTAGCCCCTCAATATGGAGATTCCACTGCAATTTCGAATCTATGATAATGCCTAGGAATTTAGTTGATGTTATTGGTTTTAACATTTCCCCTCCCAATACTACACCATTATCAACAAGTTTAACATTAGGTGTTGTAAATTTAATTAATTTAGTTTTTTGGTTATTTAATAATAAATTATTCGAATCAAACCAATAGACAACCTTTGAGAGAGCATTGTTTACATCGTCGTACATTAGTAAATTACGTTTCACCTTAAAAATAAGTGAAGTGTCATCTGCAAACAATACTATCTCATGTTTGTCCTGTACAAAGAATGGCAAATCATTTATGTAAATTAGGAAGAGAAATGGACCAAGAATAGAGCCTTGTGGAACACCCATATCTAACGGAGCCCCAGGAGATCTCTTACCATTCACATCAACCCTCTGAATTCTATTACTCAAATAGGAATTCAGGAGGCTGAGTGCCTTATTTCTAATTCCATAGTGATGTAGTTTCCTGATCAATGTCTCATGATGCACACAATCGAAGGCCTTGGATAAGTCACAGAATATCCCAAGAGCATCCTGTGACCTCTCCCAAGCCTCAAAAATATTTTTAACTAACTCAACACTAGCATCTGCTGTGGAGCGACCTTTCGTAAAACCAAACTGTTTCTTATGAAGTAGATTGTGTGCATTAAAATGCAATAACATTTGCCCGAGTATAATTTTTTCAAAAATTTTACTAAATGTTGGGAGTACCGAAATAGGTCTAAAATTATTAGGGTCTAGGGTACTACCTGATTTAAAAATAGGGATAACTTTACTGTGTTTCATTAGATCAGGGAACACACCATGTTTTATACAGCCATTAAATATAGTAGCTAGGTAAGGTGCAACAACATCTATTACCGAGCTAATAACTTTTACAGATATACCCCATAGATCAGCTGTTTTCTTGACGTCCAGGCTTCTGAAAGCTACCATTATATCTTTGGGGTTTACTTGTTTAAATTTAAATATAACATTACATTCTTTGACGTTTTTCTTTAACAAAAGTTCGGCAATGTCGGGAGACGAGTTTAGTGATTGCGTTGTTGAAAGTGGAATGTCAGTGAAAAATTTTTCAAACTCAGATGCAACTTCTCGGTCTGAGGTAATAAAATTATCATTAATATTTAACTTAAAATCGAAGCTGCGATCTGCGACTTTTCCACTTTCACAGGCAATTATGTTCCATGTCATTTTGATTTTATCATTAGCATTTTTTATTTTATCTTTAATATATAATGATTTTGCCATGGAACATACTCTTCTAAACAATTTTGAGTAGGCACTTACAAAAGAAGCAAACGATACATTATGATTATAGGCTCTTTCACTGTACAATTCGTATAGCCTTTGCCTGCTCTTGTATATGCCAGGAGTTGCCCATTCACCGAATGTCAAGAGACCCCCTGAATTGACTGTTTTAGAAGCAAATATTGTAGAAAACTCAGTTTTTACTAATTTAAATAAGGAGTTATATAAGAAGTTGGGGTCATTAGTGTAGGATAAATAGGGAAGTTTTGCCACAATATTACCTCTGAACTTCTCCATACGTGTAGTACTTATAGGTATAAAAGACTTTTTTAAATTATTTTTGTTGGCATTTAAAGAAAAAGAAAAAGAAGCAAACTGGCCACAATGGTCTGAGCTTAACTTATTAATAATAGCTTTAGAATTTGGTTTACAGTTTGTAAATATGTTATCTATACATGTAGCACTGGTAGCAGTGATCCTAGTTGGTTCAGTAAATAAGTTATGTAGGTTATATGATAGAAGCATAGATTTAAATCTGAGACTTGTATTACAATTATCTAATAAATTAATATTAAAATCCCCAAGAGAAGAGAAGCGTGCAGGATCCGGTAGTCACTCGTCGTCTTGCTTGAACTGCTTGTCCTCCTCAGTGACGTGCAGCTTTTTCTCCTCAGTTATGTGCAGCAGACCTTCCTCTTCTGTTAATGATTTTTTAGAAGATAGTATAGCTTGAGAGTGATATGATCGCCGCCAGGCTATTTCAATATATAGAATTATTGTTAATTTGCAATTTCATTTGAAAAAAGAGAGAGAGAGATGAACTTAAAATAATAATATTAGTTCCGCCGAGTTTCTTTTGCAAGTTCTTTTCAATTCAGAGGCTTCTTTTTTCCGAACTGATCGTTCCGTAAGAAATTGCAATAATTTTTATGCTGAATAAAATATTTAGTTTTGATTTGATTTATCAGATATGCCCCTTCAGCGGATTATAGTTCTTCTGGCCGCTACAGAAATTCTAGCTCCCGGAACAGTTGGTCATGCAATGGCTTCTGGTGATAACCTCGAGGGCGCGACAATGCGTTTTTTTTTTGTCATCAGTGGCGAGGTGAATTCATCCAGTCGGTGTCCCACCACACAAACTATCGTGCTGGCTGATCCTCAGGTCGAATCTCACCCGAAGGATTATCTCCTGTATGTCAGCGTGGTATCCACCTGCCCTTCTTGAAAGCCGAACAATATAAGCGACGTTAGCAGATTAGGTCCCTCCAGCAGATGGTCGTAAAGGCTTACACCTCTGCTGAAGGTATCAGCAGACATCACTCGAATGTTCTGTGCCGTCGCACTACACTGCGTATTTCTTCTCCAGCAGGTTGTCTACCTGCTTGACGTATTCTGGTTGGAGGAGCTTCATATTCTTAACTATTCTTGTGTCTCTTCCCGTCCATCCCCACCAGGTGTACTGTGACCAGCTGACTATCTTCCTCGTGCTGAGACATGGAATCCTCCTATCTCTAAATACACACAGTAGTTTAACCGTTAACGAGTTAATAAAAAAGGCGTGGCTTAAAACAAATGCGTGTCGACGACTCGCCGTCGAGTGAATTCGTCTACGTTCGGCCGCCTTCGACTTTTGTCCACAATACTGATGTTAAATAAATTATACTATTAAAACATATTGAATGAAAGAAGAGCTACACAAGGACGCCGAGATACATGAGGTACTCCAGATTAACACAGCCAAACAAAAATATAAACACCGCCTTAAAAAATCTACCAAATTACCTGGCATCTGTGCTGCTGTATATCAGCTACTACACACGCTTGAAGCGATACGATATCCAAGAGCTAGATCTTAGACACTTAAAAAGGTAGCTACCGCTGGTAAGCACCTCTAACAAGAAATAGGCCCACATCCCACAGGCCCACAAGATCCGCTTATAGTCTAAAAGAGACTGATCGCAGATATCGCTAATAAAAAAAAAGTAATAATGGTTAAATGGAATTTTAACAAAAATAATATATAAAGTTGGTTTCAGACGTTCTCTATATTTTTTGTCTCGCGGCGTGTCTACTGAAATAAAATTTCATTTATAAAGTCAAATATTCGCGTAAATTCAAGAAACTATTAAATTAGATATTCTTTGTGATCTCTGCCATCATACATATCACCATTTACCTACAACATGTATTTTAATATTTTTGCTCTGAAAAAAATATTTTATAATACTACATAAAATAATTATTTATTTGTTTTTATGAACTAAGCTTAAAAATTTTTCAGTTTCGTAACGTCACGCAATATAACAAACCTGAGAATCAATTCTGAGAAATTATAACTTTAAAGAGGGTTTTCACGTAAACCGTGTATTACACAAAAAAACACTGAGTATAGTTATAATGGTCGGACAAAATATAACAAAAGTATTTAGTTATTAAAAGAAAATTATAAAATATTTACCAAAATAATAGTCGTTTATTACCCTGAGACATTTTTTAAAAAATATTTGTTTGAGAAA
Source organism: Boloria selene (assembly GCA_905231865.2). NCBI lineage: Eukaryota > Metazoa > Arthropoda > Insecta > Lepidoptera > Nymphalidae > Boloria > Boloria selene. Next base: position 10,280,684 of record HG993142.1, read on the forward strand.
AAATCATGAGTGAACTATGACAATGAAAATACAAAGGCCGCAGCAATAACAATTTTATCGTTACTACTAGTACAGCCAATACAGAAAAAATATTTCTACTCTTTTAAATAAATTCTTTCTAAATTTTATTCTGCGTAACTCACCCTGAGTAACAAAATGACATAATTTTAGGACATACATTATTTTATTAAAATATTTTTTTCCTTTTATGATTTACGAATAAATTTATTCTAATTTAATTGATTAGTTTAGCAAATGTAATATGGGTATACACAATGTTAGATAAATCTATTATTATTCGTAACAACCAGTCTCTGAACAAGTAAAACGGTCATTAGGACATTGAAAAAATGTATAGAGAGATGATTTTTAAGAAAATTAATCTCAAAAAAAAGTATGTTTTAATGTAAATTATAGATATAATACTAAAGAAATCAGTTTATTAATAGATAAATATAGCAACAAAGGCATTTTTTTTAATTATATTTGTAAAATATGACATTTATAGAAGTATGAAGTAGCGGGACAAGAAAAGATGACAAATGTACACTTTTTCTGAGTATGACCCATTAGTCTTGTACTTTGTCGAAAATATTTGAATTAGTGCCAATAAAAGTATTCAATCGTCATTTATAAGCAGAAGAAGCCAGGTATAAGCAATTCGTTATACAATAAATAAAATTTTTGGGAAGGGAAAAGGTTTTTTCACTGTAATCTAACTAACGTAATAATTTCGAAGGCTTTTACTCTTTCAGCAATTATAACTAATGTGAATATTTAATAGGTATTTTCAACAAACAGATGGTCGATTGAGAGCACATAATATTCTATTATTGCGCAAGTCTCAAATCGCCTCATTAGTTCGACGGAGAAAGTGAAACCTGCTGCCGAACAGTGAAAGTATTCGAAACAGTTATCTAAATTTGATAATCCACAGGTTGATTTATGACGACTTTATCATCAGACCAGTTTGTGCACCAGCGAATTCAAAATCGTGACTATTCGTTGAATACAATGGCACTGGTAATGCCACAAAGGGATCTTTTCCTACCTTGTGTTCTATTACTGACTATTTAAGCGTCTCTTTATTAGTCGTTGAACTGTTTATCTTTGGAATTTCCTTTTACCGATAACGTATTATCTATGCTATGACTTCCATGCAAATACCAAGGTCAAACGATGGCTACTTTCAGTTAGAATAACAAAAGATGTCTAACATTTATCTGAAATATTTAGATTAATAATTGTATTGTGTGTACCTTACCATAACAATTAAAAAAGATATTGTTCATGTTTTATCTTTATACATAATAATAATGTACAGAACGAAATTTGTAACTGGTTCTTTGTCACTAAAACACGCCATTAAATTCCTGAATTGATAAGAAAAATGTAATTAATGTATTGATTATATTCACCATATATTAGCTTAGATAATTTGTTTGTATTTTAGTCTTTACCAATAATTGTTCTAATACATAAGTGTTGTGCTTTCCAAAATAATTGCAAAAAAGAAAAGCAAATTATCTTATTATAACAAAAATGAAAACCGACTTCAAAACGCTACAAATCGAAACTAAAAAGAAAAAAAAATAATTTTAATTACTTAGTTATTGTTGGAGTCGGTGCCAGCCAAGGAGATTGTATCAGGATTATTTTGCTTTGGCTGGCACCGACTCCAACAATAACTAAGTAATTAAAATTATTTTTTTTTCTTTTTAGTTTCGATTTGTAGCGTTTTGAAGTCGGTTTTCATTTTTGTTAAAAAATAATTTATTTTAAATTTTTTTGTGGAAATTATTATGTTTAAATAAAATATTGGAAGGCTAACTAAACTACTGCTCCAATAAGTCAGCGAAGTTTTGAAATGAACGACAATAGTCAATCGAGATTTGTCCACGTCTATTTTTCCACGTAACTCGTAGACGTTAATAAGATTTACCTTCTATTATCAATCCACCTAATATCCTGAAGGAGTACGACTATCAGTTCATAAGTACGTATAATATTAAAAGAATTTTCTTTCAACTCCTAACCGTTGAGGATATATACCTTACATCATCACAAATTCTTGAACAGCTTTAGAAAATATATGAAAAAGGTAATCAGTGCCGATAAAATTTAAGGGTTGCCCTCGATTTCTCTAGGATCCCATCATCAGATGCTGACTTGGTGACAATGAGAACATCTTGAATGTATACCCTACCGAACAAAAAAGAAATTTTTAAAATCGGCCCACAATTCACGGAGAAATCGGTGAAAACACATAAAAAACAACTGTTGAGGAATTTTACCTTCCATCATCAGCTCATCCACATGAGATGATGATTTTCATACGTAAAAGCTTTATCGGGTTTAGAAAATATATCAAAAACATAATAGGTGCCTGTAAATTTTGAGAGTTACCTTCGATTTCCCTGGGATCCCATCATCAGATCCTGACTTGGTGACAATGGGACCACCTCGGAACTATACCCTACCAATCAAAAGAAAAATTTTTGAAATCGGCCCACAGACGGCGGAGCAATCGGTGAACATACATAAAAAAAAAAAAAAATACATACAACGGAACATATAACCTCCTCCTTTTTTGAATTTTTTTTGAAGTCGGTTAAAAAAAAAAAAATACATACAACGGAACATATAACCTCCTCCTTTTTTGAATTTTTTTTGAAGTCGGTTAAAAATAGAACAAATTACTCAATTCATAATATTAATTCTTTTAATCTACGTATAGAGTATTATGACGTAAAACACATTTACCGTATCCACTTGACCCTTGCCAATTTGTGCATTTGTTCCCACGATACCATTGCATTGTTACGTTTTCATTGTATTCCTATAGTTCACGTTTCACAATAGGTCATTTACGTGCAGTTTCTTTTTATAGAACTAAATCATAAGCTAATCTTGTCATTGCAATAAAATAACTCTTCCTAGTAAAATATTCTATTATTAACCAGATTTTTTAAAAGATAAAACGGGCATTATTAGACTTCTTAGACATTATTCTTCTTCTTCTCAGATATTTTTTGCGAGTACCTAAACTTTAATTTTTATCGTATAATTTATTTTTATATTAAATATATAAGGTGTTTTTTGATTTTTTAAGTATTGATAATGATAGTTAGTAGATAGTTAATAATTTGAATTAAGATAGTAATCATTTTTAAATATTAATATTATAGACTTTGCTGATAAAAAATATAAAAAGCTCTCGCAGTCGTCAAACCTGTTATTTTTGTTCTAGTCTCTTTTATTAGCAATCTCAGACACTCTTTCATCTTGTATGAAATTACTTTGGTAACATATTGCGAGGCAGTTTTTATATCTCTTTGCGTTCAAAATTTATTTTCTACGGTATTTAAAACCTTTGTCACATTGTTAATTTTATTCTCCAATGTTTTTATGAGATCAGAAAGGGTTAGAAAGCTCAGATAAGATTATACAATAAATAACTACTTTTTATGTAATGATAAATTATTTTATTTATATGAAGTTATTAAATAAATAATAATACAGGGTGGCCCAGAATAACGTTGACAAGTGATTTTGCAAATAATTTTATTCATTTTAAACTTAAATGAAATTATGCTATAAATTATAAAAATATAACTTATTTTTTACAAAAATCCCTATTTGTCTTTAAAATAACCTCCTTTAGCGCGAATACATAGAGTTAAACGCATGGTAAAACTTTACTCAATTTTCCGCACTTCCTAAGCAGATATTTTGTCCCACTCCCGTGTAAGAGTAGCCTTCAGGTCATCAACAATTCTATGAGGCGTAGAACAGGTCCTTGCCTCTAAGATTGACCATAAACTGTAATCCACTGGATTCAGATGAGCGAGTAGGGTGGCCATTCTTTTGAGCTAATAAAATCAGGGAAATTGCTTTTGCACTACTGTTGAACACTTAAAGCCCAGTAAGCTGGAGCAGAGTCTGTTTGAAATATCCATGGACCTTTACCAAAGTGCTGTTGACTCCAAGGAAGAACCACAGTTTCAAGGATGTCTCGTCGGTAATTTACTTTGTTAATTTTTATACCATTTTCTACAAAAACGAGGGGAGTTTTGCCAGTGGCGCAAATTGCACCCCAAACCATAATTGATTTTGCGTTTTGGCGACGTGGAATGACTGCAGCAGCTCCAGGACGAGTGAAAGACTAGATCCTGTAATTTTGGTGATTATGGGCTTGTTCTATCGAAAACAATTTTTCGGCGGAAAATGAGATATTTTTCCAATTCAAAGCAGCGGAGCGTTGTTTAAGCAAACGACATCTCTCGAGGCGAACTTTTTTGTCTTTCTCTGTAAGCAATTGTGCTTTTCTGAGTTTGTATGGTATCAATAGGAGATCATATTTCACTATATGCTGCATAATGGAAGGACTTATCCCCAACTCTCACGACATTTTTCTCACTTCGGTATGTGGATTTCGGACTAATCTTTATTTGATAATGTGTTAGTTCCTAGCAGTTCGAACAGTTCGTTAGGTCCTCTTCCAGGACGGTCTCCAATATTGCCGAGCTCAACATAGCGTTTAATTACTGAAGAAAGTAGCTGACGAGTAACACCAAGAATGTTTACTATCTCAAACTGCCGTTTTCTACTCTCATACAAAGAAATTATGGCTCTACGCTGTTCTGACATAACGTAATAAATATATTTTAATACTTTTTAGCCAACAAACTATATTAAAATGGCGCCAAAGAATGAAGGAAGAATAAACAAAAACAAAATAGAACGCAAAGCATTCCATTTTTGAAATATTACTTTTGTAATTTTGTCAACGTTATTTTGGACCACGGTGTATATACACAACAACTTTATAGTACAAATAATTAATAGCATATGCAATTTTGTTATGTATAACAAAGAAAGACCAAAAAAAGGTACGCGTGCTGATCCGGCTAATTATCGACCCATCGCTATCACCTCCTTACTTTGTAAGACTATGGAGCGCATACTGAATACCAAGCTTCTGGCATACCTGGAGTCTAACGACCTCCTCTTAGACCGTCAATATGGTTTCCGTCAAAAACGGTCTGCTGGAGATTTGCTTGTGTATGCCACACATATTTGGGGTGAAGCTGTGGAGAAACACGGAGAGGCTCTCGCTGTCTCTCTTGATATATCTAAAGCTTTTGACCGTGTCTGGCATGCCAGCCTTCTCGGTAAACTGCCGACTTACGGTCTTCCATCAAGCTTATGTGACTGGATATCTGACTTCTTGAGTGAGCGTTCCTTCCGAGTAGTCATCGATGGCTACTCTTCCGATCTAATGACCATCAACGCCGGAGTTCCTCAAGGGTCTGTTCTCTCAGCTACACTCTTTTTGCTTCACATAAATGACCTGTTGATACCCGGTATCCTGGGGTATGCAGATGACAGCACTGTAATTGAGAGATATATGTCCAGTCCGCGCACAAACAGTAGTGAGATCAGCGAACTTAGAGAGGCAATGGTAGAACGCATGAACTCCACCCTTAAAGAAGTCTCTAATTGGGGTATCGCCAACTTGGTGGAGTTTAACACTAAAAAACACAGGCATGTCTGCTATCCGCTAAACGGAGCCCTTTTATCTTGGCTCCCACCTTTCGGAATGTATCCATATCGATCACCGACCACATTGACCTCCTAGGTCTTGACATCTCGGGTACTATAAACTTTAGAAGAGCCATTGAAGCCAAGGCCAAGACTGCCGCCAAAAAATTAGGCATCCTTAATAAGGTCAAGCGGTACTTCACGCCTCAACAATTGCTTACACTATATCAAGCTCAGATCAGGTCATGCATGGAGTACTGCAGTCACCTCTTCGATGGCTCCGCCAAGTACCAACTTGCAGCACTAGACGCTGTAGAATGTCGAGCAAGGAAACTCATTGGTAAAGATTCTCCACTCTTAGCCAAACTCCAGAGCCTCGATCACCGTCGAAAAGTTGCCTGTTTCGGGGAGTGTGCTCAGGAGCTTTTCGACCTTGTCCCCCCTTCACCCTTTTACCACCGCACTGCAAGACATCGGGAGGGCTTCCATCCCTATATCGTTGATATACCACCCACGCGCACGAAGAGGTTCAAGTCTTCTTTCCTGATTCGCACGGCTAGGGAGTGGAATGCTCTTCCGAGATCTGTGTTTCCTGACACGTACAATTTGGGTAGCTTTAAAGCTAAAGTGAATAGGCACCTTCTAGGCATGCGCGTCCCACCTTAGACCGCATCATCACCTTCCATCAGGTGTGATAGTGGTCAAGCGTGTGCCTATAATACATAAAAAAAGACTATATAACTTCAAGTATTTTCAACTTACAAAAGTAATAATGTGAATAATAAATATAGTGACTTATGCTTGCTAAGCAAAAAGTCAAAAGTGTACAAAAAATTTGATTCCTTTAAATTGCATACAATAAACATTAACATCGGCAATCTGAGTTGAATGAACTTCTAATATTTATCGATATTATTTTACTAACATAAACTTTTATATACTCACTAATATTATAAAAAGAAAATTATGTATGCTTTTGTTACGTATAAACTAAAACTCTGCTGAACAATATTTAGAATAAATTTGATATAAAGATATTTCGTCACTGGGAAAGACATAGGATAGTTTTTATTTTACAAAATCCAACCTTCTAAAAAGGTATTAGGGGCTACTAATTATTTCATACTAAACGTTGAAAATACCTAGAGACGATATCCGAGCGAAGCGATTGTTATGTTTTTTAGTTCTTAAGTAGAGCTTGACATACTAACATAATTTTAAGTGCCAGTTACTAAAAATAATTTGCTTATAAAACAATATTGATAAATAATAAATATTCTATTCTGTAAGTCATAAATAATTAGTTATATATTCATAAATTTAATATCGGCGCGGTGTAGTTCATTTATTAAGTGACACGAAACTTACATTTCACAATATGATTTGTTTATTTGTACTAGCTATAGTTTGATCGTGTTTAACCTTAATTTATGTCGACAGTAGCTTGATCTGACAAAACAATGTAATGATATTTATAAAGCGGTTATGGCGAAAGAGAAAGCATAAAGTGAGCTAAGGAAAATTATGTAAAAGGGCTTTGTTGTTGTAATTTGCGTATTGTTAAAATTTTAACAGCTGTACTATAAATGTTGGTTTCATTATTTTTTGCTATTTCAAAAAAAAGAAGTTTGAAGCTTGGTTTTATTATTGTAATGAAAAAAAGTGTTATTTATATTTTGGTTAATTTATAAGTATGCGTGCGTGTGTTGGCAGGCTTCGAATATTAAAGCTGTACTATTCTTTATTATTCTAAGTAAGAAACTATAGAAGGTAAATTAAATACAGTAGAATATAAATGTAAGCGCGATTGAGAAACCGTGAGGACAGTGCAACGAACTATTTAGAGCAGTGCGACATCTAATTCCAAGAAGTTGGGCGGAGTGCCAATTTGATCTGTTGAGCTAATTAATAATATTTTATTAGTTATTACTTATTACCATCATGCTCATTTGATTATTTATTGTCTAATAAGCGAATCTAACATGCCATCAGTGCTTTCTAAATCGGGATATGAAATAAGCTTTTTACTGCCAAATGTGACCAATGTCCATGTAGGACAGTAAATTCTAAAATACAGATTTTTTTATTCACTTACTTGTTTTTTATTATTTAAGCTTTGTAAGCTTTTTTAGTTTCATTTGCTAGCTGTCAGTTACAACTTCATATTATAGTATGTTAATAACTAAATCTGAACTACTTTTTACATCATAAACCATTGTTATCAAGTAGTTGAGAAGCAATTAACATTTGTATTGTTAGAGAACAAAGTTGTGAATATTTCAAGTATTACGTATGATGATATAATAATATAGATTAAATATGAATTCAGTCCGACAGTGGGAATGAAAACCTTTACAATGTAGGTCAACGCTTTTGTTTTTATAGTAGAAACATTATTATAAATATTTTTTAAGACCGAAAAATAACTACTGACCTGAACCTGACCTGAGAAGTTACGCCATTTGTATGAAATACATAAATACTAGTTTCATGTAATTTTAAAAGAATGACAATCAAGAAGAATCATAAAGTATGATTTAAAGAATATAATAGAATTTTATAATATTTATAGTTTACCTATATATTTTTTTTATTTTCACACTAGTTGATTTTTAATAGTCTACCGTATCTATTGGCCAGACCTGAGTCTAGAGCTTCATTGAAATGTCAATTGGTGGGTCAATTGGCAATTTCCTTTCTGATTGTTTCGTCTAATTGTTCAGTTGCTCTTCTGCTGAACACGCAGTAGAGCAACTGAACAATTATTACACTCAGTGTGCTAATAACACGTACCAAAGCTTCTTTTCAAATTATTTACATATTTTTTTCTTGAAATACCTATTTAAGTTATATAGTTTAAAATATGCTATTTATATACTTAGATAAAAATAAGCAATAATAAGTTACCTACAGAGTGGGATTTAACTCAGATAATATTACCTAAATGTCTATTAATACTTCTTCTTTTAATGTATCAGTAGTTAAAGGTATTTTAAGCAAGATTATTAAAATGTGAGCAAGAATTCTTAATTTGTCTACTCTTAAAAATATTTTTGTTGTTAAAGCAATGAAAATATATTTTAGACGAGCTTGTACCTACTGTTTGTAGGTACTTCAAATTTACTGCAGAAAAAGCTTTTCTATTGTTTTACATTGAGTGCTGACTTTATGCGACACCGTGATACATTCGTGGTACGAAGAACTTAATGTAAAACTGCTGTAATGTTTGGCACTCATTCACTTGTTTACTATGCAAAAAGTGTTTGGTATGTAAGGTTAAGGCTTTCCATTGTTTTCTCACCGCAAATCGTTAGCCTTGACAAAGACGCAACCAACTTTTCAATGTAATTGATTTATATCTGACAGAAGTATTTGTACAAATCAGTATGCGCTGTTCAGAAACAAAATATAACATAACTAAGTCTGTTCTGTCGATAACGAATTATGTTATTTACCACATCTTTCTTGAAAATTGCCATAAATCACCTCCGTTAATATTTAATGGGTGTAAAATATCATTTCACACGATTCAGTATATAAAGCATTCACTGTATAAAGGACCCTGATAGTAAACATCAGGTAACTAATTCTAGCAAGTATAAAAAATGACGGCGAGAATCCATCCTAATATATTAATGAAAAGATGAAATAAAAAATAGACTTCGTGTTTTAAAAGGCGGCGCGTTCAAGCAACTGTGCGGGTTTATTTTGTTTGAGCCTTTGGAAAAGGAAATAAAATCTCGAAGTTCTTTTCTCCTATTTGCCTCTGACCTCGGCCGGTATTGACAATGCCTGCCAGAATGAAATATGGCGCGCCGTTAACGAAAAAGAGATTAGGATGATATTATTCAACATCTATTGTTGGCCCCAGCGGCGCTGTTTGCCGTTCTGAAACCGTCACGTCTTATTTTTTAAATCACCTGTGTGCCCGTGACGAAGGTTCAATGTTTTCATTAGAACAGCCTATCGTCTATCTGATATGTCGGGCGCGCGGGTAATGTTTATTTTTGGAGCCGTCGTTTTATTTGGCAATCAGATAAGTCGCGTTATAATAGTGATGAGAATTAGACCTGTTGTAATACGATTGATGTTGTTTTTACCAGTTTTTACGACGTAAACATGACTTACTTATACATAATAAAATATGTAGTAAGTAATTTTAGTTAGTATACATTAAAATGAAATTTACAACAATGACGTATGTAAAAGTCGTTATTGTGCAATGCACTTGATTTTTTTCCTAAGTTATTTTCTTAAGAAATTATATAAATGAAAGTTTCACTCAACTCATTTTTATATTAAAACGATTGTTATATTTTTATAAATACATCAACACTGTGTTAAATATGTCAGAATAATATGTAAACTTTGTAAAGTATAATAACAAGTACTATCTATCCACACAAGCCATACGTACATCTTCACAAACTTTTGCGTTTATATATTCAGTAGGATATACGAAATTATAAACAAGGATGAACGTTGATCTTTTGTTTTCCCACGAGCATTTTGGAACCACTTTACTGAAACGTATGTGTTGATTCGAGGATCGTCGGCAATAAAGCGGCAGACAATAGCCGCTGAGCCTTCTTAGAACCGGTCCTGAGGCCAGCGCTCCGCCGAATTTCGCGTCGACCACCCATACCCAGAGTCCCGGCCGATGCTTATCGTTCCTCGTTCACGATTAGTTGTTGTCTGCGATGCCGCTTGTATTTTAGGGAAAAATTAAAGATTAAAAATAATAATTAAAGTGTTAATAGTTCCGTAAAAATAAAGATTGTGAAGTCATAATTACAATTTCATGAGATATTAGTTTGTCATAAAAATCCAAAAAGTTTATGTATAAGGATATTAATTTATTTTTATTTAGCAAACACAACTACGTTTTCACATATTTTAAAACAGTAAGGCAAAGTGTGAGCGAGAGGGATGTTACACCGCTAGTCGGTGCAACAATTCCGCCCACTTAACGCTCTAATCTAAAGGGTAGTGTTGTATTTGTCAATCCCTAATAAATCATCGACTTTTAACACACACTAAGGACGAGCCACTTTGAAAATGGTGCGTGGTTCTGGAATGGCCTCAATTTGATCCTATGCGTTAATTAAATGCAGTTCAAATTACACACTAAAGAAGATTTTAAAGAGTAGTCTAGCATCCGTAAATATTATCAACTAAGATGTTCTGCAAAGGTCTTCAAAATCTAATGTTTGTTATTTTTATTTTGAAATCTTAACATTAGTACATCATGGTCATTTTACGGCTCTGTCAATTAACGTATTTTTTTATTTCATGTCGACAATAACAAACTGGTCTATGATATCTTTGCCACATTTAAGGATGGTGACTCACCTACCGAAATATTGCCAATGATTTCCTATAATGCTAATACGTATTGCTCTACAGTCTCCACTTGTTTCCATGTATATCGAAAACTTTAAACTGAAATGCCAAAGAAACACAAATTGTTAGGCGATACTCCGCCTATATCATTTATCATAATTAAAAACAAGATATTATCATCTCGTATGATTAAAAAGAGAACGAGATCGGTCTCGGACCTTGTAATAAACATGACACTACCGACCAATGATTGTGTTTAAACGTCGATAAATCCCGAGGCAATAAGCCCAGCCCTGACCACAGTTCATTGAGTAAACCTGTGTCCGCCGCCGGCGAGCACGACTCGCGCGTGTGTGCGTCTGTGTGTCCGCCACTCGTTTGTTGTAAACACCCGTAAGTTTAGACGCGAGGCACCGGCGGCGCCGTGTTTTTAGCTTTGTTTAAAACTATTTACTATCGCAGACATTTTTCATGTTTTCAGTTCCCTGACCCATATACATATAATAAATTTGTAACAAATCTCTACAAACCATCTTTGCAGATATAAACAATAGCCGACTTTACGCTTTATCCTTTGCGGGATTGTCAGACTGGTAATCTTATGCAGATAGGAAAGTGAACGAAGGAAAGAGAATGAATAGAAAAGCATTTTCTTTGTGCACTTCCCAATCTTATATTTTTGTAGCGAGTAGAGAAAGTAGTCACAAATCAATTTATTCAAATTGTGTTTTTTTCCAAGTGCTTAGTCTGACACTACAATGCTGCATATGTCATGATAACGTGGTGCTGATGACATTAAACAATTGAATATGCCTAAAATGTCAAAACTAAACGTTAAAGGTAATTAAATGCCAAAACTTTAGGGTATATAAATATTATGTACTTCAAACCTTCAAATTGTTTATGCAAACGTTTAAAATTCGCCTGACTTCTGGTGTAGGAAGCAATGCTAGTCACTAGTCAGACATAAAAATGATTGATGATGATTGATAGTAATATTCATTTACATGTTATTTATAAATCCAATTTTCCTTTTGTATCGCGCAAATATCGCTCAAAGAGCTCAACACGAGGTAGCCATTTTGAAAACTCGGGTAGATATTTAGATTTCATTTGTAAAAAAAGATTTAATTTAAAAAATAAACAAATTCAACGAACGTAGCTCGTTGGGCCGTTGCCTGGCAGCGCAAGGGAAAGTTAAAACTTTCTGAATACTGATCAATAAAAAGTGAGAGTGTCTATGTGTCTTTAAAAGTGTCCAATTTAATGATGTTTATGAATTAATTTGAAGCGCCTAACCCTAGCGTGTCTTATGTTAAACATTGTTGCGTAATTACGTATAACCGTTGTTAATGTTTCTTTAACATGACAGCAATACAATACGAAGCAAAATGTCATAATTCGATGTCGGCGAAGATAAAACATAAAACATTAAGCACAGTAAACTCAAAGATAGTAAATTTATATAGGTACTAGTGGAACCCGCGGCTTCGCTCGCGCTAAATCTAGGGACGATCCCGAGCGAAGTGAGGGTGAGTCGCTTGTTAAGATAAACATTTCCATCATACATTATACATTTCCATCATACATATGTATAACTCTAGCGGTTTTGGCAGCGCACGCCAGAATAGCTCGCAGATGGTAGATTTTTTACTACTTACTTGATACTTATCGTCATATTTTGGACAATTCACACAATATCTTTATAAATTGTAGCCTATGTGATATTCTGATGTATAAGCTATATTATTGTAAAGTTTCATTTAAATCCATTCAGTAGTTATTACGTGAAAGAGTAACAAACATCCATACATCCATACTTACAAACTTTCGCGTTTATAATATTAGTATAGATTAGGTACATAGAGTCTATAATTACATACAATTAAATAATATAATTAGTCTTTAGAATTGTACCAATTTATCGCAGTATTGTAAAGTTATTAGTAATGGAACGAGTTTAAGTAAACTTGTACAGTCTAGTAGTGTTAAAGCTATAATGGTAACTAATCGACCTACTTTATTGTGATATCGTTGTCGACAATGATGCTATTATTTTACAGTTTTCTAGGCCCTGGCGCAACTTCGTCATTAAACTTTGATATAATTCAACAATTTAAATAAGACCTCTAACTGTACGAGTAGTTTAGTTATTGTTGGTTCAAAACAAGTTTCTCTTTATACCGGTTAAAGATAATAACAAACGCTTAAAGTTTGCTTAGCTGTGTAAATAGCGTCCGTTGATAGCAACACGCGCCGATACTGAGAACTTTTCATTTATTTACCATTGCTTAAACAAAAATGTATGTACGAGTGTATTGGTAGTTAAAATTAACATTTTATTTTTCTTAATTTTATAATCTTACAAGGAAGTGAATGTTAAGAAAGTATTTTCGGGCTATTGAGGCTATTGGTTTCATTACTTATGTAATTTGAATAGTGTATATAAAAATATATCCTATTATAATTTGACTTCAAAAGAAGGATTTGCTCCATCCGATTGTTTTTTGTGCGTATGTATGTTGTACCTTCGTTGTAGCTCAAGGGTCATCAGGCATATTATGTAAGTATGTTTTAAGGGCAGATTTTGCCACTAAAATTAAACTAATTACTTTTCAAGTGATTTTAAAACTTTTGTAATGTAGGTTTAATTTGCTGGGTAGCCTTAGTTATAAATATTGCCTGATTGTATGTCCTTAATGTGTCAATAGTTCAACGAATTTAAGTAAAATTTGTGGTATGTCCTGGAGAGAGCTACGGGCTAAGACAAGTATAAAATTTTTAACTTTCATTAATAAATTATAAACTAATTTATTAAGTGTTTATTCATGTCACCATCTATTTAAGAAAACAAATGATTAAATTAGAAATTCGTAAGCTAATTTTTATACTGATGAAACTATTTTTTGGCTAAGTTTTGAAACTTAGAAGACGTGCCGGCACGCAACCAAGTGTCAACGTCCTGTCATGGCATGGTGTTTACATATTTCACCCGCGACCACGCGACAACAAAGCAAAATATCTACTTTGTATCCTGCCTGCGCCTGCGCATTACATACTAAACAGATGCCAACTATGCCTATTTTTCTTTTAGTAATATCTTTTTGTTGAAATTAATAACTTATTCTGTTTTTATGGTTTTTGCAAGGATTCAAATTAAAACGATTTAAATTATATTTATTGATGCTCCGCTCCTATTGGTCGTAATGATATGTAATATAGCCTTTCTCGATAAATGGACTATCTAACATAAAAAGCTTTTTTTATTCGGACCAGTAGTTCCTGAGATTAGCGCGTTTAACCAAACAAACAAACAAACTCTTCAGCTTTATACTATTAGTTTAGGTAACGGTATACATCCTGTTCCATGGATGGAAAAGGCTGAACTATGAGTTGCGTAAATACCATTGCCTCCCTGAGTCAAAGTAATTGGCCTATGGAGACAAAGTGTTAAACACTTCTTACTAAACATAAGACCTCGTCTTTTCGCTTCTACTGGTGGCTTGAGAGAAGGCTCCTTATCCGCCTAAAGAATCATTTTATCTTGTATTCTTGCCACTATTCAAAAGAACAGAAATGACATATATGTGTATATATATATAAAGTTTTTTTTTAGATTTAGATTTATTACACTAAGATTTTCGCGATTATTTGATATTTGATTTGATTCTATCTATTTTAATTTTTGAATGCCAACGTTAGAATTCGAAAAGATAGTTTTATTTAAAATTTAGAGAGGAACATTGTTAGAGCTGTAAAACACCTAAGATTATGTAGATGAGTAGGGCTATTCCATAAAGACTTTTACACAAATCATCTGAATTCATGAAAACGTATGAAGATTAATCGCGGTTTCAGCTGTTATTCGTACACAAAAGCTCTGCACTATTACCACGATTTTGCCTTAATAATTGTCTAGTCATTTCCCCATAATAAGGTTTTATTATTAAGGAGCTGATCTGACAGAGGTCATCCTCTACAATTAACATACACTAGTGGTCTTTGGATTCCTCCAAAAATCATAGGATTTTGACGAAAAGCTCGACAGATTTTGATAAAATGAAGGAGATAGATCTGGAACTCAAGAGAGGAGGAAGAGTAAGTTGCTAGTAAACCATAAAACGAACAATTTCCTGTTACTTAGAGGCTATATAAATAAATAGATTACAGTGAAACTTGGTTAAGTGGGACCTGGATAAGTGAGAAACCTCCATAACTGGAACTCATGCTGAGGTCCCAACACTTTGGCACTGAATTACCCCTGTTAGTGGGACCAGCTAAGCCTCTATATCTGGGATTTGTGCTTTCGATTTATCATCATAGTTACCTCTTTAACTGAGACAGGGAATGAATTTTATATGCACAAACCTCTGTAACTGAGATAACATTGTTTTGTTTGATCGCACCTTTATAACTGAAATAACCTGTCAATAACCTCTATCAATGGAACCCTCTGTAAATGAGACAGATATTTATTTATACCTGGATATCTGAGACACTGGGTAAGTGGAATACCTCTATAAGTGAAACGACATTGCAGGTCCCTTGATGTATCGCTTAACCAAGTTTCACTGTATATGTAAATCTGAAAAGATATTTAGACTTAAAACAACATATTATATAGGTAAAGTGAATCTGGAACAAAGCTTTAGTAGTAAACTTTTATTTTATTATAAGCGCACGATTATTGCTATTTTGCTTTATAAAGTTTTAGGTGCAATAGCCATTAACCTTGATTTCATAGGTATTGTTTCTTAGAATTGATTTGTTTTTAATAAAGGTGAATCAGGCTATTATTTGTTTTGCTTTACACGGTTTATATTATTGCAACTTCCTTAAGCCTACATTCATACAGTCATAGACAGACAACGACTGACGTAGCTTTTCTAGCAATAGGATATATCGAAGTAAACATAAATGATGAGCTGTTCCATGAATAAAATCGCTGAGCACCTAAGTTTGACGCATGAAACTGTGGTTTTATATTTTGTATTCTACATCACTTGTTTTTGTTTCTTAAGAAAATAATTAGGTAAGTATAATAATTTACTTACGCAAAGGATAAATCGAGTAAAATAGCCAAATAAGAAGTTATCGTATCTAATGCAATATTTTTAATGCAACTTGGCAAAATAGTAAAGCTTATGTTAGCAATGGTAACTAATAATTGTTTATGAATTAATTTGTCTAGTTCTTATTTTTATTTAATCAATACATATGAAAATAAAATTCACTTTGAGACAATAATTACCTATATTAGTTTTATATTTACATTAAGTCGTTTGTATGATGAAAGAAATAAAACTCTCAAATAATTTAAATGTTTGGTTTTGTTGCCGAAACGTGGACATTCCTTTTAATATTCTAAATATGTCATTAATTGTTTCGAACACACATACACACTGTATATAAAAAGAACAATGCCTCAGAAGGTTAATAAAGAGCATTCTTGACATGAGGTAACCTAGTTATTACATAAGTATTTTTTGCGCTTAGGAGCTTTATTAGATTGTGAGTGGTATTAATGTTACGGGCGGAGTGCATCTAATTGGCACATTTGCGAGTCGTGGGAAGGGCCGACGGCGGTGCATGCTGTGAATGAACCAAGGAGGAAAACGTTTGCACATAGCATTTGATAGATGAGGAAATCTTAATTTTAATAACTTACCATCACATGTAATTTATTCTTAGTGCTCATTTTAATCATTTTCGTACTTAATCATCTCAGGATAATATAAATTCATTTTAATAATAGTGTAACCTAAGTAAAATGTTCATAAAAGTTAAATAAACGTTAGTGAAATCTTTGTCTATCAAATAAAAAGTAATTTATTTGAATGTTTCATTTATTTTTAATATCTGCTTTATATATTATACAGAGTAATACTTTAAACATCCTAAATAACTTGTATACTTTTTACAATGGCTTAAATCAGGTAATATTGTGGTCAAAATGTTGTTTTATATTCGCAATTAAAGCTTTATAATGTTTATAGAGCTTAGCTTCCCATAGTTGTGATTTACGTTACAAAACTGCACGTGCCTCGGTGAAAGCGACCACACCTTATCGGCTGTTCATTCACACATAGGCTTTATGTACTATTTAGAAACATGTTAAAGTACCTAGTCATTTTCTTAAGAATTTATCGTCTACGTACCTATACTCAACTATTTTTTTACTATTATTAGTAAACTATGACAGTGGAAAATACGATAAGTGTACTCTGTATTTTATTAATCTTATTATTTCTTACCAGCATCTTTGGGATATTTTGTATTTCTTAATTTTATTTGACTCTTTAATTGTACTAGAAGAAAGAACTTGAACCGTTTAATTAGGCCCACGTGCAATTTAGGGCTACATAGTACATACATTTATATATCCTACCTGTTTAATATAACTAACAGCGTTACATAAGTCATTTTCTATATAAAACCAACTAGTTAGCTGGCTGGGTCACTTGTCCCTAGAAAAAAATAAGAACTTTAAAAATGTAGCGTAATATCTGAAATATTATGAATTTTTACTTCGGAGCCCAAAAAACTAAATTAATAATATGATTCATCTAAAACTTTGAAGTTTAAATTACGAAAGACTAGCTTTCTGTGTAAAAGAGAAACTTATGCAATTATCCGTAACACGTCATCGTACTGCTTGTTTTTAAAACCAGGTGTGTACATACGAATAACATTTAACGAATAATATTTAAAGACAAGGAAAACTTTTATAAAATATTGAAATGTCATCTACTTTATTAATTAAGATTACACACAGGAAAATTAAAATAATATTTTAATATTTTTTAGTTTTAATTAGGTTTAGATACAATTTGTTTAGAGTCTATATTATATTAATACTCGTATTATTTCAATATTTTATATTAAAAAGAGCTTAATAATAGATAGTACTTATAGAAATTAAACAATCGAACTATGGACAATAACTTAACTATTGGCTCGTTGGTATTAAACGCTGGAAATATAAGGTGTTCATTCAAAGAATTAAGAAACTTGCAAAAGACAAAAAATATTAAACAAATCGATAAAAATGATTTTCAACATTGTCTATTACAACTTTACGTTTACAAAATGCTACCATTTTATAATTGAATATGTCGAAGTTTACTACCGGGATGTTATGTATGTTATGTACGAGGTATTTTTAATGCTATCACGTCACTTGCCGATGGCGTATCCCGTCATTTACAACGTACTGGACTGCATACATTCTAAATTGCCACAAACTTGAGGCATGAGTCAGGCCATCAATTAAAATGTTACTTGGGACATGTTTCAGCCCTCGAATGATCAACATTCTTGTACATACAACCGCAAGTGTTTTTTCCTTGTATGATTTGATATTATAGTTATAGCGGTTTTTCTCAGCATAGCTTTTCCATATCTCATCGCAAATGTAATTAAGTTTAGTTATTGTAATTAAAGTAGTTATAGTATCGTGAGAAAATATGCCAATTGCCACGGCTCTATGCTGCTTACGGAATATTGATATCCCCGACAAAATATAATTTAATAGAATACCTAATACATAATATGCAAGTAAGCGGAGAATAAAGACATTATCTTTAAAGTTATACTAAAACATTTACATAAAAAAGCATATACGATGCCATAATACCCCATGAAATAGGTTAATGTCTTTGTTTACCATGGGACAGTTTACTTGTCGGTCGCATTTGAAGGGTTCTCAGAAAAACGCTTTCACCGCAGGTAGCCATAGCTTATTGTTGGATATACCAGAGAGCTTTTTTTATAATTTACTTACAACAAATGCTTTGAATGTATTTCTGGGTTTACCATTATTTTATACTTTATAACTATTGTTTAAGGATCACGGTATAAGGGGTGATACTCGTAGTTAGGGGTGCGGCAATACACAGCCGATGGAGTTTACGTTAATTTTGTTATGAATATAAACGTATAATTAAATAAGTTATGTACAGTTCGCATACTGTTATCTTGTTGATCTTCATCATCATCATCACTACATAGTATAAAACAAAGTCGCCTTTTCTGTCCCTATATCCCTATGTACGCTTAAATCTTTAAAACTACGCAACGGATTTTGATGCGGTTTTTTTTAATAGATAGAGTGATTCAAGAGGAAGGTTTATATGCATAACTAGCAGATCCCGCGGCTTTACCTGTGCTAAATATAGGGAAGAGCCCGAGCGAAGCGAGGGCGACTCGTTTTTAATAAAAATTGTACCTACTTTAGGTACAATTTTTTTTATTAGTAATCGATTTAAAATTACTTATCTGAGTTAATTTCATATCACATTATAAATATTATTAAGCTTCAAAGGAACTGGTACTCATTTTGTCAGTATGTATGTATATTTTTTGGTATGTTTCTTGCCGAATGTGGGATTTTTATAATTTAGTTGTTAGTAAATCACTATAGTACCTATATCATAAAGAAATGTCTGCATGTCTGCGAAAAAATCGAAAACAACTGATTCATTAACCGATAAATGGAGTGATTGTCCCAAATGGTGGTTTGGATCTATAAAGTTCATCAAGGTTTTGTGATAATTTGCTGAAATTTCAAGATTATTGTAAGATAACGGAAAAAAATGGTGACATTGAGCTTCGTTATTGTTGTTTCAGCATTTACTAATAAGTAATAGTTATATGAAAACTAGCTGTACCCGCGGCTTCGCCCGCGTTCATTTTTTTAATTGCTAATCAACGTCATTGGGTTGATCTGTAGGAAAAAGAATTGTCTAAAAAATAAAAAATAAAATTTAGGGGTCCACCCTTAACATTTAGGGGGATGAAAAATAGATGTTGGCCGATTCTCAGACCTACTCAATATGCTCACAAAATTTCATGAGAATCGGTCAAGCCGTTTCGGAGGAGTTCAAGTTCGAACCCCGTGACACGAGAATTTTATATATTAGATAATAATATATTACTAAACGGTAGCAACGCTGTGTGCACGCATTTAGGGATCCACCCGATCGAAGCGACGAGAGGGCGAGGGTAAGTTACAAGTAAGTTACATAATATAGAGATAGGATGATAAATACCATATAAAGTTCAAATAAATCCATCCTTTAGCTAGTAATTATACCATTTAAATGATTTTGAAGTTATATTAGTTTTTGTTTTAAAGAGTATAGTTTTCTCATGTTGCGTGTTTTTTATTATTTTTGAAAGATAATAAAGACTAACTACTTTAGAATTGAAATTCTGTTTGAAAACTAATTAACTTTTTGCAACCTTGCAAAAGGACCAAAGTAAATGATCAGAAAAAGTAATGCGCGACAAATTCGCAGTTTTTGTCCCGTTAAGGGGGTCACTGACATGAACGCTTGTCAACTGTTTTCTCTTAATATAAGTAACTTCTTGTTACTACCTACTAAAAGTCAAAACTACTAAAAATATTTATTACTTTTGTCTAGTATTCAAGTAATTGTAGAAAGCTATTATTATTATTTTTTTGATTACGTCATCATCTGTATATTAATAATATAATATGTACATATTGCTATATAAATTCATATTTGCAATATATGTAGTAGGTATATCAGAAAAAATATGGATTTTCTTATTTAAAAGCTCCATATATAGGCACTTGATTACAAGTATCTATTTAGTTATCGACACTATGTTTATATTAATCACAATACATAATAAATCTAATAAAATAATCAATCAATATATTTGAAAGAAAGTTTATTTTATTTTAAACGTAAAATAATTCAAATAAAATATAGAAGCGGAAAATTGAATATCGCAATCCATTACATGATGTAATAGTATCTAGCGATCGATGACGTGCGTCGATGAGCGTGTATGCCGTCAAAATATGTGGGTCACCATTGACAGAGTTATTAAAACGTACAAGTTTAAACGCGCATTCAAATTTAACAACGTTTAAAATATACTTAGTAAGAGTATACATATAATAAAATTCTAAGTCGAATCTGATGTTAAATATTTAAAAATCTTACTGAAATAGTCATTATTATCAATACAGAGCCCGAATGTAGCTATAATTGGCCGAATATAATGTTTGTTTGTATTTGAAGGCATTAGGAGAAAACCAGTGCATAGATGCAGTTTGATTAGCTGGTATCGGGGGAAGTTTTTACTGTCAGAAAATATCTTATCTATAAAAACATTTAATGCGGAAGAAATTTCTTTAAATATTTGGCGCGAGTCGGAAACTTCGTTTTGAGAAAAAATATACTTTGTAGGCTTTAAAATATCACCCCTAAAGCGTACCCCCTATTTTAATTATCTGTGTTTAAATATAGGTCTACTTATGTAATTTTAGCTTGTCTCTTAATTAAACAAATTATTTTTATTTAAATTATTTTTAATTTTTAATTATATTTATTTAAATGAATTTGGTATTTGTATATCTTATATGCCCGTTTAATTAAGATACATTAATTAAAATGAATTTTATTTACATATAATGACATTTATTAACATCAATCGGTATAACAACTATTTTAATGTGCCACAGTACTGACACAGGTAGGTTACCTTATCGCTAAGACGTTAAAACCAAGCTCTTGTTATCAAGCAGTACTGGTATTCCTAGTAAAATAACATGATAAGAAACTGGTAAACAGAGCTTACTTTTAAAAAATTATTAATAAGTATAAAATATTTAGTAATAACATTCATATTTATTTTGGTTTATCGAGTTGCATCGAGGTAATATCACGTAATATTAAATATACCTACTACGTTAACACTATTTTGTTATATAGAGCCTTTGTTAGCCTTAGCACATATTGCCTTTGGTCCTAATAGACAATTTTAATTCACATACCTATTGCGTGAACGGAGTGCGAAAGAAGATAATTAATTTGTAACAAATTATTTCGCATTATTTTTGCATTATATAAAACACATACGAGTATGTAATATGTGAGAGATAAGTATTATTAAAGTTTACTAATTTTCACCATCTCTTGTACCAAAAATTTTAAAAGCATTTTCAACAACTTATTATTTATTACTAGCGAATCACCCTCGCTTCGCTAGGGATCGTCTCTAGATTTAGCGCGAGCGTAGCCGCGGGTCCCTCTAGTTATACATATTAACCTTACTCTTGAGTCACTTTCTATTAAAACAAAACCGCATCAAAATCCGTTGCGTAGTTCTAAAGATCTAAGCATACTTACATAGGGATTGACTGACAGCGAGGCGACTTTATTTTATATTATGTAGTAATTTTTAATTATACATGGTATTAATGTTAACACATAACATCTTTATTTATATTATAATTAAATAGAAAAGAGAAAGCTTACAACAAATTCGCAAAGATGTTGTGTAAGACATCAAGAAACTAGTCTGCCAAATGATTTAAATAAAATAACGTATTATTTCCACTTATTATTATTCTTTCTTTTATTATCCCCTATTGGAACTGGTTTAATAACTATAAATCTAATTGATAACCTAAATTTGGCAAGTTACCAGTTTTTAAATGAGATCCAAATTCGACCTCCGCAACCGTGCAAGGTCGTATCAATAACGCATTAGGTTAGATGAAGTTCATAATTTTTGACTGCCCCGACTTAAAAATATGGCCACCAATTGAAATTTGACTTCAGTCAACGTAATCTAATGATAATAATGTATTATAGTTCAGAAATTCTAAGCTATTGCACACGTCAGTACTTATTTTTAACAACATTACGTTTTACGTCTTAGTAAATATTGAAACACGTGTAACATTGCATACATAATATTATAATGATAAATACAGGTAATGTCAAAATTTTTGATAAGTAAGTACAAATGTTAACAATGCCATATTAATGTTTTAGAAATTAGTGAGCTTCAGCTCACTTAGCTTTGCATTTATTTATAGACCCTCAGTCTGTTAATAAATAAATAGGTATACTTATAGAAAATATTTATTCGATAATTATATCGAAAAATATACAAACATAATTTTTGTTATTTTCTTGGTTTTAAATAATTTTAGTTTTTCTAATATTGTTTTTCAATTTAATCTCTTTCGATTAAAAATTATAAAATAAAATATATTATTACACGTTTTCTTTGTAATGTCAATGGACAAAATTTATCATGTCTTCAGAAGAATTGAACATAAAGAGTGGATATGCCTAAGCCGATGAATTACAAGACGTTTGCGGCTTACCGCGTCGCGGCAAAAAGTTAAAATATAGCCTCTTTTGAGTCTCGCAATTTCATACTCCTTGAAATAAAATTTCTTCACAATTTTATAGCGAAAATTAAAGCGTATTGGTAAATATGGCGTATTTGTTGCAATCATCTTTTTCTATTGATTATTATATACTTTAAGACTATTTATTTACGAGAACATTTTTTTTAAAAATTAAGTAGAGTAAATTTCGATTCACTTCGATATTTACTAAAACTTTATATCTAACACTTTGTCACACGTAGGTAACAAAGTGTAAAATATAGATGTCGTTTTCGTTGTGATTCGTAAATTGTATGCTTATGTGAAAGTACATCATAATGCAATATAGAATTTATTTCAAAACTATTTCGAAACAGTTGGAAAACTTTTCTTTCCTGGCACAATGACTTTATACTTTAGTCACGTTTGTAATTGGTGATGTTTTTTTAAACTTTTTAATCGCCTTCACTTTCATCGATGTCAATGCAATGTGATCTTGTTAGCGAAATGACAGTACAATCGTCTTCGTGCCTATTGTGACCGTGCGTGCAAGTCACGTGTGAGTGGAGATTCGCTGTACAAGTAGTAGTAGGTATAACGATTAATAGTTACTTGTTTTTAAGGAGATATCCCGTTATCTAAACAACTAGCAAACCCGGCCCGTATTAAACGGTTAAAATATATTAAACGGTTTTTATAATTTTCTAATAAAGAAAGAAAAGGTCGAAGGTGCGAGTGAAAATCTCATCAAAATCGGCCAAGCTGTTTCAGAGATTAGCCGAAAAAAACAGACAGACAGTCAAAACTTAAAAAAATTGTTTTTTGATTAAAGTAAAAAAATAATATCTAAGTATTATGATGTAAGTTTAAATAAATATTTTAATCATGTTCTCTAAGTTTTTGCTCGAATTTGTTTTTTTGAATTTTGCATTTAAAAAGCAAATAATAAGACACAAAAATATTATACGCCTTAGATAATAAATTATGTACATATAAATTATGTATGTACATTCGTATAAATTTTATGTTTTTTGTTTAGGTATGGTAAAAATGACTAGATCAGTGTGACCAAACGAGCTTTTATAATAAAAACGCTAATGGTTTATGCATAAGCTAGATTAATTTTGTCGTTAAATAAATACAAGGAAATAAAATTAAATAAGGTAACTGAATATATATACTGAACCTTTTTGAGGAAAGACGCCGATCGTATTACTTCACAAATAATAAACTAAGTTATTTGTCATACATACACGTAAACGTGATAAGTACGAATAGATGTGGTCGTCGTCGGAATGATTGATTTCTCAATCGTAATGTTTACAAAATATGGAATATAAGGACTTGCATACACTGCTTTTTAACATTTGTGTCGAAACTAATTTTACTTATTTACCTACATAATAAAATAAGTAAATTAAAATTAGTAAGGCTTTATTTTGAAATGAATTTTGAATATTGATTAGGTTAACAGTATAATAAATGAAGTACAAATGTTTTTATGTTAATTGCAGCTACGGGTTCCGCTAGTTAAAATAAATAAAATTTCTGAAATATAACTTCCTCCTTTTTAAATTCTGTTAAAAATTAGACTATGTTACGCCTTATAACATTAGCTATCTGCAAATGAAAGTCCCGTCAAAATCGATTGAGCCGTTTTAGAGATTAGCCGTAACAAACAGACAGACGGACAAACAGACAAAAGATTTAAAAATCGATTTTTTGATGTTAGTACTTAGTACCGTATATATACGTTTCATATGCATTCAGTGAAAAGCTGTTAATTTGAAATTAAAAACAGATACTTCATTTTTTTTATAAGTGTAGATTAGACGTCGGACTAGATCTTAATGTTAGTTGTTTATAATTATTATCTACTATTCATTAAAGATTAAAAATAATTTATTAAATTATAATTTTTAATTATAAACACTCATCAATCAAATGTTTCAAACTTTTTTGTCCATGAAAATCTGTTTTTTTTAATTCATTACCAAATATCCCTTCTCCTGTTATCAAATATTTTATATACAACTGTTTATTATAGGTAGTAATTGTAAATACAAGAGTTGCGATATATGTAATAATTTTATTGACGTAGTGATAAGCTGCTGACGAGTCATCGGCAGTGATGTCAGCGCGTGCCTGGGAATGTATTCCAAATATTTCCGGTCCCACTTGAAGGCTCTATAAAAAATCAATAAATATAATTAATGTGTACAAATATGATACATTAGTTGTACGTTAATTCACAACGAATTATGTGCAATGATTGATGTGTGCTCTTAAATAAAAGCGTTGGTTTTAAATCTGATGAAATGACCTATGGTTGCCTATTTTTAAATTATACATTTAAATATAGGTAACTTTTAAAAAACTTTATGATTCATACCGATGCATGTAAGAAAATAGTATTGTTTAAACTATTCATATTGAATATGACATGTATTTAAACTTGCACGGCCTCCGGGCACGGTCCTCCCTACAATATGATGTTATTAGACCACCACGCTGGCCAACGAGTTCGAGTTGACGGTCTGCACATGTCTTTCAAAAACTTGCTAGGTTCTCAGCCGTGCAGGTTAGGGGTCGTCCATAAATCACGTGATGTTTGAATGGGGGGGAGGGGGTTCGGAAAAAATGACGAAATATCACCAGAAGGGAGGGGGGGTGTAGTGAGTTATCACGTGATTTTTTTTTACTCACCGTTGGGGTTATCCGCGCGCCGCGACTATCGCCGAACTTTTATAATAATAAGCCTAGTCACCTCCAAAACTTCTCTGAAAAGACCTGTACGGGAACTACTATTGCAAGACATGGCACTATTAAAAGCTATGCTATGCTTTAAAAAATCGTGTATTATAAATTCTTCATAACAGATGATGAGACCAATAGGATGGGCCAAACATTCCCCCAGACACACGAAGCGTTGCTATTAGTAAGAATGGAAGTGTAATAATGAACCGATTGGTCTTAATTGCTTTGGATTGCTTATAAAAAGTATTGACATACTTCCATTAATATCATGTATAAAAATTAAGACATACATAAACTATAAGTAACGTTACATTGTTATAGTAGTAGTTAGACGGACGAATTATACATTTTTAATGATATTCTCAAAAAATTTTACTATATTTACATGTGAATATCAGCACTGAAAGTCTAAGAAAAGTGAATACTATTTTGACTTAACTTTAGCACCGGGTGATGTACCCAGTGCTCAAAGTTAATTGATTCTATGACTTTCTTCTCCGCAGTAGTATAGGGAGCATGTGAGCAGTATTTGCTTCAGGTACAATAGTAAAATTTTACGATTATTATTTTGTCATTTATT
This sequence comes from Boloria selene, assembly GCA_905231865.2. NCBI lineage: Eukaryota > Metazoa > Arthropoda > Insecta > Lepidoptera > Nymphalidae > Boloria > Boloria selene. The sequence goes on from HG993142.1 coordinate 10,307,068, forward strand.
CTTCATAATTAGAATTTTTACATTTTTATCACGGTGCTTAATTTACCAAAATTATATTAGATTATACCTGTTAACCTTTATTTAAAAATAATATTCAGATTTTTTAAGGTACTTTGTAAAAAAATACACGTGATTTTGAGGGGGGGGGGAATCTTAAACCTCACCACGTATCACCATGGGGGAGGGGGGGTCTAAAAAGTTGCTTAAAAACATCACGTGATTTATGGACGACCCCTAATACCTCATAATGTTCTCCTTTATCGTCAACTCTGAGATATGAACCCGCTTCGCTCAGTTTCTTAGGCGGGTGCTAATTTTTCCAAGGCTACCCCTACCATAGCCATAAAAATAAGTAATATCATAGTGGCATAAGGCATTGAATGTATACAATCCTTACTTTTCTATATTATATAACAACTACGGTTTTGATTTTAAGAAATAAAACAGATTACCTTTCTTAGTTCTTACTATATATAAGAAATCGATAAAAGTATCTATAAAAACTAAGCTAACTTTTATTATATACATAGGATAACTATTGATAATGTTATTGCTCATAGTTTCATCATCAAATAATTTACTTCTTAAAGCACGCTTTTAGAATCGTGAGTAGATATATGATATTTTGTGTTATTTAAGGTTATTTTTTATCATATTCTTGTTCTTTTAGAAATGTCACACTGTTTTTTTGTTAGACACGAACCTAATAATAATTTTGATATATTATGACGAAGTTTTATAAGGAACACTTTTATCGATAGAATTAATAGAATTCAAATCAGCGAATTTCAATTCTGTAACTCAATACAAGTATTACGTCAAAATGTGTTTTCATAAATATTTTATTATACACATCAGAAAGTATCAACACAAAGCTTAAGTAGGGGGTTCCGCTAGTTAGTTAGTTAGTTAGCTATATACTAAAACTTTCCTCTTGAATCACTCTATCTACTAAAAAAACCGCTTTAAAATCCGTCGCGTAGTTTTAAAGATCTAAGCATACATAGGGACAAACAGCGAGAAGCGACTTTGTTTTATATACTAAGTATGTAGTAATGTGATTATGGAGCGTTTTTGGGCACGTCAGGTCTTAAACCATCAAATATTTATTTCCAAAGTAATGACGTCAATATTTGAAGAAAAGAAATATATTGTTTTGGAAGTTATAACGATACACTCACTTATTTAAACACGCAACTTATTTAGCATTACACTTCATATCATGTCGCAGAATAAAAAACATAACATAGGTACTTATCACTTGAAAAGCTTTCGAGTTTTTTTATTACCCAACTGGAGAGCATTAAAATTGCTAATTGAAATGTTGTTTTTTCCGCTTGAAATGCTAATTTTATTTAACCCAGGCCATGTTTTGTTTTTATGATTATAAAAATGTTATGTTGATTTAAAATTTACAAAGACAAACAGAATAAATAATAATGCGAAATAATTAGTATTTGTTTAAATAATAAATCGTCAATAAATCTCGGGTTTTTATAATTAAATTTAAAAAATAAACTAATTAATTAATATTTTAGTTTCAAATTATAATTGTATGATGTTTGTTTATCAGCTAACTGAAGAGGTCCAGAGAAAGCAGAGCGAGTACCAGAAATGCCTCGAGTCCTACAAGCAAATGAGGGCGAAATTCGAGGAGAACTACCTTAAGTGTAAGTTAGACTTTTTATAATAAGTTACGAAATAGATATAGGCGAATATAGGCTATTGATACTTAGAGTATAAGCTGCGCCAAGAGTATGTCTTGCATTTGAAAGATGGGTGATTGGGCCTTCAAGACTTCAGCTCTCTTTCTTATCGTACGTTCCTTCTAGGCTAAACATTTACTGAACTGTTTTACTTTCGATCCATTAGCCTACTCATATTTTATTTGTACTCGATGTGTTAGTAAATAGTACGTTACGCCTACATCGCCGGCGATCGTTCAATTAAATGCCAACGTTAAACTGCGAAAGCATTTGTTCATCGCAATTGTTTACATACCAACTAAATGTACGCAACAGTCTCTACAAATCCATTAATAGTTGTACATTATCTGGCAATATCAAACGCAGTCCGACCACTGGCGCCAGGGGAGCGCAATTTCGCAAAAGCAGGCCTATTTATCAGCACATGGAAACTCAAGTAGCTCCGTCATTATTTACGCTATTTTAAGCACTTCTCATTTTACCTACCGATGAAATTAGTGTGCAGTTCCATGGTGGTACTTAAAAAGCGTTCATACAAATTGCGTGCGTGCAGTGCAACATTAATGATGCTGATGTCATTGCACTCGGATTCCGTTCAGACGCAGCTTTACCGATTAAACAGTTATACCGTCAAAGAGAAGACATAATCTCGACACGATGTTTGTACAAAATTAATAAGATATGCGATTCAATTTTTTCTGAAAAAATATTACCTAAACATATCTTATAGACCATAACACTCCATTTTTCTTAAATATACATAACTTTTACATGCTTAAAAGTTTGTGACATGTACCTCAATAGACTGAAAACATAGAAATAATAAAATTTTATTTGTCAATATATTCTTTCTAGGCCCAACAAGCCGAGGAGGTCGTAAATTGGATGAGACCAGAGATAAATATGGTAAAGCGTGCCGTAGATTGCACAGAGCGCATAATGAGTATGTACTGCTGTTGGCTGAAGCGACCGAGTGCGAGAGAGCTTTACGCACTGCTTCCTTGCCCGCGCTACTGGACCAGCAGAGGCGGCAGGGGGAAGCTACGGCCTCGTCATGGTAAGTTATGTTTTTCAAATAGGCGGAAGTTTAATATGTGCTTTTTCCGGTTCTTCCTAGTTCCGGGAGAGTTAATTAGTTAAATGTACTGGCTTTTAAAAGGATATGACCGTAACGTGTTCAATATTATTTATAATGATTAATGTATGATAAAACTTATTAGATCTTTTTTTAACAAAAATTACTGCCATATTTACATGGACCTAACGATAGAAATAGGTTTCTCACTTAGATTAACAAATAGAGTTAATAATAATACTATTATAACAGATAACAAATATGTATGTGGCATAATGCTGTTGATTTTTGTTTACTATTACACAATTAAAAAAGTATCTTGCTCTGTATTGAATATGCATGTACGTACAGAGCGGTTTTTAAGAGGTCATAATGAGTAGGTACGTACTAAGTCTGTCAAGGCGATAAAGGAGTGTGTAGGCGTTACGTCCAATGTCCAAGATTAGAAACATTATAGAAACCATGGCGTTTCTCATATCGAAAATTTTGATATCAAGGTACCTACTGTAAATTATTCCTATGTTCATGTTAATATATTGAAAGACAAATTCTCGTTCGACCCGGATTTCAAAGACCTTAGTATTTACGATGTATTGGATAAATTACAAATATACACGTTAACTGCCTGTTGCGAGTGAGGAATGGCGATGCAAATTATATGTATAAAAGTAAAACCGGTTAAGCGCGTGTCAGTACATGGTGAAGAGGTTCTTTCTTCATTCATTCGTTTATAGTTTGCACAACGGTATAACATTATGTATATTATATACCAACTAGCGTATCATCGGCTCTAGGTGCTCTCTGCCAAATTTAAAGATTGTAGGCTCAAAAAATGAAGGACTTTCATAAAAACTTGCAAGACCATTTAGACCTCCTTACTTCGACCCTGTCGCAAAATCTGTTTATAGTGAATATCTACTAACTTTAAACTACCTCCTTGCCAAATTTCATCTTTATAAGCTGTTTTCATTATTTCGTGATGAGTGAGTGTCAGTATATTCGCAGTAATTAGATTTGAGAAAGGAAATAATAAAAGTTATCACTAAAATAAAATATAGCGATTTCTGCGAACCCCTAGTAATGGCGATAGAGGAAATTTGCAATAACTATTTTATTTGAATTACCTACACATCACATGCCTTTTAAATTTACGTCGCTGAAACTAGCCAACAAAACTAGCATATCAATCATAAAAGTAATAAAAATTTTTTTTGCAGACCGTACCAAATTAATTTTTGTTCCTTATGGATTTACTTAATTTAATTTAAATTTAAATGCCATTTTAAGATAAATTCTGTGTTTAAGTATTTTTTTTAAACATTTTTACCACTTATTTTTATTTCTTAACTTTAAAAAAAGATAGTTATACTTAGTATTTGAATTCGAACCTCATACTCAATATCTCTGGCCCGCGTCGATTTAGGGACTTGAAATTAACTAGGGATCTTTGGAAGACATCAAGGAATCCAGAAGAATAATCAAAACGGCAGCGACGCCATATTTTATATAATATTTCTCAACTTTCAAAAAAGATGGTTTTTCTTATTATAGACTCCAAACCTAATACGTGATATGTCTGGCCCGCGCCGACTTAGAGACTTGAAATTGACTAGGGATCACCAGCACATGTCAAGGAACCCAGAGAAATCGTCAAAACCCCAGCGACGCCATATTTTATATAAAATTTCTCACTTCAAAAAAGATAGTTTTTTCGTATTTGACTTCGATCCTGGTACACCATAGCTCTTGCCCGCGTCGACTCAAAAACTTCAAATTGGCTAGGAATCTTTAGCAACATATCACGAAATCCATATAAATCATCAAAACGCCAGCGACGCCATAAATAATATAAAATTACGGAATTTTTAAAAGATAGATTTTTCGCATTTGACTTCGATTCTGGTACTCCATAGCTTTAGCCCGCGTCGACTCAGGGACTTGAAATTGACTAGGGATCACCAACACATGCCAAGGCACCCTGAGAAATCATCAAAACGCCAGCGACACCATATTTTATATAAAATTTCTCACTTTAAAAAAGATAGTTTTTCTTCGTATATAACTTCGATCCTGGTACTCCATAGCTCTAGCCCGCGTCGTCTCAGTGACTTGAAATTGACTAGGGATCACCAGCACATGTTAGGAAACCCAGAGAAATCATCAAAACGCCAGCGACGCCATATTTTATATAATATTTCTCACTTCAAAAAAGATAGTTTTTCTTCGTATATGACTTCGATCCTGGTACTCCATAGCTCTTGCCCGCTTCTACTCAGGGACTTGAAATTGACTTGGGATCACCAACACATGTAAAGGAACCCAGAGAAATCGTCAAAACCCCAGCGACGCCATATTTTATATAACATTTCTCACTTTAAAGAAGATAGTTTTTCTTCGTATTTGACTTCGATCCTGGTACTCCATAGCTCTAGCCCGCGTCAACTCAGGGACTTCAAATTGACTAGGGATCTTTAGCAACATATCACGGAATCCATATAAATCTTCAAAACGCCAGCGACGCCATAAATAATATAAAATTACGAAATTTTAAAAAGATAGATTTTTCGTATTTGACTTCGATCCTGGTACTCCATAGCTCTAGCCCGCGTCGACTCAGGGACTTGAAATTGACCAGGGATCACAAGCACATATCAAGGAACCCTTAGAAATCATCAAAACGCCAGCGACGCCATATTTTATGTAATATTTCTCACTTTGAAAAAGATAGTTTTTCTTCGTATATGACTTCGATCCTGGTACTCCATAGCTCTAGCCCGCGTCGACTCAGGGACTTGAAATTGACCAGGGATCACAAGCACATATCAAGGAACCCTTAGAAATCATCAAAACGCCAGCGACGCCATATTTTATATAATATTTCTCACTTTAAAAAGATAGTTTTTCTTCGTATATGACTACGACCCTGGTACTCCATAGCTCTTGCCCACGTCGCCTTAGGGCCTTATAAATTGATTGACCCAGTCGACGCGGGCTAGAGCTATGGAGTACCAGGATCGAAGTCAAATACGAAGAAAAAATATCTTTTTTGAAGTGAGAAATTTTATATAAAATATGGCGTCGCTGGCGTTTTGATGATTTCTCTGGGTTCCTTGACATGTGCTGGTGATCCCTAGTCAATTTCAAGTCCCTGAGTCAACGCGGGCTAGATCTATGGAGTACCAGGATCGAAGTCAAATACGAAAAATCTATCTTTTTAAAATTCCGTAATTTTATATTATTTATGGCGTCGCTGGCGTTTTGATGACTTATATGGATTCCGTAATATGTTGCTAAAGATCCCTAGTCAATTTAAAGTCCCTGGGAAGACGCGGGCTAGAGCTATGGAGTACCAGGATCGAAGTCAAATACGAAGAAAAACTATCGTCTTTAAAGTGAGAAATGTTATATAAAATATGGCGTCGCTGGGGTTTTGACGATTTCTCGGGGTTGCTTTACATGTGTTGGTGATCCCTAGTCAATTTCAAGTCCCTGAATCGACGCGGGCTAGAGCTATGGAGTACCAGGATCATTAAGTCACATACGATAAAACTATCTTTTTTGAAGTGAGAAATATTATATAAAATATGGCGTCGCTGGGGTTTTGACGATTTCTCTGGGTTCCTTGACATGTGCTGGTGATCTCTAGTCAATTTCAAGTCCCTGGGTAGACGCGGGCTAGAGCTATGGAGTACTAGGATCGAAGTCAAATACGAAGAAAAACTATCTTCTTTAAAGTGAGAAATGTTATATAAAATATGGCGTCGCTGGGGTTTTGACGATTTCTCGGGGTTGCTTTACATGTGTTGGTGATCCCTAGTCAATTTCAAGTCCCTGAATCGACGCGGGCTAGAGCTATGGAGTACCAGGATCGTTAAGTCACATACGATAAAACTATCTCTTTTTAAAGTGAGAAATATTATATAAAATATTGCGTCGCTGGCGTTTTGATGATTTATATGGATTCCCTAATATGTTGCTCAAGATCCAGAGTCAATTTCAAGTCCCTAAGGCGACGCGGGCAAGAGCTATGGAGTACCAGGATGGAAGTCAAATACGAAAAAACTATCTTTTTAAAATTCCGTAATTTTATATAATTTAAGGCGTCGCTGGCGTTTTGATGATTTATATGGATTCCCTGATATGTTGCTCAAGATCCAGAGTCTATTTCAAGTCCCTTAGGCGACGCGGGCAAGAGCTATGGAGTACCAGGATCGAAGTCATATACGAAGAAAAACTATCTTTTTTTAAAGTGAGAAATGTTATATAGAATATGGCGTCGCTGGCGTTTTGATGATTTCTAAGGGTTCCTTGATATGTGCTTGTGATCCCCAGTCAATTTGTATGGCCCTAAGGCGACGCGGGCAAGAGCTATGGAGTACCAGGATAGAAGTCAAATACGAAGAAAAACTATCTCTTTTTAAAGTGAGAAATATTATATAAAATATGGCGTCGCTGGCGTTTTGATGATTTATATAGATTCCCTGATATGTTGCTAAAGATCCAGAGTCAATTTCAAGTCCCTAACGCGACGCGGGCTAGAGCTATGGAGTACCAGGATCGTTAAGTCACATACGAAAAAAAACTATCTCTTTTTAAAGTGAGAAATATTATATAAAATATGGCGTCGCTGGCGTTTTGATGATTTATATAGTTTCCCTGATATGTTGCTAAAGATCCAGAGTCAATTTAAAGTCCCTAACGCGACGCGGGCAAGAGCTATGGAGTACCAGGATAGAAGTCATATACGAAGAAAAACTATCTTCTTTAAAGTGAGAAATGTTATATAAAATATGGCGTCGCTGGGGTTTTGACGATTTCTCTGGGTTCCTTTACATGTGTTGGTGATCCCTAGTCAATTTCAAGTCCCTGAGTCGACGCGGGCTAGAGCTATGGAGTACCAGGATCGAAGTCAAATACGAAAAATCTATCTTTTTAAAATTTCGTAATTTTATATTATTTATGGCGTCGCTGGCGTTTTGATGATTTATATGGATTCCGTGATATGTTGCTAAAGATCCCTAGTCAATTTAAAGTTCCTGAGTTGACGCGGGCAAGAGCTATGGAGTACCAGGATAGAAGTCATATACGAAGAAAAACTATCTTTTTTAAAATGAGAAATGTTATATAGAATATGGCGTCGCTGGCGTTTTGATGATTTCTAAGGGTTCCTTGATATGTGCTTGTGATCCCCAGTCAATTTGTATGGCCCTAAGGCGACGCGGGCAAGAGCTATGGAGTACCAGGATAGAAGTCAAATACGAAGAAAAACTATCTCTTTTTAAAGTGAGAAATATTATATAAAATATGGCGTCGCTGGCATTTTGATGATTTATATAGATTCCCTGATATGTTGCTAAAGATCCAGAGTCAATTTCAAGTCCCTAACGCGACGCGGGCTAGAGCTATGGAGTACCAGGATCGTTAAGTCACATACGAAAAAAAACTATCTCTTTTTAAAGTGAGAAATATTATATAAAATATGGCGTCGCTGGCGTTTTGATGATTTATATAGATTCCCTGATATGTTGCTAAAGATCCAGAGTCAATTTAAAGTCCCTCACGCGACGCGGGCAAGAGCTATGGAGTACCAGGATAGAAGTCATATACGAAGAAAAACTATCTTCTTTAAAGTGAGAAATGTTATATTAAATATGGCGTCGCTGGGGTTTTGACGATTTCTCTGGGTTCCTTTACATGTGTTGGTGATCCCTAGTCAATTTCAAGTCCCTGAGTCGACGCGGGCTAGAGCTATGGAGTACCAGGATCGAAGTCAAATACGAAAAATCTATCTTTTTAAAATTTCGTAATTTTATATTATTTATGGCGTCGCTGGCGTTTTGATGATTTATATGGATTCCGTGATATGTTGCTAAAGATCCCTAGTCAATTTAAAGTTCCTGAGTTGACGCGGGCAAGAGCTATGGAGTACCAGGATAGAAGTCATATACGAAGAAAAACTATCTTTTTTAAAATGAGAAATGTTATATAGAATATGGCGTCGCTGGCGTTTTGATGATTTCTAAGGGTTCCTTGACGTGTGCTAGTTATCCCTAGTCAATTTCAAGTCCCTGAGTCGACGCGGGCTAGAGCTATGGAGTACCAGGATCGTTAAGTCACATACGAAAAAAAACTATCTCTTTTTAAAGTGAGAAATATTATATAAAATATGGCGTCGCTGGCGTTTTGATGATTTATATAGATTTTCTGATATGTTGCTAAAGATCCAGAGTCAATTTAAAGTCCCTAACGCGACGCGGGCAAGAGCTATGGAGTACCAGGATCGAAGTCAAATACGAAGAAAAACTATCTTCTTTAAAGTGAAAAATGTTATATTAAATATGGCGTCGCTGGGGTTTTGACGATTTCTCTGGGTTCCTTTACATGTGTTGGTGATCCCTAGTCAATTTCAAGTCCCTGAGTCGACGCGGGCTAGAGCTATGGAGTACCAGGATCGAAGTCAAATACGAAAAATCTATCTTTTTAAAATTTCGTAATTTTATATTATTTATGGCGTCGCTGGCGTTTTGATGATTTATATGGATTCCGTGATATGTTGCTAAAGATCCCTAGTCAATTTAAAGTTCCTGAGTTGACGCGGGCAAGAGCTATGGAGTACCAGGATAGAAGTCATATACGAAGAAAAACTATCTTTTTTAAAATGAGAAATGTTATATAGAATATGGCGTCGCTGGCGTTTTGATGATTTCTAAGGGTTCCTTGACGTGTGCTAGTTATCCCTAGTCAATTTCAAGTCCCTGAGTCGACGCGGGCTAGAGCTATGGAGTACCAGGATCGTTAAGTCACATACGAAAAAAAACTATCTCTTTTTAAAGTGAGAAATATTATATAAAATATGGCGTCGCTGGCGTTTTGATGATTTATATAGATTTTCTGATATGTTGCTAAAGATCCAGAGTCAATTTAAAGTCCCTAACGCGACGCGGGCAAGAGCTATGGAGTACCAGGATCGAAGTCAAATACGAAGAAAAACTATCTTCTTTAAAGTGAAAAATGTTATATAAAATATGGCGTCGCTGGGGTTTTGACGATTTCTCTGGGTTCCTTTACATGTGTTGGTGATCCCTAGTCAATTTCAAGTCCCTGAGTCGACGCGGGCTAGAGCTATGGAGTACCAGGATCGAAGTCAAATACGAAAAATCTATCTTTTTAAAATTTCGTAATTTTATATTATTTATGGCGTCGCTGGCGTTTTGATGATTTATATGGATTCCGTGATATGTTGCTAAAGATCCCTAGTCAATTTAAAGTTCCTGAGTTGACGCGGGCAAGAGCTATGGAGTACCAGGATAGAAGTCATATACGAAGAAAAACTATCTTTTTTAAAATGAGAAATGTTATATAGAATATGGCGTCGCTGGCGTTTTGATGATTTCTAAGGGTTCCTTGACGTGTGCTAGTTATCCCTAGTCAATTTCAAGTCCCTGAGTCGACGCGGGCTAGAGCTATGGAGTACCAGGATCGTTAAGTCACATACGAAAAAAAACTATCTCTTTTTAAAGTGAGAAATATTATATAAAATATGGCGTCGCTGGCGTTTTGATGATTTATATAGATTTTCTGATATGTTGCTAAAGATCCAGAGTCAATTTAAAGTCCCTAACGCGACGCGGGCAAGAGCTATGGAGTACCAGGATCGAAGTCAAATACGAAGAAAAACTATCTTCTTTAAAGTGAAAAATGTTATATAAAATATGGCGTCGCTGGGGTTTTGACGATTTCTCTGGGTTCCTTTACATGTGTTGGTGATCCCTAGTCAATTTCAAGTCCCTGAGTCGACGCGGGCTAGTGCTATGGAGTACCAGGATCGAAGTCAAATACGAAAAATCTATCTTTTTAAAATTTCGTAATTTTATATTATTTATGGCGTCGCTGGCGTTTTGATGATTTATATGGATTCCGTGATATGTTGCTAAAGATCCCTAGTCAATTTAAAGTTCCTGAGTTGACGCGGGCAAGAGCTATGGAGTACCAGGATAGAAGTCATATACGAAGAAAAACTATCTTTTTTAAAATGAGAAATGTTATATAGAATATGGCGTCGCTGGCGTTTTGATGATTTCTAAGGGTTCCTTGACGTGTGCTAGTTATCCCTAGTCAATTTCAAGTCCCTGAGTCGACGCGGGCTAGAGCTATGGAGTACCAGGATCGTTAAGTCACATACGAAAAAAAACTATCTCTTTTTAAAGTGAGAAATATTATATAAAATATGGCGTCGCTGGCGTTTTGATGATTTATATGGATTCCCTAATATGTTGCTCAAGATCCAGAGTCAATTTCAAGTCCCTAAGGCGACGCGGGCAAGAGCTATGGAGTACCAGGATCGAAGTCATATACGAAGAAAAACTATCTTTTTTAAAGTGAGAAATGTTGTATAGAATATGGCGTCGCTGGGGTTTTGACGATTTCTCTGGGTTCCTTTACATGTGTTGGTGATCCCTAGTCAATTTCAAGTCCCTGAGTCGACGCGGGCTAGAGCTATGGAGTACCAGGATCGAAGTCAAATACGAAAAATCTATCTTTTTAAAATTTCGTAATTTTATATTATTTATGGCGTCGCTGGCGTTTTGATGATTTATATGGATTCCGTGATATGTTGCTAAAGATCCCTAGTCAATTTAAAGTTCCTGAGTTGACGCGGGAAAGAGCTATGGAGTACCAGGATCGAAGTCAAATACGAAGAAAAACTATCTTTTTTAAAGTGAGAAATGTTATATAGAGTATGGCGTCGCTGGCGTTTTGATGATTTCTAAGGGTTTTTTGACGTGTGCTGGTGATCCCTAGTCAATTTGAAGTCCCTGAGTCCACGCGGGCTAGAGCTATGGAGTACCAGGATCGTTAAGTCACATACGAAAAAACTATCTTTTTCAAAGTGAGAAATATTATATAAAATATTGCGTCGCTGGCGTTTTGATGATTTATATGGATTCCCTAATATGTTGCTCAAGATCCAGAGTCAATTTCAAGTCCCTAAGGCGACGCGGGCAAGAGCTATGGAGTACCAGGATCGAAGTCATATACGAAGAAAAACTATCTTTTTTAAAGTGAGAAATGTTGTATAGAATATGGCGTCGCTGGCGTGTTGATGATTTCTAAGGATTGATTGACGTGTGCTGGTGATACCTAGTTAATTTCAAGTCCCTGAGTCCACGCGGGCTAGAGCTATGGAGTACCAGGATCGAAGTCAAATACGAAGAAAAACTATCTTCTTTAAAGTGAGAAATGTTATATAAAATATGGCGTCGCTGGGGTTTTGACGATTTCTCTGGGTTCCTTTACATGTGTTGGTGATCCCTAGTCAATTTCAAGTCCCTGAGTCGACGCGGGCTAGAGCTATGGAGTACCAGGATCGAAGTCAAATACGAAAAATCTATCTTTTTAAAATTTCGTAATTTTATATTATTTATGGCGTCGCTAGCGTTTTGATGATTTATATGGATTCCGTGATATGTTGCTAAAGATCCCTAGTCAATTTAAAGTCCCTGTGTCGACGCGGGCAAGAGCTATGGAGTACCAGGATCGAAGTTATATACGAAGAAAAACTATCTTTTTTGAAGTGAGAAATTTTATATAAAATATGGCGTCGCTGGCGTTTTGATGATTTCTCTGGGTTCCTTGACATGTGCTGGTGATCCCTAGTCAATTTCAAGTCCCTGAGTCGACGCGGGCAAGAGCTATGGAGTATCAGGATCGAAGATATGTACGAAGAAAAACTATCTTCTTTAAAGTGAGAAATGTTATATAAAATATGGCGTCGCTGGCGTTTTGATGATTTATATAGATTCCCTGATATGTTGCTAAAGATCCAGAGTCAATTTCAAGTCCCTAACGCGACGCGGGCAAGAGCTATGGAGTACCAGGATAGAAGTCATATACGAAGAAAAACTATCTTTTTTTAAAGTGAGAAATGTTGTATAGAATATGGCGTCGCTGGCGTTTTGATGATTTTTAAGGATTGATTGACGTGTGCTGGTGATATCTAGTTAATTTCAAGTCCCTGAGTCCACGCGGGCTAGAGCTATGGAGTACCAGGATCGAAGTCAAATACGAAGAAAAACTATCTTCTTTAAAGTGAGAAATGTTATATAAAATATGGCGTCGCTGGGGTTTTGACGATTTCTCTGGGTTCCTTTACATGTGTTGGTGATCCCTAGTCAATTTCAAGTCCCTGAGTCGACGCGGGCTAGAGCTATGGAGTACCAGGATCGAAGTCAAATACGAAAAATCTATCTTTTTAAAATTTCGTAATTTTATATTATTTATGGCGTCGCTGGCGTTTTGATGATTTATATAGATTCCGTGATATGTTGCTAAAGATCCCTAGTCAATTTAAAGTCCCTGTGTCGACGCGGGCAAGAGCTATGGAGTACCAGGATCGAAGTCAAATACGAAAAATCTATCTTTTTAAAATTTCGTAATTTTATATTATTTATGGCGTCGCTGGCGTTTTGATGATTTATATAGATTCCGTGATATGTTGCTAAAGATCCCTAGTCAATTTAAAGTCCCTGTGTCGACGCGGGCAAGAGCTATGGAGTACCAGGATCGAAGTTATATACGAAGAAAAACTATCTTTTTTGAAGTGAGAAATTTTATATAAAATATGGCGTTAAGTCACATACGAAAAAAAAAACTATCTCTTTTTAAAGTGAGAAATATTATATAAAATATGGCGTCGCTGGCGTTTTGATGATTTATATAGATTCCCTGATATGTTGCTAAAGATCCCTAGTCAATTTAAAGTCCCTAACGCGACGCGGGCAAGAGCTATGGAGTACCAGGATAGAAGACATATAGGAAGAAAAACTATCTTTTTTGAAGTGAGAAATTTTATATAAAATATGGCGTCGCTGGCGTTTTTATGATTTCTCTGGGTTTCCTAACATGTGCTGGTGATCCCTAGTCAATTTCAAGTCTCTAAGTCGGTGCGGGCCAGACATATCACGTATTAGGTTTGGAGTCTATAATAAGAAAAACCATCTTTTTTGAAAGTTGAGAAATATTATATAAAATATGGCGTCGCTGCCGTTTTGATTATTTTTCTGGATTCCTTGATGTCTTCCAAAGATCCCTAGTTAATTTCAAGTCCCTAAATCGACGCGGGCCAGAGATATTGAGTATGAGGTTCGAATTCAAATACGAAGTATAACTATCTTTTTTTAGAGTTAAGAAATAAAAATAAGTGGTAAAAATGTTTAAAAAAAATACTTAAACACAGAATTTATCTTAAAATGGCATTTAAATTTAAATTAAATCTAGTAAAACCATAAGAAACAAAAATTAATTTGGTACGGTCTGCAAAAAAATTTTTTATTACTTTTATGATTGATATGCTAGTTTTGTTGGCTAGTTTCAGCGACGTTTTTAAATTTACATGTTTGCAGCTTATTATCGCGCTTTTTATAGTCGCTTATTATATTCAGAAACTGGTAAAGCATGTTTTAAAACTATATAACTAATATCGCTTGCTTCTGTTAATTTATTTAGATTGGCACCTAAATTCCTCTCATGGTGTAATTAGATAATTATAATGACTTGTAATTATATGTGTTATCACAGGAAAGGAATTTTGGTGGAAGTTGTCCAGAGGTCTGATTTTAGTTCGGACAAATTCAGGGAGGTTCAGAGCAAAATTGAATCAGTTGTAACTAATTTGAGGCCCCAAGAAGAGTACAAAGAATTTATTGAAAAGTACAAGTAAGTTCAAAATGTTGTAATTTAAGTTTACATTGAAATGAAAGAAATGTTAAAGGTACAACTTGAATAGTTTCTCTTGCGTTTCACTTGGCTTTGTCTATTTCTTATGACGTTGCTGGATTGGCCGTCATGTAGAGTCAGCGTTTTTCACATGTAAATTTGACCAGTTTTAATAAATTTTCACATTAGTAATCCGTATAATATATGCTGAGTCATAAGATTGATAGATAGAAAATAACATAAAGTTGTAAGTAATACTTTCTATATATAGGTATTCTCCATAAATTATGGTGTAAGTATAATGCATATTTTTATACTAAATATAATTCAATTTTAGATCACCGCCTTCAACACCAATCACTTTTAATTTCGATGAGAGTTTAGTCGAAGATACGAGTGGTAAGCTGCAACCAAATCAACTCACTGTTGATAATCTCACAGTCGAATGGCTTAAGGAAAAGCTCACCGAGTTAGAAAGCTCTCTACAAGACAATAGGGAGAAACAAACAGCGTTACAGGGTCCTGAAATTATTGGAAACGGCGTATGTAAGAATAATAACGGAGGAATGACGAATGGGGTCAACGGTATTGACAGGTAAACGTTTCTTATTTTATGATTTTGTCTGGTATTATAATAATTTAGTAAAATTGTAAACTTAATGAAGTATAGAGATTAAAACATAAGCTTACATGACACAATGTTAAAAAATTGCTTTTTTTCGAAGTGTGTAAATAATACCTAAACAATTTCTAGACATTCTCCCCCACCGATACCAGTAACAACATCGGAACCCATCAAGTTGCTAGAACTGCGTGTGTCAGAACGCAAGTGCGCGAAGCAGGCGGAGATGATCCGCGCGGCGCTCGCCGAGCTCGGCTGCGAGGAGGCGCCCAGCGGCTGCCCGGACCTGTCCGCGGAGGCCGTCGGCGTCGACAGCCTCGACGGCAGCTCGCCTGATCATCAGGTTCAGATTTACTTGTTTTTGAAGTAAAACTTCTTTAGAATCGTTGGGATTTCAAACTCAATGAAACGAAAAAATAAGTCCATAGTACCAGGCACTCAGAGACGGGGAAGAGTTAGCCTTAGTTAGATATCGCCCACCGCGAGTCAGTGACATTTCTAACTCTGTCTAACTCGTCGGTGTGACCTTCGCGCCATCTCCCTCTCTCAACGAGCTTAGACGTGGTTATTTACACAAACACACACACTTTTTGTTAACCATTTATTTTGCATTTTTTCTTTGATGTAGAAGTTGAGTGTATGAGATAAGTGGAGACTGAAAGTGTAAAAGAAGTAGAGTGGACTTACAAGATATACGTATATTTATTATAATAATTGAGATAATATGACCATTGTCCTTTAATTCTTATTGGACCATCAGGACCGATCATCTCTCGGATCAAAAGCTTCAATGGATGCGTTGCGGCTACACCTGCATTCTATAGTGCCGCCAAAGCCATTCTTCAGAATGTTTACGCGTCCATTTCGGCGTAAATCTGTCCCTTCGAGTCCCGCGTTACCACCAAAAACGTATAGAAGTAGCAGTGAAGGCCCTTCAGACTCGGTAAAACTAATGTGGACGTTGCGAAAACAGCGTGTCATATTAAAAAAACGTTTTTGTAAGCGTTTGGATGTCTATGTGCAGTGTAGAGCGCAGAGCAATACGTTTAAAAAACGAAGAAAAATTCGTTGTAATTGTCCTAACCGTGTGGTGAGTGAATCTAACCAGATAAGCACGCATGGCATGGAAATAATGTTATTCAATTTAAAACAGGCCATTCAATATTATTATTGCATCTGGCAAAGTTATATTCCATCTATTATTCAATGGAGGTTCTTTAAAATTCTGGAGAATCTCTCTACACGTGTTACGTTATCCACGCTATTTATAGCATTTAAACAGCACCGTGCGAACTTCACACCAGAATAAGCTTTCGTATAAAATTAAAATAGCTTTCAGTTCACTCTAACATCGAATTTCAAAATCAAGGTGACGCCGCATGAGACGTTCCAGAAATGTTACGCTGTTTACCCGACGTTCGCGTCTGTCGGTCGTTTACGTCAACTTTATGCAGTTATTATAATATTTCCGCTATAAAATTAAAAGAAAATGTAATGTTTTGGTGTATTATTAATCATCTATCGAGTCATGGATCCATTCGCAATGTATATAACGAATTCGGACTTGTTGCCGCCCGTGGCTTTCCCCAGACGGAAGAAAAGATTGAAGCAGTTACAGCTGGAACTTGAAAAAGACGTATGTTTTGCTTGGTTTTGTGGATTGACGTGAAATTATGTGACCTAATATCAGAATTTACCTGTAACGTGTTGAGGATGTTTGTTTGACACTAATTTGAACTAATGTGTGTTAGTGTTTAGGCTTATTAAAGCAAGAGCAATGCAGTTCAGTTGGACTTAAGTTTTATTCTATGATTTAATAAGTTACTCAATGGAGTTAATTTGAATGATATTGTTAGTTTTTATTAATTTGATAATATATTTTATGTGGATGTTATGCATTGATAATAAGGTTTATAATTGTATAAACCCATATTTATGCTTAAACTATCCTATAATTATATTCTGAAATTATAATGATATCCGCCATAAAACCATTTAACGATTAGAACGTGCAGGAAATAGAATTTTGATTTGTCAAACGCAAATTATAATCTATATAAATTATTAAAAAAGTATAAATTAAGATACAATTCACTGGAATAAAATTATACGCTCACCAATGCACTTGCCTACGCATGTCAAAATGTGTCATGTAGTTTAAAAATGTAACAAATAGTCATCTCTTTCTCTCATATACCCACAGGTTAGTGTGAGCGAGACAGAGCGATCGTTAGTGGACCAAGAATGGTTCCATGGTGTTCTGCCGCGAGAGGAAGTGGTTCGTTTATTACGAGCTGATGGGGATTACCTAGTTCGGGAGACAACCAGGAATCATGCGAGGCAATTAGTTTTGTCTGTGTGTTGGGGGCAACACAAACACTTCATAGTGCAGACCACGCCAGAGGTACCGAAATATTTTTTACTGTTAATCTAAATTTTAATTATATTTTCAGTTCTTTTAAATTGTACTGTGTGAGCAAGAAATTTATGAATACGATAGTGAATTGTTTTTAGATTAGATGCTTAAACATATTTTTGCAAATAGTAAGTAGTTTTATTTAAATGTTATTTAATGATTTCAAAAATTCTATATTGAATATCTTAATTAGTTTAGCCTTTCCCAATCTATACGCTTACCAACACAAATAGCTTTTAATTTTATTGTATAGATAAAAAAATACCTTCCTAGTTTGTGAATAGTTGCCTAAAGCATCTTTTAAAACTTACAATTATTATCAATGAAACAACCGAATTTCAATACAGTGCATTCACAGAAATCAGAATGTACCTCACGCGTTCGGCTCAGTTGGCAGTGACCCTGCTTTTAGCGCCAGCGGTCGCGGGTTCGAGTCCCGGCGGGGGCATTCATTTGTTGAGCACGAATGTTTGTTCTCCAGTCATGGATGTTAATATTTATATTATGTATTTATTTAAAATTTATATGTGTAGTATATCAACTATCTGGTATCCGTAACACAAGCCTCGTAGCTTACCACGGAACTAGATGGCGATGTTGTAAAAATGTCCCAACATATTTATTATTTATTTATTGAAGTGAAACTTCTTTAGAATCCTTGTGATTTCAAACTCAATGAAACGAAAAAATAAGACCATAGTAAC
This sequence comes from Boloria selene, assembly GCA_905231865.2. NCBI lineage: Eukaryota > Metazoa > Arthropoda > Insecta > Lepidoptera > Nymphalidae > Boloria > Boloria selene. The sequence goes on from HG993142.1 coordinate 10,325,306, forward strand.
AGGCACCAACCAACTCAAAGACGGGGAAGAATAGCCTTAGTTAGATCTCGCCCACCGCGAGTCAGTGACATTTCAGTTATACTTCTGACATGTGTACTTTGTACTCACGCACTTTTTTTTTATTACTCCCCGTTCTTCCAGGGCCACTACAGGTTCGAGGGCTCTGCGTTCCCGTCCGTGGCGGAGCTGATCGCGTGGCAGCGCACCAGCGGCGTGCCGGTCACCGCGCGCTCCGGCGCGCTGCTGCGCCGCGCCGTGCCGCGCGAGACCTGGGAGCTCAACAACGACCATGTGCAGCTGCTCGATAAAATTGGACGGGTGAGGAATTTATTGGAACGAAGTTCCTTGGGGGCTATTCGTTTATTACGCAAGACAATTTAGGGGGGGATGGGGGTCGGCAAAGTCTTATGTATTCTTACAAGGGGGTGAGATGGAGTCTCGATTTTTTTTTATGGTAAAAAGGGGGCAAACGGGCAGGAGGCTCACCTGATGGGAAGTGATCACCTCCGCCCATGGACATCTGCAAGCCAGGCTTGTAGATGCGTTGCCGGCCTTTCAGGAAAGGGAGGGATGGAGGAGGGAGGGATGGAGGAGGGAGGGATGGAGGAGGGAGGGAAGTGGGAAGTAGGAGGGAGGGGGAATGAAGGCGGAGATGAAGGGAAGAGGGAGGGGGGAAGGAGAGTGGACCTCCCGGACTCTCACTCACCGGACGAAACGCGACAGCATAGCTGCCACTTCACGACGGTCTTCTGTGAGAGAGTGGTACTAATGAACTATACGGGGCGTGCCGGCCCATTCGGTTGCTACCGCGCGTTGCGAATGGGGGCTAGACGCAAAAAATTAAGTCCAAAAGTTGTAATGACACTTTTAGTTGCTATAGTTGTAAGCCGGGCAGCGTGCGCGTGTTTCTCTGTCTGTCTCTCTATCTCTCTCGCATAGAAAGCAAGCCAGTTATTTTCGTTTCGTCTTTCTATTTCGCATTGAACAGTGTGGAGTCGCGAAGATTATTTTTGTTGAGTGTATACAAGTTTTTTTTTATAAATCTTGGTAAATAAAATAAAGGTGTTAAGATAATTTTGTAAAGTAGTTTTTTGGATTTTTAACAATAAAACAATCATTAAAAATGTATGTACCCGAATAATTATTTTCCTTATACTGCTATTTGAACTTAAAATTAATATTTTTATAATAAGGAACTCCGCTCCTATCCGGTGTCCCACGACACCACACGTTTAATTTTTATTTATTAAATAAGGCTTACCAACTAGAGAAATATACACAAACTTAAGAACTAAAACATTGAAAAAGATAATCTTTTTTGTATATATACCTCTAACTTAAAGGTATGCACAACATTATAGGTGTTAGTTACATTAAGCTTAAATGATAACTTCTATTCGAAAACAAAAAAAAACTAAAACTAAATCTAAATGTGAAAAAGGCTTTCTTTAAGATAGGTTTATCTTATATTTATATAATTTGTTAGAAAATATATCAATAAGGAATTGTTTTGTATTCATCACTTTTTGCCATATTACTTCCCACTGTTGGATTTACGGTTTCCCTTCAATGCGAATAGGGGGACAGGTAGTAATGATGGGTGCAATTTACAAATCTTATGAGAATTTGCAGAAAACGTCAATTTTATTATGGTGTTTGTTTACAATTTACATAATCGATTAGTTTTGCATAAAGGATATTACGAAACTTTGATTCCAATTCCAAAAGTGGGAACTTCCGATTGATTGCACACTTCCGACTTTAGCTGCAGTTCCAATTCCACCTTTCACATTCCAACATTCTACATAGTTCTAGCCTATTTATTTGCAAGTTTATAGTCTATTAAATAGTAAATTCTTAAAATTATTGTAAAATTGTAACATACTGGTAATATTTCTTGCAGGGTAACTTCGGAGATGTATACAAAGCTCGACTAAAGACCACGGGCCAGGAGGTAGCAGTGAAGACGTGTAGAGTTGCATTGCCTGAAGACCAGAAACGTACTTTCCTTCAGGAAGGGCGTATTCTCAAACAGTACCAACACCCTAATATTGTTAGACTGATTGGTATCGCTGTGCAGAAACAACCGATAATGATTGTTATGGAACTAGTGGGCGGTGAGATAAATTTCATTATTTTTTTAAACATAGAATACCTGATACCTAAACTCCTTAAAATACTTACGAATAAGATATTAATATAAATTACATATATTATAGAAATATATGTAACAGAAAAAATATAAATAAAGAATAAGTGTTAAACTGATTTCCATAAGTTCTTACAATATATTATATGGAATCGTTTCGTAAAAATTATATTTACTTACTAAAATCTCTAATTAAAATCGATTTCAGGCGGTTCTCTCCTAACCTTCTTAAGAACGAGGTCATCAAACCTTAGTTCTAGGACGTTGTTAGGAATGTGTCGCGACGCGGCCGCCGGCATGCGGTACTTGGAGTCCAAGAACTGTATACACAGGGACCTGGCGGCCAGGAACTGTTTGGTCGGAGATGATAACATCGTGAAGATATCAGACTTCGGCATGTCCAGGGAAGAAGAGGAATATATAGTGTCGGGGGGCATGAAGCAGATACCCATCAAGTGGACTGCACCAGAGGCTTTGAATTTTGGTGAGTTTCACAAATGTTTTTGATTAGGTTGTAACTTGTAAAGAATTGTGGAATAGATGAGGTATGATTAATTTTGCACTAATTTTATACCAATATAATTAACCATTTACCACTGGTAAATCCAAGGATTATTTGCATACCTACTGTAATACAGCAAGTATTCTATAAGTACATACGTATTAGGGTTATAATCACAGAGTAGTATTCCGTGGTTATAATAATAATCTAGTCAACCGTGTAGGTACATATTATATGCGTGTAGGATTTTTTTTGTATGGTACAATTCAATACAATTTTCAGGTAAATACACGTCTCTATGCGACGTATGGAGCTACGGTATTTTGATGTGGGAGATATTTTCCAAAGGAGACACGCCTTACGCCGGCATGAGCAACTCTCGTGCGAGGGAGAAAATCGATAATGGTACGTGGAAAATGTTTTGCATTGTATTCCGTCGTTTTAACGTTTTACTACGCAAGGGCCTACTTTTGGCTGGCTAAGCTCGATTTGGCGGTCTGGCATGTATTTCTAAAACTTTCTTTCTAACTTCTCTTAGACCTGCATAAGCTTATGTTACGACGTTATCTAATGGAAAAGGACAAATGGTAATCATGTTGGAAATGATTTACAAAATAAAATATCGAGACCGTTTCCCAAGCGATCGCGTTAAGACTACCTCCATATTACTCGCACTAATGTATAGATAAACCATTCTAAAAATGCACGCCCCTCCACAAAATATTATAATTTCAATGTGTTAGAGGAAATACTTATTGCATCACTTTACTAGTGTGCGTGCTGCAACTTTACTGAAAACATGGACTCATCCGCGCAATGACTGGTCAACTAGTTGCGCGATCAATCTAGGTGTATGCATTGTATGACGGGAGCGTGCGCTTTGTATGGGCAAACACGTGCGCTCTGCTGTGCGTTCGGATCATTTATGCACTGTTGGCCGACAGATCGAGCCGTTCTTCTTCTTTCTTAGTGGTACTGTTTGCATAAAAAAAATTCTGAATATTAATTGAATGTTTCAGAATAATAGAAACATAAATAAAAATTGGTAATTAGCTTATCATTTTTAGGGAGCTAGGTAGCCTATCATTTTAAGGGGAGCTAGGAATTCTAGAAATAATAAGATAAAAAGAGTAAATCAACAACATTTATTATTAATCAATCACAGTTTTTCATTGAGATTGCCACTAAAAAAACTTAAAATATAGGCACTTAAAAAACCTACACATCAATTTCTAAACATACTCTGCTTTGCCATAAAATAAAATAAAAATCATTTCAAATAGGTTAGGTATGAATGAGTGAGGTGTATTAAGATAGCAGTGAAAGGTTAGCAGAATAAATGGAAACATGCATGGTATTTTGTAGCTAAATAGCTGCAAAAACCCCGATTTTGTTTTAACAGATTTCGAAAAAAAAGTTACTGTTATCTTTACGTCAAGCTAGCAGTAAACTCACGAAATTGGCAAGAATTAAACCAAATTAATACATCAGAATTTGTTGCTGGAAAATAGTGAAAGAAAATTAGTTGTATATATTATTACTTCGCACCACCCGGTATATTTATATATATACTAGCCGTCCCCGCCCGCTTCGCTGGGCGAATTTTCAAAGGAAATAAATTAAATTTTATTCATCATTTTTATTTATTTTTATTCATATTTTTTTTTTGTTAATTTTTTTTTATTTATATATTTTTTGCTTTTTTTGTTATTTTTTTTTATTTATATTTTTTTTTTGCTTTTTTTGTTAATTTTTATTTTTTTTTCTGAAATTTAAAATATTTTTCAAAGAAGAGTCAAATTCACTTAAAATAAAATTTATTGATATAATAAATTATTATTATTATTATTATTTATTTATTTTCTCAACTAACGTTGGTATTTTGGTTCCGAGGACGGGCATCTGCCAAGTCTTTCGGATACCTTATGGGGATAATGATGAGGGATTTAAGAAACGACGTACTATAGAACATGTGTCTAGAACTATTGACTTTTGTAACTGAATATATGTTAATTTGTGTAATTCTAACAATTCTATTGATTTATGTAGAGTTTTTGGTACTACACCAGTGGATGAGAGAATTATTGGTACTATCTTTATTAAGTCCTGATGCCACATATCTTTTATTTCATCTGCAAGTGGAATATATTTTTGGATCTTTTCTTGATGCTTGTTTTTGAGATTCTCTGTGTTAGGTATGGATATGTCAATGAGGTACGTGATTTTTGGGGATTTTAATGTCAGTGTAATATCTGGTCTATTGCATGCTATTGTTTTGTCTGTAATTATATCTACGTTCCAATATAGTTTAGCTGTTTGATTTTCAAGGACATTACGGGGTGTATATTTGTAGTAAGGTGTGTATGTATTTATTAATTTATATTTCAATGCTAGAATTTGGTGTATTTGTTTCGCAACGTTATCATGTCTTTTGATATATTCTTTTGTAGCTAATATCTTGCAGCCCCCTGTTATGTGTTCTATTGTTTCCTTGCTTTGATGGCATAATCTACATACATCTGTCTCTATAGACTCTTTAATTATGTACTTAGAGTAATTTCTGGTTTTAATGATTTGGTCCTGTATAGCAATAAAGAAGCCCTCTGTTTCGGCAAATAAGTTACCTTTTGTAAGCCACGTATTTGAAGCTTCCTTGTCAATATGGTTTTGTTCGAGTTGGTGGGGGTACTTTCCGTGTAGAGCTTTTTTCTTCCAATCTTCTATTTTCTTCTGCTCTTGTATGACCTTTCTAACAGGTTCATAGTTATTGTCATTGAGTTGAAGGGGGGTACCAGCTGTAGTCATTGTTGTTATAGCTTTGTGCAGTTTACTATTATTGGATTTACTAAGAAAATATGAACGCAAATTTTCTATTTGGGTATAATGTAAATTTTTTATGTCTATAAACCCGCGACCACCTTGTTTTCTTTGAAGTGTGAATCTTTCAGTCGATGAATGAATGTGATGAATGTGATGTTTGAATGCTTGTGATCGTGTGAGTGTGTTTAGGGCATTAAGATCTGTGTCACTCCATTTAATAACTCCAAAAGAGTACATTAGTATGGGGACTGCGTAGGTGTTAATGGCCTTGGTTTTGTTACGGGCAGATAGATGGGTTTTGAGTATTGTATTGAGTCTTTGGGTGTATTTTGTTTTAAGTGTTTGTTTTATGTCTGTATGATTTAAGCAGGTGCTTTGTTGGTATCCTAAATATTTATATATTTCTGTTGAGTCCATAGCGCCAATAGTGCCTTCGTGTAATGTTAAATTGTATGCTTCTGTTTTCTTGTGCTGTCCTTTTAATATGCTGTTGATTTTACATTTTTCAGTCCCAAAATTCATTTTTATGTCATTGCTAAATTGTTCTGTTAGTTTTAATAAATGGTTAAGTTGAATCCTGTTTGATGCAAATAGTTTTATGTCATCCATGTATAATAGATGTGTTATTTTAGTTTTAGCTTCTCTATCTATGGTATATCCATATTCTGTACTATTTAATATGCTTGATAGAGGATTTATTGCAAGGCAAAACCATAAGGGGCTTAGAGAATCTCCTTGGAATATACCGCGAGCAATTTTTATTGATGTTGTAGTGAGATTTTCTTTTTCTGTGCGTAGTGTTAATGTAGTCGTCCATTCCTTCATCGCGTTTTCTAAGAAATTTATTAGTACCTTATCTACTTTGTATAATTTTAGGATTTCAATTAACCAGGAGTGTGGTACACTGTCAAAGGCTTTTTCATAATCTATATATGCGTAAAAGAGGTTTCTGTGTTTTTGTTTTACTTGGTTATGTATTTCTGTGTCAATTACAAGCTGTTCTTTACATCCTTTTGAGCCTTTGCAGCAGCCTTTTTGTTCTTCCGGAATTATTTGGTTTTGTGTGATATGTATGTCGAGTTTGTACGCGATGATGGATGTAAGAAGTTTGTATATCGTGGGTAGACATGTTATGGGTCTGTATTTGGCGGGATTGGTTGTGTCTGTGTCTTTAGGTTTTAGATATGTTATTCCTTGTAACAAAAAAGTTGGTATGTTTTGTGGTTCTTGTATGAGTGTGTTAAGTGCTTTAGCCAGATGTGCGTGTGTAGACGTAAAATATTTAATCCAGTAGTTTTGTATTTTGTCTGGCCCCGGTGCTTTCCAATTCAGTGTTTTTCGTATAGCTGTTTTTACATCGTTTGTGTCTATTACAAATTGTGTCATGTTTTCCATATGTTTAACTTTATTTTCCTCAGATTCAATCCATTTTGCATTGTGATTATGGTGTACGCAATTTCCCCATCTATCTTCCCAAAAGTTTTGTACTTGTGTTATGTCAGGTGGCTGAGTTATTGTTTGTGTTTGTTGTAGGTTACGGTAGAATACTTTTTCATTAAAATTAAAAGTTTTATTTTGCTCTTTACGTAGGTTACTTAATTTATATCGGCGTAGACGTTTTGATTGGGCTGCAAGTTTCTGCTTATTTTTGTCTAATTCATCAACTACTTCGTTTGTATCTTTCTCATAAACTTTTAATTTTTTTTGTTTCTTTTGTGATAGCTTTCCGTTGAGATGTTGTGTCAGTTGTCCTATTTCTTTACGAAGCTTTGCAATTTTCCTTTCTATACGTTTTTGCCATGCTGATTTGTTATCATTGGTTCTGATTTTTTTAAATTTATTTTCACTTAGTTTTTCTTTTTCTGTGTGTATTGATGTGACTGTTTTAGCTCCACAGTATATTATATCATGTATATTTTCAATAGTTGTGTCGTCATTATTTTGTAGGTGTAATTTTATGATTTGGTTGATGGTGTTCACTGTTTTAATAGTTTTACGAGATGTTTGTAATTTTGGTATACGAGGTCTGAGTGTTGGGTCCATTCCTTTAAATTTAATTAACATTTCTGTAAATGTTGCAGAAATTTGTTCATATTCGAGTTGTGTGTGGTTTTCATTTTGAATATGGGTATTATTTTCTACATTTCTCTCTTGCGATTGAGTACTATTATATTCCCTAGTAAGAGTGTCTGTGTCATTACTATATTGTGTGTGCTGTGTGTATAATTGAGTCTGTGCTGTATGCGTTTCGATATTTGTTTCTCCTTCTGTTGTATTATTATCTTGTATATTTGTAAATGACTGATTTTGCATTGTGTTTTCGCTGTGTTCGTTATTATCTCTGTTGATTATTTCTTCAATGGATTTTTTTATTTTGTCTCTTGCCGTTGCAGGTATCCTGTTATTTCTGTGTATGACACGTATTTGATCTGATAGTCGTTGTTCTGTAATAAAATGTAATTCTGGATACTTTTGCACAAACATTCGGTGTAGTGATGGTCTGTATGTGGTAAGATTGGTCTCCAGGTTAGTGACGGTATAATAGCAACGGAGTAACTCGATATTTATTTCATCAGTCCACTTCATCCGTTGTCTATTTCGGCCTCCTAGTGTGGTTGCGGGCATCATTTCCTGCAAAACACTACTAGTCGGGTTTGTACTTGTTGTCGGTTGTGTATCTATGTTGGTGTAGGCAGTAGCATTTTTATTGACCTCAGCCTGCCTATGTAACTGACGGCCACTGGCGGATCGCATGCTGTGACGTCCAGCGCCAGCTCCAGACGTGCCCCGGCGATCACCCCCGGGAAGCGGCCCTATACGTTTATCATTATTATTACTCTCCATATCGATGGGTTACCTTTACCTTGTTGGCCGTGTAAGTTTCTTTTGTACACGTTACCGCCCCCCACGTAGCAAGGTGTTCAGCTAGGACGTAAGGTAGGATTTTGGGGGGCTTATTATTATTATTATTATATTTTTATTATTTTATTTTTTATGCACATTCACCTCTCTAATCTCTGCAAAGGAAAATTCACTTATATTATCGTATTCTTCAAAGCAACCAATCCCTTCATGGAATCTTCTGTCACTTAAAGTGATTCGGACCGTTGTGAAACATCCAATGTAAGACTTTCTTGATTCTTTTGATAGTTAATGTCGAATTATTAATAAAAATTTGTAATTTACAATTTAATTATATATCAATATATTTTACAAATCATTACTTACCTAAAGTTTGAGCTTTTATCTCATGAGACCAGTTTTTAGAACCAAACACATAGTCAGCACACAAACATAAACTTTCGATACTTTCTCTGTCTGACATTTTTATTTCACTTCTCAACCGCTTATGAACTGACGTTTTATCATAAAATTAATTAGGTTATATAAAAACAAATGAAATTAATTAAATTAAAAAAAACAATTGACTTTAACCTTTTCTATTTAAACAATAAAAAAATAATCATTTGGAGTCTGTAGAAGTTACAGTTTGGAAACATACATTTAACATTCTCACACCCACCCCCGCAATCCCTATTGGAAATAGAATTTCGTAAAATCCTATTTGAGATGATTTCTGCATGACATATAAAATATTACTACCAAATTTAAAGTCTATAGAGGTTACAGTTTGGAAATAGAAATTTCACATTTTAACACCCACTACCGCAATCTTTTTCGGCGGTGGGTTGTTTTTTAAAATCCGCTCTTAAATCATTTCTGCATCACATATAGACGACTCTAGCTAAATTTGGAGTCTGTAGGAGCTACGGCTTAAAAAATAAAAATTTTCATTGTTAAACCACCCCCGCAACCCACTGTGGGGTGAGCTACCGTAAAATTCGTTCATAGACTATTTCTACATCTCTTACAGAAGATTCCTACCAAATTTGAAATTTATAGGAGCTATAGTTTAAAAACGGGAATTGTTCATTGTTAACGCCCCCGCAATCCCCTTTGGGGGATGAATTTCTTAAAATCCGTTTTTAGTTGACCTCTACATAACGAAAGTAATATTCCTACCAAGTTTCACATTTCTAAGTCCTATAGTTCCCGAGATTTCGTGATGAGTAACTATAGAAATTGGAATACTTCGATTATCATCGAAATTTTTAACGTTTTAGCAGACTTTTTTAAAATTTTCTTACATATAAACATTCTCCTGACAATTCTGAAGACAACAAAAAAAAAATTAACCCAATCGGTCCAGCCGTTCTCAAGTGATACTCGATCATAGATACGGCATTTTATTTTTATCAAAAAATGAGAGTGGGTGTGCAGGGGTGCGTGGGAGTTGGTGGGTGGATGCGTGGAAGTTTGTAAGTAGATTCTTAGCTGAATGTAAAAGAACATTATCCGTTTAGTAAACTCCGTTGAAATCCATGAAAACAAAAGAATCAAGAGAAAACGCTTGTCTTTTGTTTTTATTAGCGGGATAAATGTTCATAAAAGTAAAACAGCAATAAAAAAATGAAGGAACGTTAGAATTCGAAAAATAAATAGCCATAAACCATCTAGGAAAAATTTCGCATCGAATGGTGGTAGTTTCATGTCGATACGATCCGTGGTTTAGGCGTGATTGAGCCTCAAACGAACACCATTTTCATTATATATATATAGACTAGCCGTTTCCCGCCCACTTCGCTGGGCGAATAGAAAAAGGAAATAAATTACATTTTATGTTTCATTCTTATTTTTTTTTCTTATTTTAACATAAATAGGCTCCGCGGATAGAACTGTAAGCATCGATATTGTTTAGACTTACACAAATTCCAAATTCCATCGATTTAGCCTGTATCTTTCATCCAGGTGATTTTTCTCACTAATATTCATTGTAACTTTCAATGTGCAATCATAATAACATTTCCATGCCTTTCTTCCAAAAATTAATAATAATTGACATGAAGAAAAAAATTTGAAATGAGCATTGAAAGTTTAAGTTAAAGTCATTGCAAGTCTCATATGTGAAGTTGAAATCTGTCTAGGTTCAAGTGCGACGAATTTTCTGTTAACTAAAATTTTCTCCGTGACATCAATTTTTTATAGAAAATTAATTGTTCATGTTTTTTATGAATTCTCAATAGAATTCCAATGAATAAGTAACTAAATTTCTTTTCCACATCTCGAGTGCTTGGAAAATGCATTCATTTTAATCTGTTACATTTCCGCGATCCCACAATAAAAGAATTTGTCGGTTATGTAGTCTACAAAAGTAAAATGAATGTAAAATTCTTAGTCCGTTGATTGGATAGCGACATGTAAAGTTAAGTTTTGGAAACCTCTCAATGACTTTTTCTCCGCTGCCAAAAAGACGATTGTTGTAAGGAAATACACAAATATTCCTACATACACGAAGATCCCCACCACATTTGGAGTCTGTAGAAGTTACAGGTTGGAAATTAAAATTTTAGATTTTAACACCCACCCCCGCAATTCCTGTCGGAAGTAGACTTTATTGAAAGCCATTTTGAGATGATCTTTATGTGAATAATAAAAGATTCCTACCATATTTAGAATTTTTAGAAGCTATATTTCGAAATTGAAATTTTTTATTGTTAACACCAACCCCCGCGAACCTTATTGGAGGTGATTCATTGTAAAATCCGCTCTAAGATCATTTTAATATTACATATAGAACACTCTCACTAAATTTGGAGTTTATAGGAGCTATCGCTTGGAAATTGAAAATTTTCATTGTTAACGCCCCCGCAATCCCCTTTGGGGGATGAATTTCTTAAAATCTATTCACAGCTGACCTCTACATAGCAAAAGTAATATTCCTACCAAGTTTCACGTTTTTAAGTCTTATGGTTCCCGAGATTTCGTGGTGAGTGACTATATAGATGGGAATTCTTCGATTATCATCGAAATTTTTAACTTTTTAGTGGACTTTTTTAAAATTTTCTTACATACAAAACTTTCTCCTGACAATTCTAAAGATAAAAAAAAGCCCAATTGGTCCAGCCGTTCTCCACTACCGTGAGTAGATTCTTAGCTGAATGTAAAAAACCATAATAATAATAATAATAAAACTTTATTTGAAAAACACACTGAATCTAATAGAATACATATAATATTTAAGGTAAGAATTACAGTTAAAGTATTACAGTTAAAGTATTGATATTTAATCTGTTTAATATACTCTGTTGAAATCCATGAAAACAAAAGAATCAAGAGAAAATGCTTATCTTTTGTTTTTATTAGCGGGATAAATGTTCATAAAAGTAAAACAGCAATAAAAAAATGAAGGAATGTTGGAATTTAAAAAATAGATAGCCATAAACCATCTAGGAAAAATTTCGCATCGAATGGTGGTAGTTTCATGTCGATACGATCAGTGGTTTAGGCGTGATCGAGCCTCAAACGAAGACCATTTTCATTATATATATATAGATATATTTGACTTGGTTATATGAATTAACATTGCACGCACCATGGCAACGGTCATAACATGATACGTCAAACGCCGTTAATTTTATAAAAATTTTTTAAATTTCCCAACTTTTTTCGATATAGTATGTTATCCTTAAGACATAGACATATGCCATCGCGGATTTTTTTGTAGACCTATATAAGATACACAATCCACAATACATCACTTTGTTATATCTCAAAGAGTTTAGGCAGCGTTTTCGTTAAAAGCTCCCAAACGGCTTATTTTCTTCCGATACCTCCAACAAATATCATTATTATTATTAGACAAGACAGACAGACGCGGCGGAGGACTTTGTTTTATAATATGTATAGATAGATAGATAAAAAAGTTTATAGATAGCTAAAATCAAAGCAATACTTACTTGACTACGAAGATGTTTTTTACTTGACATGTCGACCGTACTTTCGTGTCTAGCCGGTGACTGAACAACCAATGACAAAGACTTATTTATGTGTATTGTGTCTATACACCTTTTGTGCATGTGTGTGTAACCGCGGTGGAGGGGCGTGCATTTTTAGAATAGTTTATCTATACATTTTACTATTAATGCAATGGTCTACAGTGTTTACGTTGTGTATGCGCGTGCAAGCACATGTGTGTGTGTGTGTGTGTGTGTGTGTGTGTGTGTGTGTGTGTGTGTGTGTGTGTGTGTGTGTGTGTGTGTGTGTGTGTGTGTGTGTGTGCGTCAGGGTTTGCTGGTTATTTTTCCTTGCTAAAACGAATTACTTGAGTGAAGTCGTGAAATTCGAGTATGGTTATAATATTCGGTCAAAAACATAAAAAATAATAAGTAATTTGAAATTTGAGCGTAGCTACGGTTACCACTATGTACCACATTCAGTGTATACAATTAAAGTAAGTAAGTAAATTATAAATATGCTACAGGTTACCGTATGCCGGCGCCGGACGGCTGCGCGGAGGACGTGTACGCGCTCATGCTGCGCTGCTGGGACTACGAGCCCGACAAGCGCCCGCACTTCCACCAGATATACACCATCATTGACAATATTTACAACAGATAATAAATACATTGCTTGCTGTATATATTGTATCTGTACTGTTGTGCTGATAAAAAAAGTCAAGTGCGAGTCGGACTCGCGCAAAAAGGATTCGTAGGTACCATTGTATAAGATTAAACTACGTTCATTTTAATTTGCATAGCGACCATTTTGGAATTTGCTATCTTCGTTCTTTATTATTTGTTGTTATTGCAACAATAGAAATAAGAACACTGTGAAATTTCCACTCTACCTATTGCAGTTCATAAGATATAGCCTGCTGATCTGTTAAGACCGACTGACAGTGAAGGCTTAGTAACAAGGTCCCATTGGCACCCTTCTTAAGGTATAGAACCATAAAATGAATATTATATTATAATGATTTAGTCAAAATAAGTTTTCTGATTGCGTTACAACTTACATATTTTACCATACAATATGAATTAAATCATTTCATAGAACTTTTTCAATTTATACATAACTCGCATTGTTTCTGAAACAAATGAAGTCACATAATTCTTCTTATAGAATCAATATGTAATGAATCGTACAACGAAAAAAGCATTTTAATTAATTTTAATTTAGTTAAAATTAAAAACAATATCGTCTTTTCTTTGTCTAGATATATCCATTTCAATGTGTATTATTTGTAAATTATTATATTTTCAATCCAATATTAAATACTGTCAGTATTGAGTTTATTTTAAGTTTTATAATATTTAGGAAAAAATATATCAGAACTGTATGCTTAAGCAATGATATATGAGAAAGTCCTTGTAATATAAGTAAGCTTAATTAAACCAATGTTGTCATTTTTAGACTTTGATCTAAAGCACTTACATAAATAAATATGTATACGTTTTTATATGTATATTACGAGTTACGATTATTAGAAAAGTAATAATGGATATTTTTTATTTCAAAAAGTAATAAAATTACACCATATTTTTTATCTGTTGTCCGTTTACACTTTATAGAAAGTTGACTTGAATATTGAATGATTGTTATTTTTTTAATTTTTAAGTATAATTCGCGTCATGTAAAAAGAACGCTGGCTGTCAAGTTGCGCAGAGGCGATTTATCGGCCAATTTGGTGGTAAGACGCGGGGCGCGCGACGGCGAGGCACGCGCCGCATGCTTTCCGGCTCGCTATTGGTTTGTCAGTTCAAAATACCATCGCGCACACAAAAGTTATTAGTTACGAAATGATTTTATATCAAAAATAGAAAAATAATATTTTTGAATAATATTGTTTTATAAAGGTAGAGTCTGATAACAATGCAGTTAACAATAAAAAAATATATGTAAAAACTAATTAATTTAATTTTGTGCAAGTGGATTAAAAATTCTGCAATAAATCAAACATATTTTATTAATTTATAAAATAATGTTTAATGACAAAAATGTCATTGAAAAATATATTAGATAGAAATCTAATAAATTTTTCAACGTATCTACGAATAACCAATATATTATGTCACAAGCGAAAGGTTAGTTCAAAAATAAATGAATATGCTTAGTATTTTCGTGTGCGAATGTACCGATGCGCAAACACACCCCCCACCACTTTCTTCCAGCGTTCTTTTTACGTGACGCGAACCCTATATATGTATATTAGTGTTTAATAACGGATTTAAAATTAAATTTTAACTTGAACAACAACTTTTAACATTCTTTTAAAGTACCATTGTACCATATTGTTTTAAAATTGTATTAAGATAATAGTATTAAAACAGTATATATGTTATAAATGCCCCTGTAAAAGTTTTGATCTCTTGAATTAAAAAAAAATATCAAATTTTAGTTGTGTAATGTAAGTTTTCGCTGCATCCATTTTAAACCATTGCTTAAAATAAACCATATAATATGTACATATTATGTATATTGTTCTCAGTTTTTTTTAACGTCCCATTCACTACACAATATAAAAATACAGTACAATTTAATTATTGACATGACAATTGACATTGCCCCATCCCATTACATTTTCATTACTTTATTGAAAGTAAATCTATGTATGTATAATAATGATTAATTTGTTTAAGTTAATAATCAAATCATTATCTGAACTCTATGATTAAATAAGTATTGTTTTTTTACAAATTATGAATTGTGGAATTATGAGAGTAAATGTTAAATGTGATAAACACTGTGCTTCCAGTTGATTTACATTAATATTTTTCTTGCCTAGTTGTATGTTTTAATAAAATGTATCTGATATTATAATGTGAACTCAAAGTGAGATAAGTGCTCTAGGTATTGATTGTAGTAGACATTATTAATTTGGTTATACATTATTATTGTAAATATTTTCGTATATGATATTAATAAAAGTGCCACATTATTATTTGGAATTTGATTTTTCCCTTTCTTCATGTTATTTTATTATTCTTTTCCCTTTCCTGATAAAAAAAAACATATTATAAAAAGTATTCTTTAAACAAATTAATATAGACTATGTAAATGATTATTTAATACAGTAACTATAT
The DNA here is from genome assembly GCA_905231865.2 of Boloria selene. Taxonomy (NCBI): domain Eukaryota; kingdom Metazoa; phylum Arthropoda; class Insecta; order Lepidoptera; family Nymphalidae; genus Boloria; species Boloria selene. The sequence continues at coordinate 10,340,700 of HG993142.1, forward strand.
GTTGAGTGTTATGCCAACTCTGCAGCAGACCTGCTTTCCGAGCCATTGGTAGATTCTACACTTACAGTTGTATTTTTTTTTTTTTGACCTTAAAAAAGAGTTAAGTCAATATTGCAAAAGTACTCATTATAAAATATATGTAAAGTTTTATAAGTATCATCCTACACAATAAAAAAACTAATAATTAATAACCATTTATTAAATTACAAAATTTTACAAATATAATTTTATGAGTTCATCACTCACTGCGGACGGTGTGAGTATACCTAAGTCGGTAAACAGGAGAGTGATGTATGCCGGCGGCGTGTAGTCCACTAGAGGGTGTTGTTTTGATAGATTTCCATTGTTTATAGTGCTTGATAAATATTTGAATTCGTTTGGCAAATCCTTTTGATTTAGAGGATATATTCTTGAAAATTTGAAACTTTCAGTTAGCACATACACAGGTTTCTTCAGTTCTAATGCTGACATAGCGATACAATATGTACCAATCTGCAAAACAATAATTAATTAATATTTTTGATATTATAATTTATATTCTTACCATATTTCATAAAAAAGATCTAAGTTATATCGACTTCAGGCCATTGTATTCTTAAGTTGACACAATGCTTACAGCAAGAAACAAAATCAACTATTGTTCTGAAAATTCAAAAGGCACTTAGAAACCTGAATGTGATTTGTTTTCATTTAGAGACAATTGTATAGATTTTAAATATTTTTATCACCCTTACGCATTGCATGGACTACTACTACTATTAATTACCATTTTTGCTTTTTATTAATTTACTGTAGAATATAGAGAAATATTATAAGTTACTTTTAAGCATTTTGGCTACAGGACTCTAAACAGACTTATAGTATTAAATTATACATTTTATAATCTAAATGTAAAGTGTTTAAAGTCTGAGCCTTCTTATTTCTTAACATGAAAATATCAGAGTCGCAAGACCCAGCCAGACACTGGGCTACCACTGAATTCGATAATTAATTAATATTAATAAAGACCTTATTATAAATGCAACTATCTTTTCGGATTTTGTCGCGGATTTATTATGATTTTTGGTTCCCGACGTTTCGAATGCTTTACAGCAATCATGGTCACGGGAGAGACTAAGGTATTAGACGTCTTAGGGGGTTATATACTTGTTACAGACAGTGCCTACCCACAATTTACAAATATTCAAAATGATATCAAAGTAGATTATATAATAAAAAGACCTTATTAATAATCCCGCCGCTCTCGGCGACGCCCTCCGCCCCGAGCATCACCACGTCCACCTGCTCCATGATGTACCCCACCGCCGCGTCCAGGATCAGAGTCGCCTCGATGCCGGCCGCCGTCAGCTCCTTGTGCATACGCTCCCTGTTATAATAATATTACTTCAGCCCTTTTTTTTAACGTCCCACTGCTGGGCACGGGCCTTCCTCAGTACGAGGGGGATAAGGCCATAGTCCACCGCGCTAGCCTAGTGCGGACTTCACATGTCTTTCGAAAACTTGCTAGGTTTCTCTCAGACATGCAGGTTTCCTCACGATGTTTTCCTTCACTGGACAAGTGGTAATCATGATAGAAATGATTCGCACATGAAAATATCAGAGGTGCGAGACCCCAATTTGAACCCACATCACTCGGATATCCAAGCGAGCACGTTACTGCTGGGCTACCACCATCTTTTATAATAATATTATTATTATAAATTATTTGTCTTTCTTTTTTTTCTTGATATAATTATAATTTCGGTGTAATGAATCTCACGGGCTTACGCCAAGTGAGAATCATCATTAATGTTATGCTTTGATGGTTAGGAGAATTGTCTTGTAGAAACTTTCGGAATTTGCGACATGTATTAAGAATGCTTTTTGCATATTTATGAAAGTGTTAGGTTAGGTTATCTAGGCTTAAAAAATATAAATTAATATAAATATTAATAAATAATTTATAATTAAATTAATTAATTATTAATTTATAATTAAATTAATTAATTATTAATTTATAATTAAATTAATATTTAATTATAAATTATTATTGAAGTAGCCCAGTAACCCAGGTAACACACTTGCTTCGGAAATCGATTGAATTGGAATTAAATTCTGGGTCTCGCACTTTTATATCTCGATATTTTCTATACAGAAACATTTTCAATGTGATTACCACTTGCTTTACTGTTTGGAAAATATAATTGGAATAGTTATTATCATAGCTGGGCATTAACTCGTTAATCCGTTAATCGTTAATTAACGAAGTTAACATTTTGATTAACGATTAACTTTCAAGTTAACCTAGAAAAAAATTAACGGACTCGTTAACTTCCGTTACATTTTGTCAAGTACGTTAATCGTTAATTAAGTACCTACTCTTTACCAAGCAACGCGTCGCGTCGTCGCCGAGTAAAACGAAACCAGGTACCTAAGTAAAGTTTGGTAGGTAAGGTTGTCGGTGCGTGTTCACGTGCCGGGCGCCCGGTAAGCATCTGAGTCAGTCTGAAAGTCTGTCCCAGTGAAACAGGACGAACGGCATCCACTTTCGCTTGGCCAGCCTCTGGGTTTCTTAGTTGCTCTCTTCATAGTCGGATCATGGCCTCGTCAGCTAGACGGGTGGGATCCCACATTAGAAGTTTTCCGCGCGCACGCTCGCCCGAAACTGGTACACTTCGGCAAATACCTCTGCCTGCGCCTGGAGTACCCAGGGTGAACACCCGCCAGAAAGACACCGTGCGTCATCCCCTTATCGCCTTCACCGCCAGGACCAATTGGACCCCGTTCGGGACGGAGAGGGCGTCGATCCAAACGGGGGCAACATACAGTGCCATGGACCTTACAATCTCAAAACCGGCAAAGAGATTCAATGCCCCGGACATTCGGCAAAAGCCTGCCGAAAGTCGACACAGCTTCCATCAGTATCGGGGTGAACTGGGAGAAATGAAAAAGGAACGTCCAGCGTCTGTCCAGGGCCAGAGAGAGGTGCCCCATGATAGCACTCTTGTAGAGTGCCAAACGGCTGGGTATTGAAGGCGTTGAACTGTGCCTGTGAAAAGCCCGGTCCCGTCTCCTCGAAATGCTGAGAAGCTTTTAAGTTCCAGAACCCAAATCAACAGATTTTTTATGTAGATAATTATTGTTGCAATGATGTAAAAATACAATGTTAATCACGTGTTAACGGATTAACGATTAACGTTAACTTGCGTTAAATCTTTCGAAGTGTAACGCTTTAACGTTTAACGATGTTAACTTTTTTAAGTAACGGGTTAACGATTAACGAGTTAATTATTTGTTTAACGGTGCCCAGCTATGGTTATTATTAATAATACATACGCCGAATCTATAGTTTTTAGAATTTTTGCCTGATTGTTGGTATGTCAACCACATCACCAACCACTAACCACTGAACCGATCTTGATGGAAGCGCGGGAGACGCTAGTTATTTCTGAAGCCTTAATTTCCTCAATTAGATTCTTTAAAAAAATTCAAGTTAAATCATTAATTATTAATATTTAATCATTGCACAATACATAATTAAGTTTCATCGAAAATATCTAAGATTAACACATAAATAAACTTCTTCTCTATGGAGTATAGAATTCATTAATAAATTGATAATGACAAAAAATATTATTGCTATACTAACCCACTGTTATCAGGACATGATTTAGTAACAAAGACTTGGAATCTCTTATTAGCTTTCGCTGCCTCCAGCATTGCTTGCAGGACTACTCTGGATCTAGAATGCGTTAGTATTTTCTGTAATTTAAACAAAAGAATTTATAAGATTTGCCTTTTATTATTTAACTAGCCTTGCCAACGGCTCCGGTCGCGTTCTAAAGGCTGAAAATCAAAAGAAATATTTTCTCCCGTTTTTGCAACATTTTTCATTGATGCTCCGCTGCTATTGGTCATAGAGTGATGTAATATAGCCTATAGCCTGCCCCCATAAACGGACTATCCCACACAAATATAATTTTTCAATTCCGACCAGTAGTTCCTGAGATTATTACAGTCAACCAAACAAACAAACTCTTCAGCTTTATAATATTAGTATAGACTTAAAATATATATAACTTGATATGTAGTAAATAAGTCAACATTTTAATAAGATTATTAAGTTATTACTAGCTTAGATCAACTATTTTTTATTATTATGGTCCAGTAAAATAAAAATTCCAAACTTCAGCTCTTCAAATATAAACAATATATGAGTAATAATATTATATTTTATTTTTCTAGTACAATAAGAATTATATTCAATCATATTAAAAAAATAAATGACAGATACTCACACACCCATCACTTATAAAATTAAGGGACTGTTTTGCAACTTTGCCTCTAGCTTCTAGTAGTGTGTCAAGGAAAATGCGACCTCTCTGCAGCATTATTTGTTCACATTCTTCAAATGACTGTTTTACAAATAAAAATACATAACTATATTATATTTTAAAATACAAGTAACAAAATGTACAAAACCCTGTTTATGGATTTTTAAATATTCAAAAACAAGAAATTTAAATATTTATAAATACTAAATTTGACTACCTTTACATCAAGTTTGGCAAAAGTAATGAATCTCATGAAAAGTTCACATCCTGATGATATAGCAGCAACAGGCTGGTCACACTGACGCATGGCTTCCACAGCCAACTGCAAATTTTGATCAAGCTCTTGCACTGTCCCAACTGTAACACAATTTTTTTTGTAACATTTGTAACACAAACAACATTCTTTTGAAATGTGGTATTTAAGATTTTTGCCATGTTTATCCTCCTGAAGAAACTCGGCAATGATAACTACAAAATTAAATACTTTTTGTTACAGATTTGTATTCCTTTTATATTAAAATCACTATCACCTTCCCTTTTCAAAAATAAGCCACTGCTACATACAATCCATATACTTGTGCGTTTAGTACTTCACGTAAAATATACCTTTTTATATTCCTTTTTAAATTAACATCATGACAACACATATAATATGTAAATACCTTTATAATTTTCTATAACAGTTAGTAATGTTTTTATTGCTGCCACACCAGCAGATACATCCTCTTCTTCTTTAAGGATCTTTAAGAAAATTTCTTTAACTTCTGTAACATAAGAAAGTAACAAATAAAATAAATAAATAGTGTTATCCAAAGTTAAATAGTTTTATTAGAGCATCATTAGTTATATTACCTTCTTTCTTCATTTTACAAGTTTTATCTTACTTATTAACTATAGTATGAGTCTTATTTACATTAATTCTAATTTGTTTTCATAGTTAATCTTTGCCAAAATCTGAATATTTTGTATATTTTTAAGTTTAACCTCAAAGTTTCAAAATTCAAAGCTGCAAGAACGTCATCTGTGTTTGACACTTGACTTGACAGTGACAGATGGCAATTACAAAGGAATGCTACTTATTGCATCAGAAATCAGAATGTAAAATATATAGTGGACTATAAAATAATATGAAATTATATTTAAATCATTAATAAAAATATATAATATAATATTACTAACATCAATGAATTATAGTTATATTGTTAATACTAGTAACGCTATCTAGTGAGGAGTAGATAAAGCAAATCATTGCCTGAAAAACTTTTTCATGGGCGGATAAATTCGTTAACCCATGACCTAAAACTGAATTTTTATAGCATATTTTTTAAATTAATGAACAATACCACAAAAACCAAGTTCATCTAAGCAAGTAAAGGGAAAGTCACGGTCAGCGATTGTAAGCTTACCTGCAGATTTAAGAATACAGTATCACGAGAGTTCGTATGGTAAAGACGCGTTAACTAAACTTTTTATTAGTAAACTTTATAAATCGGGAGAAAAAGTGTTCAAGTTGTCTGAAAGTGATTCAATAGAGATGGGTAATTCTGCCTCTCTTAAACTTAATGACAAAAGAAAATGGCAGTAAGTTGCTCACTTTATTTTTTAGATTATAATTATTTACCCTAGCAAATATATTTTACTATAACAGACTAGCCACTCACCTCTTTATACTTATCTAAACTAAACCTATGTTACTCCTTATAACATTAGCTACCTGCGAGTGAAAGTCCTATCAAAATCGGTTACACAGATTAGCCGGAACAAACAGACAGACAAGCATTTTTAAAATTGATTTTTGGTGTTAGTGCCGTATACAACTTTAACGTTGTTCATTTGCATTTTCAATTTGGGTGTTCCGTAATCCATGTTCAGCCTGTTGGACTAAAAAATTGGCTCTTTGTCAAAGTTATTTTTAAATTGATAACCGTACTACCGAGGGTAGCTAAGTATTTTTAAGTTTTTCATCTTCACGCAGTTACGTTACATTACCCACAATATTTAAGTAAATATAATATAAAGTTTTTTTATTATTTCTTATTTTTTTTACATGTACCCAATAACAATAGTTTTCATCAGATTTCAAACAAACAATTTCAAAATATACCGCACGGTTTTGAGATGTACCTTTACTTAGTAGATATGTAGGAATCTTCTTTCTATGACTACTCCACATGTATAGGAAAATAGTTTATGGTACACATTATTACCGCATTCAAAACAAAATATATTTAATATTAATATAAATTTATTGCTAGATTAGGGTCGATCTTTTCCAGATAACCCTAGAGTCGCGGAAAGTCATTTATATCATACATAGTAATAAATTGATATCAATAAATACACAATAGTTACAGGGAAGATTAAATATATAACACGGATAAATAAGTTAGCAGCCTGCTTAAATAAAAATATAAGCAGGCTGCTAACTTAAAAAAGGACATAATTATAGAGGCGGAGTTTATTTTAAACCCAGTGTCGTCATATCGAGAGTAAAATTAGAATGGAAGATATTATCAATCACAATACGCAACTAACTGTGTAAATTAATGAAAAGAAAAGCGACTTACTGTACAGTTTGATGTATGTAGTATGCTGTAATTAGAAAATAAATACATATATGAATGTAGTATGTAAATATGTCGGTTGTATCAAATCTTATAAGGTTGCGTTACGTATTACTAGAAAATAATGTAAAAGCTTAGTTTCTCAAAAAATTTTTTTTCTCATAATAAGTAGGTAGGTACTAAAACAATTTTTATAATTAAAAAATATCATTATACCCAGAATATTTTTACGAATAAAGAATTGAGTATCAGGTAGGTATAGAACAAGTTACCTTGATGTCAGAATGATTAATAGGTTCGCAAAAACATAGTCAGGCTTGACGAGGATTAGTGTCTTCGTGCTCTTGTTGAAATTGAAATTGTTTCTATGATACATATTAAATTTTGACCTTAAGCTCAAATTACTATATATTATATTGTATTAGCTTCTTACATATAAAGATATAATTGACAAAATAATAAAAACATTATTAGCGATTAATCATTCGATCGAGTTAGCTTTTTATATAAATAGCTGGATGTGAAACTAGTGCTAATGATAGCAACATTGGCTTTCTACAGCATTCGATACAAATTTACTTAAAATTACACCTTTCCAAAGATTTTCAAACGCACTTTCTAAATTTCCAGTGATTTGACGACATACCTATACATAAAGCTTCATGGAGGAGTTTCCAAAGGAACATAAAAAATGTTGTCTTGTGAACGATACTGAAATACAATAAATAAATACAAAAATATTAATTATTTTTATGATCTCTTAAATCGTAAATGAAAATTTAGGCTTCAGTGTTATTTTAATAATGTTGGAATGCAAATAACTAGGTCTTTTAAGTAAGTCTAGACAAAAAAAATCACAATCATTTAAAATTTTCCGCAATTAAATAAAAGAGATCTCATAAAATTATATAAAAAAAGGAGCATTTAAATTAAAATATATTTTTTAATACTTGGTGAAAAGTCAGCATACACAATGTTCCTAATGTGATCGGGCTCAGCGTACAGCCTCGCATTTCGACACGCTGAATTGCGCTGTAGGTACGCTATAGAGTGCAACAGTGTTGTTTTGAGGACAATTTTCGAAGTCACTTGCAAAATTATACAGAACGTTTGCTAGCAATAACTAGAAAAAAAGGTTTACATAACGCTACTATATTATTAGGTTTAAAAACGTGAAATGAGGTTTTTGGAAACAGGTAAAAAATCAATTCTGTAGTAAGAATCTATTATGGTTCTATTATACATATAAAATTCAAACTATTATTCAAGATTTAGCGCGAGCGAAGACGCGGGTTTCGCTAGTTATATATGTATAAACCTTCCTCTTGAATCACTCTATCTATAAAAAAAGCCGCATCAAAATTCGTTGCGTAATTTTAAAGATCTAAGCATACTATATAGGGACAGACAGATATCGGGAAGCTACTTTGTTTTACTACGACGACTACTCGTATGTACTTAGTGATTCAAATTTCAAATTGATGATAAAAAGTCTAATGAAAATAATCAATAACAATGATTAGAGATACTCATTGTGAGAACTGGGAAAGACATGGTGACTATCATAAATGCAATATTCTTACTATAGTATAGGCTACAGATACGTTTAATTTGAGTTTTTTATACCTGGTTATTTTTACAAGGTGATAGAAATAATTTAAGTTCTATGTTTTTATTTTTACTTGCTTTCATTATATATGTCCGTCCGAGTATATATGCTACTATTAAAAAGAGAAGCCTTATGTGACTTGGGTATAAGCTTAAGCTGTTCGTCCGTCTGTCCTAATCGTACCTCTAAAGGGCTGTCTTCTAAGCTGTACTAAGATCGAATGGTGGATGATTTTATTTAGTTGAATTTTTAATAAATATCTAATAATAAGCAAGGAGTGAATAATTAAAGGATGGCACTGTAATGGAAGGCACGGTAATGTAGGCGCTTAGCCGCAAGGATTCTCTAATTCTAAAATCTTTAACAAACTATAAGCGGAAATCATTTTATATGCTTGCAAAGAATAGACATAAGAATTTATTTCAAGTAATGCAATGATGATGTATGTCAGCTACACAATATATACCTACATGGTTTGATTAAAACTGGACCGAGTGACTAGTAAATTGTTCCAGCCATTTATTTCAATGGAAGCGTGTTTCTTGGTTGATAAGTTTGTGCAACATGAAATCGAGATAAAGTTATGATTTTAATAAACGTAAGAGTTGCCAATACCTTATCATATCAAAGAAATGTTTTTTATAGTTTAAATAACTTTGGAAAAATATTATACGTGCAGTACTTAAAATGAAATGCATTCTAATGAGTATTATTTTAACTCCTATATCGTCTATACTCGTCGTAATGTATAGGTACCTGTCTTTACTTTTATGTAAATTAAATTCGCGATTTTGGCAAATCAATGCTATATATATATAATATGTAAACTGTACATCGATAACGGAGACTCGCGAAGAAATCACGCCACGCCCTTGGCCTGCTCTTGTCGCTCACGCGCTAGATCGATTGTGATTGACAAGCTCACCTTTGCCTTTGCTTGCGAGCAAAAATACAATGCTATTTATTAATGTTAATGTCAATTGTCAGGTTATTATTTTATTTCATTACTAATTAAAGGTTCTAAGAAAATTTCAAGTTCTTTTATTCAAAATCTGTAAATTCACGAAACAAATACGTGTGACTTGTAGACACTCCGTTCGATAAGAATGTCAACAAATCACTTATCATTCTTTATAAGCATGTCCATAAAAAGATGAAACATACAAAATATATACACGAATAACTAGTTAAACAATAAACAAATGATAAATTTTAGTCTGAATTAAATAGTTGTTTCCGAAAATATGATATAAAGTTACTAACTAAAAATATTTTAGTACCCAACTAATTTTTTATATGTTTGTACTATATAGTGTATTAAGTACATATAACTTGCATACCCGTAGATGGTAAGGATAGAATTATTATTTACGCACAAAACTGTTTTTCAATTAAGAATAATACCTTAAAAATTGTCATGAAATTTTTCATTATAACAAATCAGTTACATTTCAATTGGCCTAGCTAAAAGTAACCTTTGCTTTAAAATCAAAGCATATTATGTATTCATTTCTCTATGAAATTGAATGATATTGAAAACTTACTCTTTGATGGAAACGCAGTAAACTTATTAAGAGGTAGGAAGTTACCAGCGTGATATAAAAGGTCGTACGTTCAGATTTTCATCGTACATAGTACATACTGATTTAAGATCGCTGTCGTAATGCGCAGCTATAAATGAATTGTAATAAAATTCTTAGAATGAATAATCTCGGTATAAAAAATTTATATTAATAAATTAACTTTTTTACATGTTTTTTTTATTAGGTTTACACATATGTATAATATTTACTTACCGTAGGTATACAGTGTATTACAGTGATATTATAATAGGGTTTTATAATGTAAATACATTTTATGCTTGAAAACTTAAATAAAAGTTTTATATACAATAATGATAACTTTTTATCGTTTCAAATAAAATCAATAAAAATACAATAGGTGTTTTTTTACATTGATTATTTAGTTCTTAATGTAATAAAGTAAAAGTATAAGATTCTAACTTAACCAAATGGTTATAGTTAGAATCTTAACTAAAAAGTTATTTTTATAACTTGGCTTCGCCATATGAAATGGAGACCTTATTTTAATTTATTAAATACTTATGTTTGTAAGATCGACGAGTGTCTAAAGAGTAGTTATCGTTCGTATTTAATGTGATCATCTTCAAAACGCCCTTCAGTCGTCATTAAGAGAGCGCGAGCTCTGTTTGACACTCTGGGCTCTACCATCAGGCTTAAAAATAAACTATTGAAAATTGAAAATAAAAAAAATAGTATTTACTCTTCTCTGTGATAGTTGATCTCTTTTTTAAAAATGGAATTTAGTTCGCGTAAAGTGAAGTCTCATGAGCAATTTGACACGCGTCAGTTGAATGGCGCGCAAGTTTATGCATCTAAACAGTAAGTGTACTTTCTTCTTTATTTTTAGGTATAAAATCAATCCAATTCCCTAAAAAGTCAGTATTAGTTAGGTAGAGAAGTGAAAGGCTTTTAATTACATATAATGTTAGGTTCTCGGATCTCGGAAAATGTTCCATGACTACTTCACCCAAATATAGCGCAAAGAGCGCAGAAATGAACTAACAGAATAAGTATTGTATTAATAATTAAGTTTATAGGGAATTGATATTACTCATAATATTGAATATTATTATAATATTCCATATAAACCCTCCAAACAATTATAATAACGTCGTATATTTTCTTTTATATTTTCAGTTATCATTAATTTTTTGAAGACTTCTTTGAAAAGGTTGTTTGGTAAATACTTTTCTAATTACTTAACAAAAATCATACTATATATATTTCTTATTTAGTACGTAGATTAGAATTTTTAAATTAATTATTATATATATATTTAAAATTGGTCATCGCCTTTTTCGTTACAAGTACTATTTCATGGCTTTAATTTTCAGACTGTAAATGGAATGTTCTTGTAAAACGAAAGCAGAATGTTTGGCGCGTCTTGTACGTACGACTAGGTAGGCTGACCGACTTTTTCAGCATACTTACTTATTTTTCTTTCTACATAATATACAAGTTATGTTGGGTACATTATATATAGTATAATATAATATATCTTAAAATAGTAAAGTGGACAATTATTTAGATTGTGTTTTTAATTTTTATATTTAAATAGCTTATGTTTTCGATAATTCTGCAGAACTTTGTTTGTTAAAGTTGATAGTTGCTACTACGGTCTACGGTAATCCTTATTAATATTTAAAAGATAGAAAGAAAGAGCGAATGTGAGTGTGAACTGTGAAGTGTCAGTTACTGTATAGAAATAGTTTCATGTTATATACATGTGATTTAGTGGGCTAACTTTTTAATTTGTACAAGTAAATCTAAAGTTTCAGTGGAATAAGAGTCAGCTGCGAAAAATTACGAGTATTTTTGAGAAATGATAAAATAAATTTTCTGTGCGGGTTTAACGTATATTTATTAAACATTAAAAATATAAATAGGTAATATTTGTATTAAATACGTCTTACCTGTTACCTTACTGAATAATAACCATTTTCACATTTTGAATATGAAAAAAAACTATTTACTTAGGTATCGTCTTAAAACGTGAGCAAAACGGCGTACGCGACTGTTACAACATTTTTTATTATTTTATACCTAATAAAATATGGTCATGAGAGTGCTTCATTATTGTTTTGCATGCAAATTATAAAATACATATATATATACGAGTAGGTATACGTAGATATAATAAAGGACTTTACTACTTAGGTATCTAGTTTCTTGAGAGTAGTTATCTATTTATATATTTGAAATATAAAAACAATAACAAGCCAAAACAATATGTTAGTGATGAACACTTATTTATAAAACATCTAATATTTAGTATAATTGTAAATATTTGTGCGTAAAAATCTTCGCTTTGAATTAGTTTGTTTTTTACCTTAGGTATCTACTGATGATTATTACTATATAGGTATATTTTTAACTCCTTTTCCTGCACTTAAAAATAAAGATATGAGTTTCAACTTTCAAACAGTTAGAATATTTATTATATTACACGGTCTTCATAAGCCTCTTTAGAGTAAGCTACTATTTTATTGTCTTATTGTAGTTGTAAGTTTAATTTATTTCAATTTAAAAAATTTAATTTGGATAATTTTAAAGTTCAGAAGTGTTTATTTTGTATGGGAATTCAGGTAAAGGGAATGTCTTAGGGACGACCTAACTAGACTGTGATTGTTTATTTGTTAAAAATATTGGTTAATTATTATTTTATACTATCATAATCAATGTCAGCAGTTCATTGACCTTTTGCAATCATTTTGAGTAGGTGGTAACCGCAGGTCGAAATGTGATGGGTGATATTTTATAATTTATCAATACAATCGCTGAGCAGATACGAGGGTTCAATAACCGCCATCTATTATCGAGTAGCCGCAACGGGAAGTGGTTCGTATCTAGACTATCGCTGAAAAGTTTTCCTATTTTCCCAGGAGCGAGACCGCGATGAGCCCAGCCCCCGCGCGCCCCTCGGCCTGCGACAAAAACATCGCTCACTTCGCCCACAGCAAACAGTCGCTCGCTGACAGTGGAAGGACGTGTACGTACGAAATGGAACGTGATCGCATCGGTCTTTGGGGCTCCGGGGATGGCCAGCCCAACAGCAAACTATCCGGCCTCGACCACCTGAAACACCCCGGACTCAACAAGGTTAGAATGACGTGATGTGTATTGACAATCAGCTGATCTTTTCAGGTTATGTTTTGCGGAAGCTAGAGCAATTCGTATAACTTGGTCACTGCCCCATTCACTTTTATATGCAGAAATGCAATTGTTACACCGTTCATTGCATAATTAAATGCACTGTTTAATTTGAACCGCGGTCTAAAGTGCGTACGGAATGTCAACAAACTGTAGAAGTGAAGTGTAGATCATTATTCGATAATGTTATGTCAATTATTACTTACCTTTTCGAATTGCACTTAAACGTTAGGTTTATTAGCGATAACAACTAGAAACCGATGTAAAGTCATTAATTATTATCTGTTGAATATCTTATAAAATATTAACATATTTACCTTCTATAATGATATAAATAGTTTTATTTATTTATTCAACTGACTATATAAAGGCCTAATACGGAACAATTGAATTGACTATAAAAAATGCAAATACATATTAATAAATTAAATCCTTCCACACAAGTAGCACGTCTTTATGACAACAGTGTGTTTCAATGTCTTTACAAAATATACCGACAGAAATTACCTAAATCGATAACTCGTATTCATATTTTCACCCTTGCCACTCGTTCAAGTGAATGCGACTAGCTTTTAACTGAATTAGGTCTTGGCGAGGGGTCTTATTTGAATAATAAAATAACGAGGCATTCGAAATCAGAATTTACCTCTCTTAACGTACCGTCTGGAAATGAAGCTATTCAATGGCTCTTATTTTTATTAATAAATTGTGGCAAAACATGTTTGCTTCGTTATCAAATAGTTTGTTTTGATCAACTCTTAGAATAAACAATTGAAGCATTTCATGAAGGCGTAATAACATATTAGTTTGTATAATGGGCTCTACCCCTCCTGATCGGCTCTAAATTGAAGTAAATCTTTCGTAAAAACTTGTGTTTTTTCACGCAAATTAAATACTTGGCATTAACTATTGTGAAGGTGATCGCGGGTTGAATTAACGCAATCAAATATTCGAAAATGATAATAAGAAATAATATAATAAGTAAAAATAGAATTCGAAAAAATATTATAATTACTGGATATATTTATTTTAGTACTCATCTAGTGTGTATTTCAGTATTCGTGTACTTATCTAAATGCTTTTTCCGGATTAATCGGAACCGAATATCTAATTAATATGAAGATATGTAGTTTAATTTAAAATGGTTTAAAGGAAATCATTATTGAAAAATGTACATCACAAATATTTATATTATACAGTTTAATCTGAAACGGCAAGTAAGCGTGATACTTTTTTAAAGTGCGATTTTCTATTATATAATAATCTATATAATCAAAAATGTAATACAAACCACATCAATACTCTAAGGTTAAAAAATTAATTATTATTATTAATCGTGGTTATTGTCTATGGACTATGATCAACATCTTCATCGTTTCAGTTTTTTATATACTTAGAAAAAATACGGACTCCTCTATTGGTTTATCATCATTGAGTTCATAATGATAAATCGAAAGGAGACAAATAATTGAGACGTTTGTTAGACAAAATGAATTGTCAGTAAAACGAGAAAAAACTGAAACTATATAAATAACTCAAAATATGCGCGCCGGTTATCTTATCAGTGATCACATCCCATCGGCCGTAGTTATTGTTCTGCGTTTAAAATTAGTTTTATTGAGTGATTTATTATTATTATTATTATTTATTTATAACTGGGATTGGTGCCGAGGTCGGCCCTTGCTACGTCGACCAGTGTTGGTCCATTGTAGCTCCCTTAAGGTGAAATTAAAGTTCTCCGCTTAGTCCTGTTGCTTCCAGGAACTTCCAGATTTTCTGAGCGGAGAGCTTCTGTATCTCTTCCGGTTGCATGATATGTTGCCCCAGAAAGACACTTCTGCGGTGCATGAGTGGTCCGCAAGAGCAGAGGATGTGCATAGCAGATTCCTCTGACTCATGGCATAGTCTGCACATTGCGGACTGACTTAGGCCAAGGGTAAACATATGTTTATTGAGTTTGCAGTGGCCAGTGAGTATTCTGGTTACCGCACTAGTTTTATACTTGTTGAGTTGAAGCAACTCTTTTGTAAAGGTTTTGCGATATCCCTTAATTAGCGCTTTGGAGTGAGTTTGTCCAGAGGTGGATTGCCACTCTTTAAGTGCTTTGAGATTGCAGTCATATTTGAGAATTGAATAGGCATGTTGTTTGGCAATGCCACAAAATGGCTCGGGGCCACATTGTGGGGTTTCAGCGCCCGACCTTGCCAGTTCATCTGCCTTTTCATTCCCATCTATACCTGAATGACCCGAGACCCATCTGAGGATAACTCTGTTGGATGTACCCAGGACGTTCAGGTTGTCCATGCAGTTCTTAACCAGCTTAGAGTTGGTCTCAAGAGAATCTATAGCCAATAGTGCTGCTTGGCTATCTGAGTTGATGTAGATGTTTTGGTTTCTAAGCTTTCTCTCCAGAATGACTTCAGCACATTTATTGATGGCGAAGACTTCTGCTTGAAAGATGGTGGCCTCCTTACCTAGATTGACACTCATGTTAAATCTAGGCTTAAGGCCATAGATTCCGCACCCTACATCAGATCCTTTCTTGGATCCGTCCGTAAACCATACATGACTGCCCTTTTTGTGAGACTCTTGGCCGTTCAGCCACATGTCCCGGTTGGGAAGGTCTATTGTGTATTGTTTTGTAAAGTTGAACTCTGTGTTCATGCCATCTGCTGGCATTTTTAGAGTATTGTGTTCGAATGTCGACTCTTTGAGTTTATTCATATATTGCGATTGCAACTTTACATTCGATTGTGTACAGAGCCTGTAGAGGCAGGATTTTGCTTCCTTTTGCACGTGCAGGTATAGCGGAGCTATGTTCAACAATGCATTTAGAGCGTCTCCTGGTGCCGAATGGAAGGCTTCTGTAATGATTAGACATGCCATCCGTTGTACACTGTCTAGTTTGCTCATTGTTGTCTTTTGTTTGGTTTTGTTACACCATACTACTGAGGCGTATGTTATAACCGGCCTTACCACAGCGGTGTACATCCAGAGAGCCATTTTGGGTTTTAGGCCCCACTTGGCTCCAGCCATTCGACAACATATGCAGAGGGCCATTTTGGCTTTTTGTATAATGTTGTTGAGGTGAGAGTTCCAAGTCAACTTTTGATCGATAGTGACTCCAAGGTACTTTACCTCATTAGATAGGTTAAGGGTTTTGCCATTTAGTCTGAGTTCGGTCAGCCTTTCAAGCTTCCTTTTCCTAGTGAAGGGTACAATTACTGTTTTATCGGCGTTTATTGATAAATTATTTTCTCTGCACCACCTACTTATGGTGTTGAGAGCTCCTTGTAACCTGGTGGAAATTGTGTTGAGGCAGGGACCTCTTACTATTACAACAAGGTCGTCTGCATAGCCCTGTGTATCATAGTCGAGATCCGCCATGATAACAAGCAGCAGGTCTACAGCTAGTGTCCATAATAGGGGTGAAAGTACTCCTCCTTGTGGACAACCTCTGGTAGTATAGAAGTTGTGCGAGTGTTCGTTGAGCGTAACATTTGCACGTCGGTTGGAGAGCATATATTCAACCCATCTGGTGGTTGTGTCATCAACACCTTTTGCGCTCAGCCCTTTAAGAATGGTTGCTGTAGGTGTGTTGTCAAAGGCTCCCTCAATGTCTAAAAATGCACATAGAGCGGTCTGCTTATCCTCTAGGGAACTTTCTGCCTTGTCGATCAGAGCTACTAAGGCAGATTCTGTAGATTTACCCTTTTGGTAGGCATGTTGGTTGTGGGAGAGTGGTCTAGCCACAAGGTACCTTGTTCTAATGTGCTGATCGATTACTTTTTCCATTGTTTTTAGTAGGAACGAAGTAAGACTAATAGGTCTGAAGGATTTGGGCTGAGAATAGTCACTTTTACCGATCTTCGGTATAAAGGTAACCTTCACCTTAGTCCATTGTTCTGGTATAATGCCCCAAGCAAAGCTTGCTCTAAAGAGTTTTACCAGATGTGGAATGAGGATATCCATGCCCTGTTGGAGAAGGGCTGGAAAGATACCATCCTCCCCTGCTGATTTAAATGGTTTGAATTTATTCAGAGCCCATTTAATCTGGTTAGGCCTAAAAATAGTGTTGGCCATGTTCCAGTCATAACTATTGGCCCTGTGGAAATTGTATTCCTTAGGGATTAATTCAGTGTCGGAGACAGGGTACGATCCTGGGAAATGGGTTGCTCTTAAAAGTTCCAGCGTTTCCATCTCTGTGGTCGTGAAAGAGTTGTCTGGCTTTTTTAAAAAGCCGAGAAAGATATTTGGTGTCTTGGCGAGGACTTTGTGGATTCTCGCACCTTTATGTGTTTGGGCGATATTCTCACAAAATCGTCTCCAAGACGCCCTTTTAGCTTTTCTGATCTGTTTATGGTATTTAGTCAGAGCCTTCCTATACCGCTTCCACCTATTCGGTGTAGTGGCCTGATTAAATAAGCGACGCGTGGTGATTCTAAGTCGTTCTAGCTTTTTGTTCCACCACGGGGTATTGTTGTTAACCTTTAGTTCCTTAACAGGACAACTATTTTCATAGGCATTTAAGATGCCTTCTGTTAGCAAGTTGTTTAAAATGTTAAGAGAGTCGGGTGTCTTAATTGATTTTGGGAGATCCTTAGCTGCCTCAGCGAGTAGGTTTTTGAAGTCCACCCACGAGGTAGCTTTGGGATTTCTTAGCCTTATAGGTTCAGTAGTTATAGAGCCTTGTATGCTAAAGACAATATGTTTGTGATCAGACATAGAGTTTTCATTACTGACATGCCATTTTGTTATGTGCTTAGCAATCTGTTCAGTAGCGAATGTAATATCAATAACTTCCTGCCTAGCTTTAGTAACGAAGGTTGGACAACAGCCTTTATTTAATATTTGTAGATCATTAGCTAGGAGGAAATCGAAAAGCAACTCACCTCTTTTGTTGGTACCAGTGCTGCCCCAGATGGTGTGATGGGCGTTTGCATCGCAGCCGACAATTAATTCCGTCTTGTGTCTTCGAGCGTAGTCGACGACTTTAGACAGTTCTTCGGTAGGGTTGTCTTTCTCTCCGGGCAGGTAGGCTGAGCATACGAGTGCTCTAGTTTGACCACGCCCTCTGAGAACGGTGATTGCAGCGATAATGTCATCACTGCAAAGTTCTGTAACAGGCAAGAAGTTAATTCCTTTCTTAAAAACGATACAGGCCCTAGGCTTGGTGCCATTTTCATTTGCTAGGATCTTACCTACTCCATTTAAGCCCAAAATCTTGGACTTGGCGTTAAGCCATGGTTCCTGGACCAGCGCTATATCCATGCCAAGTGCTCTAAAAGTATTTTCTGCCACGGCTGTGGCAGCGATAGCGTGGTGTAGGTTGGCTTGGAGTATTTTTGTGGGGACATCGGTGTCACCATTTAGGTGTGAGGCGCTATTGGGGACGAGCCCCATTGCGCTTCTCACGTCCCTTGCTGGGTCTGAGTCCCTTTTGTTTACGGGGGCGCTGGCTATTGCCTCTGGGGGTTTGTCCACCCCTGGTATGCCCCCCTGTGTGGGGAAACCTGTGCAGAGTACCAGTCGCTCCACTGGTCCCAGCCACGGAAGCCGCACCAGTTGCAGCCGCACTAGATGTTGGAGGCGCTGTCAAACTGGCACTGGCTCCAGGGACCGCGGCCACAGAACGAGAGGTAGACGGCACAGGTACAGAGTTTCGAGTCCCAGGATTTGGTATGGGCTGGTTGATACCCTTAATCCGAAACTGGACCGACTTGAAGGCCAGGTAGGCCCTTAGGTCGGTTTTTTGAAGGCTCTCAACAGACTGGTCGTCGATGGAGAGGGTGAGTGTGATCTCGCCCTTCTCGACCTTTCTGTTGAGAATCTTCCACAGCTCCGTATTAAGGCCATCATTTTGTATCCGGAGACAGGAGAGCGCCTTGTCGACGTCTTTGGCCTCCGGATCAGGAATGTATACTACTCCAACCTTCGGTTTGGGCAAGTCTGTCTCATTGATGAGACTGAGCTTAGCTCCTGGCCAAGGCTGGAGGGAGGGTACACATTGTTCAAGCCATTCTCTGGCATGCTGGTTGGCACAGGTGATGAGCAGCCAGCCTGGCTTGAATGATAGCCCGCCAAAGGCGGGTCCCTTACCCTTCTCCGAGGTGGCGATTTGGGCCACAATGGCGTCGTAAAGAGACTGCAGCTGTGCGTCAGTCATGGGAGTGGAGTCCCTCACACCAACCTTGAAAGAGGATAAGGCCGCACTATAGGCAGCTGGGGATGGAGTGGCCGACGGTGCTTCGCTCGACCTTTGGGACTTCCTTACAGGCTGTCCCTGTGGTGATTCCTCCTCCGAGCGAGTCCTTTTGATAGGGCGCTCGGATTCGGATTTCGAAGCATCAAATCGATACCCCATAACCCTGAGTTCCGCAAAGGTTTTAGCGGACAGTTCGTAGGCTTTTGCAGCCTCAACTCCCTGTCCCTTAAGGGCCTTAAAGCGGACTTGAGCTGCCCCACTCAATCTGTTACGTTTGCGTCGGGCAGCATTTGTGGAAGCGGTAGCAGGGTTACCAGTAGGTGATTCGGGGTTCGTAGAAGCCCCTATCGCCATTTCGGTACCTGCAGTCACCTCCATTGGTTGTGCTGACATTTGGGCGGTTTCCTCCGCACCCATTGTCAGCGGCATAAGGTCCTGGCACAGTTCGTCCAGGGATTGTGACGTAGTAACGTCATTTGTGTTTTTTGTTTTTAGGTCCATTTCCATTTTGGTCCCACGAGTAGCTAGGGAAATAAAAATACCCACCGACAGAGCCCCGCATGTCGACAGGAGGACAAAACTTACTATCCGATTCGTCCAGGTGTCGGATAGCCACCGTTAGCGACTGAGCTCCCCCCCAGCCACGCATCCCTCGGCACGGTACGAATGACACCTTGGATTGGGTTTTTTAAAAATATATACATTATATAAATTATATATACATGTCTTATACATATATTTATATAAACGCCTACTTACAAATAATACGTTAACAAGTACATACATAATTATACACATACATATAAATAAATATGTATATATATTATATTTGTAGATTGTGATTGAGATATACTACTTGGAATGTAAATATTAAATGAGGTGAATAGGTAAATAAATAAATAAATAAATAAATAAATAAATAAATGAGTTATAGCAAAAGCAAAAGCGCTCGGTGTTTTCTGTTGCGTCTATTTCCTAGTGAACTAGACCAAAAACAGGGCTGGCAACCTCGAGAAGGATAGTACACCGAACTTGCCTTGGGGATCTTTGCAACAAAAGTGTCACTCTCCCCCAAGACCAACGCCACCCTACCGTCTCTGAAGGAGACAGTAGGGTAGGCCTGCGCCTACACTACCATGCGAAGCATGACGTAAGGGAACCGTAAAAGCATAGATTCAGGCCCGCCCCCCGTCCATATATTGAGTGATATATGGACGTAAAAGGAAAAACTAAATATTTACAATCACACGATATTTACTAATTGATACAATTGACAAAAAATTGTACTTATATATAACGAATATACATTTCACCTTAAATCAAATATTTTAGAGTAAAAATGGCTTAAATTAAAATGGCTTTATTAAATTAACTATTATGTTAGCAATGGAAATATTTACTTAAATTTTCTTATGTTTCTGTCGACGACAATAATGTTTGTTTGCCTGTTTACTTATTACTTATGTAATATTTGTTATTTATGGTTAAAATATGTTGTAGCAATATAGAAATAATAGGGAAAACCGCCATAGTTCGTGTTACATTAAGACAATAAGTACATGAAGTATTTTTAAATATACAAAATAGTGTTTTCCCGCAGCTTTACCTTTGTTTACGCATCTAAACAGTTGTTTTTTTATTGTTTAAATGTGTATCGTCATAGTGCTGTGCAGTAATATTGCCTATAAGCTGTCCAATAATAAGCAATAAATAATATAAAACACTTAAAAAATTATAAATCGGACCAGTAAATTGGCGCGCCTTAACAAACTTTTCGGCTCTACATAATTTACTATGTACTTTATTCATATAATTACTAGTGACTCGCCCTTGCTTCGCTCGAGTTCGTCGCTAAATTTATTTCTGTTCCGCTAGTAAACTATAACAAAACCTTCTTCGAAAACCACTCCATCCATTAGTGAAAACAGTATGAAAATCGGTGCTGTAGTCTTTGAGTTTATCGTGAACAGACAGACAGGCAGACAGACGCGGCGGAGCACTTTGTTTTATAAAATGTAGTAAGTTATGAGCACAATATACTCTAAAATAAACCAACTGGTTAAAAGAAATAAACTATACAACTTGTAGTTGTTTGTTGGTAGTGCTGTCATAATAAAATGAATAAAATAATATATTTAAATTATTAAAATACGTCTGTTGTTGATGTTGCGTCAAGTATTAAATCGTAAAAAAAGTTTTATTATAATTTAATACAGTTATTAATAATAATAATAATAATAATATAAGCCTTTATTCAGACAAAAATTTACAGTGTTTTACTTAATTTAAATACATAATATGTTATGACATAATCTACAACAGTTATAATACAGCTGAAATTTGATCTCCCTCGACATCTTTGTCTGCTTGCCCATAGTTGGCAAAGGCCTCCTCCAATTTCCTCCATGTGTGTCTAACACTAGCAGTTCTAGTCCATGTGCCACCAGCCACAGCTTAGTATTATTATTACTAGAAGTAATATTGATATATCTAAATAAATATTTGTATGTATGTACATATAATTATTACTAAAAAAGATAAAACATTTCTCGTACACACCGACAACATGAGTGTTTTGTTAGCTCTATGTATTGGTAACTACAATCGTAAAATAAAAAAATTTTTGCTTTACTAACACGGAAACGCTTATTAAGAGTAAAACTTATAAAATATAAATAATTAATATGTAATTGAAAAAGACAGACGAAAGTTATATAATTTGTTTGAAGAATATAATATATCATATGTACCTACGTATTGTTTGTCTCGCGTAGGAGTTTTTGTATTTGTATTCTTTTTAACGTCTCGCCCATCATGCTGGCCTAGTGCGGGATGGCGGACTTCACATGTCTTTCGGAAACGTGCTAATACAAGTGGTAATCATGTTAGTAATGATTTGCACTTGAAAATTTTTGAGGGGTGAGCTCGGATTTGAACCCACATCTCTCGGTTATTCAAGCGAGCTTGTTACCACTGTGCTACCGCTTGCTATTTAGATTATAGTTAAACTATAATTAATCCCTTAATATAACTAATCCCGTGATATATCGCCATAGAGCCTATTCCGTCTGATAGTGTCAATATTGAAATATTGCCACTTTGGATTACTGTTGCCATGACGATTTAATATTAGATAAATCGCTTCCTTTGTTGTTTTTGAGTAGTGCTTGTTTGACTATATTGTGTGGAAGTCAGTGTTTGTGATAGCTACCTATAATTTATTATTAAAGTCCACATTGCCTTTATGAAAGTTAAATATTTTGAATAAGTCACATGTGAAGTCATAACATTTTTATCTTCGTTATCTGTTTGCATTTGTTTAATACAATTTTATCTGTTGAATTTACTAATTCACAGTAATAAAGAAACAAATGTAAATGTATGATTAATATGTAGATATATATTTCATAAAATATTTAAAGTAATTATAACGTTGGTCTAAATATAATCTAATTATTCCCGAATACAAAATATGTAATTTGCCTTATCAAATACGAGTATATATGGGCATGAAAAAGAATAGAGTTTAGACTATTACTATTAGTGTAGGCAAGTCTTAATAATCGGTATAGCGATCCACCTTGTGCTTACGTACTCGCATGTCCTACTTTTGAACCTTAATCTATTTTCAATTGTATCCTTGCTAGTTGCTTTGATTTAATTTTTAACCTGAATCTGCATTGTGCTGCACTCATTTTCTACTTGTGCTCATATGTTGTGTCGTTATGTGAGCTCACTGGCTTAAAAGAAGTTAGTACTCACTAAAACTGAACAATACCTCCCTCGTTATAATAAGGCGTGGCAGGATAGCTTACATATTCAACCAACGGCAGGTATGCCGAAGTAGACCTCAAGGCCAAGCACAGTCCACACTGCTATCAAAAGGAGCAACCCTCATAGCAAACCGAGAAACCGCCTACCGAAGTGCATGGAAAAAAAAAGTTAAAATTGACCAAACGTTTAGTAATAATGCACATTATATTATATTAAAATATATCAGATGATTAATAATTGATTGATGTTTAACTTGCTATTAATTTTGTAATTCGTTCATAAGTCATTTTGGCATTATTACTAATTATTGCTAATACTTAAGCACTAATACTTAATAGCCCCCGGTCAAAACAAAATAACCTTCAATCACATTTTGTACTGTTTTACAGTAATTTATTGTTTTCTCTCTCGGCATTTGATTTTATATAATAGGTAAGAAGGATAATGCGTGAATAAATTATTAGTAATGTAATTGTTGGTTCTATCTAAGTATTGTATTATTTATACTCGTACGAATAATATGACGTGACCTTCTATGGACGTAAAAGCGAATGGAGGGATTTGCATTTTAAAACATCGATATATTTTGTTGGTGTATTTTGCACTTTAACATTGATTCTGTGTTCCGGACGGAGAAAACGTTAACACTTTTTAAATCGATATGTGTTTATCGAGTTTACCTATTAGGCACTATCAAGAGCGTTTACGCGATAATATTGTGTTAGATAATCAGATGAGCTTTATTTATTCATCCAGATTGCCTTTCATTTACCATTACCTACGTTTTTTACCTACCTTGTTTATTTTTGATTGTGCTCATAAATATTACTGCTTTATATTCCCTTTTATAGAAAACCGTAATGACTCAACTCTCTTGTTATTCTTTCTAACGCCCCATTTTCTTTATAAAATAAAATTTTCTATTAAAATAAATCCTGATAAAACTTAATTCTAAAAGCAGTAATAAGCAAAAAGATCTCGCTCACTTAGAACAAATGTTAATTTATTCTATGATTTATACTCGAATACATTGAAAAAAATATTATATGTATAACTAATGTTGCAAAATTTTAAAGAAATTGGAGTAGAACGAAAGGCCTTACATGAATTATCAACTGCTTTAATTGCAGTTCTTGATATTTTGCGTCATGCGAGTACGTATATCGTTACGTCAATATTTTGTTCAAGTTACTTTACAGTGTCTCTTGCACAATTTTTATAAACCGAAACTTTGTTTCTATTTTTCTCTTTTTAAAAGATTTATGTAGTTTAATTAGTTAGGTATCTGAAACATAATATTTTAAATAAATGATAATACATAGTAATACGTACTGGATGTCTAAGCCTTTTTCTATTACTTGCTTGCGTCACACCTCAAACACCTGTTGATTGCAAAGATCATGATCTTGAAATATCATTGAATATACAGTTCAGTGTCAGATGAATTAAATAGGAATATTACCTTATATTTGCATTGACTATTTTATATTAAATGAATACTTGTAATCATATTAACGCCGTACCTATCCTCATTTATATCGGGTGCGTTTCGAGGTGCCAAAAAAGTAGCCCATATGTTTTACATTACATATACCTACATATAATAGTCTAATTATTCAAATGGTAGAACCAAAGCAAGCGATGGCTAAGGTCACGTTAGCAAGATTATAGTATACTTACAATGTAGTAAAACATAAAATTATTTCATTTTAA
The DNA here is from genome assembly GCA_905231865.2 of Boloria selene. NCBI lineage: Eukaryota > Metazoa > Arthropoda > Insecta > Lepidoptera > Nymphalidae > Boloria > Boloria selene. The sequence continues at coordinate 10,365,611 of HG993142.1, forward strand.
TGTTCTGTTATAAACTCTAAAGCTCGAAATTACAAATGTCATTATACAATTTCAGGCAATGCAATTATATTCTGTAGAATTGCGCGAATATTTTATAAAATAGACTTTTGTTAAATAGGATAATCCTCGCTCCAATTTCAGTACAACCTCCAAGAGCTTTGACCTTAATCTCGACAATAAGACATATGATACGCCCCAAGCGCAATTACAAGTTTATGTCAGCTCTATAAAGGTTAATGAGCGAGCTCAGTTAGCTATTATTTATAAAAAATATATAATTATAAAATACGATGTAAATATTTCGAGAATCGCGCTATAATTATGTAAACTATTTTGATTGAAATATTCTTTAATCATTTTGTTCGTTAAGGAAGCCCACTGTTAAGTTGTTCTCCAAAAAAACTCTACGTAGAGAGACTTACACGTTAAAACAAATTATAAAATTTATAATAGAGCTTTCGAGTCGATGACAGTGTAATGTACGTGTATAAACACCTTTCACTTCAAAATATGTTTTTTTGAATACGTAATTTATATACAATATTAGAAGTAACCAGTGTGACTTGCTCTACATTAAAGGAAAGGCTTACAGTACGGCCATATTGATAGCTACTTGAGGCATCGCAACTGCATTTATAATAAGTTAAACATATTACGAAGTAGAAATTACTCACTATTCCTTAGTTCGATTGCTGACGTGATACTTTCACCACGTATTGAAGGATTTTATTAGACTTAATATATTCAATAATAGTTCAAACTTCAAAATATTTTTATAAAGATTTAGTTGCTTTCTAATTGATAAAGTTAGAAATATAGCTTTATGAGATGAACGTAAATGCGTTGTAAATAAACGCATTAAAGAGACCTTTTCAGTTTTCACAGAACAAAAGGAAGAATTTTATTGGGTGCTTTTCTCGACTGGAAAATTGCTCAAAGCTGTTATTTACGACTAACGCAAATATTGCACCAAATCGGATGAAAATTGATAAGTTAACGAAAAATAATGTTTGTGATGTAATAAACGGCTAAATTTACGTATATACATTTAACTAACAATGGATAGAGATTGGTGGCAGCTGACGCCTCGCCGGGAACTCTACAGTATTCCAGAAAGTTTAGCGGCTCTTGATTCTCGGGTTTGATGTTTTGTTTCATAACTATATATATGTTAATTTGAATATACGTTTGATATGAAATTAAATATAGTTTACGATATGCGTATTTTGTTCCGCCGTATATGAAATACTTTTAGAAAAAAAATCGGCTGAGTAATATACATAAGATGCTGAATTAGAAATAGTAAATTTTACAACTTATTAGAAAAAACGTGCACATTAGGTACTTTTAACACGTAGGTACGTGCCAACAGCAACGTAAACCGTTCGATGCACGTCACAGCCGCGCCTCCGAGACCTTATTGTACAATAATGCTCATTTACATACGAAAAGCGGTCGGTATGATTTCAATTTTTCTATTAATAGATCAAAAGTGTTCATAATACATACCATGTCTATTTATGTTTACAATTGGCGTTATACGAAGAAAAGAACTGATTAGATTTAAAAATTATGATTAAAGTTAGTTTAAAAAAAATAAAATACCTATCTTATAATCTTAATTTTTCTAAAATTTTTATAAATACGCTATAGGTATGTTTTGGATATATAAAATCATATGGAAAGTATATTACAATACTTGAGTTAATTACATTCCGATATCGATGGAATATTTATGAAAGCTCTAAGTTTGCTTATTAAGTAAAAATTTAATTTTGGTTCGCCTGGCTAGTTAGTTTTACTAAGCTATTAACAGTTTTACCAGTTAATTTCCTATATAAGCCTGATAATCTATTTAAATAAAAGTGAATATACAAAGTATAATAAGAACGAAAGCAAAATAATTTTGTTTACTAGCGGTTTCATCATTTATCATAAGGAATAGTACCGATAGAGAGGTGGGTCATAGAAATTTATCGCCGGTTCAAATGATTTCTAATTACTAGTCGTTGAAGGTCGAGGAAGCGGTCACCTTCATAACGTCACACGGTATAGGTACCTATGAGATGCTGATGTGATAACGTGCTGTTTTGAAAACTTCTAGAAAAATCCGTAATATATTGTTTGTTTTAGAAGTAGATAATAGAATGTCGTTTACGCATAGTAAAATATTATGGAGTAGGTATTCATATTTTAATCTTTTTCTTAGATTGTACTTTGACCTTTGTGTACTACAAAGTACAGATAAAGATTTTTATACAAGTATATTTCATTAGTCCAACCCTAGATAATAACGCGCGTTCAAGTTTTATATAAGTAAGTTTTCATTACAATGCAATGCAAGCCTTGGTGTGTTAAATTATTCACGAGTTGTAAATTTCTTTACTCTACAATGAGTTGGGCAAATGTGTATAATTGATATAAAATGTAGAGCTATTTACTGTAATTCAGAAATTCTTACGGTGAAGAAAAACGTCGCGAGGAAACCTGCATGTCAGAGAGAACCTAGCAAGTTTTTGAAAGACATGTGAAGTCCGCCAACCCGCACTTGGTCGTGGTTATGATATGAATTAAAAAAAATGTTAGTTACGTATGTATGGATCTTTTTATGACTAAACTTTCTCTGAATGACTACAATATTTTTCTAGCAGAAGTCCTTAGCTAAATTGATTATTGTCGCATTTTCAATTAAAACAGGATTTGTGAATTATTCCTTTCTTCTTATTTTTAGGGTATGGCCTTCACAATTGAAGAGCGTCAAGCCTTAGGTATCCACGGCCTGTTGCCTCCCAGGGTGAAAAGTCAAGAGGAGCAGGTGCAGCTTTGCAAGCTCTCTATCGACAGATACGAAGACCCCCTAAATAAATACATCTACCTTATGGCACTTCTTGTAAGTATTTAAGTAATATCAAAACACAAACGTAACAAATTTAGTATCTTTCGTATTTAGAAGTGTAAGATTATTTCGATATTTCGTTACTTGTTCACAAATAAAATGTATAGCTACATAATAATAATTGCTTTAATTTGAAGTAAAGTCATCTGTCTGCGAAATGTCATCAAATTTATTTCAGACTTATTAATGAGTCTGAAATGAATTGTTAATATTCCGTCTTTAGCCCACAATTTATCAAGCTGAAGTAATTAAAAGTTGACCACTTTAGAACCCGAGATTATGAATGGGTATAGAAATAGAATAGATTAAGGGGTTTTTAACGTTTATTTAAAAAAGTTCAAGTTTAATAAATGTTTTGCATTCATTAAAATTTCTGTATTTCTGTATCATTTGATAATAATATATTTTAAATTGAGCGACTCACTCTCGCTTTGGTGAGATTCGTTCCGAGGTAGTTACCTAGTTTTTCGGCTGGAGCCCTAATTAATTATCTTTCTAAAATCAAAGTTGTCTAAGTTACTCCTTATAGCATCTGGTATCTATCAGTGAAAGTCCCAGTAAAACTGTCCAGCCGGAGAAAATGATAAAAATTGTCTTTTTCTTTTAAGTAGGTACCTACCCTATATATAATTAATAATAATTTGGTATATATATACATTGAATAAAAACAGACAATTTAATTTTATTTACCTGTATAGGTACCTATAGGTAGATGTAGAAAAAGTAGCAATATTATGTAGGAAAAATCTGAATGGAAATTAGAACCTTGAATAAATACCTACACATATTATTATAATAACATAATTTACATAGTAATCGAATAAATTAAGATTCCTTAAATGATATCATCACTCTGACAAAAAACACTGAATTTTTGGCAGTATACCTATTAGGCCTATAATGTCTTAGCAATTTAAATAACACGTTTTTCTACTCTTCCGGGAGATGAAAAATACCTGATAATTAATATGTAATAATTTGGTTTAACTACATAGTAGTTATACTTTTTGAGATTTACATAAATATTTGATTCTATTTTTTTCGGATTTTTGCGCGGTTTCATTCGCATTTTTTATCTCTGCCCGAGACATGATTGTGGGAGTGACTATTTAGATACCTACGTTAAAAAATTTCAACGTAGGTATCTGAAGTTATAGACAGATCGCTTCAAATTCGACAAAACGAGAAAAATATATAAAAAAAGAGAAAAATATATAAAGAATGTAACATATAAAGAATGTAACATGGTTTTCACAATCGCAGGACCGCAATGAGCATCTCTTCTATCGCCTAATCGGTGAGAACGTATCGGAGATGATGCCCATCGTGTACACGCCGACGGTGGGCCTTGCCTGCCAGAAGTACGGCCTCATATACCGCCGCCCTCGCGGGCTGTTTATCACCATCCATGACAAGGGACACGTATACGATATTTTAAAGAACTGGTAAGTATTATGAATGAATAATCTTTCGGATTTTAATTCGAATGCTTTACAGCAATCATGGTCACGGGAGGGACTTAATATTAGACGTCTCAGTGCAGAGGTTTATATACTACTTTATTGTCTGTAACAAGTATATAAACTTTTGAGACGTCAAATACCTTAATACCATATGGACTTGTAGATATGGAAAAACCAACTTCGTAAATTGCTGTGTCATAAAAAGACGTTGTGAATATTTGGGTAGTTTGCTCTACAAATTAATAATCTCTTGCGTATTTCCTCAACTACTTTACGACATGGAATTTTCGCTTTAATGTGACGTCATTAGTCGCAAACTAACTGTAGAATTGAAAATTACGTCTTACATAATATGACTCTTTTAGTCTTTAGACGTTAAAATATAGACTTCAAAGTGAATTGTATTTCCTTCTCATTGTTCAAGTTCCATCATATTTGCACGAGACTTAGCTTATTTGGCTCAGCTAGCTTTTATTCTCCAAGTTCCTAGGAGAACAAAATGATTTAAATTAAATATCGATTGAAATTATCGTTGAATTCTCTTGGAAATAAAGGAAATATTTGTTTCGGAAAACTGCTTTCCATACATAGGTGGTACTTACTTAGATACATTACATACCGGTTATTTATTGCTTCGACGAGTAGGTACGAGAGGTAGCGGAATTTTGATAAAAGTCTCCAAAACAAATGTATAATATCTCTAGAAAATTAGACTTCAATATTTACATTTAGATAGAAAATATTAATCTGTTGGTATCTAAATGTGTAAATTTATTATTTTGTTTGTTCTTTGATCTTCTTTTTTTCATTAATATTGCACACATTTAGAGCTACAAAAAAAAACAAATTAAACATTTACGTTTGTACATTTTGTAAGCCATGAATCCGAGTTATGAAGTAAATTATATATATACGGTACCACAAACTGCGAGTTTAGCATTTACGTATATTTGTTAAATGTCAGAGGGTAGGTATACATATGTATGTATGAACCCATAAATAAATAAAAATATGAGGTTTTATATATGTAAGAATCGATTTAATATTTTAGTTTTAACTTATTTCTATTTTCCATTTTATTACTTACTGGATCATTTTATTGATAAGTACCTACCTACTAGATTGCAGATTTTCATAATAAATATGTACTGTATATAATAAAAATAAAATAATACATTTATATTATGTACTTATATTTTATTGTACGTGTCGGTAGATAGGTACTATTAGTAGATAGGTTTATTTGTCTAAGTCCTAACCTATTGAAAAAAATTAATTTACCTACAATATACTTACATATACAAACATACTTTATAATACTATGTATAATTTGCGTCATGTAAAAAGAACGCTGGCTGTCAAGTTGCGCAGAGGCGATTTGTAGGCGAATTTGGTGGTAAGACGCGGGGCGCGGGGCGGCGAGACACGCGCCGCATGCTTTCCGGCTCGCTATTGGTTCGTCAGTTCAAAATACCATCGTGCACATAAAAGTTATTAATTACGAAATGGTTTTATATAAAAAATAGAGAAAAATGTTTTTGACGTATATTGTTTTATAAAGAGAGAGTCTGATAATAATGCAGTTAAAATATATATTAACCGAATTAATTTAATTTTTTGTAAGTAGATTAAACATTCTACATTGAATCTAACATATTTTATGAATTAATAGAATTCTTTTTAATTACGTTCTATCTAATATATTTTTCAATGCACCTAACAATAACCAATATGCGTCGCGAGCTAAAGGCTAGTTCAAAAATAAAAGAATATACCCATGCGCAAACACACCCCCCACCACTTTCTTCCAGCGTTCTTTTTACGTGACGCGAACTGTATATAGCTATAAAATTTAACATGCAATGCGAAATCGGTTTAACTATACTTGTGAAATATGTAATTACAAAAATGTTGAAACTAATAGGTACTTTCAGACATGACTTTTTATACTTAGCTATCTATCCAGTGGTAGTTAACATTTTCATCTATTAATTTAAGAAATAAGCATAATAAAAATATCTTAATTTTTAGCTACTCCGGTGATTTTTTTGTATTATTATAATTATTTCCTTTTTAATAACTTTTTTCCGTTTCTCTCGTGTTCGCAATCGTATTTGCCTAAAAGTAGCGACAAGCTTGTATATTAGTCCAGTTCATAGACAATTATTTATGACAATCTACGAGTATATGTTTATTGCTTAACAACTAATAAAGTAACAATAAACACAGACATACGAAATTTCACAATTATAATAGAGTTACGATACACTTTTACCTACTAATGAAGGTAACTTACCTACTGTAAATGCTAATAGTCCATCAATTTAGGCAATATAGTTTTATTGAACATCCTTCCTTAGGCCCGAGTAGGCTTGCCACATGGCCGGGAAATCCGGGATTGTCCCGGAATTTTGCGTCTTGTCCCGTGTCCAGTAATTACACCATATTGTCCTAGATTCCGAAAACCTACTAGCTTTGTGACAAAATAAACTAACAACGAATAACACGTCACACAGCTAAAACGTTTGAAAATAAAAAAAAACAAGATACCTATTTTTACTATGAACTCGACCTGACACCGTTGTCCTAGAATAGTCCCGGACTTGATAAGTTTCTATCTGGCAACCCTAGGCCCGAGACAGACGTGCGCGCGATCGTGGTGACGGACGGCGAGCGCATCCTGGGGCTGGGCGACCTCGGCGCGTGCGGGATGGGCATCCCCGTGGGCAAGCTGGCGCTCTACACCGCGCTCGCCGGCATCAAGCCGCACCAGACCCTACCCATCACACTTGGTAACTTACTTTATATTATAATCTGAATTACTTTAATACTTTCTTAATATCATCTTAGTACAGTCATATATATTCTGTGGTACAGGTTCCAAAGTGCCCTAGTTTTAATTTCATTTTCAAGCTTTATCTGTGTTATCTATACTAATATTATAAAGCTGAAGAGTTTGTTTGTTTGGTTGAACGCGCTAATCTCAGGAACTACTGGTTTGAATTGAAAACTTTTTTTTTATATTGGATAGTCCGTTTATCGAGGAAGGTATAGCCTATATCACGCTACGTCCAATAGGAGAGGAGCATCAATGAAAAAATGTTGCAAAAACGGGAAGGGCGGGCGTTAGTTCTGCGAGGTACCATACCGCGCGACTCAGAAAGATTTTGGTTTCCGGTCTTTAAAACGCGTGCGAAGCCGCGGGAAATGCTAGTTATAAATATTGTTCATATTGACCCATGACTGGAGTACAAACATCCGAGTTTAACAAATGAATGTCCCCAGAGGGAATCGAACCCGCGGCCGCTGGCGCAAGAAAGTAGGGTCATTACAAAAATAAACAGTTTCAACATATCAGTCGTCTGTAATGTACAGACGTGGGCACGAACAACGAGTCGATGCTAGCGGACCCGCTGTACATCGGGCTGCGGCAGCGGCGCGTGCGCGGCGCCGCGTACGACGCGCTCGTGGACGAGTTCATGCAAGCCGTCGTCAAGCGCTTCGGACAGAACTGCCTCATACAGTTCGAGGACTTCGCCAACGCCAACGCCTTCCGCCTGCTCGAGAAGTACCGACACAAGTACGGCTTAAGAATAATTTTATTTGATTTACTATTCTTTGTGACTTTTTTTTTTGCTACTGTTGTTGATCAAAGGTATGCTGTGCTAGTTGAAAACTATCCATCCATTCAATACTTTTTTTTTAATTTATAACATCAATCCTTCATATTATAATTCGCACCAAAAAAATCAGGACCTTTAATATTTATAACAATAGTACCTAGTTAAAATAATAACATAACTCGATCCCTTTCTACATCACACACCCATATTATGCAGTAATTTTTACTTACTGTGGTACTATAGACTGCTGAATTATTATAAATAATTAAGAGTTATACACATTTTGGGTATAGAAATAATAGTGTTTATAATCGGCAAATATCGGTAAATGGAATTATGTATATTATGTAAATAAATAAAGTTACAAACATACCGTTGTTATATAGTAAAAATATTCAGAATTGCTTATTTTAAATTTATATTTATAACTTACAAGTTACAACTAATAATAATTATCAACTTTGTTTCATGATTTACACTCTATAGCCTTGACGGCTCGGTGATTTTTCGTATGATTGTTTTAATGAGATTGCAAAATTTCTACTCGCAAGTCGCAACGCTCGTCCATCTTTAAGTTAAAATTTATTAAAATAATGATTTTATTTTAATTGAATTGACCTTAAAATTATTTCACATTAAATATTAATTTTGCAAGACTTTCAATCCAATCAAATCAAATTTTTCAATCAAATTTCAATTTTTTCGTCGAGAATCGTTTTAACTTTACAAGTAGGTACCTCACTAAAATATAAAAGATAAGTGATGTTATAGAAAATATTGTCAGTGAATTGAAACGAAATAATGCGACTGTGATTAATTCACATTGTAATATTATTAGTAATGAGATGATGAGTTTGCAGTATAACTTTTTATGAATTCTTTATCACGGTAGCAAATCAACGACATCTATTATCTATTCAAACAAGCAAAAATAACCGGAAAAATAGCTCAAATTAGTGCTGTCAAACTTCTTGTATGGGATGAGGCATCTGTCGAGATTACACTGGCCTGACACAATAGGGGAATTTTGACTGTTGTAACTTGTGCTTAGCCACATTAGCACACACACACTCGCTTAGCCGACCTTCGAACATCTCACTAGCTCAAAGACGGGCCTACGCTATATGATCTAGTGAGTACGACCAGTTAATCGTAAACTGAAAGGGGACTAGGAGACCTAAGGCTAACAAAAATTGGTTTATAAGAGTACCTTTTAATTGTATAGATACTGCACCTTCAACGACGACATCCAGGGCACGGCGGCGGTGGCGGTGGCGGGGCTGTTCGCGAGCCTGCGCCTCACCGGCAAGCGCCTCTCCGACAACGTCATCGTGTTCCAGGGCGCCGGCGAGGTGCGACCTTACTTGTGTTGCTTTTATTTACTCTGTTTACTTATTTCACAGAGCAGGTGAATTGTCAATTCAGTGACTTATTTCATTCCTTGTTTTATGTTGGGAACTAGGTTGTGTCCGCGACCTTGTTGTATGAAACTGTTTTTCAGTTTTTATAGAAGGTAGTGTGATAATAAAATTCTGTTACAATTTTAAATGTCTTTTTTGATTTTTTACGGAATTATTTTAATTATTAGTTGCGGATGCGGATGTTTCGAATGCTTTACACTAATCATTAAATTCATTCATAGGGGCAAGGATAACAAATTTTCCAATATTTTTTATAAATTTGAAAAAGTATTAAATTTACTGTTATCGTTGCCTTAATTCCACAGGCTTCATTAGGCATAGCCGAACTCTGCGTAATGGCAATGAAGCAGGAGGGCACATTGGAGGAGGAGGCACGCGCGCGCATCTACCTCGTGGACTCCAAGGGGTTGGTGGTGAAAGACCGCCCCGAGGGTGGCCTCAACGAACACAAGCTGCGCTTCGCGAAGGACTGTCCTCCCATCAAGACCCTGGCTGAAGTGGTCAACGTCACAAAGCCTTCAGTGCTTATTGGTATGTATTATTTATACAGTATATAGGTAATATGAAGAAATGAATGGATGAAGGTGATTATGTTTGAAAATTTAAAATTCGAGAAAAGTGAGTTCAAATTTTTATCCAAATCATGCATAAAATGGATGTAAAGGGGAGTGAACTGACCTATAATAATCATAAATATGACTGTTTAAAGATACTTTTATACATACTTAATATCGACATCTATATAAAAACAGCGAAAAGACGAAAATGCGACATATCACCTTCATCTTATCACATCCTTAAATATATTGTGCTATTTGAAGTCTAAATTTCATATTGAGTTTCAGTTAAAATGTCTTTAATTTTTCTAAAGCAGCTTATGTCACTTTTAGTAAAGGACATTTTGAAGAAGTGCTAAATATTTGTGTTAGATATTTAATAGGTACCCTACGTTTCGATTGTCTTACATTTTAACTGTAAAAAGTCACAGAAATAGTTTTATTTAAAATGTCAAACAAAAGTAATGTGTTTAATACAAGGCGCGGCGGCGGTGGGCGGCGCGTTCACGCCGGACATCCTGCGCGCGATGGGCGCCAACAACGCGCGCCCCGTCGTGTTCGCGCTCTCCAACCCCACCAGCAAGGCCGAGTGCACCGCCGAGCAGGCCTACTCATACACCGACGTGAGCTTATTATCTTTATTTTTATAGATTTTTAAAATGTAATTATACCCCACAGCATACGGTATAAAGATATTGTACAATATGATTGTATTTAATAACTATTATTATTACTGGAATGTAAACGGAGAAATAAATAACTATATAAATACAATATAAATATAAATTTCCTATCCATAAAAAGTGCTACCTATAAATTTATTCTATTTCGAATTTCATTTACAACCAAATCTGCCTAATGAGATGTAGTAACAAAACCACTTACACAGTAAGTAAGAGACAAATAAAAATGAATAATTTATAATGAAACACATTCGCTAAGTTACCTTGTATGAATGTGCTATAATGTGCCGTGCAGGACCGCGCCATCTTCGCGTCGGGGTCGCCGTTCCCGGACTACCGCACGAAGGACGGGCGCGTGCTGCGTCCGGGGCAAGGCAACAACGCGTACATCTTCCCCGGCCTCGCGCTCGGCGTGCTCGCCGCCGCCGTGCGAGACATCTCCGACGACTTCTTGCTGCTCGCCGCTGAGGTGAGACACACACACACACACACACGCGCACATACGCACACACGCACACACATACACACACACACACACACACACACACACACACACACACACAAACACACACACGCGTACGCACGCACGCACGCATCCATATCGACATGACACTGATGTTTGTATACAATAAAGGAAATTACGAGTAAACTTAACTTTTACATATACACAAAGAAATTGTACATAAATTAGTAATGCCGATTTGGATTTTATTTTAATACACTTGTAATTTTTACATGGGACAACTTCAATTGCAAATCGATGCATATTACGCCATCTATTGAAATGTGTTTGAACTATTTTTTCTTTGTTCAAGACCCCATGCTAGTTATTATTAACTTATAACTTCAAACTATAGAGTATATTGCTACATGCACAGAGCAGATGAATATAAATAATATTTATCAATTCCGTGGCTACATGCATACTCGACTGCTGTTGACAATTTTTTGTATATTTTCGCCCAATCAACTTAAAGAATGTAAACAGACTTTTCACTATAAATTATACTAACTTTAATCAAATTTTCGATATTTAAAGTAAGTACTAAAATTATTAATTTAGACTTGAATTAAGGAAGAGATAATTTTATTTTATTTATAATGTAATGTCCACACCACAGGCGCTGTCGGAGATCGTGTCGCAGGAGGACCTGGACGCGGGCGGCCTGTACCCGCCGCTCGCGGACATCCCGGAGTGCTCCATCAAGATCGCCACCAAGATCGTGCAACACGCATACGCTACTGGTACTATATTTATTCCATTTATATTTTTGTTGATTCGGATGACTCTGATTCAGGCAAGTTTTCAAGTGAATATCGATGATAATATTATGCATATCGATCAGGGCCGGATTTAAACTCAATGCCGCCCCTGGGCACCGGAAAAGAATCCGCCCCAATATTGGAACTTTACTTAAACTTATAGTTTATATATTTTATTTTTCAAAATTAAAATCTCTAATTTATTGCAGAAACTTTTGTTTATGTTACATATTCCAATAACATAAATAAATACTTGTTGTTTTTTCTAACAATTATAAATTTTGCATCAATTTTAATATCAATTTTTTCACAGGCAAACACGCCTAACTTTTTGTATTGCGAATTGGTCGATTAAATCTAAAAGTTGATGTACGTCGGATTCGATGCACAGAATAGCTAAGTTTGTCTATTAGCAGTCATTGTAGAACGTAAGAAATTTTTAACTCTCTTCAAACAGACACTATCTTTTCAGATTTTGTCGCGGATTAGCATTCGAAACGACGCGATGTTTCAAATGCTTTACATTAATTATGGTCACAGGAGAGACTAAGATACTTGATGTCTCAGAGGTTTATATACTTGTTACAGACATTCAATTAAATATACTCTACTAGCATTTCCCGCGGCTTGGCACGCGGTCTAAAGATCGGAAACCAAATTCTACTGATTCGCGCGGAATGGTATCTCGCAGTACTAACGCCCGCCCTTCCTGTTTTTGCAACATTTTTCATTGATGCTCCGTTCCTATAAGTCGTAGCGTGATGTTATGTAGCCTATAGCCCCCCTCGATAAATGGACTATCCAACACAAAAAGAATTTTTCAAATCCAGCCAGTAGTTCCTGAAATTAGCGCGTTCAACCAAACAAACAAACAAACTCATCAGCTTTATAATATTAAGTATAGATAAATTACAATTCAAAAGAACTTGTGGGCTCTATGTGAATAGAGCATAGTTATTTTTAGATTTTAGTTTTCTGTAGTGTTGCTTTATATTTAACTTTTAAAATAATCAAATTAAAATACAATTTGTTTTTTAACTTTTTAATTTTATCAAAACTTATATTCAAATTAATGCTAAATTAAATAATAATTAATTAGTCTCTCCCGTGACCATAGCTGGGCATTAATTCGTTAATCCGTTAATCGTTAATTAACGAAGTTAACATTTCGATTAAAGATTACCTTTTAAGTTAACCTAGAAAAAATTTAACGGACTCGTTAACTTCCGTTACATTTTCTCAAGTCCGTTAATCGTTAATCCAGTACCTACTCGTCAGTCTGAAAGTCAAGACACCGGGTGGGCCTCCTGACCCAGTCAAACAGAACGAACTGCATCCACTTTTGCCAGGCCAGCCTATGGGTTTCCCAGTTGCTCCCTCCATCGCCGGATCCTGGCCTCGTCAGCTAGACGGGAGGGATCCCACATTGGAAGTTTCCCGAGCGCACGCTCACTCGCCCGAAACCGCCCGCCAGAAGGACACCGTGCGTCATCCCTATTGCCCTTTTGCCTTCACCGCCAGGACTTGCTGCGTACTGCACAATGGACCCCGTTCGGGATGGAGAGGGCGTCGATCCAAACAGGGGCACCATACAGTGCCATGGACCTGACAATCTCAAAACCGGCAAAGAGATTCAATGCCCCGGACATTCGGCAAAAGCCTACCGAAAGTCGAGACGGCTTCCATCAGTATCGGGGTGAACTGGGAGAAATGAAAAAGGAACGTCCAGCGTCCGTCCAGGGCCAGAGAGAGATGCCACTTGATAGCGAAGAGGCTCTTGTAGAGTCCCAATCGCCTGGGTATTGAAGACGTTGAACTGAGCCTCTGAAAAGCCCGGCCCGCCTCCTCGAAATGATAAGAAGCTTTTAATTTCCAGAACCAAAATCAACAGATTTTATAAGTAGATCATTATTGTTGCAATGATATAAAAATACATTTTAATCACGTGTTAACGGATTAACGATTAACGTTAACTTGCGTTAAATCTTTCGAAATGTAACGCTTTAACGTTTAACGAAGTTAACTTTTTTAAGTAACGGATTGACGATCAACGAGTTAATTATTTGTTTAACGGTGCCCAGCTATGCCCGTGACCATGATTGCTGTAAAGCGTTCGAAACAATCAATCAAGTTTGTACAATCTCTATAGATAGATTCCGTTTTTTGTGTAACACGTTCTATCTTCGTAAAAAATCATCTAGCTTGGGAAGTAGAAAGGAACAAGAGTTCCTTTCTACTTTTGTCCAAAGCGCGCTTCCGATGCTCAAATCCGCTCAATTTTTTACGTCCATCGGACATGTTTTTCAATTAATTGTATATTTATACTCAAAATTAAAAAAATATTAAGTACTCGTGTTTACTAATTAGGGGTCATTCATTTATTACGTAAGACAATTTAGGGGGGAGGGGGATTATATTGAGCAATCTTGATAAGACTATAAAACTTTTTTTTGACTTTCTAAGTTTTTCCGCCCCAAAAAATTTGCCGCCCTGGGCACTCGCCCCGACTGCCCCTAGTGTAAATCCAGGCCTGATATCGATCCTCGATTCGAATTTCGACTTACTGAATTTATTTATTTATCATATCATTTTTCGTTTAGACATATTGAGAGGCGATAAAACGGTACTATTTCTAAATAATATTACAAATTAGGAAATTATACTGTACTTATGTACGCACGTAAGAAGTTATTCTTTGGCATAACTAGATAAAAATCTTTCTAAAATTTTTATCTTCGGGTCATCCTATGTTTGTAGAAAAAACGACACTAATAATTAATAATAGAAAAAGAGTATTTAATACATTGAAAGTTTTATTATTTGTGAATATAGTAGCAAGTCCTCTAAACTGTTGACTAGCTAATTTCATACTGTCAGTTTTTCGTGTCGGTGTGCGCGCACATCGTAAAAATTTACTCTCATCACTTTTCCCTAACGTGCCAAAAGTAGTATAACTTCAAAAATAGTTTATTTATTTTTCCAACAATAAGTAGGTAACTTACCTACCTATTATATTAATTTCAAACCAGATATAACAAGTAAATGTCGTGTGTATTCAGGCAAGGCGTCAGTACAGCCGCAGCCGGAGGACGCGGAGGCGTGGGTGCGCGCGCAGGTGTACGACGCGCGCTACGGCGCCGCGCTGCCCGCCGCGTACGAGTGGCCCGCACCCACACCGCACGTACACATGGCGTAGCTGACCCCTGATTGATTCACTTATTCTATTAATATTCTATTTTATCTATTTAACTTATTAATTTTGTTTGAACGAGATCCCCGATTGGTTCACTTTAATATTCTATTTTCTTTTTTTACCCTATTAATTTTATTTGAACTATTGCCGCACGTGCACATGGCGTAGCCGATACCTGATTGATTTACTTTAATATTCTATTTTCTCTATTTAACTTATTAATTTTGTTTGAACGAGATCCCTGGTTGATTCACTTTAATATTCAATTTTCTCTTTTATCATAATCATCAGCCCTTTTTAACGTCCCACTGCTGGGCACGGGCCTCCCTCAGTACGAGGGGGATCAGGCCATAGTCCACCGCGCTGGCCTAGTGCGAGTTGTCGGACCTCACATGTCTTATGACAACTTAGTGCGAGTTGTCGGACCTCACATGTCTTATGACAACTTGCTAGGTTTCTCTCTTTAACCTATTAATTTTGTTTAAACGATTATTTCTGCTGAATTTAAGAACGGATTTGAAAATGTAAGGGATACCAATTTTCATATAGAAATTCTTCATGTATAAACAAAAAGCATTTCCCGACTGTTATATTAAAGTATAATAGTGTGTTTTGCGTCTCATCTCCTAAACCCCGTTTAGAAGTCTTCGTTATACTGTATGGATTAGTAGACTATCTATTGCTTTGTAATCAATTGAAGTATTTTTTGAACTACAAAGTAGCAGATCGTCAACTATAGCTTCATTTTTTTTGTTTAAACATATTTAACGTTCACTTCGCCTATACATCGTACATCTGTCATACTGCTTTGTAATTAATTTATCTTTCATTTCTTAATCACAGTAGATGTCATCATATATTGTATAATACATTATATTTAGTAAAATTGTAAGGTGCAAGTGGTTTAAATATATCGTGCGGTACTGCAGTGCCAAGTGCGATGACGCTCAGTCTATTTTCATAGTGATATGACGTGATAGTTTTTTAAAATTTTGCTTTGCCAAATGTTTGTGTTTTGTTTTTAAATCCATAAATTACACTAATATATTTTATGATCTGCGTCAACTGTCTCTATAATTAGATGATGTAATTTTAACATTCCAATTATATAAAATTTCCGCATATTCTAGACGCATAGAATATTTGCAACTAAATCGAATTTATTTATTTTTTATTAGGCTTTGTGATATTTAGTGAGATTTAGAAACATATATGGAATAAAAACAATCGTTACCACTAAACATTTTTTTAATGTTTTGTTTGAATTTAATGATAACATTATTTATTTATTTTTTTTTTTTCATTTTGGATATAATCTTGTGTATAGAGGATTTAGGTTATACATAATATTGAACAAGTTTAAAGGACCGGACGATGCAATACTATTTGTAAAGCATTCATAATAAATTATTATCATAAAATAAGTGTCTTTTATTTCTATTTCTTTTAATGTTTATTAAACATAAATTGGCATCTTCTTTTGGGCCACACGTCATAACAAACGCTCAACTTTCTTTTTTTGCACGTCGTAGTTGAATGACCTACTTGTTCTTCTAAGGATTCCTAAAAATAAATATCAATTAGCGGAATAAACAACTAAAGAATGTACTAAGAAATGTGAAAATAATGGAGGTTAAAGAAGATTGCTTCAAAGTATGTTTTAAAATAGAAGATAAGCATTTATACTATTCCACGCGGACACGACTTTGTACATATATCAAATCAAAATATTCTTTATTCAAATAGACTTTTACAAGCTCTTTTGAATCGTCATTTTTACATTATCAAAATTAAAAGTCAGTCTGTAAGTCTGTGAGTAAACTATCACCGGCTCAGAAAGCTGTTCTGTTACGTTTAGTATAGTTAAGTTTACTTGTAATTTCCTTTATTGTAAATAAATTTGTTTTAACTACGTAGTACATATTATGTTATACGTCACAGAAGTTCTATTAATAGTTATTACCAATCTCTATCTTCGGTTACATATACTGGTAATAAAACAGATGTGCGAGTAAGAGTACTGTGTCTGAGTCTCGGTCTAGACTCTAGTATAGGCATTGCGATGAAAACTATCTGACAATTTCTTTACTTTATATGTTGAGTTAAGTTTTATATATAAAATAAAAAAGCTTGGTCTACAATAGAAAGGAAAACCTAAAATGGAATTATGTAATTTAAATAATATAAATAAATATTCATATTATTATAATACTGTAGATGTAGATTAAAAGGCAATAAAACAAAATTAATCTCAGACCAACAGTCTATATTCAAGTAGTAATTATTTATAAATACAAATTGAGAAGTACCGATTCACAACAAAATATAGCCTAGATTATAATGTTCGACAAAATAATTATATCACTTATCACTTCATAACAATGTCCATATCACACGCGTGCAGCGGCGGGTCGGCCAGTGTCGGCCGGTGTCGGCCGGTGTCGGCCAGCGCGGCCGGCGGCGGCGGCGTGTCGGCGAGTGGCGGCGCTAGCGGCGGGCCGTGTCGGCCAGCGGCCGCGCGCCTCACCTGCTCAGCGAGTGCGAGCGCTCACGGGAAGCCGAACTCTCACCGTTGCACCGTGCGCGGTCATTGCCTATAGCATATAACCGAAATTTATATTTTTATACTATATTAGATATAACATGGCATTTTATTTTTTTATGCAATTTTCAAGTTTTTTTTTAGTAAAATTTAATTAGACAGTAATTGATAAACATCAATTTAATACACATAATTAACTACTAATCTACTTTAACAATTTAAATACAATTGACTATTTGAATTTGGTATTGGAAAATGTTATCTTAATTTGTGATTGAGTACAACAATGAGGTGACTATGAGCATGCTAAATTTGTTTAGAGATTTCCATTACGACATGAGATGCATTCATTCCAACATGAAAGATTATAACAAAATTTTATGAAATAAAAATTAAATAAATCACTTAAGAGTTTTAAAGAAAAGAAAAGACACATGTATGTTATATACTAATATCGAAGTAAGCACACTGACAGTAAAGAAACGTAAATTAGAAACATGTCGCACCATGTGTTTGTACGAAAGAAAACAAAGCTGTAAAAGCGAGTACGAGTTAAAAAAGGCCTGACCTAAGGAACGACGGCCTTGTAAACTGGTATCCTATAACAAACAACATGTATCACATATTGGCAACATGTCACTCGCTTATCTTTACATCGGTCACTACATCCGTTGACTTTGACATAGTTTCTTCAATGAATATTTTACAAAAATCTAATAATATTGCTAATTTAAATTAATTTTTCGTTTGAGGGTATCACTCAAAACTATATTAAAGCGTTTGTTTTCATCAAAATCGTCAATGATGAAATAAAAACGGAAATTATCAGTTGGTACTAAGATATTATGAGTATTGTATGGGAATGTGATATATAAACAGACAATAAATTAAAACATAGTATGGGAGGAATCTCATTGTAAATTCAAGTTTCCAATAATGAACAAAACATTTAACAAAACTTAAACAATTCTAAATGTGTATAAATAAAATTTAATGTGTGCTTATTAAAGAAACATTTTGATATTAAAATAATAATTCTTCCAAGGCTGTGAGAGTGTGATATAAGGTCATGTCGGTTAAGTATAACAAGTAGTGAAGTAAAATTGAGTATTTAAATTTTAAGCATAATAATACAACAACCTCGGTACTTTAGTGTAGTTGCAGATTTAGAAATGTTTTAAGTCCCGATTCGGGCCAAGTTAAGGTCTTCTGTAAGAGTTTTTCAGTAAGTGTGCGTCATTACCGAAACTTGGATAGGATTAGAATTTATCAATTGTATGGCTAATCTCATAACATTCTATTCCACCCGGATAGAATGTTCCCACTTGTGCTTTATTATATCTTGAGCGCACCTAGTATTATAACCAGTAAGAATGTTCGAGAGGTATTATTTATATTCGGACTTTATTACATTGACAATTGAAGTTTACTTTTTTCGTCCTGTGACTTATAAGTCTATGGGCATATTGATGTTTGACAGTCTGTAACTAGAACCAAAAAACGTAAACTCTTAGATAGCTTATTGTATATTATTCATGGAATAATAAATAAAACTAAAAAAAATCATAGAATTTAAATGTTTAAATATTCTATTTGTAATATAATTTACCTAGCCTCTGGTGCGGCGGCAGCTTGCTGAAGAAGGGGTGCTTGAGCGCGTCGCGCAGCGTGATGCGCTGCGACGGCTCGTACTCCAGCATGCGCGCGATCAGCTCGAACAGCTGCCGGTGCTCCTCGCTGTTGCTCTGGAGGTACCTCTGCGAGGAGACAATATTGCATTATATATTTTTATTGGATAAATTCTTATTTACAATGATCTACTTATTATGTATTCGCTACTACTTGACGGATGTTGTTTTGTCCCATGTTTTTTTCTTTGGAAATTCCGAAAATTTAGCAATTTTTATAATTTCAATCCAATCATTCTTTAGTGCTTTCTTTATTTTGGCAACAATCATTTCATTTTATTTCTATATACATATAATACAAAGTAAAGTATGAATTGAAAAACTTACTAAAAGTGGTTTGCAATTTGCTCTAACATATCGGCCTGCTGATTTTTCATCCCAGTCCAATTTGCCGTGGTAGAAATATTTTGTCCTTGTTTTTCGTGCCATTCTGAAAAAAAATATATTATTGTATTTTTTCTTCTTTACTAGCTTATTTAAAAAATATAAATGAAACAGTTTACAAGTGGGAAATCATTAAACTTGCTGTGTATATTTAAACTCGACCTACATTTTAAAATTGTCTACAAAAGCATTATAAATGAATGAATCAAATATATAAATTAACATATCACCAAATATTTAATATCGCTCTTATACTTAACTATATGAATGAGTGTATTAATTTTAATTTAACATTTTTTAACAGCATCCAAATTTCAAGAGTAAAAACAACCCTGAGTGAAACCAGAATATTGAATGATAGTACCTGTAGGGTATGGGTCCGAGGATGCGCTCCATCATGGCGAGGTGCTCGCGGTTGTCGTGCGTCTGGAACAGCGTGATGCCGAGGTGCAGCTCGAACATTATGCAGCCGATGGACCACACGTCGCACGGCTGCGACCAGCCTAGTTCTGCACAGTGAAATTGGAAGTTGGCCTTAATACGATTAAATCATTTATTTTTCAAAATAATTGAACTAAGACATTAGTAAAAATATTATCTTTAAAGAAAAAAACCTTGGCTATTTAAATCTCAAATATATATACTAGTGGACATACGATAAAATCGTTATGAACGACATTGATTCATTGAAGTTTCAGATATAAATAGAAAATAAAACATAAGCGTGTAATTTCATAAAAAAAGTTATAACAATTTAATTTATATATACAATAAAATAAAATTAACGGTCAACATTTTAAAATACACGTCAATTATATTTAAGAACACATTGGACAACACAGGAAGACATTGACCAAAGCTATAAATCTGAACAAGGCCAAAGAGAAATAAAATTAAAACGTTTAATGTTGAGAGAGAAGGCTGCAACATTTTTATGGATCTTGTAAACATTACTTTCCTTGCCATCAAAAGCGAATTTTTAACAATATAAAAATAATTCAAATAAAATTAATCTTTTTCTCAGAACTCATTCAATTGTATAAACAATTAAATGAAATAAAATTTGTTGCTAAATATTTAATTTTACACAGTCTAGTTAATAATCTAATTTACATAATACACAAAAATATACCATTTAAATTGTATTTTAGTTAATACCTATACAAATACTTGGTTTTCATTTGATTTTTACAAAAAAAATTATGCATTTTTGACATACGAGGTATTCATTCTACAGCGACGATTTGCTACATTTTATTCTATTCATTTAACCTAATGATTGATATAAAATTCTAATAAACCCATATGGAAGGGCGTAGGTGGGTGTGTGCACGTACCCAGTATGACCTCGGGCGCGCGGTAGTGGCGCGTGGACACGATGGTGCTGTGGTGCTCGTGGTCGAACGTGGCGCTGCCGAAGTCTATGAGCCGCACGTCGCTGCGCTTTACACGTCTGAAGTCTTGTTTCTGTTGATTATAAGTTTTACATTCATTTCTATATTTTTTAAGTTTAATTCTCAATGTGTACACTTTTTGACAACACGTTTAGCTCAGTTTGTAGTGAGCTGATTTGCCGTGCCAGCGGCCGCTGGGGACATTCATTGCCATTGTTGCGCCATTGTTTTTTCAGTCATGGCTGTTTATATTTATAATATATGTATGTATTTAAAGTTTTATATGTGTAGTGTATCAATTATGTGGTATCCGTAGCACAGGCCTCGTAGCCTTGCCACGGAATTAGATAGTGCTGTGTATTTATGTCACAACATATTTATTTAACTCTATATCTTATTATTCTAAACAAAGTAACAGAAAATAGTTGAAAAAATATTAATATTAATATGTTGCCCTTATCTATCTATATTAGACTTATGACTTATTAAAAATTATGACTATACAGTTCTTTAGAATTGCTTACAAAACAACTTAATCAAGAAGATCATACCATAACATAAAAAGTGTCACTAACATCCATACTTTAAGATATAATTTCATACATAAAATAAAACACATAATATTTATGTACGAAAAGCATTCACAATAATAATTGTTTATAGGCTATTTCATTTACAAAAGTAAAACCTTTACCTTTTTAGAGCTATTATAAACGCTGAGCACCTCGTAGTCACTATCAACAAACAGTATGTTCTCTGGCTTGAGGTCGGTGTGGGTCAGTTTGTTGTCGTGTAAAAAGAGCACGCTGTATATGAGTTGGTAGGAGATATGTCGCACCTGCTCCAGGGGATATGGCTGGTAGTTGTTGTCTTTCTGTAATGAAAACACATTACTTTAATCTTATTTATCCTCCTCTCTTCCATTCAATATTTCGGGATGAGTGAGTGAGTGAGTGAATGACCTTTTGTTTTAATGTATTTAGATTAATTATATATATACAACTAGTTTGATAAACTATTCCCATCCGCTCTGAATGAGGCCAAGTGCTTATACTTGAACAGTAATTATGTATATTTGTTTTGAATGTATATTATGCGAGTGATATGAAATTGTTTTTTTTATCTTAATTAATTCTTACTGTTCAAGTTTATAAAATAAAAATAGTTTTATTTATTACTTCAACTAAACACTGTACATTAAACTCGGTATTTGGTATAATATATAACATTATTAAAGATAATTGGATATAATTTGAATATTAATATTGACTAAATAATTTAAATATATTTCATAGTTTGTTATGTTAATATTTCCTGTAATAATAACTACAGAGAAAGTCTATAAAAAAAACTTTCACAAAGTTGATTTACATATTTTTTTAATTTAAGGTGATATAAAATACACAACTTATACATAATATATAACAGTATGCAAAGTTATAACAATCTAGAAATATTAAAACACCCATATACATAACTATAAGATTTAAAATTATTATGGAACAGAAATAACCAGACCATATTAATTATTATTGACACTTTCATAGGAAACTGTAATATGACAATATTATTTTCCTGATACATATTTTATTAGGGTCAGATGAATCAGTATAATAATATGTTGTTGTAATTGCAAGTGTTACTCACCAGGAAGTCGAATACGCTTTGTCCAAGCATTTCAAATGCGATACACATGTGTCCGTGGTACTCGAACCAGTCTAACATCTTAACACATAAACTGAAAAGAGAAAATAAATTACTTAAACCAATATTTATCTTGGTAACTTGCCTCTAGTTGAGTCTATATAAGGGATTGCTGTGATTTCTTAAATATATATACTTCAAAGCATTACATGTATAAATATAATTATAATGGCATTTAAAACGAGTGAAAGTAATACACGTGCCAAGCACTATAAAGACCAACAGATGTTTACTTGGGATAAAAAGATATCGTTACATATACTATAAAATATTATGCATCTTTATTAATATTATAAAGAGACAGAGTTATAAATTAAAAGGATTAGAATCATCATTCGTTTATTGAAAAAGATTATCTATTCCATACTAACTATTAAAAAGTGCTTAGGAACGAACGCGAGCGAAACGAAAGAAATTCGCTAGTTAACATTTAACATTCTTTGAAGAAAAAGTTTCTAAGGTGGGACTTAGTGTGGTATTTTAGTGTTTTGGTTGACACCGTCGTCTGGCGCGTCGCCAACCGACAAGGTCAGATACTAGCGTCTAATAACAGCGACGGATTTATCAACTCTGCACATTATAATTCGATACAATTATTTTTACTGTGTGAAGGAATCATTACAAAAGTCTCGACTAGTTAAAGTGCCATTAAAGTAGGGAATAATTTGAGTATTTCATAAAGATAGTTATTAAAACTTAACTAAAAATTTTATTAAGTATTTTTTAAATGATCCTAATAATAAGTAATGGGAATCATAAAACGCTATAGTATAACGATTTAAAGGTACTGTCGTACAGACGAGATTACTTACTTTTTACAGTCTGGGTCAATATCAGCTAATTTTTCTAAAACATTAATTTCTAGTTTTGCAGCCTCTCTGTACTTCTCAACATTTTTAATAATCTTCAGAGCCATTCTGTGCTCCCTGAAATTTATAAAGGAAACATTTAGGGCGTTTTACAACTGGCGATAATTATTTATTTGACACGACGCTGGCAACAGAATGGCCGGTAGATGTTAATATAAACAAATGAAAATAGAATCAGATTAATCAATATGGAATGCATTGCCAGACAATGTTACTTTTAATTTAACAATTTTTAACGTAATAATCATAAAAAGGAAGACAATGAATGGATTATACAATTATAACTACAACAAAACATATCTTTTAATTAAATATTTATACAAACATCAATGAAGTTTACAATATATGAATGCGAATTGAAGGCAAAATATTATATTTTTTAATTATAAATATAATTAACATGTATACAAATCCTTATGCATGATAAAAAACCTGATGGGGAAGAAAATAATTCATAGATTACAGGGAGGCAGATAGACACCTACACTACAGTATCGTATCCGTGTGTCTACCCGTCAATTATTGTGTATTAACTTTGATAATTTAATTAAATTTCTCAAAAATGATACATTAAAACTCTAATGACGATGCTGCAGTAATGCGGAATAAAGTAATGAGCTATCTAGAAATATCTTAAACAGAAAACTACGCACGTTGAAATTCTCGCACGCCAAAATGTATGCGAAGAATATAAATAAAAGTTCTTATCATAATATTTAAGAAAATGTCGTGAAATCTTTCAACTTACATTTCTAAGTCCTTCACCTCGACCACCTTGCCGAAGGTACCTTCACCGAGCGTCTCGATGATTTTGTCTGTAAGAAACCAAGGCGCTCCGATTATTCAATTGTACGCAAAACAAAGTCATGATGGAATCCTCCATTGATTTCCAACAAGGTAACACAATATAATTACGACAAGTGTTAAGTTGAACAAAATTAAATTATATAACTTATTGTGTTTGATTTGTAGAAAACCAATGTTTCGTATATCCAACATGACTCATTTATATTTATCCAAAATTATAAGTTACGGCTGCCACTGTTATTTAGAATAGAAATAAAAATCACAAGCAAAAATTTATGCATTTTGAAATCTTCAAAAAAACACTGCTAGATCTTGACTGTTGTTGACAGTGACCAAATATTGTCACTTTTAAGAGTTTTTGTCTTCGTTATTTAAACGAACTTTCATAGTGTATTTATGGCTGAGTCATATATTGTGTGTATGTCAATGTCGTGTAAGTATATAGAGAGATGTCTAAGTGGGTGAGTCGTGTAAAGTGATAAAATAATGGAAATTCAAGTGTTAAAGTTATGGTGTGGACACGAACATCTCGCTCCCATGACATATCCGGGCCAGTACACCAGGTGTCCGTCCTTGTCGTCCTTGACGGAGGAGCGTGCCCGGGAGCTCTGCAGGGCCGCCGCCGAGACACCGCCGTGACACCGCCGCGCCGCCCGCCACGCACCAACGCGCCATCACGCCACCACGCCAACACGCCATCACGCCACATCAGCCATAGCGGAGAGCGCCACGCGTTCGCCACGACCCGAGTAGTGTTGTACCCAACAATCAGACAATGGAACGGTTGCCCGTCAGACAAGCGACAATTGGTATGGTGTGTCGTACATGCTGTTAAAGGGCGGACGGGTGGGCTCTGTGCGGCGGCCCACTTAATTAGCGCGCCGCTCGCAGGGATAAAGGGATGGGACAACCGGCACGGGAGAATCAGGATGGGATATGAAATCTGAAGCATCACTCAACGTTCACTTTACATTCACTAAACACCTTGCACACACTGGTTCATAAGGGTAACAGTGTCCACCCGATCCTGTCTAAAAATATAAGCTACATATTTTATTTTATCTTACTAACATATTGACTGACAGGTTCAGGACTATCTTTTAGTTTATTATTCGAAGATATCTTAAGGCAAAAAAAAGACATGTTACTTTGGAAGGCACGCATTAAAAAATTCATCACATGCACTATCATCGCACAAGAGTTAAGTTATATTTCCTTTTAAATAGTTCTCTATGTCGTAAATACAATCAACGCGGTTGATTAGTGTCGAATAACCTTACTAAGGATAGATGTCCCTACCGGCAACATTTTATTATTTTACTACCTTCAAATACGGGTCGATGCTTTCTGTAGATCTTAATGTTTGTGCAAAATACATGCAATGCTAATGACATCGTTATTAATATTGGCTTTAATAATTTATATAATTTAAATTATAATTTTAATATATTTATTATAGTCATGACAGTTAAATATATTTTGTCATTTTTTCTGAATATAAAATTTTACGGACCAGGTAATTGTTAGCGGCACACAGAGATGCAAGCGGACGGTTAGCTTGGTGCTTACAGGCGGCGTGGCCGCGCGTCGCATTAGGTGCCGCGGTCTCTGTACCCGGTGTCGACTGCGCAGCTCCGGAGGCAGGGCTACTACGTCTCCTACAGCAATTGGCTCCATTTTCTTAGCCACAAGGGCGTTTGAGACTCCGTTAGGCTCCTTCTCAGTTATACGACCATAAACTTCATCTAAATGAGCATATTTCATAATTAGGCTCTGAATCTCTTTTCGCCGAGTTTCGCGTTCGGTAAGCATTCGGTCGCCGACCGGAGTCTTATCGTCGTCTTCATCACTAGATGGAAAGTAAATCTGCCTTTGTCTACCACTTTCATTAACAGGTGAAGATACTGATGTTTTTGATAATGTAAGGTTGGCATCTGAATTTTTTTGGATCACAGGTGAGATTAAGTCCCTTGCGCCAGATAGTAAGCTTATATCGACGGGTCTCAATGATAGTTTTGCACTACGTTTATCGCTCCCACTTTTTTGAGCTCTTAACGATCTTCTCTGATGTTTTCTGTATATACTATCTCTGTCTTTTCCATACTGAACGTGTTCATTATTAAATACATCATAACCATTTTTTAATTCATTTTTATCATGTTTATGACTAGATGATAAACGGCGATCTGCTGTGTTTCTAAAAGGGGTTTTATCTCTTGTTTTCTCACGTGAATAATTATTTCTTTTAAAAGAAGTCTCACCAAACACAGCGGTCGTAAAACTTCTCATTAAACCTCTAGAAAACGATGGTTCAGGTTCTAATGTTTTGTCACGATCTTCTATCTCCTTTCTAGCTTTTTCTTTTTTTTGTACTGCAATTCGATCTAGAACTGATGAATATTTATCTTCTAGACGGCTACGTGTACTACCCAATATTATTGTGCTATCTAAATTGTTATTATTAGTTTCTTTTAGAGGGTATCTCATACTGAACGGCGAAGATTTATTATCTTTCTTGTTAGCTCTGCGGAATGAGTCATTGCGTGTAAGAGCACTAATACTTGGGTTTGAATGTACAGGTGATTGTTCCATTCGACTTTTTGGCGCGTTCAGGTAACTCGAGTAGGCCCGTTCATCGCCGAACTTTTTCGCGGACGGTGTTATACTAGACACAAAAGGCTTGAACGGGGATACGTTTCTATTGTTACCGTACCGTCTAACATTTGTCATTGCAGAGTTTTTGCTAGAAAACACTTTATCGTCGTAACGATTTCGCGCAGCAGTTAATTTAGGGTCAATTATATGATCACTTTTTTCAGAAGGTCCTCTGCGTGTCAGCCGGTTTATGATACTGGAATATCCGTCTGACAAAAGCTGTGTTACGCTAGTAGTAGAAGACCGAGTGTACCTTTGTCGTGGGTGTGTTGATTCGCTTCCGCTGGTACTTATATTTGCCATGTTTGTCAGCTTAAAGAATAAAATTATAAAAACTTCAAATCGTATGTATCACATATTAATTATTGAAAACCATAATTTCACATGTCTATGTTTACTGTAGAAATTATTCATCATAAATTTTATTTTTCAACTAAACGAACACAAAAAATCCTGTTGCAAACCGAGAGCAGGTTTTAGCACTGAGGGATTTCAGAAAGATTACTAGCGCGGCCGAGTGCGGCCGTCAGTGCCAAGTAATGGCCGCGGACTAAAAATATCAGCAACCCGTGGGAGCGCCCTCCCGCGCACTCTGAGGTGCCATCGCACGCGCATATTCGTCGCATTACACTTTTTCTAAACTCTTCCAAAGGTCCCTTACAAATATTGTCAAATAATTTTATTAAGAATATGCATCGTTCGTTTACATTTATAGTTTGAGTGATGTTAAATAAAATCAAATAAGTTCGTAAGTTTATAAATATTTCAATGACCACAAATACAAAAATAACTTCCTATGGTAACGAAATAAGATGTAGGTAATTATAATTTTTTCGAGGTGTGTAATTAATTAAGATTTTTCTTTGGCGATGGTTAGTGAGCTCGAGAGCCAAGACAGTTCTGTCAATAAGCGGTCACTAATTGGGTCAGTAGAGCACGTATGGAGCTGAACAATACCGTTCGTTCACGTGCGCAATCCATGAGCAATAGTTAGTTGAGCACGAGCATATATAATTAATTCTTCTCATCACGAGTCAAAGGGTCAATCTTAATCGCCTATTTATATGTAATCAATACATATTATCAAGACGAGAATTTATCTTAAACTCTAATGAAGTGCAAGCTTGTGTGAAATTGGATGCAACTTTAAAGACATACGATGCATGTCGGATACGTGACACGAATACTTCTCGTGCCGCCTCGGGGTAAATGAATAGTAAACAAATATGTTAAATATTTTTACATCATTATCATTAGAAACGTTGATTTGTTCTTTTTTATATTTTAAAAGTGAGCACATGTAGTTATGATATCGTTAAATATGCCGGAATATGAGCGTCCGTTAAACAGTTTAATTCAACGGAAGCATATCGTACATTCTGGCCATGTTATCGAGCGCCGATTGTGAAGCGGTTGCATGTTACTTTCTCCAATAGTAAAGAATTTTTCTTGTGGGTTTCAATATTTTTATAAATACCAAGCTAATAACGTATCGAATATAAAAGAAAATATCTAAGCAATATCCAAGGCTAGGTTAAGCATTCACTGGATTTTTATATGTACCAACAATGCATATATTTTGCACAAACCTTTTTAAAACCTAAGTTTTCATACCTCAGTTGATGATTTAATATCTTCAAAAAGGAAAAGGATCACACACTGATATATGATTACGACCAAAATATCTATAATTATTTTTAAGTATAATTTGCACGTTTTATGTAAGAAACTAATAAAAGTTATAACAAATGGAAACACTGATGCCATAGATTTATCGGTCCTTGTAATAAAATGTCACTAACTATATAACATGTATATTTCATATGTACGAGTATTATTGATTTTATTAAGAAAGAACTATGTTTTAAAATTATTATTTGAACAGACACTCTGGATCGTCGTGCCAGCTGTTTACAACCAACGATCGACAACGTAATGGGGTGCAGGTAAAAACATCTCGTTTGGTTGGTCCCCCACTGAAATATAATGAGACTTGAAAAGCAATTTTATTATATCTTTAAGACACATATCAAGGACTCATTTTAACTTTTTAGTAAATTTTTAACTTCGTAATATTTCTTGTTGGTTTATATCATTAAATTGTTTCAATTATTTTATTATTATCAAAAGTAAATCCATCAACAACACAATATGACACTAACCTTGCCGGCAATTTTGCTACACGCATCGTCAACGTCGAAAAGGATCTCCGCAAGTACAGAAAGCAGTTTCACAATATCGTGCCACTTGCACCCGTGATCCTTGAGGAACCGCTTGTAAAGCTCATAGAAGGACGCAAGTCGAAGCGGTAAACGAATACGATCATGTTTCACTGCAATTTCTGTCATTTTACATACTATTTGAATACTACTGCACTGAACGCGTGGTAACCGATCACAAGGGGCGAGCGGGTAGTAGCCCGGCTGAATCACAACTGTGCCGCGAAACCGAACTAATAACGAGCGAATGCGCTTCGTTTACTTTACTTGAATGGATGTGGTGTAAAAAATATATTGCAATTTAATTTTATGTTAATTTAAATACACATAACGTTTATGAATGAAGTGACAAGTTCGCATCTATCAACGTCTAAACGTAAACTGAGTGGTCGTCGCATACCAATTAAAAGATACTAGAGTTAATGGAGCAGACAATTTGTGGAAGCTTTCGGTTGAAACAGGATAAAACCGCGTGTAAAAAAGACCTTTTACATCTTAAATGAATAAACAATCAACATTTTTCTTCAAACAACTCAGCGTCACCTGATTTTAACTAAGAAAATGTATATATTAATTTATGCCAATGACTAAATCGTAAAATACTGGGCACGGGGGACAGACCGCTAATTAAAAATGATTCATATTATACATAAATAAGCCAAAAGTGAATAACAGCTATATGAAATATTTTTAAAGATATTGTTATCAGCAATGAGACAGAGGAGAGACACAATTGCGTAATAGTTCAATCATATGACCCTACACCAGACAACTTGGTGAGCAGTAAGGCCTGACATCCGCCTCGTAGACGACTTACGTGATCACTGTCAAACACTTACTATCGGTGTAAGTGAACTAAATGATAGCGGCCGACTAACGATAAGCCACGGGTACACTTCTGTATTTTTTTTACCTAACGTTTTTTCATACACGATAAACAGGTCATTTATTTTCCTAATAAAACAAAATTCTTACCAAATGATTGAAACTTCTCGAATTCTGATTTTAGCACATTTCTCCATGGTAATTAACCTAGCAATATGTGGGGAGAACGCTCTAGATAAAACATTTTTTTACAAGTAATATAATATACTATTTCATTTTGATTTTTGATCCCGAGTGAAAAAGGATGATACAATACCTTGGTAAATAAATTAACAAGATGTACAGGAAGGAAAAAAACACAAATTATATAGATCATTATGGACACGATTTCATTATTTAAGCCTTGCAGCGACCCGTACTGATCCGATAACTCTTTATGAACTTGACCCATGTTTAATTACGTTTATTTTTACGAAAATCTTACTACTCATCGGACTAGGTATTTAAATAGCAATATGATAAATATTTATAAGAAATACTGCGTATAATAACATAAACCGTTTTTGTATACTAATCTAGAATATAAATGTTAACTTAAACGTCTCACTGTGATAAAACCTAGCAGCATCAATTGTAACTACTAGTATCTTGAAGATTCTGGGTTCAAAATCACAATATTCCTTGTTCGTAAATAAATAGGTATATGACATAGTTTCTTTTTGTAGCGAATCTGATGAGTAATTAATAAGCACAGATATATTTTTTATACATATCTTAAATTTGTATTGAGATTTACCATTTGAGACACATTATGCATATATAATGCATGATGACTTCGGCGTAAAAGAATCATGTTTCTGAATCATCGAAGTCCGACTTAAACTAGCTGTAACAAGTATTAATTTAAGGATTTAGTGGAACAATACAAAACAATTGAAGAGTGTCCGCGTACAGTTTCATTAAGGCGATATCAGACGGGTCATTTTTTGTTCATTTTCGTCTTTCATATTTTTTCATTTTTCTCTTAAAGTGACACATCTGAACATATAATGAAACATTAATGCCGAATGAACTCTCCCGAACCGATCCAACAGTGTTGGATATTTTCATCTGGAATCTTTCACTCCACTCCGAATGAACGAGAAATGAACGGTTTGAACCCTGAGAGAACGTTCATTCGGGTTCGGTCATTTTTTCTGTAACCGACTTGATTCGATGGAATATTAAAAGAAATGAAAAGTGAATGTTCTTTTCAGCTGTATTATTCCGTTTAAGCCGTGTGAACATAGAACGAAAGAAAAATGAAGCATTCACCCGATTGAATAATCGTTCAAGTGAACCGTCTGATATCACCTTTAGACTTGATAAGGCAGTACAAAATAGTTGTAAAAATATGGCAAATGTAATGAAATTAAAATTGATTGGCGTTACTATTTTATTAATACGCACTTTGGTAAACAGATTTATAAATCCATGTTTGACGAAGTTATAATCTATAGGTACAAAACTATATTGAAGTGTCTGTTTGTAATGTCAAAATGACAACTTTTTACTTAAAATCATTTGAAATCTTATATAGTAGGTATTTACATGATAACCATGTTTTCCCGTCTGTCTGTTTGTACCGGCTAATCTTCGGAACAGCTGTATCGATTTAACGGTGCTTTTACTGAAAGATAACTGCTGATATAAAAAGTAACTTAGAGTATATACTTTTGCTTAGATTAGAACAAAAATAAGGGTTCTTAGTCTCTAATCTAATCAATCAGTTTGTTGGCATATTTACAATGAGGTTAAATATATAAGAGTCCCATGGACGCTGTTGCGAAGATCCTTGATCAAGTGGGCGGCGCGTGCGGCGGACAATTATTATCAAAACAGCGTTTCGCGCCTAGGTGAAGGTGATTGACGCTATTTCTGTACGCATGCGCGGCTTGTGTTCGCTTAGATCACTGACGCCATCTAGTGATCGCTATTGGGTTTGTATGGTTAATGCCAGCTGCTGTGCTATTTTTATCGGTTATTCGTATGATATTGTTTATTGTAGATGGATTAATAAAATTGCGTTTTATCTCAACATAGTTAGAGAGACAAATTAAAGAAAATATTCTATAATTTGTAAAATACAAAACATAAACATTGCATCATTTGAAAATAAATTTGTAAGCATAGTAGTCTATTTGAATGATAACGAGTTTTAACCATATTAAAACCTATAAATACAAATTATTTAGTTCTGTTTGAACGCTGAATCCGTGACCTAATAACATCTACGCAATGCTCTCAATATAACATAGTATACACACTAAAATAGCGGATCTGCATCATATTTTAAATTATTATTACATTTTTTGTTAACTCGAAATAATGAATGATGATTCAATATTAAAATGGTATGGAATAGAATGAATTGCACACGTATTTAATAGGCTGACCTCTACTTCTTTTGGTAGCTTATCAGGCTTTAGCTGCGAGGGCTGTCCAGGAACTGATGGTACATAAGAACACGAAGGCTGAGGTTCAATTGTTGGATTATTTGCAACGATAGAATTATTCGTCAAGATAGTGGCATTTTTTTCTTGTTTCTTTGTGTCTCTTTCCGCGTTATGGATAAGTATTTGAGGCACATCCTGCGCTGTAATAGCTGTATGATTCTCGGATGAGGTTTTAGCTAACCAAGCTGGCGGAACTGCTGGTGGTTTTGGAAGCTGTTTAACAGTTTTAGGTAAATTCGTCGTTTCTACATTATTAACAGAGGTTGGCTGGGTAGTTTGTGAAGCTTTTAACGCACTTTGTTTAAGGTTTTCACTTTTACTAGTAACAACACTCGCGACAGATGTTTTAATGTTTTGGGTGATATTATCGTTAACACTTTTACTATCTGGTAAATTATGTGGCACTGGAGGAAGTTTAACAGGTTGATCTTGAATTGGAATGGAAGGTAACTGACTGAGAGGTAGATTCGTCGATGAGTTAAGCGACTCTAAAGCACATGGTCCATTACATTCACTTTTAATTACACATTTCACTGGTTGAGCTTCATCTAATTTTTCTCCACTAATCGGTGATAGCTCATCTCTACTTTGTGAGAAATCGGTGCTGTCACAACGAGGCAGTTCATCTAAACTATGAGCCAAATCAAGAGCAGACGCTTCGTGATAGTCAGTTGAACATGGAGATGTGTCATCACTAGTGTCATCAATACCACAAGGCTGTTGTGAACTTTTACTGCTGGGCATGAAAGCTAAACTAGAAGTAACATCATAAGATAGATCCGCCATCAAGGATTCTTCACTACGTGACGATTCTCTATTAATGATGCATTCTGAAGTATTATTTTTTTCTTGAATTAAAGGATTACTTGTATTTTGTAATGCACATGACGATTTTCTTTCTTGTATATCGTGTTCGATACATTCTAATTTAGATGTATCTTCTATATTTTGCTCCTGTTTAGTTTCCATTTCTATTTTGTTATGTTCAACAATACAAGGCTCACGTATTGTCACCTGATCAATCATAGGAAGGCTCATATATTGGGGCATTGCATACTCTAAATCACTCAAGCGCATATACTGAACGCCCTCTTCTGTCGGAATTTCGAACTGCGGTGAATAATACTCAAATGCTGTATTAATATTTCCGTACGTTGACCACGGGTCATTAGGTGGTATGAGAGGAAGACCATCGTAAAGCAAACCGGGATTATTCTGGTTAGCAGCGTATTCTGTTTTGTAGTCCCATGTTGGGACAAAGGAATCTTCAAAAGCCATATAACTTTCAGGTAACATAACCACATTGTCATTGTAATCATTAGATGTTAAAGCATATGATCCATCATAAAAAGGGTTATTTAAAACAAGAGGTGGAGGTTGTAAAGGCTGTACTGATATTTCAGCTTCAACAAAAAGTCCATACTTTGATAAATCCGGTTCAGATCTCCGATGTCTAAATACGTGATCGTTTAATTCAAAATCATTTCTAGTCTCATAAATATCTGAAATATCAAAACTCCGCGTCCGCCGTAGTAAAATATTACATAGCTGTTCTTGAACAGGATTTTCTTCGAAAACATGTTTCTCTACTTCATCACAACACAGGTCATCATATGTAGGCACACCCACGTTGTTTATTTCACCTAAGTCATCAGCATGGTTGCTTTGGTCAAGGACAACATTATATGAAGTGTCTGGGGCGGTATAATTTAATGCAGAGATACTCGGCACAAGCACCACACGCGGTAACGTAGGTGGGGAGCCGCTAAAAAGCAAATTGTTGGGAGGTGGACGCGGCGGTTGGGCAGCCATGGCACGCACTGGCCGCCCGCGGACGGACGGTTAGATACTTTGTGCAAATACGCGTTGGGCGGCCGGCTAAGCTTTGCGACTGACTGAAGGCGTACCGAGTGACGAAGTCGAACACAAATAGAACGGGCGCAAGCGCGAAGAGGTCGCCGTCTCTCGCGCGCGTCTTCACGGACGAAGGCGCATGCGCAAGCGCAAGCGCATGCCAAACCAGTCCCGTATGTTAGCTACAGGAACTGTGAATTTTACGTTATATTTTCGTTCCAGACTTTACTTAACATTAATTTGTATTAGAATACTATAATAGACAATTTTCGGGTGAACACTATTAGTATCGGGCAAATGATGGAGCACTGGGTTTAAATCACATACTCCTTTCATACATCAACATAAATAAATCAATTGGAAACGGTGAGACTCACCTGTTCAGGAGGTGAACGCGGTGATGACTCGTCGCGATGATGTCTCCTCCGTCGATGTGACGTAGGCGAACGCCGATGATGAGATCGTTTAGAACGGTCATTCCGCCGCCTCCACGAGTGCTCCGAGCTGTGAAATCAGCGATCACTAGGCTGTAGGGTTAGTGAACGGGAACAGCAGTAATAGATGTTCGGTATGCAAAGAAATGTTAAGGTGAGGTTTAAGTGTCAAGGAGCTGTTATTACTAACGTAGGAGATCGTTCCTCGTAAGCTGAGTGTAGATCAATTAGTTGGTTGAGGCTGTCAGGTGGTGGCAAACAACAAGCACGCAGCAGCGCCCTGACCACGGCCCAACGTTGTCGCCCCGTACCTATACCTTCAATTTATCCATTTGTAAGAAACACTATCGAAAATAGTTAAAATTAATATTGAAATCGACATAGTATTTTAAATTTCATACAATATGATACGAAATCTTTTAGTACAAGTTTTTAAAACTGAACGTTGTAATGTTATAATTTTGTAATAAGGAAAATACGCAGAAGACTTAACAGCGATGATGGCAAGGACAGTAACAGCTGTTCTTGTTATGTCACCGCGGGGACGACCCGGCGCGCACTACGTTCGCGGACGGACTGTCGGTAGACGTCGCTCGCGTACCATAAACGAGCTAATGTTTTACAATCTATACACTTTTTGTACTTTAATTGTATGAAGAATCATTAAAAATACGTCACACGGATGTTTTCAAAAGTTAATAGGCGACTTCAAATTACAGTGAATAAAATATTTCAAAATTCATACATTGATATTTATATATTTTTCTTTTTCTAAAAACTTTATTTGAGAATATAACACGAAAAGTTTAACTGTTAATATTTATACAATTGAGTCGCCGTCATTAACGCTCACCTTTCAAGCAATAATTGTATATAAGTATGTATGTATATGCAAAGTTACAGTATCAATTTATTTGGAAACCAAAAAATAACCGCCATACAAAATATATTCAAATCGTATACGAGTTTACTCTTTTTAAACCAGCTTACTGAAAATCTCGCGAAAAAAGAAAATTCTATAACTCACAATCAATTTTAATCATTTTTTATGCGGAAGTATTTTCTACGTCTTCGAATCCTAGTGTAAGTTAGTACTCATGTTTACTTGAGGACCACTGTTTCTGAGGCATAGCGATCGACTAAAAGAACACATAACCAATCGTCTGCACATAAGTCTTAATGGAATTACGTACTATGTAATTGGTTTACGTAGGCCGACTACGAGAAAAATATAACCTATTCAAAAAGGCTAGAATATATATAACGCTTTTGTTTACCAATAAATAAAAAGTAATTAGTTTTTCACAATAATTCAACAGAAATAAACAATTTCTTTGACTACAATTAATAAGGTTCGCTTGTTAAAACTAGCGTTACAAATAAATGCCATTGGAAAAATACTAGCTAGAATATATAAGATAAACAAAAAGTAACAGCTGTAGCACCTGCAAGCATATAAGTGTTGGCAGATGGCCTTAGTTGCCGTATGTGCCGCGAGGGCACGCGAACGCGACTCGGTCCATTAGTCCAACTGCAAGATTCACAACTTCTATCTAGCGACAAGTTGAACTTGAATATCTCGCGGTCCTTGTTCGATCGTGCATTATATAAATTAACATAGTCAAATATAAACATGTTTTTCCTTTTCTGATTTTAATATCATTTCTTGTAATGGAATTGTGCTAAAATTTAGGTTGGCGCAATAGCTTGAAAAGCCAAGTGAAGCAGATTTAAACCGCGGACATCTGAAGAAATATTATAAGAATTCAAACGTAGCATGTGAATCATTTTCTATATTATCACAATATCCCATTTGCTACGACCAGGAAAAACACAATCAGGAAACCTGCATGTCTAAGGGAACTTACAAACTTTTTTAAAGATATGTCAAGTTAGCCAATCAAGGTCAGGTCAGGTAGTATAGTATGTCTGACCCTTTCGCATTTAAAGGAAACCGGTGCTCAGAGTGGGATGTTTATAAGGCGATGGATACAAATGTAAATATCTTATGTAATGAAAATAAGTATATGTAATGTAACAAACTTAACGGTTGTTTAATAATTTGTCTTCCGTTATATTGCAAAACCACAATTCACAATTTAATTAGTTAGAACTATTAACAGACTGTATTAGTATTTTATCACAAAACCAACAAACAGGCAAAGACTTTAATATACCCTTAGATTATATACATGTCTAGATTGAGCATTACCAACAAACGATGCGCAGAAAACGGCCTCACTTTACGTGACATGTGTGAGTATAGCTTGTGTACTTATTGAAGTCCAACTGTCAAGGTGTGCGTGTTTAGGGATACCCGCTCCAAATCTTTCTTCCATTATTTAATATGATGGTTAAATAAAATAATTATTTTTAAAAATTTAAATATTTAAAATGTATCAATTAAAATATGATAATCACTCCTGAGAATATAAAAAAGTACTAGTACTGCTTCTTATACTATATTACGGTTTTCATTTATTCATATGGATTTCATTTATTTTATATAGGTGTTGGTGAGGGTGATCAAATAAATATTGTTACGAAGATTAGTCAACTACGCAGGATATTTACTATAGTGCACAAATGTACATTAAAACATGAAATAAAAACTTAATAAAACGTCTCGATAAAAAACACTAAAACGTAAAAAATACTTTATTAATAGTTTTCATCGAATATAGATGCTTAATCATATATTTTCGTACCATCGACTATATTACAATTTACACCTATCAGTTATATTGTTATTTCTAGTGTTTGTTATTAAAGTCGGTTTTGTAAAAAACATAACACAATATATACTATTCCATCATTTTATGATTTACGAGGATGTAATGATGTTTATTTAAACGCCGCCAAAGATAAAAATAAGTGGTTTGCTTTGGAGAAGGTTTTTACCCAAAGGGGTAAATAAAGTAATTATAATAGTTAAGAATTAATAAAAAAAATATATTGAATAAAAAAAACAAAAGAAATTAATAGCTAATTTTTATTTTGTAAAAACTTATTCTAATTAAATAATTAATAAACTGCATACTCCTAATTATATACATTCAATGTCATACAAAATTAAAAAATTAAAAGTAATTAAAAAATAATACTTTCTTAGGTTTACGCGAATGTTTGACATTATAAATGAAACTATATTTTCGGATTTTGTCGCGGATTTATTATGATTTTTGGTTCCCGACGTTTCGAATGCTTTACAGCAATCATGGTCACGGGAGAGACTAAGGTATTAGACGTCTCAGGGGGTTATATACTTGTTACAGACAGTGCCTACCCACAATTTTTTACAAATATTCAAAATGATAGACTATAAAATTATACATTTCAATTCTATACTTTTAAGATTTTAAAATTTTAAATTATATTATAAATATGGCAATATTATTAACTTATTTTTAGCTACTATAATTATAATTATTATAATTTTCTAATATTTGTTAAAATAATATTAAGTAGTGTTGCTATTATTAAAATATGTATAATGTGTTATATTAAAATATAAATTATTAAAGCAATATTAAACTTTCATATATTATAAATTAAAGATTAATAGTTAAAAACAACTTGAGTTTTGATAATTATTTTAAGTTAAATATTAAGCAACACCACTGCAAACTAAATCATTTTTAAATTTGATAATATAATATTAAACAAATCTAACTATGCTCAATCCACATAGACCTCTTTAAGTTCTTTTGAATTATAACTTTTAAACTATAAAATGAGTTAATGTCATTTAGTATGTCAGTTGGTATGTCCGTCTGAAGTTATTATAGGGATTTGAGACTATATTAAAGAGTTAAATTGTTGTCAGTCTGAAGCTACTACCGGTTCGGAATGCAACTGATACTGAGAAGAACCGGCAAGAAACTCAGCTCTTGCTTTTTTCAAAATAATATGTTTACAATTTCAATATTATCAATATCAAAAATATATAAGTTTACTTAAGTTTACAATATTGCAATACAATAATTAATATATATATATACTATAATATATATATATACTGTGTAGATCTTAATGATAGTAGTGAGGATTAATTATATATATTAATTATTGTATTGCAATATTGTAAACTTAAGTAAACTTATATATTTTTGATATTGATAATATTGAAATTGTAAACATATTATTTTGAAAAAAGCAAGAGCTGAGTTTCTTGCCGGTTCTTCTCAGTATCAGTTGCATTCCGAACCGGTAGTAGCTTCAGACTGACAACAATTTAACTCTTTAATATAGTCTCAAATCCCTATAATAACTTCAGACGGACATACCAACTGACATACTAAATGACATTAACTCATTTTATAGTTTAAAAGTTATAATTCAAAAGAACTTAAAGAGGTCTATGTGGATTGAGCATAGTTAGATTTGTTTAATATTATATTATCAAATTTAAAAATGATTTAGTTTGCAGTGGTGTTGCTTAATATTTAACTTAAAATAATTATCAAAACTCAAGTTGTTTTTAACTATTAATCTTTAATTTATAATATATGAAAGTTTAATATTGCTTTAATAATTTATATTTTAATATAACACATTATACATATTTTAATAATAGCAACACTACTTAATATTATTTTAACAAATATTAGAAAATTATAATAATTATAATTATAGTAGCTAAAAATAAGTTAATAATATTGCCATATTTATAATATAATTTAAAATTTTAAAATCTTAAAAGTATAGAATTGAAATGTATAATTTTATAGTCTATCATTTTGAATATTTGTAAAA
The DNA here is from genome assembly GCA_905231865.2 of Boloria selene. Lineage (NCBI taxonomy): Eukaryota > Metazoa > Arthropoda > Insecta > Lepidoptera > Nymphalidae > Boloria > Boloria selene. The sequence goes on from HG993142.1 coordinate 10,405,335, forward strand.
AATTGTGGGTAGGCACTGTCTGTAACAAGTATATAACCCCCTGAGACGTCTAATACCTTAGTCTCTCCCGTGACCATGATTGCTGTAAAGCATTCGAAACGTCGGGAACCAAAAATCATAATAAATCCGCGACAAAATCCGAAAATATAGTTTCATTTATAGTAATTAAAAAAAATAATTTTATAAATGTCATTATTTTATTATTTTTTTAAAATGTTACTTATACATACTGTCTATAATCCTATATAAATAAATAAATAAATACATAAATTTAATAATATTATTTATAATTTGTCTCCAATAATTTCGCTAAGTCTCCCTAGTAATAAGCTGGCAACACAGGCTTGTCAAATTTACCTAAATAGTAACGAATTAAAAATCCATGTTTTCTTAAAAAATAGTAGTTAAATAACATAACTTACCGATGAAAAGTGATCTTGGTGTTATTATACGGTTATTACACATAATTTCGACACAATTTGATAGCACAAACCGGCATAATTAATTTTTTTTCGCGAGCTTGTTATCCACTAGTGGCTCAAATGACACTGACGTACGTGAGAAGCGAGTCTACCAATTTTAGTAGACTTTTTTTGAGCCGTTCGGGACGGTTCAATGTGGTATCTAGACATGTATATAATCTAAGAATATACCGTTATAATTTTGCAATAGGGAAATCGTAGGGTATTTTCAATGTAACTCCGGAGTATATTTTGTTTATTAAATGAAGTGTTGAAATATAAAATATTACTTTAACGTACGAAACGCGTCGTTTTTGCTTAAATAAAAGTATAATAATTGCATATTATTAAGAGCCGGTTAACAAACCGTCAAGAGAAATATTTTAAATCGTTGTACTCTAATTCATTACAATTTGCGGTCTAAACTACCTAATTCATAAACGTTGCAAAATAGAAGTCACATTAAGACTTAGCTATAACAGCGCAAAGAAGACTTGAAGGTGTCAATGTTTAACAAAGACAAGCGCGTCACACAATTCAACCAGAATAACAAACACCGGAACATTCACTTTCGATGGACATCAATGATATTATTATTCAAATAGTGGTTAGTTGAATAATAATTATTTGATCACACATATTTCTAGAATATCTTTTACTTAACGTGAAATTCTATCTAAAAAGTGAATAAACATACATGGAAAGTGGGCATAGACTTTTTACTTAAAACACTACTACTAAAACCGGTCTAGCAAAGTTGTATGTATATTTAAGCTTTTTAAAATTTAATAAGTGAAAATAAATAGCTAAGTGCTATTTTAATTTTATATTAAATTTATGCGCACACGTGATCTAACATTTTTCAACCCAATTAACGTCAAAATTGTTTTATTTAGACAGTAGAAAGTTTTCGTTTATAAATATAAAGTATTTTCTAGTCACTGCGCAAGAATAGATCACTACAAATTACTGAACGGAAAAAGAATGACACTAATTCTATCGCCATTTAAGAAAGTGCGCGATCATTGTGAACATTAGGCAAACTAGACAGATACTGTCAATACCTAAATTACAATGTGGTCAACGTTCAAGCAAATAAGGTACTCGTACAACGGTTCTTTATTTAGATACCTCTGAACACGTGTATCGGATTGAATCATCTTGCTTCTATTTACAGTAGCGATGATATTTCCTGATGTTGTAACATTTTGCACGTTGTTTAAGTTTTCGTACCACAAGAAAGAGTAATTTTTAGGCATGGATTATTGAGATACATAATATAAAATTTCATAACTTTCAGAGGTCAGCTGGGCCAGCATATTGCGATGAAAATGAACAGTTTTTGGCACAATGACCAAAATCGATCGAAGTCGGTGCAGTGCGGGTTCTTACGAAATCGAAAGCCACGGTCTTCAATGCGAAACGAACTGGTCAAGGATTCTTATCGTAAATAATTATTACAATGTAGTTTAATTATTTTTAATAAGAAATAAAGGCACTTAAATGTTTCTATGATTCTTATTACGATTTTCCTGGTACATTTTGGTTTGTAAATGTTTTAGACTTGAATAATAAGTGACTCGTGTTGTCCATATTTATTCTATCGTTTCATCTATCATGTTTAAATAAATATGGTCTCTTCCAGATTTAATCGCTAATTATTACATGCTATGATTTGTTCATCATTGAGTTTATAGAGCTATTTGGGAATGCTTGTGTGCATGCAACTCGTCGAGTGGCAGGTAACTGAAGCAAGGCCATACCGGATGAGCGATTACTATGAACCGTGTCAACACTGCAGCCGCAACTAATCGCGGCCCGCGCTCTCAGGTCAATGACAAGCGAAGCTTTCTCGCTACATCGAAAGAATCACCAACAATATTTGAATTTCACACTTGAATGTTATATAAAATTTTTATTTACACACGATAGAAACAAACACTTTTCTATATCTAATGTTATCATAAACATAATATAAGTATTACCTCAAACAAGAGAAGAAAATTGAACGTCTCACGATCACAAGATTTTCGCGTCATCCAGTTGAAACTGAGAGACGTTAATGCGGTTAGATGCATAAACTTTGCTACTGTTACATCAGTAAAACAGATCTGGCATGGCGGGCAATATGGCGCACGCGTAGCAGCAGCGTGCAGGGGGGTTGCGGGACGCGGGACCAGTCTGCAGTGAAAGTTGATCAGACTGCGTAACTACGGACAACTTCTGACATTTGTCGGATGTACGTGAAGTGACCGTTAATGCTACCGTTGTTATTGACGAAAGAGTTGCAAAAATCGAGAAGGAAACAGACAATGAAGTGATCGAACATGAAATGACATGAAAAACTCATGTTGAGTTTTTCATGTTTGAAGAAAATTATTAGTTTGTTAATTATGATAAAAATACTGATAAGATGTTTATTTAATATAGATATAACATAGTGTTATTTTACGCAGAAATAACTTTATAATCTATACATATAAATAAATTGGAGTGTCTGTTTTTAATTTCAAATTATTTTTTTTATTTATTAAATGCATATGAAAGTGTACACAATACTAGCAACAAAAAACAATTTTTAAATTTTTTGTCTGTCTGTCTGTTTGTTCCGGCTATCTCTGAAACGGCTGGACCGATTTTGACGGGACTTTCACTCGCAGATAGCTATTGTATAAGGCCTTCAAAAAATTAATTTTATTTATTTAACTATCGGAACCCGTGGCTTCGCTGCGGAAGCGAGGGTGAGTCGCTAGTATATTATAAGAAAGATTTTTAAAAATGATTCGGATGATTGAGTTATATGTGATTTAACAACGTCCAACCAATCCGTCAATCGTTTTAGAAATATCTACTTATTTCCATAACGCTAGAAAAGTTTTTAGAAACTTAAACCGCGAAGAAGTAACAGCAGATGAAAAATGGTGGACATATGATATAACATTTTATTTATTCAATTCTTATCTAAAGGCAGCAGATATTAATGCAAGTTGTAAATTCACTTTCTCGGCTATCGTTGACATGTTTTTCGTATATTATGTTGTGTCATCTTAAGATTAGTATAATGAAATAATTAAATTGTAAATTTTTTATAGTTTTTTAACATAACATAAGACTAGCTAAAACTTCTTTTACTTGACAACAACTTTTGACGCCGAGATTCCGTATTATAAATTATAATACACAAAAATAAATTACGTCATAATGCTAACCAGGTTGACAAATCCTTTGCGAGCGTACAAACCAGGACGAGACCTTGAAACATTCACTAAAATGCTATCGAGACGAATCTTGTAAGTTATAAAGCTAAGAGAGCGCCCACGGATATTTGAATTGTTGCTTATTAGGATTCCTAACTTTCCATAATTTATAGGCTGCCAATAATGTAAAGAAAACATTATACTAAATTTAGTAACTTATAAAATAAGCAAACAAATGGTAATTTTTAATCTTTTTATCATCAAAGTTTACCGTCAATAAGTCATTAGTTACTTTATAAGAAGCAATATGGCAACAGCCAGCTTTTAGTAAAACTGTAGAATTCGCAAGGATGACAGAATTTTGAAAGGAATAAGATCCTTAAATATAACAATAAACATGGCAACTTATGTAAAGGTTTAATCATGAACGTAATCCTCAATTGTTACTGCCATACTATATAATGTCTCACGATAAGACAAAACGTTATTTTTTAAGAAAACATAAACATGTCAATGGCATACTAATTCATTTATTATTATCAAATACGATAAATTGCATAATAATATGTTTATGATATTGTACCCTGTTGTAGATTTAATTACACGTAATAAAATTTAGGATATCTATGAGAAAATAGATCTCCTTTAGTTTAGCATAGGTAGGTAGGGTGATTAGGTTGCATTGGTTTGCGAAACTTGATTGCAAATGTACTTATATTGCAGTCTAAACCAGTAGCGAAGTCGATGCACTCGAACTCCCGGCAATGAGCTCGGCAGGTTTCGCTTATTTTTTCTATTTACGTATCAGTGAAGCTTAACTTTAATGGTATTTAAACTTGTTCTCATATAAACATTACGCTCCCTAACACATTCGAAAGCATTGAAATAGGGAAAAGATGAGGGGATGAGTTGTTAGTATTATATTAAAAATATTTTACTATTATTTTTAGTACATACGATACGCTCCACTCGTGTTCGCGCATACTCTTCTGGAAAGCGGCAGACTTAGGCGTCCAGAAGTCTACCCCAAGGTACAATGCAGGCAGTTCCGCAGCCTTCACTTCGAGTCTTTCTGCCAGCCTTTGATCTACGACAGACTTTGGACCGCTGGTTAGCGGTCGCTGTGGCTCTTTGCCATTTCGTCGCTCAGCGTCACTATAACCGTTCAGTTTCTCTCCGCTGCAAGACGTCACGCTTTTTGGACTATCTGTGCTAAGCAATTTACTTTTAACGGTGTCAGCTTTACCGTAACTTTTAAATTGCACTGATTCAGTTCCATTCGCGATCCGCGAATACTTCAAAGAATCATATGTGTCACCGTTTAAGCTACTGTATTCGATATTATTTAAGTTAATATCCCTATCAATGCGTTTTGATACATCATGGCCGTTTCGTTTGTTAAAACGTTCATCCAGATTTTGTCTAAGAAAACTATTTTCGAAACTAGTTTTAGATTTAGGAACATTACTAAGGTATTCATTATAGCTTATATCGTTGTGTAAACCTTTATCACAGTTCTTTTTGAGAGATTCTTGTATATTAATGCTGTTTACACTGCTATAGTTTCCATTGATTCTCCCGTAGGTAAAACTGGCAGGTTGACTGTTATCTATCTTTTCGAATTTTTGTGCACGCTCTGCATCTTTGCTTTCAAATTCGTGTCTAACAAGTGCAACACGAGAAACTTCATCGCCTTTAACATTAGATTTAAATTGACTTTTGGATTCAAAGTCGGCAGCCGTAATTCCCGCCCTGCTCTGTTCATTTGGAACTGACCATGTATCGTGTTTTTTTCTCTCACTACTTTTAGATGACCACGCTTTCGCCAGCGCGGCCTTAAGTGCCTCTCGCCTCTCATGCACGCTAACCCTGGGGTATTCGTGTATAGGAACGATGGCTGGTGCATACAATGTCGAACGTGGTGTGGCTCGAGTTATGCGGAAACTTCTGAACTCCCTGTTGAACTCCGAATTTAGAGAATAAGCCGGTATTCTCGAAGTCACCATTTTGAGATCAAAAATTCCACTTGTTATAATTATTTATTTCGTTAACTGTATAAATTATTTAAGCAACGAGATCACTGAACACATATCGTCTCTACCTGTAATGAAGTCAAAATGAAATTGTGTTGAACAACGAAATGATGTATAAGCGTAACGGTATCGCAAGGGAAGCGTGACTGTTTCTGGGTGGTTTGTTTTGCTTGTTGTTCTAGTATCGTGTTAGGCTGTGTCGGGTGTGGGCCGCGACCTTCGTAGTGGGCGTCAGCGTGGCGGGACAACGTACTGGTCATCGAACCGCTCAGTGCCATCCGCTCCCACTTGCAAAAGCTTGCATAATGCACACATAAGCCGTAGACGCATTTTATGCATTTATGCCGCCGATAATGTTAACTATGAATAATTTAATGCAACTGACAAAAGTGTAAGTATAAATATTTATCAATGTGACCGTCTTAATCTATTAATCAGAAAAAATAATAAATGTAGATAAATATTGATAAGACTTCGCGTGTTAATTTGTAATGTGGAGCATTTATACCGTATAAGTGCAACAAGTGTCGCCTTGGTGGCGTCCCTAATATGGTTAGTAGCGGGGCTGCCATATGGCCCACAGCCGATACATCCTCGCATATCCCAGCTTTATAAATATATAATGTGCATCTTAATAAACTCATATTTAAGTTAATTAGTTTAATCTTTGATTGTTTATAAAATTTTAATGCTAGGCAACAAATAAATTTCATTCTTTAATTCCAAATAAAATAGGCACGTCAGTCACATAGTAACATCAAAACGTAGTAAGTTTGTGTGTACATGTAAGTAAACAAATAATATTGTTTCGCTGTATCATGTCTATTGCATTGTGATAACAGCACAATTATCTCATTTGTAAATAGTAATTGTTGTAAATAATATAAAATTCAAAGAGATTAGGGATTTCAGTGTTCAACACATTTCATTTTGGATCGAACGCACTTCACTAAAATGATCACTGAGAAAAACACACATTCGATGGCTGCAACCAGATCACATATCCCGGGCGTAATTTAACAATTAATTACAGATTTAAATCGAGAGTATAACACGACGTGTTTAAGTTGAAGGAGAGCAGCCACCGGAAGCGAGTGCATATGTCGAGTGACAGTCGTATCTCGATCCGTGCATACCTTCTCGTTGCGCGCGCGAGAACTGCGTGCGGTGTGCGTGCACCGCTGCGACTAAACTAACTCAAGGGAGGTAACGCACGCTCGCTCGCGAGGACCCCACCACCTCTCTTTTGCGGTTCGCCACTTGTGACTCTAACACGGAGCACTACGGCCGGAATCGCAAGAGCACTGACCTTCACTAGCACGCCGCGGTAAGCCAGTTCAAGTGCCGCCTGCAACCTATGCTCTACTCGCACCAACGTACCCTACTAACACTACATCAGTTATTCGACGGCGAATGATGTGATAATTATTTTATTCTTTCTTAAGCATTTTTAGCATTATTTGTACCAATAATATTAGTATTAGTATTTTTTAGTAAAAAGAAAATTGAAAAGCTTTTATTTGATTTTATAGCTATAGCACAATTTAAAGTACTTGACTGCAGGTAATGTCATTATTTAAGAATAAATATGAATGGGACAGAGACTCACAATTTGATCTACTGAAACCTAATACTTGTTATACTTTATCATTGTTGTTTTTTAAGATTAACTTAAAACCTCACCGAAAACATTTCTCTGTTAATGATGTGTATTTAGCGTCTTATAGTTTACCTGAAACAAAGAAAAACAATGTTATTAGTCTATTTTCATTGTTAAAAAATGCTAAGGACTAAAAAAGAAATCAATTAATTATAATTCGAGTCGGGCATAGAAGGTCGATTCTGTTTCGAAACGTAACTGCATATGTTAATATAATGTTATGCATTTGTGCCACTGGAAAAAATAACTAACAATAAGCCCAGAAACCTTTAATATGTAATGGTATGTATGCATGAACATCAGCATGAGGATCAGCAGTACAATAAACATTTTTTGTCATAACTTTTAGATGTATATTTTAAGTGATATTAATGATACATATTATGATTCACTTGACTAACACAATATGAAAATCAAAAGCATAGAACATAAAATAATTACCTAATTAATGTTTGAATTCAACGAAATGTATTATTACATAATTACGTGTCCTGGGAAATTGAATAAACGTTATTCTCTTAACCCTATTTTTTACTTGAATTTAAAATTAAAAATTTCTATTTTATTGATCTACTAAAAAAATGATTATCCAAAACTTATAATCATCGCGCTCATAATCCTTTCAAAATACCTTTATTACACTTTTCCCCTTATTATTATGACTAAGCCCATCGATAATGCCAAGTGCAAAGTTCCTAAAAATGAGTGAAAGTTGAAAGTTAATACATAAAAACAAATTAAATTGATAGCTTGAGAGACTGCGACATAAATAATGACAGCCTACGTTTTGTTACTGAGAAACAGAACTTTTAATCCGGTCAACGATTAACATGTTCTCGATCGTAAATGAATAAGGCATTCTTATTGCAAGCATTTTTCGATGTAAGACGATGGCGTGAAATTATTATAAGAGTAATGTACCTAATTGTTTCATGACTAATTTTATTGCGGACTACCGACTCATCAATTTTTTAAAATTGTGTCTGTCTGTCTGTCTGTCTGTATGTTCCGGATAATCTCTGAAACGGCCAGACCGATTTTGCCGGGACTTTCACTTGCAGATAGCTAATGTTATAAGGCGTAACTTAGGCTTTTTAACCGATTTCAAAAATGGAGGTTATATTTTAGAAATTTTATTTATTTTAGCTAACGAAAACTGTGGCTTTGCTGTCGATAAACCTAGGGAAAAACCCTAGCGAAGCGAGGGTGAGTCGCTAGTATTATATATTTTATAAACCTTAAAAGAGTGAAAAGAGGAGTAGTATTTTAAGAAAGATATGTTTTTAATATATCCATATAAGAAAATATTTTCTATTTCTTTAATTCAGATTAACGTTTCCTTTAATTTTTTATTAATTACACTATTTCATATTGAATGATTAAATGGCGAGTTTAATCCATTTACAGTAAAGTTACGCACACTCACTAAATACTTGGTAATGTATATGAATAATATTAATATCTGTATCAAATTATCAATACATTTGAAGGTAAGTACGTCATAATATACTTATTACTGATTTAGTGTTATCGAATGTAAGCTGAATGCTCCATTCGTGTCAGAGATTGTTTAATATTTATAGACTAAAGACATGCCTTTGCCTATATAAGAACGATATTATTGCTAATCCAACGGTGATGTATGTCAATGTCAATGATTATTCGCTTGTGTGATTTTCTGCCCCTAAGCTTAGAATAACTTATTCCTACAAGTACCCTTTATAAGTAGATGGTATATTGTATATACCCATAATAAATTAAAACACGTAAATAGAGGTCAAAATTGTAAATTTATCCATAAAACCATAAAAAACATGAATATTTTACTATATTGAAAAAAGGTATTAAATATATTTTAAATGTAACCTGAAATCATCGCAAAGTTTTGTATTAATTGCAATTACTTAATTGTAGAATAAATAATAACAAGGTGTAAATTCAATGTTTTCAATGTTTGTCTTACATTAGTGCGTATCCGATTCCTTACATGGAGTACATTAAGTAGGGGAGACCGGGGCCACAATTAACAAAAAATGTACTTTTAGTTGTAGCTTAAAAATTATTCAACATTTAGACTTGATTTTTAGAATACATGATGCTTTAATTATTCAGGTTTTACGTAATTATCTCAAAACAAACATAATAGAAACGATGCCGTAAATAGAACGCTTTTTCTTAAAAATGGCAGTTGTTAATTGTTACCTCACGTTTGGGGTTAGAATTAACAGGTGTGGGGCAGGTATTAACTGAAGGGGTAAAAATTAACATATGTTATGCTGACTGATGTAAAGAAAAACACACGTTTTCTTATAAACTGATGATAACAAAATCATTAATTTATTTTTTAACAAAAATGAAAACCGACTCAAAACGTTACAAATCGAAACTAAAAAGAAAAAATAATTTTAATCAAGTACTTAAGAAGTTATTGTTGAAGTCGGTGCCAGTCAAGAAGGACAGTTTTATCCTGCCTTTGCAATGAACTTTCGAACGGATATTTTGATTATATTTACGAATTGATACATTAATTAAATTACATTAAGATTATTTTGCTTTGGCTGGCACCGACTCCAACAATAACTACTTAAGTACTTAATTAAAATTATTTTATTTTCTTTTTAGTTTCGATTTGTAACGTATTGAAGTCTGTTTTCATTTTTGTTAAAAAATAATTTATTTTTAATTTTTTTGTGGAAATTAGATATTATGTTTATTAATATAATATTGGAAGGTTAACTAAACTACTGCTCCAATAAGTCAGCGAAGTTTTGAAATGAACGACAATAGTCAATCGAGCTTTGTCCACGTCTATTTTTCCACGTAACTCGTAGACGTTGATAAGATTTACCTTCTATTATCAATCCACCTAATATCCTGAAGGAATACGACTATCAGTTCATAAGTACGTATAATATTAAAAGAATTTTCTTTCAACTCCTAACCGTTGAGGACATATACCTTTCATCATCACAAATTCTTGAACAGCTTTAGAAAATATATGAAAACGGTAATCAATGCCGATAAAATTTAAGGGATGCCCTCGATTTATTTTACTTTGCTACCCGGTTCTTTCTTTTTCACAAAATTATAAATAATAACAGAGGTCAAATTCTTTAGCTACATCCCTGTAATTTCTTTTCTTCTCAATGTTCTTTAGCGCAGCAAGCTCGTAGAGCTCTAATGATGTGGTACCACGTGTAGTTTTCCGTTTATAAGTTCTCATGCATAAAAAAAAGTATTAAATAATAATTCACAAACATTCAGCTACCCTGTTTATACTAGCCCCTATATATATCTGGGGTAGGTATTAACGTGTTAAAACAAGCCCCCCCAATGTGTTAATTATAGCCCCAAAGGTACATTTTTATTATTAAATAACGTAATAAAATATTGATTAATAGTTATGTCACAAATGAAACGTAGAATTGTTCAGTATGAAATATGCTACTAGGAAAACAAAAAACGTAATTATAACACTTTATCATTCTTGTACAAATCAAAAAATCGTAAACTATAAAATGATCGTTAACTGCTCCAAAATATCGACCTACACACAACTTACTCAAATAATGCGCGGAGCGCAACTGACTAATACCATGCCATACGGTTCGATCTAATTGACAAACTAAGACACGCACTGGAGGTGTAGTAGGTATAGTTTTAGAGAAACTTGCTTGTTAATACTTACCTCTGTTAATTGTGGCCCCGGTCTCCCCTACACAATTTTGTGCTTTAATTTTATTCAAAGGTTATGAAAACCACAGGTATTTGGTTTTCAAATTGAAAATAATCAGAAGAAAGTTTAACCTGTTATATCATAAATATTTCCGTTTTAATATCTAGAGTAAACAAAAAATGACATTAACATAAAAAAAGTATTGCGCAATACACTGGGATATGAGAAATGACCTGCTTAATGTCTGATTCAGTGTACCTTTCCTTTAGAGACCGTTAGCTGCTTTTCCGTTAGCTTTTCTTGCGCCAAAACAGCAACTGGTATTATTTATGCACATCTTAATGTTTTTACAATGAGGTAAAACATTGTATCAATAGCGTAACATAAATCGGTGTTCTCATCCGCGTCAGACTATTCAATTGGTGGCACGTAAATGGTTGCAAAAAAAATAATGACACCGGAGGCGAGTGAGGCGGCAAGTAACCGACAAACGGCGAGGTCCAATGACCCAAATGGTTCATTACTAGGCCGCCTAGTCTAACGAAAGAAAAATCGGTCGCTACTAACGAGCCACCATTGCTTCACATCTCTTTGTCTCTCAATGTTAAGAAACCAGACGTCAGTTTTAAAGGTTGAAAAACAATCTGAATATAATAAGATTTAAACATTTTTTACTTTGGAAGTACATATTTACCTTCATCCTGTTAACCACGCGAGCGAAACCATACACAATGATGGTTTTTAAATAATTGTATTTAATTATATATTATTTTATAAGAAGTATAAACATAAAAAGTTGTATTGTATCAAATCTAATAATGTAGAAGTCACGTCACACATGTCAGTATTAGATAAATCTCAAGCTTGAAATGGAAATCTCAAAACTTTGCATAGAAAATTCAACTGTATTTAAAACAAAAATAGGCATACACTGTAAGAAATCGTTATTCAAATGTTTTAAAGTGTATCCGTAATTGAAGCAATGACCACGGTGAATTAATCCTATGCCGTAAATGGTGCTCTTAAAGAAACCTGATCCGACAGCCACGAGTCCAACACAATCTAAACAATTTATCAAAATAGCACCTATAAATGGACTTCCTTGGATACATCTTAACGTTTGGTTATTGAAATTGTAATCAGGAAGACAGTTCTAGTCTAACCCAAATACGTAGGTAATGCATTAGGTTTTTTGTAACACATTTTTTGCTAGTAATTATAGCAAATTAGCCGTCTTGGAAGGAGGAGCAATTCATGTATTTCAAAAGTTAACACAATAATAACTGTCTTAAGTGTAACGGTCCTCATTAATCATCGAGGTCAAAATTGTTCATACTTTTAACGCGTATTTTCATATACTTTATTATTCATCCTCCTTTATTCGTTTTTCTCAATAGCTATTCTTGCGACATATTTTTATTAGATTACTATTGTTTAAAATAAACCAATTGAAATAAACAAATAGTATAAGTTTCGAATATGCTTATTTGGTTTTTAATTCAATATTAAAAAAAATCAAGCTTATTAAAAACAGACTGTAATCTATATTTTAGTTCGGTATAAACAGGATTGGAGAAACCAAACTGTATTAAAATATCTTTCCCACAGCAGCTCGGCCCTTGTTGTTCTGAGAAGTACAACAAAGATCTTGTGTATATGAGTCACTGCTAAAGCCTTTTAATCCAGACAAAAAGGTAGAATTTTAAATATGAGCACAAAATTCCACTCATCGGCACACTGACACGATTGTTTCAATTATTATCATCTCGTGCTTCAAAACTTTCGATTGTTCCGACTAAAAAGAAACAAAGCTTTAACAATTTCCCTTATAGGTAAGGCTGTAAAGTGTGATTACTCTATACGCCTAAAATTATTGTAATGAACTATGAAAGGTCCAAAATTATATGCCTTTAGATGATAAATATTATGTAAATGTATTTTAAAAATTATATCTAATCAGAAATTTGTGTCTAATATGAAACTTTAATGATACTTTTGGATAAGTACCTATTGGTTATATGCCGTTATCAAAGTTCGAGTAATTAGGACAAAATGCTGTCAGTAAACTGGCATAGGTACAGTTCGATTCGTCGAAGAGCCGCGTAGGTGTTACTACATTATCGCCGGTCGTCATCCTTCATACAAAAAAATATTTGTTCCCATAATTTGTATTCGGGGTCGCCGTCACACTTATGATGAGCCATTAGAAAGGAGATTGTAATTGTATGGATATAAAAATATACAAAAAATATAAGTGGGACTTTGTCTATTTATGTAATTACACGATTTAGCGCGAGCAAAGCCGCGGGTTCCGCTAGTGTATTATACATAATAACCTTCCTCTTAAATCACTCTATCTATTAAAAAACCGCGTTGCGTAGTTTTAGTAGTAGAGAAGGACAGACAGACAGCGGAAAGCGACTTTGTTTTATAATATTTAGTGATGGAAAAAAACTTAGATATTACTTTCTGAGATTTACCCGAGTACTTGACATCATAAATAATATCTTTTTGGATATATCGATTAGGTTTTCAGCATTCATGATATTAGATGTCTTAAGTGACACTTATTCTAGATTTGTTGATTTTATTTCTTATTTATATTTTTATAAGTATTATAAATTCATTTAGTTTTAATTTTCTAATAAAATAAAAGTAGTCAATTTACTCCTTATAACATTAGCTATCTGCGAGTGAAAGTCTCGTCAAAATAAGCCCAGCCGACTTAGACATTAGCCGTAACAAAACAGACGGACAGACAAAAATTTAAGAAATTGATTCTTAGATGTTAGAACCGTATCTTTCATATGCATTTAGTAAAAAGCTGTTAATTTAAAATTACAAAGAGCCTTTAACCTTCTATTTTATTTAAACTCTTCAGCTTTATAATATTAAGTATGTATGTATGATATGTACTGTTGGGAGGTTTAAGCCTATATTCATACCTCTCTTTTTTTTATGGTAAAAAGGGGGCAAACGGGCAGGAGGCTCACCTGATGGAAAGTGATCACCTCCGCCCATGGACATCTGCAAGCCAGGCTTGCAGATGCGTTGCCGGCCTTTCAGGAAAGGGAGGGATGGAGGAGGGAGGGAAGTGGGAGGGAGGGGGGAACGAAGGCGGAGGATGAAGGAAAGAGGGAGGGGGGAAGGAGAGTGGGCCTCCCGGATTCTCACTCACCGGACGAAACGCGACAGCATAGCTGCCACTTCACGCCGGTCTTCTGTGAGAAAGTGGTACTAATGAACTATACGGGGCGTGCCGGCCCATTCGGTTGCTACCCGAAGGTAACAAGCATGGCACTACCACTAAAGAACAGGGTTATTATAAGAAGTCGAGGGCAAGAGCTAGTATTATGTATATATGGCTTTGAGATATTGCAATAACTAATGTATAAAAAATAGGAAGAACATTAACATATATTATAGTTAAATCATTAGAAACTCATTAACCCTATCGGGTAGTACTTAAGCTCATTAACACCTGCGAAGATAGAAATGAGTCATAAAAAATGTTAATTGATCATTTAAATAGTCACTATTTACATTTGTATATATGCATGTAAATCTATATAAATAAGTTATGCGAGTAAATTTTCCAAGTAATAAAAAAAAATTAGGAGTCTTAGTAGAAGATGAGCTGAAAATATTTTTTTGTTCAAGAGTAATAATACAAAGATTGACTTAATTCTAAAGTTACTACAACCGGTTTTCAATCCATACACTGAACACTTTAAAGCAATTTATCATAGATTATATTCAAATAAGAATCGTGACGGCGGTGTTAACTATGAAGAAAACTTTCGCTTATAAACATTTCAATAAAAAGGGAAATCATGTCAAGTTTGATGACAACCGACTGCAGACAATGTGCAACTAACTGCGCGGGTGGATAATAATCAAGGTCACAAGCCAAGCTAAGATACGTTTGAAAACAAAAGTGATCGCAGTTTACGCACTCCAATTTATCTAATTATGTAAACAAAGCTTTTTAACCAATAAAATGGTAAAGAATGACTCCTACGCTTTTTTGAAGAAAGTGTGTCGAGAAAGAATATGTTCAATACGCTAATTAAAAATTGATGATATGATATGAGTGTTTGCAACAGAAACGTTTTACCAAAAAGCATATAACCGAATCGAAGACCTTTTTGAAGTCGGTTGAAAAGTAAAATAAGCATTCAAACCTACATAGGTACTTGAAACACAAAAAAAAACATTTTATATTGGAAATATATACTTTAGACCGATTTAAATATTACACATGGTAAAACCACAAATTATGATAAATGCTTCCGTAAACTGGCAAATTATCAAAATATATTTCATTGTGTTTTAGTGTGACGCCTCCATCAATTTCGGAGGTAGTATACGCGGGCGGTCGATGCATTGGTCATCCATAAACGGACACCATATGTACCTACTAATTTTATCTTTAGGACCGTCTATATCGATCTTATAGTAATGTCTATCATTTACTTCCCTCATTTTTAAAAATTGGTAGGTTATTCGCTTATACAGAACACTGCATCGACCAGTTATCACATAGTTAAGTAAAAATGATTCTGACACCTACCATATAATACTGTTCTTCCGTAAACATGATACGGACGCAAAAGCGTCAAATTACTTTAAAGCATCGACATACCGATGCAACCTTCGGTAATGTTCAATCAAAAAAGGCATCAAATGACCCGATTAGCATATTTTACTAAGATCTGTCACGGATTGGCTATATTTAGTAGACTTAGTAAATAAACCGACCATACCAAAGAACTACTGATCAGTAAGTAAGTGTATATAATACTATTGAGTATGAATAAATTAACAATAAAATATCATGTTAATGTTAATAGCTGCACTGTAATATAAATACTGCAAGTGTGCAAAGTTATTGTTTTTAAACGTATGTAAATTGTGAAGTACTGCTTCTGATGGTCAATGTCAGTGCTACGATACGCATTGACGCAGCAGCGATGAACAAAGGGCTATCTATCTATGACTCAAAAACGTGCCTAAGTTTTAATAATACATATGTTGTTTCCTGATATCATAGCTGTTTCTTTGCACGTGTAAAATATACTCATAGTAATTATGTACATTAATTTTTTGCAAGGATCATTATTTTTAATACCGTTTTTTTTGGTTGAGAAATGCATTTAGGCATACAACCAGGTTATGTGGAACTCACCAGCTTACAAGAAGCCAGCAATACCCATTAAACTTCCAAAACTTCTTTCTCTGTCAATGGGGTGTCGCAGTATGGCTAACGCATTCAAACATAACGTCCCTGACGTCCCAGCAGATTTGACGAAGCAGACCACACGACCAAGTGTTTTGCTTCACAGTCCACTCTGCTAACAGAGAAGTACCAAGGGCTACCCCGCATGACACATCGCCCACCCAAATGGGCCCTGCATGTCGTTTCTTGGCTTCACGCCCTGACATATTGCCGGACGATACTGAGCCCCCACCACGACAAGGTGAACGCACGTCGAGGCACCTTTACTGTAAAGGACTATTAAAAATACGAAAATGTGTTTGAACATAATATGACTATGATATAATATTGTTAGCCGCATTGACTATGCGGCTGAGCGAAATGGGGGTATGTCGCTAGTTCATATATAATAACAGACCGATACATTATATTATAATAAAAATAATAAAAGATTGTAAAGTTACATAAGTGGTTCACATATGCTTTTAATATTTGGGTTAGAACAATATAATGTGGCATTGGTGAGTCAGTACCGAAACTAACAGTATCAGTCTGGGTATGTTCTAATTACCCAGTTTTTAAACATCACGTTACTTATATTTTCGCCTGTAAATGTTAGAAAGTGTATTATTTAAATATAATTAGCGTGAATTTAAAGGACAGGTAAGCAGAAGGCCATTAATTAATTATTCATCGTAATAGATATTTTTAAAGAGCTAGATATAAAGTGTTATTTATTTTAAGATACTTTACTTTGTATTTTTTAATACTCTTAATGTCTATCCAATGTAAAACTTTTATCGTAGTGCAAACTTCTAGTTTATGGTTGTCAACAAAAAATACTTATTGACTTGCAACAATGTACTTTCACGCAGTTAAGCACTTATTAATTATCACACTAAAATATGTGCGACCTACTTTGATGTTTTTTGTAAGATAATTTTAATAAATGGAAATTTATATATGAAAAAAAGAACGTCAATAAAAGTTTACATAGAAAATATAAGAAGTTTCAAAATATGCGTAATAAATACATTAAAAATAAACATGTCTGCAACTTTGCTTGAGTTGGCAACGAGGTAGGTATTAGTTGTTCTTAGGCGTAGATTCTCAGGTACTGGGAGACTTAAATAATGCATACCTATGAGTTCTCTTTTTAATTTATATATTTGGATTTGATACCGAAAATCGACCACGGGACGAAGTCATGTTTCATGTGAAAATGGATTTTTTTTTCACACGGACTCGTAATTCTAAAGAATAACTTGTAAACTTATAACAATAACAATATCTTGCTTTTTATCTATACTAATATTATAAAGAACGCGCTAATCTTAGGAACTACTGGTCCGATTTGACAAATTCTTTTTCTGTTGTTTATTCCGTTTATCGTCGCTATAAGCCTTTCATCACGACCAATAGGAGCGGAACATCAATGAAAAATGTTGCAAAAACGGGACGGGCGGGCGTTAGTTCTGCGGGTACCGTACCGCGCGACTCAGAAAGAATTTGGTTTACGGTCTTTAGAACGCGTGCGAAGCCGCGGGAAATGCTAGTATAAGAATAAAATTGAAGAAGGTTAATACGATATATAACAACGCTTGCAAATTTTAGAAGCGAGCTCAGACGTAGGCGAATGAATAAATATGAGCTTATAAGAAAGTCAATAAATTGAAGCTTTCTGCAGTCCTTCATACAAATTTTAACTATGTCAAAGTAAAGCGTAAGTTAAATATAAAAAAGCGTACAGTAGGTATATTAATAATATATAGATAAGACACAAATAGTTTTGTATTTTATACTTAATACTTGTAATTCCTATCAAAATATTCGCTCATTCCTTGCTGCTTTTAAAGGTACATACACACGTATGTACCATGGTAAGGTTACAGATACACGACCCACGCATCCCGCTAGACACAATGCGATATTGTCCGCCAGTTCCATGAAACTCAATAAATAAACATCGGAATACAAATGCTCCCTTATTAATACGAACCAAGCTTTAATGTATTCTGACAATTGGATTTAAAATTTATCTTAGAGAAACTGCTTAAGGTATCGCCAATAAATAAATATAATTTAATAGTGGGCAAGTTATTAAATCTCAAAAAGGCTTTTATAACCTGTGATAGCCGTATTAATTTCTAAGGATGACTTGACAGAAACAGTTAAGATTTTTTCGTGGGAATTAATCATTTTCCTACAGTAAAGAGTATCTTAGCTATATGTTGACCCAAGTAATAAGTTATCACTACACTGTTCAGGGACACAATTTAGACATAATAGAAACAATCACTAAACATAAATCATGAAGTATATAAAATTTATGAATTAAACACAATATAACATATGAAATCGAATGAAATAATTTATGTACGATTATGTACGTTATTAATAAACTAATTAGCAATTTGCTTTTATCTTGATTTTGGATACTTTTTATTATTGTGATAATATAACTAGAATATGACAATATACGGAGCTATAAGTCACGAAACGCCAATAAATTGGGTATTTCAACGTCTGTATCGAATGGAAACGATTAAACTATCTTCGACGGTGTCTGAGACCAATAAATGGAAAATAATTAGTAAGTCAACGGACTCTTCAATTTATCAAAAAGGAAAAGATGCGCATATATCTTGCTACGATTCTAATATAGAAACGGTTTATATAAAATAAATCATAAAGCGAATGCAGTTTTAGTAAAAAGTAATTAATTAGTGTATAAATTAAATCTGTAGCTATAACATCGCATATAATATGTGCTTTCACTTATACCTAATGTTTACACACGGACGGGTTTCTCCATACGTTACAGAGGTGTTAAGAATTAAAGTCTAATATTATAAATTACGTATCTAAATTAATTAGACTCTAGTAATTTAAAAATTTCGTTTCCTAATTTGATTGACATAGCTGTAGCGAAAGTTAAAATTATTACACGCTTTATAATTATTCACATAGAGAAAGGCTGATTTACAGTCTTAGGATGTTTAAACATTATTATTCAACAGGAGGGAGGTAAACATGTCTAATTGGATCCGTTAATTTGGTAGATAAGTTACATAATTTTTAATTATATTACAAATTTACCCAAATTGCTAAGACTTAATTATTCAAAACTCTTAAAAACATAAGATATTACATTATTTAAAGATTTTACATATTTATACAAAGAGAAAAAAATTTAAGTGTACAATTATTTTTATCACTGTACATTATTAAATATATTATTTAGGTGCCTATATTTTAACAGCTAGTATAGAACCCTCAGAGATATTTTAGAGAGAGAGATATATACCCGCTATTATCAAAGTATATTTCATCAAAATCTTTTAAGTGCGCTTTGAAATAATAGTAGTACAGATATAATAAGTACATGTTATCTATATCTAAACTATTTTAAATCGCTCTCAGGTTTTGTTATTTATTAAGATCATATATATCAGAACAATACGGCTTGAGTTATTTACTGTTTTCGCGTCAGACTTTCTAGGAGAATCCTCTACGTTCCACAATGCACAATCATTACACTCGACTCGTGTGTATTGGTAAAAAGTAAACATGCTGTCTTCGAAACTATTACAAAACAACTGCTCTCACTGGGTTACCGAGGAAAGTATCATAATGTTCACTGTCAATTTACAAAATAAAGTATTCGTAGTAGATTTTAGTAATCAAATAGACTTTTAATCTCGTTAAGTCGAATCAAAAGTTACACTGATGTCTGCCCAGAAAAGACTACATAAAAGGTCTATTTTTTTAATCGTACTATTATTTATTTTACTTTTATGAATAACCTTCATTGTGCCAATAAAAACGTAGCGTGGTCTTGTCTTTCACAATAATTTTAAAAAATACTGATATTTTAAATATAAATATCAGCTTTGTAACCAGAACGCTCAAATAAGTGCCCACTGAGCGTGAAACGATTCACAGCGACGACAAAGGTCACTCATGTGTACAAGCTGACCACATATTGGAAAAAGTATAAAAGTTACTGATATGTAGTCGGTACAACATAAAATTAAAAAATACATATAATTAGAATAAAATCATGCAGTAAAATCTGTCAAATCATCAGTAATTTGGAAGAGTTGAATCGTATTACGACAACAGTGAGATTGAGAGATGGCATAGCGCGAGTCTAGGCGGCGTCTCATGAAGGAGTTACATTATGAAAACTTAAAAATGTAAGTGAAAATTTTTCAGTATGTAATGAGCAAGTTTTAAGAAAAAATGTATATTTCGAAAGCCTAATCCCTATGATTAGTGCATTCAGAGATATGAAGAGGACATATCTTGTGTTTGTATTTTACTTGCTTCTAAAGTTTTGGAAATGTAACGTTTTTAAATTATTTCCAAATCATTTTATTCTTAAGATTACATACTATTTTTTGTTAATATCCGATTTCCGCGGTATACATATAAACAACATAATATACGATTATTTTAAGAGCATTTATTATCATAATTTTTAATGTCGTTCGTTGTCGCCATCGAGAAAATTTGACCAAGAAAGAAGTGAAAGGAATAAAAACAATAATGACTGTCCAAAAAAAAATTATATGGCTTCTTTATAACTTCAACCAAATTCATATCCTTTCGCCTCTTATCTTAAAAACAAATAATTAAACTAATATATCTGAGGTTAAACAAGCCTACACTCGCTTTCGTCTCCCAAAATGGCGATAGCAATAACGATGAGTAATGAATAGAGAGCTGCTTTAATTCGCGCCGCTGCCTGCGCCCACGCACCCGCTGTACGCCGTGCATCCACTCGGAACAATGCTTACTGGTTTACTTTCTCGATTGACTCATACTGATTCATTGTCTACGTCTTACTATTTGAATTAGATTAATGGTTCCAATTACTCTTAGGATCTATATCTCAGGTCAGTAGACAGAAGAAACTTTCGATGACACCAATAAGTTAGCCTGTCATATCTCTCAGAACAGTAGACTACCGAAAGTGGGCGCATTATATCAATGTAAGTTAATAAAATCATAGTGCTAAATTAATTAATGCTGGAAATGAAATTATAATTGTTATTGCAACAATTTAAATCACTAACGCGTAATACATTATATTTTTTTATAAATAAAGTGCTATAAAATTTTAATTATTGTCTCGATTTTATAAAAATAATTTATATAGCGCTTTATTGGTAAATAGGTTTCAACGCTTATTGTGTAAACAGACTATACGAGTACATACATATTATATGATAAGAGAATATTGTTTGTGGTTTCCGAACAATACAAATGTAAAGCTATAAGCAAACCTGCGAGACGACCCTGGATAGTTCGTTGTCCTCACAAATCGTTAATATCTACAATATGCATCTTTTCCAGGAAAATAAGTAAAATTAATGTGCTTTAAAATATAGGTACTTAAGCAAGATCCATGGTTGAAATAATCGCTAAAGGTCATACTGTGCAAATACAGGCTTAAACGTTTAAAAGCAGCTGGTGTTTAAAAACCAGCGGAAACAAAAATTTACAGCTTCCGTTGAGGTCTTTTATATGAAAATGATAACCTTTACTGCCCACATTAGCCTGAATCTGTAAACTATCTAATGGACATAATATAAATCGTATGGAAGCGTTCGTAAGGAATAGTGTAAAAACGACGCATGCGCATGTCAACACTAATGAACGCGAGTCGTGCGGCTGACCCCCGACCCACGATAAGTTCGTCGACCGCACTCCCTCCGCACTCCTCGACTTCCCGGCCCTCAGCCCTTTATCCTGAACGATGTCAGACGTTTTTATCGCTTTTAATCAGCTATGACGACGATCTGACTATTAACATTTCTCATAACTATCCTGTCTCATTTGAATTATCAGTGACACAACACGTGATTGTAGTCATACACACATAATCAACATTATAAAGTGTTATAGATTATGTATACAGTTATCATCAAATCATGTAACTAATATTTACATTATTAGTTATCTAATGTTAGTTATCCATTGTTGCTAAACTAAGAATATTTTTTGAAATGTATAAGTGATATTTATCTCATAATTTACATGTCAATATTGATATTCAAATATTTTTTGCCGTAACAACTGATATTGATCAAATGAACAAATAATATAAAATAGGAATAATCATTGTTTTTATGTTATACTTTGTACAGTGTACTCTTACAATAACAGGTTAAAGTTTTATACACCACATTAACTTTTCAAATAATAATTATTGACTTGCAAAGTCTGCAGATGTACCAAAGATGTCACTATTTTTATTTATAACCTTGATGATTACATAAGCGAAAATACTTAATATGGATGGAAACATATTATGCAGTTGAGATAACTTAGGTATGAGTAGCCTGTCTAAGGAAATTTACTATGTACATGAACAAAATGCACAATTTTCTACAAGAATCGTACTTTAAAAGTAGCAAATTTCGAAAACAATACTTTGAACGTACAATAGAGTCGACCTATTTTGGCTTGCTGTGAGCAACTTCATAAAGCCGGCTTGAGCGGTACAAGGGCGCCTATTGAAATACTTGTTGAGCTGACCGCATCCAAGAGGACGCAGGGGGTAGACACGCGCGAGGGGGGACGGGGACGGGGAATGCAATAGAGAGGTGCATAATTCGCGTTCGTAGGCGCAGGCGGTTCTCGGGAGTCAACGAACGGGGACCGGTTCACTAATCGCTCCCACAACAGCCCGCGCTCCTGTCCTCGGCTACGCGACTATAACGGCGTCCGCGCAACTAGCAGACTTGGTTATATGGCAAGGTGTTTCACGCAACACTTTAAATGCATTCTAGATGCATCATGTTAATAAAAAAGTACGCCAAATATGGCAACTTGAAAATCTATAAAAGATATAGCAATGGCAATTAAAGGAGATCAAAATATGCTTTAATTATAAGTTAATATTTTTATTAGTACATTCGTATTTTGTAGCAAAGTGAATGTCTTTGTTTAACTTCCGTTGTTTCGCTGTTGCGTATTTCGTTCAATCAAGGTTGAAGAGCTCCAAGACCCATTTGACAGTTGAAATATCAGATTTCAGGAGTATACTATTTTGAAATTTTTCTATTACATAAAATATAATACGTAACAATAGTCATTAAACAATACTACGTATTTATTACAAACAGTAGGTAGGTACGTGTCTATTATGTAACAATTACTTTTTATTTTTTAAGTTACTGTTGTCGTTGACAGTTCTATTATATTTAACGAAAGCGAACAATTGCTTAGAATATTATATAGTCAAAAATATTAAGTTAATACTAAAGTGGAACGGCTCTCAAAAGTTTCCACCACCGTGACAACTGTCCTATTGTTCGTGGTCCAGAAACCTTGCTATTGCGATACATTCGTGCTAGGATATTCAAACCATTTCCTCTCTGAGACTTTCAATATCTTAGATTCACTGACCAGGGCCTCAAGTCTGCTATTTTACACGATTTGTCAATATGGAAAGAGCGCATTTTAATTCAATTACCATTTGTCCAAAATTTCGTAGTCTACTATATTTAAAATGGTAGTTCATAAGAATCGTATTGAAATTGTAGTAGATAGGGCATCGGTATTGCCATTAGCTCAAAAAAAGTTCATAAAATCGTTTATTGAGGTTTACGGTTTTTAAGTTTAATTATATATTTTATTAATTTATGTTTTAAAGACTAAGCATTATTTAAAATGATCATAAAAAGCCAAAAAGATAAATTTTAAGTGCAATCTAAAAAATAAAACGTCAAAAATAAATAAGTTTTATCTGTAACTATCGAAGTTTTATCTGTAACTGCCGAATTGACATATTTTGTCAATGTCTTATATTACTCTTTGATAGGTCTATTTGTTTGTGGTCGTTAAAATATCGGTGTTCTTTTAAATATTTAAATATGGTTATATTGAAGCAATTTCGGCATTGCTGGACGTATAATATTACTTTTCTCTATATGCTGGACTTTTTGGAGAGCCAGCCCGAGCTAGCGCTCGGCCACTGTAGCAGAAGTATTGAAGGGCGCAGTCTAACAAACCGGCGTTGGGTGGAGTGCGCCCAAATTTTAAATTCTGTTGCGGTAGACTGCCCCAATAAATCACCAACTGAATGCTATTTAATCTTATCCTATATATTGAATAATTATTTTAAGAGACGTCGCAGGCGGCATATGTCGTCCGAATCGGAAGAAACCGATGAACTGAACTAAAGTTGAAACAATCTGATGTATTTAGAATAAAACACAAATAAACAATTTCAATAACCATATATTTTATTATAAATGACAAGTTGTATGAGTTTATTATAGATTTACAAAATGAAAATGTATAACATTATGTTGATACAAGGTAGTTTATAAATATAACCATGTCTGGTGGTCTTAAATTCTTATTGTGCAGTTAAATTGCTAGAAGTTAATGAAGTCTTAGATGTACATAGTTTATAAATATAACCATGTCTGGTGGTCCTAACTTTTGACTTTTGAACTGAACTAAAGTTGAAACAATCTGATGTACCTATTTAGAATAAAACACAAATAAACAATTTCAATAACCATATATTTTATTATAAATGACAAGTTGTATGAGTTTATTATAGATTTACAAAATGAAAATGTATAACATTATGTTGATACAAGCTAGTTTATAAATATAACCATGTCTGGTGGTCCTAAATTCTTATTGTGCAGTTTTATTTTTTTATTTATTTATTTTATTTATTAGGGAAACAAACAGTTCAATATAATACAT
Organism: Boloria selene; assembly: GCA_905231865.2. Classification (NCBI taxonomy): domain Eukaryota; kingdom Metazoa; phylum Arthropoda; class Insecta; order Lepidoptera; family Nymphalidae; genus Boloria; species Boloria selene. The sequence goes on from HG993142.1 coordinate 10,430,316, forward strand.
ACAAACATAGAGCAAAATAATAATTATACATCAACCAATCAAGTTTCCACAAATTAAATTTTACATACATGCAAGCAAGCAGTGTAATGTTAAGTTAGTAAATCTAAAATTAAATTAACAATTATTGAGAACAAATAATAACAAAATTTATATATTTTAACATTTATACATTTTTTAATGTTAAAAAAATTAACCATGACAATGACATAAAAATAATATACTATTTTGAACATAATTAATTAATAAAAACAATTATAGAGTAGAATACATTATTACTTAAAATTTAACCTAATATACATTTATTGATATTAGAAATTCCAAAATAAAGTCACTATAATTGATATGTTTAAAAATGATTTAAAAAATTCTAGTTAAATTGCTAGAAGATAATATAGTCTTAGATGTACATAGTTTAGAGTAGGAATCTTACAATATAAAGAATATATATGTTAAATCAATACTTGCAATTACTTCACTGAGAGATAATACAGTCTTAAGATGATTATTTATAAAATAAAAGGTTCACAATACCGTAAATAACTAATATTAAGGCATGAAACAACCATTTGAACCTTTGTTGACTTTATAGCCTTGGTGGATGAGCAGCGCACCCAGTAATACAGGTTACCACCTAGTACAGGGGCCCTTTTGACAAGTTTGTGTTGTAATCTTTGAGTCAATAAAAGTATTTTTATTTTATTTATTTTTTATTTATTCGAACAATTTATACTGAACAACCAAATGTAAATCTTACCGGATAAGATGAATATATTTTATATTACAGTGACATACCTTTCTATTGAGACACCATTTTGATTAATTTAACTGAAGTATTAGTATGAATAACGATTGAGAGAAATACCAACAAGCTAAGGGTCATGATTTTCATGATAATTCATGATAATTAATCAAGAAATTTGTACCCTTAGGACCTCCTGGAACACCTCAAAGTGTTACACTATACTCGGAATTTTAATTCGATTCCAGATTTGACAGTTTCAGTGTTGCAACGTTATGACAAGTACTAAATAGTGACGTTGCGAAATTATTCGATATGGAAATGGAATATTTCCGGATCGATTCCTCTCGTTTTATAGTAGTATATCTAAACAACTACTACTTTAATAGAAACTAAGTATATCAGGAAATTAAATATTTTGAACGGATAATTTAGTAATGACGATTAATTTTATTAAGAAATTGAGAGTTTTCTTTAATAATTGCGTGTGGAATAAATAAAAAAATGTGATCATGCAGGAACATGAGAAATAAAACAAATAGCTCATGTACCTATTACGGTAATATTTTATTTTATTTTATAAATCGTCGCAGTCATCGCTATCGCTATCGCTGACACTTTCTGTAACATTTATTATAAATGTGTCTGTGATATTGTCAATTAACATATCTAGCCTACTCCTTTTTTCCTCTTCTTTGACAACATGGGATATGCATTTAGACCATTCGGTAGCCGTAATTTTTTGAATTCCTTCCTCAAATAAATTTCTCAGGTCTGTCAATTTGAAGGTTTTATTATTTTGATCTACATGCCCATATCAATTCGATAGGGTTCAACTCGCAATGGTAAGGGGGCAGTCTTAAAACTGTGATCCCATGTTGTGCTGCCATTTTGTCTAGAGCGTACTTATTAAAAGACTCGTTATGTGGAATCAGTTCTAAAAGCGTATCAAATCAAATCAAAATATTCTTTATTCAAATAGACTTTTACAAGCTCTTTTGAATCGTCATTTTTACATTCTCAAGATTAAAAGTCAGTCTGTAAGTCTGTGAGTAAACTACCACTGGCTCGGAAAGCTGTTCTGCTGAGAAGAACCGGCGAGAAACTCAACAGTTGCTCTTTTCAAAAAAATATTTGGTAACAATATTGTATTACAATTTATCTATTTATCCTACGTGAGACACAACTAGTCACTAATCCCACACATTTACATCCACCAGGTATTCCGCTATAGTGTAATAAGCTTTATTCAACAACGTACTTTTAATTTTTGATTTAAATTGCCTCAAAGGCAAGTTCAATATGGACTGTGGAATTTTATTATACATGCGTACACCTTGCCCCATAAACGATCTGTTTACCTTTTGTAGGCGAAAACTGGGTGTTACAAGTTTATCCTTATTTCTTGTATTTATACTGTGTTTGTCGCTGTGCTTTGAATAGCAATTAATATTTTGCCGAACAACGTAGCTTAACCATATCTGGTTCGTAATGAATATTTTTATTTAAAAGCCAGTCTTGAATGGCAGCTTTTTTCCAGCTCATTTTTGGTGCCGTTTCCAATTTTCGGAAGTGGTAAGGTGCGTTATACATCACCACAATTGAGTTTAGTCTTAATTTGGTAAGACTCCAGCATACCTACCACACCTCAAAACTAACTGAATTCATCTCATCATGGTAATCTTCACAATTTTTCTTTGCTTCAAAAATCATGAGCCCCTCTTCCAGGAAGCCTTCTTCACTACCTATATGGCTAATTATGAGACGTAACAGTGAAAGCTATTCGTGGACGTTTTTTTCTTGGGGACAAGAAAACATCCACGTCTTTTTGTGATGTACTTGGCTGAGGATCCATTTTGATGGAAAACCAAAACAAATAGATTCACTCAAAGTTCACAAAAAATTATAAACGTAACTACAAACACAACGTAACAAAACTTTAACAAAAACCCAACAAAATAACAAAATATCGATGCGCAATGAACTATGAAGCCGAATGACAAGATAAACAAAATGGCGATAGCTGCACGAGCGTTAAAGTTTTGTTTTTAATATAAAAACAAAAATATTAACTTTTTATAAAATAAAGCAAATAATTATTACGAATAATTATGTATTTATTTAAATAAAAATCAATAATTTAGTCTTTAATTGGCACACTAATATTATGATTACATAAACATAAATCGCGATTGTTTATCGATTTTTGTGTTCATCACTACACTGTTATATGTGGTATCATTATTTCACAAAATGACATTAGCTAATGTCAAATGTGGAATCGAATTATAATTCCGGGTATAGTTGTTGATAGTTTTATATCATGATAGCCCGCTCTTTCTCAAAATCAAATTCTTGAAATCAGGGTTGTTGTAGAACTTGTTGATTTTAATTTTAATATCTGTAACAAAGTAGTATATATTGTTGTTAATGAATAAAAATAATTATTAATATTAATACTAATACATAATTAAGGCCACCAGAATCTGCCACAGAAATATGTAGGTATATATTACATTAATATCAATGATGTATTATGTATTCTTCTGTAAAATGTCCCAACATATTTATTTATTATGTATTCTTAGACTATAGCTATGCCTTTAGTGATAAGCAATGAAATTGAAGTTGTTTTCTAACCTTCGTCTCCACCGATATTCCATCATTCCGATGTGGTTTAGGAATAAATGGAGTTAGCTCCTCCACTAGCCCTCTAACAGTCTCCTTCCCGAGGCGAAATGTTTTCACAAATTCTACCTCGGAAATATCCTGAAAGGGGTCAATGGTACTCCTCATCAAGCGGCGGGCTCGACGGCGGTTTGTTCGCTCCAAACGCTGGCGTTCTTGGCGTCAACCGCGTCGGCCAACTTCAAAATGTTCGATCTATAATATTGCTTTTCTCTATGTGTTCGATTTCAATCCAAACATTTTGAAACTTCACAATTTTCACAAATCACACCAAACAAACACGGCTTTTAAGCAACGTCTGCAAAATGGCACATCAATGACATCATTGATAGGTTTAGAACTGTCAAAATATTAACAGACTACGCATTACACTCGATCATTATGTACGGGACTACCAATTATTTGCAAATGTGTCATTGGAGTGTCAGTGACACACTATTTGATATACTTGAATTAGTAGACTACCAAAATTGCAAAAACTAGTTATTTCGATGTCATTGATAGACAAATGTGACACCATTTCTATAGCAGACTTGAGGCCCAGTTTAGTTATAAGAAATTTAAATTCTTAAGAATTGACAATTTTTACATAATACAACACCATTTTTAGAATTATAGGAGAATATGATTATTATTTCGTTTTAGATCTTCGATGTGATCACCTAATTAATTTTAATTGTAATTGTTATACAATAAAATACCTATATCAATGTGATTTTTAGTTTAAAAAAAACCCTATGGTGTAAAAGAGGGATAAGTAAAAAATAGTAAACATAAGCAGTACATTTACATACATAGTACGAACTTAGTACGTACATTCTTTCAAATTGATAACACAGAAATAAATCATGTTAATGTTTGTATCTCAAAGTTGTAATGCAGTTCGGAGCATAAAAGAAATAAATTGTCGATTGCGGTCACTCCATTTGTCGATTGCATATACAACAAAGCCGTCTGACCGAATAAATTTGAAGTGACTTAATAAAGGCACCGACAACATTCAACATTTATAAGCAAGAATGACGGAGTCACATTCATTTCTAACAATAATAAAATAAATATAAGCACTAGACTTAAAGTATGGCAACAATTTGTTTTTTTAACAAAAAAAAAAAAACATAAGATTCTACAAGCGTGTATGATAAGACCCTGATAATACCTTCGTTGCAGATGAAGACAAGGTCATGCCGATGAGCCTTTGTCGAGTTAGCAGGATATGAAAAACGACCTCGCAGTCGTAATCCGATACATTTGTAGGGGAACAGGAAGCGATTTTCTTTAATGATCCTCACCTTGAGTCGGTGTCAAAAATTAAACGGTTAACATTATCAAAACATATGCAAGACTTATAATTAGAATTGTAAATTTGGAGCTTTAGAAATAAAGGTATCAGAATAATTATTACTTGTTACTAATAGGACGTCTAAATAGTATTGTGAAAAAAAAATATATTTACAGAATTTATAAAATTGTAAATGAAAAACGTGACATATTTATTATGACTTAGGGATTGACATAAAAAGAGTAAGCCCCTAAATATATTTCGTAATCGTCTGTGTTACAAGAGGCTACCTTTTTTTAAGACAATTATATTTTATACGCTTATGAAACTTTTACAGGTCACGTAATAAAATAACAATTTGAAGTAATCGAGAGTGCAGCAGCTTAAGTTTCAGATTATGTAAGAGTCAAGATTGTCTCCTAGATAGCGATCGTGTCTAGTTAAACCAATAGATTACCTAACATGGTCTTGGATAACTTTATTGCAGAATTAACATTAGCGCAGGGCACAGAACATTTGGCGAGTATAGATCGCTGTTTGCGTATTTCTGTTGTTCGGATAGTTTCAGCATGACAACAGCGATGTTGCAACAGCAAAGCCTAAAACCCAGTGTCAGTCATTTCGTGGATAGTTGTATTTGTAGTTTGCAAAAAGCTCGGCGTGGGTCGGCTGCACCTACTGCACTTCTAGTTTTACTGTGCCAAGAACAACGCCTCGTCCCCCGCCCCGCGGGTTCACCGCGCCATTATTTTGTCACCTGTGCTTAATATTTCGATAAAAACTGTACAGAACTCACTATTTATGGACTTAAAACCATAAGATATAAATATTGACCATCATTTATTAAAGTTAGTTAAATTATCTTTGCTTAAAATTCACAATTTTAAGACACACAAGTAACAATGTGTTTAAGAGAAATGTTGTATCGAATCACCTGTAACATCGAAGGAATGTAAGAGTGATGACGTGACGTCACTAGTTAGTGAAATACCATATATTACTCGTCCTGAGATAACATAAAGATTACCGTTTTAGTATCTGACCTTCCACGGGTCCTTGGCATACAATCATTGCGAAAGACACGAAAATTAAACCATATCGGCACGTATGCAGTGTAAATACATTCAGCAAGATATTATCCGTACAAAATGAATAACGCGATTACTTTGTTTGAATTATACGTTTAGGTGCAGCCTGTGATTCTTGTAATTTACAGTTAAGCTTTGTCCGTGTCGATACTCCGCATCCTTGAATCACACTCAATATGCGATAAAAGAAAACATGTCGAGACACGTACGTGCAAATTTGTGGGCCAGCCGCAATTATCGTGCTCGGTTCTTTATGCGAATATCAATCTATAATACGCTGCCTTGCATTACGATCTCAATTAGGTATGATGAAAAATGTTAAATATCGGTCAGCTCAGGAAGAACTACAATATTTATGGATATTTATCAGTATAATATTCTCAAGTTACGAAGTTACGAACACATGATACGAAAATCAAATGACGGATTCTAACAAAATTTAGTGTACAGATAAATTATTACTTGGAGTAACGCATAGAAGCCCAATTTAAAACATCAAGAAACGCAAAAGAGCATTGAAAAAGTCGTTAGTTGCTAATATAGAGTAAGTTCGGATAAAAACAATTGCAAATACTTTTGTACTTTCTTTTTTTACTAATGAACTCTGCAAATGTCTTCCTTATCAAATTAGTAATACACAAGCCTAGTAGTAATGCAGGAAGACAAAGCTTATGATACATAAACAATTAAGTTTAACATTTTGACAAACCACAACTTAAGTTTAACGAGCTCTATAAAATAAATGTAACTTTTAAAAGTTTTTAAGGGTCTTTAAAAAGTTTTATAGTATTATTAGTATAATAAATTTAAAAGTTCATGTGCTAATTGCCTATAACAACTCAGAATCGGTAATTTCTGAATGTCATGTAATTCATGTATGCGTCTGAAGGATAGATATCTTTGTGTTTTATAGTACATTGTAAAGTGCAAGCTTTTAAAGCGTAGGTAAGTTTATCATATAAACTTGAACTTACCTTTGCTTTTAAATGCTAGCAAGCATTTAACACAGCACATCAGCAACTATTTTAGAAGCAGCTACACTGCATACTAAGATATCTAATTTAAAAAAATTGAAAGAGGTTTTGTTACATCATCACTATATATTATAAAGCCCGCCTCCGCGTCTGTCTGTATGTAATAAACTCTAAAAGTACCGAATGGGTTTCCATATGGTCACCAATAGTTCCAGTGATTCATACGAAAGGTTTAGGTTAGGTTTTTTAGGAATAGTTGAAGACATCATTAAAATATATCGACTACACAGTACACGGATGTTGTTATGCGGCGCACCTCAGATTTACGCATTAAGTTTATAAAACTATATATTACAGAATTTTCCTCAAGAACTCCCTAAGCACCGTTATGAACACGTACTTATGGACAAACCCGAGTAGAGCGAGGGTAAGTAAATAGTATATAACATAATATAAATTTTTTCCTGTACAAAGAGTATTTATTGTTACCTCACGGTGAAAAATAACGCAAGTTTTAAATTGGCCACTTCGTTATTTCGAAGATTGTAGATAGTGAGCAGGAGAGTCGAGACTATAAAGTATTCATTGTCGATTGAACTGATGGCATGTAAAATAAATATCCAAATATTTTGAAAAGTGAAACTTTTACAACTCCCATAATAATTGTTGTGCTGTCTGCAATTACTAAACGACTGAACATTTTTATGTTTGTTTTTTTTACACCCGTCGTATTTCAAGTCCCAAGTTAATGTGATGCTTAAGAAAGTTTTATATGGCTTACGTTAGGAGGGCAATATATTTACGGTTTCAAATGTTTAAAATTTTAAGTAACTACTTTAAATGTATATTATATTTAAAGTAACTTTTCAAACAAAATCGTACAATGATTATTAACTTTAGTTTGATCAGAGATTTCAGGTCGCGCAATACTTAAATATAAAATATTCTTAGTTTCTGCATAATACATATATGTATTTAAGTATAAAATGAGAGATATTAGAAGTTCAAGTAAGTATGTAACTGTTAAATCATACGATTTAACTAGCATCTCTAATCTGGGCCAAATCACTTTTGTCTCTGCCACTGTTGCTCTAACAGTATTTGCACTTTGTTAAATCTTTTTTTAAATTACTGAAAAATCAACTCAGTACACAGTTATATAATTTTTTTGAATAATTTAATGTGCTAAACAAAAAAAGGCAGCACATCCCAGAAATAGCCTAATTGCCTGATTTGGACATAATACACCATTATATTTTTATGTTAAACAGTGTTCTTTTATTAAAAGTCACTGAAGAATAAAGAAAATAACAGATATCCTAAATGTAGATTCTATATCAAAAATGTTTAATTTACACTGTCTATGTTATTATCAAATGTTCTGAATGACCGTGACCATGATTGCTTTAGAGCAATTGATACGCCGGAACCAAAAATCTAAATAAATCCGCGACAAAATTCGAAAAATACTTTCATTTTTATTGTTCTGAAACTTTTTAGGCAAATGTATATTTTTATCAAAGTTCCGGAGAGTCAAAGATGTGTCTTTGGTCAATAAAATAAAAAAGGTGGCAAGACTGAATCTGACCAAATTTCTTGTGCTGAGCTGGTATAAATAATAATAATAATAATAATAAAATCTTTATTGGAAACATTATTTACAATAAACAAATTATGTACGATAATGGATACAGTAGTTACAAACTGTGTCGTAGCCATTAAATATTTTAATATTTAATATTTCAACCAGTGCTAAATGGATTCTATGGTGAAAGTGCGTTTATTCGAAGTATTCTAATTTTGTTATATATGTATATTTTTAGTGTGCTTGTATAAATATATAAAAACAAATATTATGTTCTTAAAAAGGTGTCATTTACTAACAAGTAGTGCCACCTATGAGAGAGACGAAACATTAAAATGACAATGTTGCCAATGTGGCAGTATTATAATGTTAACTTTATCCGTCACTAGATGGCACTGCTATTTAATCACTACTTTTATTCAAGCAGATGGAAAATTTTATTAGTAATCTATTTATGCATATTTAAAGCATTATCAAATATCCTTGATTTGTTACTGGCTTATATTAGACTAGCTGACCAGGCAATAATTGTTAGTTATAAGACACTTATACGTTTTTGATATTTAATTAGTGTTAAATTGGGACAAATTTACCTGAATACTTGAAAGTACAGTATGTAGAGTACCTCATAAGATATGTCATAATATGAGATGTGTTTAAACTACTAAGTAGAAACAATTAAAATAAATATAGTTGTATAACATGTATACAGTTACTATAATTACTCCAGAATTTTTTTCACATAAGGCAGCGTAGTTAAAATAGAAAAAATATATGTTATAAACATATTACAATAACATTTCTGAAAAAAATCTCCAATATTTAAACAAAGCATAAAACTTTCCATCTAATCATACAACAAATTATTATTACAACCTACCTGTCATGATCTCTGCTGCGGCTACGTTTTCTGTATGAATCCTCCCTGACTCCGTCGTCTATTCGCCGGCGTTTCGCTTCATACGACCGTGAGCGCGAATGTGATGCGTAGTGCTTCCTACGAGTGCGCGGCATCTGAAACCATACACTAATATTATATTATCTATATCAATAGCAAATCCACATTCACCATTAAAATGGCACTGTTATTAGCCAGCATGTTCACAACTGTTAAATTTATTAACACTTGTTTATACAGTGGCAGTAAAGTTAAGTGAAAATAAACACTTGTTAATCCACTCAGAAACTTCATTAGTATTAATAAAAGGTATAAAATGTAATAGGTAGTGTGATATGCAATGTATGTTGTTACTCTTGATGACATTGATGAAATTATTGATACTTTCACCCCAATGATTATTGCTACTTAAAGAATTCAAGATATAAAAATGTGTTTGTTTGCTTCATGGAAGCTTATAATTTAAAACATTAAGGATCTAATGGATCATTGATGATCATGTTCCTAATAAGGAAATGATTGTAAAAAAATGTAATAATTAACATTTAATCAATTAAAAGTCCATTAAATGAATTAATAAGACAAAGAATTAATAATTAATATACTAAATAATGACTTGAAGTATATAACATACTAATAATTTCAATAATTCTATCCATACACCACTTAAATTAATTAATATATTATTAATAAAACCTCACACAGTTGCCTTTGAAAGTGAATAAATATTTGAATAATTTCACTTTCTACATTCAGCAGTTAATAATAAGCTGTTCAAATAATGAATGTACTTGAGCAAAAAAGCTAAACCACTTTTGTTTTCAATTATATCTGCATTACAAAACAGTACTTTCACACAATGCTAATTCAATGTTTAAACTTTAAAAATTGCCTGCTTTTCACTTTCATATTCAAAAATTATGAAACCCTATACAATAATTACCTATCTTAATGTATACATAAATATATATAATAACTGAATAAAAAATATTTCAGTTTGTTGAACAATTTTTTTTTGTTACAGTAAATCTTTTACTTCAAATAGTTTTCAATATTGTTATGCTACAACAACCTGTACAACAACATGACTTCTGTTTCATTGGGATTTGACATGTTTACTGATACAAAAATATAAAAATTTAATGTAAAAGTTTAATAATAGTAAAAGTTGTGTGAAAGTTTCTTTATCACTACATAGTATAAAACAAAGTCGTTTTCTCTGTCCCTAAATCCCTATGTATGCTTAAATCTTTAAAACTACGCAACGGATTTTGATGCGGTTTGTTTTAATAGATAGAGTGATTCAAGAGGAAGGTTTATATGCATAATAAATCCAGGGAAGAGCCCGAGCGAAGCGAGGGCGAGTCCCTAGTTAGTTATATAATTATATATAAGGCAATTCATTAACATAAATGATACTACAGCTACAAAACAGGTAATGTATCTTGATATTGTTTAATATGATAATTCACTAATAGTTAATTCTTAAGTCAATAGATCAAGCTAGCCTTAGACATTGAAATATAATTAAGAAAAACTTTGCCAAATAGACTCCAAGTAGTAAATGTTATTCACATGTTTTAAGTTGCAAAAAGGTTTAACCAATAATTTTCTATATAATTTGAGAGACTTCTATTAGTAATTTTTCAACACTAAAACCTAATATATATCCTATAACCAGGTTACTATTTTATTCTGCTTGTTAATTCAATGGTAAATAAAATATTTTCTATGAATTTCATTAAGTGAAAGATTTGCTTGTTGTGAAGCCATGCAGATAGAAGTTCTACTAGTCATGCATATATACAAATTTTAATAATACTGTGTTGAGGTTTTGATAAAAAAATTAGGAAAGTACTAGATGTACCTCCACTTACCATAAAAAGGATACCAAAACTCGTATCCAAGCAGAATAAGCTGAAAAACATTAAACTTTTTAGACCACAAGTAACTGGTCAAAATGTTGGTGTTACAAACTAGTAACCCACATGCATCTTATAAGATAATATTATATTTACAATAAAATAAGATAAGAAAGTATTATAAAATAAGATTTTCACTAAAACTATAACTTTATAAACATGAAGTATGTGACAATATGCATATTATATTAAGATTATAGATATTCATTTCTCATTGATTATTAAAATAGTATATATTTTTGTTTATAAATCTAAATAATAAGTGATTTGGCATAGATTTTGATAAAGTCAATAATATGAAAGAACTGTCAGGTGAGAAGCTTGTATCTGACCAGCTGTATAATGCGTAGTGCATTTACGTCAAAAATAAATTTAACAAGAAGTAGTAAACTATTATCGAGAATTGCTAATAAAATTTTCTAGAAGTAATAACTAGAAATTATTAACACCAAAACATCCCATGCTGCAAAACTAGATGTCACTAGAAGTTATTTACATGCTGACGCCATGTTCTTTCTACGAGTCGAGGAAGTCCTACATACGCTAAGAGAAAAAGATCTAAAAGTTGAGTTCCACTTACCCTAAGTTCACGTAAATATTTCAATTTACACCAAAGCAGTTGAGTAAAATTAGTAAGGCAATTCCAAGTTCGCGATGCAGAACCCTGAAGAATGCTTCTTCGCAATAAAGGCCCGAACATCGATCCAAAGGCGAGACAGCCGATATTTAATAGTTGGCAACACTGTTTTGGCGTAAAACTTCGCCAAAACTATTCCCTGTAGATAAATACATAATTTCAAAAAAATAATAATTAAAACGTAGTATAATTACTGTAATCAATATATTTGCTGAAATAGCCTACATAATTTATTAGTTTAATTTCATATTTGAAGTTATAAAAAAAACAAAAACATAATCGAAACGGGATAGATAGTGCCAACCTACAAAAAATGAATAGTACCAATAGTACCAACCACGGTCTAGAAAGAAGGTCTAGCATCAAGAGCAGTGGGGGTACGTCGTTTTATCGTGACAGTAGTTTCCATTTATGGCCATGGCGTTACAATAGACTAGGGTGCTGTGCAACTATGTTAGAACTTAACTATGCAACTATTCTGTCTCTTTTTTATCCCACGTAATGCAAGCATACTAAATTTCATTACTTGAATTCATTTAGTATTTGCAATTTTATTGTCACCCGAATGGCTTGCGCAGTGCGCACTGCGCAGCTCCAGTCGATAGCAGCGCCGTACAGCGGTGTTGACGCGAAGCTTGGAAGTTGTTACACAAATCGTACAAATCTCTTACTACTGACATTGAGCTTGTTGCTAGACCTATTTTACTCGACCGTGGTACCAACTTATAGTCATTTATTCGTTTAGAAACGTATTACAATTATATTTAGAAATCTTGATTAATTTATTGAGTGTAAATGAATAAAAATAAATAAAATTTGTAATTATTTTAATAAAATATAAAAAAAGTGAAAATACATTAGAATTAAAAAGCTCCGTTGTCATAAATTATAATAATATCAAATATGTAACAATTATTATTCTTCTAAATTCTGTAGTAATACATTTTCAAGTTTGAATAAACACGTTTGGCTCAGTCTGTAGCGATCCTACTGGCTGTGCCAGTAGTCGCGGGTTCGAGTACTGCACAAACGACGAGTGTTAGTTCTCCAGTCTGGGGTGTCAATATTTGTAATGTGAGTAGCAAGTCACCCCTCGCTTCGGGCTCTTTTTCTCTTTTTCGCGAGCAAAGCCGCGGCTTCCGCTAGTTTATTTATGTCGAATCAACAACCTAAAAATTAAGTTTCAAGATAATAGCTCTAAAAATGACGCTACTTCGATACAACTTTTATTCCCCCCTTTCAAATCAAATCAAATCAAAACTTACCACTTTTTCGCATTCAAAAGTAGCCTATGTCCTTTCTCAGGCTCTAGACTACCTGTGGGTTGTGTACCGAATTTCATTTCAGTAATTTCCGCATGAAAGCGTGACAGGCAGACAGACAGATAGTGTTACTGTCGCATTTACGAGTATAATTATTAAGTAAGGAGATTAGTAAGGATAGTAAGGATTGTATTTCAACTATATGTGTAATGTATTAACCGTGGAACGACATGTTGCTGTGTGTCAATAATTAATATCCCTACATATTTATTTATTTAATTATTTAAAATATAAATATTTAACGTGAAATTTGTCATTGAATTTTATAACTTAACTTTGAAACTTATAACTTTGAATTCTACTAATTACAATGTTGTTCTAAAAATATTGTTTTTTTTTTCAAAAATTATTTAAACTTTGACTCAGAATTTCATTAGGTATATCTAAAGATAATAATTAAAAAGTTTGAACGTAAAGGAAGATTTCTCAGAAATGAGATATTTTTAAGCAGTAAAAAGTATCCTTTTTGATAGTTCACGGATAACCAGCTGTCATCATGTTACTTCGTCAAAATATGTCCTGTGGTAAATTTTCGTGATACGTCCCCGAACCGAGACAGACAGATAGACAAAAATTCTAAAAACTAGAGATTCAGGCAATGTATTTTGATTATTTCAACAGTATTTTCAAAAAAATATTTTATGTATTGATTCGACTCTTTTACCTATACATACATAATAATAATGTCTTCCCGACCGATTACGGTCATGGCGGCCAATCTTATTGAGAGTAGCCAACAGTGTACGCACAGACAGACACAGTTGCACTCTCCGTTCCTGTCACTCTCATACTCCAGTGGGACAACTACTTGTCACGCCCAGTGAGATTTAAGGTTCAGGACTTCCCAACTTCCCAATTACGGGTTGTTAAAGGCTTACTAAATAGAAAGACTAAACTTGGCCTGACCCGGGACTTGAACCCAAGACCTCCGGATGTACGACCTTATATGCTAGCCACTACACCACTGTTGCAGTTATAGTATTTATCTATACTTAATATTACAAAGGTGAAGAGTTTGTTTGTTTGTTTGTTTGGTTGAACGCGCTAATCTCATAAACTACTGGCCCGAATTGAAAAATTCTTCTTGTGTTGGATAGTCCGTTTATCGAGGAAGGCTATAGGATATATACCTATTTACATCACGCTACGACCAGCAGAGCATTAATGAAAAATGTTGCAAAAACGGGAGGATTTGGTTTCCAGCCTTTAGAACGCGCGCGAAGCCGCGGGAAAGGCTAGGCTTATATTATATACGGATGCAAACCATTTCCAAGTCATTGGAAAATTAACTACCTTTTCTCCCGCACGTCTCGGGCTTCCAAAGGCGTGGTACAGAAAAAGTAATAAGACAATATTTTTTTTTATCCTAGAAAAAATGCTTTTTGCGGCAGATATATCCTTGTCTCATTTTTTGTAAATTTGATATATTAAGTACCTAAGAATAATTTTTATACTGTGCATTAAAAGGTTGATCTGGACAAGTCATAGCTTCTAATGATTTGGAGATAATGTTTCAAATATCGTTTCGTGTAGTAACATAGGTAATTCTAAATTAGGAATATTAGCCTGTCACATTTGTAGCCCTTTAAGCAGACGTAGGCCAGTAAAAATTGCCATTATTTTTTTAGTTAAATTCTATTTTTACTGGCCTAAAGTTGGATCTAATTTGTTGTAAATCAATCAGAGTAAGCAGTTCATTTTTTTATAATACTCATGATTATGTACTCACTCAAGGTCACGTTAGGTTATATCACTATATTTTGGAGAACTCGTGAACTTCAAAGTTTTTGAATAAATTCACTATGTTTCCACTGAACAAAACCACTATTTCTAAAACAAACCGGGTTCTTAGCCGTTAGTGCGCGATAAGATATTTGTGAAATTTAAACTAAGATAATTTTATTCGTACGTCTAATCTTTACCTTCATAGATAGCATAAACTATTTATTTATATTATATATTTTCCACGTCCTGAGAATTAGTTTTTGAATATAAATAATTAAGAATTAATTCTTTATGGCATCTATACTTATTATATTATATTTAATAGGCAGAAAACTAAGGGGATTATTGAAAGCCACTTTATATCATTTGTTATTGCTATATACTATACTAACTAGATATTTTCAAATTCGTTTTAGTGTTAAACATGTTTTTGGCCAATAAACTCAACACAACTTAGCAACTCATCACAATCGTATGCTATTGTAGCATCAAGAGTATAATAATAAAAAAAATAGGTATAAGAAAAAAAAAATAACTTTAATGTATTTCAGTTCTATATTGTTGCTATTCTGTATCTTAAACAAATGAAGATATATTTGTTTAGCCGAGATAAATTCCAAAGCCAATGACCGCCGTAACTAGTGTTGCCATTACGATATTAAAAAATTCTGACTGGCGAAGATATTAAAGCTTAAGTCTGTCTCTACTTCTGCTCCTTTCCAGTTTACCCTCAAGTAGGCGTTTGGGCATACGGAACATTTACTCATTTGGATCTCCTTATTTTTCAATTTATAATTTTAACATCGTAATTTTTCACAATCAGCAAAAAATCGTCATTAAATCTAAAGAGACGGCTATACTTCTGGACCATATTTGGGCATGATAGGACTGATCAGTATGTAGCTCCAATATCAGGAATAGTCCGTAGAAGCCCAAACGGATGTTAGCTCTTGCCAAAGTCAAACGCTTGAACAAAATGCACCAATATCAATGTAAATAGTGCTATAGCCTATATCATCATATAATAAAATTATATTTCATTTTCGAACCTTCTTATTTCATTATTAGTATTCGTATTAAATAAAATTTATAATACTATTTATTAGTTATATCGAATATCAGTTATTATCACTACATAGTATAAAACAAAGTCGCCTTTTCTGTCCCTATATCCCTATATCCCTATGTGCGCTTAAATCTTTAAAACTACGCAACGGATTTTGATGCGGTTTTTTCCAATAGATAGAGTGATTCAAAAGGAAGGTTTATATGCATAACTAGGCGATCCCGCGGCTTTGCCTTTGCTAAATCTAGGGAAGAGCCCGAGCGAAGCGAGGGCGAGTCGCTAGTAAAATATAAAATTTCGAGGCACCAATAAGGTAGTAGGTAAGTAGGTAGGCACATTTGAACTTAAACTAGATATGTATTTTCTGAATAGTCATAATTTACATTTTACAGTTATAATTAATATATTAAATATTATAAGAAGACAGTTAAAAACTGTATTTTAAGATTTTTTATGTAATTTGTAACATAACTTGCTGGTATCGAACTAATAAAAAACATGATATTGCAATGCGTATAAATTATAAGTACACTACATTAATAAACCTAATTAAATAATAAAGTATAACAGAATTACACTCTGTCTCGCGAACGTTGCATAACCTCAGAATACTTTAATTATAATGACTGAAAAGTATGGTGAGTTTTAATTAGGAATAGGATGTGATCAACTAATTTTAGGATCTTTAAACTAAAATTGAGTAATAAATATATAAGTTCACATGATAAATCTCCTAAAGAATTGCAGTGGATAAGAAGGCAAGCTTGCCTGGCGGGAATCAGCTGATCGGGATTGCGCAGTGCGCAAATATAGGGGGGGGGGTGCAAGGGGTTGGACTGGCACAGGGCGATCGGCGCCCGGCCAGTCGCGCGCGCCCCGACACCGCCGCACCGCGGCGTCTCGCGACTCTACGCCACGCGATAGCCAAAAATATCCCCTGATAACGAAAAGCTGAAAGAAAAGTTATACTCTACTAACTCAGAAGAACACCAACACACCTAATCAATGTTCTGCTGTGATATTCGTTTAAGAATTACACGCAATGCGTGAACGAATTAGATCACAAGCCGCCTCGCAGTCTCCCGCTCTTCCTTGCCCGGCACATTCTGTATCGTTATGAGAGACGTTCAGAGCTTACCCGAAAATATGTACGACATGTCAATTCAGGAGGTGAACGGCAAGGGACCTAAAAAGAGGAAAAAGTCTTTAGAAATCTGTTTAAGTGATCAACGTGATGAGTTAAACGAGACTGTGCGAGAGGAGAGCGAGAGTGGAGAGTGTAAGAATGGCGGTGGGCCTAAGGTGGATAAAGTCACTGAAGGTGTGGAGTTGCTACACTGGCGCGACATGCCTAAGCACTTGCAGTTCAACCCGTACGTACTGACCGGCTATCGGCCCTTGCAGAGCTGGAGCGGATGCGTACGCAGTCTCTTCTATTTTCACAATGAGACGATTAATATTTTAACGCATGGTACGTATAATAATAAATTCAATTGGATAAATCCATGTTATTGCATGTTATTTTCGGTACCAAATTTATTTATTAAAATATTTTTATATAAAGTTTTTTTCCATTGTTTAGGACCTTAAGTCGTAGCATAGCATTCTTAAATTACTTTTGTTCTAAAACGGTTTGGCAATATAAAGCAGTAGCAAATAGACGTTATGTAAGGTGTTTTTCAGAATAATTTCAGCTCTTGCGTTTAGTTTCGTAGAGCTTTTTAGTACTTTTTAAGTAAATCTGAAAATCTAATTTTAGTTTCAGAATAGTAATGAATTACGATTCTGATTAACATTTGATTTATTTCAATATAAATCGCTAGTAACCCGAAAAAAATGTAACTTTACGCTACCCTAAAGGGGTTAAATTAATTTCTCACGCAAGAATATTTGCGGTAACGTCAAGCAACCCTTGTCAAGAGATCCCTATTTTAATATTTGCGTTTCCAAGAAGGAAGCGTATTTTTATGAAAATTCTTAAAATACCTACAAATTTAATAACAGATAAAAATATTTACAATAATATTTTTATATTTATTTTTAAAAAAATGCCGTTTCAGGCAATCAGGCATTCTGCGAACAGTGCATTAAATTCCTTTCATTGCTACGAAATCGTAGCCGCACGCTACGTTCGTACTTCAATCGTTTCTATCGGAATGTTCGCATCAAATGAGTCCTTTAGAAATGTTGATTTCTACAACCTATACCATTTATAGAAAATCAATCAAATATAATTCCATTAGTTCTTCTGTTTATTGTATTTTTACACAATTTGTTTGATGACATATTATTTTGACCATATGACATGACGCCTATAAGTTAAAGTTATACGTTTTTTTAAGATTTTATTAGAAATAGCAATTGTAGAATATAATTTTTCTATTTCGCGTTAGGCTGTACAGAAAAGTAGTAGTATAAATAGATTTAATTGGAACTTATAGATAACCAGCGCTTCACGATCGCTTCGCTCGTCCCTCGTGAAAAATAAAAACGAATCGTTCCATGGGACCGATCATTTCCGTGATATAAAGGAACTAATGCGTTATTCCAGATAGATAACTAACTAATTTTATCAAAGTTCCTTCAGCCGCTCTATTATAATCTATACTTCTATTACTAAGCTGAAGAGTTTGTTTGTTTGGTTGAACAAGCTAATTTGAGAAACTACTGGTCCGAATTGAAAAATTAACAAAGATTAACAAATCTATCAAACTTAAAAGCCTTGCATCGATAGTAAAAGTAGTTAATAAAACAATGTTCTACAGAGATTTTTTAAGATACGTACAGATTTTAACAGAATATGTAAAGTAGAAAGCATTGGTTTTTATTCGTTCCAAAAATATAGAAGTAATCAAACAATAAGATCCTTTTCTGTTTTCATAAAAAAAGTTGTATTACTCTAGATATCATTAACTGTCAGCCTCGATTCAGCTCCAACGATTCATCTTTAGCAAAGCAGCCTTGAGTTATCAGTCTTCTTTTCTTCGAACATTGTCCTCATCTAGGGCGGCTCAAGTAATTTTTCATATTATCTAAACGATGGTTTATTTCTGAAGGAATAGAAATTTATTTTTACAAAGTTAACAAAATCTATATATTAAATATTTGTTAAAAA
Organism: Boloria selene; assembly: GCA_905231865.2. Lineage (NCBI taxonomy): Eukaryota > Metazoa > Arthropoda > Insecta > Lepidoptera > Nymphalidae > Boloria > Boloria selene. The sequence goes on from HG993142.1 coordinate 10,449,357, forward strand.
CAATGTCTAGGTGCGAATTGTATGTAGAATATCATAATAATAATATATAATAATAAATAAATAAATACATTGGTACATTACGTGCCGCAGAGAGTAGGGTAGTAGCACTACCAACTGAGCCAAACGTGCCGTTATATAAATCCTAAAAATATTATTAAATTAGTTTTCTTTAATTATTACAAAAACGTAAATGATAGCATAATATGTGAATCTCCTAAGAGTACAAGACAATAACTATTTTCATTGATTAATATTTATTAACGTACTCCCGAAGCGATAGTAAGTCGCTAGAATTTTTGAACCAGTCTAGGTCTAGTCCAGTCATTTTGAACCAGGTTGGGGATATACGATGTACATATTTTTATTTAACATTATTTTATTTATTGATATACAAAATTGACACACTCTTTGAATATGCATGTATGAAGTTTTCATACACTGACATATTATCTTAACCAAATTACAGCCACTTTGCTATCGGCTAGGTTCCTGAAGTGGAAAAAAGCGTTTTAAAAACATGAGAAGATACAGTTCAGTAGTTTAGTTATACTTAAGTATTTCCCTACTTAAATTCGTAAACATATTCAAGACATGTCAATTCATATATTTATACAGGAAAAAAAACCGATCACATGACGAAAGCAAGTGATTAGTCAATCACTTCCAATTTGTTAGGCTCTACACATTTATAATGATGTTTGCTTTACTTTCAGGCAGCAAAGAGCAATCGATTAATGTAACTTTTGATCATTAGGTAAAAAGATTTTCATAGTTATTTAACATTTAGATATATTAATTAGTATAAATTATGAAATATTAATCTATTGGAATAATGTACATATGATATATACAATATACGTAGTATAAAATAAAAGCGCTTCCCGCTGGAACGGATTTCGATTTTGATGCGGTTTTTAATAGATAGACTAATTCAAGAGGAAGGTTTTAGTATATAATTTGTCAAGTTTATGTATACATAGCAAAAGTCAGCGAAACCCGCGGCTTTGCTCGCTATAAATCTACGGACGAGCCCGAGTAATCCAAGGGGACTCCCCCGATAGTGATATTTATAAAACTTTCTTAGATTAACGCGAATATTTTATTATAATGTCTATAAAACTATATTCATGGGTATATTTTTGGTTAAGCATAAAAAAAATATTACGTTTTTATAAAGCAGAGGTCGCAATATTGTCACATGTTTATTGTATTGTAAATTACATTGAAGCTTGAGAATTTGTATCGTCATTAAGTGACAACACGCGTGGGCGCGGCTGAGCGGATTGTAGCGTATAGCCGTAAAACCGTTATACATAATTGTCAAAAGAATTTGTTTATTTGATATTCTAGGGAGTATGATTTGTTTTAATTAGAAATGTGAACGTTAAACCGACATTTATTCAATAATAAAAACCTACTTCAATTATATAATAGCTTATATATATGTTTAGATCGCATCGCAAGTATTTAAATAGTGTTTACTCATCTAAGGGTAACTTATTGCACTTCGCAGAACAGGAATTAAAGAAAAGAATATCAGATCTCATATAATACTAGCGACTCGCCCTCGCTCCGCTCGGGATTGTTGTGGGGTCGTTTTAACAGTTAAATATAGATTACTCAGAAATTAGATATTTTTCCACAGTAAAAAGTATTCTTAACGTTGACCTAGATAACCAGATATCATCATACCAAATTCCATCAAAATCTGTACAGTGGTTTTCTCGTAAATCGTGATGCGGATACACAGACAAACAAAATTGTAAAAGCTTTAGATTCGGACTCTGTATCATAAAAATGACTATTTCAATTACTTAGATGTTCTACAAAATATTCAAGATTCAGCTAAGTTATAATTTTTTAATATACCTAGATAGGTATATTAAAAATGATGATATATACAATATATGTAGATACAATATATAGATAGATATCTAGATTTACACTCGCTTTATACTTTATACATGACAAAAGCATAAAATGTAGAAACAAACGTAAATAAGCGGAGTCTTCCTTATAAGTTAACCTGATCAATTTCTTTTATAAATTACTTTTTTAACAGAACCCTCCCCGCCTTGAGCTGTGCGAGGCACAAGCTTAAAAATTTAGCTCTACCTAAACTCTTGAAGTTAAATAAATGCTTCTATACAAAGGTTATAACCTACGTTAGACCTTGCGGCAGTATGCTAAAAAGTAACACATTTCCGTACCATCATTTATCTTTTATCTTATTATGAATTGTGTCTATGATATATGAAGGCAATTTTAGATATTATTTTATCCATCAAAATGACCTATAAATTTTTTCCAAGTGTATTTCTTGTGTTATTTAGTGTGTATTCTATTCATCCGATAAGCGGACGAATAAATTAAATATTATTCGTCCGACAATTGGTGTTTGATATATCGCGACTGAGTCTTTTTTGCTTCTTAAATGGCTCAAAGAGAAATCAATTTGTTTTTTAAGTTTTAACATACTCGTGAATGCAATTGCGGACGTTTCTATAGTACTTTTTACAAAATACCATTTTCTTGTACATTGTTTTGATGTAGGTACATACTCTCAGGGAGTGTTAGTAACGTAAATTTCATAGGACGACTCTATAGAGCCAGCTCTTTTACATATAAAAACTCTTGGACTTATTAAAAGTGGGTGGGATCTAAATAATAAATTATCAGCTCGGTAGGTTAGGGTTATTTTTTTTTTTATTTTTTCATAGGACGACTCTATAGAGCCAGCTCTTTTACATATAAAAACTCTTGGACTTATTAAAAGTGGGTGGGATCTAAATAATAAATTATCAGCTCGGTAGGTTAGGGTTATTTTTTTTTTATTTTTAGCATAGGTATATCCTGCACCTAAAAATCGCTTATTTTATATTAGAAATCAAAGAAGTGATAGATATTCGTACAAACCGACAATAGTCGGACGAATAATATATTTTTTATTAATACGATTATCGGATGACTAGCAACAGCCTTTAAAATAATTTAGTCATCCAACAATTGTTGGACGACTAAATTATTTTACTCGTCCAACTAGCAGACGACTAGCATCAGCCAAATTTTTTACTGAGGTTACAACGCGTTAGGCTTTCATACCTATTGTTTATAGATTTCCAGCTAAATCTGTGTAGCACTTGTGTTTCTTTGCTTTTTGTTCTGTTAAGGAAAATGGGTAATAATTATATTTTGTACAAGTATAACTGCTCTTATTTTATGTAAGTAAGTTAGTTTATATAACAAAATATATAAAAGAAAATTCCACTAAAGATTTACGTAAAGAGTTTTAAATATTAAATTTAAATAAAAAAAATAATTAAAAATATTACAATATGTAGAAACTAATACTATTTTAAACCACATACTGTTGTGTGGCATATTTATGTGTAAAAAAGTCTTGTATGGTGGCTCTGTACTGTTTTAAGTGATCGAAGTGAAATTGATTTTTTTGGTTTATTAAAATTTTAATACAGAAATGCACATACCTAATAAGAGTAGGTAAACTAATGAAACATATACGAGTATATTAGGTACATGCCTTATCCATAAATGCTCTCTATAAACCTATAAAATATTTATTGGAAAATATGCTTCAAGTATACGGTATACCTATTTGTAATATCTACTAAGCGAAAATGCGAAGCGCAAAAACAAATAATGTAATGTGATAAAAGCTCATGTTAAGTTCTCGAGTGGCGGCCATCTACCGGAATGCGAAATTCAGTAGTATCAATATAAAATAGCTGTCGTAATTAATGTGAAGTCACAAAAATCACGAAAATAAAATTGTTAACAAGAATTATTTAAAATATTTAACTTTGGAGACAAGAGAAATTTATTAAAAACTAGCATAACGGGCTCCGCTGGGCGTAAGTTAAAATAATATAAAGGGTTTTTATATTTTTCTAATAAAATACAAGATGCTTAAGTTACTCAATAACATTAGCTAACTGCGAGTGAAAGTCCCATCAAAATCGGTCCAGCCGTTCTAGAGAAAGCTTAGCTGTAAAAAAACAGACAGGTTTATAAGAATTAAAAAAAATCATTTTTGATGTAAGTACCGTATATATTTCAACTGCCTCGGTGGTGTAGTGGCTAGCATGTACGGTCATACATCGAGAGGTCCTGGGTTCGAGTCCCAGGTCGGGTCAAGTTTAATTATTGAGTCTTTCTGTTTAGTAAGCCTCAGTAAAAGCCCGGAGTTGGGAAGTTGGCGGTGAGTAACCCCCGTGCCTCGGAGAGCACGTAAAGCCGTCGGTCCTGCGCCTTAGCTCGCACTGGTCGTGTCGAGTAGTCGTCCCACCCGAGTATGAGAGTGATAGGAATAGAAAGTGCACTTGTGTCTGCGCGTACACTTGTGCACTATAATATCTCCTGCGCAGTTGGCCAGTTTCAATGAGATTGACCGCCATGGCCGGAATCGGTCGGAGAACATTATTATTATATATTTCTTTCATATGTATTTAGTGAAAAGCTGTTAATTTGAAATTAAAAACAGACACATCAATCTTATTTATGAATAAATAAATAAATAAATATGGGCTTATGTACTGATTTCTTAAAATTAAATTAAAATTCATATTTTTATGAAACAATTGTCGTGGCGGTGAAACCACGAGACGCATTGGGATGAAGAGTACTTCGGTAGAAGGTGTTCCATACGGATTGCCCCAGGTACTTATCTGATAGTAGATGAACCTGTGACACCCTATATAGACGAGGAAGATTTCGTTGCGTTTTAGTGAGTACTAGCTTTGCCGTTCTGTTCCACAAAACCACAAATTTGTATTCAAATTGTATGAATATTTGCTGGTGGTATGCCCTAATGCATTAAAATAAAAAGCGACTATCAAATACAGTAAGAACTTAAATTGAAAATTCTGATAACGATTAGGTAACAGCGTCAACAAGAATAAATATTAAATAAGGTTGATTTCATCAATTATTCTATATTCAGTGCCCACATCGAAACAACTGTTATTAAGGGGACGGAGTTACGGCGATCAGCGCGCTCTATAATTATCATAAAATATGCCATATAGAAATTTATTCTTTGCTGTCAAAATAAAAAAATACATTTTATAACATTTTATTTTTAAATTGAATCTAAAATGTAAAGTTGTTTAGTCTGAGAGTATAATTACCGTAACCTTTGATTTCCATTCGGCTGGATATTTAAAACATACTTACATTTATGAGATTAGAGTAGAATTCATTTTATTTTCTTACAAATAAATAATGTAGTATTTTCAGAATGTAAATGTATAATTAAATAAATAAATAAATATGTTGGGCCATTATTACACACATCGCCATTTAGTTCCGTGGTAAACTATGAAGGAAGCTTGTGTTACGGATAACAGATAGTTGATATACTACATATATAAGTTTAAATACATACATATTATAAACATAAACATAAAATACCCATGACTGGAGTTAAAACATCCGAGTTTAACAAATGAATGCCCCCAGCGTGATTCGAACCCGCGACCGCTGGCGCAAGATAGTCACTAAAAACTGCGACAAACATGTATAGATAGAGACTTAGTTCCTTTATATCTTTTATTTGTCAACCAATTTTGGTTAATAGAGAGCTATAATGCTAAATTACTTAATAAAAAAAGTGTAAACATATATTTTAGGATTTATATTTTATATTAGTGGTAGTGCCATGCTTGTTACCTTCGGGTAGCAACTGAATGGGCCGGCACGCCCCGTATAGTTCATTAGTACCACTCTCTCACAGAAGACCGGCGTGAAGTTGCAGCTATGCTGTCGCGTTTCGTCCGGTGAATGAGAGTCCGGGAGGCCCACTCTCCTTCCCCCCTCCCTCTTCCCTTCATCCTCCGCCTTCGTTCCCCCCTCCCTCCCACTTCCCTCCCTCCTCCATCCCTCCCTTTCCTGAAAGGCCGGCAACGCATCTGCAAGCCTGGCTTGCAGATGTCCATGGGCGGAGGTGATCACTTTCCATCAGGTGAGCCTCCTGCCCGTTTGCCCCCTTTTTACCATAAAAAAAAAAGAAAAACATTATATGACATTCGAAGGATTCGTATGAAGTTGAATCCATATTTGATAGATTTTAAAGTGCAAAGTTTGACCACATATTTTTCTGACTTTTAAACGCATCACTGAATGCATTTTAAAATAATAACAAATTATTTGTATTGCTCATTAACATTTAAAAAATTTTAAAGATTAAAAATACAAACTTCAATTTATTATATTGTCAATAGTGGAGAATCAAGATGCGACATACGAACAGTCAGACAGACACACGAGTTATCCCATAGATCTAATAAATACTACATATTAAATGTATGAGTTACCCAATTATTCCTTTTTTGCCTTTGAAGTAGGCGAACTTTCTTATTTAGGATAATATAACTGTAATGGATTCTTGTGAAACAGAAAGAGAGATTTTCTCATCTATATTCATAATCATAAAGCTATGGATTCAGTCATATCGTTTATTTTTAGTGCAAATTGAATCTATATTAGGTGTAGAGTTCTAAGGCAATTTTTTCAATCAAAATAAATTTAATTCTGAAACGTAAAAAAGTAATATGTATTAAAGGTTACTAGTAAACGTGATCGTAACATTTTTCTGTTACGATAACCATAATAAGCCCTCATTATTAACCATCCATAGTTAGATGGAATTTTCAATTAATTTATATTTACAAATTGATACATTAATTAAGTGGTGTTAAGATTATTTTGCTTTGGCTGGCACCGACTCCAACAAAAACTAAACTAGTACGAATATCTTGGAAGTATACCCTACCGAACAAAAGAAATTGTAATCGGCCAACATTTGACGCAGAAATTAATGAACAAATATAAAAAAATACCGTTGAGGAATTGTACCTTTCATCATCAGCTCATCCACATGAGATGATGATTTTCAGACACAAATTCTTGAACATCTTTAGAAAATATATCAAAAACATAATAGGTGCCTATAAAAATTGAGAGTTGCCCTCGATTTCCCTGGGATCCCATCGTCAGATCTTGACTTGGTGACTATGGGACCAACTGGAAACTATACCCTTTCAAACAAAAAAAAAGAATTTTCCAAATCGGTCCAGCCATCGTCGAGTAATCGGGGAACATACATAGAAAAAAAACAAAGTCCCCGACGCATTGAGAACCTCCTCCTTTTTTTGAAGTCGGTTAAATAGTTTGATTGCCTAGAAAAAAAAATATGTATGTGTATGTGTGTGTGTGTGTGTGTGTGCGTGTTATTAATTAAGTAAAGACTCAGTTTCTTCATAATCTAATTTTGAGAGCCATTCTTTTAAATTTGATTTTGCTTCATATGTATTTAACGTGTATATTTTTATTGAATTATTTATCCTATTGTATAAGTGAGCTGATTGATTAGTATATTGATGACTAGCAAATTTAGTTTTTACCAAGCCTGTTTTTACTATGATGTTTTTCCTGCTATTATACCTCGTGTTTGTATCTTTTACTTTTTTATGTCTCAGTAATATAGTTTGTAAAATGTATATTTTTCTCACGCTTAGCAAATTATCTATGTAATATAGTTCTTTTGTAGGGTAACGATATGGTTTACGGTACATAACCTTTAACAAAGTTCGTTGACTACGTTCTAGTTCTATAAATTTTGTTTTCGATGCTCTCCCCCATATTGGAATGCAGTATGTAAGGATTGATTCGATAAGAGCTAAATAGACTTGGATCAAAATTTTCTTAGTTGCAATAAAACTTAGGTTTTTAAAAATCCATATGAGTTTCCTGACTCTATTACATAGTGATTCCAAATGGGGGTACCACGTTAGCCTTTGATCTATTGTTATGCCTAAATATTTGGTGGAATCAATTTTATCGATCGTGGGACACATACAATTTATGCTTTGTTTATCACACTCGTGGACTTTTAATATTGATGTTGTAGGCTGTGTTTTATTTTTTATTGCGAAACATATGTAATTTGTCTTATCCGTATTAAGTGTCAGAGCGTTAGATTTAAGCCATGAACATATTTTTCTTAGACCTTTTTTGGCCGTGATATGGACTTCTTCCCATGTTTTTCCATAAAAAACTACAGCAGTGTCATCTGCATACGAGTAGATATGTCCTTTGTCGATTTTGAAATTACATAGGTCATTAATATATATTAGAAACAAGGTAGGTCCTAGGACACTACCTTGTGGTACACCGACAGTCATTTTGATATCATCACTTGTATAATCTCCTATTTTTACTCGTTGAGTTCTATCTCTGAGATAGTCAGTCATAAGATTGAGTTGATTACCTCTTATACCAATATTTTCTAGTTTTTTTATGAGGATGGAATAGATATTGTGTCAAATGCCTTTTTTAGGTCCAAGAAAACAGTCAGACATTTGTTTTTACAATCCAGATGGTCAGTAACACGCGTAGTTAAATCAAGAATGGCATCCTGCGTACTTTTTCCTCGTCTAAAACCATATTGCGATGCTGATAAGATTTTAAATTTGTCAAGGTATTGAAGTAGTCTATTGTTGATTAGCTTTTCCATTATTTTAGAGATACCAGTTAAGACTGAAATTGGCCTATAGTTACTTATTTGAGCTTTATCTCCATTTTTATGCACTGGGGTAATTATTGATTTTTTCATCATCGAAGGGAAGACACCTTTAGAAAAACAGAGATTACACAAGTATGTGAGTATGGGAATTATTAACTCTTTTGAGCATTTTAGGAATTTAATAGGGATATTGTCAAAGCCAGTAGCACTGTCTGATTTTAAATTCATGAGGATGGAAGTGACCTCCTTGTGATCGGTATTTAAGATAACAAAAGATGACATTTGATAATTTTGGTTATAATGATTGTGACCGCATCACGAGAAAATAGCTATTCGCTACAGGTTTTGATGAAAGTTTAAATTCTTAAAGCTTTTGGTTATCTGGATCAATCGGGTATAACATTCAAATGGGCCAGTATAGGGAAGTCTGAAACTATAAGATATACGAAGATTCTTAGGTCATATCATCAATTTTAGTAGTTAGTTTAAGTATTGAAAAATAGGATTGTTTGGAATTGTATTTGTATTGTAATTTCTATGTAGGTATATAATATTTATGTCTACTCAAATATGTCTCGAGTAATAAAAATAGTAGCATAAAAATATTTATTGTTAACGAGAACCGACCTCATGAATGCTTGTACGTTTCTATGTTGAGAATAAAAATATATGCGATGATCGATAGAAAGATTGTGAGTATAAAAAAAGAAAAACGGGAGTGTTTTTCAAATATTTCTGAAATAGTGAGTCCGCGTTTTAGTAAGGGATGACAAAGGATGGTGTGGGCTCGGCAAACATTACAATATATTGTATGATTTCTCAATAAAATAGATATATTGCAAAAATAACATACATTTATTTTCTTTTTAGTTGAAAAGCATATTTCTTTTTAAGCTAGAAATATCTATAGTTGTCATGTATACACCAATATTAAATGTCATTAACTAAAGTAATGTTGGGTATTTTCCTTTACTATTTTTTATCTATTTATATAGATATATATAGATATTTCGTGATTGGTGAGTGAATTCCGCTTTTATAAGCGAAATTCACTCATCACGAAATATCAAAAATCACGTATAACGACGTATAAAGATGAAATTTGGCACGGACGTAGTTTATAGGTGGGACGTAAATTTTGCGTCAGGGTCGGTTTAAGGAGATCTTAAGGCTCTCGCAAGTTTGTATGAAAGTCCTTTATTTTTGGTGCTACAAACTTTAAATTTGGCAAGATAGTTAAAACTTATTAGACGATTGAAAACATGAACGCGGGTTCTTACATTAATTAATAATATAAATATTTTAATGAAAATACTAAACCTTTAATACGTTTGCCTCTACATGAGATAAAAATATAAAAAGCACTCACTTCATTATAATACCAACTTCCGCTTTTATATTATATATATTTAATTAATTTTTTCATTTTGAAGGGACTACGGCTAAGTAAATTGAATAAGCGCTTATATGGGTTTTCTCATTACTTTGATTAAAAAAAACGTAATAATCAAAATGAAAAAATATTTGTTTTTGGTCTTTATTTTATTATATGAAAATATAATTAGCCATTACTCTTGCAGCTGTATATATTATATGGTTTTTTTATCTTTATTAGTACATTATATTTTTAAGTAATATTTCTAGTAAACTTTTAAGTTTTTTTAAACTGATTTTTTAATAATAAGTTAAACATCAAAATTGATTTACGATCACATTATTTCCTTTTATTATCTAAATAATCTACTTGAAATATGTTTTTAAAACAAAATATTTGATAATTGTGTAACTTTTGATTATTTAACATAAATCTAAATAAGAACTACTCGATTTTTGTAACAATTTTTTTTTCTTGTTCTTTGTTCCCAATGACATATTTATATTTAAAATTATTCCATTTCAAAATTACAAATGGATTGAAATTTTATTTAAAAGTATTAAATATCGTAGGAAAACAGATCTAATTAAAATAAAATGAAACTTTTATGGGAACAGGCAATGTAATGCAATCAAACTAAGCCATTTCAAGCCATGCTGACATCTTATCGTTTTTCATAATTTTTATACTATGATAATATAAAGAGCAATTTCACGTTAAACGATACAACAGGTGACCCGGTAGCCTCACCACCTGGCGTCTTGCCAGCCATTGTGCAACGTTCCAGGTTAAGGCTGTATTCATGCCACGTTGTACTGCAATATATTTCAGTTCTTTAAATAACATTCAAGCACAAAATAGAATCTGGTATCGCACAAAAGCGATTTAATGTTAAAGCGAAATGGAAAAGTGTATTACTTGTTTTTTATGTAAATATGTTTGGAATCCGTTTTTAAATGAAAAATATTTTTATAATATTATTGAATTCTATGGTGGTAAATTGTAGTAGGGTGTTTTTTTTTATGGTAAAAAGGGGGCAAACGGGCAGGAGGCTCACCTGATGGGAAGTGATCACCTCCGCCCATGGACATCTGCAAGCCAGGCTTGCAGATGCGTTGCCGGCCTTTCAGGAAAGGGAGGGATGGAGGAGGGAGGTAAGTGGGAGGGAGGGGGTAACGAAGGCGGAGGATGAAGGAAAGAGGGAGAGGGAAAGGAGAGTGGGCCTCCCGGACTCTCACTCACCGGATGAAACGCGACAGCATAGCTGCCACTTCACGCCGGTCTCCTGTGAGAGAGTGGTACTAATGAACTATACGGGGCGAGCCGGCCCATTCGGTTGCTACCCGAAGGTAACAAGCATGGCACTACCACTTAAACTGTTTAATGAAAGGGAGGATTGTAAGAGGATTTTTTTATCTTATATCTGTCTAAGTGACTGCCTCTATTTACATATCGTGTATATAGTTATTCATATTATATGATGTAAAAACCCATTACAACTAGTAAGTGATTCAACAATTTGAACAATTATGCGAAGGTAAAAATCAGTCTAATACTCTTTTTCGCTATTTATTGAATATTATATAAGCACGTGATATACATACATATCCTGTATAGAAACGAGATTGACTATATAATGGTTTTAAATAATTTTAATTTCAACTCGGATCATAGAATGGTTAGAGCAAAACTATCAGGCACCCCTGCCAAAAGAGCAAGGAAATTTCACAATAGTGTGAAAGCCCTTGAATGCACAGGTAGCACCGATTTACTTCTCAACAATCTCAAAATATCTCTACAAGATGAAAGAAAAGAAGGTAAATCGACTCAAGAAAAATATGACAGGTTTCTTAAGCAATTGAAAACAGAAACTAAAAAAGTAAACCTCAACGGCAAGAAAGACATATCATTTAAAAGTAAGCAATTATTACAAGAACGGAAAGAACTTTTACAACAAGGAAGAACAAAGAATCGTCAAAAGATAGCAGAAATAAGCAAAAAAATTAGCGAACAACTAAGAAGAGAACGAAAAACAAAAAAAAATATAACACTAAGAAAATATATAGAAAAAACGGGAGGAATAAAAAAGGCGCTAAAAGAGATGAATAACAAAAAAGACTGGATTCCAAGTATGAAAAATAAAGATGGTAGAAAGACCTGTAAAAGACCAGAAGTATTATCAATTGCTACGGAATACTATCAAAAACTATACCAAAGTTCAAAAGAAGTAAGAGTCAGGAATGAGAACAATTCAGTTAATGCAGATGAAGTAAAACCAATTTTAAAGGAAGAAACAATAAAAGCTATCAAGACACTAAAACTAGATAAGGCACCTGGATCAGATTTAATAACAAATGAACTGCTGAAAACCACGCTACCAGTGATAGCCCCGAAACTTACAGAACTATTCAATGAAATCTTAGAAACGGAAATCATCCCGGAAGATTGGACTAAATCAACAATTATATTACTGCATAAAAAAGGAGACAAGGGCGATATAGGCAATTACAGACCGATCAGTTTAATGTCAAATATTTATAAGGTATTCTCGAAAATCATATTAAATAGAATTACTAATTCGCTAGAAGACAACCAACCTAAGGAGCAAGCTGGTTTCCGAAGCAAATTCTCAACTATAGACCATATCCACACGTTAAGACAAATTCTACAAAAATATAGAGAATACAATAAAATATATCACATAGGGTTTGTTGACTTCAATAAAGCGTTTGATACATTAGAACATGAGTGTATATGGGATGCTTTGGAAAGACAAGGGGTGCAAGAAAAATACATAAAAATAATTAAAAATGTATACTCAGCGAGCACAGCACAAGTTAGACTGGAATCTATTGGCAACGAATTCCCTGTAAAAAGAGGTGTACGCCAAGGAGATCCAATATCTCCTAAGCTATTTTCAGCAGTGCTAGAAATGATCTTTAGGAACTTAAACTGGATCAAAAACGGCCTCAATATAAACGGTGAAAATCTTAGTCATCTACGCTTTGCGGATGATTTGATTCTATTCTCAGAGGACGCAAGAACTCTTGAACTAATGTTGCAACAATTGTCTGACGAAAGTAATAAAGCCGGCCTGACAATGAATCTTTCTAAAACCAAAATTATGACGAATTCCCAACAAATTGATACGTTAATAGTAAATAACAAAGAAATAGAATGTGTTAAAGAATATATATATTTGGGGCAACTAATATCTACAGAAGATTGTATGAATAAAGAAATAGAAAGAAGAATAGCGAGTACTAGGAAACGGTTTTGGTCTCTTAGCGAAATAATGAAGGACAAAGATATGCCTATGAAAGGGAAAAAGAGGGTATTCGAAATCTGTATTATGCCATGCTTATTATATGGGTGCCAGACATGGGCACTAACTGAAGAAATGGAAAGTAAATTAAAAGTCTGCCAAAACGGTATAGAAAGAAGTGTATTAGGTATAAAAAAAAGGGACAGAGTTAAATTACAAGAAATTAAAAATACAACAAAATTTAAAAACGCACACACAGTTTACAGACAGCTAAAATGGAGATGGACGGGACATATGCTAAGAGAGAGTAACGAAAAATGGACGAAGATAATAACAGAGTGGTATCCGAGAGACGGGAAAAGAAGGAGAGGTAGACAAACTAAACGATGGGAAGATAATTTGAAGAAAATAGCAGGTCCGACGTGGATTCGCTTAGCAAGAGACAGGAATAAGTGGATATCTTTAGAGGAGGCCTTTGTTGACAGACAAGCTGTTAAAAAAACTCCAGTTGCCGATAGTAATTTTAGTAATTTACCTTAAATTAATAATTACATAAAAGTTTAATAGTTTGAGTAGGCATTTGTAATTGTATTGTGTATTTGTAAAAAGAAAACAGCAATAAAGGCTATTTTTATTTTTTATTTTATTTATACATACATATACATATTTAAATAAGTTTGAGAACTGTAAAACTTTAGACAAAATTTTATGTAGGTGTAAGCCATATGATTTGGCAACGTCGCGTCGTGAGTTATAATCTTAAACGTATTTTGATTATTTTCCATTAAAAATAACCTTTATCTTTCTTAAAATACAGTTGTTTTATAGGTTTGCTTGAATCATATAAATAATAGCATCAGAAATTTTTTTTCAAGTTGATCGCTGATTTCCTCTGTCAGTGGACATCTTAAAACTATAAGTTATCACTGTCGTGTGTCGCTAACATTGAGTCGCGTTGACATGTATTTTATACGTCGTACTTACATTGATTTTTCTTTAGTACACAAACTATAATGTTCTTTTATACGACTATATTCAATATATATATTTTATAGCTAACAGTAAGTAACATTAAAATTGTAAATAATTCATAATATATATCATGTTTTCATAAAAGCTCGAACTACAAAAATATATATTTATATTACTTAAATAATTATTGTTTCTTTTAGTTTTATATAGCGCGCGTCATTTTGTTGCCTCCAAGTCACCCTCGCGTTTTGAGTAATTGGTTGGTCCTTACAATGCGACCTCGCACTCACATTATCATTATCATCCCCCTAAAATCATTATTGAATGGCTGAAGTACATTTACCTTTAGTATGTTTATATCCCCATTAACAGTAGTCGAAGGTCGTGCCTCATTGACAATATTTGTTCTACTAGCAGTACTAATTCTACTACTACTACTACTACCCCGGTGATCTAGTGGCTGGCATGTTTGGAATCCGGAGGTCCTAGACGCGAATCCCACGTCGGGCCACGTTAAGTTATTTAGTATTTCTGCCAAGAAATTCTTAGTCCGAAGTTGGGAAGTTGGCGTTGTTGTCATCCGCGTGCCTCAGAGAGCTCGAATCAGCGTCTTAACATTCTCTGGTCGTGTTGAATATTCATCTCATCGTAGGTAGTATGTATGAAAGTGACAGGAATAGAGAGTGCAGTTGTGTCTACCCAGAAACAAACTCAAACATTATACATGTGATCTCCTGCGCAAATATTGACCGCTAGTTTCTGAAAGATTGGCCGTCCCTGCGGGCGAAATCGGTCGCCAAGTTATTATTATTTGTTCTAAAATAGTATATCATGTGTAAGTCGTATATATATTAAGTAAATCATACTAAAACATCAGCAGCACCTGCTTTGTTTTATTTAATGGATTAACTTTTAACAATTTTTAACTCTATCCTGATTTTATATTTCAATAAAAGCCTACGTGAGCGATGAAGTGATGTCTTTTCCCAACATTATTATTTGTAGCATTTGATGACGACGATGGTTGTATTATCTCTTTAATTATTTTTTTCTGAAAGGGCTTCAAATTGTACGAGTTAGTTAACTTTCGTTAGAATTTATAAATGAAGCAAAAAAATTAATGTAACGACTATATATATACTCGATACTCTACAAATGTATCACAGGATAGTAGTGTCCAGTGAAAGTTTCCTATATTTATAATATTAAAAGTTTGAAACACTTTTACTTGAATTAAAATGATTAGTTATTATAAAAACTAAGTAATAAAATAAATAAATTGATTTCTTACTGCTAAATGAACTTTTTCAACAATTTTAAAAATATCTTTCCAAAAATCACCATAAGAGTAAGTTTTTGTAGCTGCTTTTAACTTCGTAATTTGCCGCTGTAAATCAAATCTTGTTGCCGGTTGCCGGTTGCCCATTTAATATTGCCCATTAGACAGAAGCCTATTAAGGTTAGAATAGAAATAATATTGTTTAAGAAATATCCTAATAAAGGTTTTTTCACAATTGGTGTTGCTTTAGGTTCTATTGTATCGATTCAAGCATTAGCTTATAATTTATTTTAATATTCTCTTTTAAGAAGAATATTTTATACAATCTTAAACATAGGATATTTCAAATACAATTTAAATGAATTAATAATTCTAAATATTCTATAGTATTTTATTAATTACAATTTGAATTGTAGTACCTACATTAAGTAAAGCTTAGCTTTATTTGCTTACAAAATAGTTTCAATAGCGTGTAGTGTATTCAGGGCTTAAACAAACCGAGGGCGGGTCGCTATTCTGAAATTTAGATGTATGTATATATAATATGAATTATCGGCTTCAACATTCCCTTAGTGCAGGATATTTCTGGTTAACTGTGTAACTTGCAGCTGACGCTATGGGCATTATATGCAGAAAATATATTTAATAATCCCCTACCATCATGATTATTGCTTAGCCACGAGAATAAATACAAATGAAACATAAACGGTTTAGTACTTTAAAAAGCTAGATGTATATGTATTTTCATATGTGTATTTGCATGTTTTTGCATAAAATTATTAATTAATTAATGAAATACCACATTACTTTTCGTGTTTAGTTTCGTACTAGCAATTCCCGCGGCTTTGCTTGTTCTAATCACTATTGAAAAATAGTGATTGGTGACAGGAGGATGTAAATATATGTTTTTTTGATGCCAAATTTGGTCCAAAAAATAAAAAGTCTGTAGAGGCCACCCTTATCACCTAGGGGAATAAAAAATAGCCTACCTATTCTCATGCCAACCAAATATACTAAAAAAATCGTAAAAATCGGTCAAGCCGTTACGAAGGAGTTCGATAACAAACACTGTGACACGAAATTTTTATATATTAGATGTTCTCGTATTATGTGACATAATTTTCAAAGATTTGCGATGAAAGGCAAAGGTATTTTTATTATTACCTTTATATATACCTATATATAAAGGTAATAATAAAAATTTCTTTTTACACTACGTTGAAAGCAAAATGTATATGTGAACGAATTTGCAGGTAAAGCTCTCTCTCTCTAAAAGCTCTTTAAAAAGTTTAAAAGTTGAATACTATCTCAGTTACTTAAAAATGAATAAAAGAAATATAAACCGGAAAATTATGCTCTAGTTATTCCTATAAATCTAAAAAGCTTTATATATAGGTATAATTTATATTTATGAATCATTAAAATGTGTGTCATTTCATTGTAAAATCAGTCAACATTAAGAATCAATATCGAATTATATGTATTATTTAACATTAGCTTATGCTTATATAATACATTTTCATAGCACAAATAATGTGTTTCAAAATATTTCAACGTATTTTAGTAGTATTGGACCATTTGTCCTTTTTAAGGTCCCTTCGTTTTGTACTCCCTCAGTACGAGGGGGATCAGGCCATAGTCCACAACGCTGGCCTAGTGCGTGTTAGCGGTCACGTCTCAGTCTCAGTTTTCTCAGACATGCAGGTTTCCTTACGATGTTTTCCTTCACCGTAAGACAAGTGGTAATCAGGTTAGAAATGATTCGCACATGAAAATATCAGAGGTGCGAGACTTTTTGAACCCGCATCACTCGGTTATCCAAGCGAGCGCGTCATCGCTGGGTTACCACTGGAACCATTTATTGGAGTTATTTTTAATATCTTAGATATCAGATACTCGTTACGATACGGAAATCAGATTTTTTCTATTTCCATATTCCCTCGGGATAGTCGTGCTTAGTAATAAAAAATGTAGAAGACGCTATTTCGTTGTTTATGTTTACGATACTTTCTTACTGATAGATGTATTGATCAAAATACGACTTATAACTGAGAGTATTTATATACTTACCTTATACCTATACACCAACACCACTGCTTTAATGTAAAAAACTACCTACTCCATATTTACCATTAGGTACTCGCGATACCAAAATGACAAGCTTTAGTACGTTCTAGAGAAGTCTTTGTTGATTCATTTCGTTTTGTACTATTACTATTATTTTTTACAAAAATAATGTTACCTTACTCATTGAAACTTTTAATTTAATAAATAATACATACAGATATTTTAAAAACCTTTCATTACATAATATTATGTAATAAAGGTTTTAAAAAAATCATGGGGGTCATTTTACCATAATAATACCTAGGAACAAAATAAACGAGTAAGCGTGTATTTAAATCGTTATCAGAAATCTAAATCAAATCGACCTTACATAATTACAAAATCATTATTTTATGTTGTACCATAAATTGGTTTAAATGCTGTTATACCTACTAAAAATCGATTCACATTGAAAATGTTTTGTAGAGAACCTACCGATACATAGATTATGTACATACATAGTGAGCGCGGTACTCCGATTTGATTGCGATTGGCATGATATCGCTCGCCGCGTTGAAACTGTCATCATTGTAGCCCTATTTGACATCAGGCACATCGTATGAAACAACTTATTTCTGGGATTTTTTATACTATTTTGAACTACGAGTAAATCTGGTATTAAATAAAATATATATGTATACTTTTTTGAATATTGAGAATGCATAACGTCTGTATACACACAGGCCAGAAAAGTCAGTTTTATTCACTAACTAGCAATACGCGCGGTTTCGCCCGCGTTCATTTTTTTATCGCTACTAAACTTCATTCGATTAAAAAAATTACTCCAGCTTTAATATACTCCTGAGCCGCGCGGCTACCTATTTCATATATTATGTGCGGCGTGCACTCCTCCTCTCCTGTTATTGTAGTTTTAGTAGGGATCCTTTTATTTTTCTTGCAATTAAAAAGCCTATATTAATCAGTGATAATGTAGCATTCAAATGGTGAAAGAATTATTAAAATCGGTCCAGTATTTTTTGAGCCAATTCGTTATAAACATACTTACATACAAACCTTCCTCTTTATAATATTAAGTATAGATGGATCCTCTTCATCTTATTTTTACTCATTTTTTGATTTTTAAAATCCCTCGTCAACGCAATCATATTTACATAACGTCATCTAGATTTTATTTCTGTCTAATTCATCTGCCTGATGTGACTTCTTTTCTTAGTTTCTAACTAGAACAGAGAGAACAAAAGATACATTATTCATAAAGGAATGCCTTCAGCTTTGGTCGCGAATGCGAAACTGTTAGTTGAAGATAACTTAATTTTCGTACACTAAAATTGAGACACAATGGCGAGATACTGTTATATTTTTGACCGACATAAAAAAGAGAAGATGGTTTTTAGTAAATACATCGCAAGGATAAGGATAATATACCCACTTTATTATATTTACCAATATTACGATACTTTTCAAATTATTTTTCCTGTTTTTAATGCCATAACTAATGTCTATACAAATTAAACCTACATATAAAATTTATATTTTATTGAACTTAAAATTTACAGCGTAAAGTACTGTGGGAGTGCTTTTATTGCTTTGATATAGAAGAAGTGAAAGACAAAAAATACCGTAGAGACAAAAAGCCAGCCAATTCATATGCGAACTCGTCTGCTAGATTAAGTCGAGTCCACTCTCTCGATAGATGAGCGTCCACAGCCTAATCTCGAAACGCAAAAACCAATGCACGAACTTAGATATAATATAATATACAGATAACTAAAATACTACTTCGCAAATATACTTCAGCCTAGCGCAGTTGTTCGTGGGCCAATTTGCTGTGAGTGAAGTTTTTGTTTCTACAGAAGAGAGACGGTACTTTATTTCAACTTAAAAAACCATGTGAATTTTTAAAAATATTTAAAACACAGCCATACAACTGAACATGTTTCTCTCACAAGTTTGCTTAATTTATTTATATCCATTTAAATTCATGAGAACAGAACTATGCGTAACGACTAGATTTTGTTTCTATCCTCCGTCCCTTTGTTCAAAGCTTACGCTTAGTGGAGCAACTTTATCACTTTGTCGACATCGCTTTCTCTTTGCCTTGGCTGTTTCTAAATGCGAGAAGCTTGTTCTAGAGATAACACGTCTTACAAATTAGCTTTTGTCTTGGATTCCTCGGATATTGTACGGGTGTAAAGTAATTGTATAAAAGTACGCAACACCAGCAGTGGTTTAAATATTGTGTTACATTTTTGAATTGTACTTATATTAATGTATATAGATTTTTAACGTATGCCATAATCTTTAGGAAAAAGCTTTAAAAATATACTTATTTAGTATATAGTGTATCAATGATGTTATGTACATTATTTAAAAAATATAAATTTGATTATCCCCTATTTCCCTTGGTCCAGGCATTACGCGTGAACGGCTGGACCGATTCCCCTAATTCTTTTTGTGTTGTATTT
Organism: Boloria selene; assembly: GCA_905231865.2. NCBI lineage: Eukaryota > Metazoa > Arthropoda > Insecta > Lepidoptera > Nymphalidae > Boloria > Boloria selene. Next base: position 10,469,322 of record HG993142.1, read on the forward strand.
GTTATTATCACGAGATTTCTTATAAAAGTAAAAAATAACAAATTTGTGTGGAAAATAAGAAAATTAAAAAACTTAATGTATTGAAATATGTATACTTGATGTATGTTATGATCGTATGCCATGTGCGAAGTAAATAATATAAAACTCAGCATACGAATATATATTATTATCTATCTATTCCGTACCAAGAGTAAACGAGTACCGAGGGACGAACCAGAGCGAAGCGAGGGTACTTCGCTAGTTTAAAATATAAACGCTACACCATTTATTTTTATGTAATGCATTTACATACTGCAGCACTTATGTAGGTACATAGCGTAGAGTTAAACAGTTTTGCACTCTTTGATACTGTTACTACTTGTGAGACAAAAAGATTTTAAGAGAAACGACATTTCTTAAAATTAAATTATATATTTTAAAATTTAAAACTTGTCTAATTTTAAATATATATATATATATATATATATATTTAAAATTAGACAAGTTTTAAATTTACTCTTATATAGTCTTAAAACTGGTATGACATGAATATTTTAAGAAAATAATAGTAATTGCTTCAAAATTACCAATTACTTTATCTCTAAATTTAATTTTAGCCATGAATTATATTATCTAAGAGGATGTTTTGAGTTGAAAACAAAACACGTAATTGAAATGTTAAAACCACGATTAGAATAATTATTAATTACACATCAAGAGTAGGGATTGCAATCCGGCGTCATTTTCAATCCGGCCGGATCCGGCTGAATTTCCATCAATCCGGATTGACCAAATCAATATGATTTTCGCTTTTTGGTTCAAAATGAACTGTTAGTAAGTTATTCAAGTATCATTGTCATTAATATAGGTAAGTAGTTTATAAAAAACTAGCGGAACTCGCGACTTCGCTCGCACTAAAAGTACAAAAACATGTTTGGCTATACGCTTTTACTTACAATGTACCAAAAATTGATTTCCCATTTACTATTTCATCCCTTTTGTTATGAGGACTACTCTATAAACCAGTTATTCAGTTTTCTTGGCGTAGAAATTGTAGTTGTAGATAGACATATTATGCCTATTATTACAAACTTTTTGTTGACTTTGTTTAGAAAAGTATTACGTTTTCAAACATGTGCCAAAATAAACTGTTATTTAAATAAAAAGCACTAAGGAGTAGGTATTGATATCAACTTTGATGTAAGTTACCCCCAAATTACTGTTTACCGCATTTTAACCCCGTAAGGCAATGGGTTTCAATAAAATACGAAACACGTTTTCCATCAATTCTGTTAAAGTATGTTTATGCAAAATTTGAAGTAGATTGGAATCACACCATCCAAACTTTGCCCGCATTTTTCACTTCCTTAGGCAAAAAAATTCGAAAAATCCTTTCTAATCGGATAACTACGTCATACAAAGGACACATCCTAAAAGTTTCAGGTCTTTACGATTAGCAGTTTAGGCTGTGCGTTGATCCATCAGTCATTCAGGACAGAGCATTTTCCAATTCAATGTTAAGATTAGGCAACGAGCAAACAATTAAAATGTAGTGGTGGCTAGTGTAGGCATTGTAAAATTTTAACGTTGTAACGAGTAGCTCAGTGTTCCTAGATTTCACTTTCACAGATAGATCAATTATTTTTTATTTATAAAGTAACTTTATAAAATTTAATAGAATTACCTTATTTACTGAGATGAGACCATTATAATTATTAAAGTATTCGAGAATGCTAACAAACAAGTCTTATATTTATGTCAGACACCAACTAGCACGCATGAACACCACGCACTACACATATAAAGTACCAACCATAGATTATACACTTATATACTGGTACCAACTCATGCAAAAGCACTATTATTTGCCAAATATTGCTAACACCGGATCCGGTCGCCGGATCCGGTATATTAGTACCGGATCCGGTGACCGTAAAATGATGCCGGATCCGCCGGATTACCGGATCCGGTTTTCCGGATTGCAATCCCTAATCAAGAGTCAACAAACAATTGTATGATGTATTTACTCTATATTCTATACTGGTGTCTCATCCTTGCTTCGGTCGGGTTTGTTCCTATTCTTCGCTTTAATTTTTATAGCGAAACACTAATTCTTTTTGTGTAACGTGAAATAAAAATTATCTAAGTTTCTAAAACATGAGCTATTTTTATTACAGTGAAAGACAAGTATCTTTTAAATATAAATTATACAATACGTACTCTTTTACTTTATTTTACCTTAATTTTACTTTCTTAGGCTTACGCGAATGTTTGACATTATAAATGAAACTATCTTTTCTTTTAGACTCTAGTCTCTCCCGTGACCATGATTGCTGTAAAGTATTCGAAACGTCGGGATACAAAAATCATAATAAATCCGCAACAAAATCCGAAAAGATAGTTTCATTTATAATTACCTTAATTTTTTTTAAACCATGTTCTAAGCTATTTTTAATAATTAAATAAACATCTGTCATAATGCTTATAAACATCAAAGGAGTCATTTAATTATGTCTTCAATACCATACACTTAAACTATAATTAACATACATTTTTAATACTTTTACATGTGACGAATAGACCGTACTGTAATACTAAAAATATAGATATTGCAGAAATATATTGAATAGACAGCAATGAGAGAGAGTATTATACTAAGTATAGTTTTTTTATATTTTTGTCACTTTTGTTCCTTTTAGTTTATAAAAGTAAAATTTGTATAATCATGGGAAAAACTTAAAGCGCTCTTTATAATTTACCTGGCCCGGAATTAAAGCTCGCATAAGCACTTAACACATTTACACTGTTTGCAATTTACGTCTCTAGCAATTAAGAATCGTGTTTTCTATTCATATTTTGTATTTCTCTTGCAAATTTTCTATTAAAAAATGAGGTGTAAATTTTCTTATGTGACCTATTTATTTTATGTTAGTAGATCAAATGCATTACAATATTTTATTTAAATACAAATGTGAACTCCGTAGCTGTCGTTTGTCGGAACTCAGTTTGTCGGAAAATAGAAAAAAATCTAACCCACCGCCATCTTTGGAGACCAAATATCAGAGTAACTCAGTATCAGAATTGTAAAGTGTAAACACACACGTACAATGGAATATTTTAGAAGTATATATATGTAAATACAAACTTTGAATATCATTGAAACAATTGTGTTGTTTAATTTAACTTCATTTTTATGTTCGATAAAATGTAACAAGAGAAAACATATTTACCACAAAACGGCTTAAAGCACAATAGCTTTTAAAGTTAATTCAATTGTTTCTACTGAGTATCTAATCCAAATCGTGGCATGTTGAGCGTAAAATGTTTTAGTTATAGGTACGAGTATCTACCTATATATAGGTAGTAGAGTCATTTACTATTTTAATAATACTTTGGCTATTTTATCTATATTAAAGTTTTCAATAAAACTATGTGTTTAAATTTATTCGAGGATTTATTTTGATTTTTGGTTCCCGTACATCCTCAAAATCCTGAAAAAATTAGTTCGAATATCCGAAGAACCCGAATATAACAACATGTATATAAAGTTCAAAAAGTATTGGCGTAAAAGTAAGTCATAATGAAGATGCTTTCGTTCTATGTACATATGTAACATATTATTGTAATAACCGTAATTGCATTTTCCAGCCATTAGGTACCTATATTTGATATTTTGTATATTCTACCTTAAAATAGCCTTCAACATTTCTTAAAAGCCTTTGCCAACTTAATTATTTCTAGTTTTCTTAGCTTCCAAAGCTCTTTTGAGTGATGAATCCTGTTTGTAGCTTAACACATCTTTCCTAATTGATCTTCTCTAGCTGTTTTATGTAATGAAATAGTGTTCCAAATATTATATAATTTAAAGGCTACGCAAAAACTTTTATTGTTAAAAGAGTAAAATCACAAATTAAATAATAAATATGCCTATTGTTTATTTTAAAAAGTAACAAATTATTAAATAGGAAAAATGACTTTACCTACTACTGTTTATAGAGGGTAAAAAAATGTTTTTTGTATGTTTGTTTGTAATTAAAGATAGTTAGAGACACTGGTAAGGGCATAATATAGTTTTATTCTGGAAATCATCCCTTAGGGGATGAAAAGGGAGATAAACTTACTATAGGGAATAAATATTTTCTCAAAAAAGGAATATAAAAGTCATCATAACCATGCATAATATATTATACTAATATATAGTTAATCTATTCCATACTAACCGAATATCTAATTACCTGCCTAGGGAGTAACCTAAGAAAAGCGGGGTTGACTCGCTAGTAATATTTAAATCGTACTTTAGTATTGTTTGTACCTGTACTCGTTCAGCATACCCACATACATATATAATACAAAAACTATAATATAGAATTAATGCGCAAAGCGAAACCTTACCGCATAGAACTTCGGCCACTTGGCTATAACTTGTTCCGTTTCGAGGTTGTTTATGATTAAAGTTACCCAAATCCACTTGTTCAATTTAGCTTTTGGATACTGATTTGATAATAAATAATTTAGTTTATGGAAATATTAATTAAAATACAAAAAAGGATGTGCAACAGTTTATTCGTGCTTAAAAAGTGTCAACCTTTAATTGTAAGCTAGCGACTCACCTTTGGCTTTACTCGGCTTCGTTCCATTATAACGGTTTCCATACAAAATTGACAGATATCAAAATAATAACGATTTTTCAGCAGATTTTTTGGGTGGTTCCAATTTTTTTTATGCTTAAACCACCAACCACACACCCCCGACAAAACAAAAAAGAATTATTCAAATCGGTTTCTAACTAATCAATACTGTGAAATGATCCAATGATGCTACAGATTTTAGTGCGCCATTATTGCCTTAACAATGGAATTAGGTTATTGATAATTTTATAATGCCAGTTTTCTACTACTATGTCATATCTGTCACTCTCAAAGTTCGATAGGACGATACTGCGACACGATCTATAAGCGTTGAGGTACAAGAAAGACTCCGAGGCAAGAGTGCAACGTCAGTTTCCTAATGCTATCCCAACTCAATAGTAGTATTGAGAATATCTTAGCAGAAAATCTTAGCAATCAAACTTCGCCCTCCCTGGACTTCGAACTCAGAACCTCGCCATCTGCAGCCGTACATATCAATAACCTACGTATTCATAAGCAATCAAAATAACTCCATTTATTTCGTGTGTCATGTTACACATGAACACGAGTACGTGAAGCATTTCACGTGCAATATATAGTATATACTTACCTATTTGCAAGTTACATATGTGATGAAATGATAGAAACTGGTTAAGAATGAGTCTGACTTATGCACTGAACCTATACCAACGCAGTACGGGTTTGACTCATATTTGGCAACGTTTTTTTAATTTGTTTATACTAAAAAGTGTTCTCATTAAGTAGTCATACTATGCTTGTAAATCGTAGATACCAGCAACTTATCCTCGCTTTGCTCAGGTTAGTCTCTGGTGCCCACCAACATACGTTTACCTTGTTGTCGTGGGGCGACTCAGTAACGTTCTGCAATTTGGCCGAGCTTGAAGCCAAGAAACGCTCAGGGTGGGCCCATTTCGGTGTGAGATGTGTCATGCTGGTTGCTCCTGGTACCTCTGATAGCAGATTGGACTATGGAGCGGGTCTCTCTGTAGATCTGTGGTCTGCTTCAGTAGACCTACCTGGCTAACGGGGCGTCGAAGTAGATTATGCAAGCGATCCTACGACGCCCTATTAAGACGGAATATAGGTGCTTGGGTTTTACTGGGTAGTACTGGCCTGTCGGTGAGCCCCGCATAACCTTCGGGTGGTATATGTTAATGCATTTCCCAAGGATAAAAAAAGGTTCGTCTCTAGTGTAAAACAAAAGTTATTAACAATAATGTATGGAAATCTGTCAGATTTGTATACATTTATAATTACTCCGTTCCCTTGAGTAGTAGCATGATGATGATCAAAGAAACTCTGGTTAGTGGTTTATGGTTTAATCTTCTTAGTTTTTATCTTATTTATTATTATAGAGTTTCCACTACAGAAGTTAAATAAAAATTGTAAATATTTTAGATACTTATAAATAGTAAGACAAACAGATGGACAAGCAAACTTATACGTTAAATTACTTATTTTCCACACAGTTGCTAAAACTCTATAAAAAACACTATAACACGGGTATAGCAAGGTTATCACTTATCACTGTATCGACATGAAAAGATTTAGAAAGATGGATAAATTTAATTAAAATTAAACATGTGAAGAGGAGGAACGGATACTGATAAATTGTTTGGAAACTACAAAAGGAAGAAATCAAATAGTGCTTTTCTCATTAGGGAGATAAGAGAGCAAGCTATTTAAATGTGAATTTAATTGTATAGAACAAAAAGAGAGGTGTTAGAAGCTTGACATGCATGTGTGCCTATCTGTGGCACATGCACCATAGTGCCCGAACGGACGAACAGATTTTCATTAAGTTTTTGTTTGAACAGTGACTTGATCTAGAGTGTCTTGATTGGGTGTGTGGAAATCCGTTCAGCGGTTTGAGGGCTATCAGCTCTTTTCTCGACAATTTTCACAGATCTACTCCAATTGAATCTTGGTAGTCTACTACTGCAATATATTTGCGTTAGCCTGATGCTGATAGTCAACTCTTTATTAAAGAGATATGATGTTGCAGAGATACCTTGTTTAGAGGCTCATTAAAATTGCCTCAAAATAAGTTATTGTGTTAATTTTTTTTTGTTTCTTTTTAAATAGCTCTACTTGACATAGCTTTTGTCTTCTTCTATATAAAAGATTTTATAGAGACAGAAATCTTAAAACGTATAGGAATTTGTGTTAAGAAAAAGAAAGTTCTCTAATTAAAGTTCATCTAACCTTAAGTAAAGCATTTCGCTCAAAACTGTAGATATATATACTAAATATTACAAACCAAAAATTTCTATCTATACTAATGTCATAAAGAGGAAAGATTTGTATTTTTGTATGTAACGAATAATGTATTGATTTTATACGCAACTAAATATTGATTATTTTGCAAAATGTAACTTAGTATTAGGGTGGGTTGGACTAGTCACGTTCACGCAAACGGAACACGCGACGTCACCGGTGACGGTGATGTTTCTTGGGGATAATTACCGATGACTAAGCAAATATAATAAATTATTCAACTTAAATACTTTATTATTCAACTTAAATGCCTAAACCGTTACTTCTTAAGACATTAAAAGTTGTAAGAAGGGAAAAATTTAAATAATTGCACTTTTAAAACTCTTTGAAAATTGTTGAACAAACTTAGAAAGTTTAATATTAATACCTCACAAATATTTCATAAGCCATGTTGAAGAGTGAAGATTTAAATCAAAGGGACCGAATATGTCAGGGTCCTTATAGCTAAGTAAATTTAATAAATAATTAGGCGTAAACTTACGTAGCGGCCTACGCTGAAAGTCTACAAAACTTACCTACGAAAGATAACGGTAATACTCGTATGTTCCCAAGCTACTAAAGTTTTATATGTTTCTTATTTTATCTATACATATGATAAAATTTTAATATAGTGGAATCTGTACATCAAATATTTTTTGAAAAATCTTATTGAAATAATAATTATTATCGATACAGAGGCAGAATCTGTAGTTTTTAGATTCTTGTCTGTCTCTCTGTCTGTGGCATCATAAGAAACCCTCTGGACAGATTTTGATGAAATTTGTTATGAACATAGTTGGTTATACATATACCCAGTTCAACGTGTGTATTATATTACCTAACGTATATGTATACTACTTATATATAAATAATAACACCAGTGACTCGAATGATCTACGAACATTAAAGATCTAAACGGACAGGGACCAGTCAATCATCCATAATGATGTTAATCATCCATAACTAATTTTTCAAATCCTATGAATTTTGAGCCCATTACAGTTTACTTATAAATCGAATACTACGAATATAGGTCAAACTAGCAATTGGCCTATATCGTGAGGAACGTTTCCCTGTAGACTAACTATTTCATTGTGCTAAAGAAATATAAAGAAATTGATTTATATATTTAATAAGTTATTTTAGGTCATTTCGTCAAAAGAAAAAAAATTGCTCTGTAAGGACACTTATAGAGAGTACGTGTTTTTTACTGTACGACACATTTTCGTTTCTCGGAATCTTGTGTTCATCAAACTTTACTACAAACAGTTTTGTGGGACTTGCCGGCTAACTTTTCCTAGTTTAATCTAAACATGTCTGAAAAATTAAGTATTAGACTTACATCAGGCCACAGCTGAACGCTCTAGTCACGGCGCTAGTGCAAAACAATATGTGTCTAAAACTTTATGGTCGAACTGTACCAACTCTCATAAAATCTGCGTTATGTTTTATGATCCTCGTTAAAATTTATATTTGCGGCGCGAGTGTCACTGACAGTGCACAAAGCAATCGTAACTATTGAACTTGAACGTAGCATTCGTTAAAAGCTGAAAGTGATAGATGGTGAAAAGTACGGTCCACCTAATAAAATCGCTAGTTTTATTTTTACTGCTTTTTATGAGTTTTACATAAGATTTGGAAATGTTATATTTTAGCGAATCGTTTTAGCTACACTTGAACTTTGTTATAATTACAGTTTTCTTAATCGAGTAAGTTTATAACTTGTTTATGATAATTTAAAAAAATATGTGTAAGTGTACCACGCTGGCCAAGTACGGGTTGGCAAAACTTGTTAAGTTCTCTCAAACTTACAGGTTTCCTCACGATGTTTTCCTTCACCATAAGGCTAGTGAAAAATATATGAAAATATCAGATGCGAGATCCCGGATTTGAACCCGCTTCACTTGGTTATCCAAACGAGTGCTTTACCCTAGAATAGTAGTCAACGTTTAAAAAGAATATGCGACAACACAAGTCTTAATCTCTACTCCTCATATTTTAATCTTTTATGTACATATATGGCACTTAATCAACCCTTATTATTTGTTATAGCATACTAAGACGGTCATTAGTCACTATGAAAGTAGTTGGCTGGCCTTTATACAAATATTATTAACACGCAGTATCTTTACCTAAACTTATATAAATGCTACGGTACAATACTCAAGACTTAATGTAAGAAGTTGGAACGCAAATGGTCTGCTTATTTGTGGCTTGATTAATGGTGCAGACCTCCATTATGACAAAGCGTTTCTTGTACGAGCTTCCCATATACCCTCTTTGGTATTCTTAAAAGAAAACATTTTTTCATGCTCTAATTTTATGAACGTACGGTTTTTTTTATTAATTTTTAATGCTTAGCAGTTAGCACCAGAGAGCGCTTTTACGTCGTTAGTACGAGTACTGTAGTTTTGATAAGGCAAATGACACTATTTTGTTTCACTTCTTCGTTAAATATGAAAGTTCTATCCGATAGAGTTGTTTTAACAATCTAACTTTTACATATTAAAAGTCATGTGGCAATAAGAAAAATTCTACCACCTATATACAGAACGCCCTACGAAATTCTAGGTACATTGCAATGTAAAATTGATTAAAGTAATTTAAAATTCATTCAATATAAAAGTATATTATATAATACGACATATTTCTCAGTATAAAATACATTTAAACATAATAATGTGCACTCGTTAAGATATACCTACTTTTACGTATAATTATTATATTTAACATGTCCTAGTAACTATACCAATGTCTATTATTATTTACTAATGGATGCTATCATTAAAAAGCGATTTTCATGTATATTCATTATTTTGAGTGATTATTTAACAGTAATTTCATATTTACAAAACATAAATTTGAAAAATAAAATGGAAAGATAAAACGATAAAGATAGAATACAAAAGGTTTTTGTTTAAACAGTGCCTTCATATAATAAGACTTTCCTTGTAAATAAATGTTTAAGGTCATATTCTTATGTTCTGGTATATTTAATATAGCTTCTGATATAGTTATCTATGGAAAGATATTTGCCCGAATATAAATAAATTAGAAGTAAATGCTTAAAACACAGCATTTGACAAACGTAACTATTTACAATTCAAAGGACAAATCATTATTAAATATATAAGTGTCATATAATAATGATGCAAAGTATTAGTTGCTCGTCTGAAGCTCTACGTGCCGTTTCGTATACACTTAATGTGGCTAACATGAGTATCAGCGTGTATAACCACCGATTACTTAAATAGGTACAACTATGGTTACGGAAATATTAAGCTAGGGAATTTATTTGTGGTGGGTATTTTGTTATTTTCTGGGAAAAAATAATTATTATTACCTAGTATATGTACCTAGGATCATTAATTTACGTGGAAATGTGGAAAGATTGCTAGCTTTCACCGCTAAATGGCAATACGCATTTTTTGGGCAAAAAAACGTGCCAGCTCTCTTACCAACAATAGAGGCGATAAGACGAAGTGTTTAGCACTTTCACAGTACTTCGCAAATGGAATAAAGGCGTAATTTTTTCTAAGAGAGCCGCGAACCCTATATTAGACCCCATAATAGGAAATATTATATTAACCTTACCTTGATGTGATTACTCTGTTATCTATTAGTATCAGTAACCAGGTTATTTTTATTATTATTTTTATTCACGAAGATTTCCCGTATTGTGCGAAATGTATTGTGTGTTATCCCTTTTGAAGTCGGTCAAAAGAAATTTTAACAATACATTATGTATACTATATATACTATATAATATACTATTTATATTATATACCACAATACAATATTTGCAATAAGGGTTGTAGATATCCAATTCCGACCCAAAGTTTGAATAATGCGTGTTAAAGTAAATACATTTTTTTTATTTAGTTTTAAAGTGGTAGTGCCATGCTTGTTACCTTCGGGTAGCAACCGAATGGGCCGGCACGCCCCGTATAGTTCATTAGTACCACTCTCTCACAGAATACCGGCGTGAAGTGGCAGCTATGCTGTCGCGTTTCGTCCGGTGAGTGAGAGTCCGGGAGGCCCACTCTCCTTCCCCCCTTCCTCTTCCCTTCATCCTCCGCCTTCGTTCCCCCCTCCCTCCCACTTCCCTCCCTCCTCCATCCCTCCCTTTTTTGAAAGGCCGGCAACGCATCTGCAAGCCTGGCTTGCAGATGTCCGTGGGCGGAGGTGATCACTTCCCATCAGGTGAGCCTCCTGCCCGTTTGCCTCCTTTTTACCATAAAAAAAAGAAGTTCAGCCATGAGCCAATATAATAACAGATATCAAACTTTATATTAGTTTTATTATTTTTTACGGATGCGCATGGGCGCCAGGAGGGAGATGCAAGGGGGTAAACTTGCATCCCCTTGCCACAAAAAGAAATATATAGACAAAATCAGACAAAGAGGATGATTTAAGTTAAATCTCCGTTCAAATTTAGATATCTTCGAAGAAAAGACGATAAATAAGTTTTGAATAAAAATTAGAAAGTTAATTGTTAAAAGATTAGTCAGTAGTTTAATGTGAAGATGCAGATGCACGACCTTGGGAATATTTTTGCCGACGCCCATGTACAATGTACATGTGTAAAGTGTAAGGTCGCTCGCTATCTTTATAATGCTTTCTTTGTATTATTCCCTTTAGCTTCAAAAGCTTAGAATGAAGATAATTTATCCCAACGGAGTACTGCTTTAAACTCTACAATGTTAAGTGCATACTTTATTGTAGTTTGTAAAAATTTTATGCTAAAAAGTAAGTTCATTACCAGCTTGAAAAATATAACAGTAGAGTTGACTTACATGTCTCATTGGCCATTTAAAGCGCAAATTTAAAATTGTTACTAATCGAACTAAAAATCATTGACGGGTTAATAAGATAAGTCTTTTTGAAACCTTCTCCAAAAATCTTCAATTATTAATTTTTATAAAATATGTTTTTTTTTGTAATAAAAGAATGATGGTGTCTATCTTCAGGCCTCTTGATATACCTATTTCTTTTCTCGTAATGAAAAGCTAACTAAAGTCAGTTCAACCCTTTCAAACCCAAATAAGAATATTTTAAACCACAGAGCTGTTATTTGTCAATTCCGTGTTTTAAACAAACAATGTTAACAAAGTAACATTCTATCCGTAATTATCGCGTATTTACAATTATTTTATTTAAAATTATTGCGGTTTGTTTATTGTGTTTATTTTCCAAGTCTTTTATTTTATATTTTGAATAACCAACCTCAAGATGACCTAAGTGTGAAACTAAATATATTGTAGGTACGTTAAATTATTATGTAGTTATGTACTATACGAAATAGAAGTTTTAGTAAAAGTGCTTAATTACTGCTTTATTTTTATACTATCAAAAATTTAATGGACTGTTTTAATCAATTTTTGTTTTTTCAAAGGCAATAGTTTCTAATTTGACAAAAAGCGAAAGTGAACAAGATATTTCAATAATTTCAGATAGATATTTCTTAGTTAAGTAGGTAGGTACTTTATATTTAGGTAAATTATAAATATATTAAATAAAAAAATTGTTGCAGGTGTATCCCTGGTGTACATGATAGCCGTCCTCCCAGGGCTGCTTCCTTGGAGCGGTGGCGGGGGTGGTGCTGGTGCTTGGTTCCTATCGTTATGTCATCTTCTTGGCGCCTTAGCTCCGTGGTGTGGCTCCTTCTTGTACCATCTGTTCATGAACCACACGCAAGGAGCCGCTTTGTACCACAGGTTGCTCCAGCTAGATATGCTGGGCATATGGGTCAGTCAAAGCATAGGTAAGTGAATATAGTATGTAATTACTAAGAATCTCAATCACTGAAACATAATATACACGTACAAATTGTGATCGCATTAGGTTGTAGATATGATTAAAAAAGCAAATAATTAATACTATAAGAATTTTATTTATAAAGGAAATACGTTAGTATATGTATTCGTGTATGTATAAACTTTATTTACATAACTTACCATTTGTAACGAGGGCAACACATACAATATTCCAAATTGCATGGATTTTCGAAATGAATGTTTCACAATTTTCAGACCGATATTGGTACGATCACGAATTCCGAAACCTAATGGTATAAGGGCGAAACGATGCCAGGATTGTAAACTCGTTAACTTTTACGAAATAAATTGTTCGAAATATAAAACAATTAACTTTGTTAAAATTTATTATTATCATTATTAAGTAATATTTCATATTAAATATATGCTTTCATGATTAATTTCTCTTACAAGGGTGAACTTTGGGCATGTGAATTATGTTACGAAATATTATGTCAGCGCCCGATGCGCGTTTATTATTATTAAGTAATGTTAAACGATACCAGTTTCTTCTCAATTATTATTTTAAATTTCACATTAGAGATTATAATATATTATTTTATAATTTATATATTTATATATCAAATTTATATAAAAATAAGCTACGAAACTTGTGTTATGGTTACCGGATAATTTATACACTACGTAATCCCCTTTATAACTTTAAATACATACATATTATAGATACAAAGGAAGATTCGTGCTCATCACACAAATAAATGCCCAGCAGCAGGGCTCGAACCCGCGACCGCTGGCACATTTATTAGGGTCGCTACAAATTAAAATTTTGGAAAAATGTTTTAATTTAATAGATATTTGAGTGTAAGGTAGATCCTAACATACTTATAATATAATACTTTCTTAGGTTTACGCGAATGTTTGACATTATAAATGAAACTATATGTACCTAACATACTTATGACTTTTTAAGTTCATTCAGGCGTATCTCGGCACCATACTGGCTTTAGTAGTATTACAAATAATATGTTAGTGAATATGTGTATGTTTGTTCCTTCTTTGCGATGTACCTAACGGCTCAATGAATTATTGTCAAATTCAAATTTTATATACTGTATTCATATAGTTTGCCTTAGCACATTGTCTACTACTTACTTATCTTATATATATATATAAAAATGAATTGCTGTTCGTTAGTCTCACTAAAACTCGAGAACGGCTGAACGGATTTATCTTATCTTAGTCTTGAAATGTTCGTGGAGGTCTAGGGAAGGTTTAAAAGGCGAGAAAAAATCTAATAATTTCCGGGAAAACCCTAAAAACAGCCCTTTTCTATTTCCCATACAAACGTTTTCTAGAGTCAATTTGAACTTCATTGCTATTCAATAAAGTTCATATTAAATTATAATCACTCATTGTTGTCTAACCAATTAAGGCGTGTTCCTAACGTCAAAGAGTCAATTTGCAATTTATTACCGCTGCATAAAGTTCAAATTCAATCATCATATCTATGAAAATAGTCTTCGCGTGCGCTTTGGAGGATCTAACGTCGCGTTCCGAAAATAAACAAAAGTGAATCGCGAACGCGACAAAAAATGTAATAAACTATTAGTAGTACTGATTTCCAATTAATTTGGTCGGCTTCGCGAAACTTTATTTTAGCTAACTTCAGTTGTAACTGTATCAGATTATTTTTTTAAGTTTGACAAATCTTAAGTTTTGTCACAAATTAAGTTTCTGAATACAACCATAATATTTGACATTAGATTTGACAACCAACTAATATGTCAATCATTCTGTCGCACTTCAGAACACGGAGATTTATGGCTTAAAGGTAAACTCCAAAAAAATAAATAAAAAAATCAGAACACGGAAAAAAGTATTACGATTGACGATATTGTGTTACGATCATGGTTACGATATTCTATGAGTGCATCCTTCTATCTTTGTGAGTGACATTCCAAGTAGTGTGCTCTTTTTTTGTTGATATTTTGTGATAGTGACACTTTACTGTTAAGTTACGCGACGGGTCGCATCGAGGAGGTCTGAGGGCCATAGCAAGTTTGTATGAAAGTCTTCATCTTTAGTGCTACGATCTTTATATTTGGTACGAAGGTGGTTAATTGTTGGTACAAGTACGCTAAAAACGTTTTTTTTCTATAGCTCCGGATTAAGATGGTGTAAAGGCTTCATAAGTTTTTCGAGATACCTTCATTTTTTGTGCTACAAGTTTCAAATTTTGCACTGAATTAGTAGATAATTTTTACGATACTACAAATTGGACACTTCATTCAAAGGATATTACGAATTTAAAAATAATAATAATAAAATAATGCGCAGCACAGCAGGAAATGTGGAGAGGGACGGGGAACCAAGAGCGGGAGAGGTAGCCGCGCTGCTCAGGAGTATATTAACGATGGGTTCTGAAATAGCTGGAGTAATTTTAGAGAATTTTCAGGCAATCTAAAGATCATCCGATTGCGAGTGATCGAATAAAGATTAGTAGCGATTAAAAAAAACGCGGGCGAAGCCGCGGGTACTGCTAGTTATATATAAAATCATATTCATATCATATGAGTATGTACCGTACCACTATAATATATGTTGTGTCGAATATAAATATACGTAACTTGATGCTGAAATATGATCTCCACACGCCAGAGATACACAATATTCTTATAAGATGCTCCACTTTTCTTGAACAACAAAGTGAACTTAATAATTCTCCTGACGGAAATTCTTAAATCAAAATATATTACTACTACTACAATAAATCGAATAGTCGTTTATCATGCACTTCTTGAACTATTCAGGATGTGAAACGAAACTAAGTTTAGTACACCATAATACTTTCTTAGGTTTACGCGAATATTTGACGGGGAGACTTCTTAACTTCCGTGACTGATTGCTGTAAATTATTCGAAGCGTCGGGAATTAAAAATCAAAATAAATCCGCGATAAAATCCGAAAAGATAATTTTTAAAGTAGATTAAAATGTGGTATACAAATATAAGTACATTTTTATCTAAAAATGTTAAGGGTAAAAATATATTATATATATTTTTAATTTATTTTTTATAGTATTTAATAGGTGGTCAAAGTTTAAAGCACACTAAATAAATTCTACGGATATTTTTCTCAGGTCAAAATAAAACCATTGTGTATAGTACAAAGACCAACGTCAACGTTTTTGTCCTGCAAATACAAATGTTATCCACCTTTAGTACATTCAATTAAAAAACTGATACATGTATCCGGGGTATATAAAAATATTTACATGAATAAGAATTACAAGAATATATAAATGTATGTGCAGTGATGCTGTCAACTATAATAAGCTGCTTAAAACAAAAGCTTGTCTGAGTATGCAAAGTAATTAAAAATTGTAGCTAATTATGTACGTGTCTATTTTAAACGAATTAAATCTAAAATGCCTACGTACCCGTTGCGGGATGGAAGTTTTGAACAAACATCTGTTCCGAGATTTAGATATAAATAGAAGTTTACCCCTGGGATAAACCTACTGAATATGTCCGACGCAATTCGCTTTCTAACAAGTTTTCGTGTTGGTGCGTAATAAGATACTGTTACGAGTATAGCTTTTGGAATCAGAAATTAAGGCTTGCTTAAGCATCGCACAATAACTGTATAATTATTATCTGAGCACTATTTCTCTATTATTTATTTATTTATTTTATTTTTATTTGTTTATTAGGCGAGCCAACGCAACATACAACATGTGACATAAAATTAAAAACACAAAAAAATATTAAAAAGTATTACACTGTACATCACTTACAGACTAGCTCAACATGCAATTTTAAAAAGCGTGCTCTACTACCAACCCTATTACCCACACCCAAACAAAACACAAAATTAAAGATAAACAAACAGTAGGTACTTATGTACTTAGTATTTATATCTACTAGTACCTACTGTTTTTATAACTACTACTATCCCGTAACATCTCTTTATGCCAGCTTCCATTTCCTCATTAAATCTGCTCAATCGTATTTTGACTTGGTACTTGAAGTCATATTTCAAAATGTAAAAGAAAATTCAAAAATATTCTAGTCATGACAAGTTTTCTGGGAAGTGTTCTGTCTTTTTCGCACTCACAGCCATTCTCCATTAGGTGTCTTTGTCTTCAAATTGAGAAACATTCTTAAGAACGTCTCAGACGTGCCATTATAATTCAAAGACGTCTGAACATTAAGTTTTGTACATAGTCTAGGAAATTGGGGTAAGATAGAAAATTATACGATAAGTGCCTCTTTCTACCCGTTTTCATTTTAAGTAAAAGTAATATTAAAATAAACTTAATAATATGGGTTTGTTGATATTATAAAATAATATAACAAATAAGAAGACCATAAACTAGTCCTTTAAACGTCCTTAATAAATAAGATCTATACTTTACTATTTGGCTGACCATTGAGTTTTCAAGTTTTCAGGTTTTTCAGAAAAAAATAGACATGATATAAAGTATGTTAATAAATGGTTCGGTTTACAACATGTAAATTGTGTTATAAATTAACTCGATAAATTACTATTCGATTATAATATATACAAATTTGTAGATATGTTATGAGTCATTTTATTAATAATGAAACATAAATATTAAAAATTTAATATACTATAATATATATTAAACCAAAAGTATGACAAATCGATTGCATTAATATATGATGCACATTCAATGGTTTACGGTGTGGCAGTAGATACGAAGGTATTATAATTACTTACTAAGCCTTATGATCGCCCCATAACTTTGTTTATTTTAACATTATATTTATTATTAGGAGTAATTAAATGAATGAACTATTTAATCTACTTCATTTCCACGATTTGTCATCACTCGTAGTAACCCATTTTAATATAGAATGATATATTAATTTCTATATATCTTAACATCTTACATGTCGTAAATAAAAAAAAATAAGTTTCGTATTATATTAATGTAAAATTACATATATTTTTTGTTAAATTCCCTTACTCGTTAGGTTTTTCAAACTTATTTATAGTAATTAAACTACTAATCACTAAGCCTGTTTTATAATTATTAATGTTAAACTTAGTTCTTCAACGGCGGAAAAGAAGGCTTTTATATACAAGTCCTTAGAACTTTAGATTTTTCAATTGGCTTTATTATTTAATATTTGATCTATCTCTGTTATAATCTAATCTACACATGATATAATAAGAATATAACTGAGTCGAATCATGCATTAAATATTTGTTTTTGTAAAAGTTAAAAAATTAAAAAAATGACATTGTTTTCGATAAAGAGGCCTAATTTATATTTATTATGTTTGTGACCGCATTACGACATTACAGATTTTGTACAAAGTTTCGTTCGATGATAGCTGATACTTTTTAGATTAGGGCAAAGATTTGCAAACATTTATATACATTTAATAAAAAATAAATGTAAATAAAAACAACATGAAAATACTTTAATTAAGCATAGACCTCCATGAAGTTTTTATTCTCAGGAAAGCTCTCGAAAGTTTAATAATTATACACGCGAGTATCATTACTCAGAAAACTTAAACGAAGGCTGGCACGTGGAATATCAAACATTTTGCCGAGTGTCGCGGGCACTCGTAAATTGTTCTGCCGACTCTTGAAGCGGAACCCTTTAAATCGGCTTTTCATCTATATGTATTTATGTTGACATGAAATAATTTACATTTTAGAATGGATATAATTTGACGACACGTTTGGCGCAGTTTATAGTGACCCTACTTTCTTGTGCCAGTGCAGCGGTCGCGGGTTCGACTCCCGCTGGGGGCATTCATTTGTTTAAGCTCTGATGTTTGTGCTCCAGTCATGATTGTTCATATTAATTATATGTATGTATTTAAATCTATATATGTAGTATATCCACTATCTGGTGTCCGTAACACAAGCTTCCTTCGTAGCTTACCACGAAACTAGATGGCGATGTGTGTAGTAATGTCCCAACATATAAAAAAAATGTACATGTACGGCATGATTTATATATTATTATTATTATATTGTAATAATTGCCTTCTAAAATGTATGTTATGTTGTTATTTATAAAGACTTCTTAAGTAACATACGACGTACTGTAAACCTATGCACGTGTTAGAATGATGGAAATAATAGAGATGATAAAAGCTTCAAACTACCCTCTTTTATTTAAATATTAAAAAGGAACTACATTTATTGCTACTTTATTACTTAATATATTATTAGGTTAATCAAGAAATTTAGGATTAGGTAATAAAACAAAGGAAATTGAAATAATTAGTTTATATTTACTACCAGTTCGGAAAGAATAAGCCTCTGACCCGAGAAGAACCGGTGAAAGAAACTCGGCGGGACAATTTTACCATTATCATATTGTTTATTACATATTAACACAATTAACATAATTAATACAGTCACAAATAGTTAGAATATAACTTAATAACTTCAATATAATGTAGTATGACAAAGAAATCTATATAACATGGAACTATAACAGCAATAATTGAAATTCAAATAAATACACTATACATGTTACTTAACTTAGTCCTGCTCAGCCGCCGTCCAGAAAAAAAGTGAGTCGCCATAACTCGCAAGGGGGTATTTATAACATCGTATCGTTGTTGTTGTTGTTTTTAAAATTTATCCCCAATAGGGAATGGCAAATGATTTTAGTCCATACAGCCTTATAACATAGTATCGGTTCGTAATGTCAAATCTTAAATTCTTACTTAGATTATAAATCTGAATGAAGTGTTACCACTAATAAAATTTATTTAAAAGTATAAATTAATTTTATACAATAATAAAATGAGATTTATACAAAAATATATATAGCGAAATTAATAATTATCTATTACGGCCATACTGACAGTACTTCGTCCACGAAGTACTACTACGATATATATACTCCTACTGCACATATGATTGTCGTGTATAATTAACACAATTAAAAAACACTAAGCTTAAATATACAATCTAGAGTTATAATTATACAGAGCAATACATTTCGTACACTTAAAGGTAATGATACTATATAATATCAAAAACAAAAAACAATGTTCTCATGTACAGCAATAATCAATATTGTATTTGTAATAGAACATGAATTATCCTTATTGACATAATATATACACATATGTTTTACACATTATATCGCAGCTACTTGCATAGACATAAGTCTCATTTAACCGCTGCTTACTACAGCGAGCACTTGCCAACTACATAGACATACCAATCACATTCAACTGCTGCCTGTGAGATAATTGGTACCAAATAGAAGGCCGACCAGCGAAGGTGCCGATAACTAAAATATACCCGAGCACTTGCCAACTACATAGACATACCAGTCACATTCACCCGCTGCCTGTGAGATGATTGGTACCAAATGGTAGGCCGACCAGCGGAGGTGCCAATAACTATTTACTGAATATAATATCTTTTATTACATCATCATCATATTTCCAAATAGAATTTTCAAAAGAAATATTTTCATCTATCCATTTCACATACTTGCGACAGTTATTATATACCTTAAATTATCTAGAGCTACCCTTCAGAGCACAGCGATCATTGTTAATAGTCCGAAAAATCTTGACTAACGAAAACTACATTAACTTCATTATCCTTTATGTATTTTCCTAAATGTTTCCTTTAACTATGTTAAAATGTGGCTTACATTTTTACTTAAAGACTTGACTTTAAAATGTTGGAACATTATTTTATTATGATTAATTAATGCTTTATCTTCCATAATTCGTTCGGTTATTCTGACTTATTTCAAATAGTAGATTAATAAATGTGGACACAACTTCAACCATTACTAAGTACTTCTACGAGTAGGTGTGTCGTAACAAGAAAGTGCGAAAGAAATAAGTATATGTCTAAAGTGTTGAAATTCACCAACTGTAGGAAGGGGTGAGAATATGGCCTGATGCCCCTCGGAGGGAGGGAGGCCCGTGCCCAGCAGTGGGACATTAAAAGGGCTGAAGTAAGAAGTAAGAGGGAAAAATATATAAATACAAAAGGATTATATAAAAACTATAAATATTATATAATGGTAGTTTTATGTTCAACCTTAAAATTGTATAAAGCAAAAATGTATCCGACATCAGTAAAAAATGAAGAGGGTGTACCGACTAGCGAATTTTTTTTTATTACATATCAACTCTAAAGCATTTATGGTTTTAAGAGGTTCAGAACAAATAACAAGGGTTTTTTTTATGTAGAATTACTTTTGTGTTAACTTAAGTTAATACAAGCATTACGTGAAGTAAAATCATAGGGACCCCTAATTTGTCGAACTTGGTTGATATTACATATTAAACACAGATAATTTAGTTAAAGCAAAGCTTTAGATTTACCTACTATATGCCTAACGCCGCTGCGAAATAAGAGTCTACCCAAATACTCAATATAATCTTAAAAGAAGATACATTTCAAATAAAACTATTTCGGATTTCGTCGCGGATTTGCCTTGCAGCAATCATGGTCACGGAAGAGACTTTTAAGGTATTTTACATCTCAGGTGTTTATATGCTTGTTACAGACAGTGCCTACCAGCAATTTACAAGCTAATCTAAAATTGCACATAAGTACCTACCTTATAAAATTATTTATATATGTATGTATTTCAATTCTGAACATCTCAAATTTTAAAGGAGAAAACAAATTTTCATAGAACTTTGGGCCCTGTATATTTAAAGTGTTATAGAATATAAAGTTTTTATGCTTAGGTTGAAATTTATTACTAAATACCTGTATTAAATCTATGTAAAGTATCAGAAATTATAGAAACGCCAACTATAAATAAAATATTTTACTATACAGATTTAAATGTTTTATGCGAGTAAATTTTAGGATTTTAGAATATACCTACTCTATATCAAAACACGAACTTTTACGATTTAAACCGAGACATCAGAGTATCAAAGTAAATAAACATGTATTATAAAAGGGCTTTCATAATTTTTACTATAAGTTGGTACATATATTATAGTCCGGGAGGTAGTGTCAAATTTTTACGGTGATTTTGGCATGGACTCTATGTACTTATTTTGATAGTTAGTATTTGTATGAGAACAAAAATAATTGTCAGCTGGCGCGACTCCGGGGCTTTTGGGCTAGAGAAAATATTAACGTAGATGAAAAAAAAAATATTCTTGGACTATTTTGGCAATGATGAAAAAGTATAAATAATTTAGTTTATGAATTGTAGATCTTAAAAAAAAGTGTCAGCTGTATCATGTACGTGACAAAATATGTTAGCTGATCATGTGAACATATCAAAAAATCAGAAAAACTTGTAGCATTTTGGCAAAGCTGAAAATTGTATATATTAAAGATTACAATTCAATAATCATAATAATTTATGTCAGCTGGAATTTTAACGAGGCACAACCTGTTAGCTTGACTTTCAAAGTTTGGTTATGAAGTATAATATCAGATCAGCTAACATATTTTGCCACGTGCATGATACAGCTGACACTTTTTTTTAAGATCTACAATTCATTAACTAATTATTTATACTTTTTCATCTTTGCCAAAATAGTCCCAAAAAATTTTTTTTACTATCAAGTTTCCTGGCATTTTCTCATCTTATGCCCCGGTTTTGGGCCAACTGACACCTCATTTATTAATAAGCGTTGGAACAACTGACTATACAAAAAAACAAAAGTCATGCCAAAATGATCTGATATTATACTTCATAACCAAACTTTGAAAGTCAAGCTAACAGGTTGTGCCTCGTTAAAATTCCAGCTGACATAAATCATTATGATTATTGAATTATAATCTTTAATATATACAATTTTCAGCTTTGCCAAAATGCTACAAGTTTTTCTGATTTTTTAACATGTTTACATGATCAGCTAACATATTTTGTCACGTACATGATACAGCTGACACTTTTTTTTAAGATCTACAATTCATTAACTAATTATTTATACTTTTTCTTCTTTGCCAAAATAGTCCAAAAAAAATTTTTTTTATTGAAGTTTCCTGGCATTTTCTCATCTTATGCCCCGGTTTTGGGCCAACTGATACCTCATTTATTAATAAGCGATGGAACAACTGACTATACAAAAAACTAAAAACCATGCCATAATGATCTGATATACCTAATAACCAAACTTTGAAAGTCAAGCTAACAGGTTATGCCTTGTGAAAATTCCAGCTGACATAAATTATTATGATTATTGAATTATAATCTTCAATATATACAATTTTCAGCTTTGCCAAAATGCTACAAGGTTTTCTGAATTTTTGACATGTTCACATGATCAGCTAACATATTTTGTCACGTACATGATACAGCTGACACTTTTTTTCGAGATCTACAATTCATAAGCTAATTATTTATACTTTTTTATCTTTGCCAAAATAGTCCAAGAACATTTTTTTACTATCAAGTTTCCTGGCATTTTCTCATCTTATGCCCCGGTTTTGGGCCAACTGACAATTTGTTTATTAATAAGCGTTGGAACAACTGACTATACAAAAAAACAAAAGCCATGCCAAAATGCTCCGGTCAAATTTGACACTACCTCCCGGACTATTATGTTGTCTATCAGATGTCGTGACACGACAAAAATGAAGAAATATAAATGTTCAGACAATAGGTATAATTTAAATTGGTACTACTGTCAGTTGATATAGGTACTAAATATGTTAAACTAAAACAAAGCCGACTGTTCGAAACGCAATCCATTGCCTTACGATGGATAGTATTTATTCATTATCCCAAAAGTATACAATATACTTATTATACTATAGCGGATCTTTTATATTATATAAATACTGCATATTGATGTTTAGTCGTCAATAAGACAAATATAGAATAAGAGTAGTGCCCAATGTCTTACAACTTGCACTTTGATGCCATAATATAATTATAGATAGAACGATGATTTAAATTTATCTATAGAGATTAGGAATTCTTTAAAACATATTATGTCAGGTTATTAAAATATTATGTCAGGAAGATATTCAAATATTTTATATCTAAGGAGGTTTTTATTTGCCATTAAAAATAACTGATTAAAGATTTTCGTTTTAATTTTTAAGGTTATCCAAAAATATAATTGAGCTTAAATTATACAAAAATATACTCTAAACTAAAAGCAATTAATTCGTAAATAAATTGATAATATTTTTTTTAAGAAAAATTCTCTATATCCTGCATTTATTCATATGGACATTTACATTTTACAAATTATTATAATGTCCGTTTTAAGCAATATCGAAAAATTGAGTTTTTCCTTAACTTGGCCAAAGCAAATAAAGCCAAGATTTTAAAAGATAAAACGGAAAAAATAGCATATATCGTTCGTGTATTCGACTTCTCTTTTTAAAATTGGATTATAATATATTAACTTATTTTTAGCTACTATAATTATTATAATTATCACAATTTTTTTTGTAATATTCATGAAATAATATTATGTAGTGTTGCTATTATTAAAATATGTATATTTTAAGTTTGTTATAAAGTATTTAGAATATAAATTATTTAAGAAATGTTAAGCAACAGTGGGCAAACTAAAAATATAATATTAATCAAATCTAACTATGCTCTATTTACATGGGGGTCTATCTCTTCATCAAGTTATAACTATTATCAAGTTCTTTTAAATTATAATTATTTTTAAAACATAGAATTAAATTAATGTCAGTCTGAATCTATCATTGATTCGGAACGCTGAGTAGAAGCCAGCAAGAAATAAGTAAATCAAGACAGTATACTATTTTGACTTCATTTAGCACCAAGTACCTCGCTCGCCTCGCTAGCTGTCGACCGACACTAGCGGGACACTCAAAGTACATAGTTAAGCTACTTGATCCTATATTTTATCCATTTGGTTACTAAGAAAATGAATAAGGTCTGGGGGGTTTTACATGCCGCTCTGTAGTTTAAATACAGTATACACTATTATAATAAATATATTATAATATAAATAAGTTTCCTTTTTGTATAAGGAGGACAAGCCCAGCAAAAGAGAATTTACTTTTAATGGTGATCTTTTACTTAACGAGAACTTAAGCGGCTATTGCAGATGAAATCTGATACTATTATTATGTTATTAAATTATATACTAATTATTAAAAAGTATTTCATAGCTCAATACATAAATGTTTACCTGGTGATGCTATGTTTGCAAAGTTTTTCACTACCAGTAGGTTACTAGGTAAGTACACAATATAATAATACACTAACTTAGTAAAAACTGTACCCACATGAAATATTCTTTAAAACAATTATTAACGTATGGTGTATCTATATTACTTTATTTTTTTTATATTTGGGAAACATACAGTGTATTATCACATAGAATTTTTATATACGTATATTACAAAAACACAAACCAGCAAAGTTTCTAGTTATACTATATGTTGCATAACTTAGAGACAAGTAAAACCAAATAAATTGACAAATGGCAAATTAAGATATGATTATAGATTAATTCGACTAAAACAATATTATTGTTATTAATAACTAACCAACTGCAATAGTAAAAATATGTATAAATTTTAACAAAATTAATTCATTTAATAATTTAATAAATTTTAACTATTAAAATATAAAGTTATTTCAATATTTATATTATAATAAATTGATTACATTAGCTACTCAAGCAATAATTTGTAGGTATTAAAATTCTGGTCAGTTTGTCTTTTATCACTTAACACAAAAAGTACTGGACCGATTTTGACGAGACTTCCGCCGACAGAAAGTCAATGTTATAAGAAGTAATTTACGCTATTTTTATTTTATTTTATTAGAAAATTATAAAAAGCGTTTGATTTATTTTAACTTACGCCGCGCGATGACTTATATACTTACTAGTATATATAAGTTTGATTATAGCAACGTTAAAATTAGAAAAAGACTTACAATGTCTACCGCTTAGCTCTGAAGGTAGTTTCTTAGATTTTTCTTTTGAAATAAATAAAACAGAAATTTAAATCAGTGATAGTTTTATCGTAGTTACTACAAGTAAACGATGTTATGCTAATTAAACATAAGTATTATTCTGTCACACACTAAATCAACTAACCGGAACTTTTCGAAAATAATATATTTACTTATTACATAATATATTTTTTGTATATTCGCAATACAATGTCGTAAACCTAAAAGCTTATATTTCTAAGCCTAGATTCTCCTATGAACGGTCGTTCGTAGGACCGTTTCCAAGTTACCCGCAGTTATACAGACCCTTCAAGGGCCTTACCTCCTTTGTCTGAGACCGCGGTGCTGCTCCAGCGAATTCCTTTGGACTCCATGTTGCTGCAGCATAACACCGCACCGGGACACTTCTTACATAGCCGGGAGCGGAATATCGATCTGAAAGCATAACATGTATTAGAACGGTGGACACTATCCCACTTCTGATGTTAGAATGATGGAAATAATAGAGATGATAAAAGCTTCAAACTACCCTCTTTTATTTAAATATTAAAAAGGAACTACATTTATTGCTACTTTATTACTTTATATATTATTAGGTTAATCAAGAAATTTAGGATTAGGTAATAAAACAAAGGAAATTGAAATAATTAGTTTATATTTACTACCAGTTCGGAAAGAATAAGCCTCTGACCCGAGAAGAACCGGTGAAAGAAACTCGGCGGGACAATTTTACCATTATCATATTGTTTATTACATATTAACACAATTAACATAATTAATACAGTCACAAATAGTTAGAATATAACTTAATAACTTCAATATAATGTAGTATGACAAAGAAATCTATATAACATGGAACTATAACAGCAATAATTGAAATTCAAATAAATACACTATACATGTTACTTAACTTAGTCCTGCTCAGCCGCCGTCCAGAAAAAAAGTGAGTCGCCATAACTCGCAAGGGGGTATTTATAACATCGTATCGTTGTTGTTGTTGTTTTTAAAATTTATCCCCAATAGGGAATGGCAAATGATTTTAGTCCATACAGCCTTATAACATAGTATCGGTTCGTAATGTCAAATCTTAAATTCTTACTTAGATTATAAATCTGAATGAAGTGTTACCACTAATAAAATTTATTTAAAAGTATAAATTAATTTTATACAATAATAAAATGAGATTTATACAAAAATATATATAGCGAAATTAATAATTATCTATTACACGCGTCTGTTTTTTTGTCTCGAATCACTAAAGTTTTATCTTAATCTTTCGACCAATACAAATCATAATTAGCTGTTCTGATAAAACTCTACCTGTACTATATTATTATACTCTTTAACTCTACCTTATGCCGTTTAAGTTATTTTGTTGAAAAGACTTTTGATGTTGCGTAACAAACAACGTCTTTTAAAAAATATTTAATATACAAATTTTATTTCGCCATTTATTCGTTCCCATTTTTATCATCACTATAAAACACGCATAAGGAAAAGATTCGAAAAAACATCAAAGTGTCTCATATTATTCCCATTCAAAAATAAGCGCGCGTTTAAATCTATTGTGAATTTAGAAAAGATCACTTCAAAGAAAGCTTTACTAACTCAAGGGATTGTTACTGGATAATGTAAGGTACATTGGGGAATTTTGGAACTCAAGCTAATATAAACGAAATCTTCTTTGTAAACTTTACTACTTATAATGTTTTGACGAGACTAAAAAAGATGTTAAATACTCCGAACAGGAATCCTCAATTTTGAAACTTCTATTTACGAGTAGTAGTACCTCACAGAATTATCATCTATAGCCTATACAAGGCTCCCGACGAGGTTTCGAATGCTTTACATCAATTATGGTCACAGGAGAGAGTTTGAGTGTTTGTTTGAATGCGCTAATCTTAGGCACAAGTAATACATTATACGACATAAAACATTCTTTTTGCTCTCGATTTCTTTTAGTATATAAGAGTATGTTTATTATTCATGGATGTATAATGACCGTCAAAACTTAAACCGTACCTAGACAACGGTCGCTCGTGTTTTGTATAAATAAACTGAGGCCCAGTTTGTGAGGAAATGTATACAAGTTCAAAGCGTGCATATCTACAATTTTAAGTAAAAATTAAGAAGAAATACGTAGAAATAAAGAGTGAATTATAGTAACAATAGAGGTAGACTGGGAGGTGAAATTTAGTGTAGAGTACGCTACAAGACTACTCCATATCAAAATTTAAAAGTGACATAACTAAGTGAAAAATATTGCAAGAAAGAAAAGATATTTAATTATCAATCCTAAAACTATGCATATGATGAATTAAACTGTTAAACATTAAAATATATTCTTAGCACATAACAAACGGGTTATACCCATAGATTAAATAATAATAAAATCGAATGACATTTGTAGCGTGTGATGTTATAAATTATAATAGGGAGGCTCGACCTCTCGTGACTACGCGTGGGCGTCAATATGCTACGGGCTGATTAGGGCGATCGGATAGATTAACTGAACGATAACAGGAACGAGTACATCGACAAGTTTATAATACATTCAAAATACATTGTACAAGCTAATTTATCATATTTCATAGATTCATAAAGGTGTCCATATAAATGACTACTATTATACGTAATTATAACTCATACTTAAATATTTTGAGCTCATGAGCTAGGTAAACTAAAACCACAATAGAGGTCAGAAAATCCGCTCAAAGCTTAAAGTTAAGTTGTAAAGCTATTAAATCTTAGAAGGTTTCTTGAAAGCAATATTAATAGAGGTTGATTTTCATAGGTACAAGACCTTCAGCAACAAAGGTAGAAAGTTTGAAAGGTTCTGCCTATCAAGGTGAAGCAAGCGGGTCAAGTGCACTGCCGCCGCACTGTTTCTGTAGCGTGCGATACCCGTGGATACTAGATAGTAGATAAATGATAATCTATTTCATCATATATAGTTTAAAATACATAGTAGGTAAAGGGCATTAAAGATTCATATAGCGAACATGAATCAGCGTTGGTGTAGTGCATATCTAATTACCATTAAGTAGGCCCGTACTGATCTCCCGTACGTTGTTCAGTAATTTTAATAATTATAAGTACTAAAGCTTCACAGAAAGAAACGAAAATATACTCGTATATGGAGAAATCACTCAAGATTTACAGACTGTGAAAACAGTTACTTCACTTTCAGAACCGTGTAATAGTAGTACATAAATATACATATTATTATGCAAATACGAGTAGATATTTCTATCTCCACAGAAAAAAAGTGATTAAAGTTTTACTTTAGTAAATATTAAAAAAGAATATAGTTTTTTTATATACCAGTCGTATGCTTGCAACAGTATGTAGCTCGAAGAATTGAATTACAGTGAGTGAAGCAAATCTTAAAATTTAAATGTGACCAACCCGCAATATCCGGCGTAGATTTTCACTACGCAAAAGGATCGTAATATAACCTATTGTCATTGAATCGGGTCAGTAGCTCCTCCAAGCAAACTCATAAACTTTACCTCTTTATACCGGTAACATATGTTTAGATACAGGTAGTCTGTAGCCAGTATTTATGGCATTACCGTCGCCATATCTAGTCTTGAGATAAGGCAGTAGCGTCTACTACGCAAAATACGAGTAGATCTTTGAAAATATACTGGATATTAAAAAAGACACATAGTATTTTAACGTCTTAATATATTGATAATATAATAATATAATATGTTTGGACATTATTACACACAGTGCCATCTAGTTCCGTTGTAAGCTACGAAGCTTGTGTTACGGATACCAGATAGTTGATATTATTAACATATATAAGCTTAAATATATACATATTATAATATAAATATAATATAATACACTCATGACTGGAGTACAAACATCTGATCTTAACAAATGAATGCCCCCAGCGGGACTCGAACCCGCCACCGCTGGCGCAAGAAAGTACTACGCCAAACGTATCGTCAAATATAGTAAGGTATTAAAAATTCCCCTCTTATTAAAGAGAGGTCCGTGCCCAGCTGTGGGAAGGGGTTAAAAAGGGCTGAAAACTATACCTGCTAAATTCAAAAAGGGTTAGGTAATATTTGTAAGATCATATTTATGAATTTTCACCTTCAATTAATATTCCGTTCTGGAACTTTGCCCCTAATGGATTGGATTTGAAGAGGCTTTTGTCAACATTAACTGTTACGTTTTTCCTTTATAAAACAATACGACGAAAAGGGACGCTCGTTTAGAATTCTATTTTTGCATCTTAGAATAAAGGGCTAAAAGCAATAAAAACCGGTCGGGAGTGAGTTTGGTACATTTACAGACGGTTTGACTTTTAATCTGTTATTTCGAGACTTTCATGATAGGCTTATGTTTACTTATAACAAATATTTAATAATTTATTTAAAAAGATTAAGTATTATTAAGTACGTAGTTTTGAATGTTATTTACGTTTCCTAAGTAGTAAGCATTGCTACGACCATCGTAGTTATTGTCATAACCTTTTAGTGAATCTTTACTTTAGGTACTTACTCATACATTAAATAAATATTTTTAATATGAATAAAAATAAAATTTATAGAAAATATTCATAATATAATATTAATAAAAATCTTATCTTATCACTAAAAACTGCTAACCTCATTCGACTGGTTTCATTGATTTCAATAAATTGTTTTAGTGGTCAAAAGTGTAAAAATTACCTGGAATTTTAAGAAATTCTAGAAGAAAAATTAGGAAATTATATATTATTTAATTATTAAAATATATAAACATTTTATAGAAATGAACACGCACAAGACAATATCTGTCGAGTCAACCATAACTTTAATGTTTAGTAATTGACATAATGTGACGACGCGAGCTATACAGTTCCATTTCCGCATTAGAAGTAAGGTCTAAAGAGCAAAAATGAGGTCCCCAGGTAACAAAAAATGTTAGTAGGTCTGTGTAACCAGGTCGCCTTATTGAACTGCATTTTCCACTTCACTTTCTCGTTTAAAGTAAACTATTGCTTGTTACTGTAATTAAAAACTTTCTCGCCATTGAGTTTGATATTTACAAACTTTATTTTCATTTTTATAAAACAACTGTATTTTATTTAAAAAAAATTGTTATACTAGCGACTAACTCTGGTTCTTAGGTTAGTCTACTAGGCTACTAGGTCCGCTAGGGTTTGTCTCTAGGTAATGTACCTTATCTACGATTAACAGTTAATATAGAATTATAACAAGTAAGATACTTTGCCCAAGTATAAGGTATAAGGAAAAAGGAAGATAAATATATAAAGGAATAAGTAAACGTGTACATTATGTTGTTTCGAATAAGCAGCCATAACCATACCAAACATCAAAATCTGTCCAGTGGTTATCCCGTGATGTGGTCACACACAGGAAGACAGACAAAAATTAAAAAAAAAACTATACATTCAACCCAGGGGCGGCTCTAGCTTGTGTAGCGCCCGCGTGCAGTGTGCGAAACCCTGGCACGGCCTGACCCGCGATACGCTGACAGCGATATGTATCGAATTTCTATTTCGCTGCCCATAGAACTTGAAATACAAGGCGTAACTCGTCTGGCCGCTTCTAAACTTTAAATGATAATAATGACTATTTCAAAAAGATTTTCTAAAAAAATCTATCAATTTTAATAAATACGTATAGATTTTTTTAAAATTATATAACAAAATAGTTAAGTCTAAAATTCTTATCCTTACATCACGGTATAATTAGCATCCAGCGTACTTACCAGGAAATGAAGAAGTAAAAACAATTAAACTTTAATGAACAAACAAAACTGTAACTCCTCAATACTTTTTTATTAAAACACAGTTTTTCCATTCTGTGTACTCATGACGGAAACTCATTAAGTCTGCATTGCTTTGCTCCCTTTACATTTTTAACAACAGAAGGGTTGCGAGCCCCTCCTGACTGGCATTAAGTGCGATTATATCTACAAATTCTCATTATCTACTTAGAAAATCATGAATATTTTCGTAGGTGAAAATCACAAATACTTATTAAAAATAATTAAGGCACAGTTATTAAATTTATTACTATTAATCTAGATATCGCAAGGTAATAGTTTGATTCAATACTGTTCTCATAACAGTATTGAAATTTTACTTTCATTGTAATATATAAAACGCAGTATTAGAAATTTATGAATAGAGCGTATAACTTCTATATAATGTAGGTAAACTAGAATGATTTTCAAACACAGATCAACTATCCTATAGAAATTTTCAGTTAAGGAATTACATTAATTTCAGATAGCTAAAACATTAAGGTCCATCGATTGAACTCATGTGGAGAGGTAAGCGTGTTAAAGTTTACAATGTTGCTTTTGAACTTGCTTCTAGAGAACCCTTGAGCCTACAGAACTTTACTTAACCCATTTGTAAGTCATTTTTTATACAAACTCTGAGAATCGGCTTACTTTAAATATTGATTTTAACTGCTTCAAAAAAAATTATTGTATGCTATGTTAAAAATCTATTATTGAAAATGATTACCTATATACGATATAAATAACTATTCAACTTAAAGGGTGTGTCTCGAACTGTTAAACTGTAAGGAAACCCTAAATAACTTCCCTGAACAAAGATTCATAAAAGTGAGCTTATACGCAAAAACTATCCTCTTTAATGAAGTCGGACAAAGATTAAGAATATTATAGAGAAATGTCATACTAATATTTAACGTCCCACAGTTGGGCACTAGCTCTCATACCACGTTTTGTTGGTTGGTTGATTATAATACATAGTTAGTTTTCTTCAATTGTTTATTCGATCATTATTATGCAGATAATGATCGAATACATAGTCCTTCGCTTTAAAAGAGAAAAACTTTGTTTGTTGCCTTTAAATAAAAATATTTCCACTAATTTTATAAATGTTTCATTACCTACAACTTCATATATTACATTAAAATTACATGTGTTGAACGTAAACCCGTTGAAAAGAGTAGCGCAGTATGTGTCATCAAACATAATAAATTCTAAACAAATTAATTCGAAATTTCTTTCATGAAATTCATTTAAGCCGTTACAGCGCGACGTAACAAGCATTTACGCTCTCACTCGCTCCTCAGAAACCGTAGATACTGTAATATGAAATAACCTTCCTAACTCCTAAATCTCTTGCATAAACAAGTGATTAATCAAGTCACTGCCAGGTTTAGCGTTTAAATAGTCGACAGTCGACACAGTTTAGAAGCTGCTTATAATTAAAAGTGCTTCTTGTACTTGTTGTTATTCAAATATTTGGTTTTATGATAACAATTTCATATGAAGTTACCGAAATTCTTCTCTCTTCATGTTAAAATTCAATTCTTTGTTATAACATACTAGTATGAGTTACTCATTATGAGATGGTCTTACGTCCACCGCGTTGGCCATATGTGTTAATGGACTATCTTACTCAAAAACTAACTCTCTATTTGGTTCTATTTATTCTTTCAGCAGCTTTCTATTTTTCCTTCACTTTACCCAACAACTAATTATGTTAAAATGCTACGTACAGATAAAATTACGAGTATAGGTCTAACAGGTCTGGGTTTAATCTCGATTTTCTTCTTTGTAAAAGTGTGCACTGTGTACCAGTACAAAACCTAACTCGAAATATATTAATAAGCAAATTGTCACTCACTGTATTTTTTGCTCTAACCAGTTTGCGTTTTAATAAGGCAGGAATCCGACCGCGAAATCGTTTTTTACCAGATGGTGAATTTTACACAGGGTTTTCCAGAGAATGCCTTTAACGACACTTTCAGCGTACTGCGATTCTGGGTCATTATGAATATTAACGTTATATAAAGGGTCCATTTACTCCATCCCAAAGACCAACAGAATTTTTAAATTATGTTACAATTTTACGACGATAACATTTACAGGTTTTTACACTGTATTTAATTCTTATCTGTTTTAAAGAAAAGTTTTTAAAGGTCTGGTCTGTTATTTTTTTCACTCATCTGAAAAATGTAATCAATTAAGTGACTTTACAAAATAAAAGTGAAACAATTGGACTAATCTTGTATATATTTATCATCATGCTAAAAAAATCAACTCAATATATATACAAAATGACTTATAATGTTGAGAATACAATACGTTTTTTTTCAATAAAATTGTTATTACATTACTTTGCTAAGAAACCTTATATTTGGCTCTGTGCTGTAAATACATTTTCTTATCCTCGTAGTTTCCAAGTAACGTTCATGTAAAGGAGAATGGGGCAGAGTCAACGTAAGCAGGCCTTTATAACGAGGTCACGACGCTTTGTTGTTACAATATTTACGCTTCTTCTTTCCTTTTTAAATATTACTCGTATTTAATTAATAAAGTTAAACGAGATGTGTTTAGAGTTTACTGAATAATGAAAATAATAGCGACCCTGATAGCGTTATTCCATTGGTACCAGAGTTTTCTTGAATATTTTAAGTTTTATCTAATAGTATTACTGTGTGTTCTCTTTATATTTAAGCACTTATGTAATAAATCAGCTTTTCACAACCCAATTTTACTTATTAAGAAATAGTTTAATATTATGGAGTTAAGCTTGGAAAGATACGGATAATCTACACCTTTTGTTGTCACGTGACATAAGTAAAATTAGTAATGTCTTCCTCAGTCTCAAAATTTGCTTTTAAAATTAAACCTCTCAGCTTTCAGTTTTGGCGCTCATTATTATTTAGAAAAAATAATTACAGACAACTAGTTATAAGGCTTCGTTGATTACCGAATCCTTAAGAAGGCCAAATCAATAGAGTATTAATTAAACGATGTCTATGAAAAAACACTTGGCGAAATTCCTTCATTTTAGCTCATTTTGAAAAAAAATTAAAGAGTTGCAAATATCAATTTTATACATGAAATATTTTAGTAACTTGAATAAAAATTGGTGTTGGTGTATTTCTTCCAATGCCCTTCGGGAATGCGGCTTCCTCACAATGAAACTTTTGCTCTACTTTTATTTAACGTGCTGTCTGCACTTTCAGAAAATTCCGGCTTAAAGATATTTCACCGTAGTAAGTTTTGCTCACTGTAAGTGTTATGATAGAACATAGAGATGAAACATGTTCATTGAGTACAGTGTAGTAAAGTACATACATATGTATACAGTAGGTATACATTTTAGGCTGCAATTTCGAATTTTCTTTTACTTACTTTAGTTAAAAACAAAAAAAAAACATAGTGATACTTAGCATTAATAATTCTTACTATTCACTATATAAAAATACATATTTACAATATAAAAGATTAGCGGACCCGACATATGTTCTCCTAACCAACATATAAATATATTTCTTCAATATACACAGGATATAAAAATAAAAAAAAATCTAGAATCTGCCTTCAGTACCACCTACAGGTTCAGTTGTGAATCTACACCACCCAAAAGTCACTCAAAATAAAGAATTGTTTCCATTAAAATCGGTTTAGCCATTGAGGAGTTCAGTGACAGACGTACAGAAGAATTACAATAATTTCGTAGGCTGTTCTTGAAGCCGGGCTGTAAATATTTGTAACGTTACAGTAGCATCATACTCGTACTTAAATACATAATTCTTTATTAATATAAAAAATCTAATTACATTATTGTATGTACATGTATAACAAGGGATTTAATAAATGTAGGCTACTGTGTATAACGAATATTTATTAACCGTCTTGATTGTTGATAATTAATAATATGAATGCCTTTGAGTCTACGAAAATGTAACCGGTATCAACTTACAAAACTGTGTGAGCGAGAGTCATGTGTTGTTAGTCTATGTAATTAATAAACCTAAATTAAACCCGTACTGCGAGCGACAGGTTATAGGCAGAGAAACATTTGCTTTACTGTACGTAAATTATTAAAGGCGGCTTAACACGGAAGCGGGTCCAATTCTGGGTATCGCACTTTTGAGATTTTCACGTGACATTCATTTTCTACATGATTACCAAGTTCGGTCGTTCAGTGAAGAAAAACATCGTAAGGAAACCTGCATGTCTCAGAGACCCTAGTAAGTTTTCGAAAGGCATGTGAACTTAGCTAACATGTATTTCGCCATCGCGGTGTACTATTCCTATTCCCTCTCGGACTGAAAGGAGACCCATACCCAGCAGTGGGACGTGAATATGTATGATACTATGCCTAATGCTATTATGAGACCAATGTCCTAAAAACAATAATCTAACTTTTTTGTTATTTTACATAATTTAAGATAAGATGCCTTATTAATCTTGTATAAGAAACATAGGCAAGTTTTTTAGTATGTTAGCAAAACATGTTCTCCAAAATATAGGCAAATTACATTCATACGTACGTAAATAAAACTGTATTCCATTCCAGTTATCTCCTGGACTACTCTCAGTTCGTGATAATAATATTAGTACGTGATTTATTAATGCGGATTATCTGAAATGGCGTTTACCGGTCGCTGTTATATTACATTGTAACAATAAGGTCATTAATTAAAATGATGGCTTGTATATTAAACGCTTTATATCTTATTTTACCTTTTATAAATATTACTTTGAAATATAAGTCCTATCCTTTGTTCAATAAAGCCTCCAATTTGTACTTAATATAGAATACAGATTAAAATATTATCACGTAAAATATATAAATTCTCTTTTACAACATTTTCTCGCAACACCAGTAAATTTCAATATAATAATTCAAAAGCTTAAAGGTAAATAAAAGTAGGTATATATTTTTTTTTACTTACACCTTTCTACTTAAAGGTGATAAAATAATAACCGATAGAAATTTTCATATAGGAATAAATATTTAACATTCTACTACTTAGAAAAATACCGCTATATCGCAGTATATGATTTCTAATTTTTAATTTTTAGGTTTCTAAAAACACAATAATGTATAAGTATATATACAGAATGTAATGTGGATGGGGTTACTAAAGAAAACTTCTTTCTTGGCTGGCTATATATTGTTTAATACTAAATCTAAATGAAAAATATAATTATTGCTTACTTACGCTAATGGGTGGTCGATCACAAGTAATAGGGAAATAGTGGGTGGTCGACCACATATGGTGACACCTGAGCTTTTTATTCGGTAGAGCTCACACCGGATTTAATAATATACCATATTAAGCTATATTATACTTAAACCAGTTTACGCTTTAAGGGGTAGGAGGGTGAAAAATAGTTTACGACCTATTCTCATACCTACCAAATATCTATACAAAAAAAACATTAAAATCGGTCGAGTCGTTTCGGGGGAGTGCGAACTGCTACCACAAACACCGTGATACGAGATATTTATATATTAGAAAGTATATACTTTTTGTATATACTTTCTTGACTCATTTAATATTGTCTTATCTTAATAAGGGATAAATTGTGTACTGGACTTTATAGTGGGCAGTGTGCTGAATGGCTGCCCTGACACCTCAAGTACTACGTAATATACATGAAGCCTTATGAGATTAAGTACTATTTGTCATCATGCAGTGTAATCGAATGTCGTCTGCGTACGTCGTATATAACATGACTGAGTATACTAGAACTAAGAATATATAATATACGTATGTATAAGATGATGCCTCAAATTACAAATCTCTTCTGATCTGGTGAAATAGGTGGAATTAAAATAAATTGACTTATAACGTGTCACATAGTATACATTATAACATTATCTATACATTGGTTTGTTTTGGAATCTTCGCAACAGTATTACAAACAATGTACCTATACGTTAACATATTATTTAAAGAAAATTGTTTATAAAAAATATTTTCATTTATCGTTTATATTTACTTCAAAAATATATTAACAATTTGTTTTATTAATTAAATTTATTTAATAAGTTATAATTTTATTTTAGAAATATGAAGGAAAAACTAATTTTCAATATTTATGTAGGCATATCGGTACTTATCGTAAGTATAGATTAAGCTTTGGCTTTAAGCTTGGTTAGAAAGGCTTCATTAAATCTAATTAGTTTTCAATTATACATACTTTCTAAACAAAATAATGTTGTGCATTTTCCTACTTTACTTTTCCTTTTTCTTATTTATTTTGTAACTTTAGTACCTTAACTAAATTTTTTTGATTAAAGCACTTAAAACTATATTTTCTGCATAAAAATAGAATACGAAGATTTGCCCTATTAATCTGTGGATGCTTTTCTTCAATACAGTAGCTCTGTGACCTTTGTGGTTCCAACTCAAGGCCGTGCTCGCTGCGCCCATCACTATTCACCCATTTCTTTAGAAAGTCATCAATAACATTTTATTAGTCAGGAATAACAAAAGTACGGCTCGCAATTAATCTTAGCAATCTTTTTATTTATTACAAGCGAAATACTTTTATTGTGTAATAAATAATTACAAAATAAGGAATTATTTTAGATTTTTTGTCATAATGTCTTATTACATGAGCAATGTATATTAAATACCTATTTGTCTTTAAAATATTCTTACAGATTAATAAAAGGATAAACCTAATTTTCCTTATTTTTTATTTGGAATATCTAAACCGGTCACTTAGTGCTAAAAAGTTGTTATTTAAATTTTAAATTCTATTTGTTGTGGAAGGTTAGGTTATCTGACATCACGTTTTGACCTTTAGGCGTGACACAATCATACATGAATAAACGCGACGCGAGCAGATGCGAAAAACCATTTAATAAATATAAGATTTAATGCTACAAAATGATGTACACGTTTATTCGACAAAATAATATGTTTTTCAAATATAATATACCATCCACTTATTTGATCAGAACAACATGTTAACGCTTAGATCTAGTAAAATACGTAGTAAATAAATAAAAATACTGCGCGTAAAATTTACATATCTTGGTGATTCATTTGACGCAAGTTTACTAGCTTCTAGCTAACTAACTTTCATATAAAAGACAAAATGTTAGACACCGAATTATTCTTATCGAATGTAATATATAGAGTTTTGTTCATCTAATGTTAATCGGATTACTTACACAGAGATGACAAACCAAATATTTGTAGGCGTATTGGTGATTTTATCTACATCTTAATAGCTTAACCTCTAAGTTTGCAGAACAATACGTGTTAGATATTAGTTTGGCAAAAAAACATTACGATTAAAACAGTTTTTATAATTTTCTAATAAGATAAACGTAGAATTAGCTATCTATGAGTAAAAGTCACATGACAGACAGTCAGACAAAAAATTAAAAAAAAAAGATAAACTGTACCGTTTATAGATACTTTCATACGCAGTTAGTGAAAGACTGTTAATTTGAAATTAAAAATAGGCACTTAATTTTTTTTTATTTACAGTACCTACTGATGTAGATACAAATCATATCCACGATTATACTCGTACTTACGTTTATCTGTCAACTCGCTTTTTACATGGTATTTTTAACCCAATTTTTTTATATTTAATTTTTTTTTCATACAAACCTCAATATAAATTAGTGCAGCCGGGTCATTCCGTAGTTTCGTGCAAAAAGCATTTCCAGATTAATTAAGCTATGAACAAGAGAATTAATTTTGAATATTATTTGCCAATACACTTTCAATATAATCACTTTCAAAGTAGTATTCTTAATATTACAGTTTTTTTAATTAGTTTACTATAAAAACGCGAAAAACCACCATTAAAATCATTCCTCTCTGTGTCCAGCTATGCACTTCAGCTGGTTTTTAAGTAGAAATTTCATAATCTTTCAAATAACATCTATTATGACTATGTAATATTAAAACCAAACTAATGACTTATCGATAAAATATTTTAAATTAACAGTTAACATAATACAATTATAATAATGAATAACTTTAAATTTGTCACAAAAAAAAGTCATTACCATCCATACTTAAAATTTTACTCCTTGTTCGAGAAATAGAGATTTACGACGAACGGTGTAAATCAAAATGTACTTTAAACCGATCAGTCGGCTGAGGCCTCTGAGAAAAGTGGACGTATGCAAGTCGCTGTTAAAATTATTTACGATCTTTACAGTCTTATAAGTGCTTCGTCCATAAATTGTTTCATCACATTCCTACAATTTTGCAAGGTAATATATAATATAAATTATAATTATTTTTAGGAATACATAACTCATTAAAAGCGTTTTCTTTTTATACTATCAATTGACTATTCATGTAAATAATTACGAAGATAACACCGAAAAAGTTGAAATTTTTCATTCATCTCCAATTCATTTCCGTCCGTACCGTCCATTTTTTTACCGGAAGGTAATGAAATGATTTGGAAAGGAATGACAAATGTTTATGTTATTTAGAGTTTCAACATCCCAGGATTTAAAGGCACGATGCAAGTCCATCAATTCGTGTGGTCTACTGATAAAACTAAAATTATAGCTTTACGGCGTCTGAGTTGTTTTGAATGTCAAGATGTTAGCAC
This sequence comes from Boloria selene, assembly GCA_905231865.2. Classification (NCBI taxonomy): domain Eukaryota; kingdom Metazoa; phylum Arthropoda; class Insecta; order Lepidoptera; family Nymphalidae; genus Boloria; species Boloria selene. The sequence continues at coordinate 10,509,236 of HG993142.1, forward strand.
TACTTTTGTAGATAACAAACATTAAGATTTTCTTCATTGTGATGATTACGGTGAAGAACAATTTTATTCAAATGAAGCACTTGATGTCAATAACGACCAGTCATTAAGCATAGACAAGTCCATAATTTTAAAATATCTACATGAATCTTACGTTTTTGATAATGTAAAACTTCTCTCAGGTCCAATCGATTTACAGCTTTCGCCTTCGACAAACAGCTACAACAGCAACAAAGTCAAGATCTCCAAAAGTCAAGATTTTATCCGACATCCGTTTAAGTTAGGAAAACCGTAAATTTTATGAGACACCAAATATAAAACTAATTCCAAAAAAACTAGATTTATATAATTCTGAGCATCAGCTACAATTCAAATCATTTATTCGTTCTAATGAATCTGAAAAAGAAAATATTTTTTTATCCATTCTGAATAAGTTCTTGACTACGCTCCACCTGATGGTAAGTGGTAACGCAGTCATAGATGGTAAGTCGCACTAATTCAGTAGCCACCTATTCACTCTTGCCTTGAAGACACCCATATTGAAATCGGGCGAAAACACTGATGCAGGCAGGTTGTTCCAATCCTTAGCCGTACGTATAATAAATGACAAAGCGAAACTCTTCGTCTGGACAGGTGGGATGTCCACGGCTTTGACCAGGGTAAGGTCACCAATAAGCCTCAGCGCAAGGCGAGTCCAAGGCTGACAGATGGCATTTCGCAGCACCAGCCTATATGAGACTACAGTATTCCATACACGACTGAACTTGAGCTTTATATAGATTAAGAAGCTGTCCCGGCGTGAAATACTGTTGGACCTTTGCGAGGATGCCAACTTTCCTCGCTGCTACCTTAGCCTTAGACTCGATGAACCGCCCGTAGTTCATGTTGGGGCTAACGTCCATTCCCAACAACTGAAGACGGTCAGTGTATTCCAGAGGCACATTTCGGAAAGTAGGAGTCAAGGTAAAAGGACTCCTTTTTGTGGTGAACAGGCACGCCTCTGTTTTGGTGGTGTTGAAACTCACAAGATTGGCATCGCCCCAAATGGAGACTGTGCTGAGTGTGAGATTCAACCGCTCTACTATGGCCTCTCTTTCAGACTGAATTTGATCTCTACTGACCTGAGCATTTGGCAGGTATCTCTCTACAACAGTGCTATCGTCTGTGTACCCCGGTATCTATACCGGGTATAAGCAGATCGTTAATATGCAGCAGGAACAAGGTAATAGAGAGAACAGACCCCTGAGGAACTCCTGAGTTGATCTTTAACGGGTGAGATGAATAAACCTCAACCACAACTCTGAGTGATCGGTCACTCAGGAAATATTTAATTCAGCCGATCAGGCCAGGAGATATACCATAGGCTGAAAACTTGCTTATAAGACTCGCCTGCCAAACCCTGTCAAATGTCTTTGAGACGTCAAGGGAGACAGCGATCGCCTCCCCACTTCGCTCAAGAGCTTCTCCAATGGTGCGGTTGGCACTTGGCATACACTAGAAGGTCGACCGATTCTGGCGAAACCCATATTGTCGATCACTGAGGAGATCGTTTTGTTCTAGGAATGCCATTAGACGATTGTTCAATAAACGCTCCATAATCTTGCAGAGTATGGAGGTGATTGAGATCGGACGATAATTGGCAGGGTCCGCACGGCTACCTTTTTTGGGCACTGGTTGCACGTTCAAGCAAGCTTCCAGTATTTAGGCAATATTCCAGTCTTAAGAGAAAGGCGGTACAGACGTGTCAGTATCAGAGACAACTCGGGAACACATGTTTTAAGTACTATCGCTGGTATACCATTAGGACCACAAGCTTCACATCTAGGCGACTCAATACTCTCTTTACCTCCTTATTAATGATGGGAATTTCAGGCATTGAAATCCCGCGGTGCGGTAAATGTGGTGGAGTAGCATTGCCAGAGTCTAGACATGAATTTTGGGCAAAAAGAGAGGCAAGCAAATTCGCCTTCTCCATTGCCGTATGAGCCAGGGATCCGTCAGGTTTTATCATCGGTGGGAGTGAGGGCCGACAGAAGTTCGTCTCGACCGCTTTGGCAAGGGACCAAAAAGCTCTGCTGCCAGATGGTTGAGCAGAGAGCTTTCCGCCAATATGTGTAATTCGGTCAAAACGAGCCTTCTTTAATGTCTTTTTGTAGGACTTGGCGGCTAAGTAAAAGGCTCTCTTCTTGGATCTTACATCCGGAGCTTTGCGGTTCAAGTCGGTTCAATCAAGTCATATCTTTTTTCTTTCCTATACTTACTATTATAGATTCCTTTGCAACTAAATTGTCGTATTTCATTACCATCTCAGTTTACAACTTTACCATCCTACCTGATTTCATTACAATCCTTCTCCTTTTCATCACCATCCAATTGTAAAATTTCAAGGATTATTTTCTCCATAATGAATTGAGATAAAAAGGTGCCTCTCACATTTTATGAATCTAGTAGCGAACTTAACTGGATAATTTTCGAAAAAAAATTAAAATTTTGACTTTTTTATTTTATCCGCGGAACGGTAAAATTTGCACGAAACGGCGGAATCAACCAGCCGATCTGAAGTTTTACGTATACAATATACACACATTTCGGCAATTAATTTTTATACTTATAGAAATAAATTCATATTCTTTGAATTATCTTAAATCAGTAGGTTTATCTTACAATAAATCAGAAGGCATATTATTTTGTTTTATAGTTTTAGTTATATACTTTGTAAAAGTATAGTTATATATTTTGTAAAAAACTAATAATTTGTTGTTTTTTTTTTATTTATTTATTATCCATAAGGAAATTAAGGTAACAGGAAATATTAATTAATTTAATTTAATCTTATTTATTTTATTATATAACTTAGATTCTTTCGGGATTCAACTACAATTAACTAATCTAAATAGATCCAAGGTCACGAAATATCGAAAACTGTTTGATGTATGTATAAAAATGAAATTCGACAGTTAAAACTTAAATGTTACAAAGCGTCAAAACTGAACTGTTAACTCTATTAACGCAATGTAAAACATTCAAAAAAATTGTTTCAACCAGCATATTGTAAGAATTTGTCACACACGATCTCGTCGTTGTCGCAGTTTAATGGGCATCCAATTAAACTGAAGAGCGATGAAAATTTGTAGATGTACTCTGTTACAAATGTTCTAAAGATATTAGGACAAACATGTTCTGAAAAACTAGTGGAAGTAAACAGATACATTATTCACGGACCACATCTTTTATTAGGTGATGAAATTTGACTTAGCTTTGTTTTGATTTGACTTAAATATTTGAAATCTTGTAAAAGTAAAGAAGGTTTGAAATAAAATATTATTAAGGGCTTTAAAAAAAACTGCATTAACTACCCACACATACTCTATGTAATTGTTAATAATATCTTACTATTTTCATAATAATTCCTTCATTTGTGAATACAGTCATGAAATTAAATTCTGATGTCTGATATATGTAAATTACGTGTAAAACATTAAAAATACGTATTCTAAAAATGTATATTCCAATTTCACAAATTTATCACGGGTCAGACATCACGTCTACGCCTCCGATATAGCGGCGGCGGAGGACGAGGTCATCTATTCGTAGTTCAATCTTTGGAAACTAAAATAGGTATCACCACGCCTAAGCGATTTCTGATTTGCTTTACTTTAATTCCGTTTAAGGTCAAATTTATAGAGAAATAACGAAGTTAATTTGAAACATTAGCATTTAACAATCATTAACACTACTTTTTATATATAATATGAAAAATTTAAAGTATAACATACTATTATTTCACCTTTAAAAAGTGATTTGTGTTTTAGAAATGTCAACGACCCTTAAGACACGATCTATTCACGAAAGAATGAAATAACAAAATCGTTTCAAAAGTACTCTACCTATAATCTACCTAAGTAATCAAAAACTAATTTTCTAATGACACCGAATTCAAGAGTTTTAGCGGACCGATCCAAATATGTCATAAAGGACCATGTTGGTTGTTAAGAATGACTAAAAACACAATATTTTCGACTAAAGTAAACACTTTTCATAATAATTTTACATGGTGGTGAATCCTATAAGATATTTGAAACATGTTATACTTATTATTTAAAAAAAATACGTTTTCATGTAAGAAATCCTACAGTATTAAAATCAAGAGAATAGTATATCAGAATAGAGAATACGAATTAATAATAATCTATCGAAGCTCTCATAAGAGCAAAGTTTCAGTCAGCCAAATTGAATCTACACTTTCCATCAACAAGTCTAGTGAGGTATTTGCATAGGTATGCTTAATTCAATTAACTCACATCAAGAAGATCGATATTGCTTTTGAGCACAATTCACTTAATGAAGAGACTCTATTCATTTTAAGATCCTGGGACACTAATAATATAATTTACGTTTAGACTTTTCAAGAAACTCTTATAGGTACCTAGTACATTAGTACAGTATATACATACAGTACATATATTATTTTTAACGTGAATGTACCTATCTATTGACTTCACATGTCTTTCGAAAACTTGTTAGGTACTCTCAAACGAGCAAGGTTTTTGACCCTATTTTCCTTCACCTTACGACAATATTTGAATGATTTTTGGAGCTGTATCTTTAAACATTAGTTTTAAGTTGACTTGGTTCACAACTCTCACTTCAACTGTCTGTCAGCAAAAAGAAAAGCTTTTATATTTCAAGTTTCAACTAGCAATTCACGCTCGCGTCGCTCGGGCTCGTCCCTAAAAGTGCGAGCGAAGCCGCTGGTTCCGCTAGCTATACATACAAACCTTCCTCTTGAATCACTCTTATCTTAAGTATAAATGAAACTATATTTTCGGATTTTGTCACAGATTTATTATGATTTTTGGTTCCCGACGTTTCGAATGCTTTACAGCAATCAATATCTTATCTATTAAAAAAACCGCATCAAAATCCGTTGCATAGTTGGAAGCGACTTTGTTTTATACTATGTAGTGATTGCAATTAAAAGCTCATTTTAAAAACTATGCTTTAATATTTTAAATATCGCTTTAGACAAAAAAAATACATAGATTATTTTATTTTTATTTCTTATAAATATTCGAATCTCACAAAATTAAATGAAACTCTCGTTCATATTAGATATATGCATTTATTTCATATACTTCGAAAACGGCTTTAAGTAGATTAATTTCTGAAAAAAATATTGTTTTTTTTTTTTCAAAAAGGCCTGATGGAACTTGTCCGTCCAAATAATCTTTAAAGTTAAAAAACCTCTAAGTCGAATCTGTTCATTAAAAATTTTTACAAAGCATATTGAAATATTAATTTTTGAAATTGAATATTTTTCTATTACATTTTAGTCTATCCGTGTGTTTGTTTGTCTCTCTGAGTCTCAGGTTTGTCATTTCAATCATTGACATAGACAGTTTGATATAATTTACTATGAAAATATCTTCATAACCTACGACTTAAAATAAATAATTTTGATTCACCAATATATAATGTTAAATGGTGAAGTGGAATAATTGATTTTCAGTTCGGAGCAATCACAGCAATTGAGGCAATCAAGAGCCCAAACTGCAGAGAGCAAGTTACTTCCGGTTTTAAGCTTTATATTCGACTCAGCTATGAATTTAACGATTCGAAATAAAATGGATTTTGAAATTCTATTACATAACTACCTCATACTTTCATATTTTCCAAACAGCAAATGTCGCAAAAATTTTACTCCGTTTTTGTGTTACATTCTTTAAAAAGCTACCACTTGGGTGAAAATGAAGTAGAATTAGCGCTTCTATTTACAGTAATATCTTGTTCATCTTTCAATAGAAAATAATATTTCACGTCTAGAATATATTTTACCTAATGAGATCCCCGCGTAAAAAACATAAAAATTATAAATACATTTTATCGATATTCTCTTAAGTCACGAAGAAATCTTATTTTACTAATCTTAAACTCGAGTTTATTTCTTTATAATACTCGTATTTTTAACGAGAAATTAGATTTACTTCTAGCTACAATTTGTCTTTACAAAATTTCATAATCTCTCTGTAAACGTAATTCCATTTATAGCTACTTGAGCTTTAACAAGTACACATATACTACAACATATAGTTTCGCAGTGATAATAATTATACTTATTTAATTACAGGAGCGATTCCAATGGTAACAGCGACCGTATACTGCGCTCCCGCTCTGCTGCGTTATGCCGCCCTCGCCGTCTACAGCCTTGGCAGCCTCTTAGGACTTTATAAGGTAGTCTTACTTAATTATAAATAATTTAATAATAAAACAATGTATACTTCTTACTTTAAACCAAAACATGTTCATTTTTCTTAGAATTTTCTGCGGCAAAATAGTAATAGAATGAATGAAACTAGAATGGAGGTAGAGAAGTACTATTGATATATTTTGCTAGGAACTTGAGATTCTGATAATTAGGACTTTAACAAGATTCCCGACATTAAGTTGCTTAGTTAATAATTAAAGGTGAGCTTAAAAGCATTCTAATATGGTTCACATTACAAGAGAGGTAAAATATTTCGTTATAATATATATATATTGGACGTTGGGAAATGCTACGAGAGTAGACTCTATAAATTAACAGTTTCAAATTTAAAATCTAGAAGAATAAGAAAACTCGAGACGCGGGTAGTAGCCGCTGGTGAAAACCAAGTAGCCGCCCGCCGGCCAGTGCACCCGCAGAAAGCTTAACGCCGCACTCGTACCGCTGCCCTCTCCTTGTCTTTCTCGCACCCACGTTGTGAACGAACATGTTCTTTATTTATACGGGGGATTAATTTCACAATATATACATATATATAAATTTACTCTGTTGTTTTACTGGTTTAAATGCACTCAAATCTATTAAATACATCTTTTGCTGCTTATATTTATTAAGAAAGATTATCTTATATTACGATAATATAAGATTAAGCGAAGCGTTCATACATAAATAAACTACGCGTGCGGCGTCGCTTACTAAAACTAGTCTTACGAGTATCTAATGCAAAAGAACTTTGTCAATTAGTGAATGGCATTTAAAATTTGTTGGCTTAGAATATTTTAGGAGATTTATTTTAGTCTCCTGGTATTATTAGACGTATTTTGTTCCTAAGATTTAGATATAAGTAGTAATATATAAAAATTACAAACTAAAACTTTGAATCAAGCCGGCTGAAATGAAACTTAGATGCTTTTGATACTAAGTCAGTGATCCGATGTGAAATGGAAGTCATTGTGTCTCATGTTCCGTTAGACGAACGGATAGGGTATTTCTACATTCCAGATCATAAAGAAATATTTTAGCAAGGATCACTGTCACTACATGACTACACATTATAAAGCAAAATCCGACACTATATTTGTCTATCGATTCGCAAAAAACTCAAAAACTACTGAACGAATTTTGATATAGTTATCAACAATAGATGGAGTGATTCATGGGGAAGGTTAAGGTGAATAATTAATCAAGGTTTTCTATTAATTCACTGAAATATGAAGAATATTGAAGAAATCGGAAAAAAAACATCCCGACATAAAGCTTTATTCGCGTAAACCAATATAGTTATATGAAAACAATGTAGTACAGAATTTCTCTCAAAAATATCTTATGATACTGTAGCAACGCTATAAGCTACAGACGCCCCTGAGCGAAGAGACGGTAAGACTCGAGTATCCAGGTATGAAAAACTTGAAGCGGATATAGAATGCGCACACTCATACGTACAAAATAGAACCAGGTAAATTGCTGCTTAAAAATATGACGCATAAAATTACATAATTAAAATTTCAAATAAATTTTTAGCATTCATACAGTAGGAAGGAAGTTTTCAATAATTCAAAACACAAACTGACCGTGGGGTATCAATTCAAATAAACACACTTTTCTAAGAACAGTCGATATTTATTATGATTCAGAATTTTGCATTGAAACTTTATTTAGTACTAGCTTTACCCGCGGCTTCGCCCGCGTTAATTTTTTTAATTGCTAATCAACCTCATTGGGTTGATCTGTAGGATGCCTGAAAGTTTCTTCAAAATTACTCTAGCTATTTTGGAACCCATTGTTAATACAAACAATTTTTTAATTTTTCGTAAAAAATATTTTTTTAATTAAAAGTTTCCTATGTTACTTCTGATACCTCCAAGAATATGTGTACAAAGTTTCATGATGATCGGTTGAGTAGTTTTCGCGTGAAAGCGTAAAAACTTACATTCACATTTATAATATTAGTAGGGATGAAGACCTAAAAGAAACTTCTATGTAGAAAAGCTAACTGACCGCGGTACGACTGCTAGATATCAGTACATATTATAAAACAAAGTCCTCCGCCGCGTGTCTGTGTGTATATCTGTTCGCAATAAACTAAAAAACTACTGCACAGATTTTCATGTTGTTTTTACCAATGGATAGAGTGGTTCTCGACAAAGGTTTTTGTATATAAATTGTCAAGTTATATACAAGCGGAACCCGCGGCTTCGCTCGTGCGGATTCATTCCCTTTGTTTTGAGTCGCTAGTACGTAATATTTGCAGTATTTGTGGTTAAAAATTATTTTTCATTTATATAAATATTAACGTCTTAAAACAGTAGGTATAAAGGTAACTTTTAATAGTAAATATTTTAAAAGTAATAAGGTTTTGTTCGAATATTAAAAAAAAACTCCATTTTCTTTCATAATTCCGATTAACGTTTTTATGCACAAAGAAAGATAGGTAGATACATATTGACACGTCATTAGGGTGAGATGGTGGTGTATTTCAAATTTCAATAATTTATAGGATTCCTTTGGTTACTTAATATAGGTACTACTAATGTTCACTCGTTCAGTGAAGGACAAGTAACATAAATAATATAACATACAACACAACAAAATAACTGTAGTCAGAATTATGTTTATAGGTATCTATTTATATTTTTAGATATTAATGTACCTATTATATTATTTACTTAATCTTAAAAACATAAAAAAACAATTTATTTATCTTACAATTTCAACAACAGGTTCAAACTGGTTATAAATCACCACCGGCCGTGTACTGACACACTAGCAAACATGGCGTAACATGTAATGATATTTACTTATTATATATTTTGTATGTTACGAGTAGGTATGTTGTTATTTTATCGTTGTATAATATGTCATATTATAACATTATAATTATATATTCTATAGACCATATCGATTAAAATTTAAAAGCGACACCTCCCTAGATGCTTAAAAATAGCGACAGTGTTTTACTCAAGGTCATATACACTATTTATGGACTAAAGTTCATCCAAGCCCGTCAGTCATCTTAACAGGATTTATATAAAAAAAATCTCTTTCAATTAAATTTTGTTTAAAGCTTGAAATATAAAAGTTACCTTTACTTTTTCCGGTGCCTTCCTAGGTACGTTTTCATTTAACTGAACGTTAACCTTATTCATGTTTTAATATATAAGTAGCATAAGTTACTCCTAATAAAATTACTCCGCCAGTGAAAGTCCATTCAAAATAAATCCAGCTGATTCAGAGATTAGCCGGAAGTCTGTTCCGACAGACATAAAATTGAAAAATCGTGTTTTTCATAGAATACATATTATTTGAATTTCGTCAAAATCTGTCATTTTGTTATTACAAATAGTATATAGATTAGTATAATATATAGTAAGTAAACATTTAATTCTGATATATAATGATATTTCAGGCAATGCGGGCGTGGTCCCCGTGGGAGCGACGACTGTGCTTTGCCGCGCCGTTCTGCATGCGACTGCTGCTGGCCGGCGCGAGAGCCGCGCGTCTGGGCGGTGGCGACCCGCATGCTATCCTTCACGTGTTTTTACAGGTAAAATATTAAAAGACCTAAATATATGGATATTACACTAAGTCTAAAAATATTCAATTGTCACTTTTCTTGTAAATTAAATGTAAGTATTTTTTGTATTACATTACTTTCTTGTTCTGAAATCAGAACGGTTAAATATTATTATACGGTAGAATATAAACGGTTAGCTATTTTGAAATTCCGTATTCTTACTCCCTGAATTAAAGCGACCCTATTGCTAGTTAACAGCGATAGTCCAATGCTGATACTATTAGATATATTCTCCAGTTGGGTTTGCGTAATTATTATCCATGCCAACTCTGGAGTACGTATCTGGATACGGTGTCTTTTTGTGTGAGTGACTCGACCGGCTCAGCCGATTTAAATGTTTTTTTTTTTATATTTGGTAGGTATGAGCACAGAGCAGGTGAATATAGATAACAATTCCGTGGGTATGAGAAATATTTTTCACCCTCCTAAACTCAATCCCCAAAACATTTTATAATTGCGATTTCAGCATATTTATGGCAGAACAACGTTTGCCGGGGCAGCTAGTCTTATATAATTTGAAGTCAGAGAAAATTGTTGTTATATAAAAACAAAGCAAGTGAAGATAATATTTGTGGTTAAATATGAAAAGAATAAATGATGAAATCGTGCCACGTATTTAATTGAAACTACATTTTTTCCTTGTTGTTGTTTTGAAGTAGTTTGGTAGCGAGAAGTGAGATCAACTAAATAGTCCAAGGTTAAATTAATCGCGTGATTTTAAAAATATTCATATTTCAGAAATTTGATTTAAAATAGTTAATTCAAATTAAACTACTAAGTTATTAAGAAAATTTTAAATTCTAATAGATACCAAATCAAATCTAGGAATTTCCAAAGTTTACTAGGATAATAACAATTATGGCAAACATATATTAATAACTTGAATATTGAGTTGAATCAGCTTTTAATTAGAAATATTATTTTCTCGTAGTACCCACATTTGATGGACTGCACCAAATATAGGCGCATAGTATGATCACGTCATGGTTTACCGTTTAGCTTAGTTGAACTTTTTGAAAGATTCTCTATGGTGTATGCTGAAATGTATACAATACCATTCATTGAGATGCCATTTGTTCGCTAACAGCTTTTTAACCTGAATGTAGGTAATGTAACAATTAATCTGGGATGCCTGAAAAAGCTTTATACCCCAGTATACCTTTTTTTTTTTTTTTAACGTTGGGAAATCCTGTTACGGATACCACCCGACTTCCCCTGGGGTGGTTATGTGGGACTCTCCGGCTAATGAGACCGGCATACCCACTAAAACCCAACTGCCCAACCCCTGCCGCCATATGGAACGCCACGGGATCGCTTTCGCATACAACCGTGACGCCCCGACGGTTGGCCGAAGCCACCAACATGAGGCCGCCCCGAGAGGGACAGCGCCATTATGGGAAGACATCCAACCAATACGAGGCTGCTCCCAAGACCACTCTGCTGATCAGAGCAGTGCCCAGAGCAGCCCCAACCAAAAACAGCCCACCGAAGTGGGCCAACAATCACCGACTGCAGAAGGCGGGGAGTGCGGCTAATGAGACCGGTCCTCCCACCCCTGCAGCCCCAACGACTACAGAGGGCGGGGAGTGCGGCTTATCACCAACACTCCCCACCCCCTGCGGCCCCACCGGCTCCAGAGGCCAGGGAGTGCGGCTCATCACCAACACTTCCCGCCCCCTGCAGCCCTGCCGCCTCCGCCATCAAAGACGACGTCGGCTGCACCACTGCACACGTCCACCAAAGCGGACCCACCACAAACGCCCGCAAAGGGGCACTTCACTATTTCCCCGAAGGGACCAAACCTCAAACGGCTGCAGAGGACAGGGATGTGACAACGCCGACACTCCCTCTCCTCTGCAGCCCCAACGACTACAGAGGGCGGGGAGTGCGGCTCATCACCAACACTCCCCACCCCCTGTTGCCCCACCGTCTCCAGAGGCCAGGGAGTGCGGCTTATCACCAACACTCCCCGCCCCCTGCAGCCCTGCCGCCTCCGCCATCAAGGACGACGTCGACGGCACCAACTACCCACCGAAGTGGGCAGCCACAACACACGTCAGCCGAAGCGGACCCACCACAAACGCCCGCCGAAGCGAGCCCACCACGTCCGCCATCCCACTGTGGCGACCCCGTTGGGCCGCGGAGAGTAGGGACGAGCGGCGCACCGCAATACCGGCACTTCTCTCCCCCCGCGGTCCGCCCTACTGGCCGGCCACGATCCTGACTGAAAGTGCTGCCGGCCACCCCTCACCAGTCGCGGAACCACCGCCCGCCTGAGCAGCAGTCCCACTCCCGGCCGCCCCCCGTCGAGCTAGTCCCAACGGGCGGCCCCCGCGCAGTGCCTCCTATCGTGAAAACGGCCAGAGACACCGCGCCGACGGCTGCCGCAACGTTTCAGCCGAAGCTTCGACGAGCGGCCCCGCCAGGGTGGTGCCCGTTCACCGTGGGGTCCATCCACGGTGATGACACCCCCTTCTGTCCGGTTGCGAAACCCCCGAAGCGGTCGCGCAACCGGTGGCCGCTAGGCGGCCCCTAGTGGCACCTCTTAGCTGTGAGGGCAGCCAGAGGTGCCACCCAAGGTCGGCAGTCGCGGGACCTCCTGTCCCGCCGCCTATGGCTTTTGGTCCGCGACGGGGTTTCCCCGCTACCACTAGGACTCACTCGACTGGCTAGGAAGAGCGAGTGGCGTCCCTCTCATTCGCCACCGAGAGGACGCGCCCGGTAGAGGTACAGCCTCCCCCCCGAGATACCCCAGTATACCTACAGTATGGCGCATTTAAAGATTTGGCGCCCCGGGTCAGTTACTAGTAGCTTAGCAGCCCCATTAAGTCACTATAATTTATTACTTTTAACAATGAAATTTTATACTGCCTCTCTGATGTAGCAGCTAGCGTGTAACACATCCGAAGGTCCTTTGTTCAAGTCCCGGGTCGGACCAAGCTTCAATATTCAGTTTAATAAACCTCAATAACTGTCCGAAGTTGGGAAGTTCGAGGTTTTTCACCCCTGTGCCTCGGAGAGCACGTAAAGCCGTCGGGGTCCTTCGACTTTACTCTCACTGGTCGTGACATCCCACTGGAGTATCAGAGTGACAGGAACAGAGAGTGCACTTGTGTCTGCGTGTACACGCGCTGCACTATAATATCTCCTGCGTAGTTGGCTACTGTCTCAATGACGTGGCCACCATGGCCGTAATCGGTAGGGAAGACATTTCCATTTAAGAAAATAATAATAGTGAAACGTAGATAATTCTACATACTTTTACGTTCTGTGCTGCAATTTGTCAATGCAGTTGAAGAATAAAATAATGTATAATGCGTAATGCCGCCTCTCACCGCCTGCCGCCTCGGGTCATATCCTCCTCGGCCCTCTGATAAATACGCCCCAAATATATAATAATTTAATAGTGATTTTATGAATAGAAGTCCATACATTTTTTTTGTCAAATTACAAGCATACAATGTTTATTTAGGATTCGAACTCGAACTCTGTTCTTAGAGTACGAGAACGATTAATATTTTATAAGCGGCCATTTTGGGTTCAGGCTAGGTCCGGACAGAGCGATGGGTCCCATGATGTTTTGAATCACATTAAATATACACGAAGGTAAATTCGTATTTCATCGTGTGACTGCAGAATTGTTATTTGTTATCCACGTTGCGTTTTCGTGTTGATTTTAATAAAACCTATTTTAGTTTAAAAAATCTTGGAGAATCTGTTAAAATAGATATAACCAATAAAAAACTACAAGAGACTATTCCAAAAGGAGATGACAAAATCATTGATCTTACCTTTTATTATTTCATTTTTATTATTTGATGACAGCTTGGTTCATTTTGTAGTGATCTTACATGTCGCGACAGCGGTCGCGGTATCGAGTCCGCACGCAGGAATATGTGTACTTCAGTCACGTTTGTTTATTTATAATGTGTATGTACTTATTTAAAGTAATATATGCTTAGTGTACCAACCATGAACGAATAAGGTACCAACTACCAACTATCTGGTATTCATAGCGTACCGTAAAGTTCGTACCTTACCAAGAAACTAGGTAGTGCTGTGTTTTAATGTCCAAACATATTTATTTATTTAATATTCTTATCCACGAGTTATAATTTTAATATTTTCATAACGATATATTTTTGTTACAATAATTTATATAGGTAAATACCAAACATACAATTTATATTTCCTTATCGACAGAAATAAAAGATATGGAAATTTTAATTGCATATAGATAGGTATAACACGTAATTAAAATTTCCATGTAGAGCGTTTTTAAGATTAATCTGGAAGACCACAGTTGTAGGTTATCGTATATAATTTAACTTTTGTAACAAACGCGATATTGTTATTATCACGATTATATATTTATATTGTTAAAATGCCCGATTAAATTATTTTGGTATCTAAACTTACTAAATCTGTATAATATTATGCTTTATGTACTTATAGACAAAAACGTTAGCTTAGTTATTCTTATAGATATCTTTTAAAATAAAATAAAAAGTTATTATGATATAAGTTTATATGGACGGACTATAGTGCACTATAATAAGTACCTCGCAAGAAACAAGAGTGACTTTGATTGAATTTATTATTTTATACACATCGTTACAACTTTTTTAGTGTAAAGGTTTTTAAAGTTTCTGCAGATATTAGTATAAAAAAGAGACAAAGGTATACAAATAGGTATAAAGGGAAACGGATTCTTATTATAATTATTAAAATGTTAATTTAACTTCGTCCGGTTGAGTTGTTTAAGTTTCATAAATTACCTATAGCATATAAACCCATTTCAAAAGAGACCCTTTTTCAGGCTTATCATGACATTTTCATGTCTGTGGCAAGCACAGTCCCATAAATAAATCTTGATATAACTTGGTCCATCTAATATGATTTTTCATACAATACTACAAACCACAGAGTTAAAATATTAGTTTACAATTTATAAATTGATTTTAGAATTATTCTATCACTACGTAGTATTATAGTATAAAACAAAGTCGTTTCCCGCTGACTGCTTGTCCCTATGTATGCTAAGATCTTTAGAATTACGCAACGGATTTTGATGCGGTTTTTTTAATAGATAGAGTGACACAAGAGGAAGGTTTATATGTATAACTATCGGAACCCGCGGCTTCGCTCGTAAATCTAGCTAGTTTAATTTAGGTAGGAGAAAATGAAAACCCCATATAAACCGGGGTTGTGATATTTTGTTTGAATTCTTCTTTTTCTACAGTTAAAAATCGAACTTTTAATAAAAACGTTTTATAGTATAAATGGTTGTATTTTACAAATGTTTTTTTAAAACGATTATTTTGTCAATAAAATATAAGTGTTCATATGCTTTTCATGTTTTACTTATATGTAATATACAATTACTCATATATAGTTAGCTCATGTATGTACAATTGGCTCAATTACCTACTACAAGAATGTACGAGCAATTAAGTACACGAAGTATTAGGTTACAAATAAATTATTCATAAGTCATCAAAAATATAAAAGTAATAAAATTTAAATATCCAAACAAATCGTACAAATTGTAAAGCATTTTGATAGTAGGAAAATAAATCTATACATATAATATAAAATTCTAAGTATAATAAATATCATTCACATATTATATATACCTATATGTTAAATTTTGGATAGTATTATTGAATAAATCATTATTATACAAAAGCCATAGTTATTAGAATATTTGTCTGTCTCTGTCTAATTAGAAACGCATCACAATAAAAAAATTATGGACAGGTTTTGATAATATTTGGTATGATGATAGCTGGTTATACAAGACAACATTTAGGAATTTAGGATACCTTTTATTACGAAAAATATTTAACCTCTGAGAAATGTATACTAATCGTTAAAACGTATCTGTAACTTAAAGGAATATCACTGAAGCGAGGGTAAGTCGCTAGTATGTATAAACGTAGTCGCGGAGGAAACGAAAATAAGATGCAAAATCCAAAAAACCTTTACGAAATTATCATTATACTAAAGTACCTACCTATCTAGTTACTGTGATGTGTATATTATATAATTATTATTTATTACCTTATCTTTCTCTTTTTTTCGCCGGTTACCCGGTTATCTCGTTTGTACGAGATATAGAAATATTGATAAAATAATCACCAATGTTATGATGATGATGAACAAAAGAAATAATTTCAATCTAGCAATATGTGCATTACTTGCTTTGCAACCTGTAAACACAATACCGTCTTCGTAATAGGTCAAACGATAAGTAGATTAAGCAGTCACTCAGTAAAAGAATTATAAGTAAGGCTTCGCTTCGCGGCGCGAGCAATTAATTACGGCTTCCAACATTTCCACCGGCAAATGAAACGTATTCCCCAAACCATTTTATGGTATAAAGTGAAAGCCTATTAATTTCTTGCAAGTCGAGAAAATTGCTCTCAACTACTTAACGAAATGAACATTCACCTCGTGAAGTGGTAAAATAACGTACATATCTATTACTACTTTATACTTGAAGGCATATGTCTTATTCTGATGTCCTTGTAGAAGTTATACTCAGACTAAAGAATTATAATTCAATTTGTTTGTGTACTTATTTATCTCTAGGAATGCCAAGTTGTCAAAATTTACTTCGCCGATATCACGTAGAATGGAGAAGACGAGAGAAGAAGAGAAGGTAAAAAAAGAGAAAAAAAACACTCGGTCATAGGTATATGAAACCAGTTAAAAAATTTCAGTTAACAATTGTAGTGCGATTTGCTTGATAAATAAGAGAAATTTTATATGTTTACCCCCATCTTTCGCCCTGGCTTCGCCGTCCCTAGATTTAAAGCGAGCATAGCCGCTAGTTATACATTTCCTCTTGAATCACTCTATCTATTAAAAAACCGCATCAACATCCGTTGTGTAGTTTACAAGATCTTAGCATACATAGGGACATACAGACTGCGGGAAGCGATTTTGTTTTATACTATGTAGTGATTAGTGAAATTACTAAATGTTTTTTACAATTAAATACGAATACCTATTTTACTATGTTTTATATAGTACTATTCTAGAAAAGAGGCCATTAAGGGCAAAATTTTAACTTAAAAAAAATTATGCACGACGATCGACTAAAATTTATTTCACCAACTCTACTTTTCATAATACTAGTACAAATTAAAATTAGAAGTTTAAAACTGCAAATTAAAGAGATGTAAAAGCTTATACGGTACGGTTACAGGACGCGGTTTCGTTAGGCGGTGGCGTCATCGGCGCTCTGCACATCCCGGAGAAGTGGTTCCCGGGCGCGGTGGACCGCTGCCTCAACTCACATAACATCATGCACGTCTTAGTTGTGCTTGCTGTTTACTCTATGCATCAGGTAAATATTCAATTACCCAATCTTTTTTATTATTTCTGGTATTAAATACAGTCTACATCATGAGAAGAAAAGTCCTAAAAATATGACATTTTTAAAGTTGCTATGATATATATATTTGTTATTAGTTCACGTTATTTTACAAGATAATTTAAAAAACATAACAGCATGATAGATATATTTGATTAAAGAATTAAAGGTGATAAGTTATCACTATCAGCTGACCTCTACCACACAACCTCTACGATCTACCGCTCATCGTGTCACTTTGTTATTTTTTACATTTTTATTTTCGTATAATATATAAATGTTATATTTCTGCAACTTTTCCTAGGTGACGACACGAGACCTTGCCTGGATGTCTCGGGTAGACTGCCGCGCACCCCTGCGTCAGCTCTGACGCAGCCTGCAAGCCTGACTGCTCGACCACTTACATTACCTGCGTTATCTTTTAATTTTATAAACAAACTAACAAAATACAATTATTATCGTAATAATTCTTCTCCAATCGCATTAAATAGCTATCTAATTAAAAATTCTATAAATTTCCTATATTATCAAACAATATAATAATGTTTCAGTTAGTCAATTCAACTCGCAGTAGATTATTTCTGTCATTGAAATGTCATCAATATTGTATGTATAGATGTATACCGAAATATTAAAAATATCACCACACAATTGACAGCATTTAAAGTCCTTAAACAATACAGTATTATTTGGAAAAACTCTCGCACTTTTACAGATGCTTCCCTAAAATCTAGTGCTTAAAAAGACATAGACGGTTTTTAGACATTAGTTTATTATAACACAACAGGTAGAGGACAATATAATGGCCTATATTGCCTTATAGTAAAACAAACTCGTGATATATATTTAATGTTTCGGACTATTAAAGACGCCACAAGTGAATAGAAATCTGTTATTAATAGCTATAATAAAAGTAGAGTTAAGATAACAAGTACAATTGATATTTTACACAACACTGTCTGAAACCTTCCGTAGGCTTTGTAATTAGTTATGGTAAAAGTTTTTCAAAATTGGCTATCGTTGAAGTAGGATAGGGCTAAATACATGTAGATTTGTTTGAATGCGAATTCCTTGTAGCTATTATAATACTCTTAAAACATTTGACAATATAAAATGGTCTCTAGACGCACCATTAGGTCATTTACGTACACAGCGTATTTTACATAAATTATAATTTAGTAGAATTGTTTGTAATTATCCTTAAAAAATTAAATTTTGAATAACGTACAGTAGTTGGTAACGAAGAATAACCTAGTGTAAACCATAAGATACTGCGCGCTAGAGTAGATACTTATAGGTGGTGTAGTGCACCGATTTAGAAATTAAAATATTGCATTTTTATTAGTTATCCTTTAATTATTAATAAAAATTGAGTGAAAATGACATACTTTTCCCTCTCAGACTTACTATTTCCACTGAATTTTAAACTTTTACCATTAAATAAGAACTTGGTCCACAAAGATATTTTATTTTCCTTAGTCTGGAGACCGGATTTTATGCATGAGTTTGCATATTAAATCTATTTTTATTCGATATTGTATATTAAAACTGAAACCTACGAACTACTACCACTATTTCAGGCATTAGATATTTTCCCCGCAGTAGTTAACAGTATCATTATACTAGCGACTTAGCGCGAGCAAAGCCGCGGGTTGCGCTAGTGTATTATACATATAAACCTTCCTCTTGAATCACTATCTATTAACAAAACAACATCAAAATCCGCTGCCTAGTTTTAAAGATCTAAGCATACATAGGGACAGACAGACAGCGAGTATTAATTTTGTTTTATACTACATATGATGTTGACACGGGTAACCGTGCTTTACTAGACGGAATTCCAAAAACTGTAGATTAGGCTTCTTTATCGACAATTTCAATAAGATTTTCAAAAAGAATATTATATGTACAGCTTTGACTCATAATTACCCTATAGATATAATGTTAATAAGATATGAAATGTCACGACTCACGACGAAGCTCACCGCAAACGATGTGCTGCTACAATCGTAGGTTAAAAATGTAACAGGATATATAGTCTTGTTTACCTAATTAAAATATGTCTGGACTCTTGCGTTTGTAAGCTTTCTATATTTTAATCTAATATTAATTAAATAACGGCTAACTTTAAAACAAAATGCTAAAACTTATTCTCTTAACCATTTAATGTTGTTCATTTCATGCATATAATCCGGACTCTCCTTACTGAGCAATGTTAGTGATAAAAATTTCATCTATTGTTGGCTTTGTAGAATCGCAAGTGTTTCCGAAAAAAAGATACTTTATCGTCGTCTCTTAATCTCGTTAATATTTATATAAGCCGCTACACATTACCATAATATACAAACAACATTTACATGAATACATATTAAGTATGTTAAGAATGAAAAAATGGCGGAGTGACCACGCAGTACTTGAGCCTGCGACGTAGAACGCAAGTTCGATTACCTTTTTAGGATAAATATTTCTATAAATCGAATAAGTATTTATAGTGATCACGAACCAAATAGTCCATTGATTTAAAGGAGTCTATTAAAAATAAAATGTTATGTCCGTATATCTATGATGCTGTAATCTTAATGAAAATTCAGTATATCATAGGGGCATAGGTACCTAAATGATTGACTACTGTGAATACTTATTTTTAATGTGTGGTGGCTTACAGCTGGCATATTTTGATAGGCCTAATTTTTAAATAATAAAAGTTTGCGATTAATTTTATACTTTATATCGCTGACAGATCGAATATTTCTGAAATTATATACATTATTATAAATAAAAAACGTAAATTCGAGAATATTACTACGCTACGGTTTAACGTTTTTATCAGTCAACATCTGACACTAAAACATTTTTCTAAATTTCTTAAGAACTTCATCAAAAATATTCGATTCGCTTGGTTTAAAATAATTGCTATAATCTAAAATACTCATCTATCAAATCTCCCTTAGCACGATCTTTAGTCGTTAAGAAATATTATCAACTTAGCAAAATATTTAGTGTAGTTAATAACGAGCAATAATTACTAGACAATTATTAAGAAATTTGACAAAGTAGGATGTATAATTCTACGATGATGCCAGTGCTTGGGTCAAAAATCTCTTAAGTAAGTAATTATTTAGTAGTATTAGATATCAAAGTAATATGAGTTACAACAAAGGATTCACTTCTCAAAGGGCAAAGCCCGTACCTGCCAAAACACGTAGTTTGCCATTTATATTTTTGGATAAATATCCCTTCAAGTATTTACAATTACAATAAAATTTATTTTTCTTCGATTTTATGTATAAATAAACAATGTCAATATTTACAAATACAAGATATAATTTTAAATTAGTCAATAGATTACTTTATTCAGGTCAATGTGAAGGTACGACAGTTTTTAATGATAATTTGTTCCTTCAAGAAGAAACCACAAACATAAGATTATTGGATAACTAAAAGTAATACCATGCCATCAATGTAACGGATTGGAATAATAGCTGTTTTCAGGATCTGAATCCGCAAACACTGCTGAATACAGATTAAAATCATAAAGGTACGTATGCGGCCTTATTACGGTTACCTTGAATTTAATCGTCAACACGTCCGTCGACATGAACAAGTGAATATCAGGAAAATCCACATATAAGTATGTAAAAGAAAATGAAGAATAAATAAAAATATACTTCTAAATGTTTATATACATATAAGACCAAATATAATTACATACTATCATTAGCACAATTAATATTTATTTGTATAAATCAAATATAATTAAATATTTGATTAAACCGCTTCAAAAAATTACATGATATTTCACACGAGAAAACCGAGAGACCTAAAGTCGAACAGATTGGCAAGAGTGTCCGCGCAAGGATCAATTAATTACCTATTCAAAAAATATTACTTTTATTACCCTTATCGATGAAGGTCATTTTCCTTCATTTTAAAATTAAGGCACATTCTGAAAAAACTAAAGTTCTTTAAAGAATTAAGTGAAGAATTAATTAAAAATAGTTTTCAATTTTCAGTTTGTTATAGTGCTCTGGATTGAAAATGTTATTGATTTGCTAAATAAAGTCAACAAAAGCAAAATGCAGCTAATTTTATTAATAGGCCCTGCTTCTATATCCGTCGCATCCGGTGAGAAAGGGCAGGTGACTGTTTATCAGTTCTACGAGAGATACAATAATATACCTACTCTAAATGCAATAAGATTGAGAATTGCATAGATGTTTCTACATTTGTGTTATAATTGTATTCCGTGTGTAATGCATGTGTGTATAGTATTGTATTTTGCACATATTATGTAAGTACTGTATCATTGTACATTTAATTTTGAACTAATGTTAATTATTATTATTTGAAGTATAAAATTTCGTATTACTTAAATTTTTATATTGTTTTAATTTTTATAGCTAATATACAAATATTTTCTCATAAGTATTGTTAATTCGAATATTAAATTTAAAAATATTATATACATATATTTGAAAAAAGATTATGATATATGATTTTTATATAAACTTATATTTTATGCTTCTATAGGTAACAGAACTTTATTTTTCTTAAATCTAGATCGCGTCATATCTTCACATATAAAACAGCTATATTATGATCGTATTTATGATACAAATTGTATCTATAATACAATACATTAAAGGTAACTTCATACAAAAGTACGTTATATACAAATATTTTATATTAAATACTCTGCTTCATAATTATTCAAATTAACAAAATTTTTAACTACACTTATTTCACTTAATAATTTTAAATGACAGAAATGCTAGGAAAAAAATACATTGTTCTGACACATTACGAGTATGTTTTTACTTTTAGGACATCTTTATTATTTTGATTAAAGTTTAAAACTATTTATATTTGTATTAATATATAAGTACACCTTTCGTACACCTAGAAAGATTTTCACGCTTTAATAATTGTAAATAGATTAGATACAGGCTGTTCTACATGTTTGTTGAGACTTCGCTGACCCTCAACTGAAGAGATTTGCTTCACAAGCTCGAATCGTCCAATATTTGGTGAAATGTGTAGAGTGGCCTTAAAGGGAAAAAAGGAAGAAAACTAAATTCAACCTTTATCCTCTAAAAACACGCGTTTTGTTTTTGATCCCAAACATTATGTATATTTAATGAAGTTCTCTGAACCCATACTATAAAAACTGTAGAGTGATATTAAAAAGCAATATACCAGTATTTGTAAATTTTAATATAGAACATAATATAGAAATGCGGTCGATTATATGTTTGAGAGGAAGAATCATCATTTTGTTGGGATTATTATTATATAAATAAAAATTGAACTTCATTGTAGACGTTGACGAAAGTATTAAAGTTTATTTGAATTTAATAGAAATTGTTTTATTTGTCCTTTATTAAGACATTTTAGAAAGATCTGATTAGTGAATTAATTTTACTAATCTTATTTATAAAAACTGAAAAAAACCGTAAAAATTAAAAAAAAATAGTTTTCAATTTTGAATCACAACAAAAGTTTTCATTTGTAAGTATATGATACACATTAGGTATATGTATAAAAATCGATTTAAGTGTTCTCATTAGATACTGTTTTCTGTGACAAACATCAAGTCCTGAAGAATAATACTATGGGGAATATAATTTAAAATATCTATATAAATTAGTTTGTTAGTTGTTTTAATATTATAGTGCAAAAAGAGGAGTAATCGTGACTTCAAAAAAGTAAAAAAACCCGTTACCTATAAAGATATACTCGGGTGCTTCAGATATTGCAACCGCAGCTCTGATATTTTCTTGAACGAATCTTTTTCTCCATGATATGATACCACTTGTCTTACGGTGCAGGAAAACATCGCAAAGAAACCTGCATGATTGAGAGAAACTAGCAAATCTTCGAACGCGTGAAACTCTACCTATGGACTAGTCCCCTCCTATTGGTGGGAGGCGCGTTCCTAGCAGTGGGACCTCTAAAACCTTTCAATACATATATTTTAATTTCATCATCGTTTGTCATCTTTATATTGGTAACGCCGATACTTTTTTATCTTTTTAGTGACGCGACAAGAAAAGTTTCAATTTTAAAATATTCTATCTATTCCATATTAACCGTTAGGTACTAACGGACGAACCCGAGCGAAGTGCGTCAAATAGAAAAATACGGTACTCCTTGTACTTAAGTAACAAAGTAATCAATCCACGGCAGGCACTTTTAACATAAATATTACGAGTAGAATTTTTGGTTTTGTTAAATTACTATTCAACACTGCACACATTAAATTGTAAAAAAATCCATTAGACGAACTCAATAGAGTAGTGAATACACTACGTCAAAGTCGAATGAAGTAGGTATGACTACTAATAAAACACATTCATTCATAATACCCCTAACCACCGCACACGTCATTAGAAATCCCTCTTTCGTATAATAACTGCCAACAGGCAATTTATTAAAACTAACGAATGCTCATGGGTCATACTCAGAAAAGTTGTACATTTGTCATCTTTTCTTGTCTAGTAGTAAGTAGCGACTTCATAAAATAACATATTTTATAAATATGATAAAAACAATTGCCTCTGTTGTAAATTTATCTATAAAATAATTAATATGACGATTTCTCCAGTATTATAACTATAATTTGAATAACTAAGTGTAGAACCATTTATAAATTATACGTACATATTGTAGAACAATTTATACGTGTGTGTTAATCAATACCAATACTTTTTTTTTTTTTCAGATTTGTTAATATGATACCTTTTAAAATACCTCTTATTAAAGAATCCCCTTTTTCTAAGGTCAAATCAACACTTATTTTAAAATCTCTACATTGATAGCCCCATTTGCTATCAAAACAGTCATATTATAACGCGACGAATCTTTAGTGAAATAAAGTTTTCTGGTCTCAACATAAATAAATTTATTTTTACCTCCTCCTTCTTTGAAATCGGTTAAAAAGTAGCCTTATAGCAATAGCTATCTGCGAAAGAAAGTCCCGTTAAATCGATCCAGCCGTTTCAGTGATTACCCGTAACAAACAGACAATTGTTTTTTGTCGCTAGTATCGTATTAGGGGAAGGGGGGGCAAGACGGGGTTGCGGGCAAGACGGGGTACCCGTCTTAAATAAGAAACCAATTGACCAATCTCAATCTTTTTTGCACCTGACAGTGCGCCGGTGTGTCAGTTATTAGTTAGCAAAGTCACTGGATGACAATACTACATTGTTTAGTTGTCAAATGAAAAAATGTATTTTTGGCGATTTCCTTAGCATTTTTTTACATTACTTGGAACGTGTTAGCTTTGGAAATAACATTATTTAAAATTATAAATAAATTTAGTCATATTTATCAACGATTACGCTTGCAGTTAAGCACTTATTTACGTGTGTGTGAGGCCATTGTGTTGAGAGGTAACATTTTTAATGCAATCGGGCATGAGAGGGCAAGACGGGGTATGGGTACCCCATCTTGCCCGCATTAAAATATTTTTACAGATTATTTTGCTATGTCAGTTAAAGTGTTATGATTTGTAAGACACTATCGATGATTTTTTTGTTGTAGGATAATAAACATCTATCTAAAAGAAAAACAAATAGAAAAATTGATCAGTAGAGTCTGTGATACAAGGTAAAATGGCTGAGATCAGCTGCAATTAAAATGAAGGTTAGGTTAGGTCAGTTAAGTCCTAAATTACTAGTTTTTTCCTATGATGAAGAGAAAGAGTTACGTGATTATAGATGAGATATGACATAACAATATCTGAGACCCATCCTGCATTGTCCTCACCCACTCAGTAAAGAATAGATCTGGCTAACACACCGGATTTATCTATAACTTTACTATGCGACTGAGATTTGGTCGGCGGTTAACAAAAAAAAAGAGTGAAAAGTGAAGTAAAAAAAAATATCAAGAATTAGCTCATCAATAAACAGTAGCAATTGTGAAGTAGAAAATACACCATGTTTGTATTGTGAAGGTTGTTATTTGGAATCAAATGTAGGCTGAGCTGCACGTTCTGCGTGCGGAAAATAGGTTCACTGTAGCTGTGCTGGGGTAGATGACAAAGATGAAGATGCGAATTTTGTCAACAAAAATAATTAAATCAATGATTTTGGCAAACCTCATCTTGCCCTTTAGGGTACCCCATCTTACCCGAGGGAGGGGCAAGATGGGGAGATCTGACTTTTTCTACTTTTAGTTTTATTTTTATTTAATTATGTAACATATGTTTCTCATTAGACTGAATTATGAAAGACAGATAACCAAAGATGATTATTAAAATAAAAAATATAATATAAACGCGACTTTTCTAACTTTTATTGACCTTCAAACGTTAAGTACCCCGTCTTGCCCCCCCTTCCCCTATATACTTTCATATGCATTTATTGAAAAGCTGTTAATTTGAAATTAAAAACAGACACTCCAATTTTATTTAAGTATATGTATAGATGAAACGTACAACCACAGTGTATAAAACACTATAGAGTGAGGTAAGACTCTGAAGGCAAGTTTAAATGTATAGCTATAGACTATAGTCATTACTCATACTCACTTCACGGGGTGGATTTACAATCGTTTGGTAGGAGTTGGTAAGTGTAAAATATGTATACAGTAGATGTTTATTCACTGATTATAATAATAGCACTCAAAATACAAGGCAACTCATGCTTTTGAAGAAAATTAATAAAATTGTAACGTCCATTACAATCTCTTAAACGTAATACATATACACATACATATATCATTGTGAAAACAGGATAACAAATATGATTTCGTATACTTGAGACAAAGATGTATGATCATTACGTCAAAAAATGTGTCAAATTACTGAAATGTGAAATGTCATTGACAATCATCTAAACTAGATTTGTGTAAATGTGTTTCCATCGTAAATTAATATTTTCTTTCGAATTGGATATTATCCATATATATGTTCAAAAGGTTTATCATAAGAACTTTTCTTCCTTTCTAGGTTCGTTAGGTTAGATTAGAGCAGTTTCCACGATCGCACGAGCAGAGCGAGAGCCGCGGGAGCGGCCAGTGAGTGCCATAGTAAAAGGATATTTCCCCAGAAAATATGTATTACCTCCTTGTGATGAAAGTGGTATAGGATTATAGAGAGCATCCTCCCAAGCTCTTCCCCACCTCATTATCATCGTCCTACCAAACGATTGAAAACCACACACACTTTACACCTGAGAAAAGATAGCAAAATTTTTCTGAAAATATAACTATAATAAAACAAACAAAACAGTGATGGCCCAGAGGTTATGTGCTTACTTGGAAAATGGAAAACCAAGTCAAGCGAATTAAATTCGTTTACTTGCACCTACGATATTCATTTGCCAATAGTTATCAAAATGTTAATATATTTACCTTAGGATGAAGGAAAACATAAGGAGGAAAATAAACAATTTTAGTCATTAATTATTAAACGTATTTAACTATTTATAATATTATACATTATACAAGACATATTATAGTGCATGTCGGCGCGTGGTCTGTTAAATTGCACGTCCGTTTACAGTTTATACCAATGTACAAAAATTGCAATCTCTATTTTTTTTTTTCAAGGCCGCGCTTATGGGATGATGCTTTAACTCGTGTAGTCACAGGCCAATGGATTTGAATGCTCTCCGAGACACCACCACTAGTGGAAATAGTTAATAGAAAAGCTCAGTAATTAAACTTAACCCATACCCGGGTCTCGCCAGGTCCCAAACATCCGGATCTGCGGCCATACATGACCCACTAGCCAGCCGAGGCAAATAAACTATACATAAGCGTCTCCATATTTATGGACGTCATTTGACGCTCAACTTTTTTATTACCTACTGAAAGCTGCCACTATTATAACATTTACACTATTAAACTTTCGTAAATTTCTCAGAAATTAGGTATTTTCCCAGGAAAAAATACCATATATAGATAACCAGCTATCATCATAAAAAATTTCATCAAAATCTATCAAGTGGTTTTCTCGTAATACGGTCACAGACAAACAGACACACAGACAAAACATTTAAAAACTATAGATTCGGCCTGTGTATTGTTAATTATAACTGTTTCAATAAGATTTTTTTGGAAATATTTAATGTATGGATTCTAAGTTACAATTTTATTTTATTTATTAACTACTAACTCATCCTCGCGTCATTCGGATTTGTCCGTTGGTAATTGGTATATTTTAAGGGCAAGTAAGTACAATGTATCTAATAATTATGTAGGTATGATAAATTGAAAAATAAAGATTCCCTGATCCAAGTAATAAGTTATCACTACACTTTACACGCAATCGCTCCAGTATTTTTTGGATGTAACGGTAACTCTCACAGGCAAAAAAAAACTATCCATTCCTTTTGGGATCTAGTTTTCACACACAATATACTATAATTATTATTTTTAAAGAATTTTTCATGTACAGATTTTACAGTTACTGTTAGGTTTAGACGTGGGTAGAAGATACAATATTACTTATTCTCTTATTATTTGGAATTGAATGAGATATAATACATTAATTTTAATACTACAAAACATTTAAAATTTTACATGACACCAAAAAAAAAGTAGGTAGGTACCCTACTTCATTGAGTAAAAATAGCAAGTATTTATATAATTAACTTTAAAAAAATCCTAGTTAAAAATAAATGATACCTATAGTATGATAAGAAACCTATATATATAAAGAACGAAACGCGCGAAGTAAGGAAAAGTCATCATGAGTCCATTGAGAACGGACGCGTTAGTTGTGTTCACGTTTGTGATATTTACATTTGCTCAAGCGGGCGTACACAAAGTCGACACGATTGAAAGTAAGTTTATTATAAAACTAGTCTGTGTTTAGTATGTAACGACTATAATATGTCATGTATGAGGGTTTTCATTATTTAAAACCTATATCTAGTTTTTTCATTATAATAATTAAAATCAACATTGCAGGTAGCATTTAAAAATTGCTTTTTCAATAACATATTTGTGTTAATTTACCTACAATATGAAAATACTAGCATATAAGCATAGTTAATGTAGTAACCAAATCCCTACCTAGTTTATAATTGTTATTTTTCCTTCTCTTTTGAAATAGAACTAACTGTTAACACGCTTTTGATCAGGAAATATATTCCTAGTTATGTGTCTCTTAATTAGTCATATGTATTTCTTAACATGTAAATACTTTGTCGTAAGAGTCTCATTTAGTACACGTGATATGAATATGTATCAGCTTTGATATCAGGCTTGACCGCGACCTGCCTGCTTATTGACCAGAGATAATAAATATAGATATAAATTGTAATATTGAATACTGTATGTATATACTATAGTGTAAATTGTTACACTTCCAATACAAACAAAGAGTTTTTTTTATGTAATGGAACAAAGGAAGTGTGCGAATAATGACTATACAAGGAAAATGTTTCGTTACAAACCTACCTACGTCGAATACTATTTAATTTAAAATATACTCGTACATGTACATTCTTTACAAACGCCTACAAATATTTAAATTAAATACAGGAACAATATTTTCATTTTTAAATGAGCTGTATAAATATACACCTTTAACCTTTGTCAACCTGTTTTTGTACGTAACGAACTATAAATTGCATTTGTTGTCAAACCGGAATGAAAAAATCTTCGACCTGTTTTATCAAAGATGATATGAGACAGAAATGCTAAGTCAATAATAGTATCTAATGTTTTATTATTTTTTTAGTAAGTGGAAGAAATACGAATAAATGGAATGTAAATGATATACCTCATACAAAGAATAAGGACGTAAATGTTCAGAAGCCGGTGAATGAGCTGTATCCCTCCGCCGTTCTGTTTGGAAGAACTTGCGGAGGCACTATCATCAGTCCCACATGGATTCTCACTGCAGGTCATTGGTAAGTAACTTTGTTAATGTTGTAATGTATCACCTTAAAAATATAGAATTATCACGACAACAAGTGTATCAAAAATTATGAAAAAGCTTGGCTTTTTCCATTGACCTACTAACCACTAAGGTGTATATATTACGAGTATATAATATGATATATTATATTTATAATATTATTAAAATACATATATAGGAACAAAAAAAAGGAAAATCGGTCGATATCCTGAAGAAAAAAGGTTCTGCGTTATCTGTGCCTATTTATATGCATAGAGTGCATATAAATCCAATTATAAGGCGCAATTTAAATATCAAATTTTACGATGAATTATTTTCACGGATGTATTAATTATCAACAGTATTTGGAACGGTAATTTTAAAACTATAATGATAAGAATAATTCTACTATAATAGTACTAATAATATAATAATAATGCATATATGTACTAAAAATACTTAATCTGTGACAATTGTGTATATGTTTGTTATGTATTTTAATTTATAAATACTGTGACTTGCGTATAGTCTAAACGTGTACGTCATCGGTTTTGATAAATACCAGGGTTTTCCCTGTTTACCCAAGCCAATTAATTCGATAGCAACCAATGACTGGTTTATTATAATTAGGTATGACTTATGAGGTACATTGATCAATGATCATGAACCTTGGTGCACGAGAACGCGTTCTGAACTTATAACGGATTAAGCGCGAGCGAATCCGCGGGTTCCGCTAATAAATGTATACAAAAACTTGACAAATTAGTACATAGAACTTAACATAGTAAATCCTTCCTCGAGAAATACTCTATCTATTCATATATAGACGACACGCGTGGCGCAGTTTGTAGTGACCCTACTTGCTGCGCAAGCGGTCGCGGGTTCGAGTCCCGCTGGGGGCATACATTTGTTGAGCGCGAATGTTTGTACTCCAGTCATGGATGTTTATATTTATAAAATGTATGTATTTAAACTTATATATGTGTAGTATATCAACCATCTAGTGTCCATAACACAAGGCTCGTAAGGCAAGACCTTACCGTGGAACTAGATAGTGCTGAGTGTAAATGTCCCAACATATTTATTTATTTATTATTCACGAACAGACAGATAGCTATAGACGCGGGAGGATTTTGTTTTATAATATGTAGTTATTTATGTTTTTAAGACTCTTCTATTATTATCAATTTACTGTAATACTATTTAGAATATTTATTCTTGTTAACTGTACCTGTGTTTTTTGTGAACTGTCTATAGAGGTAGTAGAGGTACCAGAAAAGATCAAATTGAACATAACGGACAGGTAGATTAGGAAGCAACGATTGTAAAGGCTGACATTTTCAGATATTCACAGTCCACTAGTTATTACAGTCTTATTTACCAAGTGAATTGATGCGTGCAATGAATGAAATATGCTGCCAGGCGTAACCCGAATATTGCCTTAGGTTCGATGACCAATGGCCAGACAAAAAATCTAAAGAGCATAGATACGTTTATCATGGCGTTATTTAAAAACTTTAATTTAAAATTAAGTTAATTTACTAAAATGCAGAGATAGATTTAGAAGTTGTTTTTGTAGATTTTTGAAATCATTACAACAGAAGCTTTTAGATAATAAATTAAAAAATATTTAATATTAATGAAAAAAACAAAAATAGGGTGATATAGGTACAATAAGTTTACGAAATAACCGCGTAAAGAAAAAGTGTCCTTATAGTGTGATTGCCTTTATCGTTAAGATAACACTAATCACTTACAAAGTATCAAAACCATTTATATGAAATGGCAAATAAATGACTCTACGATTAATCATTAAGTACTAACATTTATAAAGTCATTATTTCAAATGTTGATAAAACATTCTACTAAAAACAAACGAAGAAAGTGCCTAATAGAAAATGTCTGATCATACTTGACATAGGGACAGCGTTCGGAACCGTACGATAATTCTGTGCCTACGTACGATGTACGAATGCATATTATTATCGTACGCAGGTCTGTATACCACGTGTAAAAAATTTGGGTTTCAGTGTTCTGTTGATTTGACAGCGGTGGTTTAAAAAAGATAAACTATAGAGTACTTGCATGCATATCAATATTACAATTTATATGATTTATTTATCTATAATAGACATTATCCTATAAAATACGATAATTTCGATCCATGTACGATAATTTTACGCCCCTGGTACGATAGTTAGTCCACTTCAAGTTGCTAACGCTGCATAGGGATATCTAAGATCACCGTTATCTAAGTAGGTATGGATAATACGGTAACGTTGATATAATACATAATATGAAATTAAAGATTTCTTAGGAACAAACTTCACAAAAGACGTTTAGGACGATAATGTCTGTCTTATGAATCATGTGGGTTTTCCTACACAGGTGTAAAGCATTTAAATATCAATTTACAGCATTTCAATCACCTAGCGTTAACATGCTCAAGGTCTCCTAGTTTTATTTTATTTATACCTACATTAAAATATTCTTAGACACAGTATCGATTCACTATACATTAATATTTTATAACAAAAAAGCGATGCAATTGAAATTATATGCGTTTCAATACAAATCCGTGAAAATTGTAGACAATGGAAATTACTTATTTAAAACTGTTCGTACCTTACTTATGTATTTCTATTATTATACTTGATTTTTTTTAATTAAAAGAAATGCTCAGAATATGCTACTCCTAATTGATGTTATAAGAACTTGTGATATGGCGTCGACTAACATAAACATTTTCTTTGTGTTATAGTACATTATTCACCGGCGGTCGTGAAATCCTCGCAGGGACGAATAACACTGAGAACGATACCGGCGTGAGGCGCAAAGTGAAGCGTCTTGTCATACATCCTCGTTTCACAGTAGGACCGTATTGGCTTGATGCCCAGCAATTTAACTTGAAGCAGGTATGTGTAGTTTTTTCTTTACTACACGGTTCGTCCAACTAAATCATTCTCGTTGATCGCTCATCGATAATAACCTTTACAACACACAGTGTGGAGAAACCCTGTTTTTATGTATCTACAGCTTTTTGTAGTAAATAATATACCTACATAAGTCAACTTCACGTTGTTATCCTTGGAGGTTTGAAAAAGTAAAATATAAGAAATAATTGATTGGACTTGGTTTTATATCTGTTTTGATGACCTCACTATAAGTTTTAAGTAGATAAACAGAATATACAACTGCGTAGCATATTTTTAAATCAATAAAAATTGTTGAAACATGTGATAAAAGGTCAATCCGAGCGAGGTCTTCGCTTATCGCTTAATAAATATAACTTTTTGTTCATTAGGTTGGAGCAAGGTATGACTTTCTTCTTGCGGAGTTAAACGAGCCTCTTCCTCTGGACGGTAAGACTATGGTAGCAGCGCAATTGGATACGCGCGAAAAGCTATCTGAAGGCGAATTTGTTGGCTATGCTGGCTATGGCGCAGAAAGGCACGGGGTTCGTATGCTTCTTAATATTTTTAATACTTTTACTGTCCATTTGAGATGTATAAGTAATTTTCTAAAGTCTGTTTAAACTTTAATTAAAAATTGAATAAAAACTTTTAAAAATAAGTATAGCAATAATACCTATAAAAAATATTACTATTACTTATAACTCACTTCAGCCCCGGCGGCTACTCATACTAAACTCGTAAATAATCAATTTTAAATCCATTTTGCAGGAAACCATGCGCGAGGATATGCATGGCATGGATCTCGAGATTCTTGACGATAGCAAGTGCTCTTCCTTGGAGCAGTTCGATGCTGAAGACATGATATGTACAAAAGGACGTCCACCTCGCTACGACTCTGCCTGTAACGTAAGTTCAGATATTGTATTACCAGAATATTTTAATTACTTAGCTACTTTAATAAAATTAATTAACAATAGATGGCATTTGCATAAATATTAATTCTCGTTATTATTTAGGGCGACAGTGGCAGTGGGCTCATAAGTAATGGCAAAATTCTTGGAGTCGCATCCTGGGTAGAAGACGACTCCACAGTTTGTAGAAACGGTGCAAGAGTTATATTCTCTAGAGTGGCAATCGCGAGAGAATGGATAAAACAAGTAACAGGCATATGAGCCTATAATAACGTATTACTTTATAAATTAGAATTATTTATATTAGATACATGTTACAGTTATTATTACAAATATGTATAATGTTGATATATTTTAAAACTGACACGAGAATAACAAAATTGTCAGAAGTACTACGACTACAAAGATTAAACAATAATGTAATGATCACTGCTGTGTGTTAAACTTATATTGTACAAATTTATCTCCTCTCATTGATGCGATAAAGGATTAGATGACTTCATGTACAAACTTTTTCATGACTTTTCCATATATAGGTACATACTAGTCACATTTGCTAGTTTTCATAAGTAAATGCTAATCATGTACGTAAGGTAGTCCTTTTTATATGTATCTCTACATAATTATTTATATACTGAAAAGAAATACAGTCAAGATGCATACATTCCCTTTCAGTGTTACATAAGTCTCAGAATGTAATTATAATACCAATGTATAACTATAAGGCTTGAGATTGATTCTTTAATTTCTAATTTAACTGAAATATTTTGATGTCGTTTTTTCCTAGTACTTATAGCTTTTAGCTTTATTTTCATAATATATTATTATATATCAATTTTTACTTATTTTTATTTATTACTGAGTTAAATTCAAAAATCTTTAAACTTTTCGCTTTTAATTTTTTTTCGCTATTGTATAAAAGGTATTTGCTTGCAAATAATAAACAAAACACGGCTTTTTTGTGCCAGTAAAATAAAAGCATTGTACATATTAATAAGTAGCAGGAGAATTGTATATAAAGGCTTTCAGGGTAGATTATTTGTTCTATTGTTGTAATAGATAACTGTATCTTTTTAAGTTCATAAAAGAAAAAGAAAAAAAAATGTAATATACTATGTACATAAACAGTCCTGTCTTTCTTTTTGTCATACCACATGCACTCGAAAATATGCTTGTGTTCCGATAAACAAAAATGTAGGTGTACATAATGATTTAAAGTTAGAAGATATATTTAAGTATATAAGTGTATAAATTATATAGATATCTAAGTATATAAGTGTATAAATTAAATTCGTGATATAAAATCATAGTGTAAAATGGCTTTATTAGGATTGGGATGAAGGAATGACAAATAATAATAAAAGTTACTCATTATAAGTTCGCTCAAAAATTTGAATCGTTCCTTAACTCGTAGCTATTTCGTTATATCGTAAAAAGAGATTGTTTTTAACAAAAATGCACACCGACTTCAAAACGTTACAAATCTAAACTAAAAAGACAAAAATAATTATTTTAATTACTTAGTTATCGTTGGAGTCGGTTTCAGCCAAGAAGGACAGTTTTATCCTGCCTTTGCAATGAACATTCGAACAGATATGTGTGTGTTTTTTGTGGAAATTAGATATTTTGTTTAAATATAATATGGGTAGGCTAAATAAACTACTGCTCCAATAAGTCAGCGAATTTTTGGAGTGAATGACAATGGTCAATCAAGATTTGTCCACCTCTATTTTTCCACGTAACTCCTAGACGTTAATAAGATTTACCTTCTATTATCAGATCAACCTAATATCCTAAACGAATACAACTATCAGTTCATAAGTACGTATAATATTAAAAGAATTTTCTTTCAACTCCTAACCCTTGAGGAGTATATCTCCTTACATCATCACAAATTCTTGAACAGCTTTAGAAAATATATGAAAAACGTAATAAATGTCTATTAAATTTGAGAGTTGCCCTCGATTTCCATAGGATCCCATCATCCATAGGATCCTGACTTGGTGATAATGTGAATATCTTGGAAGTATACCCTACCAAACAAAAAAGAAATTTGCAATCGGCCAACATTTGACGCAGAAATTAATGAACAAACATAAAAAAATAACCGTTGAGTAATTTGTACCTTCTATCATCAGCTCATCCACATGATATGATGATTTTTAGACGCAAATGCTTGAACATCTTTAGAAAATATATCAAAAACATAATAGGTAGGTACCTATAAAGTCAGTACATCAGTGCTCTATATAAATAAAATTGAAGTGTCTGTTTTTAATAGCAAATTACCAGTTTTTATATATGATGGTTTTTATTTATTATATGAAAGTATTTCAACATATAGAATTATTGTTAATTTTCAATTTAGTTTGAAATAAGAAACACGTAATATTAGTCCCGTTGAGTTTCTTTCACCAGTTCTTCTCAGGTCACAGGCTCCTTCTTTTCTTTTCCGAACTGGTAGTAGACTTATGACGTTCAGTAAGAAATTGTAATAATTTTTATGCTGAATAAAATATTTTTGAGTATATACGGTACTTACTCATTTTATTATTCATTTATTTATTTATAACTGGGATTGGTGCCGAGGTCGGCCCTTGCTACGTCGACCAGTGTTGGTCCATTGTAGCTCCCTTAAGGTGAATTTAAAGTTCTCCGCTTAGTCCTGTTGCTTCCAGGAACTTCCAGATTTTCTGAGCGGAGAGCTTCTGTATTTCTTCCGGTTGCATGATATGCTGCCCTAGAAAGATACTTATGCGGTGCATGAGTGGTCCGCAGGAGCAGGGGATGTGCATAGCAGATTCCTCTGACTCATGGCATAGTCTGCACATTGCGGACTGACTTAGGCCAAGGGTAAACATATGTTTATTGAGTTTGCAGTGGCCAGTGAGTATTCTGGTTACCGCACGAGTTTTATACTTGTTGAGTTGAAGCAACTTTTTTGTAAAGGTTTTGCGATATCCCTTAATTAGCGCTTTGGAGTGAGTTTGTCCAGAGGTGGATTGCCACTCTTTAAGTGCTTTGAGATTGCAGTCATATTTGAGAATTGAATAGGCATGTTGTTTGGCAATGCCACAAAATGGCTCGGGGCCACAATGTGGGGTTTCAGCGCCCGACCTTGCCAATTCATCTGCCGTTTCATTCCCATCTATACCCGAGTGACCCGGGACCCATCTGAGGATATCTCTGTTGGATGTACCCAGGACGTTCACGTTGTCCATGCAGTTCTTAAACAGCTTTGAGTTGGTCTCAAGAGAATCTATAGCCAATTATAGTGCTGCTTGGCTATCTAAGTTGATGTAGATGTTTTGGTTTCTAAGCTTTACTCATACATGAAAAATCATTTTTTAATTTTTTTAATTGTCTGTCTGTATGTTACGACTAATCTCTGACATGGCTAGACCGATTTTGACGGAATTTTCACTCGCAGGTCACTAATTTTATAAGCAGTAACTTAAGCTACTACGAGTATTTTAGTAACTTAAGCTATTTTATTAGAGAATTTTTAAATCCGTTTAATTTATTTTAACTTACGCCTAGCGAAGCGAGCCGGGGTTTGCTAGTTATTAATAAAACGTGTTTTTGGGAAATGCATTTACAAATACCACCAGGTAGGTTACGTGAGACTCACCGGTTTTTTAAACCGGTGCCAGTACTACCTACTAAAACCCAACAAAAACTTCTCCGTCCTAATGGGTGTGTTATTACGCTTCGACGGCAGGTCTGCCCACACGGCCAAGGGGTTGCTCCTCAGTCCACTCGGCTATCAAAAGAGTACCAAGAACAACGCGCATGGCAAACCAAAACCACCCACCGAAATAGGCCACCTCCATATGCGTTTCTGAGCTTCGCATTCCCCCACCACGACAAGGTAAACGCACGTTGGGAGGCGAACACTACTACCCCTAACATAAGCACAATGCACATTTATTGATATTGCAGATCGATTAGATTTTACAATTATACCGAATGATAGACGCCATTTAATTGTAAAATGTTAAATAAATTGTATGGTCTTATTTCGAGCACCTAAAATAAAATCAGTTGGCACCCAGGTTAAAAGTATCAAGTGTCCTCCTTTTTAACGTCCCACCCTTGTGGCCTTTTTTTTTTTTTTTTTTTTTTCTGAATGTGTAGTGCTGTTGGCCCTACCGGCCTTGACAGCGTCACCGGGCGGGGAGGCGGACTGAAGGCCCTGCCTTAAAAGTGAGCATGAAGCTCGAAACGGGTGTAGTTTCGTAAGGGCACCTCCTGCGAGGTTCGGACCACGGCTTACGAAACTATCGGATGGAGGTCTTGCCGAAGAGGCTTAGAAGGACTCTGAAGGAGTCGTATACGACTCGCACGCGCCTAAGCGTGGGCGAGCCGTGACGAACAAGGGACCTCGTCCTCGCCGGCGAGAACGGTGTATGTGTGTACGGTGTCGGTGTGTGTTCCTAAAGATAGCATTGGCTATGGTAATCCTATCGTCAGGGTCGGTGAGTACGTCTTTAGGTCGTCTATGCCTATCGTTAATGTCGTTTACGGGATCATAATTAGCCGCGTTTACTAATAATTGGTTAGTGTGCTGTGATATTTTCGCGAAATAGCTAACGGATATTGTTTTCATAAAGTTCCTAATTGACTCTAGCTGTAGGTCTTTGTGTATGTCTACTGTGCGCATGAACCAGGGGCTGCCCGTGGCTATGCGTGTGAATCGGTTCTGTAGTTTTTGAAGATTGTCCAATTGTGTGCGTCTGGTGTGTGCGAAAACTACGGATGCGTATGTCATGATTGGTCGTATACATGTCTTGTATAGTGTGACTTTGTTCCTAAGTGAGAGCTTACTGCGCGCGCCTAGCATCGGGTATAAGCGTCCTAGTACGAAGGCCGCTCTATTCCTAACTGTCTGAATGTGTTGTCTAAACGTGAGTCTGCTGTCTAGTGTTACCCCTAGATATTTTGTGTGTGACCGCCACTGTATCGGTTGCCCGTACAGTGTTATAGGTGTTTGAGGTTTGCGCCGACTATGTTGCCCGAGAGACGTCCGATAAAAGTACACAGCCGCACTTTTATCGGGGTTTAACTCGATGCCCCATTTTCGGAACCATTGCCCCATTGTTGTGACTGCCTTCTGAAGGCGTGTGACTATCCTACTAGCGCTTATTGCCGAGGCATAAATGGCTGTGTCGTCTGCATAAAGGGCGAGGTTCGTATTCCCGTGCCTCGGAATATCGCTCGTGTAGAGTGTGTAGAGTAATGGTCCTAGCACTGAGCCCTGAGGTACTCCTGCCCTTATGGGGCGTGGTGTTGAAAGTGTACCCTCCACTCTGCAACGGAAGGAACGATTTGACAAGTAGTCTCGTATGATGTGCACGAGACCATCTGGCACTCCCATTCGGTAAAGCTTATATAATAAGCCGTTGTGCCAGACTTTGTCAAACGCCTTCGCTACATCGAAGAAGAGTACACCTGTGCCTACTGATCTTTTAAAGATGTTGAAGTGTCTGTGTATGTGCTCCGTTAGGCGGTGCACCTGGTGTACACTAGAGTGTTGTGATCGGAATCCGAACTGTTCAGGAGGTATCAGAGTGTTGGCTTCTGCTACGGCCTTTAATTTGGCTAATATGATTCTTTCATAAATTTTACTGATGCAATTTAGAAGTGAAATCGGTCTGTAGCTAGAGGGGAGGCTGCGGGCCTTCCCTGGTTTGTGTATACCTATGACTATAGCTTCTTTCCATTCATCCGGGAATGAAGAAGCTGCCAGAAGGGCGTTGAATACTATTACTAATATGCGAATAAATTGTGCTGGCAATATTTTAATGACTTTGTTAGAAATTCTATCTAGGCCCGGTGCCTTTCTAGTGTGAAGTGTTTTGATTATTGTTTCAACCTCCTCTACTGAGGTCGGTGTAAGTGACGAGTCTGTGCGTGGTGTGGTAGACCTACGTTCAATATCTGTGTTTACCTCTGTGAAGTGCTCGGGTTCGATGAGATGTGTGTTTGTCGTGAACTGTGATTCGTAAGTGTCTGCTAAACATTCGGCCTTATCGAGGTCTGAAATAGCTAACGAATTGTCTGGTCTCACCAAAGGAGGCATTGTGGAGGTACACTCGTTCCTAAGAGCTCTCGACAGTGACCAGTATGCCAGGTGCGATGGCGAGAGCTCCGAGAGGCGCTTGTCCCACTGGTCTCTACAGAGGTCGGCCAGGCGAAACCTGACTTTCCTCTGAAGATTCCATAGCCTCCTTCGGTTTGCGTCGGTCGGGTATGCATGATAGGCCCTAGTTGCGGCGTTTTTCCTATTGATAAGTCTCCTAGCTGACTCTGGGAGTGGCCAGCGCCCCTCGAAGGGCACTGAGCACTCTCTAGAGCAGTCGTCTACTGATTTTTGTACTAAACCTATTAATCTATTGTTAGCCTCCTTGGCTGCCGATACCGAAGCCACCGAGTCCATCGTGATGTTAAGTTGTGCCGTATCTAACGTTTGAAATCGATCTTTAAGTTTTTTCCAGTCAGTCACTATGCGTTTAATCGTTTTATCTTGTTCGTCGTGTCCTAGCTGGAGTAGGACAGGACGATGGTCTGAGCTAAGTTCTGCAAGCACTTCTAATGAACGTACCTGAAGGGTAATGTTCTTTAGGAGCGCGATGTCTAATACGTCTGGGCTGTCGTTCGTCTGTCTGGTCGGGTACCTAGTTGGCTCTAACGGTGCTACTATTTCTATATCGGGGTTTCTTGAGCCGTCCAAAATGGCGTTCAATCTAGCCCCTTTACTATTTGTACGTCTACTATTCCAGCGGGGATGTTTGCAATTGAGATCCCCGGCCACGATGACCGAGTCTCCCATGGACATGATTGACCGAAGGTCGCTCTCTAATATGTCCTTAGTTGGTGAGAGATAAGCTGATACTATTACTATCGGCTGATGGCCTGTCATACTAAGATGGCACGCGGTAGCTTCGATGTTCGTTAGCCTCGGAGGCTCTAGCGGGACACAGTGTAAAGCTTTTCTATAATAAATAACTATGCCGCCCAAGGCAGTCAGTCTGTCGGTCCTTATTATATTGTAATTTGCTATCTTGGGATCTCTATTGCTAGGTTTTAAAAATGTTTCCTGTATGAGGAATATATCTGGCTTGTGTTCTACAACGAAATTTCTTATCTCCCTGATTTGGTCGATAAGGCCGTTTGAGTTGAAAGTGATGAGTGTAATCGATTTGGGTTTAATTCTACCTAAACTAGTCATTGTGAATTAGTGAGTGAAGTGAATGCTGTGGATATGGTCTCTATTTTCTCGTAGAACGCCTTAAATGAAGAAACCATTTTGTGTAATTCCTGGACGTCCGGGAATCCTAACAGATTGCACAAGAGTGCTGTGGCTGGTGCCTGCGCTGAGGTTTGTGGTTGCGCTGAAGGCGCCTTAGGTACACCCGCTGACTTCGAAGCCATGCGGTTGGCCCATACGTTAACTGTCGGCACTGGTGCCGGTGTGTGATCAGGTTTAGCCGCCGCCGCTGATGGCGTTGGCTTTTGTGTGGGCCGCGTACCAGAGCCCTGCCCGTGCGGTCTCCTGCGAGGTGCGCGAGGGCACCCACGATAATTCGCGGGATGTCCCTGCTCCCCGCACAGGACACAGCTCGGGGGGACGTCTGCTACGGGTTCCTTACGTGGACAGTCCGAGGTCCCGTGGTTCCCTAGGCACTTAACGCAACGGGGGCGGGCAAAACAGTTTCTGGCCGAATGACCATACAACTGGCACCTGTGGCATTGCCCTGGGCCACCACGGTTCCTCGGAGCCTCCACTTCGACTGCTAACGCACAGACTGCCCTAATGTTGTAGATCCTCTTGCCTTCCGGTGAGAGGTCTAGTGTGACTAGTACAAGATCCAAAGGATCTTTTGTGTTAGCTCGGTGCATGCGGTGTACGGTGTGTACCGGTAGTTTTTGAGATCGTAGGTCCTCCATAATGTATGTCTCGGTTATCTCTCGGGGAAGACCCTTCAAGACTACCCTCAACTGCCTTTCGTCCTCGAGTGCGTATGTGTGATAACCTACTTGTTTCACTCTGAGAAGTTTTGTCAGTGCCCTATGGTCTTCGGACGTCGGTACAGTGACTTTAATGCCTTGTCCTGTTGACTTGGCATGTGTAAAATTAATTTTATACGTCGTCATGTTTAGTAAGATATCATTCCAAGACTTCTTATCTTGGATGAAGATCGGGGGAGGAGTTTTTCCCTTCGGGACGCTGTCGTCACTCGTCGGTCTTTGCATTGTCTGTACGTCTGTCTCCGTCTCGCTCGGTTTCGTGATCGATTCCGAGGTCGACTTTTTCGTCGGTGTTTTTGCCTTAAGGGCCTTCTTTTTCCGTTTTTAGATTCAACGGGCGTGAATCCGTCCTCTGCCGAGTCCGATTCCGCCCCTTGAACCGTCATGTCTACGTCGGTGTCGTTGTCTATCCCTGCCCTAGAAGCTGCCCTGTTGCACTTCACAGGCAACGCCGGACTCACTTCACTTGTTAGTCTCTGTCTCTTCACTGGAACCGCACTGAGGTCGCACTGACACCGTATCACCACCGTATCGAATATAGACTTGATATCTGACTGAGCAGGCATGGGTACGTCTGCTCAGCTCGACGTCGCTGTCCGGAATGGGCACAGGCCTCTCTTATATACGAGCGGATCAGGCTACAATCATCCATATTTCTTTTTGGTTCTTGCAATGTTCTCTCAGATATGCAGGTTACCTCGCGTTGTTTTCCTTCACCGTAAAGCAGTTGTATTCATGTTAGAAATCATTCACATGATACCTAAATATTCGAAGTACGAGCGAGGCCCGGAATTTGAATCCGATTCATTCGCTTTTCCAAGCGAGGCGTTAATATACTGCGCTACAACTAAATTACTGTTATTATTAAAACTAAAGACATTAGGTACAAAAGCGCTTATTCGTAGCCTGCTAAACTAACAACTAACCCTAGGGGTTAATATAATGAAATTATTTTCAAAAAAATCTGCGCTGGATATACCTACAAACAGCTGTATCATAGTATAAAGAGAGAAAGTAAGGCAACTTCATACAAACGCACCGTGCGCGGCTTGTATGTGTGCGTCATAGTATCTTTACGTTGCCGCACGCACACTCAACAACGACGTGACGTGACCGTGACGCCGCACAAGTTTCGCGCGTCACGGTTTTTCACTATATGAAAAATGTGTGATATTCGTAGAAGAACTTATTGCTGTGTGTTTGGGTGTCTAAATTCTTCATCGATTCCAGAGTTGTGTTTGTTCAGATTACCTACTGAACAGAAAAGGTAAACAAATCACTTATTCTATAGTTTGTCCATTTTGTTAATAGTTTTTTGACAGCTCGACGACTGACAAGCTATAGAGAGCGTCAAAAGGACGTAATAATCGATATCTCTTATTTTTTTTAACATAAAATAATGAAGCCATCAACAACAGAATTGAATTGAATTGAACATAAAATAATATTTATTTTTATATTTAATAATATGAAAATAAATATTACTTATTTAAATATTAACATTGATTTTTTCCTATTATTTGTAATCTGTGGCACAATCGTAGTAATCGTTGTGTGGCACAGCAGTAAGGGGGCGGTGCCCGTCCATGGAGTACAATATTATTTGTATGGCATTTTAACTTTAATGGCTAACCATTAAATACGAAACTTTGTGGGCGTGAGCTGTCAAAAAACCATTAATAAAATGGACAAACTATAGCATATAATTTATACTTGATGATGAAATACTTATGTTGGTACTTTTATTTTTGTTGTATTAGTTTATTATTTTAATAGGATGTGATACGATTTTATTAATACATTATACTTTAAATTTTTTTTAATTGTTACTAATAGCATATTTATGTTTTTGTAAAAGCAAGAAATTAAAGGATTTATTTTATTTATTTATACAAATAAATTTCGAGATAAATCTAACAAACAAACATTTTTAATACTATTTTCTACTGATATATCAGTTAAGCAAGTAACTAAAGGTCTAATAAAAATAATCATAAACATGTAGAAAAAACATGTTTTACATTCTTAAATGTATATAATAATAATAATAGCCTTTTATTCAGACAATATTTCTGTACAGTATTTAGTTAAACATTATTACACATTCCTTTTAACATTAACAAAATAAGTTATACTAGTGAGTTATACATCGACAGTCCTGTCTGTGTGCCAAAAGGTGGCAAAGGCCTCCTCCAACTGCTTCCATCTCTCTCTATCATTAGCTACCCTTGTCCATGTGTTACCAGCTACCGCTTTAATATCATCTATCCACCTTTTATATGGTCTACCTCTTTTCCTTTTCTTGTGACTTACAAACCAATTCATTACTAATTTTGACCATTTTTCCCTTCCTCTAATGGTATGTCCTGACCACTTCTATTTAAGCCTTTTTATTGTTTTTATTACATCTTTTGTTTTCGTACGCTTCTTTATGGTTGTCAATTTTATTTTATCAGATAGTCTTATTCCAATCATGCTTCTTTCCATGGAGTTTTGGCAGGTTTTTAGCTTTTGGATTTGTTTTTTCGTGAGTGCCCAGGTTTGGCAACCATAAGTGAGTACAGGTAGTATGCACGTATCAAACAGTTTTCTTTTGATGGTAATCCTAGTTTCACTATTTTTCATAATTTCCTTCAGACTCCAGTATTGTTTCCAAGCATTTGCGATGCGTCTGTCGATTTCTTTTGAGGTCAAATCTGAAGGAGAAATTATCTGGCCTAGGTAGACATATTCATTGACATATTGAATAGCGTTATTATTGATCCAAATAGGTTCCTGTTTCCCATTTGTCATAGCTTTAGTTTTTTGTGCATTCATATCTAATCCCACCTTGCGGCTTTCTCTGTCTAGGTCATTTAGCATAAGCTGTAGCCCTTCACTTGTTGGTGATAAAATAATCAAATCATCTGCAAATCTCAAGTGCGATAAGTTTTCCCCGTTAATTGATATTCCACATTTTTCCCAGTCTAATTGACGAAAGACATCTTCCAAGACTGCTGTAAAAAGTTTTGGTGAAAGGGGGTCGCCCTGGCGTACTCCTCTTTCTATTCTGAACACTTTGTACGTGTTACTTAAATGTATATAAATAATAAATATTTTTTAATAACAAAAACTTCCCGGCCCAATGCCAATTTCTGAACACTGAATTAAAATTTAGCTACAGTGACAACCCTGTGACAGGCAACTATGGTAACTATGACAGGTAATTATATCGCGGATTGGGCCGAAGTTGCCCTACTTTGTTCTTTCTCTTTATACTATGGCTGTATCTTATAAATATTCAATATATTGGTGATTACGCAATATTTGTTTTTTTTCAATTATCGATAAAATTAACAATATGGAAAATGCAACAATAACCGCTTGTTATATTTTCCTTCACTTAGGGAATATATAATATAATATAAATATCTAAAGATAATCTAAACTATAAGCTGCTAACTCCATTTTTAGCTAAACTGGCTTTTGGTATCAAATATTATTTCTGACAAGTAGTTAGAACGTGAGTTAGCGCTTAGAATATTAGTCGACGATATGCTGTTTGAGTTTCAATAATATAATTGTTAAAATACTCACTAAATGCATTAATAAATATTAAATTAAATAAAATATTTATCTTGGCCTTATCCACTCAATTAAGTACGTTTGTTTTTTATCATTTTTATGCATTTAACTGTGCACACTGCATGTCTCACGTAAAAGCTGCATGTCTAATAGAAGCTAACAAATTCTCAAAAGACATGTGAAGTCTGCCAACAGACGCAGCGTGGTGGGCTGTGGCCTGATCCTCCTCTTCTCGTATTAGAGGGATACCTCTAAATAGATTACAAAATCTTACCC
Organism: Boloria selene; assembly: GCA_905231865.2. Lineage (NCBI taxonomy): Eukaryota > Metazoa > Arthropoda > Insecta > Lepidoptera > Nymphalidae > Boloria > Boloria selene. The sequence continues at coordinate 10,554,001 of HG993142.1, forward strand.
TGCAGCCGTGCAAAATACTTTAAGCATTCACCTAATTTTCATACCTGAGGCCCCCCCGAGGCTGAGAGACCAACAGCGGCCGGGCTAAACTAGTACCCATTGCTTGTTTATTTATTTATTTATTTATTTATTTATGTATTTATTTATTTGGATTACCAACAGAAATTACAATAATTTTCATGACAATAATTTACATAACAAATTACAAGTATAATTGTATTTCTTTTTATAGGTAATCACAGCATGCAATATTATTTAAAAAATTCAGAGATAAAAAGATTTAAAAGTTGATTTTATTTACATAATATTTGTAAATTGATATTAATAATAATTAAAAAGAAATAGAATTATTTAACATTAATAGAGAGAGCAATATAATGTACTACTTAAGTTATAATTTATCTGTATAAATAAAATGATAGATTTTATCTGTATAAATAAAATGATAGATTGTTTAGTGGGTATACATAGCGGTATGGCTGGATAAATTTCAGATATCGTAAAATATGTGTCGTCAGATTAACCCATTCAGTTGGCAGGGGCCCGAGAACCCACGTTGTGGGTTCTTTATAAATGTAGCTCATTCTTTGTAAATACGTCGTTATACGATTACAAAATAAAGTGGATTATTTATTTTAACACGTTCTTTCTAATATATCCATTGGTTTCAAGATTTAACCAATTATTTTTTTTAATTCAACCTACGTCATACGACGTACTTCAGAGGTGAGAAACCGTGTATATAATTATTATATATCGATTTCATTTTTTTTTTGTTAGTAATATCAGAAAAACAAAGGTTGGTTCTCTCGCTATTAGCGCGAATTCACGATGTCCCAAGTCTTTGTATGGGGCAGACATTATCTATGATAGTAGACATACGTATTCCTCCTTCCTATACACGGCTGCACGGAGCGTCAGTTTTGATCAGTTGGCCAAGTTTGCCTGGCAGTGCTGCGTTGAGTAGTTGAACTACCGAGAAATGCGTATATATACTCTAATTAAAGTGAAATAATCAGGGTAATATCCAGTTTTAGGTTGGAATTAATCATTAAACATTTGAAAAAAAATATTTAGAGGTCATTTCAGTTCAATATAGTGACACAACAACTCTATATATAGAGACTAGAAAGAACTCACCACGGTTCTTGGGTTCGTTCCTAAGAACGTTTTATGTTCAGTATAAATTTCTCAGACATGAGATATTTGTAGTAGTAAAAATTATCTAATATGTTAATTCGACTAACCAGCACCAATTTCATCAAAATCTATCTAGTGGTCCAGATGGATAGAAAAAAAATTATAAAAACCATAGATTCAGCCAGTTTTGATAATATTGTCTATATAAATATAATACCAATACATTTGATATTATATTTAATACATAATACAAAAAATACTTATTGTATATGTTCGACTCAGAATAAATATTATATGTATAATGTATGTTCCATAATTAATGCTGTTCGTCCGGTGTATTATCCGGTTATTAGTATTAGTGTTCTTAATATAGGCACACTGTTGTTTTTGTGGAGATAGGGAGTGTAAAAGAAACAATAAGAAAACAATGGTATGTTCCTGGAAATTTAATGACTTTAATAAAAGAATAACTAAATTAAAACAGCAAGATAGAAAGAAAAATCATTCATTATTAACATCTTCATCTGATTATGTTTAAGCGAAGACCAAAATTAATCAATGACCTAACAAAATATACAACAAAAGTCATCAAATTAATTAAGTCCGACCAATCTGTTAGTCTAGCGTGGACCGCGGCTCGACTTCAGCACTCAATCGGTTACATAATACAACTTACAATTTTGAATAATATTGTGATTAAAAGAAAAAAGCTAAATAATTCTTTCCTACTTATATAATGTGTAATAATATAAAGTGTCCACTACTTATAAATGTATAACTATCGCTTACTATAAATTTTCACACGAGGACGACTTGCGACTGTCGCGTTGCGACGCGACGCGACAGTCGCAGCCGCCGCCTTATGCCGATACACACATTCTCGCTAACTCTAGGTCACTTACGCCGAATGTTAGACAGAAAAGCGATTTCCCAAACCGAAATTAAAGTACTAACAATTTGAATAATTGAAGAAACGTTCAGCCGATGCCGGCGGGCAGCCGCCCGGACGAGTCAAGTGAGAAACATCTGTACAATTTACAACTAGGCAAAAACCTCGAGCCTCTCGCGCTCGTTGAGCTCAGCTTACGATTGTTAACTCGACATTGTGAAGCTGTGCTATGCTCCTGGAATCGTAACAATGTAGCTTTTTTTGGAGTTTTACTTTTTTACAATATATAGGATTTGTTTTCTATAATTAATTATATCTAATATTTACAATGGAGTGAGAGAATGGACATATTCAGAACTCTACTTATTATATCGAAAATTAACATGAAATTCCTACCCAAAACGAACATTATCTACAAATTTAATAAAATCGAGATTGGGCAAGTTGTTCCGAGCTAGGTTCAGTCGGCTTAGTAGACTCGTTATAGACTAAATTTCATTTTAGTTATGAAAATCGTAAATAGTTTTTAAACAGTAATAGCATTTGTTAAGATCTAGCCGATTAGTAATAATATTACAAAATCAAAATTTAGTTCAAAGTATGGTGAAGAAGCTATATTATATACTACAGAAAACTAAAGACAGTAACAATCTAGTCTACAGTCTAACCAAACTTTCCTCTAAAGCCTCTATTTCCCGCTAGTTGCCTCAACAAAGAACATAGCCAGACCCGGAAACACAATTGCCCAATCTTATTTAAAAGCAAAATTCTCACCACAAAATAATCTTACGTAAAATAGATCGAGTCGATGGCTCCACGAACATGTAAAATATACGACTCAAAGAGTAACTCGTTAGGTAAAACGACGGCAAGTACCGATGTCATTAAAAGTGTACGAAACGGATTAAAAGACATAGACTCGATCTAATGTTTATAAATGTATAATGCAAGAGGCCGTCAGCGTCCAACTGTCAAACAAATCTTGAAAACAAGTCAAATGATTCACAGACTTGCTGTAGCTTGAACAAAACAGCGGTCAGTTAACGTTTTCGATTGTATATTAGCAGTCGTCGTCGTAGAGTACAAAGTAAAACGTGTTGGTTACACGCGAATCGGGCATATAATTTACTAAAACCCGACAGTTTTATCGCTGCATCGTCAAGTCTGAGAATCATCCAGTGATCAGTACAAAGTATCAGTTTCATTATACATTTGGGTTAAAACAAGCGATTTCATAATTAACCGAGTTCACATTCCATATAAGATTTGTGGAAGGTTTTCCTAACGGCGATGTAAATAAAATTTCTTCACCATCACTAGTTTAATTACACTCGCGACAAAGTTCCATATAAGCATGTATCGCGATGCGAATAAACCGTGCTATATTTACCGGACATTCAACGAGGGGGTCTATTTACAACGGAGGACTCGTAAAGTATATATATACTATACCAAATGGGTCTGTATGTCTGTCTGTAGGCCGGTTACGCTGACGGGCTTTTGCCGGGAGGGGTGGGGGGTGGTGGTGTGATGGGGGTCGGCTCATATCTTGTGTATCTTTTGCGACACGACCACAGGGTTGTTGCGACGGATCTCCTGCGCGCCCAGCTCCCGGTAGTCGAACGAGCACTCGTGCTTGTCGCTGTATCGATGCACCGCGCAGAATAGACCCCCGCAACGGCACTCGAACCCTGGAAATAAGTAGGTGGCCATTATTATTTTTGTTCGTATTGCCTTAATGCCTTATGCAAAAACTATTAGTTTCAATCACAGTCAGAATATGATTCTTAAAGAATTTACTAGAGTTTCATAACAACGTAAGCAAAATACAATCAAATTCGATTAAATAAGATGCCCAATTAGATAACTAGAAAATTATATTTGTTATATTAAATAGCAGATATTAGGTGCCCTTTAAAGGTATTGTTTGCGTGTTATATTGAAAACATGCATCGTCCATGCCACACGCGAATATTTATAAATTTATAGCGATTGATAAGATTAAACTTAAACACAATAATTTGTATGACGCAGTAGCATCACTTATACTATTGACCTAATTCAGCTAACTCAGACAACTTCGTCTCAGTACATTTTTCAAAGGCTACCAAAATCATAAGTAATTGAATAATACTAGTACTTTTTATCTATTCGTGAATGATACAATTTTAAATAATAATGAATAAATAAATGTGTATGGGCACTAACACACAACACCATCTAGTTCGATGGTAAGGTTTTCGAGCTTTGCGTTATGGATATTAGATAGTTGATAAACTACTCATATTTAAATATATATACATATTTTAAACAGATACGAACAGTAAACACCCACGAGTGGAGTACGAACATAAATGAATGCTCCCAGCGGGAATCAAACCCGAGACAGCTGACACAGCAATAGGTCACTACTAACTGTGTCGTCAACCGAGATAGAATAGAGCTAAAGATGAATAAAAAAGAAAAAAGTATGATTTGTTATAATGGCGACACAACATTACGCATAACACTGTTTACTATAATTTTAATACAATAAATAGGCAGTGTTAATAACGCATTTAAATTGGTATTTACGGAACCTACATATATATTGCACGTAAAAATCAAATACAGACAAAATTACTGAATATGCTTATATTAAATACATGTAATTAACATTCTGCTCTTTGTTATTGATATTGTTTCAAAAAGGTAGGATGTTGCAACATAATATATTTACTTAGAAAATATAATAATGAATAACATTTGTTACACTGTCAGTCAGTGAGATCAAAGGATAAAATAACTTAGTAGTCAACAGTATAATTTAGTTTATTATACCGTCTATGAATAATATTATTTGGTCATTCAAATAAAAATAACTAAGTTATAAAAGTATAACATACATAATATTTTCCTTATCTTTTGTAATTTGTTTTAGGTAGACAAACTAATTTGTAAAGTAATTGACTTATCATAAAAACACATCAAATGCTTAGCATACATTCAAACTATTATAATAAATGACCAGGCGTCACATTGTTTTTAAGTAATTTCATTAAATTTTGTGGCGTAGTAATAAAATGTACTTACTTAATATATTTAGTTTTGCGAACTTATTACAATATTAAATGTCACCTTTTTAAAAAATCTTTATTTACTCACAACATCAATAAAATAATTTATAGTGATCAAAAAAGGCAAATTTGGCTTCTTATATAAGGCTTAATTAACTAACGTATTCAGCACTTAATATCTCACTATTGGGCACGGGCATCCATTCAATACGAGGGAATGATGCCGTATTACTAAGTGCGGGTAGAATTTAACCAGCTTCACTCGTTTTCCCAACGAGCGTTTTATCACTAGGCTACTACTGCCTACACTAAATTGAAACGACCAAATTAAAATCGCCTTATAATATACGAGTATTAAGAAAACTGGTAAATTATAACTTTAAACAAACAAATAACAACAACTCATCTCAAAAATCTGAATAGGATTAACATTCTGTTTACCTGTGAGTCCAACCTTCTTGCGGCAAACGGCGCATCTGTTCTTTTTCTTTTTATCTTTGCTGTCCTTATCGTCTGCGTCGGTGTCTGACGCGCCGGCGCTGGCCCCACTCGTGCCGGCCCCACTCTCCTCTTCCAATTTCTGAAAATAATATAAACCTTGGGTTAAATAAACTCTCAGTTATATGTATGTAATGAAGTATGACAATTACAGTATCTATACTAATTCTAAACTTCGGACATCCGCTAACAATAAAAAGAATTTCAACTCGAAACTATATGAGGAATTGAACTTCCCTTTTTTAATTATTTCAAACCGGTCACAATATGCTCCATTGTAGATAGAGCGGTCACGTGTTTTTGGTGTAAGCATAATACTATTAGAAACTCTTAGAGATAAAAAAGATAAAACATATAGACTTTGTTAACCGACCCGTTTGAGATTCTTTTTACTAGTGCCTATTTCAGCAGAATCCTCATGTTTGGACAAATCTTTCGAGTTGGTAGTTGCCTCCTCGTGGATTGTATTAAATTTCTCATTAACGCCAACTGTCTTTTTTAATTTTAGTTCATCTTTCTGCATCTTATCTACTATTTTAAGCCCAACATTATGAGTGAGCTCTGCTTTGTCGTTGGTTCCGTCCGGTGTTGGCAACGAAGTGCTGTCATTTATTTCGACAGACAAGCGGTTATTTTCGAAACATTTCGATCGGGACACTGTTATACTTTGACTGAGAATGGAATTTTGGCTATTGTTACTAGATTTACTATTACGACGTATGGCTTTCTTTAGTAGTCTCTTCCCCTTCGATTCTCTTTCGTTAGAGTCATCTTCCATTATTGTATTTTGTAGTTAGGAGTTAGACATTTCGACTGCAAGCAACGAATTTTATAAAGAATAATTGGATTTCAAATCTTAAATCATACAACAATTATAATACACTTTACCACATGATAATAAAAATAAAGTCCGGCATTTTTTTAAATATTTTAAATTAATAAAAATAATAAAAATTACATATTTATTTTAAAACAATAAACACTGTAAAAATTGTTATTACTGATTTTCTTGACAAATATGTCTCTTTGGACATACTTCTTATTTTAAAGGCGTTGTATGTGCCAGTTCTGTAAGACGTCAAAATGAAACAAATCTATTTGGCCCATGAAATTAATTATATTCTACAGTGTGTCCTGTGTGTGCAAACAAAAAAAATAATTGCAACATTTGCGTAGTGTTCATACACATAACAATCCTGTTATCAATACGTATCGTAAATCACATCCGCATTAACGCACTTCCACATTAAAGGCGTGATATGTTAAGGGAACTCCGTTTGCAATCGGAAAAGGGTTTAGTTGACATTCTTTTGTATTAATATAAAAGGACTTTTAATTGAGATACACGACTACCGACCTCAGGGTCGTTGCTACGCGTAGTACAATATACGGGAGTGGCCCACTGTCTACTAATTGATGGACGTATTAATCTGCAATGAATATTCTGCTAGTGTCGGTTAACAAGGTCCTTTGTTACGTACTCGTTGTGTATAACTAGATTAGCAAACTGGGCTATTTCTTTTTTAGTATCTTTATCAATCATAATTTTGTGTCATGGAAAAAACCTAAAATGTATAAATTGAAACAAATATTTTTTAATATTCGTCTCAAATAATAATACCAAGTAATCGAAGAACCGAAGACAAACTTATTCGTAATTAGTACAACTCATGTCGATTTGCATTTTCTAATATGCAATCAAAAGCCTTTGAAGAAGACAAATAGATAGACATTAGCATTCAATTCCCCGTGTAGCGGTAACATATTGTATATAATTATTATGTGCGAGGCGTTTTTGTCACGTCTTTGTAAGCGATTACAATAAGTTATTGTGTTTAAATTGTAAAAACTTGAAATTTTTGCTAGGCAAGATTTGAACTTATAAGCAGTATTCTCTTATAACTAAAATACAAGCTTACGAATAGTGCTATTTCCTGAAAATCTGACAATCAAGCTAAATCTTACCTGAAGTCCCATTTCAAGAACCTCAAATATATCGCCACCATACATAAAATATACATATTATGAGTATGTGTAGTGAAAAATATATTAATATATTACAACTTTATCGCGGCTTTTCATTTGCTGTTGATAAATAAAAACCGCGATAATATAACACTTAACGATTCTCAAGCTGATTGGACTGACCGACCTAAATTATTATTGTACATTATGTAATATTAAACAAATTATTAATTTGATAATTAATATTCCAAATATAAACTTGTGTCGATGCCTTTCTCCACCAAGACCTATGGAAATAATTGAACTACAATTCTAATCCAGATATGATATTAATAAAAAAAGAACGCCGGCACTTTAGTTTATACTATGTAAATTATAAGCGCTGTGATTAACTAATCATTATTGATTAAATTTATATCTCGGCCAAGGGATAAAGGGATTTACTGATTGTGCGGTTTGCACATGAGAGCATCTTTGTTTTTGGCGTGAATCACCTTTAGCCAACATTTAAAACCAGGTCAATGTGATTTGCACTTTTGCACTGATGTGGGCTCTTTATTTACTAGCCGCCAGCTATATTTGCATTTATATTATTATTTGCAGATTAAAGTTGTTTTAACGACTCTACATTACTTGCCCATTTTTGCTTATTCCAAATATAATAAATATTAAGGAAATATATTTTCTGTATCAAACTATTACGATACGATTTGCAAACCAATTTCTTTAATTTGTTCTTGTTGTAGTAGTACAAGATAAATGTCAAAGGAGAGTCTAAAAATAAACAATTTGTATGAAAATTGACGACGAAGGATGGAGTTGTAATTGTAATTAATTTATGAGCACAATCAATGTATATGAAGCACCCGTATAGTATTCCCCTATATTTGTCGGTAAATCATGTTCAATATATTTAACAAGTGCGAGCGAGACGGCACTGTATTTCAATATTTTTTTATCCACATGTCCTGCAACAAAGTACATATTATGTAGATAGTCGTAAGTAAAAATGCTACTAGCGCGCCAGCAGCTACTGTTATATTTATGGTATCGAAGGCAGGCGTGAACTAGAACGGTTAATGGACCGTAACCCTAATGTAATGTAGATCGATTTGTAGAAGTGCACCTAATGTGTACGCAGGAGCAATAAATATGAAAGGTCCATTTAATGTTTCGAAAGAGTTCTCAGTCTTCGTAAGATAGGACCGTTACTTTATATTAAGATTAAGATGGTATTCCATATTATCATACATAACGTAGAAAATAATATACAATATAGATCTTTCATCGAAACTAAACATTCGGCGTCTGTATCTATAGTAATGACAATTGAAATGAGATATTCAAAAAAATATTTAATGTAAATAATCGACAAGTAAAAATTTTACTTTTAAGATCTTATACGTGTAATGTATCAGGAACCTAACGCCGACCATTGGTTAGCATCTGATGTGGTATGCGATACGCGAGTGTAAGTTGTGCGGTGAATAAGCAGTGTGGTTTCTGTTATGTATTATATATGTATCCGTATAAAATATAAATGCATCCTCGTACATGTGTCGCCGCAACGCCGGCACGTTACGGGGCACAAGTGGTGGAAGAAACACAATATTGTTCAAGTTTATATTTATCGTGTTTAGTTCGGTCAGTATATAGAAGCATTGCAAATGCTATATTGAAAATGTATAGAATAGAATATACGAATAACTTAATTATATACAGTTTAATACGCAATAGCTAGGCGGGTTGCCAGCGGATTCTATCGTGTCATTAGGAATGGTATCGCGGTTCACGTGTGGCTGATACAATAACACATTTTTAATGGATTCTTAAAATAAAAATGAAATGTATATTGTACCTATAGTGTATGTAGGTTTTTAGGAAATTTTACGATTTATTTTGAAGATGCATCAAATATATAATATATATCCTTTGAGACATTTTTATCTGAGGTATGTATAAAAGATAAGGCACGAAACGCTGTTAATAGCTCAAAAGATAGATTATTATTGATTAAAAAGTACTGACTAATATATGTATTAACGCTGTGTCTAACAAACAACTAAATGTGTTCCTCACAAAAACAACACGTCGATATGAACAACAAAACAAATGTTAGCATATGCAATCATTATTATTAGATTTCATATACCTTTAACTTACAATACATATGTAATGACGTTTATAGATAGTATAGATATATAAAATGTCTCAATAAGAACGGAAATACTGTCAAATGTGAGGATTGTCTAACAATACCAAAGTTAATTCGAACGGTTTTAAAATAAAAGCGCTATAGTGCCCTTCCATGGCATGTTAGTTGTATTAGGGTTGACCTAAAGCCGTCTCCACGAGATAACTCATATAGAAATAAGTATGACAGTCGTTATCGCGTCACTCGTCTCACCTCACACCACGCACTTGATGACCCTGTCTGAAGACTTCATGATTTAAACGTTACAAGCGAATTATCCTCACTACACTCGTGTGTATAGCAGTTAAAATAGCGCAATTTTTATCCAACTTCATTGAAATTATTATGATTTCTGACAATGTTATAGGCTTTTTATAGAAATAAAAATATTATCTACTCGGCGATGAATAATCTTCCTATTAGTGTTTTTAATCGGATCATAAGTCCAGTTATTACCTCTACGAGTCTACATACAGACCTATAAGCTTTACCTAGTTTTAATAGATATGTAGATGAGTATGATGAGTATGATGTGTATAACGTATTATATGTTACGAGTAGTATTATAAAAGCGGCCTCACGTCTGTGTGTAGTTGCGGCTGCACCGGCAGCGCGGGCACTGTGGGCGCGGCGGCGGACAGCGGCGTGGGCGCGGCCACGAACGACGTGGACACTGGCGACGGCGTCGTCGCTGGTGGCTGCTGTTTCTTTTTTAAGGCTTCCTGGAATTAAATAAATATAATACATATTCTAATTAATTACTAGGACGTAAACTAACTTAGCTTGGGCGCCTACTTAGAACAGGGAAGCCCACCAAAGAGAAACAAAAAAAAATATTTTTTTTTTTATTTTTCTATATATACAAGGTATTTACACCTATATATTTCGTAATATTACTTTAATTTTTTAACTAACCGTTATTCCGTTTACAATTATTGTAATCGTTATTGGTAACTCTCATTAATTATTATCAGCTAGTACTAGGTACATGGAAAAAAAACAATGTCATATCATTAGAAATTCATTAAAATCTAAATATTATTATATTTTAAGAAAGTACTAGACGATAATATCTTATATTCCCGATACTGATAGTATATCGTAATATAAACAATACGCCTGATTTGAAATTATCTTTTTACGAAAAAGTTAAAACGTCAAGTACAATCTTTTTTATTGAAATTCTTAGAATAATATTTTTTTTAAAAGAAAGCTTGATGATACAATAAATTACAATTACGTACAATAATTTTCTTTGTTGCAAGCACGTCGAGCACGAAACATATTACAGGAAATGATAACTAACACATTAGTTACTCAAGACTTATCTTAATTTGTTCATTTCGTGATTACAATTTTCACTTTTAATATAAAATATTTTTCTTATATACTGATATATACTATTTGAAGGTTTTAAACACTTTCAGAAACAAATATTTTGCAAGAGTTTCTACAACGCAAATATTATGTTTCATCATAACAAAATGTTTTTAACTTTTAAGACAATAAAAAAAATATCATAAATATACAAAAATGATGTTTATTTTATTGTGATGATGATCGTATCGGCCTTATCAAACGCATATCGTTATTATGGTACCTAATATGAAGAATTTAATGTTTTTTTTTGTTAGTTTTACAAAACAAACTTACGACTCTCGGAATGTCACGACATACGTCTTTTTAGAATGTGACTCATTTTCTAGTCCAGAAATTCTTGATACAAGATGTATAAGATATTAATAAAATATAAATTATTTTAGCTAATGGAAAGTAAAACTATAATTGTATAAAAATACAGGTCAACTATTAATAATTAATATTGCTAGGGATAGTTAGCTTAACAGAAATATCTTAGATTAACCTTAGGTATTACTTGTAACGACAGCTATCCGTCAGTGAACGTCCCATCAAAATCGGTCCAGCACTTTCGGAGATTGGCCGGAACAACAGATAGTAGATAAACAAAGATTTTATAAATTGTGCTGTTCTTATATACTTTTATATGCATTTAGTAAAGTTATTTCATTATAAATTGACTACCACTAACACTACGTAATTACATTTGTAAAAAAAATCATAAGGATATTTTTGTAATAAGTCCAAGATTTGATTTCGTGATTCGAATCGAGAAGACGTTTAAGATATGAGCAACATCAGTTGCTTAGAGAGTGGAACGTATGGATATAAAGTTAATAAAATATTATAAATGCGAAAGTGGAAAACACGGATAGCCGCGAATGTATCGAGCAAATTCACATTAAGTGTTTAATTCACACTCTAACTAATAAGAATTTTTAGTAGCAATGAACACTAACTAGCTAGTATTTATGATTGATATTAAACTCTTTTCTTTATGTTTAGGTTGTTGATGCCACTCATGAATTTGTTACGCGATTACTTCTTAAAATGTGAATATATAAAGTAGATAAGTTTTTTCAGAAATATAATCAATAAAATATTGTTTATGTACTAGGTGCTTCGGAAACAAAATAAAAGGTTGTTTAAGCAATATATTTAAAACTGGCAAGCAAGAGACTTCTTAATCAATGGCACTATCTTTTCGATTCAATTTATAACTAATTTATTTTACGAATACTTGTTGGCATCCTCAGGAATCCATTTTTTTCATTATCCATCCATTTTCCTCAGGAGATTTGGGCTAAGTAGGTATAGTGTGTTTGGGTTCATTCGGTAAATAATTTAAAATAAAAGGAGGAAGGCAATTATTAGCATCAAACGTTTATCCCGTCGGCCGATACCGAATCGATATAATGTGTGTACTTCCATAAATCTTCAAATAACCAAACTATCAGCAGATCAAAAGTGTGCAGTTTGCGGGGGCTCTTAATAGACAACTACAACTACACTTTTATGCAGCTTTTATTTGGTGCTTAGCAGTTGTCATAAAAAAGATGGAAAAATTACACAAAAATAAAACAAATAAATAAATATAGGCTACCAAAAAATTATCAGTCAAACCAATTACCAAACAAGGTTATTCGATATCATATTATTAAGATATAATCACTCATCACCTTCTGAATTTTTAAATCCGTGGCACTGACTCGTACCTACCTACTGCAGTTATCGTGGCCGCATTTTTGCAGTCGGCGACAAAAGAAATTAGTTTACCCGTGAATGTGCGAGCTGTTTTTGATTTTATTTGCATAAGAATGCTTGAGACTACTTTTTTTACGTAATTTCAAATGCAATGGAATGCAATGCAATATGTATATGCAATGGTATTTTTATAGTTGGCGTTTAGAATTTTTTGGCTATTTAAATATCTATAACTGGAGAACGCCGAAGAAAAAAGTTTGAAAATATTACCGGGTTTATTTAATTACTCCTGAATGCTGTTACTACACTTAAATTAATATACTTATAAGGCTTTACCTATTTTAAGTTATACAAAAGGTATCAGAAAAAAGAGAACAGAACCAAGGTTATTTTATGTTATTGTTGCTCCTTACATCTAGGAGAAATTTTATAATTTTGTGATGATCGTTCGGGCCGTGTGTCAAAACCATTTTACTCTGAAAATATTGGAGCTTTATGGTTGTTTAGTAATTTTAACGTTATATCATGTAATCTGCATTTCTTTACAGTGACATTACGATTATTGAATCTTGTTAAGTGCGTGTGGTATTTAATTAAAATTGGCTCTATTTAAAACGTGGAAAAAAGTTAGCGAAGCAAAATAGTGGAAAGCTTTCCAAAATACTTTCTTCAACTAGATCCATTAGAAAAAAGATAATTTCGAGTAGTTTTCTAAATATGGGAAATTATCTGTATCATGTTTTTGTTCGCTGCTCGCCAATTCAACTTAATTTCTTAGAATAAAACTATGAAATACAAAATTTGTACAGTCGTTTAACGTTTCAATCAGTGGAGTGTTGGAACTTCACAAATATAATCGTGTAGGTACATTTTTATAGAAACTCTTCTAAAATTATAAAGTCAACCCTATTTAAATCGACGCAATATTCATTGCCAAGATGAAATTTTTAAATTAAATTACGGGCTGTTGACCCCAAAAAACAAAACACTAAAGATACACAGCAATAATAATAAATAAACGTGGGCGAATTGATACTTGGGATATAAGTTATTTATTTACTTGCAGTTGAGATAAAGCATACTACTTATGTGTTTATATAAAATATAATTAATCTATAGTTTTTAGAATTTATGTGTCTGATACCTACGTACGAAGCTACATGCCTTCGTATGCGTTTGGAAAGCGTCACTCGCTCATGCAATCGCTGGATAGATTTTGTTAAATTTTGTGTGATATGAATACCTCATTTGTATGATAAGTAAATACGAAAAAGTAAAAAGTAAGTAGGCAATGAAAGCCAAGAGGTCTTACTACAATAAAAAACAAAAATAAGCAACTATAATGTTCTTTAAAATACAAAAGCATATTAATACGAATAAAACATATGTATAATTTCCCCTCTGTAAAGAAAGTGAATGACCTGCATTAAAAAATCGAATAATAGCATAATAACAACACGTCACGCTACTATTTGACTTTGACATTGTTTCGACAGGCTCTGCCTATATCAATCTTCAGTTTGAGTATATTCCACAATATTAATGCGTACTACAGTATGTAGGAATGAAATAATAATTTATGACATTAATAATATAGTGAGTTAATTACCTTAAAGCAAACTGAACACAGTCCATCTGTAGAAGGATTTCCATAAAATCCACATCCTGAACGGCACAAGGCCTCCATGGGATTCGATTCTCTCTCCATAATTCCACGATAATTTCACTTTAACAAACAACAACAAAAGTCAAGAGTATGATTGCACTATCAGTATATTGCACTTGTTTTTAACACAATATCCACAATGATCACAGTACAAAGCACTTGTTAGACGTTATTTTAGACGTAGAGTTTCCTTATTCGCAAGATATGCGAGTGGCCCTCTGATAGCCGTGGAGCTGCTACTTCTTCTATGTCAGGATCGCAAGGGGCCCTGTAACAAAAACAATTATTTGTAACTAACATAAACGATGATTTTTAAGACAGCATAACAACTATAATCCACTGTAATTTAATGACACGTAATGTACATGTATGATAATAAACAATAATTATAGTAGTGACACATACACATTGTGTATTACAGTGCGACTAACAATAATGATACTTCTAGCAGCTGGTGCGCTATCGAAAAATTTTCACGATTGCTTCATGAAAAATAAGACGCACCTACAACTAACTACGCAGACGCTAAATGTTGCACATGTAGGTTTAATCCTAAAATTACCGTATGACGCATACACAGCAGCTATTATAGAAAGTGGTACCTAAGCGCAATACGATTTCGTAGGCAAAACATAATATGCATAACGACAGGTTTGCATAACAAGAGAGAGCTACGGCAAAAGTGGAACGCGCCCGCGAACAGCGGTGCCCGCGCCCCGCGTCAAGGTCCCGCAACTCCCACCCGACGTTCGACACTCAGCAGGTAGCCGTGATAAAACTTCACTCAACCATAACTAGTCGCTATCATTACTTATACAGTATAATATATTAGTATTAGATATTCAACAGAACACTTCACTTGTACGAATTCGATATAAACAAAAATATTTGTGAAAAAATCCAAACGGTATAATATATTTGAAAGCATAAGATATTTCACTGCTAACGAAACGATAATAAGATACAACCATCTTCACTACACAGTTGTGAAATATTTAAAAGAAGTGGATTGGTTATATTTTTTTTCGTTTTCGCATTTTGAAAAGCACAAAGCGTGCAATAATTATGTTGATATTAACGAAAGTGGCGGCGACTGTACTGTACGAGGTCGTTACACCAGGCCAGCCATCGGAGTTGGGAAAGTCATCGACCGGGTAGAACATTGCAGGGGTGCGTAGTGTCCTACAACGAGCGACGCCCGCGCACTAGACGTCAAAGCCACACGTGTATAGCTTGTCGCTGATCGAAGTCCACATTATATTATGATGCGACGCGCCTTGTGCATTCTTAACTCGTTATTGACTCGTCGCTATTCAAAAATGACTTGAATTTAATTTGTACAAAAGCCAATCGAGTTCTTTCAAGTACATATATACATTTTTTAAATGGGTAACTTAAAGGGTACATGGTCCACCGTGTAAACATAAAATTTAAGTATTGTCATGATAATATTTTATGACATCATTATCGATGTCAATCGGTATTTTTCAAAATAAATACATCCATGGTGCCCACCCACGTGAAATATCTAACCCACAATAATAAATAATAATTAATTAATCATTTAACATTTTGCTTGTATGTAATTGAGGTCATGGTCGGTAGAGCTACTAGTAACTACGAGGTGTCACTTATATTACGAGGAATGCGAGTTACAATTTCCAAAGCTCGACAGCAATTTACCAATTTCTTTTCGTATACATATATTTGTAAGTCGCTCTTATTTATTTCTCGGTTAGCTTGTTAGAATTTAGCAAGTTTCGGAGATACTATGAGAAAAAAGGATGTCAAGGTTTTCTGATTGGCGATTACATACCATTGTCACACCTAACCGACATACCTTACAGAGCTTGATAAATTACAATTATATCTATATTTTTTTACTAGCGACTCAGCCTCGCTTCGCTCGGGTTCGTGCCTAGACCTACAGCGAAGCCGCGGAAGCTATTCGTTACGTATACAAAAATACAAATCTTTCCTCTTTATAACTTTAATATTATTTTATATTTATGTTCAAAATTACCTAGATATAGACTAGGCGACGACACTAATCCGCTAGACATACAGTAAGTAACTTTAAGTGGTACTTCTTCAATTATAGTTTAAAGAGTGACCTTCAGTAAATAACATTTTGCACAGGCTATCATGTGTCAGACATCGTATTAGAACAGAAATATTACTGGAATGGATGGAGTTACTGAAGTGTATCTTTTAATTTAAATTATATACGAGTATAATAATTCCAGTTACAAAGATGCAGTTGTCAATAGCACTTATATAAAGGTTATTTCTAGCAATAGAGGACACGATATCTTCTATAGTATTATAGGTGTCCTATCTATAACTCGGGCGTGTGCTATACATGTGTGGTGGAGTCGTGGCGGTGTGCACGGCCCGCTGACCTACTTGCCATGTTCTACGCAATTCGAGCGCGACCCGCTTTGAGCTGCACCAACGGACTCTGTTCACAATTTTAAAGATGCGAGTTTTTAAGATCTTTGCCATAATTTAAATTTAAAAGCCACAGCGTTCTGATTTATGCCAAAAGAAAGCTATTAACAGTTATAAAAAATAAGGAAATATGTTAGGACATTAACATGCTGCTTGCTACCATCTAGTTCCATGATAGCTTCGAGGCTATGTTATAGATACCGGAGAATATATAAGTTAAAAAGTTTTATTACACATTGTAATTGTCAATATAAACACCCATGACTATAGTACATTGTACGTCAAGCTCTCATCACACAAATTATTGCCCCCTGCAGGATTCGAACCCGCACCCGCTGGCACAACAAGTAGAGTATAAACTGAGAAAACGTGTCGCCCAAAGTTGTTTTGTAAGTAAGTGCATTACTATTAAATCTGTTTAAAATTTAAAATCAAATTATTTTTCTTTTGTAGCAAACACTAAAAGTTATACATAATATGTATGTACCTACTATGTAATTCAACATTCGAATTTTTAATAATAAGGTATTATTAAAAATTCGAACGTTGAATTTACTAAACGCTTTCCTAACAAAATAATACTTAGATTACGATGTTAAATATTATAACGAAATCAAAAAAAGATCCTACTAAAATATTTCATCCCATTGAGTTGAAAACATAAACTTTCAACAGAAAAAAACACATGCAGTCATTCTCCCCTGTGGAGAACATGTGTGGTGTAATCCTTAGTATTGTTAACAGACATTTCTAGGTAGAGCGATCTCGAAAACGCCCACTTTCAAAAAATATGAAACGCGTAGTTTTAACATAGCTATATGTATATTAAAACTACGCGCAAACAAGATTTTAAAAACAAGTCACCTAGCAAAATTGTCAATAACACGACGAATCGTAATAAATATTTTCTTGAAGTGAAACTTCTTCAGAATCGTTGTGATTTCAAACTCGATGAAACGAAAAAATAAGTCCATAGTACCATGCGCTCAGAGACGGTTTGTAAACACGCACTTTTTTTTATATTTTCTGGTTTTTATAAATCCTATTATACATTTGATTGAAGAAAACAAATTAGAATAACTGCTGCTTACTTTCTGCCCAAACCAAAATGAGATCGCAAAATTACACTATCATCATTAAATCTTATCATTTACTCAATTGAACAAATTTAAAGCGTTCGAGAAAATACAAGTCTGACCACTAAAGCAACGGTAACAATAACGGTATCTGATAAAAATCGAGCAGAGAAAATAAAACCCTATGCAACATGAACTCATTTACAGGGCGTAGTAAGCCATTTTAATATTTTATAATGGCATAATAAAATGATGTCACCGTTTGCAGAAAAAAATTTAAAACTTAAAAAAATTTCAAAAACAGTTTTGTCGAGAAAAAACAATGCAATGTGTGAGATAGAAAATATGTACAAAGAAAATGAATACATACAACAAATAATGAAAACAAACCAAACAAATACACGGAAATACAACAGCTGAAAACGAGGCCAATAAAATTATTTCTTGGCATGAATTCTATAAAAAACCGACAAGGCACGAAATAAATTAGCACTCGCGCATTCAACAACATGTCTATCAAAGCGGAAACGTTACACACCTAAAATAGAAGAGCCAGGGCCTCGCTCGAAGCTTCCGTGTGGTATTGCAACGTGGAAGTGAAGCCGAGGTTTGGACAAGTCGTACGACAGGTTTGCACAATTCTAACAAAGCATTTACAGGATGAGAAGGACAATGACATAGCATTTGTAGCTCTGCGTCACAGACGTGCACAATGACGCTTCACAATGAGCACGCTCGGCAAGATGGCCGCCGCGGCGTCAGCTGATTGTGCGCACACGCAGCTGTACTAAACGTGCCGTTCCGTATATCGCTCTCTCTTTCGGCGGCGCTGATTAACACACGACACTCATTGTCTTAATACAATGATCGCTACTCGCTAGGAATATACGCTTCATAATTAATAAGAATTTCAAAACGTTAATAAATATACGACTATGACAACTGTAATACAAATATGTATATCAAAACTTATGAAAACGTATCACGTTTGTGTAAGAAGAAATACTGATAACGTTGAATCAATACATAACTTTACATTCGATCTGAAGTATGTTATAATTTATAAAGGAATTAATTTAAAAAACACGAATAATAAACCCGAAACGGCTTGTTAGTCATGTCTACGATAATACTCATTATCTTAATACATATTATATATAACTATACCTAGAGACCATTTCTATAACAGGAAACGATATTTAACTGTGAAGTGAAGATACTAGCACCGCTGCGTCATCCAATCAGATAAAACCATTTAAAAATTTTAATATATTCCGTTCCATAAATATCTACGTACATCTATAAGCTGCAGTGTCTGGTGATCGAACTGATTGATAAAAACGGCAAAACGCATGAGAGTTCTAAACAAGCAAGGACATTGACCTTCTGGCATCAAGGTCGGGGCGGCGGCCTTCAAACAGCCTCGTCTAGCTGGCGCACAGGTTCCATTTCATTTATTTCGCAACACAGATGCACATACAACGCTACAAAACGTCTACATATTCAACCACGAGACATTACCTTCATGCAAGAGCACAATTCCATGGCCACATTGAAACAACGCTCGCAAGCGTATCACAGATCACAATCACAAGAATACAGCACAACACGAAATTTTGAATTTGTAGAAGAACGCAAACGGCGCAATTATTTGCACTTTTATCGGTGTAGATAAGATGCAATAGTCGCACCTATTATGAAACGTTATTCACTACACAATCGGCCTCGCGGCGACGAGCTCCGACGCGCGCGGCGTTATTACACGAACTGAGCTAGAAACAAGCAGGAGAGCGAGCAGCGGTCACGCTGGCCACCGCCGCCGTACCGCTCGCCAGCCGTTTATTCGCGTCACACTTCACACGCGCACGCACTCACCAATACAAACAAGCCACTGCCTCAACACTGATAAACAACTCACTCGACATCGACTCGCATATCATTACACGCGGCAAATACATCACGCTCGCAGGAACACATACAATCATTAAAAACGAGATTAAATGGAACTTTAGAAATTACAGGAAAAGATGATGACTCACTATTCACGAACTACGACACACCTCATGACTCATAGCTTTCCCGAAATGCGTTCGAAATGATTTCTCGTTCATACCAGAAACCAAATATTGAAATTAATTTTAGAAGATATTTTTGTATGACAAGTGCACAAAGCACCGGGTGTTTCGAGTCTATTATCAGGAGCACACAAAGGTGTAGGTGTAACGTACAATGATGAGATTAGTTCGGGTGCGTTGGACGCAGACAAAGCCGCGACGACGGCGCGAGTCGTCGATCTCCCCGAAATTAGTCCTGGCCCAGGGCGCTGACCTCGTAAGCTACGTGCCCGCCACTGCAAACGAGTCGCCGTTTCTTACTGAACAGGCCGCAATTCAATAAATCCTCGTAATGAACACCCCAACAAACAATGTACTTTTTGTTGACATCTAATTTTATATAAACAATGAGCGATTCAAGATTCTCATGATATTAAATAAACAACTAATTCTAAAAATTGGGAGATATAAATTTTAGAGTACATATCAATAAAGGAACACGCGATTTCTATGTATGGAGAAAAATAAAAATTCTACAATGTGTAAAATAAATAAGAATATTGTATGCAAGTTCAAGAAACATCTTGGTTTACCAATATTAATTTTTAATTATTGGAATTACTAATATTTATTAGTATTGAAGAAATATAATAGAAATGGAGAGACATTTTCAAATAACTATAAAAAATTTTGTAATGAGTGTAATAATTTCAATACTTAATATAATCTACCTTAATATAATATATTGAAAATGTATATAATATGTTATATTATATCTATCACTATCACTTACAATATTGCGCATACCTGATGTTGAAAAAGGGAATTGCGAACGAGACAAATGTCTTTCCAAGTACGAAGGCCCTTCAGCTCACAACCAGGCGACACCACGTCTGTGCGGTTGAGGTCAGCATCCACCGGCATCACAATGAATAGTTACTCCACCTAGTAAGGAAGTATTTTCTTCAAGAAATATTATTTTGACACAAATTATATTTCTAAAATGGAAACATTGAAACAAGTAGTTAGAACCTATACACAAACAATTTTTTTAAATATATTAATTGTCAATAATGATAATTTAGCACTTGTACTTACATTATGAATACAAAAAAATAAAATACAAAATACACCTAGGACAAATGTATGTATAAGTATGAAACACCTATTTTATCTTAAGATACAACTAACTATACTGTTATTGCCACATACTTCTAAGTGATCAAGAGTTTATAAGTTAAAAATAAAATTGGTAGTATTTTATATTTCTACCTAACTACTTTTTAGTTTTATAGCATTTATTTTTATATTTCATATATTCACCTAAAATATGTAGATATTATATCATGCAAATATCTATTCTACAATATATAGGTAAATATAGTAGTAAATATGTAAGCAACATTTTTGCAAAATTACGCATTTAAATGGAATTATGAGAATGAGAATTACACTCAGCAATTTTCATATACATAACTTACTCTTTAACTTTTAACTCAGATTCTTATCATGCAGTTATATTGAACAACAATAATAATATATGATTCAATTCAAACAAGCTATTAATACACAAAGCACACCACTCATCTCTATGCCTAATGCCCAAGTTATTATTTTCATGAAATCATAACAATTTAGGGTGCATTTTTAAAGCTGCATCTACACAGTATTTTATTTCTATTTAGACTAATATTTGTACTCATATGGCATAACTAGTAAAAACACATCAAAAACATCATAAATAAAAATAAATTACTGTGACAATACAAGTTGTTAATAATGTGACGAAAGTATTCAAATCATTATAAGTGTTAAAAATAAAATTTTAAATATAATTTAAAAAAATATTGGAATACATACAAAGTTGAATCAAAATCTAGCATCTTCATGTAATATTCTGAATGGAATTACCTAATGAAAACAATATATTTTATTAGTGTTTGAATTGGAAATGGAACAAACAACAATGATTGGATATTTACAATATATATTTTTTTTATAAATATCCAATTATAAAGTGGTATTATTTAATATAATTTCACTTTTAATCTCTATATGTTGTTTCAAAAAGCATTTTAAAAAATGACTATTTATGGAAATAAATTTAGCAATAAAGTTAAATTTGTAACATGAAACAATGAAGTGACAGTAGAATAACAAAGTTTAATTTGCTATAATATGAGAGTTACTTAGAATTTATATATATTGTTGTAAACTCAAGATTAGAACAAACAAAGAGGAATATGACCAGTTTATTCATTTACTAGATGAAGATTAATTTCCGCACTTTAACTCTTCACGTTTCACTCACACACATCCACAAGCATGCTCAATTTGCAACATTTTCACGAGAATAATGTGCGATAAGGAACATATTTTCTTTTAAGAACATAACTTGATATATCCAAATTTATAGTGGAAACAGATAAATATACGTATGTAAAAGCAAATTTAGTAAACAATAAACGCCTCTAAGGTGGTGTCATGATTAAAATGCGTGCAGCAAAGGACATACGTACGTACTATACATAATGAAAGTAGGGGTTGACGATAAAAACTTAGTTTCTAAAGTATACGTAATCTATAAATGAAGGTGTTCAAGGGAACCAATAAGTCAACATATTCTTATACATTTCTAAAACAGAAACAAAGAAATATTGTAGAACTTTAACTAACTGGCATTCACGAAGAAAATGGCGTCATATCAAACTAATCACGGAGCAAGGTACTATTTCGTCATACGTAAGCGCAACTAAATATCATAACCAAACACCAATAAAATAATTATACAAATAGAGAAATAAATTTCTTTAACAAATTACTCACGTTGAATATGAATTCCAAAGAAAATCATCCAAAAACTTTAAGGACTGATGACAAGGCACTCCACTCACCGTTTGCAAAACCCAGACTACACTGATCACGTGATCACAATAGAGTTGCCATTATGCAGATAAATCATAAAATAAAATTAAAGTGTCCATTCACTGAGTACAACAATTTAATTAATAATATGTTAAAAACTAAATAGCTTATACAAAGTTGTACGTTTGTCAACAACCTGCTAAATTACATAATTATAAATTTGTTTTTAGGGGTCACTGAAGCTAGCCCCCAAGATTTTTGTTTTTTTTTTTAAATTAAACTAAACTAAATTGTCAAAAAGACCGCATTAATGTTTAAACGTAAAGTTTAGGAATGCGCAGTGCGAATAATATTTAGAAAAAACGTTTTTTATCATAAACAGAGGTTTGTTGACCCGTATTTGCTAACAAAATATTATAAAATGCGATCGGGTTAAGTTAGCCCCATAATTAATTGGTCGCTTGGGGTGTCAGACACCCAATTGCATGTTTCCAGGCTCATAACTTTTTTTTAAAATTAAGCGTGTTGGTCTTCTAGGTAGCTTCGATAATGTCTAGGATAATTACAATTTAGTTGCAAGCGGCGCTAGGTCGTGAACCGTTGGGCTTGAGGAGGATGCTTGGGGTGTACGACACCCTGTGACTGTTTGTGTAGTCTAAATTACGGGCAAGTAAATACTTTTTATTTTTGTTATATTTTATACTTTAAAGCATTTTAATTTGATTAATAATAAGTTTCAGTGGTTTTAAATAAGTTGAATTATAACATTTTGTCATTTTTGAGGATATTTTGTTTCTTTTTTGTCCTAGATAGATCTTCTCAAAGCCACGGAAGACTTAATGAATCCTATTACCTCGGAAAGAATAGAAAAACAAAATGGTTTAAGCAACGCCCACATTATAGGCTTAGAACTCAACATGCTTATATTGTGATAGAAGCTGCTTGACACACACTGGAGATTTAGCACATTGAGTGAAGTATTTTGCATGTCTTTTTAATGGAAGCTATAGATCGTATTCTATATTAATTATTATATAAATCTAAAAATAATTCAAATATAAGTAGAAGAGTATTTCTCAAGCAATTGGCGGTCGATTTAGTCAAACCTCACCAAATATCAAGAGCTAATTTACCCACACTACTTCAACCACTGCAAAAACGGTTAAAAAAACATCTTGAAAGTCAGGACCTAGAATCTGTTTCTGAAGCAGGCCAATCGCCTTCACTCAAAAAGTGCCATATATGTCCAAGAACCAAGAACAGGAAAAAGAAGACTGAATACTGTATGTCCCATAAAAATGTGTGCAAAGATCATATGATTATAGTATGCCAAAATTTTAACTAGGAATACTAATATTTATAAAAGTCATATAAGTATTGTTATTTGTTTTCTAAATTATTTTAAAAAGACGTTTGAATAATGAATAATATGTACGTTCAAATATTGTCATTCACAAAATTCTGATTTTGCATTTAATTCGCATTTTATTTTAATAAACTATTTTGGGGTGCTACACACCCCACGCAACCACTTATGCAACTTTTTAGGTGCGCCCAATTAAGGTCAAATTTTTAATATTTTTTAAAAATAAATATAGAACATATAATGTGTATAGTGAACAAAAAAGAACAAACGACGAACTAACGATGTAATAAAAAAAAATTTCAATAATTAAAAAAAACCGGGTGGGCTAGCTTCAGTGACCCTAGTTTTAGCCTGCCGTTTTAAACTGATTGAGCGTGTAAGCGATTCTGTGACTGACACCTCATTTTATCTATAAGGAAAGCACTTATTAATGTATATTTATTAATATGGCAGCTTTTTACCAATTTTTAATAATTATGTATGTTTATGTTCTGCATTCTGTGGCTTCTAGGCGTACCTTTTAGTAATTAATCATCTGTGACCTAGGTGACTGCTGATGACATTTGACAATTGACATTGACAGTTAATAATAACCAAATTCTCTGTGGCCACTGGCCAGTGGCCAGTTCATTTCATTTTGCACGTCTGCAAATCGCAAATATACACGTTTAAAGTAATATAAAATAACCAAATATTTTTCACTATTTATTATAACAGAACAGAAGTATATGTTTCAATCGTTGAATGGTTGACGTTTTGATGAGTTATTTAATTTAAATTAATAAAATGCCGACAATATCAGTGAAACGAGATTCACTTTTCGCTGCATTAGGAAAAACTTACAGTAAGTACTTATAGTGAACTGGAAGTTAAAAGAAAATTATATAAAATAATAACAATATCTTAAAATTCATAAGGAATAATAACAAATTATTTCATTTTTTAGGTGATGAAGAATTCCAACAATTGTGTTTTGAATTTGGGCTAGAATTAGATGAAGTGGTATGTAAACAATTTATAAGAAATTTCATTAGCTGTATAGTAGCTTTGTCCATGTATTTAATTTGGGCCTTTTTGTGTTACACACATAATTATAATTATTTTAGACCACTGAAAAGCAAATGCTAATTAAAGAGCAAGGAGACCAAGCTGGTACTGGAGTGTCTGAGGATATATTATATCGTATTGATATACCTGCAAATAGATATGATTTACTATGCCTTGAGGGACTAGTAAATGGGATATTAGTTTTTCAGGGAAAGTAAGTTATAATTTATTAATTATCTAATGAAAATTATGACAAATCTAGGTTAAGGATATTCATACACAAGTATGGTTCCAATAAGAATTATTTTCAATATAAATTGTTTTATAATACTTTTGTTTTAATTATTAAAAAATTATATATTTACTTACAACTGTGGTTATCTAGAATGTTTAGGAAAAAAAACTTATCTAGTCCAAATATGAAAAAAAAAATAAAATTAATATAAAATCTTTGATTATATAACACAAAATCCAATATTGGTAAATAGATTTTTTAAATATTATTTAGTCCATATTTTAAATATTAAAATGCTTTTCAGAAAATCTCCCCCAATTTACAAACTTAAGAAGTATGAAGATTGTTATTCACTTCATCTGACACCTGCAACTGCCCAAATAAGACCTTATGCTGTAGCAGCTGTACTCAAAGGCATTTCTTTTACCAAGGAGAGCTATGAGAGCTTCATTGACTTACAGGTATATTTCAAGTGTTTTTTAATCTTATATATTTGTTTTAATTAATTTAATTTTAATTAATAAAACATTAAAAACATTATAATATTGTACTGGGGTTTCTGGAAGAAATCTTTTAAAAAGATCCAATACTTTTCATTTATTTTGTAAATTTTATATAATTAATTTTTGCATAAAGAATAAATATAGAAAATTTAAAACAAATATATTTTTTTTTGTTCTTATTATAATCCACAATCAGTCCGAAACTTTAAGTGGATGAGTTCAGTGTATTGGCAAAGAGAGCGTGCACTCCATTAAGAGCACTGCTCATAGTATTTTGATATACAACTACATTCTCTGTGGTAGTGTCAGTATATCGTGACGTTTTAGGCGGTTGGGATAGATTTTCGCCTGGAGATTGACTGCCAATTCATTTGGATGCTCGGCCAGTCATTGTTGGTAGCTTTTGGAAAGGGATTTTATTTCTTCCTTTACAGTTCTCATGTCTACAATATTATGTATTTCGTTGTTGGTTATAAACCAGGGTACATCGGTTATAGTGCGTAAGATCATGTTCTGCATTCTTTGGATTACACTTATATTGGAGTCACTGGCGCTTCCCCACAACTGTGCGCCGTACATCCAGATTGGTTTGAGTACCATTTTGTATATAAGGAGCTTATTGTCGACCTTCAGTTTGCTATTACGGCCCAATAGCCAAAGCATTTCATTTCCATTTTATTTCCATAGCATTTTATCTTATGGTATTTGATTGTGGGGTAATGCAGCGGACATTAAATCGATGTTTATTCTACAAAAAAGGGCCATTCGGGCTATTTATAACATAAGCGCTCGTGATACTCTCCGCGGACTTTTTAAAGAAATAGGAATTCTTACGGTTGCTTCGCAATATATATATTGTAACATTATGTTTGTTCGGCAAAATATTAATTGCTATTCAAAGCACAGCGACAAACACAGTATAAATACAAGAAATAAGGATAAACTTGTAACACCCAGTTTTCGCCTACAAAAGTTAAACAGATCGTTTATGGGGCAAGGTGTACGCATGTATAATAAAATTCCACAGTCCATATTAAACTTGCCTTTGAGGCAATTTAAATCAAAAATTAAAAGTACGTTGTTGAATAAAGCTTATTACTCTATAGCGGAATACCTGGTGGATGTAAATGTGTGGGATTAGTGACTGGTTGTGTCTCACGTAGGATAAATAGACCCACCAAAAATATTTTCATGTAAAATGTTGCCAAGACGAGCCCATATGACTCGCACTGTCAAAAAGTTATCAGATCTCATGTAGAGCCAAGCTTCTAACACTACACGCCCTAACTCTACAAGGCCTAACTTCACAAACTCTACACCTTAGTCAAAATATGTGGCTTGGCCGTTCGTTACTTTTGTGTTATACAATAGTTCTTGTAGTAATGAATGTTTTTGGTGGGATTTCATTTCTTTTTGTAAGTTGTTTGTAACAAAAATTTTTTTTATTTTTTTCTTCTTTTTTTTTTTAACAAGGAGTACCTATACATATATATATCTGGGGGCACCAAGTTTTAGATTATAGATTAGACCTCTAGCGTCATCAAAATTTAATTTAAAATTACAGGTCTCATACAAACTCCCATCCCCTAGTTTAAGGGGTTGGGGGATGAAAGTTACAAGTTTTATAATTTTTTTGTTGTTTGTGTGCTAATACTAGCTTACATACAAAATTTCAGCTTTCTAGGACATTAGGAAATACCTTAAGAATTTTGATGATCATCAGTGAGTCAGTGACGAAATCAGCGTTTTTTAGATATAAATAAAATCTGAAGTATAAAAGCTAATGTAATTAAAACTTAATATGTTCAATAAGTCCGCTATTGACAATATATCCCGAAAATTTTGTTGATCTAGCATAATCCAAACCCAAGTTATGAGGGTTCAAAAAAACGACGAAGCGCTTCGAGAAAAGGGCACTACCTAGTGCCCGTGCGCTTCGCTTGGCTCGTCTTGGCGGGGGCACTACCGTGCCCCCAGATAAATTGTAATACAATATTGTTACCAAATATTTTTTTGAAAAGAGCAACTGTTGAGTTTCTCGCCGGTTCTTCTCAGCAGAACAGCTTTCCGAGCCGGTGGTAGTTTACTCACAGACTTACAGACTGACTTTTAATTTTGATAATGTAAAAATGACGATTCAAAAGAGCTTGTAAAAGTCTATTTGAATAAAGAATATTTTGATTGATTGATTTGAACCTAATCTTGAGTTCTTCTCTTTTTGTCTTCACATGGTTATTCCAAGTTAGGCGTCTATCTAGATGCATGCCGAGATATTTAACGCTTTCGCTGTGTGGTAGTGGGTTCTGGCCCAAGTGAACTGGTGGACAGTCACCTTTTCTCAGTGTGAACGTAACGTGCACTGACTTGGTGGCACTTGCCTTTATTCGCCATTTACTTAACCAAGAGTCTATTTTGTCCAGCCCACTTTGTAATAGTTCTGAGGCTCCATTTCGGTCTTTACTGCTAGCTATTATGGCGGTATCGTCAGCAAAGGTAGCTGTAGTGACGCCATCTTCCACTGGTAGATCGGCCGTAAATAGTGAGTATAATACGAGTCCTAGAACTGTGCCCTGTGGGACACCCGCATTAATCTCGTGGAATTCCGATGTTTCCTGATCTACTTTCACTTGGAATATCCGACCAAGCAGGTAAGATTTTATAAGTAGGTAGTAGCTGTGTGGAAGGTTGTTCTTTATTTTGTATAGTAATGCCTTATGCCATACTTTATCAAAAGCCTGTTGTATGTCTAGGAAGGCTGCCGAACAGTATTCCTTCCTTTTAAGGGTTCCTCTGATCTTGTTAGTCACTCGGTGGACCTGGTCTACTGTTGAGTGTTGTTGCCTAAAACCAAATTGGTTGTCAGGTATGACTTTGCATTTGTCCAACAGAGGGCGAATTCTCTCTAATATTATTTTTTCACAGACCTTTTTTGGATTTGAAAATGTTTTAGAGTGAATATCTGTGAAAAATCCTAACATATAAGTAACATATAATTTTCATTTATAGATATTGTAAATTTCTGTATTAAAAATTGCATTATGTGAAAAATTGTTTTTTTAAATTAACTTAATTATAATTGGCCTTAATTTAAAATATTACTTATATGAGTTAATGTAGTTGGGCCAAATATAATGGATATTGCAGGACAAACTACATCAAAATATCTGCCGGAAGAGAACTCTAGTAGCTATTGGTACTCATGACCTAGATACAATTCAAGGCCCCTTTGTATATGATGCCTTACCTCCAAATGAAATAAAGTTCAAAGCCTTAAATCAAAGTAAAGAGATGACAGCTTCTGAGTTAATGGAATTATATTCAGTAAGTTCATAATTTTTTTGGACCTTATAACACACAGCTCTATCTAGTTTCATGGTAAACTACAAGGTTTGTCACAAATACAAAACAACCATGGTTGGAGTACAACCATTAATGCTCAACAAATGAATTCCACTAGCGGGGCTCGAACCTGTGATCTCTGGCATAGCACGTAGGGTCACTACAAACTGAGCCAAACATGTATTGTAATATAAACTATATTACATATTTATGTCGCTAGATAAAAATCTCTCATTAAAAAGTAGGTAAAATGTTAAAAACAAAATCAAAATTGTATATTTTGTTATTTTTTTTAATTATTTCAGTTATATAACCAATAATAATATTTGTATATTTCAGACTCATGCACAACTGAAGCAGTATCTTGGTATTATCAAAGACAGTCCAGTGTATCCAGTGATAAAGGATAAAAATGGTGTAGTTCTATCTATGCCACCCATTATCAATGGGGATCATTCAAAAATTACAATAGATACCAAAAACGTTTTCATTGAGTGTACAGCTACTGACCTCACTAAGGTAAAATTATTAATTGATTTGTCTTCTACTACCTTTTACGTCTTGGTTACGGAGATGTGAAAAAATTTACTTTTCTACTTTTCGAGACCATATTATGAAGTTTTTTTCTCCCTCTTTTCCAATGCAGTGGTCTATGGCTTGATTCACCTCACTTCGAGACAAAGACAATGCGTTAGTATACATTATACTGTTAGAACTGAATTATTGTTATGGTGTTTCAATTTTGCCAACTGCTAGTGATTTTTCTGTAAACCTTTTTAAAACCTACAATTTTCTAATTTATTATGAAAACATTCTATTTGAAAATAGCTACCCATAATAGCTTTTTGTGCAAAATATTTACCAATCCTACTCACAAATATACTTAAAGAAGTATATCGTTCTTTCTATTACAGAAAACTGTATTAAAATCTGTTGCGTGGTTTATTGGTTTAAAATTTTCTTACAAATAATATATTTAAGTAATATATAATATAATATTCTTTTATTAATTTTCTAGGCTATAGTAGTTCTAGATACCATCGTGTGTATGTTTTCCGAATACTGCGCAAATAAGTACGAGGTGCAACAGTGCAAAGTGTTTACGCCAGATGGCACATATGAGCTATACCCACAACTAGAGTATAGAGAAGAGTTGATCAGCGTTGATGAGGCTAACGAATATATTGGAATTAGGTTAGTTATCTATTACATATTTATCTTTATATATATAATCCTACTGTATGTGTATGTCATTGAACTCCTCCAAAACGGCTGGACCGATCTTGATGAAATGTTTTGTATGTGTTCGAGTGTATTCGAGAATGGTTTAGATTCACAATTCGACTTCCATTCCACTACAAAATGTTTTTTTAGTTAATTATAAATTAGTTTGTTGGTAAATGGGAACACACCTGACATGTATGTGTATATGTGTAAAATAAGGAAACCCTAAATATAAGTGGTATCAGTAATCGTTAAACACACATTGACTCAGTTTGTAGTGAGACTTTCTGCTCTAGCGGTCGCGGGTTCGAGTCTCGCTGGGCATTCATATGTTGAGCAAAAATGTTTGTACTTCAGTCTTGGATGTTTATATTTTTATATACATCTGGTATCCGTAACACAAGCCGCATAGCTTACCACGGAACTAGATGGCGCTGTGTAAAACCGCGTTTTCTCAGTACGAGTACACTCGGACCAAGTGCACTTGTACAAAAATAGAGCGGGTAGAGGGTATAGGACGCCGGTGTCCGAGTGCGCTCGGATTGCCTGTTTACACGATACGAGTAGCTAAGTAGTCATCCGAGTGCAGTCGTGCAGCAGTTGTGCAATACCGATTATGCCACCCAAGTCATCATTGCAGTAATTGAATAAGTTATGGTTGAAAAAGCCGAATATGTCAGTAAACGTTTTTAACTCATCGAATTTGTCCTTTAATTTTTAGTTATATAAAAATATATTAAACATGCAAATTATGAAAATGTTTCGATATCTGTTTTTGCCGCCCCCTGAAAATGCTGCCCTTGCACCTTAGCACGCGGCGCGCCTGCACTCGTACTTTGCCGGCTTTTTAGGAAAGGGAGGGAGGGAAGAGGGAGGGGGGAACGAAGACGGAGGATGAAGGAAGGAGGGAAGGAGAGTGGGCCTCCCGGACTCTCACACGCCGGTCTTCTGTGAGAGAGTGGTACCCGAAGGTAACAAGCGTGGCACTGCAGGTCGGCGGGCGAGCAGCTGGCGCAGCTGCTGTCGCGCATGTGCCTGCCGAGCGCGGCGGCGGCGGGCGCGCTGCGCGTGCGCGTGCCGCCCTCGCGCCACGACGTGCTGCACGCCTGCGACCTGTACGAGGACATCGCCATCGCTTATGGGTGAGGTGGCAGCTCATCAGTTTCCTCACTATACACTATAGACTATCTATAAGAATTAAGTTAGTATCTATACTATAGTAGTGTTATTACCTCGCTGCAGACTTGGCCATAAATCATTCGAGTGTTTCGCTCTCTTTCCCACTCACGGGCCCTATGGCACGGCTCCTGTCGTCCTGTACTGCAGTCAAAGAGTGATATCAATAATTGTTTTTTTGTATCTTTATAAATGGATGATAGAAATAAAAACACGTTATTTTTTATTACCAATAAAATTACAACATAGCATATTAAATATATAAACAAAAGAACATATTATATAAAACTAAAAATACAAAATTAAAATTCTATGTCTGACTCATCGGCTATATATCACGCTACGACTAATAGAAGCGGAGCATCAATAAAAATTGTTGCAAAAACGGAAAGGGCGGGCGTTAGTTCTGCGAGATATCATACCGTGCGACTCAGAAAGAACTTGGTTTCCGGTCTAAAAAACGCGTGCGAAGCCGCGGGAATTGCTAGTAAATTATAACAGTTAAAAGATATCATCATCTATTTAATTTATATAATTTAATTCATTTATACAATTCAAGTTAAAATTATAATTCTGTTTAAATAAAAAATAAGAAATCATTACTGTCTAATAAAGTAACTAGCTAAAAGCTGAGCTTTCTGAGGACTCGCGTAGATTTTCTAACGAGTATTAATTTTTAAGACAGTTCTTAATGTTCATTTTATCGTTCGCTAGCTTGCTTTTGCTTGCATGACATTTTTGTGATTTTACTTTGTGTCACATCCAATAGGCATACGCATACATAATATTATGATAATATACTATTCATGATTTACATGTCTCTCACTATCACCAATGCTATTTATAGTAGAGTTCACCAATCGGATACATACTTCTTTCTCCATCTCTCTCTTCCTTTCTTTCTCCCTCTCTCTCTCTCTTACATACACACACACACAAACTTCCTTATGTTTATCAATAGTCCGATGTTGCCAGCTACAACCGCATCGCCCGGCGGGCGTGCCACGTGGCCACGGCGGGCGGGCAGGAGCCGCTCAACAAGCTGACGGAGCAGTTCCGCCAGGAGTGCGCGCACGCCGGGTACACCGAGGCTCTCACCTTTACACTTGTAAGCCAGATAACTGTTTGCCCTATTTTAACTTTACTTTTTTCTGGGAAAACTCATCACGGGGTTCTTACCAGCCGTTAACATGCAGAAACTGTGAAACTCTTACTCTGTAAAACCCACAGCGAAAGCTTTCTCCGCAGTGAAATGGGGCGTTGCAGTATCAGGAACGTAAACACCACAACGTCCCAAATTCTAATAGCCTAAGTGTAGATCTAGTCTCAAAGGATAAAGACACAAGAATTTGATAATTCATCGCCTAAATCTATTAAATAGATAATAAATGCTTATATGAACTGTTCATTATTTTTGTGTGGGTTAGAATTATTGAAAACTTAAGCTTTTTTTTACGAACCCGTAGCCAAACAGAGCCCATATAATTTATCCATAAGTTTTCATCAAAATACTATGAAATGCAAAGTTTTTTTTGCAGTCGATATAATGAATTTTTTGCATGCGTTAATTACGTTTTTGAGACTTACTATAATGCTACATAACCCGTATGTGAATGATACATACACTTTCCCGATTTTTTATCTGATATAATTATATCGGGTTCACTTCGTAATACTTATTCCTACTTAACTTCCCAACTTCAACATGCAGTGCTCAAGAGAAGACATATCAACCAAGCTAGGCCGCAGCATCGAGGAGGTGCCGGCGGTGCACATCAGCAACCCCAAGACCCTGGAGTTCCAGGTGGTGCGCACTTCGCTCCTGCCCGGACTGCTCAAGACCCTCGCCGCTAACAAGAAGATGCCTCTTCCACTCAAGTTGTTCGAAATCAGCGATGTTGTATTGAAAGATGAGACAGCAGGTGTGATAAACTGATTATTTATATTTATATATTACAGCTTGAACATTTATAAGAGCTAAAAATATTTAGTTGTCGTGTATGCATGTAGCATTCGAAAAGTTAAGAAGCGAAAAATAAAATTTAATTAAACAGACAGTACTACGTGCCCACAATATAATAAAATGTGAAAAAAAAACAAATATTATGGAAAAGGTTTTTTATGTATTAATTATGAAGTAGGTAATTAAAAACGTAATATTAAAGTAATAGTAACAGAAAACTAAAACTAACTAACTTTTCAGAAACGTGATGTTTCACGTTTCTGAAAAGTACACAACTTGAACTATTGAAATTGAAATTACTTTCCCAATCTTGCTGACATACTTATTGGCAAGTGCTTGATAGATTTCGATAAATGTTTCAGTAATTTATTAAGTTTAATCTATTGTGTTAGATATGATATTAATTTCATTAAACCTTTATGTATTATATCTTTACCATTCTAAACATTTTATTCTAAACTAGCTTACCCGTGCCCACTTCGTTGGGCATAATGTTAATAATTCTTTTTTAGTACAGAGTGATAATTTAAATTATTTTATTAATATTAAAAATTAAAAATTAAATTATCTATACTTAAATTATCTATAATTTAAATTATCTATAATTAAAAAAACTACTTTTTGTAACTTAAATATAAAAGTTAGACATATGCTGTCGTTGACTTTTTTGTAGGCATTTTCAAGCTCCACATCTTTTCTCTAGAACTCAAAAATATATCTTTCATAGTTAAGGCAGCGTTCGTAAGAAACGCTTTCATTCGACCGTTTTTTCTTCGATTCACTTTGCAATACGGACTACCACGTAAAAGCCTTTTTATTTTTCGGTTTTTTATATAACCTATGACACTCAGCAATAATGTGGCTTTCTATTGGTGAAAGAATTTTTAAAATCGGTTCAGTAGATCCCGAGATTACCCCTTACAATTTAACAAACAAACAAACTTTACTTCTTTATAATATTAGTATAGATGATGTTAGGTACACATTCTTTACTTGACATCACTATACATATCTTCCTACCGTCATTTCCTATACTTCCTAAAGACATCAAATTACCTGGCGGTGGGCGGTAGTACGAAAAAAAAGATTTCTACGGCCGCGACGGCGATAGGACGAGCTCCGCATGCTCCCTATCAAAAATCTAGACTACGCGTCAAAGTTATCGTGCGAAACGCATTGAACTATCTTATTTAATAACTACAAACTATATAGCAAATCACCCGGTGTTGTGTGAAAGTGTTTGGTGTACAATCGCGACTTAAGAACCCACGCGGGACATCGGCGAACCAGGTAGTCCAATCCACCCTTTCTATTTTTACCCAACACCTTCCATGGTCCTTCAGATCCCGGATATCCTTTATTATTCCAACAAATCATCCTTATTTCCATCAAATTACACATTACATATTCATACCTATAACATACATATTATATCTATTTGTTACATTTCGGTTGACGCCATATTGCATACGTAAAATCAACATTTTCATATTGGCATCACTGTTTCATTCCGGCATTCTTTTTCTTACATACGAATCGGTCAATGTCAAATATTGTCTTGTCACTGTCAGTTGTCATTTGTCAATTGTCACATTTGTTTACATTTTGCATACATAGCTAGCTTTTTTAATATTTTATATTAAATATATTGTACAACGCGTAATTAAAATATATATCAAAGATGTCTGATCTCAAAATACATTTAGTAAAATATGAAATCGCACTAAATCATATAAAACAACTATATGATTTGGGCGGTAACATTAGTATGAAATCTTCTGTAAGCATTTCTGAAAAGCAACAGTTCCTTGTACGGTTTAAGGATATAGAAAGATATCGGCAGCAAATGGAAGAGTCTTTCTCATTTTTAACAGCAAATATTGATTCTTTTGGCGAAGATAAGCGCAACGAAATAGAAAAGAATTTTATTATTTCAAATGATATGTTTTACTCAATACAAGTTTTTCATACTACTTTATTCGAGTCAGAATCCAGTGCAAATTGTGATACACAAGTAATTCCAGTGCCTAGCTGCGAGTTTCATTTACCTAAAATATCATTAACAAGATTTTCAGGTGCTCATATAGAATGGCCAAATTTTATTTCTATTTTTAACAGCTTAATTCATAATAACAAAAAGTTAAGTGATATTGAAAAAATGCATTACTTATTAAGTGTATTAGACAAGGAGCCCTTATCTCTTATCAAAAACTTAACTATTTCTAATGAAAACTATAATATTGCATACAAATTGTTGGCTGAGCGATATGAAAACAAAAGAGTCATAGCGGACAAGTATGTTGAGGCTATTCTTAACTCACCTAACCTTACACAAATACATTTCAAGTCTTTAAACAAATTTTTAAACACTATTAAAGAAAACACAAATGCTTTAACTGCTTTGGAGTTTAATGTACAGTCATGGAGTTTCTTATTAGTACATATATTACTAAGAAAGATACCTATTGATTTTAGAAGTAAATTTGAGTCACAAATTAATCCTATAAATATTCCTACATTTGATGAGTTTTTACAATTTTTAGAAATTCAATTGAGAATATTAGAAAATATTTCAAGTTCAACTTCTCATACAAAAACTAATACACATAACTCATTAAATATTATTGAAGACAACCCAAAATTTAATTATATTGCAAATTATTCTTGCCCTTGTTGCCAGAGTAAGCACAGCATATATAACTGTTCAAAATTTAACGCTATGACTCCGGAACAAAGAAAATCTTTTGTTATTCAACATAAACTTTGCTTTAATTGCTTGAGACCACATCACATTTCAAAATGTACTTCTAGAAGTGTATGTCAGATATGTCATGGCCGTCATCACACTAAATTGCACTTGTCAAAGGCCACATCTGAAAATAATAATACTCAGCATGCATCAGCTCCTAATAATAATGAAGCTGCTGTGTCGACTACTAGTTCCGCAGTCCAACTTCAAACTTTACATGGTGTCAATGGTGCATCCACCATGCTTCTAGGTACAGCTCTCGTAGGAATTTTAGATGTAAATGGTTATACTCACATTGCACGCGCATTAATTGACTGTGGTTCTCAGGTGTCTATTATTGCAGAAAATTTAGCTCAAAAATTGAAACTTCATCGAATACAATCTTCATCAATTTTTGGTTTAGGTGCAGCATCCCCTCAGCAAACTCAAGGCATGGTTACTTGCAATATTAGGCCACTAACAAATTCTTCTATAACATTAACTTCTGATTTTATTGTTATGAAGCGCATTACAAATAATCTTCCATCAGTTCAAGTTAGCAAATCAGTTTTAAATCTATGTAGCAATTTAGTATTAGCAGACAAAAGTTTTATCATTCCGGGACAAGTCAACTTGCTCTTAGGCATTGACTTGTACGAACAGATCCTTGATGGTAGAAGGTTCAGTCTAGGTGACAACATGCCTACTGCCTACTCTTCTATCTTTGGATGGGTAAATTATGGGCAAAGCTCCCGCAGCATCGTCACACGTTCAAGATGTGATGTCGATGGCCTGCACATTTGACCTCAATCTTGCACTTACAAGGTTCTGGGAAGCAGAAGAGTTCTCCAGTCAACCTATTCAAGATCCTGAGGACGTTCTATGCGAAAAACATTTTTGCGAAACGCATTGTAGAGACGACACCGGTCGTTTCCAAGTTCGTCTTCCCTTCAAGGTGAATCACAAGCCTTTGGGGGACACACGTATCAATGCCCTGAAACGCTTCTACAATTTGGAACGTAAGCTTATCAGGGATCCACGCTTGCGTGAACTCTATGTAGAGTTCATGCGAGACTACCTTAGTTCTGGTCATATGCGTGAAGTTTCTTGCTTTGACGCAAGTGAGCGATACTACATTCCGCATCATGGCGTTCTGCGCGAATCTAGTAGCACGACAAAGCTTCGTGCAGTTTTTGACGCTTCGGCTTCCAGCTCAACCGGTGTTTCATTAAATCAGGTCTTAATGACTGGGCCTAAATTGCAAAGAAATATCGAAGACATTATTATGCGTTTCAGGATTCACAAGATCGTCTTCACCTGTGACATCAAGCAAATGTACCGTCAGGTGCGTATGGACGACGCTGACTGCAAATATCAAACCATATTCTGGCGCGAATCTCCTAACCAACCTCTTAAGGAATACGAGCTTACCACTGTTACCTACGGTGTTTCAAGCTCTGCCTTCCAAGCAATCCGTGTCATACACGAGCTTGCTTCTCTTAATTCCAATCAACATCCAGAAGCTTCTCAAGTGCTGCTAAACGACACTTTCGTTGATGACGTCGTCAGCGGATGTGATTCTGTGGAGTCTGCTAGGGAGTTACAGCAGGAACTTGTCAGTATCCTAGCTCAGGGCGGTTTTCTCTTGCGTAAGTGGTCGAGTAACTGTAAGGAATTCATTAGCGAATTTCCTGCTAATCATTGCGAGCAGCCCTATCTGTTTGAGCACGACTGCGATAACATATTTAAGGTCTTAGGCATGGCTTGGAGTGCCTCTAATGATGGTTTTATTTATCGTGTTGCAGATATGAATAATACACTCACCATGCGCGGCATACTTTCCAATATAGCCCGACTCTACGACCCTTGCGGTTTTCTAGCACCTGTAACCTTCTATGCTAAACATATTATGCAGAGGCTCTGGGTCCTCAAATGTGATTGGGACGATTCTCTACCTTCTGATATTCAAAAGGCTTGGTTATCTTTTATATCAGATTTTCATCATCTTAACAAAATTGTTATTCCACGCTGGGTACTCACTGATCAACTAAGCGATTGTTGCTTGATGCACGGTTTCAGTGATGCTTCCGAACGCGGGTACGCAGCTTGCGTCTACCTGCGCGTCAAAAATTCTTATGGTGAAACTTCGGCCCAACTAATGTTGGCGAAGTCTCGAGTTGCTCCTCTCAAGCAAAAGCTCACGATTCCCAAATTGGAATTGTGCGGCGCACATCTCCTCGCTCGCTTACTTGAGCATGTTATTAAAACTTTACAACACAAAATTACAATCAGCAGCACGGTGGCCTGGTGTGATTCCAGCATTGTGCTTACATGGCTTAAATCTTCTCCTCATACCTTACAAACGTATGAAGGAAATCGAGTGTCCCAAATTCAAGCTCTATTACCAAGAGCTATTTGGAGGTATGTATCTTCATCACAAAATCCTGCAGATGCCGCTAGTCGAGGTCTCTATCCCTCTGAACTGGCTAAAACCATATTATGGTGGTCTCCACCGTGGCTTGAAGGCGATCCTTCGACATGGCCTGGAGACATGCCTACTTTGAGCCAAGCGAATTTACCTGGCCTGAAATTACCATCACCTATCTCACACATTGCTAAGGTTAGCGTCGATTTACCTGTCTTGCACAAATTCAGTTCCTTTCGCAAGCTACAGGCTGTTGTAGCTTGGTGTAAGCGATTTTTGCATAACTTACGCAATCCAACTAAGCGACACACCGGATCACTATCTGTTTCCGAATTGAACAATAGTTTGAATACCATTATATCAGCTGTACAGTCGGAAGAATTTTCTTCAACAATTAAGTTGTTGCGTAACGGTGAACCTCTCAAAGATAGCCTTCGACGTCTTAATCCATTTCTTGACTCTCAAAATTTGCTGAGAGTAGGTGGTCGGATTGTAAACTCATCTTTATCATTTAATGCTAAACATCCACTTTTGCTTCCGAAGGCACATCACGTTACTCGCTTGCTCATCGATCATTATCACCAGGCATTCCTACATCCTGGTGTCAATACTCTTTTAAATCTACTGCAACGTAAATTTTGGATTTTTTCAGCACGCCGTGCTATCCGTCGGCAAATATTTCAATGTCAACATTGCTATAGATTACGTCCCAAGGCGACTGAACCTTTTATGAGTGATTTACCTGCTTCTCGAGTCACATCTTGCAGACCCTTTCAGAGAGTTGGAGTGGATTTTGCAGGTCCTTTTCTTCTGAAAACCTCGCGACTACGCAACGCTCGATCTGTTAAAGCATATTTATGCATATGGATTTGTTTCACCACCAAGGCTGTCCACTTGGAACTAGTTTCTGAGCTGTCGACAGACGCCTTTTTAGCTTGCTTTGATCGCTTCGTATCGCGAAGGGGTCTTCCCACCGATGTTTACAGTGACTGCGGTACAAATTTTATTGGAGCTCACAACTACTTGAAAGATATTACACAATTACTCAAAAACTCACATGATGACATAAAACATTCATTAGCCAGTCGACAAATTGTATGGCATTTCAACCCTCCTGCCAGTCCACATATGGGCGGTTTGTGGGAGAGCGCTATAAAATCTGCAAAACTTATTCTTCTTCGTGTTATTGGCGATCGCTCACTTGTATTTGAAGAGCTCGTCACTGTTTTTACCAAAATAGAAGCCGCGTTAAATTCTCGACCGTTGTATCCCCTAAGTAGCGATCCTAACGATTTCGAAGTTTTAACGCCCGGCCATTTTATTATCGGTCAGCCTCTATTAGCCTTGCCTGAGCAAGACTTAGAGCATATAAATTTTAATCTTCTTAAACGATGGCAGCTTTTGCGCCAGATTACTCAGCATTTCTGGAAGCGTTGGCAAGCTGAGTACCTGCATACTCTACAGCAGCGACCTAAATGGCTTGCCAAGATTTCAAATTTTCAAGTTGGTGATTTAGTTCTTATCAAGGATCCCAACTTCCCACCGCTTCACTGGAAGAAAGCTCGTGTGACTCGCATTTGCCCGGGTTCTGACGGCACTGTTCGTGTCGTAGAATTAAAAACTTCTACTGGAACTCTACTTAGACCAGTAGTCAAGCTTTGCCCTTTGCTGCCATCTTTCAACTAATAAAAAACTTATTTTCCTTGTTTAGTTAGTAGTAATAGCTTTAGTTTTTTTTTTTTTTTTATGTAAGCAACAATTTTTTTTTACTCTTTCGTTTACGTCAACCTTTTAGCAAATTTCAAAGGGGTTCGTTCAAATGAAAGAGCTAAGCCGCTCTTTGGGGGGCGGTATGTTAGGTACACATTCTTTACTTGACATCACTATACATATCTTCCTACCGTCATTTCCTATACTTCCTAAAGACATCAAATTACCTGGCGGTGGGCGGTAGTACGAAAAAAAAGATTTCTACGGCCGCGACGGCGATAGGACGAGCTCCGCATGCTCCCTATCAAAAATCTAGACTACGCGTCAAAGTTATCGTGCGAAACGCATTGAACTATCTTATTTAATAACTACAAACTATATAGCAAATCACCCGGTGTTGTGTGAAAGTGTTTGGTGTACAATCGCGACTTAAGAACCCACGCGGGACATCGGCGAACCAGGTAGTCCAATCCACCCTTTCTATTTTTACCCAACACCTTCCAGATGAAACTATCTTTTTTAATTTTTTCGCGGATTTATTTCGACTTTACGTTAAATAATAATAATAATAAATTAAAATTAAATTATTCAAAACGTTGTGAATTTAAATAAATAACTTAGCTTGTAAGGGTACTTTAATGCTTTTTTAATTATTATTATTTTGGAAATTGTAAACAGACAATCTGTAATAAGAATATAAACCTCGAAAACGTCAAACACCTTGGTCTCTCCCGTGACCTTAAGTGCTATAAATACATATATACATAGATAGTTTCATTTATAATGTCAAATATTCGGGTTAATCTAAGAAAGGATTAATTAAAATTAGTTTTATATTAATGAATAATGAATAATATATTAATGAAAAACAAACAAAACGACTATTTTATTTTGAGTCTCGTGGGAAAAAAATGTTATTTTTTTATGTTTAAGGAGCCCTCTCCAAAGGACAGATAAAAAATTTTTTAAAAGATCGCTCCGAATTTTTAAAAATTTCAAAAATCATCAAAAATTGAATTTTTAATTTTATTTGTTACTTCAGACTTTTTAGAGCGAACTTTTGATATTAAAATTAAAATTCATCTCGTGGTGTATTGTTATCGATTATTGTACTAAATAAAAAAAATATGGAATTTTAATTTGAATATTAAAAGGTCGCTCGAAAATTCTGAAGTAATGCACTAATAAATTTAAGAAAATTATGAGCGACCTTTCAAAATTTGAATTCTGAACTGAACTAATTTTTTTGGTCTATAAAATTATATCGTAACGAAAAAAATCAAAAAAATCGAAATTTGACGATTTTTGAAATTTTAAAAAATTCAGTGCGACCTCCTAAAATTTTTTTTGAGCTGTCTTTTAGAGAGGGCTCCTTATACATCTAAAACTAAAATTTTTTGACACGAAACTCAAAAATAAAAAATAGTCAGTTTTTTGCGCCACCTAATGAGTATTGTGTATGGGTGGTGTCAGAGACGGGCGCGCGCAACGTGCGGCGGCTGTGCGCGGTGCACTGCGCGCGCGCGGCCGGCTTCCAGCACGTGCACGGCCTGCTCGACCGCGCCATGGCCATGCTGCGCGCGCCCTGGGACCAGCGCTCCGGGTACTACTTGAAGCAGAGCGAAGGTATATCATTTCAATTCTCTTGTTAATGGCTTCAAACTTTCAAATGCCAGTTGAACACAGATTATTTCGCCAGTGTCACGTAGAATAGAGAAGACACGAAGGAGATTGGATACTTATATCATCTGTTGTACTTTAGAGACAAAAATTATTTAGCAAAGTTGAAAGCCATAAAGAGTTCTAAAAATTAATCTATACTAATATTATAAAGCTTAAGAATTTGTTAGTTTGGTTGAACGCTGTAATATCAGAAACTACTGATCCGAATTGAAAAATTCTTTTTGTGTTGGATAGTCCGTTTATCGAGGACGGCTATTATAGGCTATATTACATCACGCTACGCTTAATAAGAGCTGAGCATCTATGAAAAATTAAGGAAGAATTGGGTTTCCGGTCTTTAGAACGCGTGCGAAGCCGCGGGAAATACTAGTAATAAATACATTGTATTACGTTAATACACATCACATGTAAATCCTGGTAAGCTACGAAACTTGTGTGTGTTACGGATACCAGAAACGATGCGCAGGCATTTAATGTACATACTACATGTATTAAACTCTTTAACTTTTGACCTAAATTCTAGAATACTCTAAATAGTATAATCGATGTTTTGTGAGTTTGCAATACGCATTTTATATACCAGGCCCCTTGTTATTAATTGAGCTTTCTTACTAAAATGTAGATGGCATATTAATTATTAAAAGTAAAATATAAAAAAAAACACTAAAATGTTTTATTTTTTATAAGTACGAATTATACACGCTTAATATAAAATAACACTATTTCACTATTTATCGTTTTGATTTCTTTTCTTTGGGGTTTCTTTTTTCTGCATTTGTCTGTAATAATGTCCCAACATATTTATTTTTAAAGTGGAATAATATGTAAGTAGAATGATAAAAATTAAATTTATTCCAGACCCAGCATACTTCCCAGGCCGATGCGCAGACATACTTCTTCGGGGTACAGTCATCGGAAAAATCGGAGTTCTCCATCCTAACGTCTTAACTGCTTTCGAATTAACTAACCCCTGCTCTGCGGTAGAATTTGACTTTGAAATATTTTTAAATATCAATTAAATATATATAACTTAATAAACCAGGTCATGATGTTAATGGATAAGTGTTACTTTGTTTTGATAACGTTAATCCAATATGGTCATAATATATATTTTATAGAAAAATAAACATACATTTAATATTGAAAACATGTTGTTTTTATTAATTTTTCAATTTCATTTTGATTAACACCTATCTATCTTACTACTTCAGGTCCTTATCATATGATAAGGACGCATCACCCCAAAGATAAACCCAAAAACGTTTGTTCATCTTGTCGTAATAGGGGGCATGTGAGTTGATCGGTACTTCTCTGATAGCAGAGTGAACTCTGGAGCAAACCCACGGCTGTGTGGTCTGCTTCGCCCCATTAAGACGGATGATGGGTTCTTGGGTTTTAGTGGGTATAACTACTACTTTTCTACAGGTGGTATGCGTTAAAACATTTCTCAAGGATAAATTAAAATAAGATAAGGAAGCACAATAAAAAAATATCATTGACATTTTTATTTATTGTGTGTAATCAACAGCACAAACAAATTATTTTAAATACATATTATACACACACAATAAGTAGACACTAAATTTAAGTTAAACACAACGATTTAATTAAATCACATTGTATATACAAATTAAAATTTATTTAAAACACTTAGTAATATAAATAATGATGCGTGAATTGAAATTCTAAGGTCAACTCGTAAAACCGTGGCATACTAAGTATTTTCCGGTGGCGTAATATTGTCGTGTTATAAAAAGAGGGTTTATTTTTTATTGCTGAGCAAACGAAAAATTCGAGGCATTTCAGAAAATATAAAGGTCACATAGATAAGAAAATTAAACATAATATTTCGATCATTGCCTGTCAAAGTTATCAATAAAAACTTTGAAACATAATAAAACACATGTTAAAAAATATGTATAAGGAAATTCTCATACACCTTTGTTATAAAAATACAATATTTACTATAGCCTAATATATATAACTAATCATTTTCAGAAAATATGTAGAGATTACAATATGCATATAAATAACAGGTATATTATTAACCTTTATAAGGCACGTGAATTTCAATTGACTATTTTATGACAGAACCATAGACAAGCCAAATGTACTAGTATGTATGTAAAAATCATGGACCTAAGCAATTCTAAAGATATTAGTTTTCTCTCCTGTCATGAGATAGTATTTTCAATTTATTATAAACAAAAGAAAATCATAATAACTTCAAAAAATAAAATATCTATATGTGTAAGACTCTTACTTAGCCAACTTGTTGAACTATGGCCTGATCCACTTTGTATAAAAAGTAGGATCTTTCGAAAAGGACTAGAAATATAAATTAAAATATTATAAAAATCATTTAAACTAAATCTAATTGAAATATTTTTGTTCAATTTGCACTAAAACCATTTGGCTTCTCGATGTTTGTATAAGGTGATTGCATGTTTATGATATTTTAAATTTACTGTTCCCAATTTATTAAATATCTTTATATTTTCAATCAATTTAATTGATAATAATAACTTATAAAGCTACAATATGTTAACTAATACTTCACAATTTTTCAATACTGAATTAT
The DNA here is from genome assembly GCA_905231865.2 of Boloria selene. Lineage (NCBI taxonomy): Eukaryota > Metazoa > Arthropoda > Insecta > Lepidoptera > Nymphalidae > Boloria > Boloria selene. The sequence goes on from HG993142.1 coordinate 10,598,898, forward strand.
TTTATGTCCTGATGATTTTATTCATTTACAGAATTTGTATATGCTTACCCTTACACACATGCACTTACTGAATACTTATTTATTAATCTTAATATATTACTGTTTTATAACATATGCATAAATATTGCACAAATCAACATTCACATTATTATAATAAATTTCTATTAATAATTAATTTCAAAATTAAGAAAATAATTATACTACCATAGTATGAATTTATGTTATCAAATAATTTCTACACAAAAAATGATCCCACACTAAAAATATGTTGATAAATCGTAAATATTTTTATATTAGTGTCAGATAAAAATATCCTACATTTGATAAGTTCAACTATTCATGTAGTTAAAAAATAAAATTTTATAATTTTTGTCTTCTAAATACTGTTGATAATGACAATGTTTATTCAATACTGTTTCACTTTTTGTAGTCAATAAAATAATTAAATACTTAAAGGTATTTTTGTAACATCATAATATGAATTAATCAAAAAGGGGTTACAAGTTCAAATGCATAGTACTCAATTCCTACTAAGAGACACGTATAATGTATATTGGTCAAGAGGGACGGATATCAAAGCTGCTTTATTAAAATATACAACCATTAGATTTAGTCAAGTAATAATTCTATTTTGAACATTTTCTGTAATTCTGCTCTTTTGAAATCTGGAGCTATTATGAAAGGACACAAGTAGAATGAGAGTTCTTTAAGGTTTGGGGCACTGGTTTTAATAACTTTTGCCACCTGCATTGTGACATGAAGGCATCTCGAGAGACTTAAGTAAGTCAAATGTTGGAATATATTATTTGAAAAATATGCTAGTAAAGCATTTGTTGAAAAGTACCCATGGCGCAACTTTAAAGACCTCAAATGTTTTAATCTATAAAAGTGATGTAAGCTAGAATCAAAGAGAGTTTTGCAGGTCATGATATGAAGCACTTGTAGACCTTTACATTTAGATATAGAGGATATGATATCATCATTTAATGTATCACCATAAATATGCAAAGCCCTTAATGTGTTCTGTTTTGTTCTTAGGAGTGATTCAAGAAAGTCTGCTGGGATATTCTTCATCTTCTCCATATTAATACTAACTAAATTAACACACTGTAACATGCTATACAAACTGCTATGAGTCAATGCAAAGTTAGACAGTATGAGAGTTTCTAAATATTTTAACTTTTCAAATGGCAAGTGATAAACAAAATTTCCATTAGCATTTTCAGCATTTTGGACTATTAAAGAATTGCGGAAGCTTAGGAATTTCAAATTAGGCCAGTGACCTAAATCATCAAAAATACAACTATCCACTTGTGATATACTTATTTCTAGATGAGTCAAATTCGGGCAGTAGCTAATAAGGGAAGCTCTGACTTGTGAATATAATTTAAAATATTGTAATTTAACATTTTTTAAATATTTTGCTACAAATGGCAAAATACTATCGCTTATTCTCACATAATTTTTCATACATACTATAAGGCGAGTCTTATCCCAGATACATGGTGTCATGCAGAGTTGTTGCCATCTCGTGGATACTTTAGTCACTGCTAGCAGTGATTCAAAGTCAATCATAGAAAAAATATATATTAGTAATTCGTTTGGCAGATCATTTATGGTAAGTGCGTGAGAACATTGGTGCACACCTGTCATCTCGAGGTGCACCATTCTTAATCACAGTAGTCCACCCTTTGGCAGTCCTGAAAATATATTAAAGCCTTTGTTATAATATTATATGGCTGATATCAGTGCGAGAAGGTAATTATTGAATAATATAATATGTTTTAGAATTTAAGATGCACAGATGCGCTAAAATTCGTAAATTTTAAGAATCAAAACCTTGAACACACAATGTAATAATACGGACTTTTAAGACCAATGTGAATGTTGAACTAATCTTGAAAAATAAATACGTAGTGTACATCATACCTCGAAATTACTTTGCTTCCTATTCGAGAATATTTTACTGTTTGCTTTAATAAAATCATAATTTATGTAGCCTTTGCTCTTAAGAGAGGTTTTACGGTTTATAAGAATCTTGTAAGACATCTATTTTTTTTTATATTTGTTAAATTCTTCATTTTTAAAAACAAATGGTTGCATTAAACATTTTTTAAAAAGAAATATTAAAAATAACTTTCATCTTGACTTGATTCTATTTTGGTATGACGTCTCACGATTAACTTTGAGTTTGACAAATAGAATTAACTTCAATTTGACAGAAGCGCTTAGTTTTATACATTAGAATAGATACCAAAAAGTATATTAATTAAATATTATCAATAAACAATACAAGGATTATATGTAAGCATATGACCTATATTTTACACTAAAGCAATGTATCTATAAATACAAAGGATTTCCCCACTAAAAAAAACATATAAATCTACTGCACATACACAACAATGTGGCGTTGAATGCTGATATAATTTTAAAATTGCAAATTATATTTTGTTATTCGCTACTGTATACATGTTTAATAATTGTTAAGAATAACAAAATATGATGAATTTTGTAAAATTATATTACAATATGTTTTTTTTAAATTGATGCGACATTTATAATTTTGTTTCGAATATTTCCACTAGATTTATAAAGTAACAGGTTGTGTATTTTTCGTATAAAAATTTAAGACGATATGATGTGGCTCAAAATAGCAAGCACATCTATCACAGATTAAGTATTAGTTACTACGTAATACTGTATCTATGATAGCAAGTTATAATCAACCCCGGCCATCTGTCATACAAGCGTATTTTCCGTTAAAGGGGGCAAATAAGAGACGTAAGTGGTGGAGCTGCCAGCAGTGTAGGGTGATAAAAAGAAGTTTTTCCCGATTTAATTATTACAAATTATAAATAGCTACAAAGAATATGTTAATTAAAAGTCTATTATACTATAAAATGTACATACAAATAAGCTAAATATGCTTAAAAAGTATTTTTTAAAAAATAATATATGCACATTGATTTACGTAAAGACTTCAAACCTTCTTAATTGTTTTCAACAATAAACAAATAAATTTATATTGTAGTTATACTTCATATTATGCATAAAATATTAATAGCCATACCTTAAAAAATATAAAAATCAATTTATATTTTACCGAAATATTTTTTAATTTGAGAATTGTTATATCATAAATGGCAACTCAATATTTGCTGTTCCTCTCACGGCTATTGTATTTCTTTTCAGTCGCCAAGCTATCTCGTTCTTCATGTATGACGTCATATGCAAATCAGGGAGATTGAATGCATAGTGATGTAAGTCGGTATTAAATTACGGTTAAATAGGGATGTTTTGTCGTAAAAACCGGTTTCCCGCAACTGTTAGCGGTTTTTTAGTAGGGATATTTTAATGATAAAATTATATATTATAACCAGAAATAAAACACAAAAATAGGTTTTTAATTTTTTATTCTGCTAGTTCGGAAAAAAACCTCAGACCTGAGAAGAACTAGCAAAGAAACTCAGCGGGATACTTTTTTTTAAATATAATTACATGTTTTTGGAAGAAAAGGACAATTCTGAAGAATTTTATCAATTAAATATGTACAAATTCCAATTAATACAAATTAGTGCGACAATTTTATATGCAAAAAATTAACCAAGTCAAAAAACTTTTCAATACAAATTTCCTATTTGAATTCACTGTTAGTGAAAATATTTTATATTACAAATAAAATTATTAGTACAACAAAAAATGGATTAATTTTCGTTAATAACATTATCATTATTATGTATTAGGTACATACATATAGGTTTATATTCAGAACTGACTTTTGCGTTTGTTTAAATATTTTTAGAAGTTGAACAATATTTATTTTGTGTATGAATATTAAAAGCAAATCGAAATAAGCGCGTTCAAACAAATATTTTGGTCTAAGACACATTTTAAAAAATACAAATTACAGAAAAAAATGATAAAATAGTATATAAAGACGTAATAATAAATAAAATCTATGGTCTACATACATTAATATTTATAAAACTAAATTTTACATAGGTCCATCACATAATGCAAACCATTATGTTTTTTTATAGTATTTGACTAAATATAATTCAGAAGTAAAATCAAACATTTAGGCATTACTTTTATAGTAAATAAAATCAATGAAAATGGAAAATTCTATTTTTTTAATATAAACAAAATGAAACCACATTAGTAATTAATAAATAAGAGTTAATTGATGAACTTAAAACAATATTGGAATACTAATTAAGTACTATGACGACGAGTTCGACCATAGCTTGGCCCTTTTGAAACTTTCATATTTAGCAAATTTTCCATTTCCATACCTTTTTCTCTCGAATCTACTTTGTGCATTCTTCGATTAAAATTTATACACCATTGTCTAACTTTAATATTTATCATAAATAATTTGAATGCTTTTAAAAATATATGTTTATGATCAACACAAGTGTACCAAGTGGTATCAAGATTATCAAATGATTTCATCAAATCAGATAATATGTAAACTTTACAAATCTTTGGTAATTCTCTTTCAATTATATAAATGACATGCCATACTAGAGATGATAGATTCTTAGAAGGATAATACATTTTATTATTGATTTCATTGTATTCCTTACTTTTAATATAATAATGAATTGGATTTAACTCATTAGACAATAGAATATCTTTACAATTTTGACATTGACTACAATTTAACTTGGGAAATAAATATCAACAGACTGCTCCAGCTATATAAGATACAACTTGTGATTGAAAAACATTTTCAGAAGGCAATAATTTGTCAACAAAATCCAAATCACTAACTTGACAACTGCGGTCATCAATATAATTATCAAACTTTTCCCTATTAACTAAATTATGTAAGGTACCTAGCATTGAATCATTATCAGCTGCGCAATTTGCATATAAAGATTTTCCAGTTGATATGTTATTTATCAATAATGTTTTGAACAATGCAACAAAGTTGTGGCAGTCAGGAGGTGTACTAGAACCACCCTGTCCTCTGATTTGAGAAAAAAAGTTTTCTAAAGGATCTTGGTTAAGACGTTTCAGACTCAAGAATTTAACACCTGGAATTAATTTTAAATCAGACCAAAGCTCCTTTATAGTATTCAAATCATGAATAAAATGTTGCAAAAAAAACAGGATTGCTTTCTCGAGAGTCTGAAGCATCAAACTTCATTGAGTGTAGCCTTTTCAAAGCCTTGTTCCAAAATTCAATATGACTCGAATTTAATGACAAAGCATTACGTAAGCTGGTACCTTCATAGCCACAACAATTCAGACTATCAAATAAATCATTAACAAATAAAATCATCTCAGCTGTGAATAAGCCATCCTCAATATTTACATTTGATGTACTACAGTAATTGTGTTCTTCCTGGAACCTGAAGGCCTTCATCATGAGACTTATAGATGCTGAAACACTTCGACTAAAAACCTGCGCAGCATACTTCACCTGTAAACATATAATTATAATAATTTATTCAATGCAATAGTCAATTTATCTTTAGTGTAATGATAAGTAACTATATAGATTAATAAATAATAGGTAATGCATCCAATCAATGAATAAACTTTTCAATATTATATTAATAGCTTTAAGCACTTTGAAATTTTATTCAGTAAAGACGATTTTATTTTTTATATTAAAAATAAGCTAATATTGAAGATCTAAAGTAATATTTATGAAATTTATGAAATTTTAATTTATGAAATTTTAATTTATGAAATGTAACAATAACTTTTGATAAGATTTATGAAATGTAACAATAGAATTACCTTCATCTTATCAAAAGAGTTTGGATAAATATGCTTGTCAGTAAGTTTTGTTAGCCTTGCAGCACCTTTGGGGTCATCTACTTTATACAACATATGAACATATTTCCACTGAGCACGCTGACTGCCAAGAAGCAAATTCTTTTTCTGGAAATTATTACGAAAACATTTCAGTAAATGTGGTACATCATACATATGGTACATTTTTTTCCCACTAACTACATAATGGTTAATTCTTGATGCATCATTATCACTACTAATTATGTTCACCTTAGTATCAGAAATTAATGAATTTATTGCAGCTACGTTGGCAGAACCCTGGTCAGATATAGTTACTCTAGGGGTAAACCCTGTTTTGAATATTGCTTGAAGAATTTCTTTAAGGATATTTTTTAAATAGTATTTTTTGATACCATCCCTTACAAAATAAAAGGCAATGGGTATTTTCCAAGGTGAAAATAACCCACGGAGCATAAAAACTAGAACTTTATCTGCAACATTATCACTACGTTCCTCAGCTCCTAAATCTTCGAAACCTTCAATAACCCCTGACCAAAAATTTAAAAAATAAATTCTTATTAATCGCCATTTCATCAAAAATCAAAACAAATTGCAAATCTTTAACCTCCTTGTTTTTAGCTATATCTGCCAAATGCTGAAATATACAGTCATTAATTCCTGGTCGCAGGGGAATAGTCATTAATATAGAATTTATAGTAGATTTTGCTGGCAAATTTAAATGATTTTGTAAAAATCTATACGTTTTAGGACTTAATTTATATAAAGATAGAGCAAAGATTTTTTCTTCATTAGTGTTAGGAACTACTCCAGCTAATCGTAACTGGGAATCTACTACAACTTTTCCATAACTATTTAACAGTGGATACTTATTCAGCATAGCTTTAACTTTAATAGAATTAATAAGAGATTTAGCTCTCTTTAATTTACCAGTCACAGATTTTAATTGAGACTTTAATACTCTATTGACTTGGCGTAACTTTAGATTTTCAACATCATCAAATTTTTTAGAACAAAATCTTTGAAATAAAGGAGCTTTAGTTTGAGAACAACTTTTTTTAACCCTATTCAAAGTCCTAACACAAGTTTGCTTGTCAGATTTTATGTTTGAGATAGATGAATCACATTGATCCAGTACTTCAGAAGAAATTGATGTTTCATATGCATTATTACTTAGAATTTGGTGCTGTTGAACTTTAATAACTTTTACAGGAGGTTCTGTGGAATTTTGACCTGTAAGAGGTGAAACGCATAAAACATTGAATGTTCGCTTATTAGTGGAAGAAGAAGAAGAATTTGGAGTTTGAAATTGATCAAGTTTAACAAATGAGTTGTTAGTTATTTTTAAAGATAATGTTTGGTCATTATTGTCTTTAGTGTTAATTATATCGTGATTTTATAAGTGTAATTTAGGTACAGCTCTATTCGTTAAGATATTTTTATTATTACTAATCCTAATATGCTCAGGTAAAAAATGCTTACTACAAATTCTCTTTGAATCAAGCTCTTTCTCGTTATATTTAAGTAAAAAAGGACAAGCTTTAACAAATGCAGCCCACTGATCTAAATTTTTATAAGGTATTCTATGGCATGAAAAACCTTCTTTACCTCCCTCACAATGTGGAATATTACAATGCTTTCCCATGTTAGAAAAAGACTAATAAAAACGTAGGGACAATCGAAGAGAACGATCACTAATGAAGAAATTAGAAAGTTTGTATCAAACTCAAAGAACAAATCCAACTATACTACTATTCTATATCAATCAATACTAATCAACATTAATCGACACTAACCTACAATAATCAACACTAATCTACAAATTGATCAAATGTAAATTAATATAATAAAACGGCAAGCCCTCTTTCACAGTCACGCCGGGTTCAGTGTTAATAATTTATTACACAAGTAAAAGTTATAATATATATATATTATATAATATATGTAGCAAAAAGGATTAGAGGTACATGTACTCTACTATGACTAAGAACGGACAACGGTTAAAAATTAAAATTAGAAAATTTCAAAATTGACATTCTGATGTAGCTGTGATGACGTCACAGTGATGACGTATGCAGCTGAAACGGAAAAATATTGCTATTTCGGTTGTCGCCAGAAGTAGAGAGGGCATGATAATTATCATACAAATGAGAGGGATGGACAGATTCGCCAAGATTTGTTTGGAGAAATTCATCTATTTTATTAGTCATCTATGGTTATAATAAAGGATTCAACAGACTGTCTTCGAATAAATGAGTAGGTACCTATTGAAAACATTACTCTGATGATATTTTTGAAAAGTAGAGGTAAAGAGTACTATCTCTATCCTTATATATACATCCTTCTCTATGATCTCTAGGATGAAAGAAGGCCCGAAATGCGTTAAATAAGGATAGTGCTGCAGTAGCAACAGCAACAGCCTTAATTTAGAAGATCACACCAAAAGTTTTATCAAAAGTCCACAAAAAATAAATCAAATCACTCTGTATAGGTATTCTAGATATTTCGCTACATAAAATTAAGATTCCAAGATTTAGAATTAATATGGTAGGTAATATTATGTAATATTAGGTCACATACCAAATTAAAGAAAAAAGTACCTACCCTTAGAATTTTGATGATCATCAGTGAGTCAATGACGAAATCGGGGATTTTTAGACATCCATAAAATCTAAAATCTAATCTATAATATACAATTTTAATTAATTAAGTAGCAAAATACTACAGAACCAAATATAAGAAAAAATACATCATCACGACGTGACTGGTATTTCAAATATCTAAGAAGAGAGATAAAAACTTGTTGGTTTTCTATATACATATATGGGTGTAATATTTTCAACCAGAATTATAAGGAAAATTGTAGATAGTAAAAAAATAAACACATGTATAGTTTTCTTTTTTTATTACACTCTTTTAAAAATTTAGCAAAATTAAATTTGTAGCAGTACAAAATTACAGCCAATTAAAGTATTTTTTTCTAAAGAACCTATAATCTTAATAGTTATTTATTGATACATCAATTTATTTTATTTATTTAAAAACCGGCGGTAAATATGACGATGCTGGTCTAGATATCGGTCCTTGGCTGACCGTGTTAGAAGTTGTACGCGGAGGCAAGTAATCTTGAACTGGCTTATTAGATGTTACTGATACCTGCGCTTGATTGTTCTGAACATTACTCGCTTGATTAGGCACTAAGTAATTAGAACTTGGTCTGGATGACGTGATTGTTCTTTGCGCTTGAGTGTTTTGAACGTTCGTCTGAGAAGTAGGTGCTAAATAACTCGTTGATGGTCTAGATGAAGTCACCGTTCTCTGTTGTTGGACATTAGCTGTTTGTGTATTAGGAGCTAAGTATCCAGAATTTGGCCTAGATGACGTAATAGTTTGGGTGTTCTGGACAGTTGTTTGGGTTCCTGAATTAGGTACTAAATAACCAGGAGCAGGTGCAGGGGCACCTGACGTTTGTGCTTCATTGACAGATGGACGTTGTCCAACAGTACTTGTAACAGAGGCTGGTGGCAAATACGTGTCCTCAGGTACTGTTACTACCGATCCAGATTCACTTTGAGTATTAGTGGACACACTTACACCAGTGTTATCAGGTGGTAAGTACTCTGGAGCATTCGTGGAGATATCGCGCGCAGTATTTGAAGTTTTCGGCGGGATATATTCGTTGGATATTGAAGTAGTAACAGTTTGCGTACCTGTATTTCCTGTATTTTGTGTATTATAATTGTAACCACCAGATTCTGTAGATTTGCCACCTCCAGATGATCCAGCGCTATTTGAAACCCCACTGTAGTCGTATCCGGTTGCTTCTGAGGTTCCTAAAGCTATACCTGTCGATCCTGTAACAGTGTTTTGTCCACCTCTATAATTATAACCGGTAGATTGTGACGTCCCTGACGATGAACCACTGGACTCCACGACTGTTTTTTGTACACCACTGTAATTATAGCCTGATGCATCCGCCTCTGACGGTGTACCACTTCCAGTAACAGTACCCTGTACACCACTATAACTATATCCAGACGTCCCAGATGATTCTCTATTTTGTCCGCTATAATTGTAGCCTGTATCCCCTGCAGTTCCAGAGGAAGAGCTAGAGGTACCAGTAGTCGTTCCTTGAGTACCACCATAGTTATATCCTGAACCTGATGAGGCCGAAGAATCTGATGCACCACTTGACCCTGAACTGGAATATCCTACATTACCAGTACCGCCTGCAGCGCCGTAACCGGCACTTCCTTCACCTGTTCCAGATCCTGTATTGAGTGTAACACCGCCGTAGCTATATCCCACTGAAGAAGTAGCAGTGGAGGACGCTGTAGACCCCGATCTGGATGAGCCGATGTTAGCGTTGCCGCCGCCCGCAGGTGCAGGATATGCATAATACATTTGTTGCGCTGATATCCTGTCAACATTTGTGTCTTGAGTCGTTGAAACAGTTCGAGAAGGCAAATTGAAAGATAGAGATGGACGATCGTAAACATACCCAGTCTGTCGACGAGTACGAATGTTGTCTCCAAACGCCCCATCCGGATGTTGAAAAGATGCTGATACAAACAACAAATTAAATAAACATAACGTGCACTGATTCCATAAATTCATTTTGAAACATCTGCTTTGAAACAGTGCTCAGTGAGTTTGAGAGAATTTATAATATTCACGAGAAATCCGCTGCGTGATGTTATGAAATAAGTACTTCCACAATCAACCCTAAGCTTGAAGATGGTGATGACATAAATATATTGACTATAATTGAAAACATTAAATAAATGATGTCTTTAGTTTGCTTAAATACATATGTTTCTAATGTTGTTCAGTTCTCTTTCCATTTATTTATGTTGAGATTAAAAAAATCGTAGTAAATTAATCAAGTTTTTCAAATTGTCTATCTACCACTAATAATGTAAGTATGCAATACATTTTCATATATTATGGTTTGAGATTGATTGAAGTATTTACTGTTAACTATTTGATACATCCTACTTACATAGACATTTTTTAATAAAATATTTTTATTTTTTAAAGTACTCACAAGGGAATAGTAATCGTACCTATTCTTATAAAAAAAATAGAGAAAACATGAATCAGCATGAAAGGGTTTATTTACAAGAACAACGATCCTGTGGTTTTAATAAATTACAACAAAATTAAATCCATTTAGTTTGCAACTAACTATAATCACGGGGTCTATTAGCTGTTTACTTTCAATTATGTCAAGGTGGTTTATTTAGCTTATGTTTGCATATATATTAATACCGTAATACGGATAAGGAATCAGTTACCTATAAGTAATCTAAAGTAAATAATATTATGATACGCAGTCATTATAATCGTAATTCATGAAATTATTTTTGTGAAAATAATGTTTGTTATACCTAGGTACTTTGTATTTATTATCATTTATTATTTTTATTATTAATTTTTATCCATGCTATGAAACATCGATCAACTGTATAGTAGCTATAACTGACTTGTAAGTTGTATATTTATTATGAATTTTAAAGTTATAATCAAATCTTGAACCGCCTCTATTGTGCAAAAAGTCTCATCTATATTATAATGACTCAGTCGCCTCTAAATTATATATTCAATCACTACTAGAGTTTTACTCGTATGTTTGTCTGTAGTTCTGCTCGCGTTAAGTAGAGCAATAAATATTTATATATAGTTGTAGAGAATATTAATAGGCAGTAGAAGTACGGTAATTGATGGTGACAAATGACAATGACATTATTTGAATTATATGCGGCTGCGCCTGTTAACTTCGCGACAAATATTACTAATAGCAGTAATAGGTTTTACATTTTTACAGGCGCTTGTTAGCTAACTAAACATTATTAATTTATCATTCTAAAATGTTTGTTTGAGTTAACCATTAATATTGAGATAATTTCTTAAAATATAACATGCCATGTCATACTATGTATGTTTTGGTTAAGATAATAACTTTCAAAATAAATCAATTTTAATTTTCAAAATAAAAACGAATCACATTTTTTTAACTCATTTCAGTTAGGTAGATAGGTATGTTGTCTTTTGTTTTTCTTATATTTCACAAACACATATCGATACTATATCGACGACTAACTACGTCGAGATTGCTGATCCATCACTAGATCACACCGCGCCGTCGAATTTTTTCAGAGTGAAAGAAATACTACATTGTACTTGTGTCTGGGAGAACACTTGTGCACTATAATATCTCCTTTACTGCATATTAGTTATTATGCATAGGCTAGTCTCAGTGTGATTGGCCGCTGTGCTGTTCCCTAAGTTGCTCAGGGTCATCCAGATCAATTTTCAAAAACGAAAATGAGCAAAATATTATAAATTTAATATTTCTTTTTAGTTCACCGTTATTTGACATTACAAACAGACAAATTTTATTTATCTGTATAGATGTAGGCGGGTAAATACAAAATTGCAATGTCAGGTAATGTATACTAACTTTAAATTTACACGGACTATTTTAAATACTTTAAAGAAACGTAAGCAAGATTTATTTCAAGAATACTTACTTCATCTGTGTTATAATTTAATACATAACAAAATTTATAAGCACTCAAAGAAACTATTATGTAATGTCGTGCAAATTCTATATTACATTTAGTGTCTCATTATACATTAGTTTATCTATAACGTCAATAAGTGTTAAAATTAAATTAAAAAAACAAAATCATAATTCAAAATAACAGTTTATATGAAAATAACAGGATGTAAACTGTAAACAGGGCAGTGCAGTCATCGTTACAACCAAAAGCAGTGAATTGTCGCTTGAATCACCGCATTTGCTTCAATTTGTTTTCATTTCATGCTGTATCCATATTTCCTCTTATTATATTACTTGTTTTCCTTACAGTATTTATAATGACTTCAGTGCATATTGTCTTAAAATGCCTTTAACTTCAGGTAGCTCCATGTAAATGGTAATCTTATATTGGTAGAGGAATAGTGGTATAGGATTGTGTAAACATTGCAAACTTTAGATAACGCTTAGAATTGTTTACATTACGTATTTATAATTTCTGTTGGATTTCAATATTCAGAACAAATTTGAAGTATGTAGCACCAAACCACTTAGCTTTATTCCATTCTACTTAATAATTACTGTATTTGAAAAGTAGTTTTTTTTTCATCTTAATCTCGCTTAATAGTTATTAAATAGAATTTAATTTTACACAAATTATGAGAAGTTGGGAGTCTAAAATTACTGAATCACAATTTTTATGATATTATGTTCTTTTTTCCAAACCAAAAATAATAAATCAATGATATTATTATGATGACACGCATCTCTTCAAATATCCTAAGCAGGCGTTGGAGCAGCAATCCTTATGATTCATACACTGGAAATGAAAAAAATATATAAATAATGTACATTGTACTCCTTCGTATATAATAATTATGGAAATATGTTGACACAAAAAATATTTTACGCAATTACAAAGTAGATCATATACCTAACTGATTAATAGATGTGGAAGTGGAACATAATTACTACAACCAAAGTAGGTACTATTAAACGACTGTAGTAGGTAGGTACTGTGCATGTTTACAACTTCTTCAAGGTGAACGGATTTGGGGTTGGGTTTACAATCGCTTGGCAGGAGTTATTTGGTGAAACTTATATATATGGTAGGCGTTTATTCACTGAACACAATAATAACACTCTCGACACAAGGTAATTCATATTTTTAGAGAAAATAAATAAAAAATTAATGTGAGAGAGAAGGATAATAATAGGATTTTGTATATGTGAGACAAAGAGGTAAGATCATTATGTCAAAAATAAGTCGAATTACTTAAATGTCATTGTCAACTATCCTAACGCCGCCATATTTAGTTCTGCGTTTCTATGGACATGTGTGAAAGTGCTTTCATCGTAAATAACATTTTTTTTTCGCCTTGGATAACATAGGTTCAGAAGGTTTATCTTAAATGTTTTTCGTTCTTTCTAGGTAGGTTAGGTTAGGTTAGATATATGACCCGGGGGGGAGGCTGTACCCTACCGGGCGCGTCTTCCTGGTATCGGATGGGAGGGATGCCACTCGCTCTTCCTCGCCAGTCGAGCGGATGGTAGCGGGGAAACCCGCCGCGGACCAAAAGCCATAGGCGGCGGGACAGGAGGTCCTGCGACTGCTGACCGGAGTGGCACCTCTGGCTGCTGTCACAGCTAAGAGGTGCCACTAGGGGCCGCCTAGCGGCCACCGGTTGCGCGACCGCTTGGGGGTTTCGCAACCGGATGGGGGGGAGCTGGCCTTGGGACTGCGTTGCAGGCCCTTGGCTGGCAGTGGGGCGGCGCGGGGAGGAGAAGTGCCGATATTGCGGTGCGCCGCTCTCCCTATCCTCTGTAGCCGGTCTGGGGTGTTGGTCCCTTGCGGACGTTTGTGGTGGGTCCGCTTCGGCGGACGTGTTGGGGGTTGCCCACTTCGGTGGGTAGGTGGTGCCGCCAACGTCGTCTTTGATGGCGGAGGCGGCAGGGTTGCAGGGGGTGGAGAGTGTTGGTGATAAGCCGCACTCCCTGCCCTCTGGAGCCGGTGAGGCCGCAGGGGGGGGGGGAGTGTTGATGATAAGCCGCACTCCCCGCCTTCTGTAGTCGTTGGGGCTGCAGAGGGGAGGGAGTGTTGGTGATAAGCCTTACTCCCTATCCTCTGTAGTCGGAGGGGCCGCAGGGGGGTGGGAGTGTTGGTGATAAGCCGCACTCCCCACCTTCTGTAGTCGGTGGGGTTGCAGGGGTGGGGTGTATTGGCATTGGGCTGCACTCCCTGACTCTGTAATCCGGGTTGGCGTCCCACTTCGGTGGGCGGTGTTTGGGTTTTGTGGGGCTCTGGGCACATCTCTGATCAGCAGAGTGGTCTTGGGAGCAGCCCCGTTCAGGTTGTTAGTCTTCCCATACTGGGGCTGTCCCACTTGGGGCGGCCTCATGGTGGTGGCTTCGGCCAACCGTCGGGGCGTCGTGGTTGTATGCAAAAGCGATCCCGTGGCGTCCCACGTGGCGGCAGGGGTTGGGCAGTTGGGTTTTAGTGGGTATGCCGGTCTCATTATCCGGAGAGTCTCCACATAACCACCCCAGGGGAAGTCGGGTGGTATTGGTAATAGGATTTCCCAAAGTAAAAAAAATAAATAATAATAAGGGTTAGATATATGACCACGCGGCGCGGCCGGTGAGTGCTACATTCAAAATCTATTTTCTCATGAACTATGAATTACCTTGTAATGGGAGTAGTATAGGGATAATAGGGAGCAGATGCTCAGGGGTAGGGTAGATTCCCCTACCCATCCACTCCCTCCCATTGCCATCGTCCTGCCAAGCGATTGTAAACCGCAACCCGGATTTGTATAAAGATTAGCTCACTGATATTTTTTGTTGCAAAATGCGTTTACGCTTACCACCTAAGTTTCTAGAGGTGATTATGTAGAATTGCTTCACCGGCTAGAGAAGCCGGTACTACTAATTCAACTGATCCCCCGTCATAATGGAGCGTCGTAGGATCGCTTACGCATTAAACCACAATCCCCAACAGTAGGTTTGCTAAAGCCTAAAACCGACCACACCAACTATACTTCAATAGTCCAGTTTATTATCAGAATCACTCCCAAGTCCCAGTACGTTTCTGAACATCGAGCACGTCTGGATTATCTTCCGAACTCAATGCTTACGAACGACTAAATTTCTCTTTAATCCTTAGTAATCAAAATTTCTCTAAACTGAAGATTTGATTGAGTCATCATTTAATAACACATAATACAACAACAATTACTTATATCAAGTTTTTCTATGTAAATATTCTATTATTCTAAGGAATATTTTGAGGATTTTAGAATAATATGATGCAATTTTGCGTTTTATTTAAATAAGTTGCAAACAATATGTACAAGGAAACTTACAAATTCGCCCACTTTTGCGCAATGAGTACTCGCTAATACTTCCGGAACGACTTCGGGTTCACCCAACTTATTCTCTATCACATCTTGGGAGGGTGATGCTGGAATATCCCTTGTAGACACACTATCAAAGGTCCTTGCTTTTATCAAGTAACTGTTCGAAAACTCAACAAGAATTCCAGAACAAATGAACAGTAAAACAATTGAACGATGCATTTTATTTAGCAATTTAGAGTTTTACAAGTGTTACTGACAAGTCCCGTTGCAGACTGATGTTGGGGAACTGTCCGCCTCGTTATATGTGTGTTTCACTTACGCTACACCCGCATAAAATCAGTATAGACTATTATTACCAATATTGTCGATAAAAAAAACACACGTTAAACCGTTCGTTTGTGGTGACACAGGACGATGTTTTTTATCAATCCCGTTTCGCTTATTTTTCCTCTTATATTTCTTTAAATCTATTTTTTAATTTAATATTCAATGCAATACGGCATACGACTTGTCTTATTTCATTTTCTATTGACACTTAAATGTGGCGATATGAAGGAAGTAAATAAATGAATATGTTTAAGCTTCCTTAATATTATGATGATTAGTAGATGAGGCGAAACAAGGTAAATATGAATTAGAAATTGTTTTCTAAACTCGTTTTGCAATAAACATTACTCACGATGTGAATAACAAAGAACTTTCAAATCAAAACATTTATCTATCGGCTGTTACTTAAAATTCGAAGCAGAATCTTGTTCATTGTTATTTCTTTTTTGATATAAAGTTGTGTCACGACACGTTTCATGTGACCACCTAGCCTACCACTGCCTCAACTTAGTGTGTACTTACAAATAGTTAAAAAAATCTATCTTCGCTATAAAGAATAAGTAACTATAAAGAACAAGTAACTGCGTAGGTAAATACTAAAAGCAAGCTAAAAACTGAAAATTTGTTCAATTTATATAATATACCTATTATGTCACTCTGTAATATTATTAGAGGTACTTTTGTATTTTCCTCTCAACAAAATGTTACAAGCAGTTCTAAGGAGGAAAAATTTGATAAAAATACGCTGTGTAGGTCCTTTAATACGATAAGTACCTATGTCCATAGATTAATTAACATAATATTCAAAAATTAAGTGTTTTAGAAAATAAAAAGAAGCAACCTTTAAATAAAATAAACTTATTAGGTTATTACTCGCACCGATTAACCTTGTTCTAAAAAAATGTAATACGAATGATAAGCCTACAAACTAGGCATGAAAACTGCACAATTGTTTGTGTGATTCATGGAAAATTGTTCGAAATTTTTATCATCAAGGTAGAACTGGCGATTCCTACCCATTAGCGTGTAGAACGATGTTTTATTTTTATTGAAAACAAACAAACCCGACGCGCTTCGCTGGGCGTAAGTTAAAATAAATTTATAATGTCCTAATAAAATAAAAGTAACTCCTTACAACATTTGCTAGCTGCTTCATACGCATTTAGTGAAAAGCTGTTAATTTGAAACTAAAAAACGAAACTAAAATTTTATTTACACCTAGAGAAGTTACAGCAGAACCCATATCAAATTGTTTGTTTGGTTGAACGCGCTTATCTCGGAACTACTAGACCGAATTGAAAAAAAATTTTTTGTTGGATAGTCCGTTTATCGAGGAAGGCTATATGCTATATTACATTACGCTACGACCAATATAAGCGGAGCATCAATGAAAAATGTTGCGAAAACGGGAGAATTTGATTTTCAGCCTTTAGAATACGAGAGGAGTCGCGGGAAAAGCTAGTAAATAAATTGTCATCAAAACAAAACTACTCATTAAGGGTCACATGCAATATCAGTCGCTCATCACAACAATGCGGATTAAATGTTTAAAAAACTATAATGATATTATTGGGTCAGTTCAAAACATTAGAATCTAGAAACTATGATGCATAGATTATTTCAAAATAAATAAAGTATTCATTTATTTAAGTAATTTCACACACATACTTAAGGTAAATAATAAATATCGCTTTAAGTTTATATCATCATTTCATTTTATAGATTAAATTTACCCAATGAGATCCCTCATCGTAATATTATTATCTTTTAATATTTATTCAGCATTGCGAGATCCTTTTCATTTACAAGTACTCGTACTTTACGTTAAAATACTGCAATAATATATTTTTATTTTAATATACCTAGTTACTTTAATAAAAGTTTTAAATAATGTTTGTAAGGAAATGGCAAGTTGCTGTAACGATAGTTATGGACTCTACATATTATGAAGAATTTAATAATTATGCAGAATTCAATACCAATCTTCTCAATTTCCAAGCGGAGAAAGATAAGAAGAAGAAAAAGAAATATTAAAGGTTAAAATATATATTTATTAAAAAAATACACTTATAATCCAAAATTATTGAAAGTGTTGCTCCACATCGGCACTACGGTTGGATTTTTGTTTTTATTCTTTGCCGGGGCTGCAATTGGTAGCAATCCACCGCCTAAATTCTGACCCGTTGATCCCAATCCATTGACGACTGGAACCTTGCCCAGTGGATTGTCTAGAAGCTTAGGAAGATTTAAAATCTCACCTAAGACATTCTGGCAAAAAGCTCCCGTTATTCTATCGGCTATGTTACCCCATAAGCCCATTTGACAAAATCTGAAAACATGTGATGATACATAATAAATATAATATTATATCTACTAATATAATATAGATTCGCCATTGCGGCTCATGGTTCATTGTGTGCATGTGCAACATAATTGATAGAGGCACATTATACGAGTACCTACTTATAGTTTAAAACGTGAACTGAATTTCTTTGCCATGTAAATTGTATATATACCAGCGACTCATCCTCGCTTCGCTCGGGTAGATCTAGCGCGAGCGAAGCCACGGGTTGCGCTAGTTATGTCTTCCTATCTAACCTTCCTCTTGAATAACTCTACTTATTGAAAAGAACCGCATTAAAATCCGTTGCGTAGTTTTAAAGATCTGAGCATACATAGGGTCAGACAGACAGCGGGAAGCGACTTTTTTTATACTATGTAGTGATTAAACAGTTCACCTAAATCAACAAGGAAATGATCTAAAGAACTTCGACTTTAAAATTACACTTTTATACCTGAAATTTTTATCCGTAGTTACTTTGTCAGTTATCTTAAGATATTTTTCGCCGTCAGATGAGTAAGGGAGAAATCCGAAGATATCTGTTGCTTTTTGCGTTTTATTTTGTACATTTGGATTTGATTGATGTGCAAATTTTGTTATTAGGTCCAAAAAGGCATTTCGAGCTCTCCCATCCACTTCTGATATGTCACCAACTATAGAATTGCCGTTATCGTCTAATGGTTCGAAGAGATAAGCCAGTTCATCACCGTGAGCAGGTCCTTTAGGTTTTTTATCATTGTTCGCAGCGGATCCATCTGTGTTCTCTGTTTAAAAAAAAATGAAATCAGACTTAAATTCTACACCTCAAATATGAAATAGGTATGTACAACTATGCCTTGTCTTTTTTTCTGAAATACTCCTATATTTATAAATTACTGACAGCAATAAAAAGCTACTTACACATCTTTGAACTTAATTTTAATTATTTATATCAATTTTGATGAAATTTTTGGCTTACTATGTAGTGTTTATCTGTGTAACCTACTTGCTGTGCATGCGGTCACGGGTTTGAGTCCCGCTGGGGGAATTTATTTCTGTGATATAACACGAATGTTTGTTCTCCATCTTAAGTGTTTAAATTTATAATATCTACATACCTATGTATTTAAGTAATACATGAATAGGATTTCAACTATCTGGTATTCATAATATTATTTTCCAATATTGTTTTTATTTATTCATTAATAGCATTAACTCACGTGTAAGGGCAAGTCCAGGTAAGAAATGAGAGCCCTTTGTAAGATTGCCGATATGTTCAAAGCTATAGAGGAAGGCAGGTGCCCCCTCGCTCCACGACCGCACAGTCTGATACGCGGGGAAGTTGAACAGCGCGTCCCCTGGAATACGCATTATTTGTCATTTATATACACTACCCTTGTAACCAGGCAAAGAGCGCTTTGCATATGCAACTGTTATACTTATTATTTCTTGTTTGTTATGATAATTGTATACATCCATCGCACCACCGATGATGGGATATGTAGTATTTACTTTAACATCGATTACTCAGAAAAATAATGTCTAACTAAGCGTCTTAGTAAAGTGTTATATTAATAAATTTATCCAAACGGTCTTTGTAGAATCATAGTGCCAATTTTACTTGTGCAATATACCTACCTCCGTCATCAATATACTAACTTCTACTTTTAAATTTTATAGTAGTCAAACCATCTCCTGGAAATATTTCTAAAATAATATAGTTTGCATTTAATAATTTTTACCATTTTATCATAGATCCAAAAGTATCTTTTTGATCTTTTTCATTATTGGTCAATTAACGTCCAATAGTCGCGTAAATCTATACAATTATTATAATATAAGACATCAGTTCAGTAGAGCAAAGTCATTTAAAATATGAACCGGTGTGGATAAAAAATAGTTAACTTGCTTGGTGAATAACAAATTCAACTTATAAAATGAGAAGAGGGGTGGTTTTTAAATATAACAATATTACGTAGGGGAAGTTTTGTTTGACTTGAAAATAATCCCTTTGCAGCTGTTCGAAAAACTATTAATTCTATATAACTTTTACGTGAAACTTTTTAAATAGATTTTAAACCATAATTTATTATTTAGTATTCTAAATATAGTTTCTCAGAATTGACAAGAATAGTCATATCAACTTGCTAAGTTTGTATTTAGCTTGAATAATTTGTGTTGCCGATGCCGAAATACCAAATCCATCTAATTACTCTACCAACTAGTCTACTTAAAATTATACCTAAACTTAGTGAACGTTTGTACTAAATTATTCTTAATAAAATTAGCATACCAGTGGCTTCAGCGATCTGACTAAGTCCATCTACCGCGTTCAAGGAACTATCAAACAGAGCTTGATAGTAGTCCGGGAGAGGTACGATATTGTTGAGTCCTGCTGCTTGCAATACATTGAGGCCTTGGACCTCATGTACAACATTCTGGAGTCCTCCAATTAAATTGTTCTTGATAAAGTCCTTGATCGTTTTTAATTGAGTAGTCAAAAATTGGTTGTATTTTCCTATAATTATTAAAATATACATTTAGTTGTTGCTAAATATGATTATTTTTTAAATTTTACTTAAAACCTTCGAATACTTTAAATAGTTAAATTATTAATTTGTGTAGAATTCGTTCAACGACAAGTGAAGAAAACGAAATATTTACGTTATTTTTCTATTTTTCTTAAACAATATCTATTTATTAGTTAGGTATTAGTTATAATATACATAATGGGGGTACTTTATTACAATAAAGGAAATTACAAGTAAACTTAACTATATGTACAAAGCAAATATACAATTAGTTATTAGTTACCAAATACTGCATTAGATGTCTCTGCAGATACGACTCCAGTGAGGATGGGACACCTTTGTTGTTTCAGTTTCAAAGACTCTGACGGTTGCTCTTGTACTATAGGAGGGAGACCGCGGTGATCCTCCTTTTCTTCTACACGTACACCAGAACCTGATCATGAAAACGATGATATCACTACATATTATAATACAAAGTTCTCCACCGCGTCTGTCTGTCTGTCCGTCGGTTCGCGATAAACACAAAAACTACTACGCCAAATTTCATGCCTCACCAATGCGGCATCACTCGCGCTAAATATTATAATAAACTAAATTTAAAAAAATCTAAGTCCATGCAAAACAATGTAAATTTTAAATTATTAAAAATAATTTCTCAATAAATCAAAACTAGTTTAAGACTAAAATAACAAACGTACACACCTGAGCGTCCAGATATTTCATCCAAAAATGCCTTGGTATCGACCGAGCTTGAGCCGATTTCTTGATCTATCTATTAACAAAAACATGAATCATATATAAATAGCCTTAATTTCTAAAGCTAATCATAGCATTAATTTCTAAAGCTAATCATAGCATTAATTTCTAAAGCTGTGAAAAAACTTAAAGTTCTCTCATCTAAGTAAGTGTCATGATATAATCGAATACGATGATATTTACTGATAAAAAATATTCTTAAGAGGAATGGATATGTCGCCAATATCGCCGTTAAACCAAAAATCCTATAAACATTTTTTATCTAGCACTAACCAGTATAATTTTTTCCATTGGAATTTTCCTAAGACACATAATCAATCTTTCAGCTGGTGCCGCAGGACAACCGGTCCTTTCTGCCAAAGCTTGGGCTTGTTTAATTGGTTCGTCTTTGATAGCTCCAGGTGAGAGGGGAGCACCAGATAAAGCGACTACACCGGTAGCTGATCTGCCTTCAGGGGATAATGAGAGGAGAGATGCTGCACTGCCACCAGACCCTTGTCCCATCACAATCAGACGAGATTTGTCTCCACCAAAGAATTCAATGTAATCATGGATCTAAAACATTTTAAGTTCATAATAAATGAAACAAAAATTGTTATTTTTTTACTTAGGATAAAGTTTAGGAACGTTATACGAAAATAATTGGTTAAAATAAATAAAACTGTAAAAATAGTTTTTAATAGGTATAAATAAAAACATAAGAAAAAAACAGTACCTAATGTTTGATTATTGATATTAGAAATTATTTTATTAAAAACTAGGTAAAGACATGCATATACATATATTTTTATTCTAATCTAATAAATAATAATATAAACAGAGTTTTTGGTATGTTTTTATCTTACCCAAGCCACAGCGGCGCGAAGGTCGAAGAGGCCGGTGTTACCTGACGCATCCCTTTGTCCTGTACTTAAAAACCCAAGGGACCCCAAACGGTACTGAGCTGTTACTATGATTGTGTCTTTTTGTGCGAAAGTTTGACCCTGCAAGTAAACAAAAAAATACTCAATTAAAATTAGCGAAAGCGAAATTTAATTTGATCAATAAAAATAATTTATAATTGAACATGATCGATACTAAGTTCACTGGTAATGACGCCAATGTTTATGTTATTTGTGTATAGCTTTTTTTCTATATCTGCATTTTTGAAGTAATAATTACTAATAACTATTGGAACAGTAAGCAAGATTTACGTTATACCTAATAAAGCCACCAACACGGTACCAGACTCATACAAACATGATAATAATAATATGTATTTCTATAACTAAGTATGTAATTACTGATTCTACATTCATAGTCATGTTTATCAACAAAAAGAAACAAATAGGTATGTGAGTGGAACAGAAACTATAGAAAGATAAATTATTATAAAATAGTGAAAGTCCTCTACTTACTCCATACGGCGCGATTGACCCTGATCTGTAATTGCCACCATGAATAAAGAAAACTACTGGACTACCTTTAAATAAAAATACAAAATTATTAATTAATCATAATAATGAATTTATTGCGAACCATATAAGAAATATATTATAAAGAAAAGAAATATCCATAAAGAAGAAAATATATTACGTATTCTATGATAAAAGATAATAATATTAATTTATATTAAATTAAGTACCTTGTTCATCACCAGGCATTTTTGGTGAGAAAACATTTAAACATAGGCAATCTTCCCTCCCAATTACTCTTCCAGAGCCGGAGGGATCCAGTTGAGGGCAAGGTGGGCAGTTTCTGGTAGCGTTGATTTCACCTGCGAGATATCGGCGTAATGGCCGTTGAAATCTCATCGGACCCACTGGTGGCTCCGCATATCTGTAACAGGAAATTAAAAATAGGAAGCTTAGAAATTGATACTACTTGTATTACTGTATATTACTGGTACTTAGCCATTTTAATACGGATTATTCTAATAATTCTAACCTAACGTTTTAATTATTAATTACGAATGTAGTTTATTAATGTGATTTCAGCAGAACGATTAGTAAGTGTAATTTTTGCGCTCCGTTTAGTAGGTAAATTACGAGAGAAAATAGCATCGGATGTACATTCATGAATCTAATGTACCTACATATTGATTATACATAATCTAAATCACCAATAATAATAATTACATAACGCTGCTTTGGGTTTTCCGCACTTAGCTCGCCCTACATACCTACATTGGCATATTCTGTAAGTACCTACTTTAACTTAGGTACACATTATAATAAGCCTAACTATAAACTATACTACTATAGGTTTTTTTATATTTATATATAATATTACTATAGGTTAATTAGTCAGTGAAATACATATTATGTATTAATATCATTTAACTAAATTTAAAATAGTAATATAATCTCCGACCACCAGACTTTATTATCTCTGCGGAACTGCTTATCGCGACATCCGACATCCATTGCTTAATTTGCGATTTTGCTAATGCTAAAAATGAAATAAGTGGTGCAAAAAATGATAGATAATAATAATTTTAAAATAATATCATATTTTTGGTTCATCTTTTTCATTTTATTGAAACTAATGTACCTAATAATTATACCTATATTAATTAATAAGAAACTAGAGGTATAAAATTAATAGACCTGTTAATAATTTAATTATGCCTAAGAAAACTTGGAAAGAATGATTCCTTTAAAAACATTGATCACCGACTATGAAAATGAAATGTATCAGTAGTGTAATTTATTTATTTATTTATTAAGATTCACCAGTGGTAATTACAATGATACAGTAATAATTCTGCTATGTTACAAAGTTCTTATTGCTAAATGCATTACCTTTTAAGATGAATACCGCATGCAAAAATATGTGTGAAATAGTTATATAGGTATAAATACAGCAAACAAGTCGAGATTCACTCAACAAAAGAGAAATAATATTTATTTATTTATTTTAATATATTTTTTAACATTTCTGCGAAACTTTGGTAACGAGTCGTAATGTGGGGTATTGATGTGGGGTGTCCGATTAATAGTTTTTTTCACCGTAAAGTGTAGTGTTACCCCAAATAAGATCATCCCTAGACAGATGTCAGATCGTTAAAAGTATTTTTTGAATATTTGCATTATAAATTTTGTCTTAGCTAAGACTTTTTGAAATTTACGCGCCTATTTAACTTAAGTTCGCAATATCACTATTCATTATGATACAAATTTAATGTAAGCACCTGAAAATATGCAAATTAAAAAGTAAATAAATATCATAAAGTAAAAATACATTCATAATATAGGTACTTACATTGATTAATTAATAACAATTGAACAAAGTGACCCTGGTTACTATTTACGATGTAGAATGTTTTTATATGAAAAACATACGACAATATTATAATTGTTATAAGGAGAACAATGAATCCCACCAAAATATTTACAGGTAATAACTAATATGTTATATAGTTAAAATGTTGCAAAGACGAGACCTGCTCGCACTGTCAAACATTATTATCAGATCTCATATAGAGCCTACCTTCTTAATCTACAATCTCTATTCTCTACACCTTAGTAAAATAATATGTGTCTTGGCCATTTTGCTACAATCACATGAGCGTAAGGTACAAAAAATCTTTTATATTACGTAATTGTTTTTCTGTAATCAAAAAGGGATTCAAAAAAAAAACAAAGAAGTACCTCGAGAATTGGTAGGTAGTGCACTTTCATTTCGCTTATCTTGTCTTGGCGAGGGCACTACCGTGCCCCTAGAATCTTCAAAGGTTATTACTTACTTGTTATTTTTTTAAACTTTTAAATTGCTGTAGTAATTATTTTGTTTTTAGTAAAATTTATGAATTAAACTTCAACGACCTAAGTAGTTTGACAGAGCATAGAAAATAAAAAAATACTTCAAAATTTCACAAATAAAACTGAAATAATTATCCTATCACATTCGCACACTTTTCTTTACAGTAAGTTATATTTAATTCTACCATTCCTAATTTGAGAAATGATACAAAATGAAAGCCCAATAACAGTAAACATTTTTTAATTGTACCTTACCTACAGGTTAATCGCAGACAGTAGACACTCCTCAAATAAAACTATAGATTCAGCCTCTGTACTATGACCATGATTATGAAATAATTAAATTTTCCAAAAATAATTAAATGTACGTGTTACGTGTATGTATGTTTGCGATTTCCAGTCCGTACTGGTTCACATAATACTTTCTTAAGTTTACAGTAACCATGATTGCTGTAAAGCATTTGAAACGTCAGGAACCATAAACCGATCCAATCCGAAAAGACAGTTTCATTTATAATGTCAAATATTCACGTAAACCTAAGAAAGTATTATGTACGGATTCGATTAAGCTAAAGTTTATTAAATGTATAGATAATAATAAAAAAGAACCTTATTCCAGCAAACACATAATATCCTCGTCTATCGTCCTTAAGGCCTTCTAAGCGGCAGCTGAAGCCATGCCTCTGAGTGAAGACCACTGCAGCATCAGGCTCGGGAGGAGCAGCCGGACCGCCGCCCACCACCGCCGCCGCCGGCACAGCCAGACCCAACGCAAACAACGGCCAAAACATTACTGATACACGACCGGACTGAAAAAGCTCATTTCATTGCGAATCCCGATATTATTATCTAATGTTGCATTCGGTTTAAATTTTTTTTTTAAATTTTTACTCTATGTTACTTGTCTTTCGGCTATTTGTATGCACAGATGCAAACATTTTAGGTTTCTTTTATTGCTTTAAGAAATATTAATTAAAAATAATTTATATTATATTGGGGCTAGCTAGCAGTGATATTTTGGATTAGGAGAAAGTATTGTGTTAGATATATAAAATAACACTGTGCATGAAAATATTAATTATAATATATCTTCCCCTCGACAGGCAATAAAATAGATCGAATGCCAATTTTTCCATAAATGTTCAAAACTACTTTAGTTCAAGGATTTAAAAATACGCAACATTAACAAAGGCTAAATCTGATCTCACGAATAACATACTTTAATTTGAATAACCACCCATACTATTATATTGCGCCGAAGTATATCTTAGATGACGCTCTTATTGCTACTAAATTTAGGAAAAACATGTATGTCGGTATTATTAATACACAACATACAATATTTACTTATCTGCCTGTTTTAGGAGGTTGCTCTGCCAGAAGTCAATAACCACTGGGACTGTGGGACTCTTACTCACTAAGGCCTTCACCACACGGAACTAGTATATATCCAACACAAAAAGAATTTTTCAATTCGAACCGGTAGTTTCTTAGATTAGTGCGTTCAACCAAACAAACAAACAATAACTATACGGTAGTTATATACTATACCACATACGTATACTGTTATTATGAGTAGAATCTGCACATTAAATATTTTTTGTAAAAACTTATTGTTTTTATTATCGACTAGCATTTCCCACGGCTTCGCACGCGTTCTAAAATCCGGAAGGCGGAAACCAAATATTTTCTGAGTCGCACGGTATAGTACCTCGCAGAACTAACCGTCTTTCTCTCAGTCTTTCCCGTCTCTGCAACATTTTCATTGATGCTCCGCTCCCATTGGTCATAGCGTATAGTATTATAGCCTATAGCATACCTCGATAAACGGACTTCCAACACAAAAAGAATTTTTCAATTCGAACCGGTAGTTTCTTAGATTAGTGCGTTCAACCAAACAAACAAACAAACTCTTCAGCTTTATAGATACAGAGCCCAGAGCGTTATTTCTTAGAATTTCAGTATACAGTTTGTCTATCATTGACCGCAAAAGGTACGATGATACCAAATAATGGTTATCCAGTTCAACATATTATAGGATACTTTTTACTGCATTGTCGGCTGATTTGTAGCTGGTAGTATTTATTGTAAATAACGCCTTATTAAACGAAATAGCAATCACACCATCTTGTTCGTTATCATTTGGCTAGTTTGGGATATTAAAAAATATATTTTAGGTGTTTTTTATGTTTTTTACTTAGAATAATTCTATGGTTTTTTACAATATACCTACAAATATTTTTATGATTGATGTGTACCCCGGGAAATTATTTCCATATGCCATGTTAGTTGTTACCCTATTCGTCCTTCGAAGGAATATTCTTTAAATTTTTCATTTACATAAACAGCGTTTCGGAAATGATATAGTATGCACTAATATTATAAAAAGGAAAGATTTGTACTTTTGTATGTAACGACTAACGAATAAACTCATAAACTACTGGACCGATTTCAAAAATTCTTTTACCATTAGAAACCTACATTATCACTGACTTATATTAGGTACTCTTTATTTATTACGGCTATATTTATTACTAGGAGTCCGTCAGAAATTCTTCAAATTCAAATGTTTTGGCAATTTTTGCATTTTCAAAAAAAATATAAAGGCTTCCTAGCAGCATGATCCTGTCAACCAATAGGGTTGTACTTACACGCTCCCTTGAAATACTCGTAAGTCGAACTCGTGAAATTACAGTATTTTATAGTTATAACTTTATAAGTCATGGTTACAAGTCTCATCCTTTGAAGCGCGTATTTAATAACCACTACAGCTTTTATCACGGAATAGGCTATCATCTTTTCTGTGGCTATCATCGTTACAAATTTTATCAAAATCTGTACAATAATTTTTTTGTGATGCGTTCGCAGTTCGCACACAAACAGGCAGACAAAAACTCAAATTTACTATATATTCGGCCTCCGTGTCGTTAATCACGGAATAGGTAAAAAAGACCATCTTGTCTGTTTCGTTAATAAAGACAATAAGATCTTCTAAAAATCGTTTATTGTATAGATTCGACTTAGAATTCATGACGTATATGTACACAATTACATAGATAGAATTACATAATATAGTAATCAAACATTCATTTAATATTACCTTTGATTATATACTAATCTAAGAATAATACCTACTTACTTTTTTCATATTCATATTGTTAATTATAATCTTATTTTTATTTCATTAGGTATATTCTTATTAAGAATAACTATTGTAGTTACAGGTTCGATCATGTTCGCTACACATAATTAAGTAATTCAACAAATTGAATAAATAAATATATATAAATATAATTAAAGTACATACCTACATAACATGACGTAATTTAAACTTTAATTTAATACTCTTTTAAGAATTTTCTTATATTTTCATTTCATAATATTTCCACTAAAATTTTGTAAAATATGTATACTTGCAACACTCATGAGTAAAATCTATGTACTCAAATTAAGACTTTACAGCCCACGAGTTAGAGTTGAAAATACTATGCAGTTGTATTTTTGTAATGTCGAATCTTCCTTCTCTGTCTAAACGTGGAGTAATCGTGCCACAACGTTGTTAAAAATAATATATTATTTTTTGTATTTTGATGAATATAACCGAAACAAACAGCTATGCTGCATAATATTAATGTATATTATTTTAAGCTGCGAAGCTCATGTTCCTAAATATTTAAAAAAATAAATATGAAAAATGTACCAACACGGGGCATGGTAATCATTGATGGTAATATCTATAATTATTCTAACATATTTTTAAGTGTAACGTACTTTTTGTAGCATCAGTATGATTATATTTTAGTCTCTTTACCTTTGGCTCATTCAGTTAAACGATAGTTAAAAACATTTGTTATTTTTTTCTATTGTATTGTGTTTGTAACAGGCACAATAATTAATGTCCTATAAAGATTATATAAATACAAAATATAGTCTGTAAGGAGGATGTATATTCAAACGTCGCCATTAGTGATCGTTGTGTTTTTCTTGAATTCGACGTTTGAATCTACATCCACGCATAACATATAAGGATTTGTCGGATTGTCAATATCTAAATAATCGGTGTATTAAAATTAGTAGAACTGATTTGGTTTAAGTTAGAATAATTAAAGTGAAGCGTTGTGATTATTGTATAAATAAGTATTAATAAAAGTGACACGATTAGAGAACCGTTGTCTTCATTTGATTCCCCCTGATCTTGTTATAGATCAGAAGCGGGATAAGCAAAAATATATGTATATTTTTGTGCTCCGCCCACAAGGAATAATCTAAGGTAATTATGGTTGTTTCGTTGTTTATATGTTTAATTGTGCTAGATTTTTGAAATTACAGTATGAAGTGAAAATATATCTTTTTTTTATCATATAAAGGCGATGAAGGTTATCATAATTATTATATTGTTTTATAATGCAAGTTTTTAGAATTTATGGTATTATAAATGGATTTGTTTTTTTGTTTTATCATAAAAATCTCTTATTTTAGCGTTGAAAAACTTTTTAATGTACGGTTAAAACGAAGATATTAATATTTTATAATATTTTTAATTGACCACTAAGACCCTCTATCGTCGAGTTTCAGACAATGGAAGTAGAGTCGCACGATATGGAACGACGGAGCCTGGTAACTCCAGAGCGCAGTTGCCGCCGCAGCCCTAGACGCAACCTCGGGCGCAGTTGCCATGGCAGCCGCCGCCGTAGCCGCAATCATGGTCATAGCCCAAGTATTAACTCCAGGGACTCCACCTACAGTGCACGAAGTCAAAGCAGGTACTGTGATTTATATATTAAAGAATCTCGTCTAGACAAGGAGAGCAAACGAATACGTGAACTAGAAGACCTATTACGTAATAAAATAAGATATATAGACAGTGAGAAAATTAAATTTTATCAAAATGAAGCGATCAATCATTCTTGCGAAGACCCTGCACCACAAACATCATTAGAAGTTTCCCCAAAGCGTACAAAAGAACAAACTGATAGGCCGTATAGCTTTCTTAATAATTTTTTGAAAGTCATTGAGTCCAAAACTAGTGATAGAGATTCATTTTCTAGTCTAAATAATGTTATACCTGAATTTGACCCACTAATTAAAACTCAAACAGTTGAAATGTGGTTAGGTAAGATTGATGAATGTGCCGAAATTTATAGTTGGAGTGACAAACAAACTACTCATTATGCTTTACAAAAATTAACTGGTCATGCTAAATCTTGGTATCAGGGCCTACCTTCTCTTAAGCATTGTTGGTCAGAGTGTAAACAAATGTTACGGGATTCTTTTCCTATAAATGAAAATTATGCAGAATTGCTTACTGAAATGCTTAACAGAAGAACGCGCTCAGGAGAGTCTTTAGAAATGTACTATTTCTCTAAAATTAATTTATTAAACAGTTGCAAAATTTTTGGCAAGCAAGCAGTGGACTGTATAGTTTATGGCATAGAGGATAGAGGTATACGTGTCAGCGCTCAAGCAGCGAAGTTTAATAGATCTGAAGATGTTTTAGAATTCTTTAATATAATAAAATCGCAGACAACAGAAAATTTAGAGGCGAATAAATTTTTACGATTTCCAAATAATAACAGTGGTAACCTTTCTCTTGGTAGTGAATTAATAAATAAAAACCGACATCAACCAGAATCTTTAACCTGCTTTAACTGTAAGGAGGTAGGTCACCCTAGTTTCAAATGCCCAAAACCTATAATAAAATGTACAAATTGTAATCTTCTCGGACACACTGCATCAAATTGTCAAAAAAGAATTACCACTGAACAAAAAAAATGTTTTAGATGATTAACGCGACTCCAAATGATAAGTACAAAATTATGATAAAAATTAATAACAACTCTATATATTGTCAGGTAGATCTAGGAAGTGAAGTTACATTAATACAAGAAAGTGACGCTAAAGCTATAAAATTATATAGATAGATATTAGAGCATATTCTCTATTTACCGTTAGGTCTAGGTATTAGGGGTGGTCTGGAAATGAACACTATTTATTGCCCGATGAATATGAAGTAGTTACTGGTGAATGTAAAATACTAATACAAAATGTCGGAGACTTACCAGTCCATTATAAAATAGGGAGTTTGGTAACGCGAGCCTATTTTTCGAATGTTAGTAAAAACATTTGTTCAGTTATCACGGTTAATTGTGATCTTACTGTTCACACATCCAAAACTACAATAAAATTTAGTGAACAGCTAACCGATGTTGCAATTAGGAGTTTGATAGAGCTTTTACTTAAATATAAAACATAATTTTCCAGTGGCACGCACGATCTCAGGTATTACTACTGAAACTAAAATTTAAATTCACCTTACAGATACAAACCCAGTCGTTTATAGGCCTTATCGTTTGTAATACTCAGAGCGTCAATACGTACAAGAAACCATTCGCGAAATGATTGAACATGGAATAATCCGCGAATCTAGCGTTCCATCTCGCTTAATAACAGATAGAGGTACGAGCTGTACAAGCCGTAAATTTGAAGACTTTGTAAAATCGGTAGGTATCAAGCTCAATTTGATCTCCTTAGGCGCACCACGAGCTAATGGCCATGTTAAAAGTAATGATTCTTGGGATTTAAGATTACCGAAAGTACAATTGGGTATTAATTCTAGTATTCATGACGTAACTAAGCGAACTCCAACAGAAATGCTGTATGGTAGAAAGTTAATTTCAGGGTATTCTGAACAATATAAGTGATGATATAGGTAACGGGGTTGTAAATGACTCTTTAGATAAAATTAGGAATAAAAATAAGAATTGATTAAATGTAATCAAAACAAAAATAAAGAAAGATTCGATTCAAAAAAAAGAGGGTGATTTAGTAAAAATAATTAGAACAAGTGTCAAATTCAGGTCAGTCAAAGAAACCAAATAGAACCGAAATATCAAGGTCCAAGGTCCTTACAGAATAAATAAGGTAATACCTAATGACCGATTCTTTGTAGAAGATACTCTTCTAACTAGAAATGGCAAGAGATACGGAAATGTAGTTTCGTTTGACAAGATTTTGCCTTTGTTAAGTTTTAGTGCCCCTGTTGTGAGTAATGATAGTAGCGACAATGATAGTAATTAATTAGATTTAAATGTATTAGTGATTTAAATGTAATTAAGATATTTATGTATTTATTATGCTATGTATGTATTTATTATAAAATATTTGTTATGTATAATAGTGAAAACAGTGATTTAGACGTGTGGGCATGAGTTGGCTTATGAACTAGCCGCCCAAGGAGAAGCACGTCTATATGTAAAATATTTGTTATGTCTAAAAGTGAAAACAGTGATTGAGACGTGTGGGCATGAGTTGGCTTATGAACTAGCCGCCCAAGGAGAAGCACGTCTTAGTGATTAGTGATTTATGGGCAGGAGTTGGCGTAGGATATCGCCGCCCAAAGATTGGAGAATAGTGGTGAAGGAAGTAACCCTATTTTCTTGATCTAGTGAAATTATTAGTGATAGTATACCTAATAGTATAATGATTGTATAGAACTATGAACGTGAGGACACGTTCTATAAAGGATGGCCGACTGTAACAGGCACAATAATTAATGTCCTATAAAGATTATATAAATACAAAATATAGTCTGTAAGGAGGATGTATATTCAAACGTCGCCATTAGTGATCGTTGTGTTTTTCTTGAATTCGACGTTTGAATCTACATCCACGCATAACATATAAGGATTTGTCGGATTGTCAATATCTAAATAATCGGTGTATTAAAATTAGTAGAACTGATTTGGTTTAAGTTAGAATAATTAAAGTGAAGCGTTGTGATTATTGTATAAATAAGTATTAATAAAAGTGACACGATTAGAGAACCGTTGTCTTCATTTGATTCCCCCTGATCTTGTTATAGTTATTGTATTTCATTATCTCTATTATATTACTATTATTTTTATTTATTTTTTTTTTTAATCATGACATATTTCAACTTTGATGTAATGTGACTCAAATATTATTCATTTAAATTGACTAATTGACATACTTGGTTTATTTAATTCAATGTTAAATATTTTTATTTTTTCTTTTCTTATTGTCATAATTTTGTAGTATTTCATTTCTGTTTCTGTCTATGATTACTGTAAAATACTGTTGATTTTTTTATGGACGTCTGGTCTAAAATAAACGTTTATTATTATTATTATAAACACCTAAACAATTTTATAATATTATGTTAAACAGCTAAAATCGAAACTAATCTATTTGACACATTAAAATCAATAATAATGAAATATTGAATAACTAAATGTTACAGTATTTATAGGTAGAATCATCAAATTAAATCATAATAACATTAAACATCTGAAAATACAAAATCTGTATCGTGCTAAAATTCCCTTTTATAAATTTATATTGTTATTTAGATATTTAGATGAATGTTAGCTATATAAAATGTATTTATTTCAATCAATAGCAAAATAAAACATTTTTATATAAATATTCATTTTTTGATTATAAAGTTCTTAACAAATAAAATAAATTACTGTTCGACGTTGTGGCGTAGACTACCACACAGAATGTTATGTCAAATCGATCAATACTCATAGCATTTTAATTAGACCTTTTAAAAAATTTGTTTAGTAATAATTTAACGTAAAATAGTACTAGAATGTTATATATGTAATTTTTTTTGATTTAAACCCTTTACTTTTCATAATATGAATTAAAACTGTTTTTGGGGAAATTTGTCCGCGCATAACCACACTGTGACGACATTGAATACGTCGCTCTGCGTCATCATAACTTGAACAGCGCTCAAACGGGGAGGACGTGCCACGTGGGATGAGAAAGTGAATATTAGAAGCAACATTATATTTTTTTTTCAAATGTTTCTAATATCGGAATCATAAGTACAAAGTAATAGGATAGGTAAGTTATTGTATTTAGGAAGTATACTTCTAACTCTGAATTATTATTCAGGCTCGTCCCTTGTATACTTATTCAATTTGTATAATTATTATTATCTTTACAGGGTTTTATCACGGTCGCCGCCATCATGGCGTCGGACGAACAATTTTCATTATGTTGGAACAATTTCCACGCGAATATGTCAGCAGGCTTTCATGGCCTGCTGTCGCGTGGAGATTTAGTTGATGTAACGTTGGCTGCCGAAGGCAGATTACTACAGGCACACAAATTAGTTTTATCAGTATGTTCTCCCTATTTTCAAGAAATGTTCAAAATGAACCCCACTCAGCATCCCATAGGTAAGAATCGTCATTTGAGTTGCGTTGAAAATTTTTATTTTTTTATCTATAGCTTATTCCTAATCATGTTTCTTTTGTTTCAGTATTTTTAAAAGATGTTAGTCATTCAGCGCTTAGGGACTTATTACAGTTTATGTATCAAGGAGAAGTTAATGTTAAGCAAGAAGAATTAGCGTCATTTATTAGTACCGCGGAACAACTTCAAGTTAAAGGTTTAACCGGTAATCAAAATGAAGAAAGTTCCACGCCATCCAAACCAAAGCCGACGTCGAGGCCAGGCCCGAGGTCGTCACAACAAAGGCAATCTGTTATGACTAAGTTAGAGACTGATTTAGATTCTAAGCCCTCCTCAACTCCAGTAGCAATTAAGAGACCAAATAGGCCATCAATAGCATCAAATAATTCTTCATCATCTCAAAGTGGACCTGTGAAACGAAAATGCGTAGACCCATTAGAAGCCGGACCCTCTGGATCAACAAAAGAGGAATTTGTTACGATACAGGATGACGACGAAAACGCAGTGGCACCGAAAATGGAACCCGAATTCGTTAATGAGAGCATGTGGGACGAAGATGACGATGGCACGAATAACGATGAAACTAATTTCGGCGAAGATGACTCGAATATGGAAATGACTGGTAATTATTGATTTTATGAACTCTTCATATGGAAATGTTTTAGATTTTCTGTAATTTAATAATATATTATTATTTCAGGCTTTGATGGTTCAGCGACGGGCGATGGTAATATAACTGGAGGTGGGGAAGGCGGCGCTGTTGGTGATGCACAAGGTAGGTTTTCATTTCAATTGTCAAGATAGCTTTCATCAAAATTGATGCAAGCTACCTCTAATTCATGACTTACATGATCTATTGAACTATCATCTTAAATGTTTTTTTTACTTCACATCTTAACTAATTTGTATCACAAGATCATGTAAGTCTTTAGTTTAAGAATGAAATTTGTAAGTTAGCTATAGTTTATTAGATAAGTTACTTGCTATGGTTATGTAATAAATTTGACATGTTACAGGTTTTCGAGTAGAAGGTAATGCTTTATGGAATTACATTTCTATTTAGCATTTCCTTCAGGTTTTTAAGAGGTTTCGATTGGTAATGGTAACAGTATTATGGTAAGGTTAAAAGGTGATTGATGATATGAAAATTATTTAGTAAAGGTAAAAGTATCTTGGTAAAACTACAAATGGTTGTTTTGAGTAAAACTGTTAGATCAAGATGAAATCTTAAACCAATATGGAGATATTTCTATCTGGTATTGGTATCAGTTTTCATCCTGGGAAATGTTTGGTAAACTTGAAAGCTGTTTGTATGATAACTCGTAAGTATGGGTAAAATTTGAACGAACGATTTTGTTGGTAAACTAAAGAAAGGGCTGTAGTTAGGTATAAGGTATTACGACACGTAAGTATTGAAGGAAGGGCATGGTAAGAACAGAACCAACAGGAATTTGTCACATTGAGTAATTTATGTGGCAGTTTTCTCTGGTATTATGTTGGGAGTTCAAATACTAAGGTTTTAATTTTGCCATATGGGTTGTGCTAGGGCCGGTAGTTACAACACGGTCATAGATTTTGTCGTTACGTCGTTTTATATTTGTAATTACGACGCAACGTCAAATCTAACCCGTAATACAATATCGAATAGGTATTAATAAAGAAGTTACCTGCTCTGTCATGGTAGTCACTGGTCCAGGGGGCGTACCATGAACTATTTGAAAACATTCTTATTTCAATACTGTTTTGTTTCAAGTTAACTATAATCTTACTGTCCTTGCTATAAGGACGTCATGGTATGAAAAGTCAAAGTAAGATTATAGTATTCATGCTATAAGAGTTCATAGTACGGCCCCAGAGCTTATTTCTATTGCAGTGTTCATTAGAATTTGCCTAACCTGAATTTTAAAATGCTAGTAGGACGAGGTTGACTTTACAAACTCATGTTTCAAGTCTGTAATACGTCTAATGAACGCTTAAATAGTGAAAAACATACAAAATACTATTCACGGTTACTCTGAAAAAACTGTAGGTAATGTTGTAGTGTCTACAGGTAGGGATTAGTGGTAGGTAACTACTTTGTACTAATGCGTACGATAGTGCAATTCATTCACCATTGTTTTTATCACATGGTCATTTTGTGAAGCGAAAATTTAAACATGTCTGAAGGCATGATTATGAATGACTTGAAGGTCCACCTCTTCTGCTAGTACACTCATGGTGACAATACATATTTTATAAAACTAGTTCAACTATTCATTCGTACATTTTTGAGGTTGGTAATAAATAGGCCTATAGTTCTTTAGTAAATGGCACTTGACAAATGAATGTACCTATGAATCGTATTTGAATAATGTAAAAGTCGAACCTACGATTCTCAATAATTTAAATTGTTCTATCAGCTCCATACCTACATCGTGAAAATCGAAAAACTTGTATGAATATGAAAAAAATATGTATGAATATTACATAGGTACTTCTGCATTGCTGCGTCTACATCGTAAGTATTTAAATTAGTCACTATTTTTAAGTAATAAATTACTGAAACCAAAGTAGTTCACAATCTTTGATATCGTTTCCGGTTTCAATAAAATAAAAAGACAATTTACAAATTGGTCTCAGATTTACTTGATCTGAGAAATTGGTATATGTATTAGTGAATCGACTCGCCCTCGATTCGTTTTGGCTCGTCCCTAGATTTAGCACGAGCGAAGCCGCGGGTTCCGCTAGTGTATTATACATATAAACCTGCCTCTTGAATCACACTAAAACAACGGAACATATAACCTCCTCCTTTTTTGAAGTCGATTAAAAACTTCAAAATCCGATGCGTAGTTTTGAAGATCTAAGCATAGATATAGACAGACAGACAGCGGGAAGCGACGTTTTAACGATTATTGTAATGTATTGTAAAACCATTGTGGTTATAGACTAGTGTTTATTCAAAAAATGGTAAGCAAAATGCATTTTGTAGTTATTTTCGTTCGGAAGTAACTTTCGTCCAATATAGTAAGATATCTGGAACCCCCGGCTCAAAGCCCTTAGATTAGGCAGCAGCTGTCTATACCCTAGTCTGTCTTTGAGAAAAACAATTTGGTTGCTGAATGCTGTGATCTGCTTCGACGGGTCTAGTGACAAGGCGTTAAATTGAAGTGTATCCTTCGACGTCCTATTGGCTATTACGATAGGAAGTTATTTTCTAGGCTTCATACACTTACAATAGTACATACCAATTTTATCAGTGTATATAAAAACAGTAACATAACGAACCAATGTGTGCCAATGTGCGTGTTTCACGCGAAAAGTACAAAACCAATGTACTAAATTGTGTATACAGTGTAGGTAGTGATACGTCATAGAGTATATTGATACATATATAATTGATACGTTAATACACGAGGAAACATTTAAAATACCTTTTTTTATTTTCATTCCTACAATAACTGGTTCTTGGTGTCCTTACAAAGTTATATGGCTTGCTCTTTCTTAAACTTTAGAGATACCCTTCAAATCTATTTATTAGCACCGATCACATAATAGTAGGTATTAGTAAGTTATAGATATTAATAAGGCCTGTAGAAAATGTGCAAAGGATTATTTTCAATAAACAGCTAAGTTTTCGTACGTCTTACTCGTCGTCGTTCTTACGTTTATAATATTGCCTAAGGATTTTTTATGAACGTGAGTTTTAGAAATAAAGTGGTTACTGATTTTTGCAACTTAAACGATATTGATATTTTAAGATAAATATAATAAGTAGGTACGGTTTATTAAAGAAAAACTATATACATGTACATGATAAATATTTTGTAAATTAAAAATTGGACGTAAGAGTTTCTGTTAGTGAAGGTTTATACTAATTACTAAGAAGGAGGCTTGAAACTGTGATATTAAAAAACAAAGTACACACCATAAATTTTTGAAAACTGCCATAAAACTATGTAAAACAATCATAATATTATTTTTATTATTTATTAAATAAAATTATAATTATAATAATTAAAACACTATATTTTTATATAGGTATAACTTAGTATTAATTTTACGAATTTTGTACTCTACCTAATATGATAAAATCAATAAAGTATAATGATGTGTCAGATCGTTTTCTTTACTATTTTCTAGATGATATACCTATTATTAAGAGTTATTAATCAAATATTCTAGTTCTATGAATTTAGAAGATACGTACATAGAACATTTCTTGAATAATAAAATTTTATGTCTGTTTTCAATTTCTAATAATAACAGTTTTAACTTAATACATATGAAAGTGAAAGTACTAACATCAAAAAATCGATTTTTAAATTTTTGTCTGTCTGTTTGTTCCGGCTAATCGCTGAAACGGCTGGACCGATTTTGTCGGGACTTTCACTCGCAGATAGCTAATGATATAAGGAATAACTGATGACTGAAATTTTATTTAATTAATAACTAGCGGTTCACGCGGCTTCGCGCGCGCTAAATCTAGGGACGAACCCCAGCGAGTAGAGTAGCGAGGTGAGTCGCTAGTTTATTACTATAATAAAGAGATGGCG
The DNA here is from genome assembly GCA_905231865.2 of Boloria selene. Classification (NCBI taxonomy): domain Eukaryota; kingdom Metazoa; phylum Arthropoda; class Insecta; order Lepidoptera; family Nymphalidae; genus Boloria; species Boloria selene. The sequence continues at coordinate 10,638,007 of HG993142.1, forward strand.
CTACCAACTTGTTTTAATGAGATTGTGGCAACAATACTATTTCATTGTCATAACAGATGGCGCCATAAGTCTAAATAAATATATAATTTATGTATTAGATGCCAGATCTTTTCATATTTTGTAATATTTATTGCAAAATATGCTAAAAGCAAATCAATATAACGATACTTATCTAACATACGATGCTCGGTGATAAATAATAATAATGAAAAATTGATAAAATTTAGGCGTCTAACATTTTTTATACTTTATTTATTTTTTAATAATTAAAGAAAAGAAAATATGAATATTAAGTAAAATTTTGAATTTTTTATACGATGTATATAAATCTTGAGATATTACAATAATATTTTAATGAAGTTATTACACAGTATGCGTAAAATGGAACACAATTCCGTTATTTGTGGTTGCCGTCTAAATGCCGTGAGATCTATGGTCGCAAATGTGTCATTCAGGGATTGTTTACTATTTTGAGAAATAGTAAAAAATATGGAGCTTATTGAATATGTTTATTTGAATAAAATGGTAGTGGTGTATAACATAACATTACGACAGCATTTTCATGTGGACTTTTAAGTGGTTTAAGTGTAAGTGGCATTTTAACTTTGAACGTGTTTACGTCAAATGTTTTATGTTATTTAGTGATTTATAAGTGTTAATAATGAGTGCTTGTGAAATGAATAGTGCAACTGGCTTTGGATTTTCCTTGGTATGTAAAATTTAAGTTTCTATTTAAGTGTCTTGAAGGTTAATTTCATAAGTTACACGACATAAAAGTTCTAGAGGTTGTCAAACCTAGTACCTAGTATTAGTCTTGCTGTCGATATGTGGCTTATTTAAGCTATTCATTTAAATTTAGCAAAAATCATGTGGTTTTATATACCATTTTTTTTTAATTAAAGGTATCAACAAACATCGTTTTAAATATTTTGCGCGCGTTATTTGTAAACATAACCTATAAATTCAAGTTCAGCAAATACATTAGTTTTTGAGTTGAGTGATGACAGACGTGCACTTGTTAAGCATTTTAAATTAAATATAGTTAATTATATCGGTCCACATTATCTACATTTAGTAATTTTAAATTAAGGTTTTATTAACAAAACCTATTAGCTACATGTATGTTATAAACTGTATTTTATCTCTGATCTCATCTGCATATAATTAGGCCTTACATTCGTTAAAGTCTATTAGAATTGGTTTATTATATTTCAGCTTTTAATGGAAATGATTGTTATTGGGGTTTTGATGAGGTCTAAATAATAAAATATTAACTATAATAATATGTGGTAGTTATCTTGAAAGTAAAGGCAAATATGTTTAATAGTATTAATAAAAAATACAAATATCTAGTTCTGTACTTAATGTGATCTATTAATAAATAAATAAAAATTCCTTGCTTATTTACTCCCTCTTAAACGCTTGCATGAAGAATTATCAAATATTGTAATCCACAATGTATTAATAGTTTATAAGAAGTGAACTTATTTATAAATATAATAATACTAGCTGACCCGTGCCCACTTCGTTGGGCATAATGTTAATAATCCTTTTTTAGTACAGAGTGTTAAGCTCCACATCTTTTCTCTAGAACTCAAAAATATATCTTTCATAGTTAAGGCAGCGTTCGTAAGAAACGCGTTCATTCACCCGTTTTTTCTCCGATTCACTTTGCAAAACGGACTACCTAAATAATGTGGCTTTCTATTGGTGAAAGAATTTTTAAAATCGGTTCAGTAGATCCCGAGATTACCCCTTACAATTTAACAAATAAACAAACTTTACTTCTTTATAATATTAGTATAGATTATAAATATAATAATATTATAAATATAATAATATTATAAATATAATAATATTATAAATATAATAATATTATAAATATTAAGGAAGCTGTGTTTATAAATTCTTAGGGTAAGAACTTACTTGAGTTTCTCTGTATTTAGAAAAGGCTTTTGTTTTTTAACTAATGTAAATCAATAATATTTTGCATATAGATTTAGGTATATATAATTTTAAAATCAAAACTTCTAAATTAACATTAATATACTTAAAAAGTAGTTAAGTTAAGTAAAAAAGTCATATGTCTGTATTATATATTCACCATTTTCATACTGAAAAAGTTAACTTGCGCTTAAATTATCTTTCCTTTCTAAGTTAGTCAAAAATTTGAGACGGATACAATACTTAATATAATTAGTAGGGATATTTCAATAATCAATAATAGTCTCATCCGAACAAGTATATGGGTTAAGGATTAGGAACAAATCAAGTCAGTAATATATAATTTAAATATACTTAAATTGATATTGGCATACAATTTTCGTATAATTAAAGCCCAGAATAGTCGTTAGAAGAACAATATTATTTTTATACATCTTTTTAGGTGCATCACTAATTATTTACACATATTATAAAAGAAGAATACAATTTTTATTTGTGTTTTTGTTATAATAGTAAACATTTTAGGAAGTTGTAGATTTGTAGATGGATATTCATCTTTTATACTCAATATGTTGTCTCAATATAAGTATTAATACTATGACTATAATAATCATAACTTTTAGTTCTAAGGTCAATAGTTGTAATACTAGGTTTTTTAATTGTATGAACAAACTGTAATAAACAAGATGTTTTTTTACACAAGATATTTTAGATTAAAATGTACATTGTACAATATGTATCTCATATGTAATAAAACTGATTTTCAGAATCAGAATAAAAAATAAGTGGTACAGCATATATATAAAATTATTGTACATTTTATGTTTAAAGTTTACTACATGAAGATTTGTTAGTACTTATTATATTGTTACACACTGATATAGATTTTTGAGTTGATGATTATAAATGTCTCTTTTTGTTAATTGTTTACAGTAAATTGAATTACACAATTAAAATTTTTTATCTACTTGACTTGTTTTATTTTAGATCTTTATACTTAGACATCTGTGGTTGTAAGGCACCTTCTGATCTGAAACTGAAATGTACTATGTTTAGTTTTAGGAAACATCAACAGTGGTGTAAAAGGGGATCTGCATTTCATCCAAACAAAAAGTGGTCACCTACAGTTAATATATGAACCATATATCTTTGTAACGGACAGTGTGAGAAGTGGACGCACGTTTTGGCGCTGCATGGAGTATGGCAAGCGTTGTCGAGCGAGGATTACATCTAAAAATAATGTTTTGAGAATAACTAACCCTGTACATAATCATAATGATAATCATATGAAAAAAATAACACGTAAATATGAACTGGGCGAAGTTGTCACTTGTCCGACGGTCTGAAATTTGCTAAAACAAAATATATATTTGAATTTTGCATGTTTGATTGTTTTACTATTATTGATATAAATATAATAAACGTACGTAGGCCACGTATATTACATTGTAAATATTTTGTTCTGAAAAGGCCAATTTGTCGTACATCTTGATTTTTTATTTTGTTGACATGTCATTTCTTGTGGAATTATTACCATAATTTTTAGTTTAATCATGTAGATTAGACTTTAATATTAAAGTGAATTAGATTTAAGAGTGGTTTTTGTTCATGAAATGAATTGAACGTTGTTTCTGGACGACTTATAAGAAGCATTGTGATCTAGTTTCATAATAAATTGCTAGTAATTATAACATTGACTTATTATTGTAAGCTCTCAAAAATTTAATATCATGCATTGCCATGGCAATTAACGTGACAGGAGCGGATATCGGGAGTCAAGAGAGCGTGGTGCGGTACACGGTGACTCAACGAGGCGCTCCCTGCCTCATGCTCGACGGCTACGGGTACGTAGCTCGTAAGAAGCGAGGCACCCGTGTATACTGGACGTGCAGGAATCGCAAACCATTAGGATGTCCAGCTCGAGCTCTCACCATCGAAGGTCGCTTAGTCATGCGTCACTTCGACCACAACCACGTCCCACAAAAGCATTCCGATCAGATTACTCACATTGAAAGCCTAATTGAAATAATATCTGCTGAAAAATAAATAATATTTAATACCTATGGTTGTAGTTTTATTTTCTTTAATATTAATATTAGTAGTACTAGTGCTAATAAATGTTTAGATTAGACCGTGTTATTGCCGCAATAGATTTCAATGTAATGTAATCAAATAACTGTCTTGTAAGAGCAGTTAGTGATGAGTGTTTATGTTACAGTGGAGTTCGTGATATCGAACCGCGGTCGGCGTCATATGCGGCTCGGCGGGTTTTCTTTTTACGCGGAGAAAGTGTTTCCCGAGAAGAGCAAGGTGCGATGGCGGTGTACGAGACGCACCTGCCGTGCGTACGCGCATACGCTGCACGATCAGATATTCGCTCTGAGTAATGTGCACTCGCACGAGCCCCCAACTTTGCCTCCAACGTCAATAGCTTCCTCGTATAGAGCTTTCACTCATGCAGCTTTGGCTACTCAAGCCAAAGCCATACTGGATGACTAATTCTTTCTAACACAGTGCTGTCGTCTTAAGTTTTATTTATATTTGACGTCACATAATATGTTTTGCTCTGAAATAGATAAAAACTTTCGTGAACTAAAAGTAATAATATTACAAACCGTTAGAATTATATGTAAACATTTACAAAGTTGTATTATACAAAAATAATATTAAGCGGGAATTTAATAATCAGGACTATATTTATATAATTGGTAAACTGGTTCTAGTTGATTAGATTTGAACATACACGTAACACGGCTTTATCACTAAGAGGATAGGATTATTTATTTATTTATTTAGATTTAACTATGCACAAACGTATATATCGAGTGCAGAATGTTTGCTCTAGTCAAATGTCTAGTCATCTGTGAAAACGTAGCTACGGTTTACAATGATCTCATAACCCGACATTCTATTAAGATATAGGTAATTGTATATAATAAAAAAAAAACAGGTCATATCGGTCGATTGTATGTTAGGACTTTAAAGATAAAATTACATTATATTAACTAAGGCTATTCCAGCCAACGACCGATAAAAGCGCCCGAGGAACGGTGAACGTAAGTTTAAGTATTGTAAACTTAGCAATAATTGTCTTATAAAATGTGTGATTCTTTTCGTTATACATGCAAGAGCTTGTTCATTACCAGCAGAGTGTTGTTAGTATAATTATTATTTATTGCTGTTAAGACTAGTTACACAAAACTATATGATTAATATCAATAGATCACTGTACCACGTGTTTAGATATATTAAATTACAGATATCAATAAATTGCAGTGACAGAATAACTTAAAAACAATAATTCTATATTTATTTACGTCTACATAACTTTACTTTTACATCGTATAATAAGTTGGTGTTATTTGTTTTTGTCTTAAGTTTGGCTAATAGTAGTCGCTTTGTAAAGGTATCATAAATTGGCTTTTCTACAATGGTTTGACCTTTCAGAGAAATTCGTACGACTGTGCGTGGGACCGGGTGGCAGGCCTCGTTTGTGGGTTAAAGGTCGCAGCTTTTACGCTGCACATACTATGAGGTCTGGAATAGTCAGATGGCGATGTACCATGGGAGGCTGTGGTTGTAAAGCTTATACGCAAAAAGGAAAGCTGCATAAGCTCGTGGGTGAACATAACCACGCCGGTCGTTGTGGGCGACGGAACAACAAGCAACACGCGCCGCCTACTTCATCCCCGCCCACGCCGCTTTTACTGCCGAGAATACCCCATCTCGATTTCGATAATTTTGATCCAAACGCTTGGGTAACTAGATATTAATCTTGTTATAATATACACGTATCGAGAATATTCAGTCTCGATTACAATTTTTTATGTAAATACTGTGAGTCCTTTTTAAAATATCTTTAAATAATTTTTGCTTAAATCATTTGTTATATTTTATGAATTTATCCAATTTTTCTATAATATTATTCACCACGAGTTTGGTAGAAAATGTTAGTGTATTTGACAAATACGTGTAAATTATTTAGTAGTTTACGATGTTTTAATTTTATAGCTGTAATTGGTCCATTCGGTGCATTCAATAGAACAATCTGAAAATGTACAAATAACTAAGTTCCGATAGAATGGTTATATTTCATACAATTTATTCCAATCATTGTCTCATTATAGTTTACTAGTCACTTTGTTGTATATTTTAGTTAGGATAATATAATGTAAGCGTATAGAACAATTATGATCTCAATTTTTTTTTTAAATATGGTGGTACTGATGCCAAATTCGTTTTAGTGTGTGACTAAAAAGTTTTAAAGATTTTTATACGTAAATGTTGAATACTTTCAATGCTCAGATGAATTAAGTAAGGATATAAAAAAATCGTCCACGTGCTTCCCTTTTTGCGTTTTACTGTATTGTGTTAGATGTTAAAGTACAAACAAAGATAATTGTGCCATAATTGTATACCTATTAGACTCTGGGTCTATGATATTTTATTGTTATCACTTCTTAAATAAGTTTTGTAATTTGTGCCAAAAGTATCTTGCTCATGAAAAAGTTTTTATCTCTTAGAGAAAATTATTTCTATTGTATTTATAGATTTAGGTAAAATTCGGAATGTAACTTGTGTAAGTGATATTAAATTAGTTAAACTTAACCTTTTTTTTAATATGACAACCCCTAATAAAATATTACTCCAAAATTGTCGTTGTTTACTTTCCTATTTCGTAATACCTATTTCATAGGATTAACTAATTTATAAGTAGCAGTAATCTAGTAAACTAATAAAATTGTTCTTAATTGATTGTCAGTTATTTAACACATAATATTAAGATCAGTTTTATATTAAGACGTAAATTAACCCCTAACATGTACTAACTTTATTTTTAATTTTCAGCGCGTTTCATTCGAGCGGGAAAAGGACGATTACTACTTCACCGGGGTTATACATTTCGCTTAAAGAACAATTTGGCTCATGGACGTAAGCAGTGGTATTGTTCCTCGAGACTAACCTCGCGATGTTTGGCAGACGTTAACACTGAGGGCCCTGAAGGTTTTGAGCGTATAGTGCGCTCTCGGTATGCCCATAACCACGCTCCCCCGAATGTTCGTCGGTTTGCAGATGGGCGATATGTGGTTCGCACTCCACACCAAAGCGGCCACCGCGCCCCAGCTCCGTTGGATCCACATCACCAGTTACTTCAATTGCAACACGCCCTAGCTCTGTATGCGGCCACCGCTCACGCTACCGCTACAGCGAATGCCTCGGCCGCCGTCACAACAACCACAGGAAGTGGTTCTCAACAATCTCCCAATTCGATCCAACCTTCCGCCCAGCACACCCCTGCTGCTAAACCGCTGTTGGTTGATACTCCTTGCAAAGAGGAAGATTAGATCGAAAGGAGAAATTTAAATAATTCCGACTACGACTCTCTTTTCACTTTGATCAGTAACAGTTGTATTGATAAATTCACGTTGTACGACGATAAAATATCGACCAACCGATATTTTCGAAGCTTTTTGCACTCGTATTATAGAATAATTTATGTTTTAGAATAACTATTACTATTATTGTCATAATTATTACGTAGGTTAGATGGGGATTGGATGGAGTATATTTAATGCGATGGCATCGTTGGATTATCTAATGTCGGTATGTGTATGTAAAACTTCAAAAACTAGGTGTTGTGTTCTGAAAGTTACGACTAGTGGCAGAATGTTAACAGCGAGTCAATGGAGTGATCGTTGTCGTAACAAATTAGGTTAAGCGGTCTTTTCGAGGTCTATAAAGTTATTCGTATAGGTGTGGGTTATTTATGGAAATGTATAGGGAGCTAATGAAAAAGTTTAATAAGTATTTAAGAACTTCTTGATTGGAATAAGAGTCTTCACATGAGTGATCGAGCGCACAAGTTTGGATTAGAACACACGATGACATGTAAATTCGTAGTTTTAATACTGCGATATGGCCTCATCGCTATGTGTAGGACACTTATGGTGTATGTATTGATATGAATATTACATAGATGGTAATTATCCGGAAATAAGCCCATTTCAACGTTTCATTTATAATATCCGCTCTATCGATCTGAGCAGCATCATTGAGACGGGTAAGCTTGTCAACCTGTAACGGCACTAAGCAAGTTGGTCAGCAGGTGGGTAGGTTAAAGCCAGGACTCGAGAAGGACCGTAGGAAAGTTGCGATCGAAACGGGTGTAATGGAGAGGTCGACGGTTCAGGCCGTCGGCAACGCGTTGGTGACTGAAACGCGAGCTCGATTCGGAAGTAAGCAATTAAGGATCCCTCGACTGTACTTAGAAATATTAATTTTATTTTGAGAGATTTAACTTTTACAAGTTTCAACTAATGCTACTTAGACAATTTAACGTCCGCCTTCTTATACTAAGAAATCAAGTCGAATGATTATTATGAAAGGTGTTTATCGAAGTACCTACCTTCGTAGTAGACGCTTGCTCTACGGCTCTCGTCGTGGCGCGCAGACTTCAGTCGATGTTGCTCTGCTCTTAGAATTGATTTTAAGTACTTAAGCTCAATCAACTACCTCTTCACTTTTTATACGGGTTTTACAGATTAGTTTAATTATACAATTTTATATACACGAATAAATACTCAGAAGCTTTACTCGAGTAAGGTGTTTTAGGCTAAGCTAGGCTAGGTTAGGCTACCGTGGCGCGCCGGGGCGGTTCGCTGCGCAGGGTCCGGCGCGCTTTCTTATTACCTCTATGAAACTCAACTACCTCTTTATATAGTTTTAACTTGTACTCGAGTGTTTGCTGTTGATGACTGTAGCATAAAGCCTCTTTTGAGACTGTTGTCTAAATATATTTTATTGATTGTTTTTTTTAAATAATGATTTGTTGCTTTTCAAATTATTTTTTCAATAAAATTAGGCCCATACTGCTAAGACTCTGAATTAAGTACAAATTTTGACTAATTTTAATTGTTATTAGATAACTTAGATAGTTCGGGGGTCTTAAGTGTGTGCGTGAGATGTAAAATGTTTTAACATTTTAATTAGGTTTAGGCGTAGATCATGTCAAATGGTATATATAATATTTATGATTATACGATAGCAGTTTAAATATATTGTACGTGTAATGCTACATAACAATTTCAAGATTAAAGTCACATAATACTGGTAACAGTGTAATTGAGTTTCGGGAATTTGTCTAATAACGGCCATTTGATTTTTTTTAAATACAATTTTTAATAGTCTCAAATTTGTTTTGTGTCTTTTCACAATGTTTAGCTAATACTTTACTTAGATTTACATTTGACATTTGACTATTTATATTCAACTAGTATGGTTTAGTTCTTATCTGATGATTTCTAATCGAATGGGCCGGCACGCCCCGTATAGTTCATTAGTACCACTCTCTCACGGAAGACCGGCGTGAAGTGGCAGCTATGCTGTCGCGTTTCGTCCGGTGAGTGTGATTCCGGGAGGCCCACTCTCCTTCCCCCCTCCATCTCCCTCCCTCCCTCTTCCCTTCATCCTCCGCCTTCGTTCCATCCTCCCTCCTCTATCCCTCCCTTTCCTGAAAGGCCGGCAACGCATCTGCAAGCCTGGCTTGCAGATGTCCATGAGCGGAGGTGATCACTTCCCATCAGGTGAGCCTCCTGCGCGTTTGCCCCCTTTTTACCATAAAAAAAAATCTTAAAATAACTATTTTTTCCTATTCACTATACTATCCACTTCAGTTAGAAGCTGAAGTGATTAGGTACTTTTAGTTGATTTTCCTTCTCTATGTCTACACAAATTTTATGTAGCACGTAATATTTCGAATTTATTTTATTTATTGCATAATAAAATAGCTGCACTTATCGTTCTGTTACCTTTTGACATGTTCTATTGTACCTGAGATGCCTGCTACGCCAAATAAAAGTGGTTTCTTGGAACCGTGGCGACGACTTAGACCTGTAGTTATAGTAAATTTAGCATAATATGATTTTAATTACATATATGTATATCTATATAGAGCAATGACAATATTCGTCAATTACTTTGTATTTATATAATTCGATGTGAAATGTAACCCCTATTTCGTATTCATAATTCAGATTATTCCAATATTTGAGATTCTCACTAAAACTAAATTAATTGTCTCCTACGTATTTATTAGTCGATTCTAATATTACAATTCTTATTAGTTCTTAATTGTGAATCTCTTAGTGGAAAATAAGGTAACATGGCTGTTGTCAGTCGCCTCGGTTCAGTAAGAGCCCGATTGACCTAGTATCAGCATTATCTATCTACCTCATTTACTGTTACTATTGTATACTTTAATATCTTATAGTGTAATTTTGTATTTACCATTATATAATAAGAATTTTTGGGTTCTTGTACGGGGTATGTTTTGTGAAATATTAAATTGTACTTATCAATAATCGCTGGTTTTATTTCTTTATAATTAAACGATTACCTCAATGTGTTTCAATACCCCTATCCTATATGGTGGTGGTTTTAGGTAAATGTCAATTATGTTTTTTCCGTTTCTGACAATTATATTTGTCGCAGGCATTAAATATATGAAATCTCGACGCGGCAAGATTATCATGATGGTGAACACGTTTCCATTTTGCGAAGAATCTACATTAAGAGATAAAGTGATCTGGCGGTGCACCTCCAAGAAGACAAACTGTAAGGCGCGTATACACATGTTGGGAAAGAACGTTGTAGCTGTAAAAGGCATGCACAACCATCCGCCCAGGGTCGTGTCGTCTTGATATATATTTAATCACTTTTTCAGCTTCAAGAATTGTTGTTTATTATTATTTATGTGCGTCCCTAGCCTTGGTCTTATTTAGCATTTTGATTATTTTATTGAGAAGAAACGTTTGTAAAAAACTAAATTTCTAATACGTGAATATAGAACTTCTATCTTCCGTGTACACGTAACTTGACTGAATTTTCTATCACTTATTTCATTTGGATACTTCATTTTTATTTTTTTTATTTTAGTTTATTATATTCTTTTTTGATAAGATTTATACATTCCATATTCGCACATTGACAAATTTTATCATACTGAAAATGTTCATAAATTAGGTAACTGCTTCAAGAACTTCATAGAATTTATTTTTCGTTTCCTATAATTCCTATAATATCTACATTCTACATGTTGCTATATTTACTGTAATATGTATACTTTACACCCTACATGCGTAATGCTTATACAGTGTTAATGCACGTGCTTTTAAGATCAAGTTATTGCGTTTTAAGTTTTAAGTTCGTCCGACGCAATAGAATTAAAGCGTTTATGTTTATCGGCTAAATAACGCGCACTTCTTAATTAAGTTGTAGGGAAAAAGGTGTGTTCAAAATATTTTAAACTTTTAAGTTTTATCATTTTTCACATCTACGTCTACGTAACTTCTTCCTGTTCCAAGTTTTTCATAATTTATAATAATGTATATCGTACCGGCCTTTGTTTTTTGGTACATATGTATTAGTTGTTATAATTAGCTTGTGAAACAAATGAATTTCTATAATGCGTATTACTTATACAATTTTATTCCATTAATAGTTTTAAGTAAAAAATATAAGCGTATTTTAGTATTAATATACAATTGTGATTCAAGTGACAATATTAATGGTTATATGTTATTAATATCGACGTAAATGTAGTCTGGGGAGTAAGATGAATTGGTTGGTATTTGGACAAATATTTGAATTACCAGAAAATGAAGTATTTATGGAACGAAGTTCCTTAACGGTAAGAGTTGTCGGGTAAAAATCGTAACGTAACGTAAAAGGTTACGTAAGTTATTGTGCCCAACCGGCATTCCTAGAGGCCATTGAACAAAATAATTGAATTGAATATAAAGTAACGTAACAAAAGAGGTTATTCTTTATTACTCACTTGGTCGTATGCACTTTGTGTCTGGGCCCTATGTTATGAGCACTCCTTGAGTTTTGTGGCTTAATGAAATGGTAGTTTTCGTGATGAAAATATAAGGCGACGTATGTTGTAAGAAGTTTAGTTGCACTGTTTGCAAGCTTATTTTCTGACTTTCGACATGTATAATGTACTGTGTGTCTGCTTCTCTGGTACTCGGACAATGTGAAAGACCGTTTATGAACCAAGGGCGGACAGCGAAAGGAACTACATTTGTACCCATGTCCGATACTTTTAAATTGGGTACCTAACTAAATTTTATCAATGTCTGTCGGTTAAAGTTTACAACATTACCACTGATTATTAATAATATGCTGAAGTAAAATATTTTTTGTGGAAGTCTTAATTTAATTGATAATTTATTCCTTATTAAGTTAATTATAGCCGTGATTCAAAACGTTTCCAATGTATTCCTATTTTCTTAAGTAATACCAGCTCCCAAGACAAAAATATTAAACTAAGACTTTGAATTGACGATACAAATATTTTTATATCAATCATTCCAATGTAAGTGTTTTTTTATAGAATAGCTTCTGGTGCTTGGAATATTCGTATTATTATATATTAACTCTTTAGATATGAACGTAGTTCATAGTTTTATACTGTAGTGTTAATATTCATGTTAATGATGATAAATTTAAGAGTAGCTCAATATATCATATCATATTTAGGCCCTTAGTTTTGGAAATACACTTTAATGTCTGGTGAATATTGCTTAATATAAGTAGATTAACTGCATTATTTTACGTATTAATTAGTAATTAGAACTTCATTAATAATTGAAAATATTATTATAAGAAAAGGTATTAGTATTTTGCAGTTTGTATGTTTACGGTTAATTCGTCAGCTTGTTAATTATTACAAAGCTAAGGGAAATAAAGACCAGTTACATTATTTCAATAATTTGGTATAATATGTTAAGTTATATATTGATGCTTATTTTATTAATTAATACTGGTTAAGTTATTTGATCGCACAATCAGGTGATAGGGTCCTTTGCTAACTACCCAAGTTGTACAAGGACTAATAAGAGATTTATGATGGAGGATCTTTAAGTTGAATGTTCTCATGTAGAGTGACATTGTCTTGATCAACTACTGTAATGATCGTTTGCGGATAAATTAAACAATTTAAGGTTTACATTCCTCAAAATGGTATAATATTAGCTTATCGCGTTAAAACGGTTAAAAAGACTAACCTATTAGTAATTTTGTTTTTAAGTCTTTACAGTAAGTTACTTATTTACCTAAATAAGACCCATTGAAATAAGTGCGCAATGGCGTATTAGGATGTTTATTATATGGTCTAACAATCAACATGTAATTTTACTCATAGTATCTTGTGACATGATTTGCTAGCTACATTGATAAACCATAATCGATGAAGCACACTTCTTGTATAATTAGCTAAAAATTAGTTAAGTACCGTGATGTATACGATATATGCAGATTTTTAAAAAAAAGTGCGTGTGTACAAAGTACACATGTCAGAAGTAAAACTTGAATTTAAATTAAGGCTAACTCTTCCCCGTCTCTGAGTGCCTGGTACTATGGACTTATTTTTCGTTTCATCGAGTTTGAAATCACAACGATTCTAAAGAAGTTTCACTTCAAAAATATTTCAATATTTTTACTAATAATAATACTTTTTACTAAGAATAAAAAGAGTAAAAAATATATCTTATGCAAGTCAGTGGTCAGTGGGAGAATGCGTTAAATATTTTGAAATCTTTTTCTTAAAATGCTTTCACAGAGCGAGTGCGAGGTCGGTGAAGGTTTCGTTCCGGATAATAATAAACAGTTTCAATTATGCATTTTCAGAGTACTCTCAGAATAATGGTTTACTAATAACCGTACAGTTAACGTGTAACAGCGCTAGCCATTTTAATAATCCAAATTTATAATATATTTTTTTGTTTTATTTATAACAAAATTTCTTTTTCTTATACATTAATTTTGGTATAAAGCGTGTTCTTTTAATATTTTGAGATAATAATAATTATTTTTTATATTTTGTCTCGACTATTATTATTTTTCTATTTATGTACTTGAAAATTTTTATGGTAGTACCTACCTTAACCGTATTTACGTATTATTAATAAGTTAGAAATTACATTATGTAGTCCTTGTACTACTTGGGTATATATCTACACGCTATTAAGTATTTTAGAGTATTTTTATTCGTTTGATTAATGTTTAAAGGCTGGTTCATTTTATAAAATATTTTACAGTTAGTTAATGAAATATCATTGAAGTCATTAACAAGAGAATTGAATTGTTAATGAGATTTCAATAACTAATGAAGTGATTTTGATGGAGTTTTCAAGTTATATTGTGTCAATATAATAATTTTTAAAACCTTCACCATCACTGGGCAGGTACATGGCCAGTTCGTAAATATTATAAATAAAATTATGTTTCGTTATAGTGAAAAGTAATTATTATGATAAAGAAGATGGAGTTGCAATAATTTAGCTTGTGATAGTATATTTAACCGTCAATGTTTGGTATAATAGTTCAGTTTTTATAAATTAACAAATAAGTAAAAAACTGGCAAAAGATGTGCTCTTGTTTATTTTTAATGGAACTACGGTGGAGTAGAGTTAGTTTTGTATTTTATCCTTTGCTTACTTTATTAGATACTGTAAAGGCTAAATATATAATGTGAAGCTTTTTAACATCATATATTTTATAAAGTACTTATAACGATTATATATAGTGGATGGGTTGGTGTTACAACATATGGATTAAGTGCCTTAAACATGTCTATTATTGGATAGGATTACAATTGTACTGAACATTCCTTATTATTACAAATCGGCTTTACAATATACAATACTTATGTAATTTAAAGATATTTTAAAATGGATATAAGATGTTGATTTTATTAAGAGTATTACTCATTAAGGTTTAAATATTAAATATTATGTTTATATAAATCGTGTGTTTATTTTTATCTTACGACATAATTGGGAGTAATCACTATTGGTATATGACCTGAATCAGTTTTTTACGTTGTTGCTACTGATAAGTGAGTCTTATGAAATCTTCCTATTATTATATCATTTTGTTTTGTTATTAGCGAATAGTGGCGATGTCGGCCAGATCAGGTTCAGCCGTGGCAAGCAGAGAGCGATGATTATCACTGGGAATTTTTCTTACGTAAAAGATAAAGAGTTCCCAAACGGCCGTACTCGTTGGCGTTGTGCTCACGAGTCGGGGAAGTGCCAGGCTAACATCTACACTTTCGACTCAGATGTCGTATCGATATATGATAAACATGATCATGAATGAACAATCTTATTTTAAGGCGTGTAGTTTACCACATAATGTTATTTATAGTTCATTAAAAATATTTAGTGGGCTTTAATAAGGTAATATAGTTTAAAGTAAAAAATTATTTATTACGTATTCAAAAGTACTAAGAGCAGAAATTTAAAAAAATGCATGCAAATGACTTAAATCGTTGTTAAAAATTCATAAGAATATTATGCCATTTCTATATTTTAGATTTCTATAATTTTCTCCAATGATTGTGCTAATTCACTTTGTGAGTTTTCAATAAAAGATTTCTATATTGCAAAATTAATACGTACGTTTAAGATCGTTCGTTCAGTGTAAGTTTTTTTATTATTAGTAATATTGCAAAATGCACATACAACCATTTTCTATTAGGATTTAAGGCTTCAATTAGTACTAAAAAACCCTATGTAGATAAATACTTATCTCATTATGTGTTTTAGCACTAAAACATATATTTTTGTCATTTATTCAAAGTAACTATTCTTTTTTTCTTGATGATAGATAATAAGGAACTATAGCGACTTCGTATTGTACCTTAAATTTAATGAAATATTAATTTAAAATGTATTTAATACCAAATTATTATTGGTATAATTTTTGTTGCGAAGTTATTATGCCTATATTTACTCGAATAAAATATTTTTGGAAAGTATATGTGTATTTAAAAACTAATTATAAATAAATGAATGTGAAAACTTAAATAAAGTTTTCAATACGTTGCGAAAGTATAACTTCGAAAAATATTTTATTTATTTCATTAAAATTTTAGAATTTGTGAAAGCAGCATATGTACCAACTGGTAGGGGTAAAAAGAATTTGATTTTGGACGGTTATTCTTTCAATGAATCGACGCCAACATTTTGGACATGTTCGCGACGCAAGAACTCTGGCTGTAGAGCTAAGGCGAGGACAAATAAGCAAGGCGAAGTGATATCCTACGATAATATTCATAATCATGAAAAACCACAGTTATATCAAAAATCTACAAAAAAGAAAATTATTTTGTAAATAAACATTATAAATAGATTCTATACGCTTTTTTGTACAGATTTTTATAAATTAGCTGCTTGTGTTAGTAGTAGTGTTTAGTTCGGAATTAATATGGTCGTCCCTCAAGAAAATTAATTATCATTTATATTATATATTTTTTATTTGTATTTCTGTATGAAAAATTCAAGTTGATTGAATATTGTGAACCTCTTATTTCATTCTTTCATATGTACCTGACCTCTTTTAATAAATTCGAAATAATTTTCAGAAGCCTTCTTCCTACCATCCAGAGCTGGCAAATCAGTGCTAATATTTCAATCGAATAAATTCTGGGTCAACAACCAGTATCGCGACAAATTGAACTGGGCCTGTCGTGATAAAGATACAAGAGGATGCCTATGTAGAGTTCAAACAACTATGAATGGACGTTTTATAAGAATCAAAGGCGGTCATAATCATAAACCGAATTTTACACCATTCAACTTTGATACACCGACTGCGTCTGAAAGACCTTTGATCGACTGGCATACGCCGCTCAAAAGCACTTAGTTTTACCAAACGTGGCGAGGAAATGCGAAATACAAATCAAATCAGTGGCTTTTGTGGCTGTGAATAACTGATACGTTCATTTATCCTGGAAATGCATTCCAATTAGTGTAATGTATTTTATGATTTTTGCGTTTGTTAAGATTTTCACAATCATGTATTAATTTAAGTAATATAGGTTAAGAGTACGACTTTTATTCGTTGAAACGTAACAGTTTCATTAATATCAACATTGAACAGGTATTAGTTACATTTTATATAATAATTTAAGACTCTCTTCTGAGTTTATAACAAAGTGTTTATTAGGAGGTACTATTTATTTGTAAAATAAAACTGCAACTTTCTATCAGTTCCATTTCGTATGATCTCAAACATAATTCGTGTGTTCTTATAACTAGACGAAGAATATGATCATGTGTTATTTCTAGAAAATATATTTTTTCCTACTCACAGTGTAGATAACAATTTGTTATAAGTAGGTACCAAATATTAACCATAAAAGGTAGGAATTCCCTAAGATTTATGTATACGTAGTTGATAAAATTTCATACATATTTTATGCCTCAGTATGGAATACAGAGATTTGATTTTAGATTTAATGTTAATGTGTGTGTTTGCAAGATTGTTTTTTACAAAAAATGTTCATTTTTAACTAAAAAATTTAAATCGATCGGATCAAACTGTAATAATTAAGTAATTGGATATAGGTACTCGTACATATAAGTTCAATGAATTTATTATGCGCATGAAAGTTACGATCAGATATTTTAAGTTTTAAATAAAATATTTTTTTAAATATTATCAATACACTTTTCTTCTTATCAAGTAATTATGTAACTTCCTTAAAATTGCTTTAAATTTTCAATTAACATTTTTTTATTTAACCACATGTTGATACATAAATAAAATATCATACATAATTCGTTTTATAAACATTGAAAATAATGTGAATGAATCTGTTGATGTAATGAGATGTCGTGTGTGAGTGGAATGGTACTTTATATATTTATTACAGTGAGCTGGGGCCTGTCTCGTTTCGGTAACCCTGTGCTTATCATCGAGGGCGAAAGGTTCCGTCGGTGTGGAAAAATCGTTCGTGGCAAAGGAACTTGGCGCTGCATTAAATCCGATCATGGTTGTAAAGCATACGCCACTACGGAGTCCAACCATGTTACTGCTATAGAAAACTCTCACACCAGTCATAAACAAATAAGGGTCCCTAATAGAACACGCAAAAGAAGAAAAAATCCATTTTCCACTAAAATTAAGGTAGAATAGTATAAGTTTGTAATAGTTTAGTACAAGACCATGTTGTACATGTATCAGTTGATTGCTCATTCACATATTTAGGTTTTGACTTCCTTAAAAATTAAATAATTAATATTGTGAGAATATTTGATAAAAGAGAAATTTATTTTGTTAAGAAGAGTTACATTTTTCAAGTGAAGAGTAATTGAGACAACATTAACATTTTCAATGTTTCTATTTTTTTAAAATGTATATTATAATGTGTGTATTAAATCTAGTCGTCGAAAAAAAAATTAAAATTTCTTAATAAATCATTTATTTTTTTAAAGAACTAAGTTATTTTCCCATATAAATATATTTAATTAGACCCAACATACTTAATATTAATTAGTTATTAAGTTTTAGATTTTACGATGGTTACTAAAGGTGTACTTCAGTTACAGGCACAGGGGTACCGGTCGATGCTCCCCCAACACTTGGCTTGCCGTTTCCGTTCCCCTGCTTTCCTGGACAATTCCGCTACTGCCTCAGTAAGCGAGGAAAGCCAGCGATTGAAGTGGGAGCTCATAGATTCTGCTTCAACGGTCGTGCGGCGAGCGGGAAGGTTTGGTGGCGTTGCTCGAGGAACCCGCGTTGTCGGGCCGCTGTTCACACGTTCGGGTTGCGCGTCGTCCAAATGAATAGCGCGCATACTTGCGGCGTTCGTGCAACACCTCTCAGACCCATGTTTTAATCGCGCTCTCTACAAAAATCTCATATTTCATTAAAATGCAAGTCATATATAAGTCAATTTATTACTACGACCGCCGGTGAAATCTGAGTGCTGGCACAAGATGTGATCTCAATTTTGTTTTATTCGGTGATGAGAGTTGGCAGTGCGCATATAAGCTGGCTCGAATAAAATCTTCGAATGGAATGATTATTACTGTTCATGTGCCTTTCCACCGGCGGTCACCTTACGCTTTCGTTGAACACGATAGTTACGCCTCTATGGCATATAGAGCAAACGCTGTTTGCTGATTTACCGTCTTTTGATGATTCTCCAAAGAGATTATATTTATCACGTCTATATTATACAAGTAAAGTTAACGTACATGGTCTGTGTAAAGTATACGAATATATTGTTAGCACGTTAGTAAGACCGTTTGCGAACAATAATTTAAGGCTGATCTTAGGCAAGTTCTCCCTAGCGGGAGCGAGCGACCTCCCCTCAATCCTACACGGGGATTTTTTTCTATAACACAAAGTAAATAAAGTATATCACTGACAGATATATTAAAAGGCCAGTATTTTTTTAACAGTATTTTCAATATGCATTTATAGAAAGAGTATTTTTTGTATGTTACAAGCGGAATACTAAAGAATATATTCTTGCCGGTCTCAGTCTAGATCTTCCGCGCGACGGTCCTAGATGTAGTTTGTTGTACAAAGTGATAGTTCTCTTATGATATTAAGTATTTTTATACATTACTTTTACATATTTTTTTACAATTTTATTCACGTATTGTATATAAAAAAAGATTGTTGAAAAGGAGTTTCGACTCTGAATGATCGGTTTCAGTTTGCGATCAGATTGATAGGGTTTCGTTGTAGAGCAAAGAGATTGTTAAAATCGAGTCATGTCATGTATACGATGTTAGGAAGTAAATGTATCGAATCGTTAAGATAGGAAGCTGCATTTATTGAACAATTAATTTAATAATAATACTCAATGTATACGTTGTAGTTATAAGATTTTTGTTTTTAGTGAGATCTTTATTTTTTTGAAACATTTTAAGATTATTTTTTTATTATTCGTTTAGTGAGTACTTAAATACCATATTTTATTAAAGATAATATGTTATAGCCCAGGCTGTACTTACACAAAGATTTATTTTTGGATGCAATAGCTATATACCGCACAATGTTTACCATATTATAGAGTTGTACCAGTTTTTACCATATAAGATGTATACGATATTTATAAGTTAACCCTTGGAGTATTATTTTGGAAGTATTATTTTGTATTGTGATAAGATATTTTATATTATTTTAGTGAAAAGTATTAATATTATGGTTAATGGTAGCTACGGGCGAGAGTCGCCGAGTGAAATGTATACGCTGTGTAGTGAGTACTGGTAGTGAGAAGAGTTCTCTCTGTATAGGTACAAAGAAATGATTATATTGCGCTGATGTGAGGCTTTTTGTTTCATTACTTAATCCTTATCTTATTTTTAATATATTTTATGATATTTATTTTAGAATAATTTATTTTGTTGTTTAAAATTGCAAGTAAACTAATAAGTAACAATACGTATTTTTACAATATTTATTTGATTGAAAAATATGCATTATTTTTCTAGTAGGTTACTCAACCATCTAGAATTGATCTATTATGTCTTGCACATAAGCCATCTAGTTTTATTACAAGAAAAGATGTTATTTGCTAGAATTGTGCTATTCATGTTCCACCTCGGTAAAGGTACGGTATCCTTAGTATTACTGCAATAAATTATATTATAATTTTAAGTGTTTTGAAGTATGAAGAAGTACGTTACATAGTGTGGTTAATTATTGTTTCAGGATGGTTTTATATCCGGTCAGCACGCGGTGGCTTGCACCTGGTCGCAGATGGGCACATTTTCTATGAAGACGGCGGCTCCCATCCACGTCGTGTGACATGGAGATGTGCGAGGTCCTACCAAAAAGCAGAGAGGTGTCAAGTAGCTTTGTGCCTTAGGGATGGACGCTTGGTCTATTTTCGAGGCTCTCACAATCATTCTGCTACATACAACCCAGCGAAACATGAATCTAGAAGGTTTGAAGTTGATCCAATGGGGAAATATAAGATTGTTGAAAGTTGTGCCCCTCGTACAGTAGTCGCGGCCCCTGCCCCCGTACTGCCCCCCGAACCCCACGCCGCGCTCTTCCTCTAGGCCTGGCGCGACCTCCTCGTACGCGGCTTCTTACATAGACGTCATTGACTGTACTTGGAGTGTCGATAAATTATTTGGGAATATGCAATGAATTTTGAGTTGCGGTTATTATATCTCTCTACTATTATTTTTGTTAACTATTACCTACATAAAAAAGACTGCCTTAGTTACTAAACGCAAGTAATGAACTTGTATTCTTTAACACTTGTTATTAAAATAGCAAGCTTTTAGATTTTCCGAGTAAAATGCTTCGTAGGGATTTTTTGTTAAATATAATAATTATTAGAATCTTATAGTGAGCGGGATATATACATAAATATAATGTATGATGTAACACGGTGTGCAATATTCTCTTACCAAAGTATTTAGAAGTTATGTATACAAAGTGTATAGCTTTAATGATAGCGTAGCCGTCTTGTTGAAGCTTTTTTACAAAATTCTATTTATTGACCGCGGCGTAGGATGCGGCACGACTGATAGACAATGTTGAATACTCCAATATTTATGATTTGTACCTAGATGTATCAGTAAACATAGCGTAGAGTTAATGTATACCAGCTTATGAAAAACATATGCGATAGTTTTTATATTAGAGACTTATATAAATGTGACTTACACAGATCGTGTAATAGTATGCAGTAACTGCGTTTGTTTACAGGAAATTGATTTTCAATTTTACCAAAGATTTTCTAAACCGACCTACACTTTTTTACTACTTTTTAAGTTTAAATTTAAGTTTACATTTATTAGAATACGGAACCAATTTATCCTTTTTTGTGTATTTTGTCACATCACTATGTAATAGTCACGTGGCGATATTTTGTTGATATTCATAAATCAAATGATATTCAAAAACTCACTTTTATTCATAGTATTTATTTACCTATAATACCACACCAGCTTTCAACGAAATTAAACTGAACTTACAAGTCTACAGATAAAGTTCTTTGGATACATTTTTTTTAAATCGTTTAATTAATGCCTTATTTTGATGTTTTTTCTAATTACCTTTGTACGCAGTATTATTTACTTCGACTGACTATAACGCAATTGAAGAGGAGCGTTTATTAAAAATGGGTGGATTCTGGTACAAATTGGACGCCTGTTATCGAAGCAAGAGGCGGTGGATCTGTGCGAAAGGATGTGGTGCGAGAATACATACTGCAGGCAAGAGAATGGTCTTCTCAGAGTTAAGGCATCTATGTAGAAACACCTGCAATTACACAGTTTAGCTATAAAACTGATGGTTATTGCTTTTAAATATTAATTTGATGTAGTTTTATTATCACGACATTTAAGAATTGTAATTTTTTTTTATAATATGTTATATTTTATCTTACATAGAAAAATGAGACAATATGAATACTCAATAATAATTCGTTTATAATTAAATTTTGTTCCTTTTTAGTATTTTTAAGCGTTCCTTATGTAAATTCCCACCGTTTTAAATTTTATTTTTATATCAAGTATTAAAATCATTTGTGTATCTTCCTAAAGTGCCTCTTTTTATTCAAAACCCTAACGATACTCGGAAACGTAGGCTGATTAATTCAAGCTTAAATGTTATGCGCATAATTACCCATATCAAGAGATCTACATTACGTAGTAAATAACTCAAGTCCCTGTAATAATAGAAAGAACGTCGATGTAATTGCGTTTATTGTATCGTTTGCTCTGTAACTTAACTTCAAGTATAAATAATTTCATATACATTCACCTTCCATGAAATATAATGTTTGTCTTTAAGGAAACCAGTGAATCCATGTAATAAAATGTACTTTTTTATATCACTTTTTTAATGTAAACTAAATTTTAATATCCTTCTAATCAAAGTCAACTTATAAGATATCTTACGAAATTTTTATTTTAATTTGGTGTTTCAATTAGGTCATTTTTAAAATCGTTTATAGATGATGAAGAAGAGCTGAAGAAGTGCGATCATTAATCGATTAATATCAAGCAATTTATTAAGGTATGTTTCTGACATGAATTGTATAAATAACAATATCGCATGTTACAGTGGAAGTTATATATAACGAGAAAGGCTACCCGAAGCTAGCTTTAGACGGCTACTACTACCGACCTCACAACGCCTATAGGAATCAGCCCAAAGTGTTATGGTACTGTCTCTCTCGGCATAAATTTCAATGTACAGCTACACTTCGAACCTTTCAAAGAGAAGTTGTTGCGGTGAATGGTAAACATAATCATGCCCCGACCACTAAAAACGTCACCACGTATATGCCTATATTTGAATGAAATAGATTGTATGATAAACAATTTAATTTTAATAACAAAGCTTCAAAGAAGTTTCATAGAAATTCCATACGTTTTTAAACTTTTACAATTGTTAATTAAAAGCCATAATGATTTATAACGTTTTTTCTACGTAAAGAAATTTTGTTTGTTTTAGTTATACTTCGTGTAGTTTAAAAAAAAATTAACATATTTCAATCTTTATATAATCATATTTGTTTTCTTGAAAATTTGTTACTTCTTTGTATTTTTATATTTATGTTCAAGTCTTTTTATTAAGTTTCGTTTCTTCAAAAAAATTAAACAATCAACCTAAGAGAACGAAATATATTCTTTTACTTTAAATTATCATAGAGCTGTTGTTACATGTACTTTATTATATATTTTATAACGAATATACACAATATTTTAAATTAAATTGAATTCGATAAATGTTTTTATGTTTAATATCGTTTCATTTATTAGTGTAAGTAATGTTAAGTAGTACAGTTAATGTGTAGAATGCTGATATTGTGGGATGGTTCAGAATCGGTGCCGGCGGTGTACGTGCCTTCGAGGACGGGGAAGTCCCTGTTACTACACGAGGGTTACACATATTATCTCAAGAATCTTCAGGCTCATGGTAGGAAGCAATGGTACTGTTCCTCGAGGGATATGGCAGGTTGTCGCGCTGACGTCATAACCGCCCCCGCAAGATCTGGCGACGGCGATGTAATGTTCTTAATTAGAGGAAGACATATACACGCTCCTCCCAGCTACTACTTCACTCCCGATGGCAAGTATGTTAGGCGAAAAGACGCTTATCATAGATATAGGTAGCAAAACTGTTTGAGAATTACTCATGATTGTATAAGATATGGTTTTTTTGTATATTTTTTTGAGATTTTTTTTAAGATTTTTTTTTTCAATCAATTATGTATTTTTTTTGTGTTTTTTTATATTTTTTTATTTTATTTTTTGTATGGTTGCTTTAAATTCTTAACATCTCATACGTAAATGGCATTCAGTACAACACTTTATAATGAAATTAATCTTGAGTTCTAATAAAAAAGCGTTTCAATTAAAGAACATTTTGTGTAAGGTTTCCGAATTACACAAAATGTGGTTGAATAGAATTATTTTACAACTGTTGACGAAATTTTCCCGGTTTCACTTTATTCACGTTTGAAAAGAAAAGTATTGAAGAATAATAAAATTGTACAAATAATTTTGGATAATTTGGTACTATTTAAAAAGATTGAATTTATTGTCTTTGAATTCTGAAGAAGAGTTATCCATTAAGTTCTTTTATGAAATTGTTAAAAAGTTGCTGAAACATTTTGATTAAATAACATGAACAAATTTAGTTTTTTATTATCTTTCATATGTGAGAGGGTCTTATTACGAATCATTCGCCTAAATTCATAATAAAGATTAATAAGAAATTTAATTAAGCATTGTTTATTGAACATTTAGGCATTTAATTTAAAATTTATATTAAGTTAATTTTAATATTTTTCACATTATTTCTTAAAAATAACATTAAATAGGTACTAGTAATTATTAAACATAAAAGCGAACTTCATAACGCTCGACCTTTCATTATGGAACAGGTTATGGGGTCGCCGTTTTAGTTAAAGTAAACGCAATTGAACCAACCGTTTGTTAAATAAAATATGTAGACGTATTTGTCGTATTTTGCTTAAGTTTTATAAGAGATAAGTGAGAAATTAATTATAAGTGAAAGTATGTATATATTCTGAGCATAGAGAAAAAAACTAATTAGTCATTACACAACTTCATTTTTAACTAATTCTGACTAACTATTTATATGGTACTAATTCATGATATAAATAGGGAATGGGCTTGTTTTAGCTAATGTCTTGAATAGAATAATCGATATATTTATTATAATTGAATGCACTGTATTCAATACAATACTATAAAAAATCTAAAGATAACACTCACAAGAAAATCATCTAAAAACCCATCTACAAAACAAACACGAGGGAGGGACTGAGAAATAGGAAAAATATCCAAATAGCAACATTCAATAATCGTCATCCGATACAGATTTGGGGGTCGCGGTTTCCTTTGAAGTAGTTTCGTTGCAATATCTGTACGGGGATATGAATTGCGCAGTTTGATGGATCAATACGAGCTACAAAGTTATGAAAGAAAGTTCGGCAGGGCAAGTTCCCGTTTCCCGCGCTACAGCCTAGTTACGCCCTATATGCCCTAATTTTGACGTCCCTTTCTTATCTTGAATGTGTGCGTGGCAGGAAAACGTTCCGGAGTACGCGACCTCGTTTGCTCTACATCTAATGTTGTTTATTATGGTACCAACGTAATTATGTTAGTTATTAGTTATTATATCTTTAATTTTTATTGAATAAGATGGATTTTTATTGTTTTATACGCATTTATAACGATGAGCATTTAGTAATATTGCTTATTTTAATTAAATTGATAATTATTAGTATTAATTAAAAAAATATATTCGAGGATTATAAATTTTTACTTTTTATATAATTTACTTAAATAATAATTAATTTTTAGTAACGATAAGATGTACTCAGTTGATGTAATGACTAACAATTAAATTTATTACTATTATTACAATACAAACATAAAACATCAATATACATAATATATACTAGCAGTTGCTAGAATGCCAAAATTGAACGCAACGCGATGGAGCGGCGCCATTAAAATCGATGATTCCAAACATCGTTTATACAGTTTTCATAAACATAGGCGTTGAATCCGCGAATCTAGGTATGTCCGGGCGAGGCATGCGCGAGCTCGTGGGATCGATCCAGTCTCCCCATCCCTCAAAACATACGCAATAACTTCGCTACAACTTCCGTGTAATGGCTGCCATAAAAATTAGACAAGGGAGCCTGTTCCGTACCATTTTTTATCTATTCCATGAGTTATAGGTATGGCGGATTTCCGTTGCAAATATTCGTAATGATTCTAAGCTTTCGTAAGCTATGTTAATTTTTGATTTATTATCATTAGTAAAGGATATTTAACGACACGTTCCAACGTTTACAATGAGGTATTAGTTTCGCAGCGTTCCGTTTAATATTCAACCCATTAGAGTAATCTTAAGTGTAACTAAACATATAGTAGCAGTATTTTAAGCCCCAGTTAGGTAAAACTAGGATATCATTGTAGAGATCGAGATTAACGAAGGACTGGTGCAAGAACCTATGGTAGTGTGGCGTTGGCGCAGTGGCAGCAAGATACACGCGCCCACTTGCAGTATTGCAGTTCAGCCTAAACAACGCTGTGATTGTTTACTACGAATACGTTTGAAGTTTTAACTTATTATATATAAAAAAGAAACACTAGTCCAGAAATAGCCTTCTAAAGCACTGTTTCTTGTTAAAACTACTGTTGACAAATTCACTCATAATGCTTTAACTTTTGTAATAAGTATAATTTTATCTTATACATAAAATTAAACAGGTTGTTGATTTAGAAGTATTGTGATAACCTCGCATTTATTGCTTGTATACTTGTTGAACGCTTTTTGCTTTTCAACTGATTGAGCTGAAATAAAATACCTATATTTAATATATAAAACCGTACTTTGCCACACTATTTATTGTTTACACTTACGTGAGTTATACACTATATATATATACATATGTCACTACAACAAGTACCTATACTGATGTTAAATGATTCACAGTTTAATAAACCCACCTAATTATTTTGTATATTCATTTCGAACTTCCTTGTTCCGGGACGTCGCGTCGTCGGTTGCTATGGTATGTACCTACTAGTTTTTGATATCATTAATATACCTATGTTTACATAATATATAGTATATATATCTCATGATCGACGTAAGTACTAATCTACCTTTCAGGTATGTGATTATATTTATACATTTTGAATAGAAAATTGTAAGATTATTTTGATTGCTTAACAACCTACTATAATTGCAAGGTGGCGCCCGATACCTGTACACGCCGAGAGGAGGGAAATTGTTATTTTACGAAGGCAATACATACTTCGTTAACTGTTCTAAAAGACGTGAACGAGCTCGTGTACTATGGTATTGCTCGTCGAGAAAATCTCGGAACTGTCCGGCGTCTATCCTCACGTACTATGACAGAGTAGTTGGCCATCCGCCGGTTCACACTCATCCGCCTAAGGTGTCCAGTGCATTGGAAACAAATGCCGCAAAAACAGAAATATACGATGACTCGAATTGATTTAAGAAAGACTAAGCTAAAATCCAAAGAATACTAATGACAAGTTTTGTAAAATTTGTTGATATTGTTAATACATATTTGGTATTATATACTTCAGGTGGGTTTTTAGAAAAGCTTCCATTGTATATTTGATTTTAAATGTTCTATACCATTTTTTTCTAGTCATAGCAATGATTAAAAACATGATACACATTTATATAGGTGTAATGTAGAACGAATGTAATTGGGGAATATTGAAATTTATTCTTTACAATTTGACTCCAATGTGCCAACTGAAAAATACTATTATAAATTATAATATAAAATTTTAATTATGATATTAATTAAAGTACAAATAAATTATAATTCCTACAAGTTGCCATGTAGTAGTTAAGTTTATAAATAATTTGCATTAATGTGAGATCGATATGTGCCAAAATGTAAAATTTAATAGATGTTTTTAAAACTCAAATGCATTTTGAAATGAAGACCCCTAAATTTAGCGCGGGGTCGAACTACCTGCTCGTTCTGAGAACTAAAAAAAGGATGTCTAGACGTCCTGCCTTTTGATGTATTTCTATTTAAGAGGTTTTTGTATAATATTCTGATTCCAAAGTTCTAAAGCCAGGTGCAGGTAAACGTCTCCCGATTCAAATACTTGATCTTAGGGACGAAACAACGCTCATTGATATTAGGGATAGATAGAATATTGTGCGTTTTTTGTTAGGCTAGCCCTTAGCTATAGAGTGTTCGTATAAAAAATCAATACCTGAGGTAAAAGTACGTATTAGTTAACGGGAATGTGGTTTTACAAGGTTTTGGAGGTATGTAACTGGTTAGAGACGGGTAACGTAAGTCTCAATTGACTAATTTATTACACATATTTTGAATTAGTCATGAGGTAACATCGAATGTGAGAATATGTTAAAAGGTAGTTTGGTAGACTCTATCATTTTAATTTTTAAATATACGTGGTAAATCTAGTAGGTTTACTTGCGGTTAAAGATCCTTATTGAATTATTATATACGTAAGGATATTTTTTAAAGCTGTTTTATAGCAAGGATGATTATAATTTTCAGAAATCGGGCTTATTTTATACATTAGTGAGAGCACATAGTTTATAACAATCACAAGACCCTGATTAATTGGGTTTGTATTTACTATAGGTTATTAATAGCAATAGGGATTCGTCAGTTAATATAAAAAGACAGGAGGTGGGTGGCAATTTATTATAATCATAGTTATTTATTATTATGATGAGCGTTCCATTACATTTGCAATTTCTCTTTCATCCTGAAGTATATGGGGAACTCGTTATATTTTTTGATTAAGATAAAACAAAAATGTATTATTTATAGTCGTAGTTCCTCTCCAATATATTTAGTCTGATAATATAATAGACATAACAGTAAAGAGACCACAATAACCAGTTACTAGGTTATAACGTAGTGTTAGTAATGTAATAACACAAATTCGTGATACCTTTCACGCTGTGCATCAAATTGAATTACTATCATTGTATTCTAGTATATAACTATTTAATGTATTTTGCCTTATTCTTCAACCTCATGCAAGTACTAGATACGTTAACAAAATTTTTTTTAAACTTTTTAAAATTAACAAGAATTGTATGGTTTTTGGATTAACATACATACTCATATAGCACTTAGGTGTCAATGAAGGTTTTACTATATAAATTTTAGACTTTTCATAAACACATGGGCATAGACACATGTTTCATTAATTCAGCATACATATACTCTATTAAATAATTGAATTACTTACAAAAGTGTGTAATCAGAGATAGAAAAAAGTCTGGTGTAAAAAATTCACCTTAACTACATCTAATTAGATATATAATTTTATTACTTAGACTTAATTAACATAATTTGACATTTAAATCAGATTTTTATTTGAATATTCTAACCTTGTTGCCCTTCATAACTGTTATTATTACTAACAGCTCTATGGCCTGGTTTCATCAACCTATCTACATTTTTAGTTTGATACGTCGAAAAATTTTATTGATATTCTAAATATAATTGCTTAGATAATTCTGACTTTGAATGGTCTATGAGTTCAAGATATAATTTTGTTTCTTAATCACAACATAGTATAAAACAAAGTCGCTTTTTTTGTTCCTATATCCCTATGTACGCTTAAATCTTTAAAACTACGCAACGGATTTTGATGCGGTTTTTTTTAATAGATAGAGTGATTCAAGAGGAAGGTTTATATGCATAACTAGCGGATCCCGCGGCTTTGCCTGTGCTAAATCTAGGGAAGAGCCCGAGCGAAGCGAGGGCGAGCCGCTAGTTTTCTATAAAATGTATATAATTTTCGTCAATTAGGTATACCTTTTGAACTAAATAGAGTTAAAATTACTTGTCTTATAATAGATTATGTCTCATACTGATAAGACTACAAAACGTATTGTTAATAGTTCGATGTAACTTTTGTCCGTGTAACAAAAACTAATAATAGAGTAGTACGTATTGTTACATAACGCGGTTATCCGTTCAAATAATACCAAACAATAACATTATTATAATTAGTTAGTAGTGAAGTTATGATAAAATACTTTGTAATGTTTTAAATATTCTTTACGTATTTCAAGATATTAATTTTATGAATAAGATCACCATCTGTAGGACGGACACCTAATTTAAATGTTTAAACATGTTAGTGATAAATTCAATATACATACTTTGTTATATTCAATATAACTACCTAATAAAAATATATCTCTATCTAAGTTATCTATGTTTTATGTTTAATATTAATATTATTCCTATTAGGCCGGATTGTATTTTTCTATATAATATGTAGGTACTTCGTACTAATATTATAAAGAGGAAAGATTTGTATTTTTGTTTGTAACGAATAACGATTTTAAAAACTCTTTTGCCATTAGAGAAACCTACATTATCACTGAGTAACATAGTATATATTTATAACAAGCAGAACCCGCGGCTTCGCTCGCGCTAGTTCAATGAACAGACCCGAGCGAAGCGAGGGTAAGTCCCTAGTATATTATTATATTGTGCTTAACATTTGTACGTATATATTATTTAATAAATATTCTAGTTACATGACTGCAAAAAAACATAACAATACGGCTGGTTTAAATAGTAGAAAATGAAATGCGTACGTAATTTTTTCTTCCATTGTAGTAGAATGATCGTATTACAAACTGTTTATGATCTTTTATTCATTTTGAATACATGTATGATTTCACAATTCACTACTTCTCATTTTATCTCTCTAGATTAGATAGAGAAGCAGAGGCAATTGAAGAAGAAGGTACCCGAGTAATGTGTATTGCTTTTGGTATAGCTGTTTCAAAGGTTCCTAGATGCCTTTATAAAAGCGAATGCACCATCCAATCTGCATGAAGAAAAATGAATTTGAAAAATAACAATTGCCATTTATTCGATCACCTCGATTATTTACGGTATACCCATATAATATCAACCTATAATAACAACATTAATAAATAAAGTAATTAATGCTGAGAAAAGAAACAAAAAAAACGTTTATATGTAAAAAAGGAGAAAACTAAACGTTAAAGTCATGCAAGCCAGTTAAAATTAAAAAAAAATATATACGCAAAAAAGGTAAAAGTGAGATAGAGGGTTAAGCTTAGATGGGCTTTTAACATCTGAATTATAATGACTGATGTTGTTGCTGTACGTATCTAAGCTATCTCTATTCATCATTCTTCTCTATTCTCTGTCATTGAAAAAAAAACCTCTATTAAATTGATAATTATCATAATTTTATGGCTTGCTGAGCAACTGTCATTAGATTTGTATAGGTATATTTTTTACTACAAGTAAAAATTAGCTTACTCTTTGCTTATTATCCACAAAATTGAGAAGCACAAAATTGGCCCATTTAATTTAATCATCATTAGTGCTATCATATCGCATAACAAGTCTATAATACGAAATATTTCATTACATACAAGTATATCATAATTATCTGAAGATGAATGCCTTCTAACGAGCAAGTACTTCTCTAAGAATAAATTACTCACCATCAATACAGTGTATGTAGCAGATGGTTTTTACTTCTACGGAATAAGTATCCGTAATGTTAATCATTATAATTAATTAATTTCCTTTACTTTATCGTCTAGATTACCATTTATAAGTTTATCTTAATTTTATAAAAAAATAAATAGGCAAGACGTGTGTATCGTTCCGTGAGAATGCCGCCGAGTTATTAGCGTTGGAAGCGCATTCACATCAAGAGAGCCGTTAGTTATTGTTCTACATACTCTCATGACTTTAATCAAGACTTAGATAGTTTGAGATAAAAAAGTTCTGCGATGAAAATTGGTACTTTAATAACTTATGGTAGTAAGTTTTTTATTGCCATTGTCGCAGTATAGGCAATTATTCTAAATTTGGAAAAGTGAAATACCTATTATTTACGAACTTCCTTTTATATATATATTTCAAGAATAATAGATTTGCATTCCCTCAAATAAGCCGAAAAAATGATATCTTTACTATATTATAATATACCCCATGACTGTCTGTTATTTTTTGGGTCTCTTAGAACGTATTAACTGGATCTAATAGAATATACGTAATTGATCATTAATTCTTATCATTTTTCTAATCTTATCATTAGCTTTTGATTGACAACCGCACAGCCCAATAGGAAGAAAATATATTATACAAAAAATATACAATATATGTACCTACTTATAAAAAGTAGGTCTTTATTTTTTACTACAATATTTTGTATACAGCGCCCTCGATACCGATTGTAAAACATTGGTACTTCAACAGAGATGAGCTATTATGAATTACGTATCGCATCCGCTTTACGTTAGATGGCGTTAGGAGTGAATTACAGAAAAAGAAACGATTTTGTAACATACATAGTATAATATACATCATACATATATATCTAAAGATTTAGGTATCAAACCATCTGGTAACTTTAGCGGAAAGTAAGGCTCTTTTAAAATTTATAAATCGAAGTCCCGGTGAAACCTTTTCCCTTAAGGTTGTTGCGAAACTTCGTATAGTTAAACGACTGTTCAACTTTTCTGGCTTCCATAGCTTCAATACCTATATAATAAAATTCAAAATTGCATAAATTAAATATTTTTTGAGTCATTATCCTATTAATCTATAGATTTTGAATTTTTGTCGTGTGCCTGTGACGGCATCACAAGAAAATTTGGGTAGATTTTGATGAAATTTGGTATGATAATAGCTGGTAATCTCAGTCAACATATACATTATACAACGATACTTTTTTAGAAATGATGATGGTAACGAACCCGAGCGGTATTTTGCCCTTGATGAACAGGAAAAAAAACAATATTATATTTAGTTTAGTTAGTGGTTGCAACGAAGCTAATTATTATTTCTTAATTATTATTTATTTCATAATCGTAGTTTATACATATATATAACATAACATCGTAATAACTTCCCATTACCTAAGATGTAGGTTTTTACTAAACACAAAATTATTAATAGTCCACAAGGAAAAAGAAGTTATGTAAAATAGAATGTTAATTATTGTTAATAACTAATGTTAATGTTATTTATGTAGCATTTATTTTATTATATAACAACTAATACAAAAAATAATTGAGAATGTAGCACGTATAAAAATATTACAAATCTTCTGTGACAATTAACAGATTTCATAATTTCATAATTTTGTAGATAATGATATTAATATCAACTAAGTTAACAATTTTAACAGCGGTTTCAGATCTTTATTTTGTGACATCACGGCGAGGAAACCCAATGATTTTATACAACGGTGTCAATTTTATTAGAGAGCGGACGAGAGGGAAGCGGACTAGGTGGGTTTGTGGGAAAAAACGGTCCAATCACTGTATAGCCAGTCTGACGACGCTAGAGGGAATCCTTATAAAATTTTACGGGTACCATAATCATAGCTAGCAAAGTTGTAATTTGGTAACTATATTAAAAATAATTCCATTTTATTTACATTTTTTATTTCTATTGTAATTGATTAAATTATTCATTTAATCCAAATTCATAGTAATCTTTAAAAATAGCTTTTACACTTTGACAACTTAACTTAATAAACCGATTACCATGAAATTAGGCGCAAGGAACGCTTAATAGAGAATCTTATAGAGAAAATCTGTTGGTCGGGCCAATTTAGGGCACAGGTACGGTAATATATGTAGTTCTTTTACAATTTGAAATAATAATTACTTAACACTAGAATAAATCTTTAAAATATAATTATTATGTCTTCAACAGCGGAATACTCTATAAGAGCTGGTGTCTGCAATTATATTTACCAAAGTTATATTATATTGTCTGAATTAAATTCACATTAAGTAGCGTTTTGCTTGGCGAATGGTATTTATATTATAGTATCATATAAAAATGTATGTATATCGAGATGGACTTAACGAGAAAAATAATAAACGTAAGTTTGTAAGTGATATTAATAACAAATCTATGCTTAGGTAAGTGTTACATTATATTATAAGTTAAGAACATAATATATTATATAATAGGAACATTGATTTTATTAAAATATTATTTGTAAAATACTGACTAATGCTGCAGGCGAAATTGCTGTTGGTACTTTCATGACTACATTGATACTGTTTTAACTCAATAATAAGCGTCAAAACTTGTTTCTTTTACACAGCTTTTTAATATTTTTTTATCTTATGTGTTTTCAAATACGAATTTATATACTATATCAATAATCAAAATGTAAACTTTTTGACAGTAGTTACAGGTGCTAGATATGTGATGTCGCGTAGAGGGAACCCAATGATAATATACAATGGAATGAATTTTACTCGAGAGAGGACCAGAGGGGACAGGACTCGTTGGGTCTGTGGGAGGAAGCGACGAAAACACTGTATTGCCAGTCTGACTACTGTTGGCGAAACAGTGATTAAATGTTATGGCTATCACAACCATAGCTAGCATTTATGGAACTTTTGGATACATGTTTTACTCTACACTAGATAGTTTTTGTCGTCTATCTATAAACAAAGCTGTATTTCTATTTATTTACGGATTTAATATACATCTTTTTCTGAAATTTTAAACTAAAATGTCTAAAATGTATTTAAAAGTTAATTATTATGCATTGTACCTACTGTATAAACTCTTTCCGTAAGTTGGTTGTTTGGACAAATGAGTCTGATACGACGATATGTTTGTATATAACACGCAATCATCGACATCTAATATTTTTTATATGGTATTGTACCTATGTACAATACATCATATATTTATCTTGCTTTTATTAAAATTTGAAACAAAATAATACTTACATATAATTTTAAGAGATAACATATCAAGTAAGCTGTGGAAAGTAAATTATAAAATTTTAATGAAAGTAGAAGCTTTTCTAAGCTAAGTAAATACTAAAATTATTTGATAAATATAAGCATTTTGCTGACAATGTGTTCGTAGAAAGTAGTTTAAGACTTAAATATAAAGTATATTTTATGTTAGTTTTACTCTGCAATATAATTTAAAATTATAATGTATTTTTCCATAGTTTAATTTTTGGAAAACCGTATTATAAATGCGAGCTTTACAAGGGACCAATTTAAAAATAATTGATTTTAATACGAAATTTAATTGTAATCATTATAATGTAACTTTAGTATGTGATATTCAAGTGCTAATATAATAATTATTGGTGCTTTACTATATTATATATACAAATGTTTACAAAAGCTTTAGAAATGGTAGTCGTTATTTATATGAAAGCTTTGTTCGAGGTTAACTTTTTTGTATATTTTGTAATTTATGAACCATTTTCGTATAAAAATACTACCGCTTTAAATAATAAGATGAAAATTATTATGTTATAAACAAATATGCTTATCTACTTATTAATGCACTAAATGTTAAAAATCTTTTATAAGAATAAATTTTTGAATTTAATTAGTTATTTTTTCATTATTATAATTATGAATGTGTTTCTTATTTAAACTTTAAAGATTTGTATAATATTTAATTTTATTCACAGATAAAGTTAGGTGGCAGCGTTGTGAGGGTATTAGCTTAGGAGTTCGTCAATTTTCTTTTCATGATTTGGAGTTGGCGTTACACCAGTGTTCTAACGATTAGCCAGAAACATACGAGATTATCAAGCTAATATTTTTAATTTAGTATGTTGTACCTTGCTTATAAGGTTATTGAGAAAACATAGTATTTTAAGTGCTTCAAGACTGGTCAAAGCAAGAAGAAAGAAAAATGAAGACGAAGAAGTGTTTCAAGAAGTGGAAAAATTTTTTCTTACTACTAAGTATTAATTTCTATCATCTCACTGCTGGGCATGGGCTACCATCAAAACGAGGGAGACCAGTACCTACACCACGCTGGTCAAGTGCAATTTTAGCATTCTTTATATTTATTATAGGTAGCATACTATAACTGTACTCGTTTTTAATAGATAACTTCACTCAATAATATATAAGAAAAGTTGTGTTATCAATTTTGTATCTTCTTACTCATTTACTAAAATTAAAAAGGTACTCAAGCATAAAACAAATTAATTCGACGTATCGTATTCTATCTTCTGTACTGGTAGGGATGACCTTTCATTAGCATAGTACAATTTGCAACTTTTTTTTACTTTACGGGTTGTTTCTGATATTTTTAAATACTCTTTTAATAATTTATCTATTTAGAATATTTTTTACGCTTTATCGGAAGTTCCTGGGCAATTATGTAAAAATTTTTACTTTTATATACGGGTATAACTAATTTAAGATTAGTAAGGCCAGTATGTTAACGCCATTCAAAATGCCATTTTGAGTATAAATGCTGTATAGAATAAGCTCTATGAATAAAATGAAACTGATTTAATGTTGAATGAACGAATGAATTAATTTATAAAGAACACTTTAAAAAATGAACGTTAGTTCTTTAAGGTTTTATATTTTTTAATTTATTTTTTATAATAAATTTGCGTATGCGATTTTATGACCTGTGCCTTTATTAAGCTTCCAATACACTATGTTAGACGGGTAATACATATATGACAATAATTACTTTAGTTCGATTTTGAATAAGCTTAAAACAATTATTAATTTGTAATATTACGGTTTTTGTAACAATATATTTAGATGTTAAAAGTAGGTGAATAGGTAGGTAAAGGGTCTTGTGTTCAAAATATACTAGTCTATTATATACTAAGTTAAATTATGTTCCTAATGCTATAAGCATTTTAGTAACTACTTAATTTTAATATGTATTTTCGATGTAATCGCAATCCAGCAATAATGTAAGTATTATATTGACAGATATCGCCATCTGCTTTTGTACGGTTTTTAATAAAATTATTACTATATTATTATATGTTTTATTTATTTTTAACCAAATTTTACCAGTCTACTGCTGCCTATTTTGTTAAATCGATGTAGATATCGATTATTGCTTGGAGTTTTATAAATTTTTTTTCACTCCTTAATTATATAAAAAAAAATTCTCTATTTCTTTCATGTAAAAATAATTAAAATGTGACCAAATATAGACGATATAAACGAACAAATGGGGCCTATACATTATTATTAAATGTTATATTTTCATAAACAACATGAATTGAATTGATTTTTTTAGGTACAGTCATAATTCTAAATATAGCTCGAATACTAATTATTCTAAATTATTGAAGAAAACATTATAAGTGATAGTCGAAAAAGAGGTATAAGAAAAGTAATTTTAATAATACTACATATATGTCCTTTTAAGTATACTACATAGATTGCCTTTTAAGTTTAATTATTATAAAATAACAGTTAATTATTGCAGATGAAGTAGTAATGATTCCAACAAGAAGTGGCAAGAAGAGTCTATTAATGTTAGACGGGTATACTTATTCTCAAAAAAACTATAGTATGGACTGGTTTTGCTCGTCGACTAGAGCTAAGAACTGCTCAGCGCGTATCAAGCGATACCCAGATGGATCCATAGAACGGTTAAAAACGGAGCACACACACGATCCTCCTAATTATTATTGTCGTGATGGCATATATTTTAAGTTTTAATATATTATTTAATAATATTGTAAAGGAGTCGTTTATATATCAATCATCAACTTATTACTTATGGCATATGGTGTCCAATTTTATTCTAAGAGAATCAAGTGTACAAGTGTTACAATCTTATCATAGTATATCATTTAATACGAATTTAGATATTTTATTTCTTTGTACATATGATATGATATCTTATGTTATTATATTAAAAATCTAAAAAAATAATATTTATGGTATAAAAAGAGCAGTAGAAAATTATTATTTATCATTGTTAAAATGAAAATTTCTTGATACTTACATCAAGTAATTCTCACGAAGCTTAAATATGATTGGAGTTAAATTAATTAATAATCTTATTAATTTTTATAGAGAACGAAGCTGTGTTAATACCTACAAGGAGTGGAAAGAAATATCTGTTAATGCTAAATGGGTATACGTATTCACAAATAAACTACAGTATGCATTGGTTTTGTTCGTCTAAAGCACAAGGTTGTACCGCGCGAGTCCGCCGCATGCCCGACGGCTTTGTTGTCAAGATTAATACTCAACACAACCATCAGCCTCCAAAATATTTTTTGAAGAATGGCACCTACTTTAAAGTTTAATTTAATGTGCTACTTAGACTAAGTATTTAGATTAGGTAATGTATGTGTCTGCTACGTGCAGCTTTTGAAAAAAAAACAATAATTTCTTTATCACAAAAATATTTTAAATGTATTTAGGGTTAGAATTTTTGGGGTTGGCTTTGGTTGGCAATGGATTCGACGTTATAACTATTGCTTAATTTTTTTAATAAAAATATGCGACTTATTATTTAACTGTATTTTTTATTATTTCGAGTTATTTTTGCGATTGAGTGTCTAAATTTTTATTATTTGTTCTTTTTTTATTTTTATATATTGTTGCGCTTTAGGGTTACTTTCAAGTATAATACTAAATCTACTGGGTATTTCAGACGTGCAGTTCATTCCAACGGAAAAAGGCAAATACATTTTGGTTCTCAAAGGTTTTACATATTCCCAAGTTGGAGGAAGGTTCTTCTATTGTTCCTCTAAGCACATGGGGTGCAGGGCAAGGGTCAGGCTGATGGCGGGGAAGCTGGTGGCCTCGGGGGACGCACACAATCACGCACCGCCCTCTCACGCTCGGTGTGGGAATGGTGCCTTCGTTCAGCTCCGACCACGGTTTCAGACAGTTCCTCCCGTTTCTTCAGCTATTTTTCCGTCTCCTATCATATCACCGCGTGCGGCGTCTTTAGCTCTCCATGCTCTGAACTTTCCTAGAATCTTGCCTAAAACCGACCTATGGCTCCGACCTGCAGAAGAAAAAAAGGATCACTAGTATTACGAAAATATAGGTAGCTTAAACGAAATGATTTTAACAGAATTTATGATAAGTTTTGAGCTGTGAAAAATGCTGTCTTTTATTAAAACTAAGCAAATGTTGATATCACAGCATGACTGTTAATTTTTTACAAACAACGAGAACTAAGAATGTATTGTTAACTTTGATGATCTCTAAAAGTTTAAGTAAATTTCCAAACGCTGTGCTATTTAGACTTCCTAGGCTTAGCTTCGACGATATCTCAACACGATACGTAATTTGGTGATATTTTTAGTACGTAAATTAAGAGCCTTATTATACCTACATATTATTAATTCGTTAGAATGATCTACTTATAAATGTTATTTTTGACTATCGTTTGTATATATACAATTATTTTATTATTTTATTATAGATTGCTTATATTAAATAAATTTTGCTTAAAGTAAAAGGATTGTTTAATTTATAAAAATATATATTTTTCTTTTATGTAAGTATCGCGCTTTTTGCATTAGGTTTACATGTAAAATAATTTTGTCTTAGATATTCAATTTGGTGTAAACGCGCGAGGGAAGACATGCTTGTTTCTAGGAATGCATAAGTTCAGGCAAGAGTATCAATCCGAATATCGGGTGTCCTGGCGTTGTTGTAAGAGAGGCTGCCCTGCGACCGCCACTACAGCAGATAAGAAATTATTAGGGACGAGAAATAAACACAAACATTAATTATAAGCATCGTAATTAGATTATTTTAATATTTTTTAAAACAAGAGTTTCTTCTATACTAGAAATACCGTATAAAATTTGATTTTGAATTTTTTTGAGTCAGGAGGAGACAGTCCTGTAAAGAATTTATGTATACTTTTTTTCTAATTAAAATAGTTTTGTAAATTAGCCATTTAACATTGCAGTGCCTTATATTTCATAAGTTATTCATATTTAATTCTCAATCACTTAAATTTCTATGTGTTGAAAAGAATAAGTGTTAAAGAAATAATTATTATACCCATGTATATCATGAATAAACTCTTTTACTACTCCTATTTTATTTTATTATTAGCAAACCCGGCGTAAGGTAAAATAATTAAAACGGTTTTTATTATTTTCTAATAAAATAAAAGTAGTCTAATTTTCTCCATTAACATTAGCTATCTGCGAGTGAAAGTCTCAACGAGATCGGTCCAGCCATTTCAGAGATTAGCAGGAACATACAGACAAACAGAAACAAATTATAAAAATTCATTTAAAAATTACTTTTATTTATATGTACCGATGTCGAATACCAAACTTGTAAACATTAATCCGGTCTTATGAACAGGTGCCGAGATCTACCTTACAAATAAAGGAACTATGCGCTTGTCGTACGAGGGGCATCACTTTTCGAAGAATTACCAAAATGGCAGTAAAATATCCTGGAAATGTAGCAAACTTGGTTGCATTGCGCGTGTGAGCACTATTGATGGCCAGATTGTTGCGCTTAAGAATAAACACAACCATAACTTTGATGCAGTGCATATTTATATTTAACACATTACAGAGTATCTATTAATGATTGAATAATATGATTTGATTGATGATGATGTTGGACGATGATGATATTGATGATTGATGATGATTTTTGTTCTGATTCAACATAAATATATTGTACAATACATAAAATTAGCGTTCAAAATATTTGTAAGTGTGTATGGGTGTAAGTTTTTACTGGTTGTGTATCTATTTAATGTTATAAAATAGATTGAGAATATATGAACATCTTAAAAGTAATTTAAAAAAGTATTGTATTGAGATTAACAGTAAAAAATATATTATGTAACAAGAAATTAGCTTACATTTCTTATAATAAAGGACGACTGTAGAGTAGCGTTGTCGGACCTAAAATACTGAATTTCATTTAGAATTTAATATTTTATTTTCTTTTAATCATGAGCTTTAAAGTGTTAAAAATATTGTACGGACAATATATTATGTATAATTCCTCTACCATATCTTGATCTCAATTATAAGGTCTGAGTACGTCGCATTTATTTATGTATTATGTGTGTTATACTCATTTTTTTTTATTTTATAACATTAATCACTTATTTCGAAACTATTAACAACTTATTATTTTAGTGTTAATACTCCATTTATTATAATTTAAAATATTTGATTAAATTTTTGCAACAATTATAACTCCTTGGTAATACAATTAGTATAATATATTATATATACAGGTATAATATGTATAATAAAACTATTTTAATTTTTTATGGGACCAAATGGCAACTATTCCGCATCAAAAAAAAGAAGAATCACGTAAATCGGATTATAAATCACAGAGTTATCGGTGTACATACATAAAAAAAATACCGAGCGAATTGATAACCTCCTCCTTTTGGAAGTCGGTTAAAAACAGATTTATGGTTATTTATTGTTATACAATCACATCTATTCTATAAGCATTTTAAGTTTTAGCATATTTTTTACCAATGGAAAATATTTATTATATAACGGGAACTTATTATCATTTAATTTTTAGGTGGACATTGGTTCGAAAATTCGAAGTTTGGAAAGCCGTTGCTTTGTTTCGGTTCGCACAGATTTTGCTTAAATCCAATGCAATCAGTACAAGAATCATTTAAGTTAACTTGGAGGTGCATCCACCAGCCACGAGGCTGTCGGGCCAAGGCAATCACTATTGAAAAAGAACTCGTAAGGATACAAAATGACCATAACCATGGAACAAAAAGTCTTTTTCAATAATGTATTTATAAGTATTTGTAAATGTAAATTGTTGTATTTTAAACCGACTTCAAAATAGGAGGAGGTTATATTGTCGTGTATGCTTATAACTTTTAAGTAATATGTAGCCAAATTCTTATTTATAATAGATTCAAAATAAAAAGAGTTTAAAAGTTACTTCAATGTGAAGAATCTCTCACCAACATTAGCGATGTAATGAAAGAAACACTGTTATTAATTTCTATTAAATGTATTTAGAGACGTTTGTCGAGTATTTATTTCCCATTCTCCTTTTAGCTTTGCTATGTACTAGTAGTTCTTGTAGAATATCTAATTATCTAGCATATAGGTATTTAATTAGGTTCTTAATTCTAACCAATTGTTTTTCTTTTGTTTCTACAAAATATAGCAAACTCAGGACTCAAATTTGAAATGACTAAATTCGGAAACCCCACAATAGCTTGGGGTAATTATCGATTTATAAAGAAACTGGCCAGGCGTATGAAAACATGGTGGGAGTGTACGGCGAGGAAGACTACGGGATGTCGCTGCGTTGCAGTCACCGTTGAAAATCGTCTCATGAAACTCAATGGTTGGCACAACCATTAAACATTTTGAAAGTTTTCTTAATGACCTTGTAGATTAGAATAAGTCTTAAATACTTGGAAAAGTCATGTCTACGATAATTGATTGCTAATATTGAATGTTAATAATGTATAATGTAATGGTGAATTAGATTTTGAAGTTAGATGTACCTATTTGAAAAAAACTATTAATCGCAAAAAGTCTTCTTAAAATTATAAATTATAATATATGAGTAGAAACTTTTAATGTCAATAAAAATATGTAAGTTTAAAAAACATAATAATATGACATCCTACTTATCGATAATGCTCTGTAAGAAATGTCCCCTAAAAAAACCCACGAATTGTGCGGTTTAAGACGTGAGATGTGACACTCCCCCACTGTCATACTTAGTTTTATATGTTAGTCAGGAAACGGTTTTAGGGGGAGACGGGTAAAATTGCAACTCGAAACTATTCGCCATGAAAATTGGTATTTTGGACAATTAATGCTCTGGGCATATTTGACACGAATTCCATTAAAATTGGCTGCTATATTTTTATATTGCGGAAATATCTTGTAATTTGACATTTGACAGTCAATACTATTTTCATTTACTATTTTTTATTTTATACCTGTGTGTGTGAGTTTTTATCTGTGTGTGTTTAGTAATATGTATGTATATTTGTTTTTGTATGTAGTCTGTAATTGAGGATTATCTTTTATCCGTAGTGGTTCATAAACGAATCGTAGGAACTACAAAGTGATTTACTATATGTAGTTACTGTAGTTTTATGTATTTTGAAGGAATTCAAATTTTTAGAATTTAATACTTACACATTTTGGTAACATTTAATTATGTTATAGATATCTATGTGTTGTAGTTGTCTTTAAAATTAGTTTTAGTATTGTAATCGAATTTCAATCTAGACATTAGATAGTAGATTGTACTGAAAATACGAAATTTACTTTTCATTATTTCAGATAAATAATAGTTAAAATAGAATAATTTTGCAAATATCAAATTTTAACAGGGTGGGGGAATAAAGGGATGATGAAATTATAGAAGCATATAAGAATTTACCATTGACTAATGTGATGAAAAATTGAATATATTAAAAAATGAGTAAATATAATCACCGACTATACTTTCATTGTCTTGAGTTTGTTTAAACAAGATGTTATCTACATCCTATCCTGTTAAAATTAATAAAATCAATAGATAGCTAATGAATTTATAAAAGAAAAACACATTAATAATTTCATATTTTAATAAATGCATTCAATTCAATGTTTAATGACAACTTACATGAATTAGGAAAAGTAGCTGTAGTTTGAAAGATTTTATTAAATAGTTATATAAATTGTATTCGTAGGTAGTAATAGTAGTATTCTTATTCGGGATATAATCATTTATGTTTTTTATTCGATATGGGCGTAGGGCAGGGATCTTAAGGGGCTCAGACCTTCCATTTGGCAGATATACAGTTAAATGATATATTTCATATAATAATTATTATATTGCTCACTATTATTTACTTGACTGTTATATCAAATGTTGACTGTTATACTAAATAATTTGCATATCATGGAGAAATAATGTATACGCCCATATTATCACTTGCCTATCATGTATTTTTTTAATATTTATCATTAATTTTTATTTTACTAGCATTAGTGGTATTTATGGGAGCCACATACATGTATAACGACATGCTTGTTGTTGTTTAGATTTGGATAAGTGTACATCACTATGTACATATATGGAATATGGACAGAAAACGGATGACCTAAGCCTGAATGACTTCATAGTTCATACTAGTGAGGTCACTAAAACCTTATATTTGTTTTTAAAATAGTAAGAA
Source organism: Boloria selene (assembly GCA_905231865.2). Taxonomy (NCBI): domain Eukaryota; kingdom Metazoa; phylum Arthropoda; class Insecta; order Lepidoptera; family Nymphalidae; genus Boloria; species Boloria selene. Next base: position 10,681,775 of record HG993142.1, read on the forward strand.
TAACATTTTGATCACTTCCTCAAAAAATCTGCCGATTTAATAAAATTAAGCGATCACCAATTTGAAAGAGTCTCCGAATCGCGTTAAACCAATTGTGAAATTTCTATAAACTTCTTCACTGTATACTTCATGTACTAAATTTCATTTATGTCGTTCCATGTGTGGCTAACATTACACTATAAAGACAGACTTTTATTTTGTCAGAAATGAGTTTTGCCAGTCTTGTAATAAATATAATAAAATTAGTTTTTGGTGTATTACGTGTTTTTTTTAATTTTCTTAAACTCAAGTACGCAAGCAGCGTATTTGTATTTATTCGTACATTTTATAATAACACGTGGAACAATAACAAACTATGTTTGGATCTAATCCATTGAAATGAAACTTTTTAAATCCGATTATATCAGATAACAAAAGCTCTGTTAAACAGCGTGCAGGCATAGTATAAAGAGTCCTTATACTATGGTGCAGGTATTCCCGTATTGAGTGGTTTAAACGTCATAAAAAATCTAAATTATGGAAATGCTCGATTTAACTTCCGGCGCATTTAACTTTGAACTCGTTTTCATTTAATTTTGTTTATAGTTTACAGACATATATTACTAAATACGAAAATGTGATTTAAACATTTGATTAAGTAAATTTACTTATTTTATTTTTTTGATCGGAACCCTAGTTCTTTTTTTTTTAATTAAAGTACCCTTAGGCAGAACATCTTATAACATCTGTCAGTGAAAGTTGCGTTATAATTGATCAAGCTGTTTCGGATATTACCCGGAACAAACTGACATAGACTGACAGAAGTTTTTTATAAATTGTGTTTTTCTCATATGTAAGTACCGCAAATACTTTAATTTGCATTTAATAAAAGTGATATGTAGCTGAATAGATTAAAAATTAAATTACAAGTTAATGGATTGCTATTACATTTATATTTAATAAGTGACACTTTAGAATAGATATTAAAACTTAATTATTTTTCAGAGCCTAAATTTGGGTTGTCTCAACGAGGTAATTTAGTAGTGCAGATCGGAGAATGGAGATTCAATAAACACGCCTGCTGGGGGTCTAAAGTCCGTTGGACATGTATTAAAAAGAAATCTGGATGTACCGCTGCCATAACTACCGTTGAAAACGTTATCGTCAAAACACTCGGTTCTCATAACCATTAAGTTTGAAAAATGAAGATGATAAAAATATTTTGAATTATTATTTTGTTAAGCAAAGAAGCCCGAGTAATGTGGCTGTTGGTATATATGCATTTTCATTAAATAATTAAGTTAAAGACTTCTCTTGTTTAAGCGTTGATGAATGATTATTGTTAAGTATAACGTCTTTATCACCTTCTTCATAATTAGTGCATTTCGAAATAGTTATAGTCTAAGAGCTGAAGGGGCGTCCTTTACACATCTGCTTGCCGTATGAGTATTATGTAAAATATTTTGTATTTTCAAAGTATAAAATATCTAATTTTAATATAATATTATGGTCCTGAGATTTTGTATTATAAATTAAAATCTGGTTCATTTATTGGACCCTACAGACGTTGTCCTGTACATATAGAAAATTTTTATAAACTTTTGCTCCCGGTGAAATGTTTTAGTATGCATGCGCAAAACAGCGTTGCCTAGCAACGACTTATTTATAATTGAATATGTCATTTATTGTGCAAATGTATAAATAACTAAATAATATAAAAAATACATTATCTAGTGGACCGAATTGTGAATCTAAACCATTCTCGAATACACTCGAACACACACAAAATATTTCATCAAAATCGGTCCAGTCGTTTGAGAGAAGTTCAGTGACATACACACTCACAGAAGAATTATATATATAAAAAAATACATTATCTAATGGACCGAATTGTGAATCTAAACCATTCTCGAATACACTCGAACACACACAAAATATTTCATCAAAATCGGTCCAGTCGTTTGAGAAAAGTTCAGTGACATACACACTCACAGAAGAATTATATATATAAAAAAAATACATTATCTAGTGGACCGAATTGTGAATCTAAACCATTCTCGAATACACTCGAACACACACAAAATATTTCATCAAAATCGGTCCAGTCGTTTGAGAAAAGTTCAGTGACATACACACTCACAGAAGAATTATATATATAAAAAAATACATTATCTAGTGGACCGAATTGTGAATCTAAATCATTCTCGAATACACTCGAACACACACAAAATATTTCATCAAAATCGGTCCAGTCGTTTGAGAGAAGTTCAGTGACATACACACTCACAGAAGAATTATATATATAAAGATAAACAATAAATTTTACATTTCTATTTAGCTGTTTATTTGTTTATATATTCCGTTCATTACAAAATATAACTTATCTGGTAAGGAGATGAGTAAAAGACTACCTTATTACCCTTATACCTTAGTGCTGCATTTGAATTCAGAGCATAATTCGCTCACCTGGCATATTTTAAAATACCTATAAACAAGAAGTGTTATTGGATTAAACCATTTTACTTGATTTTACCGCACTTTTACACATAATCGTGTTTTATCTCACTTTTAGTACGTAATTATTACAGTATTACTGCGTTATTTTGAGTAGAAAAAATCTCTTAATATGTCGTTAAGAGTTAGTGTTAGTTTTATCAGGTTAATCTTCTGAATCAATAAAGCGTTGCTTATCTGTAATTCGTCTTTTTCATAAGTCACTGCTAATAATTTAAACTGTATGACGTTATTGTACATAATGTATGACATTAGTGTAAAAATATTAAGTATTACCGCCATTTTATCTTGTGGGTATATCAGAATTGGTATTGAATATAGATTTGTTTTCAGATTTGAATCCAGTATTCGCACAATCTCAACGGGGCAATCCAGTGATAATGATTGGACAATATCGTTTCAATAGAGTCAATAAGTACGGAAGTAGGACTAGATGGGTCTGTGTTAAAGCGAAAGCCGGATGTAGAGCCAGTTTGCACACTATGGATAATGCTATTGTTAGAGTATGGGGTTTCCACGACCCCATGGCTCACACTAGCGCTAATAGATTTTAATATTTAGTTTTAATACGAAATCAACAGACATGCATTAGTTGCTACAGTTTATATCGATTGATAGTGATCATATTAGTGTAAACATGATTTTTTATTATTTTTCATGATAATTTGTATGCGTAAATATTTTTGTAAGATTAATCAATAGTGTATAATTGACTACCCACTGTCTGAGAGCAATAATAATTGTCGTCCTATATACTTTATAGAAGTAAGCTGTATAAACTAGTGCGTGTGCGAAGTAATATAATACATTAATTGTATTGTATTCAGTCTGGATATACGTAAATGATGAAATAAGGGCAACTACTTACATATTTATTTATTACCGTTTCAGTGATTTATAACCAAATTTGAATTTAATTATTTACTTTTCAACAATAATTTCTTGTCTAGAACGTAATAATGCAATAATTATAGCAATTTTAGAATATCGATTAATTGAATATGTGTGTAGTTGCCTTGATAGGTATTTTTTTTAAATCTGTTTGGAAAATGTTTACGAATGATTCATCATACAACAAAACGGTGCTTTTCCTAACTGCTCTTAAAATGTTTTAAACACGAGGCTCGAGAGCGAATGTAATGACATATATTAAAGTATAAAATTTAGGTTAGTTTTACACTTTGTTAATAAGGGTGGGTAGAGTAAGTGTTAACGCTTAGTTATAAAATGTAGTCCAAAATTATTTCTCGGCTAATTCAATTCTTCGCGGATCTACTAACTTAAATATTACTTAGGTTTTGGTGGTGGATAAATAGTAAAAGCTTTTATTCATATAATCGTAAGTAATGTTTATCTTATTTAATATTTTGCGTATATAGATCGTATTATATACTGTATTATTGGTTTGATCTTTGTTTTATTTGAACCTTAAACACAGTATTATTAGTTATTTACGTCCCTTAAAAATGATCTATTTAAATGCACTACTTTGATTATTATTAGGACTTTAGTAGTAGAGAAATGTAAAGAAGCGAAGTGTTAACATTTTTCTTTATTAAATCATGAATGCTGATTAGAAAATGTTTTATCTTATCTGTCGTACGTATTTTGTGATTACTATAATTTATCTATAGTATCACTACGAGTACATAATATGTTATATTCCTAAAAATATATTTCATTCAAATTAGTTTTTGTTTATAATATGACGAATATTATAAAAATAAATAATAATGGTAATAAATTAAAGTTGTTATATTAATGTGTTTCAGTAAAAGTTGTTACAACAAATCGTGGGACCCCCATGTTGTTAGTCGACGGTCACAAATTTTACGTAGAAAAAAAGACAAATAATATGAAGATGCGGTGGCAATGCAGTATGAAGACAAAGCTCAAATGCAGAGCTTTCGTAACGACTATTGAAGGATGTGTGGTTTTCGGAAATTTACAGCATAGCCATGAGACGTTTAAATGAATATAACCTTGCCTTAACGGATGGAGTCAATGATGTTGGACAATGAATTTAATTTTTTCTTCAAAATTTTTATCATATTTTCGTATTGATTTTCACGATCAAGTTTTATGCATTAAATTTTAAAGTTAAATATTTTTATAGTGTCAAAAGCATAGAGTAGAATATAAATAATGCTGGTATGTTCCTAAATGTTGGTGCAACCTGATTTTTTGTAGTTAGTGAAATATTATGGACTTTTTATGTTACTAATATATATACGAGCTGACGATGGGTGTAGGTACTATAGATGACTCATACAATTAAGATATTATGTAGCTTATCATATTTAAATAATTATATATTTGTGTTATATGTATGTACATTAAATATTAAATAAATTATAAATATTATTGGAATTTCTATAATATAACCAATATTGTGTAATAAGTTATAAAAAGTAAAAATAATCTTTGAATGTCATCATTTCAAAATAAAAAAATATTAATTTTGATAAAAATATGAAAAAAATGTGTGGTAGATAAGACTGAAACAGAAGGAATATCTTCCTAACTACCTGACCTAAAAATATCTTAGATAATTGTTATTAAAAAAGGTTCTACTAGATATACTCGTAGTTATTCCTAAACATAATTCATTTTGATTATTACCCAAACTTAAAATACGTCCAAGATACGCTAAAGCTTTATGAAAGTATATGGACAGTGGGATATGATCTGTGTGATTACTAATATTTTATGTTTCATCACATTCACATTTCAATATAATGCTACTAAAACTATAATGGTACTTGTGAAATATCTTTTTTAGAATGTTAGAAAATCGTTATTTAGTTCTCTCTACTTGTCGTCTGTATTTCACAGTTCTAAAGATAAAAATACGAGTATATCATCATCATCAGCCCTTTTTAACGTCCCACTGCTGGGCACGGGCCTCCCTCAGTACGAGGGGGATCAGGCCATAGTCCACCGCGCTGGCCTAGTGCGTGTTGGCGGACTTCACATGTCTTTCGAAAACTTGTTAGGTTTTCTCAGACATGCAGGTTTCCTCACGATGTTTTCCTTCACCGTAAGACAAGTGGTAATCATGATAAAAATGATTCGCACATGAAAATATCAGAGGTGCGAGACACGGATTTGAACCCGCATCACTCGGTTATCCAAGCGACGCGTTACCGCTGGGCTACCACTGTCTCACACGAGTATATAAGATACATTAAATAAATATCATGGACTGGACTGGACCATCAAGTTCAAAGTCTACTAAAATTTCAATTAAGAAATCTTATTATGGCTCATTGCAATGCAATATATATCTTGCAATATATAATTTTACTTACTTATGATCTTATATACTCTTTCAGCCTATGAATTAATCCCTGTGTATGAAACCACTCGTGCTGGTAACCCCGTTTTGAAGCTAGGTAAGCACAGGTTTAACAAAGTAAAATGTAATGGATCAAGAACGCGATGGACTTGTGTGAAATATTCATCGTATTGCCGAGTTTTTGTAATAACCATTGACGGAAAAATTATGAAAGTATGCAACGAACCTCATCTGCATTTCTAATAGCTACTGTGTGCTTGAAGATGTTGTTTTACAATAACACATGTCCTATAGTATGTCTATAGCAGATGTGTTTAAGTATGTTATGAATTGTATCTAATTCAATTCTTATAAACTATTCGTCTCATACTCCATACGTTAAAATCTATAAGAGCCCATTTTTCGTTAAGTATTTTTAAGAAGTGAGAGATATGCAAGTGTATAATTGTTTACGCTTTAAACTAAAAGGTGGAAAGGTGATGGAGAAACAGAAGGAAAATTTTTTCTTTAATATTTATAAATTTTATTGATAATACCTATATGAAATATATTCATTAAATATGTTTACAATATTATATCTTTAGTTTAATTGTACATGCACAAGTGTATGCTATACCCGAGCTTCTAGATCGTAAGATTAAACTAAGCATAATATTATAAAATAATGCAAGGTTTTGGTTTTTGTTTTAGAACCAGAGTATGAAATGTCGCGTAAAGGAAATCTCGTAATGAAGCTCGGTGGCCACAGATTCAATAAAATTATAAGTAGAGGGCCCAAAGTACGCTGGACTTGTGTGAAGTATCGCAACACTAATACTTATTGTCGAGTCTTCGTTGTCACAGTTGACGGTAAAATAGTAAGAATAGTTAATGAGCCTCATAATCACGTGTAAATTCTATGTCTATCATAGAGCACATAATATGTTCAATCATTTTGCTTTTAATGTAAATTTAATATACAAAATAGTACTTTACTACAAATATAAATGTAGTAGTAGTAAATTTAAAAAAAAAAAAATAAAATAAAATATAGCTCGCTCCACCGCGACGCACATATTATATAGAATGTTGTTTCTATATTAAGCAGTATTAAGTAAATTTACGGGATTCATAATAATAAGCGATAGTAGCACTGCGCTGCTAATTTGCGGGTTGGCGGACTTCACATGTCTTTCGAAGACTTGGTAGGTTCCCTCAACATACCTCTTGGTGTTTTACGTCACTGCAAAATAAGTGGTTAACATGTTGGAAATGATTCGCACGTGAAAATATTGCAACTATTTTAAAAGAAGGGAGTAGAGGGTTAGTTTTTTATAAATGGAGGAGGAACGAAGGAAGTATAAGGAGTGGATATTTGGGCCTCCTACGCCTCATGTTTTTAATTAAGTCCTAAAAATATCACGCCAACATGCAATTGGACTACTAAAAATTAAAAAAAATATATAGGCATGTTCATATCTACTGTGAGCAAGAGATAATGCTTCTGCTTTGCGTGTGTTGTACTTATGAATATCTAATTAAGGAATCTCTTATTCGTGAAATCTGATTTTATATTTAAACAATAATTTAAACTGGAAATTTTGTTTAAATGACAAGATTGTTCTTAACCTATTTAATATGTTACATGCACAATTATTATTCTCGTAAGTACCAAACTAGATTCTCGGTATATGTGATATTTTAAATTAAGGCTTAAATAAATAATTTATTTCCTCTCACATTTAATGTTTTATTACATTTGATACCTATGGATCAGCAACTTACTATTCTAAAATTTTTCCGATATTCTTAATAATTATAATAATTCTCATACATTCATACCCATAGAATAATTAGCTAACTAAAATTACGGCTAGTATCCGTTATTCATGTTCCAATATTGTAAAGAATTTCAAGTTATGTCGATTAAAAAAGTAATGATTTTTTGGAGTAAGAAAATATTAAGAGAGTCTAAACGTGGGAAATCTTAAAGAAAGAAAACATAAGAAGGTAATTAAGTGGGAAAGAGAGAGAGAGAGAGAAGATTTTTATTCTGTCACACTCACAGCATTATAAACAGGATATATCAGAATAAAAGAATTGGATATCTATTATATCTATTATATGATAAGAATAGAATATCTTATAAGTTATTATAATTATTATCTTATGTATTAAGCTGAAGTTTGTTTGTTTGTTTGTTTGGTTGAACGCGCTCATCTCAGAAACTACTGCAGTTCGAACTGAAAAATTATTTCTGTGTTGGATAGTCCGTTTATCGAGGAAGGTTATAGGTTATATTACATTGCGGTACAACCAATAAGAGCGGAGCATTATTGAAAAATGCTGCAAAAACGGGAGAAAATATATGTATGACCGATTTTTTCTCCTCTAAAAGTTATTTAAAAAAGCAGCGATACCGTATATCTATCTTTTAATGTTTACTTGCTATAACCTTTTTTATGGTTATTGTAATTTGTTTTAAAATAATGCATTATTTGCAAAGGTGTTTTATAAACAACATTAATCCTTACCGAAATAAATAAGTTACTCATCACAAGTATTTCATTTTGAACGAAATTTCTCTTGGCATCATTTTATTTCAATGAATATCTTACGAGATATCATAGTTATAACAACACACATGTACTCGTAGATACCACATATTATGTCTTTTATCTATTTGTCACTGTTCACATTTCAGTGATTTCACCGATTTTTCTTAAATCTCGGTTTGGGAATGATGCAATACAAGTTGGAGATTATCGTTTCGTCCGAATAGCCAGTAAGGGACCTAAGTACAGATGGAGGTGTATCCAAAACCCTAGGGGTTGTCGCGCCATTCTCTATACAAAGTATGGGAAGATATTTAAGTTTTTAAGAAAACATAATCATTGACATGTTCATGTCCTTCCAGTTACTGTTTCATATAGATTCCTAGGTTGAAAAATAATATAACAATATACGTTATAGACGAACGTAGAACCTCTTTATGAAAGTCGGTTAATAAAATGTTCTATCTCCTAATATTATTTTGATATGAATATATGTAATTTTATAAACACAATCTTTTTATACTGAATACCTACGTTTATAATTATTTTCGATACTGTCGCCAATTTGGAGTATATTTTTACCACGCTTTTTGTAATAAATAGTCATATTAAAAAAATCTTTCGTATTTAATTTGAGTAAATAAATATGGTTGATAATTGTATGTTTTCAGATTTCATAGTTAATTACATAAAAACGCGCCGCGGTAACGCGGCGATGGTAGTAGGAGGTTATCGATTCAATAAGGTGTATGGTAAAGGACCAATGTTTAGATGGAGATGCTGTAAGAATGGCAGCGGCTGTCGAGCCACTGTGTATACATTAGAAAACCAGATAATGAATTTTAAACGAGAACATAATCATTAATCATTAAAAAGTATATATAATATGCATTATGTATATGTATATATTGTACGAATATAAAATGCAAGCAATTTTAATAGGTGTAGAATAAGAAATATTAAATTTTACTATTGATTGTCTTGACTTCGAAAATCGCTCATTACTAATCAAGTTTGAACGTTATCGAGGTTCTCATGTGAAATTGATATGCGTATAGCTAGTCTGTAAAATTTTCCAATAAATTGTCTAAAATTCAAAACAATGTTTTTTTCAATTTAAATCCATAGTTTCAGAAATACACACTTAAAAGCTTTCATTTTTATACATAAATAAATGGTTGTTGAATATATTTTATCTTCTCTCATTCATTCTATTATCCATATGAACTCGATCTAATCATTATATATTTTTTTAAACTAGGTGAAAATTAGTGTGAATTCTCTCTTCTGATACAAATATAATATATATGTTATATACGAGAATCCATACATCTGTTCGGAATGAGAGATAATAAGCGGAATTTCCGTATATATTTTAGCGTTCTAAAAGTTGTCTCAAAAGTCTCATAAAATCTTCGTAAGCTTTCAAGGTAGGTAAAAAACCAGTCTTTCGCGACTATCTCCGTTTCTATTCCTCCAATCATGTTTACATCTATTATAAAAATTGTTAAGCATAAAATTTTCATCTTTTATGTAAAAAAAATTTCATATGCCCAACAATGTAATGTAAATAAAAAAAATCTATGGAATATCTACTATTATGCAAGGTCGACCGTGAGTTTTGACATCTATAACCGAAATGAGAATTCAAACCCCTAGTAATACGACCTTCATTATAATAGTTCATTATAGTAGTTCATGGAACAGATGTTCCGTAGTTAAAACTTTTTTTTCAAACGAATGCTTTCTATTTACTTAGTTTATTCTTGTTTCAGATCTCAGCAACGACGGACGTACATTTTCAATCAGAAAAATGATGACTGATTTTTGTTTTATTTGTCGTAAGCCAATTTCAGAAGGTGAATTTGTTAATGTAGTGCATAGCTTGAGATCTGCTAGTATCGAAAATAATGACGGTCACATAGACTTCTTAAATAGTATAACTTCTGTGAATGCACATGTTGCGTGTCGGTCAGCAGATCATTAGTAAAAATTCCATAGCAGCATCGTAACTATACATAAAAAAAGATCAAACTCTACTATCACCCAATGTACTTCGTAATAAAAGGAATGAGGTGTTCGATTTTAAAAACTTGGTGTGTATTAGTAAGAAAACAATAACAGTACAAACGGACGATCACTAACTTAAGTACTTTAGAATTTAAAGACAATGTCATCAAAATGGCAATAGAACGAAAGGATTCTTTAGGGGAATCAGTCAAAATTAGCTAACTGTGTTATTTGATCGCAGTTGAAGCTAAGTACCATACTAATATACATTACATACATACGTTAAACTTATTAATTTCTTTAGAAACGTCTACTGAGAATAAGCCTTGTGACGCTAATCATGTTAATGAAGCTATGAAGGAGCTTTTGTATTGATGCAAAACTAAATAAAATGTCTAATCTTCCACCGATTATTTTACATAAATTAATAAAACTTTAAGATATCTATATATAAATATAAAATGTGATGGGTGTGTTTCCTATAAGCGATCAAATCACCAGAACTTTCCTTTGGCATCAATGAAATTTCTGTTGTCACTCCGCTATTGTTTTCATAACCCGCATTATATTGACAAGTACAACTAAGAAACAAGTAAGGATAAGCTGCACGGCTCACGTGTATATTAACGATGGGTTCTGAAACGGTTAGAGCGATTTTGATGAAATTTTCAGACAGGCAAAATCAATCTAGAGATTAGCGCGATTAGAGGGTAGCGATCGAAAATATAAATGCGGCAAAGCCGCAGGTACTGCTAGTATGATAATATAATACAAGTAAGTACAAAAATACACATTTTGAAGGTAAAATATTTATAAGCAACGTTTCAGTATAAAAATGATCGACAAAAAGTAAAACAAAGGAGGGGGATCGATAAGGCCGTATTTTGGCCCCACTCTCTATATAAATTTTTATGTGTGAATTAGGTGGACGTGATCGTAAATAGTTAGATTAAGTAAATATTATACCATTATAGTCTTAAGTTCTATAATTTGACATTTTTCATTATCAATGTTTGTGGCCTTGATTATTATCAAATGTTTTCTTTTATGTTAGACTGAGCCTATTTTAGTTGCTAAATTGCTATAGTTAAATCACACAGCTCTTGAAACGATAGCCTTATGAAGTCTTAAAGATCATCTGCATATATATACATTTAATTAAAAATAACCTTTTTGATCCATACGTTTTTTTCTACTTGAATTTTTAATGAGTTAGATTGACGGGAAGGCTGTATGATTCTTGTGCTATGATGCTTTCATTTTCATCAATGTTTTTATGAGGCGGTCTATAAGTATTGCATAAAGCAGCCTATGTGAGTTAAGTGAGAATGACTGTGAAAATCATTTGATTTAATTTTAACTCTGAGCGCATGCTGGAAGCAATGTAATTTTTAAATATAATGTGTAGTAACATGAGAACATTAAAATAAAATAAAAAAGAAAATGCTTCTTATATGCGCTCTATATAAAAAAGAAGTTGAAATGTTATTGATAAATTTCTATAGAAAATCACAGTTAGCCCAAAGTTTAACGCTTCACAAATAATATTAATTACAGGTTTTTTCTCTCATAAATATATTTTCTTATCCGGCACACAGTCTACTTTCAGGATATATGTATAAAAGATGAAATAGTAAGAAATATTTTTTTCGTTATTTTGGGGCGGAAAAAAAGCCTTATCGATCCCCCTCCTTTAGCAACTGCGGTCTTTTGAAATGGAGTTGAGTGAAATTTTTGTCGAATCTATTGGCAAAAGCCCAATACCATGAGGCTATACGACTAATTCGTATAGGGATGCTGAAGGCCAACTTTCGCGGAAGCGGACAGGAAGTAAGGGTTTTGCGGATTAGAGGAAGAAGGAACTACCTATTATGATATTTATACGTTTAGTTTAAATTTTTCCTAAGACCATTTAACCAATCTATAAATTTTTTTTGTTACTTGTATTAAGCGTAATAACTAAATGGAAAACACGACTTAGATCGTTAAAATAAAATTATTCTATAATCGTAAGTTTATGTATACATATTATATACTTGTAAAAAGAAGAAATCTAATATGGGTCACCTGTATAAACTAAACAAGTCGCCTAAACGACCTAAAATATAAGGGAACCGACTTTAGCTGTAATTACTCACTTTAGTAGTTCACTGTCACTTAAAGTATTTTACCATTATATGCATAACTATATCAATATATAATAATAATAAATATGTAACTGCACTATAATTTACATTATAATTCTGTAAAATTTGTTTTATTTTGTCTGTTATGGATAAACTAAAAAGCTATTGGTCCAATACAAAAATACAAAACGAAACATACCCAAAACAAGATAATTTTTATAAATAACTAAAAATTTAGCGCGAGCTAAGCCACGAATTCATTTGTTACAAAAAATGTGATAAATGAAGAACCGCTCAACTGATTTTGTGCAAATTTCACATAAACTTGAGTTATAAAATTACAACGAAAATGGCATTGATTTTTATATATATTGATGCAATTATTAAATTTACTAGAAGAGGAATTGTAATTCCTATTTCTTATTTACTTTACAGTGTATCTATAAAATATAAAACTTAACTAATTTATTTCAGGAGCGGTGTTCACAGTTTCAAGGTTTGGACAACCGGTGATAGAGTTAGATGGTTACAGGTTTAACAAACGGCGCGGTGGAAAGGGACCTCGTGGATACTGGTGTTGCACTCGAGTGTCACAAGGTTGCAAAGCTACTATTGTTACAATGGACGACGAAATTGTATTGCTTAAAAATAAGCATAATCATTAGTAAAAAGTAAATTAAAACTGCATGACAATATTAATTTGAAGATAACAACTTATCTAAATAAAGTCACAGTACGAAACCTAATAAATAATAACAAGAAGAAATTATAGATAGATAGCATAATATAAGGATTTTGTTAAAAGCAATCATTACCATAAACCCAACGGATGCAGATGCCACAGGAACGACAGTTGTGAAAATCATTGGGGAAGACTGTGTCCAGTGGTGGATGTCTTTCGGCAAATATGATGATGAGTTCAAACATAAACTAAGTATAAAGTAGACAGAAATATTCAAGAAAATATCCAAAAATTTAAATATATGTAATGAAAGTTGAGCAGTAATAAAATAACAAAATCTCGCTGCAAACATTATAAACAAGTATAATAGTTAGGTAGTAAATTGTGTATGAGCAAATTGTTTGCGTTGTTGTATATAGCTTGATATCATAAGAATGACTCGCTCAACTACAGCGCTACCTCCTGTAGTATAATAAAATACGTTTTCAAATTACCAAGCATTTACCTTAAGTTGATAAGAGTCCAATTTGTTGATTTAATAAATAAGTGATTGTTGAAGTGTTCAAAATAAGCTGAGTTTTTAGTGACGAGTAACGAGTCAGTCAGTCGAGTAAAACATGCTTGTGATGAATTGCGGTTTTTGTTACAATGTACGTACGACGAACAAGCGATAGTACCATAGCTTATACATAATGGATTATTGTGTTTTATATAATATTTTTTGCTGTGTAATTTATGAGTATATAATATCAATGACCGAGACCTACTATTTAGTACGAAAATATCTATTGTCCATGATTACTGTGATAGTAACGAGCAAATTAACGAATAACGAATGCAGAATGTTACATAAATAGATAGGTATATTGTGTAAATCTAGATCGCAGTTCGTGGTACGAGTTTCTGCCCATCTAGGAGTCATAAAAATATAACTTTGTAATATCCTTTCTTGTACTTTTGTAGAAATATATATATTCTTGTTTTTTTTGTTTCATTTATAATTGAAGTTTACAACGATTTTTCAAACTCACTATAGCTTTTTTACATTTTTGCTTAGTTCGTTCGTTTTGATTTTTTTTCAGTTCCTATTTTTGGAAAAACTAAACGTGGTGCGACAGCGATTTTTGTTGGAAAGTACAAGTTCTGCAAAGCAAGCGGTAAATCGGGCAAAGTACGGTGGTACTGCTCTACAAAAGGTTGCAAGGCGACCTTGGTCACTGATAATGATGTAATCATTAAGACTAGAAGGGAACATAACCATTAAATGTTATACGGTTGTATCTATCTCCCGTATATTTGGTTAAATTAGATACTTTGCGGGAATATATAGGTTTTTATTTTTTGATATTATTTTTAGAAAATACAGTAAGTGCGTTTTCGCCTGCATATAAATTAACCAATACCTTTTATGATATATTTTCCAGTTCAGCTCTGATCGCTACACGAATTGATAGTATGTTACGTACATAGTTATATGTACTACATACAAGTTATATGTACTCAAAGAAGCTCTAACGATATCTATTTATATAAACATATAAATTTATATAAATAGATATCGTTAGTACTTCTATCTGGAAGAAAAAAAATGTTTTTAAAGTACTGTCTATTAAAATAACGTATAGATTTTAATTACCTACGTATTTTTGAAGACTATAAGATTTTTTTTAATCGTCTAAAATTCATTAATTTTTAGTTTTAAGTTAATATTCTTTTACTTTTTTTATCTCTTATTATTCACGTACTTATTTTTTTTTGCTATGTAGCTACATGCACTAAGAGACCACGACTTTGGTCGCGGCCATGTTCGCTAGTCTTCAACCAAGACTTGTTTGTGCACGGGCAAATCAATAATGTTTAATAATCTAGGGTAATATTTCAAATTTCAGATTTATTGTTTCATAATATCAGATATTTTAAAAGCAGAAATTCTTTTTTTGCCATTGATATTTTTAATACTGTCGAGGTGCTCTGCTGTTTATACCTTTTTCTTGGTTGGAGATTACGAGTTCGATTCCATTTATTAAAAAGACAAAGATAAGATATTTGTGATGTAGTTTAGTAGGTAGATGATTAGTTAGTAGTACACGCATTGTAATGATCCATTCCCTTTTTTTGTTACTAAGGTTTTGTTACGTTTATGTATGTTTTAGTTTAAGTCAAACTACTTAAAAGTTCAATTATTAGGTACATATTAGTATGAAATATTTTTTCAAATGCTTGAAATATAGTTTTGGAATATTATAACATCACTTTTTATTTTCTAATTTAATTTCTGTTTGTAGTGATAAAAGTTTAAGTTAAAAAAAATATTCCTTTGCAGACCGATTTTTACCTATGTTTAACATAAGACAAATCTATATATATATAATGAAAATGGTGTTCGTTTGAGGCTCAATCACGCCTAAACCACTGATCGTATCGACATGAAACTACCACCATTCGATGCGAAATTTTTCCTAGATGGTTTATGGCTATTTATTTTTCGAATTCTAACGTTCCTTCATTTTTTTATTGCTGTTTTACTTTTATGAACATTTATCCCGCTAATAAAAACAAAAGACAAGCGTTTTCTCTAGATTCTTTTGTTTTCATGGATTTCAGAGTATATGAAACGGATTATGGTTTTTTACATTCAGCTAAGAATTTACTCACGGTAGTGGAGAACGGCTGGACCAATTGGGCTTTTTTTCTTTATCTTCATAATTGTCAGGAGAAAGTTTTGTATGTAAAAAATTTTTTAAAAATTCCGATAAAAAGTTAAAAATTTCGATGATAATCGAAGAATTCCCATCTATATAGTCACTCACCACGAAATATCGGGAACCATAAGACTTAGAAACGTGAAACTTGGTAGGAATGTTACTTTTGCTATGTAGAGGTCAGCTATGAATAGATTTTAAGAAATTCATCCCCTAAAGGGGATTGCGGGGGCGTTAACAATGAACGATTCCCGTTTTTAAACTATAGATTCTATAGACTTCAAATTTGGTAGGAATTTTCTGTAAGAGGTGTAGAAAAAGGCTATGAACGAATTTTACGATAGCTCACTAGCTTTTAGGGGGTTGCGGGGGTGGGTATTAACAATTAATATTTTTAATTTTCCAGCTAAAGCTCCTACAAGCTCTAAATTTTGTAGGAATTTTGTATAAGTGATGTAAAAATGATTTATGAACAAATTTTACGATATCCCACCCCAAAGAACATTGCGGGGGCGTTAACAATGTAAATTTTCAATTTCCAAGCGATAGCTCCTATAGACTCCAAATTTAGTGAGAGTGTTCTATATGTAATATAAAAATGATCTTAGAGCGGATTTTACAATGAATCACCTCCAATAAGGTTCGCGGGGGTGGGTGTTAACAATAAAAAATTTCAATTTCGAAATATAGCTTCTAAAAATTCTTAATATGGTAGGAATCTTATATTATTCACATAAAGATCATCTCAAAATGGATTTCAATAAAGTCTACTTCCGATAGGAATTGCGGGGGTGGGTGTTAAAATATAAAATTTTAATTTCCAACCTGTAACTTCTACAGACTCCAAATTTGGTGGGGATATTCGTGTATTTCCTTACAACAATCATCTTTTTGGCAGCGGAGAAAAAGTCATTGAGAGGTTTCCAAAACTTAACTTTACATGTAGCTATCCAATCAACGGACTAAGAATTTTACATTCATTTTACTTTTGCAGACTACATATCCGACGTATTCTTTTATAGCGGGATCGCGGAAATGTAACAGATTAAAATGAATGCATTTTCCAAGTACTTGAGATGTGGAAAAGAAATTTAGTTACTTATTCCAATAGAATTCATAAGAAACATGAACAATTAATTTTCTATAAAAAATTGATGTCACGGAGAAAATTTTAGTTAACAGAAAATTCGTCCCACTTGAACCTAGACAGATTTCAACTTCACATATGAGACTTGCAATGACTTAAACTTAAACTTTCAATGCTCATTTCAAATTTTTTTCTTCATGTCAATTATTAATAATTTTTGGAAGAAAGGCACGGAAATGTTATAATGATTGCACATTGAAAGTTACAATGAATATTAGTGAGAAAAATCACCTGGATGAAAGATACAGGCTAAATCGATGGAATTTGGAATTTGTGTAAGTCTAAACAATATCGATGCTTACAGTTCTATCCGCGGGGCCTATTTATGTTCATACGAAAATAAAAAAAAGGAGAATAATAAAAATATGAAAAAAAATGAAACATAAAATATAATTTATTTCCTTTGTCAATTCGCCCAGCGAAGCGGGCGGGAAACTGCTAGTATATAATAAATGTATATTATTACTAAGAATCTTTAGGTTAAAAAAATACGTCGGCTTTTTAAACAACATAAAGATAATACTTTCTTAGGTTTACGCGAATATTTGACATTATAATTAATGAAACTATCTTTTCGGATTTTGTCGCGGATTTATTATGATTTTTGGTTTCCGACGTTTCGAATGCTTTACAATAATCATGGTCACGGGAGAGACTCACACTTTATAAACACATAAAGATATTTTTTCACCGATGTCTGAATCGAAAGAAGTTTGGTTTTGAAAAGAACAAGAAAACATTTGAACAGCTCAAATTAAGCAGTGGAATTCATAAGTACTAGTACATATTTTGTACGTAAATGTTTTCTAATAGCTACAATATTATGTATGTGTGCGTCTGCACAGTACTACTCTAAATCTTGCTTGGTCGGCTTGTTCTCATCTATTTATTACCCCTTTTACGCAATTAGTTATAAATTTGAAGATTGTATATTCCAGGACCAATATTCATCATGTCTTAATTTGGCAACCCTATAATCGAGTTGAATGGCCACCGATTCAGCAGACGTAGTGACAGTAGAATTATGTAATCGAGTAAGGTGGGGCTGCAAAGCTAGCATTGTTACCGTGAATTATGAAATAATACTTCTCAATGATAATCACAGTCACTAATTTGTTTATTAGTACATTGTGTGTGTAATACAGAATAAATAGAATATTAAATGATTCGACTCTATGATAGAGAATTTATAAAATAAATGACTTAATATAAAGTTCACATAGTTTTAATTCTTTGATATTCTTCAATAAAAATATATTTACAAACTACAACACACTCAACCAATTTAAAAAAGCTACAAATAATATTTTGTACTGTTTTGTAACTGCCTGCTATTTATTATTTCTCTATGAATTTTTTTGTTTTTGGTTTTTTCTAATATAATAAATAATAATAAAGAGGGTCTATTTAGCAATGTACCACGTGTAAACTATACTGAAAATTGCTGAAAACCACGTATACAAAGATGTAAGTATCAAGTAGTGTATTCTAAACGAAAAAGTCGTCTATGAGTATTTGTATGTAAATTCTTGGCACATTTCCATAACTACAAGACATGACGTTATCTAATGACGTCAGTGAGTGCAGATAGATTTATTTATCTTTACTACGTGGTTTTTAATATGACTACTACTTTTTTAATGGGAATAGAAATATCGTGACGTAACATGCATGTCTGAAAGGACTTCGAGAGGTTCAAAACACACGTGTAGTCTATCAACCCACATAATTTTCCTGGTATTTAACTAAGGACTTTGCCCAATTGTGAGACCTCTAGTTAAGGTTAATTATACTCGTATATATTGGTTTAACTTTGCCGAAATAAAGGTGTCAATGTCACAAAGGAAATTTGCCCTGTATCAACATACTATACGTTGAAATTAGTATAACCTATGTTTATACGTAGGTTAATAGCATCTTTTAAAAAGGTTTGATTAATATTCTGCAATAGAAACAGAAGTAAATGTATTTCTTGTTTCAAAAATGTATCTTTGGTATTTAACTACTAAACTTTTTTTATTTCTACAAAACGCGAACTCCTCTAATCAACACATTTTATATAGTTTTTACTCGTAGATGACAAGTGGTAAGTAATCATCGCCATGGTTATTTTATGTAATGTAGGAAGATCGAGTACTTTTTCAGTATCGTCAAGTTGTCAGTATCGTTGCCGTTAAGTTGTAGCGATTTGGAAGTTCACATGTACATTAAATAATTTCTTCTATTTCAGTAAGATTCGAGACAACACGCTTTGGCAACCCAGTTATGGTTCTAGGGAAGTACCGATACAACAGGTGGAGCTATAGTAAGGCACCCCACGTACGTTGGACATGTGTCAAAAATCAAATGGGGTGTCGCGCAACTATCACTACTATAGATAATATCATAGTGAGAGCGAGAAATTTTCATACTCACACTTGATTTTCTCTTATGCTCTACATTTAAGAATTTAAAATATTTACTATGACTTATTTCTTTATTCTTTTTTATATAATGTGAATTGTAATCTCATAAAGGCCAGGTTTTTATCATCTGATTCCAATTCATTTAAAACGTAATTGCTCCACTAGGGGTGGAATTGTTTTTAAATTGCTATGGAATTACCTCTGAGGTAAAACCTATTCATCCACAGAACATGGATTAACGATTCGCGAAATCACCCAAGACGGCTAAAGTAGAATAGCTTCTTTAAATTGAGTCAATATTTAAACAAATACAGTAGCATTATCGCAATTGGGTTAAAATTCAATGAATAACTTTTATTTGATTTCTTATTGTTATTATAAGAAACTAATGCAACTATATTTTTTTCTATATATAATATGTGACAGTTGGTGGTTAAGTTTGATATATAATAATATCAAAAGTAAAAGGTTGGTATTAAAGTGAAATTAATATAATTAATATTTATAACTTTATTAACATTATGTATAAATTTTTAAAACAAGTATTCTTTTAAGACTGTTTTAATATAGGTTTTCAATGTATGTACTCGTAGTTATACATAGATTTAAATACTTTGCCTTGTAATTGAACCTTCAAATCGCTTTATTCTTATAGACTTTTTCTTAAATTATAAGTAGAGACACGTAATTTATGCTTGTGATATTTTATCTAAATAAGTAGGTGTTATAATACTCCACAACAGTGATCGTAATTTCTTTCAAACAAGACATTTTTAATAATATTTCTAATCAAAAAAATAGCTTGATCTCATAAGAATTGTATTGATTTAAGAATAAACATTAAATATTGATATGCTGTACATAAAATATATGACTAATAAAAGCTAATAAAAGTAGTAAAAGTGTATAGTGGCGGTTATAATACATGTAGGCACATGCAATGCACAATATATTTTTGTGTGCAAGTTTTATAATGTATTTTTTTTTTCATTTATTTATTGTTTTTCTTCTTGCCGTATTTGTGATACAGCTAAAGTAAGATAAAGGTAGCCTGTGTTGTATAGAAACGTTTGTGATAAATGTAAGATAAACTTTAGCCTTACTTTTTAATTTAAAATAAATATTTATATAATTAGGAAAAAACTTAGGCTTTAGATAAAGTATGAAATCATGTAACTTTATTTATTTTAGATTTAAGAAGAAATATAGAATTTCGCATATAGAAATAATTTTTATTTTACGATACTTTATAAAAATGTGTGAAATGTGTACAAAGAACGATGTTTGTGCAAAAAACAACAAAATTTATTGCTTTCAGGACTATCGGTGCATGAAGCAGTTTTTACCACGTCAAGATTTGGAAAGCCTGTGATTCAGATAGGGGTGTATAGATACAATAAATGGAGTCGTTCTAAGGGTGCAAGGGGTAGGTGGATTTGCGTCAAGGCCGCGTATGGATGTCGAGCTACAATCATTACACTTAATGACCAAATCATACAGTTTTGTT
Source organism: Boloria selene (assembly GCA_905231865.2). Classification (NCBI taxonomy): domain Eukaryota; kingdom Metazoa; phylum Arthropoda; class Insecta; order Lepidoptera; family Nymphalidae; genus Boloria; species Boloria selene. The sequence continues at coordinate 10,702,679 of HG993142.1, forward strand.
ATGAACATAACCATTAAAATGTACTCAGGGATGCAAAACATAAACTGTTTCCTCAAAAAATAATTATAAACACCAACTTAATACTTTATTTATGTAGAAGTTTTACGCGAATATTAGAAATGATTAATGAAACTATCCTTTCGGATTGTTTCGCGGATTTATTTAGTTTTTTTGACGTTTTAATGCTCTACAGCAATCATGGTCATGAGATCATGAAATTAAGAAACTATGTCGAGTATCGTGGTGTAAGTTTTCTTTAGAACTAAAGAATGTGGTAGTCCGATTAATTTAGTTACATTTTTGTTTCTACGCAATACTCTTGTACTTGTAATAAAAATATCTCAATAAAAACCGTCCAGAAGCTCTCATTATACATTCTCTTGCATTTAAACGAAACATAAAATAAATATAATTATTAATATAGGACTCATTTATAATACCAAATACATTGTTACAGAGTAAAGTTTTCTACTTTAGATCTTTATTTGTTTAATATTTATTCATGAGTACCTATTAGTTTATTCTTAATATTGATTAATAATAACATGTAACTATTGTAATTTTATAAGTATGATGTCTCATATTTCAGTTTTTTTTTGTAAAGTATTGCGACCTCTTTTTATAAATATTTTAAATACCTATCAAATTAACCGTGTAAAATTTTTCAAAAGTTTTGATTATATATTATTTTATTGTTTTATTATATACTTAACTGAAAGCAGAAAGTGTTTTTTTATTTAACGATAGATTTGTCTATACAGTATTATAATGTTCATTATATTTATGATATTAATAGTAGGAAGGTAATTCTTTACATCAAGTCTTAACTATCGAAGTTAACTTACGAGTAAGTCCATAGTAATTTAATAATGCAATGTATTAAGATTGTATTTAATAACGTTGTTGTGTAGCTTCAAATGAACTTCCTTTAAGAGTTATAGGATAGTACCTAATGGTAAGTTTTTAACGTATAATTATGGTACAGAAGATTATAGAAGCAAATAAACTAAATGTTTATTGTTGATTACAAATGAAATGGCAGTTTATCTGTTTGTTTTATTAAAATGTTCCTTAAATATATAGGTTATTAATTATGTGTATTATACATATAAAAATAACGATTAATTTACAAGTTCTACTAACTACTTCTGTATTTACAACTCACTTGTACTTAGATTAAAATGTTATTCTTATCACATTTTGATCTACGAGTAAGTACATAATATATTGACTCGTATTTTCTTTATAGGTTTAAACGCGGAAACGGCAATTTTTACCACATCTAGGTTTGGAAAGCCGGTGATTCAGATAGGCGCGTATAGATATAATAAATGGTGCGGTTCGAAAGGATCCAAGGCTAGATGGGCCTGTGTTAAGGCCGGTGTCGGCTGTCGAGCGACAATTTTAACACTTGATGACCAAATTATACATTTCCGCCGTGAACATAATCACTAATGTATAATTTATAGAATATAATGCTATAAAAATTTATTTGCTACTTTTTTGTATTATTTCCGTGAATGAAATGAATTTCTTCTGTATTTTTCAGCGCATTATTAATTAAGAGGTTTTACGTTAGAGATCTCTCTTAATCATCTTTGGTACGCAAAGTATGCATTTCCTATTTCTACAAGTAGCTTTTTTATTATGTTATGCTTTTAAATTATGTAGCTTTTTTATTATTTATGCTATTTTATATTAATAAAGAAAATTTAAAAACTTGTTATGTTAATATCCTAAGTGATAGACATAGAGGTGGACAAGCAATTGGCAATGTTGATTATTATAGAAATAATAATGATCGTATGACGAACTAAATTCTTTGGAGGACTTAAGGGTTTTGTTCCATTTTTGTTTCAAGCTCAATATATAAATGTAGTAGAATGGTATTTTGTATTTAATTTTGCTACATTATTCGACAAAGTTTGTGCAGAAATAAAATTCAAAAAATGACGTGATTCTTAAAGTAATCCCTTATAATGTATGATAATTGTAGATGCGGTATTCGTTTTATCTCGAAAAGGTAATCCTGTAGTTCAAATGGGCAAGTATAGATATCGCAAGTCGACATGCAAAGGGTCCAAAGTGCGTTGGATCTGTAATAGGAACAACGACGGCTGTTTGGCTAAAGTTCTTACTATTGACGGAAAAATTGTTGCATGCAAAGGTGATCATAATCATTAAGACATAATGTTCTCTGAACGATCCCGGGCACATCGGTCAATCTCATTGAGACTAGCCAATTTTGCGACAGATATTATAGTGCACAAGTGCACTCTGTATTCCTGTCACTCTCATAATCCAGTGGGACGAATATTACTTAACACGACCAGTGTCAAAGCTAAGGCACAGGACCGGCAGCTTACGTACTCTCCGAGGAACGGGGGTGACACACCGCTAACTTCCTAATTTCAGGCTGTTACTGAGACTTACTAAACATAAAAACTCAATAACTAAAATTGACACTACACCACCGAGGTAGTTAATTATTAAAGTATAAATCATTTAAATATATTAGGAAATTTTTATCGATGTCTAATGTTTTGACATACATATTTGTAGAAATTCTTAAATATTATTAGGTTGTACCTACTTGAAATGTTGAATTATTGTACTTGACTATAAAAACAAATCTATCGCACGGAAAACGTAAATTTCCTGCGATAAGAAGTGTATGCATTTTTTCAAACTATAATCTATACCAAATTTAATCCAAATTCGTTCAGCCGTTGTCTAATAAACATTCATCCATCCAAACTTTTATATTATTATAAGCGATCGTTTTTTTAACCACATTGTTGTACTTTGTTTGTTTTTATCGTTGTTTTGTTTGTCTTTGTATGTTGCTGTTGTGTATTAATTTCTTTAAATTCTAGGCTTTAGACTTAAGACCAACAATTTTTTAATACATTCTTTTGTTATAGATAACTGTTAATACTAAGACAACGTTAGCCATGTCTCTAAAACGACTCTGTAGAACTAGTTATAAGAAGCAGTTCATAATTTTGACTTTATTGTGATATACATAATACCTATGTAAAAATATAAATATTTTAATTTTAAATAAAATGTTTCATTGATGTACCTACTTTATATTATTTAATTTAATTTAAAGTAAAACTTATTATTTTGATATCGATATAATACAGTATGTTGTAGGGATTATATTTTTGTCTGTATAAATAATAAAAATAATTACTATAAGATATGAAGATAATTTTAATAATATTTTTAGAACCTACATTTGTGTCTTCACGTTACGGAAAGCCAGCGATACAGTACGGCCCGTACAGGTTTAACCGATGGAGCGGCAGCAAAGGGGCGAAAGGGCGATATATCTGCACGAAAGACCACGGAGGCTGTAGAGCCAAAATCTTCACCGTCCATGGCAAGATTGTGAAAATTTTTAATGTGCATAACCATTAGTTACAAGCGTTAAGTTTACTTGGTTAGTTTGTAGGTAATTAAAGTTTATGAAAATTATAAAAATATTTGGTGAGGAATATTAGTATATACTAAAACAACATGATTAAATTTATATTTACATATGAAACGTATTTTTAATTAAGAGATTAACGCAATTTATTACCATGTACCTCAATAATAAAAATATTAGAATGAAAGCTTTAACAAGTTCAACTCTTCAATTATTTGCGAGTGATATGTATGTAATTAATGTTTTTTGTACCATTTCAAATATGACTAGCGATTCATCCTCGCTTCTGCCAAAGGTGCTTTCTGCCAAAGTTAAAGATTGTGTTAACTGTAAAAGTGTCCCACTACACCGTCTCATACTATGACCGTGCTACGACCGTATCAGACAAAAAAATCTTTGTATGGAAATGAATTTGAAATTACAAACAAAACTTAACTTAATAACAAAGTACTTTTCCATTCAGGTTTCTTATTCCAACATTAAATAAAATAAATAATAATAAAAAAAAAATTAAAAAAAAAACATTCGCGCTTCGGCAACGTAGTGGTTCAAATAGGTAAATACAAATTTAGAAAACACATCTGTAAGGGGGTTAAGAAGAGATGGATATGTAATCAAGATTTCAAAGGATGTAGAGCAAGGCTTTGCATGATTGAAAATGAGATTGTATCGTTTATGTTTGAGCATAATCATTAAATTATCTTTAAGAGATTTACCGTAACACATTGTTATTAATTCAAATAACAATATATTATATTATGTATATTTTGTTTGACTTTTTACGTCTGAAGCTTTTTACTTTAATTATTTATGCAGAGGTAAGTTTATTTAATATTTTTATTTATTTTTACTTATTTATTAGACTTTATTTCTTATTAACGACTATATTCATGAAGTAAATTCATAACTATCGATTGTTAATCAAATTCTTATTATAGGAGCAACGTTCATACAATCTCGGTCTGGAAACCCCATGATTCAAATAGGAGAGTATAAGTTTAGAAAATGCAGTGGTAGTAAGGGCGCCAGAGCTCGATGGATGTGCAACTCAGATAGCAAAGGTTGTCGATCCAAAATTTGGACCATTGATAATGAAATTGTATATTATAACAATAATCACAACCATAGCTAAGTATATAGACATGTATTGCATGCATTTAGCTTTATGTTTTAAGAAAATTATAGTAAGTTAAGAAAATTATACTTATTATGCACTAGGTATATGTATATTGTTTAGACTTATATATTACTAGCTGTACCCGCGGCTTCGCCCGCGTTCATTTTTTTAATTGCTAATCAACGTCATTTTGTTGATCTGTAGGAAAAAAAAAATTGTCTAAAAAATAAAATTTAGGGGTGGACTACCCTTAACATTTAGATTTTAGGGGGATGAAAAATAGATGTTGGCCGTTTCTCCACCCTGGCTGACAATCACGCTAAGGATCACAAAAATCGGTCGAGCCGTTTCGGAGGAGTTCAAGTTCGAACCCCGTGACATTTTAATTAACAAATAAAATGTAAGGGTTGATCGTAGAGGGGTGAAAATTTAGGGTTGTATGTATTTTTGTATGCTGTGTCATAAAAAAATAAAAACAAAAAATTTTGCCTAAAAAATAAAAAAATAAATTTAGGGGTTGTCTACCCTTAACATTTAGGGGGATGAAAAACAGATGTTGGCCGATTCTCAGACCTACTCAATATGCTCATAAAATTTCATGAGAATCGGTCAAGCCGTTTCGGAGGAGTATGGGAACGAACATTGTGACACGAGAATTTTATATATAAGATGTAATATGAGAATAACTTATGACACTATTAAACTTTGTGAATTAATTATAAATGTTTTTTTATTCACTCATCACATTTGTTTGTGTAATATTCTGAAGACGTATTATTACATCACGCCTCGTTTTAGGAGAGTGCAAAGAGGTAGCAAAATTACTACGGAAAACTATTTTTTGGGTGTCAAATCAAAGCGAAGGTTTCATTTTTTTACTTTTTGGTAAGGACCCCTTAAAAGTGGCCCAACAATGACAGTGCGGATATCATATTATACATTATTGTTCAATATATTATCAGCTTGTGTGGAGGTACTTGGCGTATAAAGTTGAAGCTCTACGGCGTTTAAACAAATGATTTATGTAAAACGTATTGATAATTATTCAACTTTAATTCATATATTTTACATAATATCTGTATTTAGTACAAGTGGAACCCGCGGCTTCGCTCGCACTAAATCTAGGGACGAAGTGAGACGATTGTTTAAGATAAACATTTCCATCATACATTACATACGTGTAACTGTAGCGGTTTTGGCAGCGCACGCCAGAATAGCTCGCAGATGGTAGATTTTTTACTACCTACTTGATACTTATCGTCATATTTTGGACACACAATATCTTTACAAATTGTAGCTTATGTGTTATTCTGATGTATAAGCTATATTATTGTAAAGTTTCATTAAAATCCATTCTGTAGTTTTTACGTGAAAGAAAATTTTACGTTTATTTACTTTAAGTGACTAACCTTACTGTGTTTCATTGAACTTGTAGATATGCCAGAGGCTATTTTCGTCCCGTCCCGACACGGCAACCCTTTGATAATGATTAATAATTACAAATACAGAATATCCGGCAAAAGAAGTGGTCCTAGAATCCGGTGGATATGCAACTACGATCACAAAGGCTGTAAGGCGAAATTACTGACAGTCAACAATAAGATTGTAATGGCTCAGACTGATCACACACATTGATATTATGATTATTAAACTAAATTAATCATTTATTGTACATGATATAAAGTATTATTAATATAAAATATAATAACTATAAAAACATACAAGATTGACTTGGCGGGTACTGCCGTGTCCCCTAATAATATAAGATATTATGTATGTATATTTTTTGGTATTTTTAAGGGTTGGATTATGGTAGTTTTTTAAGTAATTCAAGTTTCAAGGGAATTTTTGTCTAAACTATATTTTAAATTTTAAGGTTCACACGGAATGCTTTTGTCGTAAGCATATTGGCTTAAAGAAATATTCATATGTTAAAATAATAATAAATATAACTACAGTTCGCGTCACGTAAAAGGAACGCTGAAAGAAAGTGGTGGGGTGTGTGTTTGCGTATGGGTACATTCGCACACGAAATTACTAAGCCTATACTTTTATTTTTGAACTAACCTTTCGCTCGTGACGTATATTGGTTATTGGTAGGTACATTGAAAAATATATTAGATAGGATGTCATTAAATAGAATTCTATTATTAATAAAATATGTATGTTTGATTCATTGAAGAATTTTTAATCTACTTAAAAAAATAAAATTAATTTGTTTAATATATATTTTTTTATTGTTAACTGCATTATTATCAGACTCTCTCTTTATAAAACAATATGCGTCAAAAATATTTTTTCGCTATTTTTGATATAAAACCATTTCGTAATTAATAACTATTGTGTGGGCGATAGTATTTTGAACTGACGAACCAATAGCGAGCCGGAAAGCATGCGGCGCGTGCCTCGACGTCCCGCGCCCCGCGTCTTACCACCAAATTGGCCGATAAATCGCCTCTACGCAACTTGACAGCCAGCGTTTACATGACGCGAATTATGTCACATTTAAAAGTCAATAAAAATGCTAAGCAATAAGCAAACAAAGATAAATCTCGGAATGCAACCACAAAGTCAAGGTGTTGCTCCACAATCCACTCTGTGATTAGAGCAACGAAAGGACCAGGAGCAACCCTCATGACACACCGTCCACCGAAGTGGGTGATCGTACGAGTTTCTTGGTTTCACGCTTTCGACGATTTCGGCCGAAATGCCGGAAGCTACTGAACCTCCCTCCCCCACCACAATACAGTGAACACACATTTGATAATGACTTATTACTTAAATTGCGAAACGAAATTATGCGAGTGGAGCCGTGGGTCTGAACTCTAGTTTTTTCATATATATTTTATATTTAACTTTCTTTAAATATATATGTATGCATATAATATGTATTTCTATAAATAAACTTTACTCAGACAGATTTCTATTTTTAAATATTTAATAATAATATATTATGTATAATTGATTTGATGTTATTTCATGTATAACAAAATGGTTGTGCACTTATACATACAATTCTTATTATAGGAGCAATGTTTATAAGCTCTCGGTCCGGAAACCCCATGATTCAGATAGGAGTATTTAAGTTTAGAAAGAGGAGTACTAGAGGTGGCCGATCGCGGTGGATATGCAACTTTGATAACAAGGGATGTAGATCTAAGATATGGACCGTTGATAATAAAATTACCTATTACAATGACAATCACAATCATACCTAATAAACAGTACAGATACTTATTCCAAGGTGTCCACACAGTAGGTGAAATATGTACTTTATGTATTATACAAAAATATTAAATAAGTATTCAATAAAATTTGTAAAATTATACTTTATTATGTTGTTTTTATTATTTAACTTAATTTTTAATTCTGGCATAGTTTAAAAAGATGGCGATGTTCTATACCTACGTACGGGTATTTCCGACCGTATGTATCAAACTCTAGAACATAGTCACTGTTAAAAAGATAATAAAAAATCTAAATGGCGGAGAAAATATTGGTAATATTGTACGTAAAAATCGAAATAAAGATTTAGGAGACAATTACAAAAGATAAATTCTTAAAATTTCTTTTGTCTACATGGAAGAATAATTTAAATTAGAGAATAATAAATATAAAAAAAACTCGCGGAACTCAAGATATTTAGTGCAAAATAATAAGTCTTGAACTCAAAGTTGACACTTCAGTATATTAGTGACTAATGCTAATGAGTTATATTTTTCATTTTTCAGTTCCACAGTTCCTCTTATCTCGCTCCGGTAACCCTGTTATACAAATAGGCCAATACAGATTTCGTAAAGGCACAGGCAGCAAAAGGCCTAAGGCAAGATGGATTTGTAACCATGACCAGAAAGGTTGTAGAGCAACACTATTGACTATAGAAGAGGAAATAGTTAAGATGAATAATGAACATAATCATTGATTCTGTATAAGTTTATATTAAAGTATAATAAATGAAGAGTAAAATAAAGTAGTTTTTTAAAGCAAACAGAATATAGTATATTTATTTAAAAAATATTTTAGTTTATGTGATCAATATTTTTTGAGAATTTAGTCTAATGAATTCTCTCATCGTTTTTACATCTGTTTTATTTTTACATCTTTTACATAATTCAAGTTCTAATATTGACTAGAAATATTTTTATCGGCGATTTGTCTCATTATACCGTCACAGGTTTATTTACCAGAAGTAATTATATGTTAATTAATACTGAGTAAATAATCATATCTAAATTAAAAATTGCTAATATATAAAGAAACACTAATTAGTAATGTTTGAATGCTAATGTTGCATACTACTTTAAAACCATAATATTAATTATAGCCGAGTTTAAAGCATAATGGCTCATTGCATGTATACAAAATTATACTAAACGTAATAGAAAATCCTCTTTTGAGTATTATATTCTTAATATTAAGGTTCTTATATTTCAGGAGCCGTGTTCGGTACATCAAGGTATGGACAGCCAGTAATTCAGATAGGAATTCATCGTTTCAACAAAAAGTACACAGACTCTAAAGGCGAGAGAATCAGATGGGTGTGCGTTCGCGCCCACAAAGGTTGCCACGCCAAAATTGTAACTTTTGCTAATACGATTGTTTCTTGTCAAAATGTTCATACCTGTATGAATTCCGTGAGGTGAGACATAATAAATTTTTAAAGTAGTCATAATATAGTATTCATAAGTTCATTTGTACTATAATATAAAGTTTAAATACTTTTTTTTTAAAATATGGTGATTTTCTAAACGATATCTATTAATAATAATAAAAAATATAGTATCTATTCCATTCTAAGTGGATTGTTTTACTTATTTTGTTTTCAGATCCAAATTTATGTTGTAAGTTTTAAAATATCATTACTCAAACGTTCGAAATGCACTAAATGTTTATAGAACATTGCTTTGTAAATGTTTCTTGTTATAGTGGCCGAAATTCTTACAACGCGAAATGGTAGACCTGTGATCCAAATGGGCTCTTACCGGTATAATTTATGGAGTGGCAGCAAAGACAAGGATCGTAGAAGGTGGATATGTGTGAAGGTACATTCAGGATGCCGTGCTACTCTTATTACAGTGGAAAACGAAATTGTTAAACGAAAGCCTCATAATCACTGATAAAGTTAAAGCCTTTTGTAAAACTTTATGTTCGCTTTAAAGAGAAGTTCATTAACTATGTACATTATGTGTAAATAACTTTAAGGAATTGAAAACTTGAATGTGCAGTGAATCTTTTAATAAAATATAATCCTTCATAAATCTTTATCGTTATCGAGTTTTATAAAAAAATATTTTGTTTCCCTTTTACCTCTATTATGACTAAAAATTTACATGTTATAGGAGTTAAAACGAAACAAAGAAAGAAAAAAATGAGTAGAGAGGAGTTTTTAGAAAAGAAAAGACAAGCCGAAAGAGTTCGATATCAAAAAATTAAGCATGATCCCGAAAAATTAGCAATTCAGAGAGAAAAAGAAAGAATAAAATATTTGAAGAAGAAGGAAAGAGGACAACGAAAATTCGTTTCGGAGATGTCGTTGTACGAAAGAAAAATAGCACGTAGAAATTGGAGAGTAAGCTCTTATAATTATAGAAATAAACCTCAAAGTCAAAACCAGAAGGTTATACATGGGTAGACATAGCTTCGGTTTACCATACAAACGTCTAGTTACTACATCTTTTCGAATGTTCTTGTGATGATTTCGGATTGAATATCAAAGTTATTGAAATAAGTTGTTATATAATTTTAAAATATCGATAATTAAAATTAACTTAAAAGTTTGAATTTTAACAAGATTGATAGCGAAAATATCTAGGGATAAATAAATAATTATGTTGGTTAATATTGCACGAAAGAATGCGAGTGTTTGTTAAGTTTCCGGCTAGAAGGTACTTTTCCATGATTAAATAACTTTGAGCATTTTATTTCTTTTTCTTTACATTTTCCAAAATTTTATCCTAAAGCTAGAAAGTACGTACCTATATATTTTTTGTAGTAGACAATATATCATAAACAAAATTTCTTCGGAGCTCTTTATACTTATACATATACATATTCGATATCTTCGTAGACTGAAAAACAAAGAACTGAAAATAATTCCAAATAAAGATAAAAAGAAAAAGAAGAATTAGGGTATTGTATACCCAAAATTATTGATTTATCCATTCATTTTTTTTAATATTTTTTGGAAACATGAGATTTAATATTCTGTTAAATTCAAGTTAATTTTTATTTCAGACGCAGTATTTGAATTATCTCGTTGTGGACAGCCAGTACTCATTTTAAGACCATATAGGTTTAATATTAATAGAGCTAGTTCTAAAGGATTGGTTACTCGATGGCGATGTTCTATGAAAAGTAAAGGGTGTTTAGCAACAGTTCAGACAGTGGAAGACAAAATTTATAAAATAAATGATTCCCACTCTCACTGAACGCGATTTTTGACAATACCTAATTGAACTCCATACAAAAACGCATGATTATGTGTTGTTGATCAAAAGAAGGAAGCTTTTTGATAAATGATACATTTTGTTCTTCCGAATTTAAATATAGAAATAGAGTAAAGAAGAAAATAAAGAATAACATTAAGTTCTTGTTGTAGCTGTATATTCAACGACACGAAATGGAAGGCCAATGATTTTAATAGGACCGTACCGGTTTCACAAGTACTGGAAAAGTAAAGGACGTAGAGCAACATGGGTGTGTTCGAAAATGTCGACCAGTAATTGCAAGACGACACTTATTACAATAGACAATGAGATTGTTAAACAAAATTGTGAGCATAATCATTAATAAAATTGTTTAAAAAGCTACTTTTTTTAAGTTGATGATGACATTTACCCAGTTAAAATATATACTAAATGAAATCGTAGGTAAGTATTTCATTTAAAAACGAATACTAATTTAGATTAACGCAAATATATTTAGCATTTCGGATTTTTCACAGATTTATTTTGACTTATGGTCAAACTAAGTAACTAAGTATCTTTATAAATACTGATGATTTAAATAATCTTTAACTTAACAAAATCGCTTTAATATATTTTCTACTATAGCAAAGAAATATCTTGATTATCTTTTTCAGAATTTAAGTACTGTACTACCCGTTTCGGAAATCCTGTTTTACTACAAGGAAGATATCGTTTTAATAAATATTGTAGAAGCAAAGGGCCCAAAGTTACTTGGGTCTGCACTAAAGTGTCTAGTACCAAATGCCGAGCCACCATAACTACGTTTGATGGTGAATTCATAACATTTAATAATAAACATAATCATTAATATAATGTTATTCTTATTATGGTTCCTTTGAGTTTTTCACTTTTTATTATATCTTCTTGATATATTAGTATTGCTCATTTCAAATCTGAATATAGCCTTAATGTAGCAATAATACTTTGAATGTACTTGTCATTTATTAAGGACAAAATAACTAATTCAATCATTGTAATTTTTATGTTTCATCAAGGACTTACACCAAAAACAACATCGTCTATTAATAATTACTATATTTTTCAGAAGTTTACATGAAATTTGTAAAATGTTTTGAGTTTTCATCAACATACTCTACAAATAATACGGAAAACGAAGGAACCGATTTTATGCAGGAAATTATAAATTCTACGAGTGAAGAAGAAGCAGAAAAACTCGAGTCAATTGCATTTCAAAAATATTATAGAAAGAAGAGAAGATCTAATCCGAACGGTTCGAAAAAGAATAAAGTTAAACATTTGAGAAACACCGGCCAAGCTTACGAAAGAAATAACTCGATAGTAAAAGCAAGGTGCGTAAAACCACCGTGTCTAGACAATTGTCGTTTAAAATGTTCTGAAAATATATCTAATGATGAACGGCAAACAATTTTTAGAGAATATTGGAATATAGGAAATATAAATCGCCAAAGACAATATATTTGCGATAGAATTGAGGAAATACGGCCAGCATACAGATACACGATGATTCACGGAAGACGAAAGTTTAACCATTCGTTTTACTTTTATGTACGAGATCAAAAAATTAGAGTCTGTAAACCATTTTTCATTAGTACGTTAGATATAACTATGAGAGCCATCAGAACAGTGATCGCCAAAAAGACACCTACCGGCGTAGCAGAAGATATGCGAGGTAAATGTAAAAAACGGATATATTAAAACAAACAAAAATCCTTGCCAAAGTTTTATACTTTTACTTTGTTTATTTTTAAACATCTGCGCGCATCTGCGACTGTAAAATCTTAAGGCCGCTTCACATAATATGACCATCATGTTGTCATACTGACCGTTGTTATTATCTGAATAATTATGAATATATGATTTTTTACTAATTTAATTTTTTTTTTAATATGTAAAATATTTACTACTATCGGCTCACTTTACACCTTAGAGTATATGCGATAGATTTAAGAATCCAGTTCGATAGAAAGAGATAAAATATTATTACCTCCTCTTTGTGTGATATTCTTTGAATCTTTTTTTACTAAAAGTTTATATTAAAATTAATATTAAGTTTTTGTTTATTTATTAATTATTTGAAATATAATACCAATAAAGTTTATTTTCTGAAACGTTTTTACAGAAACTTGTCTTTTATTATTTATCAAAGTTTTCATACGTGCAAAGAAAGTAATGAGATTATAAAAATCGTGAGATACGAGGCTGACTCGCACACCGAGATTTTTTCAAACACCTCATCTATTATAATGTAAGATTAAATGTACATTTGAGACAGATTGAGAATGAATTTACAGATTTGTATTATATGAAATAAGAACTTAATACACCATAATAAATAGGTATTACCTAAAATGTAAACAAAACTAAAATAACTTTACATAAATTTTGTTATTTATATGAAATATTTAGAGTTTTAGGAGCAATTATAACAACTTCTCGCTATGGTAAGCCAGTTATAACTATGGGACTTTATAGGTACAATAATGTACAATAAAAATAAAGGACCAAGAAGAATATAGCGGTGTTCTGTAAAGTCTAGTCATGCTTGTCCAGGTGCTCTTAATACTATTGACGATGTTATTATAAAAGTGAACAATAAACATAAAAACACAAATGTTTTAACATTTTTTTTATCTATCAAAATTTTCATACGCTTATACATAATGTAATAAAATCATTACAATTGGAGAAATGTTGAATTGCACACCGAATTTTTTTAAATACTTTCATAAAATAAAAAAATGTGTTTTGGTGTACTTTTGGTTTAAAGTTTTTCCTACTTTGTGTTTGGACATGAATATGAAAAAAATGAGATACTGTAATAACTATTTTAAAATGTGCTAAATATCTTACGTTTACATAAATTTGTGATTTGTGATGTAAACATTATTCTTTTTAGGAGCAGTTTTCACAACTTCTCGTTTTGGAAAACCAGTGATAATTATTGGACAATACAGGTATAATAAGTGCAGTAAAAGTAAAGGATCAAGAGGACGATGGCGGTGTAGTGGAAAGACTGGTCATGCTTGTCTAGCTAGTCTTACTACTATAAATGATGTTATTGTTAAAGTGAATAATAAACATTCACACTGACATTGTTGAGTTAAATATTTATTCTTGCCACTATTCCACGCGGACACGACTTGTACAGTAATGATTAAGTGTATATTTGCTTTGTACATATAGTTTAGTTTACTTGTAATTTCCTTTATTGTAAATATTTGAATATTCAAACATATTTTATAATATTAAGTCAAAATGATACTGTTTTATTAAAAAATTACCTAATTTCTTCATTTTTGAATAAGACAATTCAATGGTAGTTGAAACAAAAACGAAGACTACATTGAATTAAAAGAAAATCTCACCTTGGGTTTTAAGTAATTACGATTTCAGTGTTCGGTATACTTTTATCTGTTTTAAATAGTATATAATATTTTAAAAATAAAATTAAAAAGCATTGGCACATATATTATATTAAGAAACCGATCCCTAGTTTGTTGCTTATGCTTTAAAGGTAAATAATATTTCATTAAACAACAATCAAACGTCTCGTTATTGAATGAAAAATATAACAATTTCTGTAGGAAAGTAAACTATAAAACTATGGTAAGTGTAATTTACACTGTCTCATGCTCACGGTATAGCGGATAGATTATTATAGAAGGGCATTCCAGCGTAAGCCATTGAGAGCGGATGTGTCGCTTACATGTACCGTGGGTTGGCAAGCCAGTGTTTTATACAGTAAATACTACATATATGGTTTTTTATTCTTGATTTTGCAGATGTAGTATTCAAAACCTCTCGATTCGGCAAACCTGTAATAGAAGTTGCGGGGTATCGGTATAACATGCATTGTAAGAGTGCAGGCCCGAGAGTTCTATGGACTTGTTCATCAAAAACCAAATGCTACTGCCGCGCTACTATCACAACTTACAATAATATGATAATTAAAATTACAAATGTACATACACATTAAATGTAAAATGTTTTCAGTTTTTTATTTCCTTCTCTCTATTATAATATATATTATAATAATTTAAGTACCATGAGCTAGGCCAAAGTTAAGTTTAAAATATTGAACCATACCACTGCGATTATGTTTTCTGTTGTATACAATTATTTAAGATCATAATTAATACTCGGGGTAGCCTCATTCCCTAGAGACCGCGTCCCCAGGTGGCGGATAGGGGAAAGCTCGTTGGACTTGTGCCAAAGGGTAGGAGGGAAATAAAATACCTCCCGCGGACCAACAAGGCCGGAGAAGGCAACTCCGTAAAAAACCCCTGCTGCGGGCTTCCCCGACATATTCGAGGCAGAGGCCGCAGCAGTGCTGCCCGTCCGGGTTGGGGCGCGCAGAAGGTACGGCGGCGGAAGAACCTATGCGGTCAACGGCGGCGTCCTGGCCCTAAGGAGGGTCACAACCTTGGCGTCAGGTGGCAACCGGCCGTAAAACTATATAGCCAATCACCAATTCTCCTCACATGAAGCACAACAAAAAGATACAAGGCAAAAATACTAGGGCGTACCCCACAAGCGACGCAAATGCGAATAAGATGATAAAAAGGAATATTAGGGCGTTCCCCAAAAGCGACGCTCACCTGGACAAGAACAAAGATTCGCACTTGAACATTGACAAAATTAGACTTGCAACATGGAACTTGGGGTCTCTCACAGGAAGGAGCCAAGAACTAAGCAAAATACTTTATAAAAGGAGCATTAACATCTGCTGTATACAGGAAACGAAATGGAAAGGCTCAAAGTCAAGGAATATTGGAAACGACTACCAACTCATATATCATGGTACAGAAAACAGAAGAAATGGAGTGGCAATCGTCTTGGATAATAACTTCAAGACCCGCATAATAAACATTACACGGAAGAGCGACCGTCTAATTTCTGTCAAATTGGCTTTAGAGAACCAACAAATATTAAATATCATATCAGCATATGCCCCGCAGCAAGGCTGCGCAGCCACAGAAAAAGTTGAATTTTGGGACGATATAGACGATCTTATACACGGCATACCACCAAATGAAAATAAGATAATTGGAGGGGATCTAAATGGACATGTGGGGATCAAAAACATTGCAGACGGAACCGCGCATGGCGGGTTTGGTATAGGTAAACTGAACAAAGAAGGGGAGGAAATTCTTGACTTTGCAGCAAGACACTCGCTAACTTTGATAAACACAAACTTTCAAAAAAAACCAGAACACCTAATAACGTACAAGTGTGCCGGACGAGTATCGCAAGTGGATTTCATCGTGGCAGACCAGGCCATCAAACAAAAGTTCAAAGATTGCAAAGTGATCCCCGGCGAGCCTTTGACATCACAACACCGCTTGCTTGTAGCAGTATATAAACTACCTAAGCCGATAAAAATTATGGTGGACAGAACTCCTAGAACTAAATGGAAGAACCTAGAGGGACCTAAAGGCGAACTGTTTAAGGCTGCGATAAAGGAATATCTCGAGACCGACATTAAAGTCGAATACAATAGTGCAGATGATGTATGGTCTAAGTTTGAAATGCTCTGCAGAACCAAAGCGGCAGAGATCTTAGGAGTCTCCAAAGGACCTCTCAAAACCGGAAAAGACCCTAATTGGTGGAACAGTACGGTGAAAGAGACTTTAGCAAATAAAAAAGACCTTTTTAAGAAGTGGCAAATATCGCAGGCAGACGAGGATAAGGACCTATATCGAGCTGCAAAACAACAAGCTAAGAAATGCGTGGCACAAGAAAGAGCAAATAGTAATAAGGTGTTTTATGATAGCCTGGAAAATGCTAAGACTGCAAACGAAATCCTCAAAGTTGCAAAATATAGACATAGAGCCACCACAGACATAAAATTCAACAAGTATATAAAGAATCAGAACCAAACATTACTGACAGACAACACACAAATTAGGGAAAGGTGGGCTGAATACTACGAACAACTATTAAATGAAGAATTCCCAAGTGAAGATCCTCTACCCTGCCCACCAACGCGCGGACCAATCCACGAAATAAGTATTGTGGAAGTAAAGCACGCGATAGCCAAAATGAAAAATAGAAAAGCCACTGGCCCAGACGAGATTCCAGCCGATCTATGGAAAAACGTTGGCCCAATAGCCGTAGGCTGGCTGACTAAACTATTTAACATCATTGCGGCTACCAAATGCATTCCAGATTCGTGGCGCCAAAGTTACTTACTGCCATTCTATAAAAGCAAAGGAGATATAGCACAGTGTGAAAACTATAGAGGCATAAAACTTACATCTCACACACTAAAAATTTGGGAACGAATTCTAAATAAACGTATCGGTGACATCTCTCAGATATCCCCAAATCAATTTGGCTTCACAGAGTCCAGATCAACCACAGACGCTATTCAAACTATTAGAATCCTGATGGAAAAATATAGAATAAACAACAAAGACCTACATCTTGTATTCATTGACCTGGAAAAAGCTTTCGACAGAGTTCCCCGTAAGCTAGTGTGGGAGGCTCTTCGTAACCAGAACATACCAGAAGAATACATAGAGCTCGTCAAAGATATGTACAACAACGCTAGCACAAGAGTTCGTAGCCTAGCAGGCTTAAGTAGAGCTTTCCAGGTCAAAGTAGGCGTCCATCAGGGATCTGCGCTCAGCCCCTTATTGTTTAACTTGGTGTTGGATTATCTTACTAAAGATATACCGTCCCCTCTTCCATGGACTATGCTGTACGCCGACGACATTGTTCTGGCTGCTGAAACCGCAACCCATCTGCAGGAACTGCTAAATACGTGGACGCGAGCATTGGAGAAATACGGCCTAAGAGTTAGTAGAAGCAAGACCGAATACCTTAAATGCCCATTTAGTGGAAATAGATCACGGGAAACTATCTACATAGGGTCAACACCTATTCCCTCAGTAGATAAATTTAAATACCTAGGCTCCATACTGACAACTGATGCCAATATAGATGCTGAAGTTACACACAGGATCAACGTCGCATGGAAAAAATGGAAAACACTCACAGGCGTATTATGCGATCCCCGCATCCCCATAAAAACCAAGGGGAAAGTATACAAAACGGCAGTTCGTCCGGCGCTACTGTATGGCTCCGAGTGCTGGACAGTAAAAAAGACGCATGAACAAAAAGTCCATACTAACGAAATGAAGATGCTAAGATGGGCGGGAGGTGTGACCAGGCTGGACAAAATTCGTAACGAATACATCCGAGGTAGTTTTAAGGTCGCACCGATAGCAGATAAAATCACCGAAAATCGCCTCCGTTGGTATGGGCACATCAAAAGACGAGACGAGAACCACGTAGTACAAATGGCGCTAAACTTACCTGAACAAAAGAGAGGTAGAGGCCGCCCGCCTTCGACCTGGTGGTCAAATATTGCGAGAGACCTCAAGCAAGCCAACTTGCCAATAACAACAACCCAAGATAGATCTACTTGGCGCAACAAAGTGAGGAGACCTGACCCCGAATGACGGGACAAGGGAAGGAAGAAGAAGATAATTAATACTCGTATGTTTAATATGTAGACTAGATAATTGACTTGGAAGAGCAAGATCTTATTTTCTACTTAGATATAATTGATTGTAATAATTATTTTTGACCATACTATGTTTTAAATATTCATACAAATACTTACAAAATATTAAAAAATATTATATTATAGTGCGTCATTAATAGTATATTATTACAATTTTAAATTCAATTACACCCTTGAGTTCTGTACAGTGCACTATTAAAAAAACTTATCTTAATAGATTTCGATGATGACACACAATTATACAAAAATATCTACCTACTTACTTATTACTTTTTTGAATATTTACAGAAGCAATATTTGAAAAGTCTCGATATGGAAGACCAGTTATATTGATGGGAAAATATCGATATAATAAGTACTGCAGAAGTAAAGGGATTAAAGGAAAGTGGCTGTGTTCGTTGAAAACAACCGGATGTCGCGCGACTCTTTCCACTATAAGAAATGTCATTGTAAAAATTAGTAATAAGCATAATCATTAAAACTGGTATTTTATAGAGATATTCAAAATTCTCGACGAAGAAATTCTGTTTATGGTTGAAGATCATATTCATATTATTATATACCAGAACAATACCAACTATCCAGAAGTTCGTGCAAGACTATACGCCCTTGAGTGAACTTTGCTTGATTAAAATTGCGCACTACATTTTTTCACATTATTAATTAGTTGTAACTTAAATTTATTTTATTATATTATACAATTTGTATATCCTGTAACTATAGTACATCTAAAAGAATATTAATAAAATATTATAATTTTAATTTCACTAAGTTCACAGATGATTTTGAGTAAACAATATCTATTTAATGTTTGTTCTATAGGAATCTGAATGTGACAGATTTTCTAATGTCTATTATATTACTTTAAAATATATTGTGTTGTTGTCGAATAATGTTATTTTATTTAGAACAAATTTAAAAACTGATTATATTTCTTGTACCTATAAGAAATGGGAGATATATGAGAAAAAGAGGAATAAAAAGGTCTAAAATATTATCGTATTATTTTCAACAAATTTTAAGATGTATTAAAAAATAATAAACATTATTTTTACAAACTTCATTAGGACCAGTATTTGCAACATCGCGATGTGGAAAGCCTGTGATTAAAATTGGAAAGCATCGGTACAATAAGCATAGCAGATGCAAAGGACCCAAAGTGTTCTGGATGTGTGTGAAATGGTGTTATGGGTGCCGAGCCTCGCTAACTACATTCGAAAACGAAATAGTTCGTTTAAATGACATCCACACTCATTGATTTTCGAAAGAACTTAATAATTAATAAACAGATTTCAATATTATATCAGAAGAATTGATGGTAGAAAGCTAACGGTTGCTGTTTTTTTAACCGACTTAAAAAAGAAGGAGATTATTACGCTCCGCCGCATATATTATTTGTATGTTCAACGATTTATTAAAAGTTTTCCTTTAATTCGGTAGAGTTCAGTTATTTCAAAGGTTCCGTTGTTACTAAGGCAAGTCTCAAATTTTATAGGCACTGATGACGAAAATGTACTAGTATGTACTAGTTTAATAAAAGTATATTTAAGATTATGCAGTTTTTATAAAAACGTGTTAATTGCCCTTTTTATAGAGATTTGACATGTTATTCTTAATCTATTGATCTATGTAACTTTAATCTTTACTAAAATATAAATACTTAATTTTAGAAGCTGTTTTTACAAAGTCCCGACTTGGAAGACCTATTATTTTAATGGGAAAATATAAGTTTTGGAAAAGAAGATATAATGGGAAAAAAACAATTTGGGAGTGCAGTATGAGAAAAACTGGCGGGTGCCGAGTTTCAGTTATAACTCTTGCTAATGTTATTGTGAGAATATGTAATTGGCATAATCATTAAATAGTATAAATTACTAGCAATTCCCGCGACTTTGCCCACATTCTAATCCCTATTAAAAATTGGTTTTGTTTGTTTTGTAAAAGTTTGAAAATGTAGAGTTATAAGTAGATATTTAAGATGCCAAAACATAAAAAAAAATATTGGTCTAAAAATAAAAAATCTGGATACGGTCACCTAGAGAAATAAATACTGACACGAGATTTTTATATGTAGTTTTATTAAGTATGTCATGTTATTTATCTTGTCTTTTATTTATTTGTTTGCGGCAATAAGGTGATGCAAATGCAGTGTATGTAATTTCGTTGTATATTGATTATTTGTTCTTATAAATAACCTTATTTATTCCTTAGATCCTTTTAAGCCGTATGTTTAAATGATAAAATTAATCAAGAGCATATTAAATGAAATAGATTATTTCAAATTTTTGTATGAATTAATTAAACTCAAAATAATTTCAAGATAAGACACTCATGTACAACATCGTACTTTAAACTGTTGATATCTCAAAAAAATTTACGTGACCTATAAAAAATTAACGTTAATATTGGAAATTTTAAATAAAACTAACTTTTTTCGCGGATTTAATTTTAAGTATCAGACGTTTAGATTGCGTAATATTTGCATTATACATTAGCCATGGCCATGGAAGAGAAGGAATTTAAAAAGTTAATATATATATACTTGTCTTGCAAAATATACGTATTATATACTTTAAATCTCTTATTTCAGGTGAATATGTTGCTGAATTTGTGACATCGTCACGCGGCAATAAAATGATACTATTAGATGGATACAAGTTTAGCCTTATAAAAACGTATAATAGTCATACGTTAAGATGGGTGTGTACTCAATGTGGAAGAGGATGTAGAGCTTCAATTACTACCCTAGACAATAATATAGTTAGAGTTAGAAATGAGCATAACCACTAATATAATATTTAGTTATTTCATTATACTTATATTTTATTATTATAAATACCACTTTTTTATACATCATATTTCTAATCATCATATTATTAAGATATTTTAAAACTTCTTTCACATAGTAGTTTGGTTTAAAAGGACATACATCCATACTAATAATTTAACGAATCTCGTTTTTAATTATAGAGTTTGATGCCATATTTAGTTATTATTTCTTCATTACAAGCTTTGCGGTTTGAGACGGACGGACCCATCTCACCTTTGTTTTTATTCGCTCATACGCTAAGTACAAACTTAACATTGCCCTTCGTTTTAATCAAAGCGGCTTAAACCACCATGTTTTAATAATAATTTTAATGTTTCAGAAATTTTGTTGATGTAAGTATGATATTATTTATAAAATAAAATAGATAATGCTTACAGATGAACCAAAATTCATCGTATCTGTTCGTGGAAATCAAATGATACAAGTAGGACCCTATAACTTTAGTTTAGAAAAACGGAGGAGTGTTGGCCCTAAGAAGCGTTGGGTGTGCAGTAAATGTGCTAGAGGATGTAAATCGGTTATTGTTACTATTGATAACACCATAATTAAATATAAAAGTGAACACAATCATTAATAAGAATTAAAAAGTTATTTAAATTAAAGTTCTTTTCATTCCTGCAATAGTAGTTAAATATTTATTTGTCTTAGAAAACCTGTAATCAATTATAGGTACTGTGTATAGGTTTGAGTATGAATAGATTGTTTCTATATGTATGAGTTGCTATCATCTTAAATATATTTATTTACATAAAACACAAATGTTAAGATGTAAATTAAGTTGAAGATAGCTAAAACTCGAATCGACTACATACGATTCTTAAAAGTACCCTAAATTACTCTTTATAAGATCAGCTCAAAAAAAGTCCTGACCCTTTAGAGATTAGAGGGAGCAAACAGTTTGACAGTTGTTAAGTATAAACAGATAATGTTATTTAGTTTATCTGTATAGATACATTTTTAAATATTTCATATTCTAACTTTTAATCATAGTAAACATTTTCTTGAGATCCCTAAACATTTTTAATCCATCCATTATCAGTCCATGGACTAGAGACAGTCATTCCTAATACTTATTTATAATTTTTGTGTTTTATATTCATTTTTAGATGAACTTATACTTGAGAAGTCTCGTAAAGGTAACCCTGTAATTCAATATAGAGGATACAGATACAGTTTAAATAGAGCTACAGGACGGAAGAAAAGGTGGCATTGTGTAAAATGGTCCACCCCTTGTCAATGTCGAGCGTCTTTATTGACTATAAATGATGATGAAATTGTAAAAATTAAAGATTCTCATACACATTAAACAAATAAAAAGATATTAAACGTTCTTGAAATATGTTAGTATTTTATTGATTTTTTTTTTATGGTTAAAAGGGGGCAAACGGGCAGGAGGCTCACCTGATAGGAAGAGATCAGATCACCTCCGCCCATGGACATCTGCAAGCCTGGCTTGCAGATGCGTTGCCGGCCTTTCAGGAAAGGGAGGGATGGAGGAGGGAGGGAAGTGGGAGGGAGGGGGGAACGAAGGCGGAGGATGAAGAGAAGAGGGAGGGGGGAAGGAGAGTGGGCCTCCCTGACTCTCACTCACCGTACGAAACGCGACAGCATAGCTGCCACTTCACGCCGGTCTTCTGTGAGAGAGTGGTACTAATGAACTATACGGGGCGTGCCGGCCCATTCGGCTGCTACCCGAAGGTAACAAGCATGGCACTTATTTATGTTTATTGTACAATGTATATACTTTATATTGACTCGTTTACTAGTACTAGTGGGGAAGTATAATATGAATCATATATTCGTATGACTATTGGTTGCACCTGTTGTGTTCAGAGTAATATATTTTTATTATTACAATCTAATACGACTCGCACAATCTGTTTTTCGCTTAAATACATTTAATTTATATATTGCGAGCTTAAACTCAATAATTTTTAGTTATAACACAATATTATGAACGGTTTAAGGACAAACAAATATATTTACATATATATTTACATTTTTTTAAACGTTCATTTATATATAAAAATACTGATTTGTTTATATTTTTTGATAATGGCAAGTTTTTGTAATATAATGTTAATTATAATTACAGTTATTTTCACGACTACAAGGTCTGGAAAATCTGCCATAATGTATCGAGGCTTTAGATTTAACCAGCACAGCAATTCTAGAGGCGATTATGGATTCTTCGTTTGCGTCAAATGGAGCTTTGGATGTAGAGCTTCCTTAAAAACTCATAGAGATAAATTAATTTTTATGCGTAACCATCATAATCATACTTAATTTTAACTGTCAACATAAAATATATCATTAGTTTTTAGTTTTATTATTATACTAGCCAACCCGGCCCGCTTCGCTGGACGTAAGTTAAAATAAATTAAACGATTTTTATAATTTTCTATTAAAAAAAATAGCCAAGTTACTCGTTATATCATTAGCTATCTGCAAGTGAAAGTCCCGTTACGTGGAACAAACAGACAGTATGTATAATATGCATTTAGTGAAAAGGTGTTAATTTGAAATTAAAACAGTCACTTCAATTTTATTTATAAATGTGTTTTGATACAAAAATATGAATGAATAAACGATGTATACGTAATTAAATTTCGAGTAATATTACTTTGTAAAATAAACATAATATGTTTTATTCATAAAGAATCTTTAGAAGATATATATGTATAACTAGCTGATACCCGCGACTTCGTCCGCGTTGCTTGAAATATTAACAAAGTTTTCCGCATGCGCGCTACGCCGCTTGCCCCACTACTCCGCGAGAAGAAAACATACATCACTGAGGCAGTGCATATACAAATCGTTGTTTCTTGAAACTTTAATAAATTTTTACTAAATGAAGATATCGCAATCATTTTTTTTGATAAGGGCCAAGTATCTAAGAAATAAAACTTTGAAAGTTTCATTGAAATCAATCCAGTAGATTTTCCGTGATGCGCGCACAACTGCAGACCTCTATCATTTTATTTATATAGATTAGTTAATATCACAATATACCTTGCCTTATCATCTTTATAATTTGGTTGTGGCATTGGCATAAGTTATGTGTTGAGAATAGTTTTCTACACAGTCATGATACAGCGTAGGGTAACATGGCAGATATTCATTTGTTTTAAAGGTACAGTAGGTGTACATGTACGTAATTAAGTATATAAATGTATATTTTTTTAAATGTTATTTTATATAACATAGGTATTTAATTAAAATGTTTATTAGTTCCAGTGTTCACAACTTCTGCTTACGGCAAGCCTGTGATCTTGTTAGGTCACCATAGGTATAACTTATACAAATCTAATGAACTAAAATCGTTTTGGAGATGTGTCAAATGGCGAACAGGATGCAGGAGTTCCTTCCTTACAATAGATAATCTTGTATTTAATTTTAAAGATCAGCATATTCATTTTTAAAATACAATATTTATTATAAGCTATCAGTTATAACTATAATTAATATAATTAATCGATGGTAGAAGACGGAAAATATGTAATAAGAATTTTTTGTATTAAATATTTACTGCTTAACTTTTTTATTGATGTCCTTTTCACTATATAGAAAATTAGTACATTATTACAATTAAACAATTAATTTCATTTATACAATGTATACTACTTTATTTGTTTATAATTTTAGTTTCTTTCGCGAAGTCCAGAGCTGGGAAGCCGTTGCTTGTGATTGGCGAATACAAATATAATATTCATCAGGAAAAAGATTTTAAGTCTGTATGGAGGTGTCAAAAATGGAGGAAAGGCCTGTGTAGAGCTGCCGTTGCAACAATAAATACAGTTAGTGGTGACTTAGTTGCCATCTCGTATACAAAACCACATAATCATTAAAACAAATGTCACTTTTAAGCATAAATTCGTATTACGTCGTATTTTATTATCAGAAAATGTACAAATTTATGTCATATTATAAGTAGTATTAGGTTTGGATGAATCTATGTTACCCGTAGCTGAACTGATCTGGATGAAATTTAAGCACAGTGCTATCGATGGTATTCTTTACTATAATCTGTCTGATGAAAGTCAGGAATAGCACATAGGTTAACTTTAAAATTAACGGATCCCGTGGATAGATTCGTGTTTGTTTTTCATCCGGTATGTATATAAGATATTCAATGAAATTAACTAAGTTTATCATTAAAATTACCTAGCTGGTTTTCAGAATATATTATTATTTTTAATAAATTAAACTTTTCTCGATACTCAACTAAGAGTTACAGATGTATTGGATATTTGTTTCTTTTTTTTATAAGAGTATTTCTTAACAAAATATTTATGTGAGGGAGGTATTTCAAAGAAATATCTGGATTACAGACCTGGTCCAACTTTGCTCAGGCGTCAGCCTGCAATACACTTTTATAAGTGTTTTATAAGCTCTTTTAGAAACTGTTTGTATTTTATATTATAGAAAAAATAAAATTATTTATCAGTTATTCAACCTATTTAACAGAGTACAGATATGTTCGAATGATTAAAAGTTTACCAATTACTAGTTGTTATTAGTACCGTATATACTTTCATATATTTTTATTGAAAAGCCGTTAATTTGAAATAAAAAACAGACACTTCAATTTTATTTATATGTATAGATGTATATTGTATAGATGTATAGATAAATACCTCTTTTCTTGTACTCAACTGTAACTACTCAATTTTCTTGTTATGGCTTTAATGTCACGTAGAGTGTAAAAGATCATAATACTAGTAATCATAGTGAACAAAATATTGAAAAAATATTGAAAGTCAAATGTTCTTACGTATATAATATGTAGAGTTTATAATAATTATATAAGCACTAGCACTTTATTAGATATATGTTTTTTTTAAAGAAATAAAAAAAACTTCAAAAATTAAACTTAATTTAAAAAAAATAAGCTAAGATATTAATTACTAATAATTTTAGGTAAGCACGCAAATATTTGTTATATTAAATAAAACTATCTTTTCGGATTTTTTCGTGCTGAATCTACGATTTTAAATGTTATGTTTTTGACGTAGCGTATGCCTTACAGCAATCATAGTGAAGAGAGACTCTCATGACCACGATTGCTGTAAAGCATCGATAAGATTATTTTATTTATTTTATTTTTGCAACATAAAAATAATGATATTATTTGGCAAAATAATATGTAAAAACAAATATTTTTGTCTGTATTCTTACATCATAGTCATATACTGGTGTTTTACCTATAACGATAATTATTTTTTTGACCATAACTTGTTTGTTAACTTAACTTATTTTTCTTTTATTTAAATAAATTATATTGTAGCTAGCTTGTTAACTTTATGTAACATTCATTAGTTTTATCTTATGTAATAAAAATATGCAATTATGGAGATGTCTATGGGAGTATTTTTTATTTAACGTTCTAATTACTATTACACAATTTAATTAATGTATTATTCATACTGTTAATTCATGTGTTGGAAACCGATCCTGGCTTCCTCGCCGAGAGAGGGGATGAGCGCACCGCGTCGACCGGCATCGAGGCAGCGCGGTAGACACTCGCTCTCACGACGTCCACCGCAAACGGGCGCTTCTTTTTATTACGTTTACGGCATTAAACCAGTACATTAATACAGTCCACTTTTATTTTAACGTCCCAAGGACTCTAACATATGTATTAATGAGATATCAGGTTTTTATGTTATCGAGTTTTATTTTTTTCAGAAATTGTACTAATTGAGTCTAGATCAGGGAGACCAATGTTACAAATGGGGAATTACCGTTTCTACAGGCACAGTAGCTACAAGGAAGGGAGTGTAAGATGTCTATGGGTTTGCATCAAATGGTGTTCCGGCTGTCGCGCCTCTATCACCTCCATAGAGAGTGAAATTGTTAAAATGAATATTAATCATACTCACAAATGATTTCTTTCTTTTACATTTTAAAACCTATATAACATCCCAATTTCAATGTATTTAAAATCAAAATAAATTGTTATACAAGTTAATATCTGGCAAATTATATTAAATTTTTTATAATTTATTTTCAGATATTTTGCTATCTGTTATTAGTCAGAAATGTAGAAACGTCTTAAAGGAACCGCTTCGAAACGAAAACATAATTTATACCAGAAAAGATAATAAAATAAGAGTAGGCAGATCTTTAGAAAAACATTGTAAAAGTACATGTCAATATAACTGTTATAAAATATTTAACGAAGATTTAAGGATGACTTTATGCAATCAGTTTTGGGCTCTTGGAGACCGATCGAAACAATGGTCATTTATCTTAGATCATGTAAGTCAAATTGCAAAAAAATGTACGTTTAAGGGAGGTGTCACTAAAAAGTCGTATACTTTTTTGTATAGTTTGCCATATTCGAAAGACAAAAATACGAAGAAAGTAGTTATTTGCAAAAACATGTTTTTAAATACATTAAATTGTGGAGAAAAAATGGTGAGAACGGCTTTTTTTAATTACAAAAATAATAAGATAGATAAACCCAAGAATAAATAAACTGTGTTTTATACTGATTTTATGGTTACGAATTGTTTTAGTTATAATTTTAACAAATAAAAACATGATTGAAATGAACATTTTTAATATATATTCAGTAACAACATTTATACGAGATAAAGTTTAAAGTTACTGCCACCCACAGTATTATACTCGTAGTAATAAGAGTAAATCGAAAGTTCGCAAAACGAAAGAATAGTTGACTAGAAATGGTAATTTGTATAAAAAAACCGATTGTTGACTGATGTACTGACGTGCACACCGAAACCCTGTTCCTGAAGGGTATACAATTTTGACAGTATTTTCGTAAACTTTGACTTTGTACAAGACTTTTTTTCAATTATGCCCTTGAAAAGTGAAAAGATGTTTCTAAGTAGATCTTGGTATGCTCTATTAATAAAATTTTAAATAAAAAAAAGTATATTTTATTTCCATCAATTTACTTTCTATTAATTACTGTTTTATTTTTTAATCATTATAATACCTATATGTTATATATATTGGTATAAATTTTTAGAAATCGTTATGACAACATCGCAGCAAGGAAATCTGATTATTCAAATTGGAGAACACCGTTTTTACAGACATAGCAGCTATAAGCGAAACAATGGTAGATGCCTGTGGGTTTGCTCCAAAATTAATATTGGATGTAAAGCGTCTCTCAAATCTATAGAAGACGAAATCATTATATGCAACAATGTCCATAATCATTAATTTTTATTTAATTTTGTCTACATATTTACATAAGCGTAAGAATGATTTTAACTTATATTATTTTAAACCTATAACAAAAAATGTTTCATCTGATTTTTCGACTTTCGCTTGTCTTGCGCTTCAAATAACTAAAGTGAAGTAATAAGAATGAAACAATAATTGTTAATTCAGTCTCAAGCACTTGTCAACAAAACAGCTCCCAAAAATGACTAAATGTTCTATTAAATGGTGTAACAACTATAGCGGCGGAAACAACACTAATCCTTTTCACCTTTAAGTACAATATTTTATTACATTTAATGTTATTTATCACAAAATGTAATCAAATGTCAAATAACATTTCGTATTATACAACTATGTTAAATATAGTCGATAATTCTATGTATTGTTGACATCTGACAACAATCGAAAAATTGCTGGATTAAACCATTCAGAACGAATGACAAAACTGTCGAGTGAGCCCATACGGCATCGACTAGTGCTTGACTATGTCGAAAAATATATCGATATTTGACGAAATAACTGAACGAATGATGATGTTATTTGTACAGTACAATAACGTAAAATATTTTATAAATAAATGTGGGATTTGTAAAAGGAGTTTGCATGTAAGAATAAAAGGCAATGAATGGAAGGATTTTAAGACTAGAATGCGTGAATAGTATAAAAGGAAGAAATGAGGACGTCATGTCATTATGGGGACACGACGTACCGCGTAAAAGTTATATCTTATAAGTATTTCAAAATATAAATAGTCTTTGAGTTCTGAAGAAGTGCTTTATTTACCATCGTTAAGATTCTACATAAATATATTATAAATCGATATATGTATTTTATCGACTATGTTTAAGCACTAGAAGTAGAATGAATTTTTATGTATTTTGTAACTGTGTGTATAATAATGAATTAAAATCTTTGTGTGCGTATGCTTCAATTGGTTGAACGATTTTTCTTGCATTTGTATTTTATGTCAGGTCCAGTTGCTTATTCGTTCATGTTTTTTGTATAGTTTGCCATATTCTAAAGACAAAAATACGAAGAAAGTAGTTATTTGCAAAAACATGTTTTTAAATACATTAAATTGTGGAGAAAAAATGGTGAGAACAGCTTTTTTTAATTATAAAAATAATAAGATAGATAAACCCAAGAATAAATAAACTGTGTTTTATACTGATTTTATGGTTACGAATTGTTTTAGTTATAATTTTAAACAAATAAAAACATGATTGAAATGAAAATTTTTAATATATATTCAGTAACAACATTTATACGAGATAAAGTTTAAAGTTACTGCCACCCACAGTATTATACTCGTAGTAATAAGAGTAAGTCGAAAGTTCGCAAAAAGAATTGAATAGTTGACTAGAAATGGTAATTTTTGTATAAAAAAAAACCGATTGTTGACTGATGTACAGACGTGCACACCGAAACCCTGTTCCTGAAGGGTATACAATTTTGACAGTATTTTCGTAAACTTTGACTTTGTACATGAATTTTTTTTTCAATTATGCCCTTGAAAAGTGAAAAGATGTTTCTAAGTAGATCTTGGTATGCTCTATTAATAAAATTTTAAATAAAAAAAGTATATTTTATTTCCATCAATTTACTTTCTATTAATTACTGTTGTATTTTTAATCATTATAATACCTTTATGTTATATATATATTGGTATAAATTTTTAGAAATCGTTATGACAACATCGCAGCAAGGAAAACCGATTATTCAAATTGGAGGATATCGTTTTTACAGACACAGCAGCTATAAGCGAAACAATGGTAGATGCCTGTGGGTTTGCTCCAAAATTAATATTGGATGTAAAGCGTCTCTCAAATCTATTGAAGATCAAATCATTAGATGCGACAATGTCCATAATCATTAATTTTTATTTAATGTTGTCTGTATATTTACATATGCGTAAGAATGATTTTAACTTATATTTTTTTAAACCTATAACAAAAAAGTTTCATCTGATTTCGACATTCACTTGTCGTGCGCTTCAAATAACAGTGAAGTAATAAGAATGAAACAATAATACATAATTGTAAATTATGACTATTAAAATATGTAAAATATTGATATTGGATTTATTAGTGCCAGTGGTTTTAATAATGTGTGTGTTCTTGTACATAACAATAAAATATACTTTATAACTTCGACAGTGAAATTACATTAAATGAAATATAATAGATCATTTTGGTACAAGTATTAGAGGTTGAAAAGACAGTGGTAGCCCAACGGTAACGCGCTCGCTTGAATAACCGAGTGATGCTGGTTCAAATCCGGGTCTCGTACCTCTGACGATATACTTACAGATACCTTTAACGATACCTCTTACGGTGAAGGAAAGATGTTTGATTTCTAATTATACAAGTGTCTTGAGCGAAGAAAACATAATACATATTACATGCAGCAGAAACAGCAGATCCATCACACATAAAAAGGAAATAGTTTAAATTATTCCTTTATAAATAACTTCTTTAGCAGTCCTACCACGTCGTCTTTATTGAACTATATTTTATAATTACCGACTAATTTCTTTAATATCGACGACTCTATTATTCATAAACATACATAAAAAAATACAATGGAACATATAACCTCCTCCTTTTTTGAAGTTGGTTAACAAAGTAGTTGTATAAAAAAAATGATTGAATTTGACGTTTTTATAAGTATAATGAAGCCAAATTTGATTAAACGTTTCTAAAGATTTCAAAATTAATTTAGTTTGATTTTAAATTTTCTGCCTGTTAAAAACATTTGCAACTACTTTACAAATTTTTTAGCTATCGTTCTGACGGAATCCAGACAAGGAAAACCGATCATTGAAATTGGGAAATATCGTTTCTACCGTCACAGTAGTTATAAGAGGAACAACGGTAGGTGCCTGTGGGTGTGCAGCAAAACCTACATGGGATGCAGGGCTTCTCTCAACTGCGTTGAGAATAGGATCATAAGGATTAATAATATTCATAATCATATTTGATACTGTTACTTATTTTAATTATTGTGTAAAAAGATTATACTAATGTGCTATTTATATTTAGAATATTGTTCAAAACTTAAAAGTTTATTAAAAACTACGCGTATAACATTATTGTAAGTAAAGTATTTTTATTTCGCAAGTTGTAACTCGATTATGTTGTTAAACATTCGTTTAGAGTTTAAAGTTATTTGAATGTTTTAATATTTCAAATTACCGAGTATTCTTTGTTTAAACATAAAAAAATGATGTAGATAGTACCTATTACGTTTGTCTGAATCTACCTTGTTGTTTCAATAGTTGTTAAAGGTTTAATAAATAAAAAGGCAAGTAAGGTACTAAGTGATTTTCTTCATCATTCTAATGTATCATTTATGAACTCTAAATTTAAAAAAAATATGTACCTATGTGAAGAGATATTTTGGACATCAAGGAAGGCTGAAGAGGTAGAGAACGTCTACCGACTACCTGGATAAGATCGATGTTATATTACGATGGGCTTAACGCCAGAAATGATGCAATACATAATAATGTACAAAAAATCCATCATTAAGCGTTGACTAATAATTTTAGGTTGTTTTTAAGTTATTACTTTAAAAGCAATAATTGTAGTAGGTAAATGGCTTATATTAAATAAAACTAGCGGAGTATTACGTGGAACCACACTTTCTTTTTAAATAAACACTATTTAACTTTATGTAGCTTCGGATATTAACATAGAAGTAAATATAGAATAGTAATGAAGAAGAAGAATAAAAATGTCGAAAGAACTTTTCTTAAGGCAATTAAAATGTTCAAAACAGGACCAAATTTTATTTCCCAACCAAATACATAACTAAATAAAAAGTTGGTAGTAGTAATATTTTATATTTGATTTTGTGTTTTCTAGGACCGATTTATTCTATGTCGTTCAAAGGAAACCCAGTTATTCAGATGGGTCAATATCGCTACAATCGGCACTCTTCGTACAAAGGAAAAAAAGTAATGTGGCCATGTGTTAAATGGGCCTCCAGAAACTGTCGAGCGTCTCTGATTACGTTTGATAATGAAATTGTTAAGATCAAAAATGAGCACAACCACTAAATATTTATATTATTATAATATACTTGTGTATAAAAGATTTTTATATAGGCACAAGTATTTGATAATAATATAAATATTTAGTGCGTGTGCAATATTAGTAGGTAATCTATGTAAGTCATCAGTTTTTTTAAACTTGAAAGTTCTATTTTTTATAATTCGCAAAAAAGAAAACGCGTGAAGAAATATTGGCTTAAGCACGGTTGCGTAACCGGGAAAGTATGCCGAATTAAATAAGATCCGGAAAGGTATGCAGAGGAAAAAGGAAGAGAAAGAAAGATATATAGAGAAAAAAAGCAAAATAAAATAATGAGTATTAAAAATCTATCACCGAAGGAACAGCAAGTACGAACAAAGCAATGGAGAGAGACAGCAACAAAAACGCTTAAGAAATACAAAGAAAAAAAATGTTCATCGACAATTCCTCTTCAAGCAGCAATGAGGAATAAAGTTTTGAAAGTAATAAACGAGAGTAAAAGAGAAAAGATTTTTAGTCATTTAGTTACACAATAATATTCTTTATGTCTTAAATAATAAAATTCTAAGTGTGTCGGTGCCAGATGCACCTCTTTTATTATAGTCATTATAGTCGATACAAAGACAGAATATATAGTTTTTAGACATTTTGTTTTGTCTGTGACCGCATGACGGGAAAATATATAGTATAGCTCACAAATATTATTCCGGAACAACATCTACTTCCTACTATTGGGAAATATATCATATCTGAGAAATGAATACAAACCGTTAAAATGTCCTTGGGGCAAACTTCAGTGGAGCGAGGGTAAGTTGCTAGTCTATTTCTATAAATTACGGTAATAGAAGATAAACATAGTCTTTTTTAATTTACTTTGTATTTTTTAATGATTATATTTTCTTTTAGAACCGTATCCTGTCTTCACTTTATCGAAGTTTGGAAACCCTGTTATTGAAATAGGACAGTATCGTTATAATAAATACAGTCGTGCAAAAGGGCCTAAAGCGCAATGGGTCTGTAGTAAATGGAGCAGAGGGTGCAGAGCGTCAGTGACGACTTTTGAAGACGAAATCATCAAAACTAACCCTAATCACAATCATTGATTATTAAAATTATAATATATATCAGATTTGTTTTATTTTTTCATGTATTTCATTTATTACGTAAGAGTATTTTCACTAGTTTTTGACTTTGCGCGGTTGCCGGCGCTTTTTCAAAGTATAATTTTAACTTTCCGCCTTTTTTTGATCTTACGTAAGAACTATCGAGACTCCCTCCCACGCCCTTGTAAGAAAACATAAGACATGGTCGACCCCTCTCCCCCCTAAATTGTCTTACGTAATAAATGAATGGCCCCTTATAAATTAAATGATTTTTTTTCTTATATTTATTAGGCATATTGATGCCTATTACGGAAGTATATAGATCTTTATTACGGAGAAAATTAAAAATCTATGAAGTTTCCTGAAGGCCTATAAAAGTTTCACTACAATGTTTAAAAAATATAATGTTTAAATAAATAAATAAATACATAAAAATATTAACCAACTAATATTAAACCATTTTTAGAGCCAATATTCACAGTATCAAGATTTGGTAGACCAGTGATAGTGATTGGGAAGTACAGATATAACCAGCGGGCCGACTGCAGGTGGCCGCGCCTGCAGTGGACGTGTTGCAAGAAGACCACGGCCTCGTGTAAAGCTACGGTTACTACGATAGAACATGACGTTGTCAAAATATCAAATGAACATAATCATTTATGAAATTTCACGTCTAGAATATAGCCTAATAATTACAAGAAACAGGGATGGGCTTTGAAGATATCGCTGTATTTTTGGTTAACAAAATAAACCAATCTAAAATCTATACATACGTGACATTAAATATAGTTTAATTTAAAATATGTCAAATAACTGTTTTAAATATTTTCTATCACTTGCAAAGTGTACCTTAGTTTAAGATTACATAACAATTACACACATAAATTATTATCAATACTGCACTTACACCTGTTATTTTATTATTATGTTGTGTTGTGGTACGTTTTATTATTATTTTATGGCTTTTAATTTGTTAAGTGTTAGTTTTTGTTTAATTTTATTAAAGTTTAAATTTTCAACTTGCAATAATATGATAAGGACATCATAATATATAACTTTCAGTTTAAAGTGTATTTTATTTAGTTCATTTTGGGTACAAAACTACCGAGCTAGCGAATTGCTTTGAATCTTAAAAAATAGATGAATGCATTCCAGTAAATAAGCAATTAATACTATAGAACTTTTTTTTTTTATTATTTAGAAAAACAATACATAAAAATCCTTATTTTTAACTTATAATCTAAGTACACAGAAAAGCGAGCAGCGCTTTATGCGTGTACCGATTGCCGCGCAAGTCGATCCATCCATGCATTCATAAAGCGTAAGTTAATAAATTACCATTTGTACTAACAGAAGGAATATACGTCAGTGATACATAAATGATAAAAAACAGTGATGTGTGTGGGTGAGCAAGTTCTATTGTGTGTATGGTTGCGTCGAACCAGTCCGCAAATCCACGCCTGGCTTTATAATTTCGATATATTTATTGATTTGAAAAATATGTAATTATAATAAATTTAAAATATTGATAAAAAGTTATGGTAATGTGTCCACACCACATTCAAACTTCAAATTACGTACGTGTAGTTTATTCGAACTTTTACTGTCTTCGAAATTCATTATGTTCAGTATTTTGCACGGAATATACCTGCTCTGTGGTATTTTGTATCATGAAAAAAAAACTAAAACTTTTTTAAACTAAAACTAACAAAACCAATTTATGATTTAACTACTAATATATATAGTAGTATTTATTAAACGCAGAATTAGTCAAAAGTTTGTCCGAGACTCATGAACATAGGCAAAACTTAAAACTAACACGACTTTTGGTTCAATAGTAGTGATCAAGTACTCTTACTCGTCTATTTGAATAAGTGATTCTTTAAATTATCATTGTTAATCTACATTAACTTTCAAATAAAGCATATAAGATGGTCGAGATAAGGCGCGTGAAACTTCATATGGGTATTTATGCCACTTCCCCGATATGACGTTGTTACCTCTAAAGCAATATCATATATTTTATGGAAATTAGAGTTTTATATTTACTTACAGTAAAAATAGCTCCACAGAAAGTCGGGAAAAAGAGGACGAAATCTAAGAAAACGTTTCAAAAAGATAGCTTAGCTTATTTACGCTACAGAATGAAAGCTAATATAAGAAAAAGAAATTTTTTAGATAAAATGACAGAGGAACAAAAAGAAATTAAACGAGCTAAAGATAGGGAATACTATTATAAAAAGAAAGCGGAAAACAAAAAAAAAAATATCGGATATGACAGAACGCGAAAAAACTGCTGTAAGGAAACAATGGAAAAAAGCGTCACAAAAGTATAGGAGACAAAATACCCTCTGAGATATTGAGGTGGACATTAAAATCTTCTCGCAATTTAATGCAAAGACAACACGGAAGAAGATAAAATATTGAATAAACAAAATATGATTACAGAAATGAGATGTAAAATGGAAGCAATGAAGACATTACAAATTATATTTGATCTATTTTGTTTACTTTGTTTGTACAATTAAAAAAAATAATTTGTGTTAGGGGTCGTCCATAAATCACGTGATGTTTGAATGGGGGGGGGGAGGGGGTTCGGAAAAAATCACGAAATATCACCAGGAGGGAGGGGGGGTGTAGTGAGTTATCACGTGATTTTTTTTTTACTCACCGTTGGGATTATCACGCGCGCCGCGACAATCGCCGACCATTTATAATAATAAGCCTATTCACCTCCAAAACTTCTCTGAAAAGACCTGTACGGGAACTACTATTGCAAGAAATGGCACTTTTAAAAGCTATGCTATGCTTTAAAAAATCGTGTATTATAAATTCTTTATAACAGATGATGAGACCAATAGGATGGGCCAAACATTCCCCCAGACACACGAAGCGTCGCTATTAGTAAGAATGGAAGTGTAATAATGAACCGATTGGTCTTAATTGCTTTGGATTGCTTATAAAAAGTACCTATTGACATACTTCCATTAATATCATGTATAAAAATTAAGACATACATAAACTATAAGTAACGTTACATTTTTATAGTAGTAGTTATAAGTTACAGACGGACGAATTATACATTTTTAATGATATTCTCAAAAACTTTTACTATATTTACATATGTGAATATCAGCACTGAAGGTTTAAGAAAAGTGAATACTATTTTGACTTAACTTTAGCACCGGGTGATGTACCCAGTGCTCAAAGTTAATTGACCGTCGGCCGAAACTAGAGGGTATGCATACAGTCAAAGACCATACATAAACCACCTAATCCCATTGATTTTGTTAATGAGAAAAAAAAATTCAGGCAGGATTTTAAGGATTTTACGAGTCGTAAGGATTCTGTAGGTGCTAGTGCACAAAAAAACTACGGAAAAGGAGCAGTAGCCAGTAAGTATATTATGCGTCACTCCCAATCACATAGGCTAGACTCATACTTCCGCATGACTCTTATGGAACCCAACTTGATGGACAAGGAAGGACAACAGATCTTGAAAAAATTTACTTTTAAAAAAGGCTGCAGAAGTCCACACAGAAGTGTGAAATAATAAGGTTATCGACAGCCATGACGTCTGAGTAGAGTATGTCGTATGTCGAGTAGAATGACAGTGCTTTATTCTATGACTTCCTTCTCCGCAGTAGTATAGCGAGCATGTGTGAGAGAGCCAGAATTTGCTTCAGGTACAATAGTAAAATTTCACGATTATTATTTTGTCATTTATTCTTCTTAATTAGAATTTTTACATTTTTATCACGGTGCTTAATTTACCAAAATTATATTAGATTATACCTGTTAACCTTTATTAAAAAATAATATTCAGATTTTTTAAGGTACTTTGTAAAAAATACACGTGATTTTGAGTGGGGGGGGGGGGGGGGAATCTTAAACCTCACCACGTATCACCATGGGGGAGGGGGGGTCTAAAAAGTTGCTTAAAAACATCACGTGATTTATGGACGACCCCTTAATCAATGTGTAAGATTAAATTTAAAAATTTAAACTTCTCTTTATTGTTATTATTAGTTTTACTTTTTGTAAAACATGTGTGTCATTTAAATTTGGTTAAAATAGTAACTGATACTTTTAAGCGTAATTATATTTTGAAATAAATATTTTATTTCGTATCCGATATGGCGTATTTTTCTGTTAAGTCATTAGTACATATATACTTTATTAACATAGTAACACTATAGTAACATTCATTTTCAATAGTTTAAGAAAAGATAACACAGTAATAATTTTATTTTTTCTATTTATTTTTGTAAGACGCCATTACGATTTTATGTGGAAATTACTAGCTCGTTATTCGAAACCATATTGACTTTTGACTTTTATAAAAAAGAAATGAATGAAACTCTATGTCTGAAGAATAATTAAGACTTTGTTTTAATTTTGGTGGCGATGTGGTAACTGGTTTATGGTTTCCTCTAAATATTATATATTTATTCCAATTTATAAAAACTAGTTGTATGTCGTTAGTAAAATACTATGTATTTATTTATTTATTTCTTCATTCATTGATTGATTCATTCATTCATTCATTTATTTATTTACTTATTTAACATGAATTTAACTCGTAAATAATATGTATGTATATATTTTCTTGCAGTACCACTATTTGAGCTATCAAAATATGGATTCCCTTTGATCAGGATTGGTGAATATAGATTTAATCGGAAGAGTTCTTGTAAAGGACCAAGAGTGCAGTGGCGATGCTCTAAGTGGTCTCGGGGTTGCCGTTCTTCCATCATCACTTATAACGATGAGATCATTATTATGAAGGCAAATGTACATATGCATTGAAATTACATTATTTCATCTATATAATACGTAAAGCAAAAACCCTTTGTACCCCTTTTTACGAAAATTGCGCGGACCGAGGAGTATGAAATTTCGCACACTACAGTTTATGTTGAGAAGGAGTGCAGAATTAAATTAATTAATTGCAATTTTTTAAATTATGCATAAAAATACATTCTATAAAATAACATTACACACGCTACCATGTATTTGACACACTGTCAAACATAACCATAATAAATTCATTTATTACTTTACTACTTGAAATTCGCCTACAGGGCGACCACTAGTTTTATTTAATTTATTGCACATACAATATAATTTATACAAAAAGGTACATGTATTATTTGCTATTACACATTAAGCGTGCAATCTCTACCAGGCAATGTGTAAATAATGTAAAATATAATAAAATAAATAGTGTTTAAATGTATTTTAATTCGCGTTAATCTAAGAAAGTATTGTGTTTTTAACTTTTTTATTATTAAAATGTTGACGTATTTTATTTCAATTAGTTAATACAAAATCATTTTCTTAACAACAATTTGTAATGTTAAGTTAATTCTAAATGGCAGTCGTTTTCAAAGGAACTTTTTTTTTAATAAATTCAATTTTTCAGGATACGCAAAATTGAATCCTTTAGATGATTTTAAATTTAGGCGCACTTTGTCTAGATACGGAAAACCGGTGATACTTATTGGAAAGTATCGTTACAATCAAGATAAAGTTTATAAATCATCTAAAACGTATTGGGTATGCAGCAAAAGAAGGTCGGTAGGTTGTAAAGCAACAGCCATTACCGTACAGGATACCCTAGTAAAAATGAGTCATGAACATTGCCATTAAGACAAAAAATAAATAAAAATAAGTAAAAATAAAATGTTTATTTATTTCAGTACATATAAAACAAAAACATATACAACGATGATAATTACAGAAGTTAAAAACTGTGTCGCAATTATCAACGCCCTCCACCAGCAAAGTAACAGAAAAAAACAATATGTACGTCCATCAAACCAAAAAATATAAAAACATTAAAGAGAAAAAAAACAAACAATTTTTGAGTGAAAATAGAAACAATACAAATAAGTTTAGATTTTTTATTTTAAATTTAATTTTTGATGCAAGTGTGTTTTGTGCGTGTGTATAAATAAGCATACCTAATATTAAACTAAATTAACTTATATAGAAAACTAAGGTAATTATCCATTTAATATCTTAAATAATATTACCTTTTTGCGATTGCTACGTAATATGTTATACATGACCATGACTACTGTAAAGCATTCGAATCATCAGAAACCAAAAATCAAAATAATCTTCAAAGATTTTTATTTTAGAAAACTACATTTTTATTTCGCGTTAACCAAAGACAGTATTTTATCCATTATATCGCTAACAATACTACTTAATGTAATTAATTTATAACATACATATACGAATGAACTAATATAGTGTGTGTAAATCTTTTGTTTTCGAGTACTACGATTTAACACACCGACAGACATACAAAACTTTAAATTGAGTTTTTCTTTTAGTTACCGTTACTTTTATATGCTCTTAGATACCAGTTGTTAACATTTTTTGTATCTTCAAAGAATATGTAATGTTTTATATCGTATATTACAGGAAGTGATCCAGTATACACAGTGTCTAAGTTTGGAAAACCTGTAATTTTAATAGGAGAGTATAGATATAATCGTCGCAGTTGTAGTAAAGGTGCGCGTGCGCAGTGGCTGTGCACAAAGTGGTCCAAGGGATGTCGCGCCTCGGTCATCACATTGGCAGATGAAATTATATATACTAAAAATGAACATAAACACTAATTTATTTATTACTAGCAAATTACCATCGATTCGCTCAGGTCCTTCCTTGTACGAGTGTGTTCTACGTCTATGGGGTTTGGTATAATAATTTGTTTTATATCTCTTACTAGAGAAATTCTTGCTTCCCTATATCAACTTTCGTCCCAGTTTAACGGGATAAAACTATTCAATATCCTTTGAAAGGTCTCGAACTATCTTCATACCTTTCTCCAAAATGGGTTCAGGGATGTGTAAAATTATTATGCATACAAACAAACAACATATTTTATCT
Organism: Boloria selene; assembly: GCA_905231865.2. Taxonomy (NCBI): domain Eukaryota; kingdom Metazoa; phylum Arthropoda; class Insecta; order Lepidoptera; family Nymphalidae; genus Boloria; species Boloria selene. The sequence goes on from HG993142.1 coordinate 10,743,279, forward strand.
CTTTGTAATTCTAGTATGGAATTATGTGTAACTATGTACATGTTTGCAAGTAATATGATATATTTTATTTTATTAATTTATTTCTATAGTATTGTTTGGTCAGGATTTGTGAATAAATTATAAGACAATTATGTATTTCGTTTGTTATTCGACTTTAAATTTGTACGACCCAATAGATTATTATTAACGGTACGATTTCTCTTTGCTAGAAGTATAAAAATAATATTTACAAGTAGATATTAACCAACAGAAAAGCTTGTGAAAAATATTGTTTTAAGCTTGTTAAGGTGGGCCGCCATCGAATAGACTGGCTTGCTGGATGCAAATGAGACCCCACAAAGTGATTGCACATTGGTAGATGAATATGATATTCAGTTTTATTTTTACAGATCCAATATTTACAATTACATCACGCGGCAGTCATGTTTTGTACTTCGGAAACCATCGGTACTATAAGAACATGAGGAGCCGTAGCGTTAAATCTACGTGGTATTGCTACAAGTATTTCAGCAGAGTGCGATGTCGGGCTTCCGTTATCGTAGTAGATAACGATACTATTGTTGAAGTGAAGAATGAACACAATCATTATTAAGTATTAGGTGCCATGTCATTATAGGATAATGAAATAATGATTTCTTTAACATTTCACGGCTATTTAGTTGAAACTCATTTTATGAAATACTTGCGACTCACATTCGCTTATCTCGGGTTCTTCCCTAGGTGTGTCCCCAGTGAAAGTTGCGATGAAATCTCTTTCAAAAATTTGCGAAAATAAACAGACAGACAGGCAAAAGTGTTAAAAAGTGTGTGTTTGTACTCATAATTGTATTGAATTTTCATTTAGTAAGCTGTTATGTTACAAATTGACAGTTCAATTGTATTTATTTGCATAGCTGCAGAGATTATATATTTATTCTCTTTCTTCACGTAACTGTAAATTCAATCCTCCTTAATTTAAATTAATGATATACTTCATAATGAAATACTTGTGTATTTCACAGTATTCAGTCAGACAGTCACTCACAAACACATAGATCATCAATTATTCACATCTTTACTTCTTGCTCTAATATCGACAAGTTGTCATCTAGTTGTGTAATTTAGTTGTAATATCTAATTAATAAATTAATTGTAAGTAATATGTGTAAGAAATTTTGTTGTCATACATGACGCTTGCGAGGTGGGCGTTGATAACTGCGACACAGTTATTATCGTTTTGTTGTTTCTGTCATACATGTATTAAATATTAAATAAATAAATAAATAAATAAATAAAAATAAATAAAATTTTAATGGATAAAAAATTCAAGTTCGTATTTTGGTCATATTATTCTGTTATTATAGTGAAGTAGTAGCTGACTGATTTTTGTCTTAAAAATTTTCAAATGTTGTCAGAAATTACTAACCGTATCTATAAATTATACGTCAAGTAGTACTATATAAAATCATCCCAATTGACATTCAATAGTAGAATTACATATAATACGTTACTAGCATTTTACTAGCATTCATATTTCACAGTAGTGTAATAATGTTTTTCTTATTTTAATCACAGATCACATAAAAAAGTTTTAATATATTTATATACATTTTACTGTATACTTTATTCACACAACATTGTATTTTTAGATGCGAGGTTTAGAACAACGGCAAATGGTACACAGGTTCTTCACTTAGGTTATTACCGGTACTACAAAAACAATCGAAGTCGAGGAAGGAAGGCTACGTGGTTCTGTGCCAGGAGCAGCTGTAGTCCTGGATGCAAGGCATCAGCTATAGTAGTCGATGGGATAATAGTGGCTCTTAAAAATGAACATAATCACTAAAAAGTGTGTGTTATTATATATCATGGTGTGATATTTATATTTATGATAATGATCATCATCATGATGAAATGTATATACATTTCATATGTTAATAAACGTTTTACGATACAGTTATTCTTATCTCTTATAATATACGTGTACTCTTACCTATATGATATTGTTATTTGTTATTATAGTAAAGCAATAACTTTAAATAATTAAAAAAGATTTTTGACTTAGAAAATGTTCAAATGTAGTCAGATATTAGATCCACTTGCTTGTAGAATTCATCATTCCACAAAAACTAGTCCAGTTTATTCTTCTTGCATACTATTGTCCAGTAGTTTCCTTGATATTATTTTGACAGAGTCCTCTTCAGTTAGGCTAATAAATAGCGACTATATATCAAAACTAACCATTGTCCATAAGTTGTAGGCTTTTTATCTCATTAACAAAATGGTAAGAGTCTTTTAGTTTTCCTCTGAGTGTTGAGAGTACCTTCGCTACTAATTGGGCCATTTTATAATTCGGAATGTCGATTTGACTCCTAATTGCACGTAGCGGACCGTTAGGTTTGTGTATCTTTGGAAGCCCATACAGTTTTGATAGCTTTGCACAAGATGGAATTTAAGATTTTTATTTTTTACATCATGATTCAAAGCATTGGAGTTGTTGTTTTTTAACTATTTTTGTCTTAATCAACACAGTGGTCCGATAAAAGTTAAATAACATATAAACTTTAATAGGGAAAAATGCTAAGTAGGTACTATAATTATATAGTATCGTTATGTTGTTTATTTATGTGCAGTTAAATTAATCGACATAATATATATTTTTAGATGCGACATTTGGAACAACGGCAAATTGTAAACCGGTTCTTGTGTTTTTTTAAGGGCAATTAAAAGAATTAAGGGAAAAAATAGAAGTTGTGCAGTAGTTTTTAAGTTTATCGTGTACATGCAGACAGACAGACGCGGTGAAGGATTTTATTTTATATTATGTAGGGATGGTGATAAGTATATATATATTGGTAATATATTTATTGGTAAGCGCATAACTCAAGAATGGCTGGACCAATTCGGCTAATTTTTTTTTCGTATGTTCCTTAAGGTCCACGGAAGGTTTTAAGACTAAAAAAAATCAAAGTTTGTAAAAAAAGGGACGAACCCGAGCGAAGCGAGTGTGAATCACTAGTATTTCACTATTTATTTATGTACAATTTTTAAAGACGTTATACATTTTTAGATGTGACGTTTGAAATAACGGCAAATGGTAGACCGGTACTTCAAATGGGATATTACCGGTACTACAATAACAATTGAAGTCAAGGAGGGAAGGCTACGTGGTTTTGCTCAAAGAATAGGTATCAATGCAAGGCATCAGTTATAGTAGTCGATAGGACAATAGTGGCTTTTAAAAATAAACATAATCACTACAATTTAAGTGGAATGACATAACATGTAATAAACGTTTTGCAATTAAGATTTTTTTATTTACTATGATCGATTACTCTTTTTACAAGCTATTGTTACTAAAAGAATAACTTATATTGAAAATAGTATTAATTGTTTGAAAATAAATTATGTAAGCTATATTCTATCTTGCTAATAAAAATATCTTTTAGTTCACAGATTTACGACGACACGATTTGGCAAGCCAGCTATACAAGTTGGAAAGTACAGATTTAATAGGAACAATCGCAGTAGTGGAATTAGAGCTCTTTGGGTTTGTGGCAGAGTAAGTTCTGGTTGCCGAGCCACCATCACCACCATCAATGATATTATAGTGCGAGAGAAAACTATTCATAACCATTAGCAAAAGTTTACATGAAATTGTAGAAAAACAAAGGAAATTAACCTATTTAGTTTAGAAAACTACAAAGGGAAAATAAAAATATGTATGTGTTTGTATTATAATTATCTTTTAAGTTAAACATTCTTTGTTGCAAATGAGGTGGGATTGAAGTTATCTATAATTCAGAACCGACGATAATAAAATATGGAAAAACTTATTTTACCACAGAGCAGTGCTACGAGTAGGTACTTCACTAAAATAGGTTTTATCATTTAATACTAAATCTGTGGAGGGCTTTTTTGTCTAATAGCGCCTTTTTGTTGCTGTCAATTTTTTTATCAAATCTTTGCTGTTAAATCAGGTCGTCGGTGCAAAAACAGTCTAACCCACATTTTTTTGTTTTTTACTGAAATACTACAAATTATTCAAAATGTAGTAAACTTTAATTAACAGAAGACTTGGATGCAGTTTTATTTATAAATAAAAACGCTAAAAATTTTGCATTTAAATTTTTCTTTTTTCGAAATGTAAAAGTCACTAAGCCACTAAGTGTATTTGCATTGCCATGAGTATCATGTGGCTAGGCTGAATAAGATGCGGTCGTTGACATTAGATTGCTGTGAGGAAAGTAAGACACGGTTTGGCTTAACCCACAATAATTGTATGTCAAAAATTTGTGTAATATTAATGTACAAAAATGGCCTAATGAAGTTTTTTAAAGAATACTTATGATGAGCAAATTCAAAGTTCAAAAGAAAATGAGCTAAATAAAAAAATTGAAACTCAAGTTAATGCTGAATGAAAAGTAACTTTTAAATAAAATATAAGAAAATATTTAACAGCCATTTTCTCTAAACTAACTTTCAGTTGATTAAGATATTTTTGCCCTGACGGCCTCTTCAATAATGTTGGAGGGTACTGACATACTCTAAATATATATCAGGAAATGTATGAAGTACCGCATAGGGATTAACTACTATTCTAACTAATTTCTTTTACAGTTGTTGTGTAACATAAACTAAGTATTTAGGCTTGTCGAACTTCATTATTGTAATTTCACAATGGCTTGATTTCTTTATTCTTTACTTTATAATAATATTTTACTTACTATTGATGATTTTTAAAGTACTGTATATGTACTACTGTATATGTAGGGTAAATTTTTATTAGAGTATTAGCGTTTTTCATTCTTTTATATTTTTAGTTTAATTTAATCAATTACATTATGGAAATAAAATTTATATTTCACGCAATTTTCATTTTTTTACTGATAATAAATGAAACGTCTTTGATTTCCTTAAAAATGGTTAAATTTAAGTATATTGTGATTAAATTTATTTGTATTTTTTGTAGCTGCAACTTTCTTACAAACAAAGAGAGGCAACCCGTTACTTCTGCTCAACGAATACAAGTTTAACTGTAAGCGTAAGATGGATAAACGTACTTACTGGGCCTGTAATAAGGCATTTCAAGGCTGCAAAGTAGTCGTCCTAACGTACGAGACACATGTAATATCTATAAAAAATAAACACAATCATTCCTAACAATTCTTACTATCTTACTAATTCGATATTTTGCTATGAGCGAATGACGCTTCGCCTTAATATATTTTGAAAATATAATACATAAAGAAATTATAACACACTGACAAACTTGTTTTATTGTTCGCATATTAGATTTGGTGATTAATATCAATGGTATTTGAACAAATCTGTTTTTTTTCTATCAGAACATTACTAAGACAAAGAATGAACGACATGTAAATGCTAAAATCAATAGGTGGATATGCCGGAAAATGGACCACCAATGTCGCGCTACTGTCAATAATCATTAAAGTACGTGGGTATTTTTCATCAAATTTCGAAATTTGATTCCCGAGCCATTAGTGCCGAGTCATATGCATTAACTACATAAGTCTTTTTTTTATTTGAATATACGCTGTCTATACTGCTTTTGTTTAAAAAGAAAACGTATTACCTCTAAAGAAAAAAAGATATGGCTACTTTGTTACCGTGAAAATCATTCCTTCACCTTGTCCCTTAGTTCAAAAATATTTCTAAAATGTCTATTTATCTGAAATATATCAATATTCTTAATAAAATTATGCAAATATATAAGAAAGATGTTTGTTATTGTATATAAAAGCTTCCATCTTACAACAACGAATTTAGAAAAACAATAATTCGGTTTTAAATATGTCCCGCCAAATAAAATCATTCCCTCATCCTATTACGAATATTCAATTTCTGAACATGTCAAACGATGTTTAGGAACACAACCTTAAGTTTTTAGTACCTGGCAACACTCTCAAATGATTCAAGATGGCGATTTCTTCTCAAACGTAGGTGAGTTCGTTTAAAAAAATATTTTGTGAAAAATTGTTAAATGTTACATTTATGACGATCATTACCTCACGTTACATGAATGTATTAAGCATTTTAATATCTATCATTAAAATTTGTTGGTTTTATGCGTTTTTGGGAGTAAAATACATATTCGAAATGTAACAAGCAAATTGAGGTTATGTGTCGGTGTTTTTGTAGCTTAAGTAAAAATTTGTCATTCCCTCACAGTTATTTCCTCACTGCATTTAGGAGTGAGGGAATGACGGGCGTGTGAGGGAATGATTTATCCATTATTCTGCGGTTTTTTTAGATTTTTTATTTATTTCTTGCAACTTGTATTTCATTCATTTAATTTAAAACAGGTGCATCGTTGCATGTATGTGGAAGCAAAATGGCACGACAAAAGAAGTTGAGTGATGCAGAAAAAAAATTAAAAAAGAAAGAGTATGATAGAAAAAGGCGAGAAAAAATGAAAAATAATACTGAATCTTTGGAAAAACTGCGGGAAAAAGAAAGATTAAAATATTTAAAGAAAAAAGAGAAAGGTCAAGTAAAACCAGTTACTCATATGAATGCTAGAGAATTTAGACGAAAGCGAAAACAATGAAAAGAAAATAGTAAAGTGTACAGAAATAAAAAAGCTACAGCACACCAAAATTTACAAAAAATAATTGATGATACACCTCCACCAAGTCCAGTATCAGTTGTGCAGCAAATTAGAAAAGATGTAGCTGCTCGAAATAGACGACAGATGCGCGAAGGCGACGAGCTATTTTGTATGCAAAGATTGCAAATTTGGAAAAAAAAATGAAGAATGCAGTGAAGTTAAGCGAAATATATAAGAAGAGATATTTGAGAATGAAAACAAAAAGACCATCCAACTATCTGTTTTTGAAGGTGGTTTGATGGTTAGGTGCATGAAGCAAGGTATGAAGTTTTGGAGATGGCCTAATATTAAAGATGAGCAATTATATAAATAGGAACATGTGATACAGAAAATAAAGCCGCCGAAGTTAGTTAAAAGGGGGAATTACGTTATTACAGAGTTAGATGACTCTACAAGTGATGTTAAAATTAATAGATTGAACAACTCATTGATCTCAAAGACCAAAAAGCTCCAAGAAAAGACTAATTTAGGTTAATATTAATAATAATTAATGCTTAATAAATAAATATGAAGATGTTTTAATTTAAGTTTTGGAGAAGTGCTAAAAAAGAAGTACAAAGTTTAAGTATAAAAAATAAATAGTAATAAGTATAAAGATAAAAACATTTGTTACCTCTATATTCTATTAGTAGTATATTTGTTATTTTTTTGGATTTATATATATTTATGTTGGTCATTTTCTATAAGGACAAAAGATTGTTTATCTATACTGTCTATACTATCTATACTTCTATACTTCTATACAAATATTATAAAGAAGTAAAGTTTGTATATTTGTTAAATTGTAAGGGGTTATCTCGGGATCTACTGAACCAATTTTAAAAATAATAATATATATAATATAAATTTAATATAAAAAACCGAAAAATAAAAAGGCTTTTACGTGGTAGTCCGTTTTGCAAAGTGAATCGGAGAAAAAACGGTCGAATGAAAGCGTTTCTTACGAACGCTGCCCTAACTATGAAAGATATATACAAAAAAGTCAACGACAGCATATGTCTAACTTTTATATTTAAGTTACAAAAAGTAGTTTTATAATTTAATTTTTTAATTTTTAATATTAATAAAATAATTTAAATTATTTAAACACTCTGTACTAAAAAAGAATTATAAACATTATGCCCAACGAAGTGGGCACGGGTCAGCTAGTGTTCTATAAGTACAAAGTTTTGAGTTGATTTTCTTTAGAATATGATATTTCATTGTTTGATATATGTATATTAATAAAAAATATATAATTTCTTTCATTTGTACATGTTATTTTTTACTATAACATTATGTTATAATAAATCATTCCCTCACTCTGTTAATCATTCCCTCATTTATTTATTTTTTAAAACCTCATTTTTCATAGGTTATATACAAAAATATGGAAGACCAATACCTCTGGACAGATCTCTAAAGGCAACTTTTCTGATCTCTGCAAAAAATATCTAAGTTTATAAAAAAAAAGAAATTTCAATAATATCTCAAATTTTGAGATTTCATAAGAAATACCCACGTACTTACATATGCTATATAAGCTTTTTAAACTAATTTTATGATAAAGTTATGATAAAGAGGCACTAACAGTGCCTCAGTTACAGTGATATGTTTTTTATGATTAAAAAATGTGTTTGAAAGTGTCGTGTTACATGTAAACTCAAACTAATTTATTGAAAATTTTATAGGTCAAAGTGTGTCGTTTCAACTAGTAAATATGTTAAAAACTAACTTACAAACTATTTAAGTCCATATAACTACTTATTGTTTATGTTTTTCAGATTATCTTCCGATTTTTTCGCTTACTCGATATGGAAACCCTTCAATGATTATTGATAACTACCACTTCAATAAAAGTAGCGATAGCAAGGGACCCATGATCAGTTGGGTGTGTGTGAACAAGGACCACCATTGTCGCGCTACTATCCATACATTTGAAAATACCATTATTAGCTATAATAATGTACATAACCATAAACATAATATGTAAATTATTATTATATTAGATAGTGATAACCCAGTAGTAACGCGTTCGCTTGGGAAACCAAATGACCCAGCCTCAAGAACCTGACTCGCATATCTGATAGTTTCAACCGCGAATGATTTCTAGCATGATTACAACTTGCCTTACGGTGAAGAAAAACCTAATGCGAAAACCTGTTTGTCTGAGAGTGTAAATAATACATGAATGCAGTCCACCAACCCGAACTTGGCCAGCGCGATGGATTATAGGCTGATCCCCCTTGATGAATTATCTTCTTCTCTTGCAACTGGTGGGTGTTTGTAAGGTAGTCTTAAGTTAAGTGTTAACATTAAACTACTTATATTAAGTGTGCCTCCACACTCCCCTTGTTTTCCTACCAATTCCTTTTTTTTGTGAAAGTTCCTAGTCTATCGACCATTAAATAGAAGAAGTAGTAATAATTAGAAAAAGTCTAAACGATATCGAAAGTCTTAATATGATGGTTATTTATTAGATAAGCTTATATAAATATAATGATTATATAATTGCGTTTAACAGCTTGAAAGCAACGTATAATATACATTTACGAGTATGCTGAATAATTAAATGTTTTTTTGTACACATGCATGTATGTATGTATGTATGTATGTATGTATGTATGTTTGAAAGTACACCGTCTTGTTAACTTCCTCTACTCTAAAGTTATTATATTAATAATACTCATTCCTGTTATGTATATTTCTCTTCTTGAAATAGGCATTTCTGTGACTATTATAGATAGGCATATATCGTCTTAACAGATGTTTATTTTTGTTCTGTTTCAAAAAAAAGCCTTTTTAATTAACCCTCCGTTAGTCGCGTGGGGTCTTTGAAAGCCCAGGTTTTGGAAAAATGAAAAAATAAAGCAATTAAAACAATCTCAGCAATTCAATATTTTAGGTACCCTCCTAAGTTAGATTGTATTGGCCGCGTATCGCTGCTAACTTCAGTTCGCGCATAAGCGCAGTGAGATACAGACGTGTTTTGTGCGGACGGGCTTTGAAAGACCCCACGCGACTAACCGCGTAAGTAAAATTTAATTGTTTTTATTAGTTTAGACTTTTTTGTAGCATGTTTTTTTAGTGTTTTTTTGTTGTTTTAGATTTAAGTATCTAGTAAAATGAATGAAGAACAACAACGTCGTATATTAAGCTGGTTAGAAGATGAAAGTACCGATGTTTACGGTGGTAGTGATGAAGAAGGTGAAGGCGGTAAGTACCAGGATGAAAGGAGTGAACATACCACTGATTCTGAGCAGGAATGTGAAGATGAACCTACAGAACAGCATGAGGTATATTCGGACGAATTGCCGGAGAATTTAGAATCTCTGCACGACCATCGTCAGATTCTGGAATCGTTGGGCGAACAGCATGTGGTTTGCGATTCAAATAATTAACAAATGGATTTGGAAAGTTCGTATAGTGCTGATGATGAAGAGCCCTTGATAAATTTATCATCACAGAACTTTTTTATAGTCAAAAAGAGGGAGAGGAATGGCACCTACAAAATTGTTTGCAAATGGAGGAAGACACCTTACCCGCAAGGTGTTAGAACTAGGAGACACAACATAGTTACGGAGCAACCAGGTCCACAAGGTGCAGCACGAGAGGTGCGTGGTTCCTTGGAGTCATGGTTTCTATTTTTGGACTTAGATATTTTGCAGCATATTGTGGATTGCACTACAACACATACTAAATCGGTATGTACTGACTGTGTTCAAAACGAAAATTAGTGAAAAGTTCACTGACTTCATTTGATAAAAGTTTATGTGTTTTTTTGTTGGTTCTTTCCAAATTTTACGTAATTGTCTTCGTTATTTTAGTTTTATCGTATATATATTTATAAAAAGGAGAAGTTCCTACATTTAGTTTGTTAAAAACCTTTTTTTTGTGATTGTTATCTCAAGGAGAGAAATTTAAGTTCCTTTTTTTAGATTGTAAGTTAAAAGAAGAAATAAAAGAATATGTTTCCGTAACTTTTTGTAGTTTTATTGTATTTAAGTTATTCGTCAATGACTTGCTTAAATAATAACGAAAAAATTATTAATAAGGTGTTTTTTAGGCTGTTTATTTTTGGGGTCTTCAGAAACCCCACGCGACCAACCGTGTAAACTAAAAATGCGCGACTGACCGAGGGTTAAGAATACGTTCACTAAAACATTGTCTAAAGTATTTGTGTGATATAATATTTATAAATTACCAATAACAGTTAATATATATTAGCACCTAGTCAAATGTACATTTATTTAAATCTAGTCAAATATAGTACAAAAAAACGTACTACATCTCGTACCTACATCACCAAATCATTCGATAATCGATTTATCAAAAAATAATCGAAACAGGTTTTAATGAATTCTCATGATTGATTTGCATATAGTCAAATTTCCAGTATAAGTATATACCTTTTAAGTACTTATTACAAGATTCTAAATAATTGCTTTCATTTTAATGAAAAAAAAGTCTTGTTTCAGATTTCTGATTTTTCCTCAGTACTAAAAAAAATGTTTTAATTCATCTTGTAATTACATTTACGATATTTCAATATGATAAAATTATAAAACATTATTTTTTTTATTTTATTTATTTTTTATTTATTTATTTGTTATTAAGTTGTGATGAAAAATATTTTTAATTTATTATTTTTCCAGCCTTTTTTGGATATACCGTCAGTGGAAAACGTTGTTTAGATATAGGACAGCACAGATATACTGTCCATCAAAATGAAGGCCCAAGAATACGGTGGAGGTGTGTAAAAAAGACTTATGGGTGTTCAGCGTTCGTCACAACTATTGATAATATTATAATTCGAGTACGAGAAGGCCACAACCATGACTAGTGTTTAGTTTAACCTGCACTTTTTTAAGATATAATACGGTGTCACACAAACAATAATTATAATATTAATATTCTACAGACAGAAATGCCAGTATTTATTATTTTAAAATTTTATATTTTAATTTTGTAATGGCTTTTTGGTTTGAGTAATTAACTTGATAACTGGGCACGAAGTTCTGATATGTTGTAGTGCGAAATATTAAGTCCACAGTCCAATAATTTACTTGCTAATATGGTGACAAGTGAAGTTCTCACCATAATACATGTTCTAATCCACAATCTTGGATGCAA